>OX276460.1:25483422-27983422 GCA_946251905.1 Cryptocephalus moraei
ATCTTGGCGAATTTTTTGTGAAATGAAATTCTGGAAACATAGCCGGAAAGTACTCGGAAATACGCTTCTTTTTATATACAATAAGTTGCTATTTTGTTAACAGAGGTCGGGTACATTGTTTAAACTGCAACAATTAAAAAAATGGAAAAACGCGTTTTTCCCGACTTGTTTTGCTTCTAACTTTTTAAGTATTGAATTTAGAAGAAAGTTGAATAGAGAAAAAAGTTGCAGAATCGCTTTTTGCATAACATGGCATAAGTTAGAAATTCAGAAATTTATTAGCGGTTTTGCAAAATAGCAATAAACAAAAAAAAACGGCCAAAGAAAGTGTTTTATTTAATTTATTATTTTAGGCACTTTAAAATGTAGTTAGGACTTCCATATCACAGGTGGAAAATCTTGAAGTTATAATAAAAGAATCCTGTAAATTTCATTTCGATCGGTTTATTAGATTTTGCACAATAATTTTGCAATCCAGAAAAATCGAAAAATATTGAAAATTTTCAAAATTGTTTAAATTTTTTTTCCACAATTCGATTTTAACAAAACTGGCTGGGCATATATAAGAGGGAACAAGCTTTCATGTGCTTTTCTCAGAATTAAAAAATATTCATTAGAACGGTCACAGTCATTGTTTAAAGTTGGTGTCGTTATTTTTGCATATAAACAAAAAGATTATCTCGGCGAATTTTTTGTTAAATGAAATTCTGGAAACATAGCCGAAAAGTACTCGGAAAGACGCTTCTTTTTATATACAATAAGTTGCTATTTTGTTAACAGAGGTCGGGAACATTGTTTAAACTGCAACAATTAAAAAAATGGAAAAACGCGTTTTTCCCGACTTGTTTTGCTTCTAACTTTTTAAGTATTGAATTTAGAAGAAAGTTGAATAGAGAAAAAAGTTGCAGAATCGCTTTTTGCATAACCTGGCATAAGTTAGAAATTCAGAAATTTATTAGCGGTTTTGCAAAATAGCAATAAACAAAAAAAAATCGGCCCAAAAAAGTGGTTTTTTAATTTATTATTTTAAGTACTTCAAAATGTAGTTAGGACTTCCATATCACAGGTAGATAATCTTGAAGTTATAATAAAGGAATCCTGTAAAGTTCGTTTCGATCGGTTTATTAGATTTTGCACAATAATTTTGCAATCCAGAAAAATCGAAAAATATTGAAAATTTTCAAAATTGTTCAAATTTTTTTTCCAAGATTTGATTTCAACAAAACTGGCTGAGCATATATAAGACGGAACAAGCTTTCATGCGCTTTTTTCAGAATTGAAAAATATTGATTAGAACGGTTACAGTCATTGTTTAAAGTTGGTGTCGTTATTTTTGCATATAAACAAATAGATTATCTCGGCGAATTTTTTGTTAAATGAAATTCTGGAAACATAGCCGGAAAGTACTCGGAAAGACGCTTCTTTTTATATACAATAAGTTGCTATTTTGTTAACAGAGGTCGGGTACATTGTTTAAACTGCAACAATTAAAAAAATGGAAAACGCGTTTTTCCCGACTTGTTTTGCTTCTAACTTTTTAAGTATTGAATTTAGAAGAAAGTTGAATAGAGAAAAAAGTTGCAGAATCGCTTTTTGCCTAACATGGCATAAGTTAGAAATTCAGAAATTTATTAGCGGTTTTGCAAAATAGCAATAAACAAAAAAAAAGGGCCAAAAAAAGTGTTTTATTTAATTTATTATTTTAGGCACTTTAAAATGTAGTTAGGACTTCCATATCACAGGTGGAAAATCTTGAAGTTATAATAAAAGAATCTTGTAAATTTCGTTTCGATTGATTTATTAGATTTTGCACAATAATTTTGCAATCCAGAAAAATCGAAAAATATTGAAAATTTTCAAAATTATTTAAATTTTTTTTCCACAATTCGATTTTAACAAAACTGGCTGGGCATATATAAGAGCGAACAAGCTTTCATGTGCTTTTCTCAGAATTAAAAAATATTCATTAGAACGGTCACAGTCATTGTTTAAAGTTGGAGTCGTTATATTTGCATATAAACAAATAGATTATCTCGGCGAATTTTTTGTTAAATGAAATTCTGGAAACATATCCGAAAAGTACTCGGAAAGACGCTTCTTTTTAGATATAACAAGTTGCTATTTTGTCCATTAGCTTCTGAGATATAACTCCTCAAAGTTGTTTAGTGGTTAATAAAATGGTTAATAATGGTTAATAAAATTACTATTTTTTCTCATATCTTAAGAAATAATTGTTTCTCACAGTAACCAGTATAATATATATTTTTGTTGAAATTCACATTAAAAAAATTGAAATTTACATTAAAAAAATTCCTATCTTCGAATTTTGACAAATTTATAAATTTGACACCAACTTTAAACAATGACTGTGACTGTTCTAATAAATATTTTTCAATTCTGAAAAAAGCACATGAAAGCTTATTTCCTCCTATATGTGCTTAGCCAGTTTTGTTAAAATTGACTATCCAATTTTGAAAATTTTCAATATTCTTAGATTTTTCTGGATTGCAAAATTATTGTGCAAAATCTAATAAACCAATAGAAACGAAATTTATAGGATTCTTTTATTATAACTTCAAGATTTTCCACCTGTGATATGGAAGTCCTAACTACATTTTAAAGTGCCTATAATAATAAATTAAAAAACCACTTTTTTGGGCCGATTTTTTTTTATTTATTGCTATTTAGCAAAACCGCTAATAAATTTTTGGATTTCTAACTTATGCCGTATTATGTAAAAGGCGATTCTGCAACCTTTTTCTTTTTTCAACTTTCTTCTAAATTCAATACTTAAAAAGTTATAAGCAAAACAAGTCGGGAAAAAGCGTTTTTCATTGTTGCATTTTAAACAATGTTCACGACCTTTGCGCTTTGTAGGATAAGTCAGTCCTTCTTCTGTTAATCTACCCATTATTCCCGAGGTATTCATGTAAAAACATTGCGGTTACCTCTTACGTCCATCTAAATCAAATTTTTAACAGATGTGCATTTTGGCAAATAGTCCAATTCAAAAAAACAGCGACCACATAAACAAATTTTTATTTTGGTTGAAGGAACATCCATTTAAAAAAAAAGAGAAAATCTTGTGGATATGACAAACTACAAATAACATATCATTGTCAAGTCTTGTATTGCAGGTTGCCTGCATATCGCTCCACCCATTTCGAGCGAGCGTTGTGTGCGGTTCACGTCAGATGTCGCTTTTCGCGAAAAGTGCAATCAACCCTATCCTGCATATCTGTTAAGGAGAAATACAGTGACTTTGTGAAGGAAAACTTAGTTACCAGGCGTGACCATGGTTACCGTGATCACGAAGGATCAATTGAAATAAATTGGGGAGAGTAATTACAGAACAATATATTGAATTTACTGAACACAATAATAATAAAATTACAAAACTGTATAGTAAAATTACTAATCAGTGTTATTCAAAAGATGTTTTGTAATTTTACCCAACGGAGTTCTGAGTTTTATTACTTTAGTTAAGACTTCCTTCACATTTTTAGTATAATTATGGAAGCTTTTTTTAACAGTGTTAGTCAAAATGAATCGCATTGTAAATTTACAGTACAGTATATTCAAATTACCTAACATTTTCCATAGAATTTGTTTAGTAAAATTACAGTATCTACATCTACAATGTAATATTACTAAACTAATTTCTGTGAGTGCTTAGTAAATTTTAATAAATGTTTTGTAATTTTCCTACACGACTTATTCCAACTGAGTTTAGTAAGTTGAGTTTAGTAATTTTCCTAAACTCAGTTGGAATAAGTCGTGTAGGAAAATTACAAAACTGAAACTCATTATTATAATTTTGTTGTGCGTAATGTTTTGTAAAATTACAACAGAAATTTTCAACGGTGTAGGTAAATCCTGACGGTCAATGCGAGTACTTGCTATTCAGCTCGCACCTATCCTAATGCGTCAGAAGGCGGATAACTGTTCGTACTTGAACGCAACAAATAAAGAACGTCCAACAAGATTTGATGTCATTAAAACCGTTGCAACATGCATTTCTAATGTAACCGCGTGATTGATAATATCCGCCGTCGGAATATCGTCGTCCGTGTTACGCGAAACATTATTAAATAATGATAAGCTGCGTTTCGTCTAATTGCGGCCCCCGCCGTCAGGGAAGGAAGTAGAAATTACAGTGATCGCCACCCCTGGCTCGATTATCGAGTGAATAATTCAATAAACGAGTCCAAACATCTATTTAACGAAAACAGGGTAGTTTCCACGGGGGTTAGGCGTATACGAGCGCGCGCATATCGCATGAATTACAGTCATGTAAACTGTTTAATGTGGGGGTAGTAGTGAATATGAAATGAATCGTGAAGATATTATATTATTGTCGATGATGATGATAATGATCATGATTATGATGATGGTCGCGTTTCGCTGTTAGTACATTGTTAGTCACCCCAGGGACGGGCGGTGATGGATGCCGCTCGGAGTAGAAGGGCGCATTGTTGATGCAGATGCCTTATTGCTTTTGCGGTTTTGCCATTACGGACAAATGAGGGGTGAGTTAATGCGCCGAGGAAGGCTCAGAAGCTTAAGTCCCTCTTGGGAATGTACGGTTTAACATTCTCAATTCGCTCAATTAGTTATTTCGACCGACACTTCCTGAAATTTATAGTCTTGCTCAGTGGCGTTCTGCGAGCTCTTAAGCATCCTTTAAAAATTGCGGGGAAAACGGTGAAATGATTTAATGTAGCTAATCTAAGATGACAGGCGAATTGGACATTATGAGATGACCGTACGATGTAGAGTAAGGAATTAGAAACGTACCTTACTTAACGACTATCAAAAAGAGTTATTAAAACGTTATAATGGGGTTTAGTTAAATTTCAGAAGATCAATAGAAACAATGATACTCCAACGGCTAACATAGATGAGATTGGTTCTGTTGATTTATTGCTAATTAGCCAGCTAAATTAACCAACTGTCCTGATGATGAGATCCAATAAGGTCGAAAACGTATCGTGGAAGAGCAAGTCTGTGAATTTGAGCTTAAGTCTTATAATAGATAATCACTACTGTTCCAAACCTTTGTGACTGTGCTAGATCTGATCATCTGAGAAACCTCTCCTAATTTCTACCGAATAATTGTTTCAAGACTTTCTCATATGAGGCACTCAAACATGAGTACTGTAGTCAGGTTGATTTTTTGGATTTGAGTTATTAGAATTTTTAAACGGTTAAAGAACATGTTTTTGAAAAAAATGTTTGTGTATCTTTGGTACGTATTCCTTCGAAAGTAACAGTTCCAACTGTGAACTTACACTTTGTACTTATTGTATACACAATAATGTATCGCATGCGAAACGACATTATTGAAGAAAAAATGGCGATGGGTTAGTAACATCTGTAACATCCTAAATGAGACTCTCATATGACCGGAGTAAATATTCATGGCAACATAATTAAAGTGCGTTTTAGGGAGGTTTTAGAAAAAAATGTTTCAAATAAAAGTTGTAGCAATTGGTTGGGTGAGTTCATATCTAAAATTTGGTAATAATTGGTAAAGCCGTTTAGGAGAAAATTGAGAAAAACTGAAAATTAACAAGAGTAAAGGGCACATTGCAGAAGATCAGTTAAGATAACGATAACGGCAGTCAATAAGAATTGAATAGTAAAGTAAACATACAAAGACAAAAAAGAAAACTAAGAATGACGTGTAAAGTGCCCTTTGCCCTTAACTGATTCTGATGAAATTTATGTGGCCGCCAGTTTTTAGGGGCTTCACGCTAAATACAACATTTTAAGTTTCTAGTGTTTATAGTTCCTGAGAAAACGTTGACCACATACTCCGTACATCCCCACACATACATATATACCTACATACACACACAGACATGTTTCCAAAAACATGTTCTTCAAACTCACGAGACTTTAAAACGTCCAGAAATACTAATCTCTTAAATTCTGAAAATCAGCAAGATTACAGTACTTTCTCTTATTATATGGGTTGGATATAATAGTAGAAACATTATTTATGGATAAAATAGGGCAAAGATAACTTTTATGGTACGGGCACCTAAGACGAATGCACTAGAATATAATACCAAAGAAATTATGGCAATGGAAACCTCCACAAAGTAGGAAACAAGGGAGGCCTGGCCAATCCTGGAACACAGCAATCAAGAAGGCTATGAATAAAAGAGGGCTAGAAGGAGCTGGTTATTTAGATAAAACCCTTTGGAAGGTGAGATGATGTAGATGACTTATAGAGTTGTAATCATGCCAAATGTAACTGGACCCATAGGTATATAACTGTTCTAAGACGATTCAAATTCGCGCGTTTATTTTATGTTGGCAAAATTGTGCGATGTTGTTTTCCCGTCCTGGGAGCGGTCACGATCGCCGATCAGCTGATCCTGTTTTACTTTTTCGTTCGTTTTTACTTCGGAAACACTCGGAAAACCTCTAAACCAACTCTTCTTTAAAGAGCATACGTTTGAACTCAATACTTTGTAAATTGAGATACTCAATTTGGTTTAAAAAATGGATTAGGGACAAGAGAGGCATTGTTCTCTGCCCAAGTACTTATTGAAAGATGTAGGGATGCCAAGACAGAAGTTTACCTAGGTTTCATAGATTTTAGCAGAACGTTTGACTTGGTGAACCACGAGAAATTGGTAGAAACTTTGATATCTTGTGGTATTGATGCAGCCCATCTCCGCATTATAACAAATTTGTACTGGGACCAAATGGGTAAAATAAAAAGAGAAGACCACACAGCAGAGCCCATTGCCTTAAAGAAGGGAGTAAGACAGGGATGCATTTTGTCACCTTTATAATCATTTAATGTTTTTGCCCAGAGGATATTTAGTGCAGCTCTGGATAACACAACTCATGGGGTAGTTATCTATTAATGATGAAATACTAAATAATTTACGTTACGCAGATGATACGGTGATATTGAGCCAGAGCGAAGAAAATCTCTAGAAACTTATGAATCGAGTGGCTTCCAAGTGTGAAGAATATGGAATGAAACTAAACATGAAAAAGCAAGAGCAATTTTGAAAAATGCGCAATATATTATGCAACCTAAAACTACACATAAAAGACTAGAATTCGTGCTTTGAGATGCTATGTTTTCTCCACATTACTCTATGGAGTGGAAACCTGGACTCTTACAGTGACAACCAACCAAGAACCAAGAGTGAACAAGAATCACTAAGAGGAAAACAGGAAGACCCCAAATGCGATGGCGAGATGACATCCAGCAAGTAGCAGGGAAAAACTGGTTACAAACTGCTCAGGATAGACCGACATGCAAGACAATGGAAGAAGCCTACTAAACCACGAAACCTCGTAACCTAATTTTAACGTAACGTCAACGAAGAAACGTGCTGAGAAGCTCAAAACAACCCAGAGAGCAATGGAGGGGGCCATGCTTAGGCATCAGCCTAAGAGATCATTTTAGGAGAGAAGAGATATGGAAGAGAATAAAAGTAACAGGCGTTGCACAAAGAGTGGCGATGGGCCAGACACGTCGCCAGACAGGACCCATCAAGGTGGACCAAAAGACTGATTCAATGGCGACCAAGGACCACCAAGAGAAAAACGGGAAGACCCCAAAAACTGGTTACAAACTGCTGGTGATAGAACGACATGGAAGACAATGGAAGAGGCCTACATACTGGAGTGGATGGATATTGCCTGAAAAGAAAGATTAAACCACGAAACCTCGTAACCTAACTTTAACGGAACTTCAACGAAGAAACGTGCTGAGAAGCTCAGAACAACACAGTGAGCAATGGAGCGTGCCATGCTAGTTAACCTGAGACACCATATTAGGAGGAAAGAGATACGGAAAAGAACAAAAGTAACAGACGTTGCACAAAGAGTGGCAATGGGCCAGACACGTCGCCAGACAGGACCCATCAAGGTGGACCAAAAGAATGATTCAATGGCGACCAAGGACCACCAAGAGAAAAACGGGAAGACCCCAAAAACTGGTTACAAACTACTGATGATAGAACGACATGGAAGACAATGGAAGAGGCTTATATTCTGGAGTGGATGGATACGGCTTAAAGAAGAAGAGAAGAAGAAGATTAAACCACGACACTTCGTAACCTAGATGTAACGTAACATCAACAAAGAAAAGTGCTAAAAAGCTCAGAACAACTCAGAGAGCAATGGAACGTGCCATGCTAAGCATCAACCTAAGAGATCATATTAGGACAGGACCCATCAAGGTGGACCAAAAGAGTGATTCAATGGCGACCAAGAACCACCAAGAGAAAAACAGGAAGACCCCAAAAAACTGGTTACAAGCTGCTCATGATAGAATGACATGGAAGAGGCCTACGTTGTGGAGTGGATGGATACGGTCTAAAGAAAAAGAAAGAAGAAGGAGATAAAACCACGAAACCTCGTAACTAAACTTTAACGAAGAAAAGTGCTATGGAGCTCAGAACAACCCAGAGAGCAATGGAACGTGCCATGCTAAGCATGAACTTAAGAGATCATATTAAGACAGGACCCATCAAGGTGGACCAAAAGAGTGATTCAATGGTGACCAAGAACCACTAAGAGAAAAACAGGAAGACCCCAAATGCGATGGCGAGCTGTCATCCAGCAAGTAGCAGGGAAAAACTGGTTACAAAAACTGCTTAAGATATAACGCGACATGGAAGACAATGGAAGAGGCCTAAATTCTGGAGTGGAGTGAAGCCCTCGATTTGGGGACCTAGGACTCACCGTCCTTCCTGCTCCTGTTGGAGAGGTCCTGGGCGAGCTCCATGTCGACGCTGCCGTCCGAGTCGGTGCTGTCCCTGTGGATGAGGACGTCGCCGCCTCGCTGCTGCCTCTCGAGGCCGATCGGCTGCATAGCGTCCCAGCCGACGACGACGTGGCCGCCGTCGTCGGCGGTCCGCCTCCTCGGGCCACAGTCACTCATCAGCGCCTCGATCGAGAACGGCCTCGGCACCGGTTTCGTCATCGTCTTCTCGTCCATCTTCAGGCGATCGGACGTGCACACACACCGCACGCGCACGCAGCACAACGGACGTCCGTCTCTATCACCAGCACGACTTCGTCGCGTCGTCGACTGAAGACTGACGTGAGGAGGAGAGGACCTGGTGGAGCGGGTCGGGGAGGGAAGGGCGTGGCGGGCGGACGGACTCGCCCATTCCGGCCCTGTTGGCGGGCCGGGCGGCCAATCGGCGCCGTGGACGGAGTGCCGATTTAATTAGCCGAGAAGAGGAATTAGTGTTCGGCGCGGGGGTAATTTGGGGATTATTAAATGCCGCTGACCAATAAACTTAATAATCCAGTTAATGGGATGGATATCCAGTCATGGCGAGTGCGGATTTGATGAATATTAATGCGACGGTCCGTGGGGGGCGAGGGGGGAGTTGATACATTTTCCGTTAACGATTCCGCAATCATACGACGTTAATTTAATAAATCCATCCAGTTTTTGTGTAGGTACCTATAGTTAGCGGCGTTCAATAGTACCCCCAAAGGTCAAGTAAATCAATACAAATCACCAACGACGAAACAGACACTTATTAACCAAAATTTTCACATAATAATAAGATCGAATATAATTAATCACAACCCTTACTTTCTACCTTAATTGTTTAAATAACAGTTGATAAGTACACTTAACAGGCTTCCCGAGTGTTTCCGAAGTTGAAACGGACGTAAAAGTAAAACAAGATCAGCTGATCGGCGAACGTGACCGAACCTAGGATGAAAAAACAACATTGCGCATTTTTGCCAACATAAAATAAGCGCGCGAATTTGAACCTTCTTATAACAGTTATATACCTATGCAACCCGCTATAGCGTGGTACATATATAAGTACGTATATAAATTGCAAATACATATATTTATCTGAGGTTACATGGGATATATTGCATACCCACGATATAAATGAGACTCTTGAAATTATTGTTAATAATTTAGTTATCACTACCGATTAATCTACTTTTTACTCTTATAAAAAGAAGTGAAAATAAAGAAAATGAGAAAAGAAAACTTTGGATTATGTCAGAATTAGTTAAAATGTGTGATATCAGAAACAAATTAGTATACAACCTATTAATTAAAGAAGCAAGATATCAATATGAAATAAGATTTGTTTCTAAAATTGAAAAAAAATAATTAAAGTAATAATAAAGTTAGATAGATTATGTTCCAGCATTGAAAGCCATAGCTAGGTACATCCAAATAATCAAACTAGGTACCTAATCCAATAATAATCTAAAAACGTATTTTGAAATATTTTTGGAATGACAAACATCAAAAAACCAACAGGCAGGTGAGTTTCTAGTATAAGTACTTAGTTGCTTTCTAAAATGTTTTCTGTAAAATACAAATCATAGATGAGATTTTGTTATTACATAATTCAGCCTTTACATATAGGATAATTAATCGCTTATAGCTATTTAAAGACCTTGAAAATAAAAACTGCTTTTATAAAACAATTATAAAATTATAATAAAGAAATTTGTGACAATTTTCTTAAGTAAAGGATCTGTAAGAATTTGACACCAAGATCCAATGTGCTTGATTTAACCCCATTACATAAATTTGTATCATAAATGATGAATGTTGTCCGAGATCCTAGTAATGATCTCACACCACTTAACGATGTTAATTAAATTTAGATAATCTTCTCTTGCAAACTCTTGACCTTTTCTCAAATGACATATCAAAGTCTTACCACTTAGTAAACATTGTTATAATACTGCACCTATTTTAAAATTGTACCAATGTTAATTGCCTAAAAAGGCTATCTATTATAAAATTATACCTGTCCAATTTTAAATTTTGAAATTTTTTGGTTTCATTATTTTAATAGCTCTAACTGGGGCACTTCGCCCAATGGTGGTTCATGTAGTGAGGGAATTTAGACTCAATAAACGCTATTATTATTATTTACTAGTCACAAATCATTGGCAAGTAATACCAAATAACGTTCAATAACTGACAGCCCTAAATGTAACAACCTCGATTTTGACCAAGTCCTTCTTTGTTTAGTTACATTTTGAGCACACCTCTTGTCTTTAGTAACATGAGTCATTTAGTAAGATTTTGAGTAAATGAGTTGTGTTGTGCTAACATTTAACGACAGTCCATAACTTGTTTGATTGTTTTTGTAACTAATTAAGGGCTCAACCTCCTTTTGACCAAATCCTTCTTTGATTAGTAACATTTTGAGCACACCTCGTGTCTTTAGTAACATTAGTCATTTAGTGAGATTTTGGGTAAATGAGTTGTGTTGTGCTTACATTTAACGACAGTCAATATCTTGTTTAATTGATTTTTTGTAACTAACTAAGGGCTCAACCACATTGTGACCAAATCCTTCTTTGTTTAGTTACATTTTAAGCACACTTCTTCGTCTTTAGTAACATTAGTCATATAGCGAGATTTTTAGTAAATGAGTTGTGTTGTGCTAACATTTAACGACAGTTAATAACTTGCTTGATTGTTTTTGTAACTAATTAAGGGCTCAACCTCATTTTGACCAAATCCTTCTTTGATTAGTTACATCTTGAGCACACCTCTTGTCTTTAGTAACATTAGTCATTTAGTGAGATTTTGGGTAAATGAGTTGTGTTGTGCTTACATTTAACGAGAGTCAATATCCTGTTTAATTGATTTCTTGTAACTAACTAAGGGCTCAACCTCATTTTGACCAAATCCTTCTTTGTTTAGTTACATTTTGAGCACACTTCTTCGTCTTTAGTAACATTAGTCATATAGCGCGATTTTTAGTAAATGAGTTGTGTTGTGCTAACATTTAACGACAGTCCATAACTTGTTTGATTGTTTTTGTAACTAATTAAGGGCTCAACCTCATTTTGACCAAATCCTTCTTTGATTAGTTACATTTTGAGCACACCTCTTGTCTTTAGTAACATTAGTCATTTAGTGAGATTTTGGGTAAATGAGTTGTGTTGTGCTTACATTTAACGAGAGTCAATATCCTGTTTAATTGATTTTTTGTAACTAATTAAGGGCTCAACCTCATTTTGACCAAATCCTTCTTTGATTAGTTACATTTTGAGCACACCTCTTGTCTTTAGTAACATTAGTCATTTAGTGAGATTTTTAGTAAATGAGTTGTGTTGTGCTAACATTTAACGACAGTCCATAACTTGTTTGATTGTTTTTGTAACTAATTAAGGGCTCAACCTCATTTTGACCAAATCCTTTTTTGATTAGTTACATTTTGAGCACACCTCTTGTCTTTAGTAACATTAGTCGTTTAGTGAGATTTTGGGTAAATGAGTTGTGTTGTGCTTACATTTGACGAGAGTCAATATCTTGTTTAATTGATTTTTTGTAACTAACTAAGGGCTCAACCTCATTTTGACCAAATCCTTCTTTGTTTAGTTACATTTTGAGCACACTTCTTCGTCTTTAGTAACATTAGTCATATAGCGAGATTTTTAGTAAATGAGTTGTGTTGTGCTAACATTTAACGACAGTCCATAACTTGTTTGATTGTTTTGGTAACTAATTAAGGGCTCAATTCGGATGGGAACAAAATATGAAACGTAATTCTGCAGAACCAGCTTGGATTCCTAAAATTGAAACAGTCTTAAAAGAATCTAATTATTAATAATTAAATTATTATCTACTTGCTAGTCACAAATCATGGACAAGTAATACCAAATAACATTTAATAATTGACAACCCTGAATGTAACAACCTCATTTTAACCATATCCTTCTTTGATTAGTTACATTTTGAGCACACCTCTTGTCTTTAGTAACATTAGTCATTTAGTGAGATTTTGGGTAAATGAGTTGTGTTGTGCTTACATTTAACGACAGTCAATATCTTGTTTAATTGATTTTTTGTAACTAACTAAGGGCTCAACCTCATTTTGTCCAAATCCTTCTTTGTTTAGTTACATTTTGAGCGCACATCTTGTCTTCACAGTAACATTAGTCATTGAGTGAGGTTTTGAGTAAATGAGTTGTTTTGTGCTTACGTTTAACGGCAGTCAATAACTTGTTTGATTGTTTTAGTAACTAATTAAGGGCTCAATTCGGATGGGAACGAAATATGAAACGTAATTGTTCAGAACCAGCTTGAATTCCTAAAATTGAAACAGTCTTAAAAGATTTTAATTATTAATAATTAATTTATTATTATTTGCTGGTCACAAATCATGGCCAAGTAATACCAAATAACGTTCAATAACCGACAGCCCTGAATGTAACAAGCTCATTTTGACCAAATCCTTCTTTGTTTCGTTACATTTTGAGCGCACCTCTTGTCTTTAGTAACATTAGTCTTTTAGTGAGATTTTGAGTAAATAAGTTGTGTTGTGCTTGTATTTAACGACAGTCAATCATTGCCAAGTAATACCAAATAACGTTTAATAAATGACAGCCCTGAATGTAACAACCTCATTTTGACCAAATTCTTCTTTGTTTAGTTACATTTTGAGCACACCTCTTGTCTTTGGTAGGTAACATTAGGCATTTAATGAGATTTTGAGTAAATGAGTTATGTTGTGCTTGTATTTAACGACAGTCAATCATTGCCAAGTAATACCAAATAACGATTAATAAATGACAGCCCTGAATGTAACAACCTCATTTTGACCAAATCCTTCATTGTTTAGTTACATTTTGAGCGCACCTCTTGTCTTTAGTAACATTAATTATTTAGTGAGATTTTGAGTAAATGATATAATAAATGCTTACATTTAACGACAGTCAATAACTTGTTTAATTGATTTTTTGTAACTAACTAAGTGCTCAACCTCATTTTGACCAAATCCTTCTTTGTTTAGTTACATTTTGAGCACACCTCCTGTCTTTAGTAACATTAGTCATTTAGTAGATTTTGAGTAAATGAGTTGTTTGGTGATTACATTTAACGAGTCAGTAACTTGTTTGATTGTTTTTGTAACTAATTAAGGGCTCAATTCGGATGGGAACAAAATATGAAACGTAATTCTGCAGAACCTGCTTGGATTCCTAAATTTTAAGCAATCTTGAAAGAACTTAAGTCTTGAGATTAAATCCGGAGCTCAGTACAATACACAATTCCCTCGATTAAACGTCCTTATAACGGGCGTCAATTAAACGGACTTAATCCCCCTTCTTCCCGACCCCTCGTCCATTCCGAAAAGTTTTTCCGTCCCTTCCCAGAGACTTATTAAAAATTCATTAGACACCATCGCACCGCGTCCCGTCTCGTGGAAATAATAACAATATAGCATTTATTAACCGCGATGCAAAATGTAAATGAAACAGAACCGTCGCTCGCGGTTAAGCACTTTTCGCTGTCGCTCATCAGACGCTCATTGTGCCCTCAATTAGGGCCGCTCTTATATTATATGGATCTCCTATTTATTTTGTCCCCTAAGGGCGAGACTCCCAGGGGGAGGAGGTCCCCCTCACCACGGAAACAAATCTGAGCTTGATTCGATTTGGACGTCGCGTCGAGAATTTGCAGGGGGAGAGGGGATCGAATATCGGCCGCGGGAGGAACCCTGAGGAATACCCTTCGACCGCGAATGACGAAGTGTGGAGGACGCATGAGTTACGGTAGATGGGTATGAAGGGATAAACGAAATACATTGGTTAATAGGCCAGACTACAAAAAAAACTTGATATAATATTCTACAGATATATCTGAGAGTTTTAAATGGTGCTTTAGAAAGATCACTGTATGACCAGATACAGCTAGATTATCCCTGTTTTTTCATAAACAATGGGTTAAGGTGTGAAAATCGATTTTTTCCTTATAGAATTTTCCGGTTGCATTTTAGAGAAAAGTGGTCAACAGGAAAGTTGTAGAGAATAAAAAGACGGTTAATCTGTTTTTTTTATAAATTAAAATCGATAAATAAACAATTGAGTTATTAGCAAAGAACGATCAATTTTCATTATTTTATAAATGTTAATAACTTTTGCAATAATGGTGATAAGTGACATGTAATACACGAATTATGAAGCCTTTAAGGGTCTTTACAAGTGTGCAAAATTCCAGCCAGATCGGGTTAATAGTTTACGAGATATCTTATTTGTTTATCCCAGAGACTCAATGTTTAAAAAACTGAGCTTGCCCAGGCTGCAATCCTACAGGTATTTAATAAGGTGGAATAGTTTCCCTGATTGTCGAACTATCAGTTAAGTTTGAAAACCAACTCATTTTTAATGAAATTGTTGTTAAAAAGGGGCTAATTTTTTTTGCTTATAAACAAATTGAATAACTTTTTTGTCTATTGTTACATACTTTTTTAATAAATTGCATTGAAAAGGTGGTAAAAAAACCTTTCATTGTTTTTTAAAAAAAAAGGTTCTGTCAATAGATGCCGAGATAGCAACATTTAAAAAAAATCATATCTTCATTATTTATTTTATTATTTATTTATTGACAGTAGAACCTTTTTTTAAACTAGAATGGTTTTTTTACCACCTTTTCAATGCAATTTATTAAAAACGTGTGCAACAATAGACAAAAAAGTTACTCAATTTGTTTATTAGCAAAAAATTAGCCCCTTTTTAAAATGAATTTTTTAACAACAATTTCATTAAAAATGAGTTGGTTTTCAAACTTAACCTACAGTTCAGCATTCAAGGAAACTACTGCACCTTATTAAATATCTGTAGGATTGCAGCCTGGGCAAGCTCAATTGTTTAAACATTGAGTCTCTGGGAAAACAAATAAGATATCTCGTAAACTAATAACCCGATCTGGCTGGAATTTTGCACACTTGTAAAGACCCCTAAAGGCTTGATAATTCGTGTATTACATTTCACTTATCACCATTATTGCAATAGTTATTAACATTTATAAAATAATGAAAAATTTATGGTTTTTTGCTAATAACTCAATAGTTTATTTATCGATTTTAATTTATAAAAAACCTAATAAACCGTCTTTTTATTCTCTACAACTTTCCTGTTGAACACCTTTCTCTAAAATGCAACCGTAAAATTCTATGAGGAAAAATTCGATTTTCTCACTTTAACCCATTGTTTATAAAAAAAACAAGGACATTCTAGCTGTATATGGTCATACAGTGATCTTTCTATAGGTCCCCCCTACCGTTTAAAACTTTCAGATATCTGTAGAACGTTATGCCGTGAAAATTATAATTTTTCATTATGTAGCCTGGGCTATAAGGACGATTCTACGTGTAGCCAATGTATGCAACATTCGTTTAACGTATTGTAAACTGCTCAAAATGAAATTAAGTGTTTATACTGTTCAAAATAACTATCACTACGAGAAATGAGTTAACTAATTTATTTTTACTAACACACACTTTTTATCTAATTTATATTCTTATATTCTTTATATTTTTAATGGTCCTAATTTTGGAATTCAAGACTGAAAAGTCTCTCATTGAAAGTCTTACGTCGAGACAAAGTAAACTCACTCTTTAATTTAAAACTTATCGTCCCGACAAAGCTAAGAACATGAGACTGTATGAATTTAGCGAGTTCACATACAATTAGGAAATTAATTACAAGACAATTACACAATTACAAGATGTTTCCTAAATTCCTTCCACGGCTATCCTAACATCCACCTCATCGACCTATCCTGAACTCAACGTTCCCTCGGACTAATTACGCTCTTACTGGGCGATTATACCGATCATTAGCTGTTTGTCCTCTAAACGAGGCGCGATTAATAAAATAATTACGAGTTTACTTTTTACGTCGATTTGATGAAAAGGGAACTGTCCACTTCGCTCGTCAATTATTCACGGTAATCGCCGTTCGATCCGTATAAGGGTTGAAGGAGTAAAAAGGGGAACTAATGGAGATATTGCGCTCGCCACAGGAAAAAGGAAAAAAAAACTAACGACTGTTTTCTTATCGATTCGCCGTTAATTAATTAGAGGGTTTTGTGCACGGTAAGTCGGGGACGAAGGGTGGAATTAAATGGTAATGGCGGGGTAGGGGTAGGGGGTGGGTTTGGGAAATCGAGTACAAACACAGAAAGCAATAAGGTGGGAGAGGGGGGAGATTCGTTGTGTTTTCGATTGTTATGTAGCATATTGTAACATATTTATATAACATAACAACAAGTTTTTTGAACTGCTTTAAACTGGTATTTGAACAGCTTTGTCAACCACTTCTGAACATGTAAAACAGATTTGACAACAAATCAACAAATCTGTCAAACCTGTTTAAGTACCATTTCAACAAGTTTTTTTGTATTTGAACAGGTTTGTGAACCACTTTTGAACAGGTTCAACAACACTCTAACCTGTTCAGGTACCAGTTCAAAAGGTTTTTTGAACCGCTTTAAACTGGTATTTGAACAGGTTTGTGAACCACTTTTGAACAGGTTCAACGACACTCTAACCTGTTCAAGTACCAGTTTAACAGGTTTCTTGAAACGCTTTCAACTGGTATTTGAAGAGGTTTATCAACCACTTTCGAACAAGTTGAACAGGTTAGAACAGGTTTGACAAAAAATCAACAAATCTGTCAAACCTGTTCAAGTACCATTTCAACAAGTTTTTTAACCGCTTCGAACTGGTATTTGAACAGGTTTGTCAAACACTTTTGAATAGGTTCAACGACACTCTTACCTGCTCAAGTACCAGTTCAACAGGTTTTTTTAAACGCTTTCAACTGGTATCTGAAGAGGTTTAACAACCATTTTCGAACAGGTTGAGCAGGTTAGAACAGGTTTGAAAACAAATCAACAAATCTCTCGAATCTCTTCATGTACTATTTCATCAGGTTTTTTGAATCGGTTTAAACTGGTATTTGAACAGGTTTGTGAACCACTTTTAACAGGTTCAACAACACTCTAACCTGTTCAAGTACCAGTTCAAAAGGTTTTTTGAAACGCTTTTAACTGGTATTTGAAGAGGTTTATCAACCACTTTCGATCAGGTTGAACAGGTTAGAACAGGTTTGACAACAAATCAACAAATCTCTCGAATATGTGCAAGTACCATTTCAACAAGTTTTTTTAACGCTTTGAACTGGAATTTGAACAGGTTTGTGAACCACTTTTGAACAGGTTTAACGACACTCAAATCTGTTCAAGTACCAGTTCAACAGATTTTTTTTAAACGCTTTCAACTGGTATTTGAAGAGGTTTATGAACCACTTTCGAACAGGTTGAACAGGTTAGAACAGGTTTGACAACAAATCAACAAATCTGTCGAACCTGTTCAAGTACCATTTCAACAAGTTTTTTAACCGTTGTGAACTGGTATTTGAACAGGTTTGTCAGCCACTTTTGAACAGGTTCAACGACACTCTAACCTATTCAAGTACCATCAGGTTTTTTAAACGCTTTCAACTGGTACTTGAACAGATTTGTCAACCACTTTTGAACAGGTACAACAGGTTTCAACAGATTTGGCAACAAATCAACAAATCTGTCGAACCTGTTCAAGTACCATTTCAACAAGTTTTTTAACCGCTTTGAACTGTTATTTGAACAGGTTTGTGAGCCATTTTTAAACAGGTTCAAGAACACTCAAACCTGTTCAAGTACCCGTTCAACAGATTTTTTGGAAAGCTTTAAGCTGGTATTTAAATAGGTTTGTGAACTACCTTTGAAGATGTTTGAACAGGTGTGAGGATGAATGACATGAGTTTAGTTCAGGTTTGGCCGATGACTCGCATACTGGTTTTGTGTGGGAAGGGGAAAGTGGGTTTAAAAATGTGGTGGGGGTTGACTCAAGTGGCGCCACACTTACTCTCGTGGTTGAAGAATCTGAGTGACTGGTTTGGATGTACAAGGAAGCCATTATTTAGATTTGCTGTGTCAAATATAAGCATAGTTTTGGTGATTGCCAACTGTCGTAACGAAGAAGACACCTGAAGGAGAAAGCTCCAACTGAGCCGCACTAGATGGCGACACGACGAGTCGAAGTGCTCTTGATTTTCATCTCAACCGTCATAAACTTTCCATCACTGACATTTCACGTTCGTTACATACACTTCACACCAAACTATTCAAGATGATGGAACCAGGTTCGTGTCGACACCACCAAGGTGGTACCCCTTCAACCTCGACCATTTCCCATTTGCAGCCAGCAACGACAGCGGCGAGTACTCGTGGGCGATGAAGGAGAGCCTGTTCGCGAGGAAGTCGCACGAGTGGAAGGACAGACGGCCGAAGCCGTTGAACGTGACGGACAGGTACAGGTTCGAGAAGTGGAACGCGACCACCGAGGAGGGCCACGTCAGGACGATGGCGACGATGGTGCCCGACGAAATCATATACAACCTCGACTACTCGAAGAGGGAGTTCGAGGCGTGCCTGCTCTTCGGAGACGTCTCAGGTAAATGGCGAACGACGAAAATACCAAAGAGCCAAGTGGCGCCTGGACGCGAACGTATAAAGCGAGAGTAGATATACTAGGCCGGTTCTGCCCTCACATAACCTCACTTTTGCCGGCGTGCCGTCGTTGCCGGGGCAGGGCTCCTCCCCCCCCACCGGAGACCCCCTCTAGGGTCGTTCGTGTTGAAAGTTGAGTTCGCGCCAAAATTTGACAGCTTCGCACCTAAGCACGGAACACAAAATTCCTTGAACATGGAACACAAAAGTGGATGGACCGGGGGAGGGGTCGTCGCGCCACACTTTGACAACACCGGCAACCTGACGCCACCTATCAAACAGTGGCGTAGGGAGTTGAAAACTCGTGAGAATGAGTTAAAAGATATATGAAATATCTGACTGCCAAATGTTGGCACGTAGGAAGGGCGAGTTACGCCAAAAGTAGCTATCGCATCGAATGTCGAGTTGTGCCAAAAGTGTGACGTCATCCACTACTCTCCGGCCTAGTATATCTACTAACAAGGACATGGAAGCCCTTCCCATCGTCGTATCCTCTCTTTGCCGCGTCAGGTTTCACCGACCTGTGCGAGAAGTTCAACAAGACAGGTTCGGGCGGCCCCTCGCGTCTCACCCAGGTGCTGAACGGCTACATAGGCGCGATGGTCCAGGAGGTGCTGTCGCACAACGGCGACGTGCTCAAGTTCTCGGGGGACGCGTTCATAGCGCTGTTCAAGGAGACGGGCTCGGTGTCGTTGCGGAACAGAGTGCACGACGCGATCAATTGCGCCCTCGTCATACAGAAGTCGTACGGGGCGTACAAGACGGACTTCGACGTGATCATCAAAGGTAACGCTGGCAGAACTGTTCCCTGTTCTCAATTTTTGATTCACTACTCTTCCATGTAGTTAAGCTGGCCCTCGCTTGTGGTCACATCGTCTTCTCCCTGATCGGAGACAAGGAGAATTCCCATTACATAATGAACGGACAACCTATAATCGACATAAAGGCGGCCGAGAACCTCAGTAAAGCCGGTGAGATCGTCCTTGCGGGTCGAGTCACACATCACATCACCGTCAACGAGTACTTGCTCGAGTCGCTGCCGGACAAAGTCCACGTCAAGGTAAATCCAGTGAACGTGGTACTTTAGGTTTAAATTTATACACCTCCACTTCACCTCCAATTGCGTTGTTATACTATTATGAAATTTATGGTCTTCTACTATTACAAGAGATTTGTCCTTTGATCAACCCTTCATTCCCTTCCCTGATCAACCTTTTCGCATTCCGATGTGACCCTTCCGCAGGTGTTGGGCGTCGGTCCGAACTGGAGGAACGTCCAGAGGCAGTACGAGAACATCTCCGAGAAAAGTACTACCGTCGCGTCGCGACAAATCCTCATTTAGACTAACCCGTTGAATTTGTGTCCAGAGGGGAGCCTAGTGAGCAGCCCGGAAGACGCAGAAGAGATGGACGACTCGGCCGAAGAAACCCTGAAGAAAACCGAAGCGTCCGAGATGAAGGTCGTCACGATCGGCGACCAATACTCACGTAAGTAGGGTATAAGTGAGGTTATGTGGGTGCAGAACCGACCTATACACTCTACTCACGTAACTATTTCCGCTTCGATCATCAGCGTTCATTAATTTCAGTGCGACCATCGGTCAACTTCGCCGTGAGGAACATGACGAAGGAGGAGCTGAGGAGGTTCATAATCCCTCCGGTCATGAGGGGGATCGACGCCGACGAGCCCGTCGAGTATTTGACGGAGGTTAGGCAGGTCGTCATCATGTTCATCAATTGCAAAGTGTCCGGGAACATCCCCGTCTTGGCTGGGATCGACGTCGCGAACGAGATTTACGTTAACGTGTGCGGGTTAGTGGATGAATCATTTTGAGAATTGTCGTAAAAGGTTATTCCTACTTATCTTTGTGTATTGAGGCGAAAACTAAGTCGACTTATGTCGATGTAATGCCTTCATTAGCCTGGAAGAGTTACTTGCCCTCGTACGACTTAGTAACTAACTTGGTTTCCTTTTCCATTATTATCCCTCAAACCGACTAGATTTTAAAGAAAACTTGTCCAGAATCTCACAGTTGGTCATTTGGATACCAAAATTCGTCTTCTCGGAAAACTAGATTTTAAAGATAAACTGGTCTAAAATGTCAAAGTTGGTCATTTGGATACCAAAATTCGTCACCTTGAAAATCCAACCAATAAGTCTTACCAATAAGTTTAACTTGAATCTTCTGGTTAGGACTTGGTGCCTTGCTTCATTTGGTATGATTTCAAAGTGAGTTAGGGTCATGCTGAACTCAAGTAGGGCTGCTCAGACGTACCATTAAGCATGAACCTATACCTTCTTAGAAATAGTGACTGAAATATGACCAGAACCCGGTCAGTTTTCCTGCTATTTAACTAGAAATTTTAGGTTTAGGACTAAACTCTGTCGTGTCGATATGGCCATGATCTCGAAAGAAAATACTATGTCCAGCTTTGAGTCCAGAAATTCTGTCAAGTTTTCTATAAAATCTGTCAAATTTCTAACTAGAATTTTAATGGTTCGTCACTTTTATATGATCAGGATTTCTGCTGAAACTCTGTCAAGTGTCTGGTAATAAATTTTAGATATAATTTCAGCAGATTGTCACGCTAATATGGCTGAAGTCCGGGCAGAAATGTCACTATTTGGAGCCAAAAATGATATCGACATTTTGGTCATAAAATCTGTCAGGTTTCCAGAGGGAGATTCTAACAATAATTTTAATAACTCTCCACGTATATATGGCCTAAATCTTTATTGAAACTTCGTCAAGTTGTCGGTAATAATTGTGGCTAGAATTTTAATAGCTTGTCACGCTAGTATAGCTAAAATCTGGGCAAAAATATTACTGTTTGGGGCCAAAAACGGTATCGACTTTTTGGTCATAAAATCTGTCTCCTCAATACTTCTCTTCTTTTCAAGCATAGTGAAAGACCATTTCGCCTGCGTGAACAAGATAAGCAACTTCGACAAGGACCTGATGCTCCTCGTGATCTACGGCCTGAGAGGTTTCAAGTACGAGCTGGAGAGCCGCATGGCCCTGAAGAGCGCCAAGGCGTGCCAACAGATGCTCCTCAAGTGTCAGTACATCGAAGTCGCTTCGATCGCCGTCACCACAGGTGAAATTGAAACACATCACGTTGACCAAAACAGTGTATAAAACAGTAAGGCTGCTGGTTGGGAGATCCACACCAGATACATCTTCTCTCTACGATCATTTTGAACAGTTCCTATTTATCTTCTTCATTACTTAATTAAGGACATAATTTGTAACAATAGGCACGTCGTACTGCGGCGCGTTCGGACACGCCCTAAGAAGGGAATACACGGTGATAGGGCTGATAGTGAACAAGGCGGCCAGGTTGATGGTCGCGTACCCGAACAAGGTGACGTGCGACAGGGAGACCTTCCTCCAAAGCAAACTCGAAGCGAAGAACTTCATCCTGCAGGAGTACATCCCGTTGAAGGGCATCAAGAGTCCGGGACCCATCTACGAGTTCAAGGAAGTGGAAAAGTAAGAGACGAAACTCCGGACGAACTAGAGTTGTACGCGTTTGACTTCAGGTCCCACGAAATGTCCTCGTACTTGAACCCGCTGCCCTTGTTGGGAAGGGAGCAGGAGATGGACCTGTTCCGTGTTCTGCTCAGGAACGCGTTGAAATACTCGAAGACCAAGAGTAGCGATAGCTTCATCAACACGTTGGTCATACAGGGCGTGTACAGGCAGGGGAAGACTCGGCTCCTGGCGGAGATAATGTACGCCACCAAGGTGCCGGTAGTGAGCTTCATGCTCACCAGGGCGGACTACGACGTAAGATCAATACTGCGATAAACATTTTTATACAACTATTCCGGTACCAACACTGCCCATGCTGCTTCTCAGATCCCCTACTACACGATACGCCTGATCTTCTCCCGTTTCCTGTCCTCGATGTCGAAGCTGGCCATCCACGAACGGATGTTACTGATCACGTCGTTCATGGAGGACGAGGGCGCGAAGCCCTACCTGCGCGTGATGAACGCCGTGTTCGACGTGAACTTCCCCTCGACGCCGGAGTACCAGCAGCTCAACGCCGATAGGCGGTACGAGAAGCTGCAGTCGCTGTTCGTCAGGCTGTGCGAGAAGTGCTTCCGGGACATGTGGCTGATCGTCATCGACGACGCCGAGTACATAGACGACGAGTCGTGGCTGCTGATGGAGATCATGATGGGTACCAATTGCGTGTTCTTCGTACTGTCGATGGGGCTCGAGAAGGAGCTGTCGATGTTGGCGCTGCACGTGTTGCAGCATAGGAGGATCAAGAGGATCAGGCTGAAGGGGATCGACAAGTGGTACCACATCGGGCTGATCTGTCAGATGTTGAGGGTCGACGGGGTGACCGCCGAATTGGAAAAGTAAAGTTGTCTGTCAAATTGCTGCTCTTCCAAACGGTCTTGGGAGCAAGAACTCGCTATTTCCTTAATTCTCGTTCCAAGACAGTTTGTTCTCTTTCTCTGCATCTCTGTGGAAGTAGCAAGTCTGCTGTTTTGCTTTTGATACACAAGGCTTTATAATCCCTTTACATTTCACTCTTTTCGTTGACCACTTCAAGCAATAATGAAGATGCCTCTCATCAATACAATTTCCGAAATATCAAATTGCTTTTCAGAAAACATTTGGACAGCGAGACGAGTCCTATATTTCCGTAATTCGTTTTATATTAGCATCACTTTTTGGTCAAGTATTTCAAGCAATAATAAAAGTGTCTGCAATTTTATGTTTAACCAATCAACTCAATTTTGGATTTCTTAAATGCCAAATTGACGTTTTAGGAAACATTTTGAAAAGTCAAAATGCACGATTTCCCTTCATGAGACTGCTTTTTAGTTGGATATCTCAAGCCGTCATAACGAAAATGCCCGGTAGTTTGCTTTTGGACCTGTCAATTTAATTTTGAAGATTTTGTATCTGTCAAATTAACGTTTTCCCAAAAAGTGTAATAATACACATAAGAATATAACTCTTTCGATCATTTTCTGGCATAGTTTTTTGGTCGACTGGTTCAAGCAATAATGGAAGTATCTGCAGTTTTGTGTTTAACCTATCTACTCAATTTTGGATTTCTTAAATGCCAAATTGACGTGTCACGAAACGTTTTGAAAAGTCAAAAATTTTACAATTTCTTTTTAAGAGACTGTTTTTGGTTAGATGTCTCGAGCCGTTATGAAGAAAAAATTGTCAATTCAATTTTGAAAATTTTAGCTGTCAAATTTCTCTCCCACTTTCTCTCTCTTCTTCCCTCTAACTCAGTTTTTTTGATTACTATTCCAATCAGTAAAGAAAGTGTCTATAATTTTGTTTCTAAATTTACAACTTAATTTGGGATTTACATGCCAAACTAATGCTATATTAAAAAATTTAAATAGACGAAACTGTTACCCTGTTACACATCTCTCGATTTCAGGATTGTGCAAATGAAGAGCACCGGTAACCCTGGATGGATCGAGAGTTATTTGATAAGCGTGATGCAATCCAACGGCATATACATCAAGCAAATGTCGAGGGAGCATGCATATCAATCCGGAATAGTGGTCGCTCCTTTATACATGGTAATGAGGTACGTAAATATTCCACGTACCTACGACTTAACCAGAAATCATATCGAAGAGTTTAGAAATGGAAGTTCATGGAAGTTCTCGTTTTCATAAGATTGAACGTCGAAGAGATGAAGTTATGGACGACTCTAATGGAAGACACCGACACTAATTTCGACGTCAGTATATTTACGAGCGTCAGGTGGAAGATGTTCATCGAGAGCTGCAGGGTAAGATCGCCCCCAAATCCAAATAATACAGATCAAATGATGCTTATCCAATGTTGACGCTAACGTCAACATTATTTAAGGGAATCTTCAAAATTCTACATACTACATACAGTCTTTGATACAGTCCACCTGTACCACCATCGTTCATCCAATTCAACAACTATTACTACTGCTATCCTTACCAGTCAGACGTAGCCTAAGAGTGCGAAATAAGAATTCGCTATGTTTACTAACTTTAGGAAAGTTTTCCCGACTTGGGAGTAGCCAGGACGTTCAAGGAGAAGAGCGACATCGTCAACATCGCGTTGGCCTACGAGGAGTTCGCCCTTGGAGACGTCGAGCCCGAACAAGACATCGACGTCATCATACTGAAGACCTTCGACTCCTTGACGTCCTACGAGCAGATGTTGCTCAAATCGAGCTCCGTCTTGGGCGACATCTTCCTAAGGGACATGCTCTTGTACATCATGTCCTCGTCGGCTTTTAGGCTTACAGCTCTTGGTAAGTCTGATGGAGTATCACAGCTGTGGTTCGTTGCTGGACACAGAACCAAAATTTAACATGCCCACGGAACATAACGTTACGTTCAGAACACAGAACACCACAGAACATTACGTTCTGTGATTTACGCTCACAGCGTTGCCGCATCTCATTTCTTTACCAAGTCGTTCGTGAATAAGGAGTCCTTATGGAGAACTATGCACAGCGTCAAGTAACTTATCTGAAGGCGGCCTTATCGAAGGTTTTCTTTACTTTCAAGGAGCTTCTTTCCTTTCGGCATTCGAGGTCTTCTGAGAGTGACTTCATTTTGAGTTTCGACCCAAAGTAACTTTGGAAATTTAAAGATCAAAATAGGTACCTTATGGCATTTTCAGCTGTTAAAAAGTTGTTCGAGATCCACGTCCTGTGCTGCGCCAGGGGTGAGTTCCTAGAAGGCGGTTTAATCTTCAAGGATCGCCTCATCAACCCCAACGAGGACATGAACATAAAGTGCGAATGCAAGGGGCTAATCATAGACGGTAAGCGTTCGGGAGTCTTACCACGACGACTTCGAAGTTTACCTTTGCAGAGTCTTGCCTCGACTTACCGAAGTACGCCTCGTGCGGCTACCTACGCTTCAGGTCGTCGGAGTTCCGGAACACGACCTACGACCTCCTCATCGACAACCAGAAGAGGGACTTCCACGAGAAGGCCATCAGGTACCTCGAGAGGGAGACGAGGAGATGCAGGGCCTGCGGGAACGGCTACTTCGTCCGGATGGGCGGCGGCAGGCTGGACCACGTGAGTGGAGTGTTACAGGAATATAATGAACCCAGAAGCAGTGCTTCCCCTAGGAAAATGTCAAAAATGACAAAACAACATCTTCTTAAATGTAATTTTTGAAATGGGAAGCAATTACTTTAGTTTGTATTAAAAATGGTAAAAAGTATTTTAAATATCAAGCCCATAACAAATGCAGCTTTGACTCGAACCGAGTCACAGCAGAAAGTCTGCCTGCGAGTCGTATGCGCACAGCTTTACACTACACTAGAGAAATCCAATGGAAGCTACTCCCACTGTAGGTTCTCTGTTGTATGCCAGCGTTCGTGTGTATGTCGAGAGGTCATTAAACCTGCTGAAGTCTTGGTTTAGATGGGCGTGGAAGCTATCATTGAAGTAGCTTATTTGCAGGTTTAAACAGGGAGATGTTGAAACTACTGATTAATGATGATCTTAAAAAGCTATCTACTGATATATATGAACATTACATAAACAAGACTTGGTCACATATTAAAGACACAATGAAAGCAAGTCAAGAGATCAAGCAATCTACCAAGGAAGAAGGAGTGGATGACGAGGGAAATATGACACTCATGGAGCAAAGAAGACTACAAAATGAATGAGGATAAAACAACTTACAAGGAAATAAACAAAGAAATTAGAAGAAAAATAATAGTTGCCAAAGAACAATGAGTATCGAGAAAGTGTTCACAAATAGGAGATTTGGAGAGGAGGCGGAATATCATAGTAGTAATATGCACATGAAGATTAAGGAGATGAGTAGAAGTTGCACAAACAGGCCCATCAACAACCTTTGGGGAATGGAAGAATACTCAGCTCCTTCGAAGATGGCCTAGTCTGCCTGCGAGTCGTGTGCGCACAGCTTTACACTACACTAGAGAAATCCAATGGAAGCTACTCCCACTGTAGGTTCTCTGTTGTATGCCAGCGTTCGTGTGTATGTCGAGAGGTCATTAAACCTGCTGAAGTCTTGGTTTAGATTGGCGTGGAAGCTATCATTGGAGTAGCTTATTTGCAGGTTTAAACAGGGAGATGTTGAAACTACTGATTAATGATGATCTTAAAAAGCTATCTACTGATATACATGAACATTACATAAACAAGACTTGGTCACATATTAAAGACACAATGAAAGCAAGTCAAGAGATCAAGCAATCTACCAAGGAAGAAGGAGTGGATGACGAGGGAAATATGACACTCATGGAGCAAAGAAGACTACAAAATGAATGAGGATAAAACAACTTACAAGGAAATAAACAAAGAAATTAGAAGAAAATAAATAGTTGCCAAAGAACAATGAGTATCGAGAAAGTGTTCACAAATAGGAGATTTGGAGAGGAGGCGGAATATCATAGTAGTAATATGCACATGAAGATTAAGGAGATGAGTGGAAGTTGCAAAAAAACAGGCCCATCAACAACCTTTGGGGAATGGAAGAATACTCAGCTCCTTCGAAGATGGCCTAGTCTGCCTGCGAGTCGTGTGCGCACAGCTTTACACTACACTAGAGAAATCCAATGGAAGCTACTCCCACTGTAGGTTCTCTGTTGTATGCCAGCGTTCGTGTGTATGTCGAGAGGTCATTAAACCTGCTGAAGTCTTGGTTTAGATGAGCGTGGAAGCTATCATTGGAGTAGCTTATTTGCAGGTTTAAACAGGGAGATGTTGAAACTACTGATTAATGATGATCTTAAAAAGCTATCTACTGATATACAGGAACATTACATAAACAAGACTTGGTCACATATTAAAGACACAATGAAAGCAAGTCAAGAGATCAAGCAATCTACCAAGGAAGAAGGAGTGGATGACGAGGGAAATATGACACTCATGGAGCAAAGAAGACTACAAAATGAATGAGGATAAAACAACTTACAAGGAAATAAACAAAGAAATTAGAAGAAAATAAATAGTTGCCAAAGAACAATGAGTATCGAGAAAGTGTTCACAAATAGGAGATTTGGAGAGGAGGCGGAATATCATAGTAGTAATATGCACATGAAGATTAAGGAGATGAGTGGAAGTTGCAAAAAAACAGGCCCATCAACAACCTTTGGGGAATGGAAGAATACTCAGCTCCTTCGAAGATGGCCTTGCTGATTGAATCTCATATATATGTCAGAAGGTTGTCCAGATTCCCAAAATTGACCATGGCTGACCAGAAGAAAACACAAGATCTTCGCCAACTAATTTAATAGATCAGAACACCAGGCTCTGGTCTATTAAATTAGTTGGCGAAGACCTTGTGTTTTCTTCTGGTTTCATATATGCGTCATTAGTCTCCTTGGATAAAGGAACCGAATTTCACTCATTGCGCATGCTCCAATTAAACTACGCCTTATGATTTGGACCATGAAACGCAAATATCGATTAAAGGCGACCTCAAGGCTTCCTTGTTCAGTTGCTTCGTTGAAAGTAGGTCAATTCGCGCTATGCATTGCCAGGTTATTCAGTACTGACTGTCGTTCATTACTCTGTCTTCTCTTTCCTCTCGCAGACGCTGAAGCAGCCGCTGAGCGTCAAGAGGAAGAGGAAGTGGTCCGTCTCCGACATGAAATTCACCGATTCGAACTGGAACCAGCGCCGCTCGTCCTACTTCAGCCTGGAGAGTTCCGCCTCCTCCAAATTCGGGAAGGACCGCGGCAGGTCGCTGAGGGACGCCTACGGTGCCAGCTTCCCGAGCCTACCGGAATCCACGTCGATAGTTGAGGCTTCAGGTAATGTCAAGGTGAATTTCAGCTTCAGGTTGCTTTGGGCAACCTAAGAACAAAGTTTCATCCCATCGTCAGTCCCGAATCAAAATATATGCATTCCACTGTGTCGTAACTTGCAACGTTGATTTTTCAGCATCCGCCTCAGTAGATCTTAGCACGAAGACCATGAAGAGTTTGAATAACCCCTACTTGACGAAGACGTTCTCCACGTCCGATTTCTCGCAGTGCACGTGTACGTTAATCTTAGACACCATGTACTTCCAACTTATCGAACACTGCAGGGGAGCAAGTGAGACATTTCAACCGTGAGCTATTCGACTTACTCAATTTTATAAACTTTCAAGAGCTCAGCGAGAAAGTCTTAAACTCCATCGTCGAATACAGCTACATCTGCATAGACACCATGAACATACCGCAGGCTTTCAAGTTGCTGGACGAGGCAATGGAATTGTTGAACGTGAGCGGCTCGCTTTCCTGATATTCTCGCCTAATCAATTCGTCCTTAGGGAACCTTAAGGCAGACCATAGAGTTAGACTGGATGGTGGATCTGAAGAAAGGGAAGATCGTAACGCTTCTCGGCTTAGCGAAGATGCGCATCAACGAGGACGAGTGCTACGATTGCTTTCTGCAAGCTTTGAAGTATTACGGTCGGTAAAAATGTTACCCGTACTGAGTAACGAAATCAAGATTTTAGATCGCCTCCATAACCAAACCACATACAGTTTTATGAAGTGTTAAAAACCGCTCTTACTTGTTTAAGGTGTCGAATTTCCATGGTTGCACATCTCGAGGAAGCTGAAAAATGCCCAACACAAATTAATAAACTTCCTGCGGTTTCATGCACCGGTGTCGAGGCCGAAAGAAACAACTAAGATCAAGAAAGTAAACGATGATTACGCTCAGTACCACAATGACGTATCAGAGACGCTATGCTACATGTCTGAATACTTTATGGTAAGAGATATCAGGTATAAAATGACAGATTAAATCTAGATAAACTGTTGTAGAAGACTAGTCTTCCAATTGTCTTAAGGAAAGGTAGTCTTCCTGACACTGTTGCTATCTTCTGGTAGCAAAAACTGTTGGCTGCAAAATTTGCGTGGTGATCGTACATACCATTTACCTACTATTTCCACTTTCTTTAACTGTTTCTATGGCAAGTGCAGAAAGCTTTTCAGACTTTCAGGCACTTCCTCCAATTGTCTCGTTCACTTCTGAATCTCATTCATTTGGATTACTTTGCTCCTGAAGTCTTAAGAGAAGGTAGTCTTCCTAACACTGTTGCTATCTTCTTGTAACAAAAACTGTTGTCTGCAAAATTTGCACAGTTATAACTGTGGTGATCGTACGTACCATTTACCTACTTTTTCCACTTTTTTTAACCGTTTCTATAGCAAGTACAGGAAGCTTTCCAAACTTCCAGGCACTTCCTCCAATTGTCTTGTTCACTTCTGAATCTTGTTCATTTTGATTACTCTCCTCGTGCAGTCTTGGTTCAACACGTATTGGCAGTTATGGTGTTCTAATTGCACTTATTGACTCTACTGGCTGCCCTAAAGAAAGTTTTCCAAGCTTCTTCACACTTTCTTCTATTATCTTAACGGGTTTACCTCTAAATTCTCTTCTGATGTAATCTTGGCACCTACATTTATTGACAATTATGTTGTTCCAATTGTGCTGTTCGCCATGTTGGCTAAAGGATATTCTTCAGACTCCCTGATAGTTGCTTGTAATATCTTACCATCTTCACTTTTAGATTCCGTTTCTACCTGATTCTCTTCTGGTGTAGTCTTCGTGCCACAGTTGTTAGCATGTATGTTGTTCGAATTGCACTGCTCACCATGTTGACTAAGAAAAGTTTTCCAGACTCTTTTACACTTGCTTTTATTATCTTACCATATTCACCCCAGGATCACGTTTCTTCTTGAGTTTCTTTCGGTGCAGTATTGGTGCAACAGTTATTGGTCATTCTGGTGATCGAATTCCACTGTTAGCCTTGTTTTCCATAGAAAAAGTCGCAATGGACGAAAGCGGAGATCGCGGCGAACTGGAGCCTCGCGAGGATCCTGAAGACCGAAACGGACTTCGAGAAGATATGCCTCGCCTTCGCCCAAGTCATAGAAATAAACGCAGTGAAAGGTCACCACAGGACGGTCGCCCGGTACGAGTTGTTCGCTTTGAGGACTTGCCACATGAAGAAGACCTACGTCGAGCTGGACGAGCTGAAAGCCATAACTCGGCTGTACTACAGCATCTGCTTCGCCAGGCAAGTCTACGGAGATGCCTTTTGGTAACGCTTAATGCGATTCGCTTCGTCGCAGGTTGACCCGAGGGGACCTCGGTAAGTTCCTCCAGGTCGCTTACGTCACTTGGAGGTTATCGACCAGCGCTAAATGCGAAAGCATAACCTACCTCATTCTGCCGCTGCTCGCGACAACTTGTTTGGAGAAGAAACAGGTCATAGAATTCGGCAATTTACTGCAAGAGATCATTTATATCATGGACCAGGACATCGATAACTCTTGTGAGTCATCTAGGATCATAAGTCTTCTTACAAAAGTTTTAGTAGATCAGTTGCATAAGTAACCATATGTAAAAATACAACTCTTCTCCGATCTATAACAATATTTAATCCAATCGATGGCCTGTTCCAGTCAAGTGCTGGTACCACGCCCTGGCGCTCCAGCTCCAGGTGGAAACGGGCATAGCACTGACCACCTACACCAAATGCGTCAATTTCCTGCGAGGAGAGGGACTGGAGCAGACCCATCGAGATCAAGCGGGGAAGACTAGGTTGTTCATCTTGGTCTGGTTGTGGTGAGTCCAGTGACGGGTCCCCGACTTTCGCCTTCACTCTGGTTCATCAGGCAGGTCCGTTTGGAGAATTGGGACGAGGCGGATTTCCACCAGAAAGATGCTTGGAGCCTGAGATTGAAAGAGACCGGTGAATCTATGCCCAATTTGATGTCGGCGTGCTACCTACTGGAAGGCCTGATCATTTATTGGGTGCACAAGATGGATATGAAGAATCTGACGGAGATCGTGAAAACGGACAGGAAGATAACTAAGCTTTTAAAACTATTAGATGTGAGCAAAACGTATTACATCGGGATACGTCCGAGGTACGTTCCAGCAGCGTTCGCTTGTAACACGGAAATTTATTGGGGTAGGGGAAGGCCGGGCAAAATGAACATCTTCAGATAGGTCTTGGTCTTAGGTCTTGGGAACCTACAATTGTCGCAACAACGCTTTTGTGAAGCTCAGAAGGGTTGTGGATTGTTGCTCTGCTTGGAGGTGGAATTATATCTGCTGGGGGATCGATTGAATGTGGTGAAATGCATTCTTGAATAGGTGAAGACGAAGGGGTTAAAGAAGACTACTTCAAAAGTAGTGGAGAGTATTCGTTTTGCCCGGCCTTTCCCTACTATAACAAAATGGTACTACGTAAAGAAGTTTGCCTTGAGTCTTTAACTCATTTAGATGATCTCAACGAGAAGATTTAGTGCAATTTGAACTCCTCGCGTCCTGTTCATTGTTTGAATTCATTAATTCAATGAAGATGAATCTTGGTTCATTATTGCTACTCAACAATACTGTACAAAACACATGCACCTACCAGTTGTAATGATTCCAATACAAATTTCCTCCAGGGTCATGCATCTCAAAGCTTACTACATCGTATCCAAATCCAACAACTACAGCAGATGCTTCAGATTGCTGAGCAGGGCTGCTAAGAAGGCCGAGGCCTTGGATAACGACCTGGAGATCTCCTGGATCAAACACAGCCAATTGGTGAGCGGCAAAGTTTGACGTTTCCATAATTTTCCGAGCTTCGATTTCCCAGGCATGGCTGGGTAAGCTGCCGAGAGAAGAGCGCGACCTCTGGAAGGAGCACGTCGAAGACGACATCCTCATCGATTTCCGGGACGTCGAGTACATCGACAAGTCCATCCAGTACTCTTTACCGCTTCCGTTGTACGTTTGAATAAAAGCCCAAAGGAGTTGAGGTTCGTTTTAGAGGACCACGAGTTTTGATACTACTAGATAACTAGTTCGAAAATACCTACTTTACGTAATGCAATAATAATGATTGCAGTACCTACTGGAATTAAAGTCATTAAGGTTCATCGTCGTCTGCTCGCATTCACATTTGGAGTCCGTGATTTCTCTCTATTTCTGTCCCGATTGTAAGTATCCTACAACACGTGCAATTTAAGCCGGGCGCATATTGAGCGTGACTTCTGTTCTGGCACTCTCGAAGTGTTCGTTTCCTTCGACCATAAATCAAGGCGACACATGTTCCACTTTGAAGTTGATGGTTTCGACACGCCCAGTTGAACAATGTAATTATCTAGTTGTTAAAAGCGCAAATTTGTACCGACAAGAAAGGGAAGGAGACGCGACGGTCGGTATGGTAAATCATTTGACGTTGACAAGTCGAGCGCTAGTTTGTTGTGAAATATCCAGCGGTAATGGGATGGTTAAATGTTGTCGATGGGGAGCTTCGTTCTTCTGGACTCGACAATGTGTTTATCCATACTATTACAGTTCAGAAGATTTTAAATCAGTTGGTTAAAATTGTGATTCCAATAAGTATTTTAATTAGAAATATTATTAGTATGTACATTTCAATAACACTTCAATTAACGTTCAAAGATTTCTAATACCTTAATACTTCTAATACTCAGTTAATTGTTTAGACGAGAGGTTGAAGGAGTTACCCAGGGATTGAAAAACTGGCTCTAGTCAGTACTGCTATGAAATAAATAATACTAAGTAAAATTGTTGTATTGGAAATCCACTACATTATCCAAAGATCGGAAACTGACCCTAAAATCAGGCCTTTTGTACAATACCCTAAAATCAGTAAATTTGTTGGACGAGATGTTTACTGTGTTACTTACACATCGAAAAACTGACCCTGAAATTTATACTTATGTAGAAATAAATAAAATTCCGTAAATTTGTTCGATAAAAGGTCTATTGTGTATTGTGTTACCCACATGTCGAAAATGTGATCCTAAAATTAGTTTGGAATATATAAAAATTGCGAAATTTTTTGGATCAAAGGGGCACTGTTTTATCCCGAGATTACAAAATGTGTTCTTGTGTAAAATGAACCAAAATTAGTAAATTTATTGGACAAAAAGCTCACTGTGACTCAGATGACAAAAAATTGACTCTATAAACAGTACTTTTGCAAACTATGTAAAAATCAGTCAAACTTGAATTGCAGGTCTATTGCTTAATTATAATTAGTAAATTTCTTAGATAAACTGTCTATCCAGAGATCGAAAAATTGTCCTAAAATTAGTACTTTTTAGATTTATTCGAAGTTAATAATTTGGCAGACGAAAGGTTACTATGCTATTCATATTACGAAAACCTGACCCCAAAAATAGCACTTTTGTAAAATAAGTAAAGATTAGTAAAATGGTTGAATTGCAGGTATATTATATTATGCAGATGTCAAAAAACGAACATTGAAGTCAGGATTTTTGTAAAATGAACAGAAATCAGTAAATTTGTTAGATAGTACGCTACTGTGCCCTTCAGACAAAGACAAGACCAAAGACAGAAGTTCTGGAACTAAGTAAAAGCATCAAACCTATGCTGTTTGAATATCTATTATATTATCCAAAAATAGAGAAAGTAATGGTAAACTCAGTAGGTACGTTTGTAAAACAAACAGTAGTCTGTTTAAATCTGTCTGAATAAAATTAGTTGGGCCACAGTGTTACTCAAAGTTAGTTCTGAAACTGGCCCTTAAAGTTAGTAAGTAGTTTAGGAAATAAACAAAAATTATTAAATTTTTGGAAAAGAGGTTGATTTTGTTACCCATAGATTAAAAAACAGCACGTGAAGTCTCTTAAGTTTTACTTTGGTAACATAAGTAAAAATCAGTAGATCTGTTGGATACAAAAGTGTACTGTAATTAGCCAGAAATCGGAAAATCGTCATAAAATCAGTATTTTTGTAAATATCAGTATATAGTTGGTAGCAGTAGATAGTATAATTAATGCTTGCTGCAACTTGCTTATACCATTAAACCTCTGTTTGCTCTATTAACTATAATGCGTACACAATTTGTTTAGGTCGCCATGCCTCTATTTCTTGAATTTGGTGTCGATACATTTTCTTTTGGTCTTTCAATTGCTTTCCCAGTTTCTGTCTTATTTTCACGAAACCAAAGACAGAACTTCTGTAACATAAGTTAAAAACAATAAACCTGTACTATTTGAAATCAGTTGTATTATCCAAAATTAGACACACTGATGATAAAATCAGTACTTTTGTAAAATAATCAGTAAGTCTGTTGGACCACAGTGGTACTCAAATTTAGTTCTGAAACTGGCCCTAAAATCAGTAGATAGTTAAGGAAATAGACAAAAGTTATTACATTTTTGGAAAAGGAGGTCCAAAAGAGGTACCCTAAGGTAGAAAATCAGGACATGGTTTACTTTGGTAAAACAAGTAAAAATCAGTAGATCTGTTGGATAAAAGTGTCTACTGTAATTACTCAGAAATCGGAAAATCGCCATAAAATCAGTATTTTTGTAAATATCAGTATATTTGTTAGTAGCAGTAGATAGTACAATTAAATTTACTTGCTGCATCTTGCTTGTACCATTAAACCTCTGCTTGCTCTATTGACTATAATGCGTTCACAATTTGTTTAGGTCGCCTTGTCTCTATCTCTTGAATTTGGTATCGATATATTTTCTTTTGGTCTCTCAATTGCTTTTCCAGTTTCCATGATGATTCTGTGTTATTTTCACGAAACGAAAGACAGAACTTTTGTAACATACGTTAAAAACAATAAACCTGTACTATTTGAAATCAGTTGTAATATCCAAAAATAGAGAAACTGATGGTAAACTCAGTACTTTTTGTAAAATAATCAGTAAGTTTGTTGGACCACAGTGTTACTCAAAGTTAGTTTTGAAACTGGGCCTAAAGTCAGTAGGTAGTTTAGAAAATAGACAAAAATTATTACATTTTTGGAAAAGAGGTCCAAAAGCGGTACCCAAAGATAGAAAAACAGGACGTGAAGTCCCTTATGTTTTACTTTGGTAAAACAAGTAAAAATCAGTAGATTTGTTGGATAAAAGAGTCTACTGTAATTAACCAGAAATTGGAAAATCGCCATAAAATTAGTATTTTTGTAAATATCAGTATATTTGTCAGTAGCAGTAGATAGTACAATTAAATTCGCTTGCTGCAACTTGCTTATACCATTAAACTTATGCTTGCCCTATTAACTTTAACGCGTTCACAATTTGTTTAGATCGCCATGTCTCTATTTCCTGAATTTGGTATCGATATATTTTCTTTTGGTCTCTCAATTGCTTTTCCAGTTTCCATGATGATTCTGTGTTATTTTCACGAAACGAAAGACAGAACTTTTGTAACATACGTTAAAAACAATAAACCTGTACTATTTGAAATCAGTTGTAATATCCAAAAATAGAGAAACTGATGGTAAACTCAGTACTTTTGTAAAATAGTCAGTAAGTTTGTTGGACCACAGTGTTACTCAAAGTTAGTTTTGAAACTGGGCCTAAAGTCAGTTTAGGTAGTTTAGGAAATAGATAAAAGGTATTAAATTTTTGGAAAAGAGGTCCAAAAGAGGTATCCAAAGATAAAAAAACAGCACGTGAAGTACTTTATTTTTTACTTTGGTAAAACAAATAAAACTCAGTAGATTTGTTTGATACAAAAGTCTACTGTAATTAACCAGAAATCGGAAAATCGCCATAAAATCAGTATTTTTGTAAATATTAGTAAATTTGTTGGTAACTGTAGAGTGTAGATAGTACCCGCTAGTAACCCTCTGCTTGCTCTATTAACTATAATGCGTTCACAATTTGTTTAGATCGTTTTGTCTCTATCTCTTGCATTTGGTATTGATGCATTTTCTTTGTCTTTCAATTGCTTTCCCAGTCTCCATGATACTTCTGATTGCTTTTCACGAAACAGTCATACCACATTTAGTTACCTCCTTTGAATCATTGTCGTCTATCATTGGCTACACTCCTCATCCCTTCCTTCCTGCTGTTTCTCATGTTATTTCTTGTGCAGAGCTCATAATCTTATTTTCTAGTTTCTAACCTTGAACTGACTTAAACTTTTAACCTATCCCCTGGGAAGAGCCTCAGTCCCGAAGGATTTATTATCCACGTATAAATTTCCCGTGCGGGACAACTCGATCCATAAATTACCATCACGGCTAATTTAAAAAATTTTTTTCGGTCTTCTCCCGTTTCAGTCGAGGTGATACGGGAGAAAGGGGAGAGGGATTAACCTCCTCTGGATTAATCGGGTAAGTATGTTGTATTTATAATGCTGCGATACGTGCCAAGAACGGGAAATTCGTACTTAATCAGAGTTACGCGGTAACTGCTAATGCGAAAATTCGAAATGCACGAAATTCACGAAACTCCAGCTCGTATGTCATACCGGGTGTTTAACAGTTGCCGAACCGCTTTATTATGAATTTTTTAAGAGTCACGCCTGGCGGGCACGGAAAACTGTCAGATGTGCATTTCCGCGCAATGTTTACAACCTAATGACGTGTCATTAACGTAATTCTCAATGCAAATCGATGGTGGTTGCATTGCGCCAGGTTATAACGAGAGCTCCGCCCTCGCAGCGGCGGAGGATTATTTTATTTAACGCTACGCGGAATGCTTCATAAAATTTCGACGTTTCTTGTTAACCTATTTCATCATCATCTAATAGAGCCAATATCAAAAATGATTATTTTCCATTTTCTTACAACTTCCAGAATATTTTGTTGATTAGGTACAGCTTATTTTTGCAGATATCACTAGAATCTAAATAATGTATCACATGATCTAAAAACTGAATACTAGAAACCTAGAGATTGATTTGACTCAGTGAGCGATCTCAGTATATTTTGTGATCAGTCAATTTGTATAAAAATGTCTACCTTCCGTACTTTGCAAATTAAAGACAACTTGTACAATTGATTAATCACTTCGGTAGCTTCTATAGCATTTCAAGAGTACAATTTTTCGTTTGCCTTGAATTACATGTATATTACTTGTAATTCGTATATTACATGAAGCAATGAAGTTTATCAAAGTTGAAAAGTGGCATATGAGGCAAAGTTTGCATACTTCCCATATCTCAGGATAAATCAGGAGGATGAGTATCAAGTAAAATGATTAAATGATCCATTACAGTTCATCTTTGCTGAATTTCTAGTTTTCCCAATTTCCTGATTGTCTTTCAGTTTTATATTGTGACTACCTTCTTCATCAAACCAAGGTGTATATAATAAAATATAGTTCCTAGGAACATAATTATAAAAATCACACATATTAGTTACAAGTGTTTAATCATAACGAACTGACAAAAATACATTTAAAACAAGCTTCTTATTTAAGAAAAAGTGAGGTTAGGTTCCAAATAATTCGGTTGCCAACGTGTTTGAACATCTGCTCGAACAACAACCACCAACATGGCTCTTCTAAAGCGCATATTAACTAGTACGCATGTCTCAAAAAGCTACTGACCTTTCAAACGTGTTGCTGAAACTGGCCCAAATAATCAGTACTTTTGTACTGATTTCTCAGTAATTTTTTGGACAAAAGGATTACTGTGTTACGAAGAGATAGAATAACTTATGACTTTTAAAAAATAAGTGAACTTGAGCTGAAAGGCAGTACTTTTTTTAAACGAATAGAAATCAGTAATTTCTTGGACACAAGGTTTACTGTCACTCGAAAATCAAAAAACTGGTCCTGAAATTAGTAGATGGTTTATAGAATGAACAGAAATCAGTAAATTTTTGGACAAAAGGTCTACTGTGTTACTTGAAAAACTGACTCTAAAATCACTACATTTATAAAAACACTGGAGGTCTGTTGTATTATCCAAAGATCGCAAAATTCATGAAAATCTTTGCTTTTGTAAAATAAGTAGAAATCATTAAGTTTGTTGGATTGGAAGTTTATTGTATTGTCAGGACATCAAAAAATCATAGTGTTTGTATGATAAACCAAAGTGAGTAAATTTCTTAGATATAAACTTTACTTTAGCCAAAAGTCAGGTTTACTGTTTTACTCAGGAATTGTTAAACCGGCTCTAAGTAATGATATAACAAATATATAAATAACTAAAAATTCTGCATTTAAATTTGAGTCAATTTTGGGATTAGAAACAAAATTTCCTTTAGAAGTAGAGTCCTCAACTACAAGTATGTGGTATAAATCTGGATTTGTCAAAATTTTCAAAAATAACGTATAATACATTAACAAAAACGTGTGTTACGTCCCTGTTAATTACCCACCTTGCCTATTAGCATTAAAAACGACAAATGATTTCTTTTAATTTAAATGGACGTTGTGGTTTTTGCGGGTGGGTACGTAACGTATGTGTATTTCTCGGCCTTAAATACATTTCAATAATGGTAATTAAGTTCGAATACACGTCGTGCATCTTTATTTCAATAGCGGATGTTTGAACCAATTCAAACGAATTGGGAATTATTGATCAATTGCTCCACTACATTTCTCGTTGTTTATTGAACACATTGAAACATGTCGTAGAACGCTGACTAGATAAATACACTTAATATTAATTATTATAAGTTAACGACAAATATTAAAGTAGTGACTAAGATGAAAGTGCTGGCAGTCAGATCGACGCTTGCTGAATCAGTGGATTCTACCTCACCTGAGACACAAAGAGAAATCCATTGAAATTACAACACTAATATCTTATTTAATGTTACTTACCGCAAACACTATCATCCATAGATATATAATCTGAGAGCAGAGCTTTGAAAGTGTTGAAAGGACAGATGCTATCTGTGCAATTAGGAAGTTTCATTTCAACAGGATCAGTGGAGTTGCTTTTGTAATACACCTGAAGCGGAATAGAATATTCATTTGTCGGTACCTCGTCAGTAAAACTTAGTAACAGGTCTACTGCGCTACCCAAATTGATCATAAAGTTACTGTATAGTAAAAATAAGTAAACTTGTTACACAAAAAGTCTACTGCACGACCCATTAATACGCTACTTACAAATCCCGATGCACGTTATCAAACATCCAATACTACCAACTTAATATAGTTCCAGGACAGCGCAATTTATGTGTTCAGTGTATATTTTATTTAACCATATAAATTGTCAACCTGAAATATACACAGAACACATAAATTGCGATGTCCTGTGACTATATTAAGTTGGTAATATTGAATGATTCTGACGTCATCAAAATGACGTCATCAAAATGCATCTGGATTTGTTTTGAGAAGAGTATAAATTTGTTGCTTAAAGGATCTACTGCGTTACTTAACATCGAAAAACGATGCCAAGAAGTCGAAAGTTTATAAAATAATTAAAAAACATAAAACTTGTTATGCAAAAGGTCTACTGCGCTCCCCAAATGAACCATTAAGTAACTACTTTGTTAACATAAGTAAATTTGTTGCATAAAGGATCTACTGTGTTACATAAGTATAAAAAAAACTACCAATAAATAAGAAACATAGAACTTGTTAGACAAAAGGTCTACTGCTCTACCCAAATACCGAAAAATTGGTCATGAAGTCACGTTTGTAACATAAGTAAAAACAAGTAAATTTGTTGCTTAAAGGATCTACTGCGTTACTTAACATCGAAAAACGATGTCAAGAAGTCGAGAGTTTGTAAAATAATTATAAAACATAAAATTTGTTATGCAAAAGATCTACTGCGCTCCTCAAATGAGCCATTAAGTAACTACTTTTATAACATAAGTAAATTTGTTGCCACTGTGTTATATAAGTATCAAAAAAGGTGCCAATGAAGTCAGAATTTTTGTAAAATAAATAAGAAACATAAAACTTGTTAGGCAAAAGATCTACTGCGCTATCTAAATACCGAAAAATTAGTCATAAAGTTACTACGTTTTGTAACATAAGTAAAAACCAGTAAAGTTTTTGCTTAAAGGATCTACTGCGTTACTTAACGAACGAAGAACGATGCCAAGAAGTCTAAAGTTTGTAAAATAATTACAAAACATAAAACTTGTTATGCAAAAGGTCTACTGCGCTCCCCAAATGAGCCATTAAGTAACTACTTTTGTAACATAAGTAAATTTGTTGCATAAAGGACCTACTGTGTTACATAAGTATCAAAAGAATGGTGCCAATAAAATCAGGATTTTTGTAAAATAAATAAGAAACATAAAACTTGTTAGGCAAAAGGTCTACTGCTCTACCCAAACACCGAAAAATTGGCCATAAAGTCACATTTGTAACATAAGTAAAAACAACTAAATTTGTTGCTTAAAGGATCTACTGCGTTACTTAACATCGAAAAACGATGCCAAGAAGTTCAAAGTTTATAAAATATTTATAATACATAAAACTTGTTAGGCAAAAGGTGTACTGCGCTCCTCAAATGAGCAATTAAGTAACTACTTCTGTAACATAAGTAAATTTGTTGCATAAAGGGCCTACTGTGTTACATGAGTATCAAAAAAATGGTGCCAATAAAGTAAGGAATTTTGTAAAATAAATAAGAAGTAAAAAACTTGTTAGGCAAAAGGTCTACTAACTGCTCTACCCAAATACCGAAAAATTGGCCATAATGTCACATTTGTAACATAAGTAAAAACAACTAAATTTGTTGCTCAAAGGATCTACTGCGTTACTTAACATCGAAAAACGATGCCAAGAAGTCGAAAGTTTGTAAAATAATTATGAAACATAACACTTGTTAGGCAAAAGGTCTACTGCGCTCCCCAAATGAGCCAGGAAGTAACTACATAACATTAAGTAACATAAGTAAATTTGTTGCTACTGTGTTACATAAGTATCAAAAAAGGTGTCAATAAAGTCTGACTTTTTGTAAAATAAATAAGAAACATAAAACTTGTTAGGCAAAAGGTCTACTGCTCTACCCAAATACCAAAAAATTGGCATAAAGCTACTACGTTTGTAACATAAGTAAAAAACCAATAAATTTGTTGCTTAAAGGATCTACTGCGTTATTTAGAGATCGAAAAAATATGCCAGTACAGTCAGAATTTTTGTAAATTAAACAAGAAGCATAAAACTTGTTAGACAAAAGGTCTACAGTGTTACCTCAGATATTGAATAGCTTGCCCTAAAGTATTATGGCCTTAGCATAAAATAAGCAAAAATTCAAAAAGGCCCCTAAAATCAGTAAATACTTTTTAAAATAAATAAAACGCTAGTAAAGTTATTTTTCTGTTTTGTTTAGATCTCTCCACTTCAACTTATGACTCATATTCCCAACTCTGTTCATCTAAACGAGAAATGAACGAATCATACTATAATTTACATAAAATTCTCTCTTACCTGAATTCCATATTCCCCGTTGACGTCGTGGAGCTCGAACAAAACGTAGCTGTTGTAAGGAGCAATATTTTCGTTGTCCCAAACGCCTAAAATTTCCAGGATAGATGCGATGTTGTTCTCGTGACCGGCGTACAGGAACAATTTCCTTTCGGGCGGACTCAGGGTTCCATTAATCTTGTCCTCGTTGTCCCGTACTATTTTCTTCAAGAGATAACCTGAAAAATTAATCAGGAAACTTACTGGTTGAGATGACTGCTCAGCTCTAAAATTCGAAAGTTGATGGTTTGTGAGTTCCTATTGATCCTACAGTTCTGCCAACCGAAGGAGCTAATCCTACCATTTACCCGACGTGTCATTAGGTATGTCGGTAGGTAGGTACTATATATTATATTGCGGTAACCGCTTAACGTAAATCGCCTTTATCGCGATCGTATAACGATAACGAGGTTTGCCTGGAGATTTGGAAACCGCGTAAAATTTTTAATAAACCAGTCTCCACGTGGATACAGTCCTGGAATAAATATGACATCGACTCGCATACCTCCAGCCATTTGCTTCAGCGCCTGCGTCGCTAACATGGCGGAATAGTAGGTCTTCACCACCTCTTTCAGGCGATCCGGGTAGACGTCATGGACCCATTCGTCCAGCTTTAAACCCAATTGTTCCTAAGTACAAAAAAGGAAAATAATGTAATGCAAATAAGAAAAAGGACATGAGGAATGACTCTGGGAATTACCGAGAGGGGAAGCATAGCTTTATGTATACATTTTATCACCCCTGGAGCAGGCAACCGACAATACAAACAATTGTAACACGAGTTGCCACCAAATACTAGCGCGGCGCGATAATTGGCCGTCCGGGTCGTTCGGTTTGTTAATACCTCTTACCGATCCAGCGCTTCTAGAAAGCTATGCTTCCAATACTGAAATGTAAATGATGTCATGCAAAAGAGGTTGCAAAAATCACTATAGTACCAAAAGGTTCTTGTGTGACAAGAATAGTGCCAGGAAGCCTACCGTACCATCATGAGATCATAAGAAAAATAGTCCCAATGTGTTTTATTAAGTTTTACAAAAAAATATATTTTTTTAGTTTTTTGCTTATAGTAGCAAATAAAGCTTATAAAGTTAATAAAGCAATTTCGATCGATAGTATCACGATTTTAACACGTGTACTTCAGATTCCATTAGTAAACAAAATCAAAGGAAGACAAGGCAATGTATGTTTCTAGTTAGAAAAAAGGCACACCTTAATGGAATATCCATGCAAGGCTAGTGTAGTTTCATGGCAAAAAACCAAAGTTTGAACTGAAAAGAACCAAATAATAATAGTTTGCTTTGGAAAGAAGCTGGAAAGGCATGCTTGATTCCAATGTCTTCTAGCTAGTTTATATGGTAACGCTGTGATTAAAAGTGGCACCAAATACAATTCTAATGGCACCAAGACGTTCAATCCTGTCTGGTTTGCAATAAGCAATGCTGAGCCTGACCATCCATTTCTGGACATCAAGGACTAATAGGGAAGATAAGGGACTTAAACATGATAAACATTTGGCGTTTTTTGGTGATGATCAGGTCAAGAGCTTTTGGTCACGTTTGGTCAATAATAATTTTTGAATAGTTTGCTTTGGAAAGAAGCTGGAAAGGCATGCTTGATTCCAATGTCTTCTAGCTAGTTTATACGGTAACGCTGTGATTAAAAGTGGTACCAAATACAATTCTGATGGCACCAAAACGTCCAATCCTGTCTGGTTTGCAATAAGCAATGCTGAGCCTTACCATTCATTTCTGGACTTTAGGGACTAGAGGGCAGTTAAGGGACTTAAACATGATAAACATTCGGCGTTTTTTGGTGATGATCAGGTCAAGAGTTTTTGGTCACGTTTGGTCAACTCTGGTCAGTTATGGTAATTTGTTACAGGATTTTCCGCCTTTATAGTACTGACCAAGCCAGATTTCTTTCTGTACTTTGGAAATTTATTACGAATAGGGTAGATCAAAAATATGCAAATATGCAGGAAATATATGCAAGGGGTTAAAATATGACACCTCAATAGATTCTGACCAACACACGAAATGTTTGGTCTTCGTCAAAGAACGTCTAATGTTTCATAAGTATCCCACTTCCATATTACTGTCGAAATAAGAGGAATTGATTTGATGGCGAGCACCCACCAGAAAAAAATATATTTGGTGATTAAATCCCATATCGATATTATTACATTATAAAAGTGTTATCTTTGTTTGACAGACAATCCAGTTCGTTTCACTCGAACTGAAATTGGCTCTCGCAAACACAAACACTTTACGAGCAAATCCCTGCCTTCAATATGGCGGAATTATATCTATTTATCAGTACATATATATATCGACTCCGAAAATAAACCGTGAATCACGGCTTACCTGGATCTCCAGCCCGAAATAGTAGTAGTACAATATCAGGATGTCGGTGATGTTTTGTCCTGTGTTGTTATTGACTATATCGAATTCCTGCTTAAACTGCGCTACAGCTTGCTTGCCCTGATCGCTCGCGAGGTATCCCTCGAAGGTCTCGTCCCAGTTCGGGCAGCCGAAGCAGAAGAGTTCCTGAAATCAATCCCTGAGATTCCCGTTCGTTCAATTCCGTGAGGCGTCATACCTTATCCTTCTCCCTGACGACGTAGTTGTAAGGGATGGGCAACCAGTTCAAGTCGGACCAGCTCTGGTCCTCGTTGGGCGGGAAGAGTCCAGCGAGGACCAGCTGCAGCGAGGCTTTCGTCCTGTTGAACTCGCTGCTCCTGCCTTCTACGAGCTTGATGTTGTAGGCGTCGCCGAGGAAACTGTCATAGCGTTGCCTCAGTTCTTTGCCGAGATTGTAAGAGCTGATCATCCCTTCCTGGAAGAGGAAAATAATAATTGTGCGTAAAATCAATGAGTTGCTGTCGTCAATATTATGAATCCGTGATTGTTGCAATGATTCCTGGTCATAAACTGATAACGTCATGCATTGGACCAATAAACGTGACATGGTGGGCACAGAACACTAAAGTTAAATAGTTCGTCCATCGATATCATGAAAGAATTTGAGGATTATTAAACAATGTTAGTATTATGAATACTAACATTGTCATTGTAATAACATTTTTATTGTAATATCATTAAGGGGGCACTCTTTCAAAATAAAAAAAAAACACTATTTTTGGAATTTGTTTTGAAAAATGCTATTGTATTTAGTCAAAATTTTTTTCACATATTGCTCTAAATTTTTGAAAGATACACATTTTTCTTTATTTTTCTTTAAATGGTTCTTTATACTTTTTTCTAGGACATAGACTAGAAACATTTTTTCACATTTTTTAAATTAGTGTACGACTGTTTTTCTTAAAATTTAATAAATCGGCTATGTTTTTTTGGGAAAAGTGTTTTATCTCCTCTCCTTTTCCATCTTTACTCTGAGGCAATTTTGGAAAGCGCCTTGATAGATACAGATAATGGCATTAAGATCAATGGACATGTTGTTAACAATCTTCGCTATCCTGATGACAGAGTCATAATAGCTGATTGCCAGGAAGCACTACAACATCTTCTCGATAGAATAACTAACGAAGGAGAACGTCTCGGTTTAAGGATTAACATAGACAAAACAAAGGCTATGCTGGTCAGCAGAACACCAAATGTGCACCTGGATATTACAGTGAACAGCAAGTATATGTCTTTAAGTTTAGGTAACTTAGAAGCTGGATAACTGAAGATTTGGATCCAGACTTGGTGCTACGCAGCAGAATTGAGCAGGCCAGAGTAGCATTTATGAATATGAGAGCTCTTCTCAGCAACAACAGTCTTAGATAACAGTCTTAACAACAGTCTTTAATAAAACGTAATTTCAATTTTACCCATGTAATTTTTCAGAAAGGTTTCTCGAGGGAACTTCCAAATGCGTACTTTACGACAGTTTGAAAGAAATTAGGTTTTGGAGTTTTCCAAGATCATCTCTTCCAATTTTACTTATCAACTCAAAACGCTGTCAGGGTAATGTCCAATCGATTCATATATAAATCATACGAACCCATTTCCAGAATACAAAGGGAACTTATCTAATTTTGGAAGACAGCTTCTTTTTCTCCATGATCTTGGATGGACCAAATGTGCACTTGGATATTACAGTGAACAGCAAGTATATGTCTCTAAGCTCAGGCATCATGGAGGCTGGATAACTGAAGATTTGAATCCAGACTTGGTGATACTCAGCAGAATTGTGCAGGCCACAGTAGCATTTATGAGTATGAGAGCTCTTCTCAGCAACAACAGTCTTAAATAACAGTTTTTGACAAAACAGTCTTTGTTAGATGTCTTTGTCAATCATTTTGGTCCATAATGACAATAAACAGGGTGGGGCTTGCGCTGCCCCCTTGTCTTATTCCAATAGAGACTCTTACTTTCTTAATTCTGGTTGAGTTTCCAGTATTACTACCTCACAGTATTTTTCGTTTATGTTGCTGTCTCTCAGGATCCCTATTACATCTGGTAGGAGGTGTACCCTTCAGATGAACGAAGCACAGAAACTGAGGCTTGTTAAAGTCTATAGATTTTTCAACCAGTTGTAATATGAAGATAGTATCTACTGTTGATATATTGCTCCTAAAACCTTGTTGCGGTTGTTCTGCGGTTGTACTTAATTGTTCGCTAAGTTTCTGTGTTAGTACTTTGAGCTCAACAGTTTGAGGGGTAGTCCTTTTTCTCTATTTTGTATATTGGTACAGTTGTGTTTGTTTTCCGCTTGTTCGGTATCCTTCCACATTTTAGGACCTTTCGGGAACGTTCTAAGTTCAAAAAAAGAAATTTCCCATCGTTTTCCAAATTGAGTATTCAGTCCTATGTCCTCCTATGTAAAGTGGCAATTTCAAAAGGTCATATCTTTTAAACGAATCATCTCCTAAGCTAATGATTGGTATTTCCGTACTAGTTACTCAATAGTAGTTTAAAGTACAAGTTGCAGAAGACGTCATGACTGTCTTCTGCAACGAGTACTTTACAACATTTTCTATGTTCCAGCCTCCATTTCATTTTTATTTATGTTTAAATAATTAATATTTCTGATCTAGGATTTTTTTTTATCCTGACATTTAAGTTGGTATTACTGCTGCTTCCTAGACATCTGTCAATTTTCACACTATTTTCAAATTTAATTTAATGGATTTAAATAAAATCGAAATCATCTTTCAAGAATCCGAATCGCATCAAGTACAAGAGACATCCCTATCCCATCGACGCGGCAGCCATTTTTATTTTTAATTTTGTTTTGACAGACATCAGACAGCATTAGGGAATATTTTGTTACCAACCCAACAAATAAAATTACCAAAAACAATGCTCTAATAAGCCTCATTAAAGCACTGTTTTCGGCCACTTTAGTGCTTGAATAGCTGTCATTTTAGTGCCGGAACATAGAAAATATTTTCTGATAAAATCAGAAAAACGTCAAAATTCAGTATCAATAACACGAACCTCAGCCCATTTAGCCCATACCATCGTTAAGTGTAAAGAGGAGGTGTACCCACGTTACAACGCCTGAATAATAAAATATGGCACTTATTTCAAATATTTATGATGCAAGATTACGGCATTAACTAATCCCCCGATCGGTACCGGGATTATTAATTTTATTGATTTTTTGGTAATCAGTTTATCAAGATTAGGAAGTGTTATTAATTAAAAATTTCAAGCTTGTTACTACACGACCGTCACAAAACTGTTTTCCATAAACGGTCAATTGTTACATTTCTAAACATAATTTCAAATATTGGAGGATGATTCAAAGTTGCTCGAAACTTGCTAAAAATATCAAAAACATTTCTTACTTTCGTCAGTTGTCCGTAGCCGTACGGCGCGTAGTTACTCTCATTGTAATTTCTTCCCCCGGGATACAAGTTATTGGTTTCCGGGTTCCTGTCGCCGTGCCGAAAGACCTACGGGAATAATTTCGAATTAATCCCTCAAAAAACTATTTCTTACTCTTACAATCGACACCAATCGCAAGGTGTCCGAATCGGCTCCGAAGCAATAATGCGCCAATAAATAGACACCGAACAGTGACAGGTAGACCATTGTTTATTACAGGTGTTTCACGTAAATCTAGCTGTGATCTACGTTTGCACTACTCTTATATGGAAGGAGATAACGCGACATCGGCATTAACAGCAGAAGGAGATAACGGATAAGTTGATAACTAACGTACGTGGCGAAATTGTAGTTTTATAAATTCAACCAATAAGTAGGGTACCTACGTAATTAATGATAGATGAGGATCATTAGGGAAGTGCATCCCCAATTGTCGAAATTACACCCTCAACTAAGGGTGTAATTTCAATTTTACCTACGAAATTTTCCAGAAAGGTTTTTCAGAAAGAAATTGGGTTTTGGAGTTTTCCAAGTGGTTAAGTCCAAGAGCACCTCTTCCAATTTTACTTATCAACTCAAAACGCTGTCAGCAAACGCTGAAACTTATTTAACTTTGGAAGACAGCTTCTTTTTCTCCAAGATCTTGGATGATTGCTTCTCGCTATTTCCTCCTGGAAATAGCTTTACTCCTCCTCCTCCTCCTAGAAATAGCACCACTTTTGGGCTTTATTGGCACCATTACCTCAACGAATCCTAATGTCTCGACTAAGGTATGAGGATTACTACTTGATCAGTAGTAATATAATTTTTGGCGACATTATCCAACTAACTGTTTTAGTAAAGGCTGGTCAGTTAGTGAGTGAAGCTATTAAGTTACTCTATCCAGAATTTAGTTATCTAGTCTATCTTATAGTTAAGTTAAGTCCACGATCACCTCTTCCAATTTTACTTATCAACTCAAAACGCTGTCAGGGTAATGTCCAATCAGTTCATATATAAATCATTCGAACCCATTTCCAGAATACAAAGGGAACTTATCTAATTTTGGAAGACAGCTTCTTTTTCTCCAAGATGATTGCTTTTCGCTATTTTCTCCTGGAAATGCCACTTTTAGGCTTCGTCAGCACCATTGCCTCAACGAATCCTAATATTTCGACTAAGGTATGAGGATTGCTACTTGATCAGTAGTAATATAGTTTATGGCGACATGATCTAACTAACTGGTTAGTGACGGTTGGTCAGTTAGTGAGTGAAGTTATTAAGTTACTCGATCCAGAAGTTAGTTATCTAGTCTATTTTAGTTAAGTCCAAGATCACCTCTTCCAATTTTACTTATCAACTCAAAACGCTGTCAGGGTAATGTCCAATCAGTTCATATATAAATCATTCGAACCCATTTCCAGAATACAAAGGGAACTTATCTAATTTTGGAAGACAGCTTCTTTTTCTCCAAGATCTTTGAGGATTGCTTCTCGCTATTTCCTCCTGGAAATGCCACTTTATAGGCTTCGTTGCCATCATAGCATCAATGAATCCTACTTGAATCACTACTTGATCAGTAGTAATATAGTTTATGGCGACATTATCTAACTAACTGGTTAGTGAAAGCTGGTCAGTAAGTGAGTGAAGCTCTTACGTTACTCGATCCAGAAATTAGTTATCAAGTCTATCTTAGTTAAGTCCAAGATCACCTCTTCCAATTTTACTTATCAACTCAAAACGCTGTCAGTGTGTATGTATGTGTATGTAATTAACTGGTTTAGTAAAGGCTGATCAGTTAGTGAGTGAAGCTATTAAGTTACTCGATCCAGAAATTAGCTAGCTAGTCACTTCAGTTATTACATTATCAAGTTCATTTCGGTCCCATTAAACCGTCTACTTCAACGAGCGCTGGCCAATGATCGCGATCGATCAATAACACAGTCCGTTTAGCTAAGCTACACTTAGCTAGCTGAATCGCTCGTGAAGCTGCCACGAAATCCAGAAGAATGCGGTCGAAATTTGACGCCGTTTCAACGTTCCTCTCGCGGGGAATTAAAACTGGGGAGCATTTAGAGGATTCGTCACGGCAGAACTGCCCTCAATGATTCCCCATTTAAGGGATATGCCCGACGCGTCCCTCGGGATGATTGAAGGCGAGACAAAAGGGCCCCGGACGGGATGACAGCCGTCATAATGGGAGAGCAAAACGTTGCGCCGAGCGAGAGGGAAATAATTAATTCGATTTGTAACGAAAGAGGAGGGTAAAAACGGGAACACTGTCGTATTGTTCGAGTGTGTGTGTGTGTGTGGGACACGTTCGGGAATCGTCACGGTAGGGGTGGTAAGCTTCGATCTTTAGCTATAAGTAGGGTTCGGGTTTTATGCAAAATAAATATTCCACGATATTGGGTAATTTCACAGAAAGCGTTCTTTCAGAAGACATTACTTGTGTAGTGCGGTGTCTAATACCTATCTATTCATTTGTTTCAGTGCTATTACCAAATGGCATAGTGTACTTAATGAATTTAATACAGTTTGTTTCTTTAGAAATTCTGGATTTAGTGCTCAAGCAAAATTTCTTTCAATTTAATGGCAAGTGCTATTCACAGAAATCGGACCTCGCTATGGGTAGTTGTCTCTCTCCTTTTCTAGCAGAAATTTGTATGCATTCTTTAGGAGTCAGTTTTTTAAATTATCCCAAATTTAAGGTTTCTATTGGTATATTTTAGATTTCTTCTTTAGTGGTAGTAGAACTGACGCTTTAGAATTCTTGTTCTGTTTGAATACTTTCCATAAGTCGATTTGCTTCACGATTAAATTTGAACCCAACAACCAACAGCCAACAAAAATGTTCAATAATAATTTTACCTTTCAAATTTATAGGAAAAATGCCACCACTGACACACTAATCTCATACCATTCCAATCACCCTTGGCCACACAAATTGGAAGCCTTTCATAGTTATCTTCATGGACTGTTTTCAATACCTCACAATAATCTCAATTTAAAGAAGGAATTAAACATAATTAAACAATTAAGAGTTACCAGTGATTACTCTTGAAAACTAATAGACAAGTTTTTCTCAAACTATTATTATATATTTAATTTAACTTTTAATGTTTCTGTCAAAAACTCCCATCGCTGGTATTTCAGACGTTTATCCAATTTAGGTTCTATTTCTCAAAGAATCGCTAGGTTTTTAGAAAAACTGCTATCTCCATCTCTTTCTAGACCTCTTTTAGGTCTTCCAAACCACCAGAAACCTTCGTGGGGTCTTTCGAGTAACCGCGGTTTCCTCTGGGGTCTCTAGAGAGTTTTGGTTGATCACGTTTTGGGTCTTTCAAGGACCAATTCGCACCAGTTACAGCCACTTGGTCTCCCTTTGGTGGCTTCGCTTCCTTTCAGGTTTTTCAAGCAACATGGAACCTTCCCTGGTCTCCTTAGGTATCGTTCGAGGAATGTAGGTTTGCTCTGAGGTCCTTGGGATGTTTTGGGTCTTTCGAGGTAGTGGCACTTCATCACCAGGAACGGTAATATGCACCATTATTCATTCAGATAATATAGGTTTTCTAAATCAAAGATTTCTCTCTGCCTTTAACTAATCTGCTGTACTCATTTTAATGTTACATTTTAACATTTAAGCTTGTCAACCCTAATTGTACGGTGAAATTGTTTGTGATTTGTCTCGTTACTGTTTCTTTACTTAATATTAAGCAGGTGTGACAACACATATTGAAGCTGGTTTTGATAACTGACTGAAAACTACTGTAATCCATATCAAAAGGTCCTGTGAAATCACCTTCTGCCAGTTACATGAGTATCTACCTGACATTGCCATGTAGAAACTAAAATCTAGGTCTCCTCCACTCCCCTTAGCACAACCTTCTGCTCATTGTTTATTCTTGTGGTTTAACTGAGTTAACTCAGTGACCAAGAGACTTAAGAGCTTTTAAAAGGATACCAAAAATACTGTTAAATCACCTCCTGCCAGTTACATAAGGATCTCCCTAACATTGCCATACAAAGACTAAAATCTAGGTGTCTTCCACTCCTCCTAGCAGAACCTTCTGCTCCTTCTTGATTCTTGTGGTATTATTGAGTTGTCTCAGTGACAAAGAGACATCTAAGAGCTTCTAAGAGGATACCAAAAAATGCTGTGAAATCACCTTCTGCCCGTTACATGAGGATCTGCCTGACATTGCCATACAGAGACTAATATCTAGGTATCCTCCATTCCTCTTAGCAGAACCTTCTGCTCCTTGTTTATTCTTGTGGTTTAAATGAGTTAACTCAGTGACCAAGAGACTTCTAAGGACTTCTAAGGGGACACCAAAAAATGCTGTTAAATCACATTCTGCTAGTTTCATGAGGATCTACCTGACATTGCCATGCAGAGACTATAAAATCTAGGTGTCCTCCACTCCCCTTAGCAGAACCACCAGCTCCTTCTTTATTCTTGTGGTTTTTTGGGTTATCTCAGTGACCAAGAGACTTCTAAGAGAATACCAAAAAATACTGTCAAATAACCTTCTGCCAGTTACTTGAGGATCTCTCTGACATTGCCATACAGAGACTAAAATGTAGGTCTTCTCCACTCCTCTTAGCAGAACCTTCTGCTCCTTGTTTATTCTTGTGGTTTAACTGAGTTAACTCAGTGACCAAGAGACTTCTAAGGGCTTCTAAGAGGATACCAAAGAATGCTGTTAAATCACCTTCTGCTAGTTTCATGAGGATCTACCTGACGTTGCCATACAGAGACTAAAATCTAGGTGTCTTCCACTCCTCCTAGCAGAACCTTCTGCTCCTTCTTGATTCTTGTGGTATTATTGAGTTGTCTCAATGACCAAGAGACTTCTAAGAGCTTCTAAGAGGATACCAAAAAATGCTATTAAATCACCTTCTGCCAGTTACATGAAGATCTCGCTGACACTGCCATGCACAGACGAAAATCCAGGTCTTCTCCACTCTGCTTAGCAGAATCTTCTGCTCCTTCTTTATTTTTGTGGTTTTATTGAGTTATCTCTGTAACCAAAAGACTTGGTTGACCAGGTTTTTCTAGCTGATCTCAGCTAAATTTATACTGAGTTCTGTGGAGTACCATACTTGGCCTGAATTTCCATAATATTCTAGAATAGTTCACGAAATTCAATTGCAACTAAAACGCATAGGTACACTTTTTCCATCTCCATTTTAGTTATACTAATTATTAATCGAATCGATCAGGTAATCGACGCACGGCCCGTCGATGGTTACGTTTCGGCGGGCGAAATGAGCGTCGGCCGGATGAGTGAAAGGTGTTTCACCTTTTCGAGAAATCGCGAGAAAGATTAATGGTTCCCATGAATTTTTGCATTTGAAAGGATGCGACCGGGCTGGTCGCAATTAAAAATTCAACGCAAATTCGACAAGGAACGCCGCATCGTCCACTGATCGATGGCTTTCGACGACGTGAATTTTTATTATTCCACGGCCGATGCGTGCGTGTGTAATGGAAACGCCGAAATTTGAATTTAAATACCTGCGGACAGCGAGCGATTCGTTACTTTTCGAAATGGATATTCCTGGAATGTTTACATGCGATCGACATTAATACCCATTCTCACTCTCGTGTTCTTTTTAGTTTTCTCAATTAAGAAGGACGCATAAATAGTAAACGTTTGACACCGCAGACTTATAAATCAGAGCGTCTTTAAGAGGAGCAGAAAGGCGCCCATATGTTCGTGTCGTCTTTTCACGGATGAGAGGAAAAATCTGCCATTCAAACCGAAAACGCGACATTCCGGCGCGGAATTCAACTAACGCAACTACGTGCCGCAGAAATGAAATCTTGTGGTAGATAAGTGGCCGGTCGTCATTCATTTGGGACGGTTCAGATTTCCTTTTCTTTAATTTACAGTAATCGGTCGCAGTACGCGAAAACTAAGACACCTTCTGCTATGGAATTTTACACTGAGATAGCTTTGATTAGGAACTTTTGTCGAGGCTATTTTTTCGAAATATAGCTTTGTTCTTTGATTATCAAACTACAACGAAAATAACCTCAAATCAATTTATCGGTGACAGAAATTCACAGGACATGCAATCATTCACGGAACATTACTTAAGGTGCTTTCGTATCATTGGTTGGGGCTGCTTGGAGATGATCTTGGAGATGCATTCTTGGCACTATTCTTTTTAAAAAAAGCGTCAAACCCCGGACTATCATTTCCATTCTCCTGTAGAGCGCCAAAAGGAAGCTGCTTTCATTTAATTAAGCTATGTGTATATAAAGCGAGCTGGGACTACAACTATCGCCGTTTCCCGCATCCTAGTTTCCACTTCTTTCTGTCTTTTCAGTCACCTTCTCTTAAATATCTGCTGACCTCCTCTCTCCATGATCTTCGAGGTCTTCTTCTAATCCATATCTTCTTTGGCCATCTTTCATCTGGCATACGTCTTAGATGTCCATACTATTTTAAGCGTTTGCCTCGATTGTATCTAGAATATCCAAATCAATATCCAGTTTCCCTCTTATTTCGAGGTTTCGTGTCCTAGCTCGTCTTGCTAGACTACAGCACCTTTTCCAATAGTTCATTTCCGTGGCTAGTATTTTTGACTTATCCACCTTCCTATCTAAGAGTAAAAATACTGCCAATACCTACTCTGAAACCATTTTCCTCCTCTATTTCTTTAACACAAGTTTCATTCTGTTTTTTGCTATTTTGCCATAGAGTCTTCCCACTTTACTACACTAGTACCTCTATAGTTCGCAGAGTTTCTCCTATCGCCCTTCTTGTATCTGCTATTCCTTCTCTATCTATTCTAGATATTGCTAATATATGTTGTACGCCATTCTTCTGGTAGGCCTGCTCCTCCCAAAAACTGATTAAAAATGTAGGCCACCAGCTAAAACAATATGTCGGGAGCATGTTTAGTTAGTTCAGCACTAATTCCATTTGGACCAGGAGGTCCAACTGGTTGTTTAAATGGACAATACATGAGCACTTTAACGCAGAAACGAGTAATGCTCACAATTTAAATGAAAACTATTTTAAAAACGAACAAGGTGGTTATGTTCCCGTTAAAATTGGGTATCAATATATGGCTATTCCTTAAGTTCTCTTAAATATTACCGAAACATCTCCGAACTTCGTGATTAGAGGTTTAGTTTTATTATACCTAATTTTCGAGAAAGAGAGCTAAGATTTCACATAACTTAAACACAGGTAAGTCTATTTTAACAATGCTTAGCTCTGTGCTATATGCAGATAGGTACCTACCTATTGACTAAATTTATATCCTTATCATGCATTTATTGCTACTTTGATTTGTTTAAGCAAAACTTAAATATCAAATTGTTTCTTTCCTATGACATTAAATTACAAATATGTAACCTGATCCTTGCCTTTCTTGATTCAATTTGTATTTTAATAATTTAAATATATAGTATAGTATATATATAGTATAGATTCATATTAGGAGATTTAGAGATAAGTATCTCACTTTTACTTTTTGGGTAAAGACATTGAAACGACAGCATTTCTTATTTAAAAATTGCTGAATGAATTCATTTAATAGTTTAATTTAAATGAAACCTATCATACTATGTGTCCTATATAACGTCTAATTGAATTTCGATAATGACAAAATACAAATTGCCTCTAATGTAAGATGTATCTTAATATTCTTTATCTTAACATTCCTTTAAGAGGAATATCTTTAAATTCCAATTCAGTTTTCACTTTTCTGTATATTCAAGATTTCCAAAATCAAAAGAAACTAATTTGGGATATCTATTGAAACAAACCTGTATGTGATAATAACATTTTTGTAAAATAGCGTTTACATTATACAAGCATGTAGGACTAAAAACGATTAATTGCATTATAAACATAAAAGTGTAGTCACAATAGTTAATTCTTCTTGTTGCTTTTTCGTATGTAATGGTAATTAGGAAGCATCTTCGATAACGTCTCCATTTGTAAGGTTTGCGTCTGAAAATCACAAATACGATAAAACATAACCGATCGATCCGCATCGAGTACTTACGGCGGGTCGATCGAGTCCTTCCCTCATTTGACATTTCGCACCGAATATTATAACGAGTTCCTTCAACGTCTGCTCCTCGGTGATCTTACAACCCGCCCCGATCGTGCAACCGTTCGAGACGGTCACTTTGTTCCCGACGAAGCACTTCGACTCGAAGACGTTGTGGTTGCCTATCCGCGGGGACTCCACCGTGCAGTCCACTTCGAACACGTTGTTCGAGCCTATTATCATGACCGGAGTGGTGTTCTCTTTGTTCTGTTGATCGAACGGTAATCTAGAACGATCGACCGTTAAACGTTGACAGTCGTGTTTGTATCCGTAACGTACCTGTGGATTATCTTCGCTTGCTCTTCGATCAGACAGCATTCTCCTATGATGATCGGACCGGCCTCGGCGATAATAACGGCATTGGGGTGGATTATGGTGCCGGAACCGATGGTGATGTCTCCTCGTAGTTTAGATTCCTCGCATACTATGGAGCCGGGCAAAATTTTAAAGCTGAAAGTCGAAATCAGTACGGAACGAGGCAGTTGCTTTGTTTAACTTACTTGTTCCTGGACATTTTTGAGAAATTGTAATGTTTACAAGGTGTTTACTGTACCCTTAACCTAAAAAGCAGACTTTGACATGGAACTCAAAACTTCAGAGATAGGTATTAAGTGTTCCATGTTCAGTGTAACGTGTTCAGTAACGTAAGAGAAAATGGAAATGATTTTTCCATTAAACGGATAATACTTGTTTATTTCCTTCTAAAAACGATATGATGTGCTTGAAAATTGTACTTAAACGGTGTGAAAAGAATAATATAGGAATTAAATTTGCAATTTGTGTTCTGCACGCCAACTAGTGAATGTCCGCATAAGTTTAATTGTTGTGGTAAAAGAAACCTGTACTTTCATTATGGTGTAATGGAGGGAATTTAAATATTATTTCTTCAAATATTTGTTGTGCTACAATGGTGATGTTTCTATGAGAGGTATACGTATGTTAAATTGTAGTCATTCTGCTGTAATAATTAAACAATATATTTATTGCTGAAGTTCTAGTTCAGTAGTTGTTGCAAGTTTACGGTAAGGCATCGATAAACTTTACACATTACTTTGAAAGATAAGACATTCTTCTAATAAAGAATGATTTAGAGTAGGGGTGGCCAGTAAGGGTGATCTTGGGTCACTTTGGAAACGCCCTGATTTAGATACACACACCATATCACCCTACCGAATCACTTCGGATGAAAAAGAACACAACGCAATCCTTCTTCATACAAGATTTATTCCTTCCCCCTGAGGAAGCTGTACACCGCCGAGAAATCCTTATCTTGGTACCCGTTCAGTATCATCGCCCTGTAGATCTGGTGCGTCAACGCGCCGAGCGGCAGCGGAGCGCCGCAGCTGAGGCCAGCCTTCTCGGCGAGGCCGAGGTCCTTCGCTATCAGGGGGATGCTGAAGCCGCCCTTGTAATCGTTCGAGGCGGGCACGTTCTCCATGACGCCGGGCACGGGGTTGTAAGTGTCCGACGACCAGGACCTCCCCGTCGAGACGTTCACTATCGACGTCAGCAGCTTCGCGTCGAGGCCGAGCTTCACGCCCAGGTTCATCGCCTCGCACGTGCCGATCATCGTCACACCTGTGGGGTACGATCAGTCGTGATTGATTCGTGGAAATGTAGTAAACTCTAGAACGCGTTAATAGGTATGAATGACTCCACATAGCGAACAAACACCCAGGGAATATTTTTGGTTCAAGTGGGCCCTAGGCCCATATACCATCTGGGGGCCCCTCGTAGGGATACTTAGGTCAATCGTGGGGCCCCCTGAGCCAGGGGGCCCCAGGCACTGGTCTATAGGACTTATTGGAAAAATAGGCATTGCAAACACCTACTACTAGTACATGAGCAGAACGTCTTTCCTTGCCACACCATTGTAAGATTTTTTTTGTTGTTGGCATGTTTTAACGAAATTTGGGATAGATCAAACGCGACAAGGGTAGGTGGCAGGACAAAGGCAAAAACCCTTAATCCTGCCCTGATGACAAGGTGAAATATCCCGCTATGTACTGCGCAAACTCAGAGGTAGGTCAATTCGCCTTATGGGTTGCCAAATTGTTCCGAACTAATTGGCGTTCTAGAGTTTAACATATTTCTGTATCATTTTGTTTCTGCTTACCCAAAATGAGATTGTTGCATAGTTTGGCTATCTGTCCAGCACCGATCCCGCCGCATTTAAAAATCTGCTTGCCCATCTTTAGTATGACAGGCTCGGCTTCTTTGACGTCGCTGTCTGCTCCTCCGACCATGAAAGTTAAGGTCCCTGCCGCCGCCCCCGTCACGCCACCCGACACTGGAGCGTCTATGTATCTAAAATGGAGAAGAAAGTTAAATGTGATTGAAAAATAGTAGTAATACTAACACCGTTCTAGCTCAATAGTTCATAGTTCTGCCGCCATGAGGCAGAAATTCGTTCGAACAAGTCTCTAAACAGAAGCTACTTGGGAAAAGTTGTTTGAAGCTATTCCACAGCTAATTTAGAGCTGCTCTAGAACAGTTTAGTTTAGAGATCTGCTGTGGGGACGATTTATAGATCTTATAGTACATGGACTGCGTCACAGACGATTAATACAATGATTATAGTAATTCAGATAGTTCAAAGAGCATGTAGAACATCAAGACTAGAACGTGTACCTAGTGAGGAAATATGAAGACGAGGAGGGGGAGTATTCACAAGGGTAGACAGAATAGAATTGATACAGTTGTTGTGGTGTGGTCACATAAAGAGGATGAACTCAGAAAGATGGCAATTAGACGAAGAAGAGGAAGACCAGGAAGGTAATGGATCTGACCATGATAGATAGAGCCTAACAGAAGAAGACTGGAATGGTAGTGAAAATGACAGTCGAAATGCGGGCTTTTGAGTCATGGAGACCATAATTACTACCCACCAATAACCAATTTTGTGCTGGTACCTTATACCGTTCGTTTTGGAGATCTCCGCCAGCTCCTGTGCCATCTTGGGCTCTATCGTCGAGGAATCCACGAACAACTTATCCTTCCCGATCCCCTTGAGGATACCGTCGTCGGCGAGTAGAGTTTCCTTGACGATGTCCCCCGTGGGTAACATCGTGAAGACGACGTCCGAATCTCTCGCCGCTTCCTCTGCGGATTTGCACACGGTGACGCCTTTCAGTCCGGCGAGGGCTTCCGGGACGACGTCGAACACCTTGACGTTCTTCTGGCCGTTCTTGACTAAGTTGTCGACCATCCTTTGGCCCATCTGGCCGACGCCGATGAAACCGACGCTGCTGGCGTTCCTCGCTGGGAAAATATAATGGGAATTATTACAGGAGACTTGGGTAATTACATGAAACTGGATTAACTAGCTCTTGGTGCTGTTTAGTTGAAAATGCCAACGTCTGACATTACTTTAGGTATTACACAGAATTCAGACAACAACACCAAATTGTCTTATTTTATCTAACCAGCTGTATAATGCATGGGTTGCAGTATATAATACTACAATTATGCTGCAAAAATGGATCACCATCTGTACGCAGGCTGGACACAATAAATAACAAAATAACTTATGAAACTAATTAAATCTAAAACTAACCTAAGAGCAAAGGTTTTTACTTCGTATCATTTAAAATAAATTTCCTTTTAATTATACAAAACATCTTTATTATAATTAATTACTTATTCTTATAATTAATTAATCTTAATTATACAAAACAGACTTTTAAGGCTTCCTTAATTTTTTTCTTATAACTTTTGTTCTCTATACACCTATATCTATAAGCAGTTTTGTCAGATTTGTTTTTACAGCTGCACCCCACGCAATTATACGATACATAGCTGTACCAAAGAGTAGGGCCGTACTATAATAGATGCCATACATAACTGTAAGAGAGTATTCTACTTTCAAACTCTGCTACTAATTTTAACGTTATTTTTAACATTTTGTTGACGATTTATGTACATAACAAACATATACATTTATCTGTGAGTTGTATTACGTTATTAGGAAACTTGAAATATAAGAAATATATGAAACTTTCATCTAAATCAGTACAGACAGATAAATTGAAATTACCGCAAATCAGGTGTAGGATTAGGATGACCTGACAAGCCACAATTTATTAACCGCAGTTCAACAGTGCTTCTCTTCGCTTTAACGTGAAGAAACCTACCTCCTCGCCTCTTACTATTAAGGTCAATCTGGTACCTACTTAAGTAGGCTTAGTTAGTCAAGATACAATAATAACAGAAATTTTAAAACACATTATGATTGACGTAAAAGCTCTTGCGATAATAATATCAAAACCTTGCCCTTGCGGATATGTTAATACCGTTTCCATCACTTACTACCTAATTCTACAAATCTTCTTGTAAGCTTACCTTGCAGGCCGTTCAATCTGGCGCAAAACATGGCAGAGCTCCTCCTGAGAGACATTCTTCTTGATGTTCTTGCTGTCGAAGTGTGTTGTTTACCCTCACTATTAAATCTACAATTTACTGATAATAATTTCGTAATAACTTGATATGATAATTACCGCGATTGTTGTTAAGCGGATGGTTTGACCTTAAGCTCGACTGTAGTGTGTATTGTCTCTGACTGGGGGCTGGAGTCTTCAGTCAGTTTCTACCTGCTACAGGTAAATTTCATTTCTTCTGACCAGAGATAGAGGGATTAATTGAATTGGTTCCTTTCTTCAAATCTCGTAAGGGCAGAACATTAAGGGAATATTTTGAGGACTGCTGGAAGATTTTTGGAATAAAGTTACGATATTCCTTATTCATATAATGTTCCAGGAGAAAATATTTAAAAAATTTATGTGGTAGATATATATTGGTATTGGTGTCGGTACGTACTGTATATTGGGAAAATTGGGAAAATTAATAAATAAAATTATGTTAATTGCATATTGCAGTTTAATTACTTAAAAAAAATTAACGAATGTGATACAACTAGACTGACTAGGTAACCAGCTTAGTTAACATTTACACTCTAACATCACTATCACTCATCAATTAATTTCTACCAAACTAAAGCTACCAGTTAAATTACAACAGATTAAACACTTCAGTACCTTACTAACCATTCAATTAACTCATTGAAATAAAGCAAAAATATGTGGAACGTGATGACCAAACTGACTAGCTAACCAACTTAGAGAATGACTATAGTTTAGATTTGGTTACCAACTTGAATGATCAGTTAAATTATAACTAACTAACTAGTAGCTACTAATTAGATTAGCTAACCAACTTAGAGAATGACTATAGTTTAGATTTGATTGCCAACTTGACTAACCAGTTAAATTCTAACAAACTAACGCCACAAACTAAATTACCACACTTTAGTCCTTTACCATACTATTCCATTGTGCGTCGGAATAACTACAAGCTAAACCGACTTGCCAAAGGAAAAAGGATAGAACAATAAATATGATGTAATAACTAGACTGAGTAGCTAATCAACCTGAAGACTGACTATAGTATAGCTTTACAGACTAACGGACTAGCTAAGCTAAATTGGAACTTATCAGATTACCTGAAGCATCACAATGATAAACACATTAAATTAGCTTGCTCTTACTAAAATAGAAAATATAGAGAAACATGAATGTATATGATTTAGTAACTAGTGACTGACTAACTTGAATATCGACTAGTTTAACCTCACTTATTGACTGACTGGCTTTTAGTAACCAGTTTTAACTGATTATTTAACGTTAAAGCTAACTTGCAACTAATCATACTGATCGTTGTTCGACTAACTTGGAGATCGACTAGTTTAGCTTCACTTACCAACTGACTAGCTTTTAGTAAATAGTTTTAACTGATTACCTAACGTTAAAGCTAAATTGCAAGTGATCATTGTTCGACTAAATTGGAGATCGACTAGTTTAGCTTCACTTACTAACTGACAGCTTTTACCAATCAGTTTCAACTTATTCCTTAACGTCAAAGCTAACTTGCAACTGATCATACTGATTGTTGTTCAACTACCTTGGAGATCGACTAGTTTAGCTTCACTTACCAACTGACTAGCTTTTAGTAATTAGTTTTAACTGATTACCTAACGTAATCGAAGCTAAATTGCAAGTGATCATTGTTCGACTAAGTTGGAGATCGACTAGTTTAGCTTCACTTACTAACTGACTAGCTTTTACCAGTCAGTTTTAACGGATTCCTTAACGTCAAAGCTAACTTGCAACTGATCATACTGGTCGTTGTTCGACTAACATGGAGATCGACTAGTTTAGCGTCACTTACTGACTAGCTTTTAGTAAATAGTTTTATCTGATTACCTAACGTCAAAGCTAAATTGCAAGTGATCATTGTTCGACTAAGTTGGAGATCGACTAGTTTATCCTCACTTACTAACTGACCAGCTTTTACCAGTCAATTTTAACTGATTCCTTAACGTCAAAGCTAACTTGCACCTGATCATACTAATCGTTGTTCGACTAACTTGGAGAGCGACTAGTTTAGCTTCACTTCCCAACTGACATGCTTTTAGTAAATAGTTTTAACTGATTACCTAACTCAAAGTTAAATTGCAAGTGATCATTGTTCGACTAAGTTGGAGATCGACTAGTTTAGCTTCACTTACTAACTGACTAGCTATTGTCAGTCAGTTTTAACTGATTCCTTAACGTCAAAGCTAACTTGCAACTGATCATACTGATTGTTGTTCTACTAACTTGGAGATCGACTAGTTTATCTTCACTTACCAACTCACTAGCTTTTAGTAAATAGTTTTAACTGATTACCTAACGTCAAAGCTAAATTGCAAGTGGTCATTGTTCGACTAAGTTGGAGATCGACTACTTTAGCTTCACTTAATAACTGACTAGCTATTACCAGTCAGTTTTAACTGATTCCTTAACGTCAAAGCTAACTTGCAACAGATCATACTGATCGTTGTTCGACTAACTTGGAGATCGACTAATTTAGCTTCACCTACCAACTGACTAGCTATTACCAGTCAGTTTTAACTGATTCCTTAACGTCAAAGCTCACTTGCAACTGATCATACTGATCGTTGTTCGACTAACTTGGAGATCGACTAGTTTAGCTTCACTTATTAACTGACTAGCTTTTACCAGTCAGTTGTAACTGATTCCTTAACGTCAAAGCTAAATTGCAAGTGATCATTGTTCGACTAAGTTGGAGAACGACTAGTTTAGCTTCACTTACTAACTGACTAGCTTTTACCAGCCATTTTTAACTGATTTCTTAATGTCAACGCTAACTTGCAACTGATCAAACTGATCGTTTTTCGACTAACTTGGAAATCGACTAGTTTAGCTTCACTTAATAATTGACTAGCTTTTAGTAACCAGTTTTAACTGATTACCTGACGTCAAAGCTAAATTGCATACTGATTGTTGTTCGACTAACTTGGAGATCGACTAGTTTAGCTTCACTTACCAACTCACTAGCTTTTAGTAAATAGTTTTAACTGATTACCTAACGTCAAAGCTAAATTGCAAGTGATCATTGTTCGACTAAGTTGGAGATCGACTAGTTTAGCTTCACTTACTAACTGACTAGCTTGTATTAGTCAGTTTTAACTGATTCCTTAACGTCAAAGCTAACTTGCAACTGATCATACTGATCGTTGTTCGACTAACTTGGCGATCGAGTAGTTTAGCTTCACTTAATAATTGACTAGCTTTTAGTAATCAGTTTTAACTGATTACCTGACGTCAAAGCAAAATTCCACACTGATTGTTGTTCGACTAAGTTGGAGATCGACTAGTTTAGCTTTACTTACTAACTGACTAGCTTGTATCAGTCAGTTTTAACTGATTCCTTAACGTCAAAGCTAACTTGCAACTGATCATACTAATCGTTTGTTCGACTAACTTGGAGATCGGCTAGTTTAGCTTTACTTACTAACTGACTAGCTTTTAGTAAATAGTTTTAACTGATTATCTAACGTCGAAGCTAAATTGCAAGTGATCATTGTTTGACCAAGTTGGAGATCGACTAGTTTAGCTTCACTTAATAACTGGCTAGCTTTTACCAGTCAGTTTTAACTGATTCCTTAACGTTAAAGTTAACTTGCAACAGATCATAGTGATCGTTGCTCGACTAACTAGGAGATCGACTAGTTTAGCTTCACTTACTAACTGACTAGCTTTTACCAGTCAATTTCAACTGATTCTTTAACATCAAAGTTAACTTGCAACTGATCACACTGATATTTATTTTCCATTACATCTGCGACGTAATGATGCAGTTTTTGATATTGTTATCTCTGGAAAATTAAAATGTATTAAATCAGGTCGCCCGAATCTGGTGAGATGTTCGTCCTTGTCTACCTGGAAGGTGATATGTTCTGCTAAAAATAATTAGGCAGCTCATGAAATTGTTAGGCAATAGACGCAAAGATGCGCTTATCTATAAACCCATTGTAAATATTAATATTAATTTCAACAGAATGAGTCTTATCAACCAGAATAAATACTATAAATCAGGAAAAAGAGAAGGGCGTTCATGGAAAAACGAGACAAAATTACAAATGTGTGTGAAAGTAATAATAACGACTCCATTGTTAATTTAATAAAATATGTACAAGTGCAGTGATCGAGTACTTAATATTATAATTTTGTTTTTTATCTCGAGAATACATACCTAACAAAGTACAATATTATAGCAACGTGTACCTACCTATAACGACGTGTAATTCTTACTTAATCCATTTGTTGTTAATTTAAATATTATACAGTTTTATAATCTTCGAAAAAGTTAACAATTATTTACTCGGTATTAATGAAATTCTATTGCAACTATGTTTACTCGCTAATCCCCGAAGGACTTCAAACACACATATTTGGAAATATTTCGTACTCACAAATAAAATCTTTATCAAAATTTAATTAGATTACGTAAAAGAAACCGAACAGTCACTGTCTTTTCGTTTAGCAAAGTCATTCTTGAACAGATTTTTGGGTTTAATGTCATGAATTGTGGCGCAGTTAGTCTGAACATTGTGACAATTTTTGAATTACAAGAAAATCCCGGGTTAACTGAAGAAAGTATAATTTCAAAATAAGGGAAAATTGTAATTTGAGCTTTTTTAGTACTAAAAAAAATTGAAATCAATTCTAAAAACATACCACTCACTCTTACTCAGGTTTTTAGAATTGGAATAATTTAGAATTAGAAATAGGCAATTACAATTTCAGAATTAGAAACTAAAATTGTTAGTTATTTAGTACCAAAAATACATACTAAAACAAGTTAAGTGGTTTAAAGACTACGAAATATAGATGATACACATTGTGTTCAAATATATATGAATTTATGAAAACGAGAACGTTTGTCTACAATATTTCCAAAAATTTCTAAGTTTTCAAATTGCAACATCGTTTCAAAACAGTTAGAGCTAGTTAGTTAGTTATAGTTAGAGCATGTAGATTTATCATTATCATTATACATTGTGTATTACAAAATATTTAGAAAGGCTTTCTGTGAGTTCTGGAGTCAATAAACAAAGAAATGAGTGGAATGCAATAAATGTAGGTATACTTATGAAATATGATGTGTAAGCATAACGTTTTTCGCCGAATTTTCACTGTTTTGTGGTCGGGTTGACGTACCGCCACCTATCTTTTTGTGTTCCGTGCAAAATTTTGCAGTGATGGGCTCGTAATGTGCCATCATAAGAAAAGTATTATAATTTAGGTAACTTGTCGCAAAATATCTTATGGAATGTAGTGAAAATCGTACAGAAGACACTTTAATGGTATTGTAGCAAAAGAAATCAGCGCCCACCGATAACTACAGACAGAGATGTAGTTAAGCGAGTGTGTTACGTAGAGAAAAGTGGTAATTCACGAAAAACAGTTTAAGTTTAAGCGAAGAAAGAAGTTTTCCGTCATTTTGCATGTCTTTCGATTAAAGACAGTTTTTTGGTGTCCAATAGCTCGAAAACCAATCAGAGGCGCTCATTCAAATTTGAATTAAAGCGAGTTCGGAAGACGGTACTTCCTACGTCCGCCGCTGGCGATTGCATAAACACCTACTCAGCAAATTTTCAAAAATAATTGCTGAGCTCCTCATAACTCAGCCACGAACCAACATTTTTGTCGCTCGAGTCGACGGTGCGCAATTTTGTCACCATAACGTGCGTTCACCGCGTCGTCGCCGAAAATTCAAAGAGCACCCGTTACACACGTTTCGTATCCATCTATTTGAATTTAATTTCTCAAGGCCTGCCGGAGATTAGGGAGCTTAATCGGAACAAACAGAGCAGATACACTTATTTCCAAAAGCACAGGATCCCACCTCCCCACCTCGCAGGTGTTAATGATAAGAGATGACGTCACGTTACAGTACTTATGCTTTGCGGGACGACGTGTCGAATAATACAGGTACTCCGCCTACGACGACAGGTGTGAATTTATGTGTGGAAGTAGTGCGGATGGGAGACCCCAAGGAGGGAGACGGGAGACATGGGTCCAGTGCATCGTCACGAGCTGGAGGAGACGACGCCCGAGGGGAACGCACGGTACGTGGAAAATGTATAAGTTTTCGGGAAAATCAGATTTTCCTCCCGTGGAAAATTCGTATCGATTTTATCTAATCTCGACAGTTGGGTTCGGTGGTAATTCAGGGGACCAAAGGGTGAAGATAGAAATCTTGAGTAGGTAACGTAGATAACAATGGCGCCATTGGATTTCAAAAATTGTATTCAAATGTTAACAAAGTGTAGTTCAAAGGTAATTGGTAATTTACGTTATTACTTGTCGAAAATACTGGTGACGTGGGCGCTCCTAAACTCCTCGCGATTTTCGATCTCACATCTTAACAAATTAAGCCCAAAGTTACTATAATGTCGCAGTTAGCAACTGTGATCTAAAATAGAAAAAGAAAACAGTGATTCACTTCCATTGGTGAAAATTAAAGAATTAATGGTGAATATTTTATATCAGTGAATGAAAATATGCTTTTCGTAAAACTCTTTTCATTGGAGGAGATTTCGTTTCTGATTGATATTTTCAAAATCGAATTTTTAGCCAATTTTTCAGAAAGTTATCTTAACGTTGTTACATGGTGAAAAATTAAGTTTTCGAATTTCATCACAAAACTCGCAGGAAATGCCAAGGAAATGTTTGTTTTGTGGCCAAGTTGCATTTCGCAGATCCTACAGTTTTCGAAATATCGAGATATTTTGTATCAGGGAATTTCATTGTTGGCAGCAGATTTCATTTGTGATTGGTATTTTCAAAATCGAATTGTGAGTCATTTTCTAGAAAGATATCTTTCCATTGTTACATGGTGAAAAATTAAGTTTTCGAATTTCATCACAAAACTCGCCGGAGAAGTTAAACAAATGTTTGTTTTCTGGCCAAATTGCAGTTCACATATCCTACAGTTTTCAAATTACATCTTTTAAAACAATCACAAATATTTAAACCCTCCAGAAATACTTAATTTTTCATTACTAAAAAAAGCGAGGTTAATGTATTAGAGATCTTCCTCAAAAACGGTCGAAAATTCGGATTACTAAATACCTACTTTCCGAAATGAACCTAAAGAACTAAAATTCAAGTTTTTAGACAAATAAACTTTGTGGCGACAAAAGAACTTTCGCCAATATGTCACTGCACTTCCTCGTGATCCTACTCCGTACTGTTCTCCGTACTGTAAGATTGCAATAAAATTATCGAACAATGCAAGTTTATAACGCATTGTCTTCGATGTGTACCTATTACATACTTTACTGCTATTCGAAATCCTTTACGTGTTCAAACAGAGGCAAAAGCAATCACCGGTGAAATTACGAACGGTGTAATAAAAACTCGGGAAAGAATTCCATATCTAACAAGTTAGAGGAATTTCACGATTTCATGTTTAGATTTATTACCCGATTAGTCTATTAGTAGACAAACCACGGCACGTTATTCTGCTCATGCGCAACTCTTCCCATATTTCGCTTCTACTCATGCGCAACTCTTCCCATCTTCATACCAAAAGCGTTACAAGTCAAGTAGTACGACTAACGCGGTGCTGGGACACTGGTTCGCATTCCCGCCACCGGTCGTCGCCGAAGCGTTCCAAACCGACTTAGACAACCTTACATCGGTTTTAAACTGCTCCGAACAGTTCCCGACCAGTTCCAGATCGCTCGAAATATGTGTCTCTTCCGTTATCGTCGTTACGCGTTAATTCCATTTTATTGCCGTTCGCAGAACTCTCGCCTGGAAACCGTGTCGCTCGCTATCGCCGATAAATATGTACCGAGCGATAAAGTTTATCGAGTAATAATAATAGTAATTCACCTGCCGTGCGATAAGGCGTCTTTCTTCGAACGTTCTTCGATTTTTATCCGGTCACGTAGCGACGCAATCGGCTGCGATTCGATTCTCGACGAACGCCACTGGTGAATTGATACGCTATTATATATTTATAGCAATATATTTACAAGTTTAAATACGTAGGAGGTTATGTAAGTAGGTACTACCTTTAAGAAATAAAGTTACGTCTCTATAATTCATCGATTTAGTAACTTCTTGACATTGCTATATCACAATAGGAGAGTGGAATCGCTCGGTTCGTTGGAAAGAACACTCCTTTTATATGACTTTTTGAAGAGAGTACCCTACTAATATCTAAATAAAGATAATAATTACTGGGTTGGCATATTGCTTAATCCTGCTACTCAACAATATTGTTATAATGAGCAAGATTTCGGTTATTAACATTTGTATGTTAATTGATTAGTAGTACTTAATTAGTAGATAGTAGTAATTGATGGACGTTAAAATGAGTACATCGTTAAAAAGTATTTTTTTCACGTCAAATCGTCGAATTATGACTAAAAACTTATGAGTAGCAATATATTTACAAGTTTCAATACGTACCTCGTAGTTATGTAAGTAGGTACCTTTAAGAAATAAAGGTACGTCTCTACAGTTCATCGATTTAGTAACTTCTTGGCGTTGCTATCTCACAATAGGAGAGTGGAATCGCTCGGAAAGAATACTCCTTTTATATGACTTTTTCAAGAGGATACCCTAGTCGGTTGGCATATTATTTAATCCTGCTACTCTCAAGGATATTATTATTATAGTGATAACTCAAAAAGAGGTCTTTATAATTACTTGACGCTTTCTATATTTTACACAGAATTTTACTTTAAACATTTTACTAAATTATCGAAGTTAACGTTAACAAACGGCCGTAATTCAGAAACTTCTTTACAAAATCACTTGAAACTGTCTAAAATCTTATAAAGAAACTTATTTCAAGTATCTTGCTGAGTTTCATCGATATTGAATTTTCAGAACATTTTCTATAATTCTATGAACTTATCGTTGATGGTGTGCTGGTTAAACTTGAGACTATAACTCAAAAAAATTTGCAAAATACTTGAAACTGTCTAAATTTTGATTTTAAGTTTGATTGAAATTGAATTTTCAAAAATTTTTCTGTGGCGCGTTGAACTTCTGCTCTTAATTCGTTGATGCGTTCTGGCCAAACAAACGCCCGTAACTCAGAAACTCCTTTACAAATTCACTTGAAACTTTCAAAATCTTATAAAGAAATTTAGTTCAAGCATCTTAGTGAGTTTCATCGATATTAAATTTTCAGAACATTTTTTATGACTCTTTGAACTTCTACTTTTATTTCGTTGATGCGTTCTGGCCAAACAAACGTCCGTAACTCATAAACTCCTTTACAAAATTACTTGAAACTGTCAAAATCTTATAAAGAAATTTAGTTCAACCATCTTACTGAGTTTCATCAAAATTGAATTTTCAAAATATTTTTTGTGACTTTTTGAACTTCTACTTTTATTTCCTTGATAGTGTTCTGGTCAAACAAACGCCCGTAACTCAGAAACTTCTTTACAAAATCACTTAAAACTTTCAAAATCTTATAAAGAAATTTAGTTCAACCAACTTACTGAGTTTCATCGAAATTGAATTCTCAAAATATTTTCTGTGACTTTTTGAACTTCTACTTTTATTTCGTTGATAGCATTCTGATGAAACAAACGCGCATAACTCAAAAACTTCTTTACAAAACCACTTGAAACTATCCAAATCTTATAAAGAAATTTAGTTCAACCATCTTACTGAGTTTCATCGAAATTGAATTTGTCAAAATATTTTCTGTGACTTTTTGAACTTCTACTTTTATTTCGTTGATGCGTTCTGGCCAAACAAACGTCCGTAACTCATAAACTCCTTTACAAAATTACTTGAAACTGTCAAAATCTTATAAAGAAATTTAGTTCAACCATCTTACTGAGTTTCATCAAAATTGAATTTTCAAAATATTTTTTGTGACTTTTTGAACTTCTACTTTTATTTCCTTGATAGTGTTCTGGTCAAACAAACGCCCGTAACTCAGAAACTTCTTTACAAAATCACTTAAAACTTTCAAAATCTTATAAAGAAATTTAGTTCAACCAACTTACTGAGTTTCATCGAAATTGAATTCTCAAAATATTTTCTGTGACTTTTTGAACTTCTACTTTTATTTCGTTGATAGCATTCTGATGAAACAAACGCGCATAACTCAAAAACTTCTTTACAAAACCACTTGAAACTATCCAAATCTTATAAAGAAATTTAGTTCAACCATCTTACTGAGTTTCATCGAAATTGAATTTGTCAAAATATTTTCTGTGACTTTTTGAACTTCTACTTTTATTCCGTTGATGGTGTTCTTGTCAAACAAACGCCCGTAACTCCGAAACTTTTTTACAAAATCACTTGAAACTGTCAAAATTCTATAAAGAAATTTAGTTCAACCACCTTACTGAGTTTCATCGAAATTGAATTGTCAAAATATTTTCTGTGTCTTTTTGAACTTCTACTTTTATTCCGTTGATGGTGTTCTTGTCAAACAAACGCCCGTTATTCAGAAACTTCTTCACAAAATCAATTCAAACTGTCAAAATTCTATAAAGAAATTTAGTTCAACCATCTTACTGAGTTTCATCGAAATTGAATTGTCAAAATATTTTCTGTGACTTTTTGAACTTCTACTTTTATTCCGTTGATGCGTTCTTGTCAAACAAACGCCCGTTATTCAGAAACTTCTTTACAAAATCACTTGAAACTTTCAACATCTAATAAAGAAATTCAGTTCAACCATCTTACTGAGATTCATTGAAATTGAATACTTAAAATATTTTCTGTGACTTTTTGAATTTCTACTTTTATTTCGTTGGTGGTTTTTTGGTCAAAAAAAACGCCCTTAACTCAGAAACTTCTTTACAAAATCACTTGAAACTTTCAAAATCTTATAAAGAAATTTAGTTCAACCATCTTACTGAGTTTCATCGAAATTGAATTTTTGAAATATTTTCTGCGACTTTTTGAACTTCTACTTTTATTTCGTTGATGACGTTTTGGTCAAACGTAAGATCATAACTCAAAAAGTTGTGGTTAGAATTACTTGAAACTTTCTATGATTTGTATTGAAACTTGGATCAAACACCTCACTGAATTTGATTGAAATTGAGTCTTCAACAAATTTTCTATGGCTCATAAAATTTTGCTTTTATTTCTTTGGTGATATTTTGGTTAAAACATAAGGTCATAACTCAGAAAGTCGTCACTGTATTTAATAGAAACTTGCTAAATTTTATACTGAAACTTATTTGAAACACGTAATTGAATTTCATTAAAATTGAACATCCAACAAAATTTCTATGTTTCATTAAAATTATGTTTTTTATTCGTTAATGGCGTAGTGGTCAAACATTGGGTCATATCTCATAAAATTATTGCTGTAATTAATTGAAACTTTCTACATTTTACAATGAAACTTAATTCAAACATTTTAACTAATCGAAGTTTCCAAAAAGTTTGAATTGACGGCGTACCAGTCAAACATAACCATAACTTCTCGAGTTTTCATTGCAATTACTTGCAAGTTTTTATGTCTCAAATAGAAACTTATTTACTGGAAATTGAATCTTCAATAAATGTTTAAACTTATGCATTTAATTAATTGAGTATTTAACCAGTTCTAAGTATTGTTCTGAACACCACAAAGTTTTTTAAAACTCACTAAATACACTTTTACTAAAAAACTTGAATATTTGAAGATTTTTCTTAATTATTTCTATTTTCTACCTACACTCAAGTGTATCTCAAAATGAGAGCGAGTGCGCCTTCTCCTCAATTTTGGAATTCAGAAACGTGTAAATCAAGTTACTCAAATACATCTCAATTTAAGAATGCTTTGAGGGAAGGATGTTTGGCAATATCGCAAATCGTCGTGTTCGCTGCTGACTGTGTTAGTTCAATTTGGTGTTCTGTGCATATATCATGTGTTTTGTGGCAGCAACTGTCAGGCGCATATCAGGCGTCACCTAATATGGAATCGCGTTTTGCAAAGTCGTTTATGTTGAAACAATGAGCAATGAGCATTGTGTGCAAGGGAAAATGTCCAATTAAAAGAGTCTCCACCTCTATGCCTGTGATATACCATTGGAAAAATAATATGTCGAATGGTGTCTCCATCAAATCTATACCTCTGTAAGATCTCCAAGTTGGTTAAGTGCTGAAGGGGATTGCTGTAATCTCTGATATAATTTTTGAAACAATTAATTGCCTTATTGAACAAATCATACTTTTCCCTTGGTGCGCATTTCCATCTTAGGGTGCTACCTACAATTTTATCGTAGGTAGGAAATTAATCGCATCTGTCTTTACTTACCGTGGCACTGGTAAATACCTTTCATCCTCAATGTATTGTATGAACTCTACAAATTCATTGAACTCATTAGCCATGATATCCATATTGCTAACACCATCTAACATAAACAGAAATGCACAAAAAACCGTCACTAACGACGCTAGTGACCATCTGCACGAAAGTCAAAACTCGTAAGAGTAAGGTTGAGAATTATTTTAAGTGGTGAATTTCAACCACTCAAATCTCACTCAATCTGATACTCAATTTAAGGGAAACTTCAATTGAGGAAAGTCTATGAATTCCGAATTGAGTGTAGTGAAGATTTTACCTAAAAATTGAGTGTAGGTGTAGGGTGAGTGGCGTTTCTGAATTTACCCCTAGTGTATGCCTTGCAGTTGTTGTATACAACTTTTGAAGTACCGCGTGATGAAATTCTCAATCTTCTCAAAAATGGGTTTTACCCCAAGTTAAAACAAATCTTTAGTGAGCTTTGGCGAAAGTTCCAATAGGCGAAATTGCATATTTTCCACCGTTCCACACGTATTAATAATTATTATCTTCGTCCCGGTTTTCCATCGAATAGAATTCCTATTCGCGTTACGAAACGCCAAGATATCCGCGCGGTGCCTACGTGGAGCTCGACACAATAAATCCGACTGTTTACCCGAGATAGTCATATTTACCTGATAAACTCTTCTAATTTATTTAATAATGAGACAATGGCACAATAAAGCAATTAAGCCGTGGTGAGGCTGTAAAAGACGGAAAATACGGCGCGTCGCCTGCCGGTAAACAAGGCCCGACATATCTCCAAGATTTCTCGTCCTGATTTATTGCCTTCTGGAATACGCCAAAACGCTCCATGGACGTCCACGTTCGCGGCCTCCTAATCCTCGGCAAACACGAGTTGCCGTTGCAACATACGCACTTACATTACACGTACATACAATGGCAATAGCGCCCTTGGGTAACGTTTCTGTCGCCGGTGCTAATTCGAAAAGTACATACAAAACTAGATGCAGGTGAAAATCAACGGTACTAATTATGCTGGTAGAGTTAAACGGATCATTAGCATATCGGAGGAGTCCGGTAACGAGTCGTCTCCAAGCGATCTTAGAAAACGGTACCACCTACTTAGTAAGTACTGCGTGCGAAAGTGAGATTCGAACAAAAGTGAAACCGTCTATTAATAGGAACGTTACACAGGGATCCATCTCAGGTATTATTACCCGTTCGATGTATTATCCGTACCTAACTATACAAGTTTGGTTCATTACGACGATTTGTGTCGGCGTATGATGGAATTTTTAGCGTGTCACCCGACTGACGAAAAATTAACAAGGAATCGTGGTTGATATGCAAATTCCCCGCGCGATAAATACTAACGACATGTAATCTACAATATAACGAAACGGCTGAAGCTTCCTTATACTTGAACTCGTTTAGTATGGAATCAGTTCGCTTCTATACTCGCGCCCCACAACTCTCGATTCCTTTTATCTAACCATATTTCTGCTTATCTCGAAGACGATGAAGTACTACCTATTTATCCGATTTGTTCCAGGTGAATCTACACCGATGTGGCAACCGGATCCCGCTACCATTGGTCAAGTCTCGTGGCGATCACGAACCCAAATTACCATCACTTCTGTTGGGTAATCCGGTAACGACCCACGAGTGGTTTTATGGGAGCATTAATGGCGACGGTAAACAATGTGTAATAAATTTTCCGCGCTTTTAATAAATTCGTATTGGGTACACATCCCTCAAGGTTCCAGTACGCGTAACGAGGTCTTGCCTCGTTGTTGGATTCTAATTTCGTTTCTGTTGCAGGGTAATAGCGTCGCACTGGAGCCCCCTAAACTCGAAAGTAAAGAGAGCTATCCGTCGACAGTATATATTTTACACTGTCATGGAGTTGCTCTCTTTATGGGCGGGTTTATATTCAACGAGGATGCAGGATGCAGTTTACGTTATGTATTGTATTTGTAAGTTGTGTAACTTGTAATATGTTTCATAACCTCGTAGTACCTACTAAGTGGTTCATGCGCAGTACCGGACGAGTAGCGGTCGGCTTATTTGATTGGTGGAATCGCGGTGTAAACAGTTTTGGTTCGCTCCACAGTTTACACCAATCAGAAACCAATCGCTTCTTTACTGCTATTGCGCATGCACTACTTTCGTGTAAAGCTCGCATCTCTACATCAACCAGAAACCCATCTCTTCCTCACTGGTTTTGCGCATGCACCACTTCCGTGTAAATCTCGTATCTCTACATCAATCAGAAATCCATCTCTTCTTCACTGGTTTTGCGCATGTACCACTTTCGAGTAAATCTCGCATCTCTACATACAGAAACCCAGCAACATATCACTGAACCCAGCTCTTATTTACTGTTATTGCGCATGTTCCACTTCCGTGTAAATGTCGCATCTCTACATCAATCAGAAACCCATCTCTTCTTTATTGTTATTGCGCATGCACCACTTCCGTGTAAATCTCCATTGGGAACGTAGGGAACAAATATATTTTCCTTTTCAAAGGTCATTAAGTACTGTGCTCTGTGCTTACCACTTTACCGATGACTTTACATTACCAAGGCTGTTTATAGCGTCCCAGTACCCGAATCTAAAGATTATCATTAGCAGTAGCACCGGCGAAGTCAATGGACCGTATTCGGAAAGTTGATATAAACGTCGAAGGGAAATACTTAGCTAAGTACTCTTTGTCGGAATATTATTTATAGCAAGACAATGTTACCTACGTCTGATTATCACCGAGTTACGATAATCCCTTCGATCTAATCTACTTAAAGTACAAGCATAGGTGTTCCAGTTCACTGTAAGCTTTTCACAAAAACTTAAAGTTGAAATTCAAGAAGCAGGTGTTTTTCTTAAAATTTAAGGACTGTTCCCGTGCTTTTGTTAAATTTTAAACATCCTTAGTACGGTTGGTTTTCATAGGTAAGATCTTAATATCGCTTTAATATATGAGAAAGTATTAAAAAATCTCATTGGTTCGTACACATATCTTTAAAAAACTCTAATATAAATTCATCGACAAATGACAATTTCATCAAATGTAACGGCACAACGCTGCAAAAGATTTCATACCTTCGACGGAAAAACAAACGTTATATAACAGTCTAATGACAATTACCACAAATATTTATTATTTAGCACTCATTCCAGGCCGGATATTTAGCTGGTTCAACTTCTGACGCTGCGACATATCTCCAGCCACGTTTTCTTCGCAAGTGAAACCCTTTCAGCTGAGTCCAGCACTTACATTAATTTTTATAAAGGCATCCTTACTCATTACATATCAATCAAACATAATTGTAATTAAATAGATCGTTCATAATATTGTAAGAAGGCAACCCACCATACAGCTGATTAAAGAGTAAAGCATTCTTAAGGTGTTTGATTTAGTTAGGAAATCTACACCAACCGTTTCTCAGTTACAATTACACAAAGAAACAAATGTTATCTGAGTACCAGACCAGCATATTGACCATAGAGATATAGATTGACCATAGAGGAGGTAAGTCAATAAATGGAAGCTTGTAGAGCAGTTTGTAGAGCGAGAATCCAAGTGAGTATCTGTCTCTGTCTGACGCATGCGTAGTTAAACTAAAAAAACTACTCAAAATTGCACGGAATCAACAATTCATACAAACCTGCGAAGCCAAATTTGTTTCCAAATTCAGATTTTCAAAATTCCAAATACGTAGAGGTACTTGGGACCCTAATTCGGCCTCAAATTATTGGAATTCAAATTCACAGGATCAATTTGACACAGCCTAATACCCTAATCAGCATCTGCAGATCCGTACTGACCTCAAATCATAAATCAGACTGGAGTCAACAAGCCTCAGATTAAATATAACCTGAAGAAACTGCGTAGGGCTTCCTAAAATAACTTTTTTATTGGTTGATTTACGTTTCAACCGTGAATTCAAGGTATTCATCAATGTGAGACTAGAATCAATCATCAGCCTCATTCAAATTTAATCAGGATCAGCATCATCATCATCACCAACCTGCCTCTGCGTCATCAGCGTTTTCATCTATATAGTATTTTATCGCGCGCCATAGTAGTAGTAGAATACTATATTCGCAATATAATATGCGATCGCAACAATAGAACTCGCCTTGATTGACACGCCGCTGCGACTAATTTCGCGCTGAGGATCGTGAAGTTAGTTACGTCTCCATCGGGAAAAGTAAAAGAAACTCCCCATAAACCTTACGCAATTTCTCTAATTTAATCTCACTTCTTACACACGGCAAGAGCGTTTTCGGCAGCATCGCATATAGCTCTCAACAGATCGTCCATAGCTACGTCTTGTAGAGTTTGATCGAACTCGTCATCGAACACCACGGTCGGGACCCACGAGATCGGAGGCTCTATGTAATAGGTCTTCTTGCCGTTCGCAGCGAGGAGCTCGTCGCCCTTTCCGCTGTCGTAGCACTCCTGCAGGGCGTCCCAGGAGATCGAAGCCTCCTCGCTGCACTAGAATAGATTTAAGGGTTGAAGGGACGTTCTGCAGACCGGACCTTCTGTACTTTTGGTAATTTACATTGAAACTTATTTCGATTAAGTCTTTTACGTGATGACTAGAAGTCTATGCTACATGAGGACTTTCTGCTCTGCTTACCTGTTGCAATGTCTCATCTGAGCTGGGATTTGTTGCATTCATTGAGCAATACACGAATTCGGTGCTTCTATCTTCTGGGTACGTGGATATGGCGCAGGAGTGGATTTTGTTGCCGTAGCATTCGTTCGGACCATGCTGACATGTAAAGTTCCATTCACCGTCTACGAGTTCGGCCTATGACCAGAAAACAGTAATAGTACCACCTACTTATTGGGTCTCCGATCTTTAACTCTTACCACAGCGTTACCAAATGGGACCAAATCTAAGCTGATCAGGCCATTGAGTTGCTGATAGTTCGGGTACAACTGTTCTACAATAAACTTTTTGCTGTCCGGGCATAAAGATTCATAGTACACAGACAGTTTTAGCGCCTGAACCTAAAATAGAAAACTGTACCTAAGTACAAATTGTGCATTTGCAAGTGTTACTTACCCTGAAAAGGACGAGTAATGCGCCGAAAACGCTAAGACGATTCAACATTTTTGTTTCTTAATAACACCTAAAACATATGGAATGGATTTTTATAAGTGTGGCGAGATTAAATATATCAATTACCTTAACGCGATAAATATATAGATTATAGGTATCGATGCGTGACCAACGAAATAAACCTGTACATATTTGCAAATAATGTACTAAAGATTTTATCTATACAAAACTTATGTTGTATGGTTACTTTCAAGTAGGAGAAATTTTAATTTTATTGTCTGAATGAAATTAATCTGAACAATGAATTTTTGAATGTATGTATATTTCCAGATAAACTAAATATGCCTTTAATTTTACATACAATGCAATAAGGAAATAAACAGATTATACCTGGTCTAAAAGTGGCTACAAAATACTTTGCTGGCTTTATACATATAAATGCACACATAGGTACGTTTGTGATTAGGTACCAATCATTTTCTTTTCACAACTTACAATAATTTATAATATCTACAAGATCTATCTACTTGTCTAACAGATCATCCTTTGAAGCCTAGTTTATTTACAAACAAATATTTCAAATATAAATAGATCATTCTTCTCTTTTAAATACAAATAGTTTCTTTCCTTACTTTTAAAACAGTTACATTAACAGCAATGTTCTATATTAAAACACAAATAACAACGTGTAAATATGGTGAGGCCAAACTACTAAATAAATAAATACTCTTGGAATGACTTAAGGATGAACCGAATTTCTTAGGAACTTTTAAGTAAAAACAAATAAATGCACTTAAATTACACAGAGAGACTAGAAGTTCAATTTTAAAATGGGACGAATTACATAACGTGAACTCTCTTTTAAAACAATAGACTTTATTGTCGACATTGGAGTTTTGTTTGAGCATTATTGTTCTAGCCTCCTCGTGTTGATTAAGGAATGCTGATATGTTGAATCGAGGTCGATAAGAATCAATATAAGGCCATTTTGTCATCCCTCAACAGCTCGAACCAAAAAACGAATTCATTTTAAAAATCACAGAAATCATAAGTGTAAGTAATAAAATAGTACAATATTAGGAATGTATAAAAAATAAATAACGCAATATTACAATTAAAACATAGACTGAGAGCTTTTAAAAGATATTCGAAATTTTATCACAAATCACATAAAAATTATTGCTAACTTGTAGAAAAGGGAAAATTCACTAAATAACACTTATTGCAACAAATTCCACATTACACTCGGACAAATAAATAAAATTACACAATAAGACATAGACACACCCCATTAGAAGAGGTAAGTTGGACAGCATGAACCTCGATTTACCAATATATCTAACAAGCTACAAAATAACCTCTGTTCAAAATTCGATGTTTGGTGAGGTAAAGCTTTGACGATGTGTCTTCTACGGATTACTCAAGGCATTGGCGGTGAGGTGGAGGTAACTATGTAGAAGGGTGATGGTAACTGTCGAACGCCTTCACTTTGTCAGGTATGGCTGCAGCTTCCAATGGTACTCGCACCATCAGCTCACGCAGAGTACCCACAAAGGTGATCTTCCGGTAGAATTTAGAACTACAAATTTTAAAAACAGATCAACTTGAAGTCATTTGGACATCGTTCCAATTATAGCACCTTATAAACGGTTTGGCCATGAAAAGCATCGTTTTTATCCACAAAGTCGGATGCACTATATACAGATGACTGAGATTCTTTCGTAACTTCCTGCCGACCATCTGGTAACATCTCTTCAACCAACTGAACGAAGGTAACTTGGTAGCACCGCCGTGGAGGTAAACCAGAATGTAATCCTCGGTAACCAGACGCTCCAAAGTCCACAAAACATACCTGGAAGTCGAGAGTTAGCGAGGTACAACGGTTTTTCCTTACAGCCTTCTTACAGAAACAGATTGTCCATTACATAATCGTAATCCACACGAGACCTATCTGGTAGAAAACACGCAGAAAACAGCACTATTGCCGTATGACCGCCTGCTCTTAAGTAGCCACCGTGGGAAAGAACCCTTTTGTATGGTTCTATGACACGCATGTCGATGGTGCGTTGCTCGCCGCCAGGTAAAACCATACGTTGCCAATATCTAGCGTGACGACGCTCGTCGGCAGCACTTAGTGGTTCTATTGGTTCTGGCGTGGTGGTCTCTAAAATACACATTTAATAAATAACAGCTCAAATTAATCAACAATTAATAATAAATAATAGATAGTAGATACAACATTCACAGGGCTATTTGAGACAGAAAGAAATAATATAATACCATAGGTATATGTAAATTCAATATTTTAAAATATTTTAGGATACATCAATTAAATCACAAATCTCACCTTCATCAACTTCCGTTTCATTTGTAACCTTCTCATTTTCGCCGTTGAAGACATCTTCAGATTTCAAACTGTCCGAATTGCTGTCTAAGGAAGATATATCACTATCTTGACTAGTTTGGGTGGGCAGCACTTTGATTTTTCTCAACTTATTGCTTCGCTTGTTGTGGGCAAGAAAATTGAGATTACCTAGTGGAACGATTACAAAATTACACTTGTACACAAATAGGTACGATGTGTTTACTTTAACGAACTAAAATCCTTCCCCGTTTACTTAAACTGAAAGTGTTTTTACAGTGTTTATATTTGAAACTGTGGAATATTTAGCTAAGACTGTTAGGATTATAAATGGGTCATGTTGATGTAAGACACCAATTAACCTAATTAGGAGATAATAAACTATCCTAAAGAAGGTTAAAGCATGCAGGTTAATAATTAGTAGAATATGAATCAGATACCACAGTCTCACAAATATGTTACAAATTACATTTTTGAACATTGATTTAAAAAGATAAATAAATTCATGCAAAATTATTGAAACATCTTTAAAGTTCAATAAAAAAAATCCGTTTGTTCAGAGTCACAAATGTAGAGGTATAGAAAGATTAAGAGAACGATATGAGATGAAGAGAGGTATAGAGAGATATTGAGAGACATGTAGGATGAGAGATACCTTTCTACTGTTAAACGTTTTAATTGTAATGATTACTTCTCCTATTAATAATTTAGACTGGTGGTAAAAATTCATGAAGTCTCAATTAAATGTATACTTCGTATACTCACCTTCTTTTTCGTTCATCACCAACGCCACATTTTGCAAATTAGAGCTCAAGTGTGCCTCATAGACCGACTTGTCGTTCTCGTTATCGCTCAGGGCGTCATTGGAACTGACTTCGACTGGTAAATCGTACAACATTGACTTTTTCAAAGCCGAAGGACTGTCTGGAAATTCTGCAAATAACGAAAGAAGATATTAAATAACCGTCCTTTAGATATAATGCGCAGATTTACCAGGTAACTTTTCATTGTACTCGAAAAGATCGTTCTCCTCTCCCTCGTCGTCCTCCTCGTGGAAGTAATTCTCGTAGCTCTTCTGCTTGGCCTTAGGCTCCAAGACCAGATCTGGGAGAAAAGAGGAGATGGGGGAGGTCGGCGAGGACATCAACGGATGGAAGTTGGTGGCGTTGTAGAAGGATGAATTGGTCCCGTTGAAATCTTTATTATCCAACTGTTCGTTATCCAACGTTTCCTCGGGCTTGGCGAGCCGCAGGATCTGGCCGGAGCTCGGTACCTCCTGAGGAGAGGAGTTGGAACTCTCGGAGATGTCCATTTTTTCCACCGGTGGGCTATCAGTTCCGCTGAAATAAGTTACAGGTAAAGTGTGGAAGTGGTGCACGTGGGCACACCGACCTCATTTATTTTTTGTTGTTGTACTTTTGAGGTGTTAATTTTCACTTGTTTACGTTTGAACTGTCAATGGAGAAAGGCACCATTTTTAAAGAGACGCCACAAAACATACTAAGTATCGAGAATTTACCGTTTCGTGTCGACGTCTTGTATTTGTCACTTTTTCGATGTTGTTCCGTGATTTCGATTTGAGATTTGACAGACGTTTAGTGTACTCTCGTTGTGGTGGGCTGGGTTAAGAAATTCTCCTTAATTAATCGCATCCCGAACGGTTTGATGGTGTTTTCGTAAATTCCGCATTCCGGCATCGTTTCGTAATTTAATGTAAATTGAGTAAACGGTAATGAATATGAACAAGCAGTGTGCGAGGTGCGCGAAGACCGTGTATCCCACAGAAGAGCTCAAGTGCCTGGATAAGGTGAGATTTATTCTTTTTTTTATCTACACATCGCCTAGATAAATTACGTTCTGATTTATTGGGACTGTTAATGATATGATGGGCTCTTTACGGTATTTTTCATGAGAAATATTTCGCCTAGTTTTCAGGAATTGTTCTTGTAAATTAATTTGAGTCAAGGCTATGCATTAAGAAATGACTCACAAAAAATTAAACCACTTACCACTTCCCTTGATTCAATGATACAAGAGTTAATCTAGTCCAAGACAAGTCATTGCATGCTCTCTATTACTCATCCCAAAGGATATAATAATGAGAATGCACAGTTATGGGCTTTTCCATGTGGGAAAAGCGATTACTTATGGAAAACTACTTTTACATTTTCCAGAATAAATTAATAACATTACTCCTTTCTCCGGGAATGATTTTTTAACCAGTCCCTACGTTCAGATTAGCACATCATCAACATGTGATGCAGATTTTTTACTTGCACTTTCATCCTTAAGAAACATCTGGTATAAATGCACAATGCATATGTTCAAAGTTTTTTTTCAATCCCAGGAACACTTCGTATCCCCTATTAAATAATTATAAAAGTCCTGACACTCCCAACGTTTTGCGTTTTTATTTTACGATGTCTATTTGTGACGGTTTTTTTGAATTTACCATTTTGTAGGTATGGCACAAACTATGCTTCAAATGCAAAGATTGTGGAATGGCTTTAAATATGAGGACTTACAAAGGATTCAACAAAGAACCATACTGCGAGGCGTAAGTTAAACTTTTATCCAATTTATTTTGTACACTTGTTAATAAGGTTGCTGTTATTGGGATTAATAACGCTTATCACGTTGTAACTAGTGCAAATATTAATTTTTTGTTTATGTAACCTTCACGCTGCCAATGCCAAAGGTTTTTTTTTGAAATTTATTTTGATTTATGAAATGTGATGTTTATCAAAAAGTTAAGGATTTATACATGGCATGACATGGTGAGGTGTTATATAATGGGATTGAACACCTCTCTGTTATGAAATAGTGACAAATTGTGATTACATTGGAAATAACAGTTCGATTCACTAAAAAGTGATACATTTCACTTATTTAATTTGTCATTCATAGTTCTATTAATCTTTCATTGTGTGCAAATATGGTTCAGAATTGCAGAACTGACCCACTTGAAATTAGATACTAAGATAAAGTAATTGTTACATTCGTATACTTGAATACCTCACTTGTTTCATGTTGTGTTCTACTTTTTTTTACTGTTGAATCACACCCAGTTCAATACCTGTCATTGACAGGAATTCAATTACTCTCTCCGCTTTGGCTTGTTTGAATAGGAGTGAACATTTGAATCGATTTTATCTAAAAGTACAATTTTATATAAAAATGCATTTTGGAGGTTCCAGGTCAGGTATCAACAGGAAACCTGTTGATGAAAGGGAAAGTTAAATGACAAGCCTAATCAATCATCACAATTGCATTGTTTTCATCCTCGATTAAAGTGTGAAATTAAAGTCTAATTGCATTACAATACTCCATTTAGATAACTCAAAGTTAACAAAGTGTTAATTGTAATTTCATTGTACGGTATGCATGTATGAGCATATCTTTCCGGCTTTTACTAGCATTAAGTGTAATTAATGAAATGTTAAATAGTTTGATTAAGGTCAATAAAAAGAATAGTTGTGTTTGTTGGGAAACGACTATGCCTTATAGAGTGTTTTATATAACAATTCTGTCAACACACTTTTAGGGTAAAAACGTAGGTTAATGTACTGAAAGTAGCGACTTTTTGATGTATTATCATAGTAGTCACTGAAGGTGAAAATAGGCTAGGAAAATATACTTCAGAATTTGTTGAATTGAGTTTGGTTAAAATCTGGGATCAAGCTTATTTTACCCTTAGACATGTAGGCGCCTTTTAGCATTTTAGGGGTGAAATCCACCCCTTCTGCAAAAATTTGAAAATAAATGCAACTTTAAGCATTCTAGTAGTGGAAGCCTTATTTGGTTAAGTAGAATAGATATTCTTTAAAGCATGATTTCCATTAATTTTTCAACCCTTAGAAACCATCCCTTATGTCGACAATCATGAAAAATATGTTTTTGTCTCCCTGAAATCGCACATTAACATTACACCAAAAAAAAATGGTTTACTGCACGCTTATACTCCGCATATATATACGTTTTCAAAGAAGCAACTAAGTAGTCAATGGTGACAGGATGGATATAAGTACACGTTTCCGACTCGTCCCTAATGTTTCTTTCCCTGCTTCCCCCAGGCACATACCAAAGGCAAAGGCGACGACGATGGCCGAGACCCCCGAACTGAAACGCATCGCCGAGAACACCAAGCTCCAATCTAACGTCAACTATCACGCCGACTTCGAGAGGAGCAAAGGGAAATTCACCCAGGTCGCCGACGACCCGGAGACGCTACGCATCAAGCAGAACACGAAGATCATCAGCAACGTCGCCTACCACGGCGACCTGCAGCGCAAGGCGGAGATGGAGCAGAGGCGGCAGATCAACGAGAACAACTCGAACGGTTACGGCGGCGACGGCGGCAGGGGGGCGCTCCAGCAGCAGCAGCCAGGCTCGGGGGGCGTGCCTGCGTACGTGCAGCCGCCGCCCCCGCCGGCGGTCGCGGCGGCGACACCGGCTCCGCCCCCGGCCTCCTCGAACAACGTCGGGAAGATCGTCGATTACGAGCCGCAGCAGGCGCAGGGCGCTCAGTTCCAGAGCCCGTACTCGGCGAGGAACTCGCAGACGTTGATCTACTCGTCCGAGGTGGGGACGGTTAACAATCCTCCTCAGAGGCATATAGGTAAAGCACAGGGTTTATGGTAATTTAGGAACGTTAAATGGTGATTTACTCGTAGGCGTAAGAGTTGATGATGATGTGTAGGAAATGTAGTGTGAACGTCTCAGGTTTAATGCTCGTGCTGTAAGAATTTTCTTCTTCGCTTCAGGTATTAAACCATTGTCTGTTACAGTACCTATTTACCAGTATACTCTTTTTCTCAACAAGATAGACGCATATTAATGAGCTGACCGTCATAGGCGTGCAGGTAACAATATCTTTTAGGATAACGGAGTACCAATAATTACGGTATTTTTCCTTGAAATACGGTTATTTAGGAGTAGGGTTAATAGTAAGGCCACTGACATCTCAATATCCTCTCGCCGGATTTCCGCTTATCTCTTACCTTCTTCTTCTTCTTCGCCTTCGGGCCTTTTGTTCTGACACCACTATACAGGGTGGTCCCTTCAAAATTATACAAAAATAGGTAAAATAGTAGGTATACTACTTATTTTTTTTTTCCTCCGCTACATGAAAAATCCATCTGTTGACGACCAGCTCATTAATATGCGTCTATCTTGTTGGGAAAAAGAGTGTAATACTTGATTCGAGTTCTACATTATTACTGTGGTCATAGGATATGTTTCATCCAAGATATCTGGAATTGTTCACCTGTTGCCATGTCTGGTTTTGTCCCGACAGGGTATACTCCGGATACTTGTTTTTGCCCTGAAAAAAGTACTGCTGCTAATTACCAGCAGTACTGATTGCCAGTTTCACAATAAATGTTCGAAGTGACCCTTGTTGAAATATAAAGGAATAATCACACCACATCTACGAAATGTCAATATCAGGCAGCGGCTTAAAAACCAAAATGATGAATATTGGAAAAATGATTAAAGTATAATCGTAGTAAGCATACTATTAAGAAGGTGGTATCATCTATGGTCAGAATTAGATAGGTTGAAATCAATAGAGCGCGGCACATCAAAAATTACATGCACAGAAATTCCAACGCCAACTAGATGACTAAGCTATCTTGAAAAAGATAGCTTAGCTCTATTAATTAGGCGTTAGACGAGTGAGACTAAAGAATATAAAAATCTAAATGTGAGAACCTCTGTGAAAACAAACTTGACAACTCTTAACTCTCCCACGGAACAATAGTCTTCGAAGGGCTTAGAACGATTTGACTTTTGATAATGACATTTTTTAGTAAGGCGCTAACTTCTGGCCGTGAAAAATTCCAAAACCTGAATTACTCTTTTCTAAAATTCCTATTTTGATTTCCTATTGTTTGTAATCACTTCTCACAGAGAACAAAAGGTCATTAACAATATATTATGTGAACAGTGATTTAAGAAACAATTCAGAAAATTGTCAGTAAGTATAAATAATACAAGTTCAACAATGTAGTTAATAACACTAGGAAATGAATTGTTTTAAAACTTATCTTTGTTTACTTTTTTGCTCAACTTCCTTGGTAGACAATTTCCTCTTGTAAACGTACTGCAGTTGATGGTGAAATTTTGTTTACAATTTCTGAACGTTTAGAAAATGATGCAGTAAACATTACTGCACTTGACAATGGAAAATCTATATTAATCACTGATTGTCAATCTTTGTCAAGTGGAAGGGCGCTTTAGTTACCACATTAAACATAATAGAGATACAGTGTAAACTCTCTATAATGAAACACAAGGGACCTAGTAATTTCTCACTTGCAGGGAGTTTACGTTACAACCAATGAGAAAATAATTAAACAATGCAGATATAAACCAAAAACAGCTAACCATTGTTTACTGTATAGTTTTTCGTTATAGAGAGTTTACAGTGTATTGCAAGAGTACTTAATGTCTAACAGTAGTTTAACACACTATTTTGACATCTGAGTGCATTTGCATTTTGTGATTAGGTATCAGGCTTCAGTAACGTTAGTGTCAATGTTATTCATGCACAGTTATGGTAAAACATTATTTTTGCCCTTGTGTTACCTGCGGATGGAGTAGCATGTAATCATTAAAAGTTTGGCAAAAGATGTAACCCTGCTGTGTGCTTGTGATTGAAGAAAGAACAAGTCACCATCAGTGTTGTTAAAAATACTTTTAAAAATGTATTTAAATACAAACGCAAATACGTTTTACAAAATGTATTTACTTGTATTTTAAATATTTCTCTGGACAATGTATTTCAATACAAATAACAAGTATTTCAAGTATACAAGTTTTTGTATTTAAACAGTATTTAAAGTTGTAAATTATTCTTAATTGCAGCAATGTTAAGCATAACCCCAGGAAGCTTAGAATTCCTATTATTTTCTTCGTGCAATTGTTGAAATTATTCGATTTTTGAAATTTCTAAATCAGTTTAGGAAAATGGAAGCTAATTTCTAATGGAAACTTTCTAATGAAGTTCTAAAATCTTTGTTTTATTGCCGAAGTTTTCAAATATTTTCAAAATACCTAAGTTATTTGTATCGAAAAGCTTCAAATACATAAGCTGACTTTTATACACTAAACCTAAGTTTATGGTTTTAACACTTAAAACAATCTCAAAAAGTGTTAGGAATTATTTTCTTTGCTTCATGAAATCGTAAAATTTTTGCAATTTTCCGAAATTTACCAACTACTTTGCAAACAAGTGTTCAAAAATTGAAGTGATACTTCAAAACACAACAGGCTAATGTAAGTTTCAAACTTCTAAAAAATAATCCCAAGGCAAAGATGTCGACACATTAAACACTTTACTTTTTAACTGGATCTAACGAAGTAGCTAATTAAAAAACTTCATCAGTTACTTTTCCAACTTCATATATGGCAGTTCAAGTTATTTGTGTTGCATTAGAGTTGTCATAAGTTCTTTAGAAGCTCCTTAAATTCTTTTGAAACAACAGCTTAAGTTTAAGATAATTGCAACTTCTTTAAAAATGTCGACAAGGTACTTAGTACCTTAAAAATTGTTTTACAACGTCACAACTTTGTGAATTGTACACCTTCGTTAAGATAATCGCAACTCCTTTAAAAGTGTCGTAGGATCATTATAACTGCAACAATTAGCTTCAAAATAAGCATGTAAGTACATAAACCAAAATGTAAATACAAATGAACAGCCGGAAATATGCTCAAAAAATGTATAAAAATGCGCATTTATAGTTACTGTAACAAAATAAAATAAATGTAAGAGCATTTAAGGAATAATTTAGAAAAATAATGGACCTTAACATTGCCCAAAAATTTATTTGAACTACTGTATTTAAAATGTCAGAAGAAATGTATTTTAAATACACAGTAAATACAAATTAAGCTTATGTATTTATATACATAAAAAGTATTTAAAATACATTTCTAAATACATATATTTAAATACTTAACAACACTGGTCACCATATTCTACTTCCTCCTCATTTCCATATTAACGATGGATGGATTGCCGTTATTAGAGCGTTCCTAATGTGCCAATGTGTAGTTCAGCGATTTTGCCATACATTAAAAAGAACTTTAAAAGTACTAAGTACTAGAACTTCGCGTCTTAACAGTTGACTAGTTTTGTAGGTTATGTGTTATGTGATTATGTTGTCTTAACATTGCAATATAGATTTGTGCTTTGCAATATCTCTGTTTTACAGTAAAGATAAATGCTAAGCACTGTTTTATTAAGTTTGACTTAAATACTGTTTGTCAGTATTAAGGTCTGGCCACACATAGACGAGACGAGCACGAGACGGATGGGAGACGAGTGTCGTACGAGATTCGTACGTATCTCGTTCCGGTAGCGTACTGGCGACACATGGACGAGACGAGCCCAAGACGAGTTTCGTTACGAGATACGTACCTTGTCCGATTCTGTGTCACTATATCACACTTTGTGCGTTCGTGCAATGTTAATAACCAAACAAAAAAGAAATCAAAATACGTACCTCTATGGCAATCTATAATCAAAACTAACAACGATCGCCCGACGAGTGCGGGAAAAATTAAACAAAACTCGTCGACTCGTTACCGTCGACGGAATGCGTACACGTCCCGTGACCATCTCGCGTACGTCACGTTGACGTGAAGCTGATCACATTCAAATATGTATAACTCCTAAAAAACGGACATCGTGCGACAATCGTCCCGTGCTCGTCTCGTCCATGTGTGGCCAGACCTTTAGTGAACTTTTATGATATCTCTCTATTGTCGACTTGCACTTTCTATTTAAATTTAAATAAAAGTCATGACCATGGCCAAATAATAGTAGTGCGAAATACTTTTTTCCCGGAAGAAGCAATACTGGACTGGAACCCTAAAAGTGTCAATAGTAGTTAGATACCCATTCTATTTGTGAGTTGTTCACACTAATGTTCACCCTTCTCTTTAAAGGTTCCGTCCTGGACATGGACCCCGTGAACCATAACTACGGCTCGCTGGCCCGCGTCTACAGGGCGATGTACGACTACGAGGCCCAGGACGACGACGAGGTGAGCTTCCTGGACGGCGACCTGATCATAAACGTGAGCAGCATAGACGGCGGCTGGATGACGGGCGAGGTGCAGCGTACGGGCGAGGTCGGGATGTTGCCCGCCAACTACGTCAAGCTCGCCAACATTTAGGGGCGACTGTGGTCGACTCGCTTAGGGACCAATGGACGGAGCGGTTAAAGGTGTGAGAGGTTGTGTGTGCTAGGGACGGGGTATGTGGGTTTGCAGTATCGGAAGGTGTCGAGTTTCATCACGTAGCCCTTCTCTGGCGTAAGTGTGTTTGTGAAGAAGATGTGATGGTTTCTAAATTTTTTAACGCGAGACATTTTCAATTTTTTCCCTTTCGTTTGACTCACCCATCACATTTTTTTCAACGTGGAATGATCTAGTGAGTGAGATCTCTAAATGTTGAGAGTATTTCCATGGTTTTTATAGCTCAAAGACGAAAGTCTCGATGGAAAAGTTTGGAAATTTGAACAAAGGTATGATTTCATCAAATGAAAAATTAAGCAGAGATTACTCCGGAATGTTGCTGATTTGCATTCTGCAGTAATCTCATTGCTTAACGGTTTTTATTAGGTTTACTTAATTTTTTTTTTGTAAGTTTTAACGAGTTAATCTAAATTTACACTGATTTTTGCTTTCTGAACGGTAGTGAATCTCGAATTTCTTGGGTTGCAAAAGTTGGTACATCACACTTAAAAATTATTAAACTCGTATCGTTCAATACGTTTAGGGCCATTTTGCTTGCCATGTACAATATAATTTAAATGTTTATATCGAGGATTATTTAAAGATCTATTCTATTCAAGCAAAAGTATATTTTATAGGATTCCCTTAGAACAGTGTATTGATATTTAACATCAACTTTATTTATACTTGTTAGTCTTCTTTAGTTGATTTTTCGTCTTTCCATTCCAAAACGCATTTAATCAAACCCATTCCTGTATTGTCTTTGAGGAGTATATAAACACTTAGGCCTAATGTAATTAGAAATTTGTCTTCTTTTTTGGTGATTATAGAGATTACTTGTTAGTGCTAGTTGTTAAATCGAAAATTATTGGACTAACTGTAATTATAGGTGTAAAAATTAGCAATCGACAGTGCCTTTTGCTAAAATATACCAAGATAATTTTTGATAAAAGCGATGACTTTTGTCGCACATTTTATGTACACAGAAATATTTTTATATTGGGAATAAAAACGTTTTTATTACATTTTACAATTTTAACCAAGATTTGCATGTTTAATGATTAATCATTTTTATGATATTTTAATAACAATTGTTGTGTAACAACAAAAATCAGGGACCACTTCTCGCGATTTTGGTGCATTTAAAGCCTGGTGCTGCATTTTATCCATTAATTCCTCATTGTTTATTTAACCCATACTGCTTTACTTTAATGTTTCGTAATATTTTATAGCACATCACCTACCTTTATATACAGTATGTTTAAAGATTAATACGAAATAGTATGAATTCAGTTATCCTAGTACACATTGTATATTATATTCTTGTTACTAGAACGTAATTTGATTTTCGACATGTATTATTACATAAAGTTATATGGAATATATACCTTTTATGCTTTAATTTTGTGAATCATAGTTATTTTACATGTTAAATAAAACTTAATAATTGAAAATCTCTTCTGTGTATAGACCTATGTTGTTACCTTCTTCTATTATGAAGGCTTATCGCCTGTTTAGTTCTGATTTCTTTATATTGGCAATTCTTGTGCCAGCTGTCTCATAGTTTATTCTGTGAAGTGTGTACTATCTTGTTTTGCACTTTCTCTTTAGTCTGCGTTTCTTTGCTTATTGTTTAGTGTGTATCCCGTTATTGTCCTTAGGGTCTTCATTTGAGTTGTTCTTAGGATCCTGTTTGTTACTGATGTTTCGATCCTTGTTTCCACACCATATGTCATGACTGGTCATATGCATGTTTTGTATATTCCCCACTTATGATCTGTACTTAGACTTAGGTGTTTATTCATCCAGATTGGATATTTAAGATGTGCAGATATTGTAGCAGCTTTATTGATTTGTTTTCTTACTTCATCTTCCAGATAGCATATGCTTGTGATTTTAAGCCCAAGGTATTCGAATGATATGATTAGGTCAATTCTGTAGTCCGGTTTGCCATGCAGAGGTTCCTTTGCTATAACCATGCATTTAGTCTTGTTGATTTTTCGACCAGTTGTCTGAGTATGGATAATGCATGTTTCTTCGACGACCGCTTATTGACATTATTGAGGTTATGTCGTAGGCAATGATCTTAGAAGTTTTAGCGAGGAGCGAGATACTTATTAATGTAATACCTCCTGAAGACGGGTGGGTACTGTTACGCTGCTTTTCCGCTCTTAGTATTTTTCCATATTGTTATATGATATATTAAACATTTTTGTGTATCCTTCTATTACAGGAGGTCCTCCGTTTTTTAATTAGCCCATTTGGTATTTTGTCTTGGTTTGGAGTTTTCCTGGTTTTAAGTCTTTTAAAATGCAATCCTGTTTAAAAAAAAGTATATTCAATCATCATTGTTACAGAAGGCACCTCCTCCCAGCTAACCGGATAACACCCAGTCACTCCATCCTCTTCAGGCTATTCAACACTTTGGTGAACTCCTCCATGTCCATCTTCCTCTCCATCTGCTCGACCTCGAGCCTCGTCCGCAGCGCCTTGACGTTCTCCTCGGCAAGCTCGAGGCGGTCCCTCAGGCTCGGCTCCGGGTGTCTCGAGTTGATCGACGTGTAACTCCCGGAGCGGTCCGCGTCGAGGTCCCTGCGTGCCGCCTGTGCCTCTGCCCTGGTCGCTCTCTGCTTCTCCGCCCTCAGCAGGGATTGGGTCTTGGAGTGGGCCTCGCGCTCCAACGACAGCAGGTTACGTTGGTCCTCGAGGAGCGCCAGGAGGCCGCGAAGCTCGGCGGAGGCGTCGCTGGGGGCCTGGGAGAGTTAGGTCAATTATGGTCGGCTGATGTGTACATGATAATACATTCTCATAAAGTTGAACGACCGAAGGTTGTCCAGCTTCTCTAAGTTGGCCATGGTAATTTAACCAAAGGAAAACACTAAGTCTTAACCAACTGCTTTATTTAAAGATGAGCGACCGGTTTCGGCTTCATTGAAGCCATCCTCAGGCTCGCAAACAAGTTGCTTTTAGGGCTACTGTTGCTCGATAAAGTCATAAAGTTGTGCTAAAAATTGGTGTCGAAGACTATAGCTGATGACTGACCCGTTGCTCAGCGAAAATGTATATATAGATGGTGTCCAGGTCGAAGAAGCTAGCTTTTGCAAATACCTCGGTCATGAAATCCGCATAAATAGAGACAAACACTTAGACCTAAGACTAAGATCAAAGACTTAAGACAAAACACAATGAAATACTTAGACGAGTATGTTTGGAAACCTGAGGCATATGTTTAAAACAGACATCAAGATTTGTTTAAAAAGAAATGTTTTCAATCAATGAATCAATGTGTTCTGCCTGTTCTTACTTATGGTGCTGAGACTCTAACACTAACGATAAAGGTCATACACATATGTGTCATACAGAAGGTACAATTAGCAATGGAGAGGTTTATGCTGAGATTCGACTTACCCTCATCAACATAGAAATATATAGAAGAACCGGGATTACTGACGCAGTAGAGAGGATCACAAATCTAAAATGGAATTGGGCTGGACACATCGCTAGAATGTAGGATGATAGATGCATCAAGCGGACTACACTTGGTGATTGTTGATGATGATGATGATGTGTATGACACATATCAATAAATATGGTATTTAGAGTGAGTATATCCTAGTAGCATTTTTTGTTGGCGTACAATTAGACTACTTAGCTAATTTTAGTTAGAAAATTGTTGGATTTCGTACAATTTTTAAGATTAGACCAATGACAGTTGGTCACGTAGAAATCCAAACTGATGTTCACTGATATCAGTTTGAATTTCGAAGTGGTCTCGGGACTAGGCAAGCGATATTTGCAGTAAATGTGATGTCCCAAAGATGTCTGGATATGAACCAAGACATCTATGTATGTTTCGTCGATTATATAACAAAACACTTGACAAAGTACAGCATAATCAACTTAGAAATACATATTTATAGTAAGACCACAGCTGCACAGGGCTAAAAACCTGACTAGCTATTCTAATGAGCTGGCTAATTGTACCGGAAGGAAACAAGGGCCAAAAAGAAAGAAGAAGAACGTAGAAATACTAAAACCGAAGAACATGGACTAATCGAAAGAGTCGAGATTGATCGAATAGTGACTTTCATTGAATCATTTTCACAGGGAAACATTGTGATATGTTTGACGTATAAAGATCTCTGACTCAAGCCTCAGTGTGCAACTAATGACTGAATGACACTATAAGAGAGTTAAGAATGACCAAATGATCCTTTTGAGTTTCCACAAGTGATTGATTGAAGAGGTTCACTCTCCAATCGAAGCTTATGAATGAATTGAGTTCTTATCCTATGACTTTCAAGGAAATATACGAGCCCACATAGCATGAAAGTTTTCAAAAAAGGCTTTCATGAAAGTGTTCATCGAAATATTTTCAAAAGCTTTCTAAAAACTGTTGTTTGCTGTTTTGCTGTTGCTATTTTCTTTGCTGTTTTCATTTTTTTTAACTTTCATGCTATGTGGTAGGGTGCACCGTAGTTATACTTTACATCGGTCGTGTTCGTGGTCTTAGATGAACTCCTAACTTCCTGCTTGGTTTTGGAGTCTAATTCATCCTTTAAATTCTTCACGACGTTCTTGTATTCCTCGAGTTGCTTCGCGAGTTCGTCGCTCTCGATCTGAAGCTTCTTTACCATGCGATCTTTTTGACTCACGACGTCGGAATTGATGTGCTTGAAGCTGGATATTTGCGTCTGAAACGGAAATGTGTCATCAATGGTGAAAGATAGCGCTTGCGCGTACCGTCAAAGTGGAAATGATGTCTTGATCCCGGTCCGATTGTTCCTTGAACATCGCCATCCTCGATTTGATCAGAGCGAGCTCGTTATCGAGTACTTTACATCTGGCTTTGAGGCCCTCGTTCTTCTTTTTAAGTTCGGAGAATTTTTGCTTCAGGTCTTCGTTTTCTTTGGATAGAAGGCTGGCTTTGCTGTTGATCTTGGCGAGGTAGGTCGAGTCAGATTGCGGTACTGAAAAGATTGTTTTTCATACGTGATGTGTTAATTTTCAGGTGTCTTACTCGTGTCTTGTGCTTTAAGTTTTTCCCTCAGTTCGGTGTTCTTCTGTTGCAGATCGCAAATGACTTGCGCCCTTCCCCTCCAGTTACCGCTGGAGGTTAAATTCTGGAGCGACGTGAAACTGTCTCCTGTTTCCTGTTGTAACCACTTGTTGGCGAGTTTCAGTTCGTTCTTGAGTTGTATGTTCGCGTTGCGAGTTTCCGATAATTTGTTCGTCGTCGCGTTTAACTTCTCCTTCAATCTCTTCACTTCCTCTTCGAGTTCGTTCGGTTGTTCCCGCACGCAGTCCACTGGGGTGGTCGGATTCTCCACGGTTTCCAGCGCGTTGCTGGCTTCGAACAGTCTCTTCTCTAATCTGGAGATCTTCGTCTTCAGGGATTCCACCTCGGCCGTTTTCTCACGTAACTTCTTCGTCAGTTCGATTATCTTCACTCCGGCGACCTCGTTCGCGTCGGGAAGCTTGGATCTCTCCTGTTTCTCGTACTGCTTGAGCTTCTTCTCCAACTCTGTTATCTCCCATTTGCTTTTCTTGTGTTGGTATTCGAGGTCTTCGAGGTTCTTCGTAAGCATGCCGTTTTCGTGGATGAAATACTGCAAGAGTGGAATGGGATGAAGGTTTTCTTGGAATATTTGGAGATATGGCGTCACTTGGGCCACCCCCCTCCACTTTTTCCTGCGAGTCGAGGTGAGCAGCTATGAACAATTCCAGGACAGCTGCAGCGTTCGGGAAAGAAGTAGAGGGGGGTGCCCCAAGTGACGCCATACTTGCTCCGTCTTTTATTTAAGAGCATAAATAGGACTTCCATCAGAGAAAATTAACATCTGCCTACTTGTATTCGATTCCTCAAGAGATTGTTCAATTCGTCCGGGAAGAGGATATCTTCCGCCGCCTTGAGATCATCGAAGTTTAATAAATCTCTTCCCACTTTCAACGTTTGCTCCCTTCGGGCTTCGGCGTCGGACGCGTCCGATTTGTTCGAGGCAGACTCGGCCGAGGAATCGCAATTCATGGTACGCAAATTGACAATTTCAAAATGTTTGTATCATGTCAGTCAAAAAATTTGTCAGTTAAGACCTAAGTTCCGCCACAATTAACGCTCAATAGTAGTACTTTTAGTAATTTTAGTAAAAATTTACGGGATTACCTTTGAGGCTGAGGTTGGCTTAATTTTGACGGTTTTCAGATTTTACGACAAAGTATTTTTAATAACTAGTAAGAATACACCAATTATTAGTTTAGGTTAGGTTAGAAAATCACTGAGTTCCTAAGGACCGGTTGTATCTTCATGAGTTAACCTAAGGTTAAGACTAAACTAAGGTTAAAGATAAAATATAATTCAAAGGTTTAACCTTTGATTACCAAGGGACAGGTGATGGGTTTCGGTTTAGAAAACAATTGAGAATTTGTAATGTCATTCCTGTATTTAACAATTAATCATTGAAAGGTATAAAGGTATCTCTCAAAGTGTATTCTATACACTGAACTGGCAGTTTTATTTGGGAAGTTATAGATTAATCATGATCGAATGTCACACATCTTGCAAGCTTGTCTTCCTCTGTATTTGTTGAGTTTTTGGGCAATTTTGAAAGTAGACATAGTTACATTTTCAAACTTCTGATGGGAGCGTAGATTACTTCCCTGCTGTCCAGAATTCCCATATTTTAAGCTTCTAGATTGTTTCAATTGCCTCGATACTTCTTATCGAGGCAATGCTTCCGGCATGTGCAAGCGTTTAAAATTCAAGCTTCTAGATTTTTCCATTATGCGTAATTTAAACGTAAGTGGCCTTGGTTACGGATTCAAGCTTCTGATCTCAGTAAAATCTGGTGAACCCCCATATGTAGCTGTCACTGGATAGATGGCGGTTAGTACTTGAATATTTCAAATCTGACACCAAACTCGAGAATTATTCAGTCAAATAAGCTACAAATACGTGTCAAATCCACGTCTTCGAATTAGTCAGCCGTTTCTAGTGATCGCCATGGACCTCCAATTCCATGTCTAATAGTTCGTGGCACTCCATGTATTTGTTACTTTCTACCAGTATTACATCGGAATTACTCATAGGTAAAGGACTGATGATGGGCACTAGATGCTCGAAACATGTCTCGCTTTAATTAAATAAAATCGACCGACGTGGTTGTTTCATTTGGATGGGGAGTATCTATGAGTCTTCAATCTACAGCTGTCCCACTATCTTTGAGTATGTATCATATCTCGAATACATTCGAATTATCAATGGATTCGCAGTTTTGTTTTGTTTGCCTTGTATGTCGCTAGCGGCAGCGCCATCTATCCAGTGACAGCTACATATGGGGGTTCACCAGATTTTACTGAGATGGCGCTGCATTGTTTGTCGCCAGCGGCAGCGCCATCTATCCAATGACAGCTACATATGGGGGTTCACCAGATTTTACTGAGATGGCGCTGCTGCTAGCGAGAAACTACGAGAAACAAGGCAGCGCCATCTCAGTAAAATCTGGTGAACTCCCATATGTAGCTGTCACTGGATAGATGGCGGTTAACGTTTTTTCCCAAAACTGCGAATCCACTGATAATTCGAATGTATTCGAGATGTATGCAGGCAATATATACCTTAAATCCAGTTTAAGTTTTGATTACTTTTAAGGTCTTTACTTGTTCATTACAAGCGCTAGCTCCGATCTGAGACAGGCGACTTCGATAGCAACTCAGATGGTGAAAGACTGGGGCATGTCCGAGAAGGCCGGTCTACGAAGGATGGTGGAGATAACCCCAAGAGCTTCTGGGGTCCTCGACGAACGAAATGGTTGAGTGACCCTTTAGGCATTTAGAGCGACGACAAAATAAGTAATTAACTAAAAATATGGCTTCTTTCGACAGGTTGATAGTGAGATCAAGAGAATATTAACAGAGAGCTATGAGAGAGCGAAGCACACCCTCAAGTCCCACGCCAAGGAGCACTAGGCTCTAGCGGAGGCTCTGATGATGTACGAGACATTAGACGCGGAGGACATCGAATTTTTCTTCCTCATCGCCGCAAAGTAGTCTACAACAAGACACGGCGGCGTTTAATTCTATGTAGGCGATATATTAATAAACCCGAAGAGAGAGATACACCCTCTGAGCTCGGGAGCCCCTTAAAAACTATAACTAAAGCTAAGAGTCTTAGTGTAGAAGTCCATGCTAAAAGATGGGGGGACAGCTGTAGATTGAAGACTCATAGACACTCCCCATCAGTCAAATAAGCTACAAATACGTTTCCAATTCTTGACTTCGAATTAGTCAGCCGCTTCTAGTGATCGCCATGGACCTCCAATTCCAAGTCTAAGAGTACGTGGCACTCCATCTGACCACGAGGAACACCAATACGTGAATATTTCAAATCTGAGACCAAACTCGAGAATTATTCAGTCAAATAAGCTACAAATACGTGTCAAATCCACGTCTTCGAATTAGTCAGCCGTTTCTAGTGATCGCCATGGACCTCCAATTCCACGTCTAATAGTTCGTGGCACTCCATGTATTTGTTACTTTCTACCAGTATTACATCGGAATTACTCATAGGTAAAGGACTGATGATGGGCACTAGATGCTCGAAACATGTCTCGCTTTAATTAAATAAAATCGACCGACGTGGTTGTTTCATTTGGATGGGGAGTGTCTATGAGTCTTCAATCTACAGCTGTCCCACCATCTTTCAGTATGTATCATATCTCGAATACATTCGATTATCAATGGATTCGCAGTTTTGGGAAAAAACGTTAACCGCCATCTATCCAGTGACAGCTACATATGGGGGTTCACCAGATTTTACTGAGATGGCGCTGCCTTGTTTGTCGCCAGCGGCAGCGCCATCTATCCAGTGACAGCTACATATGGGGGTTCACCAGATTTTACTGAGATGGCGCTGCATTGTTTGTCGCCAGCGGCAGCGCCATCTATCCAATGACAGCTACATATGGGGGTTCACCAGATTTTACTGAGATGGCGCTGCCGCTGGCGAGAAACAAGACAGCGCCATCTCAGTAAAATCTGGTGAACCCCCATATGTAGCTGTCACTGGATAGATGGCGGTCAACGTTTTTTTCCGAAACTGCGAATGCATTGATAATTCGAATTGCGGCGAATTCTGGACAAAAGGAAAGTACTCTACGCTCCCAACAGAAGGTTGAAAATGTATCGAAGTAGAAATCGTCTACTTCTACGATTGTCCAAAAATCCAACAGATACAGAGGAAGATAAGCTCGCGAATACTGCGAACAACAAGAATGTGACACTAGATCATGATTAATATATAACTTCCCAAGTAAAACTGTCGATTCAGTGTATAGAATACACTTTGCAAAATACCTTCATAGCTTTCAATGTTAACTGTTAAATACATACAGGAATAGCGTTACAATCTTTCTTTCCAAATTTCAATTGTTTACTAAACCGTCGCTTGCTTAACTACTGACAATTAATCAGAAGTTTACCTTCGAATAAGGCGCAATACAACACATATTTTATCTTTAACCTCAGTTTAGTCTTAACCTTAGTTATTAATAATTAATCCTTTATTGCTATAAAATAATATATTACTTACAGTATGAAGCCTCAATTCTAGCCGATGTTAACTGGCATTTAAAAACTCATTGCACTTTTAATTAGTAATTTTAGGGCCTAAATTCACTCCAGGAACATTGTGTTTAGCATTCATAGAAGCATTCATATGATGCTTCATTATTATATAATTACTAATTACACATATGGCAGCGATGAAATTGTTCGTTTAGATTAGCTATTATTTCTTCGTCGTCTTCACTACTTGTTCATTATTCACGTTATGGTGCATCCAAGTTAGTATTCATATTGAAATCTGTTTCATTTATTAAAATAATGCACGCGAATACGTTAGTGTTAAAGAGTCTCACTTTAAGGTTATGTTCTGTTCTGGGTTATGTCATCATCATCTAAAGCGCTCATAACATAACACACGACCAGCAGAATGTGGTGCCAACTGCAAAGTTCAAATTTCAAATGTTTAATGTTTATTGCAGCGCAGCGTTTCCGAACCCATTATAACACATTGTCCCTACCAATTGCGCTACTTTATATATCTAGTGACTTTACGAACTTCACTCTCAGCTCGCCATCTATCGGGGAGTCACTTTAAAAGGGACAGCGCCATCTCGTCATTATCCCGTGAACCTTCATATGGAGCTATCGCCCGGTAGATGGCGACGAGAATGGGGAAATTCTAAAGTCACTGGAAATTCTACATTCGCTAATAGTTAGTAAAGTCACTAAATGAGGATTTAGTGACTTTAATAGTTAGATCAAGGCAGCGCCATCTTACTACAATCGCGCGAACTCCAATATGTAGCCATTGCTCGGTAGATGGCGATCAAAGGGTTGGCAATGGCGAATCTATTGATTATTCGAATTGAGTTCATTCTTGTGGTTAATTGTGGTAACAGTGTTTACAGACGCAAAAGTTAATGTGTAAGTATTGTATTTACAACGACTACGGTAATTATAAAATTCAGTCTTTTTCAAAAAAAAACCTTTAACAACAACACTTTGCGAGTGTTTGTATCTCAGATCGATTTTCTTATGTATAAAATTCGACCCAATCAATCAATGTCCTACAGGTAATTGTACTAAGTTTTGCATAGTTAGCTTTCCCCCATGTATTGCTCGCAACCGACTTCCCTGCTGGTGCAGGAAGCGAAGGCTATCAAATGAGGGATGACGTTTTGTTCCAACACTCCCGTGAACAGGGAAGCCCAAGGTCCTCTGGCGAAGATCGCCACATCGTCTGCACCGTGGGTTTCTGAGCTCAACGGCGAGGTCGACGGCCATTTAAAACCCACATTATCTAAAAAACAAAAACAAGATGAAATAGACGGAGAGAAACTCTTTACACTACATTTCGCTGAGGATGAAGACGATGCGTAAACGTTGATACAACTGAATATGTTGTAGCTGGAAATGTACCAAGAAATCTTCAGTTGCCAAAAGGTATAGTAAGGGACGTGAACTCATACAGATTCTTGGCTCAATAGTCATTACTAATTAGTGGTGGCTCAAGTATCCAAGAGATCATGGGAAAGTTGTAGCTAGTCAACGTCAACTGAATTCAGTACTGTGGAGCAACCGAATATAAGAAGCCACCAAATTTAGAATACATAGATGATTAGTAAAAAGTATTGTGAAATACGAGGCTGAGGTTTGGAACAGGAGATTGCTTGAAATGGAAATGGGATACTGGAGAAGGTGCTGTAAACTAACTTTACTAGACAAAGTAAGAAATGAACACATAAAGGGACAGAATCAATATAGCAACAAGTATTATAGATACCAAAGAAATTAAGATTAAGAAATTGGCACAGTGGTTTCACGTGGTACAACAATCATCACTTACTCATTTCCTCTTCCGACGGTACGTATCTGGCCCCCTTGTCGTCCATCGGCCTGTACCCGGGTCCGTTGGCGTAGTTCAAGATAGTGTAATAGTTCGCGTCGCTCGCCTTGCCAGCGTAGCCGAACACGTCGCTTCCACGCCTCGCGTAGCCGGCGTAACTCATGGTGTGCGCGTGATCGGCCGTGACGACGATCAGCGTGTCCTCCTCGTCCGTCGCTTCGATGGCCGTCCGCACGGCCTTCGAGAACTCCGCCGTCTCGTCGAGGGCCTTGTGCGCGGACGCGACGTGGTGCCCTTGGTCTATGCGACCGCCCTCGACGAACAGGAAGAACCCCTCGGGGCCCCTCCGGAGGATCCTGATGGCCGACTCGGTCATCTCCGAGAGGGACGGCTCGAGGGTCTCGTCGCGGTCCACGTTGTACTTCATGTGGCCCGCCTCGAAGAGCCCTACGAAGGAAAAAGTCGTAAGAATCCGAAAAACCCTTCACCCGAGAGAGATTCAGGTTTTTAGGATTCGGTTTGCAGGTGTTTGGGGAATTTAACGGTTTTTCTGGGGAATTTAACGGTTTTTCTGGGGAATTTAACGGTTTTTCTGGGGAATTTAACGGTTTTTCTGGGAAATTTAACGGTTTTTCTGGGGAATTTAACGGTTTTTCTGGGGATTTTAACGGTTTTTCTGGGGAATCCCGAATTCGACCGACAGTTATTAAGTTGTGCTCTCTGTTGGCTATACGAGTTTCTATGCGCACCCCTGCCACATTACCTTCTTGATTTACCATAAACAAGTCTGAACTCGTCGGTCGAGCTATTTAGACGCTGCAGTGCGGTTTTGTGTGCAATCCGTCTTTTTGACCGAGCAGGGACCGGTAGTGTGGCATCCCTATTTTACATAACTTTCGTTGTATTGCTACATATATCTATATATATTTTGAATGGTTGGTGCATATGAAAGAGAAGTAAAATGGCTTCAAAGTCTATTCGAAGAAGTTTCTCCAAAAGAGTTGCCTGTTACAGGTGGAGTAATTGATTTTGAGTAATTGATCAAGAAGATGATATAGTACTCGAAGAAACTCCTCAATCAACTAACACCGAACAATCGGCTGGCCAAGGACCTTAGGATTTTCATCAATGAAAAGCTGCTGCAAAACCACAACAAAATGCAATGAGTGTTACAAATATATTTGCAGAGAGCACACTGTGCCTAAATACGCCTATTGTGTTGAAAATGACCGAATGCAGCAAGACTAAGTTGGAATACTTATTTTTGTTTATTTTACTATACTTAGTTGACTAGGTGACTTATGTTCCATTTATTATTCTTATGAGTGGAAATATTTGTTTTTGTTATTACTATACTTAGTTCATTAGATGACTTATGTTTCATTTATTATTCTTATAAGTGGTAATATATGTTTTTGTTTATTACTATTTTTGTGTAAGTATAGCATTCAATAAAGTAATTTCATAAAGATCACTTTAGTTCATGTTGTAAAATTTGTTTTAATCATGATAACAGCCGTCGGTCTAAAAGACCGAAGCGCGACCGATAGCGTAAATTTTCAGCGCGCGACCATTCTCGGGTTCAGTTTTTCTGGGGAATTTAACGGTTCTTCTGGGGAATTTAACGGTTTTTTGCAGGTGCTTTAACGGTTTTTCTGGGGGATTTAACGGGTTTTCTGGGGAATTTAACGGTTTTTCTGGGGAATTTAACGGTTCTTCTGGGGAATTTAACGGTATTTTGAAGGTGTTTTAACGATTTTTCTGGGGGATTTAACAGATTTTTGGCACGTGTCAATAGAGTGGTGACACATTCATCCGCGTGCCATCAGGGCATCAGGACTAAGGGATTTTGACTTCACAAATTTCAGAGATGCCGCCGTAACTCTACTTACCCAAGAGGTAATCCGTATCGTTGTCGACCTCGAGCAGCTGCTCCCTGTTCCACACGTACTCGTACCTGGAGCCTTTGATCTCCCTCATCTTCTTCCACTCTTCGATCAGATCGACGCCGTCCGACCTCTCCCCGTTCTGACCCTCCGGATCGGTCTGTTCGACGGGGAGGAGTTTCCTACGTCCCCCGCCGAGGATGACCCGCAGGTTCCTGCCCGTCTCGCCGAAGACCAATTGGCGGGCGACGTCCTCGCAGGAGTTCGGATCGTTCCCGGTCTTCAGGACGTCCGTGTCGCACTCCCATCGTCTGTACGCCGTGTGTGCGTAGACTCCTGAGGGATGATAACCGGGATTACTGTGGGGTAATTGAGGAGATTGAGCCTGGGACGGTGGAGGGGTGGATTGAGTAGCTCTAAAAGTGTCTCAGCCGGGACAAAACCAGGGTAAAGGAGAAGGGTTATAGCGGTAGGCTAGCTCTATGCACTGCTCTAAATACATACATAAATACATAAAGTGACCTAGGCGGCCACTTCAAAGCGGAGGCCGCTCTGCTTAATTGGGCCATAAAAACTCTTGGAGAATAATCGCGAATATTTATTTAAAGAAAGAATGATTTAATACGTTCGGGACGTTTCTAGAACAAACATTATTAGGAAAGAATACACCAGAAGGTTCCCGAATAAAACTGAGATATGTATATAATGACGGGCTTGCGGTCGGAGAGACAGATTAGACGAGAAGCCGTCGCGTGAGTGAAAACAGTGCGATAAAGGGACAAGTGAAATTGTATAAATAAATTAGCATTTAAGAGTGTGATATAAATTGATTAGTTAAGAAATAGTCTAGATAAATTAAGTAGGGTTAAGATAGTGTGTAAATAAATTAGAATAAACTTTACAATACATTCGACAGTAGAATATATATACTCAAAAAGTGGATTTTGAAAAAATACGAAAAACTGAAAAATAACAAGAGTAAAGTGTCTTTTAGAAAAGATTTAACCAAAAATAGTATTTAGCTTTATTATAGATATTCTACAGTGGAACAAATATTGAAATTTAAAAAAAAATCCTTGTAGCCAATTTGGAGAACATTTCCAAAAACTAAACATGGAAAGAATAAACTCAGGAATGAAAGAATAGATATATACTATAGGTAGAATATATATACGCAAAAATGAATTTTGAGAGAATTACAAAAAAGTGAAAAATGGCAAGAGTAAAGTGTCCTTTAGAGAAGATTTATCCAAAAATAGTATTTAACTTTACTAGAGATATTTTACAGTGGAATAAATATTAAAAGTTTAAAAAGAATTCTTGTAGCAAATTTGGAAAAAAATTCCAAACACCGAAAAATGAAAAGAGTAAACTCCCAACCCCAAACGACCCAATTAAAATACTTCCCTCATATAAGTGCTTCATATAAGAAAGTAAAAACGAGTATACTGTTTTCAAAACAAATCCCGATGCACGTCATTTTGATGACGTCAGAATCATCCAGTATTATACCAACTTAATATAGTCACAGGACATCGAAATTTATGTGTTCCGTGTATATTTTAGGTGGACAATATATATGGTTATGTGTATTCTCAACCTAAAATATACACGGAATAGATAAATTGCGATGTCCTGGGACCATATTAAGTTGGTATGGCGTGCATCGGGATTTGTTTTGAACAGAGTATAGGTAATATTTCAAGAAGCGTAACCGTAACGTCCCAATGGAAACAGCTGGAATCTAGATCATAACCAGAAAGCGCTAGGACATAAAACTTAACTCAGACCAAAATCTTCAAAGTGTTCTTTTCACCTACAAACCTTCAGAAGAACTCACCCGCAGGGGACGCATGCGTGACTCTAGTGGTCGTCACGAGTCCAGTCTTCTTCCCTCTCAATTGGAAGAGTCGCGCTATGGAATCGACGTGATTCGACACGTTGTTCATCGCGGTGCAATTCTTCTTTTCCACTGCGGCCGTGACGCCGACGGTCGCCATGTTCGCCTTGACGCCCCCCAGATACGCTGTCGCCGAGCACGCCGAGTCTGCCGTCTGCTGATCCACGCAATAAGTCTAAAAAGTGATTAGTATATAGTAGATATTAAATTTATTAACTATAGTGTGACGCGACATGCAAACATCAGCGTGAAGCGTGCTCCTTCTTAACTCACGCAGGCGTGCATTTCAAAGGGACAAATATATTAATATACTCTCTTCTCGAATAATCGGGAACGTCCAATTAGAGGAAGAATTATCCGGTAGGTTCTCGAAAATACATTATTAGGGATATACGGAGCTTTTCTATCGAAACGCATGGTGAGAAATCAACAACAGCAAACGAGAAACTAACAGTAGTTCGTTAGTATGACAGAGAAGGATGTTTTGCAACGTTGCCGGCCGAGCAGGCAGTCCAAGTCAACGCGTATCGCGGTCGCGTATCGCTTTGCACTTTCGGATGTGTGCGGTAAGTGTGATGTTTCGCGAGCTAGCAACATCGCAAAAGGTCGTTCTCTGTTTAGCCAACGAGAAATATATGGCCTTTCTTTCGCTCTTATGTTTATCCCATCCTGCGACTCTTTAGAAACTGTCTGTATAATTGTACAAATAATAATACTGTTGGGAAATATGGTACATTTATATAGTAATATGTTCTATGAGTTGTGTGCCCAAGACGCGCTCCATGGGAAGTTGTTGTTCTGAGAGAGAGAGAGAGAGAGAGAGAGAGAGAGAGAGAGAGAGAGAGAGAGAGAGAGAGAGAGAGAGAGAGAGAGAGAGAGAGAGAGAGAGAGAGAGAGAGAGAGAGAGAGAGAGAGAGATGAAGATGTAATGGAGCTATGTAATGGAGTTTGTAGTTGTAGTAAAAGCTTATTGTTAGTAGAAGAAAAGTGAGTCCTCATTAAATCCACTACCTTTACAAATACAATAACAATAAGTGTACAAATAAATTAGCGCGTTAAGTGTTTAACATAAATTACTTAATTAAGGACTAGACTAAATATATTAGGTAGTGTTAAGAACTGTAAAAATAAATTAGAATAAACGTTACAACTATTTTAAATTTAAATGATAGTAATTATCCCATCGAAGATATTTATGCGTCTAATTGAATCCACAACGCCTCAGTGCGAGTTGTGTAACGTACTCACCTATTGTTTTTAACGCAATTATAGATACAATAGGTACCTACCTACTTACCTGCCTTTGTTTAAGATTGCAACGCCAGGTAATAAAATATACCTAATCTAGTAATTGCTTACCTTCGAGAGTCCGGTGAAGGGAAACTTCTCGAAGCTGAGCGATTCCTCCTCTCCTCCGATGTAAACTCTTGTGGCTGCGATGGTCGGGATCGACATGCCGTCGCCGAGGAAGAGTATAACGTTCCTCGCCGGATCTGGAAGTTAATTGGATTGTCTCTTACGTAAACTAACTGAAGAAATGTACGACCTACGTTTGATTAATCTTTGGTGCAACTTCTCCTTTAACGTCTCGACGGCTCGTCGACTCCAGAATTCTTTGCTCTTCTCTTCTAATATCTCGTCGTCGCTCCGATTTCGGACGGTCTTAGTCGGGATAGTTACGATCTCGTCATCTGCAAAGGGATGTTAAGGTAGTTCTTAACCTAAGGAAGATCTTACCTTCTTCTTCGTTCTTCTTCAGCACCAACGGGGGGTTCGCGACGAGCGCCACGCTGGCTCCGATTAATAAAAGGTGAAATAGATGATTAATCATTATTATTCGTACGCGGTGCGGTAATGACGCGAAGGTATCGTGCTTAATGAACCAAAATCCTCTGTTCACCTCACCGGGTGTGTATATATATATTAATATTCCTACCAGAGAGATAAATGAATGAACGATAAAGCTCCCACTTTGAATTTTTTAAGGTCAATTGGATTTTTTTTCCAAAGCAACGCTCTCGTTATACCGTTAAATTGTTATTATTTTTTGCGGGAGATGTTTAATGGAAGCGTAATTTTGTGGTGAAATATCAGTAGGACAAGGGCGAGAGTTCAAAAATGCGCAAAAACGCTGATAGGTCGACATCTTCGAAATTTATTGTTAATTATTTCAATTTTTCGAGGAATGAGTCGGTTTTAATTAAACGGCACCGTTAAGCTCGAGAAATTATAAAACCATTAAAATCTCATTCGAATTGTCGCACCTTAAACGTTTTCTGCTTTTGTGTAGATCGATTTATAATTGCTTAAAAATCTCGTTTTGACAAAACTGTTGTACCAATCGAATTAAATTGTATTTTACGCGTCGCAACGTAGTGCATAGTTTTTAATCATTAATGTACCTACTTTGCATACGTTATGAAGTCTTAACCATTTATAAAAAGTCACAAGGTTGATCATTAGTAAGTTTCCTGTTGGGCGCAGTTAATATTTGAACCTTTGGCGTAGACCAATCTAATAAAATTTCATAAATACATAGTTACATTATAGGATCTAGGAAAATTGAGAAAATATGAAGTTTGACCTAATAACTTATTACTAGCAAGACTTTATTTATATTTGTCTAATTATCTGTCATTAAAGTGAATGAGTTATTATAGCAGTTTTCCGGTTTTCATGGAATACGTCACTTTCGTTAATCATTCGCCTAACTGGTAAATATGTATTCGTAATACATTCCATCATTAGGTGAATTCTCCCTGATAATCTTTATAAATATGATATTAGACAAAGTTGTCTTGTCTTGTCTTATTAAGTTAACGTCTCTTTTTCGCTGCTGTGGCCAATTTGGACGGGACCTACAGTTTAACGTGGGCTCCGAACCACGGTCCTCGAGCACGGTTGTACCTACCTTAAGGCTCTCACCCCAGTTGATCCACTCCGTGCTCTACCCACTCAGGGTGTGTGTATCCTAGTCCCGCCCTCCTACAGGATATCCGATCCTATCCGGGCCTGGTTACCGGCGTGAATAGGAACGGGATTTTGGATACATTTTACACACTTCCCGCAACAATCACAACATCCACGGATTACGTGGGATTCGAACCCACGACGACAGTGATCGCCTGACTCAAAGCCAGCGCCTAAACCACACGACCACCGCCGCCCCTTGAGACAAAGTTAAACTTAAGGAGAATGTTTAGTGGATTACAAAGCTGCTAGTAGTAATACTAACGCCGTTCTGTAACACTACTTAATATTTCTGCCGCCATGTATGTTGGTGGCGCCACTAGTCGCCAAATGGTAAAGTCACTAAATGAGGAAAGTACCGCAATGGGCGGCCATATTGTGTCCGCGCAGCGCCGCGCGAAATTCAAAATAGAAAACAAAAATTTGCTCGTTTTAAAAGATAAAACAACAACTTGGCATTTTTATTCCCAAAAAGTAAAAACGAAATTTCGCGAGAGAAAAATGTACATAAAAATTAATTTACACCTATATACAATAAAATATACAAATATGACACACTATGACACATAACCCACAATCCACAAAACACAACAATAGGCATGAAACAGGCAGATTGTAGCTGTAATCCGCCATATTGTGTCCGAAAATGTACTTCTCTCTCTAACACGTTGGGACATTGAATTGCGGTACTTTCCACATTTAGTGACTTTACCAAATGGTAAAGTCACTAGATATATAAAGTACCGCAAACTCCGCCATTTTTGGAAAAAAAATTTAGCGCCAAATTTGAATTGCTAACACTAAATAATTAAAACAATGCTTGCTTGTTTTAGTTATTTGCCTTACTATCTGCATTTCACTATTAATGCATCATGTTGATACAGCTGTGCTTTTTTTAACAATACAGTACAAAATTGATTTTTATTTAACATTAGCAATTCAAATTTGGCGGCAAATTTTTGCCCAAAAATGGCGGAGTTTGCGGTACTTTATATATCTAGTGACTTTACCAAATGGCACCACTTTAAACAGATCTCAGGATAAAATTGATCCATTAAAAAGTTTTCCATGGCCCTTATAGATCTATATCGTAGGTTTCCATGGCCTTATTTTCCCCATAAAGTATTTTGAGATAGTGAGAAAAGGCCACAAACCTGAAATTCAGCTGATAAAGATGAGGAAGTGGCTTTTGTACCACCCTCTCGAGCCAGTGAAGTAATATACTAATAAAACCGCGCCATCGATTACATCTGTTTCTGATAAAAGTTGTAATATAATATTGTATCAATAATAAAATAAAAAATGTGCCTATCGTCAAATGGCACATATGCATCAGAATCGTCTTTTTATGCCCTTTATAACGACACCTCAATCGATAGGTTAGAAGCTAGATCCTAACTGACAGTATACCTTACTAATGTTATATTGACAAGTGAGCCTTTAATATTTCAGCTTCAATAATAATGATTGCAATTGTTTATCAACAACGACAGAGATGATATGCCTGAGACTACCTCTTAGTAGATAGATAGATGATTTAAAATTTGCTAAAGTAACAATGACGAGTCTTTTGGTGATGTTCTCGGTAAAAATTATTTTTCTACGCCGCTGTTAAATTTATGCACACTTAATATTAAACATGCAAAAGTTGTGCCAGCAATTACTTTACTGATATGAAACGATCATGAAATTCAATGTGAAACGACTAAGGTAAACCGGCGATTAACATTGCCCTACAACGTTCTTGAATTTACTTTCCGACTTTTTATTACATCACGCTTTTACTTGCGCATGTTCTATCAAGTTCAAGAACAGCGAAGTGAAACTGTTGCAACCACAGAAAAACAGTAAAGATAGAATCAATGTGCACTTGAACCTTAATCGGGTTAGATTATGTAATTGTTATTGTTTATTTATGTAATGGCAGGCAGTAGAGAGGTACAATGCAAGAGTTACATAAGGCATGCGGTGTGGAAACAACAGTTAAGACTGTGGAGCATTTTTTAAGTGAAAACTTTCATACGCGCGGTTGAGAAAAATAAACGCTTCTAGATGGGGCAACATCTTCAATTTGGCGTCAGCATGAAATCTGTTACGCTGTAGTCGTCCTATATCCAAACGCGTGTTATAAGTATGTACGATATACACACGCGGAGTATAAGCAAGTCAATGTATATACATATTTAAGTATATGCCTACATATATTAGGTACAGTATACCATGTAAACATACTGCTATTTTTGATTCTTTGTCCCCTTATGAAAGGAAATAACTATGAATGTGGCCTCTGAAATATATTCAGGGAAAGTGTTAAATCAATGTTTAAGAAATTTATGTGAGAACACTGTATATCCACATTGCATAATTTATTCTAGTCAAACTTGTCACATTGTGTAAGGCAGTATCGTCATACTTACCTGATTTACTCTGTATAAGTGTGTATTATTTTAATAAATCAAAGCATTAGGGCAGCTACTTTTAAAGATCTATCCAAAATTGTTAGGTTGTTAAATCACCTCATTAGAGAACATTCAAAGGAACTTCCTAATTATACTGTGGTTTATGTGACTTACGATTAAAACAAGAGTAACCAAGTTTAGTGTCAACAAGATTTTATTAAACAACATGTATCATACAGTCACAAGCATTTCTCAACAATACCCTCTCAATAAAATGACTATTTTTTTTTCCATTTGCACCTTACAATGTCACTATAAAAATTGAACTCCGATACCGAACTGTACGCCGGGATGTACTCGGTCTCCTTTGCTGTATTCATACGGGAAACAATAGTTCACTTCCAATCGGGCCATGTTGCCTAATTTCAAAGCTATCCCCAGTCCATAGGATACTCTCATGTCCGTTATCAGATTTTGCAGTAAGTTGCTGTCTTTCCCTGTAACAACGAGAACGTAACCGTTTCGTTAACGGGAACCCCGAACTACTCACCGATACGGATGTCGCCTAAATTCCCAGCGTTAACAAACAGATGCGTCTTGAACAGATCCCCGAAACCTCCCCTGCCCGGTCGAAACGGTAACGGTGCGAATAAATGCAGACCGGCCGACCAATAGGTCATCGCGCCGAGGGCGTCTCCGTCCGAATGCGGACCGACGCCTCTAGTGTCGAATCCCCTTATCGACAGCGGACCCCCTAGGTAATACTTGTCGCATATGCCGATCTTCATGTCCGGGTTGAACGACCTCATGTAACCTCCCGAGAGACACCCCTGAAGAACCTGAAACAGTGATCAATTGAATCCCTGAGTTACGTTCAAGCGTGCCAAAGGTTATAAAGTAAGAGCCCAGGGCTCCCAGACATACTTTATATTCCAAAACACAAAATGTAGGGCCACAAGTAGTGTTTACATGTACAATGAATGCATCCCTTGGAAATAAAAACAGTATTCACTTACAATATCTTCCAAGATGGAATAGTTCGTTTGTAAGAAGAAGTCGGTCTTGAGGTACCCGACGTTCCCTCCTAACCCGGCGAGCTCGGACGTGAGCTGCAGCAAGGGACCACTCGTCGGAAAGATCGTGTCGTCCCTCAGATCGATCGATAATATGTGCTTCAACGCCGATTTGAGGCTGACGCCGGACTCTTCCCTCACGGCGAACGAGGTCTCCCTCGTCAATACCGATAAATCTCGGACGGTCGCTTCCCACTGGACGTTATGCTTGAGCTTTAAACGAGCGAGGTTTGATTCATGTTCGATCGCCGGTACGAGATCAGAAACTTACTATTGGCAGCGAATGGAAACCTATATCGAAGAGGAGACCTCTGTCTAGTTGTTTGTAGCCGGAGTTCGGCCATTCCGAATGGGCCTGGAAAATGCTGGTAGAAAACCTGGAACGGAAAGGTTTCACTTTCTATGTATAGGGGGAAAAGAATTTGGGAGCGTGTTTGAAGGTAACTTCATTCCGAAAAGTGTTTAAACCTCAATATAAATATGTGAACTATTGCCAGTTTCTCACACTACAACTCAATATTGAATAAGTTACCTTCAAAAACGTCATTCTCACATTGGTCTGTGCTGACCCCTAAACGGCTTGATGAACGCCATGTTAAAATTACTGGTTTTCTTGGAGCCGTGACTGTACTCGATCTGTACCCGTTCTCCTCTGCCGAATAGGTTTGGGGTACGCATGCCGACCAATACGGAGCCTTCATTGTTACCGACATGTGTGGAAATGCCACCCGTTAACCTCTTGTACTCCTTTACATTGAAGGTTACCTATAACATCAACAAATCAGTAAACATATACATGTTGCGGATGACGAAATACCTCCAGGCCATCTGGCGTGGCTTTTGGTCCCTTGCTCGTGTCGATAAGTACGGAAATGTTTTTGAAACATCCTAGTTCGTCTAGTTTTAAACGTGCCTGTGAAGTGGAATTGATTTTAGAGAAACATTTTAATATGATGAACAAAAGGACCACTTACATTGTGAGTTTTCACCAAGACATCTTGAAAATCTTTAGCTCTAAACAGCTCTCTTATGCAATCTTCTATTATGTCATTCTTAGTCCGGGATAATCCATCTACATGGATTTTATCAACTCTAGCCTGAAATGTAGAACAAAACAGTTGAAAAGTAATAAACTTCCAAGATTCGTTTTTGTAAATTAGAGTTGGAGCCTTTTGATTAATACGTTTACTTTAAATGTGAATTTCAATGAAACTAAACTACTGGAAATAAAAATGATACCGTTATAAATAGATATGACAAAGTTTGTTCAATACTAAGGTCAAGACTAGGAAGTGATAAAGTAACCATGCTTTATACACAAATACTCATTTTTTGGATAAAAATACGATGAAAAAATCTGGTAAATCACAAGTGCCTTATTGCACCACTAACAAGTCCTTTGCAACACTTGTTTCCAATCCAAAATAGGTTCGAACTTCAAGGGACCCACCCTAACTCCCTCCAAATCGACCTCCTTTGCTTGCTCTCTCTCCGGGACTTCCCTGGGTATACTTCTCTGAGATAAATCGATTCCGGCTCCTTCCCCAAAGTTTTCTCTAGACTGAAATGTTAGGTTATGTTTAGAATTGTGTAACAGACGCAAGAAGCGTTCATTACCTTTGCGTGAACCGTTCCCATTTTCCTGAAGGTTTACGCATGTGACTCGGTTTTAACACATCGTCCCGGGAATTTGTAGAAAAACTAATAAGCGGCCAACAACTGAAAAATTTGACAGAGGAAACGGAATGGAAAGCAACGTAGCACAGACAGTGTTGCCACAAGCTTTGCTTTTATCGGGGTAGGTTAGCGCAGGATAGCGGGGTAGAACTGGGTCATTGCGGGGTAACTTGTTAGGGCTATTAGTAATAGATGGCGATAATGTCGGAATTTGTTGGACTGTAGGCAACTTTTTGAACAATGATTTTTTTTAGCAGTCTTTCATTGATTTTCCTCATTAATCTCACTATCATAGAGATAAGGAATTGTTCGATCTTTGAGAGAAACGCAAAAAAATGTCCTCACCCTTTTTAATAAATCAAAAACGTAAACTCTTCGTCTCGTCGGTGCGCGACATTCTCGATTCCTCGATTCTCTCCTCCTAACCTCTCTTTTCATGGGACAAAAGCAGAACAGATCAACACGGAACTTGACGTAAGATTGGCGCGAAATACAAATTCGACCTTGTATTCCTACACTATCACCAACAATTTTCAACAATTTTCTTTGTTCTTATCACAAACCTTTAACGAAAAAAGAATTGATAAACTGAAAGCTGCCTTCAAATTGTAAAGAATTAAATTACGACAATTACATACTGTAACGTTTATTTTATAATTTATTTAGATTAATTGAACACTAATTTATTTAACACACTAAACTACTTGTTCACTAGACTAGACACTACATAATTTATTTGTACTGCTCCGCATTCGGATCGTATGTCGCGTTCACGTCTGCTTCTCAACTTCTAACTAACTCCCTCGATCACAAACCCCCTTATATATACACCCCCAACCCTGATCGAGAACATTCTATTACATTCTAGAAGCCTACGCAGCAAATGTTCATGCACCTGTCTTGTATGCGTCGTTAGTTATTCTTTTGAAGGAGTAAACATGTGTCGCTTTGTTTACTTCTCGCATTACACTGCCCCCGCCTTAGAGACGTTTCGTCTCGGAACGTATCCCTGGTAGGCCCATGCAGGAACCTGCAGTTAGCCCCCCGCTTACAGCGAGACGTGGCGTCAAAATAACAGGGGACCGTCTTCCCGAGTCGACATGGTGCAGGCCCAAAACAGCAGACTAAAACTTCCACTCCGGTATTCTTCAACACTACTTCCAGCATGTTCCGGACAACCCTCCAGTCCAGCTGATCTCGTCCAGCACCTAACTTGGGGACAGCTAGCTTCCTGATGTCGAGCTCCAGCAGTCGGTCTCGTAGCCTATGCAAGGTTCGCCATACATCGTGATAACATGGTTTAAGGGACCCGATCTCCTTCGTAACCAGATAAAAGATGTGTCTTACGTTGTCACGTAGTTCCAGAACCTTGCCAATTTCCGGGAGTTGCGCTCTGAGTTGTTCCAAGCGCCCGTACTTCTTCTTGAAAACCGTGGCGATACCTCGTGACATTACCAGGTCGGTGGACACACAATGGGCCAACGAGTATTCTTCAGGTACGCTGAACAAATCCTGTTGTTTTTCACAGGTTACCCCATACCGTGCTTTTCCGGTACCCCCGTAGGCGCTCATAAATTCTTCGAACGAAAATTCGTTCTCCTGCGCCAACGTGTTTCTTACTCGGGGAACCTCCGCCTCATCGTGCGACCCCTCATAGGGTGCCAACCGATTGAAGTGCACCACTCTCGGCTTGCCATTTGGTAGTTTGCTTACCCGGTAGACCACGTCATTGATTCGTTTCTTCACAACATAGGGACCTTCCCAATTGGTCTGTAACTTAGGGGACAAACCACGTTTCTTCTGTGGGTTGTACAGCCAAACTCGATCTCCCATTTGGTAGCCACCCTCTTTAGCGTTGATGTCGTAACGCTCTTTGATGCGATCACTGGCGATATTTAGTTGGTATCGGACTTGATCGTGAATCTCGTTCATCCTTTGCCGCATCCTGGAGACGTAATCTTCCCCCGAAACGTCCTCGTCCGGTCTAGCGCCAAAGATTAGATCACAGGGCAGTTTAAGTTCTCGCCCGAACAGGACTTTGGCTGGAGTTTGTCCTGTCGACTCATGAACGGCCGAGCGGTAGGCCATCAGGAAGAACGGCACGTGTTCGTCCCAGTCTCGTTGATGTGACGAGACCATTTTCGCCAGATAGCGGTTGAGGGTGCGATTCATCCGTTCTACCATGCCGTCAGACTGAGGGTGAAGGGCCGTGGTTCTTGTTTTTCGTACCCCAAACTTTTCACAGATCCTCCGGAATAGGCCACTCTCAAAGTTTCTTCCTTGATCCGAGTGTAATTCCATGGGTACTCCAAACCGGCAGATCAGCTCCTTCGCGAGCACATCAGCCACTGTCTCTGCCTCCTGATTAGGGAGAGCGTACGCTTCTACCCACTTCGTAAAATAGTCCATTACGACCAGGATGTATTTATTCCCCTTTTCGGTCTCAGGGAAGGGTCCTGCTATATCAATAGCGATCCTTTCGAAGGGGCTCCCGACGTTATATTGTTTCATGGGAGCTTTCGGTCGTCTTTGTGGCCCATTACTTGCGAAACATGTAGTACATTTCTTGCACCAGTCCTTCACGTCGTCTGAACAATTGATCCAGTAGAATCGCTCTCGTACTTTCTGCAGGGTTTTCTTGATCCCTAAATGTCCACCAGACGACTCGTCGTGAAGGTGCCGCAAGACCTCCGGGATTTTACTGGAGGGAATTACCAACTGCCGTCTTTCCTCCGTCCCGTCTTGGCTCTCCAGTACGCGTTTTAGTAGTCCATCCTCAACCACTAGCGAGTCCCACTGTGCCCAATAGCTCTTGAGTTTTGGCGAGCCGGGTGATACCTTTTGCCACTCAGGACGCTCTCCTCCCTCTTTCCAAACCAGGATTTCTTTGAGAACCGGGTCTTTTCCTTGCTCTTGTCGTAACGAGGATGGTGTCCATTCCTCGGCGACCACGGTCGTTCGATAGACTTTCTCGGACTTTTCCTCAGCTCTATGACAATGAGGACACTCATCAGGGCATGGTCTTCTCGAGAGTGCGTCTGCGTTTCCATGACTCTGTCCTGGCCGATGTTCTATGACAAAGTCATACTCCTGGAGTCTCTCGATCCAGCGAGCAATCTGTCCTTCGGGATTCTTAAACTGGAGGAGCCATTTAAGAGCAGCATGATCGGTCCGGATCAAAAACCTCCTTCCACACAAATATTTATGAAAGTGCTCGATGGACTTGACGATGGCCAATAATTCACGTCGGGTGACGCAGTAATTCCTTTCTGGTTTGGAGAGTACCTTGCTGAAGTATCCAAGGACACGTTCTTGTCCCTCCTGACGCTGCGATAGAACACTTCCAATTCCCACATTGCTCGCGTCGGTGTCCAGGATGAACTGTCCTTCTGGCAGAGGAAAACTCAACACTGGGGCGCTGGTCAACTTCCTCTTCAGCTCGTCGAAGGCAGACTGGCATTCCTCATCCCAACAGAAGTTTCGTCCTTCTTCCGTGAGCCTTGTCAACGGCTTAGCGACGTCGGAGAACATCCGGACATATCGTCGGTAGTACGTGCAGAGGCCCAGAAAACTCCTCAACTGGTGTTTATCTACCGGTATTGGCCACTCCTTCACCGTACTTGTCTTGTCCGGATCAACGGCGACGCCCTCTCTGCTCACTACGTGCCCTAAGTACGAGACCTTCCTTCTGAAGAGTTGACATTTCTTCGGGTTCAGTTTCAGCCCCGCACCTTGCAGTCTCTGGAAGACGTCCTCTAAGTTTTTCAGATGTCCTTCGAAGGTCTTGCCCATCACGATGACATCGTCCAAATAGACTAGGCACGTTTTCCACGTCAGACCCATTAGCACGCTCTCCATCAGCCTCTCAAACGTCGCTGGGGCATTACAAAGTCCGAATGGCATGACTGTAAAATGCCACAGGCCGTTACCGAAGGTAAATGCCGTCTTTTCCTTATCGGCAGGGTCCATTTCGACTTGCCAATAGCCGCTTTTTAAATCCAAGGTCGAAAATATCGTGGATCCAGCAAGGGTATCGAGTGTGTCGTCGATACGTGGTAGCGGGTAGCTGTCCTTTTTGGTGACACTGTTCACCTGCCGGTAGTCTACACAGAATCGAGTAGTCCCATCCTTTTTCTTCACCAGTACTACCGGCGAGGCCCATGGACTGCTTGACGGCTCGATGACCCCGTCCCGCTCTAGGTCCCCGATGATTTTCTCGGCTTCTTCCCGTTTGGCCAAGGGTAGTCGTCTTGCTGTTTGTCGAGTCGGTCGTGTCTCGCCCGTGTCAATTTTATGTGTCACGACCTTGGTCTTTCCCAGCTTTCCATTCTCGGTGGTAAATATGTCCTGGTACTTATTTATTAATTCGTGGGCCTTTTGTTTCTGTGTGGGCGAGAGAAACGCACTGGTCTGGGAAAGAATTTGTTTCAAGTCCTGCGGAGTGTGTCTCGACCTTTCTTCCTCACTAACGCCCCTTACGATGGCCGATGCGGCTATACATGTGCCCAGCTTCGTACCCTTCTTGATGGTGACCGGGTACTGATTGATGTTGAGTAGCCGCACAGGCACTTCGCTTGAGAGAGTAACAAGCGCCTTTCCTACCAGTACCCCCCGAGCCAGTCGATTGTCATCGTTTTCTGGTTCGATCACGGCTGGAATTCCCTCTTCCACAAGACCCCTCAGACAGGTAGAGGTGATCGTTTCGCTTCGTTCCGGGAGAATCACATCTTCTGCCATTATTACGTCTAACACAAAGTTGTCACGATTGTGTAGCAGTAATTCTTCTTGACCGATCCTTAGCACTCGGTGTCCGAAATCCAACTGGAATCCATGATTCCTCATGACGTCCATTCCCAGTATGACGTCTTCCTCAATTTCGGCTATGAGAACAGGGTGGTCAAACTTTACTCGTCCCAACGTCATGCTAACCGTCGCTTCACCGTGTATTACTGCCTTCTCCCCAGTGGCAGTTCTTAATTGCCACCTACTTGGCCTAATCTTCCTACGGTCCCTCACAACTTCCGAGCGTACGATCGTCTTCGTAGCTCCCGTGTCCACAAGCATGGCGTGGGATCTCCCGTCGATAGTGCCATCGACGTACGCGCTCCCCAATTGGTGGGAAAACGAGGCTATACTGGCCCGGGGGTTTCCACTGCTACGGGTCGACGTTCCCCCTTTCTTGTCGACCCGCATTAGTTTTCCTGGGCCTTTGCCGGCGCCGCTGTTCTGGGCCGCTTGCAAGAACTCTTCACATGGCCCACTTCGCCACAGTTCCAACAGCGAACTACCTTCTTCTTCGCCGACAGCACCTCCATGATCTGCTGTAGGACCCTTTCGACGAGTTTTTCAGTGTCTACTTCCTCTGTAACCGCTCGAACACGGCCGTGACCACGGGAGGCTTCCATGGCTGCATCATGCTCCAGTGCGATGGCGAGCGCGTCCATTAATGTTTTCGGTCGAGCTAGTCTCAGGGCCCTCTGCAGTTCCTGGTCCCGCAGCCCGCTCACGAACGTCTGCACTGCGAGGCACTCCATCATCTGTTCCGGTGCCGTGGGATACGCCAACCTCACTAGTCTGGCTACGTCCGCTTCGAACTCCTGCAGGGTCTCGTTCGATCTCTGACGGCGATTGGACATCTGGGATTGATGGACTTGCTCCAGATGTGTTTGGCCGAACCGCATTTCCAGTCGCCTCAACAGCTCATTGTAATTCCCGGCTTCCTCGGTGGATAGCGTCTGAAGAACTTCCAACGCCTCTCCACGTAAGGCTACCGTTAGGGAAACAGCTTTCTCGTGAGGGGACCAAGCATTAGCCTCCGCTGCCGCCTCAAACTGCTTCTTGTAACTGGCCCACGGAATTTTTCCGTCGAACGTTGGGGGCGTCACTCGATTGGTGCATATCGAGTTCTGTTGAACGACCGCCTTTATTTCTTCCTTCGTCTCGCCGCTACTGACTCGCCTTAGTCGTTCTTCCAACTGCTTCGTCTTCTGTTTAATTTCGTCTTCTTTCCCCTCGCCGCTACTGACTTGTTCTAGTCGTTCTTCCAACTGCTTGATCTTCTCTTCAATCTCCTTACGCTGAGCCTCCATCTGGTCGGATATCTCTTCCCTCTGGGCGGCGATTTGAGCAGTAATATGAGTAATTATGTCTTCCCTCTGGCCGGCGATTTGAGCAGTGATGTCTTCCCTCTGGGCGGCGATTTGAGCAGTGATGTCTTCCCTCTGATCGGCGATTTCTTCCCTCTGGGCAGCGATTTCTTCCCTCTGGGCGGCGATTTGAGCAGTGATATCTTCCCTCTGGGCGGCGATTTGAGCAGTGATGTCTTCCCTCTGATCGGCGATTTCTTCCCTCTGGGCAGCGATTTCTTCCCTCTGGGCGGCGATTTGAGCAGTGATGTCTTCCCTCTGGGCGGCGCTTTCTTCCCTCTGGGCGGCGATTTGAGCAGTGATGTCTTCCCTCTGGGCGGCGATTTCTTCCCTCTGGGCAGCGATTTGAGCAGTGATGTCTTCCCTCTGGGCGGCGCTTTCTTCCCTCTGGGCGGCGATTTGCTTCGTGATGTCATCGTCTTCGAACTCGAAAACTTCCGGGTCCTCGCCATTTTCTTTCAAAAATGCTGAGAGCCGGTCCTGGAGTTCGGTCTTCCTCCCTCCTGTTTCCAATTCCCGTTCCTCGAGTTCTTTTTTTAACTCAGCCACTTTTAGTTCGCGTAACTTCTTCATGATCCCACTTCTGACACCAATGTAACGTTTATTTTATAATTTATTTAGATTAATTGAACACTAATTTATTTAACACACTAAACTACTTGTTCACTAGACTAGACACTACATAATTTATTTGTACTGCTCCGCATTCGGATCGTATGTCGCGTTCACGTCTGCTTCTCAACTTCTAACTAACTCCCTCGATCACAAACCCCCTTATATATACACCCCCAACCCTGATCCTGAACATTCTATTACATTCTAGAAGCCTACGCAGCAAATGTTCATGCACCTGTCTTGTATGCGTCGTTAGTTATTCTTTTGAAGGAGTAAACATGTGTCGCTTTGTTTACTTCTCGCATTACAATACGTACGTACCTATCCATCATCAGAACGTAACGTAAACAAACGTAATTAGACTGAAGCCGGATTCTCACAGTGCGAAATGCGAAAGCGAATTCACTATTCACTAAAGTAATTTATCATTTAAATCACTTTATGCTCGACTGGTCTCATAAACACTCAACTCAACGAAATTTTTCACAAACCATAAAACAAATAAGCTGACAAAATAAGAACTCCTGTTTTACTCCTGTTCCGTTACGCGCGCCATCTAAAATGTAAATATCGCACTGCACTGCCAACTGCAGTCACGCAACCGCAAAGCTGGATGCAGAAAACTACAACTTCTAATATGAGATAATTAGAATGAAGGCGGTAGTTAAATTCAATTTTTGCTTTTATATACTCTTGAAACTATTATCAATTATCACATAGCTGGTCTTGAGACTTAAGAACGGGGTAGATTTAGTTGAGGGGAGCGATGGTGTTAGAAAGTTTTCAAAAGGGGTAGATCTACCCCGAACGGGGTAGCTGTGGCAACGCTGAGCACAGAACAACTATAGATTAAAACATGGAACATGTGTTTCACCACAGAACCACAGACACCGATGACATTTGCCCATTGCCGCATGGTTTTGTTTTGTCTCCCACCAGTGACCCTAGCGGGAAATTTGAAATGTGCTGGAAAATTCGAAAATTAATCCCAAGGCAAAGATGTCGACACATTAGACACACTTTACTTTTTAACTTGATCTAACGAAGTAGCTAATTAAAAAACTTCATTAGTTACTTTTCCAACTTCATATATGGTAGTTCAAGTTATTTGTGTTGCATTTGAGTTGTCATAAGTTCTTTAGAAGCTCCTTAACTTCTTTTGAAACAACAGCTTAAGTTTAAGATAACTGCGACTTCTTTAGGAATGTCGACAAGCTACTTAGTACCTTAAAAATTGTTTTACAATATCAGAACTTTCTTAAAAACATTATGAATTGTACACCATCGTTAAGATAATCGCAACTCCTTTAAAAGTGTCGTAGGATCATTATAACTGTAACAATTAGCTTCAAAATAAGCATGTAAGTACATAAACCAAAATGTAAATACAAATGAGCAGCCGGAAATATGCTCAAAAAATGTATAAAAATGCGTATTTATAGTTACTGTAACAAAATAAAAAAAATGTAAGAGCATTTAAGGAATAATTATTAGCAAGTAATGGATCTTAACATTACCCAAAAATGTATTTGAACTACTGTATTTAAAATGTCAGAAGAAATGTATTTTAAATACACAGTAAATACAAATTAAGCTTATGTATTTAACTATGTATTTAAATACATAAAAAGTATTTAAAATACATTTGTAAATACATGTATTTAAATAATTAACAACACTGATGGGTTGATTATCCTAACAAACATTACTATAAATGAAATCTCTCTTCCAAGCATCAAAATGTTTTGGTACTGCTGCAGGTAACAAAAATTTTGATTAACAAAATTACTTTTTAGTCTAGTGATCAGTGAACGTGAAGTATAGAACATCGAAAATGGTGGTTGTTTTCGTTTTACTCGGTTGGCATTGTCGGGAACTTAACAACTTACAGGTTACAGGTGGCAGCATTGTTATGGCGTAAGATATTTTGACTTTCAACTTCAACCTGTTCAACCTACTCAATTTTCGTACTTTGAAAATGTCACATCTGAAGTCGCTGCATTAATCCATAATCGAACGAGAGTCATGTCGATGACAACGTTGTGCGTCGTAAGAAAATTGAACGTGAAAAGTAAGTCCGACCTTTCCATAACCCCCACGGTCCATTGCAATATGCTGTCAGTACCTTTTACCTCATAAGTGTCTGGAACCCACGAATCTGTTTCCAGCGTGAATCCCCGAGGCAATGGGAGAGGAGTTGTTTTACGGGGAGTTCACGAGGAACGTCCAGGCCCTGCTGCAGGGCGGCCGCGCCGAGGAGGCCCTCGCGGTCTTCCGGGAGCCCTCCAACTTCCCGGAGGTGCAAAAGAACTCTTGGGATCTGATACCGGTCGTGGCGCGGTTCCTCTGCTCGAAGGAGCCGGAGGTGTTCCGTTGCTGTAAGGAGATGATCGGCACGTTGGCGGACGCGTCGAATCCCGAGGAGGCGATCTTGCAGTTCGTCGAGGAACTCGAGGAGACCGAGGAGGACACGAAGTTCATGGCACTGTTGAAACCGTTGCAAAGTATCATGGCTCGGGTGCCCGCGAGGAGGATACACTCGCTGGCGTGGTGTTTTAACTCGATTCATACGTTTTTGAATAAGAGCGAGGTGCCCATGAATGCGAACCTGATCGGTAAAGAGAAGTTACTCCTCGATACCAATGAGAGCGTACAGATCATTACGAGGCGTTACGAGTCGTTGCTTGATCTCTGCGAGGAACTACTAGCGCAAATCTCGAATAAAAGTAACGAACACTGTCTGGTGTTGCAAAAATTTTTCATACAACTCCTCGGTAGGCCTATGATGTACATTGATATGGAACAGTTCGGTCGGTTTAAGAGTAAAGGTCGAATCATAGCGGAGAAGTTAATCTTTTGTATCCTCAAGCTTACTGCCGATCCATTGTCCTTACTCAAGATACCGATTGATGACAACGCCGAACTGTTCAGGCCAAGCGAGACGGGCCTTGCTAATATATTTTACCTCATTTATTCAGAAGGTGTTGCAATTGACACCGTTCCGAAGGTATACAGTCCTTTTTACTTTTTCCAAAACAGCCTGCACCTAGCGGTCACACTATTAATAGTCGATCACCAGATTGTCATTGAAAAAGGACTCTACCTGGCGAATACGCTGCTTTTACACGTCCACGGCCACAAACTTTCCTATCTGATGCTCGACTTGAACGACCACAGCAAGTTCTGTGAAGCACTATCAAACGTAATCGTCTACAATCAAAGTGAGAACATCAGGAAGTTTGCTTTGGATATTTACCGGAGATACCTATTATCGTTCGAAGCCAGGGGATTCTACTTGCTGGTCTATAATTTATTATCCGTCGTGCGTCACGCCGGCGTTGTCGGTTTCACCATCAGCCTCTTCAAGGATGTGTTAGCGGAGGAGATTTCAAAGAGTGAAGACGACATATCATCCTATTTTATTAATGAGAAACTCTTTGCGCTACTGCAGCTATTCTGCCATCTGCCGAAGAAAGCGGAAACGGACTTGATAGAAGTGAGCGATCAGATCATCGCTTCTCTGAATTTGCTTCGTTACCTCGTACTGAGAGACAAAACGAACGTCACCGGGGTATGGAGTTACCTTTCGATACTAGAAAAGGATTATTTTAATACTCTGCGAGTTGCGATCGGTATGTCGAGGGCTCATTACGAACTGAGGATTAAGGAAGTGAGTGAAAAGACAGCCTCTGGGGACGAAGCGGAAGTCACCGTCGTGGTCGGTGGGGAAAACCTCAAGGACCTCTCGAAGCAGGAGAAATTGGACGTGCTGTACTCGTCTTTGACCGCATTTGATGTTATAGAAAGTTTACTCGCGAGGTTGTTGGAATGTATCGAGTTGAATAAAAAATGAATTTACTCGCAATAAAACCGAACGATCCTTTCATTTGCTTCATCGAAAACCGATTCCTCTACCACTATATCAATTCTTCTAGATCCGCAGGTGGTGTGGTCTCTGTGCCGGTTCAACAGTTCCAACGGCTCTGCCCAGGAGACGGCCAACTCCGAGAAGTACGAGGAGGACATCAAGAACAAAATATTGGAGGCTTCCTTGAAGTTCGTGCCCGAGCTGGGATGGTCCAAGCAGGCTTTGACGAAGGGGGCCGAGGCTGTGGGCTACCCGGGCGTCACCCATGGGATGTTCTACAGAGGGGGCGCTGATCTGGTGCATTACTTCAACACGAGCTCCAACTTGAAACTAGTCGAAACGTTGAAGCAGGTAAGGAATGTTATTAGTTTTGGAAACGTTAGCAAGTTTAATGCATGTACTAAAGATGGACGAAACAAGTCATTCATAAAGTATTGGGAAACGTGTGTAAATATTACGTAAGGGATGCGAAGTGTTGCGAGGGGAGTGGGGATGGACTTGTACCTAATAGTGGCGCCCTCGTGGAGCCTAACGAGAACAAAGTACATTAGTAAAATGTGAATGTGCAATTTCGCAAAGCGAAGTAGTTATTAATCCATTGATGAGTACATATAAACAATGATTTTTATCATTATGTTTGATCGCCAGTCACAAAGGTTTTATAGATTGCATGGTATTTGTGCATTACAAAATGTGCATTTTTAAAAACAGCCATTCGCTGATTGGTTTGAATACAAAAATAAAAAACCATTATTAGTTAAGGCCTCATTCCACATCAAAATCTCCTTACATGGATAACTTCCTTAAAAATCAGTATCTTCATATTCAAATAGATGATCTCAATTTAACTTTTTTCTGTACATTTTGTTCTATTTAGCTTCAAGAGAAGCAGAAAACGGAGAATTTCCCGCCGAGCGAGTTTGTAGAGAAGGCGATCCAGGCTCGCCTGGAGATGTTGATCCCCTACGTCCACAAATGGCCCCAAGCCCTAGCCATAATCTCCCTTCCTCCGAATGTTCCAAACGCTTTGGCTGCGTTGTTAGCAATGGTGGACGATATATGTTATTACGCTGGCGACAGGTCAGTAGATGTAAGCATGAAACACTAAGTACGACCGATATGAAGATTACTGTATCGCATGTGTTTGTAGTTTAATTGGTACATACGAAGGATCGGAGTGGCGGGTGTTTATAAGGCGACGGAGTTGTATATGATCCAGGATAAATCCAAGGAGTATGAGGATACTTGGACGTTTTTGAATAGGCGGTTGATAGAGGCGGTACAACTGCACGATCTACTTAACAAATCCGAAAGTACTAGTCAAACGGCAAAGGATGCAGTGCAGTCTGTCTTTGTCACGGTAAGGAACTAAATAGGTACCTCACTTGAAAAAATTTTAATAATTTCAGATTTTTTAGATTCAACTTACATTTTGATGTTGAATTATCACTTTGTGCATGGCACATCTTGTCACTTTTGCAGGTAGATTCCTGTATTTCTTGCTTTATTTTTCGTATACTTGAAACGTCTTTCACGGTTTTTCCATGCCCTTAAAATTTACTTAAACAAAAATCGAACAAAGCAATAACAAAAAGTAGGTTTTGTTTCAAAACTGAATATAACCTCACAAACAACACTCTTAAGGGGCCCTCTACAAATCTCCAAACAGATTTCAATAGCTTCCCAATTAGCTAGATATCATAAAGCTGCTGTGCAACTTATATAAAGTTGTCTAAACGTTTGGAGATCTGTCTTTGTTGTACAGCGGAGCCCAAGGGCCTCCGAAGAAGTAGGTTATATTCAGATTTTGAGGCAGAACCTGCATTGTCGTTCTACTGATATACACATTTTACTTAAACCAATCCAATGTGTTGCATCATAAGCTTAAACACTTGTTTTCTCTTTTCTAGGCACGTAACATACTAGGCCTCAATTGGAATAGGTAATTTTCAGTATAGATGTACATTAGTTTAAATATATGATGCGTTAAGTACAAACACTTTTTAAGCCTCATCTTGCATTCTCTATTTGTAAATAACATATTTTGGATAAATCGGATACAACAAAATAAAAAGCACATTATTGCATTTATTCATTTTTATCACAAATCGTACACTAAATCTCTATAATAATGTACACATCTTGTCAACTTTCTTATTACAACTATTGGATTTATAAAAATGCAATCTCAAAGAACACATCAATAATAATAATAATAACTGCGTTCAAAGACTAGGCTAAAAAGAAAATAAAATATGTACAATGGTGACAACCCAAAGGTCTTAAATAAAGACAAACAAAAACCAAACAACTTTTCAGCCTGAAAATAATGTTTTGAAATGTTTTTACTCGAGGCTGCCTAAATAGTAAACAAATTCCTTCTGATTAACAATAACAAAGTTAAACCTAAAGGACTAATAAGAGATTACATTTAATTTACACTGTAATTGAAAATAGTTACGAAAAGGCACCGTTTACTTCTATTGTAAATAAAGTTTTAGTTAAAACAGTTGTTAAAAATACTGTGAGATAAAATTTATAAGTAGAGTACGCTCCGATTCATGTCATGCAACTCTAGTCTGATGAGATAAAAGTTTCAATGCATTGTTTTCATAATGTATGTGTGTAAAACATTCATAATGTGTTTCGAGCCTACTCGATTATAACTTTATTTTATTTCATAGTACATATTTGAATATCTTTTAAACAACTCTTATAAATATTCTTACTTTTAAACCGTCTAAAGCTAATTATTCATGGGATAATTTTACTGGAGAACGGATTGGTACGAAGGTGGCAGTAATTGTATTTAAATTAATAAAACTGTATGTTCCTAGACATGCTCTTCTTAAAAAGTGAAATAACACTAGGCACGTTAAGCGCTGACCCGTCCTCTAGCAACAATTATAACACCGATATCACAATTTAACTATTCCAATCTATAATTTGAAATGTTTACATATTATTTCTTAAAAATGATAAGAAATAAGGTAAACTGAAAGACAGTTTTAAGTACTCGCGTTAGAAGTACCTCCCGTCTTCTTGTAAATACTCCAACAGCGACGTTGGGAGCGGTAATTTCTCGATATCATTCACGTTCAAGAATTGTCTGATAACGAAACGCGAGAGGTATTTCAGCGAAGGAACCTTATCGTACCTCGAGACGGGCAACAGCAGCCTCACCGGGAAATTCGGCTGGACGTCATCTTTAGCGGTTTTCGTGTAACAGTACACTCCCAGTTTCGATTTCTCCATCGCGTCCTCGACGAGCTCCGCTATGCTGCCGTACTCGACTTGGTCGAACAGACTGTAACCGGTCTTGCTGAAATCGATCCGGGTGTGGAGGATCTTGCCGACGTTCCTGAAACTCATAGTGAAGACGTACCTAAAACGGAACGTTTAGTTTCAGGGCGCACAAGTAATGTCGAGTGCGTATACCGATCCGATGTTGAATCTCTCACGAGGAAGGCTCCGTCCGGCGAATCTTTCAGCTTCGCCTCCGCTTGTCCCCCGGAAATCGGTCCCCAGTACCAGTAGTAGTTCCAGAGGTTGGTGATTTCGTTTTTTAATACTTTCACTAGCATCTCTGGACATGGGGTTCTTCTGGGTGGTATCGCTGGTGCTGTTGCAGCATTCGGCGCCTTCGAAAAAGATGTTTTGGATTAAAATTTATGCAAATAGTCAATCATGACTTTTTACTTGATTCGGAACTCGAGATGATTCAATGCGAGGCGCGTCATTGGAGACGTACCGTATCGGTTCAATTGAGTATGTGTTCTCAATTTGTTGAGTGGGAGAATTGAGTGTAACCTACAACACTTATTATGAGATATGAGGATTTTTACAGAAATGTTACCACTTGCCCTGTTTTGTAATACTGCGTTCACCGGCGAGCCGGAGCTGACCGTCTCCGCTTCCCTGTTGGTGGCGTTATTGTCCTTCTGGAAGGCCCTCTTCACCCTCGAATGCATCTTCATGATGCTCCTCCGGAGGCCGTTCGACCTGAGGTTCGCGTCGTCACGTAGCAGGCCGCCGCGACGGTAGCGGAGTCCCTCGCGTGAATCCGATCGTTTTCCTATTTTCAGTTGCTTTAAGCGTGACAGCCAGTTCCTCTTCTTGTCCTCTCTGATGTTAGCCATATTCTTCTTGCCTGGAGTCCGGCCGGGGAGATCCGGATTTAGTGCATTTCGAGGGGCTGGTTGGGTGTATTGTAGATTCAGTGCTAAACGAAGGAGAGAGCCGGTAGAGGTGTTATTATTACCGTATCTATTAATTGCAACATTTTGAGTCTACAACTACAAGCGATCGCAACAAGAATGAGACATCTGACATACTAAATGTCAAAATTCACAGAACGCACAAAATGAAAGATGACGGTAGAACAACTTTATTTGTTAAATTTGAGTGAGCCTCCAGTTTTTACCAAAATACAATACCCAGGGGGAATGAGAGTTGTGCCCCAAAAACTAATGAATGGCCATCACATTTGGTATTATTGGGTTTCAGCCAAAACATTAAATTCTTGAGTATTGATACACCATTTCTTTTTATGTTTCGTGATGTTAAAATTTTGGTTCCATGTTAAGACACGCCGCTAGTGAAAGTGGAAAGGTTATGTTTTAATAGGTTAGCTTGGAAACTGACCGTTTTGGCGTGCAGACACTTTTCATTCCCATATCTGATTACAAAATTCATCAACATGGTAGTATTCACCTGCAATCACTGCGGGGATACTGTACATAAGCCCAAAGTGGAGAAGCATTACAGCTTCGTGTGCAGGACCGGAAAGTCCCTAACTTGCGTGGATTGCTTGAAGGATTTCAGGTGAGTTAGGCATTAGGCGACACTCTAAAAACTTATTATTAACAACATTTTCTCAAGGGGTGAGGACTATGCGGCGCATACAAAGTGCGTGACCGAAGAGGAAAGGTACAGCGCGAAGGGTTCTATCCCCGGCGGGATCGTCAAGAAGGGAGAAGTGAAGCAGGAGTCCTGGATGGAGATGCTGAAGAGGATCGTCGACCGGGGAGGCCTGAGACCGCCTATCCAGAACCTGCTGACCACCATGTTGACCTACAGTAACATCCCCAGAAAGAAACCGAAATTTATGGTAAAGTCATACCGGAATCGGTAATATAATCCATTATTCATTCAATTGTTTGTAGAATTTCATGAAGTCCTGTTCGGGGTCACGCGTGAACATGAAGGATGTCGAAGAAGTATGGGACATCATAGAGAGTTATAAGAAAGAAGAAGATGCTGTTAAGTCTAATGGGATTCAAGGCGAGGGTAATAAAAAAGATGAAAAGAAGAATAAAGAGGGAACCACTGACAGTGGCAATAACGAAGAAGTTAACTTGAAACAGAACGGCATTGAAGAAACTAAAAGCAAAAAGAAAAAGAAGCGAGATTCTTCAGTTGCAGAGATCAATGGCAATGAAGAAAAATCTGATGTAGTTCAAGAAGGGGAAAATAACGAGAAACCTAAGGACAAGAAGAAAAAGAAGACTAAGGACTCTTCAGCTGAAGGAATCGAGGACCAGCCTAACGTTAGTCTAAACGGGAGCGATGTAGCAACCGATAAAGATAAGAAGAAAAAGAAAAAGGGCTCAATGGTTGAAGACAACTCTAACGTTTCTGTGAACGAAGATGTTACCAAAGACATCAAAGAAAAGAAGAATAAGAAAAAAAGCTCATCAGCCGAAGAAATGGAAGATAATCCTAACGTTAATTCGATTGAAAATGATACAACAAACGTAAAAGAAAAGAAGAAAAAGGGAAAGCGCTCCTTGGTTGGTGGTATCGAAAACAAACCAAATGTTCCCTTAATTGAAAATGGAACAGCAAACGACAAAAAGAAACAATCCTCGAGCGAGGTGGACCAACAAGAAGAACCTGTAATTCAGAACGGTGACAATCCCAATGGGAAAAATAAACTGACCGCTGATGAAGCAGAGGAAGCGGTCCCTCCTAAGAAAGTGAAAATGGGAACTGACGAAGCTACCTTCGATTTCAAGGAGAACATCCTTACTGTCCTGACTGCTAAAGAAAGTATTCCTTTGAAAAAGCTAGAGAAGAAAGTCTTGAAAGCTTATAAGACCTTTTCGGGAGAGAGCGAGTGCTCTCCAAAAGTTATAAAGAAGTTTAATAAGAGTTTGAAAAGACTTGATAATGTAGAGGTTAATAATGATGTAGTTCAGTTAAAAAAGTAATTGATGTTATGTTATAGTTTTATAAATGGAATTAAAAAACATGCTTAACATTGGAGTTTTATTGAGTGGTATAAAAACATATATCGATATGACAAACGTACTGATGTGTGCATTTTTAAACTATATACTATACAATAAACGGTATAAACTAAAATCATGTTATTTAATAACTTGGGACAAATTTAAATTTGTACCTACCTTTAATTAAAAGGACACTTGTACACATATATCTACTTAGACGTCTTGTTTATAAATGAATTCTTCCTTGTATGCTGGACCCTCTGTACAATTAGCTGCGCATGTGTAAATACACAAAACGCCCCAATCGATGACTTTCTCTTTAAGAAGAGTCAACATTTGAGGCATAATTTGACATTCGAATTGTCGTGGACCATTGCAGTATTTGCAAACGGGGATGTCTGTGGGGATCGGCTCTTTGGATATCCAAAGCGGTTCACCTCCACGTTGATACCTAACCACCTGATCCGGATAGTTATCGACGATTTTTTTGAATTTGGCAAATACCTTGTCGGTCTCCGGGAGAGCGTGCAAGTCTAAATCCGCTTCGGTCACTTCAGGTAACGTGCCGGTCTTTCCCTCCTCTTTCAGCTTCTTGAATTTCTCCAACTCCGCTTCTTGCTCGACTTCGAGCCCGTCCCCCAGGTCTTCCTCTTCCTCCGTTATTATCTCGTACTCCGGATACAATAAGGATGAGCGTTTGGTCGATTCCCTTCCGCATTCCAATCGGTGCCTCTCCTTCCAATCCCAGACCTGATGGTCACGACAGCAGTAACGCACATCCTTACACTTGCCGCACTTCTTGTCTGCAGAGCATCCGCAAAGGTGACACAGGCCGAGCGCCTTCTCCAACGTGTAGTCGCCGCCCGGCGGCAGGTCTTCCTCGGGCGGATCGTACGGGTAGAACTCGTTCGCCCGTTCCAGCGAGCATCTCAGCACGAGCACGCCGCCATTGTCGTTGGTGGCGCAACACTCGCCGTTCCTGCAGACGAACACGAACAGGGTCCTGTGGAAGTTGCGTTCGTCCTGCGGGATCGGCGCATATAGTTGGCACAGGAAGATCATCACACGGTAGCACTTAGGGCAGCGGAGGCTTTCGTGGCCGGGCACGCCGGCGAGGCTCAGCCAGGAGGGTCTCCCGCCGGCCTTCGAGGGGAAGAAGCAGCTCGCCACTTGCCAGCCCTCGCAACGCTCCAAGTAGCCTAGCTCGCACGTCTCCATCGAGCCCATCTCAGACCGTAAACATAACCTTAATAAACTAAACACCGTCGAATTGAGGTTATGTGCGATGGAGTGCGGGTCCCATAAAGACGAGATGGAGGCCGGGTAGAAAGAGAACGAAGGAAATACTGAGCGAGTCTTTCTAGTTCTAGTGGACGTAGGCCGTGTTTTTAAGAGCTTTGTTTGGGTGCTTCATTATGACCGATCCTAGTAATGCACAATGCAGCGCATGCGCAGTTGAAAACAAAGAACATCTACAGACCGTTTCTACAGAGTCGCAGGATGCTAGTATCAAACATGAGAGCGAAAGAAAGGCCATATTTCTCGTTGGCTAAACAGAGAACGACCTTTTGCGACGTTGCTAGTGCAGAAACATCAGTCATCCGCTCCGCACACATCCGAAAGTGTAAAAGCGATACGCGACCGCGATACGAGTTGACTTGGACTGCCTAAAGGGACTGCCTGCTTGGCCGGCAACGTTGCAAAACTTCCTTCTCTGCCATACTAACAAACTACTATTAGTTTCTCTTTTGCTCTTGTTGATTTCGGGACATGCGTTTCAATAGAAAAGCTCCGTATATCTAAAATGTTTATATATTTATAAAATATATGATAAAATGTACATACAAAAGTACATTTCTTATTCACGCGTAATTTTCAAAAAACCTCGAGTTAAAATATTACCCCCATTTTCACTCGCTCTCCATAAGATACTTATCACAGTAAGCTCGAACGATGGGCCGTTCAATTTCCTTGGCCGCCTCGAAGATCTCCCTCGCGATGTTCTTGGTCTCGTCGTCCTCCCTGTAAATCCCCGCACCGTGCAACGCTAACAGACACACCGTATCACTATCCCGTTGCTGCAGTAACTCCTGGCACAACCTCAGCTTCTCCCTGCTGTGTTGGTACCTAATCGACATGTAATGCCAGAAGACGTCTTGGAAAACCTGGAAAGCGATCAGACCGAACTCGTCCAGGATCCCATCGAGGACTTCGATGGTGTGGCCAGCAGAACCGTCTCCGAGGTAGAGTTTCAGGTAGATGTGTTCCCAGAACGAGTCAATGGCGGAGAAGTGTTGGTTCCAGTGCAGTTGAATTAGAGTTTTAACTTCCGTCGACAGCGACTGTGAACGTCAGTTGTATTGTTAATCATTCCAATAAACTTATGAAATTTATTATTAATAACCTCGTTATCCCAAAAATTTTTACTTTTACTTACCTCAGTGTTAGTTAGGGACTTGAAGAAATCGCGTCTTTCCCTTCTGGTCAGGGTGGGGACTCTCCGGAAAGTCAGCTCAAAGTTCTCCTCTCGGTTAGTGATTCGTTTCTGTAGCACAGCCACCGTGAAATCGATTATCCTCTGTAAATCCTCTCTCCTCTCGATGAAATAGTTCTGTACGATCTCTCGCACAAAACTCGAAGATAACTCCAGCAACAAAGTGTCGCTCGACAGAATCTTGTCCAATATCCCGTTCAAGTATACAGTAATCTTTACCTGAGACTCTTTGAGGCTCTCGTAAAAACGCCAGCACCTTTCCAGGTACAGCGCCATGTACTTCTTCAGCACGTTTGCTGCCAGCAGACTCTTCAGACCCTCTGTGTCATGTTTGTCAATGGTGCTCATGTTCGCCATAAGGAGATCCAGGACCTCCGGTAGAGGGTTCCTCTGGAAGTACTTCAGTGTGGCCGAGAACAAGTACTTCTGACTTGAGACCTGCTCATGCTTCGTCCCGGTGAGAGCAGCGACGACGCTCTTCTGGTCCAGGAGTTCGCAGGTCAAGAACACCGCGTGTTTCCTCGCTGACAGCGCCCTCTTCGACAGATCGTCCAGGTATTTCGGGAGTAGCTTCTCGGGAGAATTGTTGAATACGCCATACAAACCCGGTAGGCTCGACTGTAAGTAATCGCCGATGGCGAACTTCATGACGACCGGCAGCATCTTGTATGGTTCCTCCACCCGATGGAGACACTGAGAAACTTTGCACTGGACGTGGTACAGCGCCATCATCTTTTCATCAGTTAAATCCAACTTCTCCTTCTCGGGTAAAAAGTATTGCGTGACCAGCGCGATGTATTCGTCTGTCGGTAACAAGCGGCGTAGGATGGTCATAAAGCTGTCTTTGTGGTCGTGAACTTCAGACGCTAACTTCAATTTTAGGAGTTCGCAGAGTTGCGTGTCGTAATCAAAATGGGAAAGGCACTTGACAATCTTGCAATCGACTGTTCCATCTATACCGTGGAGAGCATTAATGATCTTCGGGTACCACGAGGTTACCTTCTCCGGCTCGTGTTTTAAGAACCAGTCCACGATTCGCATTTCGGGGAATTTACTAAATATTACTTCGAAGAAAGTGTTGACCAAAGTCTCCTCGAAGCTCGAACGATTCTTCTTCAGTATCATACATTCAAAATAGTCCAGCAAATAAAAATACCAGCACTCCAAAACGCTTTGTTGTATCACTTGTATAATTCTATTATCGTCGATGGATTCAAAGCTATCCGGAAATATTGTACGTTGGTGTAGGAACACTCTAATCATATTACGCTGCAAATCGTCATATGGACCATTACTTTCGAATGGTAATAGTACAATTTGGTACAACTCTGGAATAAATGAGAGTTTTATGCAGTGTTCAGGGTATTGCATATTAAAACTATCAATAGTGTCCACTAGACGGTCCTTATGGAACAATGCTTTTTCATGCGATTCAATGATAGGTACAGCAACTTTGATCGTCTCGACTAAAATTTTGCGTTCCAGTTCGGGATCTTCCAAGTTCCATCGGTAAAAATACTCTTCAGTTATCACGTCGTTGATGAACTTCTTTAGAGCTTCGGAGTGATCCTTGTTGTTCAGGAACAGGAACTTTATATAGGCCTTGGAGTACACCAAGTACCTCCACAACAAGAACTCTTTTTTGACACGTAACATTTTGAGTTGATCGTTGATGATCTCCCAGAGGCTCTCGGTGAAATCCTTGAAATTGAAATTTCTGGCAACCATCTGCAAGATCTGGTAAAGGAAGGTAGTCAGCTCGTTTTTGTGCCGATAACCGATATACTTCATTACGCGTTCTAGGGCATCCAAGTCCTTATTGTACGCACATGTTTCGAGCAAAAGCATCACTAGGCTCTTCCGTTTTGAGATGTCGCTCGTGACGTTGATCTTCTCTCGGATAATTGGGACAGATTTTGCGGTTGGATAGAACTTGAGGTACCGATCTTGCCCACTGGTGTTGTACTGCACCTCGGCCCATTTCCAGATTATCTCGTTTCCGGGCGTCAAGAGTTGGAGCTCCTGCTCATCCTTTAGCTGACCTAAAACGTTCTCCAGGTCGGCCAGGGAGGAGAGCTTCCTAGTTGAGGTGTCGTAGAACACCTGCCAACGTTTGGAACGCGGGTAATGTTTCAAAAGCGTAAAGTGTTCGCCGGAGAAGTTTAAGTCACCGATGCTCTTTGGGAATATCTTATAGTAAACTTTGGCGAAATTCTCTCCCAGCCTCTTCACCAAAACTGAGCTCTTCAATAGATGATTGTACTTATGGAAATCGTTTATATCATTTTGTACCAAGCCAAAGATCCTCTTGCTTAGTCTCCTTCCGAGACGGGAGCAGTTTAAATGACAATCTTCGAGTAGGTCCAGCAACATTTTCGGATCCTTGTTGGCGATATACTCAGTCACTTTCCTCTCCTCATAACGAAGGCCGAATGTGTCGTTGTAATACATTAGATAACGTTTGAAACTGTCAGGTTTCTTGTTAAAGAGCTGCTTCACTTGGTTTGGATGGAGCTTCACCTCTTCGCGTTCGAGGATAGACTTGATCTTGTCATCACTGCAGAGGTGGAGGAGGTTCGATGCCAATGACAAACCATACCTGGAAAGGAAGCAATTGTACTTCTAATCTAACTTTGAAATGATATGCCATTAAACGAAATGTGCCATTAAATTCAAGTGTAGTTTAGTAAGTAAATAAAAATTTGGTGTTCCTGAACTTATGGTCTGAACTTCTCACCGTTCATAATAAGCGGCAAACACCTTGTCGACCCTCTGTTGATCTTCGATCGTCTGCATGAGGCTCTTGATGAACTTTTTACGCACCGCATATGACAAACAAGGCAGGAACTCGTTTACCAAATACTCGGCCGAGTACTCCTGGAACGCCTCACGTACGAACCACTTCTGCTTCAATATCTTGCTAATGAAAACCTCGTTCCCTTGTCGTAATAGCTCTAACATCTGCCGTGTCTTCCGGAAGTAGATCAGCGCATCTAGCCTCAGCAGCGACTCGAGATAGTTCTTGGGTGCGAGTCGGTCAAGGAAGACTTCCACCTGTCCGGCCTCCGACACAGATCGGAGGATCGTTGAGAAGTTCTTCTTCCGCTCGCCGACGAGGTTCCCTTTGAGGGAGCAGAATTGTTGGACGAAGTCCGGGTTGGGGGTCGTGTCTCCCATGCTAGGAGACTCTGCAATGAACGGTGAGAATTAAGATTGTGAATAAGAACTAACCTGTTATTTTAGTAGTGTGTCGTCGTTGCTGGAAAATCATTATGAAGGCGTGGGCTCGATGTTCTCACACCATAATTTTACCTGGAAATCCTGATATCTATTCATATCTAGTTGATTCAGAGAAGAGATAATCTATAAAAATAATTCATTGGTAATATAATAATTTATTACAGCAAGTCTGCAACCAATATTGCTTGAAACCATAGAGATAAAAGAGAGAGGAGGTAACAAATGTGCTTGGAACAAATAGACCAAACCACAGGCCACAGTGGCTTCTGCATATGGCCGACTTCCGGTAAGAAATCTTTCTCTCCAATGGCGTAGCATTACATTAACTAAAATTATGAAATTATACTTCAGCGTTTCCTTCTCAATGATCATTGAATACTATGTAGTTCCCCCACTCCACGCTAGATGGCACCACAAGTTTTAAAACGTACCTAAAGCTTTTCCCTTCTACCACCGACTCTCCCCGCGCCGCTAGTCGACACTTCTCTTCTTTGTGCTGAGAAGACATCACAAGTTTCGTGTTTTCCCGTGATTTTTCGAAGATAAGAACGTGTACGACATGGGAAAACATCGAAGAAAGGAGTTATCGACATCGGATAGCAGCGACGATGAGGTCTACAGGTTGGAGCGATCCTTAGAGAGACTGAAGAGGAAAAGGCGACGACGGGAACGTAGTCCTCGTTCGGACAGCCAGGAAGAAAATGGCCGCCGATCAGGTAGCCATGAAGAGACGCGTAGACCGCGAAAGCGTTCGCGTTCAACTCGGCGACGGGTGTTTGAGGGAGACGTCCACTCAGTCAATTTAGTACCCCTCAGGTCCAGGAAAACTCGGAGGCGGAACGAGACTTCCCAATGGTTTTTATGGAGGATAGAGAGGAGGATGATATCAATAGTAAGTTTTATGAAACTCTTGGTTGTTTCAGAATTCCGGACTAGCCAATACCAGCCCAGGGTTTATCAGTAGAGGAAAGGCAGTTTGTTCCAAAAGACTGCTGTGGCTTAGTGCGAGCCTACGAGACTTAGTGCGAGTCTCCATACGTTTCACTCACGGATGGAGGTTGTCTGTGGCTTAGTGCGAGCCCACTAGACTTAATGCCTCTCCTTTTCATTCATTCATTTATTGAATGCATCTATGGCTTAGTGCGAGCCTATAAGACTTAGTGCGAGTCTTACACTCTTAACGTAGAGAAATCCTGGGAAGCTGAGGGAATAGACTTAGTGCAAGTCTCGATTACGAGGTAGTCAGGAGGAATTAAGCTCCCTTTTTTAGGCCAGCTTCCGGATCATGAACAGGATCCACTCTGCGAAGTAGATCTTCCCCCTCTAATGAAGGAGATTTTGGATCTCCTTGGGAGCGAGGCTCCAGAGAATGCAGAAGAGGGAGAGGTTATCCACAGGGGCGTAGCCATTAGATGGACGGAGATCCTGGCGAGGGGCATAGGCGAAGAGTGTCGCAGAAAGCTCGTTTCAAAGTACCCTCCGCCTAAGAACTGCGCGTTCGCGGGACCCCCGAGACTAAACCCGGAGGTCAAGGCAGCAATCAACAACATGGCGTTGAAGCGAGACGAGAGGATGTCGACCATGCAGGGTCAACTAGGAGCCAGTTTATCAGCTCTAGGGAAGGGCCTTACTCTCCTTCTCGGCTCTGAGGGGGGGGGGGGGAGAGGAGACCAGACTAAAGCTGATCGAGTTGATGAGTGATTCGGATCGACTCCTAGCCGACATTCAATTACAGCAGTCGGAAATAAGAAGGAGTTTGATGTCCTTAGAGTTCAACGCCAGCCTAAAAGAAGTCATAATACAAGGAAGACTAAACGGTTGGCTGTTCGGGGAGAACCTGGGTGACTGGGTTAAGGCAGCAAAGGCAATGGACAGATCCGGCCAGGACTTGAAAAGCAAGAAACAGATTTCTACTCTAATATCCCAGCGGAGGAATTTAAACTCCAAAAGTCCTCCCACCCGTCAATTTTCCCAGAAGCAATACCAAAGGGAGGGAGGACAGAACCAAGCCGGGGAACCGGCTACGCCAGACAGACCGTCCAGAGAAGACCTACCGCAGGCAACAGCCCACCAGGGGGAGGAGAGAGATCCAGGTAAGCTTCAAGGCTGGCAGCTTGAGCGATCATCTAGAGGCTTGGATGGACATCACCTCAGACCCTATGGTGCTGACCTGGGTCAAGGGCTATTCTATTCCTTTTAAGGAGAGAGTTATTCAACAAATTCCTCCAAAGGAGTCAGACTGGTCTCAGGACGAAAGATTGACTATCCAAAGAAAAATCACCCATTTACTGGCAATAAAATCCATCAGGGCATGTACTCCCTGTCAGGGACACTTCCTGTCTAAGATCTTTGTAGTCAAAAAATCTAATGAAAAATATCGTCTTGTCCTCAATCTGAAGAAGTTGAATACCTTTATCCGTACAGATCACTTTAAACGGGAAGACAGGCGCACAGTCTGTAAGCTAATGTCTAGTAATTGTTTTATGGCCACCTTAGATTTACAGGAGGCATATTATTTAGGAAACATTGAAAAAGATTCAAGGAAATTTTTAAGGTTCCAGTTCAATAATCAGTTGTACGAATACTGCTGCCTCCCTTTTTGGCTTATGTACAGCCCTCCGGGTATTCACAAAAATTAGGAAACCAGTAGTGGCTCACTTACCAGCAAGAGGTTTTATGTCTGTAATTTACCTTGACGATTTTTTACTGTTAGGAGAATCCTTCGGGGAATGTACGAAGGGCGTGTCGGAAACTGTTTCATTACTAAACAATCTTGGTTTTCACAGTTAATCAAGAGAAGAGCTCTCTGTGTCCCTCAACAAGTTGCAAATTTTTGGGCATTCTGTTCAACTCTGTTACAATGACCATTTCTCTCCCGAATGAAAAGCGTAGCAAGATTTCAGGATTACCTAAAGAATTTCAGTATAGGTCATCCTGCTCCATACGGAGCTATACTCGTTTTGTTGGCATTTTGGTAGCGGTATGCCCAGCCATCAAGTACGGCTGGGTGTATACTAAAGCAGTTTGTGGGGAGGAAAGGGCCAATGGTCACTGGACAGACGATGAGGCTTCACACCATATCAATTTGCTGGAACTCAAGGCGGCTTTTTTCGGCTTAAAAAGTTTTGCTGAGAAAAGGCGCAATTATTGTAGTATACTACTGAAAATAGATAACACAACGGCCATTTCTTATATAAACAGAATGGGTGGCATTCGGTTTGTAGCACTTAGTAACTTATCAAGGGAAATCTGGCAATGGTGTGAAGCTCGCAAGTTATATATTTTTGCATCATATATAGAGTCTTCGGAGAATGCGGAAGCAGACAGGGAGTCCCGAAAATTAAGGACAGAAACTGAGTGGGAATTAGACAGCAGAGCATTTGATTCAATTGTTCAGAATTTTGGGTTGCCAGAGATATACCTATTCGCAAGTAGGCTCAACAATAAATGTAATAATTTTGTCTCTTGTCATAGGGACCCTGAAGCATCAGCTGTAGACGCATTTACATTGAACTGGTCACGTTTCTTCTTTATGCTTTTCCGCATTTCTCCGTTATTTTGGCTACCTTACAAAAGATTAATAGAGACCAGGCTACGGGCATCGTAGTGGTTACATATTGGACTACACAGCCATGGTTTCCGTTATACTCTAGACTGTTGAAATCGAACCTATTGACTCTGGGCCCTAACAATAATCTTCTTTGCTCTCCTAATAGGTCTCCCCAACCCCTATGGAGGAAGCTTTCCCTGGTAGCAGGAATTTTATCAGGCAAGCCGTTGCTCGGAAGGGCGTCCAATCCTCGACAGCGGATATCATGACGGCATCCATCACAGACTCAACCCTGAGACAATATGAGACAGGTTGGAGGAAGTGGTGGAAGTTCTGAAATTCCAGGAAAATAGATCCTTTTCAAGGTACACCATTGGAAGTATTACGGTTTCTGGAAACGGAGTTTCAGAATGGGACAGCATACGGTTCTCTCCACAGTGCTCGGTCTGCCCTAGCATTGATTCTATTGCCGGACCTTTCGTCCGACCACAGAATCAGGAGGTTAATGAAGGGTATAGCAAACTTAAGGCCCTCTAGGCCCAGATACGATTCCGTTTGGAACCCGGCCATCATCATCAGATTCTTAGAGGGATGGTACTCTAACGAGAAAATTTCCCTGGAAGCCATCTCCCTAAATTGGTCACTATCCTTGCCCTTGTCACTGCCCACCGGGTTCAAACGTTCGCTTCAATAGAAACAGGGAACATAGTAAGAAAACAGGGTGTTTTTTGAAATCAAGATTCCCGCGAGAATCAAGACTTCAAGCAGAAATAGGTTGCAGCCAGTTCTGCGCCTACCGTTTTTTAAGGAAAACCCAAAGATTTGTCCAGCAGAAGCACTTTCAGCTTACCTTGCCAGAACAAATACAATTAGAGGGGATATAGGGAGACTCTTCATAACGTTTAAAAAACCTCACCATGAAGCTATTTCTCAGTCTCTGAGCCGTTGGAAAAAATCAACACAATCAAGAGCAGCCATTGATACAAAGTTTTTTTCGCCTCATAGTACAAGACATGCTGCGACATCAGCAGCTTTAAGGAAGGGGGTTAGTCTTGACGTGATAAGAAGCACTGCAGGTTGGACAAAGAAGTCCTATACCTTTGCCGTCTTTTTATACTCGGCCAGTGATTGAGAAGCCTAGTTTCGCGGAGAATAGAAATGTATGGACTAGATAGGTTATTCTCTATGATTTATTTGAAGCCTAGGGAAAAATTTGTTAAAATTACAGAAAGACAATGTATTTTAGGTTTTTTAGTTTCCGATTAAATATTGTTCTAGATATTGCGTTACAGTTACAACAATCAAGAGGGCTAACTTGGTACCAAAGAAGGGATATCTTCTCAGCTCTCTGATATAGCAACCACCTTTGAACATCTACATAGTATTCAATGATCATTGAGAAGGAAACGCTGAAGTATAATTACAAGATCAAACGAACTTACCTGAAGTGAAGTTCGATCTTGATTATACGAAGCGTTTCCTTCGAAGATGATCATTTCCCTCCCATCCCTAGGTCCCATGATCATCTGGGTTGCTATATATATGGCTTTGAAATAAGTGTCGACTAGCGGCGCGGGGAGAGTCGGTGGTAGAAGGGAAAAGCTTTAGGTACGTTTTAAAACTTGTGGTGCCATCTAGCGTGGAGTGGGGGAACTACATAGTATTCAATGATCATCTTCGAAGGAAACGCTTCGTATAATCAAGATCGAACTTCACTTCAGGTAAGTTCGTTTGATCTTGTAATAATAATTTGTATGAAGCAGTTTTATTTTCCATAAAATGTCACAAAATGCTAAGATATGAAAAAATACGAAGGTTGCTCAATACGAATTAAGTAAATAATGTTTTATTTTTAAATTTCTTGATTAATTTAACGCATATTTATACTAATAGTTCATAACAAAATTACCTACATCAGTTTTTAAAACCATACGCTGTTGTTCATTCTTTGGAAAACGGAAACAATAAAAAAAAAATAATCGATTTTGGGATTAATCAGTTAATAGAAAAAAAATTACCAAGAAAGAAATGTGCTCCAGGTATACCAGGAAGACAAAGAACGAGCAGGAAACCAGGAAGGAGCGGAAGAGCTGATTCAGTTATGTAGTGGGTATATTGTATTAAAAATATGTTTGTATTTATTATTAATTGATAAACTTTAGTTCCCAATGGTATACTGTAGCTTCCCCTATAGATCCGCCACTGCACAATTCAACAAAGACAATCGCAAGGACGCGTTCGACAAGTGGCTTCTCAATATGGCCACTTCCGTCTACAAAATTTATTACCCCCCTCTCCCTATTTGTTACCTCCTCTCTCTTTTATCTCTATGCTTGAAACTGCAATCAGTGATATCTGTCACGCGGTGACCGAAATACTGTGCAAGGTGGACATGGTCTAGTCTAGTCTTATAGTATGACCACTATACCATTAGCATAACTGCCAATTGTTAGAGACTGAAGGGATACAGATCTTAAATTCCATTGAAATAAACAAGGGTGTTTAACTAGTACTCAACTTGTATTTGAACTGATTGGTTAAGGTTTATGTAAGAAGCTAAGAAAGAACCATGCAACTTCACCCCAATCCTATTCGTTTGTAAACTAAATACAACTTTCTAAACAGAGAAATTAAACCAAAATTAACCAAAACATCGTCAAAGGACATAATAATTGTGTTTGAGTTGCGTTTGAACAAATTTGTTAATTTCAAAACGTTCCACTATGTGTTAAAGCTCCATTTCTAAACGCCACTTTCCTGCTTGAGTACTCTAACCGGTGTTTATACACTAAAAAAAACGGCCATAGTAAACAAAGGCTTCAAAGTTTAAAAAGAATTTCATACTTTTCTTTTGTATGATCTATACACTTCATTAAACGCAGACTAATCATCAACAGTTATATATTTCACTGAAATATAACAAAATTTGGGTATCCCCTGTCTACAGCAAAATATATAAAATGTAAATACAAAAATACATTTCTTATTCATATTAAGAGCAACTTTTAAGCGCCCTCAAGTTAAAATATCCCCCACATTCTCACTCCCTCTCCATAAGATACTTATCACAGTAAACTTGAATGATGGGCCGATCGATTTTCTTAACTGCCTCGAAGATGTTCTTCGCAATGTTCTTGGTTTCGTCGTCCTCCCTGTAAATCCCCGCACCGTGCAACGCTAACAGACACACCGAATCGCTATCCCGTTGCTGCAGTAACTCCTGGCAGAACCTCAACTTCTCCCTGCTGTCTTGGTACCTAATCGACATGTAATGCAGGAAAACGTCTTGGAAAACCTGGAAAGCGAACGGACCGAACTTATCCAGGATCCCATCGAGGACTTCGATGGTGTGGCCAGCAGAACCGTATCCGAGGTAGAGTTTCAGGTAGATGTGTTCCCAGAACGAGTCAATGGTGGAGAAGTGTTGGTTCCAGTGTCGTTCGATTAGCGTTTTAACTTCCGTCGACAGTGACTGTAAACATGAGTTGTATTTGTAATCACTTTAATAAACTTAAGAAAGTTGTTAGTAGTAACTTTAGACAAAGATCTCAAGTTGGATAAAACTTCTTACAAGTATTTGCATGCCAACAACTCGCTACATTACGAAATCAGAGCGCGCTAGATGGTGACAGTAGGTATAATTCACATTGCAAACATTGACATCAGAAATACGTGGGGTGGTCAGGTAACGCTTTTTTTTTTAATGAATAAAAATATTTCCACTACCACGTCTTTGCACATTCACATTTTGCTAATGTACTTTGTTGCCCTTAGGCTCCACGGGCCCTTACCATAGGTAATGTTGGCACCCGTTTCGCAACACTTTATAAAGAAACGTTTCGTCCATGTCAAGTTATTTGTCTGAGATAATAAAAAATAATTCAATACTTACTACAGTGTCAGTTAGGGACTTGAAGAAAACACGTCGTTCTCTTCTGCTCAGGGCGGGGATTCTCCGGAACGTCAGCTCAAAGTTCCCCTCTCGGTCGGTGTTTCGCTTCTGGAGCACGGCTACAGTGAAATTCATGATCCTATGTAAATCCTCCCTCCTCTCGATGAAATAGTTCTGTATGATTTCTCGCACAAAGCTCGGAGATAACTCCAGCAATAATGTGTCGCATGATAGAATCTTGTCCAATATCCCGTTCAAGTACACGGTAATCTTTACCTGAGACTCTTTGAGGCTCTCGTAAAAACGCCAGCACCTCTCCAGGTACTGCACCTTGTACTTCTTCGGCACTTTCGCCGCCAGCAGACTCTCCAGACCCTCCGTGTCATGTTTGTCGATGCTGCTCATGTTCGCCATAAGGAGATCCAGGAGCTCCGGCAGTGGGTTTCTCTGGAAGTACTTCAGTGTGGCCGAGAACACGTGCTTCTGACTTGAGACCTGCTCGTGCTTCGTCCCGGTCAGAGCAGCGACGACGCTCTTCTGGTCCAGGAGTTCGCAGGTCAGGAACACCGCGTGTTTCCTCGCCGACAGCGCCCTCTTCGACAGATCGTCCAGGCACTTCGGGAGCAGCTTCTCGGGTGACTTGTAAAACACGCCATACAAGCACGGTATACTCGACTGCAAGTAATCGCCGATGGCGAACTTCATGACGACCGGCAGCATCTTGTACGGTTCCTCCACCCGATGGAGGCTTTGGGAAACTTTGCACTGGACGTGGTACAGCGCCATCATCTTCTCATCGGTCAAATCCAGCTTCTCCTTCTCGGGCAAGAAGTATTGTGTGACGAGTGCGATGTAGTCCTCTGTCGGTAACAAGCGCCGTAGGATGGACATAAAGGTGCCTTTGTCGTCATGATTTTCAGACGCTAACTTCGGTTTTAGGAGTTCACAGAGTTGCGTGTCGTAGTTGAAATGGGAAAGGTACTTGACAACCTTGCAATTGACTGTCCCATCTATACCATGGAGAGCATTAATGATCTTCGGGTACCACGAGGTTACCTTTTCCGGCTCGTGTTTTAAGAACCAGTTCACGATTCGCACTTCGGGGAATTTATCAAATATTACTTCGAAGTAAGTGTTAACCAAAGTCTCCTCAAAGCTCGAACGGCTCTTCTTCTCCATCATACTTTCAAAATAGTCTAGCAAATAAAAATGACTGGACTCCAAAACGATTTGTTTTATCACTTGTATAATCCTATCATCGTCGATGGATTCTAAGCTATCCCGACCAACTATTGCATGACAGTACAGGAACACTCTGATAATATTACGTTGCAAATCGTCGTATGGACCGTTACTGTTGAATGATAATAATACAATTTGGTGCAACTCCGGAAAAGATGACAGTTTGATCTGGTGTTCCGGGTATTCTATATTGAAACTAGCAATAGTGTCTACTAAACGGTCCTTATGGTTCAATGCATCATCGGTTGTTTCGATTATGGGTAGAGCGACTTTGACGATCTCGACTAAAATCTTGCGTTCCAGTTTGGGATCTTTCAAGTTCCATCGTTGAAAGTACTTTTCAGGGATTACGTCGTTGATGAACTCCTTTAGAGCCTCGGAATGATCTTTGTTGTTCAGGAACAAAAACTCTATATATGCCTTGGAGTACAAGGAGTACCTCCACAACGAGAACTCCTTTTTGACACGTAACACTTTGAGTATATCGTTGACGAGCCCCCAGAGGCTCTCGGTGAAATCCTTGAGATTGAAATTTATGGCAAGCTCCGCCAAGACGATGTGGTGGAAGTGAGGCTGCTCGTTTTTGTGCCGATAACCGATATACTTCATTATCCGTTCTAGGGCATTGAGGTCCTTATTGTAGGCACACGTTCCGAGCAAGAGCATCACCAGGTTCTCCCGTTTCGAGATGTCGCTCGTGACGTTGATCTTCTCTCGGATGATTGGAATAGATTTTGAGGCTGGATAGAACTTGAGGTACCGATCCTGCTCGCTGATGTTGTACTGAACCTCGGCCCATTTCCAGATAATCTCGTTTCCAGGTGTCAAGAGTTGGAGCTCCCGCTCGTCCTTCAGCTGACCTAAAACATTCTCCAGGTTGGCCAGGGAGAGCTTCCTAGTGGAGGTGTCGTAGAACAACTGCCAACGTTTCAAACGCGGGTAATGTTTCAGAAGTGTAAAGTGTTCGCTGTAGAAATTTAAGTCACCGATGCTCTTTGGGAATATCTCATAGTAAACTTTGGCGAAATTCTGTCCCAGCCTCTTCACCAAAACCGAGCTCGTCAATAGGCGATTGTACTTATGGAAATCGTTTATGACATCATTTTGCACCAAACCAAAGATTCTCTTGCTTTGTCTCCTTCCGAGACGTGAGCAATTTAAATGACAATCTTCGAGTAGATCCAGCAACATTTTCGGATCCTTGTTGGCGATATACTCAGTCACTTTCTTTTCTTGATAACGGCCACTGAACGTGTTGTTGTGATAGATGAGGTAACGTTTGAAACTGTCAGGTTTCTTGTCGAAGAGGTGCTTCACTTGGTTTGGCTGAAGTTTCACCTCTTCGCGCTCGAGGATAGACTTGATCTTGTTAGCGCTGCAGAGGTGGAGGAGGTTCGAGGCCAGTGACAAACCATACCTGGAAAGGAAGCAATTGTACTTCTAAATTGAGTTTGATCTAATACAACATTAAACTAAATGTGGTATTAAGTTCGGTTACAATTTAGGGGAAACTGATACGATACCCTACAAAAAGTTAATAAAAACTCGGTGTTCCTGAAATTATGGCCTGAACTTCTCACCGTTCATAATAAGCGGAAAACAACTCGTCGACCTTCCATTGATCTTCGATGGTCTGCATGAGGATCTTGATGAACTTCTTACGCACCGCATATGACAAACAAGGCAGGAACTCGTTCACCAAATACTCGGCGGAGTACTCCCGGAACGCCTCACGCACGAACCACTTTTGCTTCAATATCTTGCTGATGAAAACTTCGTTCCCTTGTCGTAACAGCTCTAACATCTGCTGCGTCTTCCTGAAGTAGATCAGCGCATCTAACCTCAGCAGCGACTCGAGATAGTTCTTGGGTGCGAGTCCGTCAAGGAAGACTTCCACCTGTCCGGCCGCCGTCACAGATCGGAGGATCGTTGAGAAGTTCTTCTTCCTCTCGCCGACGAGGTTCCCTTTGAGGGAGTAGAATTGCTGGACGAAGTCCGGGTTGGGCACCATGTCTCCCATCCTAGGAGAGTGCATGGAGTGAGCAATAATAAAGCGAATAGGTACTAACCTTTAATTTTAGTAGTGTGTGAACATTACTGGAAAATTGTGAGGTGGGTGTGGGCTCGATATTGTTCTTCTTCTTCTTCTTCCTTTTGGATGGCCTTAATCTCTTCCGATTGTTGGCCAGGACTATCTTATTGGGATATTTCCAGGTCACCACAACGTGTGTCTGAGCTATTGCTCATACCTGTATATTTTATTTTTTGAGTGCAACATGTTATAAGACAATACAACAAAGGTTTTTTAACTTTTCTCGATCTGGGGCAGAGCAGATCATTTCACAAATCCCGGGACTGCCTCGGAAGGAATCCCTGGGTCTGGGTTTAGGATTAAGTCAAATTTTTATTTGGTTTTTCTGTAAAAAATGGTTAATTTTAGTCACTGTTGCTTTATTAATGTCGTATAGTATGGTTTGTATATTAATCGGTCCGGTTGTTGTTTCTTTTTGTAGTTCTCTGTATAAGTCAAAGTCGCTTAGTTTGTTTATCGGGCATTGAAATAATATATGGTTTATACTCTCTATTTGATTGCATTCACTAAATGGTGTGTCTTTTATTCCGATTTTGTATAGGTGTTCATTAGTGATACAATGTCCTGTTCTCATTCTTATTATATTCGTGATGTGTCTTCTATTTACATATTCAATTTTTTTATACCAGGGTGTGCAGTTGAATTTATCTTGTATTTCGAAATACCATTTTCCGGTTTTTCCAAAGCTCTCTATCCATTTGTTTTTAAATCTTCTTATTATGCTTTCTTTCAGATTGGTGGTTTGTTCTTTGAGTTCTACAAGGGTTTTTTTGGGGATGTTTAAGTTTTTTCCTATGTTTGCTAGTTGGTCTGCTGTTTCATTTCCTTGTATGCCCCTATGCCCTGGAATCCATGAGAATCTTACTGTTGAATTATTTGCTTTTATATTTCTGATTTTCTCTTTAATGTTGTATATTAAGGTCTCTTTTTTGTTGTCTATTTTGGTTCTATTTATTTTTTCTATGGTGCTTTTGGAATCTGTAAAAATTATGCTTCTTTTTATATCTTTTTCTTCTATTATTTCTAATGCTTTTTCTATGGCTGTAAGTTCTGCTGTAAATATGGATGTGTTATCTGGTAATCTTTCGGCGTAATTCAATTTTTTTTCTGGTATGTGGATTCCATACCCCGTTTTTTCCTCTGTTTTGGATCCGTCTGTGTATATGAACATGTATTGCTCTTTGTACTTTTCCGTTTCCATTTTGAATTTTATATTGTTGTATTCTTCATTCTTTTTTAAGTTTAGTTTAATTATATTTATGTTCTCAATTTGTGTGTAATAATCTTGTTCGTAGCATGTCAAAGTATCATGGGATTGGAATTTTTTTATATTATTTTCTATTGTTTGTATGGCCGTAATTAATGGTGGTATTTTTTTATTTTTCCAATATCTATGATTCGTTTTTATTTGATGGTTTATTTGTTGTATCTTTTCTATTATTGGGTGTTCTTTTATTTTTAGCCATTTAGTTAAGATGTTAATACTCTTGATCTCTCTTCTGGTCTCCAGGTCATACTCTGCGGCTTCGCTAAGTAATGCGTTAATGGGAGTTGTTTTCATTGTTCCGGTAATTATCCTTAAGGCTTGGTGATGTATGTTGTCTAGTTTTTTTAGGTTCTTTTTTGAATTTATACCGCATATAATCGTGTTATCTTCCAGGTATGGTCTTATCATTCCGTTGTATATCAACTTTAGCGTTAAGGGGTCTGATCCCCACCAGGTCCCGCATAATGCTTTTAGGATTTTGATATTATTACTGGCTTTTTGGATCATTTTTTCTATTTGTTTGTCCCATTTAAGGTTTTGATCGAAGTGTACTCCTAGATATTTTATGTTTTTTTTGAAAGGAATGATCTGGTTATCAATTTGTATAGCCATTGTGGGTTTGTTTTTAACTTTTCCTTTGGAAAATATTATCGCTTCACTTTTTTGTTTAGATATTTCGAGGTCATGTTCCCCAAGCCATCTCTTGATATCATCTAGGATTTTGTTGATGTTGTGAATTGTTGTTTGAGTAGGGTCTCCTGTGTGTAGTAGCATCAGATCATCGGCGTATGATAGTAATTCATAATTCGTTGGTATGATTTTAAATATTCCCTGTATATATATATTAAATAGTAAAGGACTTAAGGGGGATCCTTGTGGAAGTCCTTTTGAAGTTGTTTCTGGTCCATGTGAGTTTAGTTCGCTGTCCATTATCGTGATTGTTCTGTGTTCTAGTATCTTTAGTATTAGGTTGATTATATACTGGGGAATTATTTTGAGATCTGTCATTATGTTGTATAATTTATATATGTTAACGTTATCGTATGCCGCTTTTATGTCTATCATGACGGCTATTGTTTTTTTGTTATGGGTGAAAGCAAGTTGGTTGTATATTGTTAGGTACGTAATATTGTCTGTTATTCCTTTTTCTTTTCTGAAGCCTGTTTGGTTTTTATGTAATATATTCTTGTTTTCTATAATCCATTCCAATCTGTTTTTTATCATGATTTCCAACGTTTTAGTTATGCATGGTATAAGTGTGATTGTCCTGTAATTTGCTGCGATTTCCGATTCCTTGTTTGGTTTTAAAAATGAATACATTCTGTGATGTTTCCATTTTTTTGGTATGTCATTTCCGTTTAGTAATTGATTATATATGTTTATAAGGTATTTTTTTCCTATGATGGGTAAGTTTTTTATCATGGAGTAGGATATGTTGTCTGTTCCTGTGGTTGTGTCCTTGTTTTTTTGTGCATTGATGAGTTCATTGTAATTAAATTCTTTTATTTCTTCTGTGTTTCTTATGAATGTAAAATCTGGGGGATAATTAGTTGTGGACATATTGGAGATTATTTCCCTTGCAATCTCTCTGTCAGGTATTTTTTTGGTGTTATTATATGTGTAATTATTATTGAATTTTTTAATGATTTTCCATACGTATGTTGAATCCGTTTCTCGGTTTAAGGTATGGCAGAACGCTTTGAAGCTATTCTTTTTTTTGTTTTTAAGGAATTTTCTAGTTCTGGCATTGGTGTGTTTATATTGTATAAAATTTTCCATGGTAGGGTTTTCTAAGTATTTTTTAATTTGCAATTTCCTTTCTTCTATCATTTTTGTACATTCTTGGTCCCACCAGATGTGTCCCGTTCTGATTTCGTTGTTTACTTTATTATTATGGTTTGGAATGTATAAGTTGGCGGCCTCCTCAATGATGTTTGTTAGCTGTTTTGGTTGTTGGATTTCATTGATGTGCAGGTAGCTTGCTATGTGATTATGGTATTGTTTCCAGTTGGCTTTTTTGAAATTCCATTTTTGTTGTATAATTTTCTCTGTTTGTTGAAATTTTTGTTTTTTGTTGTATGTTATGTTGATTTTTGTGGGAAAATGGTCGCTGTTTCCATTGTCTGGAATTAGTTCCCAATCCGTTTTTAGTAGTAGTCTCTCTGAAATTATGCTTAAGTCTATGATGCTTATACATTTGTTTGTGGGTGGGGATATTCTTGTGGATTTTATTTCATTCATTATTGAACAGTTGTAGTTCTCTAAAACCTTTTTGAGTTGTATCCCGTTTTTGTTGTTTTTGGAGCTTCCCCAATTTATGTTATTAGCATTTAGGTCTCCCATGATCACGTATTCTCCCTCTAGTTTATTTATGATATTTTCAATGTAGTCGCTTTCCAGATTGTTTTGTGTTATGTATAGGTTAACTATGTTTAGATCCTGAATTTTTATTATTATATGTTGATATTTATCTTCGTTTTTAATTTTATTATTAATCTTGATTTGTTTGAAGGTAATGTTGTTTTTGATTAATGTGGCAATTCCACCCCCCTGTTTAATACGATCATCTCTTATGATTTCGTAATTTTTGATTTTAAGGAAATGTTCTTTTTGTAGCCAAGTCTCATTCAGTAATATAATGTCGGGGTTTTCTTTATGAATAAGATTAATTAGTTCTATTCTGTTGGAGTTGATGCTTCTAATATTCCATTGGATAATTTTTAATTTGTTTTTACTGTTCATTTCTTTAGTGGTTTATTTTGGTATTGCTATTCTTGAATTGTTTTTAATTATTAATATTCCATTTCACTTTCTGTAGAACTGTTTGTGTTCGTGTTATCCTTGTATTTTGTTTTCTTTTTATCTAGTTTTTTATTTTCTTCTTCAATTTGTTTTATGGTTTTGTTGTATTTATTTAAATCGTATGTTAATGTATATTCTTCTGCACTATTAGGCTCAGAGTTGGAATTTGTATTTCTATTTTTATTGTTATATTGATATAGTGGATTGTTCGAATTGTGTGGTAGCGGTTTGGTGTTATGATCTGGGTGAGCATGTGTTTTGGTTGGAATTTCATCGTATGTGTGTGTTTTTTTACTCTTTTTTTTCTCTATTTGGGTGTTGGTCACTTGTGCAAATGTTCTTTTAGATACGTGGGGTAATTCATTAATGATGGTTCTCCTTTGATTAACTCTTATTAGAGAGGATTCTTGTCTTTCTGGTAGTGGTGGAAAATCTTTTGGGTGATTATTTATTTGTGTGATTTGTGTTGTATTTTTGGGGAATTTTAATGAAGCGTCGTAGTTATTTATGTTATCTGTTGCCATAGCTTTTTTAATGTTTTTTTGTCTGGAGTGTTCTTCACATATTTTTGAAGTTGATTTATGATCCGTGCTTTTGCAATGAATGCAATATTGTCCGCATTCTTTGTGTTCCTCGTCGTTCTCTCCTTTTTTTTTTCCACAATTGAAACATCTTGTTTTTCCCTTGCATTGTTTTTTGGTATGTCCGTATAAAAGACAATTATAGCATTGAGTGACCGGTGGGATAAATAATGTAATTTGGAAAGGTAATTCGCATAAGTGGATATATCTAGGTAATTCTTTGGTTCGAAAAGTTAATACTATGGATTTTGTAGGAATATATTTGATTTGTCCTTCAACTATAGTTCTTCTATTTAATCTGAAAATATTTATTATTTCTCTTGGGCTGGAGGCCATTTCTAGAATTTCTTCATTGGTAAAATCGGTGTCTACGTGTCTTATTATTCCTCTACAAGTTACCTGATTTAGAGGTATATATATGTTATATCCTTTTTCTTTGAGTATTTTATTTTCACAAAATTTGTTGGCCGCTAGATAATTGTTGAATTCAATGCCTAGCCTGTTAATTCCTTTATTTCTAATCTTTGTTATATCTTTTAATTTTAAATTGTGTATTTCTTTTGCAATCTTTAGGTGGTTATATTTGCCGATATTATTTCCAGATATGTCTGTAGCTTGAATCATCACTATGTATGGCGCGTTGTCGGTGTTATTGTAAAGAATGTTGTTTTTACTAAGGTTTGGGATGTTAGTTGTCGATTGTCCGTGTGCTGTTGTGTCGTCGGGGGGGAGATTATCTCCCCCCTCTAACGTGGTCATTTTGTCGTTTGTTTGATTCCCTGTAGATTGTGTTTTTATCGGTCTTTGTTAAAAAGTTGTCTGATATTAACAAGGGGGAAAGGTTTCAACAAAGGTGTGTTAATAAATTGCACTCACTTTGTGTCGCTCTCGCCTCTCGATGTTCCACTGTCGGTCGCCCAACATGAACTGGGCTCGATATTGTTACACCATAAACTTACCTAGAAATCCCGATATCTATTCAAATCGAGATAATCCACCGTAATCCACAGAAGAGGTAACCTATAAAAATAATTCTTCTTCTTCTTCTACGTTTATTTGGCCTCTGCTGCCAGGGCGAAAAAAAATTGCAAGTCTGCAACCAACAGTGCTTGTAGTAGCTTATCTGTCACCGAAACATTTACAACTATTAGGCATAGATCACACTTATGTGCAACCTGATCCAATACATTCCAAGGTTGCATATGGTCTAGTATTGTTAGTATGGCCACTACACCATTAGTATAATCGCCAAGTGTCGAATGCTCAGCGGAAGCAAAAAAATACTGATTGTAAATTTCATTCAAATTAACAAGTACTTTTAACTGATACTTAACTTGTACTTGAACTGGTCATTTAAGATTGATGTATGAAACTAGGAAAGAACCACACAACTTCACTCTAATGCTCTGATCACAAGTAGCCTAAAAACATTGTTGAAAGGAGAAATAAAACCAAAATTAACCCTCAACTTCACAGTAATATATTCACAGTGATCTACGGTCAGCAACGTGGGTGACTGTAAGAGCACTCCTCAACTCCTCTTCGCTGGTGACGACATCGCTGTAAAAGAAGACAACCTTGGAAGCAGTCGTCTGCACGAAACCATTGTCGGAGAAGTGCCCGTCAACGTCGTGAGCGTCCAGCCAGACAAACAGGGCATTCTTGTCGGTAGTGACAGTGATCTCGTAGACCTCCTTGTACGGTAGTTTACTCACCGAGAACTGGAAAAATTAAATTGGTCATAGATAGATTAACTATAAGTGTGTTAGTTACTTGAAGGTTAGGTTGCCCTAAGTTTGACTCCTTCAATTTGGCTGGTAAAACAAAATTCTCCGGAGCAATCAAATCGTCATTTACATCCAGGGCAAGGGTGATGAAGCAATCCAGTCTGGAACAACCGGTTTCTAGCAAAAACTCGTCCAGGTCTGCGATCTTCTTGATAACCTTAGCCGATCCAGCGTCCTGAAACGAAGTCATTATCGTAGACCTACATTATCAAAGTACCGAAAAGTTTTCGTACCATATCTATTTTCGTCACGGTTGTCTGATCTGATGGTCCCAATTCGTCATACCTGCAGACGCTAATCGTCGCAGTCGCCCTGTATAGAATCCTAAGATCAGTCACTACGAAGAAGTTTAAGGAGGTTACGTCGTTTTTGGTCTCTAGCCTCCCAGATATGATGACGGGATCGAAGAATTTGTAAGCATAGTACTGCAGCATCTTCCATTTTCCGTAATAATCTAAGGTAGTAAAATAAAGAAAACCGTAATAGGTCTAAGTGAAAAACAGTACCGATTCCGGACCAAGACGGAGCGGTCCACACGTCGTTGAAGTGATAATAAAGCGTTCCCATCGTGTAGCCATGATTGGACTTTGTAGCGTTTCGGTAACTTCGGTACACCTCCGTTTGGAGTTTCATACCGACAGCTTGGATAATCTACATTTGATGTTATTAGTAGGTAACTGCTTTATTTATTTATTCTCACTTACCTGAGAGTAATATGAGAACACTTCAAAGTAGCTCTCGTCATCGCTGTCCGGGAGCTCCAGCTGATGGCCTATGAGGGTACGCATGACGTCGTAACCGTCCGTGTAGTGTTGCCTGCTCTGCATGAACTCCCCATCCAGACTTAGGTCCGACACGTTCCCGAACGTGTCCCTCAGGAACGATTCCTTTGCCGGCAGGGATTGGATGCCGTAGGCCGAACAGAACCTGGGGATCTTGTAGCTGGTGAGGTTGAACGGGTCGTTCTCGTAGTTGAAGATGTGAGCTAAAAACGGTAAAGGTTTACATAAAAGGTAGCCTGAGCTGTAAATATGATAGATTTTGCCAGGTTTGCTCATTGGAGACATTTTGTTTTAAAATCTCCTTAGAGCTTACCGTCGCCTGAGGAAAGAGCGTTACGGTCGTCGTCGATGGCATCATCATTCAGTTTTCCGTTGGTTGGTGTCGATGAAATGAAAATGCCTCTATTGTTAGTAAGACGAAGGAATTCCGCCTTTATGGTGTCTCTTAGGGAGATGTAGTTATTTACAAAGTACTCCTTATTCTTCTTGATGTGATACCTAAAATTAAAAAATGGATTGGAATTACAATTAGAAATTACCCAACAGAGTAATGGTAACACTTACCTATTATCTGCTATTGCCTGTTCTCCTTCATCGTTACCGCAGAACAGAACAACACTCGGATGACCGTAAATTCTCTTCACTTGGTACCGAACCTCATCCAGAACGTTCCTAAAAAATAAGAGATGCAACAGTTAACACAGCTAGTTCAAACTAAGCCCAGATACTATCCGTTTCAGGTATACTAATCCCTGGCTAATAATTCGAAACCTAATTGATATGTTTACTTGAAATGGATAAATAGTTCCAAGGTATGAATTGACTGTCTCACTCAAGATAATCCTCATAGTCCGAGGGGTAGCTGTAATCGGTGAACATGAAGTCCTGCCAGACCATCAGTCCGAGCTCGTCGGCTATCTCATACAAGGCATCCGATTCATAGACGCCACCGCCCCATATCCGGATCATGTTCATGTGTTGGTCGCGGGCGTAACTCAGCGACTTGTAGATCTGTTGTCGGTCCTGGCCCAGCTCGGGCTGGAGGCTGAACGGGACCGTGATGGTACCCTTGACGAATACGGGCACGTCGTTGACTCTGAAGTAGAATTTGCTACCGTCGTCTGAAACGAATCATCGTGAAGATGTGACGATGTTTGTAGAGATGGACTTCGTACCGACATCTTCTTCGATGAGCTCGATTTTCCTGAAGCCGACCCTCACGCTCTTCCAGCTGATCTCGGCACCGTTCGTGAAGGTAACGTTCAGCCTATAGAGCTTCTGGTCGCCGTACTCGTTCGGCCACCACGAGTCCACCTCGTCCTGAAAAAGTTTTGGAGTTCGAACGGATCGGTCGCAGGCACTTTTTTAGAACATAATATACCTAAGGTGACCAATTTTTTTACAATGCAAGGGTGGGTGAAAAAATTTAAGCAAAAAATCTCTCTCACTTCTCTTTAGCCTACACCTATTTCATTCTAACTCCTATGGCTTCACACTGAATTCACACTGAAAATAACCTCCTCACCTTCCTGAACATCCATGTAACGGTTTGTACCATGTCGCCGTAATCGTTCGGTACGGTGACGACGTCATAAGTGGTGACGTTGGTCCAGTATGGGAACTGGAACTCAAGATTTAGGCTCCCCTCGATCCTGTTGCGGTTGTTGCCGGCGAAATGGACGGTCACTACCAACTGCCAGGATTCGTCATCGTAATCTACTGTCTCAGTCAGGACGTGTCTTATTATGGTCTCGTTGTAACCCTCGACGTAGGCGTACTTCCTGGGAGAACGAATTAATGAGGATACAAAAAACCATTATTCAAATTACGTTCAAGAGTAATTAATCTAATTCTTATTATCGATTATATAGATCTAAGGCAGGTAGTATGTGCCCAGAGCATTTTACGTATTCCTGTTGTAGGAATAATAGATAATTAGTACTTTATGTCTCATATGTTTCCGTCTCACCATATCCCCATGGAAGGAATGCTGGGTCCGAAACTGGAACCGAAACTGGCCTGCATCTTCCTCAGCATGAACACATAGCAGTCTCCGTTGTAAGAGTCAGGCGGACAAGCTGGCAGTAACTTTTGTATTTCGGAATGTGCCTTGTAGAGCCTGCCGACTTCCGATACGGGCGCGTTTAGTTTCATTTCGAAGGTATTGTACTCGTCCTGGGGACATTACAAATATTATGTTGGGAACAATTTGAAAAGTACTATCTCTTACAATGTATAGATGCTTCAAATCGAAAATGTACTGCTTGAACATGTTGTTGAGAGTGCCAAGGGGGTAACCTTGGAGGAACATCGTACCGACGGTGTCTACCCCATCCAACACGAGGTTTATGTGTTCGTGCTTGGGAATGTCCAGATCTTAAATAATTGAAAACACCCCAAATATTTCACTAGAAAGTAATACTCCCTTCATAAACATATATAGATTAAAGTACCTACCTTATTGCATACACCCTATAATAACATTCAGTTTATAATCTTTATTATTATTATATAACTTTAATCCTAACATATATAAAAATTTCGCTTACCGACGAAGATGCTGGTGAACGCCCACGTTTTGGTCGACAGCCACTTAGTGGTGACTTCGCTGTTCTTCTTGTACAAGTACTCATTCGCTCTTATTGCCCTCTCCTGGGCTATGCGATATATCCCGTCTATCCCTTGAGACTTGTACTCGGAACCTTGAGGAACAAATTTTAGTGAAAGCGAACACACAACACATACCTCTGTAGGTCTTACTGCTGACTTTGCTCATCCATGCCGAAATGTTGGTCACTTTGACACAAAGACAAGAAGTTAATAACAGAGTCAAGAAGGAAAAGGTAAAGGTGATGTTCATTTTGATGTCGACGGATTGAAACTACATATGTACTTGGAATAATTAGGAAACTATAGATAAATATCTTGAGATAAGCTTCAAGTGTCATCGGGATACAATGGGAATTACGTACAGTTGTTCAGAGAGCGGAATTTCACAAGTGACCATTGAAAGATATTAACTGCACAGATAATTGTGGAGTAGTACTTTGCTCACGTAGAGGATGGAATTAAACGAAGTCTGCTAGATGATCGCAGTATATTGCAACAAAGTTCTACGAACAAATAAAAACTTTCATATTTTCTTTTACCGAACGAATCTTCAACACAGTTACAATACAAAAATAGAATATATATTATAAAACGCAAATGTGTGTTTCCTAACGCTGCTAATATCAACGTAAGTACTGTTGTGTCTAGCAACAATCCCATATCGTAGGGGAAACAGATTTCCTAATCTCTCAAAACATTACATAACTTAAATAATAATTAAAAAACAATCACAAGAAAATTTATAAATAAATAACTAGTTATTAAAAATTTAAGATTGGAATGCTTCAAAAATCGAACAGTCTAAGTTATAATTTTAAAATCTTTAGCTAAACATGTTCTGCTGCGCTGCGTCGTTCTCGAAGTCGCTCCATGCATTGTTCAATTCCATAAATATTAACTTGGCAAGGTTTTCGTTATCGGTGCCCACTTGCTGCGGAACAACAAAATGACATTTATACCCTTAATCGAGTAAAAGAGATCAAAATTACCTTATCCGGGTGGACGGCCAGACAGGCCTTTCTGTAGGCCTTCTTCACGTCAGACGCGGTCACCAACTGGTGCATCTCGCACTTGTTCCACTTGGCCCCCTCCCACATTATCGTGTGCATCGAGCACAGCAAGGCCCTGATGTTATTGGTCTTGCCCTCTTTCTACAAAACACAAACTTCAAGTAGCACCTAGTTCGAAATACTAATTTTACTTTATAATGTGTAATACATGTATGAGAAGTCAAAAACCATTAGTCCTGCCCTGATAACACGGTGAAATATCCCGCTTAATACACTATGTACTGCGCAAACTCAGAAGTAGGTCAATTTGCCCAATGGGGTGCCAAATTGTTCAGAACTGATTGACGTTCTAGAGCTTATATTTCTGTGGTTAATACTGATAAGTCACTACAGTACCTTTAAAAGTCACTGGTGGAATTAAACACATCACCAATTAAAATATTCTTAACACATCCTCTAGCGACCAAGACAGTTATAAATCCTCACCCATTCCGAGACCTTCATCTGCTCCGGATCCATGTACGTCGACATCTCCTCTTTCCTCATGGCGTTGATCGTCCTGGGGGCGTTGTCTTTCTTTCCAGTGAACGAATACCCTTGGGAGCCCAACAGGTCCCCAAATATATCATCACCTTTCGGCTTGTTCTTATCATCGTTCTGCTGCTGCTGTGGCTGTTGGTTCTTACCAGCAGTTTCAAAGTGCGAACGGCTATAATCAGGCGACTTTGCCTGGTGCTTCGGGGAAGCGTTCGTCGAGGCTCCATGCTGAGGGGTCGTAGGGGGCACGAGGTTCGGAGTCTGCGTGCCGCTCAAGTTCGAACCCAAATCACCTAAGGGACAATATGGAAATATAAATAAACAAAAAAGAGGTTATGACTGATTGAAACCCACAAATATGAATGAATATAAATTCATCGAAGAGAGTAAATATATCGGAACGGTAATTTATTGTTCCTACCGAACAGCTCGTCCGTTTTCGGCTCGACGACCTCCTCCTGGACTTGCTTCGGAGGGGAGGTGAAGTTTCCCCAACCGCCCAGCAGGTCGTTACCGTCGCCCCCACCACCGATGGTACTGAACGGATCGAACGGATCTACCGGTTTGGATTTCGGCTCGGAAACGTAATCAGTTCGGGACATGTCGTCGCCTAGACCGCTAAGGAGATCGAAGTTTGAGCTGCAAGAGGGAATATAGATTATAGAATTGTAAGTTAGATAGGTTACTATCCTACTAGGGTAAGTATATGATTATTTATGGGTGTTTTAAAATACATCCATAGTATTAGTTAGTCTTGAAACACTAACACTCATTTTCACTGTGTTTAATTATAATTATTGGATAACAGCGTCTTGAAGTTACTGAATCAACATACTGATTTCTCTTATTATTTTAATACCTCATGAAGGGCCCTGATTATCTCTCTAACAACCGATCAAATGTAACGATTGACTGATATGGGCAATTGTGCCCTTTTTAGCCTTGTCTGTAGAATACATAGCTGCAATTACTCACCTAGGTGAGAGATTCGTAGTCGCAGCGTTCCGCACTTGAGAAGCGGACCCGAGATTAAGCAGATCGACAGACTCCTCCAGTAATTTTACTGGTTCCTCCGCTACCTAAAATATAACACATCTATATTGAACTTGTTTTATTAATAATTCGCCAACAAAAATGATATCGTACATCTCAACCAATAACAGGAAGAAAAGTAGACCAAGAACATTGTGGAGAAAAGGAATAGAAGAAACTATGAGGAAAAGGAGAATGAAAAGAGATTGGGAAAATAGAGGAGAATGAGATTGAAGTGCAGGGGTAGCAGCCTCAATATAAATATACACACACATAACCTACAAATCGTGATATTGCTGTTTAAGCCAGTGTTAAATAAACATTTGTTATGACTCACCGTTGCAGTATCAGCATCTGAACCGCTATCTGAATCCCTACTATCTAATACTACATGGGACGGAGGGGCAGGCTTCGGCGGCCTCTCCGGCGGTCTCTTAACATTAACCTGCGGTTTCCTAACTGGTTTGCTAGCTATAAGAAGATAATCGACTCGCAATAAACGACCACCGATCCACATCAGACAAATCTGTTACCGAAATTATCGACCGTCTCGTCTTTCTCCAGCTGAGACGAGAACACGGTATCCGCCTGCCGGACGGTCTGGTCGGTTTGCCACGGGGCAGGCTGGGACGGCCTCTTCTCCGTGTCGGTCACGAAGACCTTCAGGTACACGGCGAACCGGTCCTGGTAGTGGTCCTGGCCCTCGGCGAGATCGTCCAGATCGGACCTGGGAAAAGAAAATATCAGCGACTGTTCGACTGAACGTGATGGCGTTAGTACTTGGTGAATTTCAGCGTCGTCTCGTGATCGGTAATGTAACCGGTATGGAATTGGATCTGGCAGATCTTGATGCCGGTCGCCTTTCCTTGAGTCAAGGCGCCTCCGAGAATGTTCCTCGCGTGGTAGACTATGAGGCAGACGTCACCGCACACTGTCGCGTTAATTGGCAGTAGACACTATAAAAATCATAATAAAATTGTTATTACCAGTGTTTATTTAAATTTGAGAGCATATTTGGTCAACACTAATTATTCTAGTTTAGTTATAGAGTTATATTTCTTTCTCTACCACCTCCTCTGAGGTCAACTACCATCACAACTCTTCTTATTTACGATACTGTAGCTTTGAACTACAGCTACAGCAGTTGTTCAAATTATTTAACCACAATAAATCATTACTGAGAATATATCTGTAAGAATTGTAAGCCTTTCTAATTTTACCTTGCCTTCAGTAACATTGAACAACCTCATCCTCTCGTAATCTTGTAACGTCGACAGGATACATCGGTTCTCGCTATAAATCTCTAGGTAAGGACGACAACCATCCCTGAAACAATCAAACATGTATGTGGGAAGACTCGATAAGCATCGCCTTACCTCATTTTAGTAAAAAGCGGTACGGGTTGCATTTGCAAGGAGATCAAAGTGACTGGCTTATAATGAGGGTAAAGCGGGGGATCCCTAAGGATGTCGGCAAGGTAATAAAGGTATCGCAATTCTGAAGGCCTCATATTCGGCGGGCAGCGTTTTATGGCGAACATCTGAAGCGCGTCTTCCGGCACCTCGAACAGCCCCGAGTAGATCAACAAGCCGCACACCAATGTTGCCGATGTCGCTTTCCCATCCTAAAATCATGTAATAAAGCAATATGAACTGTACATATATACCCATTGCTTCCCAAAAGATTGATCATTTCAGAGAAATTTACTTTATCGCAAAAAGCGTTGACAGGATTAGATTGCTTTTCATTGTTAGCAAATCTATGAATTTTTTATCTCATTAATGAGTAGCCTGTTATCGCTAGCACTACTGGTTTAGTTGAGCTGTTTGATTAATGCCAACATGATGTATTGCCTAATTAAAAAATGGCAGACATGCATATATGCACCAATCACCTAAGAGTGAGCATTTTCCTTACCATACAATGTATCACAACAACATTCCTACTATCACCCGAGAGATACTGAAAGATATCCTCGCATAGCTGATATAAAGAGTTCAGGAGCGGAGCCCTGAAGTGTTCCGGATATCCGAAGCTGCAATCTATGATCCGGGCCGTGCCGAATTTACCATGGTAAGGCTTACGGGACAGGTTGTACACGGAGAATCTCGAGTTTGGATACCTCGTCTCCAGGAAAACCTTGACATCTTCTATGTGATTCGTCCGATAGGTCGATTCGAAACCTTCCGAGGGGTATGGCATCACTAGGATCTTCGATGTGATGTAGCTGATGTCCAAATCGGTCCTACCCATGGTTCTGGAAGGGATAAATTATAATTAAGTGTTTTTTAAGTAAACTTTCTAAATAAAGTTCCTATTTTAAATTTTTTACATAAAATAAATAAGTTTCTAAATAAAGTTTCTTATATAGTTTTTGAGTTTTTTGTACCGGTTGGTCCTTATCTTCATCTTTCAGGCAGCTTTCTCTTAGTTTTAATACTAGAATAAATATTTAATATTCTACATTTTCATACTTACTGTTGCACAGTGGCCTTAAGATTCTTAAGGAAGCTCCCAGCTCCCCCCCTGATACTAGAGAACAGCCCCGCGGACGGCGTTTGCTTCTGATCCTGCCCCCTCTGCAGTTGTGGCGGAATTGCCGGCGGTGGTCTCTGAGGAGGCGGAGCTGGTCTGTGAGGAACCTTCAAAAGACACTAATAAATTTCATTCCATCAATCAAATCCAAAGACATTACGGAAGGCCTGACTTGTTCCTGTGGCAGATGAGGAGGAGTTGGTCTAGGCGGAGGCGCAGAGTTATTGTTATCGCTCAGAGGTGGTACGTTCTGTGATAAGATGAGCGGTGTACGTAAGTTGTAGTTGTTCGATTCGGCTATGGCTGCGACCCTTTCCAGCACGCCTGATATCGACAGTCTTTGGTCTGGGTTCGCCACTAAACAACCCCCTGAAAAAAATTAAATTATAACTACCTCACTACATACAGTGAAAATTCGTTCAAGAATTGAATAATGGGATCAGTTCCATATCAAAGATGAAACTTGATATACGCCCATTTTTCGCAGTTACAGAATGAAATATATAGGTATAAACAACAATGGTAGTAACTTTTAATATTCAAATATCTTACAATCTTCATAAGAGACTTAATTGTTCTTCTGCTTATCCCTGGTTCTAGATATTTTTCACAAGATATAAGTCTAAGGTTATGTAGTATTACTTTTTCCTTACCTTTTTCCCTTTTCCCAATTTCATTACAAGAAAATGTCATACTTACTGATTATGTCGTGGAAACAGGAATACCTCGGATCAGGCGGCAGTGAATAATTAGCGTTAATTATCCGTAGTTTCGCACTGTCCTCGAACGGATGTTTCATATAACACAACATGTAAAGTATACAACCTAGTGCCCAGATGTCGACCGGTAATCCTATACTGTAGTTGTTCCACGTATCAACCATTTCTGGCGCACGGTACATCGGGGTCGTGAAACGAGCCATCTAAAACCAGCATCATCGCTTATACATTCGTTTTACATCGTTTCAATCTTACGTTCTCCTCGAGAGTGGTGTGTTGATTGGCAGACCACGTCAAGTCCGGTCTGAAGACTTCCGTGGTGGCCGAGCCGAAATCGCACAGTTTGATCGTACTCTCGCCGCTGATCAGGAGGTTCTCGATCTTTAGGTCTCGGTGAATTATCGGGGGCACCTGGGCGTGCATGTGAGAGACCGCGCGGCATACTTGATAGAATATGCGGCAGATGGTGTCCGCGTCGAACGGTGTGGTGCGATTCTGTAGGATCTCCACTAATGATCCACCTAAAATAGGAAAGGGTTATTTATTGGTTTATTTTTAGATCAGTTTGCTGTAAAGGTCTGTCGAATTTAAAATCACCTCAAATTTAGTGATATGAGGTTAATGTGAACTTCCTCTTTTCTCAAAGGGAAAATCTGGGATATATGCCTGATACCTATACAGTTAAAGTTCATTGTAATGTAGTTATGTAATACTCCGAGATACTTATAACGGCAGTGTTAATTACCTGGACAGAGCTCTGTAACGAGTAAGAACTCAGACTGGCCGTGTTGCGTTTGAGCCTTGTCGATAAACGTGGCGGACAAATACTGTATTATATGGGGATGACCGGACAACTTCTTCAGTATCCCTATCTCTCGCATTATATTAACCCTAGCCTCTTCGTCGGCGGCCAGGAGTCTCTGAAACGTTCACACATACCAGAAAAGTTAAAACTCATCACAACTTCGAACGGGATACCTTCAGGGCGTACTCCTTCCCCGTCGCGACGTCCTGGGCGACGAAGACCACCGCGAAGCCGCCTGGGGGGCGAAATTACGTTCAGATCGAAACCTCTAAGTCACAAAATCGACACAAACCTTCGGCGAGGACCTTCCTTATCCTCAGCTTCACGTTCGATATCTCGACGACCTGACCGACGAAGCTGTTCTCGGGTTGTCCGTTCGCGGGGCCGCTGAAATACTCGAAGGCGGACTTGAATAGTTCACTCATGTTTCGGCTGTTTTCTCGGTTTTTTTCTTGCTGGAAAACGATTTAATGGATCGACGACTCCTCCGCAAACATGTCTTTTACCGAAACGTCAAAGTTCAACCTGGTTCACAGAACGAGTACTTTCTCGATCACAGAAAGTAAATAAAGGAATTTTTCTGCCAAAGTTTTATGTCTTGTGACTCGTTCGTTCCGTGCCGCTAGGAAAAAAAAAATGGTTGCGCTCAAAATGACGTGAGGGTGTTGTCTGGTGATGTCCTCGCCGGTATTTAAGTCCGAAAAGAAGCACCCGACCGTTAGGAGAGCGTATCGACAGCGAGAATGGCGTACTATTACTACAAGAAGGCGATGGGCGCCTTCTGGAACGAGGACGTGTGGCTGCCCCCGAACACGACGTGGGCCGACATCGCCCCCGACGCGATACCCGGCGTCCGGCACACGGACCCCATGCACCTCTTCTATCCGCTACCGATGGCGCTCGTCATGCTGGTGCTCCGCTATTTATTCGAGAAGTAAGTACATGTCGTTGCCCTGTCTGAAGTCCTTAATGCGGCTTCTCGCAGGTACTGGTTCGCGCCCGTGGGAGTATCCGTGGGGATAAAGAACACGAGACCGAAGAAGGCTCCCGAGAATCCCGTCCTGGAGAAGGCCTACAACGAGACCAAGAGGTGGAAACATAAACAGGTAAAGGTGAAGGGGGATGGGATTAGTCATCCTGTTTATCTCTGTTTGTTCTTATCTGGGAATTGGGAAAGTGGAGTGATTTTGTGTGTGTGTAAGATGACAAGTTCTTTTCGGTTTATTTTCGTCTCCTAATGAGGCCAAGTTGAACTTTGCAACTGGGAGTCGATTCGTTTCCTATTGGATTCATATGTCGTTTCATTAAAATCCTAATGTATTTGATAGTTCCTTGAAACATTTGAAATTGTAATTAGCAATCACACAAGCATTGATCAGTATAAATTATACACTGAATCAGATGAAAATTTCGGTATTGTCAAATTTGCGACTCGTATTTGAATATTGAAACCTCGATACAATGATTGGTTATGTCATCAGCAGTAAATTAAAATTACATTTTTAACCAATATCCTTGGGGTGCTTCATTAACTGTCATGAGAACCATTTGCGAAAGTAAAGAACTTGTTATGAATAAGTTTTTACGAGTCCATTTAACAATAACAAGGTTTGTATTATGTTGTAATTGCTAAATGGATCGTAAAACAAGAGAAAACCGTAAACAAATTAGTGCCAATATTCTTATTAAAATGGGATTCAAGTTAGAACTAAAATGTTAAAGTCTACAGATGGATTGTATGTTTTGGCCCTTCAATAAAATTACAAAAAATCATACCAATTTCTATATTGTAAAGTTTTTTTAAATTTTTACTAAACCTATCCCATATTCAGATTCAGGGTTTGGCGAAGCAGATGGACATGACGGAGAGGCAGGTGGAGCGTTGGCTGAGGCTGCGGAAGAGCCAGAACAAACCGTCGACGTTGACTAAGTTCTGCGAGAACTCGTGGCGGTGCCTCTATTACACTTTCAGCTTCATTTACGGCATAACGGTGCTTTGGAGCAAGCCGTGGCTGTGGAACATAAACGAATGCTGGTACGTACTCGAGTCGTCGGTCACAGTTCGTGTCTTTTCGCCTCTAAGAACTTGGCCCTCGTGGGTTCCCTCGCGCTTTTACTCCTTTGAACCTTACCGGGTCTCCTCTCCTCGCCGAAGTTGATCCTCTTCAGTTGTTCGAGTATCGCTCTATCGTCGTAAGGTCCTTTGTTGGTTTTGTCGCGGTCATCTGTTTGTGTCTTAACTTGTTCGTTTAATACGGTCTTGTTTATCGGTGTAGTTCTTCTTAGATGTGAAGATTCCGATAAATCTAGTTCTTCCTTGCGTTTCATCGGATTCCTTCCTATGAAGGATTTAGCTCGTTTTAACTTCTCGAACATCGCATTGGTATTATTGTGAAACACTGTACTGAATGGATGACTCTGTGGGCTATTGTATTGCGTTATCTTTTAATTGATAAGGAGTTATCAGCGGCACTGATGCATTCCTTGTCATTTTATTCAGAATCTCAAAAATAATTAATTACAGTTAAATGAATTTTTGCCTATTACGGAGATATAGCATGACAGCAATTAGTAGTTGAGGATTTAGTTTTTATCTCAACAGGACGAAAAAGGTTTATTGTACCCAATTGGGAGGTATTGTTAGCGATTAGCAGATTGGGTGAAAATTTGTAAAACATACACCTTCACTCATTCATATATTAGGCTATGCTAATTGAGGTCACTTAAAATTAAATCGCGTAGTTCTTAATCTATGTCAAGACAAAAGTTGATCGTTTAATCCAGACTAATTAAGAAGTTCCAAAATATGTTTAATTGGACTTTATTTTTTGTATTAGCCTAAATCCCAGATATGTGGTAAATACCTTAAGGTATTGTCATTACAGCCTTATCAACAAATTTTTCCAGCTATTTAAAATTGAAATATTTCCAATTCATCGGATTCTTGTCACCCTAAATTAAAATTTCATACAAACCCATCGAGGTCGATATGGCATTCTTAATTGTAAAATATGTTTTAATTAGACTTACTTGATGAAATACCATATTATTATGAAATATATTTCTACGTCAGCTTGAATATCAAGACGCATGGTACATCTTCAAATCTATATGGTATATCCATAGTTAGCAGCCTGGGTCATTCAACCACAATAATTAATCATGCCATAATAATCTCCTATTTATAACTAATCTAATGTGAATTTGTGTTTTTTAGGACTGATTTTCCTCACCAGAGCGTCACAAACGACATTTGGTGGTACTACATGATTTCCATGTCCTTCTACTGGTCGCTGTGCGTCAGCCAATTCTTCGACGTGAAACGGAAAGATTTCTGGCAGATGTTCATCCATCATATCGCAGCTATATTACTGATGTGTCTATCCTGGATAGTTAATGTTTTCCGTATCGGAACGTTAGTGTTGGTGGTACACGACTGTGCTGATATATTCTTAGAGGTAGGGAGACTGATATTCGGAGAGAGGGTGTGTAGTAGTACATGTTTACGTTTTCAGGCTGCGAAGATGGCCAAATATGCCGGATATCAAAAGTTATGTGATACGTTTTTCGCTATACTGACGGTATTATGGATTGTGACTAGACTGGGGGTGTTCCCCTTCTGGATCATCCGCAAGTAAGTCGCACTGATCTGATATTTCCGAGAGCGTTTTAAACGCTTGCTTGTTTTTAGTACGTCGATCGATGCACCAAAGATAGTCCCGATGTTCCCCGCCTACTACATCTTTAACTCTCTGCTGATCCTCCTGCTGGTCCTCCATTGCTTCTGGACCTACCTCATCCTGAAGATAGCCTATTACTCGCTGAATGCTGGTCATATGGAGGGGGACATCCGTTCCAGCAGCGACGAGGACGAGATTAGCGAGGAGACGAACAACTCCCATTGATGCCGAATTTCTTAAAGGAGGCAACTTTCATCCTTTTTCTTTTAGTTTCTTGCCATGATGCAGCACTTCCTTCTCCTTTAAAAGGTAACTTTAACGTCTGAAATGAATTTCTTAAGTAATCATAACTGTTACCATTACGTAAAGTTCAGATCTAAGTACATATTTAAAAAAAAATTATATATAAATATCTATATTCTAGTTAAAGGTGTTGAATGTCTTAAGATGTTCTATTACGAAATTAATTTAAGGACGTGTATTTTAGTTCGTTGCACTTCATTTTTGTTAAGTATTTATTACTTTGAACCGGTGGCGAATCTTTTGACTTAACATTCCATAAGTACTTGATTAGACATCACATCCCTCCTTTCGAGTTTTTAATGTGAACAGCTTCGAGTAACAATATTTTTGTAATCATTTTGTCCCCTTCTGCCTGAACTTTTGTATGATCCGTACAAATTTACAAATGTTGAATGGATTTTTATGTTCGCTATTTGTAATTGTCATAATATACATTTGATATTTAACGATCGATGACTTTTATTCACTGTAGTACAATGTAATTTTATTTATAAAATTTAATAAAAAAATATTTACACCTACCACTACCTATGTACATGAGAGAGTTTTGTAGTCTTTTATCACTGGGCACTCTTTCCACTTTCAACACCAGAGTTTCCTCTGTCTACTCTTCTCCGACAGCTTATTCTTCAAGTCCTGCTTGATGTTGACGCTGTCGTACCTCTTCTCCTCATAGTAGCCCGACGAGTAGCTGTGCTCGTACTGCTGTTGCACCTTCACCGCCTTCTGCTTGCTCGGGTCCAGGAACTGTTTGATCAGGGGGCCCGTCGGGTCCTCGACGTGCCTCCGCTTGATCTGCTGCTGCTCGTCGGGCGTGTGGTTCTTCACGTGCTTCCTCAGGCTGCTCGGGTCCGTGTACTTCTTGGTGCAGCCGATCACCTGGCAGGCGTACGGTTTCTGCGGATAAAGTTTGTTTTAATCGGGTTGTGTTATTTGTTTATCACAGTGTGGGTGAAGATTATAAGTAATGTGATTATACAAATGGTACCATCTTGGGGTTTGAATCCATTGGTGTCAAAATGCTTAACCCATTGGTCACGGGAGGATATTTCATGCAAATAATGTCAACAGGAACAAATAGAATGTTGTAGAAGGTAAATAAGGGAATTTGTCGAAGTGGTACCTAATGGATCTCTATGTAAAGCTTTGGAGCCATTCACAAATTGCGTGACGCTTCCAGGTAAGGGGGGGGGGGGAGAATTTGGAAAATATACTAGAACATTATGGAAATTTCAGGTAAGTACAATAGAATGGAACGTTGCAGAAATCCTGTAGCCTTCTTGAAATTTGTAGAAAAACTACATAGACTATTCTAGAGGGTTGTGAAAATCAATAGGGCTAGTTTCAATGTTTCTGAAATTTGTGGAAATGAATAGAAATTTGTGGATTTATTGAACATTCCAGAATTTGTCCAAATGACCAAGAACACGTGTGCAACAAACCTGTAAGAAACTACAATATGCGTTTCGTAGGGTCTACTGTCATTTGTCACTCAGAAGCCTCAGAAGATAGAGAATCCGGGGTGAGGTAGGGTTCTGGTTAGTCAAGGAAGAAGTTGAAGGGATGATAAAATTATACCAACTAGTCGGGATAAAACCCATCTAAGTTGCATGAAAACATTTAGATGAAGATATCAGAATGCGCGTTTGTAGATGTAATTACAGTAGAAAGACCAAAGCGTCCTAGAAGGAAACTGAAAATGAACCTAAAATCATGCTAATATCTAACGAGGAACCGCAAATCCAATTTAAAGTTAAGTGGAAACTATATGCAACTTTGGCAGCTTTCAAGCTTCGGTAAATGGGTACTGTGTTAGAAGAAATGAGGAATGAGATACCTATGCTGTTCCTAAAATCACATTACTCAAATCCTCAAAAATGCCACTTTTGCTAATTCCTATAGTTATCCCCCCAACACCCCACATAAATCTTATCCATTTTCGTCACTTACGGTATCGAAATGAGTCCGTTGGTGTTTTGCCCTGTCGGAACTGTTGGAGAAGCTCTTGGTGCAACTGGAGAACTGGCACAAGTACGGCCTCTCCCCGGTGTGGCTCCGCTGGTGGATCTTGAGGTTCTCCAGGCGGGAGAACGCCTTATTGCAACCCTTAAACTGACAGAACCTGATAGAATCAACCCCACCGGTCAGTCACGTTCACACTTACGGGGCACTTGTTCGGTTTCTCTCCGCTGTGGACCCTCATGTGGATCAACAGCTTGTACCTCGCGTTGAACGGTTTGGTTTTCCGTGGACAGTTCTCCCAGTAACACGTGAACTCTTCGCCTGGAACAGTTTTGATCAGTTAGGGGAGTAATATGAAGAAATTATTTTGAATTTTTGTTTCCTACCAAACGGTTGATTTCATTAGTAAGAAATCACTTTTGTACTAGGTACTAGTAATGCACTTATGTTTACTTAGAAGCTTTGTTAATGGTACTTCATATTGATTCTCTAGAACTTGTCTTCTAATCTCCAAATAGATTCTGGTGAAGACATATGGTGAGAATTTCTTAAATTGATAATACTCGGATCAATAATAAAAACTGAACAAAATTAGGAATATTTGCGCTCTAACAACTCGCAATATTATAAGATCAGAGCGCGCTAGACGGTGACAGTAGGTTCACAGGGTTGTCATATTAGACTGGAATTCTGTACAATCCTTGCATATTTTAGGCACTGATTGTATTCTTTACACATTCTTACGTAATGAATAATATGCAATAAGTGTATTTTACGTTTATTTTACCACAGATATAATGTAACTGAGTGAAAGGGAAATAAACTAAAAATTGAAAAGGGGAAGTAAGAAGAGGGTTCATGCTGTCTTTCAGAAAGTGACAATGAAGAACTGGATTTTCGAAGAGACATTACGAATGTGTAGACTTGCCTTTTGTGAGTTAGCCTTAATAAGCACCACATGTGTGATATAAGCTGAGACACTAGTAAAGTCATTAAAGAAACCTTATTTCTGAGGGATGCCTCCATATGACATCCTATTTCTCTTTGGCACATCAAAAGAAAGAGGAAGTACAATCATCATCCCGTTCAGCTTCAACTCCTGCACTCACCTCGTTTGAGCTCGACGTGGCACTTCTCGATGTGCTTGACGAGGCTGGTCTGGCCGTCGTACGTCTGGTAGCACCTCTCCCACCTGCACTGGAAGTCCGTGGAGGCGCCCGGGTCCGCGAAGTCCTCCCTCAGCTTCAGCGGGTAGACGATGTTGCTGGAGCTGAGTAGCGGGTCGTCGTTCAGGAGCGCCTCGTCCTGCGGCAGCACCACCTGGTTGCTCTCCGCCGGGTCGAGGTAGCTCAAGTCGGTCTCTAGTATAGTGACGTTCGGGTCCGTCACGAAGTTGTTGCCGGTGCCGATCAGGTGGCCGAATTCGTTCTTCGGCGAGATCTGCAGAAGAATGTACTGTGAACTTAGGGACGAGTGAGCTAGGAGGTATAAAGTGTGTGGAAGTGGTTAACTTGTACTCGGGGGATGTTACCTCGTCGGCGAAGCCGAAGTCGTCGGCCGGCACGTTCCTCAGGTAATTGCTGAAGTCGAAGTTGTTCTGCGCGACCGTCGGCAGGAATCCCCCGACCTGCTCGAGCCCGCGTAGCTCCTCCAGCTCGATGTCCTCGAGGCCGTCGCACGCGGTCGTCGTCGCCGAAGGCTCGGGGAACTCCCGCAGCTCGCCCTCCTGGTACGAAGAAGTCTCGCTGCCGTTGACGTTCTGGTCGAAGTCGAGGACGAAGTCGTCGAAGTCGAAGTTCAGCTCGGAGTCGGGCGTGCTCATCGGCGAGTTGGAGATCAGGTAGTCGATGAGGTAATCGTCGCCGTCGTCGTCGTCGTCGTCGAGGAGCGACGTCGCGACGACGGCGTCCGAGGTCTTCGACGACTGGTTCTGGGCCTCGAAGAACGCCAGGTTGAAGCGCTCCATCAGCTCGGCCTGCGTCAGGTTCTCGATGGGGTCGTAGGTCTGGTCGAGCATGTCGAAGGCCTTCTGGAGCATCTGGGAGAAGGTTTGGTTAATAGGGAATAACATTTAAGTCTTGTCAACGAACCCAATTTGGAAAAAATCACAAAAGGTTATCTATGTTATCTATTTTATCTTGGGCCAAAATAGAATTTTCACTTGGGGATGAATGGTAGGTCAATGAGAAGTTTCCTTTTAAAAAACATTTTTGGTTTAAGATCACTAAGAACGTCTCCTGGAGACAGTTTTCTGGTATTTTGGAGTGCAAGTAGAAGACAATTTTTCAAAAAGTTATATCTCAGAAAGTAAATGGTGGACATGCTCTTGGGACTTGAAGAGGCTTTGCATGTTTATAAGTCAAAAGGGGATAAAGTCTACACCACTTTAGGAACACTTTAGCTTTACCGAGGTAACCTCAATAAAGCGTCAGTAGACTTTACTCCCTTTCGACTCATAAAGTAATTTTTAAAAGAAAGTCCATCCACTTTTGGCAGAATCCCCTCGTAAGTCCAACGAGATGAAAACGTGAAACCTAACAAAAACTGAATTGTAGAAGGTTGACATATCTCTCAAACTTGGCTATTCTTTATGGGAAATAAAACTGACTTGCCAACAAGTTTAATGATAGTTTCGACTGCTTAGCTTAGCAGTCATCTTCAGGCGGTCTAAACATCATTTCCAACAATGTTGTGAGATGTTACTTTTTGAAAAACTGTCTTCTACTTGCACTCCAAAATACCAAAAAATTAGGTCCCCAAGAAACGTTCCTAGTGATCTAAAACTGAGCAAGTAAAAAACATCTCGTTACTTAGTATACCTTTTATTCACTAGTGAAAATTCTGATTTAGTACGAGAAAGATACAGGCAACTCCTCGTGATTTTTCTCCCAAAATGAGTTGGTTTGGAATTTTCAAAAGGTGCAAGGATCTTTTTCGTAAAGTACTTACTTTCTTTTCGTGAAAAATTGTCTTAAAAAACTACAAAACTAGATTTTCCGAAAATGATCGTTCCAAGCGATTTGAAACTTTGCCGTGAAAATGCATAACTTCGATTTTTTGGCCCAAAAAGGGGAAGACAAAACCCTTGCGACTTTCCCCACAATGAATGGATTTTGGAGAAATTACGGTAGTCCACAATTGGATTATTATTCTTCGAAAACTCGTTTTGATATTAAAGAAAATAGGTTTCCAGAAAACTATCGGTCTTATCTGAAACTTTATCACAAATTTTATTATTTTATTGATTTCGAAATTGTGGAATTTCTCTTTTCTGGCAAGAAAAAGAGGAAGGTTGGTCCTTGGTGATTTTGTCCAAAATGGGTTGATTTTGAATTTGATATATCCTGGTGGACCTGGTGGTTCAAAATTGAATTTCAGATATTTCAGGGACAAACGAAATAAGATGATACCCTGATACCAGAAATCGAAGGATTTGTTTCATAAAGCACTTACTTTCTGAGGTATTAATTTTTGGAAAAGTGCTCCGAAAAAAAAAAAAAACAAAAAACAAAGTTTTCCGAAAACTATTTTTTTAGTTATCTGAAATTTCACCACAAATTTTAAAACCTTCTCATCAATCTACCCTTTTATTACGGGATTCAAAAACTTAGTTTTTTGACCCGAAAATGAGGAAGGTTTGACCCTTTTGCTTTTTACCCAAATTGGGTAAATTTTAGATCTAAATAACGGTGGTTCAAAATTGGATTTCAGATTTTTCCGTGACATATGAAAGAGGATATCCTTATACCAAAAGTAAAAGAACTTGTTTAATAGAGCACTTGCTTTCTGTGACGTTAATTTTTGAAAAACTTTTATCGCTTTTGAAAAAAAAAAGCAAACTAGGAAACTGAGTCTCCGAAAAGCTTAAGCTTAAGCTGAAATTCGAATTTTTTTTGCATGAAGAAGAGGAAGGCTAACTTGTGATTTTTTTTCCAAAATGTATCGATTTTGGATTTCCTAAAGTCTCGTGGTTCAAATTCGGGATTTCGACATTTCAGTAAAACTCTGAGGATTTTTTTTTATGAAGTACTTATTTTTGAGATACTGATTTTTAAAAAACTACTGTGAAAAAAAAAACAAAAAAGGGTAGGTTTCCCGAAAACTATTTTTTTTAGTAATCTGAACCTTTGCCACCAGTTTTGAATTCATCATCTTTCATCCATGAAATTCGAAAATTCGCCTTTCTGCCTGAAGAAGAGGAAAGTTAACCTTGTGAATTTTTTCAAAAATGTGAAGATTTCCTAGTCTCGTGGTTCAAATTCGGCATTTCGACATTTCAGTAAAACTCTGAGGATTTTTTTTCATGAAGCACTTATTTTTGAGATACTGATTTTTGAAAAACTACTGTGAAAAAAAAAACAAAAAAAGGTAGGTTTCCTGAAAATTTTCTATTATTCTGAAACTTTCCCACCAGTTTTGAATCCATCTCATTGATCGATCTTTCGTACCGAAACTCAAAAATTCACTTTTTTGACCCCAAAAAGAAGAAATCGCGATTTTTTTTCCAAAAGGGGCGGTTTTAGATTTGTTAAAATTCGGTGGCTCAAAATCGGAATTTTGATAGAAGTATGAGTATTTCTCACAAAAAGCACTTACTTTTTTAGGTATTGATTTTTGAAAATTTGTGCTATAGCTTTACAAAAAATATATAAAAATATGTTTCTCGAACTTTATCATTCCTAGCGATCTGAAACTTTACCATAAGTTATGAGATCATCTTATTGATCTACCCTTTCATCCTTGAAATTCGAAAATTCGCCTTTTAGCCTGAAGAAGGGGAAGGTTAACTTCTTATGATTTTCTTAAAAAATGTGAAGATTTTGGATTTCCTAAAGACTCGTGGTTCAAATTCGGGATTTCGATATTTCAGTAAAACTCGAAGGATTTTTTTTTCATGAAGCACTTATTTTTGAGATATTAATTTTTGAAAAACTGCTGTGAAAAAAAGCTAGGTTTCCCGAAAACTATTTTATCTAGTGATCTGAAACTTTGCCACTAGTTTTGAATTCATCTTATTTATCGACCCTTTCACCATCGAATTTCGAAAATTCGCTTTTTTTGGCCTGAAGAAAAGGGAGGTTTAACTTCTTGTGATTTTTTCAAAAATGTGAAGATTTTGAATTTCCTAAAGTATCGTGGTTGAAATTCGGGATTTCGATATTTCAGTAGAACTCGGAGGATACTTATTTCATGAGGCACTTATTTTTGAGATATTGATTTTTGAGAAATTGCTGTGAAAAAACCTAGGTTCCCCGAAAACAATAGAAATTAGAAATTAGGTATTAATTTTTGAAAATTTGTGCTCTGGTTTTACAAAACATATAAAAAACAAGGTTTCTCAAAATTTATTATTCCTAGCGATCTGAAACTTTTCCATAAGTTTTGAGATCATCTTATTGATCTACCCTTTCATCCTTGAGATTCGAAAATTTGCTTTTTTGGCCCGAAGAAGAAGATGGTTAACTTCTTGTGATTTTCTTCAAAAATGTGAAGATTTTGGATTTCCTAAAGTCTCGTGGTTCAAATTCGGGGTTTCGATATTTCAGTAGAACTCGTAGGATTTTTTTCATAAAGCACTAATTTTTGAGATATTGATTTTTGAAAAAATGCTGCGAAAAAAAAAATCAAAAAAGCTAGGTTTCCAGAAAACTATTTTCTCCAGTAATCTGAAACTTTGCCACCAGTTCTGAATTAATCTTATTGATTGACCCTTTCGTAGCGAAACTCAAAAATTCACTTTTTTGACCCAAAAAAGAACAAATCGCGATTTTTCCAAAAGGGGCGGTTTTGGATTTGTTAAAATTCAGTGACTCAAAATCGGAATTTGGGTAGAAGTATGAGGATTTCTTACAAAAAACAATTACTTTTTTAGGTATTAATTTTTGAAAATTTGTTCTCTAGTTTTACAAAAAATATAAAAGGTTTCTCGAAAATTATGGTTCCTATATTAGCGAACTGAAACTTTATTACAAATTTGAAAATCATCTCATTGGTCTTACTTGCACCCCGAAATTCAAAAATTAGCTCTTAGTACAACATGATGCATAAATACTATTTTAAAAATTGCAATATTATATTCGTTAATAATAATGTCAGTTAGTAGGTACACAAGTGGGTGTACGTAGTGCAGGGTAACTTAATACAATTAATTAATTAATCTAAAATGTAATATTACAAATATGTACATATTTTATACCGATGGCATAACTTACCGTTAACGACGAAATTAACACTCGTACACAAAAGTCAAAAAAAAAACTAAAATAAAACCAAAACTCGCACCACAGGTGCCACCCTTAATGCTCCTCCATCTCGCACCTGTTAACTGTTAACGCCGAGGACGACCTCGTTGACGTACCCGCTGAACTGTACGATGGAAATTAAGATGACATCTTCATATAAACGTGATATATTTTTAAACGGGCGCTCGGGCGCGCTCGGCCCGAGCTCGGGTCGAGCCCCGTCGGGGGAACCCCATGTAACTCCCCTACGGGAAAAGCGACGGGTCGCGATTTCCCCAAACGGGGAAGAAAATGGAAATGGAAAGAGGCGTCGTCGACCTTTCGCCAAATCGCCCAAAGATTGCGCCGTTATCGTCCTTCGGCGCTCCTGATTGGTCGGCTGCACGTGGCCGAAGATATTTTTTTGTCGGTTCACGAAACTCGATACCCTGGAATGGTGCACTTGTCTCGAAAAGAGGGGAAGATGGTGATATTCCTCAGCTGCGACAAGTGTATTATGACGATGATAATGATAACGGTGGTAGTGGAGGATTTGAACATTTTTGTAACTGTCAAGAGAGAGGGAGAGGGGGGGGGGAGAGAGAGAGAGTGCAACTTTCATTTTGTAAATTGTAAATTCCGTCGTTCGAAGCTGAAGCTGAAGTAGGTGAATTTCAGCTCGATCTCGATATCGAAAAAAATGTTACAAATCACAGTTCTTCGCATTCCGAGATCTGTCCCGTTCTGAACTTTTAATAATAAGCTCGCGTGTATTGTCTCCCGGATCGTCGATCTAAAAACAGTCGCGAGCCGCCATAAAAAACAATATAAATGCAGCTGCCGTTTTCTGAAATATAACTCATATAATACACACACACACACACACGGAATGGTAAAAAGACAAGTATATACACACGGTTTACGTTTTTTCCTCGGCTTCTTAGCGTTTTTTTCGACGCAACACGTGTTCCGAGCGCGCCACGTGAATTGATACCGAGAGAGAAAGAGAGAGAAAGCAGAAAAAATCCTCTTATAAGAGAGCTAAAGAAGGTTTTATAATTACACGAGACGTGCAGGAGAGCTTTCGGCGGCTATATTTAAAGCTACATTCATGTCAAGACTTGCACGTACCCGAAGTACGCCTGCACTCGTTCGCACTTCGGATCCCATTCGAAAAATCTCGAGTTCCGCCGGCGGAACTCCAGGATTGCGCGCCGCGGTCAGCACAATGGCCGACGGTCAAGGACGCGGTCTACACGGAAATGCTGCGCGCGCAGCGTAGATGCGAGATTTACTCGGAAGTGGTGCATGCGCGAACTGAACTCTTCCGGTACTGCGCAGAAACCATTTCCGTGTAAACCTAGTGTCTCTACTGCGCCTGTATAAATGAGGCTTAAGGTTAAAGAAGCTAAATACGAAAGCACTAACGCAGAAATCGATTTTAAGGAAAAGCAGGAAACTTACTTCCTAATTTAGAGTAGGAGTACTGCTAAGTGCCCCAGGTGGAGGATTAAAAATGTGTGAATACAAAATTAACAGAATTATGAATTATATTTATTAGGAAAACGTTCACAAAGTTTCATTTAAAAGCTCTCTAAACAACTCAAAGTACTTTACAACTGCTTCCAATTATTAACTGAAGTACACGTTCAAGCACTACCCATCGAACTTCCTGTAATAAGAGACATTTCCTATTTCAAAAAATTCTTAAACAATTAGTGTAACTCTACGTTTGCAAGAAAAGTACGGAAAATATACTTAAGAAGATGAGAACGTTCCACTTTTTGAAATTCACAAAATACGTTCATCCCGCTTTCAACAATTCGTTGTTGACAGGAATTTCCCATTTCAAAAAATTCTTAAAGAATTAGTGCAACTCTATGTTTGCAAGAAAAGTACGGAAAGTACACTTAAGAAGATGAGAACGTTCCATTTTTTGAAATTTCCAAAATACGTTTATCCCGTTTTCAACAATTTGTTAAAGTGAAGTAATTAACGCAACTCTGAAACTTCTTCCGATCGTCAACTGAAATTCAGGAAGTTTCAGCCTCATTTTCTACCAAACTTTTCCAAAATAAGACACGTTCATCAAAAATGAGTTGGAAGTGATGCATCACTAATTTTCAAAAAATCGTAATAAAATACTTCTATACTTCGAATTAATTGAAACTCCACAAGACTAAAATAAATGAAGTAAATTTCAGTCTTTCATCTATTAAAAATTTCATATGAATACGCATTTTTCATGTTTATTTTTTGTTGTTGTTAATTTCAAAAATTTTGACAACTCTAACTTTATTAAAACGTATATACATACTTTTAAATACATTTTTATATGTTTGATCTTGCTACTTTTCGAAATTTCCTAAATACGTCCATCTCTCGTTTTGATTCTTATATTTCTCGTTATTTTCAAAAATTCGTAAACTCAGTTTTTCATCTAAAAACTTACCCAATCGGAGTAATATTTCACATGGTATTTAAATGTATTAGAACCAGACTGAGGTTACGTCAAAGTGACGTGAGTTAACGTGAGAGCACGTGAACTCACGTGATGTGACGATAGTCTGTTTCCGCCTTTAGGAACGTCTTTAAAATGTTCATTTTACGTCTATTTCACGTTATTTGTCACAAAACGGTACGTCTCAAAGATGTCTTCAAGGCATTAAAAAGACAACTTTACGACGTTCATTTTTCGTCTTTAAGACGTCAGAAGGACGCCTTCTTCACGTCTATAAGACGTCGTAAAGATATCCTCTAATTTCTTAGTGACGTCTTTAAAATGTTCATTTCATGTTATTTGTCACAAAACGGTACGTCTCAAAGATGCCTTCAAGGCATTAAAAAGGTGTCCGCAAATCCGTAATGACGTCCAAAAGACGTCTGTTTTAAAACATTTTTTATACAAAACTACGCCTTTAAGACGTCTCTAATACGGCAGGCATAAAGAAGGTCAGGCATGAAAACGATATAGATTAGACGTCAGATTTTGAACGTCTTAGAGGCATCCAGAATTGGACTTTAAATTGGACGTCATAAGGGCGTCCACTTCTGGCATAAAAAGTCAAGGCATGAAATCTACATAAACTGGAACTCCATAAGATGTGCGCCTCTTAACATCTTAGAGCCATCCAAAAATAGACGTCCTAAATAGGTCCACTTTAGGCATATAAAAGATCAGGCATAAAATTGGCGTAAATTAATCGTCATTAAGACGTCCGCATTCGAACATTTTAGAGACATCCAGAACTAGACGTCCTAAAGAAGTCCACTTCAGGCATAAAAAGATCAGACATAAAATTGACGTAAATCAGACGTCCTTAAGGCGTCCGCCTTTTAACATCTTCGGGACATCCAAAACTAGACAGCCTAAAGAGGTCCACTTCAGGCATAAAAAAGGTCAGGCATCAAAACGACATAAATTAGACGTCATTACGACGTCAGTTTTTGAACATCTTAGAGACATCCAGAATTGGACGTCATAAGGACGTTTATTTCTGGCATAAAAGAGAGCAGGCATTAAATTGACGTAAATCAGAAGTCCTTAAGGCGTCCCCCTTTAACATCTTACAGACATCCAAAACTGGACGTCCTAAAGAGGCCCATTTCAGGCATAAAAAAGGACAGGCATAAAATAGACGAAAATTAGATGTCATTGAGACATTCCGCTCTGGACATCTTAGAGATGTCCAGAAATGGACGTCCTAAAGACGTCCACTTCAGGCATAAAAAGGTCAGGCTAAAAATCGACATAAATTAGACTTCTTTAGGATGTCAGGCCTTCGACGTCTTAGAGACGTCCGGATATGCACGTCTTATAGATGTACTTTTTATGTCTTAAGGCGTCCAGGCATAAAACAGGCTTAAAATGGATGTTTTTAAGACGTTATGTGCTGTCTGGGAACTAATGTTTTGCAAAATTGATAAGAAAATTATTGGAACTCAATTTTCATTAAAACTCCGTACAGATGTTAATTAAAGTACATTTGAGGAGTTCAGTAAGTTTCATCTCAATATCTACCGAAATTTACGAAATTATTAATGCGCTTTTCTATTTTTCTCATTATTTTCAAAAACTCATGAAAAAGTTAATGAAACTCTAATTTCATTAACAGACATTAACTAAAGTATATTTAAAAAGCTTAATAAGTTTCTGTCAGTTCTATAGAATTTTCCGAAATATGAATGTACACTTTTCTTTTGGGTACCTCGCTCCCTCGGTAATTTCAAAAATTCATAAAAAAATTACGGGAACTCTAAGTTTATTAAAACTTCACAAGGATATTCTGAAGTACGCCAAAAAGGTTTAATACATTTCAGCTTGCTACCATTTGTTTTGACTCCAATAACTTTTGTGATTTTCAAAAATTAGTAAAAGCAGTTCCTGCAACTTCAAACTTCCACAACTATTCACTGAAGTACCTTTGAAGGATCTTCAGTATGTTTCGGTTCATTATCTTTCTTATTAAATCTCATTAACTTTCTGGCACAATTGACACGAAACTCACGCTTCACTTACCTGTAAAAAATATGAAAAAATTGCTGCAACTCCGTACATGCATTAACTAAACTACATTTTAGGAGTTAAGTAAGTTTCAGAAAAATTTCTGTGTTCTGTGAATTCTGTGCATTCTGTAAATTGATGCAAAAGTCTCTGCAGCTTTAATTTTATGGAAACTCCACATGACTAAGGTACACTTATGAAACTAATCAAGAGCTGTTCCAAATATGAATAACCCTTCTGGTACCTATGATTTTTGTTCATTTCAAAAATTCATAATTTCTTTTCTGAAACTGAGTTTATTGAAACTTCGCAGAGATATTAACTAAAGTAACGCAAGCGTATAGCTCTTATTTTTTGTTGTATACTTCGTATCAATTTTCAAAACTTCATTGAAGCAGTTTCTGATACCCCAATACTTTTGAAACTTTCACTAATTGCACATTAACGATTTTCAGTAAGTTTCAGCTCATTACCCAGCAAACTCCCTGAAACGAGACACGTGTTTCACTCATCTCAAAAATTCGTAAAAAAATACTACAACTCTAATTGAGTCGCAACTCCGCACTACGATGTTCATAACGGTTCAACTCACTACTTTTCAAAATAGGAAGATTGAAGTTTCATTTCGTTTTCTTTGAAACTTCGCGTAAAGTCGTGTAAAACGGTTGGATAAACATAGAAAATTCGCGTATTTTCGAAATTAAAATACGGAGAGTGGGGATAGTAGATCTTGTTTTGTATAGTTCTATTGCAAGGATATTTTATTAAAAATATATATATTTTTTAATTGCATTAAACGTATTAGAGACGATTTAATAATACGAATATTAGGTATTAAAATTGTTAAACAAATATTAATATTATATATAATATTAGACAAATATATAAATAATAAAAATAAAATAATAATAAAATAACACAAATATTAAGAGACCGAAGGTTGCCCAGCTTCTCTAAGTTGGCCATGGCAATGTAAACCAAAGGAAAACACCAAGTCTTCACCAACTGCTTTATTTAAAGTTGAGCGACCGGTTTCGGCTTTATCGAAGCCATCATCAGGCTCGCACTACATGAATGAGGAGCATTAGATTACTCAAATCAAAAGGCACTTACCTTCTCACTTACCTTACTTACTTTGTAAGGCACTTACCTTCTGTGATCTAATGCTCCTCATTCATGTAGTGCGAGCCTGATGATGGCTTCGATGAAGCCGAAACCGGTCGCTCAACTTTAAATAAAGCAGTTGGTGAATACTTGGTGATTTCTTTTGGTTTACAAATATAAGTATTAAGAGACAGTAGGCTCTTAACTCCTTTTATTGAGTTTTGTCCATAATAGCCAATTACCTTGTGGAACTTTTGGATTGTTGTTTTTAAAAAACTACTCAACTCGGCTCAAGATGGCTTTCTTTGATTATCTCTACGCAGTTGACCTCTACGGAGTTTTGAGACAAGTACAAGTGTTTTGAGTACAAGAGAGAGTTTCACAAGAATCGTCTCTATCGAAAACGAAGAGAAACAGATTGAAAATTGGAAAAAAATCGATGTTAACTCGCACCATCTCATCTGTTTACATGTGAACAACCCCTCTGGTGACATAAGGCGTTAACGTAGGAGGACCGAAACGTGAAAAAAAATCCTGATATAACTGTAAAGTCACGGTGGATCGGGTTACGCGTTACCATCTAATACGGCCTCTTTTCTCCTTTTGTAAATTACACCGGGTGTTAACCCCGTAGTTTACTACACGGGAAACATATCTAATGGCCATATGTGCGCGTTGGACGTACATATGTAGATCTAAAAGGCGAAAAAAGACGTGAAAATGGATTCCGAACTCTGTCGAGACTATCGAAGCATTTCGTGTACTGATACAAACGGAGAACTCGCCTTCCTACTTCGCACCAAATAGGGGATGATACCGACGCATCATCCCCTATTTGTTCCTCTTGGCATGGCTTCTGATTGGACAGTTACTTACATTTCTCGTACTTGCGATGATAATAATTACTGTCGATGTGTACAATTTTAATCGAGCGTACTCTAATGTCGCCCACATGTCGGAGCTTTTTCTTGCGAGCGAGCTTTGAAGTTTTTTCCCTTTAAACTGCCACATGTTTGCTTTCAAAACATATTGTTATTGTACGTGCCTACCACAAGGAATGCTGTCGTTATAAGCGTGGAATTTATTTCATCTCGGGAAGGAGTAATCTTCAATTCGATAATTTGTTGGTGAAATGTGGTTAAGTGTAATAGACTGAAACTTAGCTTCGTAAGTATACTACAGTTATGATTTATGTGGAGTTTCAACAAAATTAGAGTTGCAATGAATTTCTCTAAGAATTTTTGAAAATTACTAGAAAATCGATGGGCAATTGGTTGAAACTTACTCAACTCCTCAAATGTACTTCACTTAATTACTGACCGGAGTTTTAATGAAATCAAGGTTTCAGTAATTTTTTTATGAATTTTTGAAAATTACATGAAAAAATGCGCACCCATATTTCAGAACGTTTGATGAATTAACAATAGGCTGAAACAAACTCAACTGTTCAACTAAACTTCACGTAATGTCCATACGAAATTTGAATAAAATTAGAGTTGCAGCAATATTTTTATGAAGTTTTGTAAATGATCAAAACCTGTCGATACCGAAACGTTCATATTTCGGATAATTCGATACATAATCGATTGTAACTTGCTTTGCTTTACAAGTTTACTTCACTACTTATCTGCGGGGAGTTTCAACTAAATTAAAGTTGCAGTAATTTTTTTATTTATTTTTGAATATTTCAAGAAAAGTAGGTTAAACAAAACGAGAAATGATCGACATAAAATTGGATGAAACTTATTCAACTTCTCAAATGTGCTTCACTTAATTACTATGCGGAGTTTTAATGAAATCAAAGTTTCAGTAATTTTTTTATGAATTTTTGAAAATTACATGAAAAAATGCGCACCCATATTTCAGAACGTTTGATGAATTAACAATAGGCTGAAACTAACTCAACTTTCAACTAAACTTCATTTAATGTCCATACGGAGTTTGAATAAAATTAGAGTTGCAGCAATATTTTTATGAAATTTTGTAAATGACTAAAACCTATCGACACCGAAACGTTCATAATTCGGATAATTCGATACATAATCGATTGTAACTTGCATTACTTCACAAGTTTACTTCATTTATTATCTGCGGGGAGTTTCAACTAAATTAGAGTTGCAGTAATTTTTTTATTAATTTTTGAATATTTCAAGAAAAGTAGGTTAAACAAAACGAGAAATGCGCATAATATTTCGGAAGGATCGACATAAAATTGGTTGAAACTTACTCAACTTCTCAAATGTGCCTCACTTAATTACTGTCCGGAGTTTTAATGAAATCAAAGTTTCAGTAAATTTTTTATGAATTTTTGAATATTACATGAAACGTATGAATCGAAACGAAAAATGCGCTCTCATATTTTGAAAGTTTGATCAACTGATAATGGGTTGAAACTTACTTAACTTGTTAAATATACTTTAATTAATGTCTGTACGGAGTTTGAATAAAATTAGAGTTGCAGCAATATTTTTATGAAATTTTGTAAATGACCAAAACCTATCGATACCGAAACGTTCATATTTCGGATAATTCGATACATAATCGATTGTAACTTGCATTACTTCACAAGTTTACTTCATTTATTATCTGCGGGGAGTTTCAACTAAATTAGAGTTGCAGTAATTTTTTTATTAATTTTTGAATATTTCAAGAAAAGTAGGTAAAACAAAACGAGAAATGCGCATTAATATTTTGGAAGTTTCGACATAAAATTGGTTGAAACTTACTCAACTTCTCAAATGTACTTCACTTAATTACTATGCGGAGTTTTCATGTAATCAAGGTTTCAGTAAATGTTTTATGAATTTTTGAATATTACATGAAACGTAGGAATCGAAACGAAAAATGCGCTCTCATATTTTAGAAAGTTTGATCAACTGATAATGGGTTGAAACTTACTTAACTTGTTAAATATACTTCAATTAATGTCTGTACGGAATTTGGATAAAATTAGAGTTGCAGCAATATTTTTATGAAATTTTGTAAATGACCAAAACCTATCGATACCGAAACGTTCATATTTCGGATAATTCGACACATAATCGATTGTAACTTGCATTACTTCACAAGTTTACTTCATTTATTATCTGCGGGGAGTTTCAACTAAATTAGAGTTGCAGTAATTTTTTTATTATTTTTTCAAAATTATAAGAAAAGTAGGTAAAACAAAACGAGAAATGCGCATTAATATTTTGGAAGTTTCGACATAAAATTGGTTGAAACTTACTCAACTTCTCAAATGTGCTTCACTTAATTACTATGCGGAGTTTTCATGAAATCAAAGTTTCAGTAAATTTTTTATGAATTTTTGAATATTACATGAAACGTAGGAATCGAAACGAAAAATGCGCTCTCATATTTTAGAAAGTTTGGTCAACTGATAATGGGTTGAAACTTACTTAACTTGTTAAATATACTTCAATTAATGTCTGTACGAAGTTTGAATAAAATTAGAGTTGCAGCAATATTTTTATGAAATTTTGTAAATGACTAAAACCTATCGATACCGAAACGTTCATATTTCGGATAATTCGATACATAATCGATTGTAACTTGCATTACTTCACAAGTTTACTTCATTTATTATCTGCGGGGAGTTTCAACTAAATTAGAGTTGCAGTAATTTTTTTATTAATTTTTGAATATTTCAAGCAAAGTAGGTAAAACAAAACGAGAAATGCGCATTAATATTTTGGAAGTTTCGACATAAAATTGGTTGAAACTTACTCAACTTCTCAAATGTACTTCACTTAATTACTGTACGGAGTTTTAATAAAATCAAAGTTTCAGTAAATTTTTTATGAATTTTTGGATATTACATGAAACGTAGGAATCGAAACGAAAAATGCGCTCTCATCTTTTAGAAACTTTGATCAACTGATAATGGGTTGAAACTTACTTAACTTGTTAAATATACTTCAATTAATGTCTGTACGGAATTTGGATAAAATTAGAGTTGCAGCAATATTTTTATGAAATTTTGTAAATGACCAAAACCTATCGATACCGAAACGTTCATAATTCGGATAATTCGATACATAATCGATTGTAACTTGCGTTACTTCACAAGTTTACTTCATTTATTATCTGCGGGGAGTTTCAACTAAATTAGAGTTGCAGTAGTTTTTTTATTTATTTTTGAATATTTCCAGAAAAATAGGTACCGAAACGAGAGATGCCCATTAATATTTCGGAAAGTTGGAAAGATATTTTATAAAGCACGATGAACTGATAAAGGGTTGAAATTTACTAAACTTGTTAAATGTACTTCAGTTGATGTCAGTACGGAGTTGAATAAAATTATAGTTGCAGTAATATTTTAATAAGTTTCGTAACTGACCAAAACCTATCGATACCGAAACGTTCATATTTCTGATAATTCGATAACTAACCCACTGAAACTTAGTTAGCTTCATACGCGTACCTCAGTTATTATCTATATGGAGTTTCAACGAAGTTAGAATTACGGTCCTTTTTTTATAAATTTTTAAACATAAAAATAGGAATAGATACCTAAACGAGTCATGCGCATTAATATTTCAGAAACTTCGATAGAGGATTGGTTGATACTTACTAAACTCCTTTGAGGCACATAACTTAATCACCTAATCACCATGCGGAGTTTACATTAAACCAGAGTTGCAGGAATTTTCCTAAGAATTTTTGAAAATCACATGAACATAGAGATCGAAATGAAACTAGGTGCCTTCAGGAAGTCCAAGAGCGAAACGTCAGTGGTGTGAGGCGTTTCATTCACAAAATTCACTTTCACAATCACAATTACAAAAGCACTCGATTTGCGAATAATTTTTCGCATCCGCTCGCGACCGATGCTTGACAGTAACTGGCCCTATTACAGAGAATTACATAATTAATCATCTCGACACCTAATAATGCTTATCTTAACGATGATTTTATTTTAACGAGCCATTTTGCACAGTTATTGTTCTCGAAAGTTCCTTAATACGTAATATTAGATTGAAAAATTGAAAATCAGAAAAATTGAAAAAAATATTGGTTTACCTAAAATAGGTACCTAAGTTTCAAAAAAGTCGGAATTACATTTTTTTGATTTCACGAATATTTCTAATACGCCAAGTACCACAACGAAAAACCAGCATTCATATTTCGGCCACTCGAATTCAAGTAGAGAACAGGCCGAAACTTACTTAACTCCTTAAGTTGTTTGTGGAATTTCAACTAAATTGGAGTTGCAGTGGTTTTTTCTAAAAGCCAATGAAGGATTGTTAAACATTCGTCTATATTTAAAAGTTCACTAGGTAGTAATAGTTTGAAAATTACTAAAGTGTACTTCAGTTTAAAATTAGTAGGAGTTTTAAAGAATTTTGTGGTACAGTATCATTTTCGATACTCAAGTGGATAATGGGCTGAAACTTACTTAACTCCTTAAGTGGAGTTTCAACTAAATTGGAGTTGCAGTGTTTTTTTCTGAAAGCGAATGAAGCATTGTGAAACACTTGTCTATATTTCAAAAGTTCATTAGGTGGTAATACTTTGAAAGTTACTAAAGTGTACTTCAGTTAACAATTAGTAGGAGTTTCAAAGAAGTTTGAGGTACAGTCTCATTTTCGATGTTCAAGTAAATAATGGGCCGAAACTTACTTAACTTCTCCAGTTGTTTGTGAAGCTTCAACTAAGTTATAGTTGAAGTTTTTTTCTGAAAGCGAATGAAGCATTGTGAAACTCTCGTCAATATTCCAAAAGTTCACTAGGTAGTAATAATTTGAAATTACTAAAGTGTAAACATTTAGTAGGAGTTTCAAAGAAGTTTGAGGTAATTTTAGGAGTTTTTAAATACCTAGTGCAATGAATTCCTATGACCTAAGACATTACTCTTGCTGTCGTAGCCGGTTATGGAGATTGTACAATAGCTTTTTACACTAGGAATGGGAGTACTTACAGCTCGAATTTCAAAAAGCTTAAATTTCGAAATTACTTTTTCCCACGTAGGGCGAAGACGGAGATTTTACGTTATGGGAAAACTTTAGAAAAAAGTCGAGGCATAAATAACGATGGGACGTATGGTAATAAAACCGAGAGTGTTATACGGCGTGATAAACGAGTAGCCCGAGTTTAATGGGCGCTCCCGGGACGGTTCCGATGACAGTTTAATTACCTTTTTGTCTAGAAGTGTTCGACCTAATTAGGGCGAGATTCGCCCACAAAAAAAAAGACACTTTTGGGAAAACTTCGATTTTTCGAAAATAAACGTCCCATTGCGCCGAGCGTAAAAAAGCCCTTCGTTGTCCCTTTCAATTATGGCACTATTTGTTTGTACAGAAATGGGCCCGATATTTGTGTTACCGAACGCACATGTTCCCTCGGGACGTTAATTTATTAGAAACAGACACGTCCCCGTATTCCACCATTTCGAAAACTGTTAACAGGTGCCGAGAGTTTTTTTCCTCATCTCTCGTCCCAATAACCAGCAATAGGGAAGAAAGGGCAGAGTTGGTGTTTATGACTTGTTTATTTCAACGGAGGTGTTGGTTACCTACTTAAATACAATTTTTATACAAATTACAATACCTTGTAAAAAATATTACCGTTCTATAAGTATATAAATACATCTTATTCTTTAGTCTTGTGGGACTGGTGGAGCGCTCTTATTTCTGAAACAGAAAGATAATAGAGATTAGGTTGTGGTTCGCATAAATTGTTTTCCGGTATTTCCTTAACTTGCAAGGCAGTTTGATGTACTGTCATCTGTCATCTTTCGAATAAAATGTCAAAATCAATTGTGGATTTTGGTTGTGGATTGAAGGATATTGACTATACGTTAAATATATAATCTAAATGCTCGGTACATAAGATCTCTTTTTTGTGTATGTAATAATGTATATTAATGTACTATACAGATCGTTTCTACAGAGTCGCAGGATGGGATAAACGTAAGAGCGAGAGAAAGGTCATATATTTCTCGTTGGCTAAACAGAGAAAGAACTTTTGAGATGTTGCTAGCTCGCGAAACATCACATTCATCCGTTCCGCACACGCGTACGCGTTTACTTGGACTCCCTGCTCGGCCGGCAACGTTGCAAAACATCCATCTCTGTCATACTAACGAACTACTGTTAGTTTCTCGTTCGCTCTTGTTGATTTCCCACCATGCGTTTCGATAGAAAAGCTCCGTACGTACTTGGTTAATGTGCTATATGTACTTAGATATCCATAGAACATGCCCTCCCTTTACCTCCTTAGCGTAGGCCTCTTCGCACACGTTGTAAGCGTGGTAAGGGTTGACCTGCCTGCACTCGCAGTCGAGGCCCTCCTCGACGCCGACGAGTTCCTCGACGATGTTGTGAGCTGCGACGTGCACGAACTGCTTCCTGGAGTCGCCCTTCGCAGCGACGAAGTTGTCCGTCACGTACACGTTGCCGCGGTTCTGCAACAACGACAATACTGGAATAGGTCGCAGGTCGAAAAGGCGACCCTCTCACTTACCTTCACGGTGAAATCGACGCAGTAGTCCTCGTACCTGAGGTCCTTGTACAGCTCGGCGGAGCCCTCGGGCTTCTTCTTGGCCTGCGATAGGGTGAACACGTGCTCGTCGTTGAAGCCGATCACGTCCTTCGACTTCTTCGAGTCCTTCAGGCCGAACGATTCGAACGGGGTGATCAGGTTCAACGTGATCTGGTTGTTCTTGTAGAGCAGCGTGCGCAGCTTCTGTAACTGGAGGGGGCAGCGGAACGTTCATAACTTAGCCTTAGCGGGACGTGATATTCGAATGGGTAAAGGAGTCGAACTGTCCCCTTTTAAGACGATTTAAGCTTAAGGCAGAACTGCGCCAACTACGTTCTTAATGAAGGTTCTAGGATTGTGACGATTTAAGGATTACTGATCTTAAATGTGTTTGATTTGCTAGGAATGTGAGATTTTTGAGACGACAAATAGGGAACAACATTTCCATCATTCGTAATTTGGTATACTGTGACATTTGGTAAGAGAAAGAAGTGTAAGAAAAGAGTAAAAATTGCAACCTATGTTGAGTCAAAGATGTGAAACTCTTTTAATACTGGAAAACCATAATAGTGAAGCTACATAATTGGGGGTGAAGTGGTGGTGTTTAAATTTAAATTTAAAGGAACTTTTTAATGCCTTAAATTTGGTGCAAATGACGCAACTAGCAACAAGGAAAGTTTTTTGTTGTCCAATGACAACGACAGAACCTAATATTGTAGTTATGATTTTTTTCAATTAACAAATCTTATATGTAATAACACTGGAGATATTTGTAAACATGTATTGTTGGTTGCCAACGGTCGCACTATTGATACCGTCATAGATTCAGCACCCGCACTGTGCACTGTGGTTTTCGTGTGTTTTGTGAGTTTAGGTTGGTATTATGTTTTGGAACCAAGATGGCGACTTCACTGTACCGATTGTATATTGTACGTTGTTTCTTTGCTAAGTTGTTAGCAGTTTCATAGCGATTAATAATAAATTAATACACCCCGAGCTAATCAACGTTTTTGTACAGTCAACTCACTCAACGAAGAGTAATCTTCACCAACAACGTTAGAATTCGAGTTTTATTAAATGAAGTCTTAATTGAAAGACGCTGAAATTATTTTAAAAATAATAAATCCGGCCCAGATTGTAGAGTTAAAGGGTAATATTTACCCTTAAAGGTCATCAAAATGTGTAGAGAAAAATGGAAGGGACCGACAAGGAGCTAGTGCTGTCAACTCTAGGGAAATTTCCCTAGTTTAGGGAATTTTAAACTGATTTAGGTCTATAGGGATTTTTTTGCAATCTAGGGAATTTGATGTTTGCATTTTGATGTATTGATGATTGCTAGAAATCCTATGCGTACCATGTGCACACGTAGAACGGCAAGGCGGCACACAAAGCATTAATAACTTTAGAACACATATTATTCGTTTTGTCATAATACTATATTAACTATATTTGATTACGAATATTGTAATGTTTATTTTTAATCCTCGACAATGAACAAGTTTAGTAAACTTTATTTCCTGAGTTTTTGATTAAATAGAAGGCAAAAAGACGCATATAATACATATATGAATATAACTTTGTAATATAGGGAAAAATTAAACGATCTAGGGAAATATGATCGACAGTTTAGGGAAATTAACAAACTTAAAGTTGACAGCACTTAATACTGCATAATCCTTCAACTGTGACGTCGGTATATTGGCGCAATTCCGCCTTGTCCGCTAGAGGGCAGCACAGGCTTTCCCTGCTGACGTGCTGACTACAGTGTTCTCTTAGGGACCCTCGAGCGATTCATATGTAAATTAGTCATTATTTCCGGTCCAAAACGATCTCAAATATCCCTTCAAGGATGGAACTCGGTGCCGACTACTCACCAGGAACAGATCGCCGACCTCGCACGTCCTACTGTTGAGTATGACGATCGACTTGGCCGCGTCCGCCCTGAACGGGTAGAAGAACGCCTCGTTGAACGTCTGCGCCTGCAGGTCCTGGCCGAGGGCGAGCTTCAGGTCGTGGAGCGCGAGGTGGAAGACCTCCAGGTAGGGGCGAAGCTTGGCGAGCGCGCTACCCTCGGGGATGTTCAGCCCCTTATCCTCCTCGGAGAAACGAAGCGCGGGCGGCTTCGACTTGAACGTCAGCTTCCCGCCGACGGTCACGTGGCTCGGCCACTTGTTGTCGCCGCCGTAGGTTATCAGGTGGAACTGGACGTCGCTGCAGTGGAAAAGGAGAGTTATAGAAAAATAGAGTCTGTTTAGGGCTACGAAATATCTGGGTATCTGAGGAGCGCTCTAAATAATATTGACCTATGGGAAAAGGTTCTACTACTTTCCTACTCGAGAATCGGCCATATCTTTTTCTTTATTAACAATTTAGTACAAAAAATCCAAATTTTCGCTACTATCACCTATCATTGCAAAAGTTTATAAAATAGTTGTAAGTAATCATCATTCAAAACCACTCCCAACCAGAGCACCCCTCTGGGCCCTAGGCTCTTAGGATCGTGACAATACATACACATTATAAATAGACTCTTCTAGATATATCAATGGCCTCTGGTACTTGTGCCTGGCAGTGTGTCTTAATTAAATCTAAATTCACGTTCAGGTCGCGGTATTACCCTTCAGGTTTCAGTAGAATTAACCATGTCCTACCTGATGCCTTTAGCCTGGAGCGCCTTGATCAGTTCTTGGACCAACGGTTGGAACAGTTCCTTGTACACAGCTTCGTTCGCCTTCGCCGTGTCCACCACGAGGACGACGTCGGCAGATTTGCTCGGTACTTTCACGCTGAACTTGTCGCCCACGTCGTACGGTTTGTCGCCGTTCGTGCATTTAACTGTAAACGGAATTGTGTATTCCAGTGAACGCAGTACCGGTGTGCAATACACAATACGTCAGATTTACTATATCTGGATATCCGAGGACAATTTTTGAGGAAGCTGTGTTCTTATAAGAAGACTGTGACATTGTGATGGTAACTTACCGAATTCCTTGGGTACGCTGATGGGGATGTTGTGCCTCCTACAAGCTGCCACGTAGGCAAGTGCGATGTTCTTCTCGGTGTCCTTGACGCCGTTGGCCAAGCCATGCACGCAGGCAGTCTCGAAGTTCTCGGTCCGTACGAATGGGAAACAGTACCTGAAAGGGCCAAAAAGGGTTTAGACCTCATGGAATATCATACTGAGCTTGTAGTGCACTTTATACCTTCCAGATCTTTCAGTTAAGACGGATTGACGTGGAATTTGTATTGGTACTAGAGAGTAGTATAAGAAACAAGAGTTATATAGTGCCGATGTGCGCACTCATAGGGGTGGTTTTTGAAAATTGGCACTAGGTCACTCAAAGAACTTTTTTTCAGAACTTTACTTTAAACTAAAAAATGCTTTCATCAATAATTTACACAATTTTTGACACAAGGAGTGGTATTTAGGGGTTGAAAAGTTGTAATACATAATAAATTGTTAACGGAAGTTTTGTTTCATATAAGTAACGTATTTAGCTGTGAAGTAGTATTTTCTTTATCAATTTTGTCAGTATCACCACCTCCAAAGCGTGATTTTCAAGGTTTTCAAGGGCGGAAATACTCCGAGATAAGTTAATTAACGTCTCAGAGCAAAACGCCATTTTGTTTGTCATATTGCAATGTAATAAATAATTTAATTTACCAATTTTCAATTTTTCTAGGAAGGGGTGGTTTTCACCCACATATTGCGCACATATCACTCTTGAAATAGAAGGTAAGAGGTAAGTAACACTTAAATCCACGTTGGCTGAAAAATTTCTGAGCTAATACAGCATTTTCACCGTCAATGACTGCAGCATTGCTCAAAAAAAAGATTCCAGTTTACCTTAAGGGCGAGTCCCAGGCGAACAGCTTGGTGCAGGCCGGGTTCTTCTGTGTGACGTCGTGTTTCGGGACGGCGACAGGTTTGCAGTTGCCGATCTTGAAGGAATTGCCGAATTCCGCAGGGTCCGTCACTATCTTGCCGTTGGCCGCCGTGAAGTCGTCGTAGGGCTCGTTGTTGCCGTTGCCCAAGAGACCTTAAATGAGGAAGACGCTATAGTGATCGTCGAACCAATTGCCGAACCATGGCAAATGTGCCGAGATGAGAAAAGGCTCTTTCAGTGATCTTCAGTGATAGCTTCGCGACGACTTTCCGTTACCTTTAATTTGCGCGTGGTAGAACCCTGAAACCGTAACTCCGCAGCCTTGTAGGTCGGGGGTGCAGTCCACAGTGATTCCAGCAGTGGAAACTAGATGTACCATCTCGTAGTCCCTGAAGGCTGCTACGCCAGGTTTCCTCGCAGGTAACTCGGTTGCGGCTACAACAAAACAAGACCGTTATCTTGTGGTGAGTAAGATTGTTATTCCAAAGCGACAGGTGAACCAAGCCCATCGAGTTGGTAAAGACACATTAGGTTGATAAACATGGCAGGCAAGAAAACGCCTTTAGAATCAGCAAATTTAACTATCACTTTTAACTACCCTCAGCCCTTGCTCGATTAAATTGATTTTCAAAGAGCGTCTCGATGCAGCTCTTCCGCGTTTATCGCCTTTCTTACCGTTGTTGAGCAGGACCTGTCCGTTGTTCTTGACGGTGATTGAATCGTGGTGATCGGAGAGGGTGATCGCGCTGAGCTGCCCATTGGCGTAAGTGCCCACGAGAGTGAAGTTGTTGTTGTAAGCGTCACCGGCGAGCAGGTACTTGCAGTTCGCGGGGAAGGTGAGATGTTTGCCGTCGAAGGTGAAGATGTGCTGCCCTTGGATCACCAAAGATTGCACTGCAACAACAACAACAACCAAGACGGTTACTGACCGATCTAAACGACACCTTGGTTAAATTCGGAAAGGAGAAACTCCTTACGTGGGAACGGTGCGAACCACTGCCTGGGGTTGTTGAGCAGCGACAGCAGGAAGACGGCGATCGCCTCGGAGGGGTCCTCCTTCAGCAGGTAGGAGATCGGAGAGAACTTGATCGCGACCAGCTTGGGCAGCTTCCTGAAGAAGTCCAGCGAGATCGAAACGTCGCCGGTCTGCGGCAGGTCCTGCGCAGGCGAGGCCAAGAGGCCGAACAGTTTCTTGCAGATGGTGATGTGGATCGTAATCGCCTTATCGAGGATCGCGAAGTCGTCGACCGGTTCCTCCTTCAGTTTCTGTAACGGGAGATGATGTATGGATAAGTCGCTCGAGATCGACGAAGAGCTCGAAGGGTGTCTAGGGGCCCTTCTGCAGGATCACGTGAATCCGTTTCCGTTCTACCGACCGATACATGTAATTGTGAACGTTACCGATAGTTAGATTTTAAACCGACCGAATTATTCGTTATTTGTTACGTAACCATCCGAATGTGAACGTACTACCGACCGATCAATGTAATTGTGAACGTTACCGACCGTTAGATCTAGACCGACCGACACCGTCCGATTGTGAACGTACCACTGACTGAATTATATGTAACCGTGATCGTTCCGCTCGCTCTCTCGCTCTCTCCTAATGTACAAGACCGTATTACCAAATATTAGACACTGCACACACAGCACACGGAGACCCTATCGTCTCCGGATCTAGCTATTTCTCTTTCATTGTGAAATTGTTAGGATAATTTTCCGTTTTCGCATTTTCCGTATTAAGAGGGTTTTTCATATTTCAGATCTCAATCGTTTGCAAAAGTATTGTAAATCTTCCGTTTCCGAATTTTTCGCTTCTTTTAGTTAGTTTAGTTTAGTTTAGTTTAGTCAGTTTAGTTAGTCGTATAAATTGTTATCACTGCCGTTTGGGAATAAAATAATTTAGGGATTTTCTATTTTGAGTGTGTGTTTCATTTCTACGGACAACCCTGGTAATCTCCCGAGTTCGTAAATTACCCAGGCATATTCCCGAGGGAGAAAACCCTTAAAAATCTGAGGCGCCCGAGCAAAACCGTAAAACCGACTCTTAAAACTCTTAACCGAACTCCCGAATTCCGTCCCAGCGCCAAATCTCCCTAGTAACCGCAGCAGGCGCGTTACAATCTGCACGTTACGCCCTCAGGTCAACACCGGAGATTACGTCACGCCCTGTTCCCAGTTTCCAAGTAACACACGTAAGTTTTGCACGATATGTCCTAAGATCAACGTGTAGATAAGATTCAGTACTGTAGCCCATTAACGAGCTACGATATTCTACACGAGGAAGCAAAGTAAGTAACCGTTTAACCGCTTACCTTTTCGATGTACTCGACGGTGAGATCGACGAGCTGGACGATCTCCGGCTGGACGACGAACTGCGCGGGCACGAGGTCCTTGACGGTAGCCGCGATCTCCCTGGCGCCCGCCACGATGCCCTCCCTGCCGGGCAGGACGTTGGCGACGAAGTGCTTGTACTGCGCCTTCATCTCCTCGTAGATCGGCAGCGCCTTGAGCTCCTCGTACAGCTTGCGAGCGACCTCAGTCACGATCTCCCTCACCTGCTCGTACGACTTCTGCACGAACCTGCCGACGTCCTGGCTGAGTTCGCCGAACACGGCGGCGAGCTGCCTGATCTCCGGCCGGTACCGTTCGACGACTTGGGCGACCCAGCCGAGGTACGAGGCGAGCAGGTCGACGACGGAGCGCGACAGGTCGGCGACGACGGCGGTCACGCGCTCGCCGAGGTGACGCACCTGGGGCACGAGATCCGTCTCGATGGTCGCGAGGACGGCGTCGAGCGCGGAGCGCAGCGCCTGCGCGACCGAGCCGATCAGCTCGGCGACCGACGCCGAGAGGCCAGCGAGCGACTGCGCGACCGAGCCGAAGAGGTTCTTGAGCACGGCGACCGCCTCCTCGACGCCCTTGTCGCTGAGCAGTTCGGCCTTGATGGCGGCGAGCTCGGACTCGTAGTACCGGACGACGGGCTCGAGGTCGGGCGTGCTCTGCCTCGAGACTTGGCTGATCCGCTCGGCCTCCTTGGCGATCTCGTTCGACCACTTCTGCTGGACACCTCGCACTCCCTCGACGTAGGCGGCGAGGCGGTCGCGGGCTCGTTTCGCCACCGCCTCGATCTCCTTCGAGTCGACGTTGTAGTCCGGCTTGAGGAAGTTCGGTCCCTCGAGCTTCACCGTCGCGTGGAACAGATTCACCTTCTTGGAGCCGGTGATGTGGTCGGCGCGCACGTCGGCGATCTGGCCGGGGATCAGGCCGGCGTTGAACTGCAGCTTCTCGGCGGGAGTCTCTGGAAATGGAAATCAGACCGTAAAACCAAGTCAGCGATCATCGTGCCATCACGTTCCAAATCTCAGGGAAGAGTAATCGTCTAGATCTAGGCAGTCCGAGGGGTAGTAGATCTTCTAGGATCCGGCTTGTTTGTCCACACATTCCCCAGGCGCAGACCAAGGGAGTCCACTGTTTCTTGGTGGACACCAGAACTAACGAGGTTTAAAAGGGCATCTTATCGAAGTCGTAAGGTTTTCCAGAGCGAGCAGGATCAGGAGAGGCTGCAGAGGAAAGCCGTCGAATATCGCCCGAAAAAGAAGGAGTACAAACAGGCAGACCAAAGCGAAGGGTTACCAGAGGTTCGTCACGGAGACCTATGGTACAAATCCATGGGTTCTAAAATACAGGTTTCCATATAAGACACCCAGGGTCGAGACTTTATTGAGTACGGCTGCAGCTCGTTCTGGCGAGGAACGGAGGGCTAGAAGCACACAGCAGAGGAGTTCCTGAACAGATTGTTCCCAGATGACTCATGGGAAGATTCAGAGAAGCAGGCACGTATCAGGTCGGAATCGGAAAGCGAATTGGACTCGATCCAAGGGATGGTTTGTTTGGAGATGATGAGGTGGAAAAGGTCGTCATGGATCTCAATAGGAAGAATACTCCAGGTCCGGATAATGTGGAGGTCGAAGTCAACCAGATAAGTTAACAGGTATCTATGCGGAGTCATAAGCAGAAAGTTCGTCGAGATCTGGTGAGACCTACTGAAGACCTCAGCTCTGTAGATCTACCTCCATCAACTTAAAAGAACTTCGCACCCCTACGAACTAAAGCCTAATCCCAGTACACCACCTTCGTTCAACGACAGAAACCAAGCGGTAGTACCACCGGTACTCACTTTTGCGGCCGACCGTGTACGACAACGTGTTCCAGTTCTTAACCTCGAGTCGGCTGACGACCGGGTCATTATCGAACGACGTCAGCTCCGACTCGACGATCTGCTCCTCCTTGCCGATGCTGAGCTTGTTCGAAGCCTTGATCAGGTCGTAGTTGAGCACCCTGAGCAGCAGGTCGGCGCGAGTCTTGCCGGCCGTGATCGAGGCGACGCTGTCGTAGGTCGAGCCGCCCAGCTGGTACCTGAACTTGACGGTCTGCTCGGTCGAGTACGACTTCCTGTCGACGGACCTGTGCAGGTCCCAATTGACGTTCAGGCCCGGCTCGGCGCTCTTCACGTTCAGGGACTCCTTGAGATCGGCGACGGCGCCGTCCGTGTCGTAGTTCAAGCGGTAGGCGGCGACGAGCTTCTGCGTGGGCTTCGCGAACACGTCGAGCTCCAGGTCGAACGTGACCTGCGGCGATGACAGCGAGCCGGCCCTGGTCGAGCGCGTCGTGATCGAGAGGGGCTGGAAGTAAATTCAAAATTGATACTTGAAAAAATACTAGTTATTAGATGATTTATTAGTTCAATTTGGTTTTCGATTTACACACGTTTGTATCCAAAATATAAAGATTCATTTGTACAGTTACACTTGGTAATGACATCCCAACCCAGCTAACAATGTAGGTGTTGTTCACCAAACTCAAATTTAATTTATTGAATCATATTGTCACGGGCAACCTCCCAAAACCTAGGCTAGGCCAAGCACCCTAAACAGTAACCCAAATCAACATAGCTTGAACATTTGACATTGACATCGGTGAAGCATCCCGTGACGCTGCCAGTCAGATTTCGTGCTCGCCTGTTGCCTTTTCGTGAGAAAAGACAGCAGGCCTTTTCTACTAATCTACTAATCACACGATTCCTACTCACCCTGGGAAGTCCCGGATGCACTAGCTTCGCCTCCCCGTTGAAGTTATGCAGCTGCGCGTCGACGTTCAGCCATCCGCTGACCGAGGCCTTCTTCTTCGGTTGGTTCCTCTTGTCCAGGTAGAAGCTGACGTCTCCGGCGAGCCTGCCGCCCTTCTTGACGTCCTGCGGCACCTCCGCGTTCGCCTCGAGGGCGATGACTCGCTTGGGGGTCGTGAACGAGGCGCCCGCCTTCTTCGGGTGGACGTACATGTTGTACTGGTACTTGCTGCTCTCCTGGTTCTGGAAGTGGACGTCGACGGTGTGATCGAAGACGTACTCCTGTCGCTTCGTGACCGACTTCAGGCCGAACTCGTGCGAGACGCCGAGCTTCCGCAGGTCGACGCTCACCTCGGTGACGTGCTCGAAGGTCTTGGGATCTGCGAGACGGAAAGGCGATTCAATTCAACGGTACTCGCGAAGGACTATTACGTATCGATCTTGAACGAAGATTTAACTATCGCGATATTAACGGCTGCAACTCGCAATTAATAGGCAAATTTGGAGTAGGAGCAAGAAACGAGCGTGGAGAAAGGTTTAAAGTTTGATTTAGAAAGGTTGCAGTAGCCTGACCGACTCTCCGTACTCCGCAATTTCTTCTACCCAGGAGCTCTTGGTTCCCTTTCTCTCAAAACTCGAACAAAAATCTTGGAGTACACTCCCATGCTGATTCGATATCAGCGACCAGAGTCCGTACCTCGACCTGAGACTTTGGGTCAAACATCTCTTTCTTAATGTCAACCAATAATAAAAATCCCTTAAACACCCGCAGGGTGTTGCATAACGAACAATGGGAATTACTCAAGTGGAGGTGAACTTGATCAGCGACTGATCACTGACTGTGCTTAAAGAGCGCTCATGTCTGTCCTCACCGTTCGCGTTGAGCTTGGAGTCCACCTCGATGTGCGCGCACTCCTTCTTCTTCTCGCAGTAGGAGTTGAGTATCCTGAACTGCTTGTCGGTGATCTTGAGCTCGGCGTCGAGCGCCTCGTCGCCGACGGAGCCGTCGAAGGAGATCTCGACGCCGCGTTCTCCGTTGCTCGCTTGCGTCAATCTCTGGCTGATGAACTTGAAGCTGGCCGATTTGCTCTCCTCTTTGACTTTGAGCGTGCCGGATCCCTCGACGATGTACTTGCCTTGCTCCTCGCGCGCGTTGTACGACGTACTGCCGGTGATCAGGTTCTTGTTCGCGGATTTTATCTGTGGGAGAGATAGAAGGAGGATGTTTAGGGGGTTTGGATTGGAAGCCGTTGGGAGATCCCAACGTGATCCCAAATTGGGCAACCCAATGAATGAAAACTAAAGGTGTTTTGGGTGTCACAAGCAATCGCTGTATTACCTTCGAAAAATTTCAATAAACTCCATATTATGGCCTTGAAGGGGTTGAAAAATCATGGAAGTTCAGAGTGACGAAATAAATCACACTGATTTTTTGGGGTGGGTACATAGGTTCTGACCAGAATTTACAGATACTGAAACAGGTAAACAACTAAAACAGATTATGGTAATCAAAGCCGCATCAAAAACAAGACTGCTCGCTCTCCACTTCCACTTTCAGTTCCTTCGCAAAGAATTGAACCTTGGAAAAGGAAGCCCAGCTCTGAGCTCCTGGTTTGATCCAGTCAGAAATTGAAGATTATCAGGATTAACGTTTTGATGAGTAAAATATTCCCAGGTTCTGAGCTTTTGATGTGATCAGGTCATAAATTTTGGCCTTTAAAGGTTTTGATTGGACAGCACCAAGAAGACCAGAAACAGATCCTGGGAAAGTTTTAATTGAGAAAAGCTGCGTCCAGCTCTGAGTTCTTAATTTGAGAAATTCTGGTTTCTTCGGGATCGGGAGATTTATAAGAACATTTTTAATGAGGAAAAAGACAGTTATTTCTAAACGACTGGATTAATCAGTTCCTTGGGAGAGAATTAAACCTTGGGAAAGGACCCTTCGTTCTGAGCTCCTAGTTTGAGCAAGTGAGAAATTTAAGATTGTCAGGATTAAGGTTTTGATGGAATAGCACCGAGAGGCTCAAAAAGAGTCCCTGGGAAAAGTTGAAATGAGTTACATATCCTCAGGTTCTGAGCTCTTGGTTTGATCAGGTCATACATTTTGGTCTTTAAAAACAATCACAGGAAGGACGTATCAGGATTATGAAACCAAAGACTTTGTTCTAACGGATCCTGAGGGATGTAATGCTCAGCAGCATATGTCTAGGACAGAAACCTTCCTACCGTTGCGATTATGGCAACTTATAAAGCATTTTTATGCAGAAATTTACTGCGACAGGCGACTCAAAACACCACCCAAACCACCATAACATCCCTTTAAACAGTTTACCACCCTTGGCGGTGCATGGGGGAGTTCCCTTACCGTGATCTGTACCCTGCGTCCCACCTTGGCCGGCTTGACCTGCAGTTCGACGTACACCTTGTTGACGTTGAGGTTGGGCGAGTTCAGGTTCGACTTGACGTGCAGGTTCTCGACGTCGAGGTTCGCGTCGACGTTGCCCTCGATCAGCAAGTTCTTGATCTCGCAGAGGAGCTTGAACTCGGCCGAGAACTCCGTGTCGCTCACCTTGTTGCCCTTCCAGTACAACTCGACCTTCTTGCCGTCGGGGCATTTCACCTTGAGGTCGACCAGCGGCGAGACCTCCGACAGTTTCCACTCGCTGTCCGCCGTCCAGACTTTGCCGTCAGCGTCCAGCTTCACCTTGCTCTTGACGTGCTTGTGTTCTTCGGCGTGCTGCGTCTCGACCGACAACGAGGTCTTCTTGTAGTGGTCGAAGGGCGTCTCGATCTGGGCGTCTAGCTTGTACCTGTTGTCGCCCCTCGCGAGGGTCGCCTCGCCCTTCAGCCGCTTGCCCTGGCCGTACTGGACGGCGACGTTGCCCTTCAGTTGCTTCTCGTTGCCTCGCTCGGTCTCGCTGTAGCCTATCGTCGCCGAGATCGGGCCGGTCTTGCCGTAGTTCACGTTGCCCTGAAATTTTGAAGTTGAAAAATCGTATTAAATTTGTCGAAGTTGCTGTGAAGATGAAACTCCACGTGATTATAAATCGAAGTCTTTCTGGGGTATCTGTGAAGTTTCAGTTCGATACCTCTAACGGTTTCTGAGACATGACTGTTTATTTGAGGCTTGACTCTGATTTCAATTAACACTAAAGATTGGTTAAAAAAAATCATATCAAATTTATTAATGACCCTATGTTGGTCAAGTTCTACATACTTATCAAATAGAGTTTCTTTCATGAGATTACGAAGTTTCAGATTGATATTTCAAAGAGCGTCTAAGATATAAGGTACTGTGTCATGACGACTTTTTTTGGAATTAACACTATAGACTGTTTCATAAAAATCATATCAAATTTATTAAAGTTACCATAGAGATAAAACTATGTGTAATTATAAAACAATATCTTATTCAGATATTTGTGAAGTTTCAGTTAGATACCTCTAACGGTTTCTGAGATATGACTGTTTATTTGAGGCTTGACTCTGATTTCAATTAACACTAACGATTGGTTAAAAAAATCATATCAAATTTATTAATAACTCTATGTTAGTCAAATTTCACATAATTATCAAATATAGTTTCTTTCATAAGCTTACAAAGTTTCAGATTGATATTTCAAAGAGCCTCTGAGATATAAGGTACTGTGTCATGACGACTTTTTGGAATTAACACTATAGACTGTTTAATAAAAATCATATCAAATTTATTAAAGTTACAATAGAGATAAAACTCTGTGTAATTATAAAGCAATATCTTATTCAGATATTTCTTAAGTTTCAGTTCGATACCACGAACGGTTTCTGAGATATGAGATATGACTGTTTATTTGAGGTATGACTATGTTTACAATTAACACTAGTGATTGGTTAAAGAAATCATATCAAATTTATTAAAAACTCTATGTTAGTCAAATTCCATATAATTATCAAATAGAGTTTTTTTCATAAGCTTACAAAGTTTCAGATTGATATTTCAAAGAGCCTCTGAGATATAAGGTACTGTGTCGTGACGACTTTCTGGAATTAACACTATAGACTGTTTCATAAAAATCATATCAAATTTATTAAATTTACCATAGAGATAAAACTATGTGTAATTATAAAACAATATCTTATTCAGATATCTATGAAGTTTCAATTCGATACCTCTAACGGTTTCTGAGATATGACTGTTTATTTGAGGTGTGACTCTGATTTCAATTAACACTAACGATTGGTTAAAAAAATCATATCAAATTTATTAATAACTCTATGTTAGTCAAATTTCACATAATTATCAAATATAGTTTCTTTCATAAGCTTACAAAGTTTCAGATTGATATTTCAAAGAGCCTCTGAGATATAAGGTACTGTGTCATGACGACTTTTTGGAATTAACACTATAGACTGTTTAATAAAAATCATATCAAATTTATTAAAGTTACAATAGAGATAAAACTCTGTGTAATTATAAAGCAATATCTTATTCAGATATTTGTTAAGTTTCAGTTCGATACCACGAACGGTTTCTGAGATATGAGATATGACTATTTATTTGAGGTATGACTATGTTTACAATTAACACTAGTGATTGGTTACAGAAATCATATCAAATTTATTAAAAACTCTATGTTAGTTAAATTCCATATAATTATCAAATAGAGTTTCTTTCATAGGCTTACGAAGTTTCAGATTGATATTTCAAAGAGCCTCTGAGATATAAGGTACTGTGTCATGACGACTTTTTGGAATTAACACTATAGACTGTTTCATAAAAATCATATCAAATTTATTAAAGTTACCATAGAGATAAAACTATGTGTAATTATAAAACAATATCTTATTCAGATATTTGTGAAGTTTCAGTTAGATACCTCTAACGGTTTCTGAGATATGACTGTTTATTTGAGGCTTGACTCTGATTTCAATTAACACTAACGATTGGTTAAAAAAATCATATCAAATTTATTAAAGACTCTATGTTAGTCAAATTCCATATAATTATCAAATAGGGTTTCTTTCATAAGCTTACAAAGTTTCAGATTGATACCTCAAAGAGATTCTGAGATATAAGGTGCTGTGTCATGACGACTTTTCGGAACTAACACTATAGACTGTTTAACAAGAAGACACATCACATTTATTAAAGTATGATGATGATGAAACTTGGTCTAATTATAAAGTGGAACCAATTTGAGATATCTATGAAGTTTTGGTTCGATACGTCTAAGTGTTTCTGAGATATAACCATCAACTTCTACTGCGGAATATTAAGATCACATCTTCGTTCACTAAGAAACTCATCTTGTTCTTGTGTAAGACTACCCGAATAAAAAGACTTGGAAATTTGCGAGTGGGGAGATTAAGAAAGGACGCAGATCAAGAAATGGAAGAAGTGGTACAGACAGAAGGAAAGCAGTGAATTTAAACGTATGGAGAGGAAGAGGAAGAAATTTGGGGAAATCTCCGTTCCTGTTGACTTATTGAGACATATATGTTGTAAGGTACGGTAGATATGGATAGTGATTTTGCAATCTATGAACAATCAACAGTTTTGAAGATTGAAACAACCTGGTGTTCTTTTCATCATAATGGAAAATCTCAGGGTTTAAAGCTCAGGGTTTGGATATTACAGAACTTGTAAAATATTCTTGATTGAGATGTTCTGATGAAATAAGAAATAAATTTGTACCTAGATGATAGGTACAATGATGCAAAACAAAACTGAATGACCCACCTTCACTTCTCCTTCTTTATCGGTCGCCTTGACGTAACCGTCGCCTTTGAAATCGATGATCGGATCAGGCTGCGACTGAAAATCATGTTTAGTGTTTTCAAAATGTACTTCAAAATCAACGTGTAAGTATTTATAATTAACTCATTCAACAAATAATCAACTATTTTGATTATTTCCAACACTTACGCCATCGTCGTCAGCGAAGACGAGTCCGGATACTTCAACCTCGAGCTTGTCGGAGGGTCTCTCCGGTGCGAGGACGGACAACCCCAAACCCAACTTAAGGGTCCTCAGTTGCTTGCCGGGGGTCGCTAGGGCGAAATCGAGGGCGCCGTTGTAGGGCTTGCCTTCGCCTTGCTTAGATAGTTTCACTGCAAAAATGAAGATAAGTCAAGGTCTGTATAACGGTTGTTCACGAAACAACCCTTAAAGACTACCACTACAGCTACTAGTGCGTACCAGAAAGGTACCGCTAGATTTGGTAGCTCCTTTAGAAACTGACAGTAACGGAAATAGATATGCCTCACCAAATATAGAAGTAGACAGATATAAAGTTTACTCACGTCCGACTTGTACGTTCCTGTCTTGTCCGGCTGACGCTGAGGCTTTACCCACGGCCTTCGTGGGACCGTAGTTCAGGTTGAGGTTGGCGGTGATGGGATCAGGCTTCTCGAATATCGAACCGTACACCTTGGCCTGGAATGGAAAGGAGACGTTGTTATTTAGGGACATTCAGCGAATGGAACTTCAAGTAGGTAAATGACTCCAAAAGTGGGAAAAGCAGCGCCTGACGCAATAGACTCTTAGCCTGACGTTGTTCAATATGGTAAAGAATCAAATAATTGGCAAAGCGTAAAAAAGGGGAAAGATACAAAATGAGTGGTTATAAAGTCAATAGCGTGTGCTAATGCTGTTAATGCAATATTGATACTTGACAATTCAGACATTCACTGCAGCAGCGGAGGAGTACAACATGCAGAGTCCAGAAGCAAAGACCAAGTGCATGGTAATCAGCAAAGAACCACGTAGATGTAAATTGGAAATAAAAGGGAATTTCATAGAACAAGTAACGACGTTTAGCCACCCAGGAGTTAAAATCACCAGTGAACGAAACTTAGCAACAATGAGACAAAAGATTATGCAACGATAGTCAGCAGCTGCTTAAGGTAGATCATATGGAAGAACAAATTTATGACAACAGAGAGTGAAGTCACAATGGCAGATACAAAAAGGAACAAAACAGACAGAAAGTAATGTAGAAATGAAGTCATTAAGGTCGATGAAAGGACTATCATTAAGGGACAGACTGACCAATAACAGTATAAGAGCAATGTGGCATTCAGAACGTCAAAACATGGATAAAGGCAAGAGAAAAGAAGTGAAACTAACTAAGAAGGGAAGTGGATAGGATAGAGCAAAAAGAGCAAAACAGAAAATAAATAATGCAGAAATGAAGCCATTAAGGTCGATGAAAGAACTAACATTAATGGAAACAGGCAAATAATGTTATATGAGAGCAATATCACATTCAGATCGTCAAAAAATGGACGAAAAGAAGTGAAACTAACACGTGGATAGGATGGAACAAAAGGAACAAAACAGAGAATAAAATAATGTAGAAATGAAGCCATTAAGGTCGATGAAAGGACTAACATTAAGGGACAGACAGACAAACAACAGTATAAGAGAGCAGTGTAGCATTCAGAACGTCAAGAAATGGATAAAGACAAGAAAAATGTAGACAGGATGAAACAAAAGGAAGAAACCAGAAAATAAATAATGTAGAAATGAAGAGACTAAAATTAAAGGACAGAGAGACAAATAATGTTATAAAAGAGCAATATGACATTCAGAACGCCAACAAATGGATAAAGGCAAAAAAGCAGTGTAACGAACAGATGGGGACAAGATGGGGATATGTGAAAACAACAAACTCTATAGTGAAAGACCAATTGGAACAATATTCAAATTGGACACATTGTCCAACTGGTCAAACAGGAAATTCCTAGTCAAGAGAAGAAGAAAAATCTGTCCAGGAGTTAGATAGGCGATTGGCTTGTCGCCCCCTTACCGAGACATCCAAATCTCTCTCCTCCCCGCGCTTGGTACTCTTCAAACCGATCTCCCCGTTGACGTTGCTGCCTTTGCTGTCATCGGCCGCCAAGCTGTACACGACGTCGAACAGCCCCTTGTCCGGACTGGTGTTCTTGTAGGTCTCCTTGAGGCTGATCTTGCGACCGGGCGTGTTCTTGTTCTTCCTATACTCGAGACTGGCGACGGCGTCGCCGTTGAGCAGTTCGTTCCTGACCTGGTGGTCGAGGTTGACCTTCCCGAGCAGGTACTGCTCGTTGGGCAGCACGATCTCGACCTCGCCCTTGAGCTTCCTGTCGTCCTTCTCGCCGGTCTTGCTCGCGCCGACGTTCACCTCGAGTTTCTTGCCTAAGACCGTCAGGCCGGTCTTGGAATCGATGTTGGTCGCGCCGATCTTGTTGTGGCTCGACAGGACGATCTTCTGGTTCTTGTCGGTCGCGTACGTCGGGTACAAGGTGGCGTCGATGTCGTAAGTCGTGCCAGGTTGGACCTTGAAGGTTGACTCGAGTTTGACCTGCTTCTTGAGCTTCTGGGCGTCGATCAGTATATCGGCGCTGCCGCTGCCCTTGGTGGCCTTGAGATTCCCGTTGACGACCAGCATGTCCTTGATGTTGACGTTGAATTTGCCTGAATATGAAGTAAGTTTAGGAAATTGACATACAAACTAGAAGTTAAGAGGAATATTTGGTTTTTCCAGCCATTACATTGTTGTTTTTTTTTTAGTAAGATTTCGTGAGCGAAAGCAATGAAGTACATTATTTCTGATAATTTCAGTTTACAAAATGGGTATACTTAAGTAGGTACTTGGGTAAAGGAAACATTCTCCTTTACATATATGTAGTATACATATCACTATACATAAAAACAGAGATCAAAAGAGTGTCCCAACTGTATCCTTAGATCTGGAAACTTTGTTATAGGCGACATTAGTAATGCCGTAGGACATTTGGAAAGGGGATGGTAATCCATGTTTCTACACAATTTGTTTATAGGAATTAACAAGAGAAACATTTTCAAAGAGCTGGTAGTCTATGTAAACAAATTGTTTTAACTGTCAGCTGTGTGCAATAGTAAACATTGAAGTATGTAGTTTCCTTCCAAGTACAAGAATACGTTGTGGCGAAAAAAAGAAAAAATTATTTGCTACGGAGGAGACGTTCCACTGTAATTCAAATTTGGTGGTGGTGCCACCTGTCCAAAGTGTGACATTGACAATTTGTTACCCAATCCCTCAATACACAGTAATTGTACCCAGTACAAGTCCAAGTCAAGAGAGGAGTTAGACAAAGGGATAATCTTTAGTCCAACACTTTTTTTTGGGTTCTGAAGGACTCTTTCAAAACAATTGATTGGGGAAACAGACGCACTGATATTGCTGGCGAGCATTTGCACGATCCTAGATTTGCAGATGACATGGTAACTTTTGCAAATAACAAGGAGGAGCTAACCAGCATGATAAAGGATGTGATTAAGGCATCGACCAGAAGCCTTAGGACTTCACCTGAATATCGGCAAAACCAAGTTCATGACAAACCAAAACGAAAATACTGACAAAATAGAAGTAGGTCATAGAACAAGTAGAAACATACACATACCTTGGACAAGAAGTAACTATTAGAAAAGCAGAGCAAGAAGGCGACGTCAAGACTCAGACTCACTTGGGCAGCATATGCAAAACTGAATGATATCTTTCAAGCGTGAGCCGGTCAAGTTCAAATCCCCATACTCAGATGACTAAGCATAACACGACGTTTAGGTAACGTGATAACGAGCGCTCCTCGAGAAGGTCAGTCTGGTGCAAGGTAACAAATCGAATAATATCTCATTTAGCTAATGTAAAATAAGATGTATAAATGCTCTGAAATTTGGGACAATAAATCAGTATACCTAGTATGCTCAAAACGACAGTGTGTTGTTGTCTTGATTCAAAGTCACCCCACCCTACAAGCTCTCACGTTACGCCCTGAGAGTCTCCGAGATCTTCAAGATACGACAACTTCAAAATTTCAAGAACTTCAACCCTGGATCTGCACGTTACTCCCTCAGATTCAACCCGGAGAGCACGTTACGCCCTCTCTCCACTCTACTAGAACTTCAACCCCGGAGAAGTACGTCACGCCCTCTCTCCAGAACTTCAAGAACTTCAACTCAGGACCTGCAAGAGACGCCTTCAGGCCCACTCCGGAGATTTACGACAAGCCGTGATCTCCAACTACTACGACAGTCTCCAGCCTTACAACCTGCAGACAAGATTCATCTCCGCAGCCACCCACGAGCTACGAGAGAGATTACATACAGTCCACTCTCAACAGAGACCACTTCACACTTCGTTCAGAGATTAAGACTGAGACTAAGATGGAGACCATGGACGGAAACAAGATCGATCGGGCGCCCACAGATGAGATGGAGCTAAACTGCCGGACTAAACTGGTATCAGATAGCCCAAAACAGAAGTACGTGGAACATTTTAGGTAGGGTCTAGACCCAAAGGGTAGAGAACGGCTAACTATAAGAAGGAGGTGAACTGTCGCGTACCGTTCGCATCGCCCTGCTGGTTGGCCTTGAGGAATGAGTCGACGACGACGGCGCTCCCGCTGGTAACCTTGTGGTGAGCGTCGAGGGCGGCGTTGTCGTACTTGAGGCCGCTGTCCACCTTGAACGGTGTGTCGTGCGACGGCAACGTCACGGTGAGGGTCGCGCCGACGTCGACGTTCGAAGGCTTGACACGGTGCCGCACCTTCCCCCTCACGTCGAGCTTCTTCCCGTTGACGACGAGCTCGTTGCTGATCTGGCTCTCGTCGCCCTGCACCTGCCGCTCCGCCTTGAACTCCACCCTGTTCTCGAGGCCGTGGATCTCGAACTCGACCTCGAAGTCGCCGCGGCTCTTCTTGTCGATCTCGACGTCGAGCTCGGAGCCGAACTTGATGTCGCTGTAGCGGAAGTCGACGTCGTAGTCGAGACTCTTCGGCGTCTGCTCGTACTCGAGGCTCGAGTCGAGACCGACGGCCGGGTACGTGATCTTGGTCTTGAACGCGAGCTTGTAGTCATGCGGGTTGTTGTACCGCCTCACCGAGCCGATCGTGAAAGTGACCTTGTTGGTCTTGGACGAGAGGTCGGCGCCGTGGATCACCTCGAGGTGCGTCTCGTAGTCGCCGGGCTTGTGGTTCACTTGGCCCTTGAGGTCGAAGTTCGCCTGGGGGTTGATCGTGTTCGTGAACTCGCCGTTGAACTTCAGCAGGTTCTGCTCGAAGTGGGCTCGACCTGTAACATTCATTTTGAAGGTGTAGTCAAGTGGATTTTCGCACTTTTGAAGTAAGGGGTTGTCCATTAATTACGTGATGTTTTTTAGAAATTTTGAACGCCCCCCTATCCTATGGTGATACGTGGTGAGGTTTTAGACTACCACTCCCCCTACCCAAAATCACGTGTATTTTTTTGGTACAAAGCATCTTAAAAAAATTCAAAATACTAACAAGTATAATCTAATTTAATTCTGGAAAATTGAGCACCGTGATAAAACTGTCCAGACAGACATTAAGGTTTCTATAGTGGTTTCTCACCTGACGCATAAGAATATTAAAGAAAAGGTGTAGTCATGCGTGTGTGTTATCAGCTCATATATACCTCCACCGAGGGGTACGAGCACACCCTAGATTAGGGTGATAAACATTAGCAAAATATATATTTATACTGGTACATAGATAAAGAGAAGATTAATAATTTGTTTATTTATAAATTTGTTTGTTTTTTAATGTGTTATAATATGTTCTGTTAAGAATTTATTTTATTTGGGTGGTATGGTTCCAGGCGAGTCGTCCCTTTTAAAAATGACAACGCGCCAGGGTAATACCTCATAGGTGGTGTGGAAATTTACCAGTTAACCTTCTTCTTAAGGATTCTTCCATATGCCCATAATCGGAATGATTCCAATTCCTTTCATTTGTTTTCGACCATAAATTTTGTAATAATTTTCATTCAGAATAAGCAATATTTTACCCGCCACTGGAATCGGTTTCCTCTTTCCCCTGTCCGCCGCGCAGCTCTATCATCTCTGGCTGGAGGAAATTGATATGGCAACATGGTTTAGTCTCACGGTGAGTGGATTTTAACTTTAGTGCCAAATTGGCGGACGCTTACCTTTGACGTTCGCCTTGAGCTGATCCCGCGAGAGCGACAGGTCGCAGTAGAAGTCGTTGTCGTCGTTCCCGATGTTCCCGTTGAGGCCGACGGCCTTCCCGTCGGGCAGGGTCACCCTGACGTTATCGAACGTGTACTTGTTGGTCTTGTCGCCCCTCTCCGCTATCACCTGCCCGTCGATCTTGAGGGGCAGTTGCTGCTGCTGCTCCCCGCCCGGCACCTTGAGGTCCAGTATCGGCCTGTAGGCCGCCCTGTCCGCCCCGCCCGATATCGAGACGCCGACCTTCGCGAGGAACTCGGTCTGATCGAAGCCCGCCTTGGCCAGTAACGACTTCTCGCGCTCGTTGTTCGTGAGGCGAGCCTCGGCGTAGGCCGTCTTCAGCGGCGACGTGAACGTCGCCCTGACGAAGCTGTCGGGTCGGATCGCCGCGTCGACGACGAACTTCGCCTTCGCCTTGCCGTCCTTGCCGATCGTCTCGACCAGGAACTGGAGCGAGTCGTCGCCGATGACGCGCCTCGCGTGGTACTCGGAGACGTCCTCGTTCTCGACGGTGACGGCGAGCTTCGCGTCGCCGGCGAGCGGGAACGGCAACGTCGGCACCTCGGAGCCCGCCATGTTCGGGCCGTTGACCTCGCCGCAGAACGCGAGGCCGAGGAACGGGCTGAGGTGGTCGATGCAGATCGAGAAGTCCTTCGCCTGGGCGAACTTGAGCGGTCGGTTCGACTCGTGGCCCGATTGGTCGCGAGTGTGGAAGACGATCTCGTGGCTCGCGGAGAGCAACGTCTGCTCCTGGACGGGCAGCGCGAGCTTCGCGTCGAAGCCGCGCCAGCTGTCGGAGAGGTCGAGCGAGAGGTCGCCGCCGGTCGCCGTGTGCAGCGTCGAGACGACCTTGAGGCCGTTCTCGGCGACGAGGGCGTCGAGCGTGAGGCGGCCGGAGACCTCGATGGTCGCGCTCGGGACGAGCTTCACGCGCAGCTTCGAGTCGCGACCGTCGAGCAACGCGCGCACGTCGACGCCGCCCTCAGCCTCGACCTGCACGCTGGCGACGCCCTCGGCGGCGAGACGCAGCGGGAAGCCGAGCGTCGTCGGGTAGACGAACTCGACGTCGAGCAGCGGCAGGTTGGTGCGGAGCGTCTCCTGGAAACATACATGGTGGAATCAGCAATATTAAGAAGCTTGGAGCAGGCAACCGACAATACAAGCAATTGTAACACGAGTTGCCACCAAACAGTTAGCGCGGCGCCATAATGGAGGTTTTTTTTGACCTATGTGTTTTTTCCCATGAATCGATAGAGAGGAAGGTGATGTATCCAACGAGACCATTTTGACGGCTTGAAATTGAAAGGGTGCTTCAAATTTTGAATTTGAAAACGTGATGACTCATCCAGTTATTTCCCTAGAAAATTTGTTTTTATGTATGAGCTGGCAATGCTGCACATTTGACGGAATAATCAAAGCGCTTGCAACTTGCAAGATGAGTGAAACGTAAACACAAACAGAAAAAGAAGTGGACCATCATGTTCAACAGTATTTTATGGACTAAAGGTGATTTTTTGGTGAGTTTTTAATTTTTGACGTCATAACCCCTATGGAAAATCGCATTTTGAAAGTGCCATAATTTTTAAACGGATCGTCTCCGCACTATAAGACTAGTGTCTGTGAAACAGGTTTTTGAAATACTTTCGATTGATACATGTTTTTTTTTAAATATTTTGGGTTCAATAAGGAAAAGGTCAGCCAGGTAGGTAATTACGTTACTTAAAATAAATCACATCAGCAGTAATAATTACACCTCTGATATTGTGTAGATCATGGAAGTTAGCTACGTAAAGGCTGATCCTAGCAAGCTGCCTATGGTGGAGTTTGGAATGATCCACGACTTTTATATGGCTAATCCACATAAAATTACTCTACACCACACATTTGACGAAAACATAATGAGGTTATGCTTTCTCTCACCTTCTCGCACGTTCTTAAAACATAAAACTTCAGAATTCTAACGGTCTTTTAGGTTTGTTTGAGATCGTAGTAAAACCGTTTATCAACAGGTATTTCAAGTCAGCCTTTTCTTCTATCGTCTTTACGTTCTTACGATAATTGACAAGTTTAATTTGACTAACTGGGTCCGCTGGGTCGATACAAACTTTTATTACCCCAGTGTGCACTGTTGCCGATACACGAAAATATTCAAAAAATGACCGGGTGAGTCATTACGTTTTCAAATTGGAAAAATAGTCTTGATGGATACACCACGTTGCCCTCTATCGATTTATGGGAAAAAAACAATAGGTCACAAAAATCCGGACACCCACATTGGCCGTCCGGATAGCTTGGCCTTTCGATGTTAATACCTCTCACCGATTCAGCGCTTCCAGCGACGCCATCGATAACAAAGCTATGACTCCAATAATAATTGTAAAAGGAAACACTTATTTATACTGTCTATGAGAGCCAAATTGCTGGTTGGCAATGTGTGTTACCTTTCCTTCCTTATGTCGATCGAATTGTGAGCGGTCCACCGGGGCCTTTGTTACCGAGGGGGCGGGAGGGAAGGTAGTTACAAGAAGAGTTGCGAGATTTATACGGAAGTAGTGAATACGCGAACAAGTGACGGTCGCCTTCGACTGTTCGGATCGCGGTATAAACGATTGGTAGCTAGCGTCACCACGGACAATACAAATAACAATTGTAACACAAGATGCCACTAAACAGCTAGCGCGGCGCGATAACTGGCCATCCGGATCGCTCGGTTTATCGGATCATATTGAATCATCGATTCAAAGCTTCGAGTGAAGCCCGCGATAAGAAAGCTGTGCTTCCAAAATACATTTAAATTCTGCGCTAGAATACTAGAGGCGCAGTTTTCGAAGTATGAAGTTGGATATTAATGATGAGAAACTGTTTACCTTACACTTTGCTGATGACCAAGTCGTTTTGGCAGAAGACGTGGATGATGTGTATTATATGCTACGAAAGCTATATGATGCGTATCAAAACTCACCTTAAAGTTCTTCAGTTTGTCTAGTCCATTGGCGAAACCGTCGACGATCTTATCGATGACGGCCTCCGGCGTCAAACCCTTCTGGTACACGTTGAGGTTACCGAACACGACCTCGGACCCGAACACCTTCAGGCTGACGTCGACGTCGAGGTCCTTGTTGAGCACGTTCTCCTTGATCAGGATCGCCTTGTTGATGCCGTCGAGCTCCGCCTTGCTCACGTCCCGCCTCGACCTCATCGCGCCTCTCACCTTCTGCTCGAAGTGGTTCCACAGCTTCGTCGCCGCCTCCTCGTTGCCCTTGAGCAGGTCGCCGAGCGACGAGCTCCTGAGCACGCCCTTCGGCCCGAAGTAGTGCTCGATCAGCTTGTCGAGGTTCTCCTGCCTCGTCTGGACCTCGAGGATGTTGAGCCGGTGGCCGAAGAGCTCGGCGGTGAGGTTGAGGCTCGTCGACCTCGGCAGGAACGAGTCCTGCGAGTAGATCACGTTCGCCTCGGCCGACGAGGCTATGCCGAGGGTGTCGATAGCGTAGGAGAACTCGCCGTTGTACGACCACTTGCGCAGGTCGATCGGGAAACGTTTCGGCACGGAGAAGCCGAGGTACTGCTTCTGCAGGGCCTTGTCGGAGTTTGCGGACGCTTTCAGGCTTCTGATGTGGGAGACGATGAATCCGCCCACTGGAAGTTAAAGGTGGAAATTGATGATGAGGAAACGTATTAAGTTTCTAGGTACATTATTGTGAAAAGTACCAAAAGTGGAAATACAAGATAAAATTGGACATATTCTGGACCGAAACTATAAACCAGCAACGTTTCAAATTTCCAGCTAATCGAGCAGTGCCTTAACATTTCCAGACACTGCCTTATTCATACATATAGATTCTGTAGTAATACTGATAATACGCATCAACAGAAGCCAAAAGAAGTAAACTGAAGTCGATAGGAGTCAAAATAATTATTAAATAAACAAAAAAGTTACAATTTCACCACCTTAAACCCCTTGCAAGTAGATCGTCTTTTCACGGTAGATTGTTTACTATTAGTCCAATAAATGAAAGCCGATAAACTCCCAAACCTGGGATAAATTCTGCAAAACGATGCAAATGGGGGCAATTTTACGTCTTAACTGGATCTTTAGAGACACGGAAAGTTGTAGATTCTCCGGGTCTCGGAACATGGTAAAAAATAGTCCTCAAGTTCCAAAAATCCGTTTTCAGCCTATATCTCCGAGAATATGGCATTTAGAGAATTTTTGTTTAGACACAAAACGAAGATTAGTTCATTAGCTACAAAAATGGTCCTTAAGACTTTTTCCGAAAACTCGACAGTTTTCAAGATAACGGTTCCGAAACGAGCCCTTACTTGTTGCACCTGTTCTGAATCAAGGAAAGCAAATTAGAGAAATGGAGATATAAGCGGGCGGACAAATTGTCCAATAACTCTAGTAGAATTGGATATTTTTAAGAGCCTGTCTGGTCTACTGAATGGTATGATTAATAAATTACCGTTTGGGTTACACCTGCCTGGTTATATATTTTGTGGACCCGGTACAAAACTAGAGAAAAGGGCAGCTAGGAGTAATCGAGGGATCAATAACCTCGCACGTGAGTCAAGGTGAGTCAATAGAGTTGACTCGCATTTAAGATCCAACTCAAACTTTCATGACATCATCCGTAGCTTACTTAACCTGTTTTTTTTTTCGGGAAATAACACGATTGCCCACTTTACCTTGATAGCTCGGTTCCTTCTCCAACAAACCCTTGACGACGTTCCCGACTTTGGCGTTCGGACATTGCGCCGCCGCCAGGTACGCCTTGATCCTTATCTCGGAGTCCTGCTGGATGTCCTGCAGGATGTTCAACGCGCTGTTCCTCAGTTTGTCCTTGCACGGGTCCGCGAGGTACGCCTCCAGGGCGACCGCCCTCAGCCTGTTCGACGCCTGCTTGTTCGCCGCGATCCCGATTATCTTGGCGAGGATGTTGTCGTTGAGGTGCCTGAGGTTCCTCAGCGCCTTCAGGACGTGGATCGACTCGTTCTCCACTTGCTTGTTGGTCGTCTTGCCGTCGCCGAGTTTCGAGATGAGCTTCTGCGTGAGTTTGTTCAGGGCGTCGACGTTGTCGCAGGAGTGCTGCTGGCAGAACTTGCCGGCGAGGTTGCCGATGCCGAGGTACGCCTCCAGGGGGAGGTTCTTCTGGTCCAGGTAGGACTGCAAAAAGGGACGGTGGAAGTTCTTAGAGTCGGTTTGGGAAGGTGGGGGAAAGTGTATGGCCGGTCGAGGTAGTGAAAATGACCCCCGGCACTTGAAAAATTTCTGGTGCTTTTTTAAAAACGGCGGGAAATTAAAATTTTTAGACATCAAAATTCCATATCTAGAGTTAGAGTGGTTTTTGTTGTTCAAGTAGTTGGGGTCCAATTTTAAGCAACTTAACGGGCAAGACTGTTAACGTTACTCACCGTGGCCGTGACTAGGGATGACTCGGTGGCGAACTTGACGAGCGAAAGACCGAGCAGGAGCGCCCTGCTCTCGACCTCGTCGAACTCGTTGTTCTTGAGCAGCGTGATGACCATCTCGGCCGCCTCGCCCGTGCCCGACCAGAGCACCGCGTCGATGAAGCTCCTCCTCGCGGCGCTCTTGTCGCCGAAACCGATGCCCGACTTGACCTGATTGTAGACGGCGAGCAGGTCGTCCTTCTTCGCGACCCTCACCTTCTTCACGAGCGTGATGAACTCCCTGGCGGTCTGCTCGCCGACGACGACGTCGATCGTCTTGACGACCTCCTTGACGGCGTTGAGGATGACGTTCACATTACTCGTCGGCGCCTCGACGACGAGCGGGTTCTCGAAGAGGATCGACCTCGGTTTGCTGCAGCTCGACTTGGGGGACTCCTTCGAGGTGCCGACGAGCTGGAGCTTGGCGACGACCTGCGCCCTAGCGCCGTTCCTGCCGACCGAGAACGGAACGTAGAGGTAATCCTCGACGACGTTCGCCTGCTCGAGGACGCCGTCCTTGATCCGGAGCCGGGCGCTGTACTCGCCGGCGAGGATCGGGCTCGACTTGAGCTCGCTGTCGACGTCGAAGGCGGTCGTGAAGAAGTCCTGCCTGAGGTGTTCCCTGTAGGCGCACTTGTTGAGGTCGCGGCTCTTCTGGAGGACGAGGACGTTGCCGCCCTCGGAGTGGCGAGCCGTCTCCGTCGGGCACAGGCCGAAGACGTCGGTCTCGTGGCCGCCCGTCCCTGTCGGGTTCGCCTGGAACAGCGACGCGATCGCCCGCTTGATGTTGAGGGAGTTCTGGGAGTCGCCGGGCTCGGTGCAGATGCTGTCCTCGATGATGCCGTCGTGGACGTTCAGGACGATCGGCCGCTCAACGTCCGGGATCGTACCCAGTTTCTGTGGAAAATTTTAGAGGATTCGGTCATTTACAACCTCCTGGTGCTGAGATCGTTGGCAAAGGATACCACCCCCGTTAACATCCATTGCGTTTGCCATAAAAAGCCATGTAACGTGAAGAAAAAATTACTCGTTACCCCTTTAATAAGTTATTTAATTTCCAATATATTGTAAAGCGAAATGTAAACACCAGCGTGAAGCGTGCTCCTCCTTATCGGACGAAGGCGACCCATTCCAAAGAGGAGAACGCTTCGGAGAATTGTTTAGAGATTACACACAGGTTGTGCCAAGATGGCGGCACCTCCTGATATAGTCAAACCTTATTTTAGATATCCCAACAATGAACAAGAGACAGCAGAGCGTGCTAAGAGTCCTCGAAGAGGACCAGGCTACCACGGAATAGGACAATTGCAAATGGTCGAGAACTCTGTCGTCAGAGTGTAAACTGCAGGAATTAGAAGAAGACCTAAAGCACTTGGGCACTGGGCATTAGTAAACACAATAGAAAAGAAGAACAACAACAGTTGAAACTCCAATCAGGTCATCTGCTGTATTACGTAGGAACAGACCACATAAACTTAAGAGGAGTAGGCTTCCTGATGCATGGAACTCCTGTTAAAAATGTCACTCAGATCAAAAATACAGGCCCCAGAGTAACATTGACCCTCAACATCAATGAGAGGTATTCATTGAAAATAATACAAGCTTATTATGCCTTCACATCAACCCACGATGATCAAGACGTGGAAATATTTTACGATGATATTAATAACAGTGCCCCTCTCATTACACCACAACAATGGAAGATTTTAAGTTGGGATCCAAAGAAGATGCAGAGGGGTCAAGTTCTCCTAAATTTTCTCCAAGAAAAGAACTTATACATCATGATCACTTTCTTCGAAAAGACCCCATGGACGTGGGCCAGCCCCGATGGAGTAACAAAGAACCAAATTGACTTCATAATCTCCAACAAGAAAACATATTGTCCAAGACGTCACAGTACTAAATAAGTTCTCGTTAGGAAAAGACTGTCCTGATGTGATGATAGAGCTGTCCGGGCAAAAATCATCCTTAAGGTAAAACAAGAAAGATCAAAGTTAGAACAAATACTCGTCAAAGAGAAGACAAATAACAACCCATAATGCAGACCGGTACAGAAACCTTCTCAAATTAAATTTAACAACTATAAAATATGAGCAGGAAGCAGATGTGATATTGATGATGATGATGAACATTGAACACCTAACTTCATTTAAACCTTAACGGGTGGTACCCTTATATCTCCAATTACAACACAATAATCTCCTATAGTTTCTCCTTTCCGTATTACCTTTCCGTTGGGTCCGAGGACCTGCAGGTTCTTCACCCTGAGCAGTTGGTTGCATTCCGCGAGCTGTGTCAGTAATACTGTGGCTTTCACTTCGGTGCCGGTCGCCTGACCTTCGGCCGAGGAAAGGGTGATCTCGATCTTGCCATCGTAGTTGTACTTGTAGGTCGTACCTTGGGCGTACTTGAAGGTTTGCGCGCCTGAAAAGAAAATATGTTTATAACCGTAAATACTAATGTAAAGTACTTAAGTATTTTACATTAGTATTAATTACTTTAGTAACAAGTACTACTGTAAGTAGTAAAGTAGTACATTACTAAGTACTCATTGGATTGAACCTGGGTACTTCGAGCTGTTATTGGACTTACCTCCTTTACAGCCTGTCCTGCACGCACCTGAAACAAAAGGATAAGAAAATTAAATAAGGCTTTGATGTGATGGCTCCTGCTTTGAACATCAGCACGCTCAGTTTGGGCTCAGAAGTTGAACTCAGAACTTGAGCATGTTGATCACTTTAAATTACACAATTACACAAAAATTAAGCATTTCAAAAAATTCAGAACGCTTGTAAAGTATTTTAAGAAAAACTTAAATTGTCAAATTTGACTTTTATAATATTTGCAGTAGGAAATTAACTAGTACTGTAGATCTAGAGAGAGGCAGTGAGTTACTAGATATCCAAGAAATTACTAATAAGGTTAATTTTGAATTGAAACCACCATATTAAAGGAAATTGCATAAGTTTTCTTTTTTGTGAAGCAATCGCAATGCCTATACCTAAGTATGCTAAGAAGAAAGTTATATTTTAGAAATTTTTCGATTTTTTCCATTGTTTTTTGGGTTCATTTTGTTGAAAAAAATTTGGACTTTAAAAGATGTCACTTCGACAGAAAACTTAATTCTCTACAAAATAGTTTCTAAAATTGCATAGTTTTTGAGTTATACCCAATCAACCGAAAAGTGGCAAACTTACTCCGATCTCAAAAACTTAAGGCTCAATTTTGCAGCCCTCTTCGATTCTATAATTTTCAGAGGTTACTTTACCATATGAAATTCCTTGGACACCTTAGTTAAATGACTTAGTAAATAGCCAGCTTAGATTTATGAATTTCACCGATTCCTAACTAAATCTAAGTTGTGTATCTGTGATTAATCCCGACTAGTCACGCAATTTTTTCCACGGGCCATCCCTTATCTGACCCGGCGAATTTTTCCTCGATCAGGAGAAATATTTGCAGGACTCCTTATCAACTTGGTTAATTAATATATTTTAGAGAAACGGTTATCTTCTGATAAACAAGCGCGTGTCAGCGCTTTCTAAGGGGAGAGATAAGAGAGAGGTGGAGTACCGGGTTAGATCTCTGACGAACTCTCGAAGAGGGGAAAATATGTTTTTCGACGACTGATATGAAAAGTATCTGAAATAACATCAGTAAGTACTTTTGAAATTGATTTGTTTCACACGACGTGTGACAAATCCAGAACACACACTAAAACCTGCTATGTAGGCAACACACAGTACAGCGTGAAAAAGTTGCACACGCTAGATTCGTGTATTTAGGCAACCATACATACATTCTAGGTTATTTGTGATTTCCTGTGTATTTTATTTGATGCAATCTTAGAAAAAGTATAGTGTACAACACGAGCACGTGTTGAAAATTTGATTATAACACTTGTAGTACAATATAGTTCGGCGTCGCTCTTTTGTTCTTCGGATTTCAATAACGCGACACGTCCTCTCCCGGTGTATATGGCTAGATTCAATTAAAACCAGTTGGGAAATCGTCATTATTTCAATTACCTCAAGTGGATAATGGCCGGTAGGCATTCTATCCACCGGTTGTTTGTCGTTTCATATATGCAAGACAAAAAGGATGACGTGCACGACAACAAAAGCCTCGTAATGGATCGTTCCAAGAAATCTAGAATCTCTCGGGATTCACACATGGGACCTTAAGCGATGAGGAGAAAGAAGCGGGAAGCGGGGCACTTCTGGCGAATCAACCCGAAGAAATCTTCCATTTCCCCTCCGGCTTATCTGTTATTCCTAAGATTATCTTGAGGAGAGTTCATAGAGTCTCGGTTCAACAAGTTATCGTCGAGGTATTTATATTCGCCGGCGATGAATTTACAAAATATTTATCATTTTGATTCGGATAAACACATATACATACAATAAGTTCGAGATAAAAGGACGATAGCTTTAGTAACATTTTCTCGGTCAAGGAATCTAACGATGGCGGTCATGGAGAACAACAATATGTTAATTACTGATTATACTACTTGTATACTCATTACTGCTCTTTAAATAATTTAATTTATTTAACGAGAAAAGAAGATTAAATTATTAATCTATTAAAATTATTAATAAATAATACGATTAAATACGACGTGAAAACAAATTAAAGAGTTAATGAGCCAAGTGAGTTAAGGTGCTTATTGCTCACACGGTTGGATGTTACAATTATAACGGAAATATCTTCCATGAATCACAAAATTTTGCCAAGTATTACGTTGATCGATACAAATCGAGTGATTTATGGTGATTGCTCACGAGATATCACCAATTCCCACTACAAAATTCTAACCAAGACAGTCATTACTCACTGGAGAATAATGTGTTAATTGCTGCTTATGTTTTGCTATAATTGCTACTTGTATTATAACACTCGTATTGCTGTTCTTAAAGTACTTTAATTTACTTTAACGAGAAAAGAAGATTAAATTATTAGTTTTCATTACGTTTAATTCGAAGGTATCTAAATAATGCAATTAAATACGCCGTGAAAACAAATTAAAGCGTTGATGAGCCAAGTGAGTTATGGTGCTTATTGCCCATTGGATGTTACAATGGTAACGGAAATATCTTCCATGAATCACGAAATTATGCCAAGTATTACGTTGATCGGTACAAATCGAGTGACTTATGGTGATTACTCACGAGATATCACCAATTCGCACTACAGAATTCTAACCAAGACAGTCATTACTCACTGGAGAATAATGTCTTAATGGCTGCTTATGTTACTTGTAATATTATAGGGCTCGTATACTCATTGCTGTCCTTTAACTAATTTGATTGACTTTATCGTGAAAAGAAATTTAAATTATTGGTTTTGATTACGTTTAATTAGAAGGGTTGGTAATCTAAATAATACACTTAAATTCTCAGTGAAAACAAATTATATCGTTAATGAGCCAAGTGAGTTATGATGGTTATTGCTCACGCCGTTGGACGCTTCAGTGGAAATGGAAATAATCTTTACGAATCACGACATTTTGCCAAGTTGATCGGTGTAAATCGAGTGAGTTACGGTGATTCCTCACGAGGTATCACCAATTCCCACTACAAAACTCTAACCAAGGCAGTCATTACTCACTGGAAAGTAATGTGCTAATTGCTGCTTATGTTACTTGTAATAGTGTAGGACTCGCATACTCATTGCTGTCCTTTAAGTAATTTAATTTACTTTAACGTGAAAAGACAATTAAAATAGATGAAAAGTCATCTAAATAATGTAATTAAACACATAAATTGAAGCACTAATGAGCCGAGTGAGTTATGGCGGTAATTACTCACCGTTGGAAGCTACAGTGGCAATAGAAATAATTTCTATGAATCACGACAAGGATTAGGAATATTGGTACAAATCGAGGGATTTGGTGATTAAACCTTGAGAACAAATTCTAGCGTTAGCAAGCCAAGTGAGTTATGGTGGTTATCACTCACACCGTTGGACGCTAAAATGGCAATGGAAATAAGTTCTACAAATCGCGACAAAGATTAGGAATATTGGTACAACTCGAGTGAATTATGGTGATTAAACATGCATTGAAAACAAATTGAAGCGTTAATGAGTCAAGTGAGGTATATGGTGATAGTTACTATATCGCTGGTCGACACAATGGTAATGGAAACTATTTCTACGAATCGCCACAAAGATTACGATGAATGGTACAAATCGGGTGAATTATGGTGATTAAACATGCCTTAAAAACATATTGAAACGTTAATCAGCTTAGTCAGTTATAGTGGTTATTACCCACACCTTTGGACGCTAAAATGGCAATGGAAATAAGTTCTACAAATCACAACAAAGATTAGGAATATTGGTACAACTCGAGTGATCTATGGTGATTAAACATGCCTTGAAAACAAATTGAAGCGTTGATAAGTCAAGTGAGTTATGGTGATAGTTACTATGTCGCTGGTCAACACAATGGTAATGGAAACTATTTCTACGAATCGCCACAAGGATTACGATGAATGGTACAAATCGGGTGAATTATGGTGATTAAACATGCCTTAAAAGCAAATTGAAGCGTTAAGTGAGTTATGGTGGTTATTACTCACACCGTTGGACGCTACAATGGCAATGGAAATATTCTACGAATGATTGGTACGAATCGAGTGATTTATTGTGATTAAACGCGTCTTGAGAAAAAAAATTGAGGCATTAATGAGCCAAGTGGGTTATGTTGGTTATTCACACCGTTAGACGCTACAATGACGATGAAAATAATTTCTACGAATCACGACAAAGATGAGGACTATTTGTAAAAATCGAGTAATTTGTGGTGATTAAACACACCTTGAAAAAATTGAAGTGTTATTGAGCCGAGTGAGTTATGGTGGTTATTACTCACACCGTTGGATTGTACAATGGTCATGAAAATTATTTCTACGAATCACGACATTTTGACAAAGACTAAGTTGATCTGTATAAAACTAGTGATTTATGGTGATTACTCACTACAAAATCGGTGTTTCCCACGACCCTTCCACAAATCAACACAAAAAGCAAGTGGTCAAGTACCATAAATCCGCAACAAAAATTTCCCAAAATCCCTTTTGAATTGTCAGAATTTTTCAAAATTTTTCAAAAAAAAAAATAAAAGTTCAACGTACCTCCTCCTGCATCGGTTCGTTTGGTCACTAAAAACAATAGCGTGAGCACCAATAGGCCCCACCGTATGCGATCCATTGTCGCACCGCAGACTGGTCACCAATTACCCCCGGAATCCCTTTTATACACCGACCACTTCTCGTCGTTGATAATGTCGATAACACACTCGCCCGTAAGTGTACGCGCAAGTACTGCACTGGACCGTTATCGGGAGGGGTTGAGAAACTCGTGTTTCCAGAATTTTGGATTTATTTTGAAGTTGTGAGGGATCGAATAAGATGATTTTTAGGTTAAAACCAATTTTGAAAATTATACGCCAATTTCAAATCTTTAAAGTACTTCACAATGTAATAACTCAACAAATCAGTGCAATTATACTCTTTGAGCAGAGCAGTAACCAAAAGAAACCATTAATTAAAATTTTGGGAAAGATTTTCAATTAAATTAGGTGAAAAAGCGTGGGTAATTTTCTGGAAAATTGACTTGGGATTATCCGGGTTTAAGGAAAACTATTCACTTAATATAAAAATAGATTTGTGTGTTAGATTTTGGAAATATTCTGGAAAATTGAGTTCAAATTATCAGATTTTTCACAAGCAGTCGAATAGAAAAGGAAGATTTTGGATCAATCTTTTGGGAATAAGTTAAATAATTTTCCGGAAAATTGAGCTTTTTGAGAAAACTACTTACTCACTCAATTTTGATAAAAAGTATCAATGGATCCAATTTTTGAGTAAATATCAAGAAAATTTTAGTAAAATCTACTTCAACGTATCAGATTTTTGGAAAAACAGCTAAATGGATTTAGACATATCACATTTGTGATTCAAGTTGTGTTTTTTGGAAAATTGACTTCAATTACTCATATTTTTTATTGATTTATGAACAAAAAATTTGATTATGTAAGATTTTGGTTCAAACTTACTACTTTACTGGTTACTTTACTGGTTAAAACTTAAGACTGGAAAAAGTGATGTTATGTTTCATGGAGATATAGTAGAAAACAATAGGAACTTTTCTTCATAAATCTCATTTTTCTAATTTACGTAGCATTTTTACAGAATATTATTACCGACTGCCACTGGTACAGAGTCGTGATAAGACTAATAAGATGTATGTAGCTTGGACAGTGACAAAAATAGAATAAGAAAGAAAGGAAATATCACAAATATCTTAATCATGGTTATTTCTGGCATTTTTTGAAATTTTCTCGAAAACCGCCCCAAAAACAGATTTTAAAATTTTGAATAATTATTCTATTGTGGAATATCTACACTAAAATATAAGAAAGTAGTCTGATGGACACGTCGTCAATTTTTTAATCCAAATAAGTTAATCTAACTATTTATTGGGTTACTAAGAAAAATCAAATTTTCAAATGATAGTTAATGTAACTGCTAAGTTAAGTTAATGTAAGTTAATGCAACCCAGTCTGCGTACAGCTGCTTTGCAGCTCTGCAGCGGGCTAGTAGTTATTTATCTGTAAAACTACAGCCTTGTATTAAAAGTACTGGAAATAAATTAAATTTAAAGATTTAAAGAAAAATTAAACAAGCGTGTTAATTATATTGGTATTGTATTATTATATCATATTATTACTATATTGTAAAATTAATAATCGCAATATACAAACACAATATCTTACCCTAATTTTGATGAATGTAATGAAATAAAAAAATCTATGAAAATTGTCATGACAAAATTGACATTCAGAAAGAAAATTAGATATATTTTAACAAATTTCAGTCATAATATCTCAAATTTCTGTTTGTGATAACTATATAACTATACTTTTCTGCGAAATATATAGTAGGTACATATTAGGTAAACTATTTCATGAAATCTAACTGAATTAAGAGTTAGTGAGTTTGTATTAAAATATTTAATCGAAATACTAGTTAGAAATTTACCTTTCTTAATTTTAATTTAATACAGTTTCTAAATAAAATTGAAAAAGTTTGGGAAATGATTACATTTAGTTATTGCGGGGTTGCCATTACAATTACAAAAATTAATAATGAAAAGTATGGGTTTTAATAAAATTTTTGGGAAATTTATTTTTTCTAAATTGGGTGATTTTCCTATATTTGTTGAATTTATTAATTTCACCCTGAAGATGTGGGCAAGAGCAATACCTTCAGGAATAGGTCTACGCCTTTATTATACCTACATCATCGAAAAAGGTGCTGCAACCAAAAAAGTATATTTTGGTACTTTTTGAGTTTTCAGCAGGAAGCACAATATTTCCATTTTCAGGGAGGAAAAGGAAGCGGACAGGAGCGACGAATGGTTCCGAGAAAACTCCAAGGAAAAACGTGGAAAGCGTCGAGTGAGAGGACCAGTGTCAGCATATTAAACCATCAAGGAAAAACGAGGAAGGCATTTTCTACTATCATTGGAGAATTTCCTCTCGTCGTCAGCGTCATTACTCATCCTCGGTAAACCGTTCAACCGGGAGAAAGTTCATCTAAACCCAAGATTAACGTGTTGACACGACAAACAGAAGCTAATAATTGTCATTATCGGGAATAAATATTTAACAATCCATCCTCGTAAGGTCAGCTGGAGACACGGCGCCTATTGTCAAAGCCGCTCTAAGTACGTTTCCTTTATGCTCGTTATCTGCGAGTTTAAAGGTTCGCCTCGTCCATTGTGCGTTCGCGGGCTTTTCGAATATACACATTTCAACGTTCCTTTATCCCCCCTTCCCGCCCGGCGAGGACAATGAGAAAGATCCGAGAACAGGATGTAAGGGTCGCTTAAAGGCAATTGGAAAATTAATCGAATTAGCGAATTGGTACGGGACAGGCGGAAAAATCGAAATTGGTAATTCACGCGGCGAATTATTATATCGATTTAATCGATCGCTCCGGATGAATGAAACGAGAGAAGCTAAAGATCAATACCCGGAGAGGACTCCGTAAATATTTTTCCTCTATAGAGGAGATAATTATAGTTAAGATGGCTTCTATAAATATTTTTTTCCTCATTGTTTACGAGATGATCGGTCTTGCGATTACGATTTGAAAATAAGAGGTTCACTTACGGGTAACCTCTATCGTAATTTCTTTCTCTAACTGTTCTCATCTCCTAATAACTAAAATTTTTTGATTTTCACATAAAGTTCATATTTCTCCAAATCTCAATGAAAAATTGGCGAATCTCACAATTCACTCGAACTGGAAACTAAATTTCACCCATACGACACTTGCAATGTATAAATTATTATATCACAATAATTAAACACTTGTAGCTATCGTAATAACATTACATTTTAGTAAAAATTCGGTATTTTCGCATTAATCCTTATCAATTCCGCCAGATATAGCGTTGCATAAGAGAGCGTTGCATCATCATTTCTTCTGCTAATTTGTTTTAAAGCAAACTCAGCTCGAGTAAATTTTGTTAATTGAATATACAACACCGATTTCGACGAGTAAACAGTTTGTTATCGCTACCGGACGTTAATTATCCAGATTAACGGAAAACAAGAGAATTCTCAGAAATATTTTTGTAGAAATATAGGAATCTTGTAGAGATGACTATGTATCCACGAAATTATTGAAGACGTCAATCTAAGCAATACCTAGATAATATAGATGAAGTCTTAGAAGGTATCGTGAAGTTCGACGCAGCCGCAATACGTTTCTCATAAACGTCTTCTAGAGGTTACTAGACATCCGAGTTTTTTACTTACAGTATGCTCTTTCTGGTTTCGTCTGGTATGCTCTGATCTGTAGAACAGACCAGACCAGAACAGAGCAGCGGGTATGCCCTGATCTGCATCTGCACTGGTCTGGTCTGGTCTAGTCTGCTCAACAGACCAGAGCATACCAGACCAAACCAGAACCAACCCATGCAGATGCAGATCAGGGCATACCCTGCTCTGTTCTGGTCTGGTCTGCTCTGGCCAGCTATACTCTGCTTTTGACTTTGTCTGCTCTGGTCGGATCAGGTATGCTCTTTTCTGATCTGGTATGCTCTGGTCTGACATGTCCTGGCCTGGTCTGGTCTGCTCTGGAATGCTCTGCTCTGGTCTGTTCTGGTGTTAGGTTTCAAATCAAGTTAAATTGGTTAAATCAAGTAAGGCATAACTTTTCAATTAAAACAAAATATAGAATCTTTTAGAGATTATTGCATATTCAAGAAGTTATTAAAGATTGTAATACAAGCAATAGCTTCTAGAGAACTTTCTGGATACCTACAAAAACCTATTGAAAACGGAATACGTATTATATCACTTAATTCAGGAGTTACTGTAAAGGTAATACGTTTTAAGAGATCCAAAAGTTCGTAAAAAATTTCGAAAATCTTGCCAATACCTTCTTTGTCAAGAAATTCAGGGAGTTTGTACATTATTAAAATTCCACAAATTTATTGAAAAATTCAATAGATGCAATATAATCCCCATAAAATCACAAGAGTCTTTTGAAATTACATAAGTCAATTTAGGCAATACGTACCCAATTCACAAAATACAGAACCTTTTTCATTAGTACATATATTCAATAAGTAATTAAAAAGTTTAAGAAGCAAAACAGTAACAGCCTTGAAGAACAAAATATTTAAGAGATTATTCAGGATCTTCTAGAACTGTTTGAAAAAGTTAACTTGGATAATACGTTCCCCACTAAAATATTCTTTAAAAGAAATTCCTAGACGTCCAAAAAGTTATTGAAACGGTCAATGTCAATACCCTCAAAGTACTCAAAATGTTTAATAGAGAATATATTATTTTCCTTGCTGAAATAGCTGAAATCTAGAACACAGTTATTGACAAGCAATGTGCAAGCCTTCTCTAGAACTTCTTGGATATACAAGTAATTATTGAAAACTATATTAAGTACCTAAATCAGAAATTTCTAGAAGTTTTTGAAAATGTTGAACAGATAATGCCTCTTATTATTTCAAAATTCAAACCCTTTCAGAAGCTCCTAGATATCCAAGAAGTTATTAATAAAATATTAATAGATGCAACATAGTTACCATAAAGTCTTTTGGAAGTTATTGGATATCCAGGAAGTTACTGACATAAGTCAATTTAGGCAATGCGTCCCAATTTAAAAAATCCAAACTTTCCAGAAATTATCATAAGTCCAATACCGGCAATACGTTTATTCCTGCTAAAACATGAGCCTTCTAGAATTTCCTGGATATATTCAAGGTATTATGGAAAAGTCAATTACGACTTATGAAAAGAAATTTAGGATCTTCTATAAGTTTTCTAGACAATACCTTACTTATTAAAAAAATCAGCTCTTTAAAAAAGTCCAAGAAGTTATTGAAATGGTCAATCATCGCAAAAAAATACAAAGCTTTCTAGAAGTTACATGGGTAAAAATGAAGCAACTTCATGCTAGAATGTCTATTGGACTAGATACATTTAATCTACAACAACATCTTCAAATAAAGCCCAAACAGGACGAAACCCAACGCCCAACTGACGCCCAAGACGCCCCCGGGGCCATTACTCAAAGGCAAGTCGTCTCTCCCGAAGTCCCTGCCGTAAATAGCGAACGTGAGCAGCCTGTTCTGGGGTCTATTCAGCGAGAGCACCCTCTCGACTATACCCTCGGCTTCCCGCTTCTCCCAAGTGACGTGCTGGGGTGGGATCGATCGCAGCGACGCCAGCAAGGAGTTCGGGAACTGGATCCTGTCGTCGTCCTGCTCGAAGACCGCCGATACGGTCAGGTCGTGGAAGGTGACCGGCCAATGGACCTCCGTGTAGTTGGGAAACCTGGAATGAAAGCGACTCGTCAATGGGACGTTCCCTTTTTATTCCTGGCAACCTGGATGCCTTGCCTGTGCCCGCACGAGGTGAGAGACTCGTTGAGGCAGGCGATGACCGAGCAGAGTTCTATGGCTCCGGTCTTCACGCCGGTGAACGACCTGATCCCGTTGAAAGCCGCCAAGTGGTAGACGTAGCTGTTCTTCGTGGGGTCCGGCTCGTAGGTGACGTTCATCTTGAACGTGCAGCACGTCTCCACCGGGCTGCCGTTGCACACGTGCTCTTCGATGCTGGTTTCGTTCAAACGGAGTACGACGGACGTGTGTCCTGAAGAAGTAATATAAGTAAGGTCTAATATAACACGAAGTCTAACAATTTTCAGAAGGATTTCTTTTTTTGACAGGGATATATCGAGCCTACACTGAACTTTTCAATAAGTAATTGGACTCCTTGTGAATTTCTGAAAGGCTCTGGAAACTTTTAAAATGGAACGTGTTATCTAGATTAACGCTTCCAAAAACTTCCATAAGATTATGGATTTGTTGACTTAAGACGTATTGTCTTTCCAGTAACTTATAAAATATAACTCTAGAACGTTCTAGGGGATTAGAGAACTTAAACTAAACTCTTTAATAACTCCTTGAACGCATATTATCTTCTGAAAGGTTTAGCAATTTTTTTTAATTGGGAACGTTTTGCCTGAATTGACTTGTCGGTATCTTCCTCGACATATCTAGAATATCCCTACTTGTTCGATACTGCCTCTACTGAACCGTTGAAGATCTTCTTGAACACCAAATCGAACCTAAATCTACATTTAAATTCACCAAACATTTACTCGGCACCGAGGAGTCCACTTTGAGGTAAAATCGGTCGAGGGCCTCTGCCAGGGTGTCGACGTCGTCCTCGAGCGCTTCGTAGGTGGCGTTCTCTGCGTCGTAACGAGGTACCTTCTCCAGGAACAGCCTCGAGCCGGGCTCCGGCAGTATCTCCCGCAGGAGAACTCCCTTCTCGCCTGCAAAATCGATCGAACTTTCCACGTCTAATCCCCAAATCCGTAAGTATTACCGATGAAAATCCCTGTGCCACCGCTTCCTATCGAAGGGTTGTTCGCTCCGGCTGACAGGAAGGTGACGTTGTTCTCGTGCGACCACATCTGTTGGGTTTGCAACGCTGATTGGGGACAAAGGTAAAATTAGAGTAATGTTCTGCTAATCTGCTCAGAAATAATGAATCGATATGTACCTGTCAAGTATGGTAGTTCTGAGAACCACATCGTAGGAAAAAGTATATTCCTAACTTTGCGCTCCCTCGTCAGGATCAAAGCGGGATTCTTAAAAAGTATATCGAAGCAAGTGAATATACCGAACGTATCGTTGTTCTTAGTGGTGATGGTGACGACTTCCACTTCGGCCGGTGGGCTCTTGCCGTACTCGCCATACAAATTCCACTTACGATACCTGAAACAAGAACTTAGCCTCAGTCGAATTAACAGGTTTATTTAATACCTGGACGCTACCCTTAAACAATGCCTAAGTTCAACCTTTAATTCCCTCACCCAAGAAAATGTGAAGATCACCAACTTAGTCTAATGAGCCACACTTTAAAAATATTTTTAATATTTCAGAGATATCAATGATTGAACATCATAGACTAATGCGACTCCTCAAAAAGCTTGACATAGACAAGATAGACATCAGATGTATCGAAAATCTAGACTGGCATCAGACTGAACAGACTGGTCAACATATAGTGGACCACTGGGTTTGAACATCAACACTAAGAACATAAAGTTTATGATAATTACAAGATCGAAATTAAATGTCGCATTGAGCAGGCCCTACAAGCGTTCTTAAGATCGAGTATTCAGTTGTTTGGACTTTGAGCTTGATTTGGGATTGAGGTTTTTATGAGGCTAAGTTTGGTCGGTGCTTCATTATGGGATGGAAGGTAAGACCCTCAAAGTGCCTTTGACGATTAAGAGGCATTCGAGATGTGACTGTATTCAATACATATAACTCACATATACATTTACTCACATATATACCTCATACATATACTGAAGATATTGCTATCTTCCTATCAGTGAAGAGCGTGACCTGTTAACTGCCATTAAAAAGAGGAAAACTGCATACCTAGAGCTCGTCATTAGAAAAGAAAAACTGTTGATACATGAGGGTGAGGTGGCAGTTAAGAGAGGATTAGGAAGAAAGAAGGAACATAAGTAAGTGGACGGGAATGCATGACATACAGACTCTGATTCACACTACAAGGAACAGAGATGAAGTATGGTCTCAAACTTAATGGATATCATTCAAAGGAGAATTAAGATTTGCAACTTTACTTCGCCGATACGTATCCCCTTTCGTCGAAGGCGACGTCGGAATTGTAATAGACCACCCCGGAGGCGGGACAGAAGCCCGTCGCGTTGTTAAGGGTGCAGTTCTCCTTTTCTACGGTATTCACGACGATCGTGATGTCGTACTCGATGGCAGCGCAAGAGATTTGCCTGAGGTAATCCATGTAGTTGGGATTACCGGTGCCGTTGCATAGGATCTCGGTGTAAGGTTTCGGCACCTCCCCCCCTAAGGTAGATAAAGACTCTAGACCGCCGCCGAAGAGGGTGTCTTCTGGGAAGAGGATGATGTCGGCCTGAAACAGATATTCAGGATGTTAAAAATTTTTTGGAACACCCCATATCACAACAATTTACAAAATGAAGACGCGTCCTAGCTTTGAACCATGTGTGTATGTGGTTCCGATGGTACACTCTTCTTTACAACCAACGCCTCAGAATAGACGTAAGTTTTGGAAGTACCGCACTTCAGAAAACGGTGTAATGATGCGACAAAATACCTTCAAATTAAGTTCAAAAACTTACATTTGCAGCACTTTTGACGTAGTTAAGATAATTCCGTGTGTTTGCCTCTAATGCCTCTTCAACTGTTAGTGAATCGTTTCTTTCTGGGTGGTATTCCACCACTGCGACCATATAAGAGAGATCCTAAAATTTTCAAAATAATAAACAAATTAACTTCTTTCTCAAGTAGATACGCATATACTTACATCGGCTAAGCAAAAAGTAACCACACACATTAACAGCAACCTCCACATCCTCGCAACAATTACTACGACCGCCTACAATCGTGTATTTACCAAATCAGATATTCGAGCCTATTTATCAAAGATTGAGAAGTGACGTTCACATCTCCTGATTTTGGATTTAAATATTTGATAGCAGTAAATCTTATTATTACTTTAGTGGATGAACTTTGTAACTACTATTACCACTAAAAATTCAGTAAGGCTAATGAATAACGCGTTAAATACGGCAGGATTATAACACATTAGCTGACTTTATCAGTGAAGGTACACACTAATTAATCTAGATTAGTTACTAATGAAAGTAAATCTGCTAATGGGTTTCAGTGTAAACAAAACAAACTAGAGTACTTTAACAGGTTTAATTACGAATTATTATAGAAAGCATACAACTGACTCAAAATCCTATTATTATAATTCCTTAAAACAGGTTTTCCTAGCTCGTAAGAGCAACTTTCGAATAAATCTTCGAGAGGGGTTTGATACCACACGTTCTTCGCACCGCCATTGGTCAATTCCAGCGTGTTCAACTGGAATACCCCAAAATGGAAGAAACGTCCGTCCGTCTGGACACATTGTACGCTTACAGGCTCAGGTAGAGCCTTTACGTCATCCTGAAATTAAAAAAAAAATGTTTCATAAACTCCATACAATGTCAAACATAAAACTTGCCCCGTATTGCGTTTTAGCATAACTCGCAGCGACTGTGAAGGCTTTCAAGAGTGACCGTCCGTAAACTTGTTCCGTTGTAACTTGCTCTTCGTAGATATTACGAACTCGTTCAGGGTCATAATTAATGATCAAGGTGTGTGGATGGTACTTCTTCAAATTCGAACTCAATGCTGAAAATAATCGTCAAAAGTCAAAGTATATATGCGATAATGTAACAGAACAAATTTTAACGAAGAAAGAAGAGGGTCACCAAGAAATAGAACTGTGAAAGGTTAGCTATTCCTAATAATAGACCCAAGTTGACATGTAAGGAAAGCAAGAGCAACTTGAGCCCTTGTGTAAGAAAGTGGAAGTAGAGCGGATTAAACACATACCCTGACTTTCATACGAGGGATAAGCACAAATTACCCTTACTTTCCCCATATCTACTTCAAAGTACCAGTCTGTCATCTACATTGTCACTTAATTTACAACAAAGCTAGGAACAAACAATTCACTACTAAGAACAATATCCTTCAAACCTACGATAAATATTTTCTCTTCGGTAAATGTTTTTCCCTTCCAAAGAAATCACAGGATCAATAGGAGATATATCTGGTAGATCTAAATCTTCAGTGGACCCCTCCGTAAATGGCGCCAACGGTTTAGATGACGTTAAAAAGAAGTCTCCAGTAAGTTGGAATTGGATTAAATGTTCAGCCCTCTCGAAGGGCAAGGAAAACAATAAGTCGTTAAAGAGATATCTGTCCTTGACTAAATTGGGGTCAGCGGTGGATTCGATCAGTTGAAGCAGTTTTGTGATAAGTAAAGTACTGAAATAGAGTAATGATGAGCATGTACAGTATCCGTCGGATTAAAGCACTTACAACCTTCTATTCTGTGTGATACCGTAGACCCTAGGGAAATTCCAAGCGGGTCTTTCCGGATCTTTAAGCTTCGGAAGCTTCACTTGTTGCGCGTCGAATAGGTGACTGCTCAATATTATGTTCCTCGCCGAACTGTGGATATCCTTGGACACGTCACAGAGATCCAGTTTTTCAGGTAGACCCTCCTTTATTTCGACCGTCTTCACTAAAATCTTGGCCTGTCGTAATCCCTCTAACAACACATTGTTGTCTTCGTAAGTTAGAAGAGGATCATCGTGCCAATCGGGGTGAGACTCGTCCTGTACCAACGGTGGACTCTTCCAACCAATTACTTCGACTCTGAAACAAAAGGTGGATAAGACGAGCGACTCGAGTGTAGCGACTACTGTACTTGTCGAACGTTCTCTTTTCCCTAATGATCTCTTCAGGGTCATAGATTGGTATGCCTCTATTAGTCAAGACGGCTTCTGCGGCAGTTTTCATCGGCTTCCGTTTGCCCTGGATGATCCAGTGTTTCTTGAAGTGCTTGCCGATGTGTTGCTTCAATAATACTGCTGTGAACCGCATATTGATATAGAATGCTTTTGAGGAGAATTGTACACAAAATATTCTCCTCCTTTGGGAAGTGAGGTTATGGTTTTAAGTGTGTTAGGTTAGGTTAGGTCGACAGAGGACATCTTAAAATGGTTGGGTTCTTTTGATGTCTTGTGGTATCTGTAGTGAATGCAGGTGAAGTGCGCAGACGCAGGACGAATCGCCCCCGTTCGCCACCGACCCCCCCCGCCCCGGCACAATATGGTTGCCACAAAACTGATCTGTAATATTTGAAATACAATGTGACTCGAAATATAAGAACAAAATGGAAGAATTACCATCAGACAGCTCCTCCGGGATGTCCATCGACAACCTGTATCCAGCCCTTACGCAATGCTTCGTTATCATTATTTGCGGGTGAGTACCCTTGACCTAGGACATATTGGCCCTTCAAATTGTTATTTACGAATTGTCACCGTTTTAGTTATTTCGCCGGCCGGATCAACCTCCTCTCGCAGACGGAGGCGAAGGGGATCAACACGTTCGTGGGGACCTTCGCCCTTCCCGCTCTGATATTCATGTCGCTGGCCGAACTGGACCTCAGCCGCGTGAACTGGATGTTCCTTTTGTCGGTGCTGATCGCAAAGAGCATCGTCTTGTTCTCCGTGATAATCGTGACGTTGCTGGTCAGGAGGTCGCTCAAGTACGGCACCGCCGGCATCTTCGCCATATTCTGCACGCAGAGTAACGACTTCGCCATCGGCTACCCCATCGGTGAGAAATTAGTGCAAGTGTACCGCATCTATTATTGTACTCGTACTGCATCTAAGAAATGCAAAAACCTCATTAGGATTGTATAGATTTCTACCATTCCGGATTTGCTCTTTTAGTTGCGGCACTGTACAAAAACACGCACCCAGAGTACGCCAACTACCTCTACTTGATGGCGCCGATAAGTCTCGCTATCCTCAACCCTATCGCATTCGTATTCATGGAGGTCGGGAAGTACCGCAGGGGCTCATCGACGGAGGAATTGTTGATAAACGATGGGCAGATTCCGCAGGGTACGAGGAATAGATGCGAGACTGTCGTGTCTGTTGCCAGGAGCATCTTTACTAATCCAGTCGTCCTGATGACGGTCCTGGGTATCATCGGAAATTTCATATTTAAACATCAGGTTCCTATCTACCTTGCCAATACACTACAGGTGAGCAGTAACGGTGATTTAGATTTGATTACACTTTTCAAGAAAAAGTATGTCTCAGCGTGACAGGAATTGCTTTACTGGGATTGTAGGTTCTCGGATCAGCTTTTTCTGCAAGTGCTCTCTTCCTTTTGGGTCTGAGAATGGTCGGAAAAGTTCAGAAACTAACCGGGGCTACTCTCGTAATTCCTGGAATTTTAATTATGGTTAAACTGTACGTACTCCACAACTTTCTCCATTAATATCTTTAATTGCCATTAAATCTCGAAAAATAAATGTAATCTGGGAATAACTTTTAGGATTGTACTGCCGTTAATAACGAGGGAGATGGTCAGTATCTTACACGTAGGATACAACCAGACAGAGACGACAGATTGGAGCACTTACGGTTTCTTATATGGTACGTTTCCTTCGGCTCCGACGGTTTTCGTCTTTGCCACTCAGTATGATCTTCATGTAGATCTGGTAAGGAAACATTTATTGGAGCGATCTTTGGAATGTCATAACCTCCAGTAATACATGTTTTTAGATCGCAACAGCTATGGTCGTCTGTACGTTCCTAAGCGCTCCGTTGATGTTCGTCTCTGCCAAGATGATAACGATAACGACGTGCAACCCAGCAGACTACATCAAGCAGTTGAACGCCTTCACGTTCGATGTGAGCATCATCGGCCTCATCGCTTGCCTTTGGGTTCTCGCGGTGTTCATGTTGACGAAGAAAATCTTGAAAGTACCCCATAAGATCACCGCCGGGCTCGTCATATCTCAGGTAAATATCGTAACTCGTTTAGGTCACATTTGGACTAATTAATAATTACGTTTGTTTGAATGTTCCGAAAATGTTATTAATGTGCTTGAAAAGGTGAATTGAATATTTCTAGTTTATTGGATGTGTAAGTGCAGTATTATGGAATACGATAGAAGAGAAGAATAGCTGGCCTGGTTACGTCCAATTCTCTTTGTTCAGTATTGGAGTGTACAGCTCGCGACTATGGACTATGATCATAGCGATTACACTTCTGTTCTTGCAATGTCGTAGTTTATGCTTTGTGCTGAAGTTGCAGTGGTTGTTCATCATCATCGGCTGGGGGTAAGGCACTTACGTTCCAATAATAATTGTTTCGACATTACTCCTTGTTTATTTTAAGAGTACCGATACTTCTGTCGAGTCTACTATTGTTATTTGATAAGGTTGATCTGCCTTACGAAAAACGAAATCCAAACTTCATTTATGGCTCTCCGCAGGCCATCATCTCGGTGTCCTTACTAGTATTTTGTTTCATAGGTAAGTCGTACTTGGACGTGTCACCGGTTGCAATAGTGAGTGTTCTCGGTGTTTTCAGTAACGGCCGGTTGTCTTATCCTGCAACAAAAGTATGCCCGGTTCAACCAGTACATGACGTTGACGTACGGTACTGCGGAGCATTCGCGGTATGCACCGGAGGGCGGTGCGGCGCACGTGGACGACTCTACCAGCAATTCGAATCTGAGGTAATGATTTAACCGTGTTTGTAAAATTACGTACTTAACGACTCGTTTAAGTGGTGACGGTGGAGTCGGTTCGGCTAACGCACAAAAGTCTTGCACTCTGCCTACTATAACGGAAGGGCATCACGAGGAGAGCCCCGTCGTCGATATAGAAGATATATTGGGGGAGGGTGACGTTTCGAATTCTTCTAATGGAGATCAGTGAGTTCGATAGGATCGATGAAGTAATCACAAATTAACATTTGAATTCATGTTACTCAGGTTGAATGAGGGAGGTCATAGACTCTGCTCGAATCACTTCGACTGCATGGGTAACCAGAGGGAGGAGTGCCGCGGCATCATCAGGCAATATCAGCAGCAGATAGACGAAGATCTGGAGTTCATCGAAGAGGAGCCGGAATCTCACGACCCACAAATCTTGAAACATATCATCTTACTTATCTTGCTGCTGTGCTCGATGTTCGTCGTAAGTCATCGACCGTGAGATATTAAATGTTTATAACATTTCTGTATTATTGTTCCGTAGGGCATAGCGTTGTCGGTGTGGACGTTGGTGATGGAGCAGCTATCGGGCATATACGTGGAGCTGTCGTTCCTCGACGCGACGTTGAACTTCGGTCAGAGCATCATAGCGTTCGCGATCTTCGGGCTCGACACGAAGGAGATCGTCCTGCCGGTGCTCAAGTACTGGAGGAAGCTGTGGTACGGCGCGAACACGCTCACTCTGCCCGCCTGGCACGAGCTCAGCATGGAGACGAAGCACGTCTGCGATCAGTTCGTGACGCACCACCTGCAGAACTGTCGGAGCGCTATCGCGACCGATAAGAGGTGAGCGACGTCGCTTTAGGAAACTACATCCAATTGGAAAATTGGATATAGTTGCTGCGGTATTATTTTATGAATCAGTCATAGGGCCTAAAACTGCGTAGTAAAATGGTAGGGAGAGATAATCTGATCCAACTGAGTCAAAGGAGTATGAATCAGTTCTGATGTGCGGTTGGAACATGAGGCCTAAAACTGTGTAGTAAAATGGTAGGACGAGATGATCCAACTGAGTTACAGGATTGGTCAAGGTGTGATAGGTCACAAGTAGTGTAAGGATAAGAGAGATAGCAAGGACTGGTGGCCTGGTAAAGCTGTTAAGTACTTAAGTTTTATTTGACTCAATACTTGCATAAACATGCATTTTTATCACGCCCTAACTGGCGTACATTGCATTGATTTTAATAGAGAGATATTGCAAGTGTACATAATTGTCTAACAGTAGTAAGGTCGACGTTATTGAGTGTGTGCAATTGCATTTTGTGATAAGCTATACTTTAATAACGTTAGTGCTTAACATTATTGTTAAGAATAATAAGAACAATATAACTGCTTCCAGAACTTCCTCCATGACCTATTAACGATTGATTGTCGTGATTGGAGCGTACCAGTATAGGCTTCAGACGACCTTACCCAGAACATTGGTACATCATCTGTATTATTAGGTTATGGGGTTATGTTGTTTTGTCATTGTAATGTAGATCCCTGCTCAGCAATGTTTGTTTTAAAGCAAAGATAAATGCTAAGCACTATTTTATTAAGGTCGACTCAAATATTGTCTGCAACATTTTTAATAGTTGCAAAACAGTAATGTTTAAGGCCATTTTTGCAACATCTCTAATATTCCAGCTTCATTATCCAGTCACATTAATGATCCAAAAGAGTTCTAGCGTTTCTAAGGGTTAATATTACAGAAGCACTATAGATCATAGATCCTTATTTCCATAAGGTACGTAGTTTCGAATTGGTACCTTTACAAAATCATGTCAAACTTGCTCGTCCTGTTCTTGTACCATGATCCAATATTTCAGTACCAAGGCGAACCTCTTGATAACACAGCACGTTTCATATACAAAACTGGGGATCATTCATAGCAATAAACTTCACCCCAATACCACGTTACCCAATTTTAGACATATCCAGCACATGCAAACCCACCGCAGTTACCTCAGCAACTTTACTCGATATACATAATTATTTATGCTTCTCAGGTGGAGGCTGAAAACTTACAGGAATGTATTCTCCGGCGAGAGATTCGTCGATTGGTTGCTGGACGTCGGGCTGGCGAGGGACAGGACGGAGGCTGTGAATTACGCGAGGCACCTAGTTGAAGGGAAGGTCTTGAAGCACATCAACAGCGTTTACCACTTCTACGACAGGAGTCTACTCTATACATTCGTCTAAGCGGGCAACGCGTTAGTTATTATCGTCGACTGAAGTAAGGGTAGTTACCGTTTTCATGTTAATTTATAGTATTTTTTTAAAAGCAGTTTGTCCTATGAGACAAGTTGGTTGTGATTGTTAAATAGATTGATTATTATGGTGATACCAAAGGAGTTATGTTAGTGTTAGTGTTGGCCTTATCAGATCAGTATTGACCGGGTTTTATCATGTGATGCGGATGTGTTAGTTCAAGTAAATTTTAAAGTTTTATTTTGAACATTGTAATCTCATTGCTGAAATGCTTAAAGATTGCATGAAGGGTTTGTATGTAGTTGACAGTCATCACTATATACATGACATTCATAATAAATGTCTAATTATAACGATTTGCAAAGTTCCATACTGTTTAATTCATCCCTTTCCGTCCTGAAACAATTTATGTAGGTAATAGATACAGATTTTGATTTCCAAACACACATTTATTACTTATAAAATGCGATTACAGCTTACAATAAGGATATACCTTAAAATTACACCCATACTTAATACTTTTATTTATTTATATTCATTATTAAACAAATCTTAAAGACAAATATAAATAAATAAACTAGTTTACACTTATAGCGAAAGGAGAACTTATAAAAATATTTGGTTTTTATATAAAATGGATAAATGTAAAAAGACTACGTCAAATAAAATGAAAATATAAGTGAATTTGTACTGGTTGTTCCCTCCTTCTTATAAAATGAACAAAAAAGAACAATACAGATTAGTACTGTACAAAAAAAATGTTACCACTTAAATACTAACAGTTCCCTACAAACAGGGAAACTTTGACAGTGTGCATTATTAATCGCTAACGTTACTAATGTATGAATCCTTACGGAATAATAATAAGAATAATTCTGTGTGATGTCCAAACAAGCATGGAAATGTCTCAAAATGTTAAAAGTTGTGATCGGAAGTGATAATAATGCCCTCTCTATTTTCGAACTAAAAATGGAATGTTTCCATACAAAAGTTACCTTAAAAATAAACTCCCCTGGAAGTACCCTCCTCGTTCCACTCTTTAAGATAAGAACGGCTCAGTAGGCGTTCCTCTCGGCATTATTGCGAACGCTGGAAAGTATTAAATTTATTATTAGAACGACAATGATTGGTTATTATTGTTAGATGATTCAGAAACATACACATGTATACTATTTTTCACGATATAACATTACAGTCTCTTAACAAAAATGTTACCATGTTATATGCGCATGAAGAAATCCCAGTGAAGATCCCTGAAGCGATACGAGCACCTTTATGGGATGATTAGTGATTCCTTGTTTATTATAACAGAACAACAAAATCACTAGTCTTCCACATAACACTGCCCCCATTTGTTACTTGTTAGTAGAGAGTCTCACACACACATACACACCCACACCCGCATACCTTGACAATGGAATTAGTAATATAATAAACGTATAATACAAATGAGGAATGTTAATATAGTACCAGTAATTGGATTCCTGTTAAGGAAAAGAACCCAAATGTGTTCGCATTTGGTTTCTTTACAAATTAGTAATATACAAATACAAAACACAATGAACTCAAAACACAAACGGTAACTTACAACAATCATTTTGTATTCATATTAAAATATGACCTTATACCTAAATTTGCACTGTGAACAAAACAATACAGTTAATTAAAATGTACAATATTTATATATATACAAACTCGTCGAAACGATATCAAAACGATCAACGATCGCTCTACTCATCAAGCAGCCATTACCTTTGTTGCAATAGAAACTGCGCCATCTGTATCTGATTCGCTAGACCGGTCATCGTGATGATTCTGTCATTCGAACCGGGCAACGGTTCGTCTATAGTGATATTAGCACCGGAGTCCAGACGGATCTTCCTGATCCTGCCGCCGCCCTTCCCGATTATTGCACCAGCCAACTAGAAACGAGAAAGGAGATACATGAAGTGAAATAAGTTTTCTATAATATTTTTAAATATTCAGGTTTTACTATTTAAAAGTAAATTCAATTTACAAATCACGACCGTTACAAAGTACCCCATTTAGACATATTTCCCGAAGTGTCTAGCTTGGGAGTAGTAAGTCTCGATCGAGTCTTGTCTTGACTCGAATTTCGAAACGAGACGAGGTTAAATGTTGAAATTAGCGCACCATTACACCAGTAAAGAAGGTAAATGGTAAAATTTGCACTCTTTTCAGTATAACTGGGCATTTTAGGGTAATCGCTCTTTTTTTTTTAAATTCTAGAAGAAACGACATTCAGAAAGTGGTGTAGATAGTTTGATTACATATTTAACATTAATGTATCCATTCACTAGTAGGGTAGTTTCCCAAATTTAACAAGTTCACTTATAATCCGACAGGTATGGCATGACAAGTTATGTTCCGTTATCTAACAAGGCCCTAATTAGTGCCTCCTAGTTGTATTTCGAAAGTGAGTTTAGGTTAATTAAAAATAAAAGGATTATTCCATTAAATAAAGCTGCATTAGCATATAATATACTGTTCACATTAATTTCTTATGTTCTTGTAATTAAAAGTTTCGCTTGGGCTATCTCAACAAATTAATGAGAGTGACGTTAGATTTTGTACCATTTCTTCATAACCTAATATCTTCAGAAAATCGAAAGCCCTGCATCGATAACACTAATTTCTGTACATTCAACTTCACCGATCAGGACTCACATCTTTCGGTATGGTGACCTGGGTGGTCATCTTGCCGCCGCCGCCGCCGCCGCTACCGCCGCCTCCTCCTCCTCCACCCCCGGAACCGCCGAGGCCGCCCCCGCCGATGGTCTGATTGGCCGACATCATCGGCGGCGGCGGGGGCTTGTTGAACTGACCCGCCCAGCCGTTCCTCTCGAACGGCGGCGGGGGCGGGTTGCTCATCCCGCCGCCGGAGCCGCCGCCCCCGCCGTTGAGGGACCTCTGGCCCGAGCCGAAACTACCGCCGCCGCCGCCTCCATTGCCGCCGAACGGGGAGCTGTTGCCGAACGGAGGTGGACGGCTCGAGAGGCTCCCGGAGGACCTGGAAATGGAGATTTTCAAGTAATGCACAAGTTGTGTTATCACTATTTTGTTTTTTTAAGACACGGCTAATTTGCCGCGAAACTTATATACTTGTATTCAAAACTTTCGCAGCAAATTTTGTGGGGCCAAAAAACGATCAAGACAAATGTACAAAATTCCAGTCGGTCTAACCTGGGCGCGCTGAGTCCGCCGCCCCTGCCGCCTCCGCCGCCGCCGCCCTCCCTGAACCGTCCGCCGCCCACGGAGCCGCCCCTAGGCGGCGGTGGGGCCGCCGAGAGACCGCCCCCGTCGCGGCCTCCTCCGAGACCGGGGCCTCCGCCCCCTATGCGCCTACCGCCTCCTCCGCCGCCACCGCCGTTACCGCCTAGACCACCGCCGCCGCCGGAGCCGCCCCCTTGGTTGCCGCCCCAGCCGCCGTAGTCCTCCGAGTAGAACTCGTCGTAGTTGTGCGGGTCGTACGGGTTGACCGCCCCCTTGATAGGGCTCTGGAATTTTCGGTGGTAAATTTTGAAACGGAGGATTTCAAGACTGTTACCTGTTTGATCAACGTCAGGACTTCACGTATCGTCTCGATGCACTTGGACGGCTCCCCGATGATCTGTATGACGCGGTCGGTGCTCTGGGGCGCCAGATTCGAGAAGATCTTGATCCTGGCGCCGATTTTCTGAAACAAGAACCAATACGTGAGCTACATCCTCAAAATAGTGTCTTAAGTAGAGTCGAGACCCACCAGTTTTGAGCCTTATCGGTTATCATCATCACATCAAGGTAAATACAAGTGAAACTTAAAATCAATTAACAAACTCATTTTTCTTCATCAAACTGTAAGTCTGAGTAAGCAAGACTTGGTCTTGGTTATATAATGCGTAACAGTAAATACAGCTTCCTGCAGCTTATTATGCAAGGAAAGCAGTCTTGTTTTGTCTGCAGTCGACAAGATGAAATGGGGAGGAATGATCGCCAACGTCCAAAAGTCCGATGATATCCCCCAAAAATCAAACCAACAAATTCCAATTCCCAAACAAGTTTCTTTGGGTTCCAAGAGCCCACTCTTAATAAGACTTCAGCAACGATAACTCAAACCTCGCTCCTTCGGGAGAGGGAGAAATTTCTCTCCTAACAAAGTGAAAGTCAATTAGCGACCATTAAAAAAGACGAAAATGTGCGTGGCGCCCTTGTTAATTAGATTTTCGCGAACAAGTCGTTAATAGGGGACGCTTCCCAGATTTCACATATTTTCCATTTTGGGTCTTTAAGGGGAAAGAAAAGGAAGTGGATTTCGGGCGATTAATGTTGATCTTGTTATCCTATCAGAAGCCTTGAAAGTGGAAAGTGATGCATTAATACTGAAGTAATTATTGTCAAAATATAAACTTTAGTTTAGTCTAAATTTTACATATTTCTTGCATCGTTGAACTTAATTTTCTACATCAAGAGTGGGTGATTCGCACACGATTACCTATGAGCTATTAACAATTAGTAAAAGAGAAGCAAATTTCAACTTGAAGATTACCAATTATTACAAGCAATTATCTATGTGACCTTGTTATATCTACGCAATCACCAAATCATTAATTACAAACTATACCTACTCCAGCGCTCCGAAACCCATTATCGGCTTACCGGATTACGATAAGAAAGGGACGGTGCACGGACCATAAACATGTAGCAAAGGAATCCGATCGGATAAATGTATATTAAAACCTTATATCGATCCAAATTTTGGATCGAGAAAAATAGTAATTGACGCAAGTCTGTACTGCAGAAAAAAATTTTAACCGCACCAGAAGTCAATAAAAGTTTGTTTAAAATTTATCAAAATCTACTTATTAATTTATTTGGGAACATATTAAGTACATTGAAATATATGTATATTTAATGAGACGTGTAATACAAACTAAAAACGAATTTTGACAGTTCTAAATCTGGTTGCCAGTTTATTGCCTAAGAGATAGCAATTTAATTAGTAATAAGTTGCTAAGTGAATTTAAGTACCGAACTTGGAACAAAATTTTTAAGTGCCACTACTGCTGATACTATGAATTGATATCTCACCATCTGTCTCAAAATTTGTACCGAACGAGGGTGTAGTAGTGCAGTAGGCGGACTACAATCAGTTGTGCCTCATAATGACGTCATGATGGTATAATATAACTCATATGAAGGGTAGGTTCTTGCAACTAGCAGCCTCACTGGCTGTGAAGGTGCAATCACAGTAAAATCACCTTCGTTAGGAATGTACCTGTGGCATATTGAATTTTTGAAAGTTTTTGCTGTCATCGGCAAAAATTATTACGAATATTGCAGTAGATGATTAATTAACAGACGATAAGCGTTTTACTTATCACACAGGATGGTTACAACAATGGTAGAAACCTATGAAATTACATGAACGATTATTACATTTAGAACTAGTGACATAACAAATTAATGTAACAAGGGCAAGGTAATTAATTTAAAGGCGAAACAAAGGTTTCCTGGCTAATTACTGAAAGATTAGTTATAAAGGATTATTAATGAAATGCTCACTGAACAGGAATTAATTAAAGATCATAAAGAGCGTCTTATGAACACTATTGCCTAAAAATCAAGTCACATGGTACCAAATGTTTGAATTGCTCTTCTTCGTTTATAATTAGAATTAAATAAACGGCAAATGTCAAATGTGATCACGTGTCAGAGCGCGAGTTTTGACCGACCCCGAGATACAACACGCTTGCGCAGATTCCAGTTTATAAGACAATTAATTAATTAATTGGTTCACGAACCATAAAGATCCAAAAAAAGAAACAAGATTTTTAAAAAACGGTGAAGACGTTTTTAGGCAATTTAAGGAAACTTTGGGGTATTTTTTTAAATTTTTGGCCATGTGGTTAAGGTGCAATTGATGTTTTTGAAACTTAAGTTACAATACGGTACTGGTCTATCTTGGGTAAGTTTATTTTCGACGATGTCAAATAACAAAATTTTCCAAATTTTGGGATAAGTTCTTTTACAATTCTCGCTAGTTATTAATTTGATTGAATTAATTTTTCCTAATAAAAAATTAGGGATGTTTATATGTTACATTTTGTTACAAATATTGGAAGTACCAAAAAGATTCATGGAGCGAATTTCAAGTACATTTCGAAAAAGGGGAACATATGCCTTTTATAAAAAACTTGTTGGTGCGTGCTGATATGGTGGAAACATTTGTGATTTTTAATTTAACAAGAGCATACCACAGTTACACAAATTCGTTTTGAAAACAGGTTTTTTGGACTCCAGGACGTCTCGAAATGCTAATAACTCAAATTCGGAAAATCTACCCGATTACAGGAGAAGCTCATATCGAGAAAGTAAAAATACTTAACTACAACCCTTCATAAAACTCGAATTTGGTAACATTCACAGGGGCGACGTTGCCCCCTTGCCCCTATTCAATTTTGAAATATTTCTCAAATTTCTCCGAAAAATACCCCACGAAGACAAACATCGATAACTGACCTGAATCGAGGCCCGAATTTAAACCACCCCCACGACCCCCTCCTCCCTCTCCGACCCAATGAACGAACCCCGAGTCCATCCCGTAAGACCTTTCCTCCCCCGAAACCGCCATCGCCACTTTAATAACTTAATCACTTGTTCGAGGAGCTCCCAGGGAGAGACAGAGGATCTCCCGAACCGCGCGCAACGAGAAACGGACGTAGTCTGACAGGAGTTACGGAGATATTTGGGGGTCGAGGGCGACGTTGCCGACGTTAACGGTGCGTAGGGTCCGAAAATAACAAACACGGAAAGAAGGTTAAAGGTCAAACCGGGACGAAGGGAACGGTAGGACCTTTTATGGGAAATTCGAAACCTACATATAAATTCGACCCTCCGTAAGGGTTCTCCACGAGTTCTTCGAAGGTACTGTATTCACCAGTCGAGAGGTTAATTTTTGAAATGAATGAACTGTGTATATGTCGTGGGGTTTTGGTGGCTAAACGCCGTTGTTTCTTATCTTGCCACTCGTTTTCAGTCATTCCTCTCACATCCAGGGCTTCCTTGATTGACTCAGTCTTTTTAAAGGTCAACCTCGTTTTGTTCTCCCCATTGGGATCCACCATCCACATTCTTTGTGGCAATCTGCTTGTCTCTATCATTCTCAAGTGTTCATACCACAACAATCTTTTTGTTTCTACATCATCTATAATTGTGAAATGAACATTAATTCTTTCTCGGATTTCTTCTAGCCTAGACACCCTACAGGTTCTGCGTACCACATCTATTTCAATAACAATCAGTCTAGCTTTGTTTCTTTCAGTAAATCCATTTGTAGCAATACTACTATTTACTATATTATCACAAATCTTTATCTCTGTATTTTTTGGACCACCATATGGAGTTTCACCTCTGTACAGCCCGTTTGCCTGTAGATTCTATAATCTATATTTTGACGGCTATGGGATGAGAGCTATAATAGCTCTCATATATCTGTAGTCTGCACACGAATCTATTTTCTTCATTTATATTAAGTGGCCTAGCAGTACCTCCAGTGACCAGATATTTGGTCCTGTCAAAATTACATTTGACACCCCATTTATATGTTGATTTCCTTATATTTCTGATTCTGATTTCTAAATGTCTTGTTATTCCTATATATGTGAGTTGACACAATGTAAAAATGTTGTCAACACACGATTTTCCAGCAGCAAAACCTGCTTGCTCTTCCTCTATTTTCTCTTCAATACCATTCTTAATGTCTCCCAACAGACGATGTGACAGTGATGCCCCTGTAATTATTGCATTGCAGTCTTGTACCTTTCTTATGTAATGATCTAATTATACCTAGTATACATTCGGTAGGTATTTTGCCTTCTTTTATTAGGCATTTCTTAAATGAAGCCTGAAATTCTTCAATAAGAAGATCAGGACCCCATTGGGATATTTCCGGGACATGTGGCTTTGCCATTTTCACACTGCTTCAACGCTTCAAAGATATCTCCCTTGATCGAAGGTGGCCATGGTAGTTAAACCATAAGAAAACGCCAAGTCTTCAGCACCAATTTATAGCCAAAAGAGCGACCGGTTTCGACTGTCTAGCAGTCATCTTCAGGCTCGTAATAAGAAATCATTTTAGGGTTACAGCTGAACAATATGTGAGACGTCACAGACATAAACAGTTAGATATTAAAAACTTTTCCTTCACATATCGAACAGGAACACTCATAGGAAACATGGAAAGAGCCCTAATAGGAATAACGTCCTCATCGTTAAGAGGTTGTTACGTGATAGTCCTTACGGGTGTGAGACAGGACTAACATTCATCTCCCTTAGTTATGCTCCTTAGTCTCTTCGTTTTTGTCATCCAGAACTTGCTTACATTTATAACGATCTTCACTCAACATTTATTCATATTTCTTCCACTGATCTAATTTGAACAGGTTAATGTTTGTCCTTTCTCTATCATCGTTCCTAATGCTTTACCTAATCAAGTTGTGGGGTTTTTGGAATGATCTCACCGACGTCAAACTGCTTGACAATTGATGAAAAAACAAAGTCCGTATTGTGCAGTACTTGAAGGTTCAATAGACACAGCAGATAGGTACCAATCCCATTCAGATTTCAAAGCAACAAGAAGCATAGCATAACCTCAGAGTCCACATAGCAATCCTAGTATCCCAAGAATACTTGGTGCAAATTAAAGAATCCGATAGAGCTTTAAGGTATAACTTCACTAATGTACTATTCGAATGAACGAACACAATACTGAAAAAAAGAGAGCTCTACTCGATATCCTTGTAGATACTAAAACCTTCCAGTATGTCCTGTAATGCTGGAACACGGCAGCTGGAGCTGACTCCAGGTACACTTGGACCCCAACAAATAGGTTTCAACAATTACAGAACAGCTCCAAACTAACTCGGCTAGTTAAATCTGTTTGAAGAAATGGACCCAGATGCAGTACTAACGATTCCAAGATTGTAGGCTAATAAGTCTTTATATGACTTCCACAAGCAAAACTAGATTAAATCCTCCAGGAAGTGATATATTAATTGGTTATTGGGAGTGCAAAATGTAGTTTATACCGTGGAAATGAATGCTCGCAATCAGTCACTATTGCAGAGGTTGCAGCTGCAATTCATCTTCTTCAAGTGTATTGACAAATGGAAGTGAAACTTGGGAACTATGGAAACAAGACAGGCAACGCATACAGTCCGCTGAAATGACATTTTTAAGAAGGACAAAAGGTCAAAGAAGGACAATAAGAAATGTAGAAATAAGGGCAGAACTAAACATATCCTCAGCGGACGACAGAATACATTAGAAGAACTGAGAGAACATATTGAAAGAACAAACGATGATAGCTTTTAGTTAAACAGGTAGTACACTACAGACCAAGAGGAAGAAGAGACGGTAAACATGAAGACGTAACAGGCTGCAAGCCTAATCTTTTGGAGCGGTCCCCCGTCGAGGGAGGATCGATTTCCGGGATTCCCCACCGAGGGGCGGCAACGTCGCCCCCGCCGGCCCCGTATTGATTTCGACGTGACGCGCCTGCCCGACTCCGCACGCGATACTCCACGCGATGTGGCCCCCTCGTCCGTGTGGTGTGTGTCGCAGACAGACAGACGGAGAAAGTCGGGGGGTGCGGGTTGGAGGTGCCGGTCACGAGGAACGAAGGGAGGCGAACTGTCGTGTCGCCGGTCCTCCCTCCCTTCACCTGCCCTTAAGACCGAGCGCGCACGTATACACGTATCTCGCGGTCCAAGGGAAATTCGCCCCACTTCGAAATTTTAGGTACGAGGCCTGTTTGATAAGTCCGTGGGAAAACCTTTTTTTTTTGCAAAAAATCATTCTCTTTTTCTAGATAACTTCCTCTTAGGGCGACCTATTTATCCCCACGTGTTTCTAACGGTTTTATTCCTTCTAAATTAAAAGATGTACGACGAAGGCTTACACCCCCTTGGCTATAGTTAGTCTCCAAATTATCTTGGTATAGAGTATGCCCCCATTTTTAGAGTTGTGCGTTTTTCTACTGGAAGCCGTGTTTCGCATAGACCTATTTATGCATCCCACTTTACAGTTCTCAATTCCTGTTCCAGTTCTTCTAGGTGGTCGTCTGTACTCATAGTTCTACAGCTGAAAGTTCTGACATAGATTTTGGTGAAAGGATGTTTAGGTTTCATAAACCTTATCGCCTTATATCCTTCACCGTACATCGCCGAGGGCTACGAACACTATGATGGCCAATAAATAGTCAATGGAAAAAATAACTTTCGGATAAGAGTCTGCAAAAAAAATTATTTTTCGCTGTATGCCCAATGTAACTCCCAAAAAGCTGTCGCCCAAAAAAATATCATTTTCCTCTACATGCCTGCGAAGAGTACAACTCCTAAAAGATTTATAGCAAAAAAATTATTTCCTAATACACTTATTATACATTTTTTTCGCCGCGTATTATGAGGAGTTATACTCTTCGCGGACACCCAACCAGAAACATCGTTCTTCTCCGACACTTATTAAGGAATAATTTTTTTCGCCGCGTATGATTAGGAGTTGTACTCTTCGCGGACTCAGAATCAGAAGTCATTCTATTTGCTGACGCATTATTGAGAGTTATACTCTTCGCCGCGTTTTCCAGAGGCGTCTGAATAGCATCTGAAATCATTTTCTGGTAGGGTTATATATTTGGTAATACGAATATACAACAGATACATTGTTGTGCACCTACGAGTACTGCAGAAGAAGAACTGATTGAAAAAGTGTACGAGGATATTGCACGTGCCAAAAACTTGGAAAATACTCATTGTGTTATCCTTACCAGCGACTTTGAGCCAAACTAGCATTAAGCATATTATGACTTGCGTGTATTATTTTCGTGCATTGTATTTCTGTGTATAATAACTCCTTGTTCAATTAACATACAGTTCGTTTGCAATGAACACTGCTTCAATCCAAAGTTACTTTTTAAAGTACATAACAGGCTAACTATTAACAAAGATGTGATATTTGGTACAAAACCAACTAATAGTAATCGATATCATACAGGAACAACTTGATATCAATATCCAAATTAATCCACATTAAAGTATCAATACCCAAACACATAATTAATAGTAGTTTAAAGTACAAGTTGCAGAAAACGTCATATTCCAAGTCCGAGTTTTAGAACGGACGAGGGCTTGGAATGTCTTCTGCAACGAGTACTTTACAACACTTTCTATGTTCCGGCTTCCATTTCATTTTTATTTATGCTTAAATAATTTAAAATTTCTTATCTGGGGAATTTTTTTATCGTGACATTTAAGTTGGTATTACTGCTGTTTCCTAGACATCTGCCAATTTTCACACCACTTTCAGATTTAATTTTATGTAATTAAATAAAATCGAAATCATGTCTCAAGAATCCGAATCGCATCAAGTACAAGAGGGTGTTTGACGTGTCGGCCATATTTATTTTTAATTTTGTTTTGACAGACATCAGACAGCATTAGGGAATATCTCGTTACCAACCCAACAAAAAAAAAATACCAAAAACAATGCTTTAATAAACTCAATTAAAGCACTGTTTTTTAGTGCTAGAATAGCTGTCATTTTAGTGCCGGAACATAGGTATTACTGAGTCGAGCACGGACAAATTTTGAATTACCGCCAAAACCAACATATGGAACAGTCAAGTTTTCTGCGCAAGCCCGGCGTTAATTTCAATGTTAATCTTCCAAAACATCAAACCTCTCGCCATCTAGTGCCGGGAATATAAACTATTATCACAAGAGTAAGTGTGCCATATTGTAACCACAATTAGCTCGAAAGTCTTATTCAAACTTAAAAACTCACCTCTCTTATCTCCCTGATCTTGCTGCCGCCCTTTCCTATGACGCATCCCGCCTGGCTCTGATGTATCATCATACGCAGATCCAGTTCGTTGCCGTTATTCACACGTGCGCCATTCTGCGGGAAGAAAATAAAAATATGTTTAATCCCGACCCCTCGCACCACCTCTCCCATCCCACCCCCTTCGAGGCTCCCGAGGGATTTCGATATCAACGGTTCACGGTAGAACGCATCCAATTTGTTACCATGACTACTCTTTAAAGACGTGCGAGGGACAGGTAGACGAGCGAACAGGTGTTCGCGAAAATTTATTAACGCGACGAGAAGTGCCCTTTTCACTCCGAGAGGGAGAGATATATAATTAGATCTTAAGCGGGCGACGTAACTCTTCCTCCTCTCAGCAACCGAGAAACGAGTTATGACTGGAACGAGCCGGGAAGTCAGTAACGTCTCTCCAGAAAAATAGTTTAGATTCCAGCTGCAGCACTGGATCGAGTAATGCGCATGTGCGCAGAGCATTCGTTCAACGCGTTCCCACTGCTTGTCACTTCTACTACCAGGTAATTGAATGTCATAATTTGTTCTATTATTCTGTTGCCTACATCTTGTCGGTTCATTACTTATTACCATGTGTTTTGTTTTCTTCAGGTGAAATCAATAAGTCTTTTTTGAAACAATATTGGAAAGTATGAAGCTCTATTTGCAAGTAGTCTTCGTTGCCCTCTATAATAACTGTATCATCTGCATAGCACACTATTGTTATTTTGTGTGGCCCCACTCTGTAGCCTTCTTCTTTCTTTTTCACGTTGTGGATAATCTGTTCCATAAGATTCTAAGCGAGTCTCCTTGTCCAATCCCAGATTTTACAATTAAACACCTTAAACCTTCTGGATCGACCTTAAGGTCCCAATTGAACAGAAGGAAGGAAAGACTTCTGCTCATCATGGCCAACTGTGAGAACTTGGACAACCTCCTTTTGTTGAAGTCTGCTAGTCGGGCAAACATTGTTTTAAAATGTTGGCAGGACATAGAAGTTTTTCCTTCCTTCTGCTCATCATGGCCAACTGTGAGAACTTGGGCAACCTCCTTTTGTCCCAATAATTGAAACCTCGATTTTTCCGATAGGGCGACGTGCATTGACGTTTGAAAATCCGGCACGGGTAACGGGATAGTTTCGCTTTCGGTCCCAATTAAAGGAATCGATACAGCGGTGCGCGGATTTGTATTACGGAATAATTACCGGCCGCCCCGAAACCTCCCTACGACTGCCATTAAAGGGCACTCTTATTTAATGTGTACATATGCGGATAGGGTCGATACGGTGGGAAGTGGGAAATACAGCAAGGTCCTTTAGGTGTAATTATAGTACAAAAAAAACGCAATAAGAACAGAATTCTGTCGGGAAACATGGATTTCTGTTTGTAAATTGAGTGAGGCTAGATGTAGGCCCTTTGTTCTTTTTTGGGGGTGAAAACCACCCCCTGCGACATAAATCCAGTGCTAATTCACTCACTAGTGTAATTCCACATTACACTACTTCGTAAACAAATTTGAAGCACAGGAGTCACCCTAGAAATCAACTTTGTCAATGTCTATAGAGCTGCCGCAACGCCACTTCGTGACAAGTTTCCTTTATTTTGTTCACGAGTGGTTTATTCCCTGGGCACGGGTCAACTTGTAAGAATATATGACTCTAGATCGGTCAACTCGTAAGGGTTAGAACTACCTGAAAAATCCCAAAAGGGGGATTATCGTATTCCTTGCGAGAGGGCAAGGAAAACCCCGCGGAACCCGACCCTAGGGTCATAAAACGCAATAAGCAAGTCTTTGCCGCGTTGACATAGTTTAGCGTTTAGTTGGAACGTAACAAACCACCCCCATATATCATATTCTTAGTTTCAACAAATATCCGAACTACTTCGTTACGCTCATCATCCCCTTGATTATTTCTGAGAATCCTCTTACGAGTTGACTCATCCAAAACTACCCTTTAAAAATTTACCTGCCGGTTCGCTTGCCAATTGACCGATCTTAGGGTTGGGGATTAAAATTTCTTACGAGTTGACCGCCGCCGTATTCCCTTAGTTGAATCGCCTATTTTAACAAAACGTAAGGTTTTCGAGTTACCAGTGAAAAACCATTTAAAACCAAGCACTGTTTGATAAAGACATATCGACAATCACTGGACTATAATTGAAAATCTTATAGTGATACCCTACACACGTTTATAAGAAACCTCAAAACAGTTTTTATGGGTCGTTGTGACTCATTTCTTAGCAGGTTTGCCGAATAGGAAAGGTCAAAAGTGCACAGTTATCCCTTCAATTTAAAATCAAAATTGAATTTAATGCTGCTAGATTGTGTTTTTAGTTAGCGCCCATTGGGTAATGTCAGATTTTGAACCAATCATGGAATGTTCTAGAAGGATCCACAAAGTTGTATTCGTTTCCAAAACCTTTTAGATTGTTTCTGCTGTTCAGGTTCATACCTTGAGTTCTATTGTACTTGAACTTTCACAATATTCTAGAATAATTTACGAAATATGGTTCCCTGCAGAACCTCTTACAAAAGTGTTCCATTCTAAAAAGCTCAGTGTAGTTCCTACAACCATCTAGAAGTTGACATTACAAAAGTGAGGTTATGTATGGATTTTGGGAACAGAACTCGCTCTGTTAGACTAATTCACATCGAACTTGGGCATAAATGGCGTGACTTTAGCAACGCAGAAAATTTGGATCAAAACGGGTAGGAATACCCATACCTCATTAACTTACCCGTCTCACACGCTATTTCTACACGTCTGTCTTATATGACGTCTTGAACTCCAAATCACTTTTTCCAGATCTGTCTAGATAAAATGGAATTTTGAAGTTATCGAACTTCAATTTTGCAACATTATGTATTCTAGCGTCGAAGCAAAAATAAGTAATTCTTTTTCCCTGAACTTTAATGAAGTAATTACCTTCAACTTCAGTCTGGTGATTCGAATTTGGAAGCACCGCAGTACAACGTTGATTAAAGACGAAGTTTGAGAGCTTCGATGCCCAAATTTTAAGCCCGTTTAGCCATGCACCAATTTAAAAATGGTATTTTGTATCCAATCAGACTCTAAGGCTGACTCAAAATTCTACTTCTGAATCGCTGTAGTTCAGAACCCAGAATCTGGATGCATTAGAGATCAGACTTGGTGCCTCTTTAGCCTTATAATGAATCAACAGCGGGCCTAACGTTATTGGTACTTACATTTTGAGTCTGAAGCGACTCAATATTGGTTTGACCCTTCCAAATCAAGTTATGCTCAAATTTAAAGCCATGCACCGATTCCCAAATGGCATTAACATAATTTGCATCTGATCGGAGTCCAAGGCTGACCCAAAATCTTAGTTCTGAATCAACTTCTGGCGCTGTACAGTTTAAGACGGGGTAAGGCAACTTTCAGCGGTTACCCAACCCTGATTCCAAGAAAAATATACCTTCAGTTTCGATGAGCAAAGAGGATAAAAAACGCGCCTTCCTCCCCTTTCCCCTCATTTTTCCCCTCTTTCTCCTCACCTCTTCCAGATTGGGTATGACGTCGTTGATGATGTTGCACACCGAATCGATATCCGACGATAGAGTCAACAACCTGTAAACAAATCCAGATTAATCTCGATGGAAAGTGTGCCGGGCTCTTTGTATTAACATTAGTAAATCGTAACGAGGTAGATCGGAAATAATGCGAGAGAGAGAGAGAGAGAGAGAAACATAATTGGTCTGCGGACGAAGGAAATCCTCTTTCTCTGGAAGATATGGGAAAAATATACAGAGGAGAGAAATTCGAAAAGCAGCAACGTTAAGAGATCGATCCGCAGAGGGGAGATGAGCAACAGATGTCAGCGACGAGGCGGAATAGGATGGAAAGAAGAGAAAAACTCGGATCCAATTACGGACTCGCACCGGAGGGGTAAATGATAATTAAGGAAGTTTTCCTCATTGTTGTCGTCGTTGTTGTTGGTATTTTTTTTGAAAATTTCTTACGCTGGAAGAGAGTTGTTCAACAACGGATAACATGGGAAGTTACGAAATTTTTGTGCGGACCTGGAAGAATAACAAAATCAGTAAAAACACATGGGACGGACGAAAGGCTGGTTGCACCGTATCGTTAAAGAGAGAAAAATTGAAAAAAATAAAATAAACGGTTAAGAGTGACGACAACACAAAATCAAGTGCAACAACAACAAAACAAAATGCGTAAAAAATAAATCAATTGTTAGTAAATACGAATTATCGAAACGGGGGGTTCCGCTTTTGTTATAAATAAAAGAAGCAGGAGGTACAGGACGCTACCGATTCATTTTCTCACCGAAAGGACATGTCCGTCAGGTACGTGACGTCTTTTTAATGAGGAAATAAATCGTGACTGCGATAAAAGCTGTAACTACTCGTCTAAGTGTGGAGAGCGTTCAAGATTTATTTTCTCAATAACGGGGGTCATCTCATTCGCAGACAAGGCTCGGATTCTATGCAAATATCTACTTCATGACGTTGATGCTTGTATGGAGAGTGTAAAACCTATTAACTGTACGTACAGTGTGATGTGAAGTAAAAAGTTTTCCTATAAAATTTGTCTCGAAACGGCTTACAGCTCGAATTAACCGAATCCAAATTTTCAACGCCGGTCCTGGCTTCTATAGAATACAACCTATTGCAGCGTTATTAAAATTTTACAAGAAAACCGTTAGAACAGGTCGGTTTGAGTCTCAAAATTACATCTTTTTCACTAAAAAAGCAATAAGTAACGTCATTGTTTTTCGAGTAATGGCCGAATATTTTGGTAAACTAAAAACCACCATTACCATCTTAGCTTGAGCTCAATGCTTAATCAAATTCTGAGTCTATACTGCCTCAAATAAGAGCCTGCAAACTATGAGATTCAAACTTGGATTCGCTGCAGTTCAATGTGGATTCAAAACTAAGTTTGATAGTTTCAAAAAAGTGGCAACAACATAATTAGCTTCCGATTGGAGTCTGTAATAGATTCAAAGTTCTACTTTTGAACCAAATTGGGGGTCGTTGTAATGCAGTGCCGCCTCAAAACTGGATTTGAAACGCTGAAACGCTAACCGTTTTAGCCTCATCTTGATTCAAAAGTGGCCCTAAGATAATGAGTACTCAGATTTTGAAGCATTTTGGATCTAAAGCGACTCAATATTGGCACATTATGAGACCTATTTGCTCAAGATTTAGCTCAATGCTTAATCAAATGCTGAGTCTATTCTGGCTCAAATAGGAGCCTGCAAACTATGTAAATTAGAATTTGGATTCGCTGCAGTTCAATGTGGTTTCAAAACTGAGTTGCGTAGTTTTAAAAAAGTGTCAACAACATAATTGGCTTCCGATTGGAGTCTGTAACAGATTCAAAGTTCTACTTTTGAACCAAATTGGAGGTCGTTGTAATGCAGTGCCGCCTCAAAACTGGATTTGAAACGCTGAAACGCTAACCGTTTTAGCCTCATCTTGATTCAAAAGTGGCCCTAAGATAATGAGTACTCAAATTTTGAAACATCTTGGATCTAAAGCGACTCAATATTGGTACATTATGAGACCTATTTGCTCAAGATTTAGCTCAATGCTTAATCAAATTCTGGGTCTATTCTGGCTCAAATAGGAGCCTGCAAACTATGAGATTCGAATTTGGATTCGATGCAGTTGAATGTGGATTCAAAACTGAGTTTGATAGTTCCATGGCAACAACATAATTAGCTTCCGATTGGAGTCTGTAACAGATTCAAAGTTCTACTTTTGAACCAAATTGGAGGTCGCTCTAATTCAGTGCTGCCTCAATACTGGATTTGAAATGCTCAAAACGACTCTTTTAGCCTCACCTTGATTCAAAAGTGCCTGTAAGATAATGAGTACTCAGATTTTGAAGCATTTTGGATCTAAAGCGACTCAATATTGGCATATCAAGACCTATTTGCTCATTTAAGTCAGTTTTGCGCCGACACAAACTCAAATAAGAGCCAGTCAAGTATGAGATACAAATCTGGAATTGATATAGTTCCATGCTGATTCAAAACACTTTCGAAGTTGTAATGCTCAAATTTGGGGTCCATTTAGCTATGCACTAATTCAAAGGTGACACAAAAATAATTCACATTCAGCCAAGACTCAAAATTCTACTTTTCAATCGAATTAAGGATGGCTGCAGTTTAACATAGACTCAAAACTGGCTCTAAAAGCTATGACGTTCAGACTTGGAGCCCTTAAGCCTCACCTTGATTCTACAGTGGCCCTAAAATATCGAGTACTCAAATTTGGGAACATTTTGGATCTGAAGCGACTCAATATTGGTATATTCATAAGACCTACTTGCTCATTTAAGGTCACTTTTGAGCCGTCACAAACTCAAATAAGAGCCAGAAAAGTATGAGATTCAAATCTTGAATTGCTACAGTTGAATGCTGATTCAAAACACTTTCGAAGTTGTGATGCTCAAAGTTGGGGTCTATTTAGCTATGCACTAATTCAAAGGCGGCACCAAAATAATTCACATCGAGCCATGACTCAAAATTCTACTTTTCAATCTAATTCGGGATGGCTGCAGTTGAACATAGACTCAAAACTAGCTCTAAAAGTTGTGACGTTCAGACTTGGAGCACTTTAGCCTCACCTTGATTCAAAAGCGACTCAATATTGGCATACGATGGAGCTCATTCGCTCACCTGAGGTCAATGCTCACTTGTGATTCGAATTACGAATCGCTGCATTTAATTTTGACTTAAAGCAACGTTTTGATGCTCAAATTTTGAGCCCATTAAGCTATGCACTGATTAAACAATAGCAATGAAATAATTGACATTCAATCACGACTCAAAATTTTACCTAATTAAACAGAGCAGATTAATAAATTAGATAATTATTTAAATTCTACTTGATGAAGCTACTAAATTAAATTTGGGGTCGCTGCAGTTCAATGATTCAAAAGTGGCCCTAAAAGTACTCAAATTTTGAAACATTTTGCTAAAGCGACTCAATATTGGCATATCATAAGACCTTTTTTGAGACCACTTTTGAGTCAGAAATAAAAGCCAGAAAACTGTTATTGAAATCTGGAATCGCTTCCTACAGTTCATTGTTGATTCAAAACACTGGAATATTTGATCATCCAATCGTGACTGAAAATTTTACTCAGAATTGGAGGCTCTTTCAATATCATTCAAATGTGAACCTAACATAAGGAATGCTCAATTTTTGAAACATTTTGGATCTAAAGCGACTCAATATTGACATATGAAAGACACAATTAATATTAAATATAATGGATTTTATACTACTCTTATATATACCAAAATATATGTCTTCAATTGGAAGCTGTCATTAGTAAACTCTATACATTGAATTAACAATTGCCAGCATTTTGTTGATTATAACTGTCTGTTTTTATTTATTGAATTCTTTGTATGTTCAATTGTAAATTCTGTATCGATTTTTATATAGTAACACAAATGGTTGGTTTGCATACAAACTTCCATCTCTGTGAAATTCATCTGCATAGTTTGTTGCAATGCACTTAAACTTCATTGCATATAATCCGAGTCTTGTTCGTTGTATGGCAATAGTGAATTCTGTCGTTTGGCATAATCATGAAACGGAATATGTCTTTATTGAGGAAATAAACGGCGAACGGAGCATTGAAAACATCATCACGACTAATGGCGGTGCAACCAGAGGACAAAGACATCACCATCAACATTATAATCATCAACATCATCATCATCAGCATCATAATAAGAGATATATGTGTATTATATTCTTATCATCAAAATATTTAATGGTTTACCGTTCAGGGCCCGGACAATCAGGGACAGTTATGGACGCTTTGTACTGTTCGACGCAGTATTTGGTTGGCAACATTGTGTGTTGGAGGTTTTTCATTTTTCATGTTTTGGCATTTGGACGAGCATAAATGTGGCCGGGTTGGTTGTGGGGGTGTCGAACAACATAGTGGGTCGTAGTAGATCGGATCACACACACCGGGGGACAGAAGAGCATTAGATTAGTTTTATGTTTCCTTTAGAGCTTTTCTTTCATAAAAAAAACATACAGCATTAACAAAAATAATATCGGTTTCCATGTCGATTAAAATCATAATTAAAAAACAAAACAAACATATATGTATGTTCTGGGCGGAGGTTGGAAGCCAAGGTGCGCGAACATCTCATATAAACCGTTCGGCTGCGCAGCGTGTACTTTCTTCGTTATCCCCCTTAAACGTGACAAGCGAATTTACTCCTCATCCGCCAAACTTTAAGCATAAATAAGAAAACTATGTTATGAATACCCATCCGAAACATCAACTTTAGATAACGAAGAAAGTAAAACTATCATATACTAAGGTTTCACGATATACGATATCCATACCGAGACGAGAAGAAGCATATATTATGCTCTTTTGTCTTATCTAGACAAAAATGATTCGATATTCTCGACTTAATTGAGGTGAATGAAAGGAAACAGAAGTGAATTCCTGCAATAAAAACGGTGAATTTAAAATTATCTATACTCCTTCCAAAGTCGATTTAAGAAACCCTCAAACAGGTTACGAGCATTTAAATCTTCACAAGAGTAAAAGGCGACGATGTCTTGTACACCTTAGGTTGAATCTGGAAAGAGTATACCAAATCGTAAAAAGATACAAGTTTTTCGGCTGTCGAAACACCGTGGCGTACCCAGAACACGAGAGAAAAAGAGAGTGGAAGAACTCATCTCCTCTCCCTTCCATGCTCGGAATCGTATGTATTATGTATACAATATTATATATAGCTACAGCGTTACACATTTTCGTGACGCTCGCTCCAATAAACGATATTAATAAAGGTTTTTGGCTATCAGTCTGCACGTGAGTAACTATTAATACGTCATACTTTGATGAAAAATGATGTATATTTGGTAAAAGGCAACGGGCCATAATGATCATAATATTATTCCCTCTTTGAGCAAATTTTCAAAAAATTCAATATTGGGCTCTTCCAAAAAAAAACACAATCATTTTTTTAAATTTTTCCAGTTAAGTTTTAATTCGCTATATGTTACAATTTTCGAAATATTCGGATCATTCTACAAAAAAAAAATTAGAAGTCTATATTTCGAAAAGTCAAATAACTACTTCATGAAATTGGGGAATCCTTCTCTTCAATGCGACCAAGTTAGTCACACGTTTCAACAACTCAATGTGACAGCAATGATTCAAGAATTGAGGCTAGTTTCGAAATTCTCATTAGTTATCTCGGGCGCCAGATTTTCCTCTCGTCTCGTTTTCGTGAAACACACAGCAATTCAGCGGTTTACATTATATGAGATGTCCGACATTATCCTCCACCGTGACAGCTGTAAATCAAAAAACAAAATCTCTTTTTCGGGACGGGCTTTGTCAATGTTTCCAATTCATTGGGACGTTGTAATGCACCTAATAAGAGGACAGACAGCTAGAAACAATCAAGATAAAATGTTAGAGGAATAAATAGTATTTTAATGTATTGCAGAGAAATTAAAAAAAAAATGTTAATCGACGTCAAAATCGAAGATCCCTTCGTGTTTTGTACAATTATTATTAAGTTCATCCGTCGGGAAGTTTCAAAAAACGCACGAGTACAAGGTAATGACAGGTGCAGGGCTGTAATTAGTCAGAGTTAAATGCACATTTCGTTAAGGGACGTGTATGATCTCTGCAATACAAATTATTACAACAATCGAAAGTTTGAAAATGTCGTTCGTTACGGTCATATTGATGTAACACTGTTAGATCGAAAGCCATCTAATGTTAGCGCTTATTAATAATTTTAATTAAGTGTCAATCATTAATTAATATGACTACATCAATTTGACCAATCGTAAAAAATCATAATTCAAATCGTTTAATTGATTATCGAGTTAAATTTCGGAGTCAATTGATTCTCTTTTCATGATCGTTACGGAATTAGAGGTGATACTGACCTGTTGCCTTAGCTTCGTTATGTTTTGGCCTCTCTTACCGATAATTGAACCGGCTACCTGTAATCAAAGAAGCGCATTTTACTACACAATTTAAATAACTCCGGTAACAATAGGGACGCAACAGTTCCAGGGACGATAATTTGGATTTGTGTGTGACGTGGGAACGACTCCCAATTTGCCAAACTTTTTCACTAACAAGTTTCCGCTTTTACGGGACCCAAAAGCCGTCCCTGGTAGACCCCGCGAGAGAGAGAGAGTGAGACAGACATTTTCGATTTATATGATGATTAATGGGTGTTTGTGAGACACAAAATGGTGGTTAAAACACTTCGGGGAAACCTCAAACGCGAACTGTCAAAACGTGCTGCGCGCAACCACGCCACGCATCGTCGCGGGGAAACCCATACCCACACCACCTAACCTTTCTCCGATCATCTAATAAATCCCGTTTCGGGCGCAATTCGTTATCCCCATCGATCCCGCCCATCCCTTAATCCCGTTAACACACTCGGTTTTTCCTTCGCGTGTCGTTTTTCCGCCAGAAAGCGAATTTCCATTTCCACGTGGAAGAAATGCCCCGGCGACATGCCACCGGTACAGGGAAAAAATACAAATGGGTAGCATAAAATTGGAGAGAGAGAGGGGGAAAAAAAGCAAACAGACGAAAAGGTAAGGGAACATGGCGTGATGCACGATACGGAACGCCATCTGGTGTTTGTCATCGCCAGTTTTCCGGAAAATGATCATAACTCTAGGGGACGATGGACGGGAATTGCATCAACGGTAAAATACCGTATTACTGTGGAATTTTGGGAAACATGGTCGATTTCTTTGAAAATTGGGATTTAGGTAGTATTTATAACGTTCTTCAAAGTTGAACTTGTGCCGAAGTGTGCTTTTTCCCTAGGGGTGGAAACGGCCCCTTCTAAGGGGTAAGAAATTTTTTTAATCAAAATAAAGCCAGAAATCTATAGGTTGACCAATTCTAAGTAACTTTTGTTCTATAAAGTTTTTTTGGAAAGTTGATATTTTTCGAATTATTCACGATAATAATAAAAGTAATGTATCATAGACCATTTCAAATTCTGAAATAGCGAAAAAAATTCCCTTGCTTTCCAAGCTATAAACTTAAAAAAATGCATTTTGTAGAGAATTCCAAGCGCTTTAACATCAAATTAGTTAAAAGATTTTACAATGCGTAGTCTTGAAAAGGGTTGCGTTCTAAGGGCTTGGATGAGCTATAATTAGTACGCGAATGCAAACTTCGAAACGCCATATCTCCTTCATTTTTATCATACAAAGATAAGTAAAAAAATCTGAATTATCAGCGAGACAAACCCTGCAATTAACATTTGAAAGAGTTTTTTACATCTGAAATAGTTTTTGAATTATTTAAGAAAAACACATTTTTTTCTAAAATTACGAAAATGCAATTTTCATTTTAAACAATTATTATTTCTAAAATAAGCATTCTAAACCGGTTAAACCACATAGATCTTATCAATAATACCTAAATAAAGTTAAAGGCAAGTGGGTTACATTTCATTTTTGTCAGGGTGGTAATGACGAGGGTGTAATTTTGAAATTTAAAAAAAAAAAACAAGAATGGTCTTACTTTATTTTTGTTATAAATCAGTCAATTCTTATGTATAAGACTTATGTCAGTACTCATTTTAAAGGGTATGTCATGTACTTTAGAAAAGGTCGATTGAGTTATCCCCAAAAATTTTACCATTTTCAAGTTATTGAAGGTTGAATATTTTCAATTTCGCAGTTCTCGAAAAATAAGCATGTTTCAACGAGCAATAACTCAGTCCTTATTGGGTTTATAGAGGTCATTCAAAAACGCATCTCTTTGTTTTCTTATTAGCTACATTTTTGTTCTGATTATTTTTTCCGATAAAATGAAAGATTTTCAAGTTATTGGTGAAAAACTGTTAAAAACCGTTCGTTTTTCAATGAAAAATATGTAGATTCAATCGTGAATAACTCGAAAAATATCAACTTTACAAAAAAAACTTTATAGAACAAAAGTTACTTAGAATTGGTCAATCTATCGATTTCCGGGTTTATTTTGATTAAAAAATTGCTTACCCCTTAGAAGGGGTGGTTTCCAACTGTTGACTCTACGATCAACATAAAAGAGAGCTAAGTAGGGTTGTAGGGATTTAATAGGGAATTTAGGGAACATACTCTTCAATTAGGGATTTATAACCTATAAAGAGGGTATTAAAACAACAGAGTCGCTTAGGTGGACGAAACAGCGCGGATCAAAGTGATCAAAATCTTACAACAATTAATTAGTCACGCAAGCATAACACCAGTTCTCGTAATATGATAACAAACGCGCTCCGTAAGGTCAAGCACACAGCTAGGTCAGGGAAATTACAATCTAGGACGCCGAAAGATAACAAAACTTAATTTGCCATTTAACCAATATAATTTGAAGATGTATAAAAGCTTGTGAATTTTTGGTAATAAACCAGTATACCCTAGTATGCTCAAAACGACAGTGTGTTGTGATCTTTCTTCACGCCACTTAACCCGACAACCCAAAACCTAACAAACTTCAACCCGGAGAGTACGTCACGCCCTCTCTCCAAACTACTAGAACATCAAACCCCGGATCTGCACGATACGCCCTCAGATCCAAACCCGGAGAAGTACGTCACGCCCTCTCTCCAAACTACAAGAACTTCAAGAACTTCAAAGAGATCACGTCACGCCCTGATCTCCGTCTACGAGATCGTCTTCAGCCTTACAACCTGGAGACAAGATTTATCTCCGCAGCCACCCACGAGTTACGAGAGATACTTATATACAGTCCACTTCTCTAGAGATCACTTCACACTTTCGTTCACCAACCCTAGGGAAAAAGCACACTTCGGCACAAGTTCAACTTTGAAGAACGTTATAAATATCCCAATTTTTAAAGAAATCGACATTGTTTCCCAAAATTCCACGCGAAAATGGCTGATGCCTGGACTATAAAGCACTCATACATGAGAAGTAGTATTGTAATCTGGTCGATTTTTGGAATTTGAATTATTAGCACTTTTAGACGTTTTACACTCTCTCTAAAAACACGTTTTTGAAAAAATTATACCTGTGGTGCGTTCTCCTCGAAAGTTAAAAATCACAAACTGTTTCAATTCTGAATTCAGACTCGAGCCATTTTTCGGAAATTTTCTGAAAATCTGCTCCAAAACTTTTTTAAACTTGTAATTCTGACTCCACCGTCTAATATATCCAATAAATTTTAATAACATTCTTGGTTAAATCTACTCTAAAAGGCACTTTATTGTCATTTTTCGGTTTTTGGAAATTTTCTCAAAAACCACTCTAAGATCTTTCTAAACTATTTCTACTATTGAATGTGTATAAAAAAGTTCAACATTTTTCTTTAAAATTTCTTTTTCGGTTTTTAGAAATTTTCTCAAAATCCGCCTGAATCTTAAACATCAAATTTTTAGTCTACTATCGAAAATTTATAATAAAACGAGAAAGTAGTCCAATGGAGACATTGCCAATTCCTATTTGAAAAAGATGGTCAAAAGGTCAGTTCAAAAAGTTATTTGCACATTTTTTTCGTTAGATGACAATTTAATGGTCAAAAGTTTTCACATTTTTCAGAATTTTTCTTTATAAGTTATGGAGTACAAATCCTAAATTGTTTCATTACCATTACATTCCGTATTTACATACGAGATTTATTTATTCGATAAACGGAATCTTACCAAATTGAATATAAGGGTACATTAGGGGTAGTTACCCCCAAAAGAAAAACTATTTCTCTCTGAATAGACAGTAGTGGTACGAAATACTGAATAACATTTTGAACCAAAAAGAATCAGAAGGAATAGGGATCATATTTTTATACCATACAGTATAAATATCCGGCAGACACAATATACAAAATATCTAAAAATAATATATTTCATTTTAGGCTATTTTCAAACTCTATTTGACTCTAAGAGAATATAAGATGAAAATTTGGTTATTGTCAGACATATTTTGGTACAAAAAACATAATTTCAAAGATTCTTACCTTTTCAAATTTTTTATAAGACACCAATTCCGTAGTTAAAAAATTCCAAAATTGAATTGACGATATAGAATTCTAAATTTTAACTATTTTAATAAGTAACGACATATAAAACTTCAATATACTCGGACGGATTGTAAAGTGTACAACTCTTGAAAAAGTTATGGCAAAGTTATGGTTTTGAGTTATAATTACAAACTGGTTAGTAAGTTAAATTCATATCATTTCAACTGTCTTATGTAAGGCACTCATACATGAGAACTATATTGTATTCTGGTCGATTTTTTGAATTTGAGTTATAAGCATTTCTAGACGTTTTTGAAAAAAAAATGTCTGCATGTGGTACGTTTTTCTCGAAAATTAAAAATCACCAATTGTTCAAACTTTGAATTTAGACTTTGCAGTATATAATAACCTCTCAATAAGGCGTTTACTACAATCTGGAGATAAAGAAGCAGCATGGCTCTTGTTATTTTTCGGTTTTTAGAACCAAAATTAACCAACTTTAATAACATTTTTGACTAAATCGGAACTATTCTAGTTTTTTCGAAATTTCCTCGAGATCCGCCCGAAGAATCACTTTTAAACATTAAATTTTTAGTCTACTATTGAAAATGTATATCAAAATATGAGAAAGTATTCTAATGGACACTTCCCATTTGAAAAAGATGGGAAAAGGCATGCGGGGAGATAAAAGTGAGCCTCCGACCCGAGAGGAGTCAGTCATAAACATCGTAGACTACTGACCTGAGCGGCCGTGCGCGGAATATAAATCAACAAGTGTGTGATATAAATTAAGTACTAAGCGTTACCTTTTAGTGAGAAATAAATTAGAATAGACACCTGGCGCAGTGTAAGTTATTACGAACCAGTAAAAACGTTACATTATGAAAGGGCCCTTAGATTTAATTTAATAACATAATAATAATTTAATAACGTCTCTCCTTACCTTACTGGGGATTAACAAGCGTACTTCTTCGTCACCTCTTCGGCTACGTTTTTGCGGAGTACCCATGTCACCGTCAGCCTCACGCTTCATGGCGGATGGTCTGCCTTGAACAAGAAAACGCAATTACACACGACGATCAAATCGTAATCGGACTAATTAAAATATGATCGGCGTCGAGATCGTAAACGCTTAACCTGTGCACGATTCGAGACTAATTCACTCGATGTGTACGAAGAGTCCTTACGTAGATACGTAGGTACATGTAATATGCATATTAATAAGGAGATTGCAACAAAATAACGAAACTCATCGTATCATTAAAGGATCAATGATTCATTATTTGTTATGCAGGAATGTGTTTGGAAGCGATACGAAAATCGTCAAGGCCGAACGCGCGAATTTGTAAAGAGTGTAAGTGGTACACAGTTCAATTAAAAAAAAATGTAATTAATGTAAGCGATACATAGTTCAATAAAGAAAACACAGGCTTGATAAAAATGGACTGCGACATAACACATTTAAATTCCAAAAATATAAACAATTTCAAAACGTGCAATCCGCCTCCTCCGATAATTACCTAATGATTCGATTATCCCCCCCCATCCTCGTTCTTTACATAATTACAAACAATCGCTTGTTACTTGTGTAATAAACAATCGGAGAGGTAAAAAATTCCTCGGCACGAACAGGTGTGCCGCAAACAATCTAGTTCACGTTTCCTTGAGAAGATCAACTTTACCGAGTTACGTAACGTTTGTTGTTGTTTTCCTTGCGAGCCAATAAGAGGATCCCTCAGATTCCGTATACGTACGTGTCCGTATCTATCCCCCCCCCCACCCCCGAGAGTTTTCCATTTTCTCGTCTCGATGGATTTCCACGAGGGGGAGAGGGCGTTTTCCCAAATTTTCTACGACGAGAAAATACTCCCTTCGGAAAAGTGGAGGCAGGTAGGGGAAAATCCCGATTTCCACGCTTAACGAGAAAACTCTAAATTTAAACCTCAGAGGCAAAGACAATATTTTTCAGATGTGTCACGTATTTGATGACGATTTGTGTGGGAATATCGGCAGAATGCCATTTGTAATCCGATCGAGGAGAAAAATAATATTTTGCTTCATACTGTAAGGGAAAGTCTGGACTTGAAAAAAGTCGGGAAGTGTCGGTTCGGCGAACCGATGCGAGTTCCTGGCATTCGAGACGTCCTCGATGGTTCGATATCCTTCGAGAAACGACGAGAATATCCCCGAAGCGAAAAATATAAATTAGTAATAAAATGTTAGTTATTAGTTATTAGTGTAACATAAAATTAGTTAATAATTAAATTGGTTGAGCGTAGTTATTGCGAACAGTAAAAGAAAGTCAAATTTGCAATTCTACAAAACATCATCTTACGCCACTCAGAAAATTTCAATTGCTTCTATCTCGTAAATTGATGGTAGAAGCGTTACTAAGAAATTTGTACTAAAAAACTAGTTCCTAATTTTTAGGAATTTCTAAGTCTTATTTAAAATTTTGCTAATACCTCGTCCACTAACTTATGATTATAAACAACTAGATAATCCATAGATTCAACCATTGAAATCAAATTTTAAAGTATGTCCAAAAATCAACTAATTCTTTAATTTAATTGCACAAAACTTTTGCTGGTACCTGCTTAACTAATTTTCGTAAAATTACAATTTGTAATGACCAAGGCATTCCTCTACTAGCATCAATATTCCTTAAAATCTGAAATTATAAATTTCCAAAAAATATTGAACCATTTAGAAAATTTCTTCAAATTTTCGGTCATGTAAGGACGTGTCGAACTGTAGCTTTATAAACACGGTACGTAGTGGCCAGAGGCTTCCTTTACTCGTTATCGAATGTGCTAAAATCTTAAATTCCAAATTTGAAATATTTTCAAAAATCATCGAACTTGCTTCAGAAATGTATACTTTTTGCTCACATCTTGTTACAAAAAAATGTTATGGCCTTTACTGTCTCTCCACAAAAGTTAAAATCTCAAATACCAATTTTGACATATTTCCAAAATTCTCTGAAAATTATACAAAATACTTCGGCTAACTTATGACACACAATTTGTAATAAACATAAATCGACCTCGATAAGCCATCGACTGAAACATCAAAGTCAACAATCAAATTGGTAAGTATTTTTCAAAAAAATCATCAAATGACCTTCAAACATTTGCAAAAAAATTTTGCTTTGCCGGCTGACTTTATAAATTTCACAAAACAAATTTGTAATGATCAAAGCACTCCTTTACTCGTTGTCAATATATGCTAAAATCTGTAACCCCAAATTTGAAGTTCATATTTCCAAACATTTTCGAAAATTTTAGAATTTGCTCACAATTTTGTTCATATCTCCGCAATTAAGTATTGTAGCGTTATAATAAAAGCAATACATAATTATATTATTTACTTTTATATTACATACAATATAAAAAAATTCAAATTGCCGGCTTTCCAAAACTTGAGATTCCAAATTTGACTTTTCCTAAAATTATCAAATATTGGTTAGAATTTGCTCAGAATTTCTACTCGTATCTTCCTATATACGCTTAAATCTCAGATTCCAAATTTTGAGCTACAGTGAAACCTCTATATAGCGGACAGTCACGGGAACCACAATTTTGTCCGTTATACGGAGGTGTCCGCTATTGGGAGGAAAGGATTGAATAAAAAAAATGATATGTGCACAAATGTAATGCAAAATACTACATTTTCAAATTGTAATTTATTTCTTATTGAAAAATTTGTCAATAGTAGCTTGTTTACAATTTAAACTTATTCTGAAATATACCTGTAATGCCTGAATAGGATTATTATAAATTTAAGTATTTTAGTAAAACGGATTCCAGGAGATGTTGATTAAAATTTTAAATCCTATTTAAGAGGTATATTCCATACACATCAGATTTCAAAAGTTATTGTCCGTTATTAAGAGGCAATTTTATTAACAATTATATAGGAAATTGTGGTTTTAAACTGTCCGTGTTCCGTTATTTGGAGGGTCCGCTATTGGGAGAGGTGTTAATATGTATAAATCTCTATTAAGAAATTCGGGAAATATAAAACTGTTCGTTATGTAGAGGAGTCTGCTATTGGGAGGTGTCCGTTATTAGAGTTTTTATTAGTTTTATCACAGAATCTCGTTTAAAATATTTGCTTATGTCTCGTCGACTAACTTGTATCATTCCAAAGAGCAGCTGTAATGATCAGAACCTTCCCAAGTCCTAAAATCTGAATTCTAATTATGAAATATTTCCAAAAACCATAGAAACCGTTTTAGAAATCAATCAAAATTTTTAATCAACCCTTATCAACTATGTGCATTTGCAAATCACTTTATATCACTAATTCCAAATAAAAAATCTGCAATTTTAAGCTTAAAGCATTTCAAAAAATCACCTAATCGACTTCACTTGCTCATACGTACAGTTATCATCAACTAACTATTGTGCGATTACGCACCAAAGTGTGTAATTACCAACTTTAATGCTTAAATTTGAAATATGTTCAGAAATTTTTGAAAAGAAACGTAACTGCTCATTTAAATTTTCTGAAAATCTTTAGAGACATTATCTCCTCAAATAACTACACCATCGTTGCCAACCAAAGTGAAATTCAAATTATGAAATATATCTCAAAAATCTCATCATCCATTAGTCGTCGTAGAGTTATGAACCGATGTTAGTGTTATTATCGACATACCCAATACGATGTTAAAATCAACAATTTAAACAAAGGATTCAACAAAGGAAATTTTTAATAGTCCCCCCCCCTTTAAACTAACATGTGATTTCGATCCAGAACCCGCCTTGCTTACCTACTACAATTAAATTTCATAACGAGTTATGGGAGTTTATAGCAACCAAAGACAATGTACGTAATGAACTTTACAAAGTCACTTGAGACAGAGTAAAACGCTAACACCCAAAAAAGTGCCTTTTGGCCTATACCACGATAACGAGACCTTATTATGCAGCTGCAGGTGCGGCATCTTTTACAAACCTAAGCGGCCATTGACGGTTTTGTTGGCTGTCCCAACTGAGAATGAACGGATCCATTCGCAAATTGTCTTTGTCTTGCAACAAAGACATTGAAAAAACGACGAAATTAAGGTCGCCGCTACACGATTTTCCTCTCGAGGTAAGTTTCGTAACTCCCATTTAAAAAAACCCATAAATTACATACAAAATTTACGTAACGCGAAAGGAATTCTCGATCGAGTGGCGGACAGATGATGATATGGCGATTTCGGCAAGTTTCCTTTTAAACGAATCCGTAGTAATGAATTCCAACGAGCATCGAATAATAAAAGGAGGCGTAAAAACTAGATCACAAGGACAAGGTTGAAATATGAATCCCACATGATGTTATGTGTGTGTGTGTTGCGTTTATAAATATTTATGCACGGAGGATTTTAAACCTGCGAAAATATTTTCGCAACTGGTAGTCGATGTCAAAATCTCAAAAAATACACAAAGTTCATCGAAACATCCACCATAAATCAGTCAAAATATTGAATTATCGTAATTAATAAAATAATAGCCTCTACTCATATAAACTACCTAATTAACCTTGCTGAAAATAGATGCTGGGAAAAACGTATCGAGTCTCTGAAAACAAACCAGGAAATGTGCCGTTTTCCTTTATAGTCCATGCGCTGGTGACCGTTTTTGGGAACCGAGAAAAGGTGGTATTCGCTGAACACGAATATTTGCGTCGATTTTCCGTCAGTCGATGCAAACAAAAGTTATTAACAATTTGATCGCTCTACATACTGGATCGGAAAAAAAATTGTTATTGACACTTGTGTAAAATGAAAACATGTTCTACAATTTAATCAGAAGTGGGATTATTATTATATTACCATAAATTACAATTGTGAGAGGTGTCATTTCACATCGGTATAGTGAGACAATGTTGAGTTCTCTCTGGCTTTAATATGGAAAGAGTAACTAAAGTGGGGCAAAGAAGGGAGGAAAGGTTTGAGGGAGGCCTACGGCCGTGAGCCGAGTCCAAAAAAGTGTCTCATAGGAAACCACTTCAAATTTAAAACAGAGATTGTCCTTCAGGCGAATGACCAAAATGTGCAAGTCCTTTGAAGTGGGGCGTTTAATGGAGGTATTGTTTAAAAGTCGCCCCTAATTGAGGGTGATAAGAAACCAAATAACATTTGATGGGTTGGTTTGTTCGTGATGCACAATTCACTAAAAAAATTATGCCAGACACATAGTGTGGGTCGGTCACCCCGCCAGACATCACCAAACAGAGCGATTTTAGCGACCCCCTTTGACCGATAGGAAACCGGCCCAAACACCCTATGTGTCTGGCATAATTTTTTTAGTGAACTGTGCATCACGAACAAACCAACCCCTTAAATTTTATTTGGTTTCTTATCGCACTTTGGGATCCACAATTAGGGGTAACTTTGAGATTACACCCCCATTAAACGCCCCACTTCAAAGCTGCCAGACTTGCACATTTTGGTAATTCGCGTGAAGGGCAATCTATGTTTAAAATTTGAAGTGGTTTCCTATGAGACACTTTTTTAGAGTCGGCTCACGGCCTAAATGGACATTTGAGGCTAGTTGATGATGATGATTATGATGATGATGAAGGTGTTGTTGTTGATGACGATGACGATGATGATTTCAGCGACTGAACAACCTTCTTTCTCGGTTCAATTTCACCTCCCTCAAAACGATCCTTAGCGCCTGGACTATTACACACTCTTCCGTCAAATCCAAACAATCCCGTAACGTTTAAAATATTCGTTACCGTTAAACAAATATAAATTTCATAGCACCGTTCGTCCGGTAATAATATAATAATATTCTAAAACGTAACCACCTTTTGGAAACAACCGACGCTATCCGGCATTGGTCAATGTCGAACCTGACACTCTAACCATTGTGTTAATTGCGTATTGTTCTAATACAACAAGTACTCATTGTTTGAACGTTACGTTACGATTTTCTTAGCGATCGGTTACGGACTTAAATTTTGAAATATTCGTCGCGGTCTTAATGAACCGTTAATAACGACGTAAATTGGGCGATTAAACGGAGCCCCGTGGAATAATCGTATGAAATATATATATTTTTTGTTGCCCTACGAGAAAAGCTTAAAATTACGTACAAACTATCTAGGCTAAACGGTGTAACATTACTCAACGGAAGAAGTGACGAAATCCCGAGAAAATAACAATCCGGGTTACATAAAATCTATCTAAAAATCGTGCTTGTTACATTTGCCTCGTTTTCACATACAAAAATGAAATATTGAAAATTTAACAGGACTGTGAAATATCCAGAGGTATTTGAGAAGCGTTTTAGCTAAAATTTTTTAATAAACAAATTACATTGTTAAGTTATGATATTTACGTTTTAGTGAGGTTTTAGAAAAAAATTTATCAAATAAAGGTTGTAGCTATTAGTTAGGTCAGTTCAAATCTGAAATTTGAATAAAATGAGTAGTAAAGTAAACGTACGAAGTTTAAAAAAAGTTGGACCAGTTTCAGGGGACCTGAAAACGCCCAGAAATGTCAATATCTCAAATTCGAAAATCATCACTATTACAATACTTTCTCTTATTATATGGGTATCCGATATGAGAAAGTAAAAATTGTTTGCAGTAAATTGGAAGCAACAGTGACAGTCTCTAATTGTAAAAAACCAAAATTTGGAATAATCTGTAAAATTTGAGCATGCTGATTTCCAAAAATAGACTCATTGAAAGTGTTATATTAATTTCTATTAAATGAAGCAATTACTTTCTATTAGCTTTTTGTTAAAAATAATAAACAAGTCCCTTTGTTGTTTAAATTAGTTAGCTATCTGTATAACATTCCCTTCGAGAACTAATTTTAGAAATTAATTAAAAATCATTTTAGATTTTTAGGGTTCATATTTAGGTTATTCATTTTTAGGTATCAGGCATTTAGAAATTATTGAAAACTCAAATTCAACGTCGATTTCCATTAAATGCGAAAAAACTTGTAAACATGTTTATCCTCTAGTACTTGCCACCTACTCGCGGTTTTACAGGACACTCTCTCCTTTCAGTTCGCCCTTTGAGTGCGCAATTCACTCGCCAGAATTATAATTTCAAGACATTCGGGAGCCCAGGAACGAGACGTCACTATGCTAATTCACAAAACTCGCGCCACAACTCACAAACTCACACACTCGCACGAGCGGAGAGACCGATACGTCCGTCCTCGTTCGAACGATACGTTAAACTGAGCGTAATTACGGTCAGTGTTGCCAGGTCCCATAGAACCATTGCATGAGAAATATTCCCAGAATGCATGAGATTTCAAGAAAAAAAACATGAGATGACGCCAGTGTCGCTTTATTCTCTAATAAAGTCCTAATTCAAATAATGCAGGTCATTGTTATTGGTAAAAATCATAACGAAAATTTCAGGAAGCAAAGTAAAAGAAATATGAACATGTATTGCACTTTAATAAACAATTACATGTAACTAATTTTCACACAGTCGACAACAGGAATAAAATAAGACAATATTCTTAAAAACAACAAAATACAATTCTTACAATAAAACATCCATCTCGATCAGTTAGATGATTTATAGGTTTTTAGACTAGGTTATACTAGAAAAAACAAATACAAATAAAAAGAACACAAACAAAAAAAAACAGAATTATAAGCTCCTATATTGAAAAACTAAACCACTAAATAGAAAACCTTTTACAATTAAAATATTAATCGGAATCTGACACATAAATTTTTTGGTTCAGGTTTCTAATCATTTCTTTTGAAATGGGGAAGTTTGAACATATAGATTTGTTTTTATTTACCAAACCTTTCGTATAGAGTATTGCCTTAAGAGTAGAAGTTTTTAATCTATTTCGTTGCTTTGTTTTGTTTAAGTTTATAGCGGAAAATATTCTTTCCACATTGGCACTTGAAACGGGAAAAGTAAGTAAATTGAAAACAAATCCTGTTAAATTTGGAAAACGGGGCCCACTATTATTTGCAGTTTTTATTGATGCAATATTTTTCCAAAATTCACATATATCTTGATGAGCGTCTTTAAAATCTAGTCCAAAGTTTCTTAGTGCCAACCACTCATTGTCAATAGTTTGTATGTCAACCTCTAGTAAATTTTGAAATAATTTAGAAATATGACTAATCGATCTGATTTTACGGGATTGGACGCTTTCGGGATCCATAAATTCCATCTTTTGAAACACAGAATCTTTGAGTGGAAATCTTGTACAAATTTGCTTCACACTTTCTATGTAAAAATTTAAACAATTCAACTTAACTCTTTCTAATCTATGTTTTTCTAAATTGCTTGAGTTTATCTCTGCTGAGAAATACATCTCATCTAGTTTTAAAAAATTTCTAGGATTTTTGAAATCTAAATTTTCAATATTGTTTATAGAACTAATATATTCATCCTTTATATAAAAATCTAAAATTGATTTCACTGCTTTGGTTACTTCTTTGTAAAGAATGTGAATCTTCGGCGATTCACTTTGCATTAACTTATTTAAGTCATTAAAAATAGGCAACACATGAGATAAAAATTCAAGATATAATTTATTTTCTTCGTTGTTCAGTTTATCTAAAATTATGCCTGCTTGAGTAATATTGTTTACAACTTGATCAGTGAAATAAAGTCTTAGAGCATTATATTGGCTTAAAACTCTTTTTACCACAGTCTCCAACGAAAGCCAACGAGTTTGGCTCGGATGAAGAATTTTCGCTGGAGCAACATTTGAAAATTGCTGAAACTCTTTTAATTCTTCGACTCGTTTTGGACTGTTCGAAAAATAGTTGTACACCTGAAAATATTTTTTTTTATAAAACTTATTACCATTTTTTCATATTTACCTCTCGTGTCAGCTGTTCCACTTCTTCTGGCAGTTTCTGGCAAGCGTAGGATGCACAAAGATGGAAGCTGTGGCAAACACATTTGACTGCGAATATGCCTGGTATATTTTCTTGTAGTCTACTCACTACGGAATTTCTGATACCCACCATATTACTGGCGCCATCAGAAGCAAAAGCAATAAAGTTTCTTTGATAGGGTATGTCATGTTTGATAAAAAAGTTGATCAGCAAATCGAACATAGCAGATCCTGTAGCTTCTGCAACTGGTATCAGATCCAAAAAATTATCTTCAATTTTGTAATCGATGTTAATTCTAACCACTAGACACAAATGTTTAATGCATGAATTATCGGTTGACTCATCAGCTGCTATACTAAACTTATTATTTTTCATGAGCTCAATCAAATGTGCCTTTTGTGATGCTCCCGTTACATTTTTTAAGACTCTAGTTATTTTGGTTCGTCCAGTTTTCATTTTTTTGGCAATTTCAGAATCTGTACACACAGCATTTAAGTAATCAATAAAATGCTCCATCAAATTCATTGGAAGATTATGTTCAGCTAAAAAACCTGCTGTCCTTATAATACCTTCTTTTGCTTTTTCTTCGACGCTGATTTTACGGGTACTTTCTGCAAACATATTAGCAATATTTTGCTGCTTTCCACTAAGTGCTGCATCAGTTTTATGAATTGATTTTTGGTGTTTTACCGAATCTAGATGTTTAGAAAGTTGTACTTTTCCGGCGCCTATGTTGATATCGCAACTACATACTTTACACCTAAAACAAAATTTCATTTTTGTAAAAGAATATCGAGAAATATATTATTTATCTTCTTACCACGCATACATTGTTCCCTTCTTACTACACTCTACCCAATGGAACCCAGGTAACTTCGCCCACTCCTTTTTAAAATGTTGCTTGTAAACCTTTTTCTTCTTGGCCGAACTAGGTCCTGGCAGGTTTTGGTCAGTTTCATTACCATCACTCTCACTATCACTATCACTTTTCATCATTCTCTTGTTTGTTACAGTTACTGCTAGTCGGTATCTACTTACGCGTTCGATGTTCGATATAAGAATATAACTATACCAAAATCCGTTTTTCTTCACGAGTGACTCATAGTCCCACCAAGTTGCGAGTGGCACACGCAAAACTCATAAAGTCACATACCTAAGTTAGCGCGATTTGCCGCTTTAGCAAATTTCCAACGTAAAGAGAGAGACAGAGAAAAGCGTAGTTGCCAAAATTTAAAAATCCGCTGTATAAAGCATTGGTCGAAACCCGTAAAATGGCAATATCGAGAAACTTGTTTACACAGGGAACACGTGGTCGGGGCACAGTGTCGGTGCCCGGCGAAATACGCACTAGTCAGTACACGTGTGATAGTCGTTTTTATTTTTCATTAGGCAATATTTCTTCCAGTCATCTGATTTCTGTAGTAGCGCTATAATTATTTCAATATCATAGTTGCAAACTAACCTTGTTTCATTCCATTAAATGATATAACTTCGATTATTTATATTTCGAAGACAAAATGAAACATACACGCCCCTGTTTCTACTTTCCCCTCACTTCGTCATCCCGCGGAGGACTAATTGATTCCAGGTATTTACTCCGAATTGAATCGACACTCGGGTATAGTATAAATATTGCTACTCACGTGTTGACCGTTACGTCCGTTACGCTATTTCTTTTTCGGTATGCTCACTAGTTTCATTACTAGGAAAAAGCCGGCGTTTTTTTTGCCAGTGGTCGTAAAGTAATAAAAACCGGCAAATTCGTAGACCGAGGGAGGTGGGACGATAAGAGATAATGCGGTGATATTCGGAAAATTGAAACAAACATTGAAGCGAAATATTTTTTTAAATCAAATGCAAAGTATAATGGCTTACATTTTATCAAATTATCGTGTTATAACAATGTAGATACGAAAATGGACATAAAATAATATCTATAACTATGAAACTATGTATTAATATCTAAGATATTAATACATTTTTAAATATCCCAGGTACAGCCGGTTTTGGCGGCACACGCCAGTGAGTAGTCCCATCTTTATTTATTATTGACGAAAAACCGCAACACTTCAAGAGGTAAAATAATAAAAACGGTATATCTCTTGAAGACTATATAACTTAATCTTTGACTTAACTGTGGGCTACGGGGAATTACCGAATACATCGGGGGGGGGGGGGCAGATGAATTATTAGGATGCAAGTGATGCAACGGTGCTAAAATGTCTGATTATAAGTTTTTTCGACACATGTAATTCATTTGTAGTTAATAATTCTCATTCAAATTATTTTTTAAATAAAATTTGAACTTGTCACTGTAAGCTTAAAAAGCATGAGATTTTGCAACTAAATATGGAAAGCATGAGATTGGTTCGAAAAACATGAGATCTCATGCAAAAGCATGAGACCTGGCATCACTGATTACGGTTCGGGGCGAGAGATAAATCTCTTAACGTAATTGTGCTGATAAGCGGCGATGATTCAAATATAACCGATACGCCGGAAATAGTACGGGGCTAAAAAACGTTAACGGAGAGATTGTTTATTGCCAACAAATGTATCATTTACTCCTAGCTGTCTTTGGGGGTTGATACATGGGGTACATTTACAAAAAATAACGAGAAAAAAATTATTTTAACCACCTAAACTAATTTTTACACTGAAAATATCCATTTAACATAAAGTATGTCCCTGAAACAGTTTCAAGTCGAAAATCAGGGGATTCAATAGTCATTTGGGGGTTCATAAGACACTTACTTAGAAATTTCGAACTCCTACGTATGGTATTTTTTTAAAGTATCTAAATCAATTTTAATTTTAGTTTATTCAAAGCTAAATTAATCATATATACGGAGGAGTTCGAAATTTCTTAGTAAGTGTCTAATAAACCCCCTATTGACTATTGCATCCCCTGATTTGCGACTAGAAACTGTTACTAGGGGATAGTTTGTGCATAAAAATTGGTTTAGGTATTTAAATTTTTTTTCATGCGTAAGAGTAAATTTCGAGGTAATATCTGCAAAACTACAGCCTAGCCTTGTATTAAAAGTACTTGAAATAAATTAAATTAAAATTAATTAAAAATATTTGTAATGTACGCAAGGGGTAGGTACATATAAATTAAAAAAAAGAAATATTAAAATCCATCAACTAGATCTAAAGATATAGAATATTGCACAAGTATGAAGACTTTTAAGTTCCCCCTCCACATTCTCAGACTAGTGATCATTTTTGTAGCTTCACCAAGGATCTCGTTAAAGAGAACACCATTTAAATTTTTTTTAAGTAAACTTTATAAACCACTTATATTTTTTAATAGTTATAAACAAATCGTTTATGAATATTTTTTAAAAAAGACGCTAACTTTGGGCCAAATTGACCTAGAAAAATTTCTCTTTTTGTATAAAAGTGTGTAAAAGTGCCAGCTTTCAGAATATGAAAAACTATTTTATTTTCGAGCAATATGGAAAAAGTTATTCTTAAATTTTTATAATAAAAAATGTTAATATTTTTATACAACGATTTTGCAATAGAGAAAAACGACTTTTTGATTCATATTGAGAGTTTAACTTTCCTTCTTTCTTATGGTATTTGTACAATTACTGTATCTTTATTATCTTCTTTCATTTTCGCGTATTTAACATAGTTGCAAGTATTTTTTTTTTAAGATTTATTATTAATTTTTATTTTTTCATTATTTTGCAAATTTCTAAGCAACAAATTAATTCATCAACATTTTTAAAACGTCATTTTAAAGCTTGTTTCATGTTTCAAATTATGGTTATGTAGAACTTTTCATTGGATATAAAGTTGTGCAATGATAGGCAATAATAGCGAAAATTTGGATGTTTTACACAAAATTGTTAATAAAAAAAAAATATGACCGAATCTCACGCAGAAAAGTGGTAAAATCTCTTCTTATAGAGTATAATAGACCGATATTACCTAAAACGCTTCTCAGATACCTGGATATCTCAAAGTCCTAAATATGGTCTCATTCCCCTGGTCTAATAATCGAATTCGTCCCCGACGATTATATTATAGTTACGACGAGCGCTTTCTCTCTCTCTCTCTCTCCTATTTGGCAAATTGTGTTTAAACACATAACCTTTTGTCACGTTTAAAAATACACACACACAGGAACAAATATCTCGCCCTCTCTGCCCGGACTAATGGGAGAAATTTTTAGGAGTTCGCGTAAAAATACTTCGAGCGCTGAAAGATTCCCGAGCGGCGACGCCCCGAATTAATCTTCGCGGAAAAACTCACGCGACGTGGCGGCGAATCAATTAATTAACGGTAGCGGCGGATACGAGATCGAATTTCGAGACAAGACGAGATTAATACCGAGACAATACGAACTCAAATCGATACAAAATTTCCTCATTTTGGTCTTGTCTCGAAGTCTCGAATTTTATATTTGAGATCTCTTGTTCGTAAAACCCCCATAACCATAAATGACGAAAGGGCAGGTATAAAGGCAATAAGGCCATTGAAACAGCAAGGACAGTAAATGGTACATTTTGCAACTCTTATCGGCTTAACTGCGTATTGTACTTCGTTTTCTTAGTATTTCATGCTATGTTAGTACCTTAGTTTTCCAAATTTTAACAAAGTTTATTGTAATCCGATAATCTGGCAGGTAATGGCATGACAAGTTCCACTGCAAAATGGTTCATAGAATAAAATTAAACTAGTTGATGTCACTAATACATGACAGTCCCACGTATTTTGAAGTAACGTCCTTCTGAAATGCTCATAAAATCTATAATTGACACGAGTATTTTAAATCTTAAAAAAATTTCATAGAGTCATTTTGATGAAATTCGATCAGGGATGAATTATCAGATTTGGCAAGAGATAATCCCAAAAATAGGTTCTTCTGATTTCTAATAAGGGTCTAATTAGTGCCTCCTATTTTGATTTAAAAAAAAAAGTTAACTTTAATTAAAAATAAAACGATAACTCTATGGAATGTCGCTTTGGTAATTTAACATACAGTTTACATTAATTACTCATTTGTTATTATATTAAAATAATTATGTCTCGTTCGCGGTATCCTAACAAACACATTTATTCATATAATTGATATTTGAATTTGTACCTGTTCTCCATAATCTAATTTCATTAATACAATATTTTCAAAAAATAAATAACATCAAAATATGAAATCGATACGACTGATTTCTGAACTATCCACTAAATGGCACCTGTATAGGTACTTAAAAAAAAATATATGGATGTTGTCAAGAAATAAAAAATTTCGAGAATTTTCGAGACCAAGACGAGACCAAACCGAAATCGAGACGCAAGTAGGAAGCAAAACTACCGCCCCATAAGTCTTTTAAACAACTTAGGAAAACTACTGGAGAGGATACTACTGAGGAGGATCAAGGAGGAAGAGGAGAGGCTACGACTTGCATGGTACTATTCGACGTGGAGAAGGCGTTCGACAGGATTTGGCACAACGGACTTATAGCAAAGATGGACGGATTAGGATTCAAGACGGCGACGACCCAGATGATACGTACGAGACAGGAACTTCAGGATCAAGGACAAAGGGACGACATCGAGCAGCAGGAGGATGGAAGCAGGAGCACCACAAGGATCGGTATTGGCACCGGTCCTATACAACATCTACACTAGCGACATACCAATTGGAAGGGGGAACAGCCACACGAGGACCTATATCTACGCGGACGACACGGCGAATGCGGCGACATCGAGACAACCCAACAAAGCGACGGAGTACCAACAGAGAGAAGTGGAACAAATGTAAGAATGGACGAAGGAATGGAAGATCAAACTCAACGCGGAGAAGACAGAAGCAATATACATAGGACCGAAGACGAGACGACCAACATCATAATAGGAGAAAAGGAACTGCAATGGAAGGAAGAAGTAAAATATCTAGGAATCCACATAGACCGAGGACTTATATGGAGAAGGCACATAGAGGAGACCGAGAAGAAGGCGAAAGACCGACTGAACAGACTGGGACCACTTATAGGACGACGGAGCAAGCTGAGACTGGAAACCAAGAGGAAGATCTACCTGGCAGGAATAAGACCAATAATGACATACGGAACAGCAGCGTGGGGACAAGCATCAAGGACGCACCTGGAGAAACTGGAGAGGATACAAAACCAAGCGATGAGAAGGCTGACGGACGCACCATGGTATATGAGGAATGAACAACTACGACGGGACCTACGCATCGAAGAGCTAAAGAAGATCATCAGGAAGAGGACGAAGAAGACGATAATCAAGGCAATGGAGCACACGAACCCACTAATAAGGAAGGCAACGGGCTACGACGAGGACGCAAGATCAAAGAGGAAAAGACCCAAGACGGCAATGAAGGAAGACTAACCACGAAGGACACACCAGGAAGATGAAAACACAATAAGAGGACCACCAGGAAGACCAGGACAACCCAGGAAATACCATCACGCGGAGGAAAGAAGAACCTAGAGGGAGAAGTAAGGAGCGAGGCGTTCAACTTTGGGAAATTCAGGACAACATACGTTAAGTAGGAAGTTTTTAGAACGTCCAGATGAGTTTCATTTTTGATAAAATTAGCCTTTAATGCATGTTAATTATTAACACAACATACAATAACGATTTGGTTAACTTTTCACATTTGACGTGATGTCAAACATAAGAATTTTAGAATTTTATAACGCACTTTTTGTACTTTTGTCATTTTTTTGATTACTATGAAATCAGCTATCTAGTCACAAACAAGGTATAAAAATCAAATAATGTTTTTTGAATATATCGAAAGTTATAAGTTCTATGTAAATTACCTTTAAAAATCATAGCAAAGTGATTCCCTTCCAAAAATTAATTTTAACTTTTTAAAATTGGTCCAGAAGTTACCGAGAAAATTGTACAAAAAAACAGCTACTTTGACTCAATTTATAAATATAATTTGACTGCCTTTGGCACAAAAACATCAATATCAACACTCTCGTACAACATTTTTTGAATTATCTGTGGAATGTGGCAAGAGTAGTAGTAAACAAGGAAATAAATTACTGCTTTTGCCAAATCGATTGTCGATGTTTGCGTTGTCTTGGGATAATTTAAACAATACTTATTTGAATATTTTTAGATATTCTATCGAATATTTATAACGAAATATGAGGAAGTAGTCCGATGGGTACATCGCCATTTTGTATTACTTCTGTATAAAGAGCCGTGTGCTAACATCTGAGGTAACTATTTTTGAGGTTATGTTAGATTTTACGTAGCCTTGTTTTCATTACAGCGTACATCCCTAATAGCCATAATTCCATTATAAAACGACCGTTTATTCAGAAAAGAAACGTTCATTTCAGTTAACTGGAGCAGGGTCAAATTGCAATAAACATTTAAGGTGGTTTTTAATGACCGGATAGAGATGTTCTCGTCAACGAATAAATATTTTTTGATGGGAGAGGTTAAGACATATTTGTCTTAACAAAAACACATTCGATAGATGATGGTTTGATGAAAGTTTCTAATAAATATTTGAGAGTTTTAAAAAATTTCTAATAAATGGATATGATAGAGCTGTGTGAATTGCACAGTTCAATGGGCCTTATAAACAATATAAAATTATTACTAGATTAAAGTCATTAAAATGCTATTTTGTTCGATGTGTCCAAACGCTGTAAGAGTTTACATCTTACATAAGATCTCACGAGAAGGTTAAAAGGTGCATGGAATAGTCTGCGAAATTGTACAAAATCAACGAGGTTTACAAGAAATATAAAATTATTTCTTGTAGATCCCAAAATAATTCCATACTATTTTGGAGAATTTACATAAGATTTCATAGGGATTGTGAGAAATTTCTAACATGAGATCAAATGGCTTGGTAAATTTCTAAAGAAGTTTCTAAAGAAAGTTCCTAAGACGAACTCTATTTTGAGAAATATTTCAAAGTTTTCATAAATTCTTTACAACTTAGTAGGTTTTACTAGAATTTGTACAGAATTATCAAGCCTCCGATCTATTTTATATTTTCTATATCTATCTAGTGTATATTTACCTAATTCCGGGAGCTTAAAAGTTTGCATAGATTATTAGAAAGATTGTTAGCAATTTCTAAACGGCTTTGTAAGACGTATCGAAATTACAAATATGATATAACAAGATTTATAGCATTATAAATTTCAACATGGGTATAAAAATGACTGTAAATTCTATAGTAATTGTAATGATATTACACTATATTATAAAAGATTTATATTAACAATTTCTACGTGGGTATAAAAATGATTGTAAATCCTGTAGTAATTGTGATAGTAATGTTATAACAATATATTATAAAATATTCATATTAGAAATTTTTAGATGGGTATAAAGGTGGCCTTGTAAATTCTATAGTAATTGTACCAAATCAGAGCTTTATTAAAAAAAATATAAAATTATTTTTGGAAGGTTCCAAAGCAAAGTTTTCCAAATAAGCTCCACTTGGCTTCCTTACGTTCGGTATAACTTCTTCAAGAACGTTGAATGAGCGTTTTTCGAAATTCCATACAATAAATCATCCCATGTTAGGAAATCTAGCCCAGCATATTTAAAAAATAACCATAGGAATGTAGTCGTTTAGTGCGAAGGTAACCAGTATTACAGGTTTAAAATGTTTTAGACGAAATTACCGTTTTTACCGAAAACTAGTCGCAATTACGGAAGGACAGGTCGAATCAGATTTATCTCGCGATTACCTACGACGCTGTGCATCACAACGAATTTCTGTCATAACGAGAAACACATGCAAAAATGTTTACTTAAGCCACTTCTCTGAAGGTAAGTAATAATAAGTAACGATATACAGATATTTCACCAACGCACCAAAGGGAGAGTGGAGTAATTCGAAAAGGCGTTATAAATGCAAGGGGGCAAGGATAAACCAGAGGTGGTCTAGGTAAACATTCACCTTATACCGATATTTCGATAGTTTGACTAAATTTCCGTACCTTCGGCCACAAGATTTCAACTTAGAAAATTCAAATTTGACGTACACTCGACACGAGATTCGCCACGAACGTGCTGCACGACACAACGTCGGACCAATACTGACTGATTTCGCCGCTGATCATCACGCACAACGTACGCTGTAATATCATATCCGCGGGAGAAATCGTCACGAACGCGTCGATACCACGAAATTGACGTGACCACCGTCGACTAGATATATGGAATAAATACTCGATAAATTGATATTCAGATATAGGAATAAAAATGGCCGGCCATTACGTCAACGTCCCTCCCAGGGGGGTCCGATGCCGTTACAAGAGGTGGTAAACGGACCCAGGGGACAAATCGAAAATATATTTTTTCAAGGAGAGGGTGCGAGAGATAAGTGGATAACGTAGATATAGATACGTTGATATCGACTGACGGGGAGGAGATTAATCGAGCCTTTCGGAAATATCGCGAAAATCCTAAGTTGTTTACCTCACCCCCAAGCACCTAATAATTGATAAGCAACAAATTGGCGCACACTCACCTTTCGTAAATTCAGCGAATCCCCGCTTAGCAACGCCGATCAACCCTGCAAAAAACCAAACAAACGAAACATATTAACCAACAATACAGACAGACAGACAGACAATCACTAATCAATATATACATGCACAATACTACAAATCTACCATTACTGAACAATAAATAGACAAAGCTTCCCATCAAAATAACTGAGATATAATGTTATAGTGTACCTGGCGACTTCTACCGCAAGACCGTACAATCGAATGACCGCAGAAACACTGACCGGCGGTCACTAAGATTATCAACTTATCAGTCAAATCAACCCCACCGGCACCCGACAGTCATTGGTCGAGAGGGATGGGGGTAAAGTTACGTGGTAACAATTGATTGTTGAAATCGTCGCCATGACGACGGCCGGTTAAATACAAACAAAGAATTTTATAATATGCACACGTATATACAGAGGTAAAATATAAAAAGGGCGATAGGACGAAGGGGGGTCATTACGAGGGGGCGGGGGCGCTAAGGGGGTCGGTTTAAGTGATAGAAAAATAACTATTCGGAAATGCACGACACGAGTCTTACCCCAAACTTGATTACACCTTATAATATATCGTTTCGATAATCTTCGAAAGGTGAGATTAATTCAGTTAATATCTGATGACCGATTAAGTTTTAGAACGGGAAAGTCCCTAAGGGAGTTTTTGTTATACTACCCCAGAGACAAAAATAAATTACTTTCTGGATGTAACCGTCGAAACTGTTAATAAAATTAGAACTGGGAATAGAACAGGAAATGTCTTGGGGTCATTAAGGACACATGTTGGGCTGATATATTCGTAATCGCTGATCAATGTTAAATTCTGTCTATGATTTTAATAACTTTATTACTGAGCTACATATGGTTTCATAGAACATATAATATGTCCCTTAACTTTTGTCTCAAATTTCAAGTATTAACACCAATAAATAAAGTAATGATTATCTAAGACAAAACCAAATATCTTTTCTTCCTATGTATGCACTTAGAATGATTGGACTAGAATGAAAATTACCGAAGAAAAACAAAATAAGCGAAGATGGCACTAGTGGTTGTCGAGTTATGTAAATTGTTGTTATCCAACACATGACAGTTATAGTCATAACTCACTAGTGAGTTGTGGATTATAAGTCGCGTTCCAATTTAAAGTATTTATATTTAAAGGTTGCCCGTGGCAACCAAATAACCTACTTTAACGAAAATGTAAAAAAGTCACTGTCAAGTCATTCTGACATTATTTATAGGGTACTGAGACGCAAGTAGCAGCTTATTAATTATTATCTCATACAAACGATTTCTTCCACTTGTTGGATAAAACATTGTATGCCACTCGCGTGTTATGTTTCCTACAGGCCTCGTGGTATAAATCTAAATCTTATAAAAATTGCTCATTATTACAAGTTCTTAGCAAATTATTTGTATAAATCAACTCGTCTTTTTTGCTCTAACATTACAATATATGTACCGTAAAATACCTACATTTCATCAATGTAAGATACCTTTCTTAGCACTTCCTGAAGCCACACATTTGTTCAAGACTACACGTGATAAACATTTAGAATATTGGAAGCATAGCTTTCTTATGGCGGGCTTCGCTCGAAGCGCTGAATCGGTGAGAGGTGTAAACGCCGAAAAACCGTACGACCCGGACGGCCAATTATCGCGCCGCGCTAGCTGTTTATTGGCAACGTGTTACAATTGTTTTTGTATTGTCGGTTGCCTTCTCTGTGGTGACCCTAGCTATCAAACGTTTCACAAAATGCTTTAACTGTACAATAACAAAAATTATATCAACAGAATCAGCGTCTAAAGAAGAACCTACCTGAGTGTGGAAATTACTTTATTTCGTCTATCAACAGAGATATTTCATTATGAAATTTGCTCTTAAACGTAAACAGACAGTAGACATCTTGGATTGAGATCTACACGGAACGAGAAAATCCTTCACGGAGACGTTTCTGGGCCTACGACTACGGTCCGGAAGGTTAGGTTTTTTTGGTTTGGCTTGGATAAAAGTATAAAGAAGAATAAATAGTAGATTATATTATACTAGTTTAATAAGACGAATTATTGTCACACGAGTTTTAAAGCACGACGAGCGAAGCGAGAGAAAACTATAATTTACAAAAGCTTCCTACAAAAATCTAGAATTCATCGGCATATTCAAATAATAGAAAATTACTTGTAGTATAATTTTGCAATACCCTTCAACTAATTCAATCTTGTAGTATGGGACCCTTAAAATGTTTTAGATATTGTAGGTTTTAAAATACTTTTCAAAATCATTTGTTGAAATACTTTCAGGAAATTATGTTTAAAGGTTGTCGTTGCATATTATGCCGCCTACATATATTTCAATATTTTTGGTAGGACTAGACATTGAAACTTTATCAAAACAATAGCCCGTCATAAAGCTTTGCGCGTTGCCTATACCTCTGTATAAATAGCCGTGTGCCAACACCTGAGGTAATTCCAAATAGGCAGTTGCAATCAAGTGCCCTATTGGCCATACGATTTTTAAAGACAGTATATTTGCCGTCATCACCATTGAAGTTAATGCCGTATCTTTGGAAAAGTCCAGGTAGACTTATTCCTAGAGTTTTGGTGGTACATATTTAAATCCTCATCGTCATCGTTACTGGTTCGATGCTCATGGCGTAAAATAAACAAACGAGCAAGACATCAAGTTTCTTCATAGCAGACCAAAGCAGACTAGACCAGACCAGAACTGACCAAACAGACCTCACTAGACCGAAGCAGAAAAGACAAGACCAGAAAAAGAGCAGACCACACCAAACAAGACAAGAGAAGGCCAGACCAGAGCAGAATAGAGCAGACCATATCACATTATAGCAGACAGACCAGACCGGAGGAGACCAGACCAGACCAGATCGGAGAAGACCAGATTAAACTAGACCTGACTAGACTAGACCAGACCAGAGCAGAACAGATCAGACCACAGCAGATTTACTGAATTCAAAGGAATTATTCCTAGAGTTTTGATGGTACATATTTAAATCCACATCGTCAATGTTACTGATTCGATGCTCATGGCGTAAAATAAATAAACGAGCAAGACATGAAGTTTCTTCATAACAGACCAAACAGACCTCACCAGACCGGTGCAGAAAAGACAAGACCAGAATAAGAGCAAACCACACCAAACAAGACAAGAGCAGGCCAAATCAGAGCAGAATAGAGCAGACCATATCACCCCAGAGCAGACCAGAATAGCCCAGACGAGACCAGAACAGACCATATCAGAATAGACCAGACTAGACCAGACCAGAGAAGATCAGACCACAGCACATTTACTGAATACACAATTCAATGTTCTAGTTATCACGCTTTCTTCAATAGCATCACATTGCAAGGATGGAGGAGAATCATTGACAAAAGGAGATATTCAAAATATAACATAACGCAATATTTGACCTGAGGCAGTTTGTCACGAGTATCAAATAATAGAGAAAAACTTTGTGAGGCCCAAGGTGAGATTCTGAATATCACGAATTTTCGAGTTGCGTCGCCGTAAAAACAGACCTTTAAATCCCTTCGACTCGCAACGATTCAACTTTTCACCGCCGAAGGAAATAGATGGCGATTTATCAACCGAATATTACACCCATCACACGGACCTTTTCCCCTCTCGAGGAAATTGGGGCGATTTTCCCTGTTTTTCCCATTACACCAAATCCACTTCGTACGAAGTGCTGTACGGCATAAGAGGCAGAGGGAGTGGAGTTCACAATTAAAACATGAATTGAAGGGAAATCTTAGAAAAAACATACGAGGAAGAAAAGTCGTTCTCGTGCGTCAAACGAACCGAACCCCATCTCGTTTTAAATATTTAAAACACCCCCCATCCCCAATAAAAATGAAACAAAAGACGCGAAGGGGAGTTTCTTCGACCGTTCCAGTTTTTCTTTTATTTTCCATCGCACAAACCAGAAATTGGACTGGAATAAAAAATTCACCATCCATAATTTCAACTTATCCCCACCCAAGAAGCGGGCGGCATGGCTGTAATTATTCCCCCCCGATGTAATTTCCCCAGACATGAAAGGACCCCCCCTCGCTATTATTCGTTATAAAATAATTGACGGTTATCGAAAGGAGGAGTCCGAAGGAGACGTTCAATTATTCAAAGGCAGGTAATCGAAGACACATCTCGTTTTTCTCACATACATCGCAGTAATAGACGTAATTATACAAAAATTAGTTCCTTTGACTCTTTTACGTTACGAGTACTATTTTGGGATTGTCCGGAAGATTTCGACGTGTCCGAAATGAACTTTCACGCGTGAAATACACACGCACAATACACACGATTTTTAACGAACCCCATGAAATTTTTATCTTTCCCCATCACGGGAATGTTACATTTCCAGGCACTAAAAGCGAACTCGTTATCGATTATTACTCGCCGTGAAGGTAAACGGAAAGGGTTGTAATTTCCGAACTGGCGATAATCTCTCATTTGGGCCGATTCGATACGAGTCGTTCTCGATTTTCAACGTGAACGGCGGAAATTTAGAGAAACATCGTTTTACATGAGCGATCGCCGTGCCGACATCTGAGGGAATTGCTTGGGTCAATTCCACTATGGCGTCGACCAAAACAATAACGTAAAACGCGCCATTGCTTAAAAATGATAGGCATATGGAGGAAGTTGTCTTACAACATCGAGATATAAAAATCACTACAGTAGCTTGTGTTAAAATTTTATTGTAAACAAAGTAACATCAATATGGCCGACAAGCTCTCAAAACGTAAACATGTAATAGGCTATTGACTATGTCATTTAATAAGGAACTAAATAATAGAGAAATAATTAAAAAATAGAGAAAAAATGGCTGAATTCAAACGTTAATAGCTCAGTCAATATTAAACATATAAAGTCTTACAAGCCACCGTTTTAAAGAGAATTTCATAAGCTTTCTTTTCTATGAAGCAATGCCTATACCTAAATTCACTCAGAAAAAAGTTATAGCCAAAAATTTAAAAAAGTTTTTTTTGAAATTTTTTCATTTTTTTTAACTTTGTTTTCTGAATTTATTTCATTAAAAAAACCTTTTTTTATTTTAAAAAATATCATTTTCACACGAAATTTAATTCTCTACAAGAAATCTTACGGCACATATCTTCGAAAAATGCACAGTTTTTGCGCTATAGCCGAAAAAGCGAAAAGTGGACAAACTTACCAAGTTCTCAAAAACGCATGGCTAAATTTAGTAGCACTTTTGGAGTTTATTTCTTTAGAGGTCAATTGACCATATGAAAAAATAAGATATCTTGCACGCGTTAGTTCCTTTTACCCGTTATTTTCGACATAGTCAATAGCCTATAAGGTTATATGACTGTCTTTATGACATGGGTGCAACATCATTACACGAATCGTAGATTTTTCATTAAATTTGTTAATTTTTGTATAATGTCTTTATACTTCCAAACTTAAAATCCCTCTAACTACATCCTGCGCATAGGCCGGACGACTTCTAAATGCATTACGTGCAATACGTCCCTGGCTGGGCCAACGGAGTTACCTCAGATGTCAGCACACGGCTCTTTATTCAGAAGTATAGGCATGTGCAACCCATCTATGGCCGTTTGGCACGAGGTAGCTTTCTGGCGAGCTATAGTTTTGTTCGAATTTCAATGTCTATCCATATCAAAAATATTTAAATACAAGGTTTCCGGAAAGTAGTCAAATACCTCATTGTAGACTGTTTTTTGAAAATTACATTTTAAAACCCATAACATCTAAAACATTTTAAGGGCTCCATTATGCAAGATTTAATTTGACGTACAAGTGTACTGCAAAATTATCCAAGTAAGGTGAAATTTTGTTTTACTTGACCATACTGATAGAATTCTAGAATTTTTTAGAAAGCCTTTCTAGATTCTGCAGTTTTCAATTTAGAAATGAAATACTATCTGCAATGCATCAAACATTGTTGGAAGTTATTTCTAAATTCTACAATTCAAATGGTAGACATACATATGAACCTTTTTACGGCTCTCATAATCCAAAATTCGTTCAGTCTTAAATGGATTGCAAATTCTACAAACATTGTCACATTTTGCATTATATCGATACACTGATAGAATTCTAGAATTTTGTTGCTAGATTGTACAATCCATATGCCAATAACTTGACTGAATGACAGAACTGATTCAACCCTTCTCATTCAATTAATCAATTAGGAGTAGTGACGATCGAGGTATTTGAATCGTAGTTGATTGAAGTGATATTAACTTTTCTGGCAGATCAATTTTTTCCATAAAGACGGATCGGAATGCGGTTTTTTGCATTCTCTTCCAAAATTTTTTTTGTAGAAAATGTGGCTATTTTGTGTTTCTGACAAACCGGAAATTGCATTGCTGTAGCCAAAAATTCATTCAGAAAATACATTTTTTGAGACGCCTTTTGGAAGATATCAAAACTTTGTAAATAAGAGTTAGAACTGGCCCAGATCAGGTACTCGGGGCCCTCGGGGGTTTTCGAGGTCGCTGATCACGATTCTAATGATAAAATTGACCCCCGAACACCTGGAGCTCAGAAACGCCCTGTGGTACTCTCCCACAAATCACGCGGGGAGGAAGAGAAACTCGGCACCCGGAGTTTTTTTGGGTCGCTGAATTCAAATATGCCATCGTCGAACACCCCCCGGACTCCTGGTGCGCCCGAACCTGGACGTGGACGTCATCGCTAAAGATTTTCCTGAAAAGATTGAGAAAAACAACCCGAAAATCATTGTGGGGGCATTTTTTTGAGGCGCTTAATCAAGGTGCACGGGAATCTGGACCTCATCTCCGTGGGTTTTCCTCGCACAATCGAAAAAGACGAACCGAAACTCGATATGGGGGGCTTTTGAGGGGCTGAATCCAAATTCCACGTCGACAACGACCCCCCAAACACCTGGTGCACCGGACCCAGGCCCCGAACGTCTTCTCCGTGGGGCTCTCCCAAAATTCAAGCGGGGAAGGAGAGAAACTCAGTGCCCGGGGGTTTCATGGGTCGCTAAATTCAAATGTGGCATCGGCGAACACCCCCAGGACACCTGGTGCGCCCCAACCTGGATGTGGAGGTTATCCTCGAGAATTTTCCTTACAAGACCGCAAAAAACAACTCAAAAATCATCGTAGGGACGCTTAATCTAGATTTCACGTCGAAAACGATCCCCTGAACACCTAGTGCACCGTAACCTGGGCTTGAACGTCGTCTATAAGGATTCAGCACCCCGAAAATACCCCCATAACGATTTTGGGTTCGTTTGTCGAGGGGTCGTTGTCGACGTAGAATTCGGATTAAGCGCCCAAAAAAACGCATCTACGATGAATTTTAGTTGTTTTTGGTGATCTTGTTAGGAAAATTCTCGGGGATAACGTCCAAGTCCAGGTTCGGGCGCATCAGGTGTCCTGGGGTGTTCGCCGATGCCACATTTGAATTCAGCGACCCAAGAAACCCCCGGGCCTGGTGCACCAGGTGTTTGGAGGGTCGTTGTCGACGTGGAATTCGGATTCAGCCCCCCTAAACTCCCCCATATCGAGTTTCGGTTCGTCGTTATTTTCGATTGTGCGAGGAAAACCCACGGAGATGAGGTCCACGTCCAGATTCCCGTGCACCAGGTGTACGGGGGGCGGTTTTCGACGTGGAATTTTGATTAAGCGCCTCAAAAAAGGCCCCACAATGATTTTCGGGTTGTTTTTCTCAATCTTTTCAGGAAAATCTTTGGAGCTGACGTCCACGTCCAGGTTCGGGCGCACCAGGTGTCCGGGGGGTGTTCGACGATGGCATATTTGAATTCAGCGACCCAAGAAAACTCCGGGTGCCGAGTTTCTCTTCTTTCCCGCGTGATTTGTGGGAGAGTACCACAAGGCGTTTCTGAGCTCCAGGTGTTTGGGGGTCAATTTATCATTAGAATCGTGATCAGCGACCTCGAAAACCTCCGAGTCCCTGATCTAGGCCAGTTCTCACTCTTATTTACAAAGCTTTGATATCTTCCAAAAGGCGTCTCAAAAAATGTATTTTCTGAATGCATTTTTGGCTGCTGCAATGCAATTTCCGGTTTGTCAGAAACACAAAATAGCCACATTTTCTACAAAAAAAAATTTTGGAAGAGAATGCAAAAAACCACATTCCGATCCGTCTCAGCCTCAAAAAAGGCCCCACAATGATTTTCGGGTTGTTTTTGTCAATCTTGTCAGGAAAATCTTTGGATATGACGTCCACGTCCAGGTGCGGGCGCACCAGGAGTCCGGGGGGTGTTCGACGATGGCATATTTGAATTCAGCGACCCAAGAAAACTCCGGGTGCCGAGTTTCTCTTCTTTCCCGCGTGATTTGTGGGAGAGTACCACAAGGCGTTTCTGAGCTCCAGGTGTTTGGGGGTCAATTTTATCATTAGAATCGTGATCAGCGACCTCGAAAACCCCCGAGTCCCTGATCTGGGCCAGTTCTCACTCTTATTTACAAAGTTTTGATATCTTCCAAAAGGCGTCTCAAAAAATGTATTTTCTGAATGCATTTTTGGCTGCTGCAATGCAATTTCCGGTTTGTCAGAAACACAAAGTAGCCACATTTTTTACTAAAAAAATTTGGAAGAGAATGCAAAAAACCGCATTCCGATCCGTCTTGATGGAAAAAATTCCGAACTTTTGTGCTTCATTGCCTCGACTAATAAGTTTCAGTTTTCCGCACTTCTCTCTACAGAACGTTTCCTTTGATTTCAATTGTGTAGTGGCTTCATATTTTAATTGGTTTGCAATAATTACCACTACGACAACATACAAGTTTAGATCGTTATTATTGCGTTTGTGACATCAAAGTTAACTGATGATACGATAGAAACATATCCAAAGAAAATTAAAGATCGTGTTAATGTAGTGTCATAACATTTTGAAGTTAACGACACGTGGAGGAATGCGTAGCAGCAATAAACCTCTTTTGCATCGAAGGTATTTATGTTAGCTTTGCGGGAGAGAAACGAACAGGAAAAATGCGACACGCAACACAGCTAGCAACGGAAATGAACTGTAACTCCAGCCGGTTCGGGAACGTGCCTCTTCCAAACGTTCTAAAGAGCGAGTAGATGCATAGATCATTTATAGAAGAGTACTTAAAAATATGCGAGATTAAATTTGAAAAACTAACGATACTTCATGGCGAGCGACCAAACCTGATTTCCATGTCTAGTTTGCCTACTAAAATTCAAAATATACAAGTATAAAAACCACGTGGGGCACCACGCATCTTCTACAATTTCAACACAGGGCGAGCGAGGGAGGGGCGGCCAAAGGGGGCTCGATCATCAAAAATTCATCAAAACGCAACCGATAGAACCAACCAGAAAACTTGTCAATACCGCCAACCGATAATCATTTTAACCTTTAAATAAATGATGAGTCCGAGATCCATTAAAAATGCAAGGGGGGAAAAAGGCGGTCTGGACAGGGTTGTGAAAGTTGCGTTGCTTAGGAACGGAGGGCCGGCAACACACGCGATACTATCGTCAGCCTGATGACGATGTTTGGTGGATGAGCAACCGATAAAATAAATTACGACAATTTCTCTATATGCTTATTTGTATTGTACGTTTATCGGTCGCGACAAAAACAGGATATCCCATTGGACGACCATGCAACAAAAATTGCATCGCTCCCACCAACTGGAAACTACCACACAATTACAAAGTATCGCACACAACCTAACCTCTCATTAATGACTTCGACAATAAATCTAATGACCCCCTTCGGCTTGAATTATTGAAAAGTACTAATAAAATGGCAAGACGATTCTCATTTATTCCTACATAATAATTCATTTTCCCTACGAATAAATAATATTCCTAGATAGAAGTCCTCGGTAGTTTGTAATTCATTTAATAGGGAAGTAATATTAAACTACAGTATGGCGTGTCACCGATCGACCTTGTATTTTATGTACAGGTATTTTCCACTTTTTTCACAACTAAATGGGACACGTCCGATTCATCGATAAAGTTTCCATTAATTAAACTAATATCGGGGATACCACGTATTAACACACATTAATAATTAATGACGTAACGATCGGAGGGATGAGTCGCCGGTGAAAGAGTGTAGAGTTCACGAAGATAATAAGGTCACTGCTAATGTTAAAATTTTTAATAGTTAACAAACTGAACGCAGTTCAAAAGTTGTCATAGAAACTTTACGCTTTATATTAGCTTTACTTGTATGTTTGTAACAGATTCTTCTAAACTCAATTTTAACTCAGTTTCAAACGTTTGGTTAATTTAAAACTTGACGGTACGGTAATTTAATAACCAAATCATTATTTTATCTAGGCTCTCGTTTGTTTGCTGCTGCACAAACTTATTGGAGAAACTTGATTGCTCAAAGTTAACAGGGAGGGTCCCACGTAACGCTGAAGCATTAGAAGAAATGACTAGATTACGGGAAAGTACTTCATAAGTTGATAAATCTAACTAAAAAGTTAAACTTTCTCGTTAATAATATGTATACCATTCTTATTTCAAAAAATTATTATTTTTACCTTTTTAGTTTAATTCACCATTAAAGCGTGTGTTTTTAGTTTGTTTTAAAACTCTAACTTAATCCAAAGACTGAAATTTGGAAAGTGCTATCGAAAATGTACCTGAGAACCAACATGCCTTTTCCATACCTGAACAAAACCAACATGGCGGTGTTACATACTTTAATATCAAAATAAAAACTGGCACAAGTCTAGATACAACACAGATGCAAACACTAACATTAAAGGAATCATTACTCTGCTTTATATAGTAACGTCATATTAACAAAAATTTACAAACTCCCCAGCCTAGAGAGCTTCCCCCCACTAATTCTGGCTCGCCTGTCGCGATATATGCCCCTGGGCCAGCAACTTCTCGATGGCGGCGTTCACGTCTCCGAACGTCGCGATCAACGCCTGAAGGTTGATCTCCCGGTTCACGAAACCCATCGCAGCCAACTGCTCCATCTGGGGTTGGTACCTTTGCTCCGGCGGCACCGACTGGTCCCTGTTCGCCGCCATATTGGCGATCATCCTCGCCATGAATTCAGAGAAAGCGTCCCTCGGCGGCGGGTTGGCGGACGGCGTCGCGGTGGTCGTCGTCGTCGTTGTAGTAGCCGTGACGTCGGCGGTCGTGACGGCCGCACTACCTTGCTCCTGCCTGGCGGGGGCGAAAGTGTGGATCAGGCTGGGGGCGGCCTGCCTGAGCGTCTCCATCCCCTGCTGGATCTGTAGGATGGCGTCCAGGGCGTCGGAGTTCGACATGAGATTCTGCACCTCCGGGTTCTGGAGCTGCTGGATGAGCTGCGGCATTATTTGCCTCATCTGCGATTGGATCGACGGATTATTGCTGATCAATGGGTTCTGAGCTAGTAGCTCGTTGGCGACGCTCGGATCGGCAGCGAGCGCCTCTAGCACAGACTGCGTGTAAGGCGCCTGCAGCATATTCTGTATAACCGTAGGGTTCTCGGCCATCTGCTGCAGCAGACTCGACAATTGAGGCGGGTTCAGGACGTTCCTGCCCGGCTGCGTGGTGGAGCTCGGCGTGAACTGAGATGCCACCGAACTGAGGTGTGGTTCCTGGAAGTTCTGGTATATATTAGGTAACGGGTTGGTCAGAGGCTGCGACGTCGTTAGAGATGAGGGATCCAATCCCATCGCACGCTCGTGACTGCGAATCAGCTCTTGAAGCATGGAAGGGTTACGGGCGATTTCGGCAGTCTGTAGCAGGAGCTCCGTGTTACCTAGGTTCTCTCTTATTTCTGGATATCTACAAATAAAAAGCAGATATAAGTGCAAAATCGGCGAACTACACCAGGAAACTTGTAATTTTTTGATTAGATTAAGTCTACAGTTACATCCAAAAGTTATTTCGGCTGGCGTTTTCCTTACTGAACCCAAAATATTTAAAAAAGACATATATTAAAAGTATTTCAAAAACGTGTTTCAAAGACACCAGTCTTATAGTGCGGAGACGATCAGTTTAAAAATTATGGCACCTTCAAAATGCGATTTTCCATAGGAAGTTATGTCGTCAAAAATTAAAAACTCACCAAAAAAATCACCTGTCGTCCATAAGATACTGTTGAACATGATGGTCCACTTTTTTTTTAAAATTCCTTCTGGTTTCTTTGCAATAAAATAATTTCACTTTTTAGGTTACATCCGCGAATGGCTATCTTTCACTCTTTGTTACTTTCTCGTGGCTAACGGGCGGACATCAAATTCATTCCATATCACACGTTTCTGATCCTCTTTATATATTTTTCACTATTATTCACGCTCAAACTCTTTGCAAAATATGTTAAATGCGAATTTTGTACGATATGACCAAAATTTTTACATACTTGTCACGGAACACAATCATAATTTGACATTTATCATGGAACGTCGAGGTTTTTATTATGCCTACGAGACCGTCCGGGCGATCTTTTTCATAAGCCATTCTCCGATTAAATTCGCATGTTTGTACCTTTACCTTCTTTCTTATAGTGTTGGTATCATTTTTTTTCACTACTAATAATACAATGCAAGCGTCTTTTTGCAAAGAATATCCGATAATTAAACTGTTTACACCTAGACAACCACATATACTCCCATTACTAACTTTATAATTTGCAATTTCATGACTTATTACAAGTGTTTCATACTCTCAAATAATATCATGTGATCTTTCGTCGCTATCAATATACAGTAATTTTCATGTAAAGGAATCATTGCATATTGCATTTAGTTTCAGATATGTATTTTGGAATTGTTCCGTACTTCCACTGTTTCTGGGCTTACGACTCAGTCGGGAAGGTTAGGTTGGTTTGGCTCGTATAGTAATTAAAACATTTGTACGTTTCTGGGCTTACGACTCAGTCGAGAAGGTTACGTATGTTTGGTATGGCTTGTATAGTAATTAAAACATTTGTACGTTTCAGGCCTTACGACTCAGTCGGGAAGGTTAGGTATGACTTGTATAGTAATTGAAACATTTGCACGTTTCTGAGCCTACGACTCAGTCGCGACTCTCTTTCCTTCTCTCCCCCCCCCCCCCCCTTCTCTCTCCTCCCGTCTGTAGTCTACCATTCATCATGTCGGCCGGTTAGCCACTGCCAAAATTGCTCTCGGCGTGTCTGTCAACTGTATTTAAATATGGCGAAGGCGCGAAAACGTCTCCGTTTCGAATCGTGAATTTGCATATTTTCCGGTATTATTTCGGCGCGAAGTTGATGTTATCGTTTAGTTCAAGCATCGAACTACATTTAGGCCTTAAAGTGAGTAAAAATTACTCACGAAAACACTGAGAAATTCCTCTTTGAAAATAGCTAATTTCGGTGTTTTTTCCAACAATTTTTTTTTTTTTTTCCTCAAAAACTAGACGTCTCCGCAGGTACAAACTATTTTTCCCGGCATCTCCAAAAGCCCCTTTTCCTATATATAATTTTTATTTTCTTTAAATTGGGTTCAGTAAGAAAAATCTTTACCGTTATTTCATACTTGCATGCTTCTACTAACGAATTCTCCTTACCTTTCCATCAATTCCTGCATCTGAGGATTACCAGACACCAACGTCCTTATCACTTCGGGATTCCTCATCAACTCCATCACCAGGGGGTTATCCAGCAGATTCCTCAGCATGTTCGGATTAGACAACAGCTCGCTCTGCATCTGGTTCTGCAACTCCATGAAGTTGGCGGAGCCCATGCCGAGCTGAGCCAGCCCGGCCAGACCGCCGAGGGAGCCCAAGTTGTACGGGGTGGCCCCGATGTCGGCCGGCGGTCGCTGACGGGTCGTATCGACTAATCTAGGCGCAGCCCTTATGACGCAATGGATCGTCATGTTATCCTTGACGTTGTGCTGCTGGATGCTATCCTGATCGTCCATGATCTTCCCGGCGAATATCAGGAAGAGTCGATCCGGTTCGGCGTTGAACTTGGGACCGATCAACTCCTTGAGGTTCTTCACGAGGGAATCCTCGGCCACCTCGAAACTCTCCCGATCCTGGGCGGTCTTGACGTTGACGGTGATCTTCTTCGCCGGTACAGGCGGTTCCTCTTTGGCCTCCTCGACGGGAGGCTTCTCGACCGCCTCCGTGCTCGCCTCTTTCTCATCTTCTTTTTTCTCTGCTGCTTCTTCGGTGACGGCCACAGTTACCGGCTCGTCGTCTTTCGCCACTTCCATATCGACTTTGGGCGTCGTCGACTCCTCCGTCATAACTATCAAACACTCTGCACGTTTTTATATTTATCTAACGGGCGCTACGGTAATATCCGCCAACGTCACTGTCAATGTCCCTAGAAATAGGACAGATACACAGATTAGTCGGTAATCATGGCAGCAGAGATTATTCGGAAAACGAAGGGGAAGAGACAGTGACAAATTGGCGAGTTTACAGTAGCTAACAACGCGACACGTCAAAGGTAGGTTTCAAATTGTGCACAGGCTTTGTTATATTTAGGCAGTAGGAGGCTATGGTTACAGAAGTTGACACCAAAACAAAATGGAAGGCAATGTGTCATACTGACGTTCTTTTGTTCTGACGAGTTGGGTTATGGTCAACGATTGTAGACTAAACCAGGATTGCTCACTTCCATTTGACCAATGTTGGACAGTTTTGTGACGTCACCACCAGTGCTGAATTTAGCGTTTACGTGTTGATCTGTGGATGACGTGATATGGATCGTACGTAAATATGGATTACATAGAGTACAGTTTACTATCTTACTGTTTACTACAGTAAGATGTATCATATTTAATATAAACCGGGGCTGTCATAATGATTGATTTTACTATGTATGGCTGAGCGCTTTCCCCATGCTCTATCTCAGAAATGGTTAACAGTTTTGTTAAAAATGTTTTGAATAAAATTTGAAAAGAATTTTTTGCTTAACCACCCTTACTATAGATACAAATTGCATCGAAACCGTAGGAAGCGAGATATTTGCGCAAAATTGATTTTCTGTGGCATTTGATCATCCATATCTTAAGACGAGGCCACGAGATTTTATGAAACTTTGAGACAACCTTTAGTATGCCAAAATAAGGGTTTTTACAATCCTGGTAGTGTCTATAATCGTTGGGTTGTGGTATGTTCTGGCTTGGAATTCAACATATTTATCTTGAATTTTGAAGAAATCAACAGAACTACTCAGAGGACAATACCCTCGTTGGGATGATTAAAGATGAGTTTAAATTCAGAAGTTATACACAACCATATAAGAAAAGAAAAAAACCTTGTTTCATCTTAATCAACGGGATTCAGGCACATAAATCACATTTATTCTATTGAAAACAGCACTTACTATATCAATGGACGAACAAGACCTCACGCCTAATGTCTTCTAGCCCGAGAAGACAGAACAAGATATAAGGCACTGTCAATTGAAATCAAGAAATATTGGGATTGATAAAATTGAAACTTGTTATTAAGAGTGAAACAAGGTTTTCACACCTTACGTATGCACTAAATTCCGTTTCATCAAGTCGCCCGTTTTTTAAATGCCGAAAGTGAGGTTATGTTAACCTTTTCAGATGCTTTTCAGATACATGACTAACTAATAACAATAACTGTTTGATACAATCATTTTTAAAATGTAAGTTGACTCAACATTTCTACGTAAGATATGTAGAGACCATTCGATAGCTTTTTGAGTTTTACTACGTACAGACAGAAATGTAGCTATCCGCTTCAACCGATATTTAACAATTGCTTTCTTGAAATTACACAATATTTCTCAATCATATGACTTAACGGTAATAAAGGGAATCAGTCATGATTTTGCTTCACAATGGATACCACTTGACTATAGACAAGTTGTATCTTTAATTTCGATTGGACGTTCATAAATTTGAGATTACAAATAAGTCATTTCAAAAACTATAGAGAAATTTTAATGAAATGGATTTTTGGTATGTTTGGAAGAGCAAAAATACAAAACTATAAAAGATAACTTTTTGGTAGTAAAACATCTCGACGCACCCACTGAAGAGAGGTATGTTTCAAGAAGAATTCAGATAGTTTTGACCAATAGAATTATAAATCCTACAGATAAAAGCTTCATATATTTCAATCAAACATATTACTAATTAAAGTTCCTTAAGAGAGCTAAGATCGATTAAAAAATCTTAGTATTTCTAGTCATGGCCGAAAATTTGTTGGGTAATAGGAGGCTTTCCTAAGAATATTCCAGATAATTATAGGGATACACAATTTATGGAACTCAAATAAACAAAAATGTCGCCCTGACCGCATCATTCGACTTCCTTCGTTATTAATAATTCCTTCTGGTTGGCAACGATGCTATTTCCGACTCCCTGTCTTTCAAAAATTAATGATAGATACGTTTACGGGATTGCATGTCGATCAGTATTTTATTTTTATTATTGTGAGTCCGGACAGGTAACCTAGCAACTTCTTGTTTACTACATAACAAACTTCGGGTAGGTATGTACATCAAATATTACAAATAGCCAATACAATTCAATTTGTTCACCATTAGTCGGTACAAATATTTTAATCAATATCGTGGATATCGAGCACCAAGGACATGTACGATACCATTGTCATTGTGTTTACGTTTTTCACTAATCTTCGGAGTAGTTTTCGTTCAACTCTTGCCATTCTAGCGAGTAAAAATAGAAGCTTTTAAAAATTCATCGTTTTCAAATTGAACCCTTACGAAGTTAAAGGTCTCAACATTTCCAAAAATATATACATTATTCGGCACTGTTGGAATTAGGATACAAAGACCTACTGAAGTGGTTTAAAACAGTTTTAGAATCTTTGGTTTCAAAAAGTGGGTACTTAGCAATAAAGCAATATAGTACGGGTGTTTTTTTTTAAATTTCACCTCATAGTAGGCTCTGGATAGTGTTTGTGAATGCGCCTTACTAAAAAAAAATGTTAAAACTGACATAACCTCACTTTTTTAATAAAAATTGAAACTGCTCCAATCGGCTACTAGTGTCTTGAAAAAGATAGCTTGACTCTATTAATTAGGCGTAGATGAGTGAGCTGTCTTTTTCAAGACACTATTAACCGATTGGAGCAGTTTCAATTTTTATTAAAAAAGTGAGGTTATGTCAATTCTGACATTTTTTAGTAAGGCGCATTCACAAACACTATCCACTGCCTACTATGAGGTGAAATTAAAAAAAAAAACCCGATACAATAAATGTGCTATCTTTGTGCTAATGATGCTATCGATAAGCTTTATCGAAATAAATACTGTAGGATAAAAATGACTGCTTAAATGTACAAAGCGAAACAAAAACCGCCAACGATGCAACAATAATCGCAAAAATGCGTTGCGCTGCAACAAAGGCATCGCATCGACACCATCGGCGCGAATTCTTTAGTAATCAGCGACAATCGGCAACGCCGCAACCCGCAACAAACGGCTTCTCCTGACTCCTAGCTTGTTGAGGTTATAAAAACGCCAAACGGACCGTTAGAAAGTTCGAATTTCAACGAAACCATCAAAGCCGACAAACCCTTCGCGATCCGCGAGGCCGGATTAGCGAGCCCGCAACGGAACGGCACAAAAACGTAACCTACCGGCCATTTTCATCGATTGCTCCTTGCACAAGTTGCACAAAGGGAACCGGTCGTCCCCTGCGGAAAACCGCAACGGCGCTCTATTCTTACGTTAACGACGAGAAAAACTCACCTTTCTGCTTGGGAAACAGCTACGCCAACACAGGAAAAACACCAAAATGTTAATACCACTCAAAATGGCGTCACACCGAGTCACGAATGGAAATTGTTGAACTCTTCGAGCGACGCGGTACGCACGCGCGACCCAAGCGGGGAGAGTGGACACTGCATAAACGTAAGCGGTATCTTCTAGGCAACGTAATCATATACTAAACGATATTTAGGCGTCGTCGCCAGGATGTGATCCATGAACGATTCGCTCGTCGATGCATTAAATAGGATTCAAATCAAATTCGTCGTTATGCGATTTGCATAGTCAATAATTAGAAGCTTTGAAAGTCTGAGCGCTACCCGACAAAGTGCTGTGAATTGCGGTGCACACACACCACAGAACCAAACTTCCTGTTCCATGGTCTTCGTAGCGTCATTATTGACATGTGTCAAATGTCAACAGAGTTAAATGGTGTTGGATGTTGGATAGACGTCAAAAAAATAAATATTGCAATTGCAACATATTTCGTTAAATCCAAGGAACGTAATTAACAGCAGAAATGGGTAAAGGATTCAATAATTACATGTGTAAGAAGTTCTTCCATCCTGCTTCCCGGGACAATCTAAAACGGGTAAGAAAAACACTAATTATTTACCCCCTTTTTCCCCACAACTGCTTTTAGTAGAAATTATGTTAGAATACCCTTGCCTGTTTTTAACAAAGTTAACATGTCACTGTTCAACTTTAGCAAACATAGAAGAATCATTTTGGTAAATATCTACTTAAGCCACTTCGCCTATATTTTGCAACTTTTCTCCGAAGGTAGTAATAGGGTGATATACAGATATTTTCCCAAGAAATAACCAAGGCACCAAGGGGATAGTGGAGTAACTCGAAATGGCGTTGTAAACGCAAGAGGGCAAGGATAAACCAAGTGCCCCCAGGGACAGAAATGGTCAACCTATATAATCACTAATATTTTATCAATACGCATATGACCTACTCCCTACCCCGAATTTCAGGTATGGATGGCGGAGCAGAAGGCGGACGCCTACAAGAAGAAGCAGGAGGAGCTCCGGCAACAGTACGAGAAGGAACAGGACCTGCACGACAACAAGGCGATGCTGAGCAAGGATAGCAAGGACAAGCTGAGCATAAGTTTCATGTACGAGCCGCCGCCGGGCGCGAGGAAGGAGCGCGAGAGGGAGGACAACGAGCCCGAGTACAAGTTCGAGTGGCAGAGGAAGTACAACGCGCCCCGCGAGAGCTACTGCAAGGGCGACCAGGAGATCCGAGACCAGCCGTTCGGGATACAGGTCCGGAACGTCAGGTGCATCAAGTGTCACAAGTGGGGGCACATTAACACAGGTAGGGATGGGCGCTGAATAGTCGTTGAATTGGAATGGCTTGTTAAAGGGAGGAGTTGAAACGATCTGTAGAATATGACAATTGTAGGGCCTTGTATGTGGTTAGAAATTGGGAGTATAGGCATGTATACAGTATACTGTATACAGTCTCAGTAGTTGATATGGGTAAGAGGCTTGACTAGAGGATCAAAGTAAAAACACTTTCATGGTGAGAGTACTTGTATATTGGATCCATTAAAAGAACAATGGCGCTTTTATAGATCTCTATCACATGCAATTTATAAAGTTTTCGTACATTCATTGAAGCTCAGCATCTTGAAACCTATTGTACTTTTTGGGTTACCCATAAATTAAACCCTTTTATATATCCCTACATACTAATTACACTTTCGTTTCCAGATAAGGAGTGTCCAATGTACAGCCTGTCGATGAGCGCGGCGAGGTCCTTGGAAAACGCCACAGTCCTGGACAAAAAGTCCTTGGTTCAGCAAATGTTAGACGACGGTTTAGCCTTGAAGAAACAACACATTAACACGGCGGAGGCTAACAAGCACTTGTTGGTCAGTGAAGACGAGGAGGAGAACCCCGAGACCAATTTCTTGAACTCGTTGACGAAAAAACAGAAAAAAGCGTTGCTGAAGTAATATATATTTGGTTTATAATGACTTCATAATGCTGATTTAGATGCAGGTACTTCAGATTTGATTTTTGTTTTGTAGGAAACTAGAGAAGTTGGAGAAGGGAGCGAAGAAGGAAAAGGTGAAGAAAGAACCGGATTCTGATGAAGATTCGTCAGGTGAAGAAAGGAGAAGGAAACCGAAGAAGGTTATTAAGAAGAAACGGTATGGTGACGGGATAAGTGATTCAGAAGATGATAGGTACAACGCGAGAAGAGATAGAACTAGGAAAAGGAGCAGGAGTCCGGACAAGAGGAGCTATTCCAGCGCAGAAAGGGGAGGAAAAAGGCAGAAGTATGATTCAAAGCGATATAACGGCAGAAATTGATGAGTTTGTTATTATTAGAATAGTAGGTGGCAATAGCGAAAAATATACCGGGCAATTGTTAATCAAGTTTTAATTGCGTGATGCTTCATTATCCAGATGGGCAAGGAATACGCAAATGAATGTCATGTTAAATTGGTTGCCAACTTGCGATGAGTTGCATCAAGTACTTCTTTTGACTATGTTGCCACCTCAAAAATTTTGCTGTCTTCTCAGATATCTATGTAACAATAGAAATATGTTGTTTAAGGGTCAAACTGAGTTTTTTAATAACCTCTTTATGCCATTCTTTAATTATTTCATCAAGTTGTGACACATTTTCTTTCCATATTTCATTTTAAGGCGAGTTTTATGCCTTCATCAAGTCTTATGTGAAATCGAAAGGTGAAGATGGTGTTGTGTGAATAAGGAGCCTGTCTAGTACAGAAAGTATATTACACAAATTACATAATATATATATATATACTTACAACAAAGTTACACGACGATACATACATACATACATAACAATTACATTGATTTATCCGAATGACGCGTTTTGTACTGGGACATTGTTGGGGTTGGTCTCCTCCTCGGCCTCGTCGTCGTCCTCCTCTTTGGTCTGGTCCTTGGTCTCGTCGATTTCGCCCATGAGCGCCCTGTACTTCTTGGCGATCGCCTCCCAGTCGGTGACGTGCTCGATCCGCGTCGTCTGCATGCTGAAGCTGAGCTGCGAGCCGAGCGGGCTCATGTGGGCGGCGGGCAGGGCGACCGAGTCCTTGGGCGCGATCTGTCTGCCCTTCTTCACCTTCGACAGCCACTTCGCGCCCGCCTTCGACCTCGGGCTCAGCTGGCTGCCCTTCTGGAAGCTGCCCATCAGGTGGACGAGGCTCTGGCGCTTGCGCTTTTTCACTGAAACAAAGTCTGTTTCTCCCACTCTCATTAGATATGCATCTACTTGCTTGATGGTTGCGTGGTGCATGCTCTGCGTCGAAAGAGACAACTAATGATTTCTTTAAGCTTCTACTCGAATCGCACTGACGATCAGAAATTCTGACACAGAACACGGCAGGTTGTTCCAAATGAATTTTGTATGTTTTGAATGCAGAATTCATTCAGAGGTTTTTCAATAAAGTTACACGTAATCTTAAGGTTTAGAACTTGGTGTGCAGTCTCGAAAATACAAATTTCCTTTAAATACCTGAGAATACTAATGAATACGACTAAAATTTTAGTAAATATGCCTGACAATTTTCATGGGGATAGCTACAGAATACTTATCATTGTGTAAAATGCTAGGCAATTGTTTGATGGGCTACGAAAATCGTAGAGATTCCACAATCCCAATATTGCTTTTCATCTGAAATGCTCCATTGAAAACGAAATTGTAATTAAATCCAGTTCACTGCATGAGTTTTAAGCGTTTGCCAAGCCTATCCGCCTATTCGTATCCTATGACTTGAAGCGGCTCTAAACAGTTAAAAGCACACCATGGATCTATCTAACGACTAGTCCGTATACATATATGTACTTACCCCTCTTCTTACACACATCGACCAGGTAGAACAACCATGTGGTGATCAGGTTGATGGGCGAGGGAGCGGTCGTGGTCCTGTGCATCGAACGGATCAGTTTGCTCAAGCCGAACTTCCATTCGATGTCCGATTGGGCCTAGACAGGGAGATAGTGTATCAATGATTGTAATGGGAGAGATGGTGTCGCCGTTAAGAAGCTTAATTCGTCAAGTGGCTGAACGGTTTTCTGACTATGCACATATATTAGGTATTTTGTGCGGCTAAGCTCATAAGTGCCCACTACAATGGATATGATGAGATGTATCAAGTTTCAATGTAGGGCTTGCTAATAGAATGTAAAAAGGTGTTTGGAAAAGTATAGTAAATAAATCCAGTCCAAGAGAACTGGTGCGTTTCAGTGAGCCGGTATGCTGTTGTTAATAGAGATTGTCAATATGAGGTATATTGGTTTTGAATTCGTGACTTCTGAACTGTTATGAGAGGGCCATTACGATAACCTCGACTGCTCAGAAGGGAGCGTTCTATAATGAAACTGGAAATATATAATCTACTGTTCGTTTTAAATGTATTGATCCCGAAGTTTACTGATTCTTATAGTATTTTAGTATAACATCTTAATGAAACCAATGAGGTACTAACAATCATAACCCTTGTCTATTGGTGATATTTGAGGCACCCTTTTGTGGTACCATTGCAAGATTGCTTAGTGGCGCCTTTCTAGCTTAGGGTACCACAAATGTGCTGTAATTTTGTAATATGTGAATGCTTGTTTCAGAGTTCCCAGGGGCCAATATAATTGCAACGGATGAGTAATATGGATTAAAAACATTACATGGAGACTATCGTAATGGCTCCAGTAAGTATCGGTTCAAGGGGTGGCGGTATAAGTGGTTGCCTATAGAATATGTAGTAGATTGTACTAGGTATTTATGTGGCAAGGGTAGTATATGAGTAAAAAGCATGACTAGTATGTAAGATGTATGGGTAAGATGTAAGATGAATATGCAGCGTATGAGCGAAAGAGAAAGAGAGAATGGGAGACAGATATAGAGCTTAGAGTTGTGGTGGGAGACCTTTCTACAGGGCTACCTCTAGTCGGGGGTTACCTGTATTCGTTGGTAAGTGTCGGTCATCATAGCAATGAGCAGATTAATCAGGACGACAACCGAGACCAACATGTAAACGCCGAAAACAATTTTGAAAAGCACGTCCGTCCACAGGGGTTGGTTGTTATGTTTATTGACAATGTTGACTGCGTTGTAGGGGGTTGGGGTAGCTTTCATTTGATCAGGCGACGTTTGCCCGAAGACCGCGAAAAACAGCAGCTCGAAAGCACTGATCGGATTCTTTTGGACTGGAAATGAAAATAGAGAAACAGAAGCAGTATTACCTGGATGCGTTGGTACGTGTCCGACATCATCGCAATGAGTAGATTAATGAGTACTACCACCGATACCAACATGTAGATGCCGAACACCACCTTGAAGAGGTTCTCCGTCCAAGCGGGGCGGTACAACGGCACGTTCGCAGTCCGAGGCTTCACCATCAGCTCGTCGTACGTCGTCTGACCGAAGACCGCGAAGAACAACAGCTCGAAAGCGGTCAGGGGGTTCATTTTCACTAAATGTTCGGACATATTATTTCATAACGTACTGACCTATACGACAAACACGCCTATATGTATATGTATAGGTGTACTCGCACACATAACAAGACTCTCCCATCTTTTCCGAGCGCATGCCAAACATATCTCTTTTTTCTATGGGTTCCAACCATGGAAATGTGATAGACTCTAGAACGCCAATACGTGACTCCACGTAGCTCCAAAGTTGATATAGAATATTCTCCAAACTTGTACGATTTTCATAGCGATTTACTATTTTATAATCTACAACACATGTTACCGACAATTACAGGAATCTTCTTAACCGACACACCTACTATACTTCAAATTGCATTTATCACTACTTACTCCCTCCTATACCCGCGAGGAAGTAGACAGGCAGTGTTGATTATAAGAACTTTGTAACGTGCATGCTCAGAAATATTGAGAGTGGAAATACTACTTGAAGAATTCCATTTTTTTATGAAAAATCAATCCATTCTGTGCAATAAACATCCTTATGAGCTCAACATTTCCATTTTCAAGAAGTCAGCTCGAGCAAATGTCCATATCATATTCAAGAACGAGAAGTCACAATCCCTTAGTCCTGCCCTGTTGACGTAGTGAAACATTCCGCTCAGTACATTATTTAGTGCGCAAACTCGGAAGTAGGTCAATGTGCCCGTTAGAGTGCCAGGTTGTTCAGAACTGAGTTGGCGTTCTAGAGTTTATTACATTCCTGTGGTTCCAACGAAGCACGTGCCAAAGTTTATCTCGGTATGTCGTGACGACTCTCGGTTCTGGTGAACACTCTTTACCAAAGATAGGTTCCTTGGGTACGTGTCCGAGAACAAAGGAAGAAAGAAAGAAGGAAAGAAAGAAAAAGACGTACACGCACACAAACACGCATAATAGAGACGTATACACTGTAAAAAGGCTGGAACAGGCACATAGGGAAACATTATAAGCTGATTGTACACAGAAGACACTCCCTAAGAGGCAACAAACTAAGACACCTTGTGGTGGTGGTGATGGCGGTGGTTACTATACACAACGTCTTTGGATGGGAAACACCAACAACAAAAAACAAAACAAACAGCAGCCTCTAGATTTGGTGACAGTTACAACAGGGACGGACCACACATTATGAGAATGGGGGGGACTTACTCCCAGGCGGGGGTGGACGCTTTTTTCTCAGACCTGCTCTCGGAATCGGCTGGTTATAACTGTTGGACACGTCTATCCATTCGGCGTCACCTTCTGCGATGGAAATTTGTAAAAGTGTTTGTGGCGGTTAGTTTATATGTACAGTTTTCTGAAGGTAGGTACAACCAAGAAACAAAGTGATGCTTCGAAATGCGTCTAATCGACCGTTCGCTTACGTTCGTTTCGTGGCTGTAGTTCCTCGGGTTAATTGGCGGTGGAAAATTTTATTCAGTCATACCTTAAAGAGTTCGTGCATAGATTTCGTGCTAGAAGAGAAACTCGTAAGACACTTTCGTTAAAGTGGTACAAGAAGTATTAGTAAAATTTTGAGAGGAGAGTTAAAAATGCTACCGTATAAAATCGCACGTTATACGGATAACGAAACGGACGCACGTCAGTTCAGCCAGTCTACTCTACAATAAGTAGAATTTTGTACTCGTGGCAGAACTGCAAACAGCGATCCGATAAGGCTCTGGCTGAACTGCCTGCTTCCCAACAGAACGTATTTATTAAATGTATTTACATATTGCGTGACCGTTGCGATTTCGTTGAAGCAGACGAGGCACGCGTCTCCGATGAAATGAACCGTCATCGAAACACATAACCGTAAATTCTTGTGCAAACTATTTCAGCGATTTTTTACTCATGTAAACGTCCCTCTTTTCAAGAACGTTACAGGATTGCGCTTTTCATTGAAATTTGTTTCTTCATATCGGATGCAAGAACTGTCACTATTTTTCCTGGGACATTTGAGATTTTCTGCAGTGACATTTACAGCAAGTTGAAGTTAGCACTGTCAAGTTAACGAATCTCGCATATCTATTTTATAGTTCCCCTATCGAACAAACTCCATATTTTCTTACTAATCTCTGAGTTGAAATTAATTTTGTTGTTCGCAAACGTGTCCGGACATCTCTTCCAGGGGCAGCGACAAACACGTATACTGTCCAGCTGGATAACACTTCAAGCGTCTAATGTTGATGGTACACCACATTGACAGTCAAATTTATCGACTTGAATAGACATACGTGTTTCGCCAGGTATCTTAGGAAGTCCACGTTTTGCCCTTGGTTTAATTCCCTGCTCTAGATCTTCGCTATGTTGTGCGTGCCAATACGATTTATGCGGTATATTCTATTGCGACGTCGAAATTAATTTTATTGCTCGCGACGTTTCCGAGGAACAGTGGATATTCCAGACGGAATATTAATGTTATAGATATCGATTTTCTATAGCGTTCTGGAGATACGAGGGGACTGCTATTCTATCGTAATATTGCATCCAATGTTTCTGGGAAACTGCATGAGCTTCTGCTTTAGATGCCATACGCAATGCAGGCGGATCACTATTCACATTGTATAATTATTTAGAAGTCTATTAGTTGATAATGTGTCTCAACATCTCTGACACCACACTATTTCCCAACACATCTGAGCCATGAACGTTGTTTCCAACTTGGCCCTCTTTTACCTTCTATTTTACCCATTAGAATCTCTTTAAGTATTTTATATTTGGATCCTCTTAAAATATGTTCCCAGTAAGCTACCTTTCTCTTCTTGATAATATCCAGGATTTGTTTATCTTCATTCGCTCTTGGAAGGACTTCTTCGTTGCTGATATGGTCCACTCAAGGTGTGAAAGTCCCCTTATATCGTAAACCGATTTGTAAGACTGCATTTCGGGAGGTCCTTCCTTCACCCTAAGTACAAGCTCTCACGATACGCCCTGAGAGTTTGCACAGGAGTTTACGTCACGCCCTGTCTCCAACTACAAGAACTTCAAGTAGGATCTGCACGTGGCCCTCAGATCCACACCGGAGATTACGTCACGCCCTGTCTTCATCCTACAAGACCGTCTACAGCCTTACCACAGTGAACACTGTAGCCAATCAACCAGCTGCAAGATTCTACATACAGACCACTATACCCTTCGTTCAGGTTCTGTATGAGTCATGTAAGAGGTCATGTCTTACGTTACAAATGCCTTATATTAATTTCAACGTCACAAATTAGCAACAAAATGTGGAGTGGGTTCGATGGAGCAACTATAAAATGGAAAACAGACGTAATCAGGTATTGTATGCTTTACCGCAACTGCAGCTGGAATTAAACAGCAATGACGTCACAACTAAGTAAACTGTCATCGACAATTCCAAATCGAGACCAACCTTCCGGTCGTGTTTCAGTGACGCATTAATTTCTCGGAGAAGCGAACCTGTCACTACGATTTCACCGTTCCAGTGACGATCGAAGTAACTGAGCAACGATACCGCGCCGGTCACGCTAAGATCGCAGCGCGACGCACGCGCCGATCACCTCACCTGCAGTGAATATCCCGTTGTCGAGCACCTTCTGCCTGTTCAGCTGGACGACCGACTGCCTGTTCATGTTCTGGAACGGCTGGTTGAGGGCGACGAACTGCATCGAGAACCCGAACACGAATATGGCGAGCACGGCGAGGAACCTCGCCAGGTCCTTCATCAGATTGCCGATGATGATCGCCCACGGGCCGAACAGGTGATGGAACGAGAGGAAGTCGAGGATCTGGACGCAGGCGAGCAGGAAGCTGAGCGCGAACAGCTGGTTCCTGCTGTACATCAACGTCGGCCAGTACTGCTGCTCGATGAAGAGGAAGCCGAGCATGTGCACGCCGACGCCGAATATGCTGAACAGCAGCACCGAGAGCTTGATCCAGCCGAGGCCGGACTTGTCGCTCGGGTTGGTCAGCTCGAAGAGCAGCAGTCCGCTGAGCCAGACGAGCAGGATCCACTCGTACCAGTAGGGCAGTAGGCTGCTGCGGACGACGGCGAACGGCGGCGTGATGCCGACGAGCAGCAGGAACAGCATGAGGTAGACGTGGGAGGTGAGGTACGACATGAACTTGATGATCGGCACCTTGTGGTACTTGTGGCCCAGCGGTAGCGTGAAGGCTATCCAGACGGGCGGACAAATGATGAAGAACACGAACAGCAGCAGAGTGCGCCACGCAGTCCAGTTGAGAGCGCCGCGCCACAACTCCTGCGATCGAACGAGTTGTGGGTGAGTAACATCATCTTGCTCAGTGAAGCAATCGTGGCAATGATGACAATTGTTAGGATAAAGCAGGAAGACGACAGGGCAAAACGATAACAACTTCCAAGCTAAGTGAATCAGATAATATTTTTGGAGCACTCCTTAGTCAGTGCCATGTCAAAAGACAGGAAGATGGCAGAATTGTCAAATTAGTACGGGAACGACCACGACTGCGATGGAGATACAACATAGCTTCAAATCTTAGAACGCCAAATATCAAGGAACCAGAGGAGCCAATGATGGACAGAGTCCAATGGAGGCGAATTGATGAGTCAGCCAAGACCTAGCTGGGGTTGTAGGAGCTACAGAGAGAAAGAGAGAATGGAAAAGAAGCAAAGGGCCCAACTTCGAAAAGGGCGAAAGAGCAATTACAATCTCCACTGAGCTCCATTACCTATAAATTACCTGTAGGTATCTCTGCACGACCGTGTGCGCTATGACCTCCTTCTGCTCGTTCTCGATCAGGACGTCGAGGAACTCGACGTTCCTGCGGTCGGTCGCGGTCAGGATCTTCCCGGCCGAGTCTGCGCCCGCGGCGAGAGCGAGCAGCTCGGTCGCCATCATCTCGCAGAACTTTCCCGCAGCTATGAGGTCCTTGGCGCGCTCCTTCTCCTTGTTCGACAAGACGATGAGGATGTTGGAGAGTTTGGCGGCCGTGTCGACGGGCGCCGGCGACACCAGGATGAACTCCTCGATCGGCTTGTTGTTGTGGTTCTTCGAGCAGACCATCAGGTTGTAGACGAACCTTTAGGCGACATAGAACACGTATTACTCAGGACGTACCGACGAATCCTACTCCCACGTCCCTGTCCGTGTGCTATAGTGCTCACACTAGGATGTGAGTAACGCAGCTAACGGAGGAGGACGAAGGGCCTCAAAACTGATACAACTCAGCTATGCTATGGAGTCCCTCGCCCTCCAAGACGGAGGTTGGCGAGTAAACTGGTTCCACAATGTTTCTAAGGGGATTAACTCGATTTACCTGCGGTCCTCCATGAGGGCGTACGTGTCGTGCTCCTTCGTCATGAGGTACTCGAGGACGGCGTGGTGCCCCTCGGAGGCGGCGAACCAGATAGGGGCGGCGCCGAGGTTCGTCTCGGACTTCGGCGACGCTCCCGACTCGACGAGCAGCTTCACCACGTCGAAGCAGCCCGCCCTGGCGGCACAATGGAGCGGCGTCCAGCCGTTCTTGTCGGGGGCGTTGATCTCGGCGCCCTGACCTGCGTGCACGACATCACGTTATAGCCCGATGAGGCATATTGACAGACTTGATCTTGACTAAGGCGAGGAAGACCTCACAGGTCACAGAGCATAGAGCTTTCAGTTTGTAGGTTGTTGAATGTAGGAATCATTAGAATTTAGGAAGTATCGACACTGGTTCGTTTCGCAAGGGCAAAAGGGCAAGTGGATTAAGCCGCGTCGCCAGAAATCATAGCCCAAAACCCAAAAAATAGCCCGTCGCCAATTCCGAAAATATGATCATCCCTCGACAAACAAATCGCCTAAATGGCGATTAATCGCCCCTGTTGGCAACCCTGGAGGCATCCGAGGACGGTTATATAGAGACGTGATACACGAACGCGCGGGCAAGGTCAGTTTGCAAGGTAATTATGACATGTAGATGAATAGGACTAAATTGGAATGAGGAATGACGTTATGTATTACGGTTAGGGCGATTTCTTTCTGAAATTTTGAGGAGATGCTCGAAAAAAGGTCATAAACGCCCGTAGCAGATGAGGAAAATGACTCATTTTTGAGAATATCTGTCCCAATTCAGTTCAATTTTCATTTTTCAGGGGTTCATATGTTTCCTATAACTAGTACAACGAGATTATGAAGAGTTCGAAGGGCAAGGCAACTCGTAATGCCATCCAATTTACAAATTTTGTACACAAGCGTCGAAATATCATACCAATAAATCAGCACACCCATCGGTATGCTGACGAAATAAAGTACCTACGTTTTTATACTTCCTGTTCACCTCATCAACATGCTCTGCAGAGAATTTTCATTATAGTTAGTAACCAAAGTATGATATTACCCAGAAGGACCTCCACCATTTGGTAGTGACCGTGCTGAGCTGCGATGTGCAGTCCGGTTTTGCCGTGCTTATCGTGGCTTTGCAGTAATTCCGCCGATCTGCTCAGCAGTAAACCTACTACCGTCCCGTGGCCGCCGTAGCAGGCTAAATGCATCGGGTTGTATCCCTGGAAAATGGAAAACATGATGCATAAAGATGTACGGATTTAACGTCGAATGGACACCTTGGACTGAGGCAGAGTTTTGTTGATTTTACTGGAATATTCGAAGTTCGAAAACACCAATGGTTAGTTTAGGAAGTGATCTGGTAACAGATTGAAATTGCTCCCTTACAAATGGAGCTATATCTCCATTTGTAAATCTATATTGATGGAAAGAGATGACATCGTAGTCTGGAGAAATAGATACCTGCGCGATATTCCAAGGATCAGGCAAGAAATGATTTTTTTTTCCGATCTGGACAAAACCTGGATTAACTTCAGTGCAGAAATTGTGGCTACGTACCAGTGTAACGAGCAGTGTAAGACAAGTTCTCCAAGAAGGTTGGTCCACCGGTCTAAAGCCTTCATTGGGTAAAGGACGACTGCTTATTATTACCCAACTTGGAAGCGAGGATGGTTTCGTCGAAGGGGGAGAACTAATTTTTGAATCTAGTGAGACAGGAGACTACCATGACTACCACACTATACGTGTTCAGGAAGAAACACTCAAAATTTAGTGGATGCCACATTGCATCGGTTCTGCATTTATAATGAGATTTCAACACTTCTCCGGGTTTTTTGACAGGACATAGGGTCGTAGACGTGTTTTAGGGGAGCGCTGAGCATCCCTTACGTTCTCGTGCGTCGCAGCGTCGACCTGCACGCCCGCAGAGTTGAGCAGCAGCCTGACGACGTTCTCGTTGCCGGAGAAGGCGGCGAGGTGTAGCGGCGTCATGCCCGACTCGTTCCCTAGGGCTGGCACGAGCGAAGCCCCGTTCGGCGGGTCCGACTTGACGGTGCCCGGCACGTGGGTGAGCAGCTCCCTGACGGTGTCCGCCTGGCCGAAGTAGGCGGCGACGTGGAGCGGCGTCACGCCGAGCTTCTTGCTCGCGACGCGCAGCGTGTTCGACGACCTGAGCACCTCGAGCACCTGCAAAAATCCGACCTTTCGGTTATGGAATCGAGACATTGGTCAAGGAATGGGTAATGATGTTACTTATAGGTGGGTTTGATTGATTTCAAGATTAATTGGTTCCCTAGTGAAGCATGGGCGCGAGGATTCGCAAATGCCAGCCTTTCGATTTTAGTTCAAAATCTCGTCGATCCAGGAGCACTTGGTTCCCTTTCTCTCCGTACCAAAACTCGATCAAAATTTCCTTTCTGAAATTCTAAGTGGTTACTTTTTTCCTATTTGACCTATGGCTATCCCAGATACGTCACAAGACCCGTCTTATTGACTAATTAATTATTGTTATCCGCCCTTGCTTATTCGACAAAGTACCAAGCAGAGTCCGTTCCTCGACATCAGACATTGTTATCAATTTGTCAGCGGTTTCCGCGTTGTTTAAGCCTTCTTACGTTACGTAGTTAGTCTTTTTATATACAGGGTCCTCTTTCTTAATGTTACAAAAATCTAATCAACGAAGAATAGAATAATGGAAATCCCTTATAAACACTCACAGAGTGTTACTCACCTGCATGTGCCCGTGCTGGGCGGCCAGGTGGACGGCCGTGAAGCCGCCCTTGTTCTCGTCGGTGACGTTCGCGCCCGCCCTGACGAGCGCCTTGACGACCTCCGCGTGTCCGCCCTCGGCCGCCATCTGCAGCGGCGTCGCGTCCGTCATCTTGTTCCTGGCCGAGATGACGCCCTGCCTGTCGAACTTCATCAGCTCCTCGATGACGGTGACGCTGCCCTGGGCGGCGGCGATGTGGGCGCACGTGTTGCCGTCGCGCGTCGTCGCCATCACGAGGCTCGGATGCTGCTGCAGGAACAGCTTCGCGACCTCCGAGTTGTTGTTCTGGCAGGCGGCGTGGATCGGCTTCTGGCCCTCCTCGTCGGTCGCGTCGATGTCGGCGCCGAGCTCGAGCAGCAGCTTGCACACCTCGATCTGCCCAGCGCCGGCGGCGAGATGGAGGGGCGTCTGCTTCTTGAGCGTGAGGATGTCGATGACGGCGTTGTGGTCCTTGATCAGGAACTTGACGAGGTGGATGTAGCCGTTGAGGGCGGCGAGGTGGAGGGCGGTCCGCCCGTTGCGGGACTTCGAGTTGATGAACGCCTTGTTCGTGAGCAGCGAGTCGCAGACGGGCAGGTAGCCCTGCTCGGCGGCGAGGTGGAGAGCTGAGCGGCCCTCGTTGTCGAACACGTCGACGCGAGCGTGGTTACCCAGCAGGATGTTCACCAGATCGATGTGACCTCGAATAAACCATTTAATTACAAGTTACGAAATTGTAACCCGAAATTACAAAGAAAGTTAATCTAAAGTTCAACATGTAATACGGAACGTGATAAGAAGCGCGCTCCAGTTAAGGTCAGTTTCTGCAACGCTAAGTCATTGTAAGAAATCAAATAATATCCCATTTAACCAATGTGTATAAAAGCCCTGAAATTTGGTAAAATAAACCAGTATACCCTAGTATGCTCAAAACGACAGCGTGTTGTGATCTTTCTTCACGCCACTTAACCCGACAACCCAAAACCTAACAAACTTCAACCTGGAGAGTACGTCACGCCCTCTCTCCAAACTACTAGAACCTCAAAATCCCGGATCTGCACGATACGCCCTCAGATCCAAACCCGGAGAAATACGTCACGCCTTCTCTCCAAACTACAAGAACTTCAAGAGATCACGTCACGCCCTGATCTGCGCCTACAAGAACTTCAAAGAGATCACGTCACGCCCTGATCTTCAATCTACAAGACCGTCTTCAGTCTTACAACCTGGAGACAAGATTTATCTCCGCAGCCACCCACGAGTTACGAGAGATATCTATACAGTCTACTCTCTCTCTAAAGATCATTTCACACTTCGTTCATACATATTTGAACGGTCCCGCTAAAAGATTGCGCATATCAACTGTCACTGAAGGTTCATCTCATTTGAAACTACCTCTACGTTTCGCGAATTTCCACGGTGATGTCAACGCTAGATCAGGACCGTAACCGACCTTTCCTCGAGGCGATGAGCAGCGGCGTCCACCCGTTGACGTTCTGCCTGTTGAGCGCCTTCTGGGCGTCCGTCGGCGACATGTGCGCTATCATCTCCATGAGGACGTCGTTGTTGCCGGCCAGGGCGACGTAGTGGAACGCGGACTCGTGCTGCCTCGTCTGGAGCTTCACGTCCGCCCCGTTCTCCAGCAGCAGCTTGACGACGTCCCTATCGGAGTTCGGCGTCTCGACCTCGTCCTTGTTCACCGTGCAGACGTAGTGCAGCGCGCTCTCGTCGCTCTCGTTCACCTCGTTCACGTACAGCGCGGCCTTGTCCTCGCCCTTGTGCTCCTTCAGGTACTTTATGAGGTGCTTCACGACGTCGGGCCTGCAGCTCCTGCTCGCTAGGTGAAGCGGAGTCTCGCCTTTCTGTAGGGGGATGGATTGCGTGTAGCGGTACGGAATAGGGGTACGGGTATAGAGGTATGTTTACCACCTTGTTCTTGAACTGCGGATCTCCGCCGTCCTCGAGGAGGAGCAGCAGCGTCGGGAGGTTGCCGTACCTGGCGGCCACGTGGACGGGCGTCTGGCCGTCGTGCGTCGGCAAGTTCGGAGCCGCGCCGGACTTGAGGAGCATAAGGGCGCATTTCTCCCCGTCCTTCACCCTGGCGGCGATGTGCAGGGCGGTCTCCTTCAATTTGCCACCTGCCAACCACACAGACAAAACGTGAATTTGTTATAAACAATTCCGTATAGTAATTTGCTAACGAGACACTTATGCTTATTCAAATAGATAAATGCGGCCGCCAAAGAAGTATTAACATACAACGTTGGTCGCCAATAAAAAATGACGATGCGAGTAGATATAATAGGCCGCTTCTAACCCACCTAACTCACGGAGCACAACTTTTTGCCGGCGCGCGGCCCCAGTGGGCCCCATGTGGCACTACTACTACTAGTAAACGAGTACTGGTAGTAGTACTACTACTTCACTACTACTGTCTTCAAAAGACACCAACGAAATGAAAATGAAGATGATGTTGGTAGTGTGAAGTTAGTAGTAGTATTACTAGTAGTACTACTACGAGTAGTACTAGCAGTAGTAGTTTACTCGTTTACTACTACTACATGGGGCTCCTTGGCCCGCGCGCCGGCAAAAAGTTGTGTTCCTTGGGTTAGGTGGGTTCTGTGGGGGCAGAAGCGGCCTAGTATATCTACTGATGCGAATAAATATTCCTGGAAGTGATTGAACTGGCCTCCAGCCGATCAGTCTAACGTGTTTGTCGCTGCCCCTGTAAGAGATGTCCGGACACGATTTCCATAGATCCTTGCATATGTCGTGCTTCCACGCCCTCTGGAAAATCATGTAAGTGCCGTTCTATCGTATTACTTAACTGTGTTCTTGTTTTTTTTTTTCATTATGTACACAATCTCTTTTCCTCCCCTAAGTACGAGCTACTACCACTTAGTAGCTTGTAGACCTGGGAGAAAAGTCTTTAATTCGTTTCACCTATTTGATCTAAGTGCACATCTCAACTAAAACCCCCCAATACGACACCCTTCTGGGCCCTAAGGACAGTGACGATATTTTCCAAAGAAATCAAAAAACAAAACTTAAAACCAAAAAACTTTCTTATTTTCTTGTACCTTTCGCATTTTCTTCTAGTACCATTATTTTATTCAAGGAATCAATTGGAACGTTTTCCTTTGGCAAACTTTTGACTAGTGAACCCCAAATTTTGAGGGGCCCAATGTTCAATTTGAGTCAGCGATAACTCTGTGCGTTGGATTCGAGTGCCGGTCCGAGATAAATACTGACAGTGAGTGAATTGGTCCGCCTCGTACGTTAAGGTTGAACCAATAGAGTGAGGGAGATTTTTGACCCGACCCCGAGATATTCTTTGGCTAGCCGGCATTTCGATAAGAAGAATAAAGTAAGTAAAAATCGAACGTTACGTAATTCATATAAATTATGATCTTTTGGCATATAAGAACATCATGACGATACTTTTTACCTCTGACGTGCACGTCGGCACCATATCCCAGCAATGTCTCGACGACGGCCGGTTTACACGACTCGACCGCGATGTGTAGCGCCGTGTAATTGTCCTGTACAACATAAGAAACAAGAGTTTCGATCCTCTCGCCTTCCGATTTCTGTCGTGTCAAACTTACGTTCGTCGTAACGTCGACTTTCTCCCCCTTCTGCAGCAGCGTATTGATTATGCCGACGTGGCCGTATCTCGCCGCCGTGTGAATGCTACGTGCACCGTCCTGTAAAAGGGAAATCCGATCTATGCAAATCTAAATTCATTACACTCCAGCTCGGATTTATAGGCAAAATGTCTTTTCGGCAGATTTTCCGCAAATTTTACATATTTCAAGTGTCTTATTTAATGCGCTATTCAGAAATGACTGTAGATGGAGATGGCGTCTCCAGCATGCCTCGTGGCAAAGGATACAGTTCTTAAAATCTAACGCCCATTAAAGTTGTCATGAAGCCCATTTTTACTGAGTTGAGGGTAGACCACCCACCATATAGTTAATCGCGAAATCAAACCTATCTCGGATAGATGGCGGCCGATAAGGCACTGTTCAATCTATCATCGCTTAAACATCCAGACTAAATTTAGATAAGCCAACCGCCTCCTCCAGCGTCCTGTACCTGAGTTAATCCAAAGTCAGAACCAATACTTGTCTGCCGTACGGTATCCGTATTTTTCCGTTGCGTCTGATATCCGTTTCCGTTTTACCGACCGATACATGTAATTGTGAACGTTACCGACCGTTAGTTTTAAAGCGACCGAATTATTCGTTATTTGTTACGTAACCGTTCGATTTTGAACGTACTACCGACCGATAAATGTAATTGTGAACGTTACCGACCGTTAAATCTAGACCGACCGACACCGTCCGATTCTGAACGTACCACCGACCGTTAGCCGAACTCCCGAAATCCGTCCCAGCGCCAAATCTTCCCAGTAACCGCAACAACCCCGTTACAAATTCCACCGTTGAACACTCAATTTCGTAACAGCAATTTTCGGTATTTTCTATCACCTACTAGTATTATTATCTACAACAATTAAGGAAGCAGAAACATAGGCTTATTAAACCAGCGATTTGTCTAAATATCTAGCTCAATTCGACAGGTATACCTTTCCTATCGACTTTCTGCCTATAAATCCTAGCTTTACACATAAAGTACTGTTCGTATGCCGAAGTACCTATTCTCCTTCTTCAGCCTCACCTTGTTCGGCATGTGGAGGTACACCCCCTTCTTGAACAGCATCATGGCGCAGTCAGCGTGGCCGTTCAGCGAGGCGATGTGCATCAGGGTCGAACCGTCCTTCGTCCTCTCGAATATGCTCGCCTTGAACTTGTCGGCCAGTAGCTCGATGATGTTGGCGTGGCCGTACTCGGCGGCTGAGGAACGTCGACATGTACAAAACGTTTCGGACGTGAATGTGACAAAACCAACGCTTACCGCCGAGGGGAACGACGTTTTAGGGTGAGGTTTGACGATTACAGGAATCTTCGTAGTCGATAAACTAGTGATAGGTACTTAAAGTTGCATTTATTGAACACATCGTCATACTTCAATCTGATAAGATCGTATCAATGGGACTCGAGTATGAAATCGCGTCGGGTTACATGAAGTTAGTTGCAGCGACGTGAAGGTGGCGCGTAACGTACTTATAAGGAACGATATCGTGCCTCCTGTGGTGTCTACTCTCATTTGGCACTCAGAAGCTATTAAAGTCGAGAAGGGGTTCTGTGGTGTCAAATCCTAACTTCACATTAGCCTATTTAGGTTAGTTTGTAATCCAGTAGTAATTTGCAATCCCACTGCAATTTCAATGAAGGCTCCAAAGTCTAAGTTCACCTGTAGCTTTCCTTTTTGTAATAACAAATATCTTAGTTCCATAAATCCCAAGTTACATGATAAAAAATGTAGTCACTCTCCTCACTCTCACTTCGTTTCCCCAATGGGAAGTATGTGAGGTTACCCTTCCAGGGTACTTCACGCTTCATGTTTCTGCGAGAAATGTAAAAGCAACGTGAAGGTTCAATCGTTCACCGCAGCGGTAAGTGTTTGGTTCTTATGTTACGTTCTGTAAGTGTGTAAGTGTAGGTACCCAAATGCATCGGAGTCCTGTCCTGGTTATCCGTGATGCTAGCGGAAGCTCTGACGCCGTAGAAGTACTTCACCAGGACCTCGTCTCCCTCAGCTGCGGCTATGTGGAGCGGCGTCTGGCCGTCGCCGTTTTGAATATCGACGCTAGTGCCATAATCCACCAGGATCCTGACCTGGAAAAGCGACAGGACGTGAAAGTAAAATCCATGGAAGATGCTGTGAAGACTACTGGTGACTGGTTATGTAGAATGATAGAAGGAGTTGATTTGAGGGCAACGCTGGTTACCAACTCACCATGTCGATGTCCTTCCTCCTGACAGCCAAGTGAAGAGCTGTGTCTCCATTGCCGGACTGCGCCTTGAGTTGTTCTGCCGTTTGTGCGCTCAACAGCTCCCTGCACATGGACTGGTTACCAGCCTCTACAGCCAGCAGCAGTGGGATTTTTCCTCTCTGGAAATAAATCGGGACAAAATGGCATGGGACGTACGATCCGAGTCTCGACGCTGTATGCGCACCCAGCGACGCTGTATGCGCGAGAAGATGCGCAGTTCTTTTTTATGGTAAGGTGTCCTTGATCGAAAGGCATGGCTGAATGATATATATGTCCGAGCCCACTCAGTTTCATTAATCGAGGTTATTTCGAAATTGTAACTGTAATGCAACATTGTAATTGTTCAATGTAAAAGAAGGAAAAAATCAAGAATTAATACTAACTTGGTGCAAAATGGAATTTTTAGATAGAAATTCCAATCATTGATAGGCTCGATCTGAGTTTCTGTAGAAGACATAGGAATAAACTGAGAACCGAAAGTTGTATTGATTAAAACTGAAACCTTTTAAGATTCAAGTAAGGGACATGTTTCCCAAGATACAACTTCGCCCAAATAAGAGCCATTGACGGGCCATGAACCGTTTTGGCATAACGTGCCGGTTAAGTGCCGTAACTCTCCTATTGATATCGTAGCATAGCTATACATGTAGATATATGTTTCAACGGTAAAAAGAGCAACGGTCTCGTCTGAATCTAATTTTGCATTCCCGTGACTATCGCAAACAGGTACCCGTCGAACTTAAACGGTCATATTTATACGTATTATCGGATGGAATAGAGAAATTTGTGGTGATTGGTAAAAGTATACATATATATACGTCGAAATCGAAAGCTGGTCTATTGCATTTCCGGTCGATTTATCTGCACTATACATGCAAGACCGTGAACAGTATGGAAAAAGCGGAAAAGCGACGCCACATTTATGACACTTTATGGATAAAAATGTTTTTCAGGTAATTATTTCTCCGGGCGACGTAAATCTCATACACACATCGAAAGGTATCGGGTTTTGTGTACTTTTGGGGGGTGGATACGTGTCGCGTGTCGATATCCGGATGCGGCGCCTGGCACAAGAATTTTCCAATGGATTTTCCCTTCCCCTCCCAGGATTTTCGGACGCGGAGACACGCTCGCCTCCCTTTGTCGGGAAACTTTCTCGATAAATTCGGGAAATTATAAGTACGGCCAACTGGGAAAATTCTATGAAATCGAGAACCTGCAGCGGTGCCACGACTTCTTCGATCTGCATAAGAAGGTGAAAGAAGTCACATCGATTAAAAGGAAATTCTCAACACACAACGTGCTTAGTTCAGTTGGGGAAATTGATAGATTCCATTGAGGGAAATTTGGAAGAATGGGAAAATTACACCAAGACTCAATCTGAGAGTGTCAGAGCAGAACCTCGTCAAGCAGATCTAAATACGGAGGAACCTTTGGAAATATGGACTCTTTGGTTACCGTAATTTTTCGAACTACTTGCCCAAGTTTCCCAAGTAAGAGCCCTTGTAATACCAAATTATTGTAAATTTGGGCATAATAGTAAGCAGTCTAGAAATACCAAAAAACCTTCTTTGGTAGCCATAAAACTTTTTTTCAAACTACTTTCTTAAAGTGCCAAACTATGAGCGCTTGTACTACCAACCTATTTTAATTTTGAGCATAATAGCAAGCAGTCCAGAAATACCAAAAAAACCCTCTTTGGTTACCAAAAACCGTTAACTAGTTTTTCAAATTTCCGAACTATGAGCCCTTATAATACCAACGTAAAGCAGTTTTGGGCATAATAACAATCCGCCTAGAATCACCAAAAGACGTTTTTTTGAAAACCAAAAAACGTTTTCTACATGACTTATGAAGTTTCCCCTGAAGTTGGATATCTGTCTTACAAAACATTTTACACGATTTCATTATATACTTCTTTTGCTTCATCAGTTTTCTTTAGCAGGTGTTCTCTGTATGCTTGGTCTTTCCATTCTATGGAGTCTTCGTTCCATATTCTTGGTCTTCTTTTTCGTCAATTTTTCGTTCTCTTGCCTAGCGCCTCATTACCGATCTGTTGTGTAGGGTTTTTGATAGTTTTCCATTCTTCATTAATATCATCACTTGTGTGTTATGTCTTATGTCTTCTGGGTTATATTTTTGAAATATGAGTCCATCTAAAGATCTAAAATCTAAGACCCATAGCTGGATCTTAGATTTGACTAATTGATGATTGTGTTGACGTTTCTGCCTCTTTATACATGTGTATCTATAATCCTAGAACCCAGTTTTTTATTGACGACTATATGGTCAATAAGAGATCGATAGCATCTTGCAGACGATGTGAATTTATTAATATCCTTCTTCCCGAAGAACGTATCCATTATTTTTCATTAATTCGTTAGAAGTTATAAACTCTCTTAGGTGTATTCCACTTTGATTCGGATGATTCTCTTCACAAATATCTATCAGTCGTAGGATAGTATCTTTCCCAACTCTAGCATTCAGGTCCTCCATTAAAGGAATGCAGTCATTACTGGTATTTATGTGTTTTTGAAGCTCTTTATAGAAAGTCTCTGTCTCATCATTTTTCCGTTTCTTGGGAGCCTAAGTGCCTATCACTGTTAAGTGTCCTCTATCGAAGTTCAAATAACGATAAAAACATGTAAGAGGATCTTAGTTGGAATAGTACTCCATTGAGCTTCATGCTTTGTTTGTTAAAGACTTGAAGTAAGGAATACCAGAACTGGTCCAAATACGTCATGAGGAACAAGAAAGGAGACAAATGATCTGAATCAACCTAACGAAAAAATATAACTCTTTAAGGAAGGGTCGTTGGGGGAACTTTTGAACATTTGAGTTAAATCAGCTCACTTTACATTTTCTCTTTTATATCAATACTTTATCAAAGCAATCGTTCCATATTTAAAAAAAATGTAGTGGTACTGATATCCAAGCCTAACGTTACATAATGCAATTAGTGTCTTAAATTTTTTTCGAATGTACTAAACATCAATACAAGTACCCTCAAACTATAACATACTTAAACACTCTTACCCCATCTACTTTCAGTCTTATATCTTTTCCTGCCGCTTGGAGTAGGGCTCTGAGGATGGCTGTCGCTGTTCCAGTTTGTCTCGAGGCGACCAAGTGGACCGCCGTCTGGTTGCGACTCTGAAAACAAAGTTAGACCTGTAGAACCGTCTCGTTTTGCAAACAAACAGAGCTCGAAACTGGCGAAAAATCCAAATTCACCCCTTCTACCTTCGACGCGTACTGGGAAGTAACCGCGAGCGAAATGGAGATAACGGCGAAACGGTAATTCCTCGTGTAAATCTTTCTCGCGCCTCTTCCGCCGATCTCCATGACGACTTTAAACAATCGCCGTAAGGGTAGAATTCGCACGTAATTTTCGAGAAGTTTGCAGATGTAAATTTTCCCCATCGAGACATGCGAACCGCCGTCGCCGCCGCCGCCACGGAAGTACCCAGACGGCACGAAAGATTTTCCTGGAGCGATTAGATACTAAGGGATATCCATTAACTCCCTCAACTCACCCCTCCTGTCGAATACGGATCGACCCCTCTCTTCGTGAGCAGCAGTTTCACGACGTCCTCCCTCGAGTGCATCGCCGCCAAGTGCAACACGTTGTAGTTATCCTGGAAAAGAACGGGAGCGTCAGGTATATCTCATGGATAAAGGGAATCGGGGTCCAATTGTCCAACAAAAATTGCTCCCAGAAAGAAGATCTCTCAACGAGCAGCCTCACTAGTTGTAACGAGATGAAGGGCTTCACAAGAAAATAAAAGTACTAAAGACTTCATTGAAATCATATAAGGATCATCAATGGATCAACACAGGGATGATCATCCAAGCATCACCAAAGAATCATTCAGGGATCACCAAGAAATCACTACGGACCACCAAAGGGTCATCCAGGGTTGGGAGACTGAACTAAACCAGTTTTTGATCCTGCATGATTCATGGTGATTTTATCAAACAAAGTTCCTTAAAATTGTTGGTTATAATATGGTCCTTTAATCGTAATTGGTTCATGATCATTGAATAAATGATCTAAGGTTGTTAAATTAAACTTATCTTGGTTGGGTGTTTCGGGTTGAATTGTTTAGTCAAAATTACTCATAATGAATGAGTATAATATAGTCCAGAACATTGTTCCTAATCTAGATGATCTAGATGATCTAGGATTGTTGAACTGAACAATACTAATATTTTGAATGATTCAGGGTGAATTAGTTAGTAAAAATTGCTCATATTAATGAGTATAATAGAGTCCAGAATATTATTCCCATTCTGCATGATCTAGATTGTCTAGGATTGTTGAACTGAATAATATTATTATCTTGGATGATTCGGGGTGAATCATGATCGCAATTGATCCTTGGTCATTGAATCAATGATCCAGGGTTGTTAAATTGGACAATTGGATCTTGGGTATTTCGGGGTGAATTGGTTAGTCAAAAATACTCATAATCAATGGGTATATTATAGTCCAGAACATTATTCCCATTCTACATGATCTAGGTTGTTTAGGATTGTTGAACTGAATAATACTATTATTTTGGATGATACAGGGTGAATTAGTTGGTCAAAATAACTCATAATCCATGAGTATAATACAGTCCAGAACATTATTCCCATTCTACATGATCTAGGTTGTCTAGGATTGTTGAACTGAACAATATTATTATCTTGGATGATTCGTGGTGAATCATGATCGTAATTGATTCCTGATCATTGAATCAATGATCTAGGGTTGATAAACTGAACAATATTATTACTTTGGATGTTTCCGGGCGAATTGGTTAGTCAAAATTACTCATAAGTTATAAGTTATAATCAATGAGTATAATATAGTCCAGAACATTATTCTCATTCTACATAATCTAGATTGTCTAGGATTGTTGAACTGAACAATATTATTATCTTGGATGATTAGTGGTGAATTACTTAGTCAAAATTAATATAATCAATGAGCATAATATAGTCCAAAACATTATTCCCATTCTACATGATCTAGGTTGTCTAGGATTGATGAACTGAATAATATTATTATCTTGGACGATTCGGGGTGAATCATGATCGTAATTGATTCATGATCATTAAATCAATGATTTAGCGTTGTTAAACTGAACAATATTATTATCTTGGATGATTCGGGGTGAATTGGTTAGTCAAAATTGCTCATAATCCATGAGTATAATATAGTCCAAAACATTATTCTTATTCTAGATGATTTAGATGATCTAGGATTGTTGAACTGAACAATACTATTATCTTGGATGATTCAGGGTGAATTAGTTAGTCATAAATTACTCATAATCCATAAGTATAATACAGTCTAGAACATTATTCCCATTCTACATGATCTATATTGTCTAGGATTATTGAACTGAACAATATTATTATTTTGGATGATTCAGGGTGAATTAGTAAAAATTGTTCATAATCAATGAGTATAATATAGTCCAGAATATTATTCCCATTCTGCATGATCTAGATTGTCTAGGATTGTTGAACTGAGCAATATTATTATCTTGAATGATTCGGGGTGAATCATGATCGTCTATTGATTCATGATCATTGAATCAATGATCTGGGGTTGTTAAATTGGACAATATTGTTATCTTTGGTATTTCGGAGTGAATTGGTTAGTCAAAATTATTCATAATCAATGAGTATAATGTAGTCTAAAACATTATTCCAATTCTACATGATCTATATTGTCTAGGATTGTTAAACTGAATAATATTATTATCTTGCATAATTCTGGGTGAGTTACTTAGTCAAAATTACTTATAATCAATGAGCATAATATAATCCAAAACATTATTTGTATTCTAGATTATCTAGATGTTGTAGGATTGTTGAACTGAACAATATTATGATCTTGAATAGTTCAAGTTGATATAATATGTCAAAATTCTTTGCATTTATTGGCAATAAGAAGGTGCTTAACAATAGTTTGATCCCACTTGACCCAGATTGCATTCAAAATATATAAAATCATAAAATCAAAAATATCTTGTTACTAGATGACACTGGAAGACTGAACTGTACTATGTTCTCATTTTTCTCATAGCAATTATGGACTTTTACGTTGGGAAACTGGGTTGTTGCAATTATTAGCACAAGAACTTACTGTAGTGACACTTTCCTATAATGAACTAGGCATATTTTGAGGTGCTATAATCTAGAATACCCTAGCGAGCGATCAGTCACTAAAATGTGATAAGTTGTAGAATTCACCTGGCTTGAAATATAACTTTGAGTTACTATAAGTATAACCTGGAACATCCAGGTACCCAGTACTAGCTTATTGTATAGTAAGAATCTTGTCATTAAAAAGTATCCCAGTGGAAGGATTTGAATACTAGTTGGCCACACTTTGGAATATTTTGGAATTGTGGCATTTGATGGATTTGTAAAGGTGGATGTTATGAATTAGGATAAGATGAATTTGGGTGATTTTTGGGGAAAAATGAAAGTGGAGGGAGCGAAGTTTCCGTTAAATAGATGGATTTATAACTCTCGAAGTTGTATGATAAATTTAAAAGTAGAACAGTCCAAATTCGTAGTTCCCACAAAATTGGGCTAACTCCAGAAGTAGGTAGTTTGCTTGTCACGTCAAACTAATAAATATTTAACTTTTCAACGGACTCCAACTTCAACCTGTGAAACCTAACTTTGTTAACTCGAGAAATACATTTCTGATTCCCGGGAATTAATTATTAATCCGTAAGTATATAGCGATTAATCCGGATTCGCAAAAATTAGTCACATTATTTCGAGAACCGCTACGTTATTCGTCGAAATCGGTGGATTACTCGACACGCCATTCCGCCATTCATTGGCTGTTATAGCCGGGGTGGCATGTGGCAATTACTGCAAAAAAATCCAGGGGTAGCTTTGGATCATTAGCTAAGGGTTGGGGCGAAGGAGAAAGTGTTGAACGGTGAAAATAGTGGTTATGACGTTCCAGGGACGACAGTCCACAGACAGTTAAATCCAGACATCTTAACAGACAGGGTTAGAAAAGAAAATGTTAGAAAAAACATGGGAGTTACGATCAACATATTACACATAATAGAAAATAAAAGTCTTAATTGGTATTAGATCAGGGAAATAAGGTTTTTCCATGACTTGCACTTATCCAGGTAACCAAGCAGTTATTCATGTAAAAACCTATACGTTTCTTGATTATTATTGTCCCGACCTAATTAAGCAACCGGGGTCATCGTAATCCGCGCGAGTTACCGACCTGCAATTACAACTTTTGCAATAATTAACATCCGCTCCGCGGTTATCAAACTCTAGTCCACCTGTAATTGCAAATTTTCACTACAAGTCATATCCGCTTCTACTCTATTACTACTCAATTAGTGAGTAGTAATACATTCACTTAACAGAGTGGTAGAGGAGGTCAAGGACAAATTTCTGAAGAACGAAGGAAGGCAAAACAAGACGTGGATGACAGAGGAAATATTACAGATGATGGAAGAGAGGAGAAAACACAAGAATGACATAACCACATACAGGGAGATACACCGTGTAATACAAAGAAAGATCAGAGAAGCCAAACAAAAAGAAATGGAAGAAAAATGCCAGGAAATAGAAGCACTGCAACGAAGGTTTGATGACTTCAACGTACATAAAAAAGTGAGAGAAATAACTGGCAAGTACAAAAAGAGAACAGTAGGAAAACTCGTCAATGACAACGGAGAACTTATTGTGGACCAAGGAAGCATTAAAGACACTTGGAAGGAACACATAAAGAATTTGCTCTTCGATGAGAGAGGAGACCCCCCTCCTTATCAACAGAAACTGGACCACCAATACTAACAAGCGAGATAGAAGCAGCCATAGGATCGCTGAGAGAAGGCAAAGCTCCAGGACCGGTCGGGATACAGACGGAGTTCCTTAAGCTTTTGGATGAAGAATCAATAAAAATGTTCTGCAAAATATTTAACAATATCTATGACACCGGCAACATCCCGAAAGAATGGCTCATTTCTGAATTTATATTGCTGCCCAAGAAACAAGGGGCAAATAAATGCGGAGAATACAGAACCATAAGCTTAATGAGCCATTTACTAAAGGTTATCCATCGCAGAATATACAAGATATGCGAAGAGAGAGTAGCAGACACACAATTTGGCTTCATGAAAGGAGTGGGAACAAGAGAAGCACTGTTCAGTATACAAGTATTATTCCAACGGTGTAGGGACATGAATTGCGACATTTATACCTGCTTTGTAGACTACCAAATGGCGTTTGACAAAGTCCAACACCAGAAGATGATACAAGTGTTGAAAGGCACCGGAATGCATGATAAAGACCTCAGAATTATACAAAACCTGTACTGGAACCAGACAGCCACCATAAAAATCGACGCTGGAGATGAAACAACAGAGGCAGTTAACATTCTGCGGGGCGTACGACAAGGGTGTATTATCTCCCCTCTGATATTCAAACTGTATTCCGAATAGATATTTAGAGAGGCTCTGGAAAACGATGATAATGGAATTCTTGTAAATGGAGAACGACTGAATAATATCCGATATGCAGATGATACCGTCATATTTGCAGATAGTATAGAAGGTCTACAACAGCTAATGAACAAAGTGAATGAAGTAAGTGAACGATATGGGCTAGAAATGAACATCAAGAAAACAAAATTTATGATCATAAGTAAAAAGAAGAGAGAAAACTGCCAACTATATATTAAAAATATACCAATAGAACGGGTATCCAAACTTGTCTACCTGGGAACCTTAATAAACGGACAATGGGACCACTCACAAGAAATAAGATGTAGAATAGAAAAAGCAAGAGATGCCTACATCAAAATGTCTAAGCTCTTCAAAAGCCATAACCTCAAATTAAATATCAAAGTAAAACTCCTGCGATGCTATGTGTTCTCCATGTTGTACTATGGCATGGAATCCTGGACATTGACCGAAGCAACACAAAAGAAGCTCGAAGCCTTCGAGATGTGGCTATACTGAAGGATCCTTAGAATATCATGGGTAGATAGAATGACCAACGAAAAAATACTGGAAAGAATGGGGAAGGAAAAAGAGGTGATGAAAACGATTAAGAGAAGGAAACTGGAATATCCCGGACATATAATGAGAAATGACAACAAATACAAACTCTTAAAATCCATCCTCCAAGGAAGAGTGTTTGGAAAGAGAGGGCCCGGAAGAAGAATGATATCATGGCTCAAGAATCTAAGGACATGGTATTCAAAAACAACCACAGAACTGTTTAAAGCAGCAGTCAACAAGGTCATCATAGCCAGGATGGTCGCCAATATTCGAAACGAATAGGCACTAGAAGAAGAAGAAGAAGAATCAGTGAGTGGTTCGCCAAGGGTCGCACGTCCGACATCCGTCCTCGCCTCCCCGGAGCAACAATGTAAGAGCCCCTTTCTTTTTACGTAACATTTTGGAACTTTAGTTCCTTTTTGCCAGGGATTGGGGAGCGAGGGTGGTCGCGTCGCAAAAAATCTGACCGGTAAATGGAATGCGTTACCGGAAAGCGTTACCTCGGCAGCGTTCGTAGCGGCTTGGAGGCGTTCGTAGTGGCTCGGTGGGGGGGGAGAGAGTGGAGGGGTGAGGGAGAGAGTAGGGGGGTGAGGGAGAGAATGGGAGAGAGAGGGGGTAAGGGAGAGAGGGGGGTGGTGAGGGAGAGAGTGAGAGAGAGGGAGAGAGTGAGAGAGAGAGAGAGAGAGACCACGCGCTTGACGCACCGAGGAACGATATTCCATTGCCTTACTTATAGAACCAATGCTGTGTATTATATGCAATGCCCGTCTTACTGTCGCTGTTTTACGTTACATTACAAAATTTATTAAGAAATAATTTTAAAAAAATGGTTATTAATTAAAAGGAACTAAAGTTCCTAACGCGTGTCCCGCGACACGTTTTCTTTGACTTGTTTAATTATTTTCATTTTATTTGTTTTCGATTTGTTTTCTTTTTTTTTTCTCTTTTGTACTTTTCCACATTCCCATTGTATTTAACTGTGCTAAAATAAACTTATATTTCCCTAATTGTTTTCTGTTCTCCACCTCGAGGTACCCCCCTAGCACGCTCTCAGGGTGACTTCATCCCCTGGACGCTACACTATAAACAAATTAGCTGTGAATTTTTAAGGAAAAATGGCGATGAGTAACATCGTAAGGCATTCTCATATGGTAGGACAGAATATTCATGACAACATTATCACCGTGTCCATCAGTTCGCCGAATCTACCTCGTTAGGAAGTTCCCAGAAACGACCCATTCCGACGCTTCCTTATCTTTAAGACAGGCTGAAATCAATCGTCCGGGCGAGTGTAATATAAATTGTAACTCCTCTACCTAAGTTTCCCGGAATTTTCCCGTTAAGTCATCGTTCCTCCTCGAAGCCCCGAGATACGATCTCCCTCTCGTAAATCATACCGTTCCGACTATTTTATGCGAGAAATTAAAAACGTTACGCGGGATCGATAAAGTCGAGGTAAACAAATCCCGTCTTTTTCTTTTCTCGGGGACTACTCCGGTCGATCTAACGTATTCACGTGCGTGATCCTTCGCGGCACGCAAATCATGGCCCTTACGTTCCCGAATCGGTCTTTTTCCCCCTTCCATTGCCGCCAATCGATGAATCACCTGTGAATTAACGCAAATTCGCCGTTTGTGTTAATTCCTTCGTAGAATGACGGTCGCTCGATTCTAATACGAGCCGGAGATCCGCCGCGAAAGCCGCACAGGATGTGGGTAAAGGACGCGAACGATGGAAAATAGGGTCACTCTGCATTGCTATCAAGATCGCTTCTTCTGAGTGAAAGCCGAGGATTGTTATCGCGTCCTTAGCGACCCCTATCAGGGTGTTTTATTTTTGGTAGGAACACGGTCGAAGATATTAAACAGAAACGGTAGGGGGAGTATAAATTAGGAAATATTTCTGAAACCAACGAGAAATTTGCAATTTACCTTGCTTATCCCTCTAGATCAGGGTTATATGTTCCTGACGTGTATTTTTCTTTTGTTCTTTATTTTGGGGGTTGGGGGTGAATCTTGGTGATGATGCCTTACTTTGGACATAGGATTTCCAACTATCCGACGCCCAAGCTATCCGAATAGCGAACATATACAAACCGAATTGTCCGAATAACCGGATATCCGGATATTCCCCTGAAAATATTCTATAGATTTCATTGTGGTGCTTAATTCAATTTGTTTGTTATGCTCTTATATACTAAGCTTAGTAATTTTGGGGGAAAACAGTTAAGAATATAAAAAAAATGAAAACAATAAGCTAAGTATAAACTTAGAACTCTGAACTCTTGGCTTGCTTACCCCTACCTTCTAAATCAGAAGTTATACTTTTCTGGCGTGTGTTTCTTCATGTATTGAATTTTGGTTATGATGTATTATCTCGAGGTAAGATTTCCAATTATCTGACGCCCAAGCTATCCGAATATTGGATACATACAAATCAAACTATCCGAATAACCGGATATCCCCGAAACATTTCATTGTGGTTGTTAATTCAATTTGTTTGTTAAGCTCATATGTTCCAAATTTAGTAATAATTTTATTTAAATGTTTCCAACTTAATATCTGGCTCTTGGACAATTTATTTTATTCAAACTTATAGAAATATGACGTAAGATTTAAGGCTAACATTAAATGAGTTTTGTGTAAATTGAGTGATTTTCAATTATTTTAATTGTAGAAATACACAATTTAAATAACGCAAGTAGAACAAATTGACGTGTTTCCCGTAATAATTACACAAAATTGATTAAACCTGGTATATTAATCGAATAAAGTTCAATAATGGTGTTAATTAAATTAAGCCACATTCAATTCTTTATGACGTTTTAATTATAGACATATCTGACTTAAACAACGCACATTAGATAACATCCGTGTCACAATAATAAGACATGATGGATGAAAACCGCTTGATTATTTAATTAAGGTCTTATCATGGTCTCAATTGAGTTTTATATGAAATGAGACACTTACTATTTCTTTCATTACATTGTAATTGTTAAAGTCTCAAATTCGAATAACACCCTTGAGACGGATTAACATACGTTCTGTAACTATAAGACAAAATTGATATAAGCTGGTGATTAATTGAATAAACTCTTATTATTATCATCTCAATTATATTTTGCATAAATTGGGCGACTTCAATTTTTTTAATAGGCTTTAATTGTGGTGATATACCAATGAAATTACACAACAAGAATAAATTGACGAATTTTCCGTAATAATCGCACCAAATTGATCCAACCTGGTGAATTGATTGTGTGAGATGCGGTAATGGCCTCAATTGAATTTTATAGAAATTGAGCCACTTTCCTTTTTATATAATATTTTAATAGCATTAATAACAAATTGCAAAACATTGGATTAAAGCTGGATAATTCATTGATCTAAATTTTATTATGGTCTCAATTGAGTTTTGTATGAAATGAGTTTTTTAATGAAGTTATAATGACATACATATGACTAATTTACACCGTCAATCGTTGAAATCGCAATACGAGAGTGTGATCGTACCTCCACCTAATTAAGAAACGCCGAAAGCATTTGCTTGACGAGTTGAATCCGACCACGTTCCCCCACCTGCTTTTATCATATTACAGAAAGCAATTTCGCTGATAACCCGAAAAATGCACGTGTGTTTTGATTTAATGTGATGGAAACGTATCATTAGTCAGATGGCGAACGGCTTCTTTTACCCACATATTAATAAATATTGCGCATATCAAATCGGACACACCCTCGATCGCCTCCCAATCACGTTAAAACCGCGACCCTTTAAAGGTTGCATTAACGGCACTGCAATTTCGCTGATTAACATATCGACGATCGATTAATTACACTCCCGAACGGTGTGTGTACAGCTCGAATTACACCTTCGTAAAGTGGATAACACGAACTACCGGCAACGAGTAGTGGGCGGTAAAGTGGTAAAGGTAACATCTCCCCACGTTATGCTCAGATCGAATTTAATTTAATTTCTGAACACTGAAACGTACGAACGTAACATGAGAATATTTTGCCGGTGTGGAACACACAGTACACGTACACATCGGTATGACAACAATTTTGTCTTACATTAAAGGACAAATTGATGCTCCAATTCTTCCGAATTGATAATAAAATGATATCATCACAAGGCCACACATTTTTGAAATTCACATTACAGGAGAACACGTGCGGTCCCTCTATAATTTCCGATGAAGTGACAATGGTCTCTTACCTTAATCCCAAATTTAAGAATGTATTTTTTTGAAACATATTTTTAAGCCCTCTTTGAAAAATTATGGAACGTAATCAATATCGTAATATCATCACGTCGTTAAATTTATTGAGAAATTGTTACTCTCATTGTTCAGAATTGATAATAAAATGATAATCATATCATCACAAGAATACACATTTTTGAAATTCACATTACAGGAGAATACGTGCGGTCCCTCTATGATTTCCGATGAAGTGGCAATGGTCTCTTACCTTAATCTCAAATTTGAGAATGTATTTTTTTAAAACATATTTTTAAACCATTTTTGAAAAATTTTGGATCGTAATCAACATGGTAATATCGTCAGGTCGTTAAATTCATTGAGAAATTGTTACCCTAATTGCTAAGAATTGATAATAAAATGACAATCGTATGATCACAAGGATACACATTTTTGAAACTCACATTACAGGAGAACACGTGCGGTCCCTCTATAATTTCCATTGGAGTGACAATAGTCTCTTACCATAATTTTAAATTTTGAATATGTACTTTTTTACATCTATTTTAAACTCTTTGCATCTTTGTAACTGCTCCGGCTATCGTATCGATGCTTGCTGTATTACTTAGGAATTTTAATCTTAAAATCCTTAATCATGTAGTGCGCTAATACAATTAAAGTGCCGGTGTCATTTTTAAAAATTTCAATGTACCAGATAAATCTCGATAAATTGATATCGAGTTGTATCGTTAACGCGATTGATAAACAACTATTCGACGTGAACATTCAACATACCGACCGGTATACACTTCAACAGTGGAGAGGGTTCGTCGAAAAATTAAAGTCCAGAACCAACATTTGAAATATGGTGTAATGTTTGTTAGGTCTATTCTGACTTGAACTTACGTTATTCCTGCCGCAGACGTCCGATCCCAGATCGATCATCCGGTCGATCAGGGACGTCCTGTTATCTTTGACGGCGTACATCAGGGGGGTCATTCCTGTCGCCTGGAAATGGGAATAGTGTCAACGAAATTGATATTGATAGTGATAGTGATATTGATAAACGCTCTAATGGTCGTTGAGGCGAGCTTAGGGAACCACTTGATAATTTGGACATGGCATGTAAATTGAGGAAAGTTGAAAAATTCGTCGAAAAATTAGGTGATGGTGAGATTCTGCCAGATACTTTGGCTGATGTGATGAAAAATGAAAATGGGTTGAATGAGGAAGGTTTATATCGATACAATATGTTGTATAAAATTGATTATTCTTGCTATAAGTTCATAGTAACATAATTAATTTTTTTAAGAACTATCTGGTTATGGAAGTACTGATAACTACATAGATAATACAGACGATGAGGGTAGTGACGGAAACGAGGAGAGCGATAATGAAAAGTAAAGATGATGAAGCGAATATGTTTCGAATTTTGAAGATGATGAATACAACATAAATTATATCATAACAATATATCATTTTGCAATAAAATCTGCTTCTTCCTTGTCTTTCCTGGAATCACAAAAATAGTACGGGGTGACTATATTCTTAATAAAATTATTCGAGTTCAACTTTTTAATATAATAATGTTAAAGAAATTTGTAGAGACAAAGCTATGTTCAGAGTATCAACTGATTTCCTGAGACCCATATTTTATGGCTTGCCTCACAGTTTCTAAATGTTTGGGGAAGAAATGTACAAGCCCATGGGTCCATGGTGGCTGTGCGATGATAATTGGAAAATATGCTTTCACTTAAATGCTTCTCCCAAATGTAGACCAGAAGAACACACAAAGCCTTCTCTAAATTAGTTGGTGGAGACTTTGTATTCTCTCCTGGTCTACATTTACCATGACCAACTTCGGGAATCTGGACAACCTCCTGTCGTTCTCCCAATTGCCTCATCCCATGGTACTGCTAGACGAGAGATATTTCCCTGCAGAGCCTCTCGCCTCAAAGGTACCACCATGGTACTTACCAGGTCGAGTACCCCGGCGAGTGGTACCGTGTTCGCCTCCTCTCCGGCGTTCGCGATCGACTTCTCCATCGACTTGAGCACCTGGTCGACGGGCGCCCACTCGCCCTTCTGGCAGAGGACGAGCACCCTCTGGGCGGCGTCCCGGACGTTCGCCCCCGCGCTCTGGGGCTTCGAGGAGACGCCGCCGCCGACGCCCTCCTCCGCCGCCTCCGGGACGACGGTCGCCTCATCTTTTTCCTTCTCTTTCGGCTCCTTGGCCGGCCCTGTACGCAAAACGAAATAAAATTTTATCAAAGAAATAGAACTTTTTTTCGAAATTCGCTAGGATTATTTGTAGGAGTTTTTTCATAATTTTATTAATTCAACTTATTCATAACTCCATTAAGCAACTTCATCTTAAGGCAGAGATCAGTTCCGGTCGCGGAGGGTCTTTGTTGTCGATTGTTGGTCACGTTATAACGTGTTTGATTGATGATTACCTAATTGATAATTGTTTATTATCGAATTTGATGCTCAAATCGATATGGAGTTTTCAGAACAATGGCACTTAACTGAAACATCCATTTTCCATGTGATAAAATTTAATAACGTGAATTTTGGTATTGCAAATATATTGGAAACTAGAATCACTTGGCATCATGACAACTTTTTAGCACAGTTGTTGTTGACGCTAACGTCAACATTATTTTAGGTTAAGAAATTGTAATTTATGGTGAACTAATTTTGGGAACTTTTCAACACGTTTTAATAGTCACTGACGCAGCTTAGGTAACAAGGTTTTTGGGATATCTAATTCAAGTAAAAAGCACATCTTATTTTATTACGAAGAATAACAACGCCGAACGAACGTCAACAAACCAAGTTCAAATCACAATAATTAACCAAGTCAGCATAACAAAGGCGTTTACGGAACGTGATAAGAAGCGCGCTCCAGTTAAGGTCAGTTTCTGCAACGCTAGGTCATTGTAAGAAAACAAATAATATCCCATTTAACCAATGTCAAACAAGATGTATAAAAGCTCTGAAATTTGGGACAATAAACCAGTATACCCTAGTATGCTCAAAACGACAGGGTGTTGTGATCTTTCTTCACGCCACTTAACCCGACAACCCAAAACCTAACAAACTTCAACCCGGAGAGTACGTCACGCCCTCTCTCCAAACTACTAGAACCTCAAACCCCGGATCTGCACGATACGCCCTCAGATCCAACCCGGAGAAGTACGTCACGCCCTCTCTCCACACTACAAGAACTTCAAGAACCGCAAAAAGATCACGTCACGCCCTGATCTCCGCCTACAAGAACGTCTGCAGCCTTACAACCTGTTGTATTTATATGAAAATATCCAATTTTGAAACATCTTTTAACAAAGTAAATCCCTACAGCAGATGAGTATGTCATATCTCAACTGAACCTTTAACGCTTAACGAAATTTTAATTAGCCTGAGAAAAATCTAAGGTTTAGAGAAGGCAAAAAAATCAAACTTGTTCAAATTGCTTCAATTTTGGTTGGTGGGAAGAAAACTGAAAAACAAACCATTTTTAGAAACCTATTAGAAAGTTAGCTTTCTTTGTGCGAGATTCTTCTACTACTAAAACACATGGGTGAATACGCAAAATTTCCGACCGTCAGATGAGATGATGCCATAACTAGCATGACGTTACTACTTTAAAATCGTGTTTTTGAGGTTGGTGATTTTTTTTTATTTCACGATTTTACAATTATTACGGTTTGTATAAACGATCGTAGAGAAGCTATGCGACTTGTGGAAAATAATGGAAGCGCTGAAGTGAGTATGCATCGTCCATGGCGCCGCTTGGTTGTTTGTTGAATAAGTCAACCAATAGAGCATTTTGTCGTGACAAAATACTAAAGGAAAGTTCGAGTTCTGAGTTCGAAAAACATGTTTCTGGAAATATGTCTGTGGTATATATGTGGTCAACGTTTTCTCAGAAACTATAAATAGTGGAAAGTTGAAATTTTGCATATAGGCTGGATCCTCTGAGATTTAGCTTCTTATAGAATCCCTATGTAGTTTGAATCACTAAATTTATTAGAAAAATATAGCCGCATAGTAGTATGAACTGCAAAACAAATTATATTGGAGTATGACAATGGGCAACAGTTTTGGTGTCTAGTTCCTGAGAATCACTATAATGAAATAATTAATGGAGGTAATATGTATGGAAGGAATATATTAAATATTAATGATTATTTATTTCTTGCCATTGATCTATTACCAACATATCATATTAACAGATTCTTCGGACATTCTAAAATGATTTCTAAAATCAGTTGGTTCATATAGAAAAATCACTTTATATGGACTTCTTCGTCCATTAATATTGCTTCTTCTGAATCAGAACTGCTACTGCTACTACTAGTACTACTACTCCCTTCACTAAATGGAAGTAACAGTAGTAAAAGAGGTTGGTTTAAAAATGGCAAAATGTGTCCATTGGTCCAATGGGTGGAAATCAATGATAAACTTGTAAGAAATTAACAGAGGTATTTGACTACTCACTACTACTGACTACCCATAAAGCGTTACCAAGTAAACGTCCAAAAGACACCATCTGAACTATCATAAATCGAAATCTTAGAATCTCTTTGGATAAAGTTGGTAAAGTTGATGGTGTTGATAGCGATAAGCGAAGGGTTAAAACTTAGGAGTTAAAACTGCACAAAACTTATGTCCTTTAGAACGTTTGCTTTTGTGTCCCTTCATAAAATGGACGTAACAGTACTAAAGAGGTTAGTTTAACAAAGGCAGGAGGTTTCCATTGGTCCAAACGGTGGAAATCAATGGTAAACTTGTAAGGAATTAATGGAGGTATTTGACTACTCGCTGCTACTGACTACTCATCAAGGTAATTAAGTAAACGTTCAAAAGACACCATCTGAACAGATGGAAACAGAACAGATGGAACAGTACCTATTAATAGAGAAAAGCAAAGGGTTGACGCCTCTAGGTTTACATTGGTACAAGGACCATTGGGTTCGACTACCCAACTTAAGCCACACGTTTCAAATATTAGACACCATAAAGCCTTAACCAAGTAAACGTCCAAAAGACACCATCTGAACTACCCTAAACAGCAATCTTGGAATCCCCTTCAAGTATCCCACTTCTGTTACCTGTCTTACTGGCTGGGTCCTTGCTCTCCTCATTTTTATCCTTAGCTGGGCCCTTGTTACCGCCCTTCTTCCCTCCCGGCTGAGACATCCTTCACCACCACCTTATCAGGTGATCATCATCATCATCATCGTCATCTCGGGAGACACACGAATTCCTCGAGAAGATGGAACGTCACGCGCGTACCGTTCGCGTCGAATGGCGACGAGCTCCTCGGGCTGCATATTCCTTCCCAACGGACCGGGACGCGCCGTCTGGAGGAAGAGGACGGCGCCGCGACGCCGCCGACGGAACGCGACGTCTCGGGCCAATGGGGCGGCCGGTCCGCCCCGCGGGACGAGAGGGGGGGCGGTATGCCGTGATTTAACGTGGGGAACGGTTAGAAGGGAGGGTGGGAAAAGGGGGGGCGGTTGACCCAGCGCGATATGCTAAATCCTCCCGCCGCCCCCTTTCTCGGGGTCGCGGATTAACGGGGTCTCCTTCGGACATGCAAGGTGTGGGGTGAAATGGGCACAGGTCAGACGAAGTGGGTAATGGTATGCTGTTGGGGATGCCCGTTACAAGGCCTCTTGCGGCGGGTCAATACGGAAAACGTAGGTGGTAGAGGTCCGTCTTATCAGAAGCAATCAATTCCAATGTGTTTTTTTTTTAGCGAAAAGAATGCTATTAGTATATTCGGAAAAACAATATTAATCTTAGGAAATAAGTAGCTTTCGCACAAAAGAATTGAAATATTTTGCTAAGATTAGTCCACTTTTGACGTTCCAATGAGTTATTCTAATGAATTTAGTGATCATTGTAACGCGAAATGTAAACATCAGTGTGAAGCGTGCTCCTTCTTATCTGACGAAGGTGGCGCACTTCAAAGAGGACCGCTTCGGAGAATTCAGTAAAGCGCGACCATAAACTCTCTCTCTCTCTCTCTCTCTCTCTCTCTCTCTCTCTCTCTCTCGAAGGCGAATCCAGAACGTCCAATTAGAGAAGGAATAACCCGGAAGCTACTCGAAAAACATTATTATTAACAGTATCCGCCGTGAGTAAAAAAGTGTGATAAGCCGACTAGAGATAAGTGTACAAATAAATTAGCGCGTTAAGTGTTCAACATAAATTAATTAGTTTGCTATTTATTAATAATAATTGTGCTCCCATATTTCTTTAACACAAGTACGTACGTGATACTTGCTGTCATGGTATAAAACACGCCGTAAGAGTTGTGTAAATCTCATTTAATACAATAATTACATAGTAATAATATCTTGTGTGTGAACAAAGCGAAAGCTACCAAGTCAATAAAACCCGTAAACATGATTATACAAGTACATACCCACTATAGGTGTTGTACATAACATAAAGAATAAATATTACACCAAACATGACATTAGGTATATAATCCAATAAAAAAACGATAAGTCTTAAAGACACAGATAACAGAAATACTGCATTGTACATTACAACGGACTATTACAAACGGCGTGCGATTATTGTATCACAGCACACACACAAGTGTGGGATATTGATGGATGATCGTGGATGACGTCTTTATTCGCCGAGGCAGACGGTCCTCACGATGGCCTCGGAGACAGAGTAAGGGTCGCAATTCGAGGCGGGCCTCCTGTCCTCGAGGTATCCCTTGCCTTGGTCGTTGCAGTCCCTCGGGATGCGGATGCTGGCGCCTCTGTTGGCCACGCCTGCGGAAACAAGGGAACAGGTGAACGTTGTGACATGTAAGCGATTGACTTATGCGTGACAATAGTAACCCTCGACTCCGAAGTAGGAGAAGTTAGTGAAGAAAATGAGTAAGACTGTGTTTGGTGTTTTGAGGAAACTGGGATTTCAACGAGCGTTGAGGAATGGAAGTAGGAGTTTTAGGTAGCTAATGTACTTTAGTAACCTTATTCAGATATCGACATAACTCCTGTACTATCCACAAATGCTCCAATACAATTTCTAGAAACCAACCGAGCGTTACAAAAATCTGATCTTTTTCAATTTTACAGGTTTTATTAAATTGTCAAAAAGAATTTGAATTTGGTCTCAAAATTTTTAATATTTTAATTCAAAAAGAAAGTGAGATTTTAACTAAGGATTAGTTAATGATGCTAACTTACACTAAATTCGGTGATTTTCCAGAAAGTCTGCGAATGTCTTTTGAACCAAATTCTTCATGAAATTAAATCTAATGGACTCTAATAAATAATTCAGATCTCGATATCAAAATTGTGATTTTGTTACCAGATCCCATAGTTCGTTATATTCTAATCCCTGCATTCAGAAATTCACATAACGTCCTATTAGCAAATATTAACAGGGACAAATTCAGATAACAAACATTTGAATAATCCAGAAAGATTCATACTCCGTTTGTTCAAGAAATAAAAACTCTAGTCAATGGTCTACAAACTGGGATTTTACGTTTCAGTTAATTCTCAAAATCCTAACTGGTCCAAAAATATGAGTCTATCCCACTTTTAATTTTTCCAGAAAAATCAGACTCTGGTTCTTATCAATACTGAGATTTCAATTGAGCAACAGATCAATGAATCAAAATATTAAACGAAATTCAGTAAATTTCCAAAAAGCTAATAAAATTAATAAAATCCAGTAGATTATTCAGAAACTCATTTTTACTTTTAACCAAAATTGTGACTATTGCATCTAATTCCATAGTTTGTAGCGTCCTAGTGACTACTTAGAAATTATTCTAAAAACAACAATTTTCACGTCTAAGTCACCGACAAAGTTTCAGTTAATTTCCTGGAAATTAAGCAACTGATCCAAAAATATAGTCTACTTTCACCTTTAGTGTTCCCGAAAAATAAGATAAATTTTGTTCAAGAAATTCAGGTTATTGTCAGTTCTCCAGAAACTATGACTTAAATCCATGAATCAAGGTATTAAGAAAAGTCTTACACACCCTGATGAATTTTCCACAAATCCAACTTACTTCTGACAAAAATTTGATATACAGCTAAGTCAGTTAATTGTCCAGAATTATAACTTTTGCACCGAGTTCCATAGTTTGTATTGTCATACTGTCACTGTATTTAGATATCCACATAACTTTTGTCTTGTTCATAAATTTTCCGGTCAATTTTCTAGAAATTGAGCAGATTTTTCAAAATTCTGATGAACTTCAGTTAATTATTTGAACCAAAATTGCCACTTGTGTATTTGATGAAAAAACCTGAAAAATTCTAATGACTATCTAGAAATCCATCTGATTTTTGTGTCATTAATAAATGTTCCAGATAACTCTTAATATCATTTTCCAATTTTAGTATTACTGAAAAATTTACTACTTTTGTGCAAAATTTAATTTTCAGACAAATTTTTAGAAATTGAGGTTTTACCTAAGCAACCGATCAATGAACTGGACTATTAATAGAAATCCGGGTTTCCAAAAAGTTTAATAATTCCTAATAAAATTTCCAGAAACTTCATAACTTCGTCTTTTGAACCAAATTCGGCGTTTAGAGTTTCCAAAAATGTAATGAACTCTAAAGAATTATTCAGACTTTAAATTGTAATGAAAATGGTGAATTATGTACCTAATTGTTAGTATTCTAGTGAGTTCAGATAATTTTCTAGAAGCTGACCAAAAATGGAACTTTTCCAAGTTAAGCTAAGTTTCCAGAAAAAATCTTTAGAAATTGAGATTTCAACTTGATATTAACGGTCGTCTTAATCACTTTATCCAGAAATCCATCTAATTTCTGTGTGAATAATAACTGTTCCAGATAACTTTCAATAAACCAAGCAACTTAAAAAAATATTTTCTAATTTTAGTACTATTACAGAAAAATTTACCACTTTTGTGTAAAATTTAATTTTCAATTCATATTTTTAGAAATCGAGGTTTTACCTAAGCAACTGATCAATAAACTGGAATATTATTAGAAATCCGGGTTTCCAAAAAGTCTAATATTCCTTAATAAATTTTCCAGAAAATCCTTTGAACCAAATTCGGCGTTTGGAGTTTCGAAAAATGTAATGAACTCTAAAGAATTATTCAGACTTTAAATTGTAATGAAAATGGTGAATTATGTACCTAATTGTTTGTATTCTAGTCAGTTGACATATTTTCTAGAAGCTGACCAAAAATGGAATTTTTCCAAGTTAAGCTAAGTTTCCAGAAAAATTCCTTAGAAATTGAGATTTCAACTTGATATTAATGGTCGTTTTAATCACTCTATCCAGAAATCTCTAACTTCTGTGTCATTAATAAATGTTCCAGATAACTTTCAATAAACCAAGCAACTTAAAAAAATATTTTCTAATTTTAGTATTACAGAAAAATTTACTACTTTTGGGCAAAATTTAATTTTTCAATTCATTTAGAAATTGAGGTTTTACCTAAGCAACTGACCAACAAACTGGACTATGAATAGAAATCCTGGTTTCAAAATAAATTTTCCAGAAACTCTGCATAACTTCCTTTGAACCAGATTCGGCGTTTAGAGTTTCCAAAAATGTAATGAATTATAAAGAATTATCCATACTTTAAATTTTAATGAAAATGGTGACATTTGTACCTAATTGCGCTCTATTCAAACAATTTTCTAGAAACTGACCCAAAATGGAACTTTTCCAAGTTGAATATTTCCCAGAAAATTTTTCCAGAAATTGAGATTTAACTTGATGGTCGTTAAATTTTTGTGGCGCTATTTTCCCTTCGTCTGTCTGATAAAAAAATGTACAAATTACAATTCCTCGATTATCACAAATAAAGTGCTTATTACAAGTGCTAATCTCGTTACTGATTGCAATGTTAATATTAATACAATATTAACAACAAACGATATGTCGTAATCCCATCACTTGATTAGGATGAATTAATTCGACGTAATATTATTAGATCAGAAGAGTAATTAATACCACACAGGTCAACCGATAACCCGATTACTTAACCAATCTTAACGAATATTAATGGAACAGAGGATAAGGTATCTGCAATTTTTCCATTTCGTAAATATCGAGGGTGATATTATCTCACCTGCGCTGAAGTCATGGATGGAAGAGGTCTCGTGCTTGCCGGTGAGACGCCTCTCGTTGTCTTTACCCCCTTTGGGATCGTACGCCTTGATGTGCCTCATGTGGCAGGCGCTCAGCTTCTCGATCGCGGCGTTTATCGCCCTGGAAAAGCAATGTATCAATGGAAAATAAAATAAAAGTACACAAACTAGTACTGACTGATGTAGGTACTACTTCAGCATCACGCCGAAGGTACGAGGCAAATTAATGGATACGTTGATATGATTTGGGTGTGCCTCAAGGATCTGACCTTAGCCCACGACTGTTGGATATACACTCTTTTCAAAACAAATCTCGATGACGTCAGAATACTTCCAATACTACCAACTTAATATAGTGTAGTCCCAGCACATCGCAATTTATGTGTTCCGTGTCTATTTTAGGTATATGGTTATGTATATTGTCAACCTAAAATAGACACGGAACACATAAATTGCGATGTGCTAGGACTATATCAAGTTGGTAGTATTGGATGATTCTGACGTCATCAAAATGACGTGTATCGAGATTTGTTTTGAAAAGAGTGTAGATATTAAGTATTTGTTTGAGTTCACAACTGTCTAATGTAAATGTATTGTAACTTATTATCCAACCGGAAGGATGAAGCAGTCTGCCTCGTTCAGAAGAGAAATCTAAAAAACAGCTCCAGGCCAATTGCGTTAACAGCGAAATACGTTCGTATTGCATGTCAACATATCAATTGACGTTAATCTCTAGTCTCTATAAACGAAAATTGCCCGCTTCCTCGTTAGAATTATTTAAAATAACATACGGTGGTTATCTTTCTCTCCCTCAATTACCCATTTTAATTGCGCTCATTAACTTCCCGGAAAAAATACATATCATCATCATAACTATCGTAAGTAAAAACTGTTGTTTTTCCAGATGTATTATTGTTGCTTATCTAAAAGCATCGCAACTGGAACTGCGTAGATTCAAAGCTTTCATACACTTAAAATCTTCGAACATATATTATGTACTAAAGTACCTACATAGACATGCCTTGCCTATATTCATAACACTGGTTTACTTGGTTCCAACATCTCCGAAGGAGAGCGGAGGTGTACACTGTTCATAGGCGTACCGCTGATTTTTTAAACGGGGCCCTCACAGTGAAATTTAAAAAATACAATGTAATCCATATGAGCACTATTACTAGTAGAGATTATACTCTACTTATTACTACTATTACTTATACTATTGTATTCTAACTATATATACCGATAAATTTATAGCGTAAGGTTTAAGTGGGTTCGCAAAGCACTAAATACTGTTTCTACACTAATTGACTTTTACTTACAAGACGCACACAACACCAATCGCGTCGTTTGTACCTCTAACGGTTTTCTATCCTGGAAGGCATTGAGAGGTCGACACTTCATGTCGCTGTCAGGTAATTTACTTGTTTCACCCATTTCGAGAAGGTAGTATGAAGGCATATCAGTTAATGGTACTTACGTTACTTACGGTATGTTATTGGTCACTAGCTTCGCTCGCTTACTTATTAGTTACAACTGAAGGGTCCATATAACCTGTCAGTATAGTATAAATATGGACCCTTACCCACTGCTACGTCGTGAAAAAAAAGATTACTACGCGAGTTCCAATACATCTAGCACACTAAACACTTCTTAACCAATAGATCAGCCTTCTATAGAATGGGAAATCAGTGATAACATCAAAAATCAACACCAGAAATCACTAGGAGAAGATTTTCCTGTCGCAACAAACAAGATAGGCAAACCGCAACAACGATAAAAATGGCGGATGTTGGTGCAAGGTTGCCGCATTTGTTCGTAACACAATTTTCCTCTTTCATATAACATTGTTAGGAGCTTCCTTTTCCATTTAGTTTAATTAGTAAAACTGAACAGTTACCAAGGTGTATCGCTAAATATTTACTTAGTTATAGTAATGCGGCAACACTGAAACAGCGTCCGTCCTCTGCGATGTTGCGCACATGATTCTACGTACACCCTTTTCAAAACAAATCCCGATGCACGTCATTTTGATGATGCCAGAATCATCCAACACTACCAACTTAATATAGTCACAGGACATCGTAATTTACGTGTTCCGTGTATATTTTAGGTTGACAATAATACATAACCATATTTATTGCCAACCTAACCTAAAATATACACGGAACACATAAATTGCGATGTGCTGTAACTATATTAAGTTGGTAGTATTGGATGATTCTGAAGGCATCAAAATGACATGCATCGGGATTTGTTTTGAAAAGAGTGTACTTAAGACATGTCTAAGTACACTTTTAGCTTAAAACTCACTTGATCCCGCCGTCCTCTCTCATCGCCTTGGTGGAGAAGTTGGTGTGAGCGCCTGCGCCGTTCCAGTCTCCCTCCATGGGTTTCGGGTCGAAGGTCACGACCACCCCGTAATCCTCGGCCACCCTCTGCAGGATGTACCGCGCCACCCACAGCTGGTCCCCGATGGAGATGCCCTCGCACGGGCCGACTTGGAACTCCCACTGGACCAATGAAAAATCGAGAATTAGGGGATGGTTACAAATCAAAGTGTTTTGTTTAAGTTTGGATTCTGAATTGCTAACTTAAGTTTGGATTTGTGCCAGCTGTATTGACGTTTTGTGAAAGAGAGATGACACGGTTTCAAGTTTCCTACAATTTTCTAACCTCTGGGAATAACGAGGTTATGACATTTGGGATCTGTTTTGCTTCTTGTGAACTTTTCTCTGAATCTACTGCAACAATTCCTTTTAATATATAATCTACTACTATGTATAATAAAATTTAATAACATTTTTAAATTTCGCGTTTTTCGGTTTTCGGAAGCTTTCTCAAAATTCAGTCCTCTAAATATTCATTGTACTATCGAATGTCTCATAACAATTTGGACTAAACCTTCCTGAAGTCCAGTAGCCACAGCACCAACTTTTTGTTCAGGATCTCGAAAAGTGACAAGAGTAAAGTGCCCTTTAGAGAAGATTTAGCTAAAAATGTCATCAAACTTTTTTACAGATATTCGACAGTGCAATAGATACTAAGAGCCTAAAAAAAATTTTTGGAACAAATTTTTGAGAAAATTTCCAAAAACCGAAAAATGACGAGAGCAAAGTGCCCTTTAGAGAAGAGTTAGCCAAAAATGTCATGAAACTTTTTTACATATATTCGACAGTGGAACAGATAGCAAGAATCTAAATAATTTTTTTGGAACAAATTTTTGAGAAAATTTCAAAAAACCGAAAAATGACAAGAGTAAAGTGCCCTTTAGAGAAGAGTTAGCCAAAAATGTCATCAAACTTTTTTACATATAATCGACAGTGGAACAGATAGCAAGAATCTAAAAAAAAAATTTGGGAACAAATTTTTGAGAAAATTTCCAAAAACCAAAAAATGACAAGAGTAAAGTGCCCTTTAGAGGAGATTTAGCCAAAAATGTCATCAAACTTTTTTACAGATATTCGACAGTGGAATAGATACTAAGAGTCTAAAAAAATTTTTTGGAACCAATTTTTGAGAAAATTTCCAATAACCGAAAAATGACAAGAGCAAAGTGCCCTTTAGAGAAGAGTTAGCCAAAAATGTCATCAAACTTTTTTACATATATTCGATAGTGGAATAGATAGCAAGAATCTAAAAATTTTTTTCGGAACAAATTTTTGAGAAAATTTCCAAAAACCGAAAAATGACAAGAGTAAAGTGCCCTTTAGAGAAGAGTTAGCCAAAAATGTCATCAAACTTTTTTACATATATTCGACAGTGGAACGGATAGCAAGAATCTAAAAAAAATTTTGGGAACAAATTTTTGAGAAAATTTCCAAAAACCGAAAAATGACAAGAGTAAAGTGCCCTTTAGAGAAGAGTTAGCCAAAAATGTCATCAAACTTTTTTACATATATTCGACAATGGAAGAGATAGCAAGAATCTAAAAAAAAATTTGGAACAAATTTTTGAGAAAATTTCCAAAAACCGAAAAATGACAAGAGTAAAGTGCCCTTTAGACGAGATTTAGCCAAAAATGTCATCAAACTTTTTTACATAAATTCGACAGTGGGATAGGTACTAAGAGTTTAAAAAACTTTTTGGAACAAATTTTTGAGAAAATTTCCAAAAACCGAAAAACAGCCAACTTTAAACTCCCTTTGCTATCGGCTAATACTTTTTGGACTCGGGGAACCTTAAAACGACTAGAAATGCTAATAACTCAGATTCCAAAAATCTTCCAGAGTACTTCTCGTATACGAGAAAGTAAAAATGACTAGAAATGGATACTTTCAGAGAGTAAAAGACATTTTTTGTTACGAAATTGTTACAAAAATAAATGTCCTCACTTTATCAAACGACCTATTTCAGAAATCAATTCCAAATATACATTATGCACGTCAACACACAATAATTATTTCGAAACTGTACATACACTCGAACGTTTATAGTAAACAATTTGAAGACCGGATTAATTATCTCGGTTTTAATAATGTCATCGTTCTTTGAATTATTCGATTTATCTCGGAGCCTTTGTTCGAACACTTAGAAACAATTATCTTAAACGGCGATAAGCCGTAAGTACTGCAATGATTAGGGTATTTACAGATTGTGGAGTGTGGTACAGTTCAAACGGTTCGGGATTTGCAAATGAGACTTTTGTGACTGGATTAGTTGAACGTTTGTTGGAGTTTTGAAGGGCAAAGGGCAAATGAACGTACAACGGAGATTACAATCGATTTTGGGTGTCTTAGATGTTTGCAATAATATAAACTCATGTAATATAAACTTAACGTGTACTCAAAAAAATCTCAAAAATCTTGTTTTTACTGATATTATGAGAAGTATTGCAATCGAGTCTATTTTTCGAATTTTCATTTTCATTTTTTAGACGTTTTAATGAGTCCAAAAAATGTTTTCGAAAAAAATATATGAGTGCCTGCGGTACATTTTTTTTCACAAATTAAATATTGAAAGCGGTTTAAAATTTGAATTTAGACTTAGTATCATACTAGCACCTGCCTTTTATCTCCTTATTAAAATAGGCCAAGAGGAGTTTACTTCAGTCATTTTTTGATTTTTTGAAATTTTCTCGAAATTACAAATATATTTTTTGAAACTTTAAATATTTATTCTACTGTCGAATATGTATAATAAAGTGTAATAAAATTTTTGGATAAATTGTTTCTGAAGGGCATTTTATCCTTGTCGTTTTTAGGTTTTTCGAAATTTCCTTAAAATCCGCCGGAGAAATTGTTTTTAAAGTTTGAACATACATTCTACTAATGAATATGCATAATAAAGTTACATGACATTTTCCGCTAAATTTTCTCTAAAGGACATTTTACACTGGTTATTTTTTTGTTATTGGAAATTTTCTCGAAATCCGCTTCAAGAATACTAACATGTTTAACTACATCTCATCTGAAGGGCGTTTTACAATTGATTTTGAGTCTTTTTTTTTTTCGAAATTTGATAAATATAAATTTGAACAAAAAGAAGATCAAAAAATCAAAAAATAACTCGTTTTGTCTATTTTTCGAAAATTGCTATTATTGAGTGTAAAATTCCACAACAAAACTTTTCTTCTTTGTTGAGTTGTCCTGCTCGTACTATGCAGGAAGAGTCTGAAATAACTTACGACGTAGTGCTCTAGTTAAGCAAACCTAACTTTCGAAAGCCGGCCCTGGAATCCGTCCATAAATCATGGTATATAATTTATAACAGCATGATTAAAGGTTGATAAAAAATTGGACAAACAGGTTGAGTTTGGTGTATAAAATTAAATTTTTTGCTAAAAAAAAAGTTACGTTATTGGTGTTCTAGTAATGACGTAATTGTATGTTTGATAAATGGTTTTATCCTTAACTTAGATTTATTATTGAATCGTTTACATGAGCTTAATGACATGACACGAATATTTCGAAATGTTACTTAGAAAAAAAAATGAGAAAATAAATATTTTAACACAAGTTATTTTCTTCTTAATAAATGGATAAATAAAAATTTAAACATGGCTGACAATTTCACCCCATTTTCCACCCCCTCAGTAAGTAAATTATGTGATTTTAAAATTTTTCCGGCCCACTCGGGAGCTTAAGCTACAACCGTGTATAGTTTGTAGTTATTAATTACATTTCAATTAAACTGTCACTAATGTAGAAAGGTTTGGTTTGAATATGTGTCTTCTCCATTATATGTGATTACTTAACATTGCAAGAAAATGAAGATGGCACTCATTCATTCATGTAAAACCAGTAGAATATGCAAGTAGGACCGAATTCTCAAATTTTCCCGCTAATTTCAAATTTCCCGCTAGGGTCAGTGGCAGGGTTACGATCGCCAGTACAATTGTACTATTTTCAGTATTTCTTGCAAAACGACCCTAATTTAGTACCTCTTTAGATGATTCAGTACGTTTTGAACTTTTACGTTGAGTGTCAAAAAATGTTGAATGCAGCCTCCGTTATCTCAACTCAATAATTCAAAGTGTGTACATTTGACAACACTGTGAGGCAAAGCCGCCATCCGTCACAGTGGCCAAGTGTGCCATGGTCAACGATCTGTCGTGTTCAGCAAGGTTGGTCAGTCTTAAAGTCCCTAGAATCTCTAAATCTAGGGACTTTAGGGGTTTAGACTGTTCTCTAATTCCCATTCATAATTCTAATTCTCTGAAAAAGGAAATGAAATCCTGTCTAATCTTGTTCTTGTTGTTATTCGCAATCCGTTTGTAAAATCATCAAAAAATTGATAAGGAAGTACCTATATTATTGCTGTGAGATGTATTTCTTCATGCACATATGTTGTGACAGATAGTAACTACTTTTTTATGAAAATCTAGTACGTTTTGCTCTGAGATGTTGGTATAATTTGTTAGTCTTCTCTATGTCTTCTAATCGTAACCCTGGTCAGTGGTGGGAGGCAAGAGAAAAACATGGCGGCAAACGTCATCAGTGTCAACTTGTGCTTCTTAACAACGTATGTTCTGTGAAGAGGAAGCTCTCACCTGGGCGGGCATGACCTCGGCGTTGGTCCCGGAAACATTGATCCCCGCGTACAGACAGCACCTGTAGTGCGCCTCGACGATGTCCCTGCCGTAGACCTTGTTCGCGCCGACGCCGCAATAGTAAGGGCCCTGCGGCCCCGGGAAGCCGTTCTTCGGCCAGCCTAGCGGCCGCAGGTCGGTATCGAGCAACGTGTACTCCTGCTCGATGCCGAACCAAGGCTTCTGGTCGGCGGCCGCCTGCATCGCCTGCAGGCAGGCGACGCGCTTGTTGGTCGCCGTCGGCGTCTTGTCGAACTTGTACGTGTCGCACATGATCAGCTTGTTGTTGCCGCGCAGGAAGGGGTCCTTGTAGATCGCGACGGGCGCGAGGTACGTGTCGGAGTTGGAGCCCTCCGCCTGGCCCGTCGAGCTACCGTCGAAGTTCCATATCGGCAGCTCTGGAAGAGGAACGAATCTCTATAACTCTATTTTCGTTTAGAAACGACGGTTACTCAGTCGTTTAAAAGGCGACGTGCCACGAACAGCGTTACCCCACAAGCCGCGCAGTCGTACTGCCCGAATCACAGAATATAATAAACTCGGAACGATAATCCGTTCTGGACAATTTGGCGTCCCATGGGGCGATCTGACCTACTACTGAGTTTGCGGAGTAAATAGTGTACTAAGCGGGATATTACACCGTGGCACCAGAGCAGGACTAAGGGTTTTTACTTTCTCATATGTAAGAGAGTAATAAGAGAAAGTATTGTAATGGTGCTGATTTTCGAAAGTTGAGATACTGGCATTTCTGGACGTTTTGAGGTCCACTGAGTTTGAAAAATATGATTTTGGAAACATGTCTGTATGTATGTATGTGTGTGTATGTGGTAAACGTTTCCTCAGAAACTGTAAATAGTGGAAAGTTGAAATTTGGTATTTAGACTGGGTGCCCTGAAAACTCGCGACCACACAATTTTCATCAGGATCAGTTAAGGACAAAGGGCATTTTTCTCGTAATTTTTGGATTATCTCAAAAACGGCCTTATTAATTCTTACCAAATTTAAGATTTAAAGTGACCTAACTAATGTCTACAACTTATGTTTGAAACATTTTTTTCTATAACCACCCTAAAGGGCACTTTACTCCTGAACATTTTCAATTTTTCAATATTTCATTTTTAAAAAGACAGAATGTTTTTACTAAACTTTATATTTGAATTGACATATCAAATGAATGCTCTTTTTATTAGAAATATTTTTTCCTAAAACTGTTCTAAAGGGTACTTCACTCTTAGTAATTTATTTTGTTGTACCATTTTCTATAAAACGGTTTTGGCGATTTATACCAAATTCCATAACTTAAATTAGCTGTTTAATGCCTATACCATTGATTTGAAACATTTTCATCTACTAGCCAATGTGTATGATAAAGTTTCATAACATTCTTAGGCCTCAATTAACGTCGTCGTTCATTATCGTCAACGCAAACAAGTCCATAATTGACACTTAAAGTCGTTTCCCCGAAATAATAACTGCGCACCTATTCAGGCCAATTAAAATTACTAATTACTGCGAGATAACGCCGCAGAACTGCGCTCCTCTAGGAATTATTCGAAGACTCACCGCTAACTTTCGTCGGGATGAAGTCCAAGGTGCGAGTCTTGCACCTGACGTCCTCCCCGGTCCCGTCTATCCAGATGTAGGTCGCCTGGCATTTCCCGTCGGGCATCGGCAGCTCCAGGTAATGCCTGATCAGCGTCTTGTCAGTCCTCACGATCGGCGACATCTCTCACACTGCAACGCAGTAACGTTTAGTAACGAGGAGAAAAGTGCAATGTACGGGATAGTTCCAGAGCTCTCTGGAATTACCCAGGCTCAAGCGTGCATCGCGACGAAATTGAGGAAGTGCCCTTATGCTTATCGGGGATCTTCCCCGTCGCTTAGCTATCTAGATGACTAGAGAATGCGCAGGCGCAGTAAACTTCTAGGACCCACCAATCGAAGCTGACCATTACTCGCCCGCTGCTGCGCATGCACCGGTTACAGAGTCGCGACAAATAAATAAATGTATACTCTATTCACAACAAATCCCGGTGCACGTCATTTTGATGACGTCACCAAACATCCAATACTACCAACTTAATATAGTCCCAGGACATCGCAATTTATGTGTTCCGTGTATGTTTTAGGTTGAGAATACACATAACCCTATATATTGTCAACCTAAAATATACACGAAACACATAAATTGCGATGTCCTGTGACTATATTAAGTTGGTAGTATTGGATGATTCTGACGTCATCAAAATGACGTGCATCGGGATTTGTTTTGAATAGAGTATACAAGCAATTAGCGTAAGGCGTAAGGGCCCTTATAATTCAATCCCAATATCCCATCGATTATTATTTTCATTTCGATATCAAATTAATCCAGTTTCGGATGTGCGAATAATTAAAATTCGGTTTGATTGCGTGACTGATTGCGCTAAACTGAATAGGAACCGGTTCCTATTCAGATTGGAGCGGTCATTATTACCACTTTTTATTAGCAGATCGCCTATTATTAATTCAAATGTCTCGTTGTATCGAGTTTTCCTCTTACAGCAAGTGAACGATGATTTAATAGCATGTGACATCACATTTTGGAGGCCGGGGAATAAATCTGTACGGTATGGGAAATCACTGGAAACAGTGACGTAGTAAGTGATCATGCAAATGGCTGTAGTGATATCACATTTGAGAGGTCAGGGAAATTAATCTGTACGGTATAGGAAATCACTGGAAATAGTGACGTAGTAAGTGATCATGTAAACGGCTGTAGTGATATCACATTTTAGAGGTCAGGGAAATTAATCTGTACCGTATAGGAAATCACTGGAAATAGTGACATAGTAAGTGATCATGCAAATGGCTGTAGCGCTTATTATGAGGATTTATGCTTCTGTAAGATTTTTTGTGGCTTCTTACAACAGCAATGGAGATACTGTACCGTTCAAGTAACAATTACCAAAGTTGCATTTGCCATCTGAGTAAATAAAGACATTTGTCTGTCAATTTTCTAGCTTAAAACAACAATTCTGTTTGTGTTTCTGAAACTATTAAAATTAGAACCACATAATTAGAACATATAATATCTCATACCTCAGACACACTTTGAGGTACAAACTGAAACCATAAGCATATGAAAGGAACTCGACTTATTAATAGATGAAACTTCATCTTCAATAACGTTGATATGATTTTTTGAAAATAATCGTGTAACGCTCTCTTTAGTAATTATAATTTTATATTGTTGAATTATTTAAAAGAGAACGAACAATTGCCACGACTAGCTCTGCGTGCAATGAGTTCCCTTTGTTTGATTTATCAATTCCTGGGTCGTGGGGAGAATTCAATTAACGTTCAAACGAATGATGATGGTTACACTGAGATTTAATTCCAGTTATAGGTTATACATACATTTTCGATCAACACATTAACAGAAGAAATAAGCCGCATTAATAAATTCGGTATACCATAAATTCACTTACGCCTATAAGGAGGCAACCAACTATACACTAGACTAACCAGCGAAAATAATGTCTATGACCTTATCCAAATTGACTTCGTAATTGTTATGGTCGCTTCGCTAACATAACCCTAATGTTACGTTACCCTGAGTTAACTGTTCTCTACAGGGAACGCCTACCGAACAACGGTTTACGGTTAACTGTGGGCAACGTAAACAAGCAAAAGGAAATAGTGTTACTAACAGTCCTTCAGAAGATGCAACAAATCAAATGTACAGATACTTCACTTATAAGTGTCACTATAAATTGGTCGACCAATATAAAAAAACGATACCTGATCAGGGTTTATCGGCTTGTCGAAGAGAGGCGCACTCACGCAGGCTCTATCGCCCTCGTGCGTAGGGGGTCCTGTTGACTGGCCACGTTCGTTGTCGGATATAGCCACACTGCAGGTCGTAAAGGCTTTGGCGCTGAAGTCGGAAGTTGATGATCCAAGGAACGCCGTTCAAGCACGTTCGTGTTTCCCTATTCACTGGTCTACACTTCACTATACAAATTTACTAGGCAACTGATCAATAGAAGTACGCAGACTTCTTGTTTACTTCACTTCAAACATTAACCTCTAAATCAGATGACCTTCACCCAGTGCCAAGCTACCAACTTTCAAGTTAACCTCAAATTCCGGCTAAATTGAACGTGGTTCGGCGCTGACCGCTTGGTCCTTTCTGCTCGTCCCTTCTCTCAAAATTTACCATCTCTACCGTTGCCTACGCGTGGTACGGCGCTCTCATTGGTTCCCCACCTATCACACCATATCACGCTCTACGCTCGTGGTCGCATATTTTCGGAATGTAATGTTGACTTAGGCTCTTCGCCCTTTACCGCGAGGGGGGAATAATTAACATTATCTTTACACGGGAATATCTCCAATAGTTTCCCATCCCCAACTTTGATTTTAGTGTCTCTATAAAGGTTCATTCCGAGGCTAACTCAAGGTGAAATTCGGAATTGATCCGTTATCGCGGGGACGAGTAATTAGCTCCGCATCATTTACTTGCCTATAACCGAGCGATTTCCGGCGTCCAGAGCCGTACTAAAAAAGTAACCGTTACACTCCCCTTCTCCTCCGAAAGAGGTCGTCCCAGACCGATAGACGTTCACACTTTCATACCTCAGCAGATAGTATCCCCATCCAACGAGAACCTAGGATCGGTGGTATCGTACCATCCGCCCAAGGCCAACACTAGCCACACTCAAGCCAGACTGCAACCAATCGAGAACAGTGTACCATCAAAATTTTAACCATAAAAGACATCAAATATCCCCAAGAAACGAGAATGACAAATCACAATACAACCAAACCAAACACTTAGAGGACTCTTACCTCAACCGCGGACTCGGTGCAGTGGTATTCTAGAACACAGCCCCCACCTGCAGAGCAACAAACCTTAGATGATACCTAAAGAAGCAAACTCACAAAGTCGCCAGTCATAAAAAAATAGGGAGTGAAAAAGAAAAAAGGAAAATTTTGGGCGCCACTTGTATCCTTTGGAAAGTGGGGAGGACCAAGAAAACCCATTGTAGATGATAAGTTTAGGTTAGTGGGGGAGGGGTTAGGCCATCAGTGCCCGATTCCCCATCAGAACATTGATATGGTTTAAGATCTTTTACGTGCCAGCGTCCAGCTGACTTACCATGTTCGTCAACTAACTCATATACCAAGGGAGAGACTACCTTCGTTACCGTGCACTCAGAATATTTGGGTGCTAATTTTTTTGAAAAGTAGTTAGCTGCATTTGACAAGAAATAGTTCTTTTTCCAGACCTTATCACCAAGTTCAAAAGAAAGGGGGCGTTTCCTCAAATTATACTGGCGAGCATTAACTTCGTAGGCTCGACGGAGACGTTCCTTAACTTCATCGTGTAATTCTGGCAACATTGACATGTCCTTGGCCCAAAAGAGGTTATTTTTAATCTCGAAATCGTTAGAATTAACAGAAGACCCATAGAAATTTCCAGAAACTGGCACATGCCGACCAAAGACTAAATAGGCGGGTGGCAATTGAGTGACCTCATGTTTGGCCAAACGCAAAGCTTGAGCAATTTCAGGCAGCTTCTCATCCCATGTCCTATGATTATCCTTAATATAGGAAGAAATGGCCGTAACTAACACACGGTTCACCCGTTCGGTTGGGTTGACTTGAGGGTGATAATGGGCATTAAACCAGATTTTAGGCACTTGGTATTGATCAAGGAACTTCCTCATTTCACGGGACTTAAATTGCACTCCATTGTCACACATAACTATTTCGGGAACACCAAACAGCAGAAAGACATTTGTACGTAGGTATTGAATGATGGCACTAGTAACTGCACGACGGAGTGGGTGGACTAACACAAATTTCGTAAATTGATCGGTCACTACCAGAACATATTGGTTTCCCTTCTTGCTAGCCGGAAAGGGCCCTAGTAAATCCATAGATATAGCTTGAAAAGGATAACTTACTTTCTTTTGACTGCCCATAAAGCCAGGACGAGCCACATTCTCACTCTTTTGGGAGGCACAAATTTTACAATTCTTCACGAATTTACTAACAGTTATTCGCATTTTAGGCCAGTAGTAGAATTCTTGAATACGAGCAAGAGTCTTAGCAGTACCTAAATGGGCCGCAGTAGGATCATTATGAAATTTATCTAGGACTAAAGGCCGAAGGTCAGTGGGTACTACCAGCTTCCAATCCGGAAGATTTGACTCAGTAGGCAGGGGGCTAGGAAGATGTTTATATATTCGATCCTGTTCCACTCGAAACTCAGGGAAGTGGTCAGGAGAATCAACAATCTGACTGATCATGTTTTCATACCAACGATCCAATTTCCAATCGGTAAAAGTGAGCACTTGAATATCTCTAGACAAAGCATCCGGAACAACATTTTTACTACCAGGACGGTGTTGCACTTCGAACGTAAATTGGGACAGCTTTAAGCTCCAACGCGAGAGACGACCAGTAGGTTCTCGAAGGTTATTCAACCACTTTAAGGAAGCGCAATCTGTAATAACGGTAAAAACTGTACCTTCGACATAACCTCTAAATTTCTCTATACCAAAAATGATACCTAATAATTCCCTTTCAGTGGCAGAGTATTTCCGTTCAGTAGCAGTTAGGGATCGACTAGCAAAGGCAATGGGATGTTCCTTAGATTCAATTTTCTGAAATAAAACAGCTCCTAGACCGACATTAGATGCATCAGTTTGAATAAAGAAAGGTTGGTTAAAATTAGGGGAAGCCAAAACGGGAGCAGAGGTAATCATTGACTTGATCGTTGCCAAAGCTTCATCCGCCTCTGGGGTCCATACAACCGATTGACCTTTCTTTTTAGATTTCAAAAGACCAGTTATGGGAGCTGCTATCGTGGAAAAGTTTTTCATAAACCGCCTATAATAGGAAATCATGCCAATCAATCTTTTAATCTCGGTGGTATTCGTCGGAGGCTTAAAGTCAACGATAGCTGACACCTTGTCCGGACTAGTACGCAGGCCATCCTGGTCCACGATAAATCCCAAAAAGGAGAGAGAGGGTCGGCAAAATTCACATTTTTCCAAGTTGATAGAGAAACCTGCTTCCATTAATCGATCTCGGACACAATTCAAAGTCTGTATATGTTCATTGAAAGTTGGAGATGCTATAATGATGTCATCCAAATATACGAAAACTTGATCGCCAAACAAATCACCTCTAAGCACTCTTTCCATGGTGCGTTGCAAAGTCTGGGGGCTATTAGACAGTCCAAAAGGCATAACCGTAAATTCAAATAAACCCATACCGGGCACGCAAAAGGCAGTCTTTTCTCTAGAAGATTTTTCTAACGGGATTTGCCAAAAAGCCTTTTTAAGATCAATGGATGTTAAGTACCTAGCATCTCGCAACCTATTTAATATAGAATCGACCTGGGGAAGAGGGTATGAATCTCTAATAGTGACAGAATTAAGTTTACGACCATCGAAACATGCTCGTAATTCGCCGTTTTTCTTCTTGACCAAGAGCAGAGGGGAGGACCAAGGCGACTTGGAGGGTTGAATCACTCCCAATTCCAACATTTCTTGCACTTCCTTATGTAGGTGCTCTTGCATGGCCGGACTTAACAAATATTGACGCTGTTTAAAGGGACGAGCATCGCCAGTATCAATATAGTGTTCAACTAATGAGGTTCGGCCCAGTTTAGGCAGTGAAATTGCTTTAAACCGATCAATGGCTTCACCTAATGATTGACTTTGTTCAGTTGTTAAGGCGGTACTAGGGGTAATAGCATTGATGGCATCAATTCCTTTCGTGACGGGCTCTCCAATAGACCATTGATTATTTGCAAAGTCCAAAATGACATTAAATTGTTTACCAAAATTAATTCCCAATATAAAAGGAGCCGTAATCGAAGGGATTATTAAGAACGAAACCAGTTTAGTAACAAAGTCCATTGTGACAGGAAGGAACACCTCCCCTATCACCTCCTGAGAAGAACCATCCGCCGTAGTGACTAGTATGGGTGCTGGCCTTGAGTCAATTTCCACACCTGCCCTCCGAAGTAATTCCATCCCATGACTTCCAATAACATTATACGACGCACCAGTATCCAACAGACAAGTAATGGTACTACCACATATCAGTACATTCAAGTAGGGTCGGTTGTCTCCCGACACCGGTACACAAATAGGGGCCAGTTGCGAACTTTGATAGAACTCTTTCACACGTTTCAACCAATCATTCCATTCTTCAATAGTAGGGATATACGGATTAGATTTATCGTGACAAGGTGCATCCGGATAAACACAAACCTGATTGGGACTGGGCTCAAATTGATTAGTTAAAACGGCTAACTGCGGTAAGGGTTTAGTGTCACTTTCTATTCTTGTGAATCTTCCGGTGCCATGTCGATTGACAAAATCTTTGGAGGCATGACACCGCGCCGCAAGTTTTTTGAATTGCATTGAGGGCAAGTACGGATCGTAAAATTTTCTTTTCCGCAGCCGAAGCACACTCGCTTTCGTTCCGCAGGACAGTTAATAGAGAAATGCCCGAATTGTTGGCAATTCCAGCATTGATCCCGACGGTTTCCGCTCGGGCCCGGACGAGAAACGTCAGTTACCAAATTTACATTACCATTGGAATTTATTCGAGCCCTAGGTACTAATGCGTTTGCTGAAACAAAAGCTAACTCCGGTTCTACACAATCGTTACTGCGCCGGGGAGGTGGAACATAATGCTCAGCCCTAAACTTCTTGGCTTCTAACTTTAAACACTCCTCTTCAAGTTCAATGAGTGAATTTACCGTTCCTAACTGAGTGATATAAAACGGGGCCAAATTTCGAGTAATAATATCAAATTTAACTGGCTCGGTAGCGTCACCATATCGCCTAAACAGCGCTTGCATTGTGGATAGATATTCAATGATCCCTTCCGATGGATCTTGTGTTCGGTCTAGGATTTCTTTAAATAAGCGCGCCCGATAATCAGGAGGTTCAAAGTGTCTGCGCAATAATTCCGACAAACTTTTCCAATCGTCGAACCTATGTCTATTTGCACGATACCATACAAGCGCTTTTCCTGAGAACAGGTCGATGGTTGAAGCGAATAGTTCACCCTCCGTCAAACCACGAGCGAGTCGAAGTTCTTCAACACGCTCTAAGAAATTATACACTGAGCAAGTCTTTTCCCCATTAAACGTTATTCCCCATTTCTCTACACGAGTCCTAGTTAAAGGAATACTAGCTGTGACATTCGTCTCTGTATTTACCCTTGATTCAACCTGAGTTCGTTCTACCGTCTCTAGTCTAAATTGATCTAATAAGTACAAGGTTTCTACTAACAAGTTGACTAGTTCTTTACGTTGTTCTTCAGTCACATCCGTATTCAAAATATAATTGAGTCGATAATTCAAGTGAAATAATCTCGATTGCGCCCGGGAATGTTCAGCCTCATTGTTACTCTTCAGTGATTCCTTAATTTCCGTTATATATTTGCTAATGATAGTCTTTTCGGAATCAAAAATAAGTTCCATTTCTATTTCACTACCCGATTTACCGTCCATAAAAACTACTTGTCGTAGCACACTTCTCAAACAATCCACCGTTTTCGAATCATCCACCGGAATACCTCTACTTTTTAGTTCAAATATCAACATTTCTTTTAACAAATCACCCACTTGCATTTTTGGTTCCATTTTGAAGGAGAGACGAGTTTACAAAACCACCAATATATAACAAATCTTATCAAAGTTTACAAAGAAACTAAATCTCTCAACCAACATCTATTATTCTCTTCACGAGCCCCAGACGTTGTGCGCCAATTTGTAACGCTCTCTTTAGTAATTATAATTTTATATTGTTGAATTATTTAAAAGAGAACGAACAATTGCCACGACTAGCTCTGCGTGCAATGAGTTCCCTTTGTTTGATTTATCAATTCCTGGGTCGTGGGGAGAATTCAATTAACGTTCAAACGAATGATGATGGTTACACTGAGATTTAATTCCAGTTATAGGTTATACATACATTTTCGATCAACACATTAACAGAAGAAATAAGCCGCATTAATAAATTCGGTATACCATAAATTCACTTACGCCTATAAGGAGGCAACCAACTATACACTAGACTAACCAGCGAAAATAATGTCTATGACCTTATCCAAATTGACTTCGTAATTGTTATGGTCGCTTCGCTAACATAACCCTAATGTTACGTTACCCTGAGTTAACTGTTCTCTACAGGGAACGCCTACCGAACAACGGTTTACGGTTAACTGTGGGCAACGTAAACAAGCAAAAGAAAATAGTGTTACTAACAGTCCTTCAGAAGATGCAACAAATCAAATGTACAGATACTTCACTTATAAGTGTCACTATAAATTGGTCGACCAATATAAAAAAACGATACCTGATCAGGGTTTATCGGCTTGTCGAAGAGAGGCGCACTCACGCAGGCTCTATCGCCCTCGTGCGTAGGGGGTCCTGTTGACTGGCCACGTTCGTTGTCGGATATAGCCACACTGCAGGTCGTAAAGGCTTTGGCGCTGAAGTCGGAAGTTGATGATCCAAGGAACGCCGTTCAAGCACGTTCGTGTTTCCCTATTCACTGGTCTACACTTCACTATACAAATTTACTAGGCAACTGATCAATAGAAGTACGCAGACTTCTTGTTTACTTCACTTCAAACATTAACCTCTAAATCAGATGACCTTCACCCAGTGCCAAGCTACCAACTTTCAAGTTAACCTCAAATTCCGGCTAAATTGAACGTGGTTCGGCGCTGACCGCTTGGTCCTTTCTGCTCGTCCCTTCTCTCAAAATTTACCATCTCTACCGTTGCCTACGCGTGGTACGGCGCTCTCATTGGTTCCCCACCTATCACACCATATCACGCTCTACGCTCGTGGTCGCATATTTTCGGAATGTAATGTTGACTTAGGCTCTTCGCCCTTTACCGCGAGGGGGGAATAATTAACATTATCTTTACACGGGAATATCTCCAATAGTTTCCCATCCCCAACTTTGATTTTAGTGTCTCTATAAAGGTTCATTCCGAGGCTAACTCAAGGTGAAATTCGGAATTGATCCGTTATCGCGGGGACGAGTAATTAGCTCCGCATCATTTACTTGCCTATAACCGAGCGATTTCCGGCGTCCAGAGCCGTACTAAAAAAGTAACCGTTACAATCGTTAGTGTTATTTCTAAAACTTCGTTACACCTCAAATAAACGGTCCATGAAATAAAACATCAATAATCACGCGAACTAATCACCGTAGAAACATTAATTAATTTGTTATGATTTTTTATATCAATCGTTAGTCTTAATTCCAAAACATCGTCTAAATTATCTAAAAAATCCCTCAAAATAATTATTCATATCTCAAAACCCGTGTGAGATATCAAAACGAAATGCCATACACGCACAAGAAACTTTGTATAATAATTACACAGACTTTTATCATTAAACAAACGTTGATAAATTTTATATGATTTTTTTATGAACTAATAAAGTCGTCACGCCTCATAACTCATATCTCAGAAACCCTTTGAGGTATCAAACTGAAACTTCATACGCACATGAAAGAAACTCCACTTAATTGTCAAGTTGAGTTTCATCACCATAGAACCCTTAATAAATTTGATATGAATTATTTTAGTCAGTCGTGCGTGTTAATTCCAAAACTTTACTATTTTTCGAACAAACGTTTTTTTTTACCTCTCCCTTTAGAGGTAAATAATAAGTGCATTCACAAATTTGATATCATTTTTAGTAGTAGTAGTTAAAGTGAGGTTATGTACGGAATATTAACGCTGAACCGGCCCGTATACTCTACTATTATTAATTTTGGACAATTCCAAAGGAAGTGTAGATATGAAATTACAAACGGATTCGTAATTACTAATTACAATCCCTGCGCATGTAATTGCGATTAGCAATACATTTGTAAGTACGTCTCGTGGGCGAAAAACGATCAACAACAATCCTAATTGTATAAGTAGCCTGCGGTTTATTATAAAAGCCGACGAATCTAATTATATTGATAAAGTGTTCCACAATAATAATTCCATAAAAATAATCCTAGAGGATCACTACAGCCAGCTTTTATTACACACGCACAGCATCGCACGTGAATAAATCTTTACAAATTTATTCAGTATTACTACTTTATTTATAAAACTACTTATCTAAGGTAAAAGCGGTCTAACACAAAGACCGGATTGACGTCAGGACGGGATTGAGAGGCAAATACGGAAAATTTAAGTTTCGTAATTAAATAATGTAACTTTGGATTACATTTTTGCCGTCGCCGAATTGTCGAAATTTACTTAGTAACGTATTAATGTAATTATAAGAATGCGTACTTACATCACCTCCGAAATGTTTCAGGCGCGTTTAAAAAATTATTATGCGATCATGGCGAGTACGCGCTTGATTATAAATACTTCAAGATAATGCGCGACACGTGAAACGTTTAGGTAAATTGGAATTTCGCGATAAGATACGTGGGTACCTACCTGGGCCAAGGGTGTTTCGGAGCTCAATGGGAACTTCCCAAATATTTGCACAATTTAGTTAAATTACTGCAAATGGAAAGGTACGCAATGATAAGTACCGATGTAAACATACCCACTTAGTACTTACTCACCCACCGCGGCGAAAGTAAACAATCTAACCTGTTCAATAACAATTATTGTTACATGCATTCCTCGTCCATGTGGAAGAAACGTGCGAATCTAATAAAGCGAAAATCTGAACGCTTGCCAAAGCCGGATTTATTACCTATGAGCCTATATTGGTTATTTTCCAGAACATAAACCGATAAAAATCTGTTAAGTACTGTACTGTTGATTTTAAGTTCGGACGATTAGCTAATCTTTATATTTGTGATATGCAAAGCAAAAGTATAACAATGCGGAAAGTTTAGCTGGATTAAATCTTGTAATAATCTATAAATAAATTTAATTTTTTTTATGCGACAGTATACCAAGTGACATATCTTTTTAAGTATTAAATCAGGTTAATTTAATTACTTATTTGGACACCGTTGCTTTCTCATTTGATGAAATCTATTTGCCATGAATTTGATCCAGAAACTCCCAGTTCGCCAAGCTCATACTCATCTTGTATTTGCCTTAAAAGGATGGTCCAGATGGTCCAGGAATTAACAAAAGATGAAAGATAGATTGGTAGACGCTATGCTATTTTGGGGGAGCTCTAAACTTTGTTTCAGAATAAAATTGAAAGTCTGGAGAACAAGGAGAAGTTTCAATCAGACTTTGTATTCTGGAAAAAGTTGTAATGAACTTTAACCTTTCCTGGAGAACTTTGGCGAAGACTGAAATTTGTTTCAAATTCTAGAATTGTTGGAGGTAGATTGAAAACACTAAGCTTTTTTGGGGAGCTCTAAACTTTGTTTCAGAATAAAATTGAAGTTACTTTGTTATCTAGAGAAAAAGTAGAAATTTCAACCAGGCTTTGTATTATAGAAAAGGTTGTAATGAACTCTATTTTGTGCAAGATTGAAAAATAAAGTTCGTTTTCTGGAAAACAATGGCAAAGATTGAACTTTCTTTTGAATTCTAGAAAGTTTGTGGCAGACTGAAAGAAATTCCTATTTGGTGAAGGTGAAATTTTGAATCAGGGAAAAGAGTGAACATACTTTGTTTCCTGGGGTAGAAAAAGACGTTTCAATAAACTTTGTTTTGTGGAAAAGGTTAAAACGAACTCTATTAATGTACAAGCTTGAATCAGATTTATTTTTTGGAGAACTTTGGAAAAGATTGAACTTCGTTTTGAATCCTAGACAGTTTTGGGCAGTCTGAAAGACGCTGTGCTCTTTTGGGTAGCTCGAAACTTTGGTTCGGAAAAAGAATTGAAGTTACTTTGTTGTCTGCAGAGTAAGGAGACGGTTCAGGAAAGCTTTGTATTCTAGAAAAGGTTGTAATGAACTTTATGTTGTATAAGACTGAAAGATAAGGTTTAGTTCTCTGGAGAACACTGGCAAAGATTGAACTTTGTTTTGAATTCTAGACAATTTGGGGTAGATTGAAAGAAACTCCTATTTGGTGAAGGTGAAATTTTGTATCAGGGAAAAGAGTGAACATACTATGTTTCCTGGGGTAGAAAAAGACGTTTCAATAAACTTTGTTTTGTGGAAAAGGTTAAAACGAACTCTATTAATGTACAAGCTTGAATCAGATTTATTTTTTGGAGAACTTTGGCAAAGATTGAACTTCGTTTTGAATCCTAGACAGTTTGGGGCAGTCTGAAAGACGCTGTGCTCTTTTGGGTAGCTCGAAACTTTGGTTCGGAAAAAGAATTGAAGTTACTTTGTTGTCTGCAGAGTAAGGAGACGGTTCAGGAAAGCTTTGTATTCTAGAAAAGGTTGTAATGAACTTTATGTTGTATAAGACTGAAAGATAAGGTTAAGTTCTCTGGAGAACACTGGCAAAGATTGAACTTTGTTTTGAATTCTAGACAATTTGGGGCAGATTGAAAGACGCTACGCTATTTTGGGAGAGCTTGAAACTTTGTTTCAGAAAAAAATTTAAGTTACTTTGTTGTCTGAAGAATAAGAAGTTTCCAGTTAGGTTTTTGTATTCTGGAAAATTTGTAATGAACTTTATTCCTGTATAAGATTGAAAGATAAGGTTCGTTTCCTGGAGAACTTTGGCGAAGACTGAAATTTGTTTTAAATTCTAGACTTGTTTGAGGTAGATTGAAAACACTACGCTTTCTTGGGGAGCTCTAAACTTTGTTTCAGAATAAAATTGAAGTTACTTTGTTGTCTGGAGAAAAAGTAGAAGTTTCAACCAGGCTTTGTATTATAGAAAAGGTTGTAATGAACTTTATTTTGTGCAAGATTGAAAAATGAAATTCGTTTTCTGGAGAACAATGGCAAAGATTGAACTCTGTTTTGAATTCTAGACAATTTGGGGCAGATTGAAAGAAACTCCTATTTGGGGAAGGTGAAATTTTGTATCAGAGAAAAGAGTGAACATACTTTGTTTCCTGGGGTAGAAAAAGACGTTTCAATAAACTTTGTTTTGTGGAAAAGGTTAAAACGAACTCTATTAATGTACAAGCTTGAATCAGATTTATTTTTTGGAGAACTTTGGAAAAGATTGAACTTCGTTTTGAATCCTAGACAGTTTTGGGCAGTCTGAAAGACGCTGTGCTCTTTTGGGTAGCTCGAAACTTTGGTTCGGAAAAAGAATTGAAGTTACTTTGTTGTCTGCAGAGTAAGGAGACGGTTCAGGAAAGCTTTGTATTCTAGAAAAGGTTGTAATGAACTTTATGTTGTATAAGACTGAAAGATAAGGTTAAGTTCTCTGGAGAACACTGGCAAAGATTGAACTTTGTTTTGAATTCTAGACAATTTGGGGCAGATTGAAAGACGCTACGCTATTTTGGGAGAGCTTGAAACTTTGTTTCAGAAAAAAATTTAAGTTACTTTGTTGTCTGAAGAATAAGAAGTTTCCAGTTAGGTTTTTGTATTCTGGAAAATTTGTAATGAACTTTATTCCTGTATAAGATTGAAAGATAAGGTTCGTTTCCTGGAGAACTTTGGCGAAGACTGAAATTTGTTTTAAATTCTAGACTTGTTTGAGGTAGATTGAAAACACTACGCTTTCTTGGGGAGCTCTAAACTTTGTTTCAGAATAAAATTGAAGTTACTTTGTTATTTAGAGAAAAAGTAGAAGTTTCAACCAGGCTTTGTATTATAGAAAAGGTTGTAATGAACTTTATTTTGTGCAAGATTGAAAAATGAAATTCGTTTTCTGGAGAACAATGGCAAAGATTGAACTCTGTTTTGAATTCTAGACAATTTGGGGCAGATTGAAAGAAACTCCTATTTGGGGAAGGTGAAATTTTGTATCAGAGAAAAGAGTGAACATACTTTGTTTCCTGGGGTAGAAAAAGACGTTTCAATAAACTTTGTTTTGTGGAAAAGGTTAAAACGAACTCTATTAATGTACAAGCTTGAATCAGATTTATTTTTTGGAGAACTTTGGAAAAGATTGAACTTCGTTTTGAATCCTAGACAGTTTTGGGCAGTCTGAAAGACGCTGTGCTCTTTTGGGTAGCTCGAAACTTTGGTTCGGAAAAAGAATTGAAGTTACTTTGTTGTCTGCAGAGTAAGGAGACGGTTCAGGAAAGCTTTGTATTCTAGAAAAGGTTGTAATGAACTTTATGTTGTATAAGACTGAAAGATAAGGTTAAGTTCTCTGGAGAACACTGGCAAAGATTGAACTTTGTTTTGAATTCTAGACAATTTGGGGCAGATTGAAAGACGCTACGCTATTTTGGGAGAGCTTGAAACTTTGTTTCAGAAAAAAATTTAAGTTACTTTGTTGTCTGAAGAATAAGAAGTTTCCAGTTAGGTTTTTGTATTCTGGAAAATTTGTAATGAACTTTATTCCTGTATAAGATTGAAAGATAAGGTTCGTTTCCTGGAGAACTTTGGCGAAGACTGAAATTTGTTTTAAATTCTAGACTTGTTTGAGGTAGATTGAAAACACTACGCTTTCTTGGGGAGCTCTAAACTTTGTTTCAGAATAAAATTGAAGTTACTTTGTTGTCTGGAGAAAAAGTAGAAGTTTCAACCAGGCTTTGTATTATAGAAAAGGTTGTAATGAACTTTATTTTGTGCAAGATTGAAAAATGAAATTCGTTTTCTGGAGAACAATGGCAAAGATTGAACTCTGTTTTGAATTCTAGACAATTTGGGGCAGATTGAAAGAAACTCCTATTTGGGGAAGGTGAAATTTTGTATCAGAGAAAAGAGTGAACATACTTTGTTTCCTGGGGTAGAAAAAGACGTTTCAATAAACTTTGTTTTGTGGAAAAGGTTAAAACGAACTCTATTAATGTACAAGCTTGAATCAGATTTATTTTTTGGAGAACTTTGGAAAAGATTGAACTTCGTTTTGAATCCTAGACAGTTTTGGGCAGTCTGAAAGACGCTGTGCTCTTTTGGGTAGCTCGAAACTTTGGTTCGGAAAAAGAATTGAAGTTACTTTGTTGTCTGCAGAGTAAGGAGACGGTTCAGGAAAGCTTTGTATTCTAGAAAAGGTTGTAATGAACTTTATGTTGTATAAGACTGAAAGATAAGGTTAAGTTCTCTGGAGAACACTGGCAAAGATTGAACTTTGTTTTGAATTCTAGACAATTTGGGGCAGATTGAAAGACGCTACGCTATTTTGGGAGAGCTTGAAACTTTGTTTCAGAAAAAAATTTAAGTTACTTTGTTGTCTGAAGAATAAGAAGTTTCCAGTTAGGTTTTTGTATTCTGGAAAATTTGTAATGAACTTTATTCCTGTATAAGATTGAAAGATAAGGTTCGTTTCCTGGAGAACTTTGGCGAAGACTGAAATTTGTTTTAAATTCTAGACTTGTTTGAGGTAGATTGAAAACACTACGCTTTCTTGGGGAGCTCTAAACTTTGTTTCAGAATAAAATTGAAGTTACTTTGTTATTTAGAGAAAAAGTAGAAGTTTCAACCAGGCTTTGTATTATAGAAAAGGTTGTAATGAACTTTATTTTGTGCAAGATTGAAAAATGAAATTCGTTTTCTGGAGAACAATGGCAAAGATTGAACTCTGTTTTGAATTCTAGACAATTTGGGGCAGATTGAAAGAAACTCCTATTTGGGGAAGGTGAAATTTTGTATCAGAGAAAAGAGTGAACATACTTTGTTTCCTGGGGTAGAAAAAGACGTTTCAATAAACTTTGTTTTGTGGAAAAGGTTAAAACGAACTCTATTAATGTACAAGCTTGAATCAGATTTATTTTTTGGAGAACTTTGGAAAAGATTGAACTTCGTTTTGAATCCTAGACAGTTTTGGGCAGTCTGAAAGACGCTGTGCTCTTTTGGGTAGCTCGAAACTTTGGTTCGGAAAAAGAATTGAAGTTACTTTGTTGTCTGCAGAGTAAGGAGACGGTTCAGGAAAGCTTTGTATTCTAGAAAAGGTTGTAATGAACTTTATGTTGTATAAGACTGAAAGATAAGGTTAAGTTCTCTGGAGAACACTGGCAAAGATTGAACTTTGTTTTGAATTCTAGACAATTTGGGGCAGATTGAAAGACGCTACGCTATTTTGGGAGAGCTTGAAACTTTGTTTCAGAAAAAAATTTAAGTTACTTTGTTGTCTGAAGAATAAGAAGTTTCCAGTTAGGTTTTTGTATTCTGGAAAATTTGTAATGAACTTTATTCCTGTATAAGATTGAAAGATAAGGTTCGTTTCCTGGAGAACTTTGGCGAAGACTGAAATTTGTTTTAAATTCTAGACTTGTTTGAGGTAGATTGAAAACACTACGCTTTCTTGGGGAGCTCTAAACTTTGTTTCAGAATAAAATTGAAGTTACTTTGTTATTTAGAGAAAAAGTAGAAGTTTCAACCAGGCTTTGTATTATAGAAAAGGTTGTAATGAACTTTATTTTGTGCAAGATTGAAAAATGAAATTCGTTTTCTGGAGAACAATGGCAAAGATTGAACTCTGTTTTGAATTCTAGACAATTTGGGGCAGATTGAAAGAAACTCCTATTTGGGGAAGGTGAAATTTTGTATCAGAGAAAAGAGTGAACATACTTTGTTTCCTGGGGTAGAAAAAGACGTTTCAATAAACTTTGTTTTGTGGAAAAGGTTAAAACGAACTCTATTAATGTACAAGCTTGAATCAGATTTATTTTTTGGAGAACTTTGGAAAAGATTGAACTTCGTTTTGAATCCTAGACAGTTTTGGGCAGTCTGAAAGACGCTGTGCTCTTTTGGGTAGCTCGAAACTTTGGTTCGGAAAAAGAATTGAAGTTACTTTGTTGTCTGCAGAGTAAGGAGACGGTTCAGGAAAGCTTTGTATTCTAGAAAAGGTTGTAATGAACTTTATGTTGTATAAGACTGAAAGATAAGGTTAAGTTCTCTGGAGAACACTGGCAAAGATTGAACTTTGTTTTGAATTCTAGACAATTTGGGGCAGATTGAAAGACGCTACGCTATTTTGGGAGAGCTTGAAACTTTGTTTCAGAAAAAAATTTAAGTTACTTTGTTGTCTGAAGAATAAGAAGTTTCCAGTTAGGTTTTTGTATTCTGGAAAATTTGTAATGAACTTTATTCCTGTATAAGATTGAAAGATAAGGTTCGTTTCCTGGAGAACTTTGGCGAAGACTGAAATTTGTTTTAAATTCTAGACTTGTTTGAGGTAGATTGAAAACACTACGCTTTCTTGGGGAGCTCTAAACTTTGTTTCAGAATAAAATTGAAGTTACTTTGTTGTCTGGAGAAAAAGTAGAAGTTTCAACCAGGCTTTGTATTATAGAAAAGGTTGTAATGAACTTTATTTTGTGCAAGATTGAAAAATGAAATTCGTTTTCTGGAGAACAATGGCAAAGATTGAACTCTGTTTTGAATTCTAGACAATTTGGGGCAGATTGAAAGAAACTCCTATTTGGGGAAGGTGAAATTTTGTATCAGAGAAAAGAGTGAACATACTTTGTTTCCTGGGGTAGAAAAAGACGTTTCAATAAACTTTGTTTTGTGGAAAAGGTTAAAACGAACTCTATTAATGTACAAGCTTGAATCAGATTTATTTTTTGGAGAACTTTGGAAAAGATTGAACTTCGTTTTGAATCCTAGACAGTTTTGGGCAGTCTGAAAGACGCTGTGCTCTTTTGGGTAGCTCGAAACTTTGGTTCGGAAAAAGAATTGAAGTTACTTTGTTGTCTGCAGAGTAAGGAGACGGTTCAGGAAAGCTTTGTATTCTAGAAAAGGTTGTAATGAACTTTATGTTGTATAAGACTGAAAGATAAGGTTAAGTTCTCTGGAGAACACTGGCAAAGATTGAACTTTGTTTTGAATTCTAGACAATTTGGGGCAGATTGAAAGACGCTACGCTATTTTGGGAGAGCTTGAAACTTTGTTTCAGAAAAAAATTTAAGTTACTTTGTTGTCTGAAGAATAAGAAGTTTCCAGTTAGGTTTTTGTATTCTGGAAAATTTGTAATGAACTTTATTCCTGTATAAGATTGAAAGATAAGGTTCGTTTCCTGGAGAACTTTGGCGAAGACTGAAATTTGTTTTAAATTCTAGACTTGTTTGAGGTAGATTGAAAACACTACGCTTTCTTGGGGAGCTCTAAACTTTGTTTCAGAATAAAATTGAAGTTACTTTGTTATTTAGAGAAAAAGTAGAAGTTTCAACCAGGCTTTGTATTATAGAAAAGGTTGTAATGAACTTTATTTTGTGCAAGATTGAAAAATGAAATTCGTTTTCTGGAGAACAATGGCAAAGATTGAACTCTGTTTTGAATTCTAGACAATTTGGGGCAGATTGAAAGAAACTCCTATTTGGGGAAGGTGAAATTTTGTATCAGAGAAAAGAGTGAACATACTTTGTTTCCTGGGGTAGAAAAAGACGTTTCAATAAACTTTGTTTTGTGGAAAAGGTTAAAACGAACTCTATTAATGTACAAGCTTGAATCAGATTTATTTTTTGGAGAACTTTGGAAAAGATTGAACTTCGTTTTGAATCCTAGACAGTTTTGGGCAGTCTGAAAGACGCTGTGCTCTTTTGGGTAGCTCGAAACTTTGGTTCGGAAAAAGAATTGAAGTTACTTTGTTGTCTGCAGAGTAAGGAGACGGTTCAGGAAAGCTTTGTATTCTAGAAAAGGTTGTAATGAACTTTATGTTGTATAAGACTGAAAGATAAGGTTAAGTTCTCTGGAGAACACTGGCAAAGATTGAACTTTGTTTTGAATTCTAGACAATTTGGGGCAGATTGAAAGACGCTACGCTATTTTGGGAGAGCTTGAAACTTTGTTTCAGAAAAAAATTTAAGTTACTTTGTTGTCTGAAGAATAAGAAGTTTCCAGTTAGGTTTTTGTATTCTGGAAAATTTGTAATGAACTTTATTCCTGTATAAGATTGAAAGATAAGGTTCGTTTCCTGGAGAACTTTGGCGAAGACTGAAATTTGTTTTAAATTCTAGACTTGTTTGAGGTAGATTGAAAACACTACGCTTTCTTGGGGAGCTCTAAACTTTGTTTCAGAATAAAATTGAAGTTACTTTGTTGTCTGGAGAAAAAGTAGAAGTTTCAACCAGGCTTTGTATTATAGAAAAGGTTGTAATGAACTTTATTTTGTGCAAGATTGAAAAATGAAATTCGTTTTCTGGAGAACAATGGCAAAGATTGAACTCTGTTTTGAATTCTAGACAATTTGGGGCAGATTGAAAGAAACTCCTATTTGGGGAAGGTGAAATTTTGTATCAGAGAAAAGAGTGAACATACTTTGTTTCCTGGGGTAGAAAAAGACGTTTCAATAAACTTTGTTTTGTGGAAAAGGTTAAAACGAACTCTATTAATGTACAAGCTTGAATCAGATTTATTTTTTGGAGAACTTTGGAAAAGATTGAACTTCGTTTTGAATCCTAGACAGTTTTGGGCAGTCTGAAAGACGCTGTGCTCTTTTGGGTAGCTCGAAACTTTGGTTCGGAAAAAGAATTGAAGTTACTTTGTTGTCTGCAGAGTAAGGAGACGGTTCAGGAAAGCTTTGTATTCTAGAAAAGGTTGTAATGAACTTTATGTTGTATAAGACTGAAAGATAAGGTTAAGTTCTCTGGAGAACACTGGCAAAGATTGAACTTTGTTTTGAATTCTAGACAATTTGGGGCAGATTGAAAGACGCTACGCTATTTTGGGAGAGCTTGAAACTTTGTTTCAGAAAAAAATTTAAGTTACTTTGTTGTCTGAAGAATAAGAAGTTTCCAGTTAGGTTTTTGTATTCTGGAAAATTTGTAATGAACTTTATTCCTGTATAAGATTGAAAGATAAGGTTCGTTTCCTGGAGAACTTTGGCGAAGACTGAAATTTGTTTTAAATTCTAGACTTGTTTGAGGTAGATTGAAAACACTACGCTTTCTTGGGGAGCTCTAAACTTTGTTTCAGAATAAAATTGAAGTTACTTTGTTATTTAGAGAAAAAGTAGAAGTTTCAACCAGGCTTTGTATTATAGAAAAGGTTGTAATGAACTTTATTTTGTGCAAGATTGAAAAATGAAATTCGTTTTCTGGAGAACAATGGCAAAGATTGAACTCTGTTTTGAATTCTAGACAATTTGGGGCAGATTGAAAGAAACTCCTATTTGGGGAAGGTGAAATTTTGTATCAGAGAAAAGAGTGAACATACTTTGTTTCCTGGGGTAGAAAAAGACGTTTCAATAAACTTTGTTTTGTGGAAAAGGTTAAAACGAACTCTATTAATGTACAAGCTTGAATCAGATTTATTTTTTGGAGAACTTTGGAAAAGATTGAACTTCGTTTTGAATCCTAGACAGTTTTGGGCAGTCTGAAAGACGCTGTGCTCTTTTGGGTAGCTCGAAACTTTGGTTCGGAAAAAGAATTGAAGTTACTTTGTTGTCTGCAGAGTAAGGAGACGGTTCAGGAAAGCTTTGTATTCTAGAAAAGGTTGTAATGAACTTTATGTTGTATAAGACTGAAAGATAAGGTTAAGTTCTCTGGAGAACACTGGCAAAGATTGAACTTTGTTTTGAATTCTAGACAATTTGGGGCAGATTGAAAGACGCTACGCTATTTTGGGAGAGCTTGAAACTTTGTTTCAGAAAAAAATTTAAGTTACTTTGTTGTCTGAAGAATAAGAAGTTTCCAGTTAGGTTTTTGTATTCTGGAAAATTTGTAATGAACTTTATTCCTGTATAAGATTGAAAGATAAGGTTCGTTTCCTGGAGAACTTTGGCGAAGACTGAAATTTGTTTTAAATTCTAGACTTGTTTGAGGTAGATTGAAAACACTACGCTTTCTTGGGGAGCTCTAAACTTTGTTTCAGAATAAAATTGAAGTTACTTTGTTGTCTGGAGAAAAAGTAGAAGTTTCAACCAGGCTTTGTATTATAGAAAAGGTTGTAATGAACTTTATTTTGTGCAAGATTGAAAAATGAAATTCGTTTTCTGGAGAACAATGGCAAAGATTGAACTCTGTTTTGAATTCTAGACAATTTGGGGCAGATTGAAAGAAACTCCTATTTGGGGAAGGTGAAATTTTGTATCAGAGAAAAGAGTGAACATACTTTGTTTCCTGGGGTAGAAAAAGACGTTTCAATAAACTTTGTTTTGTGGAAAAGGTTAAAACGAACTCTATTAATGTACAAGCTTGAATCAGATTTATTTTTTGGAGAACTTTGGAAAAGATTGAACTTCGTTTTGAATCCTAGACAGTTTTGGGCAGTCTGAAAGACGCTGTGCTCTTTTGGGTAGCTCGAAACTTTGGTTCGGAAAAAGAATTGAAGTTACTTTGTTGTCTGCAGAGTAAGGAGACGGTTCAGGAAAGCTTTGTATTCTAGAAAAGGTTGTAATGAACTTTATGTTGTATAAGACTGAAAGATAAGGTTAAGTTCTCTGGAGAACACTGGCAAAGATTGAACTTTGTTTTGAATTCTAGACAATTTGGGGCAGATTGAAAGACGCTACGCTATTTTGGGAGAGCTTGAAACTTTGTTTCAGAAAAAAATTTAAGTTACTTTGTTGTCTGAAGAATAAGAAGTTTCCAGTTAGGTTTTTGTATTCTGGAAAATTTGTAATGAACTTTATTCCTGTATAAGATTGAAAGATAAGGTTCGTTTCCTGGAGAACTTTGGCGAAGACTGAAATTTGTTTTAAATTCTAGACTTGTTTGAGGTAGATTGAAAACACTACGCTTTCTTGGGGAGCTCTAAACTTTGTTTCAGAATAAAATTGAAGTTACTTTGTTATTTAGAGAAAAAGTAGAAGTTTCAACCAGGCTTTGTATTATAGAAAAGGTTGTAATGAACTTTATTTTGTGCAAGATTGAAAAATGAAATTCGTTTTCTGGAGAACAATGGCAAAGATTGAACTCTGTTTTGAATTCTAGACAATTTGGGGCAGATTGAAAGAAACTCCTATTTGGGGAAGGTGAAATTTTGTATCAGAGAAAAGAGTGAACATACTTTGTTTCCTGGGGTAGAAAAAGACGTTTCAATAAACTTTGTTTTGTGGAAAAGGTTAAAACGAACTCTATTAATGTACAAGCTTGAATCAGATTTATTTTTTGGAGAACTTTGGAAAAGATTGAACTTCGTTTTGAATCCTAGACAGTTTTGGGCAGTCTGAAAGACGCTGTGCTCTTTTGGGTAGCTCGAAACTTTGGTTCGGAAAAAGAATTGAAGTTACTTTGTTGTCTGCAGAGTAAGGAGACGGTTCAGGAAAGCTTTGTATTCTAGAAAAGGTTGTAATGAACTTTATGTTGTATAAGACTGAAAGATAAGGTTAAGTTCTCTGGAGAACACTGGCAAAGATTGAACTTTGTTTTGAATTCTAGACAATTTGGGGCAGATTGAAAGACGCTACGCTATTTTGGGAGAGCTTGAAACTTTGTTTCAGAAAAAAATTTAAGTTACTTTGTTGTCTGAAGAATAAGAAGTTTCCAGTTAGGTTTTTGTATTCTGGAAAATTTGTAATGAACTTTATTCCTGTATAAGATTGAAAGATAAGGTTCGTTTCCTGGAGAACTTTGGCGAAGACTGAAATTTGTTTTAAATTCTAGACTTGTTTGAGGTAGATTGAAAACACTACGCTTTCTTGGGGAGCTCTAAACTTTGTTTCAGAATAAAATTGAAGTTACTTTGTTATTTAGAGAAAAAGTAGAAGTTTCAACCAGGCTTTGTATTATAGAAAAGGTTGTAATGAACTTTATTTTGTGCAAGATTGAAAAATGAAATTCGTTTTCTGGAGAACAATGGCAAAGATTGAACTCTGTTTTGAATTCTAGACAATTTGGGGCAGATTGAAAGAAACTCCTATTTGGGGAAGGTGAAATTTTGTATCAGAGAAAAGAGTGAACATACTTTGTTTCCTGGGGTAGAAAAAGACGTTTCAATAAACTTTGTTTTGTGGAAAAGGTTAAAACGAACTCTATTAATGTACAAGCTTGAATCAGATTTATTTTTTGGAGAACTTTGGAAAAGATTGAACTTCGTTTTGAATCCTAGACAGTTTTGGGCAGTCTGAAAGACGCTGTGCTCTTTTGGGTAGCTCGAAACTTTGGTTCGGAAAAAGAATTGAAGTTACTTTGTTGTCTGCAGAGTAAGGAGACGGTTCAGGAAAGCTTTGTATTCTAGAAAAGGTTGTAATGAACTTTATGTTGTATAAGACTGAAAGATAAGGTTTAGTTCTCTGGAGAACACTGGCAAAGATTGAACTTTGTTTTGAATTCTAGACAATTTGGGGCAGATTGAAAGAAACTCCTATTTGGGGAAGGTGTAATTTTGTATCAGGGAAAAGAGTGAACATACTTTGTTTCCTGGGGTAGAAAAAGACGTTTCAATAAACTTTGTTTTGTGGAAAAGGGTTAAAACAAACTCTATTAACGTACAAGCTTGAATCAGATTTGTTTTTTGGAGAACTTTGGCAAAGATTGAACTTCGATTTGAATTCTAGAAAGTTTGGGGCAGTCTGAAAGACGCTGTGCTCTTTCGGTAGCTCGAAACTTTGGTTCAGAAAAAGAATTGAAGTTACTATGTTGTCTGCAGAGTAAGGAGACGTTTCAGGAAGGCTTTGTATTCTAGAAAAGGTTGTAATGAACCTTATTTTGTATAAGACTGAAAGATAAGGTATAGTTCTTTAGAGAACACTGGCAAAGATTGAACTTTGTTTTGAATTCTAGACAATTTGGGGCAGACTGAAAGAAACTCCTATTTGGGGAAGGTGAAATTTTTTATCAGAGAAAAGAGTGAACATACTTTGTTTCCTGGGGTAGAAAAAGACGTTTCAATAAACTTTGTTTTGTGGAAAAGGTTAAAACGAACTCTATTAATGTACAAGCTTGAACCAGATTTATTTTTTGGAGAACTTTGGCAAAGATTGAACTTAGTTTTGAATCCTAGACAGTTTGGGGCAGTCTGAAAGACGCTGTGCTCTTTTGGGTAGCTCGAAACTTTGGTTCGGAAAAAGAATTGAAGTTACTTTGTTGTCTGCAGAGTAAGGAGACGTTTCAGGAAGGCTTTGTATTCTAGAAAAGGTTGTAATGAACCTTATTTTGTATAAAACTGAAAGATAAGGTATAGTTCTTTAGAGAACACTGGCAAAGATTGAACTTTGTTTTGAATTCTAGACAATTTGGGGCAGACTGAAAGAAACTCCTATTTGGGGAAGGTGAAATTTTGTATCAGAGAAAAGAGTGAACATACTTTGTTTCCTGGGGTAGAAAAAGACGTTTCAATAAACTTTGTTTTGTGGAAAAGGTTAAAACGAACTCTATTAATGTACAAGCTTGAACCAGATTTATTTTTTGGAGAACTTTGGCAAAGATTGAACTTAGTTTTGAATCCTAGACAGTTTGGGGCAGTCTGAAAGACGCTGTGCTCTTTTGGCAAGCTCTAAACTTTGTTTCAGAAAAAAAATTGAAGTTACTTTGTTGTCTGGAGAGTAAGGAGACGTTTCAGGAAGGCTTTGTATTCTGGAAAAGGTTGTAATGAACTTTATTTTATACAAGACTGAAAGATAAGGTTTAGTTCTCTGGAGAACACTGGCAAAGATTGAACTTTGTTTTGAATTCCAGACAATTTGGGGCAGATTGAAAGACGCTACGCTATTTTGGGAGAGCTTGAAACTTTGTTTCCGAAAAAAATTGAAGTTACTCTGTTGTCTGAAGAATAAGAAGTTTCCAGTTAGGTTTTTGTATTCTGGAAAATTTGTAATGAACTTTATTCCTGTATAAGATTGAAAGATAAGGTTCGTTTCCTGGAGAACTTTGGCGAAGACTGAAATTTGTTTTAAATTCTAGACTTGTTTGAGGTAGATTGAAAACACTACGCTTTCTTGGGGAGCTCTAAACTTTGTTTCAGAATAAAATTGAAGTTACTTTGTTGTCTGGAGAAAAACAAGTTTCAATCAGGCTTTGCATTCTAGAAAAGGTTGTAATGAACTTTATTTTGTATAAGACAAAGATAAGGTTCGTTTTCTGGAGAACACTGGCAAAGATTGAACTTTGTTTTGAATTCTAGACAATTTGGGGCAGATTGAAAGAAACTATTTGGGGAAGGTGAAATTTTTTATCAGAGAAAAGAGTGAACATACTTTGTTTCCTGGGGTAAAAAAAGACGTTTCAATACCTAAACTTTGTTTTGTGGAAAAGGTTAAAACGAACTTTATTTATGTACAAGCTTGAAATCAGATTTGTTTTCTGGAGAACTTTGGCAAAGATTGAACTTTATTTTGAATTCTAGAAACTTTGGGTACGATTAAAAGACGCTGCGTGCTCTTTTGGGGAGCTCTAAACTTTGTTTCAAAAAAATTGAAGTTAGTTTGTTGTCTGGAGAAAAACAAGTTTCAATCAGGCTTTGTATTCTAGAAAAGGTCGTAATGAACTTTATTTTGTATAAGACTGAAAGATAAGGTTCGTTCTTTGGAGAACTTTGGCAAAGATTGGCTGTGCTTTTTGGGCAAAGTTGAAATTTTGTTTCAGGAGAAGACCGAAGTTACCTTGTTATCTGAAGAAAAAGGAAAAGATTTCAAAAAGCTCTCTACTTTGGAAAATTGTAAATACAACTTTGTTTCTGGCCTGCAAACTTTGAAATCTCCACAACTTTCAGATTCTAAGAACTATATGTATTTTAATAGCATTGTACACTGGAAAGATAAAAGAGATTCAGATTCACAGATTTTTTTAATGACTTTATCTAATTGTTTCTTATCAAGTTTTATAAGTACTTTGTATTCTATAAGATCCAGAAATATGTACATTCTTGAATTTGGAATTAGCATGCATTCAAAACGACGTGCAAGATAGAGTTTTTTGGACTTGACCGTAAGTATACTCTGTTTTTTTGTAATAATCTTCTGGTGTCGAAAAAAGATTTTCACATTCCTAGATTGCTAGAGTTAACAATTCCATCAGGTCTTAGATTGTCTAGAATCTGGAAATTGACTAGAATGCCAGGTACAAATCTTCTGGATTTTCTGGATAATTCACGCAATAAACAAAAATATACATTTTTTGGAATAATGAAATCCAAGTTTATAGAAGAGTTCACTGTTTAATTTCCGGAAAATCGACTAGAAGGTTAGTTTATTAACTGGTATTATGTAAATTGTATATAATATTAATTATTATTCAAATTGCAGATGAATGACAATTTTTTACTGATTAATTGTACTAAAATGCTTTAATTATAATCAGAAATGTAACCACCTTTTTCAAAATTTCGTAAATTCTTAAGAAAGATCATCAATGAAACGATTACCCAAATATTAATTTTCTCTTGTTAATTGTAACGATTAATAATATTATTAAAGTAAGTGTTAAATCGAAATGTGCTAAATGTCTCTATCAATTTAAAAAAAAAGTGCGAAATAAATCGTTACCTGCGTTAATTACCATTAATCTTCATAATTTGCATACCTCATGGAGGTCATGTTTAAATCATGCAAAAGTTAAATTTGGCGTGTAATTTGCGGTTTGTAATTAACATGATTATACCTGCTTGCATAAACCTGCCAAGGTATGAATTACATCACAGCCAACCACATATTGAAATTTCACTACACACCTGTCTTTTACTTAACGCAGAATAGGGTTCGTCAATGGAGGAAGTGATTTTTCTTCCTGGGACAATTTCTCCTTGAAAAACGCCATAACCGGCGAAAATGACGTACAAAATGTAATTCCAAAAATAGACGAAGCGGAAACCTTGGTACTTCAAGTTTTGGAGTTAAGTGATAAGGGAAATGTAAATGTAATTATTTATTACACAAAATGTGAGAGATATCGAGATAAGCTCCATCGATCAAAAGGGAAAACAAAGGAAACGTAAGGAAAGAAGTTGACAAGTCGAGAAGAATTCAAATACAAAGTTTCCCACCTATTTTCGAAACTTTGTCATTATTTTGCAGTAAATTTCGACACTTGCCGATCGAAACGAAACCTTATAAATTCGAGTCAGCTGATAATTCAGAACAAGATAAACACGCTTAATCGTAAAGTGCGTATTTACGCACACTCCTTTGGCCGAATTAAGTTTGGCGATCTAAAATACCCCATACATGATAGGCGGAATCTATTGTACCGCCAAACTAAACGAATAACGTTTGTTGCATCCAACAAACTAAATTTATGTATAGTTTGACTGGAAATTCCATGTTGCAATAAGAAATATGCAGTAATCCAACAACTAATCACAAACTTACTTACCAGATATTCCTCGTAAACTATCGTAGTGCGTACGATATCAAACACCCAACAACCTCACACTTCTATCACAACAAGTAAATTGTTACAATGAGTCCCCCTACTCGTATTTTGTTATATATATCGTGCATATTCACATGACATAGGAGCAGAGATGCTCATCGGGGAGCTACGTCACTAATTGTGAAAATACTCCGTGCTTTATCTCCTTTGTCGGGACAAATCGAGACTAATTTAAACGTTGGGGGTAATGTCAGTTACGGAAAGAGAGAGAGATAGAATTGTTTATGTTGTCGTAATGGGTTCCCCTTAAATTACAAAAATAATTTGTTTATTCATTGATTTTGAGTCCTCTCTATCGGTAATCAGAAGAATGTTTTTAATAGTGAAAGTATTGATTTGAGATGATATTTTAAATAATGGCCTCAGTATGGTAAATTTTATTTGATAAACAAAAAATTAGTCAAATAAGCACAAGTACAGTACTTATTTCCATTCCTGATGGAAGAGTGAATTCAAAACTTTTATCATATTCAATTTTAGACCTCCTATAGTCCCAAAGCGACTAAAGGTGGTTTGTGAAGGAATGATAATCTAAATCAGGCATGAGCAACCCGCGGCCCGCATGCGGCCCGCCAAGCTACTGCAATGCAAACCGCAAACCTATTCTTATTCAACTAATAAATAGAACGTCAAACGAGAAAACACACTCATAGTACAGTACAGTAACCTTACAGGATAGAATGTAATCTCTGTGGTCATAGAACAATATAGTAATCCTAAGTACTTGCTATTGTTGTTTGCTACATGTGTTTGAGTTTTTTATCCCATCCCTTATCTAAATGAACAAAGAAATAAATCTATAAACTCCAGAATTCTAGAATGGAGTGCCAGATGCTTCTCCATGGACATATAATGGCATCTAGACTCAAATCAAAAGTCCCTAAAGACGCTGGAAAGTCGTACAAGATTCTAAAATAAGTAGAATTTTGTACGGGAGTCATTTCCGCCAAAAGTTTGTTCTTACGAAAGATGTTTGGGTAACTCTTTAAGCATAATAAAACTTGAGTTGTTTGGGGATCTTATATCCAGATTTATTTGTCATTTGACATTGCTATTGTAACGTGAAATGTAAACAGCAGCGCGAAACGTGTTTACTCTTATCGGACCTCGGCGGCTTACCTCAAAGGAACGCCGCTACGCTTAATTAAGTCCCGGCAACATCTTATTCAGGAATGATTTATTACCTCCTAGACCTTTCTACATAAAAAAAGAACGTTTGAGTTATTTCAGGAACTATCGCGAATACAATTGAGGTGTATATAAGCGGGCTTGCGGTCGGAGAGATTAGATTAGACGTGAAGCCGCGAGTGAATAAATAAGGCGAAAGACGGACCAGTGAAATAAATTACATTTAAGAGTGATATAAATTAATTAGTTAGGAATTAGTTACGATAAATTAAGTAGTGTGTAGTGTATAATTAGGATAGTGTAAATAAATTAGAAATAAACGTTACACTATTAACTACGGAAATACAACTTTCTACATTTCTGGTGTTATACCATACGATAGAAGACACAAAGACTTAGAAAATAAAACCACAGTCAGAATTTCCTTTCATTTCCGCAATCTTTAAACTAATAATAATAAGAAAAGTAGAATAAAGCGGGTTCATTAAAGATTAGACCAGACGCAAATTTCCCAATGACGAATATGTGGGTAACACACAATATTTATTTTTGGTTGTTAAGGTGTTATGAAAAAACTGAACTTAACAAATGTGTCATAGGAATTTCATGAAATATTCATAAAATCCATACATTACTAATATCAGTAAGTTAAATAAATACCTAACGTATCATTATAACCAAATTGTTTTTTTTTTACTATCTTCCTGATTGGCATATTGCTGTTGTAATAAGAACGATATTACTTTATTGGATAAAAATAACAATCAAGCGTGTTTCTCACAATCATCCAATTTTATCATCCTAATTGAAGTAATTTTAAAAACGCAAAGCCTTGACTTTCCAATTTACAATCTATTACGAATCTATTTATTTCAAATATATTGAAGGAAAGATTCAGCAAAAACCTTCAAAAATGAATATTTTTTTGATTCACTTTCACACTTGTTGGATCTCGGACTGGAAGCTCCATCGAGATCGAGCACTACAATATTAGTTTTTGTTACATATTGGTACCTACTACTACTACAATTAACAAGTTTCTTTTAATTCACGCTAATATTGAATGTACGCATCACTTTTGCAATGTATAATAAGTAGGTGCACATACCTACATATTAGCACAGTCTAGGTCTATTTAAACTGTGATATTAGTAAGTATGCCTTCTCGCTAATTTCCGAACGGACAACGCGCGTCAGACGATAAAAAAAGCTGAGATAACTAATTGTGTGTGTGTGACTCGTTATCGCAAAACTAAAAATCAACTTTTTCTACATTGCACGCTCATTCGATTATCTAACTTTAGTTGAACCGGTTCGCGCCGGAATATGGACGTCCAACCGCACGGTTTGTACGAAACGAGAGATAATGAGCAGGAATTACCAAAGTAAATACCAGAGAGAGATCACTAGGCGAAAACGTGCTTACACGTATTAAACGAAACAGCGTTGAAGACCTATCGCAATGTGACGCGGCGATAAGGCCGAGGTTCAAAGTTTAGTAGAATACAAAGACAAAAGATCCTGGCTTGTAGTATTACTAGGAAAGTATACCTGCCTCAGTGGCCTAAAGATTACAAATTTCAAATTATGTACATACCTTAGGTATGCAATAACAAATACTTTTTCCTTTCCCAACCTTGTTCGTTCATTTAAAATACAAGTGAGGAAACAATCAATCATTTTAATAATCAATAACAGTCAATTAATTAATATGAATCTACTATCCATTTTAGGGCAAGGAATATTTGGACTACACAATACATCAAATCTATGGCATTGAAATTTAATGATGCCACTGTAGTAAGCGGTCTACCTATGTACCCATTCGCATAGCAGTTACTGTTCCTTCTCGCATTATTAAACAACGATTACACCTTTTACTTCCACTCACATGATCTATGACTCATTTGCTGTGCAAGAATTTGATGCTCAATTCAATGTCTCCAAGACTACCAAAAGACCAAACAAACACAAGGAAGAATGGTAAAAGACCCTGTGGGTAAGACCAAATAGAAAGTCCAAGAATGGAAACACTACACCAATACAAGCTTCCGAGACAAATTGAGTGAGTACCTTATGACGTATCACAGTAGTGACCAAAAAGATCACTTACTTCCAGTCAAGAGGCGACCAAATGAAAGGCAGCCACCTAGTCCGGAAAACTCTTAGTAGCATTTGAGATACACTAACCTCTTTCTAGAACTTTTCAACTAATTTATTTTGTAGGAGCAAAATTGTTAGGCAAGAAGTGAGAATGGGAGCAAAAATCTCCCCCAACCTCACCAGTATTACTCAGTTAATAAAAGGCATCCAGGCGTCCATACAACGTTTACTATAAGTAGATTTAATACCACAACAGCATCATTTCCAATGGGTGAAATTCAGCATATAGACCTATTGCATCGAAAAGGACATTGATATCTGCATACTCGTCCCACTTCTATTTAATAAATAATTACTCCCATTTCAACACAGCAATACTCACTACATAACCTTTTGTACCAATGGTCATGATGTCCAATAAACGTACTACACCATTTTATTCAAAAATGTGAATTTGACTAGCTTAACCGAGGTTAGCCAAAGGTGATTAAAGGAGCGGCCGATAGAATCCAAGTGTGTCTCCATCTAATGCATTTCATTACACATGCGTTAGACAAAGACAGATGGTTATGTGGAGCCTCCCGCTCTCTCTATCTGCCTCCTCTATATAATATTACCTCCATGGGCTTAAATGGGCGTCTTTCGGGCATGCGTATCAAGAATATCTCACGATGCAATAGATCTATCAAAAAATCACCAATTCAAACAATGTCGGCGCCTCCTTCCAGATCAAAAATCGTTGAATCAGGATTGCCTAAAATGGTTACGATAAGTAATATGTAACTTTATTGTTTCAATGAGAAATTACTCAACTGTAGTGTCGGTCACTCGACATCTTCAGGCCTGACGGGATGAGTAAGCGGAATCGTTGACTTACAATATACATCCCTTGACAACGCTTTCCTCATATCTGAAAAGTGTAATTAGATGGATTCATCATAACCCAAACCGAACGGGGTCATTACACAGCAACTAGAATATCTACAGAACATCTAAAGACTTTTATATGTATACTACCGTAGGCATCTTCATCGGGATCACCGGAGTAGTACTCGAGAACCGTCCTATACACGACATATCCTAAATTTTTGTACATATTGATGGCGACTTTATTACTGACCCTCACAAATAAATCAACGAAGTAACACTTCTTCCTAAAAATAAGGGAATGACACTTAGGCCCGATAAGAAGACTTGTACCCACTTTTCCGATATATCCTCCAGGAAACTCATGAGGGAACCGGCCACGCCGAGTCTCCGGAACTCCGGGGCGACCGTCAGTGCTGTAACGTGGCCGTGCCAGTTCTCTCCGATACCTTCGGCTTTGCCCATGACTGAAAGTTGCACCTTCAATTAAACTGTAACCAAAATATCGTCACTTACTGTATCCCATGATTTCGCCGCTGGGTGCTTCAGCGACTTGAAAGTATTCAGGCCAGTGCGCCAAATACTGCATGTAAAACGACAAACCGTACGTTTCGGTGAGCGGGTCCAGGTTCCTACGAAACAATCGCGATGAACAGTGAAAGTTACGATTAATGTACTTACACGTTGTTAAATTTGTACATATCGTTGCACGTGAACGGTCTTAAAGTAGTCATTTTCCAGTTTGAGTGTTTGAGTTTATCTTAACTTAACCAAAGATTGAGGTTATGTGCTTCTGAATCTGTGAATCTGAAATCTGAAGTTTCGCCACAAGTCCACAAACTCAACTGTCAGCCTTGAATTATTTTTATGTTCTAGGACGTGTGCCTGAGGGCCCTGAGTTATACTCTTGACGATTTAAAAAAAAATGTGCTGCCATGCTAAAACGTGAGCCATTGATGCTGAAAATGGAAATAGTTTCCGTTCAAACCGTTTACTTTTCGAGATAATCTTCCTTAAACTACGATAAATCTAAAATGGCGCACATGTCAAAATCGTTGTTCCGTGGCTTGTTGTGATTGTCAAATTTTGGAAATTTAATTTTTCCCCAATCTCACACCACAGCTGAGTTTATTTATTTATTAACCATCCTAAATAGTAAACTTACTCAAGGTGTGTTGATCTCGAGAGCTTCCCATAGGTATGACTTTCAAGGAAGATGGAGAGCAAGAAGGAGAACAAGGTAAACCCGAGGAGGATGAGGAGGAAGAGAGGACAGAGAAGGCCCTGCTCGCCTCGTACATCCAAGAAGTGCAAGAGAAACTGAACAACAAAAGGGAGATAAGGGGTGCGAATCAAAATGTGTCGCGCCCTAACGAGGCCCACTTCAGTAAACTGGACTCGAGCCTGAAGAGGAACACGGCGTTTGTCAAGAAGATCAGGAACTTCTCCTCCGCCCACGTCGACAGCTACCTCAAAGACATGTCGGGCTTGAACTTGTCCAAGTACGTGTCCGAGGTGGCGGCTGCCATAGTCGAGTCTAAGCTTAAGATGACCGATGTCCCGGCCGCGGTAAAGTTGTGTAACGTACTGCACCAGACATATGGAGAATTCTCGCAGCACCTGTTCGAGAACTGGCAGAAAAACCTTTCGATTAAAGTCGGGGAGAAGATATCGAACCCAAGTAAACTTCGAGTGGACTTGAGATTCTATGCCGAACTGTTGCAAGCAGGGATTTTCTCCAATAAGAATGCTTTCTCTTTGCTTGGTTCAGTCCTTACCACACTTATTAATATGGATAAGGAGGATCACTATAATATTTCAATTATTTTGAGCTTTTGTAAACACTGCGGGGACGAGTATGCTGGTAAGTATTCGCTTATAATGAGGGAATGTAAAGGAACCACACTTGGGTTTGAAAGGCACTAAATTAACAAGAGTGAGCAAAAAACACATTTTACACTCTAGTTTACAAAACTATAAATTTTTGGGTTAACGCTTCTCGTTTTTATTAAGGTTTAATACCCCGGAAAATGCGGGAACTGTCAGCAAAACATAACATCGAAATCCCCAAGAGCACTTTCCTCGCTCCGGATAAGCAGCACAATGTTAGGACCCTGCTGAAGGAGTACTACGTCTCATTAAGTAAGCACTTGGTCAAAGACCACACGGAGATGCAGAACTTTGAAAAGCAGAACCTGCGGATCCTCCAAACGAAAGGGGAACTCACCCAGGAACGCAAGGAGAGGCTCGAAGCGATGCAGTCTGCTTACGATAAGCTCCTGACCAACACTCAAAGTTTTTCCGATATCCTCGATGAGGATATGCCTACCTTGAAAGGACAGACCCTGCCGAAGACCGAGGAAGTAAGTTAACAGTTTTCAATTATCCGATTACTTCGTAAAGCCGGCTTGTTTACTTAGAGCATGATCGTCACCGGGTCGGGTACAGATTTGGACGATGGTTCCACGAATATGGAGAACTTGTGGTGCGACGTGGAAACCCAACGGTTCTACTGTGATCTACCTGAGTTAACTGCATTTCTACCTACTTCGTACTTAAACAAACATCAAACTCCTCCTAGCGAAACGGTAACTGAAGAAGTTCTAGATTCTGAAATAATCGTTGATGATTTGGATGAAGATAGTTAGTACATACAAACGTGTTGTATTTACAGTGTACATTTACGTTTCTATTCAAGATAAAACCGAAGAGGCGCCAGTGGTCGAGGAGGAAACCGAAGACCCCTCGACTACAACGGCGAGCAACAAAATCGTACTGGACGCTTTCCTGAACAATCTACCGAATTGCGTGAACAGAGAGATGATAGACAACGCCTCGATAGACTTCTTAGTGACGCTGAATACGAAACATAACCGTAAGAAATTAGTTCGCGCCCTGTTCGGGGTGAACCGTACGAGGCTGGACCTGTTGCCGTTCTACGCACGCTTCGTCGCGATACTCCAGCCGGCGTTGCCGGAAGTTGCGAACGAGCTTTGCCAGATGCTGAGGCAGGACTTCAAGTATCACGTCAGGAAGATGGATCAGATCTATATAGAATCGAAGATAAAAGTGGTCAGGTTCATCGGGGAACTCGTCAAATTCAAGCTGTATTCGAAAATGGACGCGCTCTACTGCCTTAAGGTTTTGTTGTTCAATTTTTCCCATCATCACATTGAGATGGCTTGTAATCTGCTGGAGGTTTGTGGCCGGTTTCTGTACTGCAGGTAACTATGATTATTAATGTTGTAGTACCACTATAGCTATTATTATCGACTAGCCATTAAATATATGTCTGAACCTTCATTTTGTACTTTCCCAATATGGATTCTATCATTTCCTCTAATCTGTACATGCTCATCATATGCCTTTTAGAACCTTTGTGGCGGAGTGTACTTCATTATACACGACTTTTATTTTTTTCAGTCCCGACTCCCATCAACGAACGAAGGTGTACCTGGAACAGATGATGAGAAAGAAGTCTGTGATGCCGTTGGACTCCCGTTACGTGGCGCAAATAGAGAACGCTTACTATTACGTGAACCCGCCCGAAGTGGTGACCACCGCAAAGAAAGAGAGACCGGTCATGCATCAGTTTATCAGGAAGATCCTCTACCAGGACCTGCAAAAGAATAACACCGATAGAATCATGAAATTGATGAGGAAGGTGGAATGGACGAACCCAGACATTATGGCGTACGCCGTCAAGTGCTTGACTGGGGCTCATAACTTGAAGTATTTCAATATAAGGTTGTTTGATGGGGTTGTGTTTATCATTCTTGATGATTTTAAGGGTTTTAGGTGTTTGGCGAATTTATTAGCCGGACTTGTAGCGTATCAAGAAGAGGTCGGCACTAAGGTGGTGGATGGAGTTCTGGAAGATATCCGTCTGGGTATGGAGGTGAACGTGCCTAAGTTTAATCAAAGGAGGATCGCTCAAGTTAAATACCTTGGAGAGTTGTATAACTATAGAATGGTGGAAAGTGCTGATGTTTTCAAGGTAAATTGTTCAAAACTTGTATTGTACAATCGTCACGAAGCAGTGTACACCTGTAAGTCTCATTGATGGTGATGTCAGACTAGACATATTTTAAACCCAGAAAATGACTTAGGAATATGAACTATATGACTTGGCTATGTTGAGTTCCTAAGATGTCCTGTGAAATTCCATGCAGGATCCACCCAATTACATCTACAGAAATTTTTACTTATTTAGGTACTGTACACTATTATATCATTTGGTGTGTCGATGGATCCAAACGAACCGAGTCCCTTGGATCCTCCCGATCACTTGTTCCGGATAAGGCTGGCCTGTGTTTTACTAGAGACATGCGGTAAACAACTTTTCTTATCTGATAATTAAGAGTGATTACTTACACAAACACTACAATAATACGTTTTTACTAATTTTCAAACTGAACCCTTCTTTCGGTTCTCAGGCGGTTATTTCAGTAGCGGAAGCAGTAAAAGGAAGCTCGACTACTATTTGGTGTTCCTGCAAGCATACTACTGGTACAAGAAGAACCTGTGGAAGGAGTCATTCCCGCCGATCCTAGAGCATATATTCAAAGATACTTTAACCACATTGAGACCAAAGTTGAAGTTGTGCGAGAATTACGACGAAGCGGTGGAGGAGTTGAATAACATCCGTAAAACCCTAGGAGTGGGTAAGAGCGAAAACATTATCAATCATATTCTATAAGCGACATAAACGTAATGTAACTGATTTCAATATCCTACAACTTATGGATAACAGAATTGATGAAATAAGATTATTCTTTGTCTAGAAAAACTGTTGGAAGTTGATAAAACTGTCGATGAGGACGGTTTAGAGACTATTAACGAGACTGACAACGAAGAAGCACTGGAGGATGAAACTTCAGAAGGAATAACTGGCCCTATTACAGATGACAACTCAGCAACTGAGGATGAAACCGTTGATAACACCCAAGGCTCCGATGATGATGGTAATCACTTGTCCCATACATTCTAGTAATGTCTATATATTGTTTGTGCAGTCAAATCGCACCGTTTCAAATATGTTTCATAGTTCTAACAAAGTAAAAGTAACTATGGTTATCTTCAGGTGATCAAATGACTAGCGAAGCGGAGCAAGAACCGGTTTCGGAGTCCCTGGCGATTCCGAAGGGGCCGAAGAGAGTAGATTGCCCGGAAGATCTGGACTTCATGTCGGCCCTCGATAAGATGGTCTCTGAGAACATCCAGGAGCGCATGAGGGAACCGGTCAAGGCGGGGAACGTCGATATTTCGGTGCCCGTCGTACTGAAGACGAACGCAAAAAAGACATATGAACAGTTGCAGGTAGGGAATTTTGCTCCGGTTCGGTTTGTAGTACTTGAGTCATTTATTTTGGTAGAAAGTGATGTCTGTAGGATATACTAAATTTACTACAAACAGATTCCACAACGCTTTAATTTTGAAATAGGATTAGGCCATTAAACCCATTTCCTCTAAATGGGATGAAGAGAAACACCTGCAAGTTACCTATTGTTAAGTTTCTAGAATCTGAGCAACCTAATGAGGTTTAAGAATCCATATTCAAGTTGAGTAATAACTGGGTAGAAACACTTCTCAGTACGGATGTAATTTTTAGGAGACACCGGACGACAACGCCCCTAGCAAGATCGGCTTCGTCCTGATGGTGCGCAAGGGAAACAAGCAGCAGTACAAGCAGTTTGAGGCTGAGGTCGATTCTGAGCTGGCACAGAACCTGAGGGACCAGGAGCAGGCTCAGAAGGAGGAGAAGGAGAAGGTGAAGAGGCTCACATTGAACATAACGGAACGTCTGGAGGAGGAGGACTACCAGGAGATGATCCAACAAATGAACAGACCCGTGACGCAGAACCTGAACAGGGAGAAGAAGAAGTATCAACACCCGAAGGGGGCCCCGGACGTCGACCTGATCTTCGGCACGAAACGGGTGAGGTAAGAGGGGCACGCGCGGTAGGTGCGTTTTTGGATTCGATACTCGTGTTTGTTGAAGAGGAGCAGCTTGAGGAGTTTGTTTCCATAGTAAACTTGAAAAGTTAGAGCCGAAATCATCGTTGTTCAAATTTTCTTGTAGGAACTATCCAAATAAAGTTTAAAAGAAACAGGTTTGATTTGATTAATAGCGTTTTAATTTGCAATTCTAATAAATTGGGGAAAAAAGATATTTACAATTCGAAATTACAAAATACTTCATAATACTTAACCACGTAATTAGTAAACACAAACATATCTCTTTTCTGAGACATAAAACTTAATTGATTAAAAATTAACAGTCGAATTCAATTGTTTGCTCATGATTGGACTTCATTGTTGTTCATTTTCTGCGTCCGCGCCAACATGACGGTGTGCTGACCGCCACTGCTCACTTTGAACACTTTCGCTGTTCCTATTTTTTTGCCGAACTTCACTAACGTCGGTGTTTCACTGTCGTCTTCCGTTCCTGTCCCTAATTGGCCATTCGTCCCCATGCCCCAAGCATACAACTCACCTGTAAAGAGTATGTCAATTAAACGGTTCTGTTATTTAAAAAACATGAATTTGAGCAAACAGAAAATGATTGTAAAACATGAAACTCTTGTAGACAAATGGGAGAATAAAGTATGTGAAAAATTGTTTTCATTTTTCGTTGTAATAATATTAATAAAACAAATCCTCACCATCTTCAGTTACTGCAAATGAAGTGCATGACCCGCACGCCACCTTTAGAACCTTTTTATCCTTCAAAGATTCAATCAACTGTAAATTAGTAGCGTCCAGTGTGTCTTTTCCTAGTCCTAACCGTCCATACTCCTTCCTACCAATTACGTAGCATTCATGATCGTTAGTCAGCCCTAGACTATGATGTTGACCGCCAGTGATCGTTAACCACTGATATTTAGAGAATTCAGGGGACAAGGTTGGCGTGAAAATAGCTCCTTCAGTCTTTAAACCTGAGACAAGTAAGGAATTTACTTGTTCCATCAGAGACAATATCTGAGATTAAGGTACCTACCTAATTGATGGAAGTTATTCAATCCACATACGTAGATACTCTTTTTGCCAGCGACTTTACATAGAGTCCCGTATGTAGTCGCCCAGATGTTATCAAACCGTAACTTCAGATTTGGTTTGATGAACATCGGAGAAGGTTTCAAAAGAGGTGCTGAAAATATATTTGAGTGAAACGATCTTTCGGTTGCACATTATGGTTATAACAAGATATATCTACATAAATTGTACTGACCGATCCCAGTTCTGGCATGACGGCTGCCGCTGCGTTCCGAAGTGCGACCCAGCTGTCCCTGTTCCGCGCAACCGCAGGTATACACTTCACCGTGAATTGAAAGCAAGACCAAATGGTCTGCCCCCGAGGCAATTTTTTTAATGTGGACATCCTGGACGATTTCGTACGGGGCCCTTTCGTTCCCATTAACGGATAGTCCCATGTTGCCGTGCGAGTCCTAAGAATAAAAGACATTTCAACTATCAACTTCAACTAAGAACTTTCTTAAGCTTCTCTGAATAAAAAGGAGGGACCACAGATCAAGAGGTTCAAATGGTTTTCCTCTAGGAAAACATCAAAGAGGACGCTCACATAAAACAGATTAAGACACAAATGGCCTATAACAAAATTCAGCTTAAGAGTAATTACCCTGAATGTTCCCCAGGCGAACACCCTCCCATCCTCCAACAGAGCGGCGGTATGGGAATCGCCTGCCGATATCTGGATAACTTTCCCAGCCAGCTTCACTTCTCCAGCCTCGAACTCGTCACCCTCTTCGGTCAACCGTCCCAGGGCTCCCTCATCATTGCACCCAAAGGTCAATACCTGAAACAAAATCGACATAGTGCACCGAAACCGGACAAGAATAGAATGCACCACACCTTTCCCTCGCTCGTTAAACAAACAGTGTGCATCCCTCCTGCACAAATGTCGATGATGTCATCATGTCGTTCTACCATCCGTGGCGAAAGCGCTTCCAAGCGGTCCGGCCCCAGACCTAGCTGCCCCACGTCACCTGACCCGGTCACCAGTAACTGACCACTTATTGTTGTTTCAGGTAGTTCATTAGCATCGAGGGTGACTGGAAATATGAATGGAGTTATAGATAATGAGATAGTGAGTTATCTAGAGCACTAGATATATAATTAAAAAAACTAAATATAGCACCTCTAAGTGCTACATGCACCTATCGTCAGAAGCAAGAAACGAAGCTTACAGATTTTACTCTGCTTAATCCGCTTCAATGGTGTTCCCCCACGTTGATTTTCGGTCTTGGTCCTCTTCGGCATTTTAGTAAGAAAGGCGCAGTAAAATAAGCAAACAAAAAAGTTGAACACTAACTAAAGGCACAACCACAAACACAAGAGTTAAATTTTGTACAAAGAATGGCCGTTATTCCTCCGAAGACCAAAACGTCGCTGATAAAACGCGCCAAACTCGCCTAGCGTGACAGTAAGCAGTAAGCACACCAGCACATATAGGTTAGGTTTCGCACAGAACACAATTTGGCATCATAAAACATTGTATTTAAGAAAATCAACCGGCGTTATCGTGTGTTTCGTGTTGTGAGAGTTGACATGAGTCACATGAGTCGTTTCGTGGTTGTTGTCGTCTCTGCTTGTTTTGATTATTTTGTTTTTATCATCTTGTACCATATATCATCTGACTTAATTATTCACGGTGGAGATGTGATAAAACAGGCCCACTCCGGACAATTGACTCGTCGCGAAATGGGCGAATCATTACACGTGAGTCATGTCTTGGACTCGAAACCGATCGCAGTGCCCCTCACGGAGACCACCACGGCCGAAGATGCCTGCCTCTACGCTTGCAGACAGCTTAACATCAGTCCGCTGACGAGGCATCTCTTCGGGCTCCGTCTCCCATCTAAGAACATCTTCCTCGTAGCGTCGGCCACTTTCGAGAGGAGACCACTTACTACGGTTGAGCTGCGGATACGTTTTAAGGTGACCAAACAACTTCAGTTTGAAGCTTTGCCATATTGATCCGTGTATTCTTCTAGATGCCGAGCTATGCGAAACTTCGGAAACTTGACGTGAACGCTTACAATTATTACTTCCACCAGGCGAGGAAGGATGTGCTCGAAAACAAAGTGCCTGATATCGTATATGAAAAGTATAAGAGAGAGTTGGTCGGACTTGGCATCACTGACATGTACAGGGTGATGCTTGAAAAGGACATCCCAAGGGAGACCATCGAGAGTGAGTACAAGAAGTACATTCCGAAGGAGGTGCTAAAGAAGCATGCATTCTTCGTCAAGAACCCCATCAAGACCACCCTTGCAATGCTAGAGAAATCTGTACATGACGCTTCGTAAGTGTATACTCACGCAAATAGATAATAACGTTGCAGTGCTGAGGTATCTACACATAATTTCCTCCATTCTGTACAGTTTTGAGTTAATCTCTCCATTTCAATATCTATTACTATTTACTATTTAATCAAGTACAAGTACACGTAGTATATAATTACTCCTATACTATTTGAGATTCCAGTATGTACAAATAATTTTCAGATATGTAAAGGCAGAGTATCTGAGGCAACTGGAAATCATCGCCCCCGATTACTTATCAGAAATGTACAACGCCGTCATTGATCAGAACGGCAAAATCTGTAGCATCGTGTTAAAAGTTACGAGTACCAAAATAAACTACACATTGGACACCAAGAAAGATGTAAGGTCCTTCCGATTCCTTGTTTATTTATAGTTGTACTCAATATACTTGCTCTCTTTAGGAATGGGCGCTGATCTGTCTGATCGAAGACCTCGGCTTCATCTCGATAAACAACAACGATAGGACAATCGAAATCAGCAGAAAGAACGGCATACCGTTTTACTTGCAGTTTAACTCATCTGAAGTGATGCTTTCTTTTATCGGCCTTCTGGACGGTTACTACAGGTTGACCTGCAAGTGGACGTTCAACATATGTAGGGAGGTCTATACGCCGTCGTTGCAGAAGCTCTTGGCGATGAAATGTCATGGTCCCGTTGGGTAAGAGTAACAAAAAATGGTGTTTGTGGAGATATTTGCATGCTTATTCTATACACATGGTCAGTGAATAACCTTAAATCTGTTAAGAATATAAAATAGGGGTGCCTGATGTTTCCAAATTTTAATTCTGAAATTCCCCTTAACTTCTTTATTGAAAAGTTCATAATAATAATTTGGTTCCTAGCGGCGAGTTCTCGTACGAGAAGTTGGAATCGAAACGGAACAACCGACTGGGATGTTTCATTCTCAGGGAGAGCGAGTCAAAGTACAACGATTATTACATAGACGTTTGCCTAAAAGACGGGTGAGTAGAAATCGTAAGAGATGTGAACCGTCTTTAAGTCCCTTCTTCGCTTATTTTTAGTTCTAAACCGACTACCTTTAAATTAGAGAAAATTATCGGCGACGAGTTCATCTTTAACGACGACCTGACGAAATACAAAGACATCAAACAATTGATGAAAGCCTACAAAGACCCAAATGGTTCGATCTATCTAAAGGAATGTCTGCCACCTTCTGAGTATGGTTAGTCAATTTGATAGTATAACGAAGTTGGTGTAAAGTATCAAACTCAATTTCAGATGTTTCTCCATTGTTGTTGTTGAAGAGCGAAAATTTGAAAGGCGACTTACTCAGCGACAGCACCAGTTTGGACCTCTCAGGCGAAACCTCCCCGATTTGTATAAACGCGAAAAACCTACAAGTCTTCAAAGGTGAGTCAACTAAAATTTCCAATAACTCTTTATAGCACCAGTTGTCAAAACTTGTCAAAAGTGTCTTACCATGTTGTTGCTCACGACACTCTCACTACTCGTGAGTAATGTCCCAAGCGAATCCCCCCCTGGTAACCTCACTGATCTCTCCGTGTGCAAACTGAGCCATTTAGGTACCGAGTTCGCCGGCCAGGTCCGTAAGACCGAATCCAAAGTCCTCTGCCAGTCCTGGTCGGCGGACTACCCGCATAAAGTCTCTGACGATCTGACTGACGTTCGATTCGTCGATGGGTCGAAGAGGAAAGCGAAGAACTACTGCCGGAACCCGTCCAGGGACCCGATGGGGCCTTGGTGTTATACGACGAATTTGGATCTGAAGTATGAGACCTGCGGGATACCGTTGTGTTCGTTTTCTTTGTGTAAGGTCACGGGACCCGGCATGGAATACGCCGGACAGATGAACAAGGGAATGTCAGGTGAGAAGCCGATTGTAGATGGCATTGATCTAAACAAGTTTCAACTATTTTCAGATCGTAAATGTCTGAAGTGGAACAAGGACCGCAAAAGAGTAAGAACTAATGGCACTTTTACCGCCATGCCGAAATTCAAACCGATCCTCTTCCCCGATGGCGGCCTCTCTGCCGCTAAGAAATTCTGCAGGAATCCGACCGGAGACATTGGAGGCCCCTGGTGCCTGGTAGAGAACGAGGACTCGGACGCGATAGAAAAGGAGTACTGTGACATACCCTTCTGTGACGATCCGGAATGTATGGTCTTCACAAAGGACCACGAGACTTACACGCACTTCACTGACTTCAATGAGACTCTAACGAACCTCACCTTTGGGGTGAAGTTATGGAATCCCGACTCGTCTCTTGGGGCGAGCGCCAGACTGGTCCTGACCGTCTTACCTTTGCCTCTTAACGGGAAGGAGATTGAAAGCTCTGGGATCGGTATCGAGATATTGATAGGTATAATGATTCTTTAATATTCTCAAAGTTGAAATATAGAAAAAGGTATAATGGTGGTACCTGTATTACCTGGTAATAATAGCTTCACTTGTAAAATTCAATGTATTTCCTCTTCTGTCAAGGTAACAACTTGACTGGCTTGAGATTTGGAAACAAGGATACACCCGATTACGAACCAACCCATGGTATCCTGAAATCCGACCGATACACTATATTCCACCTGAGCTGGCACGCAGGATTTGTAACTTTAAACCTCGATGGGCAGATCAAGCCGGTATTTCTGGCCGAGTACCGGAACAAAAAGAACCCTTTGAGCCTCAGGAGGGACTCCTTCTCGTATTACTCAGCCACTGGTACTGACGTCTTGTGGTATTTCCCCTTCTGCAAAGATGATTTCGACTGTGACGTCCAGACGACGATCGGGGGAGGGTTTCAGCAGTTCTGGCCTTTGAGGGCGAAGGAGGTCTCGCACGATCTATCCACTTATGTAAGAGCTTCGAGTCACGCTTTGATCATGTTCGTACCGAGTCCCACTGTGGATTTCCCATACCTGAAAATAATTTTTCTGGGAGAAAACAATTATACTCGAATAGTATCCAGGGAATACAAGGGAGCCCCAGAATCTGTACTGAAGGAACTGCAGTTAGTGGGTATTTTGAACTATTGGGAGTGGCGGGAGTTTTCGATATCGTTCTTTGCCAACGTGATGAGTTTCTACATCAAGAAACCGTTGGGAATGCAGCTCCTTGCCGAACTGAAAAACGAAGTTTTCAGGTAACCTAACATCTTATTTGCGCAGCGGAAAAGTATAGTTCTTAAATCTTAGACATCTGAGGTGGTTCAGTGTGAGCTCCACGAACACCATCGCCCATTGGACCTTCTATTGCGTCCCTCCGACGTGGTCGAACCCACCTCATTCATTGCTTCCGGAATGCGCCCTGGACAGGAAAGAGGATAACTACAACGGCACCCAGGCCATCACCCAGGACGGTTCGCCTTGCCTGCCATGGTCTGCTAAACAGTTGATAGGTGAAGACTTGTCCGAGGTGTTCCAAGGTGGGGTGTTGTCCGCTTGGAATTACTGCAGGGATCCTCGTAATGAGAAAAAAGGTGAAGCAGGATTTTTAACAAGTTTTTTATGAGGTATATCTGGAAACTAGTATAAAAGTGGCGATTAAATTTAATTTGGTCATCAAGTAATACCCTGTAATAAAGTTTGTTCTTGTGAATTTTCACAGATGCTGTTCATTTATATGTTCTGTTTCGTATGCCTCATCCTGAATCATACAGAATACTAAGTAAAGGGTAATCCCCTGATTGAATAAATTCATAACTGTAGGTACCTTTTGTTACACTTTATCCATACTTCCGGAAAAGAAGGTGGAGAAAAAGTACTGCGTCATAAGGAAGTGTAAATCTGAACAGTGCAGGATGGCAGGAACTGGCAATGATTACATCGGTAATGTGAACGTAACAAGGTCGAACAGGACCTGCAGCGCTTGGGATTATAGTAATATGACCATCGTGAATGTGTCCTATAGGAAGGTATGGAACGATAGCCTGTTTGCTGACATGTCCTCCACTAAAGCTTATAATCACTGCAGGAACCCTTCCAGAGATATATCAGGTATAACTACAGTTATTTTGTTTATTTATTCATTTCAATAGTTCTTACAAACACCTGAATGGTAATGAAATGCAAGGAAACAGTACCTAACAAAAACACTTCTTAGAGTTATATAGAAAAAATGTTGAATATCTGATAATTTTGTAGGTAGTTGGTGTTACACGACTGACCCAAAACTAGTAATGGATACCTGTAATGTTAGAGATTGCGATAAACCAGAAGAGAGCATTATTGTGGTAGCTTCCAAATTACATGGTAAAAATTAGGATTAATTGGAAATCAAATAATGGATAATTTTTTCAGAACGTAAGGTGTTCATTCTTCCTCAATGGAAGGAGTCTGGAATGCAAGGCGGCCTAAGGTTTGGCATTAAAGAATGGAATCCCGACAATTCGGAAGGTCTTAACATATTGGTAACCCCTAAAAGTGGTCCTCAGCGATTGCAATTACAAATCGGAGCAGATCGCAATGAGAAAATCCGACTTATTTACAACGGGGAGGTTATTACAGAGAAACCACTGTCCCACATAATTCTAGCAGGTAATTAATTTGGAATTAATATTGACTCAACATTAGTCAGTAATATTACTGTTGTGAATTTCAAGGTAAATGGACGGAATTGTGGCTCCAGGTCCGGCAAGGCGAACTGTCGTTAGGTTTCGAAGGCGTCCCGACGCCTCTCCTGGAATGGACTTCAACCAAGAACCAAGCGGACTTCATCCCGACTTTCCTATCCTTCGGCACTATCTTCGGTTATCCCCTTGGTCTTTACTTCAAACACGACGAATGCCACACAGAGAACGTTTCGGCGAATAACTTTGAGGTTTTTTATCCGATTGGGCTGTGGAGAGAAGAAGCGGGAACGTTTGATAACCTCACGATTAGGTTGAGAGGCGTCGGTATCGTTGGGATACAGTTCACCCTGTTACCGTCCACTGGGGATTATTATTATTTGAAACTAGATGGCACGAAAGGTAAAATTTATATTCTGTTGATCACTGGTGTGATAACAATAACATGTTTCTGAATATTAGCAAGTGTCAAATAATGAGTTCTACACGTAAGAAAAAGTTTATAAAACATGATACTCTATCAAGAATACTGTCTTAGATAGGAAAAATTAGTGTAGGGATCTTGGAGTACATCTGTAAACTATCTGTCTAAATCTAAAATCTTACATCTGTCCTGTCTATAGTATCCTATTACCTTTATTCTCTGTAGTTTTAAGTTAGTATTAGGTTAAATTGCTACTCTTGCATGTAATACTCTCTTCAATGTGTTCGTAGGAGTAAAAATAAGTAAATAAAAGAAAATCTAAACTGAAAAGGATACTTTGTCTACCAGCTGGAGCTCTCCCAATATATGAACCAATGTTATATTTATTACTCATCATTATACTGTGGTGTAACCCCAATTACACGATAGTGTATAATAAAGTGTCATAAGCTGAGTCATGTACCTTTCAGGGATCATCGCCCTGGTGAGGAAAATGGGCGCGAGCGTCGTCCTCCTCGGCATGACCTCCGAAGCGGGCGCCCCCTTCGCCCCGTCGAGCTGGACCGAGTACGTCGTGTCGTTCAACGAGACCGTCCTCTCGCTGAGCCGCAACGGCACCGTCGCCCTGTCTGCGCGTGGCGACGACGCGCCGTTCGTCGTGCGTTGGTTCTCGGTGAGCGCGGAATCGGGCTGGGCGACGTGGAGCGCGAACTGCGCCCCCCTCGACCTCGACGGCCCGCCGAGGGACGGCGGCTGGTCGGCGTGGTCGCCGTGGACGTGCAGCGTGTCGTGCGGCGGCGGCGAGGGGTACCGCACGAGGACGTGCTCGAACCCGAGGCCGAACGTGTCGGGGAGGCTGTGCACGGGGGCGCCGACCGCGACGGGGAAGTGCAACGAGTTCCCGTGCGGTGACCTCAGCCCCGGGACGCTCGAAGAGATCAGGGGGTGTCTGCAGAGGGAGAGGTTCGGGACGGTCGTGGGCGAAGGTAAGGGGAGGTTTATTTATTTGTTTCGGTGGCGATATGATGGGGAATCCCTGGAAGGAGTGTACATAAGGCGGTTTTTAAGTGAAGACCAAGGTCATGTGACCGGTTATTTCGATCAATTTTTACATGTTTTGGCGTTTTGGTCAAAATCGTTGTAGCCTCTGTCGAGGTGTCATATTGTCGCCTCAACGTAGTGTATTTGCTAATACTACTAATCTGCTCATCTCTCTCTCTGCTCTACTCATCTGCTAATAGGTATATATAGCAAATACTATAACAACGAAGCACTCCTTATAGACATGATGCATGTACTACACAACTGAAGTACTTACTTCGAAGAGATAGTATTTGCCCAATTTGAGCTTAAGTTTTTGACGTGATATACGTCTTATAAATCGGTGTGCGGGGCTACCTACACTTTCCACAAAATGTAACGTTACGCCAGACCCATGCGTGCGAGCGAAAGTGAGAGCGTTTGCCTTGCGACGCATCTATCTCTCTTCCACTACAGCCTTCGAGTGAAAGCTCGATTGCGATCGGCTCGCTTCGCGAGCGCGATGGAAGGGGTACGCGCCACGCGCGTTCTGCACTGCTTCCACTCCGTCGGCCGACGGCGACAGCACACTAATATTTATAAAGTTATCTGAATATTTACTGTGCACAGCTTAGTACTATTACAATAACAATTTCAATTAGTTCAGCTTGAATCTCAGCGGCAAAGTACAAGAACAAGCAGCCATTGCACAAGAGAAAGGTGCTATAGCTCAGGAATATTATTTTATATCTATGGCGAACCAATCCCAAGACGTATGGAAATTCAGATTAGAATACTACTTCATTTCACTGGTGGATAGCATTTTAGTCTTCGTTGTTATGAATACACACATTTGCAAAATAAAAAAAATTCTTAATATACTATACAGTAATTGTTTTAACTTATATAATATCGCCTGGTAATATCTCAATTTATTAATAATTTTTGTACATCCTATTTCATATTATAGTCCGTTATAATTCCAACTTCCAATGTGGACATTAATTGATAGAGGCACACTGTCTCCATAACACCCAAAAGTCACAAATTGAGTTTTTAGTACATCCAAAGTTACTCCGTTCTTACTGAACCGTTTCTCGAAAACTTGTGAAACTTGTTTGTTGCAGGATCCTCCGTAACTCTAAAAAACAACGAACGTCTCCTCAATATAATAGCAAGAGAGTCCCCCGACGCTTACTACGAGTGGACGAGGAACGGCATGTTCATTAAACCGGAACCAGATCGAGTGATCTTCAAGGGTTACGACGTAACCTTAAGGAACGTCACCTTCTCCGATTCCGGCCTGTACGTCTGCATGCTATTCAGGATCAACAAGAAACGCGTCGTGTTCAGAGTCTTTTCCCTGGCGGTGATATCGAGGGGGTTCGATCTGGACACGAGAGCGACCAGGCCGTACACCTTAACCTGCAACGCCGTGATCTTGGGTTATGTCTATTCGGACCTGAGCTTGAAGCTGTACCTGAACGATCGAATTTATATTGATCTTGGTACAACTACCTTGGCGGCGGTGAACTCATACCACTTTGACTCTCTGAACGTGTCCCATAGCGGTGATTGGAAGTGTGTAGTGGAACAGAAGGATCTGAAGCTCTCGTGGGTTACGAATTACGTGAGGGTTAATGTTAAGAAGGCCCCAAATTTGTATACGAACTTAATGGAAGATAAGCTCACTGCCCCTTTGTTTGGGTGGATGAGAACTGAGAGAAACGTTAAGATCGGGGTTATAAGTATCGTCGGTGCGGTATTATCGTTGGTTGCAGTGTTTCTCGTCATTTATTTTAAGTTTTGTACCTTGAAGCAACCCAGGTATAAACGAAACAGGCGACTGTAGTTATATGTACAATTTTTAAACAATTACAATTATTATCCTTTTTGAACTTAGTTTTTTGTGGTGCTATAAAGAGTGACATTAGATGTTTATTTTCGGAGAAAACAGCAATATTTTGAGGAAATTAAATTTTCAGGACAGGAGAAGGAAGGTTCGAGCAAAATAACCGTCGTAGTCCGAAGCTTATGGAAAGTGAAACGAGGAAAGAAGATCGAAGTCGCCATAAAACACCTTAAGTCGGAGTACTCAGATCGTTATCTGAAGGTAAAAGTAATTACTGTATGATAATCTTTAATGAAAAGAGCAAAATAAAGTGGACATGGAAACATTAAAGGAAACATCTGGGTACAACGCCCTCTACAAATGTGCATTAAGTTTCTATGTGATCAAAATGTATTTTTTTCATTCTCAGTAATGAGCGTTGTAGTCCTTTAAGATATGTTTTGTCCAACTAATCCTGTTTAACATGTGACAGCTTTAGTTAAGCTGTGTCTTTTTAATTTCAGTACGTTGTTTAGACAGAAACTTTTATATTTACAGATATATGTTAATTATACAGTCCACCAATTATTAAAATGTTATTTTGTAGGATTTCCTAACTTTGGCTGGTCAGTGGGCCTTCCTGCAATCATCCGCTATTGTCAAGCTGTTCGGTATAGCCTTCACGAGTAACGTGTCTCTGGTAATGGAATATTTTCGTTTGGGCCCTTTGGACGAATACCTGAGGAAGAACAGGTCTATCATAGAGCAGGTCGATCTAATCGAGGCAGCTAGTAACATCGCCTCCGCCTTGTGGCACTTAGTAAGACTACTTATTAGATAACTTAATCACTACATGCTAGTACTGATGATGTAACTAATGACTTTATTTTTTGTAAATGTGAAGGTACCGGTTTTTGTAGATTTGTTGAACATTTTGACTGATTGGTTTACTAAATTTATTTCAGTCTGAGAACGACATAGTCCATGGGAACATCAGGTGTAGGAAGTTGATGGTGAATACTCACGATAGTAATTCTTTTACTGTTAAACTTACCGATCCTGGAGTCGGAGTGGAGTACGCCTCTTCGGAGTAAGTTGGTACAACCGAACTTTAAAATCGAACATGGGGTGTTCACAACATGCATACCAATTTCTTATACTTCTTAGACAACCATATCGTGGAGTTGTTACCACCCCACATTCACCTAATAGTTAACCTCAAATTATCATTGATGCTTCTTTAAGAGTCCACTGGATACCAGTGGAATGTTACTCGAACCTGAACTTCGCCAAAATCTCCCCGGAGGCCGACGTCTGGTCGTTCGGCACGACCTTGTGGGAGTTGTTCATGTACGGCAAGGAGTTTCCCACCGAGGATCACATGGAAGTCATGAAGGTACGGTATTTGTGTTTTTAAGTTTTATTCGGGAGTCGTAATTGTACCATCATGCTTGGCTTGTGACTCTGTAATGTACCAAAAAATTTGATTTAAATGTAGGGGGCGCATCTATATCTTCTAGATGAAGGTGAATTCTTGCATATGTATTCATTCATTTTATTTGTTCAAATGAAGAGATCATTTCACATGTTCCAGTGTTATCACAGAGGTACAAGACTACCAAAGCCTCCAGCATGTTCGGACGAAATGTACTCTCTAATGAGAGAGTGCTGGGACATAGACCCGCACAAGCGAAAGAAACCGCAGGCCATAATGCGAGATATCAACCAAATACTATATCAAGGTACGTCTGCGATATTTATTTCAGGGACCTCTTTAGGGGTTTCATAGTACTCTTGAAGATGTACAGAATACATAGACATAAAGAGAGACAGTTGGCATACTTGCATCTGGAATTGGGATGTGCTCATGATCCAAATAACAATGTATTTTCTGATTGCCGCGCTAGTGTGCTAGCTTCTCTCTCCCTAGCTCCTTCGGTTTCAATAACGCTTAGCTAGGACTAGTCCATATTAAATTAAGTCTATGTCTATAGAATAATGTTACGTTTCCCATCGTTCCAGTATACAACTCGAGGAAGGTCCACTCCTATGCCAAACCGTCGCTGAGCAAGCAGAGCTTCATCGGAGCCTCCACCAACAGCCTGACCTCGAACGAAACGGGTAACTATCGCGATCCGCGCCTGCGCCTTGAACGTTTCAACGCTGTCATCCGTTTCAGAGTCCACCGTCCTGTACGGCCTGCTCGGCCCGTACAACTCGAACAGCGACGTGTCGAGCGTGTCGAGCCGACGACCGGACTGGATGAGCTCTCAGGACCTCGACTACGATTGGTCGAACATCTTGCCGAGCTTCAACATATCGACCGCCACGACCTCCCTCGACAGCCTGAACTCAGACATGAACGCGACCGAGAGCGTGTTCGAGCTCGACGGGAACTATACCGTCGTGCTGCAGGGCCGGATAGGACAAGTAAGGGAGAAAGAGAGTGTGTCTGAGGTTTAAGTGGGATAGAGCTTTCTAGATTACCTTTGGTAATTTCTAGTTGCTTTTTTGTTTATACTTGTTAATTATTGGTCTGAACCGTTCCTTGTTTGCCATACATATCTGTTTCCTAGTTACTTCATCTGCACCTTCTTCTTCTTCATGTACCTATCCGTTTCTGATGCACACCAACTTCTTTTGACTTTCCCTTGGATTATGGACTGTAGTGGCGAGTATCGCTGTGGATTCCTCATGACATTCGAGATTTCTGCACTTAATGGTGTGCATGAGTTCCGTTCCTTCTTCATTCTTTTGAGCACAGTCCACAGTATTTTTAGTATTCTCTTGAACAGCCACATTTCAAAAGCTTCAAGTTTTTTAGTGGTAGCTTCTGTGAGCGTCCAGGATTGTACACCATACAACATTATGGAGAAGCCAGCATCTTAAGTGCCTCATTTTTGTTTCGAACGATAGGTTATAGCTTTTAAAGACAGCACTCATTTTATTAAAAGCGCTGGTCATTTATTACAGGCTATCTCATCTCGTTTATGTTCATTATATCGATCCTCTTCATTTCTTGGATGACACTGTCTATTTTTCCTCCTCTTGCCATTGTTTTGACGTTCCAAATGCATATTTTTATACCTTTTGTTTTTGGTTTTGGGCATCTGCAACTAGATGACATACAATTTTTGATACTATCCCTTAATTTTGTTTTAAAGGGGTTCTACGGGGAGGTCTACAAGGCCACAATGGAAAGCGTCGGGGGCGAAGACATCGAACCGAAGAAGGTGGCTGTCAAGAAGCTGAAGACGAACAAAATTTCAACGTGTTTAAGAGACTTTGAACGGGAAATAAACATAATGAAAGTACGTCTTTGGTTAATCCTCATATCTAGAATTGAATCGTATTCCTTTTTTCAGAATCTCCGTCATCCGAACATAGTGGAGATATTAGGGGTGCTACGCGAGGAGATATATCTGGTGATGGAGTTTGTGCCTCACGGTTCGCTCCAGAGCTTCCTCAAGATCTACCGGGAGTCATTGCAAGAGAAGCAATTGCTGAAGTATGCCTTGGACATTGCAAAGGTGGGGTGCCCAAATTCACAAAGTGGATCTTTCGAATGACGGTTGAAATAAAACTTCTTAAATAGGTTAATATTAGGTTAAATAGGTTAAATTCATAAAGTTGCATGCATATAACACCAATAGAAATTTATAATAAGTTTATTACTCAGGGTAAGTAATGTAGCAACTTTACTTACCTTAATTACACAAAGGTGGCCTATGAATTGGATTACCCCTATGATCTATGAACACAGGTATTCTACAGATAATCATCATATATCCAGAATGATCTACAGTGGCGAAGTTGATAACAATAATTTACAGGGCATGGACTACCTCGGTAGGAAGAACATAGTCCACCGTGACCTGGCGACCCGTAACATCTTGGTCGCCGACGAGAACCACGTGAAGATATCCGATTTCGGCCTCGCCCAAGTGGTCGGCAGCAATGACTATTACATACTGAAGACGAACAGGGAGCTGCCGATCAAGTGGTACGCCCTGGAGAGTCTGAAGGACGGTAAGTTCTCCGTCAGGTCGGACGTGTGGTCGTATGGAGTCACCCTGTGCGAGACCTTCAGTTACGGGGAGGAGCCCCAGCTGGCCGATGTCGATAAGAAGGACGAGGGACAGCAGCAGGTCCTCATCGCCGCCATCGAGAGGGGCTCCAGGTAAAGTTCAAGTGGATACTAGAGAAACCCTATCATCAAACTCCTGTTTCGATGTAACACAATAATCATGCCTCTTCAACACTATATCTAGCTTAAGTGTATCGAGTGTAAATCTCGCATCTCTGGTGGGAAGCTTAAAATTTTTTTAAATTTGACTTACAAACAAAACATTTCTCGAGGTTTCAGATGTTCAAAATGTGCTCACTTACAACTTGGCAAAATATCAAAAATCCATTAGAAATACAGCCATGGCGGTATCTTATTTTTCACTAACTCTGACGTTTGCAGATATCCTTGCCCGATAAATTGCCAGAAATCCGTCTACATAAGGATAATCTACCCGTGTTGGAACGCGGATCCTCATCGTAGGCCGGACTTCACTAAACTGATCATCGAGATCGATGATCTACTCAAGCACGCATAGGCCGAAGAAAGAGATTTTCTATAGGAAATATTTTTTATAGTTGCGACTTTTTCGATTGTAACCATAAGACGAAACTGGTAGTCATATGATTAAGGATCAAATTTATGGTAGTCTCTACCAAGCAATGTTTAAAACTCTACAGACTGAATGTTTTCCTCTTATGAACAATTCTAATTCATTGTTGATCTGTGAATGTTGTTAACGATTGATATTTGTTTGGATTTACATGTTTTTATATTTCTAAGTACCTGTGTGATTGTCTTGCACGTTGTTTGCTCAAATTTTCGAACAATTTGTGCCATTTGTATAAAGAAACTACCTGTAAAACAGTACAATAATACTATTTTTCTTTTATATCGTTTTTACGTCTAGGACCTTTTTGAGTTTGCCCATGAAATAAATGGAATTTCACATGGAATTAACGAAACGCCAGACTCTGTGTAAAATCTCGTTTGCAGAAATATAAAGCAATTTTTTAGAATTTAATGGAATACTTCCACAAGGGTCCCAACAGGGCTATTCTCACTTGTCAGTGTCGAAAATTTTGTGAAATTTACAAAATCAGAATCATGGTGTGTGTTTCCAGTTTGAATAGTGGAACGTGCCTTAAGAACCTTAACCTCACTTTTACTGATTTCTCGTTCTGTGATGCGTTGCTAAAATGCAAGTGCAGATTTGTAAATACTAGATTAGAAACTTGTGAATTATCGAGAATGAAGAAACTGACCGGCTCCTTCCGATACACGCAATGGGACCCGTGGCTGATAATCGCCCAGATAGTGTCAGTTCAAACTACCTTATACTTTTTCCTGGGGGCTATACTATTCGTCTTGGGCTCATTAGTAGGAGACTCACGTACACTGGACCACCTATTCGAATATCACGTAAGCCAAAGTAACTTAATAGGGTGACCCATTTAGATTAATTTCGCATTTTCAGGAAATACAAGTGCGAGACACCGGAGGGCGGATGGTGATCGCCAGCTTCGTTCTAAACTCTTTCGTAGGGTACGACCTTTTACAGTTTACTTACTTATTTAATCCCGGACTGTTTTGTCCCTGAAGTAACACAAAAATTGACTCTTCTGTCTTTAGGGCTGTAGTGTTATGGTATGTCGTAGAAAGGACGAAGCAATGCATGGATTTTAGCTGTACATGGCACTTCGTCCACTTGATAATCTGTTGGTTCTATAACGGACAGTTCCCGACGACTTTCTCGTGGTGGGCGCTCAATGTCGCCTGTGCTACGATAATGTGCGTCAGTGGCGAGTTTTTATGCCTCAGGACAGAGCTGGCAGCCATCCCGCTCTCGCTGGGGCCCAAAACGGATCTCTAAGGTTGTATATATTAAAGCTCACCTTAAAGTTAATTAGTTGTAAGGTTTTGTACATATATAACGTGAAATCAAATATTTATAAACATACCGAGGAAAGAAAAAAGATTGTCATGTAGGATTTGAACAAAAGATATATTTTCTTCCATCCCTGCAAGAAATAATACTGAAACAACAAAATCCAACAAGGTACGCTATAGCTAACGGTAACAAATTTAAAGCTCTGAAATCTATTTACATAATTGACGTCAGGTATCAAAGTCAATTTTCTATAACCACTGATGTGCTGCGACTACATAAAATAACGCATAAAATCGATCGGCGATTAATTCAACTTAACAAGAACACACAGATGACGAGTCAAATCGAGTAAATAGTAGTATTTATATCGAAAGGCCTCTGAGAGTTTCTTAATTTTGAATCTGTTGTATAAAAATAATTTAGAAACTACCAAGACTAAGTAGTAATAAATAAAAACTGTACCTATGAGTGCGATGTTTAAATTAAATTGACTTCTAACTTAACATTACTATTGCTTTATGTAAGCACAGACAGTTTTAGGCATTCTCACACTTGCAGTTAAAATTATAATTATGTTAAATGTATACTGTGTCACTTAAAGTCTGCATCATATGTGAATTGTATAGTTGATGTAAATTTATGAACCTGTTTGAAGATGATGATTTTTGGTATTGATCAGCTACACCTATCAAACTTGACAGGCATAGCAGGTCGATAAGGACTAGTTTACCTCATTTTACAACATTTTCTGGAGCGAACACTATTCATCAACTATAAATTTGTGTAAACCAAAGTTCCATTATGATGCAGCGCTTAAGGGTTGCATAGTATAATAATTTCATTACCTAATGAGCAGATATTACTGTAAGTCCGGAAAATATCAACTCAAGCCAATTTTGATTTCATTGCTTATTATGTAGGAAGTGTACTAATGAGTGTATGTATGTATGTGTGAGTGTGTCTTTGTTCTCTGGAAGGCGTTCAGCGCAATTTAAAAACAAAAAAGGAACCGAAAGACTGCCGTTTAGTTCTGTGGAGAGCCCTCGTCGTCCACCTCCTCGATTATAGAGTCCTGCTCTATTCTCTGACGCTGCAAGACCAGCTCGTGTCGCTTCTAAAGCAAAAGTACAATCACATTTAGAGCGCTCGAAGCGTTGCCATTTCGTGGTTCACTCACCTCTTCGTTGGTGATGACGATTATCCTGTGGTCTATCCTCGGCGTGAGCTGGCAGGACTCCTGCTCGAGATCGTCGAGGGAGGCCCGACGGGTCAGCCTGGAGGAATGGTGCATCGGGGGGCTCGACGAGACTAGTAATAAGTATCTTTGTTAAATGTTACAATTTGTACTAGTAAGTAAGTTTTGACCTGTTTTTAAAGCATATTAAAAAAGCCTTTGACTCGTTCAACAGTTAAAATATTAAGAATTCTGTCTTATTTTGATAAGATAGAAGCTATACACACTCGTGTAGATAACGATTTTAAAAGAAAATTAATGTAAAAACTCCGATTATTAATAAATTAGGATCATATGCAATTTTGCTCTCTTTGGGGTTTGTGCTATATGGGCCTCTTCAGCACACATCATGTCTTTAGCAAATATACCTACCCGTTTTTCAGGCAACTTTCTAACAAGTTAGATTTCGTTCAAATTTACCCTTTTTTAATGCTTTAAAAACAGATCAAGACCTTTAAAAAAACCAAAGTGTTCTGAAGGGGCCTTACTAGTATGAATATTAACTTTTAACAAAGGTACCTTGAAAACGACTAGATATGATAAACAAAATGATGTGTCCTGAACAAGCCCATATAGTTTTGCTTTTTTAAACATACCTTTAAACCCGAGGTCGACGGTACTCGCCCGTCGCATCGGCGGCGGACCGTCCAGCTCGCTGCCATCCAACATCTTCACCAGGCTGTGCCTAGAAAAGTTTAAAGTGAGATACTTTCGAAGCTTAAAGGTTGCCTCGAGGTAATCTGAGCAGGTTTAAGGAAGTTTCTGGATGTGTTGAGGCAACCAGGCAAAGATGATTTCCAGAGAAGGTTCTGCAAGAGGCAACCCCTCAAAGAGTCCCAAAATTCTTCTGAATTCCCGTTCCGTATTAAACGTGTCTTACCTCCTGGAGAGCGTGACCAGCGACTGCCGATGCTTGGAATGCTTCTTCGTCTTCCCCAGTCTTATATTGATGGCAGTGAAGTGGTTCTGCACGGCGAGCCCGAGCTCCGGGCACTCGCCCTCGTCGACCTACACCCGACGAAACACGTAAATCATCGACTAATCGATCGAGTGATACCGTCTTACCAGCACTTCAGCGTCCTTCAGCATGGTGTAACCGTCGCAGCCGCAGTGCATGTAGCTCTTGGTGGCCAATCGGTAGTACTGGTCGAGTTTGAGGTACTCGTCGCCTATCCTGACGAAGTTAACTTCGACCCTCTTGCCGGGAGGCTTGTTCGGGTCGAAGGCGAAGCTCACTCCGGCGACTTGCGGGAAACGACCTTCCAGCTTCGGGTACATCGAGACCGAGTTCTCCAGGGTCGCCAGGACGACCTGGCCTATAATGGGACCCACGTTTTTATAGATTTGATACCATCTGAGATGATAATTGTAGTGTTGAAATTTACCTGTGACTTTGAGAACTACTATAGGATCTCTCATCGGGATGATATTCGTCAGGTCTCTCATCGTGAAATCTCCGGCGGGGTGCACTTGATCGGACCGGAACGTGCCAGAATTCAAGATTACCAGATCTGCCCCCGTCGCAGCCAAAACTACGTCGCAAATCTGTAATGGAGACAAAGGGTAAAGATTAGGACGATGTGGTCCATGACACGTCATCCCCCTGACTCACGTCACAGCGCAGTGTTAATTCTATTCCAGTACTTTTAATACAAGGCTGTAGTTTTACAGAAAAATCACTACTAGCCAGCTGTACGCAGACTGGGTTATATTAACTTACATATCTAAATTGTTAAAACTAAAGTGTGTCTTTTTCACACTACATGTGAATCATTTTTTCGCATATCATTTTCATCTTTTATTTTATTTTGTTACAGATGTTTGTTTAAACATTCGTATATCTGTTCAGTAAGAGCAACATGTTCAAAATTTTAATACCGCTTAGGCATCAGACACCTCCATGTTTACCGCTACGATAGCGTTTTAAATAGGGTCCGCGAGAGGCGCTGACTTCCTAGTTTCGAACAAATCACTTAACAAACGCTTTCTCCAAACTTTCTTACCCAATTTCCTAGATTCGACTCAGACGTCCTTATAGAGGTGAACCGTCCGTCCAACGGGACAGCAAAACAACCCAGGACCTCGTCCATCTTACCCTCGATCATCGCTGTAAAAACATTTAATCTCACTTGATATCAAGACACGGCTTGAAACTTACTTGTGTACTTCTCGAGTTTTTCCTTGAGTTTCGGGTCCTCGGCGTACTGCGAGGTGACGTTCACCTCCTCGATGGTCACCTCGGGACCGCCGTTGCTACCCTTGTCCAGGTTGATCGTTATCTTACTGAACTGCCTGAAATCCGTACCGCTCTTTACGATGTACTTTCCGTTCACGTGCTTGATCTCGTATACGTGATCGTGACCGCCAAGGATCAAGTCGATGTCGTCACAGTTCTCGGCTAACTTCACGTCGTTCGGCGTCCTCATGTGCGTCAGGGCTATAATGTAATCACAACCCTGAGAAAAGGAAATCACAACTTCAATAATAGTTCAATAATGGTAGGCAAAATTGGTTTTCGTTTCATATCCAAAAGATAAAGCAAGCGAATTGTTATGCTCATATTGACCACAATTCAAACATCTACAACCGTTCTGTATCAAATCATAAAATACACACTTTCTGCCCATTCCCCCCCCCTCTCACCTCCTGTTTGAGCTGGGCGGCGAGTTTCTGTCCGGCCTCGACAAAGTCCAGGAAGGTCGTCTCCTCCGGATTGATCGTCGCCAACGTGTCGAGCCACTCCTTCTCCACGAGCCCGACCAGGCCGATCCTGCGGCCGTTCCAGTGTACCACGTGGGTGATCCTCCCCTCGCCCAGCGGGCGACCCGTCTCGTTGTCCAACACGTTCGACATGAGCCACGGGAACTCCGTCTCGGCCACCCAACGGGAGAGCACCTCCAGGCCATGATCTGAACGAGAAGGGCCAAGTTTCAAGTTAGATGAAATGATTCATATAACACAATATCTTCTACAAATTGTTAAATCTTCTGGATACTTACCGAAGTCGTGATTTCCCAACACGGCGCAGTGGGTGCCGATCTCGTTCAACACCGGTACCATCTGTTCGCCCTTGGTGAAAGTGCTCACTAAAAACGAAAGAGACGTCCGTCGGATTCGACATGGGAGACGAGACACGATACTTACGCATGCTGGGCGAGAAAGCATCTCCGCTAAATAGTATCAAGGGGTTCAGGTGTTGGAAGCTTTTGATCGCCGTGGCGAACCTTGCGGCTCCGCCGACCGGCTCCGGGGATGGCCTCGATTCCACGTTGTAGACGTCGTTGAAATGCAATATTATCAAGTTCTGGGACATCGCGCTACCCGCCAACGTGTTCACGGCCCTTCGACCTGCCGCCCTCACTTCCAACGAGGCCTGCGAATGGAAACTGAAGGAATATCATGGGTGTATGTGGGTTGTTTTTAAATTTCTTAGATTATGAAAGTTATCTGATTGATACCTTATCAATAGTAAATGTTTTCAAATTCATTCATGGGCAAGGCCGCACTTACCGTTTAATAACGTTGAATGAGAACTGATTGATATTCGAAAAATGAACCTTGTAAATTATTAAAGTGAAATTAATGTAGGAAGTGTGCTCCAAATTTATATCGAACTCGATCCAATGAATATTAATGAAACATCTAAAAAAAGTGTTGATTCATATGCAGGACCAAATTTCTCACAGGTCAGTTACCTTTGCATCCTTCGCCTTCGTTAAATTTCGTAATAATCGTTATACAAGTATCCTCAACACATTTTAATTTTAAACTTTAGGAAAGTTACAAGGTTGCTTTCAAATTAAATATTTGCTCAATATGTTTGTTGTAAAAATGTAAGGTTTTTAGGTGGTATTTACCTTGAGGGCCGTGTCTGCTAAACAACTACAAACTACATGCCTCGTGCAAAGCCTCGAGAGCAATACCGATAATAACCTGTTTCAGCCATCCGACCACGCTGGTCACTTTACTGGTCACCTCTGGGGGCACCTCGATGCTGTGCTCCTCCACCAAGGAGCTCCACTTGGCCCTGAGGGCAGCCTGGGCGGCGAAGCTCGCCATCCTCCGGATTATCTTGAGCCCCTAAAATTGTTATTAGTGTAATCGACACCCTCGTGTAGATCGAACGGAGAGCCGCCGTCGTCATCCCGGCGCTTACCTTACCTTCGACGCCTCCTCCGCGTAGAGGGTAAACCTTCCGTTGACCGCGACCGGAGCGTACCGAAAACGGGAGCTCTATTATTATTCCCTCGACGTTTTTAATTTTTTAAAAGGGATCGGGAGAGCGACGGTGTGACAGGTCCCTCTCCGCCCCCGGAGCAGAGATTCGTATCGGCCAATGGGGCGCGAACAGTCGGTCATGTGACCGACGACGACGATACGAGATTGGTCGACCGGACGTCGCCATTTGTCGATGCCGATCTATCTGCAGTATCAAGGTTAAATTTAACTTAAGTAACAAATCTCGGAAGCACAATTGTTTAACTGGTATATTTTTAATTAATTAGCGCAAAGGCCAAGGCTGATGTACTAGTTTCTAGTTTTACTCTCATGAAAATACGACTTTGAATACCTTCCGGTTCTGGTAGATAGGCAACGCAACATGCAGACAATTTGTTTATTTATTTATAAACAATACACCAAATTTTAGTCACATAACGTTTGGTGTGGCTCGTGGCTGCTGGTTTCTGATTGTTTCTCTTGAGTAGAGCCAATGTAGACACCAAATTCCCCTGACTGTGTCTTTGTCCAAGACCACAGAACCCTATTAAAGACGCAACTCGACACATTTTACTGTCAACCTGGTTAAGTTAAGGTACGTATGGTCATAACAACAATAAAGAGGGGCCTTAACATTTAACCCCCTTTAGCGATATTGTAACAAATTCAGTTCCATTTCAGCTTGTTGAAATTAAAAACATGGATGAAACCAACCCGGACCACGACGACTGGGACATAGAGTGCTCAGACGACGAGCTAAAGAACTGCAAAGGCCCCTGGGAGCCGTCCCCAGAGGAGATAGACCGCCTGTACACTTTGTTGGAAAAAGGGGAGATCCCGGAACTGCACTGGAAATGCCCCGGATATAGATCACCTTCTCCGGAAGTGATGGAAGAGCCGGAGCAGGATGACGAGCTGAAGGAGTAAGATTCCTTAAAACCCCAGGAATTGTTATATATCAGAGATTACCACTTTCTACTGTTTGTACCTAGATGATGATTGTTTCTCTTTTACAGGCCCGAGGAGCAATCTGATTTTGATTTTATGGATGAGATGACATCGCCCAAGTTGAAAATCCGTAATAGAGGGGAGGAGACACTTAAAGGGAGCGCGAAAAAGAAGACTACTTCTTTAGACGGTGTTATTAATAATATGAGAAGGCACAATTTGATACCTGCCAATAAAGCGAAGTAACGAGTGTATAATAATTAGGTAAAATATAGAATTAACTTAACAAAACGTACTTAATTTATACCTGTAGTGTTAACGTAAATGGGGGTAAAAAAAGAGTATTGATTACAATCAATAACAGTAGGTCAGGTTAGGTTAGAATCACACGTTATAAAACACCAAATTGTATCGTAATGTCTTGTTCTGTGATGTCAACTGTCAGTTTCAGTGTCAAGAAGCTGTAGGGGAAATAGTCGATAATCGAAAATCGAGTTTTACTTCATTTTAATTCTGTTTTACTGCTCACCGTGAGTTGTCATGTTAAGAAAACAATGTAATATTCCGTACAAATGAGTAATACATCGTCTCCACTAACGCCCCCGTTCTGAAACTTGAAGGTACGAGTACTTAAAGATGGCCCCAAAGAAAGTAATCCTACTAGCTTGCGGCTGTTTTAATCCCATAACGAACATGCACCTCAGAATGTTCGGTAAACACCTACATCACCGATTGGGGTAGGAATTAGTTAATTTAAGTTCGTTTCAGAGATAGCCCGTGACCACCTGAACCGTTTCGGGTCATACACGGTGGTAGGAGGCGTCATATCACCGGCCCACGACGCTTACGGTAAGAAGGAACTGGAGTTCTCCACCCATCGGCTGGCGATGTTGGAGCTCGCCCTGCAGAACCATGACTGGGTCAGGCTGTCCGACTGGGAGTGCAAGCAGGAGACTTGGAGCCGTACGCTGCAAGTTTTACAACACCATCAGGTATGACAAAATGCAGTCTAAGTCCTACAAGTACTGTTTTCCTTATTATATCAAAGTACATAGTGTGATTTGTTTCAGAATCAAGTCAACGCCCTACTTAATCCATCTCTGAACTTAAACTATGACATTAACGAAGATGAAGTAACTTGGATACCGGAAAACGTGAAGAACTTGAGTCGCAACGATTCGGTTGAAGTTAAATTGCTTTGCGGTGCTGATTTATTGGAATCTTTCGGTACCCCGGGACTGTGGTCTGATGAAGACGTAAGAATATTATGAAAAATTTCACGTTTATTAATAAGTGTAGGACCATCAGGGAATGTCTCTATAGTCGATGCGTTGCATTTATTTCAGTGCTTCCTCAGATTCACCATCAGTTTTCATCAGAACACATATGTTTAACATTTACCCAACAAAATACAAAACAGTGTCAATACAATGTGAACTTTACTAACTTAGAGTCATATTCACCTATGGACTTAAATGGGATTGTGTGATTTGTTTTCAGATTGGCAACATCGTCGGGCGTCACGGTTTAATCGTGATTACTCGCTCAGGCTCTAATCCTTTGGAATTCATTTACAATTCGGACGTGTTGACGAAATACATGGTATGCCTGAATGAATGATTGAAGCAATTTTAATGCATTACTTCGTGTTTCAGTCTAACATCGTAATTGTGACAGAGTGGATAAGCAACGAAGTCAGCTCTACGAAAATCAGACGGGCTCTCAGGAGATCGGAGTCGGTGAGGTACCTGCTGCCAGACAGAGTTCTCGCCTACATTTACAAGCACAAGCTGTACGGCTCGGAGAACAGGTACATTGTACAGTTACACGTTAACATGTGTAAGTAACTACCGTAAACTGTCTCTTTCCTGCCGCCCTTTTCTCGGATACAGTAAGTACTTGCTCCCGTCGAAGGAGAATAAAATATCGCTCACCCCCTCCCCGATCGACATCTCCATGGACTCGCAAAGTTCAATGAACTGCATGAACATCTGCAACAATAATCTGTTCGCCCGTCATCAACCGACGACGGACCAGCCCGACGGGCACTTTGTGAGGGGTAAACACCCCGGCCAGGCCGTCAAGATTATAACGAACATTGACGCTAAAGAGGTAGGTAGGGAGGGTACGATGCGGAACTCGCAGAGTTACAACCACTTCGAAGCTATCGAGGGCCTGAAGGGTCTCAAGTACACCGGTTGGGATACTAATCTGAAGGAGTGCAAGAGTTGCGATGAGAATCTCATCAAGTTCATATTCACTAAGCACGGGATCGAGGTGATCAGCGATGTCGAGACCATCGTCTGATAACGTTTCGCTGGCATGGTTTCGGTCTTTCTCTTTTAATGTCGGTTGGTCGATGAGTGCTGTGTGTGTTTTAGTGTTCGATTGCATGTTTAGAGACTAGTCACTAGAAGTGTAACGATTAAGGCTCGGATCGTGGGCAATGATGAATGTGAAATATGCCTATGCATGTGCATTTTGATATGTTTTCACTTTGGGAGGTGTATAAAAGAAATATTGTCACTTCTCTCTGAAGTCTCTACAAAGTATCGGGTGTTTTTTTTAAATTTCACCTCATAGGCTGTGGATAGTGTTTGTGAATGCGCCTTACTAAAAAATGTTATCAAAAGTCAAATCGTTCTAAGCACTTCGAAGACTATTGTTTCGTGGGAGAGTTAAGAGTTGTCAAGTTTGTTTTCACACAGGTTCTCGCATTTAGATTTTTATACTCTTTAGTCTCACTCGTCTAACGCCTAATTAATAGAGCTAAGCTGTCTTTTTCAAGACACTAGTAAGTGATTGAAGCAGTTTCAATTTTTATTTAAAAAATGAGGTTATGTCAACCTACTTCAGTATTGACATTTTTTAGTAAGGCGCATTCACAAACACTATCCACAGCCTACTATGAGGTGAAATTTAAAAAAACACCCGATAGGTACATATTTAAATAAATTTGCCTTTATATATCGGGTGTTTTTTTAAATTTCACCTCATAGTAGGCCGTGGATAGTGTTTGTGAATGCGCCTTACTAAAAAATGTCAAAATTGACATAACCTCACTTTTTTAATAAAAATTGAAACTGCTCCAATCAGTTAATAGTGTCTTGAAAAAGACAGCTTGGCTCTATTAATTAGGCGTAGATGAGTGAGCTGTCTTTTTCAAGACACTATTAACTGATTGGAGCAGTTTCAATTTTTATTAAAAAAGTGAGGTTATGTCAATTTTGACATTTTTTAGTAAGGCGCATTCACAAACACTATCCACAGCCTACTATGAGGTGAAATTTAAAAAAACACCCGATATATTGTGTTGTTTAAATGTTTTTACATCTTCTTTTCCACTAATTTAATATGTCTTCAATGTATAATTTGAAAAGTATAGGTGCCAGACACCATCCCTGTTTATGGTCTTTGGTTGGTTTAAATCCTTTTCTCTGTTATTGTTTTTTAAACCTGTCTGTACTGTATAATAACATATCGTGGCCCATGCACAGCTATGTTTCACAAATTGTTCACTTTCCATATTATACGAGACTTAGTAGCGATTTTTGATATTGTGACTCTCCAATTTAAAGAAGTTTTAGTGGATTTTCCTAAACTAGATCTTGTAGTCCCTAATTCTGAACAATAATTGCAATCGTCTAATTGAATAATCTGTCAGACATATTTTTACAACAAACTCTATGTTCCGTCATTGTATTTCAGCATGATTTTTTTTCTGTTTCAGAAAACTCTAGTAGGACCTGCATGCTTGTAGGATAATGCTGATTATGCTTGTTACCAGTTATGAAAATTACTCATACTTTCTCTGTGGCATGTTTTCTTAAGTTGTTTGTTGCTAGTTCAAAGGTTTAATCATTCCGTTATTGTTGCGTTACATGGATAAAAAAGTGATATTGTTTTCATGTTATTTTTTATATAATATAAAACGTTAAGTGTAAATAAAACCAAATTTGTAGCAATCCTCTACTAGTGTAATATGGCATTAAGATCACATTAAAAAAAAGAAAGCGACTAATCCCCACTGAAACCTTCTCCCCCCACCATCAATTCTTAATGGTCGTTTTCTTCGGCGTACAATCGCACCAAGGAGTCGCAGTTTTATTACAAATCAACTCGATATTCAGTATAATCACCGGCGCTCCATCCACCTCCATGTTGTGACGGCTCAGTACATTGTAATTAACATCGTGGAGCCCGGTCTGACGATCCCTCCTTCTGGTCACTTCGCGTTGATTGTAACATTTAGCAGAGTCTCTTTTCCTGTTCTTCCCGTGGATATGTCTAAAAGTAGAAAAATCTAAACATTCATATACGGAGCTTTAGTATTGAAATGCAGGGTCTGAAATCAACAAGAGCAAAAGAGAAACTAATAGTAGTTCATTAGTATGACAGAGAAGGACGTTTTGCAACGTTGCCGGCTGGCTGGTCCGAAACCCATTCCAAGTATTCCCGTCGGAGTCTATACAGCGAATGATCCGGTAGAGTGTGGCGATGATTGATGTTTCGCGAGCTAGCAACCTCGCAAAAGTTCTTTCTCTGTTTAGCCAATGAGAAATATATGGCCTTTCTTTCGCTCTTATGTTTATACCATCCTGTGACTCTGTAGAAAAGGTATATATAGAAAGTGTAACTCGCATGCAAATACTCAGCAACAATGGTAATACTTGATTATAATGGTGTTGCTTGGTAATAATATTTTGTTTAAGGTGAAATAAACGTGATGGGTAATTATGGGATTACCTGAAAGTATTATCTCTGTTCGTGGTAATGCCGACCGGTCTGGTGATGTTCAAGTGGGCGTCTTTCAGTCTGACGTAGAATTCGTCGTCCTCCAGGCCCCATCCCCAGTATCTGTTTGATAAACCCTTGACCTGTTCGAAATGCTCCCTGAAACGAAGACAACCGCTCATAAAGGTAATTACAATGTTTTGTTCCCGACATTTCGTTTATTTCATAGTTGAGAACATGCACTTGTCCATGAACTTCACCTATTTATAAGCAGAATGCCCCCGATGAACTTCTCGTAATGGTACCTAGGATGCAGGTCGGGCGCGGCCAGGTGCACCGGCTGCACGGGATACCCGTACGACAGGTCCACGTTCAAGGGGAGCAGGTCGACGTCGTGCATCGCAACGTAATCATACTCGTTACGGACTTGTAGGAATCCGACGTTGATCAGGGAGGCCCTGTTGAACCTGTAGAAGTCGACCTGGTTCAAGATAAATATGTCGAAGTCGATACGCTGCCTGACGAGGAAGTCGCGCATGTACGGCGCGAAGATGAGCAACTCCTCGAACCGTTCCCTGTAGGGGACGAGGACGGCGAGCCGGTGCGCCCCCTCGATCTTCTCCGGCGTTTGTCGATGTTGGGCCTCCTGAGAGCAATCGCAAGTCTTCGATTCTGAAACAGTCGCCAGAAGGAGGGTCGGTTTGTTTCACGGCTGTGAGGCGTCTCACCATTGATTAAGTTCAAGTTAAAAATTACTGTTAGAGAGAATATCACAGAGAACGTTACTAGTAAACGAAATGGGTTCTTAAAAAATGCGTGTCTCGTCCATGCTACCGTCATCTTACGCTTTTCGAGCGTAAAACGAGCATCTTGGGACTGGGAAGTAAGTATGCAATATTTTAAAAAATATTAACAATAACACCAGCCAGGATCACAAGACCATAGGACATTTAGGTTAGGTTAGCCACAAAACGTCAATACGAAAGGTAACAAACTGAGCCAAAAGAGCTAACAAAATTAATCAGTTTCCTCTTGCTCTCCCTGCTACCCCTTGCTCTATTTACGAGTTATAGCCATTTTGACCGAAGGGATTATATAAACGGAGGAAATTTATCAAACGTTCCACCACAGGAGGACCAACAATCCACATTAGTTCCACCGCCTCGCCCACCATTAGTTCAGACGTGCCGGAATTGTCACGGTTTTGACTGGGAAGGGCTTTTCGACGAGTCCTGTCATCGAAACCGACCATTTATCGGAAGTTTGTGAATTTGATTTTAACCTATTTCGAAAAGTGATGATTTCTCAGCTCTGATGCGTTAGATCTGCTCGCCGAGATCGCGTAGAGGATCAGCAGGTGGGTGCGCTTACGCTAGCCACGATCGTATCGCCAACGATTTCGTTTCCAGAGATAGCCAAACATGGACTGTTTGATAGCGCATTACAACGAGAAGTTCACCAAGATCGACGGCAACATCTTCGAGGTGTTCGCGAAATTCTACAGCCTGGACCTGTAAGGGCGACCGCCGTAGACGATCGTCGAATCGGCCTATACACACACACTCTCGCATTTATTTTTAGATCCCCGGTTGACTCATGGCTGGAGTCCCAGTTCAAGAGTAAAGTGAAGAAGGACGACAGGCTGTCGCTGTTCTACAGGAAGGAGGGCAACAAGTGCTACGCCCGGAAGGACCTGCTCAAGAGCCTCGAGTACTACACCAAGAGCCTGTGCTGCGCCACGCCTGGCGGGAGGGAGTATGGACTCGCGCTCGCCAACAGATCGGCGGTCTCCTTCGAAATGAAGGAATATGAGGTTTGTGGAAACGAAGACAATTATTGTGAACTATTTTTGGCTTCGAAGGTCGGTAATTTCATTTCACTTCAGGCTTATTTATTTTATTCATAAGTTTTGAAATTTTCATGCCTATCATAAATATAATGACCTTGCTTCATGATACTAGTGATATTTGGATAAATTTGACATGTTCGTCCCCATAACTAAAAAAGATAATGATTACCTCACCCTTGATACTTCATGTACTTGTTGTTTATGCTGAGTCGGACAAACTTCTGATAGGGAGAGAGCTCCCTAGCGGTTTGTGACACACCCCCAAAGTCATCAATTTGGTGTGAGAAAATAATTTATAACCTCATCCAAAATGTTTAGTTTAAGTAGTTCTTTTATGTAAAACAGGAAAAAGTTTTGTCCGACAAATATGTTGGGGCACTTTGACCCATCCAACACCCCGAACTGTCAAAGCAATGCAATCAAAAAACTCATTATGGCACTGCTAACTTTTGTACAATCGCTTGTTTAAAAATTATTGAATCTTGTTCGACAAAATTTTGATGTCATTTTGGCTGTCAGACACCCTAAAGTTGAGGGGACCGTGCAACCCCTATACTTCTTACCTCTTGTCGGACAAGAAAAGGAGCATGTGAAAAGTCGTATTACCTGTTAAGTAATGCATTTATCCGACAAAAATGTTTAGTGTACCTATTCAACAGTCTGTCAAAAAACTACAATTTTTAAAGAATATGGTGGTGTCGAAATAAATAAAGTAGGGATGTAAAGGTAATTATTATTATGTGTTATATGAAGTAATGTATTGCAATACAATTTTATCAAAAAAAAAAAAATTATTATTATTAATATTATTGTGTGTTATATTATTTTATTATTAATCTTAGTCCAATTCTTCGGATTCACTTCCTATTTCAGACATATCTTCGTCTTCAGTACCCTGTACTTATTACCTCACATCTAACTATAACTAACAAGTACTCTGGAAGACTCGCCGTTAAATACACATATAGCCCTTCATTTTATTCCTCTTCACAGAACTGTCTTAGGGACATCGAGCTGTGCTTCAAGACAGCCTACCCGCTGGACCTCATGCCTAAGATCTACATAAGGAAAGCGGAATGTTACTTCGAGACGGGCCAAAAAGAGCATTTCGAGAAATGCCTGTCTGAAACGGAGAGGTTCCTGAAGGTGACGATGGTCGAAGATCGAGGTATCCTCTCGTCGATCAGTCGTAGGGTAGATAACTAAACTTCTTTATCTTATAGATAAACACCTGGAGAGGTTGAAGCAGATCGGGAAATCGAAAATCAAGTGCAAGCCGACAGAGAGTTGCAGGGACACAGGGAACGAGCTGCCCGAACTGGAGGAGAGCGAGAACAGCCACTTCTCGAGCGCGTCTGCTAAGATAAGGATAAGGTGACCGTGCGAGCTTGGAAACTCTACGACTTTAATAACGAAAAAGTTTTTAGTTACGATAAGAAACGGGGGAGACACGTGGTGGCGAACAAGAAAATACTCAAGGGGGATGTTTTGTTCATTGAGAAGGCGTTCATATTCGCGCCAGTTTTCAAGGAAAACAAAGAATTCTACTCCTTCAAGTGTTACAACTGCCTGAAGGATATCATCAGTAGTATTCCGTGAGTATTCAAAAAATCCATTTTTATATTCTTTAATAAACTAGGGTGTGTTTTTCAACTCACCCCTAGTAGTACTGGTACTGTGCAACATCGAAATACATGCTATAAATTGGTGAAGCGATACGATTGTTTGATTCAGATGTGGGAGTTGCACGCTTTGCGTCTACTGCAACGAAAAATGTAAGACAGCCTCGTGGAACGAGTGCCATAAGTGGGAGTGCGAGGGGATGCAAGCGAACATCTGGTACGATCTCGGCATCGCCTTCCCGGCCTTTAAGGCCGTCCTGAAGGGGGTGAAATCAGGCTTTCGGACCGTCAAGGGGGATTACTCTGAGGATATGAAGCACTTCGGCGACAAGAACGATAACTATCCATATTTTAACAGACTGGTGTCTAATATATATAAGAGCAAGAACGCTGCTCCTTATATCGTTGTAAGTATGATTTCAAAGAATGGCAATATAAATATTTTTGAAGTGAAAACTTCTATAAATATGTCTAATGATAGAAATATTGGTACAAACAATAGTTTCCATACTTACAAGATACTTTGATAAGTTTCATTCAAATTCTGTGGCTATTTGGCAAAACATGATAACTCACTTTTTCGCATTTTACAGGAGAGCTATTTGAAAATTGTGGGTTGTTGGAAAATTATTTCTTTCTCAATTACTTTTTTGTTGTAATATCTTTGGTTATAGTTATATGTAATTTTTGTGCGATGTTACATGAAGTTTAGGAAACAAAAAATGTTTGTTAAAAAAAAAACAGTGGAAAGTGAAATTTGAATGAGGTATCATGTTTTGCCAAGATGGAATAGGATGGGGTTTGTAGATATCAACTACAGAAAAAATGCATATTGTCTTCTTTATTTGGAAAGAAATGGAATAAACAGGAAATTATTAACTATTCAAATAATATTTTCTGTGGTGCTTTCACTAACAATCAGATTTTCGTAGAATGGGTGATAAGCCTTAAGAGCGAGATAAAGTTTCCTTTTTTTTTAGGATTTATAGCTTTGGGGCCACTGTAAATAGGCTTTAACTCTGGATTATGTTTTCCTCTTCTTTTCATGTTGAAACGAGTCAATTGGTCATCTTCGTTATGAGAATATTTAACTTCAATAATGCCAAGTCCCAGGTCTTTTGAGAACTTTTTGAACTATAAAATCAATTTTGCCTCTTGTAATGCCGTGAACTTTTTGGAACATAGTTTTGCAAATCTTAATTTCTGTGCCAGATAAGGTAGCAAAGTATGGGACCGTGATATCCCTATTCTTTCTTTTTCCGGTTTCTGTATCTTGACTTTTTCTTTCTCTTTTTTTCCCCGAGAATGTTATTCTGTCTCTCCACACATTTATAAAATTTGCAACAAATAGCGACAGGCTGGTTTCACAACTCCTTTTCTGGTAATATATTCCTCCCCTTTTGGTTTCTTTATCTTCATCAATACTCTGTTTATTCTTTTTCTTTTTTTCTGTTCGCTGCATACTATTATTATTCTCCATATCAGGACTTGATGGCTTACATCTTTTGGATAATACTTTGTTAATGAGGGGCTCATTATCAGAATCGTCACTATCACTAACTGGCTCGTTTTTATCAGATTCTTCATCTTCGGGCACAAAATCGGCGTCTCGGTCATCATCCACATTTTCACTGTCCGTATAATTTTCATCCATATTTATCATTTTAGTAACTCCTTTCACTTCATTATCAGATGAGTAACTTTCCTTGGACACAAACCTAGTTGTTTGATATTCATCTTCAGATTTAGGTACTAGATGTATGGTTTGGACAAGGGATTTTTGCTGCTTGAGATAAGTTATCCACATACGAATTACAAAACCCATACAAATTTAACTTTATAAGTTGCTCTATAGGTCCTCAGCTCAAGTTTTATATATCATATATTCTAATGAAAAAATCTATGACAGCAAACGAGCAAACTCATTAAATTACAAATTAAAAAAACATTTCGTACTTACCTTTTCTTTTAATTATCAAAAAATCACATCAATAATTTTCAACACGTGAATACTCTGTACACAGTAGCGTTATAAACAACAAAATAAGGTATTATTAAAACCTCCAAATTACCTGGCACAACCTGATATGTTCATTTTATAGTATTTTTATTATTTGATAAACTTGATAAGTCTACTTATCAGATTTTGCCAAAACATGAAATTGCGGAAAAAAACATATCAAATAATGACTATATCCCGGCGCATCCACAGTTTTCTAGATAGAGATATCATGTCTTGCCAATATAAAATTTAGTCTTTAAGGCATATGAAGTCAAAATCTCGAAAACGCAAAAAAGCCCATATTTTTATTATTTGATAAACTTGATAAGTCTACTTATCAGATTTTGCCAAAACATGAAATTGCGGAAAAAAACATATCAAATAATGACTATATCCCGGCGCATCCACAGTTTTCTAGATAGAGATATCATGTCTTGCCAATATAAAATTTAGTCTTTAAGGCATATGAAGTCAAAATCTCGAAAACGCAAAAAAGTGAGTTATCATGTTTGCCAAATACCCACAGAATTGTATTCATTTCTTATTTCAATTAATGTTCATAGTTATTATACTGACAGTTACGCATGCACTTTTAAAAACACTCGTGTACGTTTTACTCAACATGTATCTTATGTAAAATCCGACCCTTGCTTATTTCCTTTTTAGATGGCTGCTATTGTAGTAACGTATTTGAGAAAGTACACAGAGTTCTTCACGTGGTTCCTCCAGCAGAAGAACTGTCCCAAGAACGATCTAAGAGTGCTGATCGAGCACATCGGGGGCCTTATCACGAAACACATCGCTCAACTCTCATGCAATTCAAATATCATCGAGCACTGGACATACTCCTCCACCGACCTCCTCTTCCCGGACATACTGATAACGATCGCGTGTGGCATATTCCCTTCCGTTAGTATTATGAACCACTCGTGCAGGCCGAACGTCTCAAACTTGTAATTATTTACTCTTACCTCTCCGACGGAATGATCTCAGTAATGTTTTCAGTTTTATCTGTGATACGATAGTGGTGAAGGCACTGGAAGACATCTCCGAGAACGAGGAGGTGTTCAACTGCTATGGTATCGATTACAGAGGGATGAACAGGGAGCAGCGACAGATCGCGTGCAGGAGTTTCTATCATTTCGAGTGTAAATGCGTAATTTGCACAGATCCTTCCAAAGAAGTGGTAAGTCAAAAAGTGGCTATACATTTCGAATTATTGACCTCTGAGATCATCTGCTGATAATTTGAAAACTGATAAAAATTTATTGTTCAGAGGTGAGTCACTTTATTAAACATTTCTGTACAACTATCAAAAAAAGTGCAAGTCGATGGCTGTTTGAATTTACTGGTCTTGATTTACCAAAGACTAAAATGTGCCATATTCCCATATCGCTTGTGTTATCATCTTATCATCTATACAATGTTTTTCAGTCATGCAACTTGAAGGTAATAAATCTAATCTAATATTGTACTAAGCAATACTTGCGATGGTGGAAGTAATAGGCATTGACATTTAACTTTAAACTATCCTTTACCTTTTCCATCCCTTTAGGACATGTTGGACAGTTACTTGTGTCCAAAGTGTAAGGGTTTGATCCCGGAATTGCCAAACACCTCATTGAGCTTCTGCATTAATTGTGGCGACAAGTACTCCCTGAAACCCTTCAGGAAGATCAATGATGAAGCTCAGAAGTATCTGGAGAGTAAGTCGGACTTGTGTTTAAACATTTATTAGACGTTGATCGATTCTCGTTGTAGATGATGACGTGAATCAGTTGGAGCTATTGGTCAAGTGTTTGAAAATAAGAGAAAAGATTTTGTACAAACATCACAAGGATTTCGAGGAAGTTTATTACCGATTGTACAGTTACTATGTAGAATCAGGTAAGTTAGTTCATAGTAACTTATATTCATCTACCATATCCAGATGTGTACATATCTATACACTGCAGTAATAAAGATTTTGGTGTTCTAATGGTTTTAACGAATATAACAAAATTACTCTGGAATAAAAGTAATAAAACTGTGTGTAAAATCATCTCTATGTGTGGCCCACGATATATTTCTATATAGACCATTACATAACGCTAGTGTCATTATGTTTTAGGAGATGCCGAGAATATGTTCAAATACTTCCATTTGTGGTTGGAGAACGAGAAAGCGAGACGCGGAGACAACTCGAGAGGTATAGGCACCAAATTATACGAAGCCGCACTCGCCATTTTACATTGCCTACAGAACGGTCATCCTAAAAATTGTACCAACCTGAAGTAAGTGCAGTAATAATATTGTCGACACTTGTACATGTTGTTATTGTTGTTTCAGGGGCTTTTTACAAAACGTAGAACATATGATTAGAGAAGCTAAAATCGTGTTGAATCTGTATTATCCAGCACACATTACAAATCGATTAAGCAGAAAAATCCAATTTATATCAAATAAGTGACTTTTTTATAAACTTTACTAACATACCGTGCGTTTTATTACATTAAGAAACATAAATATTTCACTAAAACTATTTAAGTTTCTAACTCTGTCAAAGGGAAATTAATTAAAACATCACGAAATAACACAATGTTTCAATATCTTAATACTTTATGAACATAAGAAACATTCTTAACACATTTATAACTTTGTCTTAATTATCAACGTTAGCATCAAGTGTAAAATTAAATCGAAAACTATTATCCGAATGTACGAAAGGCCGTGCTTCAACTTTACGAACCGGAGTATCTGGTGGTGGATCACCGATATCAACTTGTGCTAAACTTTGACTCAACTCTTGATCGCTGGGACCCGCGAAATTGAACTGGAAGTCGTTGCCGCCGAACGAAGACGCCAACGTCGATTTTTTAACGAACATCGATTTCTTGCTGGGTTTCGCTGCATTAACTTTGATTTTTGTGATACCTGCAAACCAAACGTGTGAATGAACGCTGAAGCAACTGGCTGAAATGTTGGGTACTTTTCGCTAATTTCTGCTCTTCCTTTGCCATTTTCTCCCTGTAATCTCCGAAGGAGAGCCTCATTATTTGTCTCTTTTTCACGATTGACGTCGTGTTACTCATCAAGGCGTTCAGGGATTTCACATGGCTTTGAACTGTGAATACGAACTGGGTTATTGTGAAAGCAACTGGTTTGTATGTTCGAATGTTACCTTGTTTGTCCGGGAGTTTTCCAGACCGTAGAGCGGCCTGGAGTTGTTGAATACACCAGCAGAGTTCGACTTCGAACTGCTGCTCTTGCTCTTTACTTAACGTTATAACATTGTTGGCAGGAGGTTGTTGCTTTGGCTTAGCAGGCGGTTTATGGAGTTTGGGGGGCATTTCGGCATTTCCAAATATTTGGCAGTAGAGGGTAAAAGTGAGGTTAGGTTAGATGACAACGATGACAACCATATGGCGTTATCTCTGTTTAACTCTCGTTATTAGTAAAGGATAGACGAACGATACATGTTGTTCTATGCACAGGCCACAGATCACGTTCTATGTTATAAACGTTCTGTGGTCCGTGCTGTTTTAGGTTACATTTTTATGGACATTTTTAACCCAATTTAATTCAGCGAAATGCAATTAATCCGGACGTATTGCAGCTGGCAATTGACCACCAACGTGCTCCACAAGTTTCGACGAACGCCGCTGAAATCCTTCAAATGTTATTGTACGAACGCTGTGGACATCAACACGAACGTGGCGAAGGATGTGATACTTTACAAATACACGAAGGAACGGTACTACAAAATGATGAACATATTTGCGGTGTGCCAATTCGGTTTCTGGTCTTACCTATCGGCTTTCGCCTATACCAACCTGAGGGACGCTCCGGTCGATAAGTCCTCGTCGACTGCCTGGTGGAACAGGATAAACCTGGGCGAGAACAAGTACAGGAACGGGATAGCGATATTCTCATTCATAGTAGGTATGACTGAATACGGTCAATAGTTAGCTGTTCGTTCTGTAGCATCGAATAAACAAATTTACATTTCCAGGCTTCGGCATCCTGTCCATAACGTGGATCTACACGTTGAGGTCCGTGAAGTACCTGATACTCCACAAGGGCGGCAAGGACCTGACGATCGTCACGTACGCCCCGTTCGGCGAGAACAGGATGTTCAAGCTCGACCTGAGGAACGTCAGTTGCCAACAGACGAGGAGCTCGGTCAGCTCCCAGATTCCGATCAAGGTAAAGGGGCACTCGTTCCATTACTTGGTCGATATGAAGGGGGAGTTCAGGAACCCCCTGTTGTTTGATAATACTGTCGGGTTGAAGCGAAATTTAAAGTGAAGTGTAAGTATGAAATTATAATGAACTTGTAAAATATGCGTTTTAATTAGGTGCGCAACGGTTAAAACCATCTATGCGATGTCCAGAGAAGTCTGATTGTACAGTGCAGCACATGAAAAAAGGTTGACTACTGAAGTGCTTAAACGAGCAGAAATGATTTCATTGCATAAACCAGAAGAAAACACAGTCTTCGCCAACCAATTTATTACAAATGAGCTACCGGTTTCGACTTACTAGAAGTCATCTTCAGGCTCGCAATACAAACGTTTTAGGGCTCCAGTTGCACGACACGCAAATAAAATACAATTGAGTCGACATAATCAGTTAAAATTTATCACACGTCGAGCAAGAACATTAATTAAAACCATGGAGAAAGTCCTAAAGGGGATAACGTCCTCATCGCTAAAAGATTGCTACAACAATTGTCGTTTCCGGTGTGGGATAGGACCAACACTGTTCAACCAACATACAGCGTTTGATTACATACATTGGTTCAAATTACAAAAATGGAAACTTCCAAATTAGACATAGAAAAGTTAATCAATGAAATAAATGTAAGACCAGCGATTTTGGGATATGCGCAGTGATTAATATTCTAATCAAATTGAAAGAAAAAGTGCCTGGGAAGAGGTGACCATACAGTACAAATAATTATTAAAAGCACTAATTAACTTCATCTAACTAACATTATTCTTATGCACCTTTGCAGTAGAATGTTTAATACAAAAAGTGAGGATTTTTCTAAAATTCTCGGATTTATGTCGCGATCCGACCAATATGAACAGACCATTACACGTTCGCTACTGCGCATGCACCACTTTGGTGTTAATTTCGCGACTCTGCTGCCACCTACTGTAGATTATACCATACACAGCGCTGTGGACGGGAGGGGAGCGAGCGACGTGCCGCGGACGGCGTCGCCCCGTAACGCCCGAAGTGACCACTGGATGCTTTTACATCCGTTTTCCTTAATTATTACTTCCTGGCACGTGTAGAAGCAGTGCTTATTAGAATATTGGGAGTTTCAGTGAGTGCCGAGAATCCGGCAACGACTCGGTCGCGCCGAGAGGGTGAACGCGCTCCATATTTGCGCACCGTATTTGGAGAGGGATGGTAAACAATTGCGCTGCGTTATCGACGGTACTCGTGTGGCTATCGAATCCGTTCCTGTACAAAAGAAAGAATCGTTGCGGTGGTTAGAGAGAAACCGTTACGACGTCTGACTTTCGATACTGTTCGTATCTAAACGTAGATTAACGCTCCTGGCTAGCGTTAAACGCGTTTACGACCGCCACGAGGTGAAGTTTAGATAGTTTTAAAAGTTCAAACTAGCGTCTATTAACGAAAATCACCCCCATGGAAGTATCGAGTTTCCCGCTTTCTAGTATCGAGTTATCGACTCGTCGTTCCGTGCGATCTGATCGTGTCCTACGATTCCGTTGTTTGTGTGTGCCGTTAGTGTTCCGTGGCGACTGTGATGTTTATCAGCGTAGCTTTGCGAGGCGTGAACGGTTTATTTCATTATTTCTCGCGAGAACGTCGTCTTTGAGTCCCTCGGCGGGTCGCTACCCTCGCGTTAAATAGGCAAAGGTGTGCGGGTATGTGCGCTCGGTGCACGCGGACTGTACGCGAGGTGGTGATGTGATCGACGTCGACTCGCCGAGAGGATATCCCGACTTAATTCTCATGGTGGATATTATAATATATCCCTGCGTCGTTTAGAGTGTGGGCCGGAGTGAACGCTCGAGGGATAGATCGAGAGGTGAGCGCCCCGTGGCCCCTTTTCTTGAGGATGGTGCGCGTGTTGGGATAATTGTGACAGGGCAGGGAGAGAGCGCCTGCCGTTTATTTTTCGGTTCTCCATGATACCTATCTCTCTCTTTCTCCACCTCCCTCGCTCCCCCTCTCTCTGTCCTTCTCGCTCTCACGCACGCACTTTCGTCAATTTCGTCTATTGACATGCTGACGCGTTAATTTCCACTGTTATTTCATGTCTTCGGAGTCCTTTTTGACCGCGTGTACCTAAATAACAAATGGCACGACGGAGGGACGTGCGGCGCGTACCCTTTTCCTCCCGACGCCTCTCCGTTCTTAGGGATATTGATCTCTCGGGGTTTTATGGTCCCCTCGTCCCCGAAAATCGTTTTATGTGTGTTAATACTGGTTTCGGTGGTTAGGACTTTCCGTTTATTTATTTTCCTTTTTTTTTGCTCCTCTCTCTTTCTCCGCTCAGCGAGTTTATTTTTAATTCATCACTCCGCTGGTCTCCTTCCTTTGAGAGCGGCGATTATGCTCGTAATGCGAAACGGATAAAGGGCTTCCCGAGGGACGGGCGTTTTTACGATTTTGACAATAGTGGAGTAATTCCGAATGTCCCTCGCACCGTTCGGTCGACGTGCAAACAACGCAGGCCAGCTTTATGTAAATGATTTCGTGTGGTAATTGCTTTCTGGAATGCCCGAATTGGAACATTTGAGTTGCTCTAACTGATCATGTCGAGGATCGTTCGGTTTGTTTCAAAAATAAAACTTGATTGACACGCATTATCAGCTTAATCGTGTTCCTCTGATGATACTACTACATGAGGCTCGATGTACTTCCCTGCTTGTTATGTAAAATTTCCTCTCGAAGATAACGGAGTAATATAAACAAACAAAAAAATATTAATACTAATTACGTTTGACTCATTATCGCGAAGTGCATATTATAATCTTCGAGGTCTTATTTCGTGTCATAAATTCCAAAATAGGTACCTTATCTTAATATGTCCCAATACCATTTTTCCCAAAAATCCAGTCCAGAATTAACTGAACAGAGTTTAGTTGAACCAAGGTTAACCGGCACCATATTTCCATTTTGGTACCGAAGGGGAGTACTTCCCATGCCATTACTTCAGATGCAAAAGTATCTGTTAAAAGGGTGAAACGGTACCTGCCATCTAAACCCTTTACACGCTCACATATATATGAAGAAGGCCTGCGAGTATCGTCCTGGCCAATAGTTCCAGTTAACTAAGGCCAAAAATGAAGAAGAAGAAACCATGGACGTTTATTCATTTAAAAAACATCCTTGTGTATGACAGCAAAATTTATATTGTTGTCTATAATCTACCCTGTTGCAAAACAAAAAGAGTTTATTATGAACATCCTATAACAGATGTCAACTGTTTAACCATGAGGGGTGCTTAGAAAAAAATATTCGAATGATAGTTATATTCATAAATAATATGGGGGTTGCGTGTTAAGGTATTAGGTATAGTCTACGAGGCCAGTGCAACAACGGGCTGCCGACGAGAAAGAAGAACATAAACGAGCCGCCTCCATAGGCGCGCGTGGAATATTTTTTACTCACTTAGTCAGTAAAATTTCATAGAAAAATGTTGTTGAGTTTAAACATTAAATAATTAATCGTAATCTTCAGAAGAAGATTCGGAGCCGGGACGAATGACAATGGGGTTAATAGGTGGTAAAACGTGATATTCTTCCTCTTTTTTAATTACATGCGAAACGCAATTTTGCCAAATTTGTTTGTGAGAATCATCCCTAAAGACGGTTTCAATGTTCTCAAAAACAATGTTAGTGAAAGTAGGACTGTGGTTTGTTTTCCGCAAGCGATCCTTGACATTAGCCCAAATTAATTCTATGGGATTAAAAATACAGTAGTAGGGAGGTAGTCGAAGAACGACCTTTATCCTTAGCAAGCTTATCAACAGCATACTCCTTTTTGAAAGTACCCGAAGCTGTTTTTTTGTACGGATGTTTGAAGCGGTAGGAATATTTTTGCTGTGAAGAAATTCGATGATAAATGATTTCCTGGAACTACTATTAGGAATTTTATTAATTTGACGAGAATGATATGAAGCGTTATCAAGAACTATAACTGTATTATTAGGAATATTGGGCAGAAGTCGATCTTTAAACCACTTTTCAAACAATTCGGCAGCCATATCCTGATGATAATCGGCGAAACTCTTATCGATATTCTTGGCGGAAAGAAGCAAAGCATTAGGCACAAAACCGTTTTCGTTTCCTGCATGTAAAATTACCACCCGATTTCCCCTAGAACGGGGTGTATTTAATTTACAGTTGTTGCTGTCATCAACCCAACCACGTTGAATTACTTCATGGGTGTCAAACCATGTTTCGTCTAAATATACAATGTTGCTCCCTGATTCCCGAAATGACCTAATTTGTCTCAAATAATCCTGACGCAAAGCAACAATAGGAGGTGACTCCATGATGACCATTCGAGAATCAAATTTTTTGTGTTTAAATCCGCAACTTAACAGAATTGACCTTAAAGTGTCTAAAAATTTATATTTATATTCCTCAAAAGACTGTAATTTTTGAAAAATTTATAGTACAGTGGGCACCTCGTTTCTAGCATAAAAATCGTAAACGGTTCTGCATATAACGTCTTTAGCAGGGTCATCTAATGCTTTGAACTTCTTTTGTTTACCTAATCTATTTTCATGATGATCTACAATTCCTCGCTGGATTGTTTTATAAGTTGAAGAATATGGAATTAATGTCAAGTCTGAAATTTCTAAAATTAAGCAGCGAACCGATTGTTCGGGGTTGGAGGCGCTTAAATATATTTAAAATTACTGTTTGTAATTGAGGATGTAGATCCTTATTTGCAAACTCCCAAGAAGGAGGCGAGGAAGAGCAAGAGGGTTGAGTAGTCACGTTTTCCACCAACTCGCACTGTTTCTGTCGCCCACGATCTCCAAAACGTCATTCTGACAACAATTAATTATTATTATAAATATAAAAACGAACGGCAAATTATATGATTGTGAAATTAACTTAAAAACAAACAAAATACCCCTATAACCTGTCGCGGTGATGTAAACCGTGCCAACACTGGTAAAAGACTGAAGACATGTTTGAGACGTTCTAGGAAGGATCCAGTCGTCCAAAACGTTTATGAATCCACTACAGCACAAGCGAGAAAAGTAAACTATTGACAATATTTAGGCGTGTGACTTGCTCGGCGTGGAACTGGAGTGGGAGGATTCTACAGGACGAGTTCGCTAAATAATGTATCATGTATCGAGCATGCCATATATGTTGTTATTGATCGATACCCGTATAAGCTTGATTGTTACGCTGGCTTCCTAAACACTATACTAGTATTACAGAGGAAGTAGAAAAATAATATTTGTAGTGCAATTTACAAGCACATACAATGTAATTATAGTCATGAAGAGTTACAATAGGGGAAATGTTGAAATATGATATATCGGGGCTACAATCGTGGTCAAATAAATTCATTGAGAACCCATTTTCATATAAATACAAAATTCAGATTGAAGAAATATATTTCTTAGTACTTTCTACTATAACAGGTATTTCCATTTACTGCATCTATGTTCAGTAAGAATGGTACCATTATGTAGCAGATACTATTAGTTACTAAGGTATCACTAAGATCAGCATTTGATCCAATTTGACATTGACACAATAATTCTTCTTGAACAATTTTCTAAACATCATATTTGTTAAAATAATGATACTGTTACTAACGTATCACTAAGATCAGAATTTAATCAAATTTGGTATTGATAGAATAATTCTTCTTGTACAATTTTCTAAATATTGTACCATTTAAAAAATATTTTCATCTTGTTCATTGTTCAAAGATGTTCATCTTGTTTGTGAAAATAATGATACTAATACTAAGGTATCACTAACATCTTCAGAATTTAATCCAAGTTTGTTGTAAGTACACTTTTCTTTGTTTTACAGGACTTTAATTCGATCATTTGCCATTTATGCCGAAATGGGAAAGCATGGTATTTCGTTCACAAAACTTATATATAATTTTTGGGCTTCAGTTATTACATTACATCTAATTAAACTAAGATGTTTAAACAAGTCTACCTAAAAACAGTCAAAGCTGTTAGTGACATCGCCCGTTAGTAAAGTTTAGAGAATGTTTCAGGAACTGCTAATTGAACTTCGCTCGACAGTCTCAACTTGATTTGGGATGCAAGTCTTCAATATAAACTTTAGAAAATGTGAATTTTGAACTTAAGGCAACCTGAGATTAGTAAATATATATAAAGATTAGTAGAGTTAGTTATCTAACTATAGTTACCTAGTATATCGACTTTCAGGAAGCTCAAATGCACTTCAAATGAATGTTGAGAGCTTTAAGAATCTTATAGATGTTAATGGAAACAGTTTGTATCACTCTTCTTCCTTAAAATTCTTTCATTTTATCCTACACAGTTATATCTCAAAATATTTCGAAAACCTTCTTCCGGGTTATCTCGAAGAAACCCATATATACCTATTTAGACTTTTAAAGTGTAGATACTAGAACTCACCAAAAGTTGCAGACCTTTTAGAAAATGAAATGCTTTAAGATACTCTACAAATCTTATCTAGAGATCTAAAATTGATATAAACATTTAATTTAACAATTCGCCGTATCTCACATTTTGAGATATATCCAAAATGAGGTACGTAGACTTTCTGGAAGCGCACATGCTCTTCAGATGCATATTGAGAGTTTTAAGGATCTTGTAGATGATAAATGAAACAGTTTGTATGACTCTTTTTCCTTAAAACCGACTTACTCCTCAAAATATCTCGAAAACCATCTTTTATCTCAAAAGCTCTTTAGTTCTAATTAACCATGTGACATTATTAGAAAAACCTGAGGATGTTAGGTTTGACAACTATGGAACAACTTGTCAGAAGTTTTCAACTTTGTCTAACACGATTGGATCTTAAAGTCTTATATTCGGGTACCTATATGGACTGTAGTGTGTAGTAATCGGTGATGTCACACCAACAAAGGAGCATTTTAAGTCCTAATGAGAAAGCATAATATTGATTAACAACTAAACCAAGTTTAGTTTAACGAAACGTGTGTACGGTCAAGTTTTATTCGGATTCTCCCTTGTATATTTACATCTACCTGGAATTTAAAATTTCTGTTTATTTACTCAACACAGGTTCAATGGTTACTTTTCAAATTATGAACCCATGGAGAAATCCTTTGTTTATTTTCGTGCTGTTACAAAATTATATTTGCATTATAAATTGAAGTAAGTGCATATCTTCCAAGTTCATTTCTTAATTTTTAATTGGCATACTCTAATTTTAATACATCTTCTAAACTATGAATACATGATTGCTAATCTAATGGATCCACGCCAACAAATTACAGGTGTTGTTTATGGTAAATAACTGCTTATTATTTTAATTTTGTTGCTTTATAGACAGAAAAAAAACATAATTCATAGTTTAAAATTGAACCATCTAACAATATTGTTCAAGAGAAGTTTGACCAGTACATTAAATTATCTGAACTGATATGAACCAGTTTAAAAAGGAGATCGTTAATATGAATGGCACCTGTGTATGTTGTTTTAAAAATATATATCCACCATGTCATTGACATTTCCAGAATTAGCTAATATATTTACAACTTTGGAAAAGACTCCTGATTTGCGATTATAATGAAGAGGTATCCATTACAAGAATAATTTTTCTTACAGGATTGGATTGGATGTATGCGTAAAATGTTAAAGCTGAACACTTTTATTTGCATAGCAATCACAACCGAATGCCCCATGAATATACATATGCAATTATACAATATGTGTATGTACACAAGAAATCGTAAGGTAGACGGAATGGGCCGTGAAGACAGGAAAGAAAGAAAAGTACGCACGTAGGTTTTACACTCTTGAGCGTTCATACGAGGAATGAGTAACAAAACAGTCTTCTGCATTATTTGAATACTTGTAGATAAACATAAGTTTCCAAGTTAAACAATTTTCCAAATTACAACTGTCTAAGGTAGAAAAGAAATATTTTCCAGCAAATTTTCCGGCTGTAAAAAATAATACAAAATCTTAAAAAAAAGTCATTATAGACCTTTTTTATTAAGCGAAATGGTACATTATGTATTTAGGTTATGTAGTGTAGATATGTGAGTTTTATTCTCGTTTTAGATCAGGTCAAAGGAGAGATTAAATTTTATTAACTACTTATATATATTGATATCTATTACCGATGTATCTATATCAATGTATAAAAATAAATTAGATTTATCCAGCACATGACAGTTATAACTGTCATTATTAATGTCATTTTAGACGTGTAAACTATCAAATAACACACTAGTGTGTTATAATCCATAACTCACTAGTGAGTTATGGATTATAAATCACGTTCATGTTTAAAGCAGTATTGCCCGTGGTAACCAAACAAACAACCCACTTTAACCAAAATGTAAAAAAGTCATTCTGACATTTATAGGGTCCTGAGACGCAAGTAGCTTTAATTTGATCATAAAGCTTATTAATTATTATCTCATAAAAAACCGATTTCTTCCACTTGTTGGATAAAACATTGTATGCCACTCGCGTGTTATGTTTCCTAAGTCACTTGAGAATTTATACCACACTAGTACCATAAATAACTATAAACAAATATTTCTGCTCACTCATTCTACTACTACTTAGTTAGAAGGACGACTACATGCATACATACCTATAGGGTAAGGGGTAAGTAAGAAAAAACATCATAGGCAGATACATATATGGATTCAACGGTCATCGGGTATAACGACCTATTTTTCCGTTCCCAGGGGATCCCTATAAACGAGGTTGATTGTGTCTATATAAACTTTTGAAACAGAGAAACTAAACTCCTTTTTTCTCGTGAAACGTTTCGATTATATTCTAATCATCTTCAGTCACTTTACAGAAGGAGGGTACGGACTGTTATTTATATGTGTTGATTTGTCGTTTTCAGGGAGGGACAATGCAGATGGTGGAGATGTCGTGTGCCGCGGGGCAAGATCTCGGCGGCGGCAGGACCACGACAATCGAATGGCGCCCCCAATGAGATCGAGCAGCCTGCAAGAGACGGGCCACCGAGCGAGGGTGGCGGAGTCCAGCGGTGGACACGCCACGGCGAAGCCGACAGACACCATCTCCTCTACGATCCCCCCTGCCGCCCATCAGCCAGCGAACTTCGAGTACGACGACAACGAGTGGGATGTAGGCATCGGCGACCTCATCATCGATTTGGACGCCGACATCGAAAAGACAAACGAGGTGAGCAGCGGCGGCATGGCCGCGAACGCAACCCCGGGCGCGGCGCAGGGCTCGAAGACGCCGTCCGCCGGGAAGATGCACATCGAGCACTCAGCGACCGCCGACAAGGGCCTCAAGATGAAGATCAAGCGCACCAAGCCGGGCTCGAAGACTTCGGAGGCGAAACACGAAATCGTCAAGTCCAACGAACAGAACGGCAGCTCGTCCGATCAGGCGGACGTCAGGGAATCATCCATCTCCCTCATCAATAAGCACAACCCGATACCCAACGCGACGACCGTCGGTTCGACCTCGTCGTCTAACGCGTCCGGCAATAACAAGAGAGGTGAGCACGATGCACTTTTTAGGAAATTTGGTTGTATCCGATCTATCTATCTACTTCTTCCATACCTCAAGGAGTAGGCTTGCAGTCTGTCCCGTCTTCATGTTTACCATCTTCTTCTTCTTGTCCTCTCCACGTCTTTAGTGTACTACTTGTTTAACTAAACTCATTCATTCTTTCAATATGTTGTTTCCAGTTTAATGAGTTCTGATGTATTGTCATTTACTGAGAATATGATCAATTCTGCTCTTATTTCTTCAATTCATATTTGGTCTTTCACCTACCTATCTACTTCTTCTGCAGTCCAATGATTAGGCTTGCAGCCTATTTCGTCTTGATGTTTGCTATCTTGTTCTTGGCCTACCCATGTCTCTTCCTTTCAGGCTGTAGTGTACTACTTGTTCAATTAAACTATCATCATTCTTTCAATATCATGTCTCGATCATAATGAGTTCTGATGTATTCTGTCTTCACTGAGAATATGATCAATTCTGCCCTTATTTCTTCATTTCTTATTTGGTCTTTGATCTACCTATCTACTACTTCTGCACTCCAAGGAGTAGGCTTGCAACCTGTTCCGTCTTCATTTTTGCCATCTTCTTCTTCTTGGCTTACCCAGGTCTCTTCCTCTTGGACTGTAGTGTACTACTTGTTCAACTAAACTATCATAATTAATTCTTTCGATATCATGTCTCGATCTTAATGAGTTCTGATGTATTCTGTCATTCACTGAGAATACATTCAATTGGGCCCTTATTTCATCATTTCTTATTTTGTAACCTTTTGTCCTTAAAAGTTCATTTCAGTGGACTGTATTAAAGTCACTAGATATGTAAAGTACCACAAACTCCGCCATTTTTGGGCAAAAATTTGGCGCCAAATTTGAATTGCTGATGTTAAATAAAAATCAATTTTGTACTGTATTGTTAAAAAAAGCACAACTGTATCAACATGCGTTAATAATTGAAATGCAGATAGTAAGGCAATTAATAAAACAAGCAAGCATTGTTTTCATTATTTGTTGTTTGCAAATCAAATTTCGCGCCAAATTTTTTGCCCAAAAATGGCAGAGTTTGCGGTACTTTATATATCTAGTGACTTTTGACTGTATGCATTGTCTATCTTGTTTCCGTATTGCCCGAGTTTCACTTCTGGATGTCAATACTGGTTCTGCTATCACTTCATTTTTGTTTCTTTACTTGTCTTGTTTTGCAGTGTTCTTTGTATGGTTCCACACATCATTTGGTATTTATGTAGTTTGTTATATTGTGATATCAAAAGTTATCTTGGTCAAGGGTTGCCATGGAATGTAAAACGGTTGTCTTAGTTTAAATCATCCTTTTGAAATAATTCTGTCATTGTCAAGCTACACTGACATCATCAATAACTTACATGTGTTACCTATCTACTTATTTCATGAATAAATAATGGCTTCAGTCATGTAAATTTTGTGCTGTGTGGTGAGAGCCATAATTCCAAAACTGCATTGGGTTAGAAAACTTCAGCACAGTGACTTGACAGATTTTGACACTCAATTTATTGACATAAATGTAGGATGGGACCTATGACAATCATTTTAAAATCCATGACTACCCTTGACCAAGGTAATTTTTGATATCATGGTATCTCAGCAAATCTCTAGCAAATTATTATGTGAACATGTTCTATGAGCACTTCCTTTAGTATAATCTGAAGCCTATAGGTTTTTTGACTATAAAAGCTATAACTTTAATTATTTTTTTTTTAATATTTCTAAGTTATAATTGTTACATATTCGATTTAAGCAGTAAATTGCCTTTGGTAGGTTGTCTTCTGTTTTTTTATAAAAGTATTTGATTATCACTATAAACAGTATTGTGTTTGTACAATTATTAGTAGGTGTCAGCCTTATTCCAGGGTTAGTTTCTGGTTTTAAATTGTCATACCTATATCGTCCAATATACAGATCGTTTCTACAGAGTCGCAGGATGGAATAAACGTAAGAGCGAGAGAAAGGCCATATATTTCTCGTTGGCTAAACAGAGAAAGAACTTTTGCGATGTTGCTAGGTCGCGAAACATCACATTCATCCGCTCCGCACACATCCGAAAGTGTACAGCGATACGCGACCGCGATACGCGTTGACTTTGACTGCCTGCTCGGGCGGCAACGTTGCAAAACATCCATCTCTGTCATACTAACGAACTACTGCATGATTTCCCACCCTCTGTTGATGATTATTGGCTCTGTTCTGTCTTTTCCAGTGTTTTGTTATTATTTCTGTATAAACTGCTTATCACTTCTATTAGGGATAACCTCGTCTATCCATAATTTTTCAAAGAGTGGTTCTATTTACCCGTTCAAATGCTCTTTCATAGTCAATAAAGGCAATATTGGTTTCTAGGTTATATTCCCTCCGTTTCTCTATTAATTGTCATAGTATGGTGATATTGTCATTGCAGGATCTTCCTTTACAAAGCCATTCTGTTCTTCTAGCAGTACTGCATCAGTAATAATTGTTTTTAGCATATTCTTTATAATTCGAGCATAACCCCTGTCATTTCCACAGGAGTTCTACTTATCTACTCCTCTTGTATTTATTAATTGACCACCATGTCACGTCGACGATTAAAAGGATACCTACCATGAGTATGTTTCTGTTTAAAGAGTGTCCATCATACATTAATCATTATTTCAAGCAAGTAGGTGTGTCATTTAGGAATGCAAGAGAGATTGATTGATAGAGAAACTTCCTATAGGAGGTTTACATGGCCTGTTTCATAGAGTTTATCACAGCTTTATTAATTTTTTTTTTCAATGGCTACCATTTATTGTTTACTTCAATGGTGTCTTAAAGTAAAAGGAAGTAAAATTCTTGGTTGAAGTTTCGGACACTGAAGTTTGTCGTTTTACTAGACAGTACTTCCAGTAACCAGTCCGAAAATGCCAATTATTAGTTTTAAGAGATGATTCGTTTAAAATACAATGTGTTTCAAAATGATTGTCATCTAGTTGGCGTTGTCATTTCTATACATGTAATTTTTGATGTGCCGCGCTCTATTGATTTGAACCTATCTAATTCTGACAACAAGTGACACTTCGAACATTTATTGTGAAACTGGCAATCAGTACTGCTGGTAATTAACGGCCCTTTTCAGGGCCAAAACAAATACTACAAATAGACAAATACTCAGAATTCGTTTTCTTTGACAGAGAAAAACCAGAAGTTGAGAGAGGTGAAGTAGGTTATTTTGAGGTTATGTATAGCTAGTAGAAACTCCTATTTACGCAAGGCGGTTTTTTTATTTTACATGGGTATTCCACAGCCGACTAGATGACAATCATTTTGAAACACATTGTATTATGAAATATATATTCTGAAATTTCCCTATTGAAATTTCCATTTTACATTGGAGGTTGTGGGATTGGAAATTAAAAACACCAATTTGTCAATGGAAAGATATGGAAAATGATGAGAAACTTCTCTTATCTCTTTAAACAAGGGTTTGGGGACATTGAAGTTCGGTTAGTCTTAATGTACCATCAGAAGTGGGTGTTTCCCTTATTAAATTTAACACCCTTTCAGAGACTCCGTTAGAGATCTAACCAGCCGTTTGATAGATTCGAATTATCCCAAAAACAGTAAATATATAATTATAATAGGGTATGATTTGGTGATATTTGCTTTATATAGATTAAAACGTTACCTCAACGTTTTTTGTCAGAAGAATTGGTTAAGGAGTTAATATCATACCATATCGTTATCAACATAGTTTTGACGCTTCTTTTAGTTCAAAAGCTTAATCCATATTGGCATAATATGTATGAGTTCATTCTAATTATAATGCCATAAGCTTATCATAATTATTTTGAAAATGCTCAAGTTGATATATGTCGTTGGACTGTTTTTTTAACATTTTTTTTTTTTGCAAATTTCGTAAAATAAAAATGATTACAGAATACCTCCACGAAAACCTAATCTGTGAATACAATAAACCGATTTTACTGTATCTGGTGGGAATTTAATGTGCATGTCGTCGAAGTGCTCCATTTCTAACATCGATTATTTTTCGTCTTGGGCAGGCTCGAGCGGTCACCGAAGGGACAAGATACGCGACAAGCACGGCTCGTCCTCCTCGTCCTCCTCATCGTCCTCGTCCTCCAACTCGTCGACCTCGTCGTCCGGATCGTCGTTCTCCTCGTCGAACGAAAAGCCGAACGCCGCCGCCGCCTCCGCCCAGAAGGGCGTCGCCCAGGCCCCATCGAACGCCCCGAACGCCGCCGAAGTGAACGGCATCATACGGATGAGCTCCTCGCAGCCGGGCCCGCCCCGGACCGTCTTCCCCGTCAGCACGGGCCCCGGGCCGCCGCAGAACTCGCCGAGGACGGCGACGACGACGACGTCCGAGGCTTCGCCGGGCGCCCCGCCGAGCCCCCCGTCGTCGGGCGCCAAGGGCGACCAACCGAAGGACATGTCGCCCGGCAATGTGGCCGTGGAGGATCAGAGCCCGTCGCCCCCTCCCGTCAAGAAGGTCAAGACGGAAATTAAGGTAACTTCAATGGTACTTCCTAACCTACTATATTCATCCTACAACTGTCACGGGTGGAGTTGTTGAGACAAGCGAAATAGTATATTATTATACTAGTTTAATAAGATGGAGTATTGTCACACGAGTGTTTTAATAGAACGAGTGTGACAATACGTCTTATTAAACGTGTCTAATATACTATTTTATCTACTTTGCTTTATTAATTCATTAAATTTTGGCTGTTCAAATTTTCGTATTACACAAGGAAATTTTGCGTGGGTCGGTTAGACTGACGTCACTGACATGGACGTTTCGTATTTGAATTTGAAAATCTAGTAGCCCTAGGACGAATTCAATAACTACTTACGTGCGCGAAATGGAAGACAAAAATGTAGAATTTACCTGTACACCCCCAGAAACACGCAAAACTGCTCAAGAAATTTATTGGAATACTAGTAATTTAACCTTGACGTCTACGCACGTCTCCATGACAGGCTGATTTACCATATAACAAAACTAAAAGTTACCAAAAGTAGTGTAATAATATGTCATATTATTACACTACTTTCGGTGTAATAATGTGATCATTAGTAACGCAAAGTAGATAAAGATATATTGTTCGGATATTTATGGGTAACTCCTTAAAATTACGAAGCAAAGTTCAAAAGCACTATTTTACCTGTCGTTTATGTTTCAGGAGGTGACAGATGTCTGCATCGGGACAAGCGTGGGAACCATAACGGAGCCTGATTGTTTGGGTCCCTGTGAACCCGGCACCAGTGTGACTCTCGAGGGCATAGTGTGGCATGAAACAGAAGGAGGTAATAAACTCTCAAAATAAATATATAGATGTATAGGTTGCCCCTAATTTTTTATCTTTCTGTTGGTTTAACCGTAGGTTATAGGGTTCGATTGGGGTATTATTCTTTAATCGTGGGCTATAAATTTATTACTTTAAGGAGTTTATCAGAAGGAAATTCTCAGCAGAACCCTCAACCGATCAGAGGCATGCGCAGTTGAAATTATTCTGACGAAATTGTACCTAATAGAACGGATAATTTTTATTGCGCATGCTTCTGACAGTCTCTGATCGGTTGTGGATTCTGCTGGAACAAACCTTACGTCTTCCCAGTCCTTATTGCATTTAAAAAAAATTATTTTGCAACTGGGTATCAGCTGGAACGTTGAGATTAGAGGCTGGTTTATATCTTTTATTTTATACTTTATTTTCTTTACCTATGATAGTGGTAATTTTTTACTGTAACAAAATTATAAGACTTCTATCTTCAATAAATTTCTTATCAAAAATAATACTTCAATATTCTGTCAAAAAAATTATAGCAAATCCCCCGGGAGAATCAGAATTGATTTCCAGATTTAATGTCATGAATTGAATTAAATATTTTAACGTCAGAATATTCGGGTACCAGGTGATTCTTTTTTATCGTTTTTTAATTGAGAACTGGAATGACAGGTTTAATGAGAAAATAACTGTCTCTTGTCTCTTTTATAAGAATAAGGGAATAGCTTTCACTACTTTTACAAACCACTATTCTAGCCCTCTTAACAGGTTTTATATCCCTAAACTTTTAATCTTCATATATTATTTTTCTTATTATAATTGGAGGATTGTTAATCTTGTGCACTTACATTATTTTTTTTTTTTTTTTAGGTGTGTTGGTTGTAAACGTGACGTGGAGGGGGAAAACTTACGTAGGCACCCTCCTGGATTGCACTAGACACGACTGGGCTCCACCTAGGTACTATGTCTACTTTGAGAACGTTTCGTTGTTGTAATTCTGATTTATTTTTTAGATTTTGTGATTCACCCACAAGTGACTTAGACAACAGAACTCCTAAAGGTAGAGGTAAGGTTTTTTTTCAGTGAAATTTACGTTTCGTAGAGAATGAAATAACGGCTGAGCTGCCTTCGAAAATCTACACTTGAGTTTGTACCACAGAGTTATGAGATACACAGAGCTGACAAAGCATTCATAAATACGCGTTTTCTTGTCGCCAGCATTGGAATATGGTACAACACGGCAATGTAAACATAGTGAGGTAGGAGTGGGGATAGGAATGGGTTTAAACATAACCTACTTCCACTAAGATAGAAGATAGGTTAGGATTCTTATAATCCTGTTTTTCGCAAACTTCACAGATTTTAACCATTTTCTTCATAAACCTGAAGAAACGCCTAAAAACGCCAAAAAAACACGGATTGTATACAGTAAATAAATTGGAGTAAAATTGACCTTGGGCCCCAAGATTGGTTTGCATGGTAAACCACGTTGCCGGTTCTGTTTTCGAATGTATTCGATCTAACGATCTGTATTCGTCTACATGTATTTTAGGAAAATTTTATAAAACAAAATATACCTAATTTATTTCCACAATTAACGTGTTTGTATCGATGGAATAGCACTGTATGTAAGAAACAAGTATGCCTCCTCCTTACAATGTGGACATAGCTCTCATTTTCCATAAACAGCTATATTTTGTGTAACACTGGCAACATTATTGTTTATCCCCATTTTCAGCCATCTTTAACTATTCAATGTTGGCTACACGAAAAATGTAAATAATCATCTCCGTTATTCTCATAACTCTGTGGTTTGTACTAAGAGCCATGTATACCCTTCTAGTACATCTAAAATATTCTGAAGTGAATTAATGTTCTTGGTTGCTCATTGTCTTTCGATACTGACAAATCAATAAACGTTTCAGAGACGAGATCCTCGGTCCACAGCAAGCTCCGCAACGGCGGCAACATAGCGATAAAGGGTAGGCGAGGCGGCACCAACAACGGCTCGGGTCAATCGACGACGCCGTCGTCGCCGACGCCGTTCGTCCTCCCGAGGCCCGACTCGAGCACGAAGCGCAAGAACCGAGGCGAAGAGGAACCCGCCCAACTGAACAATACTCCCGGCAAGAAGTCGAAAGTGGTGATACCCCCGCCCGTCGCGAACCCCCTCCCGACGACCCCGACCCCCTGCGGCAGCCCCCCGCCCTCCCCCGTCCTGTTGGAGTGTCCCGAGCCGAACTGTTCAAAAAAGTACAAACATATCAACGGTCTGAAGTATCACCAGTCGCACGCGCACGGCTCCGCCGATGACGACGACACGAAGGACGTCACGTCGACGTCTGAGAACGACGAGTCGAACATCGAGGCGCCGAGCCCGGCGACGCCCGTCAAGTCGCCCGAGAAGAGCCAGGACGGGCCGGCGACGCCGTTGAAGAAGGAATCGTCCGAACTGCCGATGCTGCTGAGGGGCTCCGGGAATCTGCTCGAGATGCCGAGCCAGTCGGTGACGCCGCGCAGCACTCCGCCCTCGCCGGCGACGCCGCAGAGCAACCAGGAATCTCCCTCGACCGTCCGCTCGCCCAACGTCGTCGTCGCTGCGGCCGCCGTCAACCCGGACAAGAACATCATCAAGCCGGGGATATTGAGATACACCAGTAACGAGGAGTACTCGATCGGGATGTTCTCGGGAAGTAATATCCAAGGTAATGAATTTGTACGGTTAATAGGGTGCGTCACCCTGTATATGGGACTGAAGACGATTCCATTATAGACTGTATAGACGGAATTTTCACACCTTAATATTAGAAGTTTGCTAATTTTTTTCTCGAAAACGTTTGGTTTTAAGACACCTGTTATAGTGAGGTTTTTTTTGTTTGTTTTGATGAACACTATCACCTATTAAAAAAAAGGCAGAAAACGTCATTTTAACCTCTGGAGTCCCGCAAGGCTCAATTCTAGGATCTCTTCTTTTTATTACATATGTTAATGATTTGTGAAAATATTTTCTTACGCAGATGATACTGCTACCTTATGTAAGGGTGATACATGGAATCAAGTATCTAGTAACATAAACAAAATACAAAAAAAATTGAACGAGGGAACCTTAAACTCTGAGACTCAAATTGAACATATATATTAATACAGAATTCATGAGTAAAATAAAATGGAAAAAAACGAATTTTGTACATCAAAGGAGCTTAAATGATACAATATTAGGTAGTTTTCGTAGTGTAGTAATATGTGTATGTATATACATATTAAGTATATAGGTATATACATACATACATACGAACAATCTTAGTATATACTTTAGTGTTGTAAGTAAGCCATATCTACTCAGGGATTATTCTATAATCCCCTGTAGATACATAACATACATATACTGTAATTAACAAAAAGCAATGTAATCTGTAGCATGAATTATGTAAAAATCCAACATATAATGTATTTATGTAATTTTTATTGGCAATTTAAAGGGATTATTATATTACTATTTGTAGTAAGTATTCTAAAAAGGCGACAATGCACCACCAAAAGGTATCTAAATGGACCATACGTCTCTCTAACAGTCTATAATCAGATCGTCTTTGACTGAACACAATTTTTCCAAAACTAAGTTGGTACTACAAACATTCTTACTTTTTTTATCCCATTTGGAAACCCAGTTCTGAACTGGGTACCGCACAGTCTCTCTTCTTACATCGACTATTGCTTGCAGGTCTTCAAGCAACCGGAAGCCTTTCGAGCGGGCAGACCCCCTCCGCCGCCATCCTCGACGGCGGCGATCAGCCGAGGAAAGAGCCCGACGTGCCCTGTCCGACCCCCTTGTTCACTCCCCAGTTCCCGAATCCGAGCAATCAGTCGAACGCCCAGATCCAGCAGCAGCCGCCGTTGTCGCCGCAACGTCCGCAGTCGCCGAACGCCTCAGCCAAAGTGTCTCAGTTTAAGGTTAAGCCCGCCTCGGCCCTGATGCCCGAAGAGAAGAAACCTAATAGCAATAATAAATCTCAGTTGATCAATAAGAAGAAGAATCGCAAGTCTCCCGCTGGCGGCCCGGACTCGCCGCAGATAGAAGAAATGCCTTTCGACGCCGAGAATACCGGACGGGACGAGGTTCAAAGCCCCGCCTACTCGGACATATCGGACGATGGGGCGCCCGTCGTCGACGCCGACATCAACGACAAGAGTAAAACTTTGGACAAGAAGACCGAGCCCGGTCACGCCCTACCTCCCATGCCCCAGTACGGGATGTACCATCCGTTCTACGGTCAGACCCATCACCAGTACTTGGTGTCCCAGGAGAACAGCGCGAAGGAGCAGGAAGTCCAAGACGAAAAGTCCGCCGAGAAAGAGAAGAAGGACAATCCCGAATACCCGCAGAAGGTCCTGCAGCACTATTACCCATATGGTTATGTGCCGGGTTACTCATACAACATGGACACAAACTACGGGGGCATGTCGTTGGTACAGGACGATAAGATGAAGGACGACAGGAAGGAGAGTTCTAGTCCGATCGAGCCGCCCGCGAAACCTCCCGTCTCCATGCCGAACCCCATCCAGATCCCGATGCCGACGAAGATGAAGGCCGATCACAATCCCAAAGACAAGCAGAACGAGAACCATCAGATCCTCAAGGAGAGCATAGAGATGAAGTTCCTTTACTCGAGACCCCAGAACCAACCGCCTCCGCAACAACCGCCTCAGCAGCAGCCTACGCAGCAACAACCGCAGCAACCTCCGCCCTCTCATCACGGACAGCGAGAGGAGGATATTAGAAGGTAATCTTCGAAACAGATTGATTGAATCATCATCAGCAGTGTTTATTAGTGCACTGGTGAATGTAGGCCGCTCCCATTTGTGTCCACATGTTTCGGTCTTGAGCTTTGTAAACCCAGTTTGTTACTGCAACTGACGGAATATTGTCACTCCATCTTAACAATTTTGACGTCCAACGATTGTTGTCATGCCTTTTTACTTATGTTACTTTTAGACACTTTTATTGATTGAATATACGATGAATATTTTGTTATATTTTTTGAAGGTTCTACGTGTATTCCGAGCAAAAGAGGAAGGAGCCGCAGTCGATCCAGGAGAAATCCATACTGTCGTCGTCCGGCAAGAGCAACCTCCCTCAGAGCCCGAACATGAAAGTGAAGGAGATCAAGATGGAGGACAAGAAAGAGAAGGAGGTGAAACAGGAGGGCGTCAAACCGACGATGGAGACCCAAGGCCCGCCTCCGCCGCCCACTTCCCAATACGCTTACATCCACCCGAGTTACATGCAGCAGGCGCATTACGGCGCGTTGCCCTTCGACCCGAACCACCCGATGTACCGGGGTATAATGGTGCCGGGTCCGTACGGCAGCAGCCCCTACCTTCACGCTCCCATTCAGAGGTGAGGAGATTTTCACAGCTGATGGGATGTAAATTGCTTGTAAAGCAATGGAATTTGGTGTTACGAGTAGTGCCAAGTTTGCAAGAGTTGAACCCACAGAAATATAGTAAACTCTACTACGCTGATCAGATTCGAACCATTTGGTACCTCATGGGGCAAATTGACTTACTCTGAGATCGCGCAGTAAATGGGGTATTAAGCGGGATATTTTACGGTGTCATCAAGGCAAGGGTAAGGGTTTTTGATTCCTCATATTACCTATTGGCGTTCTAGAGTTCATTACATTTCTATGGTTCCTTGTAGGACCCTTCAGTTGCGCGATGTCTCACCGTTACTAGTTTGATGATGTATTATCGTTTCCTTTTCTTTCCGAAACTCCTGACAGGTACCATGCTCCCGAGGACTTGTCCCGAGCCCCGCCTCCTTCGAAAGCGTTAGATATGCTCCAGCATCACGCGCAGTACTACTCTTCCCACAAAATCCATGAGCTCCAGGAGAGGGCGATCAAGTCTCCGACGCCGAAGACTTCCGTCGCGAGCTCGAGCCCTTCCACTAACCAGCAGGGCGGGGGGCCGCCCTCGTCCCAGGCGCCGACGCAGCCGAGCGCCGCCGGCGGGCAGCCGGGGGGAAACGTCCAGCAGGGCGGCGGTAAGCAGCCGCCCAACGACGCCAACAAGGAATCTCGATCGCCGCCGCCGCAGAGGCACGTCCACACGCACCACCACACGCACGTCGGCCTCGGGTATCCCATGTACCCGGCGTCCTACGGAGGTAATTACGTACCCTTAAAAACTTGTAATCCCCTTTCGTCGTCGTCTGTGATGAGACGAGGATAAGGAGGAAGTTACTCTATGTAGAATTTTGCGCTAAGTGGGGTTCGGATCTTCGGTTTTACGGCTTAAGGATCGAGTTTGCTCGGGCGCCAGATTTGGAGGGTTCTCTCCTTCGGTTATGTCCTCTAGGTAGTTCATTTACTCGGGAGAATACCAGGGCTGTCCTTAATAATAAAACACACAAGTCGGAAAATACTTAGATTGATGTATTTGGGACCTGGTGTATTCCATGTGCCTGGCGCCCTACGGAGGTAATCACGTACACTTAAAATTTGTAACGCCCTTTCTTCGTCGTCTGAGATGAGACGAAGATAAGGAGGAAGTTACTATGTAGAATTTGGCGTCGAACGGGGTTCGGATCTTCGGTTTTATGGTTTAAGGGTCGGTTTGCTCGTGCGCCAGATTTGAACAGTTTCCTCCTTCGAACCGCGTGTAATAAACGAGGACCAAATGTAGAGTCAAAAGAACCGAACATCTTGGATTATCGTTTCATATTTGGTAAGCCGTATTTCGCTTGCATTGCTGGACCCCTCTTAACTCGATTTATAATCATTGCCTTATCGAATTTAATTTTTCAGCTGCCGTATTGGCGAGCCAGCAAGCCGCAGCGGTGACGGTAATCAACCCGTACCCGACCAAATGAACGCGGAAGCGGATGGGATAGGAGAGCCCTTAACATTCCATTTAACTGTGTCTTGCCCAAGTCGCGTAACTTTCTCGGTTCGTATTGAAGTAAAATCAAAACGGTGGTTCGACGGAGCTGCGGTCGTCACGTCAACTAGAACTCCTAACGTGATTCCATTTTTTTGTATATATTGTAAAGTCAATCGTAGATTAAATTATATAACAGGTAAATTAGTTAAAATATTTATAGTAGACTGATTCTTGATCCTTTTTAGGTATTGTAAAATGATTCACGTAAAACTGATTTCGATCCTTTTTCGTTTCCGTTTGTTGTACGAGGAAATATTCTTAAAACGGTTAGGTACAACTTGTCTTGTTTTTATCATGATTATGATATGAGTATCATTATGGAGGATTCCGTTCCAGTTTTAGTGGGATGGAGTTGTATAATATCGAAACTTTTTTTATAAACAGTAATGGCAGTCTGTACATGTTGTAATGTTCTGTAAATATATTATCGTAAATGTTATATTAACTATGTTTAGTGAGCTTATATTCGTTGTTTGTTTTCCCATTGTGATTGTGGTACTGACCCAACATCAAAAGGAGTTTATGATATGATGTATCGATTATTGCACTGCCCTGGCGATGAAAAACGAAAGGTGAATTGTATTTGTGTAGTTATGTTTTATTCGGAATGTATCGTTCATGACATTTGGTGCTTAATTTTATTTATGATTTCGTATTTGTACTTTGTAACGTTGAATTATGTTTTATTCGTTAATTTTAAGTCGCCTCCTTTTTTTGGTGAGCCAGTGCGAATCGGTCCCTTCGGCGGGAATTTCATAAATTCCCTGGCGGATCGTAGAGTCATGATGATGAGCGTTAGTAGGGTAATATTTTTATACATTATTACGATTTTAAAGTAATTCACTTGTAAGTCCTTAGGTCTAGATGTTTATTAATTATAATACCGAGTTATTTACAGTGTACGACCTTGCGCAAAATTAATAAATATTTGTAGAAAATTACCTTCTGTACAGACTACAAGAGGCTTTAATGTAAAGATGCTTAATAAAATTAATGAGCAGACGTTGTGGGTTTCATTTCGCCCTAACGACCCAAGTAAACAATGGAGGTTATTATAAGGACATTAATGGCGATTCAGACTATAGCGATTCTATAGAATTTTCATCGGTGAAATTGCGAGGCTTGAATGAAAAGTTTCACCCAAAAGTAAAAGTGACTCGTTTTGCCGATCATCTGCGCGAAAGTCGGGTGATTTCTAGACGCTTTATTGAAAATGATTTACCTCTAATTTTTCGCATGTGGAGCAGAAACAATGGGGATGTCACAACAATGACGAGCGTCTCGTTTCATGCATGACGACCAACATGAAGAGCTAAATCGAGATTATATAAACTACTGCGCGGAGAGGACGCCGTTCATAACGTCCCCGAGATCGCAACGAAGATGAAGTGTGCAGTGACGATAATCAGCGTAGTGTGCGCGTTCAAGTGCTGCGCAGCCGAGGTACTCGCCGACAACCAGAGCAACAGCGTCGCAAGGTAAGAGTTACTGAAACATTCTTTCTTCTTTAACCTTTATTGATCACTCCTGAATGTAGGCTTCTATCTTGAGCAGTTTGTAATCAGTTTTTCCCTGCTACTCGTTGGATGTCATCTCACCATCTCATTTGGGGTCTTCATGTCATGCTTATGCTAGACTTTAATACTTTCATATTAGAGTTGTCTTTGATAATTCTTTGTACCTTTTCTAATTTCTCCATTTATTAACTTACAAATCTCTCTGTAACTTTCCTGTTCTAATTCGATATCGTTTTCAGGACCCTGGACCCCGGCAGGGTGCTCTCCTCCCTCGCGTCCAGCTTCATGTCGAGGGGATACGTTCCCACGGGAATCGGCGGCGGCTCCCAGCTCGTCACGTTCAACGTGCAGAACCTCTTCTACCTCGTCCTGCTCAAGGTGCTGATCTACGCGGCGGCCACCATCGGAGCCGGGCACCACTTCAAGGACGGCTACGCGAGGAGCGCGCCCGACGAGGGAAGCGCCAAGTTCATCACCGACGAGGAGGTGCTGATGTTCCTCAGCTTCTTATCAGGTAGAAAATTGAGTATTAAAACAATGTTTCGTTTCTGACTTCATTTCTTTTCAGGTTCCCCGAGCTGTCTGCAGAACGTGGCCTGTCAGCAACCTTCCCAAGCTAAGAAATACGTGGCGGCCGGGGATATCCTGCTGAAGGCGGCTAAGATGTTCTCTTACAATCCGGACATCAATTACGACTACGTCCTGAGGCAGATGGATCAGGCTGCCAACGTCGGACTTACCGGGGGCGGCTGTGGCCAATTCGATTGCGGGAGTAAACAAAACTGAGCCGGGAAGATCTCACATTCCTTGTATTTATTAAATATATCAAGTCTGTTTAACAATGTATGTTGTTGTATGGTGTAAACTCCGGTGACTTACGGTAGCATCTTCGGCGACTTTTTCTTGTGGGACTGTTTCCTGCTGGCGACGTACTCCGGGTAACTCAGGTAGCCATCCTTGTCCGCGTCGTCCTCCCTCAGGACCTGATCGATCAGCTCTGGAAGAAATTTAAACTCACAATGCATAATAAAGAATGTAAAACAACAAAACCTCATACAATTGTAATGATGGGCCAGAGATATCTGAAATTCCGCCTTCCTTACCGACGTAATACTCGAAGGCGTCGCCGTCGCTCATCTCGACGATCTCCTCGTTCTCCTCGGCCTCGTCGTCGTGGTGCTCCTTCGTGTGGAGCACCGCCTGCAGGATCTCCAGGCCGTCCAGCTTAGAGTTCCTGTCGGTGTCGTGCAGCTGGAAGTAGTAGAACTCCAACTCCTCGTCGGACATCTTCGAGAGGTCCGGCTCGGGGACGAGCTCCTCCAGGTGCTCCTGAGGGACGAGGAGGAAATAATGGTAAATAATGGTATTCGTGGGTGCGGCGGTTTTATTCACACCTCTTCAGAGACGTCGCCAGAGAACGTTCTTAATGGGCCAATTATAATTTCATGCTTCAACAATTGGGAGTCTTTTGAAAAAGATATATTGGGAACTTTAAAAATATCAGAACTCATTAGAAAATGTCATTGGATTTGGAGTAACATATTTTCAGTTGATGTTATATGTGTTATCAGGACAGAACGGATTATATGCAAAGTGCATATACAAAGCTTTAAATACAAGCTCTTTGTAAACGAACTACATTCATTTAAGATAATTAACTTTATATTCATTACACTAGTTAAAGTGTGAATCGGGCGCGATCGGTTGTATTCGGAAAAACCTCGTAATTCGAGTGAGTGTTTTGTGAACTGACTGTTCTATGGCGAAGTGACGTCATGTTGTGGACTCCAGGAAGGCTCGGCGTTTTAATTTTGGTAAGTAATTTACTCAGAAGATTAATTCGTCTTCACAGGAGTGCCATATTAGTTTTTTCAGGGATTTCGGTTTCCAATTAAGTACAAGAATTTCTCTCAATGATCGATTTTCCTGAATTCGGTACCAATCAAATCGTCTTCCCTGATCCCTTCGTTACCTGTATGTGTTCCCTGTCGTGCAGCAACTCCACGTCCTCGGTCAGCTTCCCCTGGTGCTCCCTCGTGGGCGTGTAATGGACGTGCCGCTTCACGACCTTATCCCTGGGATGGTGGGGACCTCTCGCGGCCACGAGCGCCGCCAAGTACATCGCGACGACGAGCTGGTAGTCCATTTCAGACGTTCCTCTGGAAGATAAGATTGATTCGTCAGTTCCAGGACATCCAGGACGTTCCCTAAACCCGGAAAAAGGTTTTCGTTCATGGAAAGCGCACATTTTGTGATTTGCAAATACAAGATCCAGACAGATGGACCCAGAAAACGATAGCCTGGAGACCAAGGGGAACAATAATAGGTGTGGTGATCAATAAGATCAGTGGCATGAAGAGTATGGATGAGATTGCCAAGAGCGTAGAAAATCCTGGAAGAGGTCTAGAATGTCCGGATGACTTCGCCGTCCAGGGTATCTCGTCCTTATCGACGCGTCCCCCTATTAATTTCCTGCTACGATCCCGGAATGGAACAGGTGGAGGTAGGGGGAGGGTGGCGGCCGCCACCAGCGGCTTTCAATTTCCGATAGAAAAGGGGACACGTCCCCTCACTTGAGGGCGACACTTCCAACCAGCCCATATGGACCAACACGCCTTCGCCCCACTCCCCCATCTCTCCCTATATATCTGTAACCAGAGATGGTTATCGCACGATAATGACCCTGCGGCCCTCTCAGCGGTGCGACGGATAAGGGATGAATAAATGAATGGAAAATTTGAAAGAATAGTTTTTTAAAAAACGTTGTATGTGTTTTAAAAATTCCTGTAACTTGTACTGTAACTACTGCGTTAATTTACATTCTGCATCTATTGTTTTCCACGAGTGAAAGTTACGAGAAGCGCAGTAACTACTGAAGGAACATTTGTATATTGTCTGTGCAATAAATAACTTATAAGTTTCCTTTGGAGAAATGCCACTTCCTTACACAAATAGTTAAAATTTCTAAACCTTTCTCTCAAATGTGTTCAAATTAAGTGTAACCCTTAAAATTACTTCAATTAACAATCTTTTGAAAATTTGAAAATATCTAACCCCTACACTAATTTATTAGGAGAGTTGAGATTTATCCTTTACCCAAAATTGTAGTGAAATTTGAGTGTAGAACATTTGAGTGTAATCTACGTCACAGGTTATAAGAGTTTCTTTTGGAAAAGTATCAAGTCCTTTCAAAAATACTTAGTCACAACTCCTAAACTTGTTTTGAATATGAGTTCAAACTTACTGAGCTCTTTAAGAGTACTTCAATTAGCGATCTTAAAATTTTTGAATCTCGGAAATTTATAACCCCTACCCTACTTTATAAAAAGAGTTGAGATGTTTTGAACTCCTTCAAAATTCTTTATCCAAAATTCTAGTGAAGTTGCAGTAAAATTTGAGTCTTTTCTGCGTTACTGGATATAAGAAAGGTGTTAAATTGTTACACAAATATTTATAACTCCTAAACTTCTTTGAATTTGAGTTCAAACTTAGTGAGCTCCTCAATAGTATTTCGGTTAACGATTTTTAGGTAACTGTGATAAAACTAGCGTTTAAGAAATTATTTTACAAATTATGAAATCTTGAACTCCTACTCTACTTTATAATAGAAGTTGAGATCCAAAATTCTAGTGAAGTTGCAATAAAATTTAAGTCTTTTCTGCGTTACTGAATATAAGAAAAGTGTTAAATTGTTACACAAATATTTATAACTCCTAGACTTATTTGAATTTGAGTTCAAACTTAGTGAGCTCCTCAATAGTATTTCAGTTAACGATTTTTAGGTAACTTTGATAAAACTAGCGTTTAAGAAATTGTGTTACATATTATGAAATCTTGAACTCCTACTCTACTTTATAGTAGGAGTTGAGATTCAAAATTCTAGTGAAGTTGCAATAAAATTTGAGCCTTTTCTGCGTTACTGGATATAAGAAAGGTGTTAAATTGTTACACAAATATTTATAACTCCTAAACTTCTTTGAATTTGAGTTTAAACTTAGTGAGCTCCTCAATACTATTTCAGTTAACGATTTTTAGGTAACTTTGATAAAACTAGCGTTTAAGAAATTGTGTTACATATTATGAAATCTTGAACTCCTACTCTACTTTATAATAGGAGTTGAGATTCAAAGTTCAATTGAAGTTGCAATAAAATTTGAGGCCCATTTGAGTCTTGTTTACGTCACAGGTTAGTAGAGTTTTTTTTTTGATAAAGTAGATACTTGTAAATAATTAATCTAATTGCAACATTACTTAACAAAGTTTTGATCTTTCTTACACAACTGGAGTTTCAGTAACTATTTTAGGAATGTTTGAAACTTGAAATTTTGAAAATGTCCATAGCTCTTAAACTACTTTATAATAAGAAGTTGAATTTGGAGGATTTTTTCAAAACGCTTTGTCCAAAACTGTAGTGAAGTTGCAGTAACATTTTAGTATTAATAATTAAATTAGACGTTTGAGTCTTGTTTACGTCACAGGTTAGTAGGGTTTTTTTGGATAAAGTAGTTAACCTAATTGCAACATTGTTAACAATGTTTTAATATTTCTGATGCAACGGGAGATTCAGTAATTATTTTAGGAATTTTTGAATCTTGAGATTTTGATAAGGGCCACAGGTCTTAAACTACTTTATAAGTGGAGGTAGAATTTCTTCAAAACACGTTATCCAAAATTGTAGTGGAGTTGCAGTGAAATATTAACGTCAGTAATTAATTTAGGTACATTTAGCTAGTAAAACTAGTACAAAATTTTTAAAAATTGAAACCTTAAAATTCCCCACATACTCCAAAGTCAGCACCTTCGGAGTTCATTGCATGTGTCCTGAAAGTGTCAGCAGAGGTTATCAGAAAACTAAAATAAATAAATATTCCTGAAACATACTCAGTACAGTGGGTATGTGACTCGCAGTTCTGCCACAGATCAATTCTGCCAAGGAGCAGAGATATTTCAGCAAGTACGAATAAAGTTCGCTCCCCGCCACTGTCGGGAACCCCTTCATTAGCCCGTCATTACAATCTGCGATAGTCCTGTCAACACTTACATCTCAATGAGATTCAATAAAAGTCCATTTCGATGGAGCAGCATTTAGTATCCGCACCCTCTTTTGGGGGACTCCCTTGTCCTCCTCCTCTCCCCTCCACCCCCGTACGTTTCGGTCAAGTGGGACAAAACGGGAATCTGTCAGCCTCCCCAATTTCGTATTCATTATTCATTCGGATGTATTGTACAACAACTGTTGCGTCTGTAAGAGGAATAAAATTACTGCTCATTACTCACCTTCATGGTTGGGTTACATCTTAATGTGGGTTTGTTGAAATGATTCATTTGGTCGTAGCGTTGTAGGTTATATTCGGGATCGATCTACTTTTGCGAGCAGGTAAGGCAGGACTCTATCCCGAGGGAGGGAGAGGTTTGCGTTCTGCGGCGGGATGTAGCGCTGCAGGCGGGAAAATTTCCAATTACCTAAAAAACTAAAGTATTTGTAATTAGTCATTAATTTTTTTTACTTTCCAACCTTATTTTTGGGTAATCTTGGCTTCGTTGTGAATTAATTACATAACGCGGAACAAAAAATAATTAGGAATTATACAACAAATTCGTGGAGATAATTAAGTGAAAGTTCGTCACTATCTTAATTAGGCTGTAATGAGTAATTCTGCAAACTGTTTGACGTGTATAATTTTATATGTAATCATTATTCTCTTTAGTTTTAAAATCGGTGGTCACGTCCTGGTAATTTTAAAAATAATTAATGTTAAATCTTAGTTTCAGTGAATTTTATATAATTAGACATTTAGACATACGCATTACAAGGTTTGAAATATGCTCAGTAATAATTAATAGAAACTAATAGAACCGTTTCAGTGAATTTTTAACACATTTTTGGAATTAGCCTTTCTTGTAAATTCAAACTTTTTTTATTTTATTTTTTTAAACAGGAGGGCATATCTATGAAACTCTTCAGGGTAGTTAATGAAAACTTTGACAACTTCTTCAACAGAAGTTCAGTAAACAATTTTGTAGAGTTTATGAAATATTGGAGTTTCAATGAATTTTCGACACATTTTTGAAGTTAGGCCTACCAGGAAATTTTTTTAATTTTTAAACAGGATGTCGTATCCTTGAAACTCTTGAAGGTGAATAGTAGAAACTTCGTCAATTAAAGTTCATTGAATGATTCTACGAATTTAATGGTTTTGGTACTTTTTACAATTTTTTTAAATTTCGATTTTTTAAAGTTTTTAAAGAGAAGGGTGTATCTTTGAAACTCGTAAGGTTAGTTAATGGAAACTTCGTTAACTTCTTGAACAGAACTTCACTAATCAATTTTGTAGAATTTTTGGAATATTGTAGTTTGAGTGAATTTTCGACACATTTTTGAAGTTGGCCTTACCAGGAAATTTTTTTAATTTTTAAACAGGAGGTTGTATCCTTGAAACTCTTGAAGGTGAATAGTAGAAACTTCGTCAATTAAAGTTCATTGAATGATTCTACGAATTTAATGGTTTTGGTACTTTTTACAATTTTATTAAATTTCGATTTTTTAAATTTTTTAAAGAGAAGGGTGTATCTTTGAAACTCGTAAGGTTAGTTAATGGAAACTTCGTTAACTTCTTGAATAGAACTTTACTAATCAATTTTGTAGAATTTTTGGAATATTGGAGTTTGAGTGAATTTTCGACACATTTTTGAAGTTGGCCTTACCAGGAAATTTCTTTAATTTTTAAACAGGAGGTTGTATTCTTGAAACTCTTGAAGGTGAATAATAGAATCTTCGTCAATTAAACTTCATTGAATGATTCTACGAATTTAATGGTTTTGGTACTTTTTACAATTTTTTTTAAATTTCGATTTTTTAAAGTTTTTAAAGAGAAGGATGTATCTTTGAAACTCGTAAGGTTAGTTAATGGAAACTTCGTTAACTTCTTGAACAGAACTTCACTAATCAATTTTGTAGAATTGTTGGAATATTGGAGTTTAAGTGAATTTTCGACACATTTTTGAAGTTAGCCTTACCAGGAAATTTCTTTAATTGTTAAACAGGAAGTCGTATTTTTGAAACTCTTGAAGGTGAATAATTGAATTGTCGTCAATTAAACATCATTGAATGATTCTACGATTTTAATGGTTTTGGTACTTTTTACAATTTTTTCAAATTTCGATTTTTGCAAGTTTTTAAAGAGAAGGGTGTATCTTTAAAACTCGTAAGGGTAGTTAATGGAAGCTTTGTTAACTTTTTGAACAGAACTTCACTAATCAATTTTGTAGAATTTTTGGAATATTGGAGTTTGAGTGAATTTTCGACACATTTTGGAAGTTGGCTTACCAGGAAATTTCCTTAATTTTTAAACAGGATGTCGTATCCTTGAAACTCCTAAAGGTGAATAATAGAAACTTTGTCAATTAAACTTCATTGAATGATTCTACGAATTTAATGGTTTTGGTACTTTTTACAATTTTTTAAATTTGGATTTTTTAATGTTTTTAAAGAGAAGGGTGTATCTTTGAAACTCGTAGGGGTAGTTAATGGAAACTTCGTTAACTTCTTGAACAGAACTTCAGTAATCAATTTTGTAGAATTGTTGGAATATTGGAGTTTCAGTGAATTTTCCACACATTTTTGAAGGTAGCCTTATCGGAAATTTCTTTAATTTTTTAACAAGAGGTCGTACCTTTGAAACTCCTGAAGGTGAATAATTGAAACTTCCTTAATTAAACTTCAGTGGATAATTCTACGAATTTAATAGTGTTTGGTATTTTTTTGTTTTCAAACAAAAGTTTCAAATATGTTTAAGTTTTTCGATTGAAACTTTGTTAATTTATCAACGAAACTTTAATAAATAACTGTATCCACTTTATAGTTTCATTAATTTTTTTACACGTTATTAAACTTAGTTCTATACGGCAACTTCTTTATTACTTAAATAAAAATTGTCTCTTTGAAACTCATGAAGAGTTACTTCATTAAGAGATGAAGTTTCAGTAAAGAATTCTGTGCAATTTATGAATTGCTGGTGTTTCAGTGAATTTTTTTTCACACGTCTTTATTGTAATTTCGAATATTTTCTTAGTTCTTAAATTCTCCTTTAATGTTTAAACAGAAGTCTTAAAAATCTTTGAAACTCGTTACAGCACTTAAAGGAAACCGTGCCAATTTGTCAGTGGATATTTGAAACTTTAAGTTTTCAATGGAGCTTCACTAAAAATTCTGCTTACTGAATTTTGTACATATTTTTGAAATTGGTTTCCATGGTAAATTCTGGCCTTCGGTTTTAAAAGAACAAGTCACATCTTTGAAACTCGCGAAGATAATCAATTTAATCTTTCTCAGTTCGTCACTGGAGCTTCAGTGAACAATTTCACAAAGTGTATGAATTATTGAAGAGTCGAAGTGCATTTTTAGACATTTCTGTTAAATTAGCGTTTAGTGTAAATTCAAAATATTTCTCAGTTTCAAACAAGAAATGGCATAGTTGAGACTCGTGAAGCTAATTGATTGAATCTTCGTTACAGCGACTTGAAGAAAGTTGCAAAATTTAGATCATCAGTACCTAATTGTTATACAGTTATTACCGCAATTTCGAAAGTCATATCATTGAAACTCGTGAAGCTACTGAAATGAAACTTTGCCAGTGTCTTCACTACAGAAGAATGCACTGAATACAGACAAAATTTGAATGAATTTCGAACAAATTTCCAAGTCTCATCGAAATTCGATGAAACGTCTTCGAAGGACGATGCAGAAGCGCCGATAATTAGTTCCGGATTTTCTCCCTAAATAACGTGTTCGGAGTCGGCAACATTAAAACGAAAAGCGAATAATGGAACACAAAGTGCATGCGTGTGTGCGATGCACAAATGGAATAGATGCGGCTTGCATCGGTAATTATGACGCGTTTCATATGTAAAGTGCCTTTCGCTATATGTGTACATATAGCGAAAGAGGAAAAAGTGTATACGTAGGTAGGTATATCGATAAAAAGGATTTCAAAGCGAGATCCTTTCTCTCCCGATTCGCATTAAGGGATCAGGTTACGGGATGCTCCGTTTTAATTCTCTCTAAGGTTTTTATTTTGTACGACTGGAATTGATACGGTTATGCATACACGTACACAAGAGATTTATTCAGATGTTTATCAACGAAGGTATATCGGAAGTGGAAACGATGAAATTGTATATGCAACCATCGATTTTAATAAAGAGTGTGTCAGTAGTAATTTGGAATCTATCATTTCAAACCTTTTAAATATTCTTAGTGTCAAATCTAAGGAGATGATTTTATATTATACTAGCCAAATTCAGTCAAGGGAGAAGTGGATACCATTTATTTCATAGTACTATTTAGTCATTTTTATTAAAGGTTTTTAAAGCTTAATTTGAATTACTTTTAATCTGTTGAAATTTGGACATACAGATAATTTCTTATTAATTTCTATGGTAAAATATTGAAAACGTAAATAGTCGTATCATTTTTTGAAAAATATTCAAAAATTTCATAAAACGTAACATTATGGTTGAGACTACAATTATGTAAAAAAATCTATTACTATAAATCTTCTCTCTTACATTCTTGTTTCAACGAACTCACTGAGTTCCTAGTCGTAAGTCTTTAGGATTACTAAACCTCCTTTCAGATGATTAGTAGTTCATTGCAATTGCTAAATATTTCTTAGGAACTCCTCCACGTACTACAACTTCTTTGAAATGTTGTAAGTTGCATATCAAACGTCATACATATTTACAATTCCTTTAAAATCTAAAAATTTCTTATCTCACTGCCTTTTTGAGAAGTTTTATGTCAACTCCGTAAGTTAAAATAGTTGTACTATCCTGAGTTCATCGTCGTAAGTCTTTAGGATTACTACAAATCTTTTAAGACGGTTAGCAGTTCATTGCAATTGCTAAATATTTGTTAGGAACCCCTCCACGTACTACAACTTCTTTGAAATGTTGTAAGTTGCATATCAAACGTCTTACATATTTACAATTCCTTTAAAATCTAAAAATTTCTTATCTCACTGTCCTTTTGAGAGGTTTTATGTCAACTCCATAAGTTAATATAGTTGTACTATCCTGAGTTCATCGTCGTAAGTCTTTAGGATTACTACAAATCTTTTAAGATGGTTAGCAATTCATTGCAATTGCTAAATATTTCTTAGGAACTCCTCCACGTACTACAACTTCTTTGAAATGTTGTAAGTTGCATATCAAACGTCTTACATATTTACAAATCCTTTAAAATCTAAAAATTTCTTATCTTACTGTCCTTTTGAGAAGTTTTATGTCAACTCCATAAGTTAATATAGTTGTACTATCCTGAGTTCATCGTCATAAGTCTTTAGGATTACTACAAATCTTTTAAGATGGTTAGCAGTTCATTGCAATTGCTAAATATTTCTTAGGAACTCCTCCACGTACTACAACTTCTTTGAAATGTTGTAAGTTGCATATCAATCGTCTTACATATTTACAACTCCTTTCAAATCTAAAAATTTCTTATCTCACTGTCCTTTTGGGAAGTTTTATGTCAACTCCATGAGTTAATATAGTTGTACTATCCTGAGTTCATCGTCGTAAGTCTTTAGGATTACTACAAATTTTTTAAGATGGTTAGCAGTTCATTGCAATTGCTAAATATTTCTTAGGAACTCCTCCACGTACTACAACTTCTTTGAAATGTTGTAAGTTGCATATCAAACGTCTTGCATATTTACAACTCCTTTCAAATCTAAAAATTTCTTATCTCACTATCCTTTTGAGAAGTTTTATGTCAACTTCATAAGTTAATATAGTTGTACTATCCTGAGTTCATCGTCATAAGTCTTTAGGATTACTACAAATCTTTTAAGATGGTTAGCAGTTCATTGCAATTGCTAAATATTTCTTAGGAACTCCTCCACGTACTAAAACTTCTTTGAAATGTTGTAAGTTGCATATCAAACGTCATACATATTTACAACTCCTTTAAAATCTAAAAATTCCTTATCTCATTGCCCTTTTGAGAAGTTTTATGTCAACTCCATAAGTTAATATAGTTGTACTATCCTGAGTTCATCGTCATAAGTCTTTAGGATTACTACAAATCTTTTAAGATGGTTAGCAGTTCATTGCAATTGCTAAATATTTCTTAGGAACTCCTCCACGTACTACAACTTCTTTGAAATGTTGTAAGTTGCATATCAATCGTCTTACATATTTACAACTCCTTTCAAATCTAAAAATTTCTTATCTCACTGTCCTTTTGGGAAGTTTTATGTCAACTCCATGAGTTAATATAGTTGTACTATCCTGAGTTCATCGTCGTAAGTCTTTAGGATTACTACAAATCTTTTAAGATGGTTAGCAGTTCATTGCAATTGCTAAATATTTCTTAGGAACTCCTCCACGTACTACAACTTCTTTAAAATGTTGTAAGTTGCATATCAATCGTCTTACATATTTACAACTCCTTTCAAATCTAAAAATTTCTTATCTCACTGTCCTTTTGAGAAGTTTTATGTCAACTCCATAAGTTAATATAGTTGTACTATCCTGAGTTCATCGTCATAAGTCTTTAGGATTACTACAAATCTTTTAAGATGGTTAGCAGTTCATTGCAATTGCTAAATATTTCTTAGGAACTCCTCCACGTACTACAACTTCTTTGAAATGTTGTAAGTTGCATATCAATCGTCTTACATATTTACAACTCCTTTCAAATCTAAAAATTTCTTATCTCACTGTCCTTTTGGGAAGTTTTATGTCAACTCCATGAGTTAATATAGTTGTACTATCCTGAGTTCATCGTCGTAAGTCTTTAGGATTACTACAAATTTTTTAAGATGGTTAGCAGTTCATTGCAATTGCTAAATATTTCTTAGGAACTCCTCCACGTACTACAACTTCTTTGAAATGTTGTAAGTTGCATATCAAACGTCTTGCATATTTACAACTCCTTTCAAATCTAAAAATTTCTTATCTCACTATCCTTTTGAGAAGTTTTATGTCAACTTCATAAGTTAATATAGTTGTACTATCCTGAGTTCATCGTCATAAGTCTTTAGGATTACTACAAATCTTTTAAGATGGTTAGCAGTTCATTGCAATTGCTAAATATTTCTTAGGAACTCCTCCACGTACTACAACTTCTTTGAAATGTTGTAAGTTGCATATCAATCGTCTTACATATTTACAACTCCTTTCAAATCTAAAAATTTCTTATCTCACTGTCCTTTTGAGAAGTTTTATGTCAACTCCATAAGTTAATATAGTTTTACTATCCTGAGTTCATCGTCGTAAGTCTTTAGGATTACTACAAATCTTTTAAGATGGTTAGCAGTTCATTGCAATTGCTAAATATTTCTTAGGAACTCCTCCACGTACTACAACTTCTTTGAAATGTTGTAAGTTGCATATCAATCGTCTTACATATTTACAACTCCTTTCAAATCTAAAAATTTCTTATCTCACTGTCCTTTTGGGAAGTTTTATGTCAACTCCATGAGTTAATATAGTTGTACTATCCTGAGTTCATCGTCGTAAGTCTTTAGGATTACTACAAATTTTTTAAGATGGTTAGCAGTTCATTGCAATTGCTAAATATTTCTTAGGAACTCCTCCACGTACTACAACTTCTTTGAAATGTTGTAAGTTGCATATCAAACGTCTTGCATATTTACAACTCCTTTCAAATCTAAAAATTTCTTATCTCACTATCCTTTTGAGAAGTTTTATGTCAACTTCATAAGTTAATATAGTTGTACTATCCTGAGTTCATCGTCATAAGTCTTTAGGATTACTACAAATCTTTTAAGATGGTTAGCAGTTCATTGCAATTGCTAAATATTTCTTAGGAACTCCTCCACGTACTACAACTTCTTTGAAATGTTGTAAGTTGCATATCAAACGTCTTACATATTTACAAATCCTTTAAAATCTAAAAATTTCTTATCTCACTGTCCTTTTGAGAAGTTTTATGTCAACTCCATAAGTTAATATAGTTGTACTATCCTGAGTTCATCGTCATAAGTCTTTAGGATTACTACAAATCTTTTAAGATGGTTAGCAGTTCATTGCAATTGCTAAATATTTCTTAGGAACTCCTCCACGTACTACAACTTCTTTGAAATGTTGTAAGTTGCATATCAATCGTCTTACATATTTACAACTCCTTTCAAATCTAAAAATTTCTTATCTCACTGTCCTTTTGGGAAGTTTTATGTCAACTCCATGAGTTAATATAGTTGTACTATCCTGAGTTCATCGTCGTAAGTCTTTAGGATTACTACAAATTTTTTAAGATGGTTAGCAGTTCATTGCAATTGCTAAATATTTCTTAGGAACTCCTCCACGTACTACAACTTCTTTGAAATGTTGTAAGTTGCATATCAAACGTCTTGCATATTTACAACTCCTTTCAAATCTAAAAATTTCTTATCTCACTATCCTTTTGAGAAGTTTTATGTCAACTTCATAAGTTAATATAGTTGTACTATCCTGAGTTCATCGTCATAAGTCTTTAGGATTACTACAAATCTTTTAAGATGGTTAGCAGTTCATTGCAATTGCTAAATATTTCTTAGGAACTCCTCCACGTACTAAAACTTCTTTGAAATGTTGTAAGTTGCATATCAAACGTCATACATATTTACAACTCCTTTAAAATCTAAAAATTCCTTATCTCATTGCCCTTTTGAGAAGTTTTATGTCAACTCCATAAGTTAATATAGTTGTACTATCCTGAGTTCATCGTCATAAGTCTTTAGGATTACTACAAATCTTTTAAGATGGTTAGCAGTTCATTGCAATTGCTAAATATTTCTTAGGAACTCCTCCACGTACTACAACTTCTTTGAAATGTTGTAAGTTGCATATCAATCGTCTTACATATTTACAACTCCTTTCAAATCTAAAAATTTCTTATCTCACTGTCCTTTTGGGAAGTTTTATGTCAACTCCATGAGTTAATATAGTTGTACTATCCTGAGTTCATCGTCGTAAGTCTTTAGGATTACTACAAATCTTTTAAGATGGTTAGCAGTTCATTGCAATTGCTAAATATTTCTTAGGAACTCCTCCACGTACTACAACTTCTTTAAAATGTTGTAAGTTGCATATCAATCGTCTTACATATTTACAACTCCTTTCAAATCTAAAAATTTCTTATCTCACTGTCCTTTTGAGAAGTTTTATGTCAACTCCATAAGTTAATATAGTTGTACTATCCTGAGTTCATCGTCATAAGTCTTTAGGATTACTACAAATCTTTTAAGATGGTTAGCAGTTCATTGCAATTGCTAAATATTTCTTAGGAACTCCTCCACGTACTACAACTTCTTTGAAATGTTGTAAGTTGCATATCAATCGTCTTACATATTTACAACTCCTTTCAAATCTAAAAATTTCTTATCTCACTGTCCTTTTGGGAAGTTTTATGTCAACTCCATGAGTTAATATAGTTGTACTATCCTGAGTTCATCGTCGTAAGTCTTTAGGATTACTACAAATTTTTTAAGATGGTTAGCAGTTCATTGCAATTGCTAAATATTTCTTAGGAACTCCTCCACGTACTACAACTTCTTTGAAATGTTGTAAGTTGCATATCAAACGTCTTGCATATTTACAACTCCTTTCAAATCTAAAAATTTCTTATCTCACTATCCTTTTGAGAAGTTTTATGTCAACTTCATAAGTTAATATAGTTGTACTATCCTGAGTTCATCGTCATAAGTCTTTAGGATTACTACAAATCTTTTAAGATGGTTAGCAGTTCATTGCAATTGCTAAATATTTCTTAGGAACTCCTCCACGTACTACAACTTCTTTGAAATGTTGTAAGTTGCATATCAATCGTCTTACATATTTACAACTCCTTTCAAATCTAAAAATTTCTTATCTCACTGTCCTTTTGAGAAGTTTTATGTCAACTCCATAAGTTAATATAGTTTTACTATCCTGAGTTCATCGTCGTAAGTCTTTAGGATTACTACAAATCTTTTAAGATGGTTAGCAGTTCATTGCAATTGCTAAATATTTCTTAGGAACTCCTCCACGTACTACAACTTCTTTGAAATGTTGTAAGTTGCATATCAATCGTCTTACATATTTACAACTCCTTTCAAATCTAAAAATTTCTTATCTCACTGTCCTTTTGGGAAGTTTTATGTCAACTCCATGAGTTAATATAGTTGTACTATCCTGAGTTCATCGTCGTAAGTCTTTAGGATTACTACAAATTTTTTAAGATGGTTAGCAGTTCATTGCAATTGCTAAATATTTCTTAGGAACTCCTCCACGTACTACAACTTCTTTGAAATGTTGTAAGTTGCATATCAAACGTCTTGCATATTTACAACTCCTTTCAAATCTAAAAATTTCTTATCTCACTATCCTTTTGAGAAGTTTTATGTCAACTTCATAAGTTAATATAGTTGTACTATCCTGAGTTCATCGTCATAAGTCTTTAGGATTACTACAAATCTTTTAAGATGGTTAGCAGTTCATTGCAATTGCTAAATATTTCTTAGGAACTCCTCCACGTACTACAACTTCTTTGAAATGTTGTAAGTTGCATATCAAACGTCTTACATATTTACAAATCCTTTAAAATCTAAAAATTTCTTATCTCACTGTCCTTTTGAGAAGTTTTATGTCAACTCCATAAGTTAATATAGTTGTACTATCCTGAGTTCATCGTCATAAGTCTTTAGGATTACTACAAATCTTTTAAGATGGTTAGCAGTTCATTGCAATTGCTAAATATTTCTTAGGAACTCCTCCACGTACTACAACTTCTTTGAAATGTTGTAAGTTGCATATCAATCGTCTTACATATTTACAACTCCTTTCAAATCTAAAAATTTCTTATCTCACTGTCCTTTTGGGAAGTTTTATGTCAACTCCATGAGTTAATATAGTTGTACTATCCTGAGTTCATCGTCGTAAGTCTTTAGGATTACTACAAATTTTTTAAGATGGTTAGCAGTTCATTGCAATTGCTAAATATTTCTTAGGAACTCCTCCACGTACTACAACTTCTTTGAAATGTTGTAAGTTGCATATCAAACGTCTTGCATATTTACAACTCCTTTCAAATCTAAAAATTTCTTATCTCACTATCCTTTTGAGAAGTTTTATGTCAACTTCATAAGTTAATATAGTTGTACTATCCTGAGTTCATCGTCATAAGTCTTTAGGATTACTACAAATCTTTTAAGATGGTTAGCAGTTCATTGCAATTGCTAAATATTTCTTAGGAACTCCTCCACGTACTACAACTTCTTTGAAATGTTGTAAGTTGCATATCAATCGTCTTACATATTTACAACTCCTTTCAAATCTAAAAATTTCTTATCTCACTGTCCTTTTGGGAAGTTTTATGTCAACTCCATGAGTTAATATAGTTGTACTATCCTGAGTTCATCGTCGTAAGTCTTTAGGATTACTACAAATTTTTTAAGATGGTTAGCAGTTCATTGCAATTGCTAAATATTTCTTAGGAACTCCTCCACGTACTACAACTTCTTTGAAATGTTGTAAGTTGCATATCAAACGTCTTGCATATTTACAACTCCTTTCAAATCTAAAAATTTCTTATCTCACTATCCTTTTGAGAAGTTTTATGTCAACTTCATAAGTTAATATAGTTGTACTATCCTGAGTTCATCGTCATAAGTCTTTAGGATTACTACAAATCTTTTAAGATGGTTAGCAGTTCATTGCAATTGCTAAATATTTCTTAGGAACTCCTCCACGTACTACAACTTCTTTGAAATGTTGTAAGTTGCATATCAATCGTCTTACATATTTACAACTCCTTTCAAATCTAAAAATTTCTTATCTCACTGTCCTTTTGGGAAGTTTTATGTCAACTCCATGAGTTAATATAGTTGTACTATCCTGAGTTCATCGTCGTAAGTCTTTAGGATTACTACAAATTTTTTAAGATGGTTAGCAGTTCATTGCAATTGCTAAATATTTCTTAGGAACTCCTCCACGTACTACAACTTCTTTGAAATGTTGTAAGTTGCATATCAAACGTCTTGCATATTTACAACTCCTTTCAAATCTAAAAATTTCTTATCTCACTATCCTTTTGAGAAGTTTTATGTCAACTTCATAAGTTAATATAGTTGTACTATCCTGAGTTCATCGTCATAAGTCTTTAGGATTACTACAAATCTTTTAAGATGGTTAGCAGTTCATTGCAATTGCTAAATATTTCTTAGGAACTCCTCCACGTACTACAACTTCTTTGAAATGTTGTAAGTTGCATATCAATCGTCTTACATATTTACAACTCCTTTCAAATCTAAAAATTTCTTATCTCACTGTCCTTTTGGGAAGTTTTATGTCAACTCCATGAGTTAATATAGTTGTACTATCCTGAGTTCATCGTCGTAAGTCTTTAGGATTACTACAAATTTTTTAAGATGGTTAGCAGTTCATTGCAATTGCTAAATATTTCTTAGGAACTCCTCCACGTACTACAACTTCTTTGAAATGTTGTAAGTTGCATATCAAACGTCTTGCATATTTACAACTCCTTTCAAATCTAAAAATTTCTTATCTCACTATCCTTTTGAGAAGTTTTATGTCAACTTCATAAGTTAATATAGTTGTACTATCCTGAGTTCATCGTCATAAGTCTTTAGGATTACTACAAATCTTTTAAGATGGTTAGCAGTTCATTGCAATTGCTAAATATTTCTTAGGAACTCCTCCACGTACTACAACTTCTTTGAAATGTTGTAAGTTGCATATCAATCGTCTTACATATTTACAACTCCTTTCAAATCTAAAAATTTCTTATCTCACTGTCCTTTTGGGAAGTTTTATGTCAACTCCATGAGTTAATATAGTTGTACTATCCTGAGTTCATCGTCATAAGTCTTTAGGATTACTACAAATCTTTTAAGATGGTTAGCAGTTCATTGCAATTGCTAAATATTTCTTAGGAACTCCTCCACGTACTACAACTTCTTTGAAATGTTGTAAGTTGCATATCAATCGTCTTACATATTTACAACTCCTTTCAAATCTAAAAATTTCTTATCTCACTGTCCTTTTGGGAAGTTTTATGTCAACTCCATGAGTTAATATAGTTGTACTATCCTGAGTTCATCGTCGTAAGTCTTTAGGATTACTACAAATTTTTTAAGATGGTTAGCAGTTCATTGCAATTGCTAAATATTTCTTAGGAACTCCTCCACGTACTACAACTTCTTTGAAATGTTGTAAGTTGCATATCAAACGTCTTGCATATTTACAACTCCTTTCAAATCTAAAAATTTCTTATCTCACTATCCTTTTGAGAAGTTTTATGTCAACTTCATAAGTTAATATAGTTGTACTATCCTGAGTTCATCGTCATAAGTCTTTAGGATTACTACAAATCTTTTAAGATGGTTAGCAGTTCATTGCAATTGCTAAATATTTCTTAGGAACTCCTCCACGTACTACAACTTCTTTGAAATGTTGTAAGTTGCATATCAAACGTCATACATATTTACAACTCCTTTAAAATCTAAAAATTCCTTATCTCATTGCCCTTTTGAGAAGTTTTATGTCAACTCCATAAGTTAATATAGTTGTACTATCCTGAGTTCATCGTCATAAGTCTTTAGGATTACTACAAATCTTTTAAGATGGTTAGCAGATCATTGCAATTGCTAAATATTTCTTAGGAACTCCTCCACGTACTACAACTTCTTTGAAATGTTGTAAGTTGCATATCAAACGTCTTACATATTTACAAATCCTTTAAAATCTAAAAATTTCTTATCTCACTGTCCTTTTGAGAAGTTTTATGTCAACTCCATAAGTTAATATAGTTGTACTATCCTGAGTTCATCGTCATAAGTCTTTAGGATTACTACAAATCTTTTAAGATGGTTAGCAGTTCATTGCAATTGCTAAATATTTCTTAGGAACTCCTCCACGTACTACAACTTCTTTGAAATGTTGTAAGTTGCATATCAATCGTCTTACATATTTACAACTCCTTTCAAATCTAAAAATTTCTTATCTCACTGTCCTTTTGGGAAGTTTTATGTCAACTCCATGAGTTAATATAGTTGTACTATCCTGAGTTCATCGTCGTAAGTCTTTAGGATTACTACAAATTTTTTAAGATGGTTAGCAGTTCATTGCAATTGCTAAATATTTCTTAGGAACTCCTCCACGTACTACAACTTCTTTGAAATGTTGTAAGTTGCATATCAAACGTCTTGCATATTTACAACTCCTTTCAAATCTAAAAATTTCTTATCTCACTATCCTTTTGAGAAGTTTTATGTCAACTTCATAAGTTAATATAGTTGTACTATCCTGAGTTCATCGTCATAAGTCTTTAGGATTACTACAAATCTTTTAAGATGGTTAGCAGTTCATTGCAATTGCTAAATATTTCTTAGGAACTCCTCCACGTACTACAACTTCTTTAAAATGTTGTAAGTTGCATATCAATCGTCTTACATATTTACAACTCCTTTCAAATCTAAAAATTTCTTATCTCACTGTCCTTTTGAGAAGTTTTATGTCAACTCCATAAGTTAATATAGTTGTACTATCCTGAGTTCATCGTCATAAGTCTTTAGGATTACTACAAATCTTTTAAGATGGTTAGCAGTTCATTGCAATTGCTAAATATTTCTTAGGAACTCCTCCACGTACTACAACTTCTTTGAAATGTTGTAAGTTGCATATCAATCGTCTTACATATTTACAACTCCTTTCAAATCTAAAAATTTCTTATCTCACTGTCCTTTTGGGAAGTTTTATGTCAACTCCATGAGTTAATATAGTTGTACTATCCTGAGTTCATCGTCGTAAGTCTTTAGGATTACTACAAATTTTTTAAGATGGTTAGCAGTTCATTGCAATTGCTAAATATTTCTTAGGAACTCCTCCACGTACTACAACTTCTTTGAAATGTTGTAAGTTGCATATCAAACGTCTTGCATATTTACAACTCCTTTCAAATCTAAAAATTTCTTATCTCACTATCCTTTTGAGAAGTTTTATGTCAACTTCATAAGTTAATATAGTTGTACTATCCTGAGTTCATCGTCATAAGTCTTTAGGATTACTACAAATCTTTTAAGATGGTTAGCAGTTCATTGCAATTGCTAAATATTTCTTAGGAACTCCTCCACGTACTACAACTTCTTTGAAATGTTGTAAGTTGCATATCAATCGTCTTACATATTTACAACTCCTTTCAAATCTAAAAATTTCTTATCTCACTGTCCTTTTGAGAAGTTTTATGTCAACTCCATAAGTTAATATAGTTTTACTATCCTGAGTTCATCGTCGTAAGTCTTTAGGATTACTACAAATCTTTTAAGATGGTTAGCAGTTCATTGCAATTGCTAAATATTTCTTAGGAACTCCTCCACGTACTACAACTTCTTTGAAATGTTGTAAGTTGCATATCAAACGTCTTACATATTTACAACTCCTTTAAAATCTAAAAATTCCTTATCTCATTGCCCTTTTGAGAAGTTTTATGTCAACTCCGTAAGTTAATATAGTTGTACTATCCTGAGTTCATCGTCATAAGTCTTTAGGATTACTACAAATCTTTTAAGATGGTTAGCAGTTCATTGCAATTGCTAAATATTTCTTAGGAACTCCTCCACGTACTACAACTTCTTTGAAATGCCGTAAGTTGCATATCAACCTAAAAATTTCTTATATCTCACTGTTCTTGTGAGTTGTAAGTTACCCATCAAACGTCATACCCTCTTTGAAATACTTATAACTCTTTTGAAACGTATTAAGAATATTACAACTTTCATTATTAGCCTAAACATTGCTCAACTTATTCTTCTGAATATCTTATGTATTTCTCACCCATTTTACATATTATAGAATATATGAAATGTTACCGTTAATCAAATAATTAATAAAACTGCTCTTTTTAAATTAATAAATCGACATGATTTGTCTCCTTCTAATCGGTTAACTTTTTTCTAACTGAAGCAACTTAACTAAAACAACTAACTTAATCTAACCAAACTTTTTGAATTTTATTATTATTAAAAGTTTATTAAGCATCTGTGGTGGTAACCTAACTTAGCCTCGCTTATCCTAACCTAACCTCAAACTTCCAAGTTTCCTAAATTGTAACAGAGAATTCGTCGAGTGAATTCATGCAACACTGTAATACAAAACGCTTAGAATGTGCTATTATATCTGTGTTGGTAGCCTAACCTAACATCACTTATTTTAACTTAACCTCAAACTTTCAAGTTCGAGGTTTTCGAGCTTACCGTTCGCCAACATGGCGATTTTTCAACAATAATGTCTTTAAATATTCACTCTGCATCTTAAAAAGTATATAAGCACTAACAAAACCGATAAAACTTTCTAAAAATCACCTTTTCACCAACAAACAACATAACCATGAACACTTTCTTATGGCGCTGTCAAACTGTCAAACTTTGTTTGCCCACAGCCGCCATATTGGATATCACGTGGTTTGGAATGCCTAATTGTAACAGAGAATTCGTCGACTGAATTCACGCAACAGTGTACCTAATGAAAAACGCTTAGATTGTACTATTATATCTGTGTTGGTAACCCAACCTAACCTCATTTATTTTAACCTAACCTCAACCTTTCAAGTTTTGTAAATTGTAAAGGAGATTTCGTCAACAGAATTCATGCAACAGTGTAATGAAAAACGCTTAGAATGGGCTGTTGTATCTGTGTTGGTAACCTAACATAACCTCACTTATTCTAACCTAACCTCAAACTTTCAAGTTCTCTAAAAACGTAAGAAAACCTGGAAAACTGTCACTCCAGGTCTGGATTAAATATACCTAACCTAACGGTCCCCTTTGGATCGATGTCGCGTAAACTCGCGGAATTACGTTTGAAAGCCCTGCTTCCCGCAACAATGGAGCCTCCCGTGTGCCGAAGACAAAAGCAGGTACCAAAGTGCATTTATTCGTCCGATAAACGTCGAAATCCATACATCGCCCCGCGACGTATAGGACGTATTTAGGCACGCTAATAGGCTGATGGAACGAATCTATCAGCTATAAGTAGCGTGCGGTCCATATGAAATTACCCCGTTTTCCCGGAGCTCATCGCGGCAAATAACCGTCCGTCCGTACGTATCGGCGGATTAAAGAAAAGAGTCGCGACGGGGGAAAAAAGAGAGGAAAATTCGATGTCGTATGGAAGCGATGGACAGAAAATCGAATTTATTTTTCAATCATTTCTGACTGATGGGCAGCGTCCTGCGAGGGATGAACGAGGCTATATACACCGAGTATATAATACACACATATAGCTACAGTACCTATACGTGTATATGTGCGTTCTTTTCCTTCCTTGTTTTCTCTTCCCTTTTTTCTATATTTTTGTGTTGGGGGACCACAATCGAATTTACATGTTAGCGTTGCAAGCTTCGCTTAACGACCGATCCGTTTTTGTTCTTTAAATTACACGTTTAATAAGGGAAACCCAAATATTTGGCGAGGTGTACACAAACTTGGTCAGAATTTGCTTTTGTGACAATCTCCACGCTCGAGAACGTGACTCGTGACTCCATTTCATCTGAAAATCCTTAGAAAATCTTGTAGAATTATCCAGAATTTCCAACCACTGTTTAGATCTCAGGATTATTAATTCTGGAAACATGACTGTCTTATCTGCTACTTGAAATACCGCATTGGATTAAAAAATATCTCATATTGACCTTGTGCATGGGAAAACTCTGAATGGGTCAGCTTCAGGTGCCTAAACTAAGTTATGGCATCTTCTTATTTCTAGAATCCTACCTAAGTTGGTAAATAGACCTTAGGTATGGTCTGGCCTGCTCTGCTTTAGCACAGAACAGACCAGAGCAGGCCAGCCTAGATCAGAGCAGAGCAGACCAGAACACACTAGACCAGAGTAGACCAGACCAAACCAGAGCAGGCCAGACTAGACCAGAGCAGACCAGAGAAGACCAAAGAAGACCAGAGTAGACTAGACCAGACCAGAACACACTAGACCAGAGCAGACCAGATCAGACCAGAGCAGGCTACTTCCTTGGATTATGTGTAAGTATTATTTTTATTAGAGGATCCTCAAGGTTTATTGTATGGAATCTAGATTCACTTAGATGAAAAATCTTGTTACGAGTTAAGTGTAAATTAATGCATATTACTGCTTATAGAATCCCAAGTACAGATAAATATATTTTTTACGATATCTACCACCAGAATCCCCAAGCACCCTTTAAACTTACGTCCAGGTTTCGTTCTAAGGTTTAAAAATCCTTTGAGATGTTTAGTGTAAGTCAATGCATCTTACTGTTTATAAAATCCCATTTAAGTACACATAAAGAGATCTTTTTAACTTTACCAACTACCAGAATTTTCAAGCACCCTTTAAACTTGCGTCCAGGTTTTCTTCCAAGATTTAGGAATTCTTTAAGATATTAAGTGTAACTCAATGCATCTTATTGTTTATAGAATCCCATCTAAGTGAGATAAATAGATTTCTTAAGATATTACCACCAGAATTTCCAAGCAATCTTCCAGGTTACCTTATAAGATTTAGGAACCGTTTAAAATCAATTTCGCCTTGAATTTAACATGAAAGAGTCTGGAATTGGTTAAGTGAGTTAAGGCATCTTGCTGTTTATAGAATTTCATATAAGCAATTGAATAGATTTTTTAACCTTCATATTTCCAGACACTAACTACTTCCTTGGATAGCTAAAGTCTGGGTTTTCGTTAAAGAATATTAAGTTCTTTAAAAATGACTCTGTGTGGAAGAACCTGGATGGATTAAATGGGTTACGACATGTTACAGTGTATAGAATTTAATATCTAAGTAGTTCCATAACTTTCTTAGATATTTCCAGAATTTCCAGGAACTATTTAAACTATCTCTAGACTAACTTTAGTGCCTAAAATACTATGTCTTTAGATGGAAAAACTTGGAATGTGTTAAGTTAGGGTACTTCAACTAAGTTACGTCATATTGCGGTTTGTAGAATCTTACATAAGGTGATGAATAATTGTTTAGGTATTTCCAGAAATTCTAAAAGCAGTAAAAATTTCCATGGGTTGTGGAAAATTCGGGACTTTATTAAGACTACCTTTAATTCACCTGAAATCTAGATTAGGTCTCTGATGGAAAAACCTGGAATTAACTAAGTTAAGATATCCTCATGTTATTGAATCCGACCTTAGGTGGTGAATAGGCCTTTAAGTATTTCCAGAATTTCCTAAAAAAAATCTGAATTCCTCAGCATATTGCTTATAGGTATCCTTTTAAGAATCAGCAGTTGCTTAAAATTACCTTAATTTCATCAAAAAAATTTGGAAAGGGTTAACTTAAGGTGTCCAATTATATAGTTTTTTTAAAACAAAATCCCGATACACGTCATTTTAATGACGTCACCAAACATCCAATACTACCAACTTAACACAGTCCCAGGACATCGCAATTTATGTGTTCCGTGTATATTTTAGGTTGAGAATACACATAACCATATATATTGTCAACCTAAAATATACACGGAACACATAAATTGCGATATACTGTGACTATATTAAGTTGGTAGTGTTGGATGATTCTGACGTCATCAAAATGACGTGTATCGAGATTTGTTTTGAAAAGAGTATAGTAACTTACCTACTGTTTATGTAATCCTTCCTAAGTTGGTGAATACATTTTTAGACATCTCCGGAATTTCCAGCCATGTTTCAAGTTTCCTTAGAAAATGTAGAGGTTTTGTATTAAAGATCCTTCAAAAATATGTTGAGTTAAGGAATAAATTAAGGCATCTACCTGCTTGTAGAATCCCATCTAAGTAGACGGATAGATTTTTAAGAGATTTCCATGCACGATTTAACGTTCCCCAGAAAATGTCTGTTTTATGTTAAGATTTAGAAATTATTCAAACGTGTCTCTGGATAGATAAACCTGGAATGGGGCTAGTAAGAAAATAAGAAATCGTTTAGGTTTCTTTAAAAATCTCTCTGGGTGGAAAAACCTGGAATAAGTTAGGTAAGTTATGTTATTTAACTCCTCATATCATCCCATCTGTTGTGGTGTTTTTAAAAAAACTGATGAAATTTCAAGCAATTTAAAAAGTGCACAAAATGTTACTACGTTATTGATGGCGATATGTTAAAAGATGTAAGATATTTAAAGAATAATTATAATAGCAACACGTACCTACGTGGTATTTGATAGGTACCTATAGAAAAGACAGTATGGAATTGTTGTACGTGCTGCCATGGGCTGTAATGCTACAAATACGTTTTTTAATAAAGCCAGGCTCCAATAATATATTTCAAGAGGCAATATTAGAGAGATAGAGATAGAGGGAAATATTTCAAGAGAGAATGTTATCCTGGCTCCCACAGTTAGCTATATAGGACACATGAAGAAAACACAAAGTCTTACCAACTTTACTAATCAAAGGACGAAGCTTATCTAGGTTCTCAAAGTTGGCCATATGAAGAAGACAAAGTCTTGCGAACTAATTTCAAAAAACGAAGCTGATTCAGTTCTAAAAGTTGCCCATATGATACATATGAAGGAAATATAAAGTCTTGGTACCTAATTCAAAGAAAAACAGTTATTAAGGTTATCAAAGTTGACGATATGAGGATATATGAAGAAGACAAAGTCTTGCTAACTAATTTCAAAAGCAAGATCCAAGCTCTCAAAGATGGTTATGTTATACATTTGGAGAAAATACAGTCTTGGCAACTAATTAAAAGGAAGAATGTTATCCAGACTCCCAGAGTTGACTATATGAGACACATGGAGAAAACCCCAAAGTCTTACTAACTAATCCAAGGAAGAAGGTTATCCAGGTTCTCAAAGTTGTAGTACAAGTCTTGCTAACTGATCAAAGGGAGTCAGTTTTCCAGGTTTACAAAGTTAGCCTAATGAGATATATGAAGAAGACAAAGTCTTGATAACTAATTTCAAAAAAAGATCCAGGCTCTAAAAGATGGTTATGTTATAGAGAAAATACAGTCTTGGCAACTAATTCAAAAAAAGAATGTTATCCAGACTCCCAGAGTTCACTATATGAGACACATGGAGAAAACCCCAAAGTCTTACCATCTATCCAAGGAATAAGTTTATCCAGGTTCTCAAAGTTGGTCATATGAAGAAGACAAAGTCTTGCGAACTAATTTCAAAAAACGAAGCTGATTCAGTTCTAAAAGTTGGCCATATGATACATATGAAGGAAATATAAAGTCTTGGTACCTAATTCAAAGAAAAAAATGTTATTAAGGCTACCAAAGTTGACGATATGAGACATCAGAAGGAAATACAAGTCTTGCTAACTGATCAAAGGGAGCCAGTTATCCAGGTTTACAAAGTTAGCCTAATGAGATATATAAAGAAGACAAAGTCTTGCTAACTAATTTCAAAAAAAAGATCCAAGCTCTCAAAGATGGTTATGTTATAGAGAAAATACAGTCTTGGCAACTAATTCAAAGAAAGAATGTTATCCAGACTCCCAGAGTTGACTATATGAGACACATGGGGAAAACCCCAAAGTCTTACCAACTAATCCGAAGAAGAAAAAGTCTTGCCAACTATTTGAAAAAAGGAGGTTATCCAGTTTCTCAAGGTTGGCCATAATGGAGATATGATAAAAACGCAGTCTTGCGAACTAACGCGAAGAAAGAATCCAGGTTTACAAAGTTGGCTATATGAGATATACGAAGAATACAAAGTTGCCAATTAACTCAAAGAAACAGTGTTATCGGCACCCAAAGTCGACTATTGAGACATATGAAGAAAACAGTATTCCCAACTAATCAAACGAAGACGGTTATCCAGATTTTCGAAGTTGTTAAAGTTCAAAATTAGTGCGTTAATTATCGTTTTTGGTTACGAATTATTATGATTGTTAAGTCATAGAAAAATGCGGAAAATGCTTTAAAAACTGATTTTGGTGTTAAGTGTTAACTGTGTTAAGTATTAATATCAAAGTTAGACAAGGAAAAATTCGTTAACAAAGTGAGAAAAATACTGGAATTGTTACTTTATATACAAAAAGTGTTAAAAATTGTGAGTCAAAATTGGAAGAATATTATGTAAATATATCTAAAATATATAATATAAATTTGGCGTCATAGAATATATTTTCAAGATGTATTGGGACTTATATGAAGCTTCAGCAAAAATTAAATTTTTGTGTTGTAACGTTTTACGGGTTCAGATAACTACACCGCACTAATTAAATACATAACTAATTTGTTTAACGCTGATAACTAACACTTTATTACTAATTTATGTTTCTCAGTTGTTTTATTTATTTTGTACGTATTGCCGCTCCTGACTCTTCCCGACTTGTGTTTATTTTAAGGACAGGCTATTATTAGCTAAACGTGTCATTTTGAATTTTCAAATTTCATGCGCTGTAACTGAAATCTAACTATAATGTACGTAATGTAACTATACTTCGCCTTCGTAAGTAATATTGGTTAGGTACTTTAATATTAATACGATTAAGGAGGTTGATTTGCAGAGAGATCTAACGATTCCCGCACTGGATCTCTTCTATTGTATGTGAGTGTGTATTTTTTTTGGATCGTATATGTACGTGTTTCCTAAAACAAAACCATAAAAATCCACTTTTCTCTCTATCTCTTTATCTGCTCTCTCTCTTTCTCTCTCTCTCTTTTTCTCTATCTCCTTCTGCCCTTATGTATCATCCTTGCTGTTGCGTGCGGTGGCTGTGGTAGAATCCTGTCGCCATGGAGACCGCACATCGCCGCCGGGGCCTTGCTTATCGATCATACACAACACCACCAGATCCTGCCGGTCCCGCTCCCGCTGCGGAAACGTTGAAAATATCTCCTGAAAAATTTTACAAAATTCCTGAACATTCCCCGGAATATCATCGAGCGACGTCGGAATTACCCGCAAGGATAACAACTACGTCCCAAGGAGATAAGTTCCTCCTCGTCGTCCTCTCTCCCGATTTTCTCGACGTTTTCCCTAAAAATACCAGTCGTTTACGCGGCGTTCCCGGCGACCCGGATCGCTTTTCCCTCCCGAAAAGGGCATCCAAATGTAGAGAAATTAGATCAATCCGACGGGAAGAAAGGAGGAGAGAGAGAGGGAGAGCGAGCGGGATCGGGATCCGTCGCCGAAAAGAAATCAAAAGCGGATATCACGATATTAAATATCTTTTAATTTCACGGTCTATTTAAGTCCAGATACAATTGCTGGAAGTATTCAAAGGGATAATGAGATAATTCCATTCCGGGCCTCGTCGTACACGGGACGCGGAAAAGGGGATCATCGGCAGGGATTAAGGGCGGATTTGTCGGGATGCGTTCGGGGGACGATGATTTTTTTTAAAAATTCGGTAATTAGAAATTAGGTTATATCAGATGAAAGAAACGCTTGAACGTATTTTGATTGTGATTATTCTCACTTTGTGTTGTAGAAGCTATCGATCATTAAAGTGTTGGAAATTACGTAACCTCGAGAAGGTTTGTTGCTGAAATCCTATTTAATACTCAAACCTTAATTCATAACAATCTTATTGCTAAAATCCTATTGTCACGCTGCCGCTATCGTAAATCGCTATTATATGCATAGATACGTAGCATGAAAATGGCGAATAACATTCTTGTATTATTTTTCCTTGACGACGGAATGTAAATACTGTCATTTACATTCCTAGGAAAATCAAAAGAGTAAATCAAGCTAATTTATCGCTAGTTACGCATATGTCAAACTGACATATGTCAGTCAACTTATGTCAGGTCCAAACTAAAGCATACATTTAATTTTTTGTAGAATTTTGAGGAAATTTTCAACGGCAGCGTGAAAAATCTAATAAGCACACGGAATATGTATCGACTGTTAACATCCTCGGCAAGTGACAAGCCTCGGCTCGTACACACTTGCCTCGATTGGTAAAACGTCTTTACATTCCTTGTGACTTAAGTAACTATTAACCTAATTTCAATATCAAACCGTCAGCATGAAGGGCTATTATAGTCCAAATTTAAGCCGCTACGTTTGCCCCATACTTACCGTGTCGATCATATCGATCACTTTCGTTCTTATATCAAAAGATAGCTAATACAATTATCCATGTCACTACTGTAGCGGGAGTTTCCAAAAAAATGTCAATAATTAACCTATTTTGAGATTTCCAAATCGTCACGTTCATGTGTAATGGAGCAACTTAATAGTTAGTCATGGTACTAGTGTGTTATCAGGCCGAGTGGTATAAATTCGCTGTCGGGCTTGAAATGCACCAAGCAGATTATAGACCCCCCTGGCGTTAGGGATCGTACCTGTCGGTTGTTTACATATAATGGATAGGTAGTCCGCACTACGAAACAATATAAAATTGATTATAATTCAATATTATGTTCCAGCGAATTTTGATTAACGCGAATATATTTTTATTAAGATCGTTGTTTCTTCCTCTACAAATCGATACCAAACTTCAATAATTTCCAAGAAAATCAAATTGTTTTATGGTTTTAAATGTGTATCTAAACAATATAAAATTGACTATAATTCAGTATTATGTTCCAGCGACTTTTTTACATTTTCGTTAAAGTAGGTTGTTTGTTAGAATACTACTTTAAATATGAACGTGTTATAATCCATAACTCACTAGTGTGTTATTTGATAATTTTCTTGTCTAAAATGACATTAATAATGACAGACATAACTGTCATGTGTTGGATAACATTATTTTATTAAAGTATTGGAAATTACTTAACCTCAAAAAGGTTTATTGCTGAAATCCTATTTCATACTCAAGCCTTAATTCGTAACAATCTTATTGCTTAAAACCTGTTTAACCTTATTTCAATATCAAAGCGTCAGCATGAAGGGCTGTTAGTCAAAATTTAACCCGCTACCTACGTTTGCCCCGTACTTACCGTACACCCTGTATAACGCGTTACTTACAATATTACGTAGATTTTTTGTATTTCTAACATACGACAATCAATTCAAGTGCTCAATTACGAGCAATATGCAATCATTACTAGTTCCGATTCAAAATCATGAAGATCATTAAAGATCATACATTAATCGGTGTCAATTGCACTGTTTAGACAATAATTACCTATACTGTGTTCAAAGCAAATCCCGATGCACGTCATTCTGATGACGTCAGTATCATCCAATACTACCAACTTAATATAGTCCCAGGACATCGCAATTTATGTGTTCCGTGTATATTTTATGTTGACAATATATATGGTTATGTGTATTCTGTATATAGTGTTCTGTGATGTATAATGAACAAGTTAAGAACTAATTTCTTTCTGGTATTAAATAGAAGAAATTTGGAAATGTCCAAAAACTTATTAAACATTTTCGGTTAGAAGATTAAATTTACTTCAAATAAACCCCAAATTTAGTGTCCTGTGATTTATATTAAGCGAGTTATGAATTTTTAATTTCTCGAAATGTGGTGTAATTGTAATGCATTGTAATTTGCAAACACATTATCAAATGTAGTAGGTACCCGAAATACAGGTAAAATATTTTTTTTGTATTTTCAATTTTAGACATATGTATTTTCTTATTCGATTTCTTATTATATTGTAAATTATTAAACTGTATTACCTACAACTGTATAACATTACAATAGTATGTTATTATATTAGTTTTATAAAACGGAGTATTGTTAAACGAGAGTTTTAAAGCACGACGAGCGAAGCGAGGAGTGCCTTAATAGAACGAGTGTGACAATACGTCTTATTAAACGGGTGTAATATACTATTTTATCGACTTTGCTTTATTAATTCATTAAATTTTGGCCGTTCAAGTTTTCGTATTACACTAGGGAATTTTGCGTGGGTTGGTTACACTGACGTCACTGACATTGACGTTTCGTATTTGAATTTGAAAATCTAGTAACCCTAGGACAAATTCAATAACTACTTAGTTACGTGAGCGAAGTGGAAGACAGAAATGTAGAATTGAACTGTACACTCCCAGAAATGCGCAAAGTTGCTCAAGAGGCTATTGAGAACTTGTCACGTCTACCTGACAGGCTGATGTACCAATTCAACAAAACTAAAAGTTACCAAAAGTAGTGTAATAATATGAATATTATTACATTACTTTCGATGTAATAATGAGATCATTAGTAACGCAATGTAGATGAACTGAATTTATAGACTGCAATAATAATACTTCAAGTAAAACGTTGGCGAGTCATTCATTCACGTAAATTATTCATAACCTCACAGTAATTTATCAAAAGTACATCTGTATTTAGTCCAATTTTCGAAAGTGTTTCCAACAAACACCGCGCCCTCCTCGCTATCGTTCGCGTGCCCGGGTCGTCCCATTGTACAGGGTGTTGGCGCGACACGTGGCCGGCACGCTTCCCAAATCTGCAGCCTCTCACAATATTTACGTCGGGACAAATCGAACCGCCCCACCCACCGAGCGTACACGTCCACGATTGATTCCTACGACCGACAATCAATCAGTCACGCTAATCATTAGGTGCGAGAGATGTGGGATAGTCCCATTTAGGCTAGTGACAAAACGAAGTGTCGGCGGACGCGTGTTTTTAAGGACACAATGGGTTTCGTTAGGTCCCGTATCTAAGAGTTGTTCTCACGGTGTTTGCACAATTGAAAATTTGACTGTTTTCTGATTGGTATTGTCGGTGATTTTACTTACTGTTAAGGCCCTTTGAGTTTTAGAAAGCGAGGCTCTTTCTTTAGTCGTCAGATGACCGATGTATGCATAATATACCTATATTGCGACGTTCTTGCCACAGAGGTCAGCACTGGTTAGTGTTTTATGTTGGCATTATGTTTAGTACTGTATTTAGGTTGGCATTATGTTTTGGAATAAAAATGCATTTTCGAATGTTTTGAGAACGAGATGGGTTGTCGTTTTTTTTTGTTTTTTGCAATTTGAGATATATTTTCTAATTATATTTCTTATTATATTGCAAATTATTAAACTCTATTACAAATTTATAACATTGCAAATTGAATTTATAAACTGAAATAATAATACTAAGATATACTTCAAGTAAAACGTTGGCGAGTCATTCATCTATACCCTGTTCAAAACCAATCCCGATGCACGTCATTTTGATGACGTCACCAAACATCCAATACTACCAACTTAATATAGTCCCAGGACATCGCAATTTATGTGTTCCGTGTATATTTTAGGTTGAGAATACACATAACCATATATATTACCATATATAAATAGAAGCAAGTGATTGGTATATTTAGAAGACACTACATAACATCTAGAAGAACGTTGATTTGTATTTCATTGTACAACATTGCACAAAATCGACACGTCATCTACCCTCCGTTGCGGTTATAATTTTTGTCGGGGACCGATCCATTTATTGAATTAAATTAGATAAAACACACGTCCGAATAATCCCATTATTTCAACTATCCAATAGTTCGTTAAAAATATTAACAAACGGGATTATTCCTGTAAAAGGTGTGGAATTTAATCCGTTTAGCATTGATATACAAATGTAATTTTCATTAAAAATTGACGCAAATGGACATAATTATGCAATTTTTGGGGAACGTAACGGCGGCGACAAATTTATCCAAAAAGCACTTGGATTGATAAAATATTGACTCAGGAAGTCAATAAGAGGAGTCAATCACGAAACAAAAAATAAATAAACAATACAAAGACATAAACAAAACATCAAAAATTTCCTTAATTATGACACTAACAAATTTACAAAAACTGTTTTTTTTTAATTTGTGGATATGTTGAACATAGAGGTTAGAATAAACTACCTAAGTGCTGACGTCACGCGAGGGGGCGGAGCTTCCAAACCTTTCCAAACAAATCGAGAAAGAACGCAATTTGTCCGTAAGAGAGTTTTAATTCCACATTTATTCCTAATTTTGTTGTAAATACGAGTTGCCAGCTGTATATTGTGATAAAGTTTGTTCAAACCTATGTTATCACCAAATATTTCTAGAGAGGTAAGTAGTATACTGTAGTTTTGGCCCATATTATATATTATAGGTTATGTTATCGTTTTATTTTCATCAAAACTTATCATTTTTGTTAAGTTTAACGGTGCTGCTGTGTTTAAAGACCGTTTCTTAGGCTCGTGGTCAATATCTATAGTCATGGTTATGTGTTTTGTGCCTGACTGTAAGCACTACAGTGACCAAAAAGTTTGTAAATTTTTTACATTCAGAGGCTAGATCGAGAACCTTCAAAGCACTCCTTAGTTTGCAGTTGTCATATTATAATGCCCCAAAAAAGCCAGCGCAGCAATATGATGGCATTTTGTACCCATCGGGTAGGTACAAGTAGCCGAAGTAATCTCTCCTGATTTATTTAGCGTAAACTGCAATAGGAACATTTAATAAGATAAGTATCTATAAAATCTATGGGAAGCAGAATACCTACCTGTACTCTATATATTTTATCCTTCGTGCTGGCATGTATTTCCCCTCTACTAATCATAAAATCGGCATCAAACTCCATGCTTTTTACATGATTTCAATGCATTTTCACCCTTTTTTATCATTTTATTCTCGTCTTCAAAAAACTCAATAATGTCGCAGATCTTCAAAACATGTTTGGATGCCATTTTCAATCAAAATTCTGACTTTAAATGGTTATATTTAACCAAAAGCACACAAAATAAATCACACTAGTAAATAAAAACATAACCTCAAAAAAGTAAAATGGGCGAAAAATAATAATTAGACTTACCTTTTATCAAAAATACTTTGTTGAAACGTTGAACCGTCTTACGTTTTCACCAAATATTGACCTGGCCACTCTTATTCACGTCAAAACTAATAACAAACTTGAAAATAAAATCTTCATATGAGAAAATTGCACGCTTTCTCGGTTTGTTTGGAAAGGTTTCTTAGCTCCGCCCATTTGTGACGCCACGCTTAGGTAGTCCATTACAAGCTTAGAACATAAAACAAGATTTAAAACAAGACATAAATCTGATCCTGGTAACTATAGACTTCCCTCATTGATTTCGAACTTGTTCAAAGTCTTTGAAAAATTGCTGCATTGCAGATTAATAAGCTTCCTAGCAAAACACAGAATACTGTCTAAATCACAATTTGGTTTCAGGAAAGCTATAGGTACAAAGGATAGTATTGTATTGCTGAACTGACTAAGTTATTGAATGATTCGTTAGACAAACATGAGAAAGTTGCAACGGTTTTTCTTGACTTAGCTAAGGCGTTTGACACTGTGAACTACGAGTTACTATTTAAGAAAACTGGGTGCTATAGGTATAAGAGGACTTACGTTAAACTTGTTGAAAGGCTATCTAAACAATAGAAAACAATTAGATAAAATCTGAGAAACAAAGTGACTGGTTACCTATAGCATTAGGGGTACCTCAGGGTAGTATACTTGGCCTCCTATTATTTGTTATATATATGAATGATTTATTTGAAATACAATAAAAGGGTGGTGGAATATATTCTTTTGGGGATGATACTGTAATTACCTATCACGGGAAATCTTGGGATATTGTGCAAAAAAAAAATTATAATTATTTACAAATAAAATAAAAGACTTGCTAGACGCCAACATATTATTATCTCGTAATGTCAATAACACAGTGTGCATTACATTTGGAAAATACAGCTAGCAAAACTATACATTAAAGGACAATTTGTGTTAACAAAATTAATAAAAAAAGTGTTTTTTTTATATTTGAAATTAACTAAAATTAATAATTATTTTTTTAATTACAAGTTCAAAATATTATATTTTCTATGTTATAACAGTTAAGTGTAGCAAATCAGAAGATTAAAATTTATAAAGTTCAATTATTTATTATTAGAAACTTTTATTACATTTACATGCCTCATTTTTATACAAATTACAATTTTCTTATTTTTGACGGTGTTTCAAGCAACTAAATACTATCGTCATTACAATTGACAGTTAATAAAATATTTTCATCATCACTACATCAAAATATTTAAACAGTTAAAAACGAGTTTAAATCTACATATGAAATGTGGGCTTCACCAATACTTAAGTGGCCTACAGAAATTAGGTTTAGCTTTAAAATTTTAAATTCGTTTAGTTTTAATGTTATACGTCATAATTTAATTTAGTGTTATTTAGCAATGTTTTTTACTGTACTTGCCTGTTATAACATATAAAATATAATATGTAATTTAATGTTAAACACATATTATTACAGGATTAAAAATGCAATTCATCTTTGTAATTGTTAGAGCAGAGAGCAGGTATATGCTGTTTCCAATATCGTTTGATAATGGTAGATAATGATAACGCCGAGCAATTCGATACTGATCTATTTTCGGTGATAAAATGACAGCTAATAATTACAAGTGACAAATCGAACCATAATACAGAACGTTTACGAAAACTAGATGTGTCGCGTCGACCGTGCATAGATGTCTTTCTAACACTTCCCCTCGCGGTCGTATACGCGCACTCTATGACATCTTCAATCCGATCATTTCTAGGATCTGGAAATGCCGAGGTCCGGGTAATGCTTTTGTAAGGATATCAGCCACCATTTTTTCGGTAGGCACGTAGTGAAGGTCGATGATCTTCTCTCTAACAGCGTCTCGTAGAAAATGATGTCTGATGTCTATATGCTTCGTACGAGCATGAAATACGGGATTTTCGGCCAATTTGAGGGCTCCCATGTTGTCTTCGAAGATCGAGATTGCTGATGAATCCTCCAGTCCTAATTCCTTGAGGAATGATTTCAAGTGTATTGCCTCTTTGACGGCGTCGGCAATTCCCATGTATTCTGCCTCTGTGGAAGATAGGGCGACGGTCCTTTGTTTCCTGGAATCCCAAGATATCGGGTTTCCTCCATACATGAACACAAATCCAGTGTAGGAACGTCGGTCAATAAGACATCCACCCCAATCTGCATCCACATATCCCTTGATGGATTCGGTGTGTCTACTGAAGGTCAGTCCTAGGTCGATGGTTCCCTTCAGGTACCGAAGCACACGCTTCGCTGCAGTCCAATGTTCCGTCGAGAAACAATTGTTAAACTGTCCGAGATAACTAACCGCATAACTAATATCAGGCCTAGTGCAGACAGCCAAATAGGTCAATGCTCCTACAAGTTCCCGGAATGGGATATCTTTAGTTGGTCCTTTGTCGTTCTTGAGCAGCTTTGTTCCAGCACTGACGGGAGTACTAACTGGTTTTGCGTCGCTCATTCCGAACCTATTGAGGAGCTCCATGATGTATCCCTTTTGGTGTAAGGATATTGTGTCCTTCTTTCTTCGAAACTCCACTCCCAGGTAATTCTTGATTTCTCCAAGATCTTTCACTCCAAATCGTTTTGATAAGAAGTTAATAAGTTCTTCTGGTGCCCCAGGTTTTCTTGTGACAATTATGATATCGTCGACGTAAGTAGCTATTAGGATTAGTCCGGATCCTTTACCCATCTTATAAAGACAGGGGTCACCACTTGTCGGCGATGCTCCATACTCCTTCAAAACATCGCTGAGTTTGTTGTACCAGCTTCTTCCAGCCTGCTTTAACCCATACAGGGCCTTTTTCAATTTACAAACTCGATCTCCCTTCTTAAGTTCTTCAAGCATGTCTTTCGCTTTCTTTCCTAAATCGTCCTTCTCTAACTGAATCCTCTCAAGAAGTTGAAACAGCTGTTTTGGGGGTTCCATGAACAGCTCTTCGTCCAGTTCACCATTTAGATAGGCGCTAGTAACGTCGAGTTGCCTCATTTTCATGACGAACTGTACAGCAATTGAGGTCAGGAGACGGATGGTACTTAACCTGACTACAGGGGCAAAGGTCTCCTTAAAGTGAACTCCTGGCTTCTGGTTAAACCCTTGAGCTACTAGCCGAGCTTTCCTCTTTACAATTTCTCCATTTGCTGCAAACTTGTTTCGTAAGGTCATGCGACTCCCAATCGTTTCACAATTGGTAGGACGTGGAACGAGTTCCCAGGTTTCATTCTTGATGATTGATTTCATTTCTTCCTCCATGGCTTCGTACCATTCTTCGGCTTCTGGCGAATTTAAGTCAGCCGCCATAGGTATTTCGGAAACCAAAGCATCTTCACAGTTCCCTGCTTCCTCGTCTTTGTACTGATACTCCTTTCTCGGTCTTCCCCTCGTTCCAGTTCGACGATCCGAGGGCGGCCAGCTCCCTTTCTTCGTTCTGGTTCTTCGCAGTCTTCTTCTATACTTGGATTCGGTGAAATTTCCACGAATCGTGGAGGAGACGTCTGATTACTTTCGTCTTCCACTAGACTGTCGGGTAAAAACTCGCTAAATTCCCCCCCTGCTTCTGGTTTCCCTTCGAGGAATTTTATATCTCTGGAGATTTCGACTCTTTGTTCCTTTGGCATCCATACTCTGTAGCCTTTGCTTTCATCTGAGTAGCCTAGTAGAACACCCTCCCTACAACGGGTATCGAATTTTCCCAGACCAGGTTGCTTCCTCAAACAGAACACACGACATCCGAACTCTCGGAAGAAACTTACATCTGGCTTCTTCTGATTCCAAACCTCGTATGGTGTTTTTCCATTCAGACTCTTGGAAGGACATCGGTTTCGTATGTAGTTTGCAGTATTTATGGCTTCTGCCCAGAACTTAGGCGGTAATCCAGACTGGATTAGTAAACATCGAGCCATATCCAGAAGAGTGCGATTTTTCCTTTCTGCAATTCCGTTTTGCTCCGGACTGTAAGGGACTGTGAGCCGTCTTGAAATTCCGTGCTCCTTCAAGTAAGCGTCGAATTCCTTGTTGCTGAATTCCGTTCCATTATCTGATTGAAATTGCTTTATTCTTCTTCCCTTCTGGTTTTCCACTATGGTGATAAATTCCCTATAGTGGCCTGTAGAGCTTCTCCTTTTGATTTCAGAAATCGTACCTCGCACCATCGAGAGTGATCGTCGATGAACTCTATGAAGTAACGTGCTCCTTTAAGTGATTCGACGCGCATCGGTCCGCATACGTCCGAGTGCACCAATTCCAGTAATTCGCTTGTTCGCTCCGACTGCTTTGGAAATGGTGTGCGAGTCATCTTCCCCTTAATACATATGTCGCACTTAATCGTGTCCTGTAGATTCTTCAAGGGTTTTAACGATTCAAGACCTCTTACTGAACTATTGTTGATAGCTTCTGTTAGGTCCCTGATATTTAGATGACCCAAGCGTCTGTGCCATGTCTCTAAATCCTGAGGTCGTTCCACCATGAGTGCCGAATTTCCGTTTGACCGTTCGGTACTGTCGTTCCCTTCACAAACGTAGTAGAGATCACCTCTTCGTTCAGCGATTAGTCGAACTTCGCCCTCAGTGTCGACGACTAAAGCTTCATGCTTCCTAAAGATTACTTCACACCCTTTGTTCGTAATTTTCCCTATTGACATCAGGTTTGTCCGCAAATCTGGAACATACAGGGCATTGTTTAGTTGAATGTTTCTTGTCTCGCCAAAAACATCGGCCTTTAGGAGAGCTTTTCCTTCAGCAGTTATTGACGTTGTCGAGTTATTTGCAAGGTTGAGCTTCCTATTCTCAGACTTCAACTCAGAAAAGAGGTTTATATCGCTGCAGAGATGTGACGAGGCCCCGCTATCGAGACACCAGCTTCCGCTCCTTTTGCCACGACCATCATCGTTCGAGAAGTAGGACTCATCTACCGCATTGTTCGCTGAAGATCTGCGATTCTCCACGTTCTTGCAATCGGCAGCCTTATGACCTATTTCCCTGCATCTGTGACAACGGTACTTGAAGACGTCTTTGGCTCTGTTTTTCTCACTAGGAGGCTGTTTCTTCTCTGAATTCCCTTGTTTTCTCTGATTCTTGTATCGGTATTTACTTTCCTTGCTGAATAACGCTCCTTGTGGCCTCTGGGTGACTTCGACCTTCCTGGCATTACATTCTTCAACAATTTTAATGCGTAAGGACTCAGGGGATGGTAGTTCGTCCCTGGACTCAATGGCACAACGAAAATTCTCGAAACTGACTGGTAGACTATATAGCAACATAATTGTCAGCAAATCGTCGTTAATTATAACTTCCATCTCGTTTAATTTGTCCACCGCATCGAAGAACTTCCTGAGGTGTTCTTGCACATCGCCCGATTCTTCCATCTTTTGTAGGGTTAATTGTTTCAAAAGTGTCGCCTTTCGAGCTGGTCCTTTGGACTGGTAAATACCTTCTAGTTTCAGCCAAACTTCCCTGGATGTTGTGCATCCTTTTATTTGCTTCAACTCACAAGGGCTTATTCCCAGTATAATGTCAGACTTGGCCTTGCTGTCGTTTCGTTCCCAGGTTCTTGCTGCGGCAGGTTCCTTATCTTCGTCCGGTTTCTTACACGCACCGTTCACATATTCCCATGCGTCATTCTTGATTAATAACGCTTCCATCTGCATTTTCCACGTATCATAGTTCTCCTTGTTGAGGGTCTCAATACGCGTAGAGCTCGAGGAGGACATCTTCACGTGTTCGTATTTTTACTTGACCTCACAGGAACGGCAAGGGTTGCGAAGCGGCGATACGACTTCTCACAGTAAAAATTACAACTTCAGCCACGCGAATTCTGGGCCCATAACCTATTAGAGCAGAGAGCAGGTATATGCTGTTTCCAATATCGTTTGATAATGGTAGATAATGATAACGCCGAGCAATTCGATACTGATCTATTTTCGGTGATAAAATGACAGCTAATAATTACAAGTGACAAATCGAACCATAATACAGAACGTTTACGAAAACTAGATGTGTCGCGTCGACCGTGCATAGATGTCTTTCTAACAGTAATGAAATGTAGATAATGAAAAAAAAAAACATTTTTTTATCAATTTTTGTAACGTAAATTGTCCCTTAATGAATATTTTTAGACAGTATCATTGCCAATAATTAGTATTTCTCATAATGAAATAATTTTTTTAACACGTACGTCTAAAATGAAGCCTTTTTCAAAAACCTACAAGAGCAGGAGGAAAGTGTAATACTTTCTTTTGTAAGTGTCTTTTAATAAATTTAAAAAGCTCATTTTTTGCAATTTTTGACTTTTGGAAAAGTATCATTTCACTCCACCCAAACTTCGATTCTAAAAAGATCTCAATCTGAAACGAATTAGGCCTACTTTATACCTTTTCTTATTTGACTAAGGCTATACTTAGACATTAGGGCCTTCTTCGTGCTTACGAAAGACTGACTCTTAAGAGTCAGATAGCGGGATCGTCCACTTTCGGTGATTCATCGACATAACCGATTTCGACAGAATATCGTCCCGTTTAACAAGTCAGATATCCGCATTAAATCATTTAATAATCCGACCGATCGAACGCATTAGACGGAGAACCGCTTCTTTAATCCGTCCACGGTCAATACTTCCATTTTTCTCCGCGGTTCGATTTCCCGAGCAGAAATGTTATTATAAAAGTGGAGGGAGGGAAAAAGAGAGAGAGAGAGAGAGAGAGAGAGAGAGAGAGAGAGAGAGGGAGATTGAGAGAGCTTTCCCCATCGAAAGTGGACGAAGACCTTCCGGCCAAATTGAAAAAGTAATCAAGCTTGTGCCCTAAGCGACCATTTTTGCGCCGATAACGTTCGAGGAGATACAAGATAGAGAAAGAGAGAGAGAGAGAGAGAGAGAGAGAGAGAGAGAGAGAAATCCCTGTGAGCAATTTCTCCCTGGGTGTTTTCTTACTCAAAATCATACTACACTCTTTTCAAAACAAATCCCGATGCACGTCATTTTGATGACGTCAGAATCATCCAATACTACCAACCTAATATAGTCCCAGCACATCGCAATTTATGTGTTCCGTGTATGTTTTAGGTTGACGATATACATAACCATACACGTCATTTTTATGACGTCAGAATCATCCAATACTACCAACTTAATATATCCCCAGTACATCGCAATTTATGCGTTCCGTGTATATTTTATGTTGACAATGGACTACCTAAGCCTGACGTCACAAATGGGCGAAGCTAAGAAACATTTCCAAACAAACCGAGAAAGCGTGCAATTTTCTCATATAAAGATTTTATTTTCAAGTTTGTTATTAATTACAAACTTACAAACTTTACAAACTGTTTGGTCACTGTAGTGCTTATAGTCAGGCACAAAACACATAACCATGACTATAGATATTGACCACGAGCCTAAAAAAACGGTCTTTCAACACAGCAACACAACTAAACTTGACAAAAATGATAAGTTTTAATAGAAATAAAACGATAACATAACCTATAATATGTAATATGGGCCAAAACTACATTATACTACTTACCTATCTAGAAATATTTGGTGATAACATAGGTTTGGACAAACTTTATCACAATATACTGGGTGTCCCATTTTAATGTACCACCACTGATATCTCTTTAGTTATGCAATTTAGCGAAAAATGGGTCAGACAAAAGTACTAGGACTCGAAGGGGGTCATCCAAAAATGACCTTGCCGTTGACCTAGAAATACATTTTCAAGGTCAAATCAAGGTCAACTTTAGTTTTTTAATGGAAACATATATGTTTTATGTCATATTCGGATTCTCCGATAAAAAATACGTATCTTTTGCATGAAACATTTTTTTTTCCATAAATGCTTTGATTTCTCGCTAGCAGCCACTTTTTAGCTTTGATCTTTATGTGACCTTGGCTTGACCATATCAAGGTCAAGCCTGGTGAAGGTCGGGTCAAGGCCTAGTCACAGTCAGGCCATGTCCAATCTACAGGTCAATTTCAAGTCTCAATTAGACTCTGAGTGGTTGGACTGTGAAGGAAGTTGCCTTGACTGGACGAATTGATGGTTGAATCGAGGTCAAAGCTGTTAAGTGTAAATTGGTACGAAAAAAATGTTTTATACAAAAGATACGTATTTTTTATTAGAGAATCCGAATATGACAAAAAATATGGTTCCATTAAAAAAACAAAGTTGACCCTGATTTGACCTTGAAGATGCATTTCAATGTCAACGACAAGGTCATTTTTGGATGGCCCCCTTCGAGTCCTAGAACTTTTGTCTGGAACCATTTTTCGCTAAATTGCATATCTAATGAGATATCAGGGGTGGTACATTAAAATGGAACACCTTGTATAGCTGGCAACTCTTAGTTACAACAAAATTAGGAATAAATGTAGAATTTAGAATCAAAATATCGATAAACCGACTAGCGAAAGTGTACTAATGAATTAACGTATTAGGTGTGTAATATAAATTAATTAGTTAAGAAATAGTCTATACTCTATCCAAAACAAATCCCAATGCACATCATTTTGATGATGTCACCAACACCCAATACTACCAACTTAATTTAATCCCAGAACATCGTAATTTATAAGTTTTGTGTATATTTTAGGTTGAGAATACACATAATCATATATATTGTCAACCTAAAATATACACGGAACACATAAATTACGATGTCCTGTGACTGTATTAAGTTGGTAGTATTGGATGATTCTGCCGTCATCAAAATGACATGCATCTGGATTTGTTGTGAATGGAGTATAAATAAAATGTCAGGAAACTATGTCACCTGTCATCCAGTGCTACTGACAGTTAATGTCAACTGTTTAATAAGCATGTCAGGAACCATGAAATATTTTTGGAATATATAGGGATGTTCGGTATAATATAATATTGACACACCTATTATAGGACAGTTCCTCTGAAACCCTGTTAATTCCAACTCAAAAACGCTATGAATTTTTAAGGATGTTTCCCCGAGAAGCTGAAAATTCGATTTTCTAAAATACCCACCCATGTCGTACTCAATTTTTACTTCTCCATTAGGTGCAGTAAAAATCGAGTTTTGGAACACGCCTAATTGAAATTCCATAATTCTCCATTTTCTGAAAATAGCACCTCATTTGCCTAAAATCTCATTTTTGAAACTCTATACAATTTCTTCTGAAGTTCCCCTGAAATTGTGAAATTAGTAATTTTCCAAAATATTCTAAACAGACATGACAAGCACTTTTTTAAAAATCATTTCAATTAAATACAAATTGAATTCTCCACAAGACAGCCATGAAATTTCTAAACTTTTCCTTTCTAAATTTTGTTTAATTTTTATGCAATTTTGAAATTTTTTTAATTCAAAATCAGGTGCTCGTATTGACAATTAAATGAAACTTCGCCAGTATCTGCAAATAATTTTAATAAACAAATCCAAAAAGTTTGAAAAGAGGTAAGGCCTTATGAAATTTTTACATTTTTTTTAAAATTTAAGTTTATTGTTTTTGAAGTTTATAAAGGTCCATGCATCTTCTTAGTTCTTAGGTAGAAGGTCGTATCAGTGAAACTCTTGAAGGTAATCAAGTGAAATTATATTAGGGGCATAACAAATAAAATTTCAAGGTGATTAATGAAGTTTTGGTATTATTTTTACAAATTATTGAAATTATTTCAACCAGCGAGTTGAAAACTCGTAGCAGCAATTAAATGAAACTCTAGCAATAGTTTGAATAAAAGACGTGAAGTTTCAAAAAAATGTAGTTTCGGTGATTTTTTTTAATTTTAAATCAACGGTATTGTAAGTTCGTAAATCTCCTTACGTATAAAGAAGGCAGTATTTTTGAAACTGCTAAGTGTAATCAAATGAAACTCCGTCGATGCGTTAACACAACTTTAACAACTAATTATACGTAGTTTGAACAAAAGCGGGAAATTAACGAATTTATTACAAATTTGTATGCAAATTTCAAAAACATTTAATTCCAAATGAGGTACTCGTAACATTTAAAACTCGTCTAGATAATTAAATGAAACTTCGTCTGTACCTCTATAAAGTTTTATTAAACAATTCTGCAATGTCTGAAAGAAGATAAAATCTAAATGAAATTTTTACAATTTTTTGAAATTTGTCTACAGACGGTATTTTCCAAACCACCTTTGGAGTTTATACTGTCTTGTTTAGATCTGAAGTAGAGGGTCGTATCAGTGAAACTCTTGAAGGTAATCAAGCGAAATTACGTAACGGGAATTAAAAGAGAATTTGAAGGAAATGAATGAAGAAAAAATTATTGAAATTATTTCAACTAGCAAGTTGCGTAACGCCAATTAAATGAAACTCTAGCAATGGATAAAACCTTAATGAAAGACGTAAAGTTTAAAAAAATATGTAGCTTCATTGATCTTTTTTAAGCTTTAAATCAACAGTAGTGTAAGGTCGTAAATCTTCTTACATATAAAGAAGACAGTATTTGTGAAACTGCTAAGTGTAATCAAATAAAACTCCGTCGATGCCTTGGCACAACTTCAGGTATTAATTGTACTGAGTTTCAACAGAATCGTATTGTTGATAAATTTACTACAAATTTTTATATTCAGTCATTGTCCAAACCAACACCCTTAGTTTCGCACCCTTGAAACTCGCAAAAATAACTACATGAAACTCCGTCGCTGCGTCCATACAGCTTCAACAGACGATTCTAGAGAGTTCGAACTTAGATCTAGTCGAAATGCCTTTCGTTGCGACTTTTCAAAGTCCTCAGGGTGAATAGGTGTCTCCGGGATCCCCGCAGGACTTAATGAGTGGAAATCCTGCGAGTTCCAGCACGAGACTCGGATCGATACTTACGCAGGGCTTCATCGGAATCGTACGAAACCCCTTTTCGCCTCTCAAACAATCGCCCGAAAATCACGACGTCTACGACGAAATTGTGAAATAGTGAGCGAGCGTACATGTGAATATATCTGCATAGCCTGCGGGGCGCCGCATGCGACAACCCCGTCTTGGGTCCCTCCTCCACGCAGCACACGTATACATATACATATAGATGTGTACCGCTATATTTCTCCCTTACACTAGAAAATTTCGTATGCATATTGGAATTATAGTTTCGATGTTCCGACGAGTTAATTTCGTCGGGGTTCGTTTCTGGCACGCGGATTTCGCTTTCCATTCTTCCAACCCCCCCCCCCCCCACCTTCCGTCCTTCGAGACGAGATTAATTTCGAGGCGGGAAAAAATAACTCGGAAACGGAGAATAACTGAGAAAGAAAATTAAGATTTTGGGTAAGAATACGAAATTCCACCGACATATCCTGTTCTTCTTCTTTCATGTGCCTTGTCCGGTTGTTGGCGATCACCATGGCTAATCATGGAAATTTGGAGATTTCGACACTTCCAGACTTGAGATTTCGAGATTTGGACATTTCGATACTCGAGAGTTTCATTTAATTGGCGCTACGCAACTTGCTGGTTGAAATAATTTCAATAATTTTTTCTTCATTCATTTCCTTCAAATTCAATTTGCAATTCCCGTTACGTAACTTCACTTGATTAGCTTCAAGAGTTTCACTGATACGACGTTCTACTTCAGATCTAAGGAAATACAAGATCTCACAAACTCCAAATGAGGGAGTTTGAAAAATACCGTCTGTTGACAAATTTCAAAAAAAATTGTAAAAAATTCATTTAGAATTTCTCCGTACTCTAACTTTGCAGAATTGTTTAATAAAACTTCATGGAAGTACAGACGAAGTTTCATTTAATTATCTACACGAGTTTCAAATGTGACGAGCATCTCATTTAGGATTAATTTTTTTTTCAAATTTGCATAAAAATTTGTAATAAATTCATTAATAATCTACTTTAGTTCAAACTACGTACAATTAGTTATTGAAGTTGTGTTAACACATCGACGGAGTTTCATTTAATTACACCAAGCAGTTTCAAGAATACTACTTTCTTTATATGTAAGGAGATTTACGAACTTACACTACTGTTGATTTAAAAATTAAAAAGAAATCACTCAAACTTGAAACTACATTTTTTTTTGAAACTTCACGTCTTTCATTAAAGTTTTATTATGCCATTGCTAGAGTTTCATTTAATTTGCGCAACTACGCAACTTGCTGGTTGAAATAATTTCAATAATTTTTTCTTCATTCAATTCCTTCAAATTCAATTTGCAATTCCCGTTACGTAACTTCACTTGATTAGCTTCAAGAGTTTCACTGATACGACGTTCTACTTCAGATCTAAGGAAGTACAAGACCTTACAAACTCCAAATGAGGGAGTTTGAAAAATACCGTCTGTTGACAAATTTCAAAAAAAATTGTAAAAAATTCATTTCAAATTTCTCCGTACTCTAACTTTGCAGAATTGTTTAATAAAACTTCATGGAGGTACAGACGAAGTTTCATTTAATTATCTACACGAGTTTCAAATGTGACGAGCACCTCATTTAGGATTAATTTTTTTTTCAAATTTGCATAAAAATTTGTAATAAATTCATTAATAATCTACTTTAGTTCAAACTATGTTCAATTAGTTATTGAAGTTGTGTTAACACATCGACGGAGTTTCATTTAATTACACCAAGCAGTTTCAAGAATACTACTTTCTTTATATGTAAGGAGATTTACGAACTTACACTACTGTTGATTTAAAAATTAAAAAGAAATCACTCAAACTTGAAACTACATTTTTTTTGAAACTTCACGTCTTTCATTAAAGTTTTATTATGCCATTGCTAGAGTTTCATTTAATTTGCGCAACTACGCAACTTGCTGGTTGAAATAATTTCAATAATTTTTCTTCATTCATTTCCTTCAAATTCAATTTGCAATTCCCGTTACGTAACTTCACTTGATTAGCTTCAAGAGTTTCACTGATACGACGTTCTACTTCAGATCTAAGGAAGTACAAGACCTTACAAACTCCAAATGAGGTAGTTTGAAAAATACCGTCTGTTGACAAATTTAAAAAAAAAATTGTAAAAAATTCATTTCAAATTTCTCCGTACTCTAACTTTGCAGAATTGTTTAATAAAACTTCATGGAGGTACAGACGAAGTTTCATTTAATTATCTATACGAGTTTCAAATGTGACGAGCACCTCATTTAGGATTAATTTTTTTTTCAAATTTGCATAAAAATTTGTAATAAATTCATTAATAATCTACTTTAGTTCAAACTATGTTCAATTAGTTATTGAAGTTGTGTTAACACATCGACGGAGTTTCATTTAATTACACCAAGCAGTTTCAAGAATACTACTTTCTTTATATGTAAGGAGATTTACGAACTTACACTACTGTTGATTTAAAAATTAAAAAGAAATCACTCAAACTTGAAACTACATTTTTTTTGAAACTTCACGTCTTTCATTAAAGTTTTATTATGCCATTGCTAGAGTTTCATTTAATTTGCGCAACTACGCAACTTGCTGGTTGAAATAATTTCAATAATTTTTTCTTCATTCAATTCCTTCAAATTCAATTTGCAATTCCCGTTACGTAACTTCACTTGATTAGCTTCAAGAGTTTCACTGATACGACGTTCTACTTGAGATCTAAGGAAGTACAAGACCTTACAAACTCCAAATGAGGGAGTTTGAAAAATACCGTCTGTTGACAAATTTCAAAAAAAATTGTAAAAAATTCATTTAGAATTTCTCCGTACTCTAACTTTGCAGAATTGTTTAATAAAACTTCATGGAGGTACAGACGAAGTTTCATTTAATTATCTACACGAGTTTCAAATGTGACGAGCACCTCATTTAGGATTAATTTTTTTTTTCAAAAATTTGTAATAAATTCATTAATAATCACCTTTAGTTCAAACTACGTACAATTAGTTATTGAAGTTGTGTTAACACATCGACGGAGTTTCATTTAATTACACCAAGCAGTTTCAAGAATACTACTTTCTTTATATGTAAGGAGATTTACGAACTTACACTACTGTTGATTTAAAAATTAAAAAGAAATCACTCAAACTTGAAACTACATTTTTTTTGAAACTTCACGTCTTTCATTAAAGTTTTATTATGCCATTGCTAGAGTTTCATTTAATTTGCGCAACTACGCAACTTGCTGGTTGAAATAATTTCAATAATTTTTCTTCATTCATTTCCTTCAAATTCAATTTGCAATTCCCGTTACGTAACTTCACTTGATTAGCTTCAAGAGTTTCACTGATACGACGTTCTACTTCAGATCTAAGGAAGTACAAGACCTTACAAACTCCAAATGAGGTAGTTTGAAAAATACCGTCTGTTGACAAATTTAAAAAAAAAATTGTAAAAAATTCATTTCAAATTTCTCCGTACTCTAACTTTGCAGAATTGTTTAATAAAACTTCATGGAGGTACAGACGAAGTTTCATTTAATTATCTATACGAGTTTCAAATGTGACGAGCACCTCATTTAGGATTAATTTTTTTTTCAAATTTGCATAAAAATTTGTAATAAATTCATTAATAATCTACTTTAGTTCAAACTATGTTCAATTAGTTATTGAAGTTGTGTTAACACATCGACGGAGTTTCATTTAATTACACCAAGCAGTTTCAAGAATACTACTTTCTTTATATGTAAGGAGATTTACGAACTTACACTACTGTTGATTTAAAAATTAAAAAGAAATCACTCAAACTTGAAACTACATTTTTTTTGAAACTTCACGTCTTTCATTAAAGTTTTATTATGCCATTGCTAGAGTTTCATTTAATTTGCGCAACTACGCAACTTGCTGGTTGAAATAATTTCAATAATTTTTTCTTCATTCAATTCCTTCAAATTCAATTTGCAATTCCCGTTACGTAACTTCACTTGATTAGCTTCAAGAGTTTCACTGATACGACGTTCTACTTGAGATCTAAGGAAGTACAAGACCTTACAAACTCCAAATGAGGGAGTTTGAAAAATACCGTCTGTTGACAAATTTCAAAAAAAATTGTAAAAAATTCATTTAGAATTTCTCCGTACTCTAACTTTGCAGAATTGTTTAATAAAACTTCATGGAGGTACAGACGAAGTTTCATTTAATTATCTACACGAGTTTCAAATGTGACGAGCACCTCATTTAGGATTAATTTTTTTTTCAAATTTGCATAAAAATTTGTAATAAATTCATTAATAATCTACTTTAGTTCAAACTACGTACAATTAGTTATTGAAGTTGTGTTAACACATCGACGGAGTTTCATTTAATTACACCAAGCAGTTTCAAGAATACTACTTTCTTTATATGTAAGGAGATTTACGAACTTACACTACTGTTGATTTAAAAATTAAAAAGAAATCACTCAAACTTGAAACTACATTTTTTTTTGAAACTTCACGTCTTTTATTAAAGTTTTATTATGCCATTGCTAGAGTTTCATTTAATTTGCGCAACTACCCAACTTGCTGGTTGAAATAATTTCAATAATTTTTTCTTCATTCATTTCCTTCAAATTCAATTTGCAATTCCCGTTACGTAACTTCACTTGATTAGCTTCAAGAGTTTCACTGATACGACGTTCTACTTCAGATCTAAGGAAGTACAAGACCTTACAAACTCCAAATGAGGGAGTTTGAAAAATACCGTCTGTTGACAAATTTCAAAAAAAATTGTAAAAAATTCATTTCAAATTTCTCCGTACTCTAACTTTGCAGAATTGTTTAATAAAACTTCATGGAGGTACAGACGAAGTTTCATTTAATTATCTACACGAGTTTCAAATGTGACGAGCACCTCATTTAGGATTAATTTTTTTTTCAAATTTGCATAAAAATTTGTAATAAATTCATTAATAATCTACTTTAGTTCAAACTACGTACAATTAGTTATTGAAGTTGTGTTAACACATCGACGGAGTTTCATTAAATTACACCAAGCAGTTTCAAGAATACTACTTTCTTTATATGTAAGGAGATTTACGAACTTACACTACTGTTGATTTAAAAATTAAAAAGAAATCACTCAAACTTGAAACTACATTTTTTTTTGAAACTTCACGTCTTTCATTAAAGTTTTATTATGCCATTGCTAGAGTTTCATTTAATTTGCGCAACTACGCAACTTGCTGGTTGAAATAATTTCAATAATTTTTTCTTCATTCATTTCCTTCAAATTCAATTTGCAATTCCCGTTACGTAACTTCACTTGATTAGCTTCAAGAGTTTCACTGATACGACGTTCTACTTGAGATCTAAGGAAGTACAAGACCTTACAAACTCCAAATGAGGGAGTTTGAAAAATACCGTCTGTTGACAAATTTCAAAAAAAATTGTAAAAAATTCATTTAGAATTTCTCCGTACTCTAACTTTGCAGAATTGTTTAATAAAACTTCATGGAGGTACAGACGAAGTTTCATTAAATTATCTACACGAGTTTCAAATGTGACGAGCACCTCATTTAGGATTAATTTTTTTTTTTCAAATTTGCATAAAAATTTGTAATACATTCATTAATAATCTACTTTAGTTCAAACTACATACAATTAGTTATTGAAGTTGTGTTAACACATCGACGGAGTTTCATTTAATTACACCAAGCAGTTTCAAGAATACTACTTTCTTTATATGTAAGGAGATTTACGAACTTACACTACTGTTGATTTAAAAATTAAAAAGAAATCACTCAAACTTGAAACTACATTTTTTTTGAAACTTCACGTCTTTCATTAAAGTTTTATTATGCCATTGCTAGAGTTTCATTTAATTTGCGCAACTACGCAACTTGCTGGTTGAAATAATTTCAATAATTTTTTCTTCATTCATTTCCTTCAAATTCAATTTGCAATTCCCGTTACGTAACTTCACTTGATTAGCTTCAAGAGTTTCACTGATACGACGTTCTACTTGAGATCTAAGGAAGTACAAGACCTTACAAACTCCAAATGAGGGAGTTTGAAAAATACCGTCTGTTGACAAATTTCAAAAAAAATTGTAAAAAATTCATTTAGAATTTCTCCGTACTCTAAATTTGCAGAATTGTTTAATAAAACTTCATGGAGGTACAGACGAAGTTTCATTTAATTATCTACACGAGTTTCAAATGTGACGAGCACCTCATTTAGGATTAATTTTTTTTTCAAAAATTTGTAATAAATTCATTAATAATCTACTTTAGTTCAAACTACGTACAATTAGTTATTGAAGTTGTGTTAACGCATCGACAAAGTTTCATTTAATTACACAAAGCAATTTCAAAAATACTACTTTCTTTATATGTAAGGATATTTACGAACTGTTGATTTAAAAAAAAAATCACTGAAACTCCATTTTTGGAAACTTTAGGGCTTTTATTAAAGTTTAATTAAGCCATTTGTTAGAGTTTCATTTAATTGGCGCTACTCAACTTGCTGGTTGAAATAATTTCAATAATTTTTTTCTTCATTCATTTCCTTCAAATTCTATTTGTAATTCCCGTTACGTAATTTCACTTGATTAGCTTCAAGAGTTTCACTGATACGATCTTCTACTTCAGATCTAAGGAAATACAAGATCTTACAAACTCCAAATGAGGGAGTTTGAAAAATACCGTCTGTTGACAAATTTCAAAAAAAATTGTAAAAAATTCATTCAGAATTTCTCCGTACTCTAACTTTGCAGAATTGTTTAATAAAACTTCATGGAGGTACAGACGAAGTTTCATTTAATTATCTACACGAGTTTCAAATGTGACGAGCATCTCATTTAGGATTAATTTTTTTTTCAAATTTGCATAAAAATTTGTAATAAATTCATTAATAATCTACTTTAGTTCAAACTACGTACAATTAGTTATTGAAGTTGTGTTAACACATCGACGGAGTTTCATTTAATTACACCAAGCAGTTTCAAGAATACTACTTTCTTTATATGTAAGGAGATTTACGAACTTACACTACTGTTGAATTAAAAATTAAAAAGAAATCACTCAAACTTGAAACTACATTTTTTTTGAAACTTCACGTCTTTCATTAAAGTTTTATTATGCCATTGCTAGAGTTTCATTTAATTTGCGCAACTACGCAACTTGCTGGTTGAAATAATTTCAATAATTTTTTCTTCATTCATTTCCTTCAAATTCTATTTGTAATTCCCGTTACGTAACTTCACTTGATTACCTTTAAGAGTTTCACTGATACGATCTTCTACTTCAGATCTAAGGAAGTACAAGACCTTACAAACTCCAAATGAGGGAGTTTGAAAAATACCGTCTGTTGACAAATTTCAAAAAATTGTAAAAAAATCATTCAGAATTTAACTCCTTTCAAACTGTACGTGATTGTTTAATAAACCTTCATGGAGGTACAGACGAAGTTTCATTTAATTATCTATACGAGGTTCAAATGTTACGAGTACCTCATTTGGAATTAATTTTTTTTTCAGATCCCCTAAAAAATTTGTAATAAATTCGTTAATTATCCGCTTTTATTGAAACTACGTATAATTGGTTATTGAAGTTGTGTTAACGCATCGACGGAGTTTCATTTAATTACACTTAGCAGTTTCAAAAATACTGCCTTCTTTATATGTAAGGAGATTTACGAACTTACAATACCGTTGATTTAAAATTTAAAAAAATCACTGAAACTACATTTTTTTGAAACTTCACGTCTTTTATTCAAACTATTGCTAGAGTTTCATTTAATTGCTGCTACGAGTTTTCAACTCGCTGGTTGAAATAATTTCAATAATTTGTAAAAATGTAACCAAAACTTCATTAATCTCCTTCAAATTTTATTTGTTATGCCCCTTATGTAATTTCACTTGATTACCTTCAAGAGTTTCACTGATACGACCTTCTACCTAAGTACTAAGAAGATGCATGGAACCTTTATAAACTTCAAAAACAATAAATTTAAATTTAAACAAATGTAAAAATTTCATTAAGGCCTTACCTCTTTTAAAACTTTTTGGATTTGTTTATTAAAATTATTTACAGATACTGGCGAAGTTTCATTTAATTGTCAATACGAGCACCTGATTTTGAATTAAAAAAATTTCAAAATTACATAAAAATTAAACAAAATTTAGAAAGGAAAAGTTTTGAAATTTCATGGCTGTCTTGTGGAGAATTCAATTTGTATTTAATTGAAATGAATTTTAAAAAATTGCTTGTCATGTCTGGTTAGAATATTTTGGAAAATTACCAATTTTACAATTTCAGGGGAACGTCAGAAAAAATTGTATAGAGTTTCAAAAAATGAGATTTTAGGCAAATGAGTTGCTATTTTCAGAAAATGGAGAATTATGGAATCTCACTTAGGCGTGTTCCAGAACTCGATTTTTACTCCATCTAATGGAGAAGTAACAATTGAGTACGACATGGGAAACATCCTTAAAAATTCATAGCGTTTTTGAGTTGGAACTAACAGGGTTTTTGAGGAACTGTCCTATAATAGGTGTGTCAATATTATATTATACCGAACATCCCTATATATTCCAAAAATATTTCATGGTTCCTGACATGCTTATTAAACAGTTGACATTAACTGTCAGTAGCACTGGATGACAGCTGACATATTTCCTGACATTTTATTTATACTCCATTCACAACAAATCCAGATGCACGTCATTTTGATGACGTCAGAATCATCCAATACTACCAACTTAATATAGTCACAGGTCATCGTAATGTATGTGTTCCGTGTATATTTAAGGTTGACAATATATATAGTTATGTGTATTCTCAAGCTAAAATATACACGGAACACATAAATTGCCTTGGTCTGGGACTATATTAAGTTGGTAGTATTGGATGTTTGGTGACGTCATCAAAATGACGTGCATCGTGATTTATTTTGAACAGAGTATATCAATCTAACCTGGTGACATCCGCACACTTTGGCATTGGCCTAAAGTTAAATATAACCTATCGCAACGTTCCCCGGGAACAAAACATAGCGTTTAGGGATAGACAATCCCCCGTCGGGAATAATGAAAGAAAACGATTGGATACGTACGTACGTGCGTCCCCGAATCCAGACCAATTTAAATAAATCCGGACGTGGAGGCAATCCCGAAAAGTCTGGGAGACGAGGAGGAAGCGGAGGGGGCGCCGTCGCCCCCTCGCCTCATCCCCTTCCTCCTCCTCCACCACCTCCTCCCCGTCCGTCGTCCATTAAAAACTTATTAAACATCATCTCTGGCAATTACAAACTTGGACTGTTCCCCGCCTGTTATCTTCCCTTTTTCCTTTCTTCCTCTCGCGCTTTCCGTTTAGGACTTCGGGGAAACTTTACCGCTCCTTCCCGAGCGGCGCTCCTTTGAAAAATAAATGAGAGGAAAAAGGGGGACGGACGGGGAAAGTTTCCCGAAGGAGGCAGCGAGAGGGAGGGAACGTCGATCCTTCGGTGTATATGTAATGGACGTGGTAATTAAATACGGGATCAATCCCTACACCTTAAGGGAAGAAAGAATATATGTATGGGATCATCTGGGATAAGGGCGAGTTTGAATTTTATTCCAGGAAATTTCTTAATAAATACACTTAGTGCATGTATTACAGTTATTTGTGGTACTTACTAGTGTGTTATGTTGAAAATAAGTCACAAGAGAAGATTTATACCACGAGGCCGCCAGGCCGAGTGGTATAAATTCTCAAGTGACTTAGGAAACATAACAAGCGAGTGGCATACAATGTTTTATCCAACAAGTGGAAGAAATCGTTTTTTATGAGATAATACTTAAGCTTTGTGATCAAATCACAGCTACTTGCGTCTCAGTACCCTATAAATGTCAGAATGACATGCAAGTGACTTATATTACTTAATGCTCGGGTTGTCCAGGTTGTTCAAATATAACCAAACTCATAATTGGAAATTTCAAAAACGTATTAACATTATTAAAATCGTAATAGTGAAGATTCAAACTCGGTCTCAAAAATATGACTACATTTAGTTAGGTTAGAATGTTTGATAAAACCTAAAAACGCGAATTTCACAAAGTAAATTATAAAATAGAAATTTACGCCAATAAGCAGAAATATTTTTGTAATAAATTTATAATGCTTCAGTTGTTCACATTGGTTTATAAGAATTTTGACTTCGGGGAGAAATGGACATTACTCACTAAGCTTCTGAACACCTGCTACCAGTTGCTTGGTTGTCCAACATACATGAGTTATGGACATAACCATGTAATTTACCTTGTGGTAGTGAAGATTGAAATATAAATATTAGGTACACGTTGAGTTAGGTTACAAGTAGTTATTAAAATTAATATTGTAGTAAATAGATATTAGTTTAATCTTATTAGATTGTAATAAATTTAATATTAACTAGGTTGTATATTCGTAATATCCGTATGAAACATATGAATAATATGGATAAGAATTTATTTCGAACATTAGTTCTTCCATGCAGTCCAATATTGGGAATCTTTGAAAATTTGAATTTCGCGCCATTTTTTTCAAAAAAACCGTATTATGGGTAATGAAACCCTGGGATTTATAAAAGTAATGAAGCTCCAACGACGTGTGGTCAACTTTAGGTTTTGGCCATAAAGAAATATGAAGGAAAAATTCGGATGTTACTGGAATATTCTTTACCTTAGAACTAAGTGTTAGCACTGTCAAAATGCTGATACAAATAAGAGTGAGGCGGTATTAAGCATCAGTAGGTAATAAATATAACATGCAACTCGGCGATTAACAATAAAAGTGTGTGTAAGTGTATAAATAGCGTTTAAATTTTTTTGTTATTAGGTGAATGTAAAAAAACAAAAAATATCTAAAAACACTATAATGAGTTATCTAAAAACACTATAGAGTATATTTTTAAGGGGAAAATTCACTATATTAATCAGCTAGACCGTTTGTGTAAAATGATAATAAAAAAATGTAAGTTATATTATTTATCCAACACATGACAGTTATGACTGTCATTATTAATATCATTTTAGACAAGTAAACTATCAAATAACTCAAGTTCATATTTAAAGTAGAATTCTATTTATTTATTTATGGTACTGGTATGTTATGTCGAAAATAAGTCACGTGAATAGACCTATACCACGAGGCCAAACAAATAACCTACTTTAAGCAAAATGTAAAATAGTCACTGTCAAGTCATTCTGACATTTATAAGGTACTGAGACGCATGTAGCTTTGATTTGATCACAAAGCTTATCAATTATTATCTCATAAAAAAGGAGATTCTTCCACTTGTTGGATAAAACATTGTATGCCACTCGCGTGTTATGTTGCCTAAGTCACTTGAGAATATATACCACTCGGCCTGTATAAATCTTCTCGCGTGACTTACTTATAAAGTTATATATTAACACACTAATGATTTTTTGGTATTCCTGCACTTAGCCACATTTACAGTCGTCGCGGGGATGATCGCGTAGGGGGTGGTCGATGGTGGGGGGAGGGTACGTCGTCAAAATGCAGCTTTGAAATCGATTACGAATGGTAATAGATTCAATTGGGTTTTTTGATGACATCGAATGTGATCAGATGTGCCCAGCACGTCTCCGCGATCCGGCGACGTCCCGCTGTAACCTCACCCCCGTTCGGCGACGACGTCATTGTGCCACCCCCGTCTCGGGGAAGTGCGACGGGAGGTCCCCCCCGAAACGACCCCTTTTTTAACGCCTGTCCGGTTCGGTGGACAGGGGCGGAAAATCGACTCAGTGGAAGTTGAAAATTTTTGTCTTGTGAAATGCATTAACCCTAAATTTCAGGAAGATTAGGTGCAACTCGAAGCCTCTCTTGATCAAATGTCAACTTCACCCTCTGTCCAGAATAGACTTGGTACAGCCTGGTTATTCACACAAACCAGGCTATGACAAATATACCTGAACGAAGGGTGAAATGATCTCATTAGAAGTGGCCTGCCTGTAACATGTCGTAGCTCGTGGTAGGCTGCGGAGATGAACCTGATCTACAGGTTGTAAGGCTGTAGACGGTCTTGTAGATTGTGATAACAGTGTGAAGAAACAGAGGACTACCACAGCAAAAATGATTCCGTTCATTTCCATAAAAATAGATAACTTCTACTAAATATGTTGTGTCTTATATCTGTTATATCTCTTATCTCTCTTAACTCTTCCAATAAGAGATATAAAAGGAACATCCAGAAAGACAAACAGTTGTCATATCCATGAAAACAAGAAAATTATAACACACACCAGAGAAATTAATCAAACTTGGGGAAATTATATTAAGAATTTATTTGAAGAAGACTGAAACCCTTCAGAAGGATCGTATGTACTGCAAACAGAGGTAGAAAATTTAAGCAACAACGTATATTTCGTGAGTTATAGGTAGGTACATTATGATTTTGTAATATAAATACATTTGGTAAGGACTTTTTAATTCTCATACCTAGATATAGATTTGTTTGTCTTTTTAATATATATTTTTTAAATTTTATTAATTAAGGTTTTTTAATTACAATTTAGGCAAAGTGCAACAGATAAAGAACAACAACACCTCATGAATTATCAGTGAAACTCAAACGACAATTAATTTTTCGAACAAAAAATCTGCAGTACGGACCTGTCGTACACAGCACATCCTGTAAACTTTTCTAGAGCCGGTCCTGAACGGAAAATGACCGAGGTCATTCCGAGTCGCTTAATTTTACTGTACAGTAAACGCTATTATAACCTTCTGCCCCTTCTTTATTCTTGTGGTAATAATTAATGCGATACACACTTATTACATTATCATTTTATTAATAAATATTAGAGTAGGTACATGATACTATTTTATTTCGTTGTAAAATCTTCCTGTAACGTGTCACATAATGAGGGGACAACTAACTCTTTTCAACCGGGAATTAATCGAGTCGAAACGGTCCTGCGAGGGAGAGAGAGGGGGACGAAAGGGACGTTTCCTCTCTCATCCCGTCAATTGGGAACGTTGTGAATTTTTAATCGCCGTTTCGCCAGTCAACAAAAACGTCCGCGAGAGTTATTTAGCGACGAATTAAGGTTTTCGCTTTCAGGGAATATCATCAGCATCTTCCTCATCGTCATCATCATCGTCATCATCGTATATGCAAGGCTCTCTCTCTCTCTCTCTCCCTCTCGCTGGTTTTCTCTTTTCGGTCCCCGAGAGGGTAATTGGTGCTTTCAAGTCGTGAAAACCTTTATACATTTTTAAAAAGCGCTTTCCGCCGAAAAGGTGGATGCACCACCACTGACGAAGTAAGTATTAGCGTTTTTGATGAAGGCTTTTAAATTTAAAAGCACGGCTTGCCATGGGCTTTTCATGAAAATGCCTCGATACACACTCACACACATACACACACTCACTCACTCTCTCACTCTCTCTCTTTATTTTTCTCTTTCTCTCAGCATCCAAACACATAGATACAACCCCAGTCCCCAGACTCCGAAACGTTTTTCGTCCACAAAGAAATTTAAAATATCGGCGCTGACATTTGCGCCGTATACTCTATGCCCTAGACTTAATTGCACATTACATGGTTACAGATTAAAGCGTAAAAATAGCATATAAAATTAGCATACCTAAGCATAAAGCAACGTAGATATCAATAAGGGGAATTGATCACTGGCGTTCTCCAGGGTCCCGCTCGCTACCCATGACAGCCACCCTCGCCTTCCTGGGGGTGTATAAGGGATTTTTATTATTTTGTCCAACACATGACAGTTATGACTGTCATTATTAATGTCATTTTGGACAAGTAAACTATCAAATAACACTAGTGTGTTATAATCCATAACTCACTACCTAGTGAGTTTTGGATTATAAGTCACGTTCATATTTAAAGGTTGCCCGTGGCAACGAAACAAACAACCTACTTTAACCAAAGTGTAAGAAAGTCACTGTCAAGTCATTCTGACATTTACTGAGACGCAAGTAGTAGCTTTGATTTGATCACAAAGCTTATTAATTATTATCTCATAAAAAAACGATTTCTTCCACTTGTTGGATAAAACATTGTATGCCACTCACGTGTTATGTTTCCTAAGTCACATGAGAATTTATACATCAGGACACATAATTTCTGACGTATGGATAGTTTTAGTGTGAAAATACATCGGAATTTGGACTAGAATTTTTGGTGGACTACCAATCCACACTACAAGATGCGCATGATAAGTTAAGGTTTTGGGCTGGGATAGTTGACAATATTCTATGTTACCTAACACTTTAGTAGATATACTTAAAATTTGGAATTAAGGAGCAAGTTTTTATCCAAGCAACAGACAGATCTTTGCCTGCCAAGTATGACCTAATGATATCAATAGGAACAAATTTTTGCTACCTGAAATGCAATGTTTCATACAAACTTTTAGAACTTTTTGCATAATGCATATATTGATAAAACATTGTGCAAAGTCTGAATTATTTGACATTGTGTTGAAATTTCATCACAGTAAATGGTGCAGCAATACCTACGTAACATACGTCTGCCAGGAGGATCTCCAACTGATGCTAAATCAGATAAATAATATTGGAAAATTAGGTGCCTTTGAAATAAACAGGCAAATGCCACGTATATGATTATAAGCAGAAATGAGCCACAAAACGTAGCGACATGGATCAACCACCAAATACCTTCGGACAATGAAAATCGTATGAGATGTCAACTATATGTAGTACCACATAAAAAGCAAGACAAGCAGTTGCTAAGTTTCAACCAATTATTTGCAGGTGAAATCTTCCTCTAAACTGCGCTACAGAATGACAAAGCTACATATGATCCAGCCTACTTTTGCTATGGAAGGACAATGGAATACCTTCTGCCAGTTTTGGTAAGTGAAAAATACAAAGATATAACTATTTCTTGAAAGGAAAATCCAAGGAGAAAGGGAAGTTGGGTGTAAACAGATGACCTGACTTCGAAACACAAACCACACAAACACTGGACTGGATTTAATAATACTAGGGGGCTCTGCCACGCTGCCAAATCTAAGCCAAATCAACAACTCTGGTGATGAGGTGACATCAGTTACCAACGCACTAATGTGTAAAGGCGGAAACAGACTATCGTCACGTCACGTGAGTTCACGTGCTGTCACGTTAACTCACGTCACTTTGGCGTAACCTCAGTCTGGTTCTAATACATTTAAATGCCATATGAAATATTACTCCGCACTTTTTATCCGTGATGTGAGTTAACGTGACAGCACGTGAGCTCACGTGACGTGACGATAGTCTGTTTCCGCCTTAAGGAATTCAAGAAACAAGAAAGAACTCCCTCCCAAACAAGGAATATTTTAATCTAGAAAGGACTAACGACAATGTAGCCCCGGACATTCTCAACGTTTATAATAATATAAATCTTCTCGCGTGACTTATTTTCAACTATTATTACCTATTGATTAATTAGATTTTTGCAACATTAAGAAAGATGGCCATGTCTATGAAAAACTAAGCGGGACATGGCATCTGGCATCATTATGATGTAACGTACACCGGATGTTTATAGGCACAAAACCACTGATGTTTGATAACAACTTGGTACCCATGTAATGTCGAGGAACGAACTCTTGGTGTTTTGCTGAATCAGTAGAGGCAGTAGGTACTGAGTAGAGTAATTTCAATAATTAAGCACTCAAAAGTCTTGAGTCTTCAAAAGTCAAAGAGTCTTGTTACCTGCGTATCGGGAATACTCATAGGTCTCAGTAAAAAAAAATTGACGTATTAAAATACTGGAGGAAAAATTTTTGCTCGGGACTTGGTACTGACGAGAGGGAATCAAGTGCTCCTGGGGAGAAGAAATAGTGGACTAGAACTCGTCGGTTGTGATGTCTGTATTCTTTGCAAAGAGCCTTAAGGTAATAAGTTATTACCTCCCTTGGACAGTTATAGGCCTTAGCAGGGTTATACAACGTGATCAAGAATGACTGTTTGAGTTGGCAATACTGAATTTCATTTTTAAATGGTACAACTGGTAATTTGAATTTGCTATTTCAAATTCAAATTTCTGGTATTCTTTTCAAATTTATTTTTTTAAAATGGTTTTCACGTTACAACACGATATTTTCATTGGAATGGCGTACTTTCGAAGCGGGATTTATAACCCCATTACTGGTTGGCAGTACTCTCTCGAAGCGACATACCAGCAATTTCAGGAGTTGTTTCCGGAGACTTTGGACACTTTTGCTGTCTTTCTGTAACATTGCATGCGAGTAGTGTTGAACCTTATTTAAACACAGGGAGCGTAAGCAAACAAAAATCAACTGGTAGACCTTCTACTCTAAACGAGGAAGTTGTCGAGGATATCAGAACTCGAACGCAAAGATGTCCTCCCAAATCCTTAAGAAAGTTCTCCCTTCAAACAGGTTTGGTCCTTATGCCTCATATTCAACCAATTTTCATTCTTACCCATAAGACTTCCACTTTTCCATGTTCTTCTAATTCACGGTTTTACAGGTTTATCATATGGAAGTTGCTCCACTGCGCTTAAAAAGAAATTAAAGTACCACCCTTACAAAATTTCCATCGTCCAGTCATTAACCCTTCCTGATCACCCGCAGAGAGTTTTATTTTGCAATTGGTTCAATGACATATTAAATAATAATGATATCCTTGACAACACCTTCTTTTCCGACGAAGCCTGGTTTCATCTCAACGGCTATGTGAATAATCAAAATTACAGAATTTGGTCAGAATTGGAAAATCCTTATGCTATCAAAGAGACACATTTGCACCCGGTTAAAGTTGGTGTTTGGTTGGCAGTCTCAAGGACGCGGTGTATTGGCCAATATTTTTTAATTTTACCGACAATTCGGAGAGATATATCCAACACCTTTTGAGAACTTTTATAAACCAATTAACAGACGAAGAGCGTCAAATTGGATATTTCCAACAAGACTCTGCAAGGGCACATACGGCTCGTGCTACTATGGGATAATTAAGAGAGAATTTGGGCGACAGAGTAATTAGTCAGGGCATTTCGCCAAGCAGGTCACCAGATCTCGCTCCATTAGATTTTTCGTTATTTGGGCTCTCGAAGGACAATGTCGTTAGGAACATATTGCATACTGAAGAAGAGCTGCGAGAGGTAATAATTCAGGAAGTGGCAAACATTACCCCCAATATGCTGGTGAATATCTTCGAGAGCCTAAAAAGGAGAGTTAATTTATGTCTGGACTAAAATGGGGGGCATTTTGAGCATTACCTTTAGCTGTTTAATTAAATCATTGTTCTGTATTTCGAGTTTCATTTCTTAAGCGTTAATTTTTATTCACATAACCTACAATCTTATCGCTGATTGCTATGTCAAATAAACATATCTGGTTGCAAACCCTTAGGCCCATAGGCAAAAAAATCCTCCAGGTAGGATTGCCAACTTAAACAGTCTTTCTTGATCACCCAGATAGTTGACTAGTTTTTAAGGTATGATGACGCAGTGCGTGTAAAGTTTTCGTTCGTTGTCCCATCGTGGGGCATATCGCGCGTTTTAACGAGTCCAGATTCGTCGAAATTCCCATTTCCTCTCAGACGATAACACCGCCGTTAATTCCAATTCCCGATTTTCCCCCCTCGCCCTACCCCCTCCCCCCACTGCCCCCGCCTCCTCGTAACAAACAAGCGTCCCGACCGAAAACACAACACTTCCAGAATACCTACGTGAAAAACGACGGGAAGCGCTCCCCCCCTCCCTACCTCCCTCTCTCCCGCCATCATCCCCTTCTCGGCGCTCGCCGTCTCTCGCTCTCCATCAAAACATAAAAATCGAAAAGGAACGCGCCTCGGGTGAGGCCGCGTCCACCATTTTGCCGACGCCGCGTCGCCATTGGCGTAACCCGTGACGACCGTCGCTCGACGGGCGAATCGCTGCCGGCCGCCGTCCCGACGGCGTCGCGCGATTGGTCGCCGAGCGGCGCGGGGATCGCTCGAGCGGGACGCGCGGCACCGGCGCGTCCTACCTACCCTCATGCACCCCTCGCACACACACACCCGCCCGATAAGAGAGAACGAGGCTATCACGATTTAATGTCGTTATAGTCACTTGGTTTCTGGCCCAGACATAAGCTAGTCATATATTTGGAAACAAGTTAACTGTACTCCCCGAAATTTAATTAGATCAGTCATTGATAGTAATATTATCAGCGGCGTGTTCATCGGCTTGATCACCGCGTGCTCTCTCTCTCTCGCTCTCTCTCGCTCACTCTCGCTCGCTAATCACGATTGATAATAATAATAATACCTACCTATCTACTTACTTTGTGTATGGTGACGTCGTTCAGGAGCGATGAGAGGATACGGTTTTGGTTTTTTATTTGTTTCGGTCTGCCGGCGTCGTGTGCTGTTTTGTGATTAACATGGTGATCTGAGGTACGTACTTCTTTGATGTGTTCTTTTAAGGGGTGCCGGAGTTTCCTTTTTCAACATTTCGGAAACTCCAAAATATACAATTTATCGAGGGGGTTGACGTCCGATACTCCTTTATCTGAAATTTGAAAATCTGACAGTTGCAATTCAAAAATGGAATCGACAATTTAGTCTGCATTAGGCACGAGTAATATGAATTCCCTTTCCACAAATTTCAAATGTTCTTTTTTACTTAAATTTGATAGTGACCATATGTCTGGATTGTCCTCAAGTTTGTTTTCTAAACATTTCGAAAAATTTGAAACTACCTTACTTTCTTAAGACACGTTCAACATTTCTTCTTTTTAATAGTCATTAAAGCAGTTGATTTTGATGGACAACAATCTGGAATTAATTTTGTTAAAATGTCCAATTCTAGAGAAGTTTATAGTATCAAAGTTTCATTTCGAATAAAACGTGTAAAGTTTATAATCTAGATTGAGTACAATTCCGATTTTTACATTTGTAGTAATAAAACTTCTATAGGTACCTACCTATAGTTTTTAAAGTTTATTATAATATGCATTAACTTACTAATTTAAAGAAAAATTTAAGGTGTGTTTTGCCCGTGGCTGAAGTCTTGAATTCCTCCTTCTTGAAAATTCAACACTAAATTCTTCGTTTTGTAACGAAAATGCTAATTATTTAGTGCGAATTAATACATTCAGGAGTTATCCACGTAACTTTAAAAATTTTGATCAACCTTTCTGAAAAATCTTGAAAAATGCTTGTACTTTTATGATACTATATTCTTTTAGAAAAGCAAGGAGTTCCTTTTCTGGAAATTTCGGGATCTCCCAGACTCAATTTCTCGAAGTTGAAGTTCAATACTTCTTTATTTGAAATGTGCAAAAAGTATAATTTATATCTACCTACTGAACTGGAAACACACTTATTTTAAAATCTGAGAGTTGTAATTCATTTCCTTGAAAAATTGAATCAACAATTTAATCTGGATTAGGCAAAAGTAGATAATTTACACAAATTTCGATTTCTTTTAGCTTATGATTGAAATTTATAACATCTTTCTTCCTTGGGTATTTTAAAATTTCCATAATTTTACGAAAGTTGTTACCTAGACTGAAATTTTACCAAGAAAGTAGTAGTACCTACTCTATTTATTTCAAATTAGAAAAGTATTTATCATATTGCAATTTCATATCTGAAAGTCTCAAATTTGCTTCCCACTCGCTTTCTCAAAATTCACCCCTAAAGCGTCTTTTTGTAAAATGAGTACCTATATATGCAGGATTTGTAGTCTGGATTACAATCTTAAGTTTCTTTTTTAGACATTTCGAAAACTTTGTCTTATAGGTATAATACTCACTTTCCTGAGAGGCGTATATCAAGAATTTTGGAGTTATCTATACAGTTTTAAGGAATTTGATAAATCCAAAAATTCCTTGCTTGTACTTCTTTGGTGTGTTAAGAGGGGACATCACGACCGGGAGTTTCTTTTCTGAAAATTTAGGAGACTTCAAAACTCAATATCTCGAAGTTGACGTTCGATATTCCTTCATTTAAAATGTGCAAAGTATGATTTACATTAAATTGGAAACAACCTGAAATTTGAAAATCTGACAGTTGCAATTCAAAAATGAAATCAACAATTTAGTGTACATTAGACAACAGTAATATGAATTCCCTTTCCACAAATTTGAAATGTTCTTTTTTACTTAAATTTGAAAGTGACAAAATGTCTGGATTGTCCTGAAGTTTGTTTTCTAATCATTTCGAAAACTCCAAAACTCATTCACTTTCTTATGACACGTTCAATATTTCTTCTTTTTAATGGTCCTAAAAGAATTTGATTTTGGTGGGCAACAATCTGGAATTAATTTTGTTAAAATGTCCAATTCTAGCGAAGTTTATAGTATCAAAGTTTCATTTTGATTGAAAACGTATAAAGTTTATAATCCAGATTGAATACAATTCCGATTTTTTAAATTTGTAGTAATAAAACTTTTATACAGTTTTTAAATATTATTAGAGTATGCATTAACTTACAACTTTAGAGGAAAATTTAAGGCGTGTTTTGCCCGCGGCTAGAGTCTTGAATTCCTCTTTCTTGAAAGTTCAACACTAAATCCTTCGTTTTGTAACGAAAGTGCTAATTATTTAGTGCGAATTAATGCATTCGGGAGTTATCCACGCAACTTTAAAAATTTTGATAACTGAAACTTTTCTGAAAAATCTTGAAAAAGCTCGTACTTCTATGATATATTCTTTTAAGGGGATATTACGGCCGGGAGTTTCTTTTCTGAAAATTTAGGAGACTCCAAAACTCAATGTCTAGAAGTTGACGTCCGATACTCCTTTATTTGAAATGTACAAGAAGTATAATTTACCTCTGCTGAACTGGAAACAAACTGTTATTTTAACCTCCTTGAAAATTTGAATCTAGAATTTAATCTGGATTAGGTACATGTAATCTACACAAATTTCGATTTCTTTTAGCTTATGATTGAAATTTATAACATCCTTCTTCCTTGGGCTTTTCAAAATTTCCATTTTCTACCAAAGTTGTTACTTGGATTGAAATTTTACAAAGATATCCAAAGGGAACAACTGAACTTTGTATTTTAATAATTTCTAATCTTGCTAAAACTGTAGGTACTCTATAAAATTATGTACTTTTGCATTACTTTAGAAAAGTAGTTATTATACTGCAATTTCATTCCTAAAAGTTTGAAATTTGCTCCCTACTCGCTTTCTTTAAAATTCACCCCTACGACTTCTTTTTGTGAAATGAGTAAAATATTTTGCTGAATTATCTACCTACTACAACTTACAATCCGGAGTTATACTACTAGCAAATATATGTACCTACCTACCTACTACTTTAAAAATTTCGAAAATTGGAAGTTTGAAAAATCCTGCCACCACATATTACTCATCTCATTTTGAAAACTGGATTTCAGTTTTTATTAGAGATGACATCTGTTGGGTTTGTAGTCTGGATTACAATCTTAGGATTCTTTTTTACACATTTCGAAAACTCTGTTTCTTATTAGCTACCTACTCACTTTCCTGAGAGGCGTTTAACATGCATTTTGGAGTTATCTTTACAGCTTTAAAAAATTTGCTAGTTTCCAAAAATCCTTGCTTGCACTTCTTTGATACGTTCTTTTATGGGGGATATCACTGCCAGGGGGCGTCTTTCCTGAAAATTTCGGAAACTCCAAAACTCAGTTTCTTAAAGTTAACGTTCGATACTGCTTTATATGAAAGGTGCATACTGAATTGGAAACAATATGTTATTTTAAAATCTGACAGTTGCAATTCTCTTACTTCAAAATTCTAGTCAACAAATTAAGCTAGATTAGAAACAAGTAATCTAAATTCCCTTTCCACAAGTTTCCAAGTTTCTTTTGTTAAGACTGAAAGTGACCATATGGATCTTTACATGAATATTATTCTGCGAAAGTTTGGTAATTTGGATATTTTCGTGCAAACTGAAATCTGAAAAGATGTGCGGAAACTTTTCCCTTAAGAATTTCAAATCTTGTTAAAGTTGTTTTCATTTCATAAAATTATTTTTCTTTAAAATGTGTAAAGTTATTAGTCGGCAATTTCATTGTTAAGAGTTCTGAGAGTTAAGAACAATTACTTATAATTTGTGTAGTTTTCGCTAAAATTAGGAAATATATAATGTACTAAGTACTTTACCAATTTCGAAAATTTAAGGTTAGAAAAATCAGGCAACTATTACTCACTCCATTTTGAAAATTGAAGTTCAATATTCCTTTAGAAGACTTGTATTTAGTTTTTAGTCTGGGACACAATCTGAAGTTTCTTTTTTAAACATTTCGATAACTCCGAGACTTATTGCTCACTTTCTTAAGATGTGTCCAAGAATTCTTTTAAAATAGCCCCAAAAGTCTGTAATTTTAATTGGCATCAATCTGGAAAATCAATTTACAATGCAACTCTGAAAATTGGAATCCAAAAGTTTTCTTTTCTTAAAATGTGTGAAGCAGTTTGAAAAAGGAGTTTGTAGCTATAAACTGCTTTTTCAAAAATTGTCTTACAATTGTTTCATACACCTACACTTTCACAGATTAATTTCGAGAACATATTTCATCTATGTGAAGCTTTTAATCTGGACGAGATCCAATACAGAATTTGTCTTCCATAAATTTCGGATTTTCTCCTTTTCTGAAGTTTAATATAATTTGTCCATTACAAAGTGTAACCTTTGGAATACATTGTGGATTTAAGAGAATGGAAGTTTAAAATAGTTTCCTTTCATAAAAAATTATTTAAAATTTCAAAAATTTCGAATTCAGCAAAAGCCATTCTAAGCATATTCCTGAAAACGTTACTTCGATATTTTGATTACAACATATTCAGTGTGTGACGTTTCCTTTTTGAATGTGTCTTATTTTTGTAAAATGTATAAGATACTGGAACTAAGAACCAGGATTAATACAATCCGGAGTTAGCTATTTTGTAAAAATTTCGAAAGAAGTTTTCGAAAATTCCGATGTTTGTTACCTACGCACTTCATCTTGAAGATTTAAGTTCAACGCATTTTAGAACATAAGTATGATTAATTTTTAGTCTGAAATTTCTTTTTTATTAATTTCAAAAATTTCTAAATTCATTATTCATCACTTTCCTGAAGTTCGACAACTTTTACCTACTGTAAAGTGTTTGATTTTGATTGACAACCGTCTTGTATTTATTTTGTCAAAATGTCCAATTCTACGGAAGTAGATTCTACATAGTCCAAAAGTTTCCTTTCCATTTAAGTGTGTAGTGTTAAGTTTGTAATCTGGATTAGTCACACTTCGGAATTTTTAAAATTTCTTGAAATCTTATGCAAATTTGAAATGTTTCCTGTAAAAATCTCGAATTGAGCAAAAGTTGTTACATATCTTACCTTGAACAGTTAATTTTAATATATTGTTTTTTTTTTTAATTTGTAAGGTATGATTAATCAGTGGGGTTTCTTTTCCAGTGTCTTGAATTCCTCACAAAAATCGTTTTTTTGTTTAAAATATGTGTACTTTGACTTATAACATGGCGAGTCACAATGAAAGTAAGTTGGTAATTATTAAGGTTTTTGAGAATTGGAGTTCGAAATAACATTTCTACACAACGTGTCAAGTTTTGGGTCTAGATTACAACCTGGAGTTATTACAGCTTTGAATATTTAGAATATTTAAAAATTTGAACCCACCTTGAATCTTGTCTCACTTTCTAGATTCCTGCTGACGTTTTGAAGTACAAGCATTTTTCAAAAATTCAAAATCCACAACTTTCTTTGCGTAATAAGAGATAGGAATAGAGATAAGTTAAGCCGATCCAAAAGACGCATCGTGTAATTGAAATGCGATAATGAAATAATATATGTATTAGACTATCGATTAGAAACTTTGCCTTTTTTGAAATATGTCTCGTTTTACATTTTTCGATTAAATTTGGCAACAAATACAATTTCCTTAATTGTCAATTTAGTTAGGTTAGGTTAATTGTTAGCAGTATATTGTCACGGCCTCGGGATCTAATAGTCCCAGAGGGCTAATTGGTTTTGGGGGCGATAGCTCAGAAGATGGGGTGGATTAAACAAATTAAACATACTTATTGGACCTACCAAAAGAAACGTGATCTACAGGGGAGTGGTTATAATATAATTGATGAATCAAACCAGAGGAATGCAAGGGAAACAAAGTAGAAATTTAGATACAAGAAAAATGAATCAACATAGCTTACATGAGCAGTCGTACATCACGGCAGGACAAATAGACCGTTCTCCCGGCATCTTAGCGAGGGCAACGTGTTCGACCAAAAGATCGTTGATGAACGGTTTACTAATTACCCGTTACTAGTTTAATTACCTTAATAATCTGACGTATTGTAGGTACGTGACAGAAATATATACAGAATTCCATTATTTAAATAATCAGTTATTTTAGAATGAAGTTAGAAAAACCCACGTTCTTGTTGAGTTTTTCCAAAACAATATTTTTGCAAACTGAATTCAGGTTATTCAAAGGCGGTTTCATCAACCTAACAACAATAACAATTAATGTTATTTTAAAAATTTGGAGGTAAACAGGCACAGTTTCCTATATTGATATTAGAGTAGGATTTCACATTACCTATACTTTCATATAGAGAGTCGTGTGCCAACAATTGAGGTAATACCTTTGGACCAACCAGGGAAGTAATCAAACTTCGAAATAGTCCGATCAATAATTACTAACTAGGAAAGTAGGTACTTTGACTTCTCTGCCGTCGACAACGAAGTAGAGCAATGGCCATAATTGAAGTTTTTGTACTATATGTTCCTTTGGTCGTTTTCTTCTACAGTAAACATTTCTGAATAAAAGTCTTATAGAAATGGAAACCTTTAATTTAGTCTAGCTCTATATAATCTAACTGAACTTTTATATGGAGGTAATGTAACTAATTTTTGTTACATTGGAAACGTTTGGTAGTACCTACTAGGTGTACATGGAACATTATTGGTTGCCTAGCATTCTAGAGGAGATTTATACTCCTTTTACTACGGAAGATTGGTATCTAAAGTGCTTATTTTTCCTTCCAGGGTCTTCCAAGGTAGTTCCCCAGGAAAGGTGCCAAGATATACAGCGGCAGTGTACATGTGCCTCCCTAAAGCGAGTGATTATCAGTGATAGAACTCTAAGGTAGAGAGAGAGAGAGACGACTTCCCTCCCCCACCCCAACTTCGCCCCTGGTCACCCCGATGACCTCCCCTTCACCTCGAGTCTAATCAGCCACCAAGATAGATTTCAAGGGCGTCTCCTCCTGCCTGGGGGCCCTCGGTTCCTCCCCCGCGCCCCCCTCGTCGGCCCCCGCGGACACGGCGGACCTATCGCATCAGCAGTTCAACATCTTCCCGGCGATCTTCAGCCGGCAGCTCAACTTCAACGCCTGCCCGCAATCGAAGGCGATGATGGACGAGCTGAGGCCGAACCTCGTCGGCGTCGGCAACCTCCTCGGCGTCGGCGGCCTCCTCGAGGACCACCACGGCCATCTCGGCGGCGGCGGAGGCGGAGGCGGTGGCGGGAATAACCTGGACAAGGGGAGGAAGTGCGGCGGCAGCAGCGGCTCGTCGGCCGAGGACTTCGGCGCGATCTACGGCGGCCTCGGACACGCTCCCCACGACCACCACGGACACACGCCTGCGCACACGCCGCCGACCGGCACCGCCGGCAGGACCATCACCGATCACACAGGTAAACCGACACCGACCGATCTGACCGACGTTGACATTATTGATGATCCCAAAATGATTCCTTAAGAGTCCATCATACGCCAGTTGAGTAGTTAATCCAGAGTAATATTGATGTTCTCTTGTTGGTTCCTTCATTAACAATGATCATCTCTTAAGGGTCCAAAATAAGCATTTTCCATTGCTGCATGGTCTCCTGCTGATCCCTTCATGAGCCTATGATGATTCCTTAAGGGTCCATCATAAGCCAGTTGAGTTGTTAATCCAGAGTAATATTGATGTTCTATTGTTGGTTCCTTCATTAACCATGATCATCTCTTAAGGGTCCAAAATAAGCATATTCCATTGCTGCTTCGATAGCAACATTAATGGTCTCCTGCTGATCCCTTCATGAGCCTATGATGATTCCTTAAGGGTCCATCATAAGCCAGTTGAGTTATTAATCCAGAGTAATATTGATGTTCTCTTGTTGGTTCCTTCATGAACCATGATCATCTCTTAAGGGTTCAAAATAAGCATATTCCATTGCTGCTTCGATAGCAACATTGATGGTCTCCTGCTGATCCCTTCATGAGCCTATGATGATTCCTTAAGGGTTCATCATAAGCCAGTTGAGTTATTAATCCAGAGTAATATTGATGTTCTCTTGTTGGTTCCTTCCTTAACCATGATCATCTCTTAAGGGTCCAAAATAAGCATATTCCATTGCTCCTTCGATAGCAACATTGATGGTCTCCTGCTGATCCTTTCATGAGTCAATGATGATCCCTTACAAGGGTCCGTCACAAGCCAATTTTTTTGGTACGTTATTGATGGACTCTTGGTGGTTTCTTGATGATCTCAAGATCATCCTTAAGAGTCGATCTTATTAATTCGCATTGATGGTATGTTGCTGATCACTCAATGATCCCATGATGATTCCTTACAAGGGTCCATCAGGAGTCGATTCGATTGCTACGTTGAGAGCAATATCAACCGGTTGAGACATGGCATGTCCAACTGAATCTCATTCATTCGCTCCTCCTTCTCTCTCCTTCTGCTTGGAGTCACATGAGTTTAAGACAGCACCACAGATCAATGACTCAATCAATTCGTCAGTCAAACTACCAACCACCGTTATTGACTAATCAACCAATCATAATGAACTCACCAACTCAAGTGGGTGTGAATTAACCAACTCATCACCAATTACAACCAACCAGTCAATAGTACCGATCAAATCACCAACAACAATTGACCAAAGTAGCTAACCGTAACTAACTGCTAAAAAGGTTCTACCAAATTTTCACGGACAACTGATCGAAATTCCTAATTCAGCCATAAGCAACCATCTCAAAATACCAACCTTCATTGCTGGTGGTTGTGTAAAAATTCTTATTGCAAATTCTTAATTAGTTGAAGAGTACCAAGCAATCGAACCAATTCCAAAGAGTTAACCAAGCAACAAACGAAAGGGTGAATTAAAATAGCAATGAACCAATAACAAACCAACCACTCAATAATAAGAATGAAATATTTACCAAGCGAACCAACTTAAAATGTTAACCAGCCAATCTATACCGCCAACTGGTCAAACTGTCATATTCAACCAATTAAAAATACCAAATTTCCAAAAACAACTAATTAAAGTAACTCATAAGTCACTCAAGCAACCAGCCAATTAACCTCCTTAAATTGCTAACGATCGATCAGTCATAACCAACCGATTACAAGGATCAAACAATCTCCAATAACAATTTACTAAAAAATATATGTTCATCCAATGGAGGTTACTCTTCCTGGAGGATTGTCCACAACTTCTGGTAAAACACTCGTAATTTGTTGCAACCAATGATAACCAATCAATCAATCAAAGTGACGATTGATCATGCAACCCAAATCATAGTGCCAACCAATCCAAATTCTAAAATAACCAATCTAGTTTCCACTTAATAACGATCATTAACCAAATCTTAAACAACAATTTAATTAAGAAGTTGTGTTCATCCAGTGGAAGTTACTTTACCTGAAAGATTGTCTACATAATCTGATAAAAATCTCGTAATTTGTTACAACAACTAACAACCAATCAATCACGATCAACGAACCAACCCAAAGTGACGATCAATCAAACAACCAAATCATAGTGTCAACCAATCCAAATTCCAAAATAACCAATCTACTTTCCACTTAATCACGATTATTAATCAAATCTTAAACAACAAATTACCAAAAAGTTGGGTTCATTCAAAGGAAGTTACTTTGCCTGAAGGATTGTCTACATATCCTGATAAAAATTTCGTAACTTGTTGCAACAACTAACAACCACTCAATCACAATCAACTAACCAACTCAAATGGAGGATTGATCAAGCAACCCAAATCATAGTGCCAACCTATCCGAATTCTAAAATAACCAACCTACTTTCCACTTAATCACAATAATTAACCAAATCTTAAACGACAATTAACCAAAAAGTTGTGTTCATCCAATGGAAGTTACTTTGCCTGATAGATTGTATACATATTATGATCAAAACTTCGTAACTTGTTACAACAACTAACAACCAATCAACCAACCAACCCAAAGTGACGATTAATCAAGCAACTCAAATCATAGTGCCAACCAATCCAAATTCTAAAATAACCAACCTACTTTCCACTTAATCACAATAATTAACCAAATCTTAAACGACAATTAACCAAAAAGTTGTGTTCATCCAATGGAAGTTACTTTGCCTGATAGATTGTATACATATTATGATCAAAACTTCGTAACTTGTTGCAACAAATAACTGTCAATCAATCACAATCAACGAACCATTCCAAAGTGACGATTAATCAAACAACCCAAACCATAGTGCCAACCAACCAACCAATCCAAATTCCAAAATAACCAGTCGATTATGATCAACCTACTGACCAGTTAATCACAAGCATTAATCGAATCTCCAATAACAACAACCAACCAAAAAGTTATAATTATCCAATCGAGGTTGCTAATGGTTGTCTGCAACCTTTTATAGCAATCTCGTTGTTTGTTGCAGAGGTACCAATCACGAGCATTAACCAAACATAGCAAACTTGTGATTTACTGCAAAAAGTAAGACCATATAATCAACAAACCAACCAACCAAAGTGCCTGGGATATTAAACGAAGTTTATCAGCTTGTTGAAACCTACATAACATATATCAACATGTGTAAACCTGTTTTTCGCATATCTTCCTTACGTTTCTGCTCGCGCCTCGTATAACACACTTGAAGAAAAAACGTAGCGTCGCCGTCGTCCGTGACGTCATCGACGTCGTCGCGGCGGCCGTCGTCGTCGTCGTCGCCCGGTCCTTTACTCGTCTCCCGTAATAAGATTGTGTGAGATTCTTTGTGGCGTGCTCCGGTGTCACAAATTCTAATTAACTCGGCCTGCTAACTGCATTAATAAGCAGTAATGAATTCAATAAGGTTTGCTTGCTGTGCCGTGCCCCGGTTGCCGCCGCGACGCCCGTTTACCAGACACCTGTAGCAAGACGGAATAATAATATACTTTACCCGTTTACGTAGTCATTTCCCTGTTACGATCGTTTAGTTCGGCGCTTTCGACGACAGGGGGCGCTAGACTCTGTCCTCATGATCCTCATGTAAAGTCACTAATTATATCCAAAGTAGCGCAATTGGTAAGGACAATGTGTTAGACAGAGAAAACACTATTTGGAATCAAAATGGCGGAGTGACAGTTGTCAAACGCTTGTCCATTGCCATTTTAAGTTGTCACGGGTTCCACATTTGAATTTACCGCGTAATTTTGGAATCAAAATGGCGGCGAATTGCGCTACTTTGGAGATATAGTGACTTTATCCTCATGATGCGTCGATGTCGGAATTGACGACTAACTTTTGAATCCCACCAAAATGTCAATTAAAATAAATAGGTGTTTCCTAGGGGATTTATTTCGGGAAACTAGAATTTAGTCGTCATGCTTAGAAACACCTACATTCTTTTCAAAACAAATCCCGATGCACGTCGTTTTGATGACGTCAGAATCATCCAATACTACCAACTTAATATAGTTCCAGCACATCGCAATTTATGTGTTCCGTGTATTTTATGTGTTCCGTGTATATTTTAGGTATATGGATTCTTAAACTAAGATATTTTGAATTCCACTTGCTCTTTCATACAGTTTTATGGGGTGGAGTATCTTCAGATGTAAGTGAGTTTGGTAAGATCTCTTTGAGATTATGAAAATAATACTACTACATACACTGAATCCACTTGCTATTTCATACAATTTCCTGTGGAACTTATAAACAGGAATATACTTATGTGCTTATTACTCGCCCAAGACTTTCCTTAATGAAACGTATAAATCATAGATTAGTCGAGTTTGGATTAATATCACGAATCCGTGATTAAAAGTTACTGCGACACGTCTTAAAACCTCGCCGAATCTTCGACAAATCTGCAATCCGACGTATAACTAAATCCCACCGTTGAATACACCTCCTAACGACCTCCCCATAAGCAAATATTTCCCTCTTTCTCTTTGCACATGTGTATCTTCGCCTCCCCCATCTCCCCGGAAATCCCTTTATCAAAACACTCATCGCGTACAGTACATACGTATATAAAAGCCATCCAAATTAGCCGATAATTAGAGGGCAAAGGCAAAAAGTACGCACACATGTCCCGGCACAATATGTCAAATTGAGTGTTAACCAAAAGTAGTGGGGAGAGGAGGCGCGACTCGCACATTGCACACTTACATATGCTGGATACTTGTAAATCGACACTTGATTAGGACACCCTTCTCGCATCGCCCATATGGGATATCGGAAGGGAACGAAAAGAGGATTATTGTCTCGGATTTGCCCTTTGTGATACGGACAGGTCTCGATTGTTGTGAGTGTTGTGTTCTTTTGATTGTTAGAGAGGTGTATTTAATGAGTGGGATGGAAAATTCGAGTCTTTAGATTTTATTTTCGAATGGGAAGCTCATGGTCCAAAAGTGAGGTTATGTGCAATTTAAAGTGATTTAGATAGACTTGGTTTAAGGTGGGAACTCTCACTTTCTCCTATTTTGTATATGCAAATTCAAACTTGACTTCAACTTAACCTCAAATTTAATATTACAGGCGCACTCAAGAAGGTGAAAGTAACCGAATTTCTAACGACATTCTTGAATTTACTTTTGTAAATAAACAATTTATACTCTGTTCAAAACAAATCCCGATGCACGTCATTGTGATGACGTCACCGAGCATCCAATACTACCAACTTAATATAGTCCCAGCACATCGCAATTTATGTGTTCTGTGTATCTTTTAGGTTAAGAATACACAACCATATATATTGTCAACACGGAACACATAAATTGCGATATCCTGTGACTATATTAAGTTGGTAGTATTGGATTATTCTGACGTCATCAAAATGACGTGCATCGGGATTTGTTTTGAACAGAGTATACTTATTTTGGTCTTAACGGAAAGCAAATCATTTACAAAACGTTAAGTTCTAAATTATTAGCGCAAAAAATATAGAATTCACAAATTAGGTTGTAATAACGGTTTAATTAAAATCAGGCAACCCATAAGAAGGCGTGTTAGTTCAGGTCAATACCCAATGGCTGTTTTGTTACTAAAGATGACGTCAATGTTTCAGGTCATATATATAATATGTAAAGTTGGTGAGAAATACTTAAATTTTTTTCAATATCTCAAGTATGGTCACTTCTGGCTGCAAAAAAGGTAAATATGTTGATTTTGTTCCGTAACGATAATAAATTTCTCACTTTCTCAATTTTGCTTATTTTTGACCCTTATTACTGATACGCCTATGGACAACTGTTTTGTTGCCTATCTCAATTCAACCTTGGCATGTAAACACATATTACTTTCTTTTGAGAACGCCGGGTCTAATTACATTATTATTTTTATTTAATTATTATTAGTTAATATTATTAAATTATTATTATTTAATAATGGCAATAATTGATGGGTGACTAGAAAAGGCATGTTGGTAAATTGTTTGGTTCGCACTGGGACAAACTATACGTGGCGTTTATACAGGGTGTCCCAGCTTAAATAGGCGGTAAAAAGGACCAGTTAAATCAAATATTGGTACTAAAGTTTTCTATTTATAGATTACTGCGCCTCAATTGAGACAATTGTTATATTGTAATGAATAATATATTTCAGTGAAGCTATTCAATTCAGAAGAGGCCGATCAATGTCGGTCTATGACAATTATTTCATATTATTACATATTTACACATTACATACTTAGATATACATATTTTTATGTTTTATTAGACACGACCTAAGGGTTTAGGGCCCATAGGGGTGCTCTGGTTGGGGGTGGTAAAATCAGTAAGGTTTAGTTGACACAAGAAACACAGGGGAGCGAGAGTATGCCCGTTTTAGGGGCCGCAAGGCAAAATGAAACATGAGAGAGTCAAAAAATAGATAAAAAGGACAAAAATGAGAGGGTGTAAAGTTGGTGTTTGCTTACAGTAGTCCCCAAAGGGCCTGGAAGGGTAGAGGGTGCGAGGCGAACATCTTTCCTCACAAAAGGGCGGCGGGCTAGTACGTAGGTCAAACCGGCAGCGACACAGGATGCTGGTGCTTTACTGATCCCCGATCGGTCTCCAATCGCCCATTTTTATTTGCGTGCTATGTTATGTGTTTTGTGAGGGCCGAGCCGTCTTTGTGTCAACGCAGATGCAGCTTGACTTGAGCTTGACAGTTTTTGTTATTTGGGGTCGCTTCGCGACATTATTACATATTACATACATATCACAAATATACGTCTGTTTATTGGCTGTTTGTTGACATCCTTGAAACTAAAATAGATATAATGGCACTTGGGTTACCCCCCTCTTTTAAGACTTGTTTAATTTCTCCCTGCACGTCCCCGAACAGAATTTTGATCTATATTCCTTCGATAGATTTAAGAATTTCTGTCCAAATCTGTTCTGAAAACATACCCCAACGGGGGGTGGCCCAAGTGCCGAATCTCACACTTTCACACTTCCCCCTCAATCTCTCTCGAATGACCGAAAATCCCTCTCCTCTCGGCAGATGGCGCGTTCAAGAAGCTGAAACCGGAACCGCACACGACGGCGACGAGCACACCTGGGGGCGGCACGATCGGCACGATAACGCCGCCGAGCGGCGGAGGAGGCGGCGGCGGCGGAGGTCCCCAGCACGCGGGGCACACCCCGACGACGGCCTCGTGCCCGACGCCTGCCAGGAGACGGCACCGCACCACCTTCACGCAGGAGCAGCTCGCCGAGCTCGAGGCCGCCTTCGCCAAGAGCCACTACCCGGACATCTACTGCAGGGAGGAGCTCGCGAGGAGCACCAAGCTCAACGAGGCCAGGATACAGGTGAGGCGAGATTTAGGACGTTAAGTTGGTGGAAGTAGCGTTGTATATACAGAGAGAGTGGTGCCTCCACCATATGTGACGTCCTCGAGGTTTAGCTTACCTGTGGGGGCGGTAGCCCCACAGATGCTCAGGTAAAACAAACCTCCTCCTCCGCAGAGAGTGTAGTGGTCATTATTATGACCCTTCTCCACTGGTGATCATCTCTACAAGTTCGTGCATTGGTCTATAGCAGAGATTCCTGTGATTTGGTCGATCCATCTTGTTGGGGATCTTCCTCGTGGTTCTCGGCCTTCTACCTTTTCTTGAATAATGAGTCTCTATGTTGTTTACTAATCCACATTTTAATTTCGCTTCCCAGTATGTCCCATTGTAATTTTGGGGCTGGTCATTTTTGTACAGATCCTGGCACTGTAATCTCCACCTACATCTTTTTAGCTGACCTGTGGGGGCGCTAGGTCAGATGCTGAGGTAAAACAGACCTTCTCCTCCTCCTCCAGAGAGAGTGAAGTGGTCGTTTACTATCACCCTTCTCCACTGCTGTCTGTATCCGTGGTCATCTTTACAAGTTCGTGCATTGGTCTATTGCAGATTCCTGTGATTTGATCGCTCCATCTCTTGGGGGGATCTTCCTCGTGGTCTTCAGCCTTCTATCTTTCCTTGAATAATTTCCTCTGCCAAGTATTGTCTGTTTGTTCCCAAGGTTCTTTTGTGGTCTTCAACAGTCCAAGTTCCTCCTTTGAACTCCCTTGTTATGTACCATATATACCAAAACTATATTATAACTATCATGAAATACTGTGTACTCCAAACAAAGCAAATAGGAAACAAAATAACTTGTCTTCGAAGTTCCTTAAAATGCATATTGTAACGCGAAATGTAAACAGCAACGCGAAATGTGTTTACTCTTATCGGACCTCGGCGGCTTACCTCAAAGGAACGTCGCTACGCTTAACTGAGTCCCGGCAACATCTTATTAAGGAAGAATGATTTATTACCTCCTAGACCTTTCTACATAAAAAAAGAAGGTTCGAGTTAATTCAGGAACTGTCGCGAATACACTTGAAGTGTATATAAGCGGGCTTGCGGTCGGAGATGAGATTAGACGTGAAGCGCGACATAGTAAAGAAGCGAAAAACGGACCAGTGAAATAAATTAACATTAAGAGTGATATAAATTAATTAGTTTGGAATTAGTTCCAAATTTAAATTCCAAATTAAGATAAATTACGTAGTGTGTAGTGTATAATTAGGATAGTGCAGATAAATTAGAAAATAAACGTTACAATATCAAGAGCTAACACGAAGAAATCAAGAAACGTTGCCAATATTATCCATTTTGCTTGTAACTTCCTCTGTGCAAAGATAGTAATATCCCTTTAGATACAAGAAAGTAGAAGTTACAACCTTTGAAAATAGTCGGAGAATCTATTTTCAAAACGCGGTAAATTAGTGAAGATAGCGATGAACGGTAATAAACCTCTTTTAACTCAAATGTACGCGGACCGAACACATCGCGATCCCACTCTCGTGTTGTGAGATACAGACGATCGTGGATGATTAGGGACTTAACGATCCATTGTTTACCTTAGATTGAGTTTGGAACGGATGTACTCGGATTCCCGAATGGAAGGATCTCCCTTCGTTACCTTCCCGTGGGGGCGAGCGGGTAGGTAGGTAGGTAGGGGTGAGGTGTACGTTCATCGGAAATTACGGGATCCCCCCATCGTTAGTGTTTATAGTACGTCGAATTCATTAGGGAGAGGGGCGCGGGTAACGATCCGGGCCCCCTCGTTTAAAAATTCCAAAGATCCTAAAGCCTCCCCTGTGCCACCCTCCCCCTCCTCCTCCATGCCGCCCTCCCTGTCGCCGTCTCCTCGACGCGATGAGCTAGGCACGTCTTATCCTCTCTCCCCCTCGATCCCATCAAATGGATCCGTAACGAAGTTAGTCCGCCTCCCGCCGCCACCCCCTAGCCGTGGGGGCCGCCCCCTCCTCCTCCCCTCCCCGCCTCCTCCCCCGCCGTCCTCTTTAAGACGAGCTAATGCATATATAAGACGACCTTATCGCTCTCTTCTTTTGTTTACACGCCTGCTGCTTTTAACTAGATGCGTTGTTTCTTTGTTCTAAGGAGGAGGAGGAGGGGGAGGGGGAGGGTGGCGGCGGAGGCGGGGGTGAGCGGCAGGCGGGAGGGGTAGGTTGGAGTTCACCCTCTCGTGTGCGTAGGAAGCGTTTCCAGATTCGCGGGTTAGGGGGCGAGGGGGGGGACTCTTTGCGGAGGAATGGGAGACGGTGAACATTTTCGAAAAATTGTGATTTTTTTTTCATGCCCCTCAAACTGGGAGGTTCGCGGAGGAAACGCTCCATGGTCGGGGACGGGTGGGGGGAAGATAGTGTCTTGATATCGAAGGGGAGGATATGGAAACCAAAGTTGGGAAAGAAAATAACACGAGGCACTCCTGGTATGACCAGGAGGGGAAGCGTAGCTTTCTTAAAGCGTTGCACTTAAAGTGGATTGAATAAATGCAAGACAACGTAAATTTGTTAATATCAAGGAGAAATCAATGAAGAGGAAAATAGTTAATACAATTACTGTCTTATATTGATAAGGAGATAGCACGTGTCTACAATGTTACAACAAACCGTATGAGTGTCTATAAGTTATATTTCTTAATAATACGCACTTACCTGTGTGTACTACCATGCGGTACAATATATTTGGTAGTGGAGCGTGTGTGAGGAAGTTCGAGTGGCCAGATGTGAATCTATAACTGTACTGTTCAAGGGAAAGCTATGCTTCCAAAAAGAGATGTGATTGAGCTCCATAAACCTCATTAAAACGTTGGTTCAAGATTTATGCTGGGGATATCACTTGGGGACATAGTAGAAAATAAGGAGATTGGTAGAAAAACTAAAGTAGAGCACATAATTGAAAGGATCTCAAAGTCGAAATGGAGATGGGCTGGTCATCTAGCAAGACACATGGACCATAGATGGCCGACAAATCTTCTGGAATGGAAGCCATGGTCAAATAATAGTAGTTTAAAGTACAAGTTGCAAAAAACGTCATATTCCAAGCCCGAGTCGATAGAACGGACGAGAGCTTGGAATGTCTTCTGCAATGAGTACCTACTTTACAACATTTTCTATGTTCCGGCTTCCATTTCATTTTTATTTATGTTTAAATAATTTAATATTTCTTATCTGGGAAATTTTTTATCGTGATATTTAAGTTGGTATTACTGATGTTTCCTAGACATCTGTCAATTTTCACGCCATTTTCAAATTAAATTTAATGGATTTAAATAAAATCGAAATCATGTTTCAAGAATCCAAATCGCATCAAGTACAAGAGAGGGTGTTTGTGTCATTAATAATTAACAGAGGTTTCAAATTTTTGCCATTTATAGACAGTTAAAAAAACGGTTCGTTTGAGACCAGGTAGATTAAGGTTATTTAATAATTTGTTTAACCAATTGCAAAACACTATAAACATTTTGAAAAATTACAATTATTATTAATTTTGTGAAAAAAAGATCTACAAGCTCCTAAATTTCAGAAAATATGTCTTTTAAAATATTTCTGTTTATAACAAACTTAACTTTTTTGAAAAAAATAGTTAAAATGTACAGGGCAAGTTAAACCACTTTTCATCGGTTTTAGAGGATTCATTTTGAGATCATTTTATTTGTCGAGAGTTAAATTTTCCATATATGATAAGAAAATATCGAATTTTCAATATTTTCACCTTCAAAATGGCGTCGGAAAAGAAGTACTATATTGTTTACTTTGTTGATTGTATTTCTATATTGTACAGTTATTTACGTAAAAAAGAATCAAAGTTTTCACTTTAAGTTCTATCTCTTCTAAACTTAAGTTAAGTAGTTCATGTCGGATCCCTTATTGTGTTATTTCAACGAAAAACCTTAAATTTAGAGAGTAGAATCGACATGAAGGAGTACTTAACATTTGAAGGAAATATCAGAAAAATGCTTGAAAGTTGAAAAATTAAATAGTAATAAAGCGCCCGGGCTGTATTTAACGGAAATACATTTTTTTACAATTTTTCTGGTATTTCGGGGGTGAGTTTATAGCTAAGGGTTGAAGGGGTTGTTCTGGGATCGTGCTACTAGTCCCTATCGTCAGCAATAAATTAGCCATAAAATATGCCGCTTGGTTTATGTATGGGTCGACGCATTTTCGTCTGATTATGGAGAGGTAGTCCTGTTACCTGAACTACTCTATCAGTTGTCAATAGTTGTCAGATGGAGACAAATTTCGGGAAACTTTCCATATAAATACGCTCGAAAGTACGTTGGAAACGCAAGGGGGCAAGGATCAAACGTGTTCCCACTGAACGCAAGGGGGCAAGGATCAAACACGTACTCACTGAGCCCGATAGGCATCATCAGAATTTGCTGTAGAATGTGAAATATCATGAGTGTCAGTTCAGAGAACCGTTGCAGGTGGTCGGATGATAATCAGACGAAAATGTTTACGATCAACTGGTAAAGAATTCAACCATTCAATCCACTGGAAATTCCTTTACTTAATACACTAATTCTTTTAACTTCAGGATTAACTGTAACTTGACAAATAAACATAAAATTAACTAAACAAAAACATATTAACATTAAACTTTAATAATCTAAAAAAATAATGGTCTTGTAAACCAGATTTGCAAACTAATATTAGATTAACTATAAGGCCATAAACTATGTGATGAAAGAATATTTAAAGTTACACTCATCCCTAATCAGACGAAAATATCATCGCCGTTTAAGTAGATATCTCCTGCGGTCCGGAGATACAGATGTGGATGATGTGGCTCAAGTCTTAAGTCAGGTTATCCCCTCTTTCTCGTTAAGGGGTGGAGCAGTAAAATCGTGGTTTGCGAAGTAGATTAGCAATAAATTAGCAGTAAAATATGAGGCTATAGTAAACGCTGACTTATGAAGTGGATGATGTGGGAGGGACCCCTCGGGGAGTAAATGAGAGTCCGATCGATTCGATGGCACTCTTACACGTAAGGCGGAATATGATTATGTGTACTTTCGGAGGGTCCGGCGAGCAGAGTCTTACGCGACCGGAGCCCCGGGAGGGCCACCGCAGCCCCTAATTATTCCGGAAGGGCCTTCCCTAAAAGGGCCTCCTCGCCTCGTGTTATACGTGTTGTTACGTCGCGTACGTGTGAGTACGCGCTCACTCGCTCGCTCGCGCTCGTGTGCGAAGGGAAGAAACGAAACTTCACAGAGAGAAAGCGGCGGCACAGAGACCGGCTCGGTTAGATCTTTTGATTGAATTAGGCGAATTCATTCGAAGGGAGACCCTCGAGACACAACTGTCATCCGAAAAGGGTCCACCCACCCCCTTCGCCCGTCCCCCTCCCTCTCTCTCACTTACACTTTTGTCTCTCTCTCTCTCTCTCTCTCTCTCCTTCTCTCTCTACACACATCCCCTTTTCTATGTGATGATGATCTGAGTCACGCGTCCCCACTCGATCCCCCCTCGGCGCCCGGGGCTCCCCCGCCGCCGGAATAGTTCCTTTGAGTTCCGCCACGAGGGGGCGGGGAAGGGGTGATTTCGAATCGGCATGGCGGAAAAGTTACTTCGTCTCTTCGACAAAAAGAAAAGGGAGAAAGGAGAACGACAAGCGGGGCGAATTATACGCGGTGGACTTCACGTGTAGCTCGCCAATGGCGAGGGTGGAAATGGCACGTTTTCGGGGTGTTTCCAGGACTCTTCCTGGAATATCCCGGAAAGACTGGGGAATTATTAAGGGCTGGAAAATGTGCACTATAATATGTGCCAATATGCACTAAAAAGATGCCTAAGTGTGCAATATGCAATATGCGTTTATGAATGGTATAATACGCAATTACTATTTTGAGGAAATTAAACATATTTAACGAGTATATACTAATTTGTTCCATTAGATTACATACTCCACGAAGTAATTGACTAAAACCCTCTTGTCAAGTGTAGCGACTTAAGATTGCCACCATCGTAATCAATATCGGTCATAAACAGCTTCCTAAATTTAAGGGTTGTTTTTCAAGTACCATATGGACCTTGCAGTAAACCGATTTCTGCCTCATATTAAACTGTGACACTGTAAAAATCTAACAATAATAAAGTATTAAAAAATATTAAAGTCACCCTAGATTTAGTTGTGAATTACCCTTATAAATTAAGGGATGATTTTGAAAGATATGCTAATTGTGAAAAATTTCTCTAACTTTTTGATGTTTCAGGTAGGTACTTCTAACATATTTTGTGATCCTAATGAGCCAATATTAAAAATCCATATTTTGCATAGTCTTACAACTTATTTTATAGTAATTTACAATACTTAGACTTAGTTGTGAAGTACCCTTATAAATTAAGGGATGATTTTGAGAAATATACTAATTGTGAAAAATTTCTCTAACTTTGTAATATTCGGGTAGGTACTACTTCTAACATATTTTGTTCCTAATGAGCCAATATTAAAAATGCATATTTTGCATAGTCTTACAACTTATTTTATAGTAATTTACAATACTTAGACTTAGTTGTGAAGTACCCTTATAAATTAAGGGATGATTTTAAAAAATATACTAATTGTGAAAATTTCTCTAACTTTTTGATATTCGGGTACTTACTTCTAACATATTTTGATCCTAATGAGCCAATATTAAAAATGCATATTTTGCATATTCTTACAACTTATTTTATAATAATTTACAATCCTTAGACTTAGATGTGAAGTACCCTTATAAAATAAGGGATGATTCTGAAAAATAAACTAATTGTGAAAAATTTCTCTAACTTTATAATATTCGGGTAGGTACTACTTCTAACATATTTTGATCCTAATGAGCCAATATTATAAATGCATATTTTGCATAGTCTTACAACTTATTTTATAATAATTTACAATCCTTAGACTTAGATGTGAAGTACCCTTATAAATTAAGGGATGATTTAGAAAAATATACTAATTGTGAAAAATTTCTCTAACTTTGTAATATTCGGGTAGGTACTACTTCTAACATATTTTGTTCCTAATGAGCCAATATTAAAAATGCATATTTTGCATATTCTTACAACTTATTTTATGGTAATTTACAATACTTAGACTTAGTTGTGAAGTACCCTGATAAATTAAGGGATGATTTTGAAAAATCTCTAACTTTTTGATATTCAGGTAGGTACTTCTAACATATTTTGTGATCCTAATGAGCCAATATTAAAAATACATATTTTGCATATTCTTACAACTTATTTTATAGTAATTTACAATACTTAGACTTAGTTGTGAAGTACCGTCCCGAACGTTACGCCAACATCTTAGTAAAAGAAGAATAATTTATTACCTGCTGGGAGTTTCTAGAAAAGCATAATTAGGGAAAAGGAGGATCGAGTTCTTTCAAGAAGGATCCCGGGACATAATGGAGCACTATATAATGACGGGCTTGCGGTCGGAGAGAATAGATTAGACGTGAAGCCGCAAGTGAATAAACAGTAACAGTGCGAATAACGGACAAGCGAGAGCGTATAAATAAATTAATAATTAAGAGTGTGATATAAATTAATTTTAACAGAGTAAATAAATTAGAAATAAACGTTACAATATGTTCATGCATAACTGATCTTAATGTTTTTATAGTCAACTTGTTATTTGTGAACACTGTAATTTGATTTGTATGCTCTTTGATATACACGTTAGATAGATACCTACAATTATCTATATCAGGAAAAGTAGTCATCTGATCCTGTTAATAAATATTAATTTAATATGTATTACATCAATAAGTTCAGTTGCAAAGATAGATTAACTTTTCAATCAAGGCAGTTTTCATTTTCATTGCTGTCAATGCCTTTTCGTTATTTTGTCATATTCTTAAGACACTCAGTCAAGAGGACTCGGAAATGTAAAATAATAATGAAAGAAATATTTTTTTAATGTTTAATAACTTATGGATACCGAAAAAGTAGGTACTGTTTGTGACACAAAAAGATGAAAATCACTAAACTTCCCAATGACACTACAATGAACATTTCCAGTGAGTTTTGCCAAAATCTGAGTTGTAATACAAAAATGATGAATTTTTGAAACTGGAAGTCATGAGAAATTGCAGCTAGACTCGTTCAGTTATATCAATGTTTTTCACAAAAAGTCACAACTTCAAAACTCTTTTATAGAAAGTGCTGAAACTCACTAAACTTTTCAAAAACTTCAATAAACGACCATTACTTAGTTTTGAATATTTTTTCATGAATTTTTAAAATCCTTGCAAATTGTAACTTTTGAATCAGTATTACGTTATTAAGTAAACACCTATAACTTCAAAACTCTTTCACAAAAACAACTGAAACTCACTATGCACCCCAATAACATTTCAATCAACAACTTCAGTAAGATTTAATATGATGGGAGTTTATGAGTTCAAATAAAATTTTATGAAATCATTGCAAGCTTGCACTTCATCTAGGCAATATGGCACGTAGTTCACTGTACACCGACAACTTCAAAACTCCTTCAAACTTACCAATACTTCAGCGTACAATTATAGTTAGTTTTAATGTAATCTGAATTTCAATTAAAAGGTTATAAATTTTTAGAAATCGTGGCAAATTGCAATTACACTCATTTAATTGTGTCAATTATGCAACTTCAAAACTCGTTCATAAAAAGTACTCAAAATTATTAAAAAGACTTCAATGAAGAACTATAGCGATTTTTGCCATAATCTGATTTCAACTATATTTTTTATGAATTTTTGAATCCCTTGCGAAGTGCAATTCTATCCTTTCACTGTCAAGTTGTTATACAAGCAACTTCAACTTGAAAACTCCATTACTAAAACACTTGAAACTCACCAAACTTCCTAAGTATACCTTAATAAACACTTTTGGTGAGTTTTGACAATATCTAAGTTTAAATACAGAACTTATGAATATTTGCAGATTGCAATTGTATCACTGTCATAACTGTCATATTTTTAGCCATAGTAATTTGATCACAATTAGGGCAAAACTACTTCTTACACTTAAAAGACAGAAGGTTGTCCAGCGTCTGGAAGGTGGCCATGGTTAGTTAAACCATAAGAAAACACCAAGTCTTCTTATGCCTTCTTACTCTTGTTTTGTTAGTTCCATTAATTAAGCTTGCCTCCCACGATGTCAATCCCTCCCTCGAAATTTTGAGAAGAGACTGGTACAGTTGGGCACCAGTCGAAAACCCCTTGAAATACTCAGCAACGGATCAGCTTGGCTTCGTATTCCTTACTTAAATTTCAACCTTACAAAGTTATTAAATCTTTATCTATTTTAGCAAGTTATTTACTAACCTGCAATTCTTGCAACTGCAACAATTCCTATCAACCAGCAAAGAGGCTCTTAACGTTCTCCTTCCCCACATCGAAAACGAAAAGAGGAGGAGAAAAATAACGAGCCCATTCTAATTGAAAAGAATACCATCGCAACGATTTTAATTGAAAGTTAAGCTAATACCAATTTGAGTGATTAAATCGTGAAATATTAATGAAGTCCCTCTAAGTAGAGGCGGTTTCCATTTTAAAGGCAAAAGAGACGCAAATAAACGAGTCGGAATTAAAATTCATGCGTCGCGGACTCCATCGCTCTCTCTCTCTCTTTCGCACCGGCGTCGCGACGCCCAAACCCGATCTGAAGGGACGAAAGGGAAAGAGAAAGAGAGAAAAGTGAAAAATCCTCGTTCTCCTCTTTCTTTTCCGTTTCCGAGAGAAAAGTTTTTCGGGCTGATTAATTGTTAGGTCGCAGACTTTGGGTAATTATCTCACCGCAATTCGTATCTATTTCGCACACTCATATTGAAAAGAGGAAATAATATTATAATGTGAGTAGGTACTGTATTTTCTGACATAGGTGGGTACACTCTATTCAAAACAAATCCCGATTCACGTCATTATGATGACGTCAGAATTATCCAATACTACCAACTTAATATAGTTCCAGCACATCGCAATTTACGTGTTCCGTGTATATTTTAGGTTGGCAATATATAACGTAAAATATACACGGAACACATAATTTGCGATGTCCTGTGACTATATTAAGTTGGTAGTATTGGATGATTCTGACGTCATCAAAATGACCTGCATCGGGATTCGTTTTGAAAAGAGTATATGTATAGTGCGTTCAGGAATATTTCCCCCAATGAGACCCAATGAGTGTTAGTTTTGAATTTTTGGCTGATCACCATTGGGCGTATTTTTCCAACGTTGCCACCTTTCGGATAGTTTCCGTGGATATGTCGACCAATGGGAAGCTTTGATTTTTCTCCACGTGACTGAGATATGCCGTACTTAACTTACGGGAGTGGATGTTGTTCCAGGTCTGGTTCCAGAACCGTCGCGCGAAATACCGCAAGCAGGAGAAGCAACTGCAGAAGGCTCTCGCTCCGAGCGTCCTTCCCGGATGTAACGGGGCCATGATGAGGAACATCTATCCGGGGGCGGCTCGCTCGTACCAACCCTACCCCCATCCGACCGCCATCAACAGATACCCCCAGGTACGTGCCTTTTTACAGCTACAACGTGAGTAGTAGTGCAAAACGGATTCTGGAACACTTTTAGAACATAACCTCGAAATTAAAATCTTGCTCCGAGGCTCTCTAGGACTCCCGCGCACATTAGTGAGTACGTTTGCGTTTTGAGGTTATGTTCAAGAAGTGTCCCAGAATCAGCTCTTCATTGCTACTTACACAGTTGATAAAATTTTGGATACACATCTACAGATGTCCCATTGGGTTAGGTGAGGTGAAGGTTAGTCTACAGCTACAACGTGAGTAGGATTGCAAAGCTGATTCTGGAAGACTTTTTGAACATAACCTCAAAACGCAAAGGTAATTCCAGAGGCCTTGAGGTTATGTTCAAAAAGTGCTCCAGAATCTGCTTTGCAGTCCTGCTTACACAGTTACCTAGTGGAGACACAATTTTGGAGACACATCTAAAGATGGGTTAGCTCTAGTATCTAGAATTGGTAATATTAATGCTATGAGGACGTTAGCATTCATAAACCTACAAAACTTGAAAATAGAATGACAGGTGCTCTCTCCGCTATGGACACATAATAAACTATTTACCAAAATCAGGCATAGTTTAAGATGTGAAGTGTACTATATCCTAGTAGGATCTGGAGGTTAGTCGATATCTAGAATGTGCCAGGATACTTTGGATATTTTGGCTCTAATCTAGAATATATAGAGCTCAAGTTTTTCACCCACTACGAGTCATATTTCAAGAAGTGAACTGTGCTGCAATCTAATACTCGCTAACGGAAGCATGAAATTAAGTCAGTAGCTAGGATGAGCTAGAATGTAAAATTCACTCGTGTCTAGAATGTGCTGGAATATAACTTTGACATTCCATCAGATATGGGATGTGCTAGGTGCTATTTGATACTAAGGTTAGGATAATGTTAATCCAGAAGTTTCTATCAGAATAATTTAAACACTAGTAGTAGTAAGTATCTAGGTTGCGTTAGAAACTAGAATTGATATGTACCTGGGGTAGTGCAGCTCTGCCAGTATTCTACTCTAATCTGGAGAAACTTAGATGCAACAATTATTAGAAACTAAGAATATTTCAAAAAAGGAACTATACTACAATTCAGAATATTGCAGCATAAATATCTGAAGTTTAGTCAGTAACTAGAAGATGCTAGGATACATAATTCACTTAGGTATGTGATATGCTGGAATATAACGTTAAAAAGGCAGTGGAAACCTGGAACATACTAGAATTAGAATCTAGTGATTCTAGAATACCCCAGAAGAAGAATCTACACAGTAGGTACCTACCAGTGTCTGGATTGTGCTGTAATCTAGAATCCATATGTATTCTGGGATATTCTGGCTCTAATTTAGAAATAAGCATCTTGAGTAGGAACATTTCAATAACAGAACTGTGCTGTATTCTAGAATTTTCAGGCTGGAGGATCTGAAATTTAGTCAGAACTTAAATGTACTAGGACATAGAATTCACTCGATGTTAGGATTATCCTAGAAAAATATTCAATTAACTGCGGCTAAGATATAAATTTGACAAGTCCATATAAATCAGTATGTAAATATCAACCATCAGATAGGGGAAAGATTAGAAACTAAGGTTAGAATTTTATTATTCTAGAGTATTCTAGGGGAAAATATAAGTACGTGTTAGTAACTAGGAAGTGCTGGAGTCTAAAATCCCTTTTTGCAGAATATGTGACGGAACAGCTCATTAATCCAGAAAAGTGCTTAACTGCGATATTTGTTTTCCTAGACTTTCCTAATGACAGGATCTATAAGGATACATAATTAACTCGATCTTGGAATATTATCAGGAAAGTACTATATTGCCTTGATCACTTATCAGATATGGGACTTGCTATATACTAGTTTACACTCATGGAAGAATACCATTATATTCTGGAAGTAGAACCTAGATACAGGTAGATTGTGGTGCATCCTAGTATGTTCCTAGATTGTGCTAGTTCTGAAGAGACAATGCCTTAATGCAGGGCAGAGTTTAAGAACATATTCTGTTTTTAAATTTTGAGAAATATAGGAAATTGTTTGATAAAGATAATTTTGAAATGCATTTTTTAAAGGGGTTCAAAATGCAATGCTTTAGAGTTTGAGATTAATGTTCCTAAGTTAATTACATTTTGGTTAATATTTTCTACTTACTAACGAGAAATTTTTTTTTTTCGGATACTTACACGCATATTCGCCTTGTATATTTTCCAAATGGACACAATAATAACCTTTCTTTCTAAAAATGGCGGTGAATGCATTTTGGAAATCCTATTTATTTTTTGGAAAATTTTGAAAAATTTTTTGAGCATATTTTTGAAATTTTTTGGAAATTAGAAGAATGTTGCTGGTGCTGATAGTTAAATTTTTTAACTAACTATATATAAGGCTTGATTGCACGGCAATGTGCCAAAATGTACTCCACTTGACTTGAGATTCATTTTATTTTTTTGTACTCGAAAATTATATAGTATTTAAAAAAATATGCAAGAAATTGTTGGAAATCCAAATTTTGAACTACTTCTGAGAAGTTTTTGAAAACGTACGACTAGTCGAAATTAATTCCTGTACCTATATTTTCCAAATGGAAACCATAATGACCTATTTCTTTAAAATGGCGAGGGAGGTATTTTGGAAATCCTATTAATCTTCTAGAAATGTTTTGATAATTTTTTGTAAATTTAAAGAAAGTTGCTGGTGCTGATAGTTAAATTTTTATCAACTTATATACAAGGCTTGATTGCACGGCAATGTGCCAAAATGTACTCCACTTGACTTGACATTAGTTTTTTTTTTTTTCTCGAAAATGATATACCTATTTAAAAAAAATGCAAGAAATTGTTGAAAATCCAAATTTTGGACTACTTCTGAGAGGTTTTTGAAAACGTACGATGAGTTGTCGAAATTAATTCCTGTGTATTTTCCAAATGGAAACAATAATGAGCTATTTCTCTAAAAATGGCGATGAAGGTATTTTGGAAATCCTATTTATTTTTTGTAAGGAATCTCTTATTAGAGTTTTTGGAACGCCATTACCTACATTTCCCAAAAAGTTGAAGTTTGAGCTACCCCTTCAAGAGGGTGTAACGGAAGATATTTCTGGAAGACGACTTAACGGAAATGCCCTTTTTTTATTTTAAAAAAACTGAACTTTTTCAGTCGAAAACTGCTCAAAATTGCTTCACGTGAATCGTCGCTTTCTTACCATCCAAAATCTGGATTTATTCACACGTTCGACGCACGCGTCGCCGTCCTCACTTAATCCCATTATTCATATCCGATTTTCCTGCGGACGGATTTCGGCGTAAAAGGTCTATCCGCCGCGCCATTTTATATTTGCATATCCGCACTCCATATCCGACGGCGGGCGTCGTCGACGTCGGCGGCGGCGTCGCGGACCACCGCCGACGTCGTCGGGCGCCGGAAATGCGGTCTTACCTAAACTAATCACTCAATCTATTTGACCTCACCTAATTCGTTTACCTGTTCAGGAGTGTAAGTGTGTACGAGCGAGAGAGAGAGAGAGAGAGAGAGAGGGAGATGTGTCTGCTAGGCCGATTTCAAGGTCGGAATACGAGGATTTCCATTTGCATTTTCCGTGAGGGAATGCCGCGGGTATTTCCGCGTACGTTCCAGTTAAGTTAATTGCGTTAAAAGTGTGCAACTAATTTATGCCCTCTCATTAGAATAATAATGAAACGTAACTGACGTTCGTGCTTGATTGGAAAATCGCTGAAAGCTCGATTTAGCTGAAACCTCCCGAGTCGAATGAAGTAGTATATAGAGGATGATTTGCAAGGAACTGTACACCTTCTTAACATCACGGCAAAAGGATTCTTTCTTCTGGCTTTTTCTTTTAGTCTAGTAGATAAACAATGCGGGTTCTAACCCCAAGAAAACCGTTTTATCGAATTTTGCCAATTTTCGTACCAAATTTTCACCAATATTTAACTTGAGATGCATTTCTGACCCAATCCCCCATGTTATTTTAAATGGGGAACAGTTTTCATGCCCAAATGGTGGTAGGTATGATGAGTTGTGCCAAATGGCATCACCGACGAATTGTGTCACGTCTGGCGTTCAGGAAACTGAGTTCTGCCACCACGCTGGTGTGTGTGCGAGAGAAAGAGAAAGAGAGAGTGTGAGTGAGTGACTGAGTGAGTAAATGAGTGACTAAGTGAGTGAGTAAGTGAGTGTCTAGAATTACTGAATCACCTTTCTTATATATCACTATTTTGTTAGCGTTGTTCCATCCAATGGGTATCTTACATTCGAAAAGGCATTTATTGAATAAGACGTTTAGATATTCGTTAACTTTCCTGCCCCTTTCTTTGAGAAGTTCTATTAAGATTCCGTCATCTCTCGCTGCCTTATTTCTTTTCATACCCTGTATAGCTTTGTCTAGTTCAACCTCTGTAATTTGTGACAGGTCTTCAGAATTGACATTTGGCCAAGGAATACCTACAACTGTGAAATCTCGAGAAATAACACAGAAATTATGGCGATGAGATGCAAAATTCGCATTAAAAAGAAATGTTTAGAACAAGTTAGCCGTTTTAAATAAGTGGGATGTGAGATAACCTAAGAATTCAGCAGCGATAGTAAAAACAAGCTAATAATGACGTTCAGTAGAATGTGCTGCAGGTTCCATCAGAAGGACTATAGAAAAACACTGCAGACAAGATACACTATTGAAGTTTCACAAAGCAATGGCAGTTCCCAGTTCCCACTTCATTATACCGAAGTGAGACGTGGATAGTCAAGAAACAGAACATGTCACAAATTGAAGCTTCTGGAATGAAATTTCTAAGGATATTAGAAAGGGATTAAATATGGATTCAATTACAAACAATATACCTAACCATCACAGGAATTAATACTTGAATGCAAGAATCTCACCAACCTCGAAGAGCACTAAATTATAGACCAAGGAAAGTCGGAACAAAGCAATAGGCTAACTTACTAAGTAACTAACTAACCCGAAGTAGTACGACGATGACGACCTGGATCTAAGCAACTCTTCCGCAAAAATCAATTCGTTGAATTCGCCAAATATTGCTGAAAAGCCCCTGCCAAACCCCACAAGCTCCTTCTCCATCGCCTAGGATTCACCAACCTGTGCTGAATTGCGGCGTTCTCGCCAAAGCACATATATCAAGACGTCTTTTCCTCGCGTTCGCCAAAGTCTACCACGTTTATTAGCTATTATGGCGTGTTCGCCAAACGTTGTTGTGTTGGCGGCGTTCCCACCAAAGGCTACCAAACTGATTCGCCATATCAGCGTTCGCCAAAACGTTGACCTTCGTGCCTCTATCGCCGGAACCTCCATCGATACAGTTGGAATCGTCGTTTCGTACTTCGAAAAATCGATTACGGATGCGGATGTGCCCCGCAGCCGAACGAAATCCAAACAATCCGCGAGTGAGAGAGAGAGCGAGGAAGATAGAGAGAGGGAGAGAGAGAGAGAGAGAGAGTGAGAGAGGGCGGAAGGATGAAAGCGTCACAAATTGTTCATTATCGTCTCCTTATAGCGAATATTTTGATAAAGTAATCCACTCACACTTTTTTCGATATCGATTTGAATAAAGCCTAATCACTTCTATTCGGCGCTACGATCGGAACGCGACGGGGGACGCTGAAAATGGCAGATACGTAACAGGCGTACCTACCTGAGTTGACCGTGATAAGTTAAAATTAACCTGTAGTAAAGTGTAATTACAATTTCAAAGTGATTTTACTAAGGTGTTGATACCGCTGATTTTTTGGGGATACTTATTAGGAAACCTTTTGATAACACATTATACCTGTTGTGTCACTTTGATATCTTTGCCGAGTTGATTACAAACATTTTTAGTATCGAAAGGTTGTTTAATGCCCTTTCTGCTATTTTGTTATTACAATTTTGTTGTGCCTAACTTCCTAGTTTTTTTTGTAAATTTGCAATAGAAATATTTACAGTATTCATTAATATCGCTAAACTTATATGTAGGATAACCCTCCTGAAGAAGGAGTGGCCCATGATTGTTCTCAATTTGTGGGCGTGAGTTCTAATCCCACTTCTGATGTAGGATAACCCTCCTGAAGAAGGAGTGGCCTATGGTTGTTCTCCATTTGCGGGCGTCACAATACACTTACACCACATGTACAATGTTATTATTAAAAATCATTTAATTTACAATTATTAAGAAACTATCTAAGAAAGGCGTAGACCGTTCCCGAGGACCAGCGCAGCTCGACTCCCCGCTCCTCGAGGTAGCCTCCTTTTCTCTCTTCACGAAAACTGCTACGCTAGCTCCTTTGGCTCAGTCCGAGGCCAGCACCTCCTTGCTAAACGCTCGCGCCTTTCCCGCTTAAATTTAAATTTTGTGTTCTCCGACATATAGAAATAACTTATTGTACCGTTGAAACAATGAACGTCGAAAATCGCCAATCTTAGCAACATTTTTCAGTTTTTATTTTTGAAAAAACTACTAACTTCATAATGTTAGTGTTACTTTTTCCAATATACTGATCAGTGTTCTCTTGAACTAAAAACAGAAATAATTCATTAAAATTAGCTTGATCCTCTCCTTACCCTTACCGTAAGGATAAATCGCGAGGATGACGATTTGGACACCAAAATCCTTTAACTGTATACTGACAAGGACTATATCAGCACAAGCAGCCTGTAACGAGAAACTTAATTGCGTGTTGAAATTACTTAATTCCATCCAACAACCGAGATATTTAATGTTCAACACAGAACGCAAAAAAGCATGGAACGTTATATTGTAGAATATTCTCGCGAATTCCATTTGTTCCAACGTTATTTGTTAAAGATATCGCCGGTAAAAGTTAGTATTTCGGGTACAACTTGTTTCTTAAATATCGCTTCACGATTTTGCGAGTCGTCCTTGCGCAGGGGTCATACTAATTTTATCTCTATCATTCCACTTGTAGTATATGTACCCCTGAAGCGAGTATATTAATAACAATAATTGTTACTGCCCAACTGGGTTACTGTCTTGGGTATAGCTTGTTCCTTATAAACAATATTAATATTGTTTAACTTCGAGGTTACTATTTTTATTGCTTTTTCCAATAAAAAGTGCTCCAAATTCACAGAGCCGCTGGCTTTTTGCCCTTCTTATATTCCCTTTCATACTATACATCCTTCAAATATTTACATTCATTCAGATTCAGATACGAATTCACCATAAGTGAGAAATAATGTATTACACCAGCGCACACATTTTCTAAAAAAAAATGGAAAAATCTCGAAAATTGCCCATTTTCCAGTCCGAAAACTCTCTCCAACGTATTTCGAAGCCTTTTTTCAGCGTTTCTGGAAATTTCAAGAAAAACTCTTGTTACCCGTGTATAAATTGTACTGGCACTCACCTGACCTTGCCCACGCGTTCGTTTCGTATATCGCGTTACAAGTCTTCAGCAAAAGTAATCGCAAAACAACTCTCAACAATTCTCTCTCCTTCTCTATTTCCAGATGAGCACGAGCTCCTACCCAGGGATGGCCCAGTCGTTCTCCATGTCCCACGGGACGAACATGAGCACCGTGGCCGGCATGAGACAGGACGCCATGAGTAAGTACATTAATCCAGTTTTAGCGCGAATCGATCCCGCGACACTTTTCCCATGTATCCGAGGGCGTCGCGTCGATAATCACCCATCCATCCAGCGAGGAAATAGCGTAGTTTCCCTTAGATGCACTAAGATTAAGGAGGCCGCCTCTAAGACGTTCTATTTCCGGCGGGGGAGAGGGCCGCGAGACCTGATTTTGGTCAAAGGATACGCGGCGCTCATTTCTCTGCGGAAATAATTCGTACAGAGGAGGACCGTATCCCGAGGGAAGCGAAAACCGTGAAAAAGGAAGGGTAAATTGTCGTTATAAGACGGAGGGAAGATGTAGGTACATGATGGGATGGGTGTCTTTTTAAAAATTGCTGCACTCTAGTGTGTTTCGTAGCTTTGAAAAATGTCGTGGTGGCCAAAATGTTATACCCCTAACTAATCCGCTAGAGGGCGCTGGAATCTATGTAAACCTAAAGTCACTAAATGTGGAAAGTACCGCAATTCAATGTCCCAACGTGTTAGAGAGAGAAGTACATTTTCGGACACAATATGGCGGATTACAGCTACAATCTGCCTGTTTCATGCCTATTGCTGTGTTTTGTGGATTGTGGGTTATGTGTCATAGTGTGTCATATTTGTTTATTTTATTGTATATAGGTGTAAATTAATTTTTATGTACATTTTTCTCTCGCGAAATTTCGTTTTTACTTTTTGGGAATAAAAATGCCAAGTTGTTGTTTTATCTTTTAAAACGAGCAAATTTTTGTTTTCTATTTTGAATTTCGCGCGGCGCGGCGCGGACACAATATGGCCGCCCATTGCGATACTTTCCTCATTTAGTGACTTTATGTAAACCATAGAGATAAAAGAGAGAGGAGGTAACAAATGTGCTTGGAACAAATAGAGCAAAGCACAGGCCAAAGTGGCTTCTGCATATGGCCGACTTCCTGTAAGAAATCTTTCTCTCCAATGGCGTAGCATTACATTAACTAAAGTTATGAAATAATAATTTGTATGAAGCAGTTTTATTTTCCATAAAATGTCACAAAATGCTAAGATATAAAACAATACGAAGGTTGCTCAATACCAATTAAGTAAAGAATGTTTTATTTTTAAATTTCTTGATTAATTTAACGCATATTTATACTAATAGTTCATAACAAAATTACCTACATCAGTTTTTAAAACCTTACGCTGTTGTTCACTCTTTGGAAAACGGAAACAAACAAAGAAATTTCGATATTGGGATTAATCAGTTAACAGAAAAAAAATTACCAATAAAGAAATGTGATCCAGGTATACCAGGAAGACAAAGAACGAGCAGGAAACCAGGAAGGAGCGGAAGAGCTGATTCAGTTATGTAGTGGGTATATTGTATTAAAAATATGTATGTATTTATTATTAATTGATAAACTTTAGTTCCCAATGGTAAACTATAGCTTCCCCTATAGATAAGCCACTGCACAATTCAACAAAGACAATCGCAAGGACGCGTTCGAAAAGTGGCTTCTCAATATGGCCGTTTCCGTATACAAAATTTATTACCCCCTCTCCCTATTTGTTACCTCCTCTCTCTTTTATCTCTATGATGTAAACGTAAAGTCACTGTATCTCCAAGGTAGCGCAATTCGGCCGCCATTTTGATTCCAAAATTACACGGTAAATTCAAATGATGAACAAATGTCGCTATACTCTTTTCCAAACAAATCCCGATGCATGTCATTCTGATGACGTCAGAATACGTCCAATACTACCAACCTAATATAGTCCCAGCATATCGCAATTCATGTGTTCCGTATCTATTGTAAACCTAAAATATACACGGAACACATAAATTGCGATGTGCTGCGACTGTATTAAGTTGGTAGTATTGGATGATACTTGAATGGCAATTGACAAGCGTTTGACAACTGTCACTCCCCATTTTGATTCCAAATAGTGTTTTCTCTGTCTAACACATTGTCCTTACCAATTGCGCTACTTTGGAGATATAGTGACTTTATGTAAACGTCCCTTTTGTACCGAAAATTAACCGAAAAATATGATTAACGCCCTCAAAAAGATATTCAAATTTTCTGTAATTTTTTAAAGTAGAAGGAACGTACTGCAAAAAAATTGTAGCATTTTCTAAAGTAAAAATACACATCATCGATTTTTTTTCAGGTTCTAAAAATGCAAAATACCAACGTTTACAACTCAAAATCCATCTTTTAACGAAAACTTTTTTTTGGGCTCATAATTCGCTAAAATTACAAAATGACGTACGACCCCCATTTTTTTTCAGAATTAATGTATCTACAGATTAACACAATTAAGACAAAATGTTGGTCCATAATTACAGAAATTCATACAAGTGATCTATTATGGAAATCACTAGGAAGCTACCAATTACCGATTAAGGTTAGCCGATAATCCAGAAATTCTGTTCGATTTAAAAAGTGATACAATAAATCAAAATGTTTCACTAGGAGGAATTTCATTAAGAAATCAAATATTACGGAAATCACTATGACATCGTTAAACAAATGATTAAGTTGAAAAGCTAGTCGCTAATTCCAGAAATCCCATTGAATTTACCTACTCTATTGTCATTTTGACACTTTACATTGCTTAAATCAAGTGTCACAATGTCAAAAAGGACTGGAAAGGTTGAAATCAGAAAGTGGGAATTAAGTTTCCACCCTTTTTGGTCCTTTTATATTTCGAACCTCTTTTTTGACATTTTGACACTTCACATTACTAAAATCAAAAATGTCAAAAATAACTGGAACGGGGATTTAAATTGTGTTCCTTTGTTTCCTGGTCATCTTTAACATTTTACATTACCTAAATCAAACTGTTAAAAACGACTTGAAAGGGTGTAGTCAAGAAATGGGGATTAAATTTTGAATCTTTTTGTCCAACTTGTCACTTTTGGACTCTTCCTCATTTGAAATTTTGACACTTTACATTACTTAAATTAAACACGTCAAAATGTCAAAAATAACTGAAAAAGGGTGAAATCAGAAAGTTGATTCTTTGCATTTTTGTCATCTTATTATGCCTCTAAATATTGCACGCTGAGGCAGTGACAAAGTTTAGAGGTCTTAAATGCTTTCACTGTACAATAAAAAAAATTATATCAACAGAAGCAGCGTGTAACGAAGAACCTAGCTAAGTGCGGAAATTACTTTATTTCGTCTATTAACCGAGATATTTCATTATGAAATTTGCTCTTAAACGTAAACAGACAGTAGACATCTTGGATCGAGATCTACACGGAACGAGAAAATCCTTCACGGAACGAGAAAATCCTTCACGGAAACGTTTCTGAGGCTACGACTACGGTCGGGAAGGTTAGGACGTAAACAGACAGTAGACATCTTGGATTGAGATCTACACGGAACGAGAAAATCCTTCACGGAACGAGAAAATCCTTCACGGAAACGTTTCTGGGCCTACGACTACGGTCGGGAAGGTTAGGTTTGTTTGGTTTGGCTAGGATAAATGTATAAAGAAGAATAAATAGTACGTTATATTAAACTAGATTATTAAAATAAAATTTTCTCAAAAAATATCGATTTTCCTCACCGGAAACTATCTCCCAATGATATATAAGCCCTTTTTACAGTATTTCTTAATGTCTTTTGAAAAAATACGGAGACCTGCATATTTTAGACATTTTACATAACTTAAATCAAGTATGAAAAGAAACTACAATGGGTGCAAACAGAAGCTGGCAATTAACGTTTTATCATTTGTATCCTTTCATGTTATTATACCTCTAAATATTACAACCTTAAAAAGCCAAAACAGTCAAAATCAAATTCAACCCTTTTCCACCTCTCGACCCTTTGACTTTTCACATTTTGGCCATTCACATTACTTTAATCAAAAGTATCAAAAGGAACTGGAAAGAGTGTAATGAGAAGATGGAAATTTTGTTTTGACCCTTTGAGGCAATTATGCCATTACGCCTTCAAAAATTAAAGATTTTGAAGAGATTGTGGAACCAAACAAGTTATTCATTTAAAAAATAATTTTTCAACTGTGAACGTTAGCATTTTTATTTAAAACTCTGAAGGAGGACATTGGTAGGTGATGGATGTTTATATCGATTCCGGCACCACCTAGCGGTTTAGGGGTATACAATCTTAGCCACCACGATACTTTTCTAAGTTACCTAACATACTTGAAGCGCGTCCAAAGGATGCAGTTGCATGGGATCATATATGTCGAAAGAGAAGATACTCAAACAACTTAGGTACAACCCGCGACGGGTATGTTTACGCAATACACAATACACTTATCGTTTTCGCCGGTACGCAATACACAATACACTTACGGTTTACTCCTCATTTCGCAGGTATGAGCGCCGAAGACGAGTGGTACAACAAGAGCCTCTCCGCCCTCAGGATGAACACCACCCACCATCCGAACCTGGCGGCGCCGATGCTCCAGTACCAGACGTAATATCAGACGAACAAGATGGACTTCAACTTTTAATTCGATCCGGGACGTCGTCCCGCAACGAAGTCCACGATTATCACTTCCCTTCTCGGTTATATCCTTTTCCGGGGGGGCAACGAAAGTCCGGGACTTATCCAGGCTCTTCTCCTGTGTATATTCGAACAGTCGTTGGGTTCCTCTTGTATACGAATTTTTTCTACGTCGTGATGATGATGCTCTCTCTTTCTCTGTTTGGTATTCGTTGATGTATAAATGTTTTTAAGCGTGGAAAATTAAAATTGAAAGGACAAGACAGTCGATGATAACGTCACGTTGCAATAGTCTCCGTCATGTAAAATTTTATTTTTCTATAAGTTTCAAGACAAAGTGTTTTAATGACGCACCGGAAGGCGATCGGTGGACCTCGTGCCACTTATCTCGCGGTGGCGGTCGTATTTCCCCCGTCAATGACTTTTATATTCTGCTAGTCGATTAAAGTTAGTGTAAAATAATCTGTAGTTATAAAATTAATTACATGTGCCATAATTATTGTAAACTGCATATTGTGTGATTGTCCATTTAGATTACAAATTGGAAAATATATGGAAAATTGTAAATAGTAATTATAAATATATTATTCTTTGTTTTATTCCGTTTTTGGTAACAATTTTACGCCAAACGGGCGTAACTCTTCGTCGACACTCGTTGATAATTGCTTGGATCCTTTTTATCTCTCTACTGGCACTCATAAAACATTAGCCTTATGGCTTGCCTCCTCATACTTTGAATTTCAAATAAGATCGCATGTTGGCTTTAAGATACTCAAATAATATTCTAATTGAATTCTACAACAGTAGAAGTACGAAGCCGGTTCTCGACCACTTTCTGGACGTAACCTCAAAAAGTGCCCGGGAATCGGCTTTGTGCTCCTACAAACAAGTATTTTTGAAAAATGAACTGAAATAAGAATAACTACATTTGTAGACTTTAAAGACAGAAAGTGTTAAACCTTCTATTGCCTTAAAACACAGCGTATTATTGAAATAGCTATTTTTCTAGGGAGTTATACTTAATTCTTGCTTGCTGAAGCTGAACCATGTCCCAAAATCAAAAAAAAAAAGGGACGAAGGAAACAAAGGTGTAGTATTCAAGATGATAATCATATGGATTGGTGAGCCCATGTCTCTTGGGTTGCCTACAAGGTACGAAATAAACCACAGAACGTACCACAGATCATGCTTTTCATTTCGACAGATATATTCCCCAAGGTTTGATTTTCCTTGATTTGTCTCACTTGGAACTCGCAACAAAGGCGAATATTTGGCAAATTGTGATGACGGAAGTGATGCGAAACATGAAGTTCATTTCGTCCACTACAATCAGTCGCGAAATAAAGACTCAACTGAGACGGAACGAAACGGAACATTCCGTTCGTTTCACTGTAAAAGTTGGTGAAAAGAACGCGCCTAATATTTAGTGCGCAACAAGTTCTGTGTTCCATGCCACGAAACTTCGCTTCGGCCAAACCGTTTTATGTTTTGTGGTCCTTTAAACGAAGAGGTGCGATATTTTGTTGTTTGCGCATTTTGTGATAACGATTCTTCGGAGAAGGAGGAGAGGCGAAATAAGAGAAAAAAATTGGTCGATCAATTTGAGTAATGTTCGAATCTCACGAGGTGAATGCCGAGCATAAGGACCTGATCCACGATGTCGCCTACGATTATTACGGTCGACGTATGGCGACATGTTCCAGTGATCAATACGTTAAAGTAAGTTGGGAAAAAAATCGTTGCCTCCACTCTACAACGCATGTTTTCCCTTCTCTCGAACGATCCGATCTATAAAAAGATAAATTATATTCTATTAGATTAACGTACGCCGAATCAGTCGATGAGAGTGTCTCATCCTGTGCCATTTGTATTAGGGATACTTGCGTGATTTATTTTGATGAATTGGGCTAAACGCCTACTTCCCACTGTATGAGATTGTAATCGTAGGTGTGGGATCAGAATGCTGATGGCAAATGGACGTTGACTTCGAGTTGGAAGGCTCACAGCGGTTCCGTTTGGAAGGTGACATGGGCCCATCCGGAGTTCGGACAAGTCCTGGCCACTTGTTCCTTCGATAGGACCGCCGCCGTCTGGGAGGAAATCGGTAAGCGGACGTTTTACTTTCAAAACGCCTTTCTGCAAAGGTAGTCCCCACTTTGTAGAAGGGCCCCATGAGGGATTGCCACATTTCGGTCTAGCTACGTGTGAATTTTATGAAGTTGAATTTTGCATAGATTGCCATATTGTACATGTTATTAATCAATGGCAATCCCTAAAGTCACTGTCTTCTTCCCGGCTTCACACGACCTGATCCGTTCTGTTCCAGGAACGGAAGATGTAGAACTTTAAATTCAACTTCAAAAAATTCCCACGTCTATCACGATGGACGAACGTTTCGACGGTTTCGCCGAAGGCATCACCAACTGGGAGGTCGCCAGGAGTACGATCGACCTGGACCTCGACGTAGAGGAGGACGTCGCCGAAGCCGAGATCCCGGACCACGCGCTCAACCCGAGGATCCATCTGTTCTCGCGCAACGACGTCAACCTCTACGGCACCATGCCAAAGATAGAGCAAAGAATATACACGAAATGCAAAGACTGTAGCATGATATTTAGTCCGCAAGACATCTTGTCGCATAAGATTTGCACGGAGGCGGCGATCCCGAAGTCCCGGCAATACTCTGGCAGGAAGACGAAGACGAGAAGCGGCAACGGCAGGAAGCCGCCCCCCGCTTTCGTCCCGAACGAAACCGAAGTCGTGGATCCTTCCTCCTTCCGGAGTAAGAAACCGAGGCGCAACGCGACGAGGACTCCGACGAAGGAGTTCGATCCAGACGTGCATTGCGGGGTAGTGGAGGGGGTGAAGGGGCCGTGTACGAGGTCCATCACTTGCTCCAACCACCGGATACAATTGAAGAAACTCGTACCGGGTCGCAGCAAGGAGGTGCAACAATTGATCGCGGAACGAAGGCTCGCCAAGGATCTGAAAGTAGTCGTTATCCCGACCGAGGTAGAAGAGAGCGAGACGACCGTCTCCCCTCAGGAGGAGGAGGTACAGGTCAAGATCGAGCTCCCGGTGAGGCTCATCGAGCCGATGAGCCCCGTGCCTCAGACGGAACCCGCCTACTCGCCCGCCGCCGTCGTCGACGTCCCCTTGGATAAGGTGATCGTCTCGATCCCGGACCATTTCGATACCGATCTGCCGATGTACAAGTCGCACCCGAAGCCGGTCGCCTTCCCACCGTTCGCGGTGAGGAGGTACGGGGGCGCGTCCCTGTTCTCCGGCTTCCACTTCCAGACGCAGCGGAACGACGTGCTGAAGGCGATCAACGATAACTCGAGGGTGGACGATTGCGACGCCTTCGGGTTCATGATGCGCAGGAGGTCGGACCGGAAGCTCGCCGGTCACGTCGTGCTTCAGTACGACACGGCGGCGGAGGTGATGAACGGGGGCGACGGTATGCAGGAGAATATCGGGTTCAAGGAGGTGTCGTAAGGGGGTTCGATTTAGCCAGTAGGATGCATAGATGTACCTAACATGATTTTTGTTAGGTTAGGGTTCGGCAAGTTGGGAAGGAAAGATTATTGGTACAATTGTACTTGTGCTTGTATAGCAGGTTTGCCTTTTTGCTTGTCATCCCTCTTATTTACTCTTGTGATCAATAATTCGGTAAATTTGGTACATCACATTTACTTATGTACAAGTAGAGAAATTGTTATATGTACTACTACTCTTTCCTCTACCGTGTCACATTCTTTCGTATCTAGTCTATACAAATTTAGAATTAATCAACCGCATAATCAGCTGTAACTGTCAAATTTGACATATTTAAAGCAAATCGAAATATTGAGTATGTTAAACCCAAATAGCCTGAATTTGCTTAAAATCTGAAGACTCATACTTATCTCCCCAGGGAATTCTCCCTTTAAAATGTTTCGGTTTCAGCATGACCACATGAGTCAAACCTAGTTACCGAACCATTTCACTATTTCAAATAAACCTTACGTGTGGTTTATTCTTCTGATAACGTTGGTTGATTAATTAGACTTATTTATTGGTTGGCAAATGGTTTCGAGCATTTTGGATTTTGACTGAACGACACTTTTATACTGTGATAACAATGAATGAATCGGTTTCTTGAAATTATAGCAACAAGTATTAACACATTTGGATTTGAAACCATGTTAGAAATGTTCTTAAGTGAAAAACCCTTTAACAGTATATTTCAACGAATGTTTGTAAATTAACATAACCTAACACAATGTGGAGGAGATCGAAGTTGCTTTAATTCGTTCAAATCTGAAAAATTATATTGGTATACACTCTTAAGAGAAAAGAAGCCTTTTCATAAACTCAAAATTTGAGTAAATCAAAGAACGTCATGACATGGTACTAATACGTCAACATCCAGTTCTACGAGCACAAAAGAAATCTAATTCTAACTAAGTCTAATCTAATTATTCGCATAAGTTTTGATTATTAAGATCGTACCATAATATGTGATTAATTCGATTGGTTTTCGTATACGACTCGACTTTAATTTGATAAAACGTGATATTTTTGAATTAATTGTAATGAAGAGGAAGTTACCAAAAAGGTCGATTATTGTCATTAATCATTCTGGATGTATAAATTTCATGTCTCCCAGTGTCAAACATGTAGTATGGATGTGTATATCAACAGGAGCCTAATTCTTACTGTTCAATATGTGATGTTCTTAAATGGGTGATCATTTTGTATGTGATAAGCTAACTTAAAAGACAAGCTTCTAAATGTGAACCATTTGATGTACGATTTGATCTCATGTTCTAGCTTACAAATTAGTATAGGTGTACATTTAATATTTAATAAAAGGGGCCAGGGACAGTTTCGACTCCGTGCTTATCATACTTATTTGCACCTTTTTTGTACATAAAGTAGCTGCCTATGTGGACTATTGTATGTATAACAAATTTCATAGTAATTGTGCTTGGCCCTTTTAGATTCCATGTGGAGTTGTAAAATAACTAACCATTCCTTTAATGATATAATTTTGGTTTATAATGTACTATTAATATAAAATTTGATATGTAATTTGTGATTATTGTAAAATATGTAAATGTATGCTTTCGAACTTGGACGGTTGTTATTTTTTATCTTGGTTATCCGAGCGTTTTGAATCTTATTTCAATAAATCATTGATGATGGTGATGTGGTATTGTTACCAAACTTTTTCCAATTCATTTAATTCATGCCATGAGATCATTTCAATTTATAATTAGAGTAGGGTATGATTTTTAAATTAGGTTGGCAACACCAACTGCTGGCAGTTTCATTTAAATTGTCAAAGTGACGCTCCAAAATGTTTAATTTAGAGCATAAAATTTTTCTTACGGAGAGTTATTTTAAGAATGCCGAACGGCAAGAAAATGGTGAATGGAAGTACAACGGTGCGTAGATGATTTCCAAAATACATTCCCTAATTTGTAAGTATCAAAATGTTTACATAACCTCTAATTTACACAGGGAGTCACTTTGACAATTCAAATGAAACGAGTAGGCTATGGGAGTTGGTGTTGCCAACCTAATTTAAAAATCATAGCCCACTCTAATTATAAATTTAAATGATCTCATTGTATGTATTGTACTAGTACAGTAATCGGGTAAAATCTTTGCCAGTTCTTTTTACCTGATCACATCATTTGATGTATACTGCCTGCACACTCCATCGTTCTATAGGTCGAAGAACATCTTCCATTTCCAAAACTTCAGTCTTGGTATTACATCCTAATCCCCCTTAAACCGAGTTCATGTCGGAGAGTTAACGTTAAGTCGTGGTTTAGTGGGCGACCTGCCTGGCCCAGGGGAGCGCAGCACGAGGCACTGGGTGCGCAGGACCAACCTGGTCGACTCGAGGACGTCCGTGACGGACGTCAAGTTCGGGCCGAAGACGCAGGGCCTCCAGCTGGCGACCTGTTCCGTCGAGGGCATCATCCGGATCTACGAGGCGCCCGACATCATGAACCTCAGCCAGTGGACGCTGCAGCACGAGGTGCAGTGCAAGCTGCCCTGCAGCTGCCTCAGCTGGAACCCATCACTCTCGAAGTAAGTGATCGGCTGTCTTCATTAGTTGATTTCGATAATACTTTGTACTCGTTCGTACAGGATGTTCCCGCAGATGCTGGCTGTGGGCAGCGACGACGCGAACCCCTCGAACGGCGGCAAGGTGTTCGTGTACGAGTACAACGAGAACAGCAGACGTTGGAACAAGCTGGAGACGATAAACGTGACGGAGCCGGTCCACGATATCGCCTTCTCGCCGAACCTCGGCAGGCATTACCACATACTCGCCGTCGCGTCGAAGGACGTTCGGATCGTCAACTTGACGCCAATACAGTTAGCACACTTTTACAATTATTACTTATTCATCTACTTAATCGCCTACTATGGATACGTAAAATTGAGTAAGCTCGAAGTAGTGTGAAGGGTATGTACAGGATCTGCTTGTAATGAACATGGGTGTTCCTCAAGATACAGTTTTGGGTCCTGCACTTGCCATTATGCAAGGTGATTCATGAAGAAGGCGCTAGGTTTTAAATAGATATTAATGGGATACGCTTAAAAAATTTGAGGTTATGTCTTGTTTTTGAAAACGATATTTAATATCACGCTCTCTTACAAAACTGATTCATGAGGAAGGAGCCACGTTTTCAATAGATACAAATGGGCTACTCTTGAAAAGATTGAAGTTATGTCTTGATTCTACAAGCCTGGCAACGCTCCTGAAAGCTTCCAGGATTTCATCTTATAAGCAGAGCGTGACTAGTAGATCAGCAAGACTGCATCTATTTAAGCCTCTCGTACCGATATTTAATATCATGATCTCTTACAAAACTGATTCATGAGAAATTCAATAGATACAAATGGGCTACTCTTGAAAAGTTTGAAGTCATGTTTTGATTCTACAAGCCTCGCAACGCTCCTGAAAGCTTCCAGGATTTCATCTTCTAAGCAGAGCGTGACTAGTAGATCAGCAAGACTGCATCTATTTAAGCCTCTCGTACCGATATTTAATATGATCTCTTATGAAACTGATTCATGAGGAAGGAGCCACGTTTTCAATAGATACAAACGGGCTATTCTTGGAAAGTTGGAAGTTATGTCTTGATTTTAAAAGCCTCGCAACACTCCTGAAAGCTTCCAGGATTTCAACTTCTAAGCAGATCGTGGCTGGTAGATCAGACAAGACTGCATCGATTTAGGTCTCCTACTGATATTAATAATATCACGATCTCTTACAAAACTGATTCATGAGGTAGGAGGTAGGAGCCACGTTTTCAGTAGATACAAATGGCTCAAGAGGCTACAAGAGTAGCCTCTTGAGAAGTTTGAAGTTATGTCTTGATTTCTAAAGCCTCGCAACGCTCCTGAAAGCATCTTATAAACAGATCGTGGCTGGTAGATCAAGCAAGTCTCTCCTATGGATATTTTATATACCATTTCTTGTAAAACTGAGATACGTATATTGAACCTAACTTAACCTGATGGTTAACTTAACTAGATGCAACCTTCTACAGATGTCATTGGCTGCTGTCCACAATTTGTATGAACCTAACTGATTTCACTTGAATGAATGAATGTACAGAAGTGTAAAGTTATTTCATTTCATGGAAAAATGGATTCTGTATGATGTTATTGTATGTCATTGCGACCTTTTACAAACACATTTTAGACATGGTTTCTGATGTTAATACATGAAAAGTGTTATGTTCCTTTATTCAGAAGTAAACACAGACAGACAGACAGACAGACAGACAGACACAAACAGACATTCTTATACAAATTGATTAATCAGTACATAGATTGTGAGGGCTTATTGGGTCAAATCTGTTTTATGTTACCTACTGAAATCATGTTTCAAACCAATCAGATCTGTATTGAACATGTATCCAGTGTTCAACAGTATTTATCACTGATGTTTATCATAAGCTTATGTAACTGACTGTTGCAAGGAGTTTTTTAAGACTGTGTGAGAATACAGATGTACTCAACAGTTTAGTGGAAAACTGGAAAGCACATACAGAAGGTGTTGAGCAGTTATTGAAGCTCATACCAAAGATGTCGATTTTCAATTATTTTCTGTATGAAATCCAATTTCACTTTAAACCTGTTAAGGTCTTCTGTATTTGCATTTCATTCCCAAAATTCCAATTCGAATCGTTGCACCGTGGTACGTTCCAGGGACGACCAGAACACCCAGAGCGGCGTCACGAAGTTGGACGTCGAAACCGTGGCGGTGTTCGATGACCACAACAGTCTCGTGTGGCGCGTCTGTTGGAACCTCGGCGGTACGATACTGTCGTCCAGCGGCGACGACGGTTGCGTGAGGATGTTCAAAAGTACGTCCGCGTCACGTCGTCTGATTACATATTTTACCGTACGTTTCTGTTTTATAGTGAACTACATCAACTCGTGGAAGGCGATCGGCGTCCTCAAGGGCGATAATTCGCAGGTGGCCGTCGATAAGCGGATGAGTAACGGGAACCTGTCCGTCTCGCAGACGGCCAGGTACATCAAGCTGGGTACCATCGCGCAGCCGCGGGAGGTACCGTGGCATTAATCGAACTCCTATATATTATGAATAAAATTTAATTGTAATGAAACAACTTTTTATTTACAACTTAAGGGCGTCAATAATATAATACATAACTAACACTACAATAGATAACTTCAATAATATATATATCTGAATAGAAATAACTTTGCAAGCTACCTTCTCCTTAAAAACAACCAAGGTATGATAATATTAAACACCTGTTGGGATCATTGAATGATCATTCGTGATGTGGATTCCACAGGCCCCTATTACACTTGTGTTATATAGTTTCGATGGCATTAAAAACATATTACAAATAAAATCACAAAAGTGACTATACATAATTCACAGTAACATTTGAGCACTAAACGTCATTTGAGAAAAATACAACATAATTTACTCACGTCAATCCAACAGGTTAAGCTTACTGTTGGTCTTCCTTAACTGAGCTCTCCACGGTATTATGTTGGGAGGTTCCTCATCGGACTGTTCCGTATCGTTCGATTGTTCGAATTTGATGCTGTCGTCGTTGTTATTGTTGTCCACTTCGTCTTTCTTACCGTCGTCCTTCTGGTTGTCTAAGACGACGCGGTTCACTTTGTTCTCGTCCACGACTCTCGGAGTGTACAGAGTCGACCTGTAGAAGTTAATAACGAGAGCGACAGTGTCGACAGGTCGTCGTAGTCTGCTTACTCTACCTCATTTTGTTTTCCGCCTCCTCTTTCTTCTGCAACAGTTGTCTCTTCCACTGCGGTATAGCCTGTAGGCGTTTCTCTTCGGCCTCCTTCAGGAGTTGCTCCTCCAGTTCCTTCTTCGCTTTGTCGGCAGCTTTCTTCGCCAGCATCTGACGCTTCCACGCCGGGATGATGTTGCCCGTGTTATCTTTTTCGGGCACCTGAGGACAAGAGGAGGTAGAAGGTAGAAGTAGATTTACACATTTACTGTGCAAATATTATTGCGATTAATGCAAGTAAATATGTATGATGTAAGTATGAGTAACGAGATTGATCGAGTCAATGGAGTAATGACCAAATGAAGTCATTACCAAACTGCTCCAGGATCGAAGTAAGTAGTACTTTAACTTCTCTACGAATTTGGTAGAAGTGAAGTGCTTGGATATCTCCAATAGTTAATGAAAGAAAATATGCTGATGTAACCATGACTAACTTGTTCGCGTCAATGGAGTAACTAGACCAAATGAAGTCATCACCAAACTTCGCCATGATCTAAGCATGTGGTAAGTGGTACTTTACCTTCTCCACGTTCGAGTCAATGGAGTAACTAGACCAAATGAAGTCATCACCAAACTTCGCCATGATCGAAGCAAGTGGTACTTTACCTTCTCCACGAATTTGGTGGTGGTGAACTGCTTGGATATCTCCATGATGATCTCCTTCTCCCTGCTCTCCTCCGTCTTCGCCTTCTCGACCTTCATCTTCTTGATGCCGCTGATGTCGCCGCGCGACATCTTCAGCTCCGCGATGAGGTCGATCTTCTGGGCGAGGAACGGCTCGCTCTGGAGGCACTGGAGGCTCATGCTCCTCGTCGGCGCCGAGAACGTCTTCGTCGCGATCACCTTGTCGGTCCTCCGCAGCTGGACGGAGTTGAGGTCCTGGATGCTGATCGCGGACAGCGGTTGGCTCTGCTTCTTCGCCTCATGGCTCGGCGACGACTCGCCCATATCTGCCGGACGATGTTCAAATGTAAGTGCTGACAGAGTCTTAGACTATGATCGGTCAGGAACATTGAGCAAGAACAATGACGAGGTAGAGGAACGGATCAAAGACCGCTGTGAGCAACTTAAAACAATGAAGTTCTGTCGTATGTCGATCATGCAAGTGTACAACAAAGTACCAGATGGTATGTTGGAAGGAGAATGGAAAAGAATGTTCCAGAGGATTAAAAGATACGTCACAATGTCGTGATAACTTCATCAAAAAATCAATGTATTCAACAAGTACCTATATAGAGTACCTATAGTACCTTACGCTGTTTAGAGGATTAGACACTATGTCCTCTTATGTAGGTGTAATGGATCCCATACGTATTTTAACAATCTTAGACCGTTTTTAACAAAAATACTAACTTATCTTCCCACGACTACATTAGACTTCTATGAGATCATCTATAATTTAATTACTGTGATTGATAATTAACCAAAATACTACTTTTAAAGCAGCAGAATTCTGCCATTGTTTGATAAGAGTCGATTGTGCATTAAGCATCAGTGAAAAATAACGTAAAAATGCTTAAATTGCTCTACATCGATGGTGACGTAAGGTAAGTCTTGCCCCAATGTCGTATCCAATAAAACAGATAACGGTGTTAATTATACTAATGAAAGGAAATTTGTATCATCTTATCCCTTAGAGCAATCCACAGACCAGCAACTCAGCAAGAAAAGAGAGAAGGATAATATGACACTGTCAGAAAACATTAAAAACCAATACTAGTCAATTCCCGTTTAATAATTCATTAACCAAAGTATGTAGGTAATATATTTTTGAATTACTAACAGAAATCTGTATTCGTTTGGTAAGAGTGGATTGTGGGTAATGCGTGAAAGAGAAATCATGTAAGAAATGTGTAAAGTACTTTACATCGATGGTGAAGTAAGGTATAGGAATTTTGAAACTGAAAAAAACCAAACTAATCTGTGGATTCCATGTTTTTATGAGCTCAACATAAGCAAATATATCAGATTCACAAACAAGAAGTCGAAAACCCTTAGTCCTGCCCTGGAGCCACGGTGAAATATCCCGCTCTCACTGCGCAAACTCGGAAGTAGGTCAATTCGCCCTATGGGTTCCCAGGTTGTTCAGAACTGAACGGCTTCCCCCGTCTCTCTTACCTGGAACGTCCGGCAGGGGCGGCGGCGGCGGCCCCGGCACCTCGACCCCCTTGTCCTGCGTCGCCTCCTCGGGCGGCTCCGCCGCGCTCCTCACTGTCGTCGCGTCCCTCTTGTCGCTGACGATGCTCCGCAGGTACTCCGACGGCTTGATGAGGTTGTTGGAGTCGGCGGCTGGGAACGAGGGCGGCACGAAGGGCAGCACCCTCTGCTTGTTGACGAGGTTCGGACCGGCGTACTTCTCGGCCTCCTCGGCCGTCCCCAGGCTGACTATCGTCAGGTCGGAGCAGGAGGAGTTGAGGCGTCTCGCGGCTGCCCGAACGGAAGGGGATTAGTACGGAGACTGAACTGCTCTTAACGGTCGTGTGTGTGAGTATTGTGAGTGTGTTAGAGAGATGGTTTCATATCGTTTATGCTTTGGTTGGTAAGTGTGGCGACAGTGAAACTTCTTCGCGGGGCGCGGATGTGTGCTACGACGAATATGATTTTAGACCAATTAACAGTTTCGTATACGTATCGACCGTGTAATTAAGACGAATTCGAGATGACTCGCTCATGCACCCGAACTGCGTTACCTAATCGAAGTGGAACACAAGCATACAAGATCGAATATTATCATTCATCTAATTAACCTTCATCCGGAGATCAATTAAAACCTTAATAACCCGATTGTTTAATATATATTTGCAAGTAGATCTATACCGTACTGCTTCCGTAACAGGGCAATTAACTCGTTAATTAACGAGTCGAAGACTACAAAATTAATATATGTTCCATATAGTCTGACTGTTATAATAAATTGATGTCGAAGGAAAGGAACTCTCTCCTGGTGACGCAGTCATTACGTCCTTTAATATTTAGCCTAAGTTTCGAAGGAATCTCCTCCTTCCTCAGGGCAACCCTAGTACCCAATCTAACACAAGTAAGTAATACAAATCCTTATGCAGCTCCTTGATTAAACCGTAATACTCACTAGTATAAGGAGTCAACTGTTATCATATTGATCTTCCAGGACGAACATTTTATAACATTTCAACTAGGTGACGTTGACTGGTATCAAAAATTATAAGGTGGTCCATATCAATATGTTCACGATGACCCATGAGAATATAAAGAACAGGTTAAACACGAAGTAAATAGTTCACATCGAAATTTAGATAGATGATTAAATGAATAATAAAACAAATTTAATGATTCTTTCGCCTTATTTAAAAACGAGGCCAATTCAAGTTGATTTCAAAAATTCCAACATAATGAAAATTATATTCTCCGCTTATGTACACACTAAATTATATTTATACATATTATATGCTAATTTTAATTTATTTTTAATACGTGTAATATTTCATGTTATGAAATGTTAAATATGTTATCAATATCTTAATACAAATATACAACATTCATTACCCATCTATCTACAACATTTCAATTTCCTATTTACTCTGTGTTTAACCTGTCGCTTATATTGTCATGGTGAACGTACTGTTATTTACCTCCTTAACAGCCGACGTAACTTATTTTAAATTTTATAAAATGCTTCTCTTGCAAGATCAACGATTATACTTGACTCCTTATGTTCTGCTGCTTGAATTACTGCTTTCACTAGTGAGTATTATTATTTAGTTCAGTACCTGCATATATTATGTATTAAGTTACTTGTACTTAAGCTGTAATGTACCAACTTGTATCATACTCGTTAAATTCTTGTATTACTTGCTTTACTAGATTTGCCCTATGGAAGGAGGAGAACACAACAGGAAGGAAGTGGAAAGAGAGTTCCTATATATCCCACATTGCCTCAAAGGTAACAAAGTGAACTACAAGTAGCAAAAGTTGGCCATCTGAGTGCAAAACTTGCTATAATAATAAGATATATAAGCAGTTAGCTTACCTTGACCGAAATGTATCCTTCGATTTGGTGCTTTGACTAAGTACCTATCATATAGCACCAGAAGCATACATATTATCACTAGGTACTTTAGTGTATCATACTTTTTAAATGAGAGCGTCATTTATCGACCAGGGTCAATGTTCTTCTACTTTCAGGATTGGTCACATCGAAATCCCACAATATGCGTGCGCAGACCAGGTGTTATGAGATTGTTGGCGCCGACTACGACGTTATTTAAGAACCTTTTCCAATCTTCAGTTAGGGGACGTTATAAGTAGTAGTTAAATTAGAAAACCTTTAGTTGTGATGATATTGATACAATTTTTACGTTCCGATTCACTGTGAGAAAAATTAAGGAAACTTTAATGAGATTAATTTCAAATTGCTCGTTCTATAATCATTTAGGTAAGTTTATGCTGTCATCTAATTAATCCGATAGAAAAAATACACACGTAGACAGTTTTTTAATGACTTTTCTGTTAGATTGTGTTATTAATTAAAGTCCAGTGAGCCTGTAATGAGACGATGGATGATACTAGGAGTTCACAATGTATTGCAGTGTTGCTACGACAGTGTTGAGTACGACTGACATAGCCACATATTCAGCGAAATTTATGTATATATAAAGAGATGTAACTGCTTCAATAAATCATCTCAAGTATATTCACATTTTACCTTTGAGGACTAGTGAGGTTGCAAGTTGGGAGAACGATACTTGAGCTGGTATTTGATACTTGAAGTGGTGCATGCGCGGTAGCCGTAGAGAAGGGGCCGGTTCCTGATTGGCGAAAACTGTGGCGCGAACCTAAACTTTTTGGATCTAAACCGCGATCCAACCAATGAAAGGCGAGCGTTACCTACTCGTCCGCTACTGCGCATGGGCCACTTCCGCGTACGTCTCGCAACACCGCTACGACGCCATCGTCCAAGATGGCGTCGTTAAGATTCAATATTCGTATCATCGTTCAGTGAAATTTCCTAGGGGAATTGTCGTGATAGAGGGCGCACCACTCCACTTACATATTAAAGTCACTAAATGAGGAAAGTACCGCAATGGGCGGCCATATTGTGTCCGCGCCGCGCCGCGCGAAATTCAAAATAGAAAACAAAAATTTGCTCGTTTTAAGAGATAAAACAACAACTTGGCATTTTTATTCCCAAAACGTAAAAACGAAATTTCGCGAGAGAAAAATGTACATAAAAATTAATTTAAACCTATATACAATAAAATAAACAAATATGACACACTATGACACATAACCCACAATCCACAAAACACAACAATAGGCATGAAACAGGCAGATTGTAGCTGTAATCCGCCATATTGTGTCCGAAAATGTACTTCTCTCTCTAACACGTTGGGACATTCAATTGCGGTACTTTCCACATTTAGTGACTTTACTTACATATAAAGTCACTACATGAGGTGACTTTATTTAGTGACATTACTTACATAACGCCGACATGCTCCTGCACATCCCCTTGACGACGTCGGACGGCCTGAGCGTCGGCTCCTCGACGATCTCGACGACTTCGGCGCCCCTCGGCTCGTCGTCCTCGTGGCCCGGGAAGCGCTGGAGGGGCGCCGCCTTCGGGGGCGGAGGCGGCGGGGGCGGCGGCGACGCCTCCGCCGACGTCGTCCTCTTCTGCGCTTGCGTCGAGGGGTCCGGCATCGGGGGCGACGAGTGGCGGGCGGCGAGCTTCGGCTTCTCGTGGGGCTTCGCAGTCTCCTGTCGAAATTAAATGCGTGTAATATGAAGTCTACGAGTAGAAACAGACTCGTAAAGAGATTCAGCGAAAAAGTAAGGAAGCAAAAGACAGTGTGATAGTTTAGGATTAAATAGGAAAATCAAAGAAACATCTAATATACACAAGAAACACCACGAAGAAATGAATACATAGAGACAGAAGAGGAACTAGCAATTGTCATATATCTTAAAGTTGGCCATAATAAGTATCTACTACTTTATAAGAAATAAAACTCATATTCTTGCCAACAAGCTTAACGACGACTAAAATGCTGCGACCGGTTAAGACTGCTTTAGCAGTCATCTTCAGACTCTTTGCGACCAATGCAAGGGGTAACACTTGATGAGTTTTGAGTCACCTATTAAAAATCTTCCTTAGATATCATCCTTCCTTACAAATCTAGCATCTTTGGCCTAAGTACCTAGTACTTACGCACAGGGGCATGTTTGCAATTACCAAAAGACTTTTCATCTCCGTTAAGAGCAAAATTTGCAATGCAGCACACTTAATTAGGAACTTAAATTGTAAAATTTAATATCAAATATTTTAAACAACACATGCATTATTATGCTCTAATAATTATTGCATTGCACAAGACCTGAACTCACCTATTGGCGAAACTAACGTTATCTCCGAATACCGTAAGTAGGTACTTACATTTTCTAATTTCTTGATCGACTCATACTTCGGTTCCTTCTTCACGGCGACCTCGCATCCGGAATTCGACGAGCTGACAGAGCCGGAACGGCTGTGCGAGCCCGAATCCCTCGAGCCTGAGCGCTGTTCCTGTTTTTGTTGCTGCTGCTGATGCTGTTGCTGCTCTCCTGGTAGGGGATTCCCAGCGTCCCTCACGAGGTAGATGTCCTCGTAGTCGTTCTCGTGCTCGCCCCCACCCCCGGACCTCTCCGACAGGTCGGAGGAGGAGAGGTTCTCGTCGGAGCCGGCGCCTGAGCTGCTCGAGTGCACCTCCACTTTTACTACGTGGAAAAATTCAAGTGAGAGCTGGTGAAATTCTGGAGTAGGCAACCGACAATACAAACAATTGTGACACGAGTTGCCACCAAATGGCTAGCGCGGCGCGATAGTTGGCCGTCCGGATTGTCCGTTTTTTCGATGTTAATACCTCTCACCGATCCAGCGCCTCGAGCGAAGCCTGCCATAAGAAAGTTATGCTTCCTATAAAATGAATGCAGTTTGGGAAGATGGAAAGTCAAATACGACAGAAGGAAAACGCCTCTTCTGTAGGCTCAAAACAATAAACATAAACTAGCTTTTTATAGATTCGTGTACCGAAAAGTAGACGTTGTGGGGGAAAAAGGGTGTTTTTTGCATTTGGAAAGTGTGTCTTGCACCTGCCTTGGAATTGACCCATTTTAGGAGAAAATCGCACTTTGAGTTTTTCACAAAGGTGATTTTTGGAATTTCGTGACGAAACTCGCAAGGTAGATCCGTGAGAAGGCTCTAGTTCATGTGGTGTTCATTTCAACTCGATAGGCCCAACGTTTTAGGAAATATAAAATTTTTTCAAAAAAAATACAATACCCATTTTCATACGTCAATATCTCGGAAAGTACACGTTGTAGGAAGGGAGGGTTTTCAATTTTAGAATCAGAGAAGCGTCCTCTTTCGATTGACAACAAAATTTCCAACATCGACCGTTTTTTCCCGTTTTGTGAGAAAATCGCAAAAGGGTAACTTTCCATTATTCGGCCCAAAAAAAGTAAATTTTAGAATTCTGTGGAGAAACTCGCAAGATAAGTGCGTCATAAGGTTCTAAGCGCTGCGGCGTTTATTTCAACTGGATAAGCCCAACGCGTCAGGAAATTTTGAAATTTTCCAAAAAATGAAAATACCCATTTTGGATACGTCCATATCTCAGAAAGTACCTACCCGTCGTAGGAAAGGAAGGGTTTCAATTTTAGAATTAGGGAAGCGTCTTCTTTTGATTATCAACGAAATTACCAACATCGACGGTTTTTCCTGTTTTTCGAGAAAATCACAAGAGGTTAACTTTCCATTATTGGGTCCAAAAAAGTAAATTTTAGAATTTTGTGGAGAAATTCACAAGATAAGTCCGTCATAAGGTTTTAAGCGCTGCGACGTTTATTTCAACTGGATAAGCCCAACGCGTCAGGAAATTTCGAAATTTCTCAAAAAAATGAAGATACCCATTTTGATACGTCCATATCTCAAAAAGTACCCATCGTAGGAAAGAAAGGTTTTCAATTTTAGAATCAGGGAAGCGCCCTCTTTCGATTAGCAACGAAATTTCCAACATCGGCCGTTTTTCCCGTTTTTTGAGAAAATCGCAACTTTCCATTATTTGGTCCAAAAAAGTCAATTTTAGAATTTTGTGGAAAAACTCGCAGGATAAGTCCGTCATAAGGTTCTAAGCGCTGCGACGTTTATTTCAACTGGATAAGCCCAACGCGTCAGGAAATTTCGAAATTTCTCAAAAAAATGAAAATACACATTTTGATACGTTCATATCTCAGAAAGTACCCATCGTAGAAAAGAAAGATTTTCAAATTTTAGAATCAGGGAAATGTGCTGTTTCGGTGGGTACCAGTATTTCGAAATTCCGAAACCGACCGTTTTTTGAGAAAATCGCAAGAAGTTAACTTTCCGTTTTTCGACCCAAAGAAGTAAATTTTCCAATTTCCACTCACGCAAATGGGCAATTTTGGCGGCAAAACGGAAAAAAGAGGTAGCCGCACGTGCCTGTACATATGGTAATGTAACAGTAACTTGTACTTAACCTCCCTAGAAATAATGGTGCGTATTTATTTTCACAACAAAGTACATATCAGAACGAATCTTCCAAAATTGACATTCAAAGCACACATTGTACTTTACTCATTACTCAACTAGTTTTGGGGTACTAAGTCACCCATTGCAATTTACAACTGTTTCCCCAAAAACCCCGCAACACTTCAGCTTCTAATCTGACTCACACTCGACAACTTTCTAAAGATTCTTGAGGCTCTGCTACTCTTTACCTTTCTTGGGGTTGTAGATCGCTATGGTGTTCATCGCAGGGGGGAATGCTCCTACAACTTTCATGGAGAGCACATGACGTACGCTTTCGTTAAAAGAATTATTGTAAAACTGACCGAATGTGAAACTCCGCTTGAACGTATCGCTTATCCGGAAATCGGTTATTATTTCTGCTGTTCGATCGCTTTCCGTTTTATTATTACTCCTCTTTTTTAATAAACACACGAAACGAATCGTCGAGGTTCACTTACCGATAGACGGGACGGATGCGAGCCGACAAAAATAGTTACGTTAACGTTAAGTGTGATAAAATCCTAATTAAATAAGCGTTCGGGTTAAGTTATCTACACGCCTCGACGATTTCATCGATAACGATACAATAATGCATTAATTATACTTCGGCCGGCTTTTCCGTCATTTAAACAATAACAGAGTCTCGTACCATAAATGCCATGTTTGTTCACGTTATCCGTCTGTAAACTCTGTAAGAGATCTTATTACCTGTCAGAGCAGAAAGCGGCTGCCTCTCGTTAGTACTGGTGTTAGACGCATTATTCACTCCGAACAGATCTTTCACTCTGTTGTAGATCACCTCTTGTGGATTGTGAAGGTAGAACGACTCGCCGTTCACGCTACTCGAGCTGCTCTCCGAACAACTCGAAGCACTGAAAAGTAATCTAAAGTTGAAAGTTGCACATAAAGTAATCATCATAATGTTGAAGAGCTTCAGGAGATGCCCCCAACATAAATCTACTCTGTTTTGACAAAGAGGATAGATCTGACTTCCCCCCTTTGAAAAGAGGGAAATTTGACGAAGGTTATTGTAATTGGAACTTAGCTACTGGTTATTGTACCTAGAGTGGGCTTGGATGTAGAATTCGTACACCGTGCTACATTCCAGAATCTCTGAATGGGACAAATCTGGAATCTACCTCATAACTAGACTCTGAATGTGTGGAATAGACTAGGGACTAACTTTCCACTGTTACATCCGAGCTCTCTTCTAGATTACAGTGCTAGTTCATCAGAACCAACATACTCCAGGCACATAGGAATTCTAGATTCTAGCATACTCTAGCTATTAACTCAAGTTTAGATCGTTCTGCTATGACACACTTTAGAGTATCTAAGACTGAATTAAGTTTAAGTTAGTACCTAGCACGTTCCGTATCTGATAGTCGTTCCAAGTTATATTGTACTTTGATGTGAAAGTTAGTTCCTAGCGTATTCCACGCTCGAATGAATTATATATATATTTCACAGTCTAGTTATAAAGTAAACTGTATTTATGGATCGAATGGATTCTAGAACGGAGTTTAGAATAATGAACTTCTAACTGAAGTATAAGTTCAGTATCTAACACCTTCTATATGTTTCATCATGCTTTCATATGAAAATTATAGTTTCTAGCATCGGAATCTGCATTCCAGACCTGAGTAAATTCTATATGCTAAGCACACTCTAGTTTAAACTAGATTCCAGATTGTTCCACTAGGAGATTCTAGAATGTAACACAGTTCATATTTTCAAATGTACCTAGTGTCTGATAAGTAACGCATTTGAAGTCGTTTCTGAACCGCAGTGCTCTCACATATTTAAGGTACCTACTTATGAATTCTAGATTCTAGCCCATTCTAGCTACTAACTCGTGTCTAGATCGTTTTTGCTGCAATTATTCTAGGATAACCAATTGTAATTCAAGTGTTCAGTTAGTACCCAGCATATTTCCACGTCCAGGTTATATTGTACTGCCATTTAAAGGTTAGTTTCTAGCATATTCTAGCGACTATCAGACACGGAACGTACTAGGTACTAACTTAATTAATTTAATCTTTGTTATTTATGAATTCTAGATTCTAGTCCATTCTAGCTACTAACTCGTGTCTAGGTCGTTTTTGCTGTAATTATTCTAGGATAACCCATTGTAATTCAAGTGTTAAGTTTGTACCTAGCACATTTCCACGTCCAGGTTATATTGTACAGCCATTTAAAGGTTAGTTTTTAGCATATTCTAGCGACTATCAGACACGGAACGTACTAGGTAACAACTTAAACTTAATTTAATCTTTATTGCTCTAAAGCTAAAGTATAGCTAGAGTATGCATCAATTCAGAATTCGTTCGCCTGGAATACGTGGCTCTAATGACACAGTGCTATAATTTAGAGAAGAACTCGGATGCAACACTTAGTATGTACTAGTTAAATTTTAAAATTCTAGCATCTCAATTTGGGACAATCTGTACAATCTTGGACAAAAGTATGTAAAAAATATCAGTAACTACATTTGAAATTCATTTATTCCACACAATATATGACAAATGCAGAAGGCAAGCTAAAACCATGTGAAAATATTTCACACCAAATTTCGTGTATTTAGGCAATACACAATACCGCGTGAAAGGGATTCACACGCTAGATTCGTATATTTAGGCAACCAAACGTACAATCTTGGCAGTTCTTCCTGTTTTTCTGTGTATTTGATGCAGTCGTAGAAAAAGTATAGTGATGAAAATTTTCAACACTTGCTATAGGTACAGTATACTATTGCATTTGATTGTCCTAGAAAATAGAATTTGCTTAAGCCTAGAATATGCAAGAAACTAACCTCTCTGGCAGTACAATATGTGCTATGTACTAACTTAAACTTGAATTAGAATTTTTTATTATGGAATATCCCATCAAATGGTCTAGATAGGAGTTAGTAGTTAGCTAGTAGGAGCAGTAGCTAGAGTGAGCTAAAATCTAGTATTTATAAGTGCCTGGAATGTGTTGGCTCTGGCGGGACAGTACTGCCACTAGAAAAGGGCCTAGATGCGACACTGATTAGATAATACGTACACACTGAGCTATAGTCTGGAATATCTCAGTGGAACACTCTGGAGTTCAACTCACAACTTCTGCTGGTCTTAAAAATTTACTCCTTCTTGAATATGCTAGAAAATAACGTTCAGGCGATAGTACTTAAGGTAGGTAATTAAGTTTGAATTTCATTAGTCTAGGTCTAGAGTATCCCAGTAGCAGACAGTTCTAAACAAGAGTTAGTGAGCTGAGCACGCTGGCACGCGTAGAATTCCTAAGTGTCTGTAATGTGCTGTGAGCGTACTCAACGGGTACCACATGGGATACATACCTATGCCTGTGTTTGTTCATGGGATTGATGTACAGTCCGTTCTCCGGGGCGTGGGGCGCCTCGAGGACCCTATCGTTGAGCGGAGGGTGCAAGTAGAAAGAATCCACGTTCACAGGCGGTTTCGGTTTGCACATGGAACAATCGCTCCCTGCGCTGTTCCCCTGGGAAACATGAAAGCTAACGTAGTATCGGGTCGAGTCCACCTCGCTGCGATGCTCTTACCCTTTTCACTTTCTCCCCCTTCCTGACAACACACGAACAACTCCTCGAGCCGACGCTAATCCGCTCCGAGGTCGCCTGGTAGTCGGGGGTCGTACCGTGCTGCACCAGGACGTTCAGGCACTGGGAACAGGAAAAATGTACTTAAAGGGTAAGTTTTAAGTTTGAGATACGCTTAAGATCAGATTGAGGATCAGGTCGAGATCAGGGCTGGGTTAAAAACGGACCTCCCGTACTCACCTCGACTTGTTGGTTCTCGGCCGCATCGTTTATGGGACTCTTCCCGTACTTGTCGAGGGACAGCCTGGCGCCGTGCTTAAGCAGCCATCGCACTGTGTCGAGGTGGCCGCGGGACGCGGCGAAGTGTAACGGCGTGGCGCCGTCGCCGTCCCTCAGGTTCGGGTCCACGCCCTGCTCCTGGATCTAAACGGGAAAAGAGACGATCAGGCAACATTAAAAACCTGAGAGGTCCAGCATATGAACTCAGGTGGATTGAACCTAACTTAACCTTAAAAACCAGAGAGGGCTTGGGGACTCCATAAGAACTCAGGTGGCTTTTGAGGATACTTTCCCTAAACGAAAGAAGCAGCCGAGGTTCCAAAGATACATTGTGTCTTATGGAAGTCCAAAGATTTTTTAGGTTTCAAAGGATGGTTCTCCTGGGTTAAGACTGCAAGTAAATCCAAACGGAATGAGCTACGTTAAACACCAGAGAGAACTTGGGGACTCCATAAGAACTCAGGTGCCCTTTGAGGATATTTTTCTCAAACAAAAGAAGTAGCCAAGGTTCCAAAGAAACACTGTGTCTTATGGAAGTCCAAAGATTTTTTAGGTTTCAAAGGATGGTTCTCCTGGATTAAGACTGCAAGTAAATCCAAACCAAAAAAGCAATCTTAACAACCAGAAATGTCTTGGGGACTTCAAAAGAACTCAAGTGGTCTTTGAGGATGTCCCCCCCCCCCAAGGTATATTGTGATCAATAGATACCCATAGATTTTTTTAATGTCTTGGGAGATCCATAAGAATCCAGTTGGTCTCTGGAGGTATTTCCCCAAAGTTTGTACTGGAAGTAGGAAATCTTTAATAGCACCTGATGTACTATGGAACCCCCCAAGACAATTTAGGGTTCTAAGGTTGCCTCCACATGGGTTCAAATGTAAGTAATCTTGCAGGTCCTAAAGACCCAACAGGCCTTTGAAGGTATCTATTTCCCAAAACTGACTGTAAAAGTACACACGTCCCCAAGTAGAACATCCCCAAAGTTCTTAGAACACCTCAACAACTTGAGGGGTCTTGGAGGTTCCACAGGCAATCTCACCATCCACTTGACGCAATTGAGGCAGCCCATCTGGCTGGCGGCGTGCACAGGGGCCATTCCGTCTTTGGCTCGGACGTAGAGGGAGCCCCCAGCCTCGAGCACCAGGAACTTGAGTACCTCGAGGTGCCCCTCCTGAGCCGCCAAGTACACGGGGGTCACGTCGTTGTCCATTTGCGTGTTGGCGCTGCAAAAAGAAAACCGAAAACCGAATGGTAACTAGTGAAAGTAATCAAAAACGAGCTTTGGACATAAAAATACATGCACGTATGTATGCAAATAATTTTTAGAAAATATGCCAAAAATATGCAACGCTAGAGGAGATATGATCTGATCTACTATTGTTGATGGTATTGTTTCACTAAAACTTCATAGAACAGATCTTGGTTAAACACGCTAAAATTGTTTATTGAAGTGTCCTTGGAGAGTTTAGTGAATTGCAACCGTTTTAGTGAAGGATTTGTAAAGTTGTGATGTTCACTTAACAACCTGACATACGGTTCGGTGAAGTTTCAGTTCGCACTGATTTTAAAAATTCATAAAAATATTATATTTCTCAGATTATGGCAAAACTCACTAAAGTTGTCCATTAAACTGTCCTTGGGTATCATAGTTAGTTTCAACTATTTTTTAAAAGGAGTTTGAAGTTGGAGTTATTCACAAATCAACGTGATAATGACTGGATAAAATTTTAGTTTGTGGGGATTTTAAAAATTGATAAAAAGATATAGTTCATTTGAAATTATTGTAAAATTCACAAAAGTTATTTATTAAAGTGTTTCGTAGAGATTTAGTGAGTTTCAACACTCTTTATAAAGAGGTTTTGAAGTTGTAACGCCATATGTAAAAAAATGACACGATTTGACTGAGTGTAGTTGCATTTCCCACTATTTCCAGTTACAAAAATTCATAATTTCTGAGTTAAAACTCAGATTTTGGTAAAACTCTCTAAAATTACTTATTGAAGTGTCCTTTGGGAGCACAGTGAGTTTCAACTAAATTCTTAGATGAGATTTGAAGTTGAAGGTATGTATTTCACAACCTGACAGTGATTGAATGAAATTCCAATTTGTAAAGGTTTTAAAAATTCATACAAAAATATAGACAAACTGAAATTATTATTCACTTCACTAAATTTGTTTATTTAAGTGTTTGGAAGACGATGCTTAGTTATTTTCAAAACTTTTTATAGAAGAGTTTTGAAGTTGTGACGTTTTATGTCAAAAATGACACAGTTGGAACGAGTGTAGTTGCTTTAGGACGTTTAGATTCAAAAATTCATAATTTCTGCTCTAAACCTCATATTTCGATAAAACTTACTAGGATTGTTTATTAAAGTGTCCTTGAGGAGTTTCGTGAGTTTCAACTGTGTTAGTGAAGGAGTTGCAAAATTGTGATGTTTACCTCACAACCTTATATACAGTTCGATGAAGTGACAACTTGCATTAACTTTGAAAATTCATTAAAATATTATTTAAACTCAGATTATGGCAAAACTCACTAAAGTTGTTGACTGAAGTGTTGTTGGGAACCACAGTTAGTTTCAACTATTTTTGAACAAAAGAGTTTGAAGTTGAAGTGGTTTATATATCAACTTGACAGTAATTGAATAAAATTGTAAGCACTTTAGAAATTGATAAAAAAACATATTTAATTGAAATTACTGTACAATTTAAAAAAGTTGTTTATTCAAGTGTGTCGAAGAGGTTTAAGGAATTTCAGCACTTTTCAAAAATGAGACTTGATTGCAATGCTATATGTCAAAAAATTTACACCATTTGAACGAGTGTAATCGAAATTTGCCAGGATTTCTAGTTTTAATAATTCTTAATTTATGTGTTGAAACTCAGATTTTGGTAAAACCCTCTAAAATTATTTATTAAAGTGTCCTTGCACAGCATACACAGTTTCAACTAAATTCTTAAATGAGTTTTGAAGTTAAAAGTGCCTATTTCACAATTTGACAGTCACTAAATGAAATCCCACTTTGCAAATTTTAAAAATTCATACAAAAATGTAGACAAACTGAAATTATTATCAAATCCACTAATGTTATTTATTAAAGTGTTTCGAAGAGCTTCAGTGAGCTTCAGCACTTTTCATAAAAGTTGTAATGCTATTGTAAAAAAATTTACACCATTTGACCGAGTGTAATTGCAATTTGCCAGGATTTATAGTTTCAATAATTCATAATTTCTGTGTTGAAACTCAGATTCTGGTAAAACTGTCTAAAATTATTTATTAAAGTGTCCTTGGGGAGCATCGAGCGTTTCAACTAGATTCTTAAATGAGTTTTGAAGTTACAGGTGCTTATTTCACAATTTGACAGTTATTGAATGAATTCCACTTTGCAAAGATTTCAAAAATTCATACAAAAATATAGTCAAACTGAACTTATTATCAAATTCACTAAAGTTGTTTATGCAAGTGTTTCGAAGAGGTTTAGTGAGTTTCAACACTTTTTATAAAGGAGTTTTGAAGTTGTAACACTATATGTAAAAAAATGAACAAGATTTGAGAGAGAATAGTTGAATTTGTCAAGATTTCTAGTTTCCAAAATTCCTAATTTCTGTGTTGAAACTCAGATTTTGGTAAAACTCTCTAAAATTATTTATCAAAGTGTCCTTGGAGAGCATAGAGTTTCAACTAAATTCTTAAATGAGTTTTGAAGTTAAAAGTGCCTATTTCACAATTTGACAGTGTTTGAATGGAAATCGTCTTTGCAAAGATTTTAAAAATTCATACAAAAATATAGACAAACTGAACTTATTGTCAAATTCACTAAAGTTGTTTATTCAAGTGTTTCGAAGAGGTTTAGTGAGTTTCAGCACTTTTAATAGAGGAGTTTCAAAGTTGTAATGCTATATGTAAAAAAATTGACACCATTTGAATGAGTGTAATTGCAATTTGCCAGGATTAATAGTTTCAAATCTCCTAATTTCTGTATTAAAACTTAGATTTTGGTAAAACTCTCTAAAAATATTTACTGAAGTGTCTTTGGGGAGCATAGTAAGTTTTAACTTATTTCCTAAATGAGTTTTGAAGTTGAAGGTATGTATTTCACAATTTGACAGTGTTTGAAAGGAAATTCAATTTGCAAAGATTTTAAAAATTCATACAAAAATATAGACAAACTGAACTTATTGTCAAATTCATTAAAGTTGCTTATTTAAGTGTTTCGAAGAGGTTTAGTGAGTTTCAGCACTTTTCATGAAGAAGTTTGAAAGTAGTAATGCTATATGTATAAAAATTGACACCATTTGAACGAGTGTAATGGCAATTTGTCAGGATTTCTAGTTTCAAAAATCCCTAATTTCTGTGTTGAAACTCAGATGTTGGTAAAACCTTCTAAAATTATTTATTGAAGTGTCCCTGGGGAGCACAGAGAGTTTCAATCAAACTCTTAAATGAGTTTTGAAGTTAAAAGTGCCTATTTCACAATTTGACAGTGATTGAATGGAATTCCACTTTGCAAATATTTTAAAAACTCATACAAAAATATAGACAAACTGAACTTATTGTCAAATTCGCTAAAGTTGTTCAGACAAGTGTTTAGAAGAGGTTTAGTGGGTTTCAACACCTTTTACAAAGGAGTTTTGAAGTTGTAATGCTATATGTAAAAACATGACACGATTTGACAGAGTAATTGCATTTGCCACTATTTCTAGTTCAAAAATTCCTAGTTTCTGTGTTGAAACTCAGGTTTGGTAAAACTCTCTAAAATTATTTATTGAAGTGTCCTTGCACAGCATACAGAGTTTCAACTAAATTCTTAAATGAGTTTTGAAGTTAAAAGTGCCTATTTAACAATTTGGCAGTGATTCAATGAAATTCCACTTTGCAAAGATTTTAATAATTCATACAAAAATGTAGTCAAACTGAAATTATTGTCAAAGTCACTAAAGTTGTTTATTCAAGTGTTTCGAAGAGGTTTAGTGAGTTTCAACACCTTTTATAAAGAAGTTTTGAAGTTATAATGGTATATGTAAAAAAAAATGAACAAGATCTGACAGAAGTGTAGTTGCATTTGCCACTATTTCTAGTCTCAAAAATTCATAATTTCTGTGTTGAAACTCAGATTCTGGTAAAACTCTCTAAAATGATTTATTTAAATGTCCTTGGAGAGAGTAGAGAGTTTCAACTAAATTCTTAAATGAGTTTTGAAGTTAAAAGTGCCTATTACACAATTTGACACTATTCGAATGGAAATCCACTTTGCAAAGATTTTAAAAACTCATATAAAAATATAGACAAACTGAACTTATTGTCAAATTCACTAAAGTTGCTTATTTAAGTGTGTCGAAGAGGTTTAGTGAGTTTCAGCACTTTTTCTAAAGGAGTTCTGAAGTTATAATGCTATATGTAAAAAAATGACACGATTTGACAGAGTGTAGTTGCACTTACCACTATTTCTAGTTTCAAAAATTCCTAATTTCTGTGTTGAAACTCAGATTTTGGAAAAACTCTGAAATTATTTATTGAAGTGTCCTTGGGGAGCATAGAGAGTTTCAACCAAATTCTTAAATGAGTTTTGAAGTTAAAGGTGCCTATTTCACAATTTGACAGTGATTGAATGAAGATTTGTAAAGATTTAAAAAATTCATACAAAAATATAGACGAACTGAAATTATTATCAAATTCACTAAAGTTGTTGATTCAAGTGTTTCGAAGAGGTTTAGTGAGTTTCAGCACTTTTCATAAAGGAGTTTTAAAGTTGTAATGCTATATGTAAAAAAATTGACACCATTTGAACGAGAGTGTAATTGCAATTTGCCAGGATTTATAGTTTCAAAAATTCATAATTTCTGTGTTGAAACTCAGATTTTGGTAAAACTTTCTAAAATTATTTATTGAAGTGTCCTTGCACAGCATACAGAGTTTCAACTAAATTCTTAAATGAGTTTTGAAGTTAAAAGTGCCTATTTCACAATTCGACAGTGATTGAATGAAATTCCACTTTGCAAAGATTTTAAACATTCATACAAAAATGTAGTCAAACTGAAATTATTGTCAAATTTACTAAAGTTGTTTATTCAAGTGTTTGGAAGAGGTTTAGTGAGTTTCAGCACTTTTCATAAAGAAGTTTGAAAGTTGTAATGTTATATGTAAAAAAATTGACACCATTTGAACGAGTGTAATTGCAATTTGCCAGGATTTATAGTTTCAAAAATTCATCATTTATGTGTTGAAACTCAGATGTTGGTAAAACTGTCTAAAATTATTTATTGAAGTGTCCTTGCAGAGCACACAGAGTTTCAACTAAATTCTTAAATGAGATTTGAAGTTCAAGGTATGTATTTCACAACCTGACAGTGATTGAATGAAATTCACATTTGTAAAGGTTTTAAAAATTCATACAAAAATATAGACAAACTGAAATTATTATCCAATTCACTAAAGTTGTTTATTTAAGTGTTTGAAGACGATGCTTAGTTAGTTTCAAAACTTTTTATAGAAGAGTTTTGAAGTTGTGGCGTTTTATGTCAAAAATGACACAGTTGGAAAGAGTGTAGTTGCAATTTATCACGACCTTTAGATTCAATAATTCACAATTTCTGCATTACAACTCAGATTTTGATAAAACTCACTAGGATTGTATATTGAAGTGTCCTTGGGGAATTTAGTAAGTTTCAACTATTTTGGTGAAGGAGTTTTGAAGTAACAAACTAACATAGTGGTTGGATGAAGTTGCCATTTGTAATCGTTGTAAACAATGTAGAGGAGCTTCTGAGGAGACAATTTTCAAGTGAACTCTTCTTTCTTTTATACATTAGCGTCTCTTCTAGAATATAAGTACGACGCAACCAACAAAATCAAATTTCACCCCATTGATCCATTGTAAGGATAGGGTTATTTCTAACCCACCCTGTATGTACAGATAATCAGGGATGACTCTTTCTACAAAGCTGTGTAGTACACAACATTGTAATTAAAATAAGAAGTTACAAGACGAGCCAAAAAAATAAATTAATTGCTAAGTGACAAGAAATAATTGTCCAATCAACTTTTGCAACTTTTGCACAGTTAAGTCAAAAAAGTTGTAATGTGACAACTTCTTTGTATATTACCTACGTGTTTAAAATATAAATCCCCACGTATTACACAACGATCTAAATGTCACGATCGACTTAAAAATGATAACAATGGTCTGGGCGACTTGTTGAAAAAAGCAATTACACAAGTGGCGGAGCAAAAAGCCTGAAATTACCTCTACGCCAGGTGATTAGGTTACCTGCGACCGTTTATTAATATTTCAAGCGACTCATTAATTTACACCAGGATAGATAATGAACTATAAATTCACCGAGTGTCGTTCACGTTTAATTATCTCGTTATATCGCAAGGCCGTTCAGAAAGACTTTTCCACATTTTTTCCCGCTCAAGGAGTTAGCCGACTTTCGATACAAATTACAATGAGTGGCGTTAGATCTAATTTCACTCGCTTGTATGTTTATGGACAAAACTCTGGAAAGGGGTAATTTAGACAAGTTAGGAAGTTACAATACAATTACTACCACTTTTGGTGATTTTTACTATCACTTTTCCAATAGTCAAATCACTTTTCTACACACAGACTTATGTTGTATGACAACTTTTCTTCTCGCCTAGAAGTGAAATGCTCCGTTACTCGCCACTCTCAAAATTCACCGGACTTTCGCTTTTGATTTATGAATCGATTTGTCGGCTGAATATATTAAGTTTCGAAATAACTGTATGCCAACGAGAACGAACGTCTTTTTGTGCGTTAATGCCTTTTCCTCCCTTGCGACATTCCACCAAGGATAACCGTCTACTAGATACAAGAGTCGTTAAACAGGAAATCCACTTACAATCGCTTTCGTATCAACTGGATTGAAGTGAGCTAGCAATTCGATCGACATTAACAAGAATTGATCAATAGATCATGGCATATCCTCAGGGAAGTACCTACTAACGGAAGCAGCATTCAGGATTCTCATCCTCGAATCGTAGATAAACTAAAGGTTAACATAACCTCACTTTTATGGACACTGGAGGGATCATCTCTTATTTCTATTTAAATTCATGTAAGAGTAACCATTTTGCTAGTATGATTGTTAGGTATCAATTAACATAACAATAAAGATTTGTTCACAAATTAGATCAACTGAAATATGAAATTGACTCATTGCCGTTACGACAGATTCCATATTATTGGACCAATATTGATATCGATGCGATCACGGAACGTTGGATCAATGATTATAAATTTCACAAAAGAAAATTATACTTGCGAGGGAAAGAAATTCAAAATTGGTATAATTACAATATTGATTATTGTATGAAGTAATAGAAATATATACTATGCGAATGGAATTTCTAATTACACGAGAGTTGGGCGCGATAGACAATACACTTCTCGCTTTTCGTAGGTGTGGAATACACAATACATATACAATCTATGTATATTTAGTAATTGCTTGTTGAATTCAACATTACGTCGATTTTGAGCCTTACATTGAATTGTTTGAGCAGAATTGAGAACAAGTGAATTGATGACTCTTTTACAGCTTCGTTAAGTTACTCGGAAAATGATCACGTGAGCAACTTTCTAAGATATGATCTTATGTTTGACCTTAACAATTTCGGTACCAATTCAATAAAGTCCAAATTTGCCGTATTTATGTCTCATTGTAAGAAGGAGAAGGTTTCAAGGGATTACTTCATCAGCTTTCGGAGCTATGACGACCTTATGTTTGACCAGGACGTCATTAGTGACGCCATGCTAAGTACATGTTTCACAAGTCATAGAAAATTTTTGGAAAACTTAATTTCAACGAAATTTCGTATGATATTTGAAACAAGTCTCACTATAATAAGAAAAAAGTTTCATGAAAATATTACTGAGGCTTCTTGAGTTATGACCTTATGTCTGACCATAACGCCCGGAGTTTCGCCAAGCGGATGTTTGACAAGTCATAGAAACTTTTTTGCTAATCGAATTCTAATGAAATTCCATGAGATATTTTAAATATGTTTCATTGTAATATATGGAAAGTTTCAAGTAATTACTACAACAATTTCCCGAATTATGACCTCATGTTTGACCAGATAACCATGACTGCCGCCATGCTAAACACATGTTTCACAAGTCAGAAAATTTGTGGAAAACTCAATTTCAACGAAATTTCGTATGACATTTGAAACAAGTCTCACTATAAAAAATAAAAAGTTTCATGAAAATACTACTGAGACTTCTTGAGTTATGATCTTATGTCTGACCATAACTCCCGGAGTTTCGCCAAGCAAATGTTTGACAGGTCGTAGAAATTTTTGTGCAAATGCAATTCTAACGAAATTCCATGAGATATTTTAAATAAGTTTCATTATAACATATGGAAGGTTTCAAGTAATTACTACAACAATTTCCCGAATTATGACCTCATGTTTGACCAGATAACCATGACTGCCGCCATGCTAAACACATGTTTCACAAGTCAGAAAATTTGTGGAAAACTCAATTTCAACGAAATTTCGTATGACATTTGAAACAAGTCTCACTATAATAAATAAAAAGTTTCATGAAAATACTACTGAGACTTCTTGAGTTATAATCTTATGTCTGACCATAACTCCCGGAGTTTCGCCAAGCTGATGTTTGACAAGTCGTAGAATTTTTTTTGCAAATGCAATTCTAACGAAATTCCATGAGATATTTTATATAAGTTTCATTATAACATATGGAAAGTTTCAAGTAATTACTACAACAATTTCCCGAATTATGACCTCATGTTTGACCAGATAACCATGACTGCCGCCATGCTAAACACATGTTTCACGAGTCAGAAAATTTGTGGAAAACTCAATTTCAACGAAATTTCGTATGACATTTGAAACAAGTCTCACTATAATAAATAAAAAGTTTCATGAAAATACTACTGAGACTTCTTGAGTTATAATCTTATGTCTGACCATAACTCCCGGAGTTTCGCCAAGCTGATGTTTGACAAGTCGTAGAATTTTTTTTGCAAATGCAATTCTAACGAAATTCCATGAGATATTTTATATAAGTTTCATTATAACATATGGAAAGTTTCAAGTAATTACTACAACAATTTCCCGAATTATGACCTCATGTTTGACCAGATAACCATGACTGCCGCCATGCTAAACACATGTTTCACGAGTCAGAAAATTTGTGGAAAACTCAATTTCAACGAAATTTCGTATGACATTTGAAACAAGTCTCACTATAATAAATAAAAAGTTTCATGAAAATACTACTGAGACTTCTTGAGTTATAATCTTATGTCTGACCATAACTCCCGGAGTTTCGCCAAGCTGATGTTTGACAAGTCGTAGAATTTTTTTTGCAAATGCAATTCTAACGAAATTCCATGAGATATTTTATATAAGTTTCATTATAACATATGGAGAATTTCAATAAATACTACAACAATTTCCCGAATTATGACCTCATGTTTGACCAGATAACCATGACTGCCGCCATGCTAAACACATGTTTCACAAGTCAGAAAATTTGTGGAAAACTCAATTTCAACGAAATTTCGTATGACATTTGAAACAAGTCTCACTATAATAAATAAAAAGTTTCATGAAAATACTACTGAGACTTCTTGACTTATGATCTTATGTCTGACCATAACTCCCGGAGTTTCGCCAAGCAAATGTTTGACAGGTCGTAGAAATTTTTGTGCAAATGCAATTCTCATGAAATTCCATGAGATATTTTAAATAAGTTTCATTATAACATATGGAAAGTTTCAAGTAATTACTACGACAATTTCCCGAATTATGACCTTATGTTTGTCCATAATGCTATGAGTAACGCAAAGTATGTCTTTGATGAGTCGTACAATGTTTTTACAAATTCAATTTTGATGAAATTCTGTGAAATATTTGATATACGTTTCATTGTAACACGTCAATCTGTTTTAGTGATTATTACAGCAACTTTCTGAGTTAAGACCTTATTTTTGACCAAAGTACAATTAGCGAAGTATAGCGTACGCTTCACGAGTCATAAACATTTTTTGAAAAATTCAATTTTGATGGAATTTTGAGCGCTATTTTGAAACAAGTTCCATTATAACTCGTAGAAAGTTTCTAGTGATTACTACAGCAATTTTCTGAATTAATACCTTATTTTTGATTACACTACAATTAGTGAAGTATAGCCCATGTTTCACGAGTCATAGACAATTTTTGGAAAATTCATTTCGATGGAATTTTGCATCTGATGTTTGAAATTGTACTAAACGATCACCACAACAAATTTCTGGGTTATAATCTTAAATTCGGCCAGAAAGCTACGAGAAGAGTAACGCGCATGTTTCAAGGGTCATAAAAAATGTTTGGAAAATGCAATTTCATTGAAATTCCGTATGACGGTACAAATAAGTCTCGTTATACCACGTAAAAACTTTCAAATGAATGCTACTATGACTTCCGGAGTTATGACCTTATGTTTGACCAAAATTCCCTAAGTGACGCTGAGTACATGTTTGACGAGTCATAGAAATTTTTGGAAAATTCATTTCGATGGAATTTTGCGTCTCATGCTTTGTTACAACAATATGAAATTGTACTAAAGATCACCACAACAAATTTCTGGGTTATAATCTTAAATTCGGCCAGAAAGCTACGAGAGGAGTAACGCGCATGTTACAAGGGTCATAGAAAATGTTTGGAAAGTGCGATTTTACTGAAATTCCGTATGACGGTAGAAATAAGTCTCGTTATACCACGTAAAAAGGTTCAAATGAATGCTACTATGACTTCCGGAGTTATGACCTTATGTTTGACCAAAATTCCCTAAGTGACGCTGAGTACATGTTGGACGAGTCATAGAAATTTTTGGAAAATTCATTTCGATGGAATTTTGCGTCTCATGCTTTGTTGCAACAATATGAAATTGTACTAAAGATCACCACAACAAATTTCTGGGTTATAATCTTAAATTCGGCCAGAAAGCTACGAGAAGAGTAACGCGCATGTTACAAGGGTCATAGAAAATGTTTGGAAAATGCAATTTCATTGGAATTCCGTATGACGGTACAAATAAGTCTCGTTATACCACGTAAAAACTTTCAAATGAATGCTACTATGACTTCCGGAGTTATGACCTTATGTTTGACCAAAATTCCCTAAGTGACGCTGAGTACATGTCTGGCGAGTCATAGAAATTTTTGGAAAATTCATTTCGATGGAATTTTGCATCTGATGCTTTGTTACAACAATTTGAAATTGTACTAAACGATCACGACAACAAATTTCTGGATTATAATCTTAAATTCGGCCAGAAAGCTACGAGAGGAGTAACGCGCATGTTTCAAGGGTCATAGAAAATGTTTGGAAAATGCAATTTCATTGAAATTCCGTATGACGGTACAAATAAGTCTCGTTATACCACGTAAAAACTTTCAAATGAATGCTACTATGACTTCCGGAGTTATGACCTTATGTTTGACCAAAATTCCCTAAGTGACGCTGAGTACATGTTTGACGAGTCATAGAAATTTTTGGAAAATTCATTTCGATGGAATTTTGCGTCTCATGCTTTGTTACAACAATATGAAATTGTACTAAAGATCACCACAACAAATTTCTGGGTTATAATCTTAAATTCGGCCAGAAAGCTACGAGAGGAGTAACGCGCATGTTACAAGGGTCATAGAAAATGTTTGGAAAGTGCAATTTAATTTAAATTCCGTATGACGGTAGAAATAAGTCTCGTTATACCACCTAAAAAGTTTCAAATGAATGCTACTACGACTTTCGGAGTTATGACGTTATGTTTGACCAAAATTCCCTAAGTGACGCTAAGTACATGTTTGACGAGTCATAGAAATTTTTGGAAAATTCATTTCGATGGAATTTTGCAGTTTGGAAAATGCAATTTTATTGAAATTCCGTATGACGGTAGAAATATGTTTCATTATACCAAGTAAAAAGTTTCATATGAATGCTGCTTTAACTTCCGGAGTTATGACCTTATGTTTGACCAAAATTCCCTAAGTGGCTAAGTACATATTTGACGAGTCATAGAAATTTCGTTACAAACTCAAATGTGATGAAAGATATGTTTCATTATAACACATAGAAAGTTTGAGATGAATGCAAGAACAACTTTTCGAATTTTGAGCTTATGTTTGACCAGAACGCCGTAAGTAATGTAAAGCATATGTTTGACGAGCCTTAAATTTTCTTTACAATTTTAATGAAATTCCGTGTAATATTTGACATCACTTTCATTATAACACGTTGACGTTTAAAGTGACAATTACAAGACCTTTTTGAGTTATGACCTTATTTTTGACTGAAGTAGTAGTGAAGTATAGCGCATGTTTCACGCGTCATAGAGTAAGTATTCCTGTAAAATTAAATTTCAATAGAAAATTGCATGATATTTCAAAATAACTTGCATTATAACATGTACCAAGTTTCATATCATCATTACAAAAAATTTCTGAGTAGTAACCTTATGTTTGACCAGTGCGTTATGAGTGAATGCACGCGCATGTCTCAAAAGTCATAGACAATTTTTGGTAAATACAATTTCATTGAAATTTCGTACGACGTTAGAAATGTCTAATAAAATGCAAAAATTTCAAGGAAATAATAATTACTGCTTCGACTTCTCGAGTTATTACCTTATGTGTGACCACAATGCCCTGAAGTGACGCTAAGCAAGTAGTCATAGAATTTTTTTACACATTATGTTCCGCATAACATTTAAAGTAAGTCTCATTATAACACGTAAAAAAATATGTTAAAACGCATGTTAAAACCAATAAGACTCATTATAACACGTAAAAAATTCTGTTAAAAGACAAAAGACAAGACCTTATGTTTAACAGGAACGCCACGACTAAGTAAAGAGTAGCTTCACGAGCCGTAGAAATATATGAAACAAGTTTTATCATGACATGTAGAAATTTTTGTAACGCGAAATGTAAACAGCAGCGCGAAATGTGTTTACTCTTATCGGACCTCGGCGGCTTACCTCAAAGGAACGCCGCTACGCTCAATTGAGTCCCAGCAACATCTTATTAAGGAAGAATGATTTATTACCTCCTAGACCTTTCTACATATAAAAAGAAGATTCGAGTTATTTCAGGAACTATCGCGAATACAATTGAGGTGTATATAAGCGGGCTAGAGGTGGGAGATGAGATTAGACGTGAAGCAGCGAGTGAATAAATAAGGCGAAAAACGGACCAGTGAAATAAATTACATTTAAGAGTGATATAAATTAATTAGTTAGGATAAATTAAGTAGTGTGTAGTGTATAATTAGGACAGTGTAAATAAATTAGAAATAAACGTTACGTTGGTGTCAGATGTGGGATCATGAAGAAGTTACGCGAATTAAAAGTGGCAGAGTTAAAAATAAACATTACACTTTCAAGTCATTACTAACGTAATTAATTGAGTTACAACCTTATACTTGACTAGCAATGAAGAAGAGCATACATTTAACAAACTATCTCGTTTTTGACTATTTCTGACTAAATTTCATGGGCATTGTGTACTGCATACCGACGAAAAGCGAATAGAGTCGTCTCTTGCTAATGCCTTTGACGTAAAATCAAAGTGTGGGTTTTATATAATACTGTATATGTGTATTACATATTTTATATATTCCACGTCATTGGTAGTAGTTCATGGAAGAAGTAATAGCAAGATTACCTGGTATGTTATTAATTCCAATAGGTAAATACATATTTTTTAATGATTAATTATCTAGGTTTTTGTTTTACGTCAATTAACATCATAATTATGTAGTGAGCAATAACTTAATTACAATTACAGTAAAATTACTATTTTAACTCTTTCACCTAATGAACATAGTTAAGCATTATCAAGCCATAACTTATTGGTACAAATACGTTCAGGTCACGATTATCATCTCGATCTATCTTCTGCCAGGAAGGAGGAATTCACTGCGGGTTGCATACCTTTAAGATAGTGTCCATTAGAAACCCTTGGATGGCTCGGAATGACAACGCAAATATATCTCATCGTCCAAATATATATCTACATAACGGCACTAATATCGTTGCGCTGTAAAGCATTTACTTCCCGTTTTTCAGAGAGATTAAGTTAACTGTAACGAGATCGCGAGGCCAAGAGAAGATTTCTGTTTCTTGCGTACATATTTCGAAATTTCGGGAGAGTCAACGCATGACAGATTGAAACATCCAGCGCGCGCAATTAATTCTTCCCCGAAACTAAGAAAGCACGACGAATGACGCATAATTTTTAGATCGCCAGATTAATTAGATTAGGCGAATCAACAATAAAGGACTTGACGCACTGGTTAACACGAAACATAATTTCAGGCACACTTTTCCCTGTTTTGCATAGAGACTTTCACTCGTATCCAGGGAGGACGATCGATTGAGTAATTAATAATGGATTAAGTATACTTTGTCCAATCCGAACTGGAACGGTAACAAAAACACTTAATGGCTTTTTAAGTGGTGCCTCCTGGTCGTCCATGGGCGTATCATTACGGATAATAACTCTAACAATGAATTCACTTTCAAATAGTATAAATAAATGGCACACACATACACACACCACTGCTTCTCGAGTATAAATGCCGAAGAAGAAGAACACCTGTTTCATAGAAGACACAAACGAAATGCCGCTGTGGTAAAAAAAAATTTACGACCCAATGGACCCTTTAATTCTTTGTCTGTAGATAACCGTACATTCACACATACGATATACGATTTCACTTGGGCGACTGCACGAATACGTACACCTGCATTTTAAAATATACCAGTGCGTTTCTGAATAAGCAAAGAAATAAGTCCCATGTGTTTTGTATAGAGATAACGGGCTCTTTTCGAATGTCCTCGGTAAATTCAGATTTTGTAGGGTGTTTCAATTGCTACTGGTTAAAGTATACCGAGGTTGATGGTACCGGCGGGATTGGATAACGTACGTCTTAGCACTTAACGTTACGTAACGTAAGATTTTTTTTCGACCCAAATAACGATCTTCGCGTTCGAAGCGTTTGAATCGTTCGATCGGAAATTTTAAATTGAGAAAGCGACGCGAGGAGTACGTTCTTCTCTCGTTAATTACCCTCTTAGTAATTAGCGGACACGCTCTTTCGAACGAGAAAAGTACTGCACACACACACACGTAAAACGCGTCAGATAGTAAATTGGAGTACGGGTACTTACAGATTGGTCATGTGGATCGTACTCTACTAAACGCAAGAAATTACTAAAGTGTCTAATTGGTGTTAGAACCCTTCAAGTTGCGAGTACCTACTAAGCACTACAAATAACTTTCCCTTACCTTATCTTAAGTGGTACCGTGCCCCCGTTGTGTTTCCTCTTATAGCTGGTCGTCCTGCTGACCACGTTAGCCATGTCTCATTACCGCACAAGTGTTCGTTATCACGGAAAACAAGCGCGGAACCTCTCTCGGTACTCTCTTACTATTTATTTACGGTCCGCATCTAGACGGTACCTTACGGTCAATAGTACGGTACCACACGGAGAGGAGCCGCCGAGTACCGGCTGAGCGCAATCCACGGTAGAGGGGAAAGGGTACCACCATAATTAATTAATTAGCTGATTCGGTGGATTTACCTAGCTGCATATTCACTTGGGAATTACTGTGTGATGCGGACGTTTCGAAGAGAAATGGGTTAATGCATCAAAACGTATTTATCGGTCGTTCATGATTAAAATTAATAAAGAAAGTCGAGAATTTTAAGAGAAATCATTTTTGGCGAAGACATATCATTCATTAAGAGATTTAAATTGTAAATTAGCCTTTCTCAAGTTCGACATTCAACGATGATTATTAATTTTATACAATTTTTCTTAACGCCGCATTTTCATATCTTCGTATTATGATTTTATTAAAAAAAAAACTGTTTTCGTGGTATTTTCATGGTAAATGGTTTCGTATTTTTTTCAGAAAATTAACTTCAATTATTCCTAGAAAGCAGTCAAAATTTCTTAAAGTCTTCTAAAAACGTCCTTTTGAGCTTTTTTTGAGGAAGCAACGTGAATTTCGGGATGAAACTCAATTGGTAGGTACTCAAACTTCAATTGGGTAACTCTACTACATTTTGGGTGGTTTTTGGAAATATCACAATGGGTTAATTTTCTAAAAAAAAATTGGGAAAGTGGAAATGTTCAATAGTGCCATTTAGCGACGTTTTACAAAAAAATGTTTCAAATAAAAGTTGTAGCTATTAGGTGGGTCAACTCAAATCTAAAATTTGGTACGGATCGGTAAAGCCGTTTTGCAGAAAATTGAAAAAAAAAACTGAAAAAGTACAAAACGCAGAAGTTCAGTTAAGATAACAATAATTAAGAATTCGATAACGAAATTTATTAACAATTATTTTAGATTTTTTGGATGTTAGAGTTTAGATTTAGGACACTAATTTTTAGGTATTAAGCGTTTAGAAATTCTAAAAACTTAAATTCAACGCAATTTTCCATTAAATGTGAAAAAACTTCAAAATATGCTTATCCTCTAGTACTTGCCACCTACTCGCGATTTTCCAGGGCGTTCTCTCCTCTCAGTTCGCCCTTTTCGCCTCCGAATTCCTCAGGGTAGACGTTATGTCACTCAGTGCGCAATTCACTCGCCAGAATTCAAATTTCAAGGCATCCGGGAGCCCAGGAACGACACGTCACTATACTAACTCACATAACTCACGCCACAACTCACACACTCGCATGAGCGGAGAGACCGATATACGTCCGTTCTCGTTCGAACGATACGTTAAACTGAGGGTGATTAAGGTTTGGAACGAGAGATAAATCTATTAACGTAATTGTGGTGATAAGCGGCGATGATTCAAATGTAAACGATACCGAAATGCCCGAAATAGTACGGGTGTAAATAGCCAAATTGTTTAGAGAGATTGTTTATTACTAAACAAATGTATACGATACGATTTACCACCCTAGCTGTCGTTGGGGGTTGATACATGGGGTACATTTACAAAAAATCAAAAAAGATATTTTAACCACCTAAACTAATTTTTACACTGACAATTTTTATCGGAAAATATCCAGTTAACATAAAGCGCACACGCGCACACACACATTTTTCCAAAAACATGTTTTTCGAACTCAGGGAACCTCAAAACGTCCTGAAATGTCAATATTTCAAATTCGAAAATCATTACGATTACAATACTTTCTCTTATTATATGGGTATCCCATATGAGAAAGTAAAAGTCACAAGGGGTTAATTTACAATTAATTTTCAAGCGAAAAATGGAAAAAGTGAAAATCTAAACTTTACAGGTTATATTCCAGAAAATTAACGCCCTTTTCGTAAAACTCTTTCACTGTTGGCACTAGAAAATTATACCGTCTTGTTTGAACCTAATTTTGAAAATCGAATTTCCCACTATTCTTTAAAAAAATCACTAGGGTTTAACTTCCTTTCGTTTATAACATTTATAAAATTTTTCTAAAAATAGTGAAAACTTACATTTCACTAGTCCATATCTCGGAAATTAAACGTGCTTTTCGAAAAATTCTTTCAATGTCGACACGAGAAAATCAACCCTAATTTTGAAAATCACATTTAAGGGCCGTTTTTGGAAAAAATCTTTTCCTCGCCAAATCAAATCAATCTTTTTGTTTAATTTCAGGGTTTTCAATTTCCCGATTTTTATGGAAAAAGTGAAAACTTAAATTTCAGTGGATCATATTTCGAAGAGTAAACGTTCAATTTTGTAAAAATTTTTCAATGTTGGGACGGGAAAATCCCATCCCCCTTTTATTTTAGACTTAAACTTTAGAAATCAAATTTTGGGATATATTTCGAAAAAGTCACATCTTCCCTTTCTTTCAGGGTTAAAACTTATGAATTTCATGACGAAACTCGAAGAGTAAGTCAAAGGGTGATTTTGAGTTCAGCGTTTTGAAACTGAGGTGATTTTTTGAAAAAATATTCAAATTTTGTAAATCGAAATTTGAGTCATATTTTGAGGAAAATTCAAAGGGTTAAACCATCCATTTTTTCGAGATCAAAAATTTCACGGTGTTAAGGGATGTTTTTTTAGTTCTGAAGCAAAGTTCAATTTGTTGACAACAACAGTTTCGGAAATATAGCAAGTTTTTTGAAAACACTAAAAACAAACTTCAATAAGCAAATCGTATCTCAGAAATTGAATGACATTTTCATGAAACATTTTCAATGTTGGCACTTTGCGACCTAAATTTAAAAAATCTGAAGACGGCTCATTTTTTGAAAAAAAAACTGAGTCGAATTGATATTGAGCCACGTACCTAATCACGCAGATTCGAATCGAATCAATGCGTAATTCGATATGAAACTGAGTCAGGAAGTCGTGTTATAATTAAACTGAGTCAAACGAGATGGATTCATATTTGAGTCAAGTGACAGTGAGTCAAATTTAACTTGATCAGATGGGATCCTCCTTTGTATTTTTTAAAGTCAAAATTTAGGCATTTGAATCTCCCCAAAAATGAGGAGAAAGTCCAATAAGATCGCCGAATTACACGAGTGTCATTACGAAAGTCTGACGACGGCTCATTTTTCCAAAAAAAATCCCATGGGGATTTGACTTGAATCAAAATTGAGCCACGTGATCAGAGTCTAATCGAATGAATGCGCAATTTGATCTAAAACTGAGTCAGGAAGTCGTGTTGTAATTAAGCAGTTTAAACGAGACTGATTCATATTTGAGTCAATGGACAGCGAGTCAAATTCAACTTAATGAGATGAGGTCCTCCTTCCTATTTTTTTGAAGTCAAAATTTAAGGGTTTGAGTCTCTCCCCAAAAATGAAGAGAGAGTCCAATAAGGGTCATTACGTTACCTCAAGTCCGGGGTGGAGTCGACCAACAGCCGCACGCAATCCAAACATCCCCTGGCCGCAGCGTAATGTAAGGCGAGCGTCGTATTGGAAGATTTCTCCAAGGCGGGCATCTCCTGCCTCGATTCCGCCTCCCACAGGAGCCAACGTAACACGTTCAATCTGCCGTATCTGAAAAGAAAATCGGTTTTTGAATTTAGCACGCGTCAACGTCCAGAAGAGGAATTTTGAGATTTGTTTAAAATTTCTGTTAATTGTGTAATTCGATTGTTTTTTTTTTGGGAAAGAAAGTTTTTGTTGTGTTCAAGAATTCGGATTTCATGGGAATCGCGAGATTATTTAATACGAATCGTTCTAGCGAGAAGTCGTCGCACTAACAACAATGGATTACTTGATTTTAGGATTAATTGAGTGCGGTGCGTGTTTTATTACTTTTTTGACTACCAAATGGTTGTTAAAGATTTTGATGTAATTTGGAAATCTTATCATTTTATAAAATTAATCTATTAATATATCATTATATTTTATGAAATTTATTTATTTATACTACGAATTAATATATTAATATATCAATAATATTATAGTCTTTAATTTATATATTAAAATAAATAAATAAAGTAACTAAATTAATATATCAATAACATTATAGTAATTAATTTAATTTTGTAATTATCGTTGGATTTTATGATAAGGCACTGTCTGCTCATATAATACGAATATTCAGGTTCCATAATTTCAAAAAAAATTGGTCAAAGTTTTCCAATTAATAAAAATTTCACAGGGTAACTCAAGACCAAATGGGCATCATTGTATATCTTATGTTAAGATATTACACTTTGGTATATTGGCAGTCATGATCATGGTGTCAGGGTGTGTCAGGGTGTGTCAAGTGTGTCAGGGTGTGCCAGGTATGTCAAGTGTGTCAGATGTTTCAGGGTGTGTCAAGTGTGTCAGGTGTGTCAGGTATGTCAAGTGTGTCAGGGTATGACAAGTGGGTCAGGTGTTTCAGGTGTGTCAGATATGTCAGGTGTGTCAGGGTGTATCAGGTATTTCAGGTGTGTCAGGTGTGTCAAGTGTGTCAGGGCGTGTCAGGTAATCATCATTAAATTGTCAGATTATATGAAAAATGCATATTTGTTATAAAGGTTTATAAAGATTTTATTAAGCCAGTATTAAAAATGCATATTTTGCATACTTCTATAACTTCGAGAAAATGTTGAGGAAAATGACTTATTTTGGCACAGTAGGTGTGTCAAATCAAAAGAGTGTTCAATGGTGTCAATTCTTTTATATAAAACGTTACAACTCAAAACTTCCCTATAAAAAGTTCTGAAACTTACAAAACCCTTTTGCGACAGTCTAATAAACAATTCTGGTGAATTTTACAATAATTTCAGTCTGACTATAATGTTGTATGATTTTTTTTAAATTTTTGAAAATTGCAAGTTGTGAAATACACACCTTCAACTTCAAAACTCATTTAGGAAATTAGTTAAAAGTCACTATGCCCCACAAGGACACTTCAATAAATAATTTTAGCGAGTTTTACCAGAATCTGAGTTTCAACACAGAAATTATGAATTTTTGGTAAATGCAACTACACTCTGTCAAATCGTGTCATTTTTTACATATAGCGTTACAACTTCAAAACTCCTTTATAAAAAGTGCTGGAGCTTACTAAACCTCTTCCAAACACTTAAATAAACAAGATTTGTAAATTTTATAATAATTTCAATTTAACTATATCTTTTTATTAATTTTTGAAATCCCTACAAACTGCAATTTTATCCAGGCATTGTCACGTTGATATGTAAACAACTTCAACTTAAAAACTCCTTTTAAAAATTAGTTGAAACTAACTATGATTTCCAAGGACAATTCAGTCAACAACTTTAGTGAGTTTTGCTATTATCTGAGTTAAAATAGTATTTTTATGAATTTTTAAAATTAATGCAAACTGACACTTCATCAAAATGTTAAGTGAACATCACAACTTTGCAACTCCTTCACTAAAACGGTTGAAACTCACTAAACTCCCCAAGGACACTGCAATAAACAATACTAGTGAGTTTTATTAAAATTTAGGTTTTAATGAAGAAATTATGAATTTTTGAACTAAAAAGTCGTGATAAACTGCAAGTACACTCGTTCTAACTGTAATTTTTGTTATGTTAGGCGTCAAAACTTCACAATTCTTTTATAAAAAGTACTGAAACTCGCTATGCGTCGTTTTCCAAACACTTGAATAAACGACTTTAGTGAATTTTACATTAATTTCAGTCTGACTATATTTTTTTATGAATTTTTAAAATTTTTGCAAATTGCAATTGTATCCAATCAAAACTCCTTTATAAAATTTGTTGAATCTTAATGTTCCCAGGGGAACTTTAATCAACAGCTTTAGTGATTTTTGTCATAATTTGAGGGTAAATAATCTTATACGGATTTTTACAATCATTGTAAACTGTTATGTACTTCATTTAACCACTACGTCAAGTGGTTAAATGGACTCTGATAACTACGAAACTCCTTCACTAAAGTAGTTGAAACTTACTAAGCTCTCCAAAGACACTTCAGTAAACAACTCTAGTGAGTTTTACCCAAATCTGGGTTCCAGGACAATAGTTATGAATTTTTAAATATAGAAATCGTGGTAAATTGCAACAACACTCGCTCAATAGTGTCAATTATTTTATATAAAGCATTATAACTTCAAAATTTCTGTATTAAAATCGCTGAAATTTATTAAACATCTTCAAAACACTTTAATAAACAACCATTGGTGAATTTTACATTAATTTCAGTTTAAGTATATTTTTTATAAACTTTAAAATCCTTGCAAGTTGCAATTTCATCCAATCACTTTCAAGTTGTTACATAATCAACTACAACTTCAAAACTCCTTTACAAAATTAGTTGAAACTAACTGTGCTTCCCAAGGACACTTTAATAAACAACTTCAGTGATTTTTACAATAATTTCAATTTACCTTTTTTTTTGAAATCCATGCAAATTGCAATTTTACCCAATCACTATCGAGTGGTTATATAAACAACAACAACTTCAAAACTCCTTTACAAAATTAGTTGAAACTCACTATGCTTCCCAAGGACATTCCAGTCAACAATTTTAGTGAGTTTTACCGTAATCTAAGTTTACATAATTTTTCTATGAATTTTTGAAGTCAACACAAAATACAACTTCATCCAATCGCTACGTCAGGTATTGTTAACCGGACAAAACTTCAAAACTCCTTAACCAAAACGATTGAAACTCACTAAACTTCCCAAGGACGATTCATTAAACAATTCTAATAAATTTCAACAAAATCAGAGTTTCGATAAAAAATGAATATTCGCATCACTATTAAGGAATTTTCAAAATTGAACTCTACTCTATTTAATTTCCCAAGGACACTTAAATAAACAACTTTAGTGATTTTTACAATAATTTCAATTTAACTTTTTTTTTAATCTTTACAAATTGCAATTTCATCCAATCACTGTCAAGTTGTTATATAAACAACTACAACTTCAAAACTCCTTTACAAAATTAGTTGAAACTGACTATGCTTCCCAAGAACATTCCACTCAACAACTTTAGTGACTTTTATCGTAATCTAAGTGTCCATAATTTTTCTATGAGTTTTTAAAGTCACCACAAAATACAACTTCATTCAATCGCTACGTCAGGTATTGTTAAATGGACAAAACTTCAAAACTCCTTTACTGAAACGATTGAAACTCACTAAACTTCCCAAGGACGATTCATTAAACAATTCTAATAAATTTCAACAAAATCAGAGTTTCGATAAAAAATGAATATTCGCATCACTATTAAGGAATTTTCAAAATTGAACTCTACTCTATTTAATTTCCCAAGGACACTTAAATAAACAACTTTAGTGATTTTTACAATAATTTCAATTTAACTTTTTTTTTAATCTTTACAAATTGCAATTTCATCCAATCACTGTCAAGTTGTTATATAAACAACTACAACTTCAAAACTCCTTTACAAAATTAGTTGAAACTGACTATGCTTCCCAAGAACATTCCACTCAACAACTTTAGTGACTTTTATCGTAATCTAAGTGTCCATAATTTTTCTATGAGTTTTTAAAGTCACCACAAAATACAACTTCATTCAATCGCTACGTCAGGTATTGTTAAATGGACAAAACTTCAAAACTCCTTTACTGAAACGAATGAAACTCACTAAACTTCCCAAGGACGATTCATTAAACAATTCTAATAAATTTCAACAAAATCAGAGTTTCGATAAAAAATGAATATTCGCATCACTATTAAGGAATTTTCAAAATTGAACTCTACTCTATTTAATTTCCCAAGGACACTTAAATAAACAACTTTAGTGATTTTTACAATAATTTCAATTTAACTTTTTTTTTAATCTTTACAAATTGCAATTTCATCCAATCACTGTCAAGTTGTTATATAAACAACTACAACTTCAAAACTCCTTTACAAAATTAGTTGAAACTGACTATGCTTCCCAAGAACATTCCACTCAACAACTTTAGTGACTTTTATCGTAATCTAAGTGTCCATAATTTTTCTATGAGTTTTTAAAGTCACCACAAAATACAACTTCATTCAATCGCTACGTCAGGTATTGTTAAATGGACAAAACTTCAAAACTCCTTTACTGAAACGATTGAAACTCACTAAACTTCCCAAGGACGATTCATTAAACAATTCTAATAAATTTCAACAAAATCAGAGTTTCGATAAAAAATGAATATTCGCATCACTATTAAGGAATTTTCAAAATTGAACTCTACTCTATTTAATTTCCCAAGGACACTTAAATAAACAACTTTAGTGATTTTTACAATAATTTCAATTTAACTTTTTTTTTAATCCTTACAAATTGCAATTTCATCCAATCACTGTCAAGTTGTTATATAAACAACTACAACTTCAAAACTCCTTTACAAAATTAGTTGAAACTCACTATGCTTCCCAAGGACACTCCACTCAACAATTTTAGTGAGTTTTACCGTAATCTAAGTTTACATAATTTTTCTATGAGTTTTTAAAGTCAACGCAAAATACAACTTTATCCAATCGCTACGTTAGGTATTGTTAAACGGACAAAACTTCAAAACTCCTTTACTAAAACGATTGAAACTCACTAAATCACCAAAGGACGCTTCAATTAACAGTTGTAATAAATCCAATCCAAAGTTTGGGTTTCGATAAAAAAATATGAAATTTCGCATCAGTATTAAGGAATTTTCAGAATTGAACTTTACTCTATTTAATTTCCCAAGGACACTTAAATAAACAACTTTAGTGATTTTCACAATAATTTCAATTTAACTTTTTTTTAAATCCTTGCAAATTGCAATTTTATTCAATCACTATCGAGTGGTTATATAAATAACTACAACTTCAAAACTCCTTTACAAAATCAGTTGAAACTTACTATGCTTCCTAAGGACATTTCACTCAACAACTTTAGTGAGTTTTACCGTAATCTAAGTTTACATAATTTTCCTATGAGTTTTTAAAGTCAACGCAAAATACACTTTCATCCAATCGCTACGTCAGGTATTGTTAAATGGACAAAACTTCAAAACTCCTTTACTAAAACGATTGAAACTCACTAAACTTTCCAAGGACGCTTCAATAAACAATTCTAATAAATCCAATCCAAAATTTGGGTTTCGATAAAAAATTATGAAATTTCACAACAGTATTAAGGAATTTTCAAAATTGAACTTTACTCTAGCTAATTTCCCAAGGACACTTAAATAAACAACTTTAGTGATTTTTACAATAATTACAATTTAACTTTTTTTTTAAATCCTTGCAAATTGCAATTTTATCCAAATCACTGTCAAATTGTTATATAAACAACTCCAACTTCAAAACTCCTTTACAAAATTAGTTGAAACTCACTATGCTTCCCAAGGACATTCCACTCAACAACTTTAGTGAGTTTTATAGTTTCCATAATTTTCCTATGAGTTTTTAAAGTCACCGCAAAATACAACTTCATCCAATCGCTACGTTAGGTATTGTTAAACGGACAAAACTTCAAAAACCGTTACTAAAACAATCGAAACTCACTAAATTACCAAAGGACGCTTGAATTAGCAGTTCTAATAAATCCAATCCAAAATTTGGGTTTCGATAAAAAAATTAAACACTTAATATTTTAATAATTTCAATTTAACTTTTTTTAAATCTTTACAAATTGCAATTTTATTCAATCACTGTTAAATTGTTATATAAAGTATTAGTTACCGCTAAGGAAGGTACCGTCATATAGTTATATTATGAAAATATGGCGGAAGGTCGCTCGCATTCGCCATATCACACACACCTGCCGTTACGACAGTTTCCAATTTAAAATTATTCAGAACGACTCGTTTCGTACAAAAATTATACTTGCATTTCACTGCGGACACCACATGTCGCCTACCGCATACGGTATTCCCGACGAGAGATGAGATTCGTTAAGAAAAGCGGAGAAATCCATACCTATCCCTCGGTATACCGACATCCGAATTAATCGCTAAATTAACTACTTGTCACTTTCACTACCGATAAATCGGAACAAAACAATCGAAACAAAGCGGAAAGTAAGCGTGGTAAAGTATCACCGCGACGCCCGGCACATCTGCCGTAATCTAGGCCATACCTATAACTGTCGGTTAGATTGGGATTCCGGTTAAAACTAAAAACGTTATTTTTAATGGATTTCATACCGGGGGAAAGAGAGAGAGAAAAGCAACGGGACTTCCTCTATGTGTGTGTATGTATGTTCACTTGGTCGGAAAAAAGAAACATTACGTTATAGCCGTGGTTCCGACGAAAAAGGTTGCCGGCTTAATTATGCGCAAGGTCGTGTCAGGACTTTAAAAACGCACCTAGAGGCGAGACGCGACATACACCATTTCCACGTTTCAAAATTGTAAAATACGTACTACACTCTTCTCAAAACAAATCCCAGTGCACGTCATTTTGATGACGTCAGAATACTTCCAATACTACCAACTTAATATAGTCCAAGCACATCGCAATTTATGTGTTCCGTGCCCATTTTAGGTTGTCAATATACATAACAATATATATTGCGATTGGATGGAGTTGTGGTTTGTTGACTTTAAAAATTCATAGAAAAATTACGTAAACTCAGATTACAGTAAAACTCACTAAAACTGTTGAGTGGAATGTCCTTGGGAAGCATAGTGAGTTTCAACTAATTTTTGAAAGGAGTTTTGAAGTTGTAGTTGTTTATATAACAACTTGACAGTGATTGGATGAAATTGCAATTTGTAAGGATTAAAAAAAAAGTTAAATTGAAATTATTGTAAAAATCACTAAAGTTGTTTATTTAAGTGTCCTTGGGAAATTAAATAGAGTAGAGTTCAATTTTGAAAATTCCTTAATAGTGATGCGAATATTCATTTTTTATCGAAACTCTGATTTTGTTGAAATTTATTAGAATTGTTTAATGAATCGTCCTTGGGAAGTTTAGTGAGTTTCAATCGTTTCAGTAAAGGAGTTTTGAAGTTTTGTCCATTTAACAATACCTGACGTAGCGATTGAATGAAGTTGTATTTTGTGGTGACTTTAAAAACTCATAGAAAAATTATGGACACTTAGATTACGATAAAAGTCACTAAAGTTGTTGAGTGGAATGTTCTTGGGAAGCATAGTCAGTTTCAACTAATTTTGTAAAGGAGTTTTGAAGTTGTAGTTGTTTATATAACAACTTGACAGTGATTGGATGAAATTGCAATTTGTAAAGATTAAAAAAAAAGTTAAATTGAAATTATTGTAAAAATCACTAAAGTTGTTTATTTAAGTGTCCTTGGGAAATTAAATAGAGTAGAGTTCAATTTTGAATATTCCTTAATAGTGATCCGAATATTCATTTTTTTATCGAAACTCTGATTTTGTTGAAATTTATTAGAATTGTTTAATGAATCGTCCTTGGGAAGTTTAGTGAGTTTCAATCGCTTTGGTTAAGGAGTTTTGAAGTTTTGTCCGGTTAACAATACCTGACGTAGCGATTGAATGAAGTTGTATTTTGTGGTGACTTTAAAAACTCATAGAAAAATTATGGACACTTAGATTACGATAAAAGTCACTAAAGTTGTTGAGTGGAATGTTCTTGGGAAGCATAGTCAGTTTCAACTAATTTTGTAAAGGAGTTTTGAAGTTGTAGTTGTTTATATAACAACTTGACAGTGATTGGATGAAATTGCAATTTGTAAAGATTAAAAAAAAAGTTAAATTGAAATTATTGTAAAAATCACTAAAGTTGTTTATTTAAGTGTCCTTGGGAAATTAAATAGAGTAGAGTTCAATTTTGAATATTCCTTAATAGTGATACGAATATTCATTTTTTTATCGAAACTCTGATTTTGTTGAAATTTATTAGAATTGTTTAATGAATCGTCCTTGGGAAGTTTAGTGAGTTTCAATCGTTTTGGTTAAGGAGTTTTGAAGTTTTGTCCGGTTAACAATACCTGACGTAGCGATTGGATGAAGTTGTATTTTGTGTTGACTTCAAAAATTCATAGAAAAATTACGTAAACTTAGGTTACGGTAAAACTCACTAAAATTGTTGAGTGGAATGTGCTTGAGAATCATAGTGAGTTTCAACTAATTTTGTAAAGGAGTTTTGAAGTTGTAGTTGTTTATATAACAACTTGACAGTGATTGGATAAAACTGCAATTTGTAAGGATTTAAAAAAAAAATTGAATTGAAATTATTGTGAAAATCACTAAAGTTGTTTATTTAAGTGTCCTTGGGAAATTAAATAGAGTAGAGTTTAATTTTGAAAATTCCTTAATACTGATGCGAATTTTTTTTTATCGAAACTCCGATTTTGTTGAAATTTATTAGAATTGTTTAATGAAGCGTCCTTGGGAAGTTTAGTGAGTTTCAATCGTTTTAATAAAGGAGTTTTGAAGTTTTGTCCGTTTAACAATACCTGACGTAGCGATTGGATGAAGTTGTATTTTGCGGTGACTTTAAAAACTCATAGGAAAATTATGGAAACTTAGATTACGATAAAACTCACTAAAGTTGTTGAGTCGAATGTTCTTGGGAAGCATAGTGAGTTTCAACTAATTTTGTAAAGGAGTTTTGAAGTTGTGGTTGTTTATATAACCACTCGATAGTGATTGGGTAAAATTGCAATTTGCATGGATTTCAAAAAAAAAAGGTAAATTGAAATTATTGTAAAAATCACTGAAGTTGTTTATTAAAGTGTTCTTGGGAAGCACAGTTAGTTTCAACTAATTTTGTAAAGGAGTTTTGAAGTTGTAGTTGATTATGTAACAACTTGAAAGTGATTGGATGAAATTGCAACTTGCAAGGATTTTAAAGTTTATAAAAAATATACTTAAACTGAAATTAATGTAAAATTCACCAATGGTTGTTTATTAAAGTGTTTTGAAGACGTTTAATAAATTTCAGCGATTTTAATACAGAAATTTTGAAGTTATAATGCTTTATGTAAAATAATTGACACTATTGAGCGAGTGTTGTTGCAATTTACCACGACTTCTATATTTAAAAATTCATAACTATTGTCCTGGAACCCAGATTTGGGTAAAACTCACTAGAGTTGTTTACTGAAGTATCTTTGGAGAGCTTAGTGAGTTTCAACTACTTTAGTGAAGAAGTTTCTTAGTTATCAGGGTCCATTTAACCGCTTGACGTAGTGGTTAAATGAAGTAACAGTTTACAATGATTGTAAAAATCCGTATAAGATTATTTAACCTCAGATTATGACAAAAATCATTAAAGCTGTTGATTGAAGTGCGTCTAGGAGCATGGTAAGTTTCAACTCATTTTATAAAGAAGTTTTGAGGTTGAAAGTGTGTATATTATACCTTAACAGTGATTGGATTTTGATTGGGTTTTAAATATTTACACAAAACTATACTCAGACTGAAATTAATGCAAAATTCACTAAAGTTGTTTATTCAAGTGTTTGGAAAACGAGGCTTAGCGAGTTTCAATACTTTTTATAAAAGAGTTTTGAAATTGTGACGCTTTATGTAAAAACATTACCGTTGGAACGAGTGTAATTGCAATTTATAACGAGTTTTAGGTTCAAAAATTCATAGTTTCTGTATTGAAATCCAAATTTTAATAAAACTCACTAGGATTGTTTATTGCAGTGATCTTGTGAAGTTTGGTGAGTTTCAACCGTTTTAATGAAGGAGTTGCAAAGTTGTGATCTTCACTTAACAGCCTGATATACAGTTTGATGAAGTATCAGTTTGCATTAATTTTAAAAATTCATAAAAATATTATTTAACCTCAGATTATAGCAAAATTCACTAAAGTTGTTGATTGAACTATCCTTGCAAATCATAGTTAGTTTCAAATATTTTTTAGAAGGAGTTTGAAGTTGAAGTAGTTTCATATTAACGTGACAATGACTGGATAAAATTGCAGTTTGTAGCGATTTCAAAAATTAATAAAAAGATATAGTTAAATTGAAATTATTATAAAATTTATTAAAGTTGTGTATTCAAGTGTTTCGACAAGGTTTAGTGAGTTTCAGCACTTTTTATAAAGGAGATTTGAAGTTATAACGCTATATGTAAAAAAATGTCACGATTTGACAGTGTAGTTGTATTTGCAAAAAATTCATAATTTCTGTGTTGAAACTCAGATTTTGGTAAAACTCTCTAAAATTATTTATTGAAGTGTCCTTGCAGAGCATAACCATATATATTGTCAACCTAAAATATACACGGAACACATAAATTGCGATGTCCTGTGACTATATTAAGTTGGTAGTATTGGATAGTTGGTGACGTCATCAAAATGACGTGCATCGAGATTTGTTTTGAAAAGAGTGTACTTATCCAACATAATTTGTTGATCCACCTAATTCTCATACTGATCCACAGAACAAAATATCTTGATAGCTTTATATAGATATTTACAATTTTTTTTAAACGATCAAACTATGTCCTACAACAATATCCAATGTTAAATTATTCAGGAAACTTCAGGATCTGTAATATTTACACATTAATTACATAACACTGTACTAAATTGAACTTTTACAATAATTTTTAATTTTTCCGAAAAAGGTGTGAAAATATTTTAAATAAACATTACACTTAATGAAACATCTGTGAGCCAGCTTTCTAAATGTCGATTAGTTTATTATACAAATACACTGCAACCTAAATTAACGTAAAGTAGTTTTAAGTGTGGATATCTTGTGAATCATCTGGATTTGGAGTTCTGTATGGTAATGTGTAGTAAGGAACTGAAAAGCTGACTCTAGAATCTAGATAATTTATGTAATGCACGTTTTATAAATCTGGAAGTTACTTTTGATTTTAAGTAATTTGATACATTCTCAAAAAATTCAAAATGTTTGGTTGAAATTTCGAAAACTGCTGAATTCAAGTTTGAATTTTTTTTTAATTAATACCCAAAAAAATGGTAATAATTAAAACATAAAAACCAAAAATTCTCAAATCAATTTGCTGGTTTTGATAAAGGTTCCCGCTGGTTCAATTTCATTAATCCATATCAAATTTTGATATCAAAATTGATAAAAAAATCAAGGTACCGTTGAACTCAATTACATTACAGATTTATTTCAGTTTAATCAAGACGTAGCAACCTGTAATTAATGGAAGAAGAAAGGCTAACTACAATTATTACATCAGTACCTACAATTATCTTAACATAGACATCGATAGAAATACGTAATGTAATAATCGCAATTTTGCTTGTTAGGATTTACGATTTATATATTTATGAAATGTACTGTAATGTACTTCGAAAAGTTCTATCAAACATGAAATAGCGTACCTAATTAGCATATTTTTGGCATTTTTGAAAACACAAACACAATAATTTACTCACGAAGTTCGAAAAGTTTAAAAAAGTCTTGCGGAACACAATTTTTAAGAAAATTATAACTTTTGTAATTGGTCCATATTGTTGAATAAGCTGAAATGATTAAAGAAGTTGTGGAGTTTTTAAGAAACTTATAGGATTTCTAAAGACCTCATTGGACATTTCGAAGTACGAGTTGCAACTTCCTATAGAAAAACATGATGTTTGAAGTAAGGAGGTCTTATATAAAAATATGACACCTATAACGTTCTAAAGAAGTTTCAATACTTCCAAAGAAATAGAGGAAAGGAGTTTCTTACATTGTTTAAAAGTGTAAAAAAAGCTATTGACGTGTAAAAAACGTGAAGTATAAAATGTAAATATTTATGTCAAGTTGAGGAGTTGCTAAGTTACTTACTTATTACAAATTGAAGTTAACTCAAACCAAACCCAAAAATTCAGTTTCCAAAATTTTAATGAAGTTTGTAATGAATTGCGGTTTCCAAGGAAATTGTAATATTTTCTATTTAGAAACATTTTTATATTTTTGTAAGTTCTACATTTTTTAAAAGGTAAAAGCTAGTGACTTATAGCAAATGTGAAGTTTAAAATGCAAATATTGATGTGAAGTTGAGGAGTTGCTAAGTTACTTACTTATTACAAATTGAAGTTAACTCAAACCAAACCCAAAAATTGAGTTTCCAAAATTTTAATGAAGTTTGTAATGACTTGCGGTTTCCAAGGAAATTGTAATATTTTCTATTTAGAAACATTTTTATATTTTTGTAAGTTCTACATTTTTTAAAAGGCAAAAGCTAAAAGCTAGTGACTTATAGCAAATGTGAAGTTTAAAATGCAAATATTGATGTGAAGTTGCGGAGTTGCTAAGTTACTTACTTATTACAAATTGAAGTTAACTCAAACCAAATCCAAAAATCGAGCTTCCAAAATCTTAATGAAGTTTGTAATGACTTGCGGTTTCCAAGGAAATTGTAATATTTTCTATTTAGAAACATTTTTATATTTTTGTAAGTTCTACATTTTTTAAAAGGTAAAAGCTAAAAGCTAGTTACTTATAGCAAATGTGAAGTTTAAAATGCAAATATTGATGTGAAGTTGAGGAGTTTCTAAGTTACTTATTTATTATAAATTGAAGTTAACTCAAACCAAACCCAAAAATTGAGTTTCCAAAATTTTAATGAAGTTTATAATGACTTGCGCTTTCCAATTGTAATATTGTCTATCTAGAAATATCTTTATATTTTTATAAGTTCTGACGCTTTGATTTCTAAGTTACTTCCTAAATTCTTAGATATCCCACTATAAACTCAAAAATGGTGTATTTTGGAGTTTTCTACATTTAATACAATTTAACCAACAAAACCTAGTTCAAGTTTTTTTAAGCTTGTGCCTTTTAGAATTTCCTAAAATTCGGAAAAAAAGAATTTTACCTACAATATTCGCTCCACGGTTCAAAAATATTTCAAATGTGATATTTTTGAAAATTACTTCAACGATGTTGCTAAAACTGACATACGAAGTTGTCAAGTTTCTGAAAATATCTTGAAATCATATGAAAATATATTTAAATATGATGCACACTACAAATTTATTTAGGGTGTATTCAATCAGAATGTAACGTGTAATTAATGGAAGAACAATGGAAAAAGTTAATTAGCACATTTTTGATAATTTTTGAAAAATAAAATCACTCGAGAAAAACTTTCAAAATACCTGCAACAACCGAATATTCATTTTAAAGAATTTCGATTTGGAGAAATTCGAAAGTGCCAATCAACCGCGAGGACAGCAAAACGCGAAGAAATCAAATTCGTCTCAACCAAACAACCCAACTTTTCATATCTCTCAGATATGCCAAATTCGACATGTACAATCGATTTTCATACTGCATTAACCCAAAATTTGCATACACTGACTAACGCGAAAACGTGCCGGCATTATGGAGTTCCTACTTACTTACAGCGAGTCTAGCAAACGTCGAAATAATCTCACAAGCAGATCCCTCATAACTAACCTTACAGCGTTCGGACATTGCGGAGAAATGTAACCTACTAAAAAAAGGAAAAAGGTGGCGGCCGCCATTGTTAGTCGATTACGATTCGTATTACGGATAATTAACTTGCATAATTAGCCGTAAGAAAGAGAGAGAGAGAGGGAGATAAAGAGAAAGAGACTGTGGCGTGTAACTGATAATTTACTATGCGTAAAGCAAACGATCGGGAACAAGTGGGTTTGCTTTATTAATCATACGAGAGAAAGAGAGAGAGAGAGAGAGAGAGAGAGAGAGAGAGAGAGAGAGAGAGAGAGAGAAGGAAGTTGTAAAATTTGTGTTATTTTAAACTTATTCCTTAAAAGTACTGGCGAATTGTACAGAGTGTACAATTCCAGAGAGTAGGTCTTCAAAAATTTGACCCTAAGATGTGTTGGGATGACTCCAGAAACTGATAACAATTCAATTGTTGACTAATATCCACATAATTTACAATTACATCTGCTCAACTGGGTAAAGTGTAGAAGATGACAGAATTTTTTCAAGCAACCTATATGCAAAATATATTTGAATCTACCAAAATTCCATAGAATAAATCCATAACAATTCGAATGTCTCCACAAACTGATAGAATTTAAAGTTTTAAAAATATGATTAAACTCTATTAAAATTAGTTAAGAATTTAAAGTAAATTCCAACCCCGGGATGGATACTTCTTGTAATTGAGTAATTTTAATTCAAAACTGAGTAATCATAAATGGGTAAAATTATCTTCGACTTTGGTGAAAAACACCTAAATTGTCAGCTGAGATGTGCATATTTATGGTAGTTTCACACGTAGATTTCCGTCTCTCTAGTTATTATCATACTGAGTGTCTTCTTTTCACCAAAAAAATTTCAGTTTTCACGTTTTTTTTCAACTGAATTAGTGACGAAGCTACGATCTTCCCGTACTTCCGCTACATCGCCCTCCGTGGTCTTCCGCGCCCGACCGTAATTTATTAGAGCCTCAACGCAATTACCGATCTAATTAAGCGAAATAGTACCTCATATTCTGTATCTTGATCGACGTCCTCCCGTTACCGATCCTCCGCTGCTCGTCATGCACCCGCGCCACCCGTAACCTCGCCTCGTCCTCGCCGCTCCTCCTCCTCCTCGTCGCCTTCACCTTCTGCACTCGCCCGAGACGCAGCGACAGCATGATCCGGACGCGCACGTGCCTGATCACGTACTTCTCGCGCCTCAGCTTCGACGGGCTGCGCAGCACCGTCCACGGGACGAGCCTGCGCTGCGCGACGGCGGCGGGCCGCTCGTACGCTGGGTTCACGTACGCCGTCTGCGAGTGCTCCGAGCACTCCCAGATCGGCTCCTCGTGCAGGTTCGTCTTGTCGTGCAGCGCGTTGAAGATGGCGATGTCGGCGCCGAGGGAGCTGCGCGGAGCGGGCTGGGGCGAGGGCGGCTGCGCAGCAGCCGCATCCTCCTCGAAGGTTTCGTTCACGGTGAACTTGTCGTGCTTGCCGGGTTTCGCCTTCGGCTTCAGGCGGGACCAGAGCCTCCTGGCGGCGTCGCCCTTCTTCCGCTCGAGGAGGAGGCGTTCCTTGTAGACGGTCGGCAGGGCGAAGGGCGCCGCGGCGCTCCCGAGCGGTTTCTCCGGGAAACTGTCGCGGTAATCCCGGAAAACGTCCTCATCTTTTCCTTCCTCCTCCTCGTCGTCCTCTTCGCTCTTCTTACCCCCCAGCGATAACAACTCGTCGATGTCGGCGGAGGAGACCGAACTCGAGGCGGCGGACAGATGCTCGTAGCCGGCGCTGTGCACCCAGCCCTTGCTGATGGTCCACTCGGGGTGCCTCTCTGGGCTCCAGGACTTCCTCGAGCCGAACATCGCGCTGGCTGCTCTCCGGGTTGATTCACCTCGCGGACTGACGGGATCACACTCGGTGCGTGAGGACGGATGTCCATTGTTACACGTGATGTCGTCCGGTTTTAATAATACGGTACGTGTCTGCCTTTGTTAAGGGACGACAATGTGAGCGAGTGTGTGTGTGTGCGCACCGCAGTGATCATGAAAGAAAAGTTGCGACACCTTTCGCCGTTTTCCAATCTGGACCAATGACAGGCGATGTTATAGGGACTCGTTAGTCAATTCCAATGACTGGTCAAGGAAATCTCCCAAATTTCACGTCATATGACAAGCCAGGCGTGACCCATCGCGGGCCTCACTCGCGTGAAAATCTCCCTTCCACTTGTACATATAATTAGTCACCAATTACATCATTAGGGTCTTCTTCTTAGCGCGCCGTCTCTTTGGCGATCCAATTGGCCAATGTTGTCTTGGAAACTGCTGCTCTGAAAATATCATCTTCTAACCATATTCTTAGGTCCCTAAGTAACGAGTTTTGGCGTCTTCTCACCGAGATTTCCTTCCATGATCAACCTCAACATCTCATTATGTGACCTAAGTAGAGCGTTTTCCTCTCTTTATGCACATTTTAAATATAACTTACGACGTCCTAAAGAAGTTCTGATAAATGTAACTATTGACGTGGAGTTGAGGAGTTTCTAAGTTACTTACGACAATCGTAATTTTGTAAACAACGTTTTTAGAATTGCAGTCATCTTAAACCTTGTTTCAAAGGAAATTTTTGAAAAATTTACGGAGTTTGAAAAATATCTGTAGAAGTAGTTTTGAAGTTGTTATGCCAGGCAAGTTTCTTAGAAACTTATAACAATTGTAAAGACCTGAGCTGCAATTGTCTCAAGAACACACGACGTTTAGAGTAAGGGGTTCTGACTCATCTTTATAAAAATCCTACTTTTGAGTAAGTTGAGTTTGAATATCTGCTCACTTTCGAGTAATTTACTCAAACGTGAGTGGAACATTGACTCAATATAATGGGATAACTTAATTTGAGTAAAGTATACTCAGTGACTATATTACCTAGAGTATATATGTATACTCTATATTATGTGACATAGATAGAGCTATTTTTATTTTAATATACTTGAAATACATTCTTTGTTGGTTTAACTGTAAGATATACCAAAAAACATTATATTTCTTTAAATTTGTTATTAAAAATATCTTTTGAAAAAGGGGTTACTTTTTAGCTAATAAACATTTAGAATAACTTTGTTATTATTCATGGTACAAGCTTGTGGGTGGGTGCATTGGATAGCTGGAATCAAAACACACGTTCTCAAAAAAAAAAGAACCTTTTACGACCAATAGGAGCCGAGATAGCTTTTTTTTAAAGAAATCATATCGCCATTGTTAATAAACGTTTACAAGTCCTATGTTTGTTATTATGCAAGTATTACACGTTCCAACGAAGTTATTGAAGATAAAAGATAACCGACCTGTAATTATTTAAGCAATAAGGACGGGGAAAGGAGTTCTTGATAATCACGCACCAATCAAAAAAAGAAGATCCATTATGGTTTGTTCACTTTGGATGTAATTGAAGGAAAAAAATAAACCCGTTGAAAGAATCTTCTCCTTCTTCATCATCATCATCGTCATCATGGTCACATCCGGTTATAACTGACACAATTATTATCGTAAAACAGATTAATATGTTTAAAATTGGGTTTTAATTGCTTCATCTTGCCTCAGTGTAAACCGTCTTAACCAGTTTTACATTACGGCTACAGCTAATGCACATCAACATCCACAGTGTCCAGCCAAGAAGAAATAGTTAGGTACTTAAAATAAAGTCAACCAATAAAGTACGAACGACATCATCGAATTTATGAATTAAATGGTACCTACTTGGCGATCGCGTGTAACGAAGAGAAAGGAAGTCAGTCAAAGATTGGAAAAAACAAAAAGCAGATGGGAAGGTCAAGTGGAAGATGGCATTAACGGAATGAAAGTAGAACAATGGAGAAACATATCCAACCAAGACCGAAAGGAATGGAGGAAAAATGAAAAGAGGAGTCCGATAATGGATTTGGATCATCCAATGTGGATAATTTAAGCTCATTATGGAGCTGATGGATCAGATCGGTATATGTAATGAAAACTGGATTTTATAACGATATAATGGAACAAATACGCAAACTTTAAATTTGAGAGTACATTTACCACGAAGTTGCCAATGTAGGAAAATGTGACATTTAACTTACAGCCTTGTGTTATGACGTTTGTAATTGTTGATGTGAAGTTGAAGAGTTTGAGTATCTTTTGACATTTTTAATAATAATGTAGTTATCTTAAATCAGATCTAATGTTCCAAAGGATGTTTTAAAAGAATTTATGAAGATGACAATGTTCTAATTCCAAAATTGTCTTGACACCAAAGACAGTTAAGGAAGTTGTAAGAAAATTAAAACATTTTTAATTGCCTCTTTACAACGTTACTTAGAGACTTTTTTAAATAAGTTCTAACGTAATTAAAGAATTTTTTCAAACATTTAGAATAACTGTTAACATCTTCAAAGTAATTAATTATCTTGAAGAAATCGCGACGTTTGAAATAAGAAGTTATTAGGTATTTTTCGAAAGAAGCTAGGCTACTTGTTACAAATTGTAACGTTCTTGAGACATTTTTAAGAACATGTAAAGTATATTAAGATAAATATGTCAGTTAAAATGTAACATAATGTTCTAAAGAAGTTCCAACATTTAGCAGTTTCTAAGAAACATTTAACATTGTAATGAACTGATTTAAGGGAGTTGTAGTTGATGTGGAGTTGAGGAGTTCCTAAGTTACTCATGACAACTATAATTTGTCGACATTTTTAATGAATTGAAGTCCCATTAAATCAGACTTGATAGTTTAAAGATAGTTGAGGAGTTTTTAAAGGTTGTAATGAACTGCACATTACTTAGAGTACTTAACACAAATTTCGAAGAATTACTAATGAAGGTTTTTGAAGTTACATTGGCGCATAGTAATGTAAAGGAGTTCCTATTAACTATGAAAATCACAACTTTAGCTTTTAAACAATTAGAATAACTTTTTTTAATTTTTTATTTTACTAGAATGATTTTTAAATATTTGAGAAGTTGGCACTTTTACCTTTCATTTAAAAAAATTGTCCTAAGTTAATTTAGGGCAAAGTTAGCAATTTTTTTTAAAAATTCACAGCTAATTTGTTTATAATAATTAAGAAACCTAACTAACGCAATTTTAAAGATAAAGAGTTAAACTACTTGTTAAAAAAAGGTAGAAAGTACTGAACTTCAACATCAACTTTGGTGAAGCTTCAAATGTGAAGACGAGCTGGGGAAAGTTGAAATCTGCGAGGTCAAAAAATGAAAAGGTAACTTCAAATCGAAGCAGAAAGTAAATAATAGATATCTCTGGCAATTATCAACGGATTTTGACGAATCATTTTTTAATTTGGGGTACCTCTTCGAGTGCAATACAATTATGCAACTTGTTAATTAATTACCTTTATGAATAAACAAAGTAATTTGTTTAAACATTTTTACAATTTTTTTTAATATTTTCAATAATTGCGAATAGTATTATTACTAACGGAAAACATAGAAATGACTTGCCAAAATAACAATATTGCTATGTAAATAAAGTAATTTGTTTAAACATTTTTATAATAGTTATTTATGGTACTAGTGTGTTATGTTGAAAATAAGTCACGCGAGAAGATTTATACCACGAGGCCGTCAGACCGAGTGGTATAAATTCATAAGTGACTTAGGCAACATAACACGCGAGTGGCATACAATGTTTTATCCAACAAGTGGAAGCACTCGTTTTTATGAGATAATAATTATAGACTATAAAAATCACAACTTTAGCTTATAAACAATTAGAATAACTTTTTTTAATTTTTAATTTTCTAGAATGATTGTTAAATATTTGAGATGTTGGCACTTTTACCTTTCTTTTAAAAAATAATGTCCTAAGTCAATTTAGGGCAAAATCAGCAATTTTTTTTTATATTTCACAGTTAATTTGTTTATAATAATTAGGAAACCTAACTAACGTCGGCTTAAAGATAAAGAGTTAAGCTGTTCGTTAACAAAATTTGGAAAGTACTGAACTTCAACATCGACTTTGGTGAAGCTTCAAATGTGAAGACGAACTGGGGAAACTTGAAATCTGCGAGCTCAAAAAATGAAAAGGTAACTTCAAATCTAAGCAGAAAGTAATTAATAAATATCTCTGGCAATTATCAACGGATTTTGATGATTCATTTTTTAATTTGGGGTACCTCTTCGAGTGCAATACAATTATGCAACTTGTTAATTAATCACCTTTATGAATAAACAAAGTAATTTGTTTAAACATTTTTACAATTTTTTTTAATATCTTCAATAATTGCGAATAGTATTATTACTAACGGAAAACAGAAATGACTTGCCAAAATAACAATATTGCTGTATAAATAAAGTAATTTGTTTGAACATTTTTATGTTATTTATGGTACTAGTGTGTTATGTTGAAAATAAGTCACGCGGGAAGATTTATACCACGAGGCCGTCAGGCCGAATGGTATAAATTCTCAAGTGACTTAGACAACATAACACGCGAGTGGCATACAATGTTTTATCCAACAAGTGGAAGAACTCGTTTTTTATGAGATAATAATTATGGACTATAAAAATCACAACTTTAGCTTATAAATAATTAGAATAACTTTTTTTAATTTTTTATTTTCTAGAATGATTTTTAAATATTTGAGAAATTGGCACTTTTACCTTTCATTTAAAAAAAATTGTCCTAAGTCAATTTAGGGCAAAGTTAGCAATTTTTTTTAAAAATTCACAGCTAATTTGTTTATAATAATTAAGAAACCTAACTAACGTTGGCTTAAAGATGAAGAGTTAAGCTGTTTGTTAACAAAATTTGGAAAGTACTGAACTTCAACATCGACTTTGGTGAAGCTTCAAATGTGAAGACGAGCTGGGGAAAGTTGAAATCTGCGAGGTCAAAAAATGAAAAGGTAACTTCAAATCGAAGCAGAAAGTAAATAATAGATATCTCTGGCAATTATCAACGGATTTTGACGAATCATTTTTTAATTTGGGGTACCTCTTCGAGTGCAATACAATTATGCAACTTGTTAATTAATTACCTTTATGAATAAACAAAGTAATTTGTTTAAACATTTTTACAATTTTTTTTAATATTTTCAATAATTGCGAATAGTATTATTACTAACGGAAAACATAGAAATGACTTGCCAAAATAACAATATTGCTATGTAAATAAAGTAATTTGTTTAAACATTTTTATAATAGTTATTTATGGTACTAGTGTGTTATGTTGAAAATAAGTCACGCGAGAAGATTTATACCACGAGGCCGTCAGACCGAGTGGTATAAATTCATAAGTGACTTAGGCAACATAACACGCGAGTGGCATACAATGTTTTATCCAACAAGTGGAAGCACTCGTTTTTATGAGATAATAATTATAGACTATAAAAATCACAACTTTAGCTTATAAACAATTAGAATAACTTTTTTAATTTTTTTATTTTCTAGAATGATTTTTAAATATTTGAGAAGTTGGCACTTTTATACTTTAACCACTAACAATTGGAACACTTAATAAAATCTGAATTTACCGAGGGCATTCGAAAAGAGCCCGTTGTCTTTATCCAAACCATGGGATTTATCTTTGTGCATATTCAGAAACGCCCTGGTATTTTTAAAAATGCAGGTGTTCAGTTGCCCAAGTGAAATCATATATGTGAATGTATGGATATGTACAGATAAAGAACTAGAGGGTCCATTGGACCGCAAATTCTTTTTTACTGCGGCGGCATTTTGTTTGTTTCTTCATCTTCTTCTGAAGTGCAGGTGTACAGTCGATCAGTGAAATCGTGTACGAGGAAGTAAGCGAGACTCTACTGATACTGGATACGGATCCACTGGACCATAACACAGCGAACACGTGTGCTTTCCTTGTGATCTCTTCTTCCGCAATTATTATACTCGAGCAGTGGTGTGTGAATGTGTGTGCCATTTGTTTGTGCGATTTGGAAGTGAATTGGTTGTTAGAGTTATTATCCGTAATGATACGCCCATGGAGGACAAAGCGGCATCGCTCTTCACTACTTAAAAAGCCATTAAGTGTTTTTATGGCCGTTCCAACTCGGACTGGACAAAGTATACCTTTCATTTAAAAAAATTGTCTTAAGTCAATTTAGGGCAAAGTTAGCAATTTTTTTTAAATTCACAGCTAATTTGTTTATAATAATTAAGAAACCTAACTAACATCGGCTTAAAGATAAAGAGTTAAGCTGTTTGTTAACAAAATTTGGAAAGTACTGAACTTCAACATCGACTTTGGTGAAGCTTCAAATGTGAAGACGAACTGGGGAAACTTGAAATCTGCGAGCTCAAAAAATGAAAAGTTAACTTCAAATCGAAGCAGAAAGTAAATAATAGATATCTCTGGCAATTATCAACGGATTTTGATGATTCTTTTTTTAATTTGGGGTACCTCTTCGAGTGCAATTCAATTATGCAACTTGTTAATTAATTACCTTTATGAATAAACAAAGTAATTTGTTTAAACATTTTTACAATTTTTTTTAATATTTTCAATAATTGCGAATAGTATTATTACTAACGGAAAACATAGAAATGACTTGCCAAAATAACAATATTGCTATGTAAATAAAGTAATTTGTTTAAACATTTTTATAATAGTTATTTATGGTACTAGTGTGTTATGTTGAAAATAAGTCACGCGAGAAGATTTATACCACGAGGCCGTCAGACCGAGTGGTATAAATTCATAAGTGACTTAGGCAACATAACACGCGAGTGGCATACAATGTTTTATCCAACAAGTGGAAGCACTCGTTTTTATGAGATAATAATTATAGACTATAAAAATCACAACTTTAGCTTATAAACAATTAGAATAACTTTTTTTAATTTTTAATTTTCTAGAATGATTGTTAAATATTTGAGATGTTGGCACTTTTACCTTTCTTTTAAAAAATAATGTCCTAAGTCAATTTAGGGCAAAGTCAGCAATTTTTTTTTAAATTTCACAGCTAATTTGTTTATAATAATTAAGAAACCTAACTAACGTCGGCTTAAAGATAAAGAGTTAAGCTGTTTGTTAACAAAATTTGGAAAGTACTGAACTTCAACATCGACTTTGGTGAAGCTTCAAGTGTGAAGACGAACTGGGGAAACTTGAAATCTGCGAGCTCAAAAAATGAAAAGGTAACTTCAAATCGAAGCAGAAAGTAAATAACATATCTCTGGCAATTATCAACGGATTTTGATGATTCTTTTTTTAATTGGGGGTACCTCTTCGAGTGCAATTCAATTATGCAACTTGTTAATTAATTACCTTTATGAATAAACGAAGTAGTTTGTTTAAACCTTTTTAAAATTTTTTTTTAATATTTTCAATAATTGCGAATAGTATTATTACTAACGGAAAACATAGAAATGACTTGCCAAAATAACAATATTGCTGTATAAATAAAGTACTTTGTTTAAACATTTTTATAATAGTTATTTATGGTACTAGTGTGTTATGTTGAAAATAAGTCACGCGGGAAGATTTATACCACGAGGCCGTCTGGCCGAATGGTATAAATTCTCAAGTGACTTAGGTAACATAACACGTGAGTGGCATACAATGTTTTATCCAACAAGTGGAAGCACTCGTTTTTTATGAGATAATAATTATAGACTATAAAAATCACAACTTTAGCTTATAAACAATTAGAATAACTTTTTTTAATTTTTTTATTTTCTAGAATGATTTTTAAATATTTGAGAAGTTGGCATTTTTACCTTTCATCGTTCATTTAAAAAAATTGTCCTAAGTCAATTTAGGGCAAAGTTAGCAATTTTTTTTAAAAATTCACAGCTAATTTGTTTATAACAATTAAGAAACCTAACTAACGTTGGCTTAAATATAAAGAGTTAAGCTGTTCGTTAACAAAATTTGGAAAGTACTGAACTTCAACATCGACTTTGGTGAAGCTTCAAATGTGAAGACGAACTGGGGAAACTTGAAATCTGCGAGCTCAAAAAATGAAAAGGTAACTTCAAATCGAAGCAGAAAGTAAATAACAGATATCTCTGGCAATTATCAACGGATTTTGATGATTCTTTTTTTAATTTGGGGTACTTCTTCGAGTGCAATACAATTATGCGACTTGTTAATTAATTATCTTGATGAATAAACAAAGTAATTTGTTTAAACATTTTTACATTTTTTTTTTAATATTTTCAATAATTGCGAATAGTATTATTACTAAGGGAAAACATAGAAATGACTTGCCATAATAACAATATTGCTGTATAAATAAAGTAATTTGTTTAAACATTTTTATAATAGTTATTTATGGTACTAGTGTGTTATGTTGAAAATAAGTCACGCGAGAAGATTTATACCACGAGGCCGTCAGGCCGAGTTATGGCCTGAGTGAGTTATGGATTATAACACACTAGTGTGTTATTTGATAAAATAATGACAGTCATAACTGTCATGTGTTGAATAAAAATAATTTTTTTGTTTGCCTATGTATTAGTAAAAGTATTCCGAGGTTTATGTAAAACCAAAAATGCATATTATTGTTAAAAAACTAAAGTACTATAACTTGATGCATACATATGCAGATCTAGGACGAAGATATGACGCCTGAATCGTTGTACAAAATATGTATATTGCAAGTGCATGCACCTTCTGATGAAACGGTAAGTGAATTCTTACAAGTGATCGCAAACGTTAAAATAACGCTGTCCCGTTAGAAAGGTGTGCGTGTAAAACGATCGAAATATCGCCGTACATTTAATAATTACACTCAGTTAGGACTTTCGTCTTCTGAAGGAGAGCGATCCGCCTTTCTTCGCCTCCGGCCGTACTTTTCTCTCTCTCCCTCTCTTTGATCGCACCTAGTACCTACCATACGTACCAATGCGACGATATTATATACTTTATCTTTCTCCCGTATAACTAACGCACCTCGATCCGATACGAGAAAACCGGAGAGAGAGAGAGAGAGAGAGAGAGAGAGAGAGAGAGAGAGAGAGAGAGAGAGAGAGAGAGAGAGAGAGAGAGAGAGAGAGAGAGATTTAATTGCGGTTAATGGTAGGATTTCACTCTTGATTTTCCAAAGCGGCGCAATTACGATACGTTTAAAGAGAGTTTAGAAAATAGAAATCGACACCCGGATTCCGGAAAAATAGTTATTTTCTTGGGATGGTATTGAGAAACTTCGTGTTTGTAATGATAATACGATTTATATGCAGAGATCTGTCTGGAAATTCGATTTCGAGTTAAGAGTGCAGTTCTGCCATGAGTTCTGCCACGACCTGTCGAGGTTTTTCCGTTACACTAAAAAGAGACAAAAATTGGATGAAATGTATTACACTTGCCGTTGCAAGAATCCGGTCAGAAGAGCATTTAATCACCGACAATTAACTCTACACGTATTCCACCTGTCTCATTAAGAAAAACATAAAACTACCTCTATCGACCTCAAGTCCTATCCACGAAATCCAATTAAAATCCAATTAACTACAAGAAATTGCATAAAATAAGAGACTGACCTGTTCCAACGCGTCCGCAGGGCAGATCCGGATTTTCCGCAAAACTAATTACCGAATTCACTTTTCCGCACAGACGGACGGACACACACTTCTCTTCGCGGGGAAGCTTCCGCGATAAGAATGACGGGAGAGTGCGGACACGTGAGAGATGAGAGATCTCCTTGTGAGCGGAAGGAGTGGAGAGGATCTCGCCAGGACCGGCTTGAGCACAGCGTCAAGTTGTCGCGGAAACTTAAACGGCGTTAAAGTACCTATGAAACCAATGTCAAATTACGATTTAATTTGGAAATAATGTTACCATCCCCTCTCTCAAATATCTTACGTCATTACTTTTTTTTTCACAAAGTGGTGACCGATTGAAAATATATTCATTTTTTCGACAGTTTCTTTTTTGTTTCCAAACAGTTTAAAAAATTATTTTATACGATCATTTATATTATTCATCATAATTTTTTAGTCGAAATCGTAACATAACCTTTTATTACTGCACTCGCCGAAATTACATAGCTAATCAAACCCTTAGAATACAAGAATTAATGACCTTATTGTTATTGTAATAGTAATAAGCAACGGTATGCACAGTAAATATTCAGTTAACTTTATAAATGATAGTCGGCAATACCGTTAACGTCCAGCGGTGTGCTGCCGCCGTCTCTCTTTCAGCCGGACGCTCCGGCCGATGAAGTGGAAGGGAGATAGACGCGTCAGAAGCGAAACGCTGAGGCCGACCTTACCTCTCTATCACTCTCGCATAGTTCACATTGGTTGTGTGGTGCCGGTCTCTCTTTCACTCGGACGCTGTAGTGGAAGAGAGATAGATGCGTCGCAAGCCAAACGCTAAGGTCGATCTTCATGTTCTCGCTCTCGCTTCCACGCATGGGTCTGGCGTAACGTTACAATATTTTCTGGTATGTGGTATGCTCATCGATTTATAAAACGTTATCACGTCAAAAATAGTAAAAAACAAGCTAAAAAACGGCTACGTACAACGATAACTACATTCATACAGATTGTGATAGTTTTAATCTTTTTTTGTTCAGATTACCGGTTTTTGAAAAAGTCGAAAAACCATGGTAGGGGATGTTTTTTTTCAGGCTCTACCTACGGTATCGGTTATATTGTTAAAACTAATAAATATTTTTCAATAAAAATTTGTGGAAACGTTATTGGATACGTACTTAATAAAATTTAAAAAAAAAAGATCAATAAATTCCGTCATCTACCAGGTCAAAAAAATTCTTGAAAATCACTAATTTTTTCAGCCGTCACAGTGGCTATCCCCCTTAATGATGGCTCTTGTTTATTACAATACAGCTTTATGATCAGTATAATCACTATAACAAATGGCTAAAACATTAATATGTTACCCACAAAATTATCTTCTGCGCAGAATCGCGATTCAAGCGGTCCTAAACCACTTGAAAGGGTAATAAACCGGCAAGAGCCGGTCCTGATCGGGCCAATGTCAACGTCGTTAAAAACGCAAGAAACCACTCGGAGAGATTACTTTCTTTCATCGGCGAGAGATGCGAGGAGAAGGAACATTGACATTGCCTCGCTCTCTCAGTAGGTTAGACGAAGTAGGCCAAGCAATAGAGCTAAACAAGAATGCATTTTCACACTAAAATTTGTACGGTCAAAACTACTATCGTTTAAAAGACAGTAGTTCATAGATGGAAATTTACCTGTTTGCCCCAGTGAAATCGGTGTTAGGATTATTATGAACTAATTAAAATGGAAAAAATGTATTTTTTTTTAGTTTTTTGCGAATATTGCCAAAGGTAATAAAGAGATCGTTATAGGAGCAATAGGACTTTTGTAGGGAATTAAAAAAGCTACACTATGGTTTTTAGTACAACCCGATCGGACCATTTTTCACCGAGCAATCCGGAAAAACCTCCAAAAATTCACCCTTTTTTAAAAAATTCATAATTTCGACAAATTCGCAGCTGGAAAAACTATCTTGCAGAAAATGATAGATAGTAACGTGTAACTTAAGTGTGCTGAAGATGGTCTCGGTCTAATGGGTAGTTTTTGCACAACCGCGTTATAAACAATTTTCGCTCTTTTTTTGGAAAATGCGAGAATTTATGGAAAATTAATTTTTCTTACTTCTGCAAGAGGCATCTTCAATTAGAAATCAAAATCTTTAAAACATATATCTTGGATTTTCAAACATAGTACATAATAATAATAACAATAATATTGTCACGGTCTTACAAGCCCAGGTTCCAGATGGATGCTCTATGTATAATAGGTAATAAAACATATGAGACATTGCCACATATATTTTATAGAACTGCTAGACAATGAAATTCAATTTTTAGCAACACTGTACGTCTCTGCCAAAATGAAATAAGTGAGGTAACATTAATAGTGTATGTTGGCACAAAGATTATTATTGAAATAGAGAAGTATCTAAAGTAAAGATAGGACCTTAAAATCTGTGAGGTGGTATTATGGATACCACTGGTCGACTGATTTAGTTCGGGTAACCGCTGATATGTGCGCAGTCTCACACTTATCAGACGCGATAAACAAAAATGCATGCATTTTTTAAAGTTTTTTGCGAATATTGTGAAAGGTAATAAAGGGAACGCTATACGTTCCATAGGACTTTTGTAGAGAATTAAAAAACCTACAAATCGGTTTTTTGTACAATCCGATCGGACCACTTTTCAACGAAAGAAAATCCAAAAAAAAAACCTTCAAAAATTGATTTTTCTTTAGAAATTCATAATTTCGACAAATTTGATGCTGGAAAACCTATCTTGCGGGAAATAATAGATAATTGTATGTAATTTAAGTATGCGAAAGTTGGCATCTGTCTGATAAGTAGTTTGTGCACAATCGCGTTATAAACAAGCAAAATACGCGAATTTATGGAAAATCAATTTTCTATGTTCCGGCACTAAAATGACAGCTATTCTAGCACTAAAATGACCGAAAACAATGCTTTAATGAGGCTTATTAAAGCATTGTTTTTGGTAATTTTTGTTGTTGGGTTAGTAACAAGATATTCAGGTAGCAAATTCCTTACTGCGTTTGAAGCCACTTCTTGTAGCTCCGGTGGAGTTAAAGAAACACCCTCTTGTACTTGATGCGATTCGGATTCTTGAGACATGACCTCAAATCCATTAATTAAATTTGAAAATGGTGTGATAATTGACAGATGTCTAGGAAACAGCAGTAATACCAACTTAAATGTCACAATAAAAAAAATTCCCCAAACGAGAAATTTTTATGAAATGGAAGCCGGCACATAGAAAATGTTATAAAGTACTCGTTGCAGAAGACATTCCTATGACGTCTTCTGCAACTTGTACTTTAAACTGCTATTTCCCGATTCTGCAAGCGGCATTTTAAAGTAGAAATCAGAATGTTAAGCACGTACGTCTTGGATTTTCATATAGAAAATGGGAAATGCAGCAAAATCTCTATTGATAGGCCTGAAAAACGTTACAAAACTTTTTTTATACATTATATCTAATGTAGAATAGGTACTCAAAATTTTATAAAAATTCTTGGAGCAAATTTCGGGAAGAATTAAAAAAATTGAAGAATGATACAAAGTGCCTTTCACAGAAGATTTTGCAAAAAAAACGATAGAAAAGTTTATTTTATACTAATATATATTCTAAATTTAAAATAAATTCTTGTAGCAAATTTTGAAAAAAAATTCAAAAACCGAAAAACCACAAGTATGAAGTGCTCTTCACAGAAGATTTAGCCGAAAACGTTACAAACCTTTTTATACATATTTAATTGCACAATAAATTTTCAAAGTTTAAAAAGAATTCTTGGAAAGAATTCCGAGTATGATACAAAAACCCAAAAATCGACAAGTATAAAGCATCCTTCACAGAAGATTTAGCCAAAAACGTTAGAAAACTTTTTCATACGTATTCAATACTAGAATAAATATTCAAAGTTTAAAAAAAAATCGTGTAGTGGATTTCGAAAAAAGTTGAAAAAACCGAAAATTGACAAGTATAAAGTGCCCTTCACAGAAGATTTAGACTAAATCGTTAAAAAACTTTTTTATACCTATTTAATCGTACAATAAATATTCAAAGTTTCAAAAAAATTCTTGTAGCGAATTTCGAGAAAAATTCAAAAAACCGAAAAATGACAGGAGTAAACTACCCTTTTATCCTGGCCGATTTTAGTGAAAAGCTTTTTTCACGTCCCGGTATGGTGCAAAGTGTAAATACAAAATTTTGACCGTTTGTGTTTTTTGTTTTTGAGAAAATCCTACCACAGACATACATATACACATACACACACAGACGGTTTTCCAAAAACATGTTTTTTGGACTCAGGGGACCTCAAAACGTTCAGAAATGCTAATAACTCAATTTCGAAAAATCGACCCGATTACAATACTCTCTCATATATGAGTACCTCATATGAGAAAGTAAAAATATCTAATTTGATTCGCCTAAAAGACTTACTCGGCGAGCGAATCGGCGACGCCCAACTTCTCGTCGCCCTTCTCGAACAGGAACCAGTTCGACGTCTCGAACAGGTACTGCAGCACCTCCGTCTCGGGCGTCGCGACGCCGTCCTTGCTAAAAGCGAACCAATCGCCGGACCTACGAGCGTACTTGACGTACTTAGCGCTGTATTTCACCCTCTTGTCCATCGCCGTCGACTGATGACACTTTTTCGTCTTTCAGATGTAATAATAACATCATTACGAAATCGGTGGATATTTATTCGTGTTGAGGTTGCCGTCGGGAATCGTATTGTGCCGCAATCGATAATTCCGCTTAATAAGTAGTTCCGATAAGGACGATGTTTTAAATATACGGCCTAGTAACGTTTACAATTACGTGTCTTTCCTAGTGAAAATAATACACGTAATTAATAAACTCTAAAATATACGTCAAGAGCTAACGACGAAAAATTGGTAAAAATTGGATTTCATTGATGCACACCATCGAATTGAGATTTTTTTTATTACCTACTTCAATTGAAAATTGGAGCAATTTGTGATTTTCACTTTTGGATAAAAACGTACTGTAACGTTTATTCTAATTTATTTTTACAGTTCTTAACACTACATAACTTATTTAGTCTATCCCCTAACTAATTAATTTATGTCAAACACTTAACGCGCTAACTTATTTGTACACTTATCGCACTTTTTCACTCACGACGGCTTCTGGTCTTCGACCGCACACCCGTAATTATATAGGTATCTTTAATAACGTCTTTCCAGAAAGGACCAGAATATTCTTTCTCTAATTGGACGTTTCCCTATTATTCGAGAAGAGTTTTTATGGCCCCCCTTTGAACTGCGCCGCCTGCGGCAGATAAGAAGCACGCTTCACGCCGATGTTTACATTTCGCGTCACAATACCATACCACACACAGATATCTTTTTTAAAAACATGTTTTTTTGGACTCGGAGGACCTTAAGGTGTCTAGAAATTCTAATAAGTAACTCAAATTCGGAAAATGGACCCGATTACAATACTTCTCATATATAAATGACTCATATGAGAAAATAAAGCCTAAAAGCACCGTGTAATGTAGAGTTTTTAATTCTTGAAAATGTTATATTTTTTAGAATCTATATAGAGGGATTATAGCGTTACGGATTTGGCACATTTTATAACCCACATAACATGAAAGTTTTTAAAAACAGCTTTCATCGAAATATTTTCAAATGCTCTCTAAAAACAGTTTGAAGACATTTTGAAAACAAGTAATGAAGACTCCCATTGAAAGATGTATGATTTTTTCCCCAAATTTTAAAGTTTTCATGAAACATTTCAAAAAACTTTGTTAACTTGCGTGGAAAGTTTTTAAGAAGACTTTTAGCAAAAAATCCAAGCAATCTCTTTATTTGCTTGAAGCAAAGTTGTCTGCAAGGTAATTTTAAATTTTTTTTGAAAACTTATTGGCAGCATTTTGTACAGAAACTGTATTTTCAACAGAAGAAAATTTGGAACCTTAATAAACTCACCAAAAAGTTTTTAGAAATCTTTCAGCAATCTTGTCAGAAAAGTATTTGTACAAACCATTTGTAAACTTTCTTTGAAAGTTTTCAAGAGCTTATTTGTCGCGGTCATTTGCTCTTTTCAGCGAGCTTTCATTAAACTTTAACTACTCCCATTGAACACTTCCTGAAAGTTTTTTAAAAACTTTCATGCTATGTGGAAAGTACCGTACCCATTTGAGTCAAGAAAAGACCTAGAAACCAAGGTCTTCAATTATCTAGTAGAATATGGAAAAACTAGGCAGATTCGAGAATTATGACACAACTCACATATAACCCGATAGTTATTTCGAAAACGTACTAAAGTACATTGAAACGGCCAATTCATGGATCAATTGGCACAATCTATACTCTGTTCAAAACAAATCCCGATGCACGTCATTTTGATGACGTCAGAATCATCCAATACTACCAACTTAATATAGTCACAGGACCTCGCAATTTATGTGTTCCGTGTATATTTTAGGTTGACAATCTATCTATTATCATCTCATCCTTTGTATTGTATTTGTATTGATTGTACTAGATCATCATCTAGTACAATCTAGTGTCTAGAAATTGACCAAAATATTAGTTTCGTGGACATATGCCATGTAATAGTTTCTGGGTAATTGATTCATACTATTTGACGTTTTAAACGTCAAACTTTGACTTTGATTTTGACAAATTTGACTGATTTAAAATTCAGGACGATTTGCAGCGGTTTTGCTTGATTAATGGTACAAATCCTGAAAAATTGACTGGAAGATGAATTAATATACAAAAAAGGTATGACGATTTTGGAAAGTGTAGGAACATAGAAATCTGTAAAATATAGAACTTACTATTTTCAGTTTCTTAGGTAAAACACTACAAGAAACTGGCAGGACGCAAATGTAAAATAAGGAGAAATAAAAAGAGCATGTAAAAGGTCTAGATGACATAGATTTAGAGGAACTAATAGAAGCTATTGAAACTACAAAACACAGAAAAGCAACAGGAAGAAATGGATCAACTCAGAATTGCTGAAATACGTAGGGGCCCTACTGCAACCGAGACTTCTCCACCTAGATAGCAAATACTGGAAAAACAATAGAATGCCAGAAGAATGGAAGAAAGCAAGAGTACTATCAATATTTAAAAAGGGCGATAATAACGATACTAACAACTATATAGGGGGACTCATCATATAAAATTTATCCCAAAATTTAAAACAATAGGCTGAAACCCAAAAAAGAGAACAAATAGATTTCAGAAAAAGACGATCAATGATACATGGAATATTCACACTGCAACAAGTGACTGAAAACCATGGAGAGTTTAATAGAGACACATGTCAGCTTTATAGATTTAGAAACAGCTTGCCTCAATAGAGGAAAATTATGGAACATCATGGAAAAACGGGGATATCCAAAACAATTAATAAGAGCGATAAGAAGTCCGTACCACAATACTAAAATACTAATTGACATGAACGAATAAGAAACATCAGAAATAATAACAAACACAGGTGTCAGACAAGGGTGTAGGTAGTGTTTTCCCAACAAGCAAGTAATTAGATTAGATCAAAGTACAGTTTTAGATTCCATCCTTCTTCCATTCTCAAACTGCACCAGATATGTACAGAGTGTATAACATCAAAATATCATCTACTAAGACCAAAGTAAAGGCTTTTTCAGGTAAACACCCTGTCAGATCTAAGATAGTTGTAAATAATCAAATATTAGAACAGGACACAGGTATCACCTTATAAATATCTAGGTTGCGATATATCATTTGATCGAAATAAAGAAATTGAAAGAAAACCCAATAAACTTGCATTTACGTGTGGAACAATATCTAGAACACTTGAACATACAAACAGGAAAGAAACAAACAAAATTTTATAAGACGATGGCTGTATCAATTCTGACTTACGGTAGCTATACCTGGACTATAACCAAGAAAGATGAAAATGGGTTGCAAAGTCTAGAAATGAAATTTTTTAAGAACATGGGTTAAGAATTGAAGATCTCTAGTATAAACGAAAGAATTATAGAAAATGGAAAGTGTATGTAGACAGAATGCAAGATGAAAGAACCCCAAAGTATTGAACTATAAATGTAGAGGCAGAAATATTGGTAGAGCAAGAAGAAATATTGATGCCGTAATAGGCAAAAGCGTAATAACTGATAAGGAGAATTTTCAGTTTTTGTAAAACAGTCATTATTATAATTTACGCACCCACCTCAGTGTAATCAGTAAGTGTAATCACCTCGTTATCTAATTGCTAACGGTCATGATTCCTTTGCTTCCCTTTTTTATTTTCTTGAATATGTACGACGTACGAAAAAATATTATTATCTTAGCGCTCGAACATGAATGAAAGTTTATTTGAACCTTTCAAAAATACAGTATCAACCTGTTCGGATTCGAAAAATTTCAAAGGCTTCGCAGGCTGATCGCCACTCTCATACCAACTTCAACTTTTCCCTCACCTCTCCTCGTCCTCTCGGGCGCTCCTCCTGCATCGGCACGGGTCCGCCTCGAAGACGAACTCGGAGCACATCGAATCCTCCGCGACGCTCGTCGAGAAAGTTTCGGTCTCCAGGAGGCCATCCTCAGGCACGAATCGGATCCCCTTCGACAGCGAGAGACCCCCGAGATCCCTCCGCGACCTGCCGGCCGTCAAGTACCGCCTGAGGTACTTCAATATGCACATCGCACCGCGTTCATCGAGATCTGTGCAGAAAGTGTGAAACGTAAATCGCCGTCGTAATTTTCTACGAAGACCTGTTACGAACTGTCACAAAAGCGATTTTTAAATGTAAACCGAGACATTATTCACGCTCGGAATGTCTTGGATTTGTCACGAACGCGCGGTTTCGGCGAAAAATCCATTAGGCGACCGGGCATGCCTGGAAGAAGAAAACAGGAAGTTACTAGAAAGCTTCCTTAAAAAAGCGTAAGTTACGAATCTACACGGGGGTAAACGTGAGGTAGCTTTAATTCTCTTTTTTATTCAGACCAAATAATTTACATGTTAATATACCAGTATATCACTAAAAATTTAATTACGAAACATAATATCGAGTAACGTTCTTTCGAGTTTCATAGACTGTTGAAGGAAAGAAAAACGCCGAACCATTCTCAACAAATCTGTTAAATACATTAACCCTCCAGTTTCGTCTTACTCAGAAACAAGTGCTTTCATTTACTACTGAAACAGATTCCAATACCTTACAAAACTGGAGACTTAACAACAAAACATTTACCTGCTCCCTACCTAAAAACGAATTAAAAATAAAGAACAAATAATAATAAAATTGTTAATATAATTACATTATATGCTAAATCTTCACACAATCTTCTTTTTTTTTTAATTTGTACAACTTGAAAACATGATAGTACGAAATACTACATATATGTACACATTGCTAGAATTCTTTATCAAAAATTACTGAACACCTCAAAACACTATTTCCATATCCGAATTACGCGTCGAAATCAATATATTACTTTTGTCGTATACGCCAACGAAATCATGACTACAAACATCAGTTATCAGAGTTGACAACACCCCTACAACCAACCGGGATCAGATCAGAGGGGGAAAAGCATAATTTAAATAAAGTAAAGGTAAAATGATGAAAGTTGCTTGTAGTAAGAAGATGTAGGTATAATTTGAAAGCCTCACGATGCAATAAACCAGGGCTACGGGTGGAGGAGAGGCATCCGCCCCTCCACATAATCCCCCGGTACAAATGGCTTCAGGTATAACAAGCAAGATCAGAACCAAGAAGATGGGAAAAGCGTAATTTAAATAAAGTAAAGGTAAAAAGATTAAAGTTGCCTGTAGTAAAAAGGAGCACATTCCGAAAGCCTCAAGATGCAAGAACCCAGGGCTACGGGTGGACGAAAGGCAACCGCCCCTCCACATAATCCCTCGGTACATACAAGCGGATCTCTATCGTCGTAGTCTCCAGTCACGACTTCCTCCGTATACAAAAATGGGATTCTTTTATCACAGACTAAACAGTGAATCAAGCAAAGAACAATAAATTTACATACATATTGTATTATTACGTATTTCATTTGTAAGAAACGTTAAGGCTAGCGAATGGGACACTCCCGCCTCACATGAACCTCGCCCTCTTCGACTGCGTCGGGCTGCCCATTATGACGTCCGACGGGCTGGCCGGCCTCTTCGTGTGACGGGCCATCTCGCCCGTTATGAACGCGCACAGTTCCGAGCCGGGCGTCGCTATCAGCGCCTCCCTGAACGTGTGCAAGTTGTTGTCGAGCGACGGGTGCACTTCTCCGGGCGGCGGCGATATGTTCCGGTCCCTCGGCGACAACCTGAAATTTATGTGGAAATTGAGGTATAACTCACTATGATGTTCATGGCATCAAAGACATAATTTAATTATTTTACTCACTTAACTAATAGACTAAGTGAATAATGACTAAAGACCGGACATTCAGGCAAATGCCTGGTGCCTGCCTTTTTGATGATTTTTCTCAATTCTGCCTTTTTTCAAAACACAGCGCCTTTTTCGAAAAAAGTTTGCCTTTCCAAGTATTTTTAAAAGAATCTTAAGATAAATACACTAGAATCCAAAGTGTGTAAAGTTATTAGCACCTCAGTTAGAAGTGATCAAATCTTCGAAAATCCAGGGTTGAATTAAAAATGGCATTCTCGGTCCGAAGAGCGTTCACGTAAAATACCGTTTATGACTAATTATTCCTGTGTTTTTGTTGGTTATTCCAGTCACCTCACAATACAGCTTAAATCTCTAATGCTAGTGAGCACCCCTGTTTTAAGGTAAGTCTAAGTTCTTCGCTGAAAAAGACCTATTTATAGGTACTTATCACAGATTTCTTAAGTACGACAGCAGTTTAACGAGGTAGATGACATGTTGGTAAATATAGGGCCGTATTTATAGTTCTAAACTCAAGTTCGACTTGGGTAAGAACGTCTCAAGCATAAGCTTTTGCTTATAATTTGTTTTGTTTTATAGTCATATGTTCGACAAAACTCGGGTGAGACTGTCACAATTGGTATGTTTCCATAGTTTACAGCAACCCCTGTCAAAAAGGATAGAGGTGAAAGACTCATTGAATTCTGAAATTGGTTTAAGCATCAGCCTCATCGAGTTTATACATGGACATCACCACAGCATACAAATGTCAAAATAGTCCAAAAACGATATCACAACTCGTGTATTACTGCCAAAACGAGCCATATGGAATACCTATGATAGATGACTTCTTGAACATGTCTGAGAATATGTCCTTTGAAGAAAGTTACAATAACACAACGGAAACTATCCACAAAGCAGCGCAGGAAGCACTAGGCATTAAACAAGACGAAGTTGAAGAGCTGATAAACACAAAGAAAAAACTGTACCTCAAGTGGTTAAATACAAAATCAATAGAAGACAAAGAAGAATACAACAGGGCTAAACAGCAAACATGAAATAAAATAGATCACCAAAATAGAGATGTGGGATAGAAGCACAAAAGCATGGCGATTCATTGATAGAGTTAGATCAATGGGCACTAAACAAGTACTCTTTAAGAACATATTAGAACAGTGAATACAGCATTAACATAAACAAGAAAGCAATATATTCAAGATGGAATACCTGTTAACATCGAAGGAGAACAGTGCAAATACAAGAAATAGTAAAAACAACTCTTACCAAACTAAAAAATAGAAAGCCATATGGACCAGAAGGAATGTACTCAGGATTATTAAAAAAAGGCACAAAGAAACTGAGAACAGTTTTAACATACATTTTGCCAGAATGGTCAGGACGTTCCTAGTCAATGGAAAATGGCATACATATTGTCAAAGAGCAACAAAGCTGACTGTCATAATTAGAGGGGGATGTCAGTTACAAGTACAATTAGAATTAGCAGATTATATGGGACTATACTGAGAGACCTAATAGAAGCAGAATGCGGATTTAGAGCCATAAGATCATGTACAGAAAATGTATTCTGTATGAAGCAGATAGAGAAAAAATCAGCAGTTAACTTAAAAACACATATTTTATTTACCTATTGATCTCTCAAAAGTTTATAATAATCAGCTACCATTTAAACATCTGGAAATAATACAAATAGAAAATAAATGTGTGATACAAAAGAAAGTACAATAATCAACAACACTCACATCGAACACATTCTGCTCAAAATCATTACTACACTACTGACTCCCTAATTGAAAATGATCTGCATCTTTCGGATCACTGTAACACTCGAAACACCCACTCGGGATATGCACCACCCTTTCTCCTCTCCCGCACATATATTTGCTTCGTTTTCCCAATGTAAACACTGTGATTTTGTATCGAAGATGGCACAGTTCTCACTTTCCACCCTGTACTTTGTCGATAATCCATCACACGTTTGGTCCTCGGCTTTCCGAGCAATCGAAGGAACAGCACAAAGATGCACTTTCATGATAACTTACAATCACTAGAACTGCAGCACAAATTACACTTTAGAAAATTTTTTAACTCCCTCAAATTTTCACCTTACTTCTAAAACGTAACATTTCCCCAAAATAAAACTTTAAACTCCCTATACTTTTTCATACCTGTGATGGTGATGGTTCTGCCTGGGCGGCGGCGGTAGATGCTTCCCTGCCAGGTACGCCAACAGGTCCTCCCTGCGGATGAAACGCCTCCTACGTTTCGCCCAATTGAATATCTCTAAGTTCCTTTTTTGGTAGCCGCTCTGCCTCGCTAGTTCGTTGGTCTTCTTGAGGTTATCGCACGATTCTAAAAGATAACTCGGTACACCTCTATCGACGAGAATCACACACGTACTGATTACCTTTGTAAAGGGAAGTGACCGTCCCAGCCGCCGTCTGGAACTGCACCCAGATCGCTGCCGGCTCGCCCGAGTACCTATCTGTAAAACGAGCTCGCCCTTAAGACACATCGGATTGATCCACGGCCACGATTTACCTACCTCGATACAGTTGGGCCACGGAGGCGGCAGAGTCCTGGAAACGCGTCCACATCTTTGTGTGTGCATTGTTGTGCTCCGCCAGCAGGGACTGCTCGTAGTCGGGCTGCTCCTCCAGGGAATCGACGCACTCCTGCTCGCGACCCGTCAGCCAGCTCTCCTCGTTACCTTCGCCGTTCATTTTCTTCCTGCCGATTGTTCCCCTCTTCTCCGACCCGATCCACGAGCTATTTACGCAACATCAACGCCTCACCTTCGCATGAATACGATATGTACGTATATTATTATCTTCGGTCGGCCATCTTCCTTCAAACACACGGGACACGGAACATTGACATTTATGTCGTCGAACACGACACTCGAAGTTTGACATGAAACACGAAGTGTTTCGAGATCGAAAAATTACAGTTCCGTGCTAGACAGTACAACTTCACAACCTAACTTTGAGTAATTTTGCCCGTTGCTCGAATTCAATTTATCTCTCAACCAAATTGTGTGATCACTTTTTACGGTGAAGCACCCTCCTTCACCCGTTTATACGCGAACCACGATGACCGTCGAAACTCCAGGTAAATCACTTCACGAACACTACACGCTCGACAACTTCTAACCTCAAATTTCAGTCGTAGACCTCGGGTACTCTTCGGACAGCGTAAATTCGATAGACTCCGACGAGAACGACCAGGAAGGCACTTTCAACGCGAACTGGGCGGACGCGGTATCGAAAATATTAAACTCGAAAAAACCGAAGGGGAAGAAATGCCTCGTATTGTCGCGGGCGAAGAAGTTGACGGCCGTAAAGAAAAGCGTCCCGAAACCCGCAGGATTTCAAATCGAAACCACAGACGGATCCGTCAAGGAAGAAGTCGTAGAAGAGGTAGCTAAGGAGGAGCCGCCCGTAAAGAAAAAGGTAAAAATAAAGCAAATCGTACTACTACAAAATTCAACATCCAACCACGCTTACAGAAAAAAGAGCTGCCAAACTTGAGAGTAAAACCAAACATTCTAGAGAAGGATCGTGAGAGGACCCTTCAGAAGATCGCCACGAGGGGAGTGGTGCAGTTATTCAATGCAGTCAAAATGCAACAGAAGGACATCAGCAAGAAACTGAAGGAAGCTGGACCTTTGGAAGTGAGGAAGGAAAAGGTGTTGAAAAACATCGACAAACGTGCCTTCTTGGACGTCCTCATGGGAGAGAAGTCACAACAGGTCGAAAGTACGAAAGCACCAGCGCAGGAGAGCAACTGGAGTGTGCTAAAAGACGATTTCATGATGGGGGCAAAGTTAAAGGATTGGGATAAGGAGCTCGAAGTGAATGAAGAGTTAGAATGTGAATAAATGTCAATAAATGATTTTATTACATTGGTTGACTACCAAATGAGAGTATACATAAAAAGGTGTCATATCAAAACCTGACCTCAACTCTGCTAAAACACGCGCATACGGTATTTTGATTTTATTCCGATTTATGAAATGGTACCAAGGAGTAAAGTCGCCTTAAAGTACACATCATCTCTCAATCAATCAACAATCCGATTATTTCTACACAATGTATCTAATAAAGTTCAAATAAAAAAAACATAAAGCCATCTTAGATGGACTTTAAAAAAAAAAGATTCCTAAGTTTAAAAAGTAGCCCAAACACAGCATTTTCATCCGTCCTAACACACATAATTCATATATCTGAAATAAAGACATTACAAGTTAGTAATGCTGAATGTACACACATGAAATAGAATACTATCAAATCAATTGATCGGAAAGCCTCTCGACATTCCGAAATACTTACAGGTATTTCCCTTCCTTTCTACCTCTCACTCCCTCCCTGAACTAATCATACTTAAGGAACCCTTTGTTTTCATTATTCGGCCTCGACCATTGCCCGTCCTGGTTGCTGGGGCCGCCACCCCCCTGGCTCATCCAACTCAGAAAGCCGGGATTGTTACCGCCCTGGTTACCCCCTGTCTGACCCCCTCCTAGAGCAAGAGAAAAAGTTATTGAGAGCATGCAATCTAGAAAATCAATTACATTCTATCTTCCCCAGAACTATCATCCTGACCTCTAATGTACCATCATCTAGAAAATAAATTAAAAAGATTCTTACTGTTGCTGTTGCTCGGTCCGTTACTGAACCCCCCTCCCCCACCGCCGCCCCCCTGGTTGAAGTTCGGCTCGGGCTGGTTCTGTAGGTTGTTGATGAGCCCCCAACCAGCCTGGTTAAGGGCGGCCGCCACGAGTGCGGGATTCATGGGCAGAGCGCCAAGGTTCAGCCCTAGGCCCAGAGGGTTGCAATTGCCCTGGTTGTTACCTTGGCCTTGGCCCGTTATACCTAATGGAGCCCAGGATAGTTTCTTTTAGTGAAAAAGCGTTTATATCCTTTTGAATTATTGCAATTCATTTATTTAACTTAGGTAATATAGGTATATATAAAAAGTGTTAACATACTAATTTAAAATTACAACATTCATTCGATTTTTTTTTGGTATATCGTTCGATGAGAACAACAAAGTTTTTCTTTTATGGTGTTTGGATTTTTGATTTATATGTTATTAATGAGTCCGTGCCCGTTTTCCATACCCTGAAAAGGTATTGTATTATAAAAGTAAACTTGAAACAATTGCTAACCATATAATTTGGCTTAATTTTACCTGGTTTTCGGGATGTTTCGTGATCAACATGATTGGTTAGGAAGGGATTAAGGAGCGCTACTGGAAAAATAGGAGATATAGTTTAGGTATTAGTTTAGTTTAATAAATTGACAGGCCAACCCGTAACGATCTGATCGAGCCTTGGAAAATTTTCCATTAAAAGCGTTTATAAAATCGACAAGTTATGAAATCCGCAATGGACGATTCTCCATGGCCATTACCCCCAGAAAAATAACTAAAGCTGGACAAAACCGTTTACCTATATTTGCATGCCGACAACTTGCTACATTATAAGATCCGAGAGCAAAAGACAGTGATGGTATAAATATAAAAATATTTTTCCCTACGTCACTGCACATTCACATTTTGCTAGTGTCCCTTGTTTGCTCCATGAGGGTGTCACTATTAGGTACAAGTCCAGCCCCTCTCACTACCCCCATAACACTTCCAGTGTCCCTTACCCAAGGTTATATTGTCACACCTTTCACAATACTTTATGAATGAAATGTTTCGTCCATCTTAAGTTATCCCTCTGAGACCATTCCCCATCAATACTAGAATGAAATGTGCTTACCGAGCGCCTGCAAGTTAGGCATGTCGATGTTGCCACGTGGGCCTCCCTGGTTGCTCCACGGGTTCGGATTGGGACCCGGTCCGTTGAACCTCTGGTTGTACATGCTCGGGCCGTCAGGGCCCCCGGGGCCGCTGCCCCTGTTCGGCCCGTGACCGCTGCCGCCCCTACCGTCGCGATAACTGTTGCGGGTCTCGGATTTCGGGGCCGCGTTCGACACGTGCACAGAGACACCTGGACAGACAATTTGGAAATATTTTCATCAATTTCGTAGCGAATTGTAATTGATGTTTAGTAAAAATGTAACTCGTAATATTACCTTTTATGATGTGATCCTCGCCGCAAAGCGACTGGGCGACTTCGGGATCGAGGAAAGTCACGAAGCTGAAGGCCCTGAAAGGTTTTGGTATGAACACGTCAGTGACTTCGCCGAACTTCCCAAAGTAGTCCCTAAGATCGTCGGCGGTGATGTCTTCCGTGCACCGACCGATGAATACCTTGCACGGGACCTGCTGGATGAGGCCCTCCTAAAAAGAGCGGAGTCTTAGGGGGGGAGTTCGAGAGGAGTCGAACGCGTACTTTTAGAGAGAACAGAAAAATCTCAAAGAGTAATTGTTTTCACTCTTTAATGAGTATACCTCAAACAGTTCACACTGCGGGTAAAAAAAAGCATTTCACTGAATTCATTCGACAGTAACTTTACCAATGCACTTTCATACTTGCAAGACTGACGTTTACTTAATTTTTGGAAATTTTTCTGTTGCCACACACAGGAGAGTTCCCTTCGATGGAGATTTCAGAAAACTATTAAAACGTATTAATTGATCTCGTCTGACAAATGTGATTTCTAAAGTGAATGAATTTTGAATAGTGCCCCCATCCTCCAATCATTCCAATCGTGACGTAACGTCATATGCGATTTTCTCATTTGTAACAACTATCCAACACACGACTCCCGTAAAATAGGTGGCAAATCTCATTTTGTCAGTAAGAAACAAGAGTGTCACACACGTTTAAGCGAGAACAAAAGTACTTACTTTCGAATTGGGTACTTTCACATCACACCACCTTCCATCAATCATATGTCTCTGAGCCAAAACTCTCATCTGAGATTCATACGATGCAAACCTGATAAATCCGAATCCTTTCGACTGACCCGTCTTCGGGTCTTTCTTTACTTGCGCCATCAGAACCTCACCAAATGTCTCAAAGTACTCCCTCAGATTCTGCTCAGTCGTCTTCCACGGCAGGCCTAACACGATCAAGTCAGTACAACGCAACTTTGTCTCCATACGCTTCGTTTTCGCAGTCGAGTTCTCTAAATTGTCATCACTCTTCCTTTTGTTTTCTAGAAAAAAAAGATAGAGGAGGCGGTTTTTTGGGACGCACGCTTACTCCCAGATGCGCGTACACCATACACATACACATGGCATCGTGCACACACAACAACATTCATTGACTTTAATTCTCATTTTAATTGTGGAATAGGTAACAAAGGTTTAGAAGGGAAAATATGTCTGGAATGAAGAAAAATTGCAACGGTTTATACAATACCACCAGAATCGAGCCAGGTAGTTTAATTACACAAGTATTGGCGAAAAGTAATATAACACGAAGTATTAATATTCATCATTATGACTGCTTTATGTTCATACTTGAGGGTATACACTGAACCTACAAAGGGGACCATAGACTGTAATCCCCTGGTAGCAACCTTGGAAAAAATATTGGAACAATTGATGCTCATTGATCAACTTATACAAAACGCAAACTGTAATGTCTTCAGGCTCAGTTACTTTTATACAATATAGCTATAGTCTCATTGGGTAGTCTGCCGGAACAAACCCACAGAAATTTATATCGCACACCCCCCAAGGTAATCTAGACCAAACTGATTGCGCCATGCAGAACATCTCTCCAAGTTATCCATGAAGAGGACAGCAGGTCAGAAGGATGGAAATAGACGAAAACAGTGATGATATCAGTAATGGATTTGCCTGTTACAATAGTTCTGAACAACTGTTGTTTTCTAGTCTAACTTCGGGTAATTTCTTTTGTATTCGTGTCTGGAATTTTTGTTTTAGTTCATTGTACATTATACTTGTCAGTAGGTACTTTGGACGTTGTGCAGAATACATTGGTATAAATACAAAGGTGGATGTGATCCTAACTTTCATGGAACCACCAAATACAAATTCATCATCAGATCTACTGGAAGCTTATTATAAGTGAAGACCCTCTTGTATATGGTTTATCAAAGGATTTGAAGAGGTTTCTTCAAATGACAGGCTTATGTATTTGGTAAATGTGATGTTATGTAATTCAAATGCTATGTATATGAACCTAGCCCACCACCATACTGTTTTAAAACTTGTTACTTGTGCTTAATCTATTGCTATGACCCAGTGGACAGGAGACCTACAAGTTCTTAAAGACGCATCGAATAGAAGGGTCAATGGATTTGAATCCACCTCGAGATATAGCTTACCAGGAATTTTGGTCTAAAACCCCTTGATTACATTGTGAACACCCCCTAGATCCAAGCCTAGCTCGACTCTGGTATCGGTAATGGGGCTAATTCCGGCTACCCCTGCTCACCTTTCGGGAAGACGCAGTAGAACATCTGGGAGCCCCAACCGCCGTCGGGGGGCGGATGGAGGCGGCCGTCGGTCAGCCTGACGCCGCGGAAGGTCTTGCTCTCCGGGTTGCGGTACTTGAGGCCCGAGGCCCCCGGGAACTGGGCGGCGAGCGTGCTCAGCAGGAGCGTGCCGTCGTCCTCCGTCGGCAGCTCTATCGGCTCCTCGCCCTCGTCCTCGGCGACTTGGAGGTATTCGATCGACATGTTAACGCCGACTTCTCGCTCTCGCACACAAACGTTTCTCGGTTCGTTTCCGCAAAGGAACCGGGACGGAAAAGGGGTTATCTGCACAAACACACACGCACACGCACGCACTCACTCACTCAACTCTCTAGCACACCTACAGGAAAGGAGAATTCTCCTCTCTCGGGCGGTTTATGCCTGCGTGCCTTTGATAACGTGAACAAAATGGCTACCGACGCTATCACGGGCGAGCGTCCCTGACGATATCGATAGATACACCACGAAACAAACAAAAAAAAAACGACGGAACACCGACTTTAGGATTGATACACGAAAACCTACGGTGATCTGTGCACGAAACACGATCGTTACTGATTAGAATTCGCTCCCCCTGCGAATGCATACAAAGTATCCAAAGCTAGCACCAGTCTGAATCCAAAAATTTCAATCCAAACGCTTGAATCGAAATGCTTTTGAAAAAACTATCTACTACAAAATACGTTCTGCACTGTCACTGATCCTGATCCCTCGTTCCGTGATTCTAGGTGGTGGTCGGGGGGCGCCCGCAATTTGACGTTCCGTGGTCGGGGGTCCCATGTCCACATTTCAAAAAATATCGGGAATAAAGTGATGGCGGGCGAGGCGAGCCACAAGAAGAAGGGGCGTCTCTCGAGGCAGGAGTCCAGCAAGTCCGGGAAGGACTCCGAGGTCGAGTTGGACAGGCCGATCGCCGGGACGCAGTACAAGACCAGGAGCGGGATCAGGGTGTACAAAATCGTCGTCCTGGGGGACGGAGGCGTCGGGAAGTCCGGTAAGAAAGGAAACATTGTCCTCCTGACCGTGAATATTGTAGTATGCCCTTCCAGTCCGTCCGTATCTAGTCTGATGTTATGGGCGATTAAGGCACATTTTTTCATTTAATCATCCTGTTTCAGCCGTCACGCTCCAATTCGTCAGCCACAGTTTTCTGGACTACCACGATCCGACCATCGGTAAATATGTTTCCTCTTTCGAGTTACTTCCCTTGAATATACCTTTCGAGGACACATCCCATTAAGTCCTTATCTTTTCAGAGGATTCCTACCAACAGCAGGCGGTCATCGATGGCGAACCAGCTTTATTGGATATCTTAGACACCGCTGGCCAGGTAAGATACTGTAGTGATTAGATCCGTATCGAACTGAACAATATCGTCATTTAGGTGGAGTTCACTGCGATGCGCGACCAGTACATGCGGTGCGGCGAGGGTTTCCTGATCTGCTACAGTGTGACAGACCGTCACAGCTTCCAGGAGGCGCTCGAATACAAAAAGCTGATCCAGAAGGTGCGTGCGACGGAGGACACGCCGCTCGTACTCGTCGGCAACAAGTTCGACCTGCACATGCAGCGCAAAGTGACGACCGAGGAGGGCGAGGCGCTGGCGAGGCAGTTCGGGTGTCCGTTCTACGAGACGTCCGCCTGCCTGAGGACGTACGTGGACGACGCGTTCCACACGCTCGTCAGGGAGATCAGAAGGAAAGAGAAGGAGAAGGTGATGTATCAGGGGAGCGGCGAGCGGAGGCCGCACAGGCACAGCAAGTGGTGGCGGCTGAGGAGCATATTCGCGCTCGTGTTCAAACGGAAGAGACAGTCAAACCTCATGAATGTTTAAAGCGAGCCGACGCCTTCATTCTTTTCCTTCCTATTGTGATAATTTCATTTTTTTAGTTGGGGCGGGGTCGCGGCTCACGCACTCGAAACGTCACCGTTCAGTTTTTTTTGTGTCAAAGTTTTATTTGGTACAATGGACACGTTCGGGGCAGTTGAAACATATCGGTCCTTAAAGCTCCAACAAGCTCTGAGGTTGACGTTGGGGGCTATTCTATAGGCGATCGTTTTAATGATTGTTAGAAAGCGAAATTATTAGGCAGAAAGAGGGATAGGGTGGCGAATAGCTCTACATAAAGATTGCTGTCCCCTCTAGATACAATTACATTTAACTATGACGTAATAGCATACATAATAATAGCATAATAGCAACATAATATACCATAATAGCAGTAGTCTAGTGATTTATAGCCCCTCTACTTCAAAGTAGAGGGGCTATATAGTGATTGAAGAAAAGTGACATCTGGAGGTGGAGGTGATACATTTCTATGGATGTCACTAAGAAATGATAACCAATGAAAACCAGGAACCAACACGCAGTTCATTTAATTCAAGAGTATTGACTCTTGAAGTGATTGTGTTTATTATTCCAATATGCTCTGACATAAAAAGTTTCTAATAACGTTAACGTTGAAAGTGCCGTTAGTAGATGGGTGTATCATCGAATAGAGTTGAAGAATGTATTGTTGATTTATGTTTTTATGTTTAGAGTCTTTGTTTGTTGTATAAAAAGGAAACTTAGTAAACCAGTGTTAAAAAATCATATAAACAATGCAATACTTACCACTGAAATGTGATAAAATTTGTTTTATAAAATCCAAATCTGGAGAAAGAATGGTTTATATATAAATCTATAGAGGAGAATGGTATTATTACAATATGATAAAAAAAACATAACACGTCGTTTCTGGAAGCTTCCAGATTATGGAAATGTAGCATAGCAATGGAATCTATACCTTTCCAGCTTCAGAACGATTAATTGAAATAATCTAGTCAAAAAACCGTTTTTGTAAGATTGTATTGTGTGTGTAGAATTTGCAACAAAGTCGGAAAGGTATACATTATCAAAGTACAACTTTCCTGGAGTCTTCCATAAAGAAACCGCCTAGAACAACTTTGTTCTCAAATTCCTCAAAAATACTCTCTCTATATATGATCTTTCTTGTCATATCCTCTTTTCCACTTCTATATTAACAAACGTCTAGTCCTGGAATAGTTTGCATGAAATATCCAGTATGTGTCAGTAATACTAAAGTTAACTTATAGCGCTTTAATGTATGTAAACACCACCAGGACAATGCTATGAGGTGTTCGCCTCAGCTTACGCAGGTGTTTTTTATATACGATTACTTGTGAAGTAGAAGTAAAAAGTAAATTCAGGCAATAGTTGCGTCGAGTACATAGGATTGTCCCTTTTACACCTACGAGGTTGAATTGTATACTGTGACAATCGGAATTCTAGGGACAATCTCTCTCTATCTTACGTACATGTAATCCTTAATGTATTCAAGGGAAATCATACACATACACATACGAGCAAGAGAGGAACTAATCGTGGAGTTCGCTTTCGAAAGGCGATTCCACGAGTGGTTCCCGCCAGATGTGCGAATTTAATCTGGTGACGTAGAGGACAAGTCTCGAATCCCACCTCTCTAGTCATTGAAATTTTCTCTCCCTCTACGTTCCCAGTCTATCTCCTCGTACGACATATAACGACTGACCAAAGGTAGTATTAATACTTAGCTAATTACTTGTTCTTTTTTTTTTAATAAATTTATTTTTACCTTAATATACTTTTTTGTTTAAAAGTACGGCTTGTTAATTCTTATGACCTCACGTTCGTCGGTATCCATGGCTTGTCCACGGTCGCTACCACGTGCACGCGCTCGATGAGGATGACTTCGTCGGTGACCTCGCCGACATTGTAGAAGGCGTGGAGCTCGCCGATCGCCTGGTCTTCCATCTGGTGCATCGTACAAATTTAATAGGACAATTTCATAGCTTCGGATTGAATTGAATTCTTACTTTGGGCAAAGTGGACAAGAATTTATGAAATAGTGGTCGATATGAGAGCCAAAGGAGAAGATTTTGAAGAAACGCTTAAACGGGATTGACGTTTTGAGTTGGATAGCCTTGCTTGATGGCAAACTACTCAAAAAATGAAGAGGGGTTCAAACTGGGTCCTCAGGTTACGCAATGTCAACTAAGATGCTTATACCTGAGTGTGTTGTAGTAATTTGTTGCTTATTTTGAACCAGTTTTGTTTCTGCTGCTTTTCTTCAGACATGATTTTGTCTATCCGGAAGCTTTCTTTTGGTGATGCGCACTGGATGGGTTCAAGAATCTTCCAAGGGCTTCCTTTCGGTTCTGGAAAAATAAGGGCAAATTATTATTATGCCTTTTTACATAGTAATACAGATTCATATACGGAGCTTTTCTATTGAAATGCATGGCCTGAAATCAACAAGAGCAAAAGAGAAACTAATAGTAGTTCGTTAGTATGACAGAGAAGGAAGTTTTGCAACGTTGCCGGCCGCAGTCCAAGTCCAGGACCCATTCCAAATATTCCCGTCGGAGGCTATACAGTGAATGAAAACGTTTGTACGTGTGTTCCTCATACATATCATAATGCCGGCCGGTAGAGTGTGCGATGACTGATGTTTCGCGAGCTCGCAACGTCGCAAAAGTTCTTTCTCTGTTTAGCCAACGAGAAATATATGGCCTTTCTTTCGTTCTTATGCTTATACCATACTGTGACTCTGTAGAAAAGGTCTCTATTATATATACATATTCAACAATCTGTACCGGAATGGATTTTATTTGATCGAGTACGTTGAAAAAAAATGGCATACAATTTGATATGAGGATGATTTTAAAACCGCGGAATAGGGTACAAAAACTGCAAACCTGTTTGTTCAGTGTAACCTAGGAATTGTAGAAATCACTAGTAATTAGTAGAATATTTATCATTGACCTGCGCATTTATAAACCCAGAATTTAAGTGTGCTATCTAGATAGTCATCTAATACAAAATGGCGTAGAGTTCAATAAGAGGATAAGTCTAAACCCGCGGAATAGGGTACAAAAACTGCAAATTCCTGTTTGTCCAGTGTAACCTAGGAATTGTAAAATTTACTAATAATCAGTAGAAAATTTATCATTGACCTGCGCGTTTATTAACTCAGAATTTAATTGAGCTGTCTAGAGTCTACAGAGTCAAGTTCTAATACAGAATTGTCGTGACGTCAGCAAGGATATCTTTTTGTGTTTTATCGACTACGAGAAAGCCTGATTTGCTTAGGTTAACTGCCAATCATGGTTCCCTTAGAGCACCCAAAGGCTTATCTTAAAGAGTTGCTAGTTCCCAATCTCAATCTTTACTTCCCCGGCGATCCCGCCTTTCCCCCCATCTCACCTAGCTCGACGGTCTGTCTATTACTCGGCGGCGATAGCGACAGGTCGCTACCCTGCGACAACAGCCTCTCCCTCTTCGGCGGAAACCGCACCTTCAACTTGTGCTTCTTCTTCTGCTCTCCCTCGTTGTTCCTCAACTCGGGAAAGTCCGCCACGTAGTCGAACCCGGGAACGAACACCTCGTCCTCCTTGACAAACTCCAACTTCTTGGCGACCTGCGGGTTCCCCGCCTCGGCCTGAGGCTTGCCGTCATCGTTATCACTCTCGGAGACCGAGAGGCTGTGCTTCCTGGGCGAGCTCGACCGGCGCACGCGCGTCTTCTTCTTCTGCACCGTCCTCGGCACGACCTCCTCCAGCAGCGATCTGGGCAGCGAGGCGCTCACCGAGCCGATCGCCTCGTCGGACGCGGCCGTCGAGTACGGCGTTATCTGCCTCGTCCAAAGGTTCTTGTTGTGGGCATAGTAGAAGTCGGAGAGCTTCCGCAGCGCCCCCTCGTCCAAGTCGTTGAGGTAGCCGAGCTCGAGGAACGCGGCCAGGTTCGACGCGATGAAGCTGTGGCAGGACCTCTCGAGGTTATCGGCGTTGTAAGTGCGGGCGATGGTCAGCGTGTAAGCGGCGTTCTTCAGCGTCAGCATGGAGGAGAGGACCTGCTCGCATTTCTCCTTGAGGCTCTTGATGAAGAGGTGATCGGCCAACACGAGCGCCATTACGATTTGCTCCGTGTCCAAGAGGCTCTCGACCTGCGAGAGCGAATCGGAGTACAGGTACTCCAAGAGGATGGTCACGACGTTCGAGGAGAAAGGGAGCGTCACCTTCGTCGTATGCTGGAAAAAATAATGATAATCAAAAACTCGTAGTAACAGATTAGATCGAGATTTCTCGTGGAGTAAGACAAGGATGCATGCTAGCACCTCTTCTGTTCAATCTATACTCTGAACATATATTTAGGATAGTACTCCAGGAAGTACAACATGATATTAGAGTGAATGGTGGACTTATCAACAACATATACTACGCCAATGATACTGTACTTATAGCAGATAACTTAAAAGCCCTACAACTTTTACACCTGGTCAGTGAAGCGAGCTTAGAATTTGGCCTTAGGCTTAATCCAAAAAAGAACAAGTACATACTGATTAGTAAATCACCTCCTCAAGCGAGACCATGGATCCTACAAGCAAATGGACATAACATTGAACGTGCTCAGAACTTACTTACTTAGGATGTACATTAACAGATTCTTGAGACCACTCCATGGAAATAAAGTCATACAAAGCAGGCAAGGAATGTCTTCTTTAAAACGTTTCATTCTTTAATACTTTTGTACTTACCTCATGCCACCTCGACGAGAACATGTTCCGGAAGTAGGTAACCCTGCCCGCCAGGATACATTTGTGAGCTTTCAATTGATGCTTCCCGGAGCATTCGATGATCACATCGGAGAGTTCGGGAAGACTATTCCAATCGAGGGCAAGTCCCGTCGGGCTTGCCTGCATTACAGCGCCTTTAGTAGGAACTAAGAAATATCCGTCCATCGTCAATGAACTGAGAATGTCTTGCAAGGAATGGCATTGGAGTTTCTTTGCTAGCTCGTGCAACAGGCGCACCGGATTTTTTAAATTCCCACCTAATAACAAAACAATGTGGAAATAATATGGTAGTCGAGTTAAAGTAAAATCATACATTTGATAAAGCATACAGGTATTAAAAGTAATGTATCATTACGCTATATAAGGTATATTTTATTCTTTCTTCACTTATTTTAGCAACTTATATGTACTTTTTATCTAGTGCTGCGAGTAGGTTTAATCAGCATTTCTGTTATCTACCCTAAAACACCTATGATAGCCTTATATTTCTCTTCAGGTGCATACAGAATAGCTCTTGGCATAGGCTAATTAAAATGAGTACTTCTAACTGCTCAAGTAGTTGCAAAATTAATTATTATTACGAAATTACTACTTAAAAAAACGGTTTGCTTACTTTTACTTTTTTCCTTTGTTGAGCATAGCTGTCTTAATACTGGATCCTTCACCTCCTCACCGACTTTAATCAGATCACAACTGTTGCTATAAACATACTTTAAGAACTGCTCAAAGATACTAGGAAGAAATTCGTTCAGTTCCAAGAAAGTCACCGAACTATCCAACACCAACTCCCGGAAGTAGGAACATTTACTCGCGAGGATGAATTTATGAACAAAAAATCTTTTGGCACCGACTATAACAGTAACATCACTAACAAGAGAATCATGGAGTAAGTCTTCGAGAAAGAATCTTAACCGGCGGTTATCATAGAAGTCGTCGATCATTTTATACGGGTGCTCCTGGAATCATAATTACATCAGAAGCTCAGTGGTAATTTTGTTGTAAAAATTCTTACTTGTATTATCCCATAATCCTCTCCTTTCGGGTCACTCTGGACGTATACGGCCCGGTGGGTCCTAGGGAACTTATGTAGTGGGACCGATAGGCAATCTTCCTTCTCCAGAAATTTATGAAAAGCGCTTTTCTCTTCGTTCTTTTCTTTGGGGGAATCGGAGGCCTTCTTTTTTCTGGGTTTAATGCCACCCACGAAGACTTCCCCATGATCAGTCGTCATCAAGATCTCTTTCGAATTAAGGAAGATTTGCTTTACGACTATCGCTCTCTTCACATTATAAACACACCTGGAAACTTTCGATATAAGAAAAGTCAATGGCAATGTAGTGTTATATTTAACCATATATCTTAACCAGCTGTTTAACAAGGTGTATTTTCCCTCACCTGATAAGCTGTTGGTCGTTCTGTTGCCACACCATGACATTCCCTGTATTGGTCAACGCTGCTATCTTGAGCTCCGTTTCATACTTTTTATGCATCTCGTTTTGGAGAACGGAAGAGTTCAATTTGCCCCCGATGACCGATATCTGAACCAAATTCAAAACTCTGGAAGGACAGAAAACTTGTGATAAATACTTCTCAGAAGCGAAACAGCAAAAATTGTCTAAACTGCTACCAAGTGAGGACACTGAACAAAATATTGTGTTCTTTTATGTTCCAATGAGAGAAAATGAAAGTGCTACTGCAGCAATTAATCCTGTTCGCATTGTTTGCATGAACGTTACTAGATTAATAACATTGTAACTTACTTAGAGCAAATCTTTTTACAATTATAATCCGTCAGGACATACACGTCTCCCCTCGCCGTATAGAAACAGGTCGCTCCATTGCTCGCCGAAACGATCTTCAGGTTTGTTTCTTTGAAAACCTGCAGCTTCCTCGGGTTGACCAGGAAATGGTCCTCCGTCATCTTCTTACCTAACTGGCCGACGTTCAGCCCCCACACATACAGAGAGTCCGGGCCCCACGCCACCGAATGGTACTGACAGGCGATGACTCCCACGATCTCCGTTGGGAGCGAAGGAAGCTGTTTCGGGTACAGGAGCTGATCCGGGGGAGGGGAGTGCCCGAGGACGCGGAAAGAGTTCGACCCACAAGTGTAAATCTAAAGTGAAGTGTATTAAATCTGTAGATGTATATCTATGTATTACATTATGTGAATGGGATGTTAGGTGGTGACTGGGAGGGTTAGAGTCTATCGTATAGTATAAATTATAAAAACGTACCGTTTCGCCTTGGCAGAGAAACATGCTGTGATCCATCGATATGCTCGCTTGGAAGCAAACGATTTTTATCTTTTTATGCTTTGAGAAGCTGACTAATTTAGGTGTAGTCACTGAACCTTCATAATTCAGACCTAGTCGACCGCCTCGGCCATGACCACAGGCGTAAACACTCCCTAAACCAAACAATAATGTGTCAACTGAAAACTTACATTTCGACGATTATAACTCACCATTACCTGTCCGTATGATTAAATGGTACTTGTCCATGCAGATCTGACTCACGATTTCCTTGGGATACTTTTTATGGAAAGCGTCAAATAAACTAGGATATTTCTTGCTCTCGTGCGTTCCATAGACGTTATTGTTGTTAGAACCAAAGAAGTACACCTCACCATTCCTGGAAATCGGTTTCAAGCCGTCTTTCATGGCGTGCTCGATCGGCATCAGACCATCGCAATCGGTGACAGTTAAAGGAGCACCTTAAAGACAAATTAAAAAGAGACGAATGTCATCGAATCGCTACTCTGGTTTGAAACATGTGAGATTATTATCGCATTCGTCCTCTAGGCGACATTGAAATGGACAGTTAACTGATTGGGCCCTTCAGGCGATAACGTGAGGGTTTTTACCCAGTTTGAGGAGCTCGACGGCGCAGTGGATCTTCCCATAGAAGATGCTCCTGTGCAGCGCCGTGCAACCCGACTCCCTATCCTTGACGGCGACGTCGGCGTTCCTGTTGAGGACGAGCCACCTCAATAGATCGCTCCTACCGCACGATGCCGCCAAGTGAAGAGCGCTGCGCCCCATACTGTCCACAACAGACTCGCACCTGTAACATATGTAACTGAGGTAGGCGCACAGGTCGGTGTCGGAGATCGATCTCTTCGTCACGGCCGAGGTGATTATCTCGCCGTGGGTCGTGGACCTGCAGTGGTCGGTACAATCACAGTTTAACATGGTAAATCCTTCTTGTTTATGTAATCTAATGCGATGTCACGTAATGTTTGGTACATATTTCGAATTTTTAACGTCAGACACGGAACGATCAGTTTGACGTAGAACAAAAAAAACGAACGGGATTTAACGTTTTGTGGTAATGTTCTGTGAATACAACAAAACCTAACCTATTTATTTTTACCCGTTTGTTTACCAACTTCATAGACCAACTTGTTGTTGCAATAATTACTTCAGGAGGATGTCTGACTTGTCTGAGACGAGGCCCCCAGTCGAACCGGATCGAACGGACGCCTGCGAAAACCCTTACTCGTCCGCGGTGAGGCCCCTCTCGGCCGGCCTGCTGCGGAACTACGCGGAGCCCCTCGAGGCGACCCGGAGGCAACTCGGCGAGCTCGTCGGCCATCAGGACGCGCTCGTCGAGCGGTTCCACGACGACAACCTGAGGCTCGCCGAGCTGCTGCACTCGCCCGACACACAGGAGATGTTCATGAAAGTCGACGAGTACCGCGAGAAGATGGTGCGCGTGAGGAGGGAGATGAGGGAGCTGCTCGAGAGGACGGGCAAGCTCAAGAGGCGCGCCGAGAGGCTGACCGCCCGGAGCGGCGAGGACGGTCCGAGGTGGGACAAGATCCAGAGGGAGATCGATCTCATCGGTAAGGGCGAGGCGAGCTCGAAGTAGTGATCGGAGATTGTTCCTAGAAATGTAGGTCTATTTGTGAAATTTGCATTGGTTTAAAGTATCACTTAATGTCGTTTGGATGTGTATGAAGTTTTGAGGAAACTAGAAACGGTGCTGAAGATTGAGAGGTAAATTTCAGGGAAAAAGTTTAAAAACTGATTTGTGGGATAAGGCGTTTTTTGGGGAAATTGTAAGGATTACTTCGAGAAATGTCCTGAAAACAAAAACAATGTTAAACTCCCAACAATTAAAACTATATCCAAAATTATCTATTTTATCCTAAATATCTTTTTCTTATATAGAGGGTTTGGTACTGCTGTCGCCATTTTTAACACGTTAGTCTCCATCTTGCTTGATTTCTCCATTCAACATCTTCTAATCCTCTACAGTTCATTGCCTTTGACTCCATCTTGCCACGTCAGTCGTGGTCTACCCCTTTTTTCCTGTCTTTGTGGTTTCCACTGATATACTTTCTTTGGCCATCACCTTTTCACTTCTATTGTTTCTATGACATCAATACCAACTCCCACCGCTCTCTTATCTCTGTATTCCTTACTCTATTTTCTCTAGTCAAGTGGCAGCATGTTCTCCAGTACTCCATTTCGATTGATTTTAATTTGGACTTATTTTTTCACTTATCTTTCCGAAGTTCCGGTCCATGCAATCCTACACCCTCTACTACCGTTTTGTAGTCTAATTTTTGTATTTTTAGTTATTTTTGAACTCCACAATAGGCTTTTCAGTTGTCTCATTGCAGCCTTGGTTTGTCCTATTCTGTTACTTATTTCTTCATCACTCGTGCCTCTATCTGTGATATTTACTCTTAGATACTTGTAACATTTTGTGTTTTCTATTAGTTATTATACAGGTATAGACCATTTCCTGGACCTCCTATCATCATGTTTTCAGTTTTTGTCGGGTTTATTGTCAAGCCCAATTTTTCATACTGTTCGGTTAGTTTTCGTACAGGAATGTACAATGGTGTATAGGATGTATGTCAAAAAAATCTGTTTTTGAATGATACATTACAACCAATCGCATGAGACAAGACTTTGTACATTTTTAATAAAGGAAAAAACGTATAATTTACTAATTTAGATGTTAACTATATTTACAAATAATGAAATTTCAAAAATAAATTACATAAAACAAGATATGAGCCTATTTATAACCATATATCAATTTTAAAAAAGACCTTACATAATAAATGCTCAAAAATAACTAATTATGTATTGCGAATTTAGGTGTAAACAATATAATAAAATTACTTTAAAAGAGATAAAAAGACCTTGTCGCAAACAAGAAGATCATCTTGTTACAAGACAGACGAATCACGATCAGAACGCAAGGAGAACGGTACCTCTCGACATCTAAAGCATCAGTAGCTACTCTACCCTGCTAAGAGGAAAAAAATCGGCATGCAATGGGTTACAAATCTCTTACATTGTTTTCTCTTCCCAGACATCGAATCACTGCACTAACTTAACTATTTGGGTAATAAGGGGCGGCGGGGGGCGGAGGATTGTACTGCTGATAATCCGTATAGGGAGGGGCGGGGTTCGGGGGCGCCGGCGGCGGGGGATATATCCCCTGCGGCGGCGGGGGCGCGTACTGCGCCGGCGGCGGAGGCGGCGGATACGGTTGATGGTAACCGGGGTACATCGGTTGCGCCGGGGGCGGCGCGTTGTAGTCGTAGCTCTGCGGCGGCGGGTAGTGCGGCTGCGGAGGGGGAGGTGCGTACCCCTGGTAGCCGTAGTTGTACTGTGGTTGCTGCGGTTGGGGCGGCGGGTAGCCTCCGGACAACATATCGTAGTGCGGCGGCGGTTGCGGCGGGTACGCGTACTGTGCGGGCGGCGGGGCCGGGTACGGTGGCATGTTGTAACCGTAGTAATTGTTGTAGTTGTTGTATTCTTGAGGTTCTTTTTGGTGATCGGCGCCCGGCGTCGTTTGGCCGCCGCTGTTCGGCGGGTGGTATTGCGTACCGCTCGGCGACTGATCCGACACGTAGGTCACCTCGTCGCTCTGATCGCTCGCCTCGCTGTGTTCGGGGTTCTTCGCGTCTGACGTCTCGGACATGTCGTCCTCGTAGGATTCGAGGTTTTCATCGTTCGTCGCTTGATATGCACTAGTAATACTGTCTAAGGTATCCTGGAACAAGACAGATTCATGTGTGAAATACGCTCATGCTTCTGGTGAAAACATTAAGTAGAGTGCAAGGAAATTTTACGTAGGTAATGTCTTTTTAAAATAAATCATTCTGAGCATATACAGATCGTTTCTACAGAGTAGCAGTATGGTATAAACATAAGAGCGAAAGAAAGGCCATATATTTCTCGTTGGCTAAACAGAGAAAGAACTTTTGCGACGTTGCTAGCTCGCGAAACATCACAGTCATCGCCACACTCTACCGGATCGTTCGCTGTATAGCCTCCGACGGGAATAATTGGTATGGGTTACGGACCGGCCGGCCGGCAACGTTGCAAAACTTCCTTCTCTGTCATACTAACGAACTACTATTAGTTTCTCTTTCGCTCTTGTTTATTTTGGACCCTGCATTTCAATAGAATAGGTCCGTATAGCAAAATTCATCAGAAGGCTTGATCTTAATCTATAAACTTTAATTGAATTTATTTGTCACATAACTTAAGTAAAACTTAAGAGATACAATGAATACTTTTTCAGCAGTCGTAGATTTATGTGCAAATTTCAATATACAATACTTAAAAAAAAGATAGATATAAATCCCCTACTTTCTAAGTGAAACATTAAAAGCATCAAAAAAACATAATAGCCAAATAACTAAGTCTGATAACTTTCTTCTCTTTCCGACTCTTCCTAGATTTCTCTTTCAAATATTCCTTTACTTGTGATTTTAGCTAAATAGTTATATTGATAGAGCAAAAATGCATTGATCAATGGTACACAACAGCAACAAACGATCTATATAGAGAAAACCAGGCCATAGTTAAGATTGGAAACTCAATAGATTGTTGTCTTTCCCCTATCTTATTTAAAATTTAATTATATGCTGCTTTAGAAAAATGGAAGAATAAATGCAGCCCAATGGGAACAGTCCAATTTATACAATACTTTTTGCTGACTACCAAATAGTTTTAGCAGAGGATAGGAAAGATATGACATATATGACTAATAGAAGAATATCAGCAGTGGAGGTTAGAAGTGAACATAGAAAAAACAAAATATATGGTTATTGGTGGAAAGGGCGAAGATATCGAGACGCACAGTGGAATTGTTGAGAATGTTGAAAATAAACAAAGGAAAAAAATATGAGAAAAGCAATAAATCCGATTCGTGGAATAAAAATTTGAGGAAAACACGATGAATAACATTTATAAAACTATGGTAGAGATTGTCATGAGTCATGACGTATGGATCATAGGTAATAGTAGGTCTCAGAAATTATTAATAGGTGAGATGTCGTTTTGGAGAAGGTGCTGTGGTTTGACTTTACTAGATGGAGTAAGAAAAGAGGACATGAAAAATAGGATGAAAGCACAGTACCCCATAATGGATATGATATACGAGAAACAATTGAAACAGTGTGAACAGCTAAACCAAAGAACCGAAGATAGAATCCCTAAAAGGTCTGAAACTGGATTCCGTTCAAGGGACAAAAGAGAAGGCCCTAGAAAGAAGTGAAGAAAGAAAAATTATATAGAAAAGGAAATGAATAATATGGGACTGGCACAACAAAAAACGATGACGCTTAGAATGCGAAACATGACAACACTAACAATGCTGCGAATAATTTCATTGATCACAGACCCCAATTGCCACATTGTCGTTTAGTTCTAGATTTTCTTTGTCGCTCCCTTGCCCACGTTCTCCTCTTTCTTACCTGAAAAGGTGTGTCCTCATTCATCACAGACGATGCAGTATGCTCCAACTGTTCCAGAGCCGAGCTCCCCGAGCTGCTCTCCTCCTTCTCCTCCATGGGTCTCTGGACGGGCGCCTTGTTCTGACTAGAGACCCTTTGGATCGAGATGTTCTTCTTCGTCATCGAGATGATCTTCTGTATCTCGTCCGAGCTGTCGAGCTTGCTCCCCTCGTCCTCCTTCTCTTTCGCCATCGATCTCGCCACCTCGGAGCTGATCGGGATCCCCTTGCTCGGTTTATCCAAGCCGACCTTCCTCTGCACGCTCTTCACCCTCGTCACCAGCTTAGGAACGTTCTGGTTGATGTTCGGCATCATGCCGGGCTTCTGAGCGCCGGGCATAACGGATTTCACCGGTCTCTTCTGAGGTACGACGGAGAGCGACGGGTTGGTCTTGATGGACGGCGGTAGGTGCGGCGGCTTGACCATCCGAGGCTCGTTGTCGTCCGACTTACCCTTCACTTTGATGGCGGTCTTGATGGCGACGATCTTGCCGCTCTCCAGCTGCATGTAGACGCCCTTCGGAGACTTCAACACCAGCACCTTCTGCCCGGCTTTAAGGACGATGTTGCCCTTCTCCGGCTGGTTCGTCGGTATGACGACGTCGAGTGGGAGCGTCATCTCTTGCGCGGTCATGCCCTGCCGCTGCCAGTGCTCGGCCGGGATCCACCGCGACGGCCGCTCGCCCTGTTGCATCGGCCGGACGGACGCGACCGGCCTGTGACCCCTCGCGGAGCCCATCATGTTGTACATCGGCTGCCTGGCGGCCTGCTTCTCCCTCTCGTATCCCTTCTTCGCCAGCCGTTTCTCCTGCTGCGATAGCTGCTTCTCTTTCCTGTCCACCAGCAGGGACTCGTGCTGGAACGGTTCCTTGTTGAGGACCCTGCCGTGCTTCTCCAAAACCCTCTGAAGCACGACGTCGATGTAGTTGTCTTTCACGTGCGACCAGTCTTTTTCCTCTCCCTCGTCACTCTTGTCGTCCCAGCACAGGGTGCTGACGTCCTTTAACGTTAGGTGTGCGTCAGGGTTGCACTCGTCCACCACCCTATCGGACATACCTGCACACATACGGATTTTAAGATTAGTAAAGCAAATCACACACATTGCTTTTATTATGAAGATACCAAAACAATGGTACTACCAGGGGTGTGATACATATAAGACACTATGACCTGTGGAGCACATATCATTTGTCACTCAGAAGTTAGAGAAGTAGTAAGGGAGGGTTCTATGGGTTCAAACGTCACAAAGCTTCCTTTTGATTTCATTTAATAATCTATTGCAATTTCAATGAAAACTTAATAGTCTAAATTCACATGGTGTGGCTTTCCTTCTTCTATTACTAAGTAATTTGGTCCCATGAAAATAAAACTTCCTAATAAGAATTTCCATCACTCTCCATCAGATTGTGAAACTGGAGAAATGGCAGATAATCTGTAATGTTTCTATAGATTGTAACAAACAAGTTTCTATCTGTGAAGCTCATTTTCTTCAGCTGATGTTTCATCTTCAAAGAATTATCCCTGTTTAGGCACTATTCGAAATAAATATGATTCATCACTACATTCGCTCACTTGTAATTCTGTTTTAAATTTAATGCCTAACGATGGGACAATTTACCAAATACTGATACCCACTGATGAACCTAAGACAACTTCTTCTTTCATCGACCTTCCACAACATTGCATTCAAACTAATCAACGTGTTATCTTTTCACCTTGCTTGTTGATTTGCCGGTCGTATATCTTCTTCTCCAGGCAATTATCCACGACTAGCCTGTAGACGAAGCACGGTTTCCTCTGGCCATACCTGTAGACCCTACACACGGCCTGGGTATCATGGCACGGGTTCCACGACGCGTCTAACACGACGACCCTGTTTGCACCGACGAGGTTTATACCCAGAGACCCGGCCCTGGTTGACACCAGAAACAGATGGATCTTAGGGTTCGAGTTGAACTCGTTGATGAGTTTCTCTCGTTCCAGGGCACTGGTCGATCCGTCCAGACCTAAAAAACACATAATGTTAACCTTTCAGTTGTAGTGGTTTGAGTTATTATTATTAAGAGTGAGTTTCAATAATGGTCCCATTGGCATTTGGGACCCATCCCACAAGTATTTTCAGTCACTATTGTTTAAGGGATGTAACCATTGAGAGAAGTTTAACTGTAATATACAAAGCTTACGGTAGTAACTGACGTTCTTGGCCCAATTGACCGTATCGCCAGGTATCTGCGTCATCTGTAGGAACTGCTCTATTAAGTCGAGGGTGATCAAGGACTGACTGAACACTAACAGCCTGTCACCTAGCGCTATGCTCTCGTTGACGATGCAGAAGAGGATCTTCATTTTGGCACTGTTCTCGATTATACCTGGGGTGTAGTCCTTCAGAAGTTCAATGGCCTAAAATAAATCATACTTATGTCTTTAGCCAGAATTGCTATGCTAAATAGCTTAAATGACATGAGTATTATACTCAGTAATGATCCATTAAAATAAAATAGATTCATACAATTATCCATTTCAAAAACTATCGAGGATTGAATCAACTTTTTTTGAACCAACTCTTACCCAATCGTAGGGAATGCCACTATCCTCCTTGGAGTCCCGAAGACTCAAAGCGCTCATCTTCGCGAACGGGTTCTCGTTCACGGGCGTCTTCACCTCCTTCACTTCGTCTTCCGCCTTCACCTCCGGCTTGATCGCTTCCTGTTTCGGTACCGGAAACTCCATCTTGATGTCGTCCTCGATCTCCTCTTTGACCTCCTTCTTAATGTCGATCTTAATGTCGCTGAGGATCTTGATCTTTTTCTCCGAGGTGGAGGGAGTGAAAGCCGGTGGGAGTTTTATGTCGCTCAGTATGTTGATCTTCGGTTTGGACTCGCTGCTGTTCTCGTTCTTAGGACTAATGAGATTCGTTAGCATCGACTTCTCCTCTTTCTTGAACCAAGGTTGGTTGCTGTTGGCAGAGAGGGTGTTAGGATTGAACTGATTGTTCGGCGGGCCGAAGAAGTTGTTCTGTTCCTGATTGAAGTTGCTGTTTTCGGATTGCCACTGGTAGTTCTGGTGGTAGTCCTGATGTTGGTGGTAGTTGTTTTGATTGTAGGACTCTGGGAACTGACCGTTGTAGACCGGATCGGTTTGCGAGCTCGAAGGGTTAGGCATGTCCATGTAACTATCCGAGTGTAAGGAAGCCAGGGCGGTACTCGTAGCCGTCGATAGGGGAGTGAGGGGGTTATTCGGAGGGGTCGGGAGTGGAGTGGGGTTTGCTTCCTTCTTAGAACTCAGAGGGGTTAGGGAAATTCCTGAGGGTAGATTGGCGAAGTTTGTGGTGTTCTGGTTCGAACTGTTCAAAGTGGTCAAGGAATTCTGCTGGTTATCCAGATTGAGGAAATCATTATTCACCTGCTGGTTTAGCTCAGGCGTGTAATTCGAACTGGGGGTGTTAGGATACGAATAGTTTGGTGTGGAATTAGGAAAAGATGTAGGGAACTGTGCATTCTGATCAAATTCATGATCGTAATACGGCTGGGAGATCGTGGTGGGGAAACTCTGCGACATATCATGGAAACCACTCTCGGGCTGACCGAAACTATTAACTTCTTTACCCTGCGAAATGGCATTACCAAACGAAGTGAGCGGCGCTGGAGGAACACTGGTGGCAGATTGATTAGGATCCGTCGAACTGTTGTATGGCGTAACCGACGCTGCCGGTTTCCCATTCTTACCCTTTGAAGGCGTCTTCCTTGGTTTAGCCGGAGCTTTTTTGGGCCTCTCGGGGGTAAGTACAGATGATTTGCTTATGGGAACTCCCCCGACTTCTTCTAGATCAATATCCACAGCTTCGCCGCCAGCACGTTTCTTCAGAAAGTTGTACAGCACGTCAGGATGATTCCAGATCTTGCAGCAAACCGCGAACGCCTTGAGCGGATTCGGAACGGCCTGGATCCTCACGACTTCGTTCATGAAAGTCTCGTACAAGGTCCTCTGGAACGGTGTCATCCTAACCAACAAGACGTACTCTTCTTTCTGCGGCAGAGCCGTTTGTAAGACGGCATGCGATCGCCTCTGGACGAAACCCAACAGTAGAGAGTGCAACACATGCGCCCTGTACCTCATCAACTTGATATCGGCCTCGGTGGAGTCTATGCACTGCCCGTTCATGATCGGACGTTCGAACATGTTGCAGAACTCGGTTTTCGTACCGAGATAGTTTGGTCTAACGAAATCCACCATGCACCAGTACTCCATCAGGTTGTTCTGCAAGGGGTAGCCAGTTAAGACGACTCGACGTTTAGTCTCCATTTGCTTCAGGGCTTGCGAGATCGACGCCTGCGAGTTCTTGATGCGGTGGCCCTCGTCGCAGATGACCAAGTCCGGGCCCGGCCTCACCAATGCAGCGTGTATCTCTGAAACATTATTTTGTAATTTATTGTAACTCTAGCGTACAAAGAAACCATAAGGGATAACATGGCAATGAAAGAACTTGTGGAAGCGCTACAAAATATGGGAGTACAGGGCAAATTAAGAAAATTAATACAAATGACAATGAAAAATACAACAGTAAGCGAAAAAACAGTAAAATGATACATGGAAGAGTTTGAAACAAATAAAGGTGACTCACTATCGGCAAAACTGTTTAACATAGCGTTGGACCAAGTGCTCAGAACAATAAGTAAAGGTACATTAAGGACAAGGGAAAAACAAATCATATCTTATGTGGATGACATAGTAATTGTATCAAAAAACAAAAAAACGACCAAAAGAATTCTAGAGGGGACATGTGTGGAAAGCAAGAGCTAGATCCATTATCTATAGTATGGTAGAATGGCAACCCGGTGGGAGAAGGAGAGGCAGACCGGGAACTGGATGGTTGCAGGAAGTAAAAGTGGACCTAACCAGAGCTGGAGTAAGAAATTGGTAGGAGAAAACTAGAGATATAGAAGCATGGAAACCTGTATGTGCGAAAATATAACAAACAGGACTGATCTACCCCTGAAAAATAGATCTAGAGAATTTTGCGACGGTACCCCTCCGGGGGTGGCTAGCCACTAGGTGGCAAGGGTGTCCACACTATTTTTTAAAGTTAACTAAATAATAAGATTAAAACAAACAAATTTGGAGATACCAACAAGTTTTCACATGAAACAGATATTATATATTATTCCAGATGCTAATCTTACAGCTTCTTACCATCGAACATGTTCCTCGTCTTGTCGTCGTCCTCTGCGACTTCCGCCTTCTTCCTCGACTTAGGGAACTTCTTGAGGCTCAGCAACCTGAACTGCTCGTAACCGATCAGCAGTACTCCCCCCTTGGTCCTCCACTCGTGCACGACGTTCGCCCTGGCGACAAGGGTCTTATGGCTGTCGTTGAGGACGTGCAGATTGAAGTTCCTAGGCCGGACGCCGCCGTGGGCGTTGAGGGGGCTGCTTGCGGCCGCCTCCTCGGTCGGCAGCCACATGTTGAACTCCGCCATCCAGTTCTGGAGCGTGTTGATCGGCATTATGCACAAGATAGTCTTGGCAGGGGTGTGGCGGAGGAAGACGTCAGAGAAGGTGACGAGCTGGAGCGTCTTCCCCAGCCCCATGGAGTGGGCGAGGATGCAGCCAAAGCCGGAGGAACTGTCGAACCTGTTGATGCTCTCGACGACGTTGTCATAGAGGAAACGAACGCCACCTTAAAGAAATCCAAGGTTGAAGAATTTGTACCCAATCACCAAATTATTCTGTATCACCAACATTACTGAAGTGGGGTAGCATCAATCCACAGAAATATAATAAACTCTAGAAAGCCAGTAAGTACATCCAATTTGGCACCCTATGGGGTGCCAAATTGTTCAGACCTGATTGGCGTTCTAGATTTTATTAGGTATGTTACTGCGGTTCACTCTCACCTATTTGATGAGGTTTGATGATCCTGGATATCTGGGGAGCGACAAATATGTCGGGTTCATTCTCGGGATGCCCGACGTTCACAAGCACTCGTCCCTGTTCGTCAGGTTGGTTGAATTCGTCGTTCGTGTGCATCCCAGAATTCGTCGGATCGTCTTCTGGTTCATCCTCTTCTTCGCCCTCCGGTTCGGACACCACTATGCAGTCATCATCAGAGGAAATGTCGATCGTTTGGACAGGTGGCTTGCCCACTTAAAACGATGCAGATTGTTAAAAATAAGATTAAGATATAAGAATAGGATTCTTGATGTATTTTAATATTATTACTTGTAGGTATATTTTGGTATTGAATTTTTACGATTGAATCCAGTATGTCTTTCCTTCCCTCCCTCTTTTAAAATGGGCCCTTCTCCTTACTTTTCGGTCTCTGCCCCATCGGGGGCGACAGCATCGACCTCATTTCGTCTCCCTCGCTGTCGCTGTCGCTGTGCCTGTGATGGAAGTGATGCGGAGGCATCAAGGGCCCCATCTTCCTGCCGACTGGTGCGATGCTCACCGACGGGGTCAGCTCGTTGACGGGTCGCTTCTGCAGCATGTTACGACCTTTGGGCGGCGCTACCATCGGCGAGCTCGGGGGCGTCGCCGCCTTCGGCACCTTGACCAGCTCGAAGGGACGCTTCAGCACCCTCGTCACCGGCTTCGTTTGGCCGTTCGGCAGCTTCACCAGCACGGTGTTGCCTATGCGCGTTTGTTGATTTGATGTACCTAAACAATAACAATAATGACAGAGAGAGAATGTATGGGAGCCACTTCTATCCGTTATGGTCAAAGACTCGAGAGTAGTATTGAAACCATGTTGCCATATTTAAGATCACTATAGAAAGGCCTCATTCTTCCAAAATCTTTTCCTGTATCCCATTCTCTTTTACCTGGCTTCGGGATCTGGTTGCCCTGCAACATCGCCATCACTTTGTGCTGCATCCTCTCCTGTGCGGCCTGTCTTTGCAATTCCCTCAGCAGCCGCTGCTGTTCCTGAACCCTCCTGAGACGTTCGGCCTCCTGCCTCTGGGCGGCCAGGGTCGATTCATCGAGCTTCGTTTCGTCCATCACCTCCCTTATGTTTCTCCTTAACGCTATACCCTTCGGGAGGTTCGTCAGCTCCTCCCCATCAGCACCTGAGGGAATGAAGAAAATAAGGAGTCAAGGAGTGTAATTTACTGAAATTAAGTAATTTGAAGATTCTGCGTTTGGGAGGTTCGTCAACTCCTCCCCATTAGTACCTGAGGGAATGAAGAAAGTAAGGAGTCAAGGAGTGTAATTTAAATTAGGTAATTTGAAGATTTTGTCAAACTGAATTTTAATTTGTAGAATAGAGGGTTGATGTGATGTGCTTTGAGCACAGAATGGGGTTTAGTTGTTGAATCGGTATACGACCTTGTGTAATTCTATTATCAATAGATATCATTTTTTATGTTTCCTACATCACTAAGAAGTACAGTGAAATCTCTATATAGCGGACAGTCACGGGAACCACAATTTTGTCCCTTATAAGGAGGTGTCCGCTATTGGGAGGAAAGGATTAAATAAAAAAAATATTGATATGTGCACAAATGTAATTTAAAATACTACATTTTCAAATTGTAATTTATTTCTTATTGAAAAATTGGTCAATAGTTGTTTGTTTGGAAGCAACATAAGACTACCTCTTTATTCTGAAATATATCTGGAATTCCTGAATAGGATGATTGTAAATTTAAACACCTATTTAAGAGACTTAAGGGATTTATGGATGCAATTATGAAAGGTGTCCGTTATTTAAACTGCTTGCTAAAACGGATTCCAGGAGATGATGATTAAAATTTGAATTCGTATTTAAGAGGTATAGCTCTTACACATCTGATTTCAAAAGTTATTGTCCGTTGTTAAGAGGTAATTTTATTAACAATTACATAGGAGATGGTAGTTTTTAACTGTTCGTGTCCGTTATTTGGAGGGTCTGCTATTAAGAAGTATGTATAAATCCCCTTTAAGAAATTCGGGAAACATAAAAGTGTCCGCTATTGGGAGGTGTCCGTTATTAGAGGTTTTACTGTACTTATATTCTCTACAGCTATTGATTACATTATTTCCTAGTTGTATGTTTGACAGAGTCCCTCCAACTACTAAATGCTCTGTATCATTTGTGTTAATTTCAGTCTCCATTTCGAATATTCTTCCATTAGCTTTCTCGTCATATATTCTATGTGGTCTTTATCGTTTGTTATAAGTACCCGATCGTCTGCAAACAGCAAGGTGTACAGTGTACAGGCATGTTTCACCATTTATAACTTAACGTTCATAACTGATTCAGCTAAATTAAGAATAATGTGGTGAAAATTGCACAGCCAATTGGTGTCAATGAATTAGATTCCGTTTACAAAATTTAGTAATCAAAATTGAACCATAATAAATTACCCAATATATTTAGTAAGGGTGATAAACAATAGAAGGACAAATCAGGAAACAATGATGATTGTGTTAACTGCAGGAGAATTAATTGCTAAAAAAAAAACATTAAAAATCACTGGAACATTCCTATTATCTTCCTTTGTATGAGTTTACATACCTAGTTAGACATGAGGGTTACATGTAACATCAAGAGAGAAATGATTGAATGTCCTTGGTTGATCGAACTAGCGAATTTTAAATACCTTTAACCCTTCTCGCGTTGGTAAATTTGAAAACCCCTTACCGAACTTCCTGGCAGGCGTGACGACGACCTCGTTCTCGACGGCGACTTCGGCCTTCTTCGGCTTCTCCCCCTTCTTGACGGTCTCGAAGCTGATCTCCCCCATCTCCTTCAGCTTCTGCTTGATGTCCTTGTCATAGTCCTCTTCGGCGTTCGCCGGCGCCTGGGCCGGTTTCGTCATTTGGACATTGGGCGGTTCGACCTGCTCGACGAACTTTTCGAAGAAGGACGCGTCGCTGTTCATCTCGTCGTCGGGCTGCTCTTTGGTTTTCACCGGGGGCGCCGAGTCGAGTCCCTCCGTCGAGGCCTCGCCGTCGGACTCGTCGAGCTCCGACTCGCTGTCGAAGTCCGACACGTCCGTCTCGGCCGGATGCATCGACTCGTCCAGCTTCTCCCCCATCTTCGGTCGCTTCGCGCCGAGCTCGGACTGCGGCAGGGCCCGTTTCACGTTCGGCGCGGCGAACTCGTCGCCGCTCTCCTCCTCTGGGGGGCCGCCGCCGCCGTAGGGCTCCTTCGGGAGATCGGCGGGCCTCGGCGGCTCCCTCGGCCTCTCCAGTCGTTGGATCGTGACATCGCCCAGCCTCTGCAGCACCGGGTCCATCCCTCGATACGCCGGGGGCCCGGGCTAGTCTCTCATCCTCTGTCCCGCGAGGTTCTGTTTACGTGCGGGGATTCGAATCGACCGCCATTGTTGTGGTGGAACCGGGACCGGGTCGGGATCTGGGACCTAAGCTCACCGCGGGCCCCGCGGATACTCGCCGGGCATTTCTCGTTCTCGGCCCCCCGTTTCGCTTCCCGTAAGTCGGCACTCAAGCGCTCATCGGGTAAACACTGGCCGCGGTCGTCGCTTCTTCGATGCCCCGCCGTCTCACGTACGTTTACCCGAGGGCCGCGACCGATGGAGGAGATGGGGGTCCCCTTACGCCAAATTCGCGACGGAATCTCGAGGGATTCGAGATTTTCCCGAGCAAAATGGCTTTAGCGAGACTCGGCAGGCATTAACGTCGTCTTGGTTTACGCGATTATTGAACAGAGAGCGCTCAAATCGGCGATTTGATGGATTAGGTGGGTTCGGCTGATTTCAACCGAAATCTTATTGATTTTTAATCGAGACGCTGCAGGGTCGCCCCCGAGAACGTCTCCCCTTTAATTAACAGGACGAATTAATCGAACAACCTGGCTGGAAGGTTGCTTCTCGTATGAATGAACTGCAAGTTGCGGAAAAATATTCCTGCAGGTCGAAGTGTGTAATATTTTTAACTAGATTTGCATTGCAATAATGACAGGACGATTGTTTAAACATTTGTTATTTATCTTCATGACGTTTCGAACTCCAATCATATTCCAGACTTCCCCCAAACAGGAGCAGGCAACCTACGAAACACAAAATAAACCTGACCACAATGGCAGGTTGGGCACGGGACACTAAAAATTGTTCAAACAATGGCGGCAATTTTGATAGTTTGAAAAACAAAAAGTAATCTTCTCCATTAGTTTAAAAAACAGCAACAAAAACAAATTGTCTTGATTTCTGTTATTAGCCCATTTAAAATAACGGTAAAAGGTCGGGAAACGCTGGACTTGACGAGACCACTTGTCCCTTATGTACTTTGGGACGCTGATTACGAAAATGGGGGTTGGAACACCACTAAAATTGAAAAAAACGCCCCTAAATAGGGGTGTTTTGCGACTGTACTGCGGAATTCCCTTACGAAACCTTCCGCGGACATTTGACCTTGCCTATTCACTTTTTTCAAAAACCCACCTTTTGGGAGGGGCGTAACACCCCTTTTCGCGTGATGTGACTCTGATTTTGAATATCAGCGACCGAAAGAAACTGAATAGGCAAGGTCAAATGTCCACGGGAAGTTTCGTAAGGGAATTTCGCAGTACAGTCGAAAAACACCCCTATTTAGGGGCGCTCCAACTACCATTTTCGTAATCAGCGCCCCAAAATGACAAGTGGTCTCGTCAAGTCCAGCGTTTCCCGACCTTTTACCGTTATTTTAAATGGACTATATCAGAGTAATGGAGCAATATGGGTATTACTACCATGCAACTTGATCAACATATGTCCGCAAACCATGCTGCCAAAATTCATAATTTTAAAGGTTCCACTATACCCCGTTGCCGAGGTTAATTTGGGGTGGCTTCAGGTCATTAATATAGTTTTATTTCTTATCGATAAACATACAAAAATTCAAACAAAATCAAATTATCCTAGTGTACTAACATTTCTGTAAGTTACAGAGGTTTAATATCCATATCAGTAGATTCTCCACAATACTACAAAAAAAAAGCTACATGGTTTTAACACATGTTTGTACTGATCAATTGTTTAAAAATATAACAATTTGGCGTTGAATAAAAAGTAATCTACAATATATAAAATTAATTGTATATCTGATAACTACTTTATTTTTCTTGGTGTAGTCGTTTCGTACCTGATTTCGATACGAACTTTAAAATCAAGTAGGAACCAAATTACAAGGGAAAAAAGGCTAGTTAAGCAAAATTACGTTTTTCAATTTTCAGATAAAGTGGACAATAAGGTCGGTTTCGTAATACCCCGTTCACGCGTAATTACGAAACCAGCCTTTGATCATTAATCTTCTATATTTAAAACCTTCGAAACACAAATCAACCACATGCGTGTGACGATAAAGTAACGCATCAATTCGATAATAACTGAAGAAAATTCACTCGGACACAATAATTTCTGTCAAGCAATCAATGACTTTCAGTTCTAATACTTGTTTTAGTAAGTCTTGAAATCCAATAACTAATGAACTTGGATATAACTAGCCTTTCTAGTTAGTCTCTTTTTTTCTATTCTTTACAAAAGCAGTACCAAGAAATAATGTGCCCTTCAAACACAAAAATGTAGTGTCCGTTTCGTGAAACGAATTTCCTTAATGTCTTACCTCTACAATACTCCACATAATTTCACTCAACTAGTAAAAACTGATCGAAACGTATAAAAAGACTTAATCCAACTTTACATAATATTACACCAATTCTTCTTATCGGCGACGCCGTTCTCGAGCCCCTCCTCGAAGTGCAGATCGTTATTCCTGTCCCTGTAGCCCATCAACATCGGAGTCCCCTCGGCCGCGTCGGACCTGCCGAACCTGCCGCGCAGGCTCGCGAACAGCGACGTGGAGCCCTCCGACTTGAACCGCTTCGTCTCCTCCGGCTCGGGCGTAGCGCTCCTCGCCTTGCGCTTCACGCCAGTGTTCAGCTCGGCCCTGCCGCCAAACGAGCTCCTCATAGCGAGCCTGTGGTAGTCCGACCTTATCGGCTTCCTCGCCGACAGAGAGCGCAGCGTCTCGCTGAGGGACTTCTCCCTGATCTGTTGGAAGTAACTGTCGTCGTGAGGCTGGATCTCGTCCTCGTAGGTGGCGCAGGTGACGTCGCTGCCGACCACCGCCCTCGTCGATAGGTTGGTCATGTCCTGTGGGTAATCGGCGATTAATCGAGGTTGACTCGTAACGGTAAGCTCGGTAAGGAATACACGTTCGAAGGGGGGCACGCTCGGACCAGACTTATTATTTCATCCGAACTGGGGCCCGAGATATTTTCAAAATGTGACAGATTACTTTGAAACAACTATTTCCCCCTTTAACTGAACCTCAACCTCAGAGTTTATAAATCCAGCGTTATGAGGAAGAGCCGAAACGAAGCTTACTATTCTATTATTGGCCAATAAAATGTATTCAAGCACATGTAGAGATCAAATGGTTTGACATTATTTTTCTTAACAGTGAATGTGCCTAGTGAAACTGTTTGAAATTTGATACCATCTTTTGCTTAAACAAGCTTAATAATGTTACCTAATTACAATTGAAGTGAAATCAGTATTGAGCTTTCTCTGGGACAATAACTTGAAATTCTATAAAAAAAAACAATGATCTGGATCGTTTTAATAATCTTTACCTGTGAGTCGATCGTCGTGTCATTGCTCCTCTCCACCGGTTTGTCATCATCGAAATCTATACAAGTTTTCACGGAGCCCACCTGGGAGCGCCTGACGCCGCTCCTAATAACCAGCGGGGATCCCTCAACCGAGTCAAAGTCCGAACTGTCGAACTGGAGCTCGGGCTCCGGATCGTCCATTATGACGATGACGTCGGACTCCGCGTCCTCCGTTTCCTGTGGCGGCTGCTTCTTTGGTCTCTTCTTGGGCGACTCCGAGGGAGGTTCCGCAGCGGGACTCTCCTCCGGCTTCTTCTCCTCGTCCGTCGTCGTCGTCTGGCTCCTGGTGACCCTCTTGAAATTCTCGTCGCCGTTCTCCTCCGGTTTCTCGTCGGGCTTCTCCTTCTCCTCGTCCTCGGTCTTCGCCGAGGTGCCGTTCACCTCGAAGTCGCACTGTTGCAGCGTGACCTGGAGCTTCTTGTCGACGTCGACTGAGCGCGATCTGCTCCTCTTCCTCGACCTCGTCTTGGGGGGCGGCTTCGGTGCTTCGCCCTGGGGGCTTTCCTCGGGTTTCTTTGAAGCCTCGGCGGCGGACTCATTGCCGTTCTCGGCCGGGGGTGCTACTTCGGTCTCCATCGACGAAACTGGTCAAAAGAGAAGGTTTAAAGTCCATTTAAAGTTCGCACAGAGAGCAAATCACCCGAAGGGGATAACTTTTAGAAGACGTGTTTATGTTATGCCAGGCACTGTTTGTAGGTGAAAGTAAACTTCCTTTACCAGACAGAAACCAGACCCAAAACACTAAGTAATAAGAGGTCCTCAGTTGTTATCTGAGGCATTCAATATTACCTTTTTTCAAATCACTAATTAAATATGTATTCAGGATACTGATAAGGCAAGCAATTGTACCACTAGGTATATTGCTAAGAATTACACCATAAATACATTGACTGAAGACTTCAATCCTGGATAAAAATGAGTTATTTTAATGGCCCTTTAAACATGCATAGATCCAAACATTTTATTACTAATAGATGGAAAAGAAATTGTCACATGAGTAGTTTTGGAAGTGCCACAGATAATCACAAAATTGCTCAAAGTATCCAACTTAGGCTCCTGCTTGTATTGCAATCACTTTTCAAAAACCCAAAGTGTCGCCTTCACTTCCAATCTTATACCCTTTCTCATATCATAATTCATTAAAAACTTCCCGGCACATGGCCCCAGGTCTCGATTACCTTCCACGTGCCTCGAGTCCAATTACAGCAGGTTAATTAACCAGTGTATTTCAGGCCTCTTCGAAATTCGTTCTAAAAATACCCCAACGTGCCAGTTTGGCGGCATTTCTCACCAAATACCCGTCCAAGACATCCCAAATTATATAAGCTCGTTACGAGCCTCGGTCGTTCGTCCAAACAATGGGATAGCCTTAATTATTTGCCGTAAAACTAGGAGTGTCCCTGCTGGGGGAGCCCATAGACCATAACAATCATTATCACAATAGTGAACGTGAACAGTAAACTAGATTACAAGACGACGAGAGCGATGTGGTAAAAGCCCGTCGGCTTTAATTACATCCGAAGGTTAACGTTACAGCTAACAGTAGTTAGACACCATCTGAAGATTCTTGAAAGTGAAAAAAGGAACATGTCAAGAGGACACGTCCGGCAGTTTTAACCTTTGTCACACACGTGCCTATCGTTACAACGATCGACACCTAAATCTATCTGCGATTAATTAAGATGGCACTTACCCCGTTAGAAATAAATTTCTTAACAGAAATAAACCGGCAGGAAAAACATATACAAAGCGTAAACAATTGTCAATACATCAGCGCATAGCAAATATGGCGACACAGAACACTAAAAGGGCGCGTATGTAAACACGGAACGAATACGAGTAGAACGAAATGAATAATTTATTATCTACTTATTTGCAAAACGTATATTACTTAAATCGGTATACCCTTAAATCATTAGATCTTTGTCTTAATTACTACATTAAAGTTGCACTTGCATTCGTGATCAATAAACACGGCAAAGGTGGCTGCAAAGTGAGTTGCCTATTCCGACTAAAAGCACGCGGCAATTTTGAATCCTACGAACAATCGTTTTTCAAAGGTTTTATCACAATTTCATTTTACTAACACATCAGTGGTAAAAATGTAGCAACATTTCCTACACAGTACCGTTATAAAAATCCCCTAACCAACTATCTATAATACCTAAAATGACCCCACAAATCTATTTATAGCCCTTTAATTATTGCTCAATTTTTATTTTTTCCCCAATTACAATAAAATTAAACTACCGAAAAAAAAACACTTCTTGTGCAACGCGTTAGAGGTCAAAGCAGATATAACATTTTTCGTTGTTGTTAAGTTGATTGTGTAAAAGAGGAGATAAAGCGGTCGATTAGCTGCATAAAGAATCAATATTGGTGGAAGCAACTTAGAATTCGTCACGGGAGTAGCGGTCAGAAATTCTCGAGCGGGGACACAGGAAGAAAGAGAGAAAAGAAATGTGGAAGGTCGGGGGGAAGCTGAAAATGGGTAACTGTATCCGAAATTATGTAAGTAGAGGGAAAATTTTGGGAGTTCGCATGGATAGGTTGGGAAAGTACTGTGAAAAAGGGAAAAGTAGTTACTAATGAATAATGTGTCTATATTTGGTTTAAAACGTCGTCGTGATATCCATGGCATCAGGTTAATAATGTTGCGCTTATCTTCCTTCTTTTCGACGACCTGTGGGAAGCATTCCTGGAGATTGCCCCTTACCTCCATAACTTCCCACTGGTCACTCAATTCAATTTTGATCTATGTAATGCGAACATTTGTAGATTTTACTTTCTTTTGTTCTCGGACCAAATACGTTAGAAGAACCTGATGTTACGTGATGGTGATCTTTAGCAGTAAATTCAACAGCAAACCACATTTTTCGTACGCAATCTAACTAATAAGTTCAGATCTTACTTAACTCGCAATAATTGAAAGGTAATCGAGTGGTACATATTATACAACAACTGCAGTACAATTGTTATCTGGTCTTTTATCTCAATCATACGTTTATCTGATTATTTGTATGAGAAAAAGTTAATTTAGATTTAATTACGAGGATTCCATTGAAAAAAATAATATTAACAGATTGAGAAATCTGTGTAGGCTTTGTTATCAAGAATAATATCATAATATTTGTCCATCGATTGACAAATCCACATGGTGAGTTCAACAAAACTAACAAACAAGCAAACTGTGCACGTAGTAAATATGGCATGTTTAGGTTAGTATTTGTACAAATGTTATTTTTAGGCTACCTCCAAAACCAAAGTGATAGCCATCAGGAGAGAGGACCAGAGCGTATGGGAGAGACGGGCCCCTTTCTCGCCTAGTCATGTGAGGAAATTGGTCAAAAATGGCATAAAAGTGATCGTCCAACCCAGCAACCGTAGGGCTTACCCGATGCAAGCCTACCTGAACGCCGGGGCTATAGTACAAGAGGACATATCAGAAGCCAGCGTTATATTCGGCGTGAAACAGGTAAAATTTACCGAATAAAGGTGGGCCTTTTGGTTTGGTGCTCTACTACCCTATATACTCTAACACCTCAATACCCTACAGGGAACTGTCCATGGGGTGTTGATTATTTAGGTTGCCTTGGCGTTGAAATAACCTCACGTACCTTTATTCAGGTACCAGTCGACCAACTGATCCCGGACAAAACCTACTGCATATTCTCCCACACGATCAAGGCCCAGGAGGGGAACCTGCCGCTGCTGGACGCCATTTTGGAGAAACGCATACGCCTCATCGATTACGAGAAGCTGATGGACGAGAAGGGCAACAGGGTGGTCGCCTTCGGGAAGATGGCGGGCATAGCAGGCACGGTGAACATCTTGCACGGACTGGGGCTGAGGCTGCTGGCGTTGGGCCATCACACCCCTTTCATGCACATAGGACCGGCCCATAACTACAGGTGAGAGGAATCGGTGACGTTCCAAGACCCAAGGTTCGCCGAATACCCCTTCTGATGCATTAAAATATTCCTACCTGCAGAAACTCCAGCATGGCGAGACAGGCGGTGAGGGACGCGGGCTACGAGATAGCTTTGGGTCTGATGCCCAAGTCCGTGGGACCGCTGACTTTCGTCTTCACCGGGTCCGGGAACGTCTCCCAGGGCTCCCAGGAGGTATTCCAGGAGTTACCGCACGAGTACGTCCCGCCGGAGTTGCTCAAGAAGGCCGCAGAGCACGGCAGCCTCAATAAGGTCTACGGATGCGAGGTAGGATCAGAATCTGGTCAGCGTAGATACAGGATTACCAGTAAATTAAAATAGAGACGTGCCAGTGAATAACCTCCCACAATTTTCCTAAGGTTCGTAGGAGGCATTACCTGGAAAGGGCGGAAGGGGGCGGATTCGATCCGGTCGAGTACGAGGATCACCCGGAGAGGTACGTCTCCACATTCAGCAAGAAAATAGCACCGTACGGCTCGGTGATCGTCAATGGGATCTACTGGGCGGTGAATAGCCCGAAACTGCTCACCATTCCGGACGCCAAATATCTCCTACGTCCAGCACATACGCCGTGGCTGCCGACGTCGGTAGGAGCGCCCGCGCTACCACACAGGATGCTGGCCATTTGCGACATATCAGCAGACCCAGGTGAGATCCAATACGTTAGTTCCAGGTCCGGTGTAGATCTCTCTTGGAATCTTAAAGTAAAATATAATAAACATTCGACTGGTAGATTTTGTGATGCTCAGTACTAAGTATTGAGAAAGGAAAGTTAATGCACGATCGACATTTGGAACCAACCAAAATGGATATTGTTATTAAGTAACTAAATATACCTTCTTCAATGCAAGTCCAAATAAGCGCTCACTCATCAACCTTCCCTCTTTCCGACTGAACGTTCCCTGGTCTTCCAGGTGGTTCCATCGAGTTCATGAACGAGTGCACCACCATCGACACTCCGTTCTGCCTGTACGACGCCGACCGCAACAAAGACACCAAAAGCTTCAGCGGTCCGGGAGTGTTGGTCTGCAGCATCGACAACATGCCCACCCAGATCCCGAGGGAGAGTACCGACTTCTTCGGCGACCTGCTGTTCCCCTTCACGTTGAACATATTGCAGAGCGTGGCACAGGAGCCGCTCGAGAAGCACGACTTCTCGCCCGTCGTCCATGGGGTAAGAGATGATGACGTTCTGGAGGGTAACGCTATGGGTTGCTTCCAATTTTGGAGTCATTATAGTTAGTTTTAGTGTCTAGAAAAGGAGGTTTTTAAGATTATAGTACCTATCTCAGACAATCTTACTGACAAAAAATTCAAACTGAATTAATATACTTACAAATGCTAGACTAGTAGACACTACTAGACGTCTGTTCTTCCAGGCCATCATCGCGAGCAACGGGAAACTGACGCCGAACTTCGAGTACATCCAGGAGCTCCGTAGGACGTCCGTGTAAGTCCCCCCCGGGAAACGTTCGCTCGTTCCCGCAAGCTTCTACTGTTTCATTTTTCCAGAAGAAGTAGGAACAAGAGCGAGAGCGTCGCCTCCGAGAAGAACGTCCTGATCGTCGGCGCCGGGAGGGTCGCATCGCCGCTGGTCGAGTACCTCCGCAGGGACGAGTCCCTCGGGATAACCGTCGCCTGCGAGCAGCGGGAGCTGGGGGACGTCCTCGCCGGCCGGTATCCCGGCGTGGAGAGCGTCCACCTGGACGCGTCGAAGGACACGGCAGGGTTACAGGTGAGGCGAGGGAAATGTGCGGCGAGGGAAGTTATTGGAGAGAGTTTTTGATCTTGTGTAGGAACTGGTCGGCAAGGCGGACCTGGTGGTGTCGATCGTACCCGCCCATCTGCATCCGGTGGTGGCGAAGGCTTGCATCAACGAGAAGGTTCACATGGTGACGGCGAGTTACATGTCGAACGAAGTGAAGGACTTGCATCAGGCCGCCAAGAACGCCGGGATCACCATCCTCAATGAAGTCGGATTGGACCCAGGTTGGATGTGTACCTCAAAAATTAAGTCACGTCAATCTCATTCGATAAATACTTTAAAGGTATCGATCACCTGTTGGCCCTGGAGTGCATACAAGAGGTACAGCACGCCGGAGGTAGAGTCACGTCCTTCGAGTCCTTCTGCGGGGGATTACCGGCGCCGGAGTTCAGCGACAACTCCTTGAGGTACAAGTTCTCCTGGTCGCCGCGAGGTGCCCTTCTGAACACAGTTTCCTCCGCCAGGTACACAGAAAAATATCTACTTTTAAAAATATACAAAAACAAACGTACTTAAAAAACGGTGTTGAGTACATTTTTAAAATATTTATTGTAATTACTGTGCAAAAATGTTTCGGAAAGAATCAACATTTTTTTCCAGGTACTTACGTAAAGGGCAGATCGTCGAAATCAAAGAGGGCGGAGAGCTGATGAGGGCGGCAAAGCCGTTGGACTTCCTGCCCGGGTTCAACCTCGAGGGATTCCCGAACCGGGACAGTATTAAATACGGGAAATTCTATGGTAATATCGTTACACTCTCTTCCTAAGTTTAAAGTATTACAGTAATTTCTTCCTTCATTTCGTTACAAGTTTCATTCACTTATTCTTGCACTATTTTCTGTTTTGTTGCTTTTGACGAAGGGTAAAGACATACAAGTGGGCTATTATATGAAGGTTTGGAACCATCGTGTATTGCGGATTTTGAAAGCCTTGCACTAATGAAACCTTCTAGAATCTATAATAAGAACCATCTGGGTGTATCTCTCTTACCCAGCTCGAGAGAGGAACCTTCATGAGTATCGATCTTCTTCGCTTCTTGGCAATTTTAACTTTTGAAAAACTTCAGCTGTTGTTTTTCAAGACCATGTCTTTAAAGTCTTCAACCAGGAAACTCTTCTAGATCCAGGGCCCCTCTAGCTGTTAATTGTACCTTGAATTATCAGTTGTAATAATTGGTAGGTATTTGTTTCCGCGCATGACATGGCCAAAGCACTCCAATTTTCTTTTTTTGATGGTATAAAGATGTTCTGTTAGAGTATTCATTCTGCGCAGTACGAACTTCCTCGTTTCGTATCCCGTCAGTCCACGATATTCAGTAAGTTCAGTATGGATCTTGATCCATAAATCCATCTGTAGTAACCAAAGATGGAGAGGTGGTAATATATGTGCTATAACTTTTAAGTTTCCACCAAACTAGAGCAACGACTAGATACAACTCCGTGTAGAAAGGTCCCATCACATCGCCATACTTTATAAATTCCCCACAAGTACAAAACGTGTCTCTTCTGCAGGCATCGAGGACGCTAACACGATCCTCCGCGGCACCCTCAGGTACAGCGGTTTCGCGCAGGCGGCCCGCCAGCTCCAGTTCCTCGGCCTGCTCGACGCCGAGCCCCATCCGAGCCTGCACGAGCAGGGCCCCGAGATCACCTGGAGGAAGCTGATCTGCGACCTGCTCGGCTTCGAGGACACGAACATCTTCTACGAGAACCTCAAGAGCAAGATAGTCGAACGGACCGGCTCGGAGGTCGCCGTCGACATCACCGAGGAGCTCGGACTGCTCGACGAGAAGGCGGTCGTCAAGTGCGGCACGCCGCTGGACACGCTCACGCAGTACCTCGCCAAGAGGCTGGCCCTAGGTAAAGTTAGAATGGGATCTGGTGTAGTATATCAAAACGGTTCCTTTATTTTGGAAACATAGCTTTCTTATTGCGTTCGTCAGCAGTAGGTACATCTTGCAGATATTGTATTGTGGCTCCATTACCAAAACTAGAGTTGCCATTGAAGAAACATGATTCCATTACAGAAAAAGAGTTAGCATCAATGAAACCAAAGGCGAAGGTTAGTGATGTTCTCAAACCAGACGTAGAGAACGAGGTCCATCTTCCTCTTACTATCTTTCTGGCATATAATAATGTCTTTATGTAAACCGATGTACACAATACTTAATTTAGGCACTTGAACCCTAAAATCTCATTTATATAGTCATAAGGACTAAATTTACTATATTCTTCTTCTTTAAAATTAATGGTTACATTACGTCATGCTTCACATATTTATTCGATCCATTTGTAGTGCAATGCTTTAAGAAAGCTATGCTTCCCCTTTCGGACATTCACAGAATGCTTCATTTCTTAAAGAGAAAAACGAGAGGGACATAATAATCCTCCGGCACGACGTCGGGATCATCTGGCCCGACAACAAACTAGAGAACAAGGGAATAAACTTCGTGGTGTACGGGGACATCGGAGGCCATTCCGCCATGGCTAAGACCGTCGGGTATCCAGCTGCAATCGCCACGAAAATGATACTAGACGGTAAGTGCTTCACGCCAACCATCCACACTTTCGTGACTTTCATATTCCGACAGGCGAGATTCAGGAGAGGGGCTGCATCCTACCGTTCGCCCCGGAGATATACCGCCCGATACTACAGAGGCTCCGGGCGGAAGGACTGAACAGTTCGGAGACGTCAAAGTTCTATTGAAATGTTGGCTGCGTTTAATTTCAAAAGTATTTTATTAAACATAACGACGTCTTATATTCGAAACTGAGAAACTAAAAATTAAAGGATTCTTTCGCAGCAATCACAAAATGATCACACATAAACAAGATAACTAAGGAAACTTAACATCTAGAATATGAAAAATATTAAATTATACATTAAACATTAAACTGTGGACTGAAGAAGGAAAACTTACATTGGTAGTATTTAGCGTACAATATCATAACATATACCTAAATTATATAATATATAAAAAAAAATCAGTAATAAATTTATAATGTACTTAACATCTGCATACACATTCGATTCCCTACCAGGATTCTATAACCTCTAATCGAACGCTTCTTTCAAACAAATCATTTGGTCCCAACTTCATCAACAAATAAGGATTTAAAGCTAATTTTTAAGTATTTCAACGAAACAAAAAAATACTCAAGTTTAACCTAGGCAGTACGTTCATCATTGGGACACGCATAGATTTAGAAGAAAATTTTAAATTACACACACGAGTACATTTAGGCAGAAACTACTTTATAAATAGTGGGTGATCAGGAATCACTGGCAAACCAAAATTTCAAACAGATATGCTGTGAGTAGTTTAGGGAGAAGAGATGAAATGAATTCCTAAAGTGGACAAGACCTGGATAGTTGCTGGGAATACAACAGATATTCTATGTAAACTAATGGGTCATCAGGAACTTTGCAATCAAACTAAGACAGAATTTTTTAGATTTTGTTGTTTCAAATTTAGAAATAGTTTCATATGAGCGAATTCAAGTCACATAATTGAGAATCCTCCTGCTAAACAGGCATCTCAACGTCAAAAGTGGTTAGAGCCTGAAAGATATTTTGTTGTTTTGGACCTGATTTGAAGGTAATTTCTGATCAAAGTCGTCCTTAGTAACATGGATAGATATAAACACCAAATTTGTCTGTGGTAAGAAGAGATGGACTATGCACTGTAATGTAAAGGGCAAACGGGATTCTCCTGCCAAACAGACAATCTCAAAGTCGAAAGGAGGGCGGAGCGCCATGAGAAAGTATCCATTCATGCTAGTTTAAACGTAATGAGGTTAAATCAGTCTGAGGCTTCCGTCCGACAGGAGAGTCCGCTGGTATGTCGCGAGCCGAAATCGAATCAGAGGTTATAGAAACGAGAGCCGAGTCCATAGCGAAACTCCACCCGATACAGTCCCTCGACACAAGTTCCTCCATCGCCATCTTCTAAGCTGTTACGGTATCTGTATCACTTTGAGGTATAGAATAAGGTTTCTGCTTCCTCTGCCTCCTTCTCTCCCTTCTCTCGCCCATGACGAGCCTGAGGTGCTCGAGCTTGCCCCTCGTCCTGAGGTTCTGGTCCTCGCTGCACGACGTCGTCGCCTGCTGGCCCTCGTCCGAGGCGCGCTCGGGCGCCTGCGCGAGCGGCTCCTCGGCGCCCCCCTTGCGGTTCACGCGACGCAGCTCGGGCACCGAGCACAGCAGGTCGTTCAGGATGTGGACGATCGTCGCGACGTCCCTCCTCGGCCGACCCTTCGGGTCCTGGAGGGCCGGGTTGAGGGCGCCGCTGAACGTGCCGGAGTACACGCTCTCCCTTCGACCTGCGGGAAAATAAATAGTGTCAGGTTGTGGTTCATTTCTCAGAAATTAGTTGAAACGAAAGTGTACAAAAAAGGATGAAAGAAAAGAAAAATTAATATTTTCCAAGATAAAAAATTATTAACTATACCCAAGTATATAATCTAAATGCTCTAATATACGTATAACCACAAAGAAATTCAAAGTAATTACTTAGATTCTGATAGTATCTTGTGATAGTGTCTGATAGATCTGTAATTTCACCTAAGGTATTATTGCCTTGGAAAAAAAAGACATGTGTAATAAAATTATTCAATACTCAATAGAATCATACGGACCGATCGCAATAGACAAGCTTGGTATTCCATACATCTTCGCTCGCCTTAGATTGCAATTAACCATAGCTGCCATAGAATTCCGTTATTCATCTTGTACATAGTTGACAAACAATTCTTTTCTTTTCAGAAACTACTTATGATTGTACATAGTTGCAAGTAGGTACTATCTTACTGTCTTTAGTTATTTCATTGCCGTACATTGTTGCAATAATTGTTCCCACAATTCCGAGAATGACTTATTTTTGTACTTAGTTATTTGTGATTAGAATTAGCTGGTACATTAATTAAACCGGAATTAACCGTTCATTGACATTTACTTGGGTTTGATAATATAGTTATGTTCCGCATCGTTAGCTTTTCAATATAAATAAATGGTCCGATTGTTCTACCAACTGTGTTTTCATTCTCACCACGGACTCCCTGGAACTCTCCTGAGTCTAAACTCACCCGCGGCTTAAGGGAGTAAACCCCATAAAAATCTGGCGCCCGAGGTAACCGTACTTATCCCAAACTCCAAACTAACGAGCCAAACTCTACAAGTAACTAACTCCTTCGTCAGAGTTTCGTACATAGTATATGCAACTGTCCCCTCAGTACTGACCTCTGTCCCTGCCGGAGAAGACATCAGCAGACAGACGCCGGAGGGTATGCTGGAGATTCCTGGAAGCTTGCAGCAAGCTGGGGGGGCCGCCGCCTGGGGCCCCCACCGACGGACTCACGCCGGGATTGCTCGGGGGCGAGGAACTCGCCGACGACGCCGAAGGGGTGGTCGTAGAAGACGGCGGCTGCGTCGGCGACGGTTGGGAGAACGAGGAGGAGGAGGAGGACGACGACGCCGAGGCTGAGGCCGCGGTCGAGGAGGGGCTGGCGGCACTGCTCGCGGCTGCGGCGGCTGCTGCGGGTTTCGCGCCCGATACGGTGCTCAGCTGGAGCTGGATGAGCATCACGTGGTCGCCGAGACGCATGCTGAGATTGAGGGGCGCCTTGCCGCACAGGAACTCGTTCACCTGCGTGTCGTTCAGGGACTCCAGCGCCTGCATTATGCCGATCTCCGGACGCTGAGTCTGGGAAGGTGGAATGGAAATTAGTAGAGCAAGTACATTCAACATATTGAAAACATAGCTTTCTTATCGCGGTTCTCGCTCAGAACGCTGTATCGCTGAAAGGTACGAACGCCGAAAAAACGAACGACCGTAACGACCCGAACGATCAGCAAGATCGTCGCGTTATGATTCATTATATATAATTATATTATACATAATTATAAAGAAATTCAAAGTAAAATACTTAAATTCTGATAGTGTCACTAGGCATAAATCGATAATTTTACCTAAGGTACTATTGAATGTTGGAAAAAAAGAGATATAGATAATCCAATAAATTTATTCAATACTCTTTAAGTTGAGTTTAAGAATTTGACAAAGAGTAATTAAAAATAATGAGAAGCGCAACATATATAAAATTCTTGATTTGAAAGAGTTTAGTTATAACATAACCTTAATTTAAAGATTTTAGATATGATATCTTTTTTTTGTAGATATCAAGTCCGTGCACAGGTGAAACTCACGTCTTCAGATCCTAATCATATAATCATATTTTGATATTATGTAGGTATTAATATACTATACGTACTTGGTTAAATAAATAAATAAAATATGATATAACTTTTGAGTATATTGGGGCTGCAGCCTGGGGGGGCCTCATTTCCTTTCATTGTTATTATTAAATTATTATGACGTATATTTAAAGATATTTTCCACTAAATTGATGTCGTGTAACTAATTTGTTGAATAAGTAATGGAAGGTATAATGGACTACACCAGGCATCAAATGAAATAACACTGGTTTTTTACAGAAGTTGTTGGCTGTATTCACAAACATGTAACTAGATTTGGTCCTCTGACTCAGCCTTACCCAATACCACAAGATACCTTATCTTTTATCCATAAGATGTTTAGACGCTTAAAGACTAGTAGAAGATATTACTGAGTCATACATATGTAGGTGGTAATGGGGCGTCCCAATAAAAGCCTCTTTAAGATCTCTTATATAAGTCTGTCACCAGATATATAAAAGAATTAGTTGATTATAGGTTGTGTTCGTCAAAAATGTAATATGGATCATGTATATGTTAATAAAAGGAACAAAAGTTTAAACTACACATCTCACGACATATATACATCTTTTACATCCACAGCACCCTTTGGATAACTATGCCAGAAGTAGCTAGGTTTAGTCACCATTGAACACAGAAACCAAAATCACACCGGTTAAGTTAGGTTCATTCCATTAACAAATTCAAGGAATGTCACACCCATAACACGCTAAAATTCTAGTTATATGCACCATTGATTAGCATTCGTACTGACTACTTCAGAGTATCAATAACGAATAGCTAGTTCGGCTGGAACACCTCAGGATTTTTGAAGGATGAAAACTCATTACCATTATCATCAATTACCAATAAGATCTCAAATCTATGCAGTAACAACTGCTACCAAAAGTACACCTCAGGATTTTTGAAGGATAAAAAGTAATTACCATTATCATCAATTACCAATCAGATCATTCAGATTTCAAATCTATGAAGTAACAACTGTTACCAAAAGTACATACATATTAGGAGTTATGTATAATGGACAAACACCTGGATAATTATGAAATAGGGTCAGTAAAATGGGTAACCTTGTTTGTTAATACTTTCGGCTTGTATTATTTAACAACACCAAATCAAATATATAATTTGTTGAAAAGATATTCTATAAACAAACAGTTAAGTAGTATTCATTCCTGAAATTATAAAAATAAATATATGTTTGCATTTCCTAACATCGCTAATGGATAGGTTATGATTGGAAAAAGTTTATACATCCATTATTTAAAATAATTATTATTGGACGTTCTTCAGTTTTCTGTAAATAAAAGCGTCTCCACACCAATTATTTAACATACAAATAGAAAGGATAGCAAACCAAGGGTAATTCTAACTGTACACGAAAGTTTAACTTTAAAATTGGCACTTTGTAGTAGAAGGATACAAGCAAGAAGAGATTACTTCAAAATTTCACAATACATGTACTTACTATTACAGTACACATATCATTTCTGTTAAAGTTACACAATTAAAGCGTTGAATATATGTAATTTGTAGTTACACACATGAATTTCAGTAAACCTAAGGATAATCTGAATGGGTTTTCCACTGTCTATAAAACAACAAGATTTAATAAAATTGTTACTACAATGACCTTAAGGGCTCTCCAAGCATGCGTTTTAGGATTTTTAAAAGTTTCACTGTCATTAATTTAAAATCAACAAGATTGACACAAACATTTTTCACTGTAAATCCTAATTATATTTTTAAGTGACATGTACGAATTAACCTTATTAAAAATAGTACCTACTCCTAGTGACAGAGAGGGGGGGGGGAGGTATAGGTAAAAATAAAGGTGAAAATCCAAAGCAGACAACTTTGACCTGAGAAGCACTAATTAATTGGGATCAAACGAACAGTATAAAGTACAAGATTTGGTGGACAACTTTGATCTGAGAAGCAATAATTGAGATCAAACGAACAGTGTAAAGTACAAGATTTGTCAAAGAAAACCTTGTACTAATAGAGATACAAGATACAAAAGTCGTCTGGTCAGAGTACCACACCAATGTGTACTTATGTATTTTGACCGAATGAAGCATGTATGGAGTTTCATATCTTTGTGGTACCATAATACCATTTTGAGACAACCCTTGTGGGCTTTTAGAAAACACCTAGGAACGGCACTGATGTGATCAGAAATACTTGATCTGCGAAATTTGTTCCAAAGAAACTTTATCGAAACGGTTGCTTCCCAGTCCCTAGAATGAAGTAACTATGGGGTACTTCGTAGAACTGTAATAACCATTTTGAACCAGTTTTGGAATAAATATATGAATGGCACGGATGTGATCAGAAACACTTGATATACGAGGTTTGTTCGTAATGGTTACTTCGCAGTCACTAGAATGAAGTACATATGTGGGTAGTTCGTGGAACCGTAAAAACCATTTTGAACCAATTCTCGTGGATTTTTAAGGCGCAATTCCACTCGGGTAACCTTTCAACATGTAGAAGGCAACAAGTTGCTTTTCAACGAAGCGAAGAAGGCAACGGGAAAACACGTTTCTTTCTACACAAGCAACACCTCAAAAGCAACGAAATTATCTCGTCGAACGCAACCAACACCATTTAGAATGTCACCCATTCAACCGATACACGTTGCCTTCCGTCGCATATAACGTGTAGCGTGCCACACGTTGCTTTGGTGTAAATGCATTTTGTTGTGTCAACGCGGTTGCTTTCGACACGCTGCCGAAATGTTGCCCCAGTGGAATTGCGCCTTTAGAATAAACCTATCAATGGCATAGATGTGATCAGAAACATTTGATATACGAGGTTTGTTCCAAACGAAACAGTTTCGTAACGGTTGCTTCACAGCCACTAGAATGAAGTAACTATGGGGTACTTTGTGTAATCGTAACAACCATTTTGAACTAATTCTTGTGGACTTTTAGCCTTAGAATAAACCTAAGAACGGAACGGATGTGATCCAAAATACTTGATATACGACGTTTGTTCCAATGAAGCCGTTTCGTAATGGTTGCTTCCTAGTCACTCGAATGAAGTAACTATGGGGTACTTCGTGGTACCGTAATAATCATTTTGAAACAATCCATGCGGACCTATCGAACGAACATACAAATGGCACATTTAAGGAATTGACCATTGGTTCAATAGCTGTAAAATTGATGGGAGTCTTGATTTGAAGGGACATCCAATAACTTTGTGGCAAGGAGTTAAGGTATAGCGATCATCCGAGCGGCGCAAAGTGCAAGTTTTCACTTGGATGCGGTACTAATCAACAAACAAACAATGCCGCGAACAATGGTGTGTACAAAGTCCCTTCCTCGGAAGTAAAGGTTACCGAGCGTGTTATTGATTTGCAATATTTACCTTTTACACACGGACGGACGCACAAAAGCATCTAAAAATACGTTTCGTCGATACGCGAGAACGGAATGAAAATGAAAACGGTACTCACGATAAGGCCCGTCTCGACGTTGGGCAGCAGGGTGATCCTCGAGCCGTCGCAGATCCCGTGCTGGACGAGGTTGCCCTCCTGCAGTTGCCTGCGGAAAGAGAGAGATACACGTAGAGTAACTGTACGAACGCGTAAAAAAAGGAGTAAAAAGAGGCACCGAATGGACGTGATCGTCCCACAACCCACTTACTTATCTCTGAAGAGCAGACATATCCGATCCCTCGGCACCTTGAGCCGCTTCGAGACGAGCTTCTTGAGGCCGTCGACGGTACAGTCCGGGTCGACGCTCACGTAGAAATCGCCCCCCGTCGTGGGGCTCACGTGCACGTTGATCTGTGCCGAGTCCGGACCACACCCCTGGCCGATGGGGCTCGAGGACGGCTCGGCGGAGTTCTCCATGCCAGCGACGGAGGCCGAGGAGACCGTCTCGCACGCCGCGAACGAGAGGGGGGCCCACCGAGAGACGACAACGACGCGCTACGAGCAGCCCTCGCCGCCCTGTCCGGTCCCCTGCGACGACGACATTTCTTCTATCTCTCGCACACAGACACACACTCTCTCTCTGTCTCTGTCGGGCGGCGGACGAACGCGAAAATAATCCTCGGTTGCTCTTATTGCTCTTACGGAGGCGACTCACACGCACTCGTTCCTCTCTCCTCTCTCTCTCACTCTTCACTCTCTTCTCTCTTGCTACTCCCTCACTCCTCCACCGCCTCCTCCTGACAGGCCTGATCGACTCTTCGTCTTCACTCTATTCTATTTTCTATTGTCTGCCAGCTGCCAGAAGTGCCAGAACAGAACAGAAGGACAGAAGTACCAGAACGATGCATGAACTTCTATCCACATTCCACAGAACCAGAACCCCGAACCCCGGGTTATATAGATTGTCAACTCTCCATTTTGTTTTTAATTTTGTTTACGATTTATCCCCATCTAGTGATGCGTGCCGGTACTGAACTATCAAATACCTAAACTCAGGGTGCCTAAACTACAAATACGTGTTAAATACGCGTTTTCGTATTATTCAGCCGCTTCTAGTGATCGCCATAGGGCTCAAATTTCATGTCTGTTCATACGTGACACTCCATCGGTCCCCGAGAAACACCTGTGCATCACTATTTCAGATTTGGAACAATCTCAGTAAAATGAGCTACAAATACGTGTCAAATACACGTTTTCGTATTATTCAGCCGCCTCTAGAGATCGCCATAGGCCTCAAATTTCATGTCTGTTCATACGTGACACTCCATCGGTCCCCGAGAAACACCTGTGCATCACTATTTCAGATTTGGAACAATCTCAGTAAAATGAGCTACAAATACGTGTCAAATACACGTTTTCGTATTATTCAGCCGCCTCTAGAGATCGCCATAGGCCTCAAATTTCATGTCTGTTCATACGTGACACTCCATCGGTCCCCGAGAAACACCTGTGCATCACTATTTTAGATTTGGAACAATCTCAGTAAAATAAGCTACAAATACGTGTCAAATACGCGTTTTCGTATTATTCAGCCGCTTCTAGTGATCGCCATAGGGCTCAAATTTCATGTCTGTTCATACGTGACACTCCATCGGTCCCCGAGAAACACCTGTGCATCACTATTTCAGATTTGGAACAATCTCAGTAAAATGAGCTACAAATACGTGTCAAATACACGTTTTCGTATTATTCAGCCGCCTCTAGAGATCGCCATAGGCCTCAAATTTCATGTCTGTTCATACGTGACACTCCATCGGTCCCCGAGAAACACCTGTGCATCACTATTTTAGATTTGGAACAATCTCAGTAAAATAAGCTACAAATACGTGTCAAATACGCGTTTTCGTATTATTCAGCCGCTTCTAGTGATCGCCATAGGCCTCAAATTTCATGTCTGTTCATACGTGACACTCCATCGGTCCCCGAGAAACACCTGTGCATCACTATTTCAGATTTGGAACAATTTCAGTAAAATAAGCTACAAATACGTGTCAAATACGCGTTTTCGTATTATTCAGCCGCTTCTAGTGATCGCCATAGCCCTCAAATTTCATGTCTGTTCATACGTGACACTCCATCGGTCCCCGAGAAACACCTGTGCATCACTATTTCAGATTTGGAACAATTTCAGTAAAATAAGCTACAAATACGTGTCAAATACGAGTTTGTTCATACGTGACACTCCATCGGTCCCCGAGAAACACCTGTGCATCACTATTTCAGATTTGGAACAATCTCAGTAAAATAAGCTACAAATACGTGTCAAATACGCGTTTTCGTATTATTCAGCCGCTTCTAGTGATCGCCATAGGCCTCAAATTTCATGTCTGTTCATACGTGACACTCCATCGGTCCCCGAGAAACACCTGTGCATCACTATTTCAGATTTGGAACAATCTCAGTAAAATAAGCTACAAATACGTGTCAAATACGCGTTTTCGTATTATTCAGCCGCTTCTAGTGATCGCCATAGGCCTCAAATTTCATGTTTGTTCATACGTGACACTCCATCGGTCCCCGAGAAACACCTGTGCATCATCATTTCAGATTTTGAACAAACTCAGTAAAATAAGCTACAAATACGTGTCAAATACACGTTTTCGTATTATTCAGCCGCCTCTAGTGATCGCCATAGGCCTCAAATTTCATGTCTGTTCATACGTGACACTCCATCGGTCCCCGAGAAACACCTGTGCATCACTATTTTAGATTTGGAACAATCTCAGTAAAATAAGCTACAAATACGTGTCAAATACGCGTTTTCGTATTATTCAGCCGCTTCTAGTGATCGCCATAGGGCTCAAATTTCATGTCTGTTCATACGTGACACTCCATCGGTCCCCGAGAAACACCTGTGCATCACTATTTCAGATTTGGAACAATCTCAGTAAAATGAGCTACAAATACGTGTCAAATACACGTTTTCGTATTATTCAGCCGCCTCTAGAGATCGCCATAGGCCTCAAATTTCATGTCTGTTCATACGTGACACTCCATCGGTCCCCGAGAAACACCTGTGCATCACTATTTCAGATTTGGAACAATCTCAGTAAAATGAGCTACAAATACGTGTCAAATACACGTTTTCGTATTATTCAGCCGCCTCTAGAGATCGCCATAGGCCTCAAATTTCATGTCTGTTCATACGTGACACTCCATCGGTCCCCGAGAAACACCTGTGCATCACTATTTTAGATTTGGAACAATCTCAGTAAAATAAGCTACAAATACGTGTCAAATACGCGTTTTCGTATTATTCAGCCGCTTCTAGTGATCGCCATAGGGCTCAAATTTCATGTCTGTTCATACGTGACACTCCATCGGTCCCCGAGAAACACCTGTGCATCACTATTTCAGATTTGGAACAATCTCAGTAAAATGAGCTACAAATACGTGTCAAATACACGTTTTCGTATTATTCAGCCGCCTCTAGAGATCGCCATAGGCCTCAAATTTCATGTCTGTTCATACGTGACACTCCATCGGTCCCCGAGAAACACCTGTGCATCACTATTTTAGATTTGGAACAATCTCAGTAAAATAAGCTACAAATACGTGTCAAATACGCGTTTTCGTATTATTCAGCCGCTTCTAGTGATCGCCATAGGCCTCAAATTTCATGTCTGTTCATACGTGACACTCCATCGGTCCCCGAGAAACACCTGTGCATCACTATTTTAGATTTGGAACAATCTCAGTAAAATAAGCTACAAATACGTGTCAAATACGCGTTTTCGTATTATTCAGCCGCTTCTAGTGATCGCCATAGCCCTCAAATTTCATGTCTGTTCATACGTGACACTCCATCGGTCCCCGAGAAACACCTGTGCATCACTATTTCAGATTTGGAACAATTTCAGTAAAATAAGCTACAAATACGTGTCAAATACGAGTTTGTTCATACGTGACACTCCATCGGTCCCCGAGAAACACCTGTGCATCACTATTTCAGATTTGGAACAATCTCAGTAAAATAAGCTACAAATACGTGTCAAATACGCGTTTTCGTATTATTCAGCCGCTTCTAGTGATCGCCATAGGCCTCAAATTTCATGTCTGTTCATACGTGACACTCCATCGGTCCCCGAGAAACACCTGTGCATCACTATTTCAGATTTGGAACAATCTCAGTAAAATAAGCTACAAATACGTGTCAAATACGCGTTTTCGTATTATTCAGCCGCTTCTAGTGATCGCCATAGGCCTCAAATTTCATGTTTGTTCATACGTGACACTCCATCGGTCCCCGAGAAACACCTGTGCATCATCATTTCAGATTTTGAACAAACTCAGTAAAATAAGCTACAAATACGTGTCAAATACACGTTTTCGTATTATTCAGCCGCCTCTAGTGATCGCCATAGGCCTCAAATTTCATGTCTGTTCATACGTGACACTCCATCGGTCCCCGAGAAACACCTGTGCATCACTATTTTAGATTTGGAACAATCTCAGTAAAATAAGCTACAAATACGTGTCAAATACGCGTTTTCGTATTATTCAGCCGCTTCTAGTGATCGCCATAGGGCTCAAATTTCATGTCTGTTCATACGTGACACTCCATCGGTCCCCGAGAAACACCTGTGCATCACTATTTCAGATTTGGAACAATCTCAGTAAAATGAGCTACAAATACGTGTCAAATACACGTTTTCGTATTATTCAGCCGCCTCTAGAGATCGCCATAGGCCTCAAATTTCATGTCTGTTCATACGTGACACTCCATCGGTCCCCGAGAAACACCTGTGCATCACTATTTCAGATTTGGAACAATCTCAGTAAAATGAGCTACAAATACGTGTCAAATACACGTTTTCGTATTATTCAGCCGCCTCTAGAGATCGCCATAGGCCTCAAATTTCATGTCTGTTCATACGTGACACTCCATCGGTCCCCGAGAAACACCTGTGCATCACTATTTTAGATTTGGAACAATCTCAGTAAAATAAGCTACAAATACGTGTCAAATACGCGTTTTCGTATTATTCAGCCGCTTCTAGTGATCGCCATAGGGCTCAAATTTCATGTCTGTTCATACGTGACACTCCATCGGTCCCCGAGAAACACCTGTGCATCACTATTTCAGATTTGGAACAATCTCAGTAAAATGAGCTACAAATACGTGTCAAATACACGTTTTCGTATTATTCAGCCGCCTCTAGAGATCGCCATAGGCCTCAAATTTCATGTCTGTTCATACGTGACACTCCATCGGTCCCCGAGAAACACCTGTGCATCACTATTTTAGATTTGGAACAATCTCAGTAAAATAAGCTACAAATACGTGTCAAATACGCGTTTTCGTATTATTCAGCCGCTTCTAGTGATCGCCATAGGCCTCAAATTTCATGTCTGTTCATACGTGACACTCCATCGGTCCCCGAGAAACACCTGTGCATCACTATTTTAGATTTGGAACAATCTCAGTAAAATAAGCTACAAATACGTGTCAAATACGCGTTTTCGTATTATTCAGCCGCTTCTAGTGATCGCCATAGCCCTCAAATTTCATGTCTGTTCATACGTGACACTCCATCGGTCCCCGAGAAACACCTGTGCATCACTATTTCAGATTTGGAACAATTTCAGTAAAATAAGCTACAAATACGTGTCAAATACGAGTTTGTTCATACGTGACACTCCATCGGTCCCCGAGAAACACCTGTGCATCACTATTTCAGATTTGGAACAATCTCAGTAAAATAAGCTACAAATACGTGTCAAATACGCGTTTTCGTATTATTCAGCCGCTTCTAGTGATCGCCATAGGCCTCAAATTTCATGTCTGTTCATACGTGACACTCCATCGGTCCCCGAGAAACACCTGTGCATCACTATTTCAGATTTGGAACAATCTCAGTAAAATAAGCTACAAATACGTGTCAAATACGCGTTTTCGTATTATTCAGCCGCTTCTAGTGATCGCCATAGGCCTCAAATTTCATGTTTGTTCATACGTGACACTCCATCGGTCCCCGAGAAACACCTGTGCATCATCATTTCAGATTTTGAACTAACTCAGTAAAATAAGCTACAAATACGTGTCAAATACACGTTTTCGTATTATTCAGCCGCCTCTAGTGATCGCCATAGGCCTCAAATTTCATGTCTGTTCATACGTGACACTCCATCGGTCCCCGAGAAACACCTGTGCATCACTATTTTAGATTTGGAACAATCTCAGTAAAATAAGCTACAAATACGTGTCAAATACGCGTTTTCGTATTATTCAGCCGCTTCTAGTGATCGCCATATGCCTCAAATTTTATGTCTGTTCATACGTGACACTCCATCGGTCCCCGAGAAACACCTGTGCATCACTATTTCAGATTTGGAACAATTTCAGTAAAATAAGCTACAAATACGTGTCAAATACGCGTTTTCGTATTATTCAGCCGCTTCTAGTGATCGCCATAGGGCTCAAATTTCATGTTTGTTCATACGTGACACTCCATCGGTCCCCGAGAAACACCTGTGCATCACCATTTCAGATTTTGAACAAACTCAGTAAAATAAGCTACAAATACGTGTCAAATACGCGTTTTCGTATTATTCAGCCGCTTCTAGTGATCGCCATAGGGCTCAAATTTCATGTTTGTTCATACGTGACACTCCATCGGTCCCCGAGAAACACCTGTGCATCACTATTTCAGATTTGGAACAATCTCAGTAAAATGAGCTACAAATACGTGTCAAATACACGTTTTCGTATTATTCAGCCGCCTCTAGAGATCGCCATAGGCCTCAAATTTCATGTCTGTTCATACGTGACACTCCATCGGTCCCCGAGAAACACCTGTGCATCACTATTTTAGATTTGGAACAATCTCAGTAAAATAAGCTACAAATACGTGTCAAATACACGTTTTCGTATTATTCAGCCGCCTCTAGAGATCGCCATAGGGCTCAAATTTCATGTCTGTTCATACGTGACACTCCACCGGTCCCCGAGAAACACCTGTGCATCACCATTTCAGATTTTGAACAAACTCAGTAAAATAAGCTACAAATACGTGTCAAATACGCGTTTTCGTATTATTCAGCCGCTTCTAGTGATCGCCATAGGGCTCAAATTTCATGTTTGTTCATACGTGACACTCCATCGGTCCCCGAGAAACACCTGTGCATCACTATTTCAGATTTGGAACAATCTCAGTAAAATGAGCTACAAATACGTGTCAAATACACGTTTTCGTATTATTCAGCCGCCTCTAGAGATCGCCATAGGCCTCAAATTTCATGTCTGTTCATACGTGACACTCCATCGGTCCCCGAGAAACACCTGTGCATCACTATTTTAGATTTGGAACAATCTCAGTAAAATAAGCTACAAATACGTGTCAAATACACGTTTTCGTATTATTCAGCCGCCTCTAGAGATCGCCATAGGGCTCAAATTTCATGTCTGTTCATACGTGACACTCCACCGGTCCCCGAGAAACACCTGTGCATCACCATTTCAGATTTTGAACAAACTCAGTAAAATAAGCTACAAATACGTGTCAAATACGCGTTTTCGTATTATTCAGCCGCTTCTAGTGATCGCCATAGGGCTCAAATTTCATGTTTGTTCATACGTGACACTCCATCGGTCCCCGAGAAACACCTGTGCATCACTATTTTAGATTTGGAACAATCTCAGTAAAATAAGCTACAAATACGTGTCAAATACGCGTTTTCGTATTATTCAGCCGCTTCTAGTGATCGCCATAGGCCTCAAATTTCATGTCTGTTCATACGTGACACTCCATCGGTCCCCGAGAAACACCTGTGCATCACTATTTTAGATTTGGAACAATCTCAGTAAAATAAGCTACAAATACGTGTCAAATACGCGTTTTCGTATTATTCAGCCGCTTCTAGTGATCGCCATAGCCCTCAAATTTCATGTCTGTTCATACGTGACACTCCATCGGTCCCCGAGAAACACCTGTGCATCACTATTTTAGATTTGGAACAATCTCAGTAAAATAAGCTACAAATACGTGTCAAATACGCGTTTTCGTATTATTCAGCCGCTTCTAGTGATCGCCATAGGGCTCAAATTTCATGTTTGTTCATACGTGACACTCCATCGGTCCCCGAGAAACACCTGTGCATCACTATTTTAGATTTGGAACAATCTCAGTAAAATAAGCTACAAATACGTGTCAAATACGCGTTTTCGTATTATTCAGCCGCTTCTAGTGATCGCCATAGCCCTCAAATTTCATGTCTGTTCATACGTGACACTCCATCGGTCCCCGAGAAACACCTGTGCATCACTATTTTAGATTTGGAACAATCTCAGTAAAATAAGCTACAAATACGTGTCAAATACGCGTTTTCGTATTATTCAGCCGCTTCTAGTGATCGCCATAGCCCTCAAATTTCATGTCTGTTCATACGTGACACTCCACCGGTCCCCGAGAAACACCTGTGCATCACCATTTCAGATTTTGAACAAACTCAGTAAAATAATCTACAAATACGTGTTTTCGTATTATTCAGCCGCTTCTAGTGATCGCCATAGGGCTCAAATTTCATGTCTGTTCATACGTGACACTCCACCGGTCCCCGAGAAACACCTGTGCATCACCATTTCAGATTTTGAACAAACTCAGTAAAATAAGCTACAAATACGTGTCAAATACGCGTTTTCGTATTATTCAGCCGCTTCTAGTGATCGCCATAGGGCTCAAATTTCATGTTTGTTCATACGTGACACTCCATCGGTCCCCGAGAAACACCTGTGCATCACCATTTCAGATTTTGAACAAACTCAGTAAAATAAGCTACAAATACGTGTCAAATACGCGTTTTCGTATTATTCAGCCGCTTCTAGTGATCGCCATAGGGCTCAAATTTCATGTTTGTTCATACGTGACACTTCATCGGTCCCCGAGAAACACCTGTGCATCACTATTTTAGATTTGGAACAATCTCAGTAAAATAAGCTACAAATACGTGTCAAATACGCGTTTTCGTATTATTCAGCCGCTTCAAGTGATCGCCATAGGCCTCAAATTTCATGTCTGTTCATACGTGACACTCCACCGGTCCCCGAGAAACACCTGTGCATCACCATTTCAGATTTTGAACAAACTCAGTAAAATAATCTACAAATACGTGTCAAATACACGTTTTCGTATTATTCAGCCGCCTCTAGAGATCGCCATAGGGCTCAAATTTCATGTCTGTTCATACGTGACACTCCACCGGTCCCCGAGAAACACCTGTGCATCACCATTTCAGATTTTGAACAAACTCAGTAAAATAAGCTACAAATACGTGTCAAATACGCGTTTTCGTATTATTCAGCCGCTTCTAGTGATCGCCATAGGGCTCAAATTTCATGTTTGTTCATACGTGACACTCCATCGGTCCCCGAGAAACACCTGTGCATCACTATTTTAGATTTGGAACAATCTCAGTAAAATAAGCTACAAATACGTGTCAAATACGCGTTTTCGTATTATTCAGCCGCTTCTAGTGATCGCCATAGGCCTCAAATTTCATGTCTGTTCATACGTGACACTCCATCGGTCCCCGAGAAACACCTGTGCATCACTATTTCAGATTTGGAACAATCTCAGTAAAATAAGCTACAAATACGTGTCAAATACGCGTTTTCGTATTATTCAGCCGCTTCTAGTGATCGCCATAGGCCTCAAATTTCATGTTTGTTCATACGTGACACTCCATCGGTCCCCGAGAAACACCTGTGCATCATCATTTCAGATTTTGAACAAACTCAGTAAAATAAGCTACAAATACGTGTCAAATACACGTTTTCGTATTATTCAGCCGCCTCTAGTGATCGCCATAGGCCTCAAATTTCATGTCTGTTCATACGTGACACTCCATCGGTCCCCGAGAAACACCTGTGCATCACTATTTTAGATTTGGAACAATCTCAGTAAAATAAGCTACAAATACGTGTCAAATACGCGTTTTCGTATTATTCAGCCGCTTCTAGTGATCGCCATATGCCTCAAATTTTATGTCTGTTCATACGTGACACTCCATCGGTCCCCGAGAAACACCTGTGCATCACTATTTCAGATTTGGAACAATTTCAGTAAAATAAGCTACAAATACGTGTCAAATACGCGTTTTCGTATTATTCAGCCGCTTCTAGTGATCGCCATAGGGCTCAAATTTCATGTTTGTTCATACGTGACACTCCATCGGTCCCCGAGAAACACCTGTGCATCACCATTTCAGATTTTGAACAAACTCAGTAAAATAAGCTACAAATACGTGTCAAATACGCGTTTTCGTATTATTCAGCCGCTTCTAGTGATCGCCATAGGGTTCAAATTTCATGTTTGTTCATACGTGACACTCCATCGGTCCCCGAGAAACACCTGTGCATCACTATTTCAGATTTGGAACAATCTCAGTAAAATGAGCTACAAATACGTGTCAAATACACGTTTTCGTATTATTCAGCCGCCTCTAGAGATCGCCATAGGCCTCAAATTTCATGTCTGTTCATACGTGACACTCCATCGGTCCCCGAGAAACACCTGTGCATCACTATTTTAGATTTGGAACAATCTCAGTAAAATAAGCTACAAATACGTGTCAAATACACGTTTTCGTATTATTCAGCCGCCTCTAGAGATCGCCATAGGGCTCAAATTTCATGTCTGTTCATACGTGACACTCCACCGGTCCCCGAGAAACACCTGTGCATCACCATTTCAGATTTTGAACAAACTCAGTAAAATAAGCTACAAATACGTGTCAAATACGCGTTTTCGTATTATTCAGCCGCTTCTAGTGATCGCCATAGGGCTCAAATTTCATGTTTGTTCATACGTGACACTCCATCGGTCCCCGAGAAACACCTGTGCATCACTATTTTAGATTTGGAACAATCTCAGTAAAATAAGCTACAAATACGTGTCAAATACGCGTTTTCGTATTATTCAGCCGCTTCTAGTGATCGCCATAGGCCTCAAATTTCATGTCTGTTCATACGTGACACTCCATCGGTCCCCGAGAAACACCTGTGCATCACTATTTTAGATTTGGAACAATCTCAGTAAAATAAGCTACAAATACGTGTCAAATACGCGTTTTCGTATTATTCAGCCGCTTCTAGTGATCGCCATAGCCCTCAAATTTCATTTCTGTTCATACGTGACACTCCATCGGTCCCCGAGAAACACCTGTGCATCACTATTTCAGATTTGGAACAATTTCAGTAAAATAAGCTACAAATACGTGTCAAATACGAGTTTTCGTATTATTCAGCCGCTTCAAGTGATCGCCATAGGCCTCAAATTTCATGTCTGTTCATACGTGACACTCCACCGGTCCCCGAGAAACACCTGTGGATCACCATTTCAGATTTTGAACAAACTCAGTAAAATAATCTACAAATACGTGTTTTCGTATTATTCAGCCGCTTCTAGTGATCGCCATAGGGCTCAAATTTCATGTCTGTTCATACGTGACACTCCACCGGTCCCCGAGAAACACCTGTGCATCACCATTTCAGATTTTGAACAAACTCAGTAAAATAAGCTACAAATACGTGTCAAATACGCGTTTTCGTATTATTCAGCCGCTTCTAGTGATCGCCATAGGGCTCAAATTTCATGTTTGTTCATACGTGACACTCCATCGGTCCCCGAGAAACACCTGTGCATCACTATTTCAGATTTGGAACAATCTCAGTAAAATAAGCTACAAATACGTGTCAAATACGCGTTTTCGTATTATTCAGCCGCTTCTAGTGATCGCCATAGGCCTCAAATTTCATGTCTGTTCATACGTGACACTCCATCGGTCCCCGAGAAACACCTGTGCATCACTATTTCAGATTTGGAACAATCTCAGTAAAATAAGCTACAAATACGTGTCAAATACGCGTTTTCGTATTATTCAGCCGCTTCTAGTGATCGCCATAGACCTCAAATTTCATGTTTGTTCATACGTGACACTCCATCGGTCCCCGAGAAACACCTGTGCATCATCATTTCAGATTTTGAACAAACTCAGTAAAATAAGCTACAAATACGTGTCAAATACACGTTTTCGTATTATTCAGCCGCCTCTAGTGATCGCCATAGGCCTCAAATTTCATGTCTGTTCATACGTGACACTCCATCGGTCCCCGAGAAACACCTGTGCATCACTATTTTAGATTTGGAACAATCTCAGTAAAATAAGCTACAAATACGTGTCAAATACGCGTTTTCGTATTATTCAGCCGCTTCTAGTGATCGCCATATGCCTCAAATTTTATGTCTGTTCATACGTGACACTCCATCGGTCCCCGAGAAACACCTGTGCATCACTATTTCAGATTTGGAACAATTTCAGTAAAATAAGCTACAAATACGTGTCAAATACGCGTTTTCGTATTATTCAGCCGCTTCTAGTGATCGCCATAGGGCTCAAATTTCATGTTTGTTCATACGTGACACTCCATCGGTCCCCGAGAAACACCTGTGCATCACCATTTCAGATTTTGAACAAACTCAGTAAAATAAGCTACAAATACGTGTCAAATACGCGTTTTCGTATTATTCAGCCGCTTCTAGTGATCGCCATAGGGCTCAAATTTCATGTTTGTTCATACGTGACACTCCATCGGTCCCCGAGAAACACCTGTGCATCACTATTTCAGATTTGGAACAATCTCAGTAAAATGAGCTACAAATACGTGTCAAATACACGTTTTCGTATTATTCAGCCGCCTCTAGAGATCGCCATAGGCCTCAAATTTCATGTCTGTTCATACGTGACACTCCATCGGTCCCCGAGAAACACCTGTGCATCACTATTTTAGATTTGGAACAATCTCAGTAAAATAAGCTACAAATACGTGTCAAATACGCGTTTTCGTATTATTCAGCCGCTTCTAGTGATCGCCATAGGGCTCAAATTTCATGTCTGTTCATACGTGACACTCCATCGGTCCCCGAGAAACACCTGTGCATCACTATTTTAGATTTGGAACAATCTCAGTAAAATAAGCTACAAATACGTGTCAAATACGCGTTTTCGTATTATTCAGCCGCTTCTAGTGATCGCCATAGCCCTCAAATTTCATGTCTGTTCATACGTGACACTCCATCGGTCCCCGAGAAACACCTGTGCATCACTATTTCAGATTTGGAACAATTTCAGTAAAATAAGCTACAAATACGTGTCAAATACGCGTTTTCGTATTATTCAGCCGCTTCTAGTGATCGCCATAGGCCTCAAATTTCATGTCTGTTCATACGTGACACTCCACCGGTCCCCGAGAAACACCTGTGCATCACCATTTCAGATTTTGAACAAACTCAGTAAAATAATCTACAAATACGTGTCAAATACGCGTTTTCGTATTATTCAGCCGCTTCTAGTGATCGCCATAGGGCTCAAATTTCATGTTTGTTCATACGTGACACTCCATCGGTCCCCGAGAAACACCTGTGCATCACTATTTCAGATTTGGAACAATCTCAGTAAAATGAGCTACAAATACGTGTCAAATACACGTTTTCGTATTATTCAGCCGCCTCTAGTGATCGCCATAGGCCTCAAATTTCATGTCTGTTCATACGTGACACTCCATCGGTCCCCGAGAAACACCTGTGCATCACTATTTTAGATTTGGAACAATCTCAGTAAAATAAGCTACAAATACGTGTCAAATACGCGTTTTCGTATTATTCAGCCGCTTCTAGTGATCGCCATAGCCCTCAAATTTCATGTCTGTTCATACGTGACACTCCATCGGTCCCCGAGAAACACCTGTGCATCACCATTTCAGATTTTGAACAAACTCAGTAAAATAATCTACAAATACGTGTCAAATACGAGTTTTCGTATTATTCAGCCGCTTCTAGTGATCGCCATAGGCCTCAAATTTCATGTCTGTTCATACGTGACACTCCACCGGTCCCCGAGAAACACCTGTGCATCACCATTTCAGATTTTGAACAAACTCAGTAAAATAAGCTACAAATACGTGTCAAATACGCGTTTTCGTATTATTCAGCCGCTTCTAGTGATCGCCATAGGGCTCAAATTTCATGTTTGTTCATACGTGACACTCCATCGGTCCCCGAGAAACACCTGTGCATCACTATTTCAGATTTGGAACAATCTCAGTAAAATGAGCTACAAATACGTGTCAAATACACGTTTTCGTATTATTCAGCCGCCTCTAGAGATCGCCATAGGCCTCAAATTTCATGTCTGTTCATACGCGACACTCCATCGGTCCCCGAGAAACACCTGTGCATCACTATTTTAGATTTGGAACAATCTCAGTAAAATAAGCTACAAATACGTGTCAAATACGCGTTTTCGTATTATTCAGCCGCTTCTAGTGATCGCCATAGGCCTCAAATTTCATGTCTGTTCATACGTGACACTCCATCGGTCCCCGAGAAACACCTGTGCATCACTATTTTAGATTTGGAACAATCTCAGTAAAATAAGCTACAAATACGTGTCAAATACGCGTTTTCGTATTATTCAGCCGCTTCTAGTGATCGCCATAGGGCTCAAATTTCATGTTTGTTCATACGTGACACTCCATCGGTCCCCGAGAAACACCTGTGCATCACTATTTCAGATTTGGAACAATCTCAGTAAAATAAGCTACAAATACGTGTCAAATACGCGTTTTCGTATTATTCAGCCGCTTCTAGTGATCGCCATAGCCCTCAAATTTCATGTCTGTTCATACGTGACACTCCATCGGTCCCCGAGAAACACCTGTGCATCACTATTTCAGATTTGGAACAATTTCAGTAAAATAAGCTACAAATACGTGTCAAATACGAGTTTTCGTATTATTCAGCCGCTTCTAGTGATCGCCATAGGCCTCAAATTTCATGTCTGTTCATACGTGACACTCCACCGGTCCCCGAGAAACACCTGTGCATCACCATTTCAGATTTTGAACAAACTCAGTAAAATAATCTACAAATACGTGTCAAATACGCGTTTTCGTATTATTCAGCCGCTTCTAGTGATCGCCATAGGGCTCAAATTTCATGTTTGTTCATACGTGACACTCCATCGGTCCCCGAGAAACACCTGTGCATCACTATTTCAGATTTGGAACAATCTCAGTAAAATGAGCTACAAATACGTGTCAAATACACGTTTTCGTATTATTCAGCCGCCTCTAGTGATCGCCATAGGCCTCAAATTTTATGTCTGTTCATACGTGACACTCCATCGGTCCCCGAGAAACACCTGTGCATCACTATTTCAGATTTGGAACAATTTCAGTAAAATAAGCTACAAATACGTGTCAAATACGCGTTTTCGTATTATTCAGCCGCTTCTAGTGATCGCCATAGGGCTCAAATTTCATGTTTGTTCATACGTGACACTCCATCGGTCCCCGAGAAACACCTGTGCATCACCATTTCAGATTTTGAACAAACTCAGTAAAATAATCTACAAATACGTGTTTTCGTATTATTCAGCCGCTTCTAGTGATCGCCATAGGGCTCAAATTTCATGTCTGTTCATACGTGACACTCCACCGGTCCCCGAGAAACACCTGTGCATCACCATTTCAGATTTTGAACAAACTCAGTAAAATAAGCTACAAATACGTGTCAAATACGCGTTTTCGTATTATTCAGCCGCTTCTAGTGATCGCCATAGGGCTCAAATTTCATGTTTGTTCATACGTGACACTCCATCGGTCCCCGAGAAACACCTGTGCATCACTATTTTAGATTTGGAACAATCTCAGTAAAATAAGCTACAAATACGTGTCAAATACGCGTTTTCGTATTATTCAGCCGCTTCTAGTGATCGCCATAGGCCTCAAATTTCATGTCTGTTCATACGTGACACTCCATCGGTCCCCGAGAAACACCTGTGCATCACTATTTTAGATTTGGAACAATCTCAGTAAAATAAGCTACAAATACGTGTCAAATACGCGTTTTCGTATTATTCAGCCGCTTCTAGTGATCGCCATAGCCCTCAAATTTCATGTCTGTTCATACGTGACACTCCATCGGTCCCCGAGAAACACCTGTGCATCACTATTTCAGATTTGGAACAATTTCAGTAAAATAAGCTACAAATACGTGTCAAATACGAGTTTTCGTATTATTCAGCCGCTTCAAGTGATCGCCATAGGCCTCAAATTTCATGTCTGTTCATACGTGACACTCCACCGGTCCCCGAGAAACACCTGTGCATCACCATTTCAGATTTTGAACAAACTCAGTAAAATAATCTACAAATACGTGTTTTCGTATTATTCAGCCGCTTCTAGTGATCGCCATAGGGCTCAAATTTCATGTCTGTTCATACGTGACACTCCACCGGTCCCCGAGAAACACCTGTGCATCACCATTTCAGATTTTGAACAAACTCAGTAAAATAAGCTACAAATACGTGTCAAATACGCGTTTTCGTATTATTCAGCCGCTTCTAGTGATCGCCATAGGGCTCAAATTTCATGTTTGTTCATACGTGACACTCCATCGGTACCCGAGAAACACCTGTGCATCACCATTTCAGATTTTGAACAAACTCAGTAAAATAAGCTACAAATACGTGTCAAATACGCGTTTTCGTATTATTCAGCCGCTTCTAGTGATCGCCATAGGGCTCAAATTTCATGTTTGTTCATACGTGACACTCCATCGGTCCCCGAGAAACACCTGTGCATCACTATTTCAGATTTGGAACAATCTCAGTAAAATGAGCTACAAATACGTGTCAAATACACGTTTTCGTATTATTCAGCCGCCTCTAGAGATCGCCATAGGCCTCAAATTTCATGTCTGTTCATACGTGACACTCCATCGGTCCCCGAGAAACACCTGTGCATCACTATTTTAGATTTGGAACAATCTCAGTAAAATAAGCTACAAATACGTGTCAAATACACGTTTTCGTATTATTCAGCCGCCTCTAGAGATCGCCATAGGGCTCAAATTTCATGTCTGTTCATACGTGACACTCCACCGGTCCCCGAGAAACACCTGTGCATCACCATTTCAGATTTTGAACAAACTCAGTAAAATAAGCTACAAATACGTGTCAAATACGCGTTTTCGTATTATTCAGCCGCTTCTAGTGATCGCCATAGGGCTCAAATTTCATGTTTGTTCATACGTGACACTCCATCGGTCCCCGAGAAACACCTGTGCATCACTATTTTAGATTTGGAACAATCTCAGTAAAATAAGCTACAAATACGTGTCAAATACGCGTTTTCGTATTATTCAGCCGCTTCTAGTGATCGCCATAGGCCTCAAATTTCATGTCTGTTCATACGTGACACTCCATCGGTCCCCGAGAAACACTTGTGCATCACTATTTCAGATTTGGAACAATCTCAGTAAAATAAGCTACAAATACGTGTCAAATACGCGTTTTCGTATTATTCAGCCGCTTCTAGTGATCGCCATAGGCATCAAATTTCATGTTTGTTCATACGTGACACTCCATCGGTCCCCGAGAAACACCTGTGCATCACCATTTCAGATTTTGAACAAACTCAGTAAAATAAGCTACAAATACGTGTCAAATACGCGTTTTCGTATTATTCAGCCGCTTCTAGTGATCGCCATAGGGCTCAAATTTCATGTTTGTTCATACGTGACACTCCATCGGTCCCCGAGAAACACCTGTGCATCACTATTTCAGATTTGGAACAATCTCAGTAAAATGAGCTACAAATACGTGTCAAATACACGTTTTCGTATTATTCAGCCGCCTCTAGAGATCGCCATAGGCCTTAAATTTCATGTCTGTTCATACGTGACACTCCATCGGTCCCCGAGAAACACCTGTGCATCACTATTTTAGATTTGGAACAATCTCAGTAAAATAAGCTACAAATACGTGTCAAATACACGTTTTCGTATTATTCAGCCGCCTCTAGAGATCGCCATAGGGCTCAAATTTCATGTCTGTTCATACGTGACACTCCACCGGTCCCCGAGAAACACCTGTGCATCACCATTTCAGATTTTGAACAAACTCAGTAAAATAAGCTACAAATACGTGTCAAATACGCGTTTTCGTATTATTCAGCCGCTTCTAGTGATCGCCATAGGGCTCAAATTTCATGTTTGTTCATACGTGACACTCCATCGGTCCCCGAGAAACACCTGTGCATCACTATTTTAGATTTGGAACAATCTCAGTAAAATAAGCTACAAATACGTGTCAAATACGCGTTTTCGTATTATTCAGCCGCTTCTAGTGATCGCCATAGGCCTCAAATTTCATGTCTGTTCATACGTGACACTCCATCGGTCCCCGAGAAACACCTGTGCATCACTATTTTAGATTTGGAACAATCTCAGTAAAATAAGCTACAAATACGTGTCAAATACGCGTTTTCGTATTATTCAGCCGCTTCTAGTGATCGCCATAGCCCTCAAATTTCATGTCTGTTCATACGTGACACTCCATCGGTCCCCGAGAAACACCTGTGCATCACTATTTCAGATTTGGAACAATTTCAGTAAAATAAGCTACAAATACGTGTCAAATACGAGTTTTCGTATTATTCAGCCGCTTCAAGTGATCGCCATAGGCCTCAAATTTCATGTCTGTTCATACGTGACACTCCACCGGTCCCCGAGAAACACCTGTGCATCACCATTTCAGATTTTGAACAAACTCAGTAAAATAATCTACAAATACGTGTTTTCGTATTATTCAGCCGCTTCTAGTGATCGCCATAGGGCTCAAATTTCATGTCTGTTCATACGTGACACTCCACCGGTCCCCGAGAAACACCTGTGCATCACCATTTCAGATTTTGAACAAACTCAGTAAAATAAGCTACAAATACGTGTCAAATACGCGTTTTCGTATTATTCAGCCGCTTCTAGTGATCGCCATAGGGCTCAAATTTCATGTTTGTTCATACGTGACACTCCATCGGTCCCCGAGAAACACCTGTGCATCACTATTTCAGATTTGGAACAATCTCAGTAAAATAAGCTACAAATACGTGTCAAATACGCGTTTTCGTATTATTCAGCCGCTTCTAGTGATCGCCATAGGCCTCAAATTTCATGTCTGTTCATACGTGACACTCCATCGGTCCCCGAGAAACACCTGTGCATCACTATTTCAGATTTGGAACAATCTCAGTAAAATAAGCTACAAATACGTGTCAAATACGCGTTTTCGTATTATTCAGCCGCTTCTAGTGATCGCCATAGACCTCAAATTTCATGTTTGTTCATACGTGACACTCCATCGGTCCCCGAGAAACACCTGTGCATCATCATTTCAGATTTTGAACAAACTCAGTAAAATAAGCTACAAATACGTGTCAAATACACGTTTTCGTATTATTCAGCCGCCTCTAGTGATCGCCATAGGCCTCAAATTTCATGTCTGTTCATACGTGACACTCCATCGGTCCCCGAGAAACACCTGTGCATCACTATTTTAGATTTGGAACAATCTCAGTAAAATAAGCTACAAATACGTGTCAAATACGCGTTTTCGTATTATTCAGCCGCTTCTAGTGATCGCCATATGCCTCAAATTTTATGTCTGTTCATACGTGACACTCCATCGGTCCCCGAGAAACACCTGTGCATCACTATTTCAGATTTGGAACAATTTCAGTAAAATAAGCTACAAATACGTGTCAAATACGCGTTTTCGTATTATTCAGCCGCTTCTAGTGATCGCCATAGGGCTCAAATTTCATGTTTGTTCATACGTGACACTCCATCGGTCCCCGAGAAACACCTGTGCATCACCATTTCAGATTTTGAACAAACTCAGTAAAATAAGCTACAAATACGTGTCAAATACGCGTTTTCGTATTATTCAGCCGCTTCTAGTGATCGCCATAGGGCTCAAATTTCATGTTTGTTCATACGTGACACTCCATCGGTCCCCGAGAAACACCTGTGCATCACTATTTCAGATTTGGAACAATCTCAGTAAAATGAGCTACAAATACGTGTCAAATACACGTTTTCGTATTATTCAGCCGCCTCTAGAGATCGCCATAGGCCTCAAATTTCATGTCTGTTCATACGTGACACTCCATCGGTCCCCGAGAAACACCTGTGCATCACTATTTTAGATTTGGAACAATCTCAGTAAAATAAGCTACAAATACGTGTCAAATACGCGTTTTCGTATTATTCAGCCGCTTCTAGTGATCGCCATAGGGCTCAAATTTCATGTCTGTTCATACGTGACACTCCATCGGTCCCCGAGAAACACCTGTGCATCACTATTTTAGATTTGGAACAATCTCAGTAAAATAAGCTACAAATACGTGTCAAATACGCGTTTTCGTATTATTCAGCCGCTTCTAGTGATCGCCATAGCCCTCAAATTTCATGTCTGTTCATACGTGACACTCCATCGGTCCCCGAGAAACACCTGTGCATCACTATTTCAGATTTGGAACAATTTCAGTAAAATAAGCTACAAATACGTGTCAAATACGAGTTTTCGTATTATTCAGCCGCTTCTAGTGATCGCCATAGGCCTCAAATTTCATGTCTGTTCATACGTGACACTCCACCGGTCCCCGAGAAACACCTGTGCATCACCATTTCAGATTTTGAACAAACTCAGTAAAATAATCTACAAATACGTGTCAAATACGCGTTTTCGTATTATTCAGCCGCTTCTAGTGATCGCCATAGGGCTCAAATTTCATGTTTGTTCATACGTGACACTCCATCGGTCCCCGAGAAACACCTGTGCATCACTATTTCAGATTTGGAACAATCTCAGTAAAATGAGCTACAAATACGTGTCAAATACACGTTTTCGTATTATTCAGCCGCCTCTAGTGATCGCCATAGGCCTCAAATTTCATGTCTGTTCATACGTGACACTCCATCGGTCCCCGAGAAACACCTGTGCATCACTATTTTAGATTTGGAACAATCTCAGTAAAATAAGCTACAAATACGTGTCAAATACGCGTTTTCGTATTATTCAGCCGCTTCTAGTGATCGCCATAGCCCTCAAATTTCATGTCTGTTCATACGTGACACTCCATCGGTCCCCGAGAAACACCTGTGCATCACCATTTCAGATTTTGAACAAACTCAGTAAAATAATCTACAAATACGTGTCAAATACGAGTTTTCGTATTATTCAGCCGCTTCTAGTGATCGCCATAGGCCTCAAATTTCATGTCTGTTCATACGTGACACTCCACCGGTCCCCGAGAAACACCTGTGCATCACCATTTCAGATTTTGAACAAACTCAGTAAAATAAGCTACAAATACGTGTCAAATACGCGTTTTCGTATTATTCAGCCGCTTCTAGTGATCGCCATAGGGCTCAAATTTCATGTTTGTTCATACGTGACACTCCATCGGTCCCCGAGAAACACCTGTGCATCACTATTTCAGATTTGGAACAATCTCAGTAAAATGAGCTACAAATACGTGTCAAATACACGTTTTCGTATTATTCAGCCGCCTCTAGAGATCGCCATAGGCCTCAAATTTCATGTCTGTTCATACGTGACACTCCATCGGTCCCCGAGAAACACCTGTGCATCACTATTTTAGATTTGGAACAATCTCAGTAAAATAAGCTACAAATACGTGTCAAATACGCGTTTTCGTATTATTCAGCCGCTTCTAGTGATCGCCATAGGCCTCAAATTTCATGTCTGTTCATACGTGACACTCCATCGGTCCCCGAGAAACACCTGTGCATCACTATTTTAGATTTGGAACAATCTCAGTAAAATAAGCTACAAATACGTGTCAAATACGCGTTTTCGTATTATTCAGCCGCTTCTAGTGATCGCCATAGGGCTCAAATTTCATGTTTGTTCATACGTGACACTCCATCGGTCCCCGAGAAACACCTGTGCATCACTATTTCAGATTTGGAACAATCTCAGTAAAATAAGCTACAAATACGTGTCAAATACGCGTTTTCGTATTATTCAGCCGCTTCTAGTGATCGCCATAGGGCTCAAATTTCATGTTTGTTCATACGTGACACTCCATCGGTCCCCGAGAAACACCTGTGCATCACTATTTCAGATTTGGAACAATTTCAGTAAAATAAGCTACAAATACGTGTCAAATACGCGTTTTCGTATTATTCAGCCGCTTCTAGTGATCGCCATAGGCCTCAAATTTCATGTTTGTTCATACGTGACACTCCATCGGTCCCCGAGAAACACCTGTGCATCATCATTTCAGATTTTGAACAAACTCAGTAAAATAAGCTACAAATACGTGTCAAATACACGTTTTCGTATTATTCAGCCGCCTCTAGTGATCGCCATAGGCCTCAAATTTCATGTCTGTTCATACGTGACACTCCATCGGTCCCCGAGAAACACCTGTGCATCACTATTTTAGATTTGGAACAATCTCAGTAAAATAAGCTACAAATACGTGTCAAATACGCGTTTTCGTATTATTCAGCCGCTTCTAGTGATCGCCATAGCCCTCAAATTTCATGTCTGTTCATACGTGACACTCCATCGGTCCCCGAGAAACACCTGTGCATCACTATTTCAGATTTGGAACAATTTCAGTAAAATAAGCTACAAATACGTGTCAAATACGCGTTTTCGTATTATTCAGCCGCTTCTAGTGATCGCCATAGGCCTCAAATTTCATGTTTGTTCATACGTGACACTCCATCGGTCCCCGAGAAACACCTGTGCATCATCATTTCAGATTTTGAACAAACTCAGTAAAATAAGCTACAAATACGTGTCAAATACACGTTTTCGTATTATTCAGCCGCCTCTAGTGATCGCCATAGGCCTCAAATTTCATGTCTGTTCATACGTGACACTCCATCGGTCCCCAAGAAACACCTGTGCATCACTATTTTAGATTTGGAACAATCTCAGTAAAATAAGCTACAAATACGTGTCAAATACGCGTTTTCGTATTATTCAGCCGCTTCTAGTGATCGCCATAGCCCTCAAATTTCATGTCTGTTCATACGTGACACTCCATCGGTCCCCGAGAAACACCTGTGCATCACTATTTCAGATTTGGAACAATTTCAGTAAAATAAGCTACAAATACGTGTCAAATACGCGTTTTCGTATTATTCAGCCGCTTCTAGTGATCGCCATAGGCCTCAAATTTCATGTCTGTTCATACGTGACACTCCACCGGTCCCCGAGAAACACCTGTGCATCACCATTTCAGATTTTGAACAAACTCAGTAAAATAAGCTACAAATACGTGTCAAATACGCGTTTTCGTATTATTCAGCCGCTTCTAGTGATCGCCATAGGCCTCAAATTTCATGTTTGTTCATACGTGACACTCCATCGGTCCCCGAGAAACACCTGTGCATCATCATTTCAGATTTTGAACAAACTCAGTAAAATAAGCTACAAATACGTGTCAAATACACGTTTTCGTATTATTCAGCCGCCTCTAGTGATCGCCATAGGCCTCAAATTTCATGTCTGTTCATACGTGACACTCCATCGGTCCCCGAGAAACACCTGTGCATCACTATTTCAGATTTGGAACAATCTCAGTAAAATAAGCTACAAATACGTGTCAAATACGCGTTTTCGTATTATTCAGCCGCTTCTAGTGATCGCCATAGGCCTCAAATTTCATGTCTGTTCATACGTGACACTCCACCGGTCCCCGAGAAACACCTGTGCATCACCATTTCAGATTTTGAACAAACTCAGTAAAATAAGCTACAAATACGTGTCAAATACGCGTTTTCGTATTATTCAGCCGCTTCTAGTGATCGCCATAGGCCTCAAATTTCATGTTTGTTCATACGTGACACTCCATCGGTCCCCGAGAAACACCTGTGCATCATCATTTCAGATTTGGAACAATCTCAGTAAAATGAGCTACAAATACGTGTCAAATACACGTTTTCGTATTATTCAGCCGCCTCTAGTGATCGCCATAGGCCTCAAATTTCATGTCTGTTCATACGTGACACTCCATCGGTCCCCGAGAAACACCTGTGCATCACTATTTTAGATTTGGAACAATCTCAGTAAAATAAGCTACAAATACGTGTCAAATACGCGTTTTCGTATTATTCAGCCGCTTCTAGTGATCGCCATAGCCCTCAAATTTCATGTCTGTTCATACGTGACACTCCATCGGTCCCCGAGAAACACCTGTGCATCACCATTTCAGATTTTGAACAAACTCAGTAAAATAATCTACAAATACGTGTCAAATACGAGTTTTCGTATTATTCAGCCGCTTCTAGTGATCGCCATAGGCCTCAAATTTCATGTCTGTTCATACGTGACACTCCACCGGTCCCCGAGAAACACCTGTGCATCACCATTTCAGATTTTGAACAAACTCAGTAAAATAAGCTACAAATACGTGTCAAATACGCGTTTTCGTATTATTCAGCCGCTTCTAGTGATCGCCATAGGGCTCAAATTTCATGTTTGTTCATACGTGACACTCCATCGGTCCCCGAGAAACACCTGTGCATCACTATTTCAGATTTGGAACAATCTCAGTAAAATGAGCTACAAATACGTGTCAAATACACGTTTTCGTATTATTCAGCCGCCTCTAGAGATCGCCATAGGCCTCAAATTTCATGTCTGTTCATACGTGACACTCCATCGGTCCCCGAGAAACACCTGTGCATCACTATTTTAGATTTGGAACAATCTCAGTAAAATAAGCTACAAATACGTGTCAAATACGCGTTTTCGTATTATTCAGCCGCTTCTAGTGATCGCCATAGGCCTCAAATTTCATGTCTGTTCATACGTGACACTCCATCGGTCCCCGAGAAACACCTGTGCATCACTATTTTAGATTTGGAACAATCTCAGTAAAATAAGCTACAAATACGTGTCAAATACGCGTTTTCGTATTATTCAGCCGCTTCTAGTGATCGCCATAGGGCTCAAATTTTATGTTTGTTCATACGTGACACTCCATCGGTCCCCGAGAAACACCTGTGCATCACTATTTCAGATTTGGAACAATCTCAGTAAAATAAGCTACAAATACGTGTCAAATACGCGTTTTCGTATTATTCAGCCGCTTCTAGTGATCGCCATAGGGCTCAAATTTCATGTTTGTTCATACGTGACACTCCATCGGTCCCCGAGAAACACCTGTGCATCACTATTTCAGATTTGGAACAATTTCAGTAAAATAAGCTACAAATACGTGTCAAATACGCGTTTTCGTATTATTCAGCCGCTTCTAGTGATCGCCATAGGCCTCAAATTTCATGTTTGTTCATACGTGACACTCCATCGGTCCCCGAGAAACACCTGTGCATCATCATTTCAGATTTTGAACAAACTCAGTAAAATAAGCTACAAATACGTGTCAAATACACGTTTTCGTATTATTCAGCCGCCTCTAGTGATCGCCATAGGCCTCAAATTTCATGTCTGTTCATACGTGACACTCCATCGGTCCCCGAGAAACACCTGTGCATCACTATTTTAGATTTGGAACAATCTCAGTAAAATAAGCTACAAATACGTGTCAAATACGCGTTTTCGTATTATTCAGCCGCTTCTAGTGATCGCCATAGCCCTCAAATTTCATGTCTGTTCATACGTGACACTCCATCGGTCCCCGAGAAACACCTGTGCATCACTATTTCAGATTTGGAACAATTTCAGTAAAATAAGCTACAAATACGTGTCAAATACGCGTTTTCGTATTATTCAGCCGCTTCTAGTGATCGCCATAGGCCTCAAATTTCATGTTTGTTCATACGTGACACTCCATCGGTCCCCGAGAAACACCTGTGCATCATCATTTCAGATTTTGAACAAACTCAGTAAAATAAGCTACAAATACGTGTCAAATACACGTTTTCGTATTATTCAGCCGCCTCTAGTGATCGCCATAGGCCTCAAATTTCATGTCTGTTCATACGTGACACTCCATCGGTCCCCAAGAAACACCTGTGCATCACTATTTTAGATTTGGAACAATCTCAGTAAAATAAGCTACAAATACGTGTCAAATACGCGTTTTCGTATTATTCAGCCGCTTCTAGTGATCGCCATAGCCCTCAAATTTCATGTCTGTTCATACGTGACACTCCATCGGTCCCCGAGAAACACCTGTGCATCACTATTTCAGATTTGGAACAATTTCAGTAAAATAAGCTACAAATACGTGTCAAATACGCGTTTTCGTATTATTCAGCCGCTTCTAGTGATCGCCATAGGCCTCAAATTTCATGTCTGTTCATACGTGACACTCCACCGGTCCCCGAGAAACACCTGTGCATCACCATTTCAGATTTTGAACAAACTCAGTAAAATAAGCTACAAATACGTGTCAAATACGCGTTTTCGTATTATTCAGCCGCTTCTAGTGATCGCCATAGGCCTCAAATTTCATGTTTGTTCATACGTGACACTCCATCGGTCCCCGAGAAACACCTGTGCATCATCATTTCAGATTTTGAACAAACTCAGTAAAATAAGCTACAAATACGTGTCAAATACACGTTTTCGTATTATTCAGCCGCCTCTAGTGATCGCCATAGGCCTCAAATTTCATGTCTGTTCATACGTGACACTCCATCGGTCCCCGAGAAACACCTGTGCATCACTATTTCAGATTTGGAACAATCTCAGTAAAATAAGCTACAAATACGTGTCAAATACGCGTTTTCGTATTATTCAGCCGCTTCTAGTGATCGCCATAGGCCTCAAATTTCATGTCTGTTCATACGTGACACTCCACCGGTCCCCGAGAAACACCTGTGCATCACCATTTCAGATTTTGAACAAACTCAGTAAAATAAGCTACAAATACGTGTCAAATACGCGTTTTCGTATTATTCAGCCGCTTCTAGTGATCGCCATAGGCCTCAAATTTCATGTTTGTTCATACGTGACACTCCATCGGTCCCCGAGAAACACCTGTGCATCATCATTTCAGATTTTGAACAAACTCAGTAAAATAAGCTACAAATACGTGTCAAATACACGTTTTCGTATTATTCAGCCGCCTCTAGTGATCGCCATAGGCCTCAAATTTCATGTCTGTTCATACGTGACACTCCATCGGTCCCCGAGAAACACCTGTGCATCACTATTTTAGATTTGGAACAATCTCAGTAAAATAAGCTACAAATACGTGTCAAATACGCGTTTTCGTATTATTCAGCCGCTTCTAGTGATCGCCATAGGCCTCAAATTTCATGTCTGTTCATACGTGACACTCCATCGGTCCCCGAGAAACACCTGTGCATCACTATTTCAGATTTGGAACAATCTCAGTAAAATGAGCTACAAATACGTGTCAAATACACGTTTTCGTATTATTCAGCCGCCTCTAGTGATCGCCATAGGCCTCAAATTTCATGTCTGTTCATACGTGACACTCCATCGGTCCCCGAGAAACACCTGTGCATCACTATTTTAGATTTGGAACAATCTCAGTAAAATAAGCTACAAATACGTGTCAAATACGCGTTTTCGTATTATTCAGCCGCTTCTAGTGATCGCCATAGCCCTCAAATTTCATGTCTGTTCATACGTGACACTCCATCGGTCCCCGAGAAACACCTGTGCATCACCATTTCAGATTTTGAACAAACTCAGTAAAATAATCTACAAATACGTGTCAAATACGAGTTTTCGTATTATTCAGCCGCTTCTAGTGATCGCCATAGGCCTCAAATTTCATGTCTGTTCATACGTGACACTCCACCGGTCCCCGAGAAACACCTGTGCATCACCATTTCAGATTTTGAACAAACTCAGTAAAATAAGCTACAAATACGTGTCAAATACGCGTTTTCGTATTATTCAGCCGCTTCTAGTGATCGCCATAGGGCTCAAATTTCATGTTTGTTCATACGTGACACTCCATCGGTCCCCGAGAAACACCTGTGCATCACTATTTCAGATTTGGAACAATCTCAGTAAAATGAGCTACAAATACGTGTCAAATACACGTTTTCGTATTATTCAGCCGCCTCTAGAGATCGCCATAGGCCTCAAATTTCATGTCTGTTCATACGTGACACTCCATCGGTCCCCGAGAAACACCTGTGCATCACTATTTTAGATTTGGAACAATCTCAGTAAAATAAGCTACAAATACGTGTCAAATACGCGTTTTCGTATTATTCAGCCGCTTCTAGTGATCGCCATAGGCCTCAAATTTCATGTCTGTTCATACGTGACACTCCATCGGTCCCCGAGAAACACCTGTGCATCACTATTTTAGATTTGGAACAATCTCAGTAAAATAAGCTACAAATACGTGTCAAATACGCGTTTTCGTATTATTCAGCCGCTTCTAGTGATCGCCATAGGGCTCAAATTTCATGTTTGTTCATACGTGACACTCCATCGGTCCCCGAGAAACACCTGTGCATCACTATTTCAGATTTGGAACAATCTCAGTAAAATAAGCTACAAATACGTGTCAAATACGCGTTTTCGTATTATTCAGCCGCTTCTAGTGATCGCCATAGGGCTCAAATTTCATGTTTGTTCATACGTGACACTCCATCGGTCCCCGAGAAACACCTGTGCATCACTATTTCAGATTTGGAACAATTTCAGTAAAATAAGCTACAAATACGTGTCAAATACGCGTTTTCGTATTATTCAGCCGCTTCTAGTGATCGCCATAGGCCTCAAATTTCATGTTTGTTCATACGTGACACTCCATCGGTCCCCGAGAAACACCTGTGCATCATCATTTCAGATTTTGAACAAACTCAGTAAAATAAGCTACAAATACGTGTCAAATACACGTTTTCGTATTATTCAGCCGCCTCTAGTGATCGCCATAGGCCTCAAATTTCATGTCTGTTCATACGTGATACTCCATCGGTCCCCGAGAAACACCTGTGCATCACTATTTTAGATTTGGAACAATCTCAGTAAAATAAGCTACAAATACGTGTCAAATACGCGTTTTCGTATTATTCAGCCGCTTCTAGTGATCGCCATAGCCCTCAAATTTCATGTCTGTTCATACGTGACACTCCATCGGTCCCCGAGAAACACCTGTGCATCACTATTTCAGATTTGGAACAATTTCAGTAAAATAAGCTACAAATACGTGTCAAATACGCGTTTTCGTATTATTCAGCCGCTTCTAGTGATCGCCATAGGCCTCAAATTTCATGTTTGTTCATACGTGACACTCCATCGGTCCCCGAGAAACACCTGTGCATCATCATTTCAGATTTTGAACAAACTCAGTAAAATAAGCTACAAATACGTGTCAAATACACGTTTTCGTATTATTCAGCCGCCTCTAGTGATCGCCATAGGCCTCAAATTTCATGTCTGTTCATACGTGACACTCCATCGGTCCCCAAGAAACACCTGTGCATCACTATTTTAGATTTGGAACAATCTCAGTAAAATAAGCTACAAATACGTGTCAAATACGCGTTTTCGTATTATTCAGCCGCTTCTAGTGATCGCCATAGCCCTCAAATTTCATGTCTGTTCATACGTGACACTCCATCGGTCCCCGAGAAACACCTGTGCATCACTATTTCAGATTTGGAACAATTTCAGTAAAATAAGCTACAAATACGTGTCAAATACGCGTTTTCGTATTATTCAGCCGCTTCTAGTGATCGCCATAGGCCTCAAATTTCATGTCTGTTCATACGTGACACTCCACCGGTCCCCGAGAAACACCTGTGCATCACCATTTCAGATTTTGAACAAACTCAGTAAAATAAGCTACAAATACGTGTCAAATACGCGTTTTCGTATTATTCAGCCGCTTCTAGTGATCGCCATAGGCCTCAAATTTCATGTTTGTTCATACGTGACACTCCATCGGTCCCCGAGAAACACCTGTGCATCATCATTTCAGATTTTGAACAAACTCAGTAAAATAAGCTACAAATACGTGTCAAATACACGTTTTCGTATTATTCAGCCGCCTCTAGTGATCGCCATAGGCCTCAAATTTCATGTCTGTTCATACGTGACACTCCATCGGTCCCCGAGAAACACCTGTGCATCACTATTTCAGATTTGGAACAATCTCAGTAAAATAAGCTACAAATACGTGTCAAATACGCGTTTTCGTATTATTCAGCCGCTTCTAGTGATCGCCATAGGCCTCAAATTTCATGTCTGTTCATACGTGACACTCCACCGGTCCCCGAGAAACACCTGTGCATCACCATTTCAGATTTTGAACAAACTCAGTAAAATAAGCTACAAATACGTGTCAAATACGCGTTTTCGTATTATTCAGCCGCTTCTAGTGATCGCCATAGGCCTCAAATTTCATGTTTGTTCATACGTGACACTCCATCGGTCCCCGAGAAACACCTGTGCATCATCATTTCAGATTTTGAACAAACTCAGTAAAATAAGCTACAAATACGTGTCAAATACACGTTTTCGTATTATTCAGCCGCCTCTAGTGATCGCCATAGGCCTCAAATTTCATGTCTGTTCATACGTGACACTCCATCGGTCCCCGAGAAACACCTGTGCATCACTATTTTAGATTTGGAACAATCTCAGTAAAATAAGCTACAAATACGTGTCAAATACGCGTTTTCGTATTATTCAGCCGCTTCTAGTGATCGCCATAGGCCTCAAATTTCATGTCTGTTCATACGTGACACTCCATCGGTCCCCGAGAAACACCTGTGCATCACTATTTCAGATTTGGAACAATTTCAGTAAAATAAGCTACAAATACGTGTCAAATACGCGTTTTCGTATTATTCAGCCGCTTCTAGTGATCGCCATAGGGCTCAAATTTCATGTTTGTTCATACGTGACACTCCATCGGTCCCCAAGAAACACCTGTGCATCACCATTTCAGATTTTGAACAAACTCAGTAAAATAAGCTACAAATACGTGTCAAATACGCGTTTTCGTATTATTCAGCCGCTTCTAGTGATCGCCATAGGCCTCAAATTTCATGTCTGTTCATACGTGACACTCCATCGGTCCCCGAGAAACACCTGTGCATCACCATTTCAGATTTTGAACAAACTCAGTAAAATAATCTACAAATACGTGTTTTCGTATTATTCAGCCGCTTCTAGTGATCGCCATAGGGCTCAAATTTCATGTCTGTTCATACGTGACACTCCACCGGTCCCCGAGAAACACCTGTGCATCACCATTTCAGATTTTGAACAAACTCAGTAAAATAAGCTACAAATACGTGTCAAATACGCGTTTTCGTATTATTCAGCCGCTTCTAGTGATCGCCATAGGGCTCAAATTTCATGTTTGTTCATACGTGACACTCCATCGGTCCCCGAGAAACACCTGTGCATCACTATTTCAGATTTGGAACAATCTCAGTAAAATAAGCTACAAATACGTGTCAAATACGCGTTTTCGTATTATTCAGCCGCTTCTAGTGATCGCCATAGGGCTCAAATTTCATGTTTGTTCATACGTGACACTCCATCGGTCCCCAAGAAACACCTGTGCATCACCATTTCAGATTTTGAACAAACTCAGTAAAATAAGCTACAAATACGTGTCAAATACGCGTTTTCGTATTATTCAGCCGCTTCTAGTGATCGCCATAGGCCTCAAATTTCATGTCTGTTCATACGTGACACTCCATCGGTCCCCGAGAAACACCTGTGCATCACCATTTCAGATTTTGAACAAACTCAGTAAAATAATCTACAAATACGTGTTTTCGTATTATTCAGCCGCTTCTAGTGATCGCCATAGGGCTCAAATTTCATGTCTGTTCATACGTGACACTCCACCGGTCCCCGAGAAACACCTGTGCATCACCATTTCAGATTTTGAACAAACTCAGTAAAATAAGCTACAAATACGTGTCAAATACGCGTTTTCGTATTATTCAGCCGCTTCTAGTGATCGCCATAGGGCTCAAATTTCATGTTTGTTCATACGTGACACTCCATCGGTCCCCGAGAAACACCTGTGCATCACTATTTCAGATTTGGAACAATCTCAGTAAAATAAGCTACAAATACGTGTCAAATACGCGTTTTCGTATTATTCAGCCGCTTCTAGTGATCGCCATAGGGCTCAAATTTCATGTTTGTTCATACGTGACACTCCATCGGTCCCCGAGAAACACCTGTGCATCACTATTTCAGATTTGGAACAATCTCAGTAAAATAAGCTACAAATACGTGTCAAATACGCGTTTTCGTATTATTCAGCCGCTTCTAGTGATCGCCATAGGCCTCAAATTTCATGTTTGTTCATACGTGACACTCCATCGGTCCCCGAGAAACACCTGTGCATCATCATTTCAGATTTTGAACAAACTCAGTAAAATAAGCTACAAATACGTGTCAAATACACGTTTTCGTATTATTCAGCCGCCTCTAGTGATCGCCATAGGCCTCAAATTTCATGTCTGTTCATACGTGACACTCCATCGGTCCCCGAGAAACACCTGTGCATCACTATTTTAGATTTGGAACAATCTCAGTAAAATAAGCTACAAATACGTGTCAAATACGCGTTTTCGTATTATTCAGCCGCTTCTAGTGATCGCCATAGCCCTCAAATTTCATGTCTGTTCATACGTGACACTCCATCGGTCCCCGAGAAACACCTGTGCATCACTATTTCAGATTTGGAACAATTTCAGTAAAATAAGCTACAAATACGTGTCAAATACGCGTTTTCGTATTATTCAGCCGCTTCTAGTGATCGCCATAGGCCTCAAATTTCATGTTTGTTCATACGTGACACTCCATCGGTCCCCGAGAAACACCTGTGCATCATCATTTCAGATATTGAACAAACTCAGTAAAATAAGCTACAAATACGTGTCAAATACACGTTTTCGTATTATTCAGCCGCCTCTAGTGATCGCCATAGGCCTCAAATTTCATGTCTGTTCATACGTGACACTCCATAGGTCCCCGAGAAACACCTGTGCATCACTATTTTAGATTTGGAACAATCTCAGTAAAATAAGCTACAAATACGTGTCAAATACGCGTTTTCGTATTATTCAGCCGCTTCTAGTGATCGCCATAGCCCTCAAATTTCATGTCTGTTCATACGTGACACTCCATCGGTCCCCGAGAAACACCTGTGCATCACTATTTCAGATTTGGAACAATTTCAGTAAAATAAGCTACAAATACGTGTCAAATACGCGTTTTCGTATTATTCAGCCGCTTCTAGTGATCGCCATAGGCCTCAAATTTCATGTCTGTTCATACGTGACACTCCACCGGTCCCCGAGAAACACCTGTGCATCACCATTTCAGATTTTGAACAAACTCAGTAAAATAATCTACAAATACGTGTTTTCGTATTATTCAGCCGCTTCTAGTGATCGCCATAGGGCTCAAATTTCATGTCTGTTCATACGTGACACTCCACCGGTCCCCGAGAAACACCTGTGCATCACCATTTCAGATTTTGAACAAACTCAGTAAAATAAGCTACAAATACGTGTCAAATACGCGTTTTCGTATTATTCAGCCGCTTCTAGTGATCGCCATAGGGCTCAAATTTCATGTTTGTTCATACGTGACACTCCATCGGTCCCCGAGAAACACCTGTGCATCACTATTTCAGATTTGGAACAATCTCAGTAAAATAAGCTACAAATACGTGTCAAATACGCGTTTTCGTATTATTCAGCCGCTTCTAGTGATCGCCATAGGCCTCAAATTTCATGTCTGTTCATACGTGACACTCCATCGGTCCCCGAGAAACACCTGTGCATCACTATTTCAGATTTGGAACAATTTCAGTAAAATAAGCTACAAATACGTGTCAAATACGCGTTTTCGTATTATTCAGCCGCTTCTAGTGATCGCCATAGGCCTCAAATTTCATGTCTGTTCATACGTGACACTCCACCGGTCCCCGAGAAACACCTGTGCATCACCATTTCAGATTTTGAACAAACTCAGTAAAATAAGCTACAAATACGTGTCAAATACACGTTTTCGTATTATTCAGCCGCCTCTAGTGATCGCCATAGGCCTCAAATTTCATGTCTGTTCATACGTGACACTCCATCGGTCCCCGAGAAACACCTGTGCATCACTATTTTAGATTTGGAACAATCTCAGTAAAATAAGCTACAAATACGTGTCAAATACGCGTTTTCGTATTATTCAGCCGCTTCTAGTGATCGCCATAGGCCTCAAATTTCATGTCTGTTCATACGTGACACTCCATCGGTCCCCGAGAAACACCTGTGCATCATCATTTCAGATTTTGAACAAACTCAGTAAAATAAGCTACAAATACGTGTCAAATACACGTTTTCGTATTATTCAGCCGCCTCTAGTGATCGCCATAGGCCTCAAATTTCATGTCTGTTCATACGTGACACTCCATCGGTCCCCGAGAAACACCTGTGCATCACTATTTTAGATTTGGAACAATCTCAGTAAAATAAGCTACAAATACGTGTCAAATACGCGTTTTCGTATTATTCAGCCGCTTCTAGTGATCGCCATAGCCCTCAAATTTCATGTCTGTTCATACGTGACACTCCATCGGTCCCCGAGAAACACCTGTGCATCACTATTTCAGATTTGGAACAATTTCAGTAAAATAAGCTACAAATACGTGTCAAATACGCGTTTTCGTATTATTCAGCCGCTTCTAGTGATCGCCATAGGCCTCAAATTTCATGTCTGTTCATACGTGACACTCCACCGGTCCCCGAGAAACACCTGTGCATCACCATTTCAGATTTTGAACAAACTCAGTAAAATAATCTACAAATACGTGTTTTCGTATTATTCAGCCGCTTCTAGTGATCGCCATAGGGCTCAAATTTCATGTCTGTTCATACGTGACACTCCACCGGTCCCCGAGAAACACCTGTGCATCACCATTTCAGATTTTGAACAAACTCAGTAAAATAAGCTACAAATACGTGTCAAATACGCGTTTTCGTATTATTCAGCCGCTTCTAGTGATCGCCATAGGGCTCAAATTTCATGTTTGTTCATACGTGACACTCCATCGGTCCCCGAGAAACACCTGTGCATCACTATTTCAGATTTGGAACAATCTCAGTAAAATAAGCTACAAATACGTGTCAAATACGCGTTTTCGTATTATTCAGCCGCTTCTAGTGATCGCCATAGGCCTCAAATTTCATGTCTGTTCATACGTGACACTCCATCGGTCCCCGAGAAACACCTGTGCATCACTATTTTAGATTTGGAACAATCTCAGTAAAATAAGCTACAAATACGTGTCAAATACGCGTTTTCGTATTATTCAGCCGCTTCTAGTGATCGCCATAGGCCTCAAATTTCATGTCTGTTCATACGTGACACTCCATCGGTCCCCGAGAAACACCTGTGCATCACTATTTCAGATTTGGAACAATTTCAGTAAAATAAGCTACAAATACGTGTCAAATACGCGTTTTCGTATTATTCAGCCGCTTCTAGTGATCGCCATAGGGCTCAAATTTCATGTTTGTTCATACGTGACACTCCATCGGTCCCCAAGAAACACCTGTGCATCACCATTTCAGATTTTGAACAAACTCAGTAAAATAAGCTACAAATACGTGTCAAATACGCGTTTTCGTATTATTCAGCCGCTTCTAGTGATCGCCATAGGGCTCAAATTTCATGTCTGTTCATACGTGACACTCCACCGGTCCCCGAGAAACACCTGTGCATCACCATTTCAGATTTTGAACAAACTCAGTAAAATAAGCTACAAATACGTGTCAAATACGCGTTTTCGCATTATTCAGCCGCCTCTAGTGATCGCCATAGGCCTCAAATTTCATGTCTGTTCATACGTGACACTCCATCGGTCCCCGAGAAACACCTGTGCATCACCATTTCAGATTTTGAACAAACTCAGTAAAATAATCTACAAATACGTGTTTTCGTATTATTCAGCCGCTTCTAGTGATCGCCATAGGGCTCAAATTTCATGTTTGTTCATACGTGACACTCCATCGGTCCCCGAGAAACACCTGTGCATCACTATTTCAGATTTGGAACAATCTCAGTAAAATAAGCTACAAATACGTGTCAAATACGCGTTTTCGTATTATTCAGCCGCTTCTAGTGATCGCCATAGGCCTCAAATTTCATGTTTGTTCATACGTGACACTCCATCGGTCCCCGAGAAACACCTGTGCATCATCATTTCAGATTTTGAACAAACTCAGTAAAATAAGCTACAAATACGTGTCAAATACACGTTTTCGTATTATTCAGCCGCCTCTAGTGATCGCCATAGGCCTCAAATTTCATGTCTGTTCATACGTGACACTCCATCGGTCCCCGAGAAACACCTGTGCATCACTATTTTAGATTTGGAACAATCTCAGTAAAATAAGCTACAAATACGTGTCAAATACGCGTTTTCGTATTATTCAGCCGCTTCTAGTGATCGCCATAGGCCTCAAATTTCATGTCTGTTCATACGTGACACTCCATCGGTCCCCGAGAAACACCTGTGCATCACCATTTCAGATTTTGAACAAACTCAGTAAAATAAGCTACAAATACGTGTCAAATACGCGTTTTCGTATTATTCAGCCGCTTCTAGTGATCGCCATAGGGCTCAAATTTCATGTCTGTTCATACGTGACACTCCACCGGTCCCCGAGAAACACCTGTGCATCACCATTTCAGATTTTGAACAAACTCAGTAAAATAAGCTACAAATACGTGTCAAATACGCGTTTTCGCATTATTCAGCCGCCTCTAGTGATCGCCATAGGCCTCAAATTTCATGTCTGTTCATACGTGACACTCCATCGGTCCCCGAGAAACACCTGTGCATCACCATATCAGATTTTGAACAAACTCAGTAAAATAATCTACAAATACGTGTTTTCGTATTATTCAGCCGCTTCTAGTGATCGCCATAGGGCTCAAATTTCATGTCTGTTCATACGTGACACTCCACCGGTCCCCGAGAAACACCTGTGCATCACCATTTCAGATTTTGAACAAACTCAGTAAAATAAGCTACAAATACGTGTCAAATACGCGTTTTCGTATTATTCAGCCGCTTCTAGTGATCGCCATAGGGCTCAAATTTCATGTTTGTTCATACGTGACACTCCATCGGTCCCCGAGAAACACCTGTGCATCACTATTTCAGATTTGGAACAATCTCAGTAAAATAAGCTACAAATACGTGTCAAATACGCGTTTTCGTATTATTCAGCCGCTTCTAGTGATCGCCATAGGCCTCAAATTTCATGTTTGTTCATACGTGACACTCCATCGGTCCCCGAGAAACACCTGTGCATCATCATTTCAGATTTTGAACAAACTCAGTAAAATAAGCTACAAATACGTGTCAAATACACGTTTTCGTATTATTCAGCCGCCTCTAGTGATCGCCATAGGCCTCAAATTTCATGTCTGTTCATACGTGACACTCCATCGGTCCCCGAGAAACACCTGTGCATCACTATTTTAGATTTGGAACAATCTCAGTAAAATAAGCTACAAATACGTGTCAAATACGCGTTTTTGTATTATTCAGCCGCTTCTAGTGATCGCCATAGGCCTCAAATTTCATGTCTGTTCATACGTGACACTCCATCGGTCCCCGAGAAACACCTGTGCATCACTATTTCAGATTTGGAACAATTTCAGTAAAATAAGCTACAAATACGTGTCAAATACGCGTTTTCGTATTATTCAGCCGCTTCTAGTGATCGCCATAGGGCTCAAATTTCATGTTTGTTCATACGTGACACTCCATCGGTCCCCAAGAAACACCTGTGCATCACCATTTCAGATTTTGAACAAACTCAGTAAAATAAGCTACAAATACGTGTCAAATACGCGTTTTCGCATTATTCAGCCGCCTCTAGTGATCGCCATAGGCCTCAAATTTCATGTCTGTTCATACGTGACACTCCATCGGTCCCCGAGAAACACCTGTGCATCACTATTTCAGATTTGGAACAATCTCAGTAAAATAAGCTACAAATACGTGTCAAATAACCACCACCACCAGATCCATTACGCTCATTAGTTTCTGGTGTGGGAAATGACTAACCATTTTTTGTCCAACATCAAAAAATATAATAATCGCCTTCAAATGACGTCGTTTGGTGCAACGCATATTCTACTGGAAAATTTCATGTCCACTTTCAAGGTAGTCTTTGACAAAGTATTTATCAAAAATTTGAAAAGATTATATACAATTGCAGATACAAGGTTAGTTTGCGGAATCAACTTGGAGTTTCCCTGTTTCGCGCATGGGTGATTATACGTCGCGTTTCGCGAGTCGGAAAATATTAAAACATTGTTAATTTGTTGTTGGGAAAATAAATAAGTTTTAAAAAATTGGGCATTTTATTTGTAGGAATAAAATATAGCCCAATTACTATTTTTTTTTATTTAAAAGTTTTTACCTTTTGTTCAACCTTCTTCTAAGTTCAACTTTACCTCTTTGAACAATTTTATTTTACCTAAAATCAGCTCATTAGTTATATAGCTTAAAAAATACTTTATCATACTGATGTTTGGCACCCTTCCGCACTAGTCAGCTCTTCCAAAATACAAAATGACAACAATAACAATCAAAATCATAAATGCAATTCGGTTAGGTCACCATCCTCAACACCCGTACTGCAAGTTCAACAGATTGAGGCTCTTGGTAATGTTATTCGTCGTGTTCAAGTACGACTTGGTGCCCAACTGGAACACCCTCGTCAGCACGATCTTCGCGTGCTCCTGCATCACCCCGATCAGATCGGACAACCTGTCCAACACGCTGTTCAGCACTTCGCCGTTCTCGCTCCCGAGGGCGGTCAGCACGGCGGGCAGCGCGTCCCCAGCCGCCCTCGGGTTGTGCTTCAGCCAACGGACGACCAACGTGAGCGATAGCGAGCGCACCTGGTTGTTCGGCGACGTCATCAGGTTGTACAGGGGCTGGGCGACGTCCTCGAGCCACTGCGGCCGCTTGCCGGTGATGTGGTCGAGCTCCTGGAGCGCCTGCAGGCTCTCCGTCTCCAGGCCGTGCTTCAGCTGCGTCCAGTGGTGCGGGAAGGACTCCGGTACGGGCGGCGTGACGGTGCCGACGAGGAGCTCCGAGGGGGCGATCTGGTCGCTGGTCGGGAGCGAGACGCTCGACAGGAGCGGCCTCACCGACGGCTGGTGCAGCTGGATGTCACTGGAAGGAGGTGAAATCATAATGGCATAAACGCATAATCGATCGTGATCAGCGACCTCGAAAACCCCCTAGTACCTGATCTGGGCCAGTTCTCACTCTTATTTACAAAGTTTTGATACTTCCAAAAGGCGTCTCAAAAAATGTATTTTCTGAATGCATTTTTGGCTGCAGCAATGCAATTCCGGGTTGTCAGAAACACAAAGTAGCCACATTTTTTACAAAAAAAATTTGGAAGAGAATGCAAAAAACCGCATTCCGATCCGTCTTTATGGAAAAAATTCCGAACTTTTGGCCTTTTTAGTGCTTCATTGCCTCGACTATGATTGGAATTAGAGGAACAGCTCTAACCTTATAAAAAATAGAATACAGAGAGTAAACGCGAATGGAACTTGCAGTGAAAATGTGGTACTAAATTGTGGTGTCCCACAAGGTACAGTCCTTGGACCTCTATTTTTCATCATATACATCAATGGACTGTTAAATCTAGATGAAAATACATTTTTTTTTCCGTTGATGATTCGATGAGACGTAGACCCTATAAGCGAAGTGTCGGTAAACCACCAAGATGATGGCAAGACGACATCAGAGATAGCAGGAAAGAGATGGCACCATTTGGCGCAAGACAGAAAACTATGAGAAATGAAAGGGAGACCTATCTAATGAAATATAAAGTCTTCACGACAGCTTTCCCACCCCACTTACTTCAACACCCCTCCGTTCTCCTGCAGATACTTCAAAGCCCCCTTGACGTCCTTGACCATCCAGTTCTGTATGAACGTGACGATCCTGCCGATCAGCACGCTCAAGTCCTTGTTGTGGCCGTGGAACCGGATGAGCAGGAAGTACGAATCAAGCAGGTTGTAGAGCGTCGCCGTCTGCTCGAACACGTACGGCTGCAGGAGCTCCATGAGCCCGAGCACCTGCCCGAAGAGCACGAAGTGGCCCCTGCCCCTCAGCACGCCCCACTCGTACTGAGCCCTGCCCCTCAGGCAGCCGGCGAGCATCGGCAGCTGGCGCAGCACGAGCATCGGATGGGTCGCGGTCAGCTTCCTCGTGCACACCTCGAGGTCCTGGCTCTTCCGCGACCAGTCCTTGCTGCGAGGCGTCGTCGCGAGCGCGCTCAGCAGGCAGTGCGAGATCTCGTCGATGGCGCTCGAGTAGTTCTTCGAGTATATGTCCGAGCACAGCTCGGGCTTCGACTGGATCACGCCCTGGCCGGAGTATGGTAACGACATGTACACGGTGAGGAGTAACTCCCTGGCGTGCTCGTCGCCGTCGGACCGTTCCAGGAGGTACTTCACGATGTGGACGGCGTTGCCGCCGATGCACCTCAGCAGCAGCTGGAGGCGAGTCTCCATGTTGCGCTTCCAGTCGTCCGGGCTCGACTTCGCCTCGTCGATGATGTACCTCACCATCACCATCAGCTGCGCATAAACGCATAAAGTTAGTTCGAGAATTTTGCAGGCTTTATAGTAGTATTTATGAAGATAACTGTTTGAGAGAATCAAGGGTATCTGTTTTCTCTCTGTGTAAAGAAGAACGCAGAGAGAAAGAAAAGGTAGATCTAGTAAATCGCAGCGCCTCCTCTCTCTACCATCAAGCACTACTAGACCTCCCCCAAGTCGACGAAGAATTAATCTTAACTACCTGCTGCAGGTTCAATTGTAACACGTCCTCGAACTCGTGGTGCTTGCGTATGGACTTGTCTCGTCCCTGCCACAGCCTCGGGATCTTCGTCAGGGCCGTCAGGAAGTCGAGGGCGGACGTGGGGCATATCTCCGAAGCGTGGTCGGTGAGGAGGTATACCATGATCCTGTGTAAGACGTTCCAGTTTGCTCGCTGAAGTACCAACGACATCAGCAGCGGCCGGAATTGGAGTTTTCGCTTAGAGAATAACAAATCCAACTGGAATTGTAAAAACGAAGTTAAGAGATAGTAAGGCAAGTTAAACAGGCTCGGAGGGGGGAGATATGCAAACTGTATATAAGTAGGTACACAATTTTCTAAAGGGAACATATGTACTATTATCAAATTATTTGTCAAACTTGTCGCTCACTTGCAGTTTCTGTTTATCCAAATTGGCGATCTCCAGTTCTATGGCGGACAGCCAATCGACGAGCAGTCCCGTGTTCTTCTCCTCGGACTGCTCGTTCAGCAACAGCTTGTCGAGTATGTTCTTCAACTGTTCCGAGCTATCCGCCGAGCTCCTCTTCCGTCTCCTGACCGGCTTCCCGCCCTCCTTCCTGTGACCAACGCTCGTCAAGTAATGATTCAGGACAACGGCCGTGCTGCTCTTCTTGTCCTGTATCGAGCCGCTCAGCCTCAGGGCGAGGCTGGTCTTCTCGTCGGTGGCGGTGCTCGGGTTGAAGATGAAACGGAACAGAGTCAAGATGGGATTGTTCTCGACGAGCATCGGTTTCATGAAGCAGGCCGGGAGCGCTTTCAGGAAGTCGAAGATTAAGCCCGGTGCTTCCTTCTTGAGCGTCATGCACTACATGAAACGAAATAATACGATTAATTCTTAGGGAATTATGAACAAAATCCTCAAAAAACAGGCTTCGTTACTTAATACTTAACGTTCTGTAGCGTTTATTTTATAATTTATTTACATTAATTGAACACTAATTTATTTAACACACTAAACTACTTGTACACTAGACTAGACACTACATAATTTATTTGTACTGCTCCGCTTTCGGATCGTATGTCGCGTTCACTTCTGCTTCTCTAGTTCTAACTAACTCCCTCGATCACAAGCCCCCTTATATATACATCCCCAACCCTGATCGAGAACATTCCAGTACATTCTAGAAGCCTACGCAGCAAATGTTCATCCACCTGTTTTGTACGCGTCGTAGTTATTCTTTTGAAGGAGTAAACATGTGTCGCTTTGTTTACTTCTCGCATTACACTGCCCCCGCCTTAGAGACGTTTCGTCTCGGAACGTATCCCTGGTAGGCCCATGCAGGAACCTGCAGTTAGTCCCCCGAGACGTGGCGTCAAAATAACAGGGGACCGTCTTCCCGAGTCGACATGGTGCAGGCCCAAAACAGCAGACTAAAACTTCCACTCCGGTATTCTTGAACACTACTTCCAGCATATTCCGGACAACCCTCCAGTCCAGCTGATCTCGTCCAGCACCTAACTTGGGGACAGCTAGCTTCCTGATGTCGAGCTCCAGCAGTCGGTCTCGTAGCCTATGCAAGGTTCGCCATACATCGTGATAACATGGTTTAAGGGACCCGATCTCCTTCGTAACCAGATAAAAGATGTGTCTTACGTTGTCACGTAGTTCCAGAACCTTGCCAATTTCCGGGAGTTGCGCTCTGAGTTGTTCCAAGCGCCCGTACTTCTTCTTGAAAACCGTGGCGATACCTCGTGACATTACCAGGTCGGCGGACACGCAATGGGCCAACGAGTATTCTTCAGGTACGCTGAACAAATCCTGTTGTTTTTCACAGGTTACCCCATACCGTGCTTTTCCGGTACCCCCGTAGGCGCTCATAAATTCTTCGAACGAAAGTTCGTTCTCCTGCGCCATCGTGTTTCTTACTCGGGGGACCTCCGCCTCATCGTGCGACCCCTCATAGGGTGCCAACCGATTAAAGTGCACCACTCTCGGCTTGCCGTTTGGTAGTTTGCTTACCCGGTAGACCACGTCATTGATTCGTTTCTTCACAATATAGGGACCTTCCCAATTGGTCTGTAACTTAGGGGACAAACCTCGTTTCTTCTGTGGGTTGTACAGCCAAACTCGATCTCCCATTTGGTAGCCACCCTCTTTAGCGTTGATGTCGTAACGCTCTTTTATGCGATCACTGGCGATATTTAGTTGGTACCGGACTTGATCGTGAATTTCGTTCATCCTTTGCCGCATCCGGGAAACGTAATCTTCCCCCGAAACGTCCTCGTCCGGTCTAGCGCCAAAGATTAGATCACAGGGCAGTTTAAGTTCTCGCCCGAACAGGACTTTGGCTGGAGTTTGTCCTGTCGACTCATGAACGGCCGAGCGGTAGGCCATCAGGAAGAACGGCACGTGTTCGTCCCAGTCTCGTTGATGTGACGAAACCATTTTCGCCAGATAGCGGTTGAGGGTGCGATTCATCCGTTCTACCATGCCGTCAGACTGAGGGTGAAGGGCCGTGGTTCTTGTTTTTCGTACCCCAAACTTCTCACATATCCTCCGGAATAGGCCACTCTCAAAGTTTCTTCCTTGATCCGAGTGTAATTCCATGGGTACTCCAAACCGGCAGATCAGCTCCTTCACGAGCACATCGGCCACTGTCTCTGCCTCCTGATTGGGGAGAGCGTACGCTTCTACCCACTTCGTAAAATAGTCCATTACGACCAGGATGTATTTATTCCCCTTTTCGGTCTCAGGGAAGGGTCCTGCTATATCAATAGCGATCCTTTCGAAGGGGCTCCCGACGTTATATTGTTTCATGGGAGCTTTCGGTCGTCTTTGTGGCCCATTACTTGCGAAACATGTAGTACATTTCTTGCACCAGTCCTTCACGTCGTCTGAACAATTGATCCAGTAGAATCGCTCTCGTACTTTCTGCAGGGTTTTCTTGATCCCTAAATGTCCACCAGACGACTCGTCGTGAAGGTGCCGCAAGACCTCCGGGATTTTACTGGAGGGAATTACCAACTGCCGTCTTTCCTCCGTTCCGTCTTGGCTCTCCAGTACGCGTTTTAGTAGTCCACCCTCAACCACTAACGAGTCCCACTGTGCCCAATAGCTCTTGAGTTTTGGCGAGCCAGGTGATACCTTTTGCCACTCAGGACGCTCTCCTCCCTCCTTCCAAACCAGGATTTCTTTGAGAACCGGGTCTTTTTCTTGCTCTTGTCGTAACGAGGATGGTGTCCATTCCTCGGCGACCACGGTGGTTCGGTAGACTTTCTCGGACTTTTCCTCAGCTCTATGACAATGAGGACATTCATCAGGGCATGGTCTTCTCGAGAGTGCGTCTGCGTTTCCATGACTCTGTCCTGGCCGATGTTCTATAACAAAGTCATACTCCTGGAGCCTCTCGATCCAGCGAGCGATTTGTCCTTCGGGATTCTTAAACTGGAGGAGCCATTTAAGAGCAGCATGATCGGTCCGGATCAAAAACCTCCTTCCACATAAATATTTATGGAAGTGCTCGATGGACTTGACGATGGCCAATAATTCACGTCGGGTGACGCAGTAATTCCTTTCTGGTTTGGAGAGTACCTTGCTGAAGTATCCAAGGACACGTTCTTGTCCCTCCTGACGCTGCGACAGAACACTTCCAATTCCCACATTGCTCGCGTCGGTGTCCAGGATGAACTGTCCTTCTGGCAGAGGAAAACTCAGCACTGGGGCACTGGTCAACTTCCTCTTCAGCTCGTCGAAGGCAGACTGGCATTCCTCATCCCAACAGAAGTTTCGTCCTTCTTCCGTGAGCCTTGTCAACGGCTTAGCGACGTCGGAGAACATCCGGACATATCGTCGGTAGTACGTGCAGAGGCCCAGAAAACTCCTCAACTGGTGTTTATCTACCGGTATTGGCCACTCCTTCACCGTACTTGTCTTGTCCGGATCAACGGCGACGCCCTCTCTGCTCACTACGTGCCCTAAGTACGAGACCTTCCTTCTGAAGAGTTGACATTTCTTCGGGTTCAGTTTCAGCCCCGCACCTCGCAGTCTCTGGAAGACGTCCTCTAAGTTTTTCAGATGTCCTTCGAAGGTCTTGCCCATCACGATGACATCGTCCAAATAGACTAGGCACGTTTTCCACGTCAGACCCATTAGCACGCTCTCCATCAGCCTCTCAAACGTCGCTGGGGCATTACAAAGTCCGAATGGCATGACTGTAAAATGCCACAGGCCGTTACCGAAGGTAAATGCCGTCTTTTCCTTATCGGCAGGGTCCATTTCGACTTGCCAATAGCCGCTTTTTAAATCCAAGGTCGAAAATATCGTGGATCCAGCAAGGGTATCGAGTGTGTCGTCGATACGTGGTAGCGGGTAGCTGTCCTTTTTTGTGACACTGTTCACCTGCCGGTAGTCTACACAGAATCGAGTAGTCCCATCCTTTTTCTTCACCAGTACTACCGGCGAGGCCCATGGACTGCTTGACGGCTCGATGACCCCGTCCCGCTCTAGGTCCTTGATGATTTTCTCGGCTTCCTCCCGTTTGGCCAAGGGTAGTCGTCTTGCTGTTTGTCGAATCGGTCGTGTCTCGCCCGTGTCAATTTTGTGTGTCACGACCTTGGTCTTTCCCAGCTTTCCATTCTCGGTGGTAAATATGTCCTGGTACTTATTTATTAATTCGTGGGCCTTTTGTTTCTGTGTGGGCGAGAGAAACGCACTGGTCTGGGAAAGAATTTGTTTCAAGTCCTGCGGAGTGTGTCTGGACCTTTCTTCCTCACTAACGCCCCTTACGATGGCCGAAGCGGCTATACATGTGCCCAGCTTCGTACCCTTCTTGATGGTGACCGGGTACTGATTGATGTTGAGTAGCCGCACAGGCACTTCCCTTGAGAGAGTAACGAGCGCCTTTCCTACCAGTACCCCCCGAGCCAGTCGATTGTCATCGTTTTCTGGTTCGATCACGGCTGGGATTCCCTCTTCCACAACACCCCTCAGACAGGTAGAGGTGATCGTTTCGCTTCGTTCCGGGAGAATCACATCTTCTGCCATTATTACGTCTAACACAAAGTTGTCACGATTGTGTAGCAGTAATTCTTCTTGACCGATCCTCAACACTCGGTGTCCGAAATCCAACTGGAATCCATGATTCCTCATGACGTCCATCCCCAGTATGACGTCTTCCTCAATTTCGGCTATGAGAACAGGATGGTCAAACTTTACTCGTCCCAACGTCATGCTAACCGTCGCTTCACCGTGTATTACTGCCTTCTCTCCAGTGGCAGTTCTTAATTGCCACCTACTTGGCCTAATCTTCCTACGGTCCCTCACAACTTCCGAGCGTACGATCGTCTTCGTAGCTCCCGTGTCCACAAGCATGGCGTGGGATCTCCCGTCGATAGTGCCATCGACGTACGCGCTCCCCAATTGGTGGGAAAACGAGGCTATACTGGCCCGGGGGTTTCCACTGCTACGGGTCGACGTTCCCCCTTTCTTATCGACCCGCATTAGTTTTCCTGGGCCTTCGCCGGCGCCGCTGTTCTGGGCTGCTTGCAAGAACTCTTCACATGGCCCACTTCGCCACAGTTCCAACAGCGAACTACCTTCTTCTTCGCCGACAGCATCTCCATGATCTGCTGTAGGACCCTTTCCACGAGTTTCTCAGTGTCTACTTCCTCTGTAACCGCTCGAACACGGCCGTGACCGCGGGAAGCTTCCATGGCTGCATCATGCTCCAGTGCGATGGCGAGCGCGTCCATTAATGTTTTCGGTCGAGCTAGTCTCAGGGCCCTCTGCAGTTCCTGGTCCCGCAGCCCGCTCACGAACGTTTGCACTGCGAGGCACTCCATCATCTGTTCCGGTGCCGTTGGATACGCCAACCTCACTAGTCTGGCTACGTCCGCTTCGAACTCCTGCAGGGTCTCGTTCGATCTCTGACGGCGATTGGACATCTGGGATTGATGGACTTGCTCCAGATGTGTTTGGCCGAACCGCATTTCCAGTCGCCTCAGCAGCTCATTGTAATTCCCGGCTTCCTCGGTGGATAGCGTCTGAAGAACTTCCAACGCCTCTCCACGCAAGGCTACCGTTAGGGAAACAGCTTTTTCGTGAGGGGACCAAGCATTAGCCTCCGCTGCTGCCTCAAACTGCTTCTTGTAGCTGGCCCACGGAATTTTTCCATCGAACGTTGGGGGCGTCACTCGATTGGTGCATATCGAGTTCTGTTGAACGACCGCCTTTATTTCTTCCTTCGTCTCGCCGCTACTGACTCGCTGGTCGTTCTTCCAACTGCTTCGTCTTCTGTTTAATTTCGTGTTCTTTCCCCTCGCCGCTACTGACTTGTTCTAGTCGTTCTTCCAACTGCTTGATCCTCTCTTCAATCTCCTTACGCTGAGCCTCAATCTGGTCGGTTATCTGCGCAGTAATATCTTCCCTCTGGGCGGCGATTTGAGCAGTAATATCTTCCCTCTGGGCGGCGATTTCTTCCCTCTGGGCAGCGATTTGGGCAGTGATGTCTTCCCTCTGGGCAGCGATTTGAGCAGTGATGTCTTCCCTCTGATCGGCGATTTCTTCCCTCTGGGCAGCGATTTGAGCAGTGATGTCTTCCCTCTGGGCGGCGATTTGAGCAGTGATGTCTTCCCTCTGGGCGGCGCTTTCTTCCCTCTGGGCGGCGATTTCTTCCCTCTGGGCAGCGATTTGAGCAGTGATGTCTTCCCTCTGATCGGCGATTTCTTCCCTCTGGGCAGCGATTTGAGCAGTGATGTCTTCCCTCTGGGCGGCGATTTGAGAAGTGATGTCTTCCCTCTGGGCGGCGCTTTCTTCCCTCTGGGCGGCAATTTCTTCCCTCTGGGCGGCGATTTGCTTCGTGATGTCATCGTCTTCGAACTCGAAAACTTCCGGGTCCTGGCCATTTTCTTTCAAAAATGCTGAGAGCCGGTCCTGGAGTTCAGTCTTCCTCCCTCCTGTTTCCAATTCTCGTTCCTCGAGTTCTTTTTTTAACTCGGCCACTTTTAATTCGCGTAACTTCTTCATGATCCGCTCTTCTGACACCAATGTAGCGTTTATTTTATAATTTATTTACATTAATTGAACACTAATTTATTTAACACACTAAACTACTTGTACACTAGACTAGACACTACATAATTTATTTGTACTGTTCCGCTTTCGGATCGTATGTCGCGTTCACTTCTGCTTCTCTAGTTCTAACTAACTCCCTCGATCACAAGCCCCCTTATATATACATCCCCAACCCTGATCGAGAACATTCCAGTACATTCTAGAAGCCTACGCAGCAAATGTTCATCCACCTGTTTTGTACGCGTCGTAGTTATTCTTTTGAAGGAGTAAACATGTGTCGCTTTGTTTACTTCTCGCATTACAGTTCCAATCCTTATGATGAGCTGTATCAGAATCAAGTAGTGTTGGACAAACAACAAACGGAAACTTATTCGTAGACTCGCAAGACATGACTAATAATTGCCAACCTTCTTAACTTTCTTAACGTTCTTAAGACGGCACTTGAAGAAGAAAAAGTAAATAGACAAATTAGATTTTGAAAATGAACCCGAAGACCAAACAATATCATAATATTGCGTCGCAACATGTTTCATTTCATGCCTTTTCACATCGTAATAGTGCATTTTACCCTTTGCCAACCGACCGTACCCCTCAACCATTACCTTAACTAAAGACAGTATGATGGTGTTCTTGTTCCCCTGATAGGTCGGATCGAACAGCACGTTCATGTGCGAGATGATATCGCCGTTGTTGAACAGCTCGGGCTCCTTGTACAGCGTGACGGCCGGCAGCTCCTTCTTCAGCTCGACGTCGACATTGATCTCGACGTCTTGCATCGCCGGCATCTGCATCTCGATCGCCTTGACGAAGGTCTCCCCGCCGACGGCGCCCCTTTTGTTCTGCACCTCGACCAGCTGTATCATGTAAGCCTTGTCGAGGACGGAATCGACGACCAGCTTGTGATCGAGTATAGTCGCCTTGTCCAACGTGTGCAACAGCTTACTTATCGAGGCGGTGGGTATGCCGAACGACTGGATGAAGAGGACCAGCTTCGGCGGCTCGAGTTTCTCTATGGCGGCGTCGACGAGGCGGGCGACGTTCGAGCGGATCATCCTCAATTTCATCCAGTCGGGCAGGTAAGAGGTCGTCTCGGAGGTCTCGGGGGAGTACGCCCTCGGGTGTTCCATGCTCTCGGGGAACCAGCTGTTCAACAGCAAGCCGAACGGTTTGAAATCGTCCAACGGGCCGTAAGTCAACAGGACTATGGTGGCGTGGATCACCAACGGTTGCATGGCGCACTGCTCGCCCGAAGCCCACGAGACGAACAGGAAGTCGTTGCTGTAGCTCTGGTGGATGTTGTAGGACTCCTCGGCGTTCTCTTTAGCTTTCTGGGTGTACAGGTAAAAGATCTGCAACAGGTTCTTCAAGGTGAGGTTGTTCTCGCCCGGAAGGACGTACGAGGCGACGCTGTGTCGTTCGATGATCACCGAGGACAGATCCGAGATCAGCTCGTTGAGTTCGACGAACGGTTCGTTGTAATCCTGCATCGAAAGGAAGTTTATGTAACTCGAGACCCTCGCCGGGTTGGTCTCGATCTGTAACGCTTGTCGCAAGAACTGTATGAGCACGGGTTTTATCAGCGAGAAGTGCGTGAACTGCGTTATGTACTGCGTCAGCCACAGCATGTGGTTCTCGTGGTTGATCTCCACGTCTTCCGTCGGCGCCAGGATCAAACCCAAACCTTTGGTCGCCTGGGTGCGACTCGCGCCATGCTCGGACGTCAACCGCCTGAACAAATACTCCAAGACTTCGCAAGCGGTTTGCGGATCATTACCGTTGACCACCGTCCTCAGGTGTGCCAGCAGCTGCCCGTGCTTCATCAGCTTCTCAGCCGGCGCCGTGCTGAGCAAGTACTCGCACAAGCACTGCACCGGCAGATGAGCCAGCACTCCCTCCGAGCTGTGCACCAGCTCGGCCAGCCACGGCATGTGGGCCGTGCCCCCTTGCCTCGACATGATGTCCAGGAGGAAATCGGGCTGTCTAGATTTACACAGCAGATGTCCCAATTTGTGCGAATTATTCAGCAGCTGGAGCTGGTCGAGGATGTTTTGGGGCGGCCTCCTCGCCTCCCCCAACGGACGCAACTCCATCAGCTGCGGCAGCAGCAGGCTGGTTTGTTCGTTGATTTCGGCTTTGGTGCTTGCGGCGGCCAGATGCGATTCGAACTCCAGGATGGTCTGTTTTTCCAAGACTAAGATCTGCTGCTCCTTGAGCTGGTAATCTTCTTCCAGCGAGGACATCGTCGGGGGTGGAAAGGAAAAATGACTGAGGAAAACAGAAAAGAGATATTAAATGGAATTTAAATTCACGTCATGTAAATACAAATTACAAGAGGTGTAATGCATACAAGGTGGTTCAGAGTTTATGTCATAAACTTCAACAGGTTTTACCCCTAGTTCAATTCATCTCTTACCTCTTGTTATAAATTAAATTGATATGGACAAGGTCATGTGCGATATAGAATTGATGGTAATGAGTGTATACTATTAGTTTGCTGCGGCGGTCAGGAATTAATCCGAGAATTAAAAAGGTTATAGGTAAATTCGCTCCCAGTAGAGGATTATCATAAATAGGGTAGTTTTGCGTAGAAATTATGTATTTCTTAGAAAAATTAAAAACTGTCATGGTATTTCTAAAAACAAGGTTCATACGGGTAAGTATGAGGGTAAAAATATAGTAAGGTTGTAATAATTGTTTAATAATAATTGTAATAATTGTAGGAGTTGTCACATTGAACTCTTCGATATAATTTACCTTGACTTCTACGAATGTTTCACTTCATTCTGGATTAAAGATGGTAGCATACCTAACCTAGAACCCGTCCCTACTTACTTCGTAATGCACATCTCCATGAACATCCTCAACGTCGGGTACTTGTTCCAGGCCAGGCTGCCGAAGCTCAACGGGTTGTGGGCGGCGAGCATCAGCAGCATCAGCCACACCTTCCAGTACAGGTTAGTGATGGCGAGCTTGGGCGCCATGTATCCGGGCGGCAGAGTGATATTCTCCGGATAGTTGTAGCTGCTCAGGTTGAAGAAGAAATCGATGATCTCGACCTTGTCGACGACGAGGGGCGAAGCGCAGTCCTGCGGCAGGTTCGCCGCCCGCTTGATGAGCTGATCGGTCATCTCTAGGATCTCCAGGGCGGAGATCGGGTGGTCCTTCGACATGCCGATGAGGAGGATCCGCAGGAGCGTCGGCTGGAGCAGGGGTACCTCGCTGGCCAGCCGCAGGAACACGTTCCTCTCGTTCTCGCCCGGCCAAGAATCAACCTTCAATTGAAAAAAAAATAAGAACTCAATTGTATCATCCCAATATTTATTAGGATTATAGATTTGAGTAATAATTCGATGCTTTTTAGTTTCTTCTTCTGTAATATCTTCTTCTCGCCTGTAATATCTTCAAAAAAGCATCGAAAGGGATGAAAATGTCTACATCAAGGAAGAATACCTAAGATATGGAATAACGCAAAAGATATCTGACGAGTTAGAATTCCAAGAACTTACTAAGCCAATAAACCCCTTCTTATCGGAACTACTGTAACAATATACCGCGACAGAGGCGTGCCTTAAAAATTTCGACATTATTGTCAATGTCGAATGCACGTAAAAGCTAATATGGTAAGTGCTACGACCGCGCAGTCAATGACTTTCTAACGCTGCTGATACTCCCGCGATTGTCGGATACCGACAAAGGTAGCTACACGTTTTCTTGGAATTTTACCTCATCACATTTTGAACAAATAATACCACCGATGATATGGGTAAACGATCTCAAATTGATGGCCGATTTAAACTGGATGACCATAGCAAGAAATAGAGAACAATGGAAGGATTTAGAAGAGGCATACATCAAAAAATGGATTTAGATGTTAATGAAGAAGAAGAAGAGTATAATTCATCTGTAGAAAAGGGGTGAACCCACTGATAATAAATAAACAGAATAGAAAAAATGTATTTTTGCACAATGGGATAAATTTACTGTGTATCCCGATTCATTTTCACGCCAATAACAAATTACCTTATAGTAATGCTCGGCCTGCTCGAGGAACACGACCTTGTGCAACACGTGAAAGAAATCGCTGGGGCTCGGCCTGAACACCCTGACTGCCGAATCGTGCAACCACGTCACGCACTCCCTCTGGATATTGCTGACTTGCATCTGGAAGATCTTGAGGACGCCCGTGTCGCGCTTGCTCTGTGTCGCGGCGTCCCTCACTTGGGGCCCGACGCACAGCAGCATGCACATACAGGACAGGTCGGCGAGAGACAGGAAGATCCTCTCGCGGAACTCGTGGTTCGCCACGTTGTTGGAAAACTCTTTGCGTTCCTTCAGCAGAGCATGGACGATGCTGAGCAGGTTCAGCTCTTGACGTAACACCCTGTTGATCTCCTTCAGCAGGGCTCTCAGCGAGCGGAGGTAATCATCTTTATTCAGAAGCAATTCCTGGGGACAGAAAAGGTCTTATAAGTGTTCGTAACGTATAAGTTAATTAAGTAGTAGCTGGTACAATGGAAGGCTGACCTGAATAAGGGAGTCATATTAAACCTTATTCAGCTCAGCAATGAGAGGAATCAATCATATCACTTCATGCACAAAACAAAACATGGATTACATAGGGAAATTATCACAGAAATTATACAAAATTTTTACCAAGCATATCTCGGCGAAGGCGTCTGCGCTGGCCTCGGGCGCGACCTGAAACAGCGCCCCGACGACGATCAGGTTATTGGTGTTCCTCGCGTTGCTGAGCTCGTTATAAATCGTGTACTTCAGGAGAGGATAGAGGTTCTCGGGGAAAGAGTAAACCATCTCCCTCAGGCAATTATTGAAGTAATTAACCATGGGTTTGTTCTTCAGACGCAGCTTGCTCAGCTGCATGATGACCTCCAAGTCTCGCTGAGAGCTGGCCGAGCAGTTGTAGCACAGGTAGGCGAGGAGCTCCTGGGCGGGCTTCATCAGCTTGTGGTTGTGCAACCAGGTCTCTATGCGGGAGATGGCGATGATCCTGATCTCAACGAAACCGCAACCGGTGCTGAGGAACCTGATGAAGTTCTTGGTGATGTTCTCCGGCTGTTGACGTCTCGCTAACTGCTCTTTTATCGCTTCCAGGACTATCTGCTCGACCTTCTCCTGGGCCTGAGTGTAACGGGGGAGGATCTTGTAGTTCCACGATTCGACAATCACCTTCTGCTCACTGAACACTGAAATACAAAAGTCTTAATATTTGAACTAAAAAATATATATAGTGGCTAGCCACCCTTGGAGAGGAAAAAAGCTCACACTAATACAGATTTGTTCGATTTGTCTTTCCAATTTTGAAACTGAAAGTCCCTTGTATCCTGAATTGGGCTAATTCCAACAGATAAATGATCTTCAGTGGGCTTACCTTCATCTTCTTCAATGCTATTGATCGTTAACGGACTGGAAGTGTCTCTAGTGGCCAGCGACCAGGTTTCTGATTTCAACAGAGATGATGGCGGCATTTTCGTGTTAAAAGCAGTTATAATATTGTCAATAAAAGGTTTGCAAAAAGGATTATCCACAAAAATCCTATCTCCTACAGCGTCTTCTACATACAGCTACAAAAGAAAAACATTTAAACCCCACAACACAGCAGACTGATATATAAGTACTTTTAGAAAAGTTTCTGGCCAGCTAGGTACATCAGCGAAAGTGTGCGTAAGTATGTTGACGAAGATCTGGTGGACGTAAGGGTTGGTCTTGTTGATGTTCTTCAGTCCAGCGTTAACGTCCCTCCTAATGATCCCCACCATGGCATTCACGACGTAATCGTTCAAAAAGAGAGACGGTTTACACGAAGCGACCAGAAACAGACTGGTGTAGACAACCTTGCACGGTTTCGATCTTTGATTCTTCAAATTCTTTACGAGGTTTAAAAGGTAACCAATCTAAAACACAAGTCATTGTTAGTATGAGAGACTTTAGTTTGAGTTTTGAAATTTCTCTCTTACGGCCTTATCGATATTTTCGCCACTCAACTGCGTCATGATCGTCTCGAAGGCGTCGCTGACGTCGCACTCGAGCACCATAGATTCCCAGGGCTCGGCGCCTTGCTGTTGGGAGGCGAGGCGGTCGACGGGCAGCAGACCGGAACCGGACGCGACGGGGATCCCAGGTCTGGACCCGGGCAACGTGACTTTCAGCTTCTTAGAAGGTGGTACGCTCGAAGAGCTCTCCCTTTTCAGTTTGTCGACAGGGGCTGGAAGGATCGGTAAGACATTACTGGACATTGGTCTTTCGAAGGTAGTTACCTTTGCTGGAGCTCGAGGCTAGGTGCGAGGAGACGGAGGATTTCGGCAGGGGGACGGTCCTCTTCGGGTCGTCCCTGTTCTGGGCGGATTGCTTGGCCCCCAGCGCGATGAACGAGTCCGGTAGCTGTTGCGTTATCTTCGCCTTGGGGCCTCTCGTGCCCGGGTTCGATTTTCCCCTGTCCATTTTCGTAAATTGGGGCACACGAACTTACTTTACGAGAACACCAGTTTTGTTGTGAGAGTAATCATATTTTGAGGTTATGTAGGGGCGACACCACAGAACCACAATTATGTCACGTTATGCACGGGACGTGTACAAATCGGCTAAGAAAAACAGGAAAAAATGTGGGAATGGTTAAAGTAATGAGGTATAAAAGAAAGCACGGTTTGTAGCTTACAGTTTTTGGTCGGTTAAATTATTTGGAATATAATTTGTAGAGAAAAAATTTTAACGTATGACGGGTTGCCTACGACGACGTTTAAAGTTTAGTAGCGGGAAGATTTCAAATTCAAAATTGTTTATTAACTTGGGCAGATGTTTATCACTTATTACTACAATGTGAAATATGAAAACATGCGTCAACGCAGTTAAGACCCTTTCATATGTCGCAATATTTCCCTAACTTTATTGTTGAAGGAAATGAATTTTTATTGACACCGTATTACTAATAGGAAACTGACAACCTTTCGACCCCTATTGTATAAAAAAAAACCGCTTCTCATGTGGTTAATTAATACAAACGCACATTTCCTTAATCACTTGAACGTCTATTTCGTGTGTTTATTAGCGCCGCGAAATCAATAAATATGCGTCGACTCTTATCGCCGTCCGGAGGTCGTGCCCCGTAGGATTTCGGCACCTCGACGCATAAGATTCGAATTTCAGTCAAAAATGGCATCAATCAAAATCACTCGTTCCTAACCAATCGATCACATATCATAAAATCTCTACGAATCCAAAATTCTCGGTGTACAGCAATAAACGCATGCGATTATAGTGTAGTTATCAGTTGGCGACAGTTACGTGTACGGAAGGTGAGGCGGTTTGTAATGTTCATTTCCCACTATGGAAATTTTCCCCTTTCAGACATCAAACAGGGGGGACTATGAGCTGCTCTTGTAATAATCGAAGGGTCAACTTGGACGAGCCGAGGTACGATCAAGAGACTTACACCGGAAGGGCGAAGCACTTCTTCTTGACCACCAATCCCCTGAATCTGTTCGTTTCCAACAAGAAACTAGAAGAGGCGAAATGCTTGGTCACGAAGTACAGGTAAGTTAAAACGATCATCTACTGGAACCAACAGCATTTTTAGATCCTTTAAACATGTGCTTATCAGACCCGTGCTTATCTCCGAAGTTGTGACCTTAATCTTGGTTTATCTACGAGTCATATAATTGTACTGTTTGTTATTTCCCGTTTATTATTCTAGATGTAACGAACCGATACCAGAGCACATCACCGAAGATGATCTATGGAAGGCGAAGACCATCTACGATTCAGCCTTCCATCCTGACACGGGTGAGAAGATGAATCTGATCGGGAGGATGTCCGCCCAAGTAAGAGATTAAGACGATTGAAATCACCAAGGAACTTTATAAAGTTAGAAATTTGGTGATAGAAAGTAGTTTCGATAACCAGTACAAAAGTACCAATTATTAGTTTAGGAGATGATTCGTTTAAAAGATATGGCTGAAGAAAATTAGGAAAAACTACAGATTTCCTAAAGTTAATATTACTTTTCACCAATATATATAACTACTGATGGTGTGATTTTTTATTAAAAAAAAATCATCCAAATTGGCTGTACGATAAGACGAACCTTTACGTAGGGTCAAATATAGGTTAATGATTGCGGACTTTCAACTGTTGGGCTGTACAGATAACAGTTTATTTTTACCATCAATGTTAGAGATTATAAGTAGAAAACAAGGAAGTAAAGACGTAGCCATTGATGGATTATTCTGCATGTAATTGGAACACCTTAGGGTCTAAGATGTATCATTTAGGAAATTTCAACCATCCTGGATTTACTCCAGGCAAGTTTGAAGACATCTATCTTGTACTACCCTACTAGTGGATTTTATTAGTAATTTCAGTTCTTAATAGTACCTGGGTACTACCCACTCATATCCAACTTAGTACAATTCGTAGTTATTAGATTGAATCACCAGGTCCCGATGAACATCTTGATCACCGGCGGGATGCTGACCTTCTACCAGAGCACCCCGGCGGTGGTGTTCTGGCAGTGGTTGAATCAGTCCTTCAACGCCCTGGTGAATTACACCAACAGAAGCGGAGACATAAAAGTGACTGACAAGTAAGTCCACTTATGAGTAAAGCGACTTTGATCTGACGTTGAGTACGTCCCCAGGCAATTACTGACTTCCTACGTCCTGGCGACCGGAGGCGCCGTCGGTACCGCCCTGGGCCTGAACAGCCTCGTCAAGGTGAGTCTCGAGAAAACTGGAGAACGTTCGGTGTTAGTTTGTTTTGCAGAGTATGCCACCGGTGGTCGGTCGTATGGTTCCGCTTGCGGCCGTCGCGGCTGCTAATTGCATCAACATCCCGTTGATGAGGGCTCAGTAAGCCACGTCATTTTTATATTCACACGGTGTTTAATCAAGCCACTTTGTAGGGAGTTGAGGGTCGGGACTCCAGTCTACGACGATCAGAACAACAAGCTGGGGTATTCTAAAGTCGCTGCGCAGAGCGGGATCGGACAGGTCATATTCAGTAGGATCAGCATGGCGATGCCTGGAATGGGTAAGCTTAATAATTGTCCCTCATATTTCGCTTCAATGTGGTACTACCAAAGTATCGTACGGAGTAGTATGGGATAATTCTTAGAGAGTACCTGGTACAGAAATGTACCAGTACCTGGTACTCCTCGAAAACAAAGAGAAACCACAGGAAACAGAGCACAAATGGCCACCGATTTTCTAGCACAAATGATATTCATTACATATATATATCTTTCCAGTAATAACTCCGGTGATCATGGATTACCTCGAGAAGAGAGGAACCTTGTGCAGGTACCCTTGGATGACCCTACCGGCAACCTTGGGGATCTTGGGTTTGTGTCTAACTTTCGCGACACCTTTGGCTTGCGCCTTCTTCAAACAGAAAGCTTCCATATCGTTCAATCACCTGGAGCCTGAACTGAGGGTAAGACACCATCGAGTCGTTCGCTCCTGTAGACCTCCTTATCCCTTTTGGTTATTTTAGAGTAGAATATGCAAAAGGTTCAGATGCCGGCACCCCAAATACGTCTTTTACTCCCGTGGATTGTTCCCATACTGATCCTGCCCCTGCTCATATTTGGTATAACGAGCTGAATCCCCGGAAACCCATCGTCCCATCCTTTGTCGAAAAATGTATCTATGAAACGTGGTCACGATAGTGTTTTCATTCTTAACGTTTCCAGGAGGAGATCCAGAAAAAGTACGACGTCATCCCTACGGTCGTATGCTTCAACAAGGGATTGTAAAAGTCGCAGTGACTTCACTTAGTCAAAATTTGAATCCAGTTCTACGAGGGATAAAAACGTGTCGTAATTTTCTTCGCTAATGTTAACTTATTAACCCAGTCTGCCGAACTGGCATGATATCAAATGTAATAATACCCCGTGGGATCCCCGTTGTAGGTGTACTTTTATCTCAGACAATAAACTCGTTAATTCTTGTTAAATACTAGTAATAAATAAAGGAATTGTTTATCAAAAAAAGCCTCATTAACATCATCGAAACTTTAAGTTCGTAACGTTAACATCGACTCGTCCTCGAAGTGCTTGGGTTGCGTCGCCCTCCACGCGGCGACGTAGACCTCGTCCGGATTTCTCGCGATTTTCATCAGTCCCGGCAGTTCCGGCAGGGCCATAACGTAACCTACAACAAAAATAGTTTCAAGTGTTTGACGTTGGTACAGTGAAAGCGTCACCAGGGAAGTAACTGGGCGGTTGGGACCCCCTGAGCTGGACCCTCGACATGTACTGCACCGGCTCCGCCTCCAGGTAGTACTCGATGCCGTTCCGCAGCGCCTCTTCCAGCTGCTCGTCCTCCAGCTGCTCCACCTCCAGCGCGTCCATCCCCTCGACCGGATCGGCTCCGACGACGTTCACCAGGTGCTCCAGATCTGCAAGGGTCGAGGGAGATAAAAGATAGTCGGAAAACGATAACGATAACTCACCGGCGTTAGCCCAGGCGGACTTGTCGTCGGTGATCGGTTGGTAACTCCTCGGCTTGTTTTTACCTTGAACGATGGCAATGAGTATTTTAACGGAGTAATGTTAACTGTAAGGAAGCCTTGAAGGCCCTTTAATCGATATTCATATTCGTTGTCTAATTGAACAGGCAAGAAACACATCAAAAACTTAATTCAACATATAACTCACTGACTTTAGAACTTTAGACTTTGAACCAGTAGGAGAGGAGGAGTACAAGAATGAGTAACCCGTGGTACCTTTCTGCGGAGACTTCTTGGCGTCCTCCATCTTCTGATTGAATAGATCGTTGGGAGGGACTTCATCGGCGGAATGACACTTGCAGATCTTCTCGGCCAGTTTCGCCACATCCTCGGACAGCACCTCCTGGTGGATCTCCTTCGGGATGGGATCGGTACCCATGGGAGCCACGACGTCCTGGAGGGGACCTGGCGTGATGGAACTTAACGGGACGTTAGGAGACGGTAGGGCTTTCACCGCTCGTCCTCACCTCAGCTTGATGAACTGCTCGTTGGCGGTCTCCTTGAACAGCGTGTTGAACACCTCGTCCGGCGCAGATTGGGGCGAGATGCCCTTCTCCACGGAGTGCATGACCACGGCGACGGCCTCCGGGGTCGGCTCGGCCTGGGCCTCGTCCGCGGTCGGTTCTGGGTGGATGATGGACTAGGAAAAGGTAGAATGCCAAGGAACCTTGACCTTGGGGTCTGAATTTATTAAAGTATACCTGCTCCAGCAACGCCATGGACTCGGAGTGCAACCTGAGCTTCTGCAGCCGCTGCTTCATCTCGTACCTACCGGGCTCGAGCACCAGGTCCGGCGGGATCATCTTCAGCGTGTTGTCGACGTCCTCCTTCTCCTCTTCGACCAGCTGCGCCACCTCTTCCGGCGACATCGTCACCTTAGGCTATGGAAATGACAGGCGTATTGAATGTTAAAGGCGGATAACCCTTAATTTCGAACTTATAAGACCATTGACTGGAGTTACCAATCGGAACAAGTATTTCAAAGCAGCAAAACTCTAGGTTTCATTGGTCAGGTGATGTTGCTGGGTAGGCTTTCAATTTGAATGATATGGAGCAAAGTTTTCTCAATGTTATTTGAATCTTGGGAGTTGTGGTTTCGGAATTTTGCAATATAAATGTGGGAGTTTAGTAAAGTGGTTGGTTACAAAGTTATACACCGCAGATGTAGTTGGTTCAGTTTAGTCTGCGCATAATGTGATTCTACATGAACTCTACCATGATTCTGGTCTTGAAAGGAATGGGCATGTGATAATTGGGTCAACAAATTGGTTGAAAGTAGGAAAACTCAAGCAGAGTAGTTAGGAGGGTTTAATTTGTGGTTGCTACCCTCAGAAATATAATAAACTCTAGAACGCCAATCAGTTCTGAACAATTTGGCACTCCATAGGGTAAATTGACACACTTCTGAGTTTGCGCAGTAGATAGTGTATTAATCGGGATATTTCACCACGTCATCAGGGCAAGACTGTGAGGAGTTATGTGGAGTCATTCAGCTGGATCTCGGATGTACCTATTGGCCTTCTAGAGTTTAATACACTTCTATGTTTCTACCAGAACTGTAATAGAACCTTGAGTCTTGGGTGCTGTTGTGATTCTGTACAACTAGTTGTATTGCGTTATTACCGCTGTTGTAATCCTGGTGCACTCCTTGGATATGGTCTTGTAGGTGTCAGTAACCGAAATCGTTTTTATCACTCCTATGACCTCTTTCCCCTGAAAAGAACGTCACTCGATTTCACCTCTCAGTAGCAATGCACATTAACCCTCGTTTTACCTGCGGCTGCGCGAATCGAGGATTCCTGCAACAACCAAACGAACACTCCCTTAGAAAACCTATCCGGATGCTTACAACCCCCATCCTACTTACAACTGCTCCACCCCGATCTGCACCTGCTGCAATTTCCCCTTGTCCAGGTCGCTCGAGGTGACGCTCTCGTAGACCTTCTCGCCCTCGGCGTCCCTCTCGACCCTCTGTTCTATCACCGTCTTCTGCAGGACGACCTCCTCGCCGGCGGGGGTCGCGATGGTCTCCGGAGGACACACCACGTTGACCTGCCTGTCTTTCGCGGTGACCTTCCTGCCCGGCCTGCCGGCGGACTCGGCGGCGATCGACTCCTCGAGGGTGCGGTCCAGGTCGTGGGGACCGGACGGGGGACGTAGGCCGGACCTCCTGGGTGCTCCTCCTGGGGAGGAGGAGAGAGAGTTTTGGATAGAGAAAATAAGGGGGTCGTCGGGACTTACTGTCCAGGGGTGTCGAGGTCGCCTGGGGGGCCATCCCTCTGAAGGTCGATTCTGGAATAAACAAAAAGACCATATGAAAAATTGAAAAATATATGAAATGTTCATAAAAACAACGAGCAATCACAGAAAACACAGCACAAATGATAAGTGATTTTTTAACAAATTGAAAAACATGAGGCTCTGTTGTAAGGCGGTACTGCCAAATTTGCTGGATTTTCTCTGGAGTTTACTATATTTCTATGATAATATCTCAAATGGTTCTTACTAGTCGGCGTTTCCATTGGTACCTCATGAGGCTGCCGTACACCTCCCATGCCTGAAAACGCAAAACGCAATAAATACCATTAATTTTCCATAAACCAGATCATTACCTGAACGAGTAGGTATTCCTCCATGGGATGTTACTGCAGATCTAGACATTCCTGACCTCGAAGGGCACGGTATCCCTCCGGGTCTAGTAGGCCTCCCAGCTTGTGGTATTTCATAACTTGGAGGAACACTAGTTGGTCGCGTAAATGTGCCAGACATTTCTGGAGACCCAGTGGGTATTCCTGTAGGTCTCTTAGGTCTAGACGTTCTCGACGTTCGAGGACAAGGTATCCCTCCGGGTCTAGAAGGCATCCCACCTTGTGGTATTCCAGAAGTTTGAGGTGAACGAATCGATCTGGAAGTTTGGGGTCTGGGCAATCCCGATGTTTGGGGTCCAGTCGGCATTCCTGACGTTTGGGGCCTGGGACGACCTCCCTGGGTTTGGGCTCTGCAGGGCACCCCCGATGGCCTGGATGGCGCTGAGGATTGAGGGGCAGGAGGTCTCCCTCTTGGTAGGCCTATTCTAGAGGTTCTTTGGGAAGGTGGTTGCGAACTGTAGAATGTTAAGTGTTTTAATCCTACTTTGAATATGCGTTGGTCTTACCCCGGGTGACTAGGTGCTGAGCATGGTGCAGCGCAAGACCTCCCCCTGAAATGATACAATTTGAAATATGTAAAGTACTTATTCCAAGCTTACCTTCCGGTCTCAGTCTGTTGCGGTTCACGTTGCCTCCTCGGTTCTATTGGGAGAAAGTTAGTGTAATTTGGAAGGTTCAAGGGGTTGGGTTCTACCTCACCTCTCGCCCTATCGCACGGTTCTATGTTCGTGTATCTGGCCCTTGTCTCGGTGGTCACCTCGCCGGTATCTGGAACCGTATAGGTCCTGGACATGATCGTCCTTACCGTCTGAGGTTTCGGTAAACCTGATTTCTTGGGGATTTGGGACATCTTCGGTTTCAACTTGAATTTCTCTCATATCTTCAAAATGACAGTGGAAAACGTTTATTTTTTGTTCGTGGGAAATATTGGTTGTGGTGGGTAGGCAACATACGTACGATCGAGAGGTGTGTTTTGTAGAATTATGCCAATTCTTCCGAGAAGAGATATAAAACGGTATAAGATTATGTTATCTCTATGGATAAATGTCGATTTTGTCTTTAATAAGTCCATTGCGATGTATTTTTGTAGTAATACATCTCTAGGTTGATTAATTTTGTATACGCAGTGAGTTAAAATATTACTAAATTTCTGGTGTAGTGTAGTTTCGCAAAGTTGTGTAAAATTAACATACATCTGGAAAATACTAGATAGTTACACAATAACACATATTTTCGATGCATTATTATGTATTATTTGATAAACGAGACAATCAGTACCTGACCCAGATAAAACGTGCGTGACCAAATAATATCACATAAATACTTTTGTTGATTAAAGTAGATAACATTTAATTTCGGGAATCGCCAAGTATCATTTAAGTAAATAACCGTGCGGTATAAAGTTTATGGGATATAATTAAATAGATACAATTGGCTAATTATTCATAATTTTATTGTAGTCATTTATCTCGAATGTACACAAAAGACGAGATGCATCCAGAGGCACTTACAGTAGTATTTATGATGGTACTTTATTCGTGACGTTTTCAGTTTTAAAGCGCAAGTCAGCTTAGCTTTGGTTGCCTCTCATTTTACAAGATTTATACAAGACGGTTTTCTGTTTTCTTGATAGCAAGTCGGAAAGCCCGTCTTTCTGCTTATAATTTTTATTTTTATTTAACTCTGGGTACCAAGGAAAAATCTTTACCGAATTCTAGTCTCCATTTGAGATTTATTCTTCTCTGTATAAAACCGTCTGCATTCCTTGAAGGCCACATGGTTTTAATCCGTCGACTATGTTCTAGATGTTGATGGTATATGTGAATATTCTCTAAAAGTAAATGTACTGGAGGTGGAAATATTGTAGCTTGATATTTTTTGGATGTTGATGGAATAGGTGGATTTTTTAATGGTTGTAGCCATAGTAGCCATATCTGTTTGATACTTAATGGTAGGTAGGATAAGGTTTATAAGCTTCTGTTGCATATTTCCCAGTAGGTATTACAGTGCTGTAAAATGGATAGATTCCTGTTTTCTAAAATCCATGTTTTATGATCACTGCTTCTATGTGCTTCCGAATTTTATATAATATAACTACACGTACAGATTTCAAAAGTTAAGGTTTTAGTTTTAAGGGTCGTGGCTAATCTTGACGTTTTTGGCATTTAATGTGTTTAAAGAGTGTGGCCTTGGGTAGCTTATAAGTCTATGAAGATAATTGCACTTTCCAGCTCGTTCTTTTGTTTGAGGCAAGTGTATATTTAGTTACATGATTTGTAAGTATGAACAAATGTGCCATTTATACAAAATGGCAGCAAAATTTAGTTTAAAACAATGATCTCATTGTGGTTAAATCTTCAGGGCCAATGTTCTCTGGAATTTCTCACAAAATTTATTTGCATTATACGAAAGTTTCCTATGCAGTTGACGTGTTAAATCCAAGGAGTATAGTGACAGGGATAAAAATGAGCTGGCTTATGCGATTTTAGTAGAAAAATTCACGGTTTTACAGGTTTATCATATGGAAGTTGCTCCACTGTGATTAAAAAGAAATTAAAATACCACCCGTACAAAATTTCCATCGTCCAGTCATTAACCCCTCCTGATCACCTGCAGAGAGTTTTATTTGCACCCGGTTAAAGTTGGTGTTTGGTTGGCAGTCTCAAAGACGCGGGTGTATGGGCCGATATTTTTTAATTTATTTTACCGTCAATTCGGAGAGATATATCCGACACCTTTTGAGGCCTTTTATAAACCAATTAACAGACGAAGAGTGTCGAATTTGATATTTCCAACAAGACTCCGCAAGGGCACATACGGCTCGTGCTACTATGGGATATTTAAGAGAGAATCTTAGCGATAGAGTAATTAGTCAGGGCATTTGGCCAAGTAGGTCACCAGATCTCACTTCATTAGATTTTTCGTTATTTGGGTTCTTGAAGGGCAATGTCTTTAGGAACATATTGCATACCGAAGAAGAGCTGCAAGAGGCAATAGTTCAGGAAATGGCAAATATTATCCCCAATATGCTGGTGAATATCTTCGAGAGCCTAAAAAGGAGGTTAATTTATGTGTGGACCAAAATGGGGGGCATTTTGAGCATTACCTTTAGCCGTTTAATTAAATCGTTGTTCTGTATTTCGAGTTTCATTTTTTAAGCGTTAATTTATATTCACATAACCTACAATCTTATCGCTGATTGTTATGTCAAATAAACGGTTGTAGCGTTGCAAACCCATAGGCAAAAAAATCCTCCAGGTAGGATTGCCAACTCAGTCATTCTTGATCACCCAGTACATATACAGATGTCAACACCATGTGGACGCTCTAAAAATTGCAAGGGTTTTCCTTCCGTCTTGAGACTGCGCAGACAAAAGGTTGTGCAAAACGTAACGTCTGGACCGGCCTTTAGTGAGCGTTGGGGTTTCTGCGCCATATGTGAGAACCGGTACATTCACAATTCTGGTTGTACCTGCTGATTTTTAATTCATGTCCTAGATAAGTATACTTTACCACGAATTCTATTTGTGCTCGCCCTATGCATATTATATTTCCCGTTGGTACTAAATTTGTCATAAATTTAGTTTTGTCAACTCTGTCCACTTATCTAAGGGACATTCCGGCTATATCGCCCCTAGTCCAGACGCTGGGTACGCCCATGCTAAATCTGCTATTTCATGAGAACCGAAGACTATCGGCAACAGCGCCGATGAATTTTGGTTCTGGCTTGTAAGAAGCGATTAGAAAGGAAATGACTTAATATGAATAGGTGTCTCTCTGAACGGTCTCTGCCACTTTCGCTCACCCCGTACATTCCGAAATGACAACCACAACGTTCGAAACGGTCCGGTGTCATCTCGGTGTCCGGTTCCCGGTCGCCACGTGACTGGTCGCTGCGCGCGCACCCCCATACACGCGCCCCGGGCGGCGGCGCCGCGAAGTTCCATCCGGGTGACAGCCAATCGCGATGAACGCCTGGCGCGGCGGCGGTGGCGGCGGCGCCGGCGGCGCTGCCGAGCGGTGGGGAGCAGCAGTCTCCGGATCGGCCCCGAACGATCCGCTCGCTCCCCCACTCGTCCCCGATACCGTGCTGGCGAGCGTCGCAGCAGCAGGCGCTCCGTCCTGTCGAGAACGACGTGTCCGGCAACGAGACGAGGAGACGGCGACGACCGCAGGAGGAGCTCACCGAGACGCGGCAGGCGAGCGACACGAGCAGGCGGCAGCCATGAACGCCGACGACTACGAGACACTTCCGACGGACGACGTCCGCACGCACATGATAGCCGGAGCGATCGCGGGGGTCATGGAGCATTGCGTAATGTACCCGCTGGACTCGGTCAAAGTGAGCCAAAGATATTTTTAAACCGGTGTCGTGTCAGTCCCGCGACACCCCCCCGTTTTTAGGTTATGTCCTCCGCTCCAGACGACCCGTAACCATCACACGTAAATCACCTCTCGCGATTCCTTTCGCTCCGTATCCTAAACACCCTCACCAACCCGCCCCCTGACACACACACGCATTCACTCAATTTTTAGGTTAGGTGAACCCGAGCGGAGCCCTACCCTTCTCGGACCCGTTCGCCCTTTTCGATTCGTCCCGAAGTTTAAAACCCGCGACCGACGTACGAGACTCGACACTTACGTAAATCGTTAGGTTAAAATTAACTACAAGTTGTTAGTTGAAACCTGAATTAACATTCCGCCCGACGATCGTTCCTAAACGCTCGTCGAGTCACGTTGGAAAGTTGCAAAGTTTTAAACATCGACTTGTGATTGCGAGTTTCGTTGGACATAACCTCAAATTGAAACTGGGTCCTCCAGTTGTGAAATTACTTCAACATTAGGAGAAACAAACAATGGATGATAAATATTAGCACAAATGAGACGTCCCAAATGGTTGAGCTTCGCCGGCACACTCAATTTTGTCACACTTTTATTTAGCTACTAACTTAACAGTCCTGACCCATATAACGGTTACACTTCTATTTTCTCGAGGGAAACACAATAATTCGGCCATATCATGAGAAACCAAATATATGACTTACCATCAAAGGCAAAATCAATAGTGAGAGGGGACCAGGAAGAAGACGGAACTCATAGCTTAAGAACGTACGACAATGGATTAATACCCCTGTTTCAAAATGATTGTCCGCCTTGCAAAAATAGGAGTTTCTACTAGCTATACATAACCTCAAAATAACCTGTTTAACATCTTTTAACTTCTGGTTTTTCTCTGTCAAAAGAAAACGAATTCTGAGTATTTGCCTATTTGTAGTATTTGTTTTGGTCCTGAAATGGGCCTTTAATTACCAGCAGTACTGATTGCCAGTTTCACAATAAATGTTCGAAGTAACACTTGTTGTCAGAATTAGATGGGTTCAAATCAATAGAGCGCGGCACATCAAAAATTACATGCACAGAAATTCCAACGCCAACTAGATGACAATCATTTTGAAACACATTATGATCTCCACAGAACTTTATGCACACATAACAGAAGCACACTATTCCAACAAATATGACTTCACATTGAACAGCAGAAAAACTTAGTACATGATAATAGAGGATAGTAGTCACATTCAAGATAACGGAATCTATATTTAAGGCACTCAAATCGAACGCATAGAAAGACTTATTTACCTAGGAAGTGTCTATTCTTAGTAAATTCTTAGAAGTGCATAAGTGGAATCGAGAAGGCTTATACCTCTATAATTCTGTCATCTATTTTAAATCCCAATCTTTAGGGATTTTCTTTTCTTTAACAAATAAGATGAGCAAATGTAATCGCCAACCTCCTTAAGGATCAGGCACCATAAGAAGAAAAAGACCCATTTCAAATCACTCTTCCATATTCCTCCATATGGAAGAAACCGAAGAGTGATTTGAAATGGGTCTTTTTCTTCTTCGGTACATTTCACAATTCTCTCCATCCGGCTTGTCGTTGCGGTCCGGGTTCGCGTCACTTAAAACCTTTTTCCCTCTGCCGGTAATGTAAATAATTCAGACATGCTTAGATACAAAACATGAAAATGGCAAAATGGAAATTCTCAGCAAGTGACAAGCCTCAGCTGATACACACTTGCCTTGAATGTTAGCATGTCTTTACATCCCTCGTTACTTAAATAACTATTATGTTCTCCCGTTTTTCCGCAGACGAGGATGCAGTCGTTGACGACCTCCGGCTCCGAGGGCATCGGCGAGACCTTCCTGAGGATGGTCAGGCACGAGGGACTCCTGAGGCCCGTCAGGGGCATGTCCGCAATGGTGATCGGGGCAGGTCCCTCGCACGCCCTCTACTTCAGCAGCTACGAGTTCCTCAAGAGCACCGCCTCCAGCTTGACGAACAACGATAGGTACCAGACACTCATATGGGGTACGTCTATAAAGAGTAATAGTTCTACGTGGTTAAGTCGATGGTGAGAGTATTGAGACCGAAATTGAATATATCAGGAGTAAACTGCGCTCGACGTAACAATTTGGAAAGAGACTGTGTATGCTGTAAACAGCTATTTTCATAATTCGTTAGCTTTCTCCACGAAAATGTGAAGCCTGTTTTCCCGTAAAACACTCATTGCCTCAATTCTTCGCTGGATATCGTTTTGATAACCGAATCAATTGGGAGTCAAAGATTAATTATTAGCTGTGTCGTTTGTGGAGTTTATCAAAATTAAGTTGGATTAGCAAGGATATCAGAATCGCAGTGATTGAATTCGAAGTTTAAAAAACGTATTCGTGATTAATAAATTGCAGTAATTCAGCATGTGCTAGATGTACTTATCGCAACGAATACACATCTTGTTATGAGATTTGTGTTATCACGTCATTAACTTATTAATAACTAATTAAACTGTGACATTAAAAAGCAATCCCAAGGCTTTATTGTAACAAAAATATTCCATCCACAGATAGTTTGTTTGTTTGAAATATCCCAGTAAGGGCTGTTGTAATGACGTTACAGGTTTTGTATAGAAATGTTAAGGTGTAATAATGAGATAATAAGATATAAATTCCTTATCACGCTTTTCAGTTCAAATGACAAAGTGAGTTGTTTGATAATGTATTATTATATTTATTGTGACAAATTTCAACCTTGAAAAGTGCCTCGTTAAGCATTAATGGATTAATTTAGGATTTCAAGATAAATCACGAAACGTCACCATGACCTTTAAAAAAGAAGGATAGACATAGTGTATGACATGCGCTTTTTCTATGAAATTTCCAAGTCCAGATATCCAGTGCATAAATATACCCCTTATCTCCGTAGCCTTTACCTCTTCACATATACAGAGGCATACTTGGTATCTTAGAGCTTCAGTAAAGATAATGTGAGTAAGTTGAACGAACTCGGCTTTAAGGTTCTATGTTGTTTGTTGAGGCGATATTTTCCTAAAAGGCAAAAGACGAGATGGGATTTTAACAGTCTACGAAAGCTTACGAATTAAACGTAACATTCATTATATCCCAAGTTCGATGTAATATATGCAATTTTACTGCCATTGAGTAGATGTAGATACTGTACAATTGACATATTGTCCAATATTCCAATATTTTTGTCCATATTGCACGTGGAAGTGCCTCTAATGCGATTTTAGTATTAAGTAATTATTATAGTTGGACGACATGGAAAGTTCTCCACATATTAAAGTGAAGTAAGAATTGCTTCTAACTGCCTACATATTTTTCTCGATTCGAGACTCAAAAATCTTATCTCGCACTGTAATGAGGCCAATTGATTACAAGTACGAGTATCGTTGATATCTTCAAATTAATTACATAATAACCTATATAGGTGAAAGTCTCTCGAACTCGCATACAAACATATGTAAATTTCTTTCGATGTAACAACACCGTAACGATTTGACGTCACCGATGCACCCGATTGTCAAGTTCAAATTTTCATACCGAACGGGGATTTACCGTTTTTCCACGATTATAACCTTTTAATTTCCGCTTTGCATTATTGATGTGATAATTTAACAATACGACAGCGGTTAACTTGCATGTCATTTCAATAACAATAGCAGGGAAGGTGGTTTTATTGATAATAATGGTAAAGTTTTGCAAATAAAATGTCATAAGATGTAAAAGACAGCAATTTCGCGGTTATTTGCAGGTTTATTGAGATAGGTGTAGTTGTTTGCAAAGGCTTTCTTGTTGCCAGTTTACAGCCTTGTTTTCAGAGAGGGTTTCTGAGTGTACAGTCCCTTTGACGTCATAATAACAGATCAATATCGTCTTCATTTTTTATGTTACTTAAGTGTTTTTGAACTGGACTCTCGTCTTTTGTTTTAATTGTAGCAAGGATTAATTAACAGTGAAATGTCACCAATATTACCATTTTTTGCCTGTCATCCTCATCTGATGATCGTCATCATCACTTCTATTTCGCGAAAATATAAATGTGTTATCTATCATTACTCTTAAATTCCCTTAGTCATGCAAAGCGCAATTTATAACTGGAAATCAGATCTATTGATTGTATTAGCGCATAACTGCAGAAGAAAAAAAAATAATTATCAGTAGGACCGATTACCGATAGTTAAATGTAATGCCAATAATAATAACAACAATGACTCCAGCGAAAGCAATTAACCTAAACAATAAACACCGGTTATTGTAACCATTTAACATACACTATTAAGTGTTATTGTTATTTTTATTTAAAAAAATTATTTATTATTTGGAGGTTCAAGGCTGACCTGACTAGCATAATTATTCTAAAGCATCTCAACGCTTCAAACATATTCGAGCGTTGTTAAGGTCAGCGCCAAGGTGAAATTCTACACCAAATGTGTAACCTGCGGCAGTACAAAAAGATAGTACTTAAGGGGGTTCCATGTCAAAGGGTGGACCCCGGAACCCAAGAGATATCCACCCACGGTATTCGTTAGTGTGACGCGTGTAGATTTGTATTGAAATGTACGACGTGCGCGAAATTATTTAATAAGTGGATAATTAGAAATTGTAATTAGCGGTCTATTGTTTTTCCAGGTGCGTCAGGTTGCGTGGCGACGCTCATCCACGACGGCTTCATGAACCCGGCGGAAGGTAAAACCCATTACGTCATCATTATTATCATGTAGAAGAGCAGTTCTTCAAAGGCCAGGAGTTGTATTTGAGTAATGGGTAGATGGCGCTGTGGAGCATTGCTTAAACATATTATAAAACAGTAACATGCATTAATACGTAAGCTGCAGTTATAAACTCTGAGGTTGAGGTAGGCAACATGAAACTTGTAGATAGTCACTCAGTCATTATAAACTTTTGTTGGCGAGGTTCTATGTTCAGTTAAGATTCGTTCGCAGTTCAGAGATGACAAAGTTTTATGTTGGAGGTTCGGCGACGAAACTCTAGCCAATAAGATGAACCTATAATTACGCTTGCGCAGAAACGCAATCAAGTGAAACGACACAAGAGTGTTGTTGCAAAACGCTAACTACCAAACACTAAAATCACTACGCCAACATAAAGAGTAAATAAAATGTGCATATATATGACATACACATTAAAAGAAAACGTACAATATTTTAGGTTATGTCAAATGTTATGCGTCAGGTCAACGTCACCTCAACCTCAGTTTCTAAATCCAGTTTTATATATGCGTCGCTCACCTAGTGCCCATCTCTCTGTTATCTGGCTCAACAGAACCGCTAAGAACTGGCCTTCTATGTGGGACTCGCCATTTGAATAATTTTTGTACGATGTAGCATTTCACTTATGCCACGCAAAAGAAGTTAACTACCAACAATAATTGATTCGAAAAATACCCAAAAATGGAAAAACAGTTGAGTCAGAGCTAAATACCACAGCTACCGTTAACGAACGTCCTTATTCGAAAGTATTCTAACGGCCAGTTTTAAATTTATAATCTCGTTTACGTTTCCACACTTTTCTCTGATCTCCGGACGCTTTTGCAGTGGTGAAGCAGAGAATGCAAATGACGAACTCGCCGTACAAATCGGCCCTGGCGTGCGCCGTCAGCACGTACAGGGCCGAGGGGATCAGCGCCTTCTACAGATCTTACACGACGCAGCTGACGATGAACGTGCCGTTCCAGAGTATACACTTCATGGTCTACGAGATATCTCAGAAGATGATCAACAAGTAAGAGCCGTAACGGTAAACTAGGCGGCACTGTACTAACAGTGACTAATGTTTGGAATACCAAATAGAGACAACTATGATTATTGCTCAGTTCTAAATATCGATGGTAAATTAATTAGAGTTAGTTAATTAATCACCATCGACACGGCTAACTTTAATTTCAAATTAAAGTCTCAATGGTCGAGAGGCTGAGGGCGGTATTCACAGTCATTTCTTACATAAAGTGTTCTTTGGGAAACAAGGATGACCACTTTACAATCAACAGTTGCAAAATGGGCAATATCGGAAGTCCTCGGCTATCATTCCTTGCCAGTTTCTCAACAATAAGAGGTAGCAGAATGTTCCTAGTTACCCTTATTCTAAAGTCTTCCTCTTAACGATGTTCCAAGGGATTTTCAGTATCTCTGATGTACCTTCCTGAAGGAATCAGTAGTTCCTCTACTGCATCGTTAAACAAGTAATCCAACTCCTCCAAATCCAACACTGTCTGGATCCTGAACACTGTCGATACACAACGTTTGAGGTTAGAAAAGTATCCTAAAGGGACGTCATTAGCTTCCTTGAATAAATGAAGCTGATTTCACTTATTGCTCGTGCGCCAATTAAAGAACACCTTAGGATTTGAACTATGGGACGCAAATATCGATTAAAGGTGACCTTCAAGGTTTCCTTAGGCCCGTATCCACCAGTATTAAAAAACGACAGTTATCTCTTAACTAGCAGTTAACCACATATTTTCATATCCACCAACAAAATTTTTCTTTTAATTGAATGTTACACTGGCAAATTTTTGCCAGTTAAGATAACAAACAGTCCGTTATATTTCCAGTAGGTACTGTTCAATACCTCATTTGTTAATTAAATGCTGCAATGACCTAATTATGCATATGTAGGTTTTGTCGACTGATTTTCTTATTAGTATTGAATATTTTATTAGAAACAACCCAGTGTCTCCAATGAATCAGCTACTGTTAACCCTTCGATTTTATGCTTCAAATGGGCACCAAATCTCCATCGGTGATTTTATGGGATGTGCTCAAAACAATGTATCTCGTATAATTAATAAAGTAACTCGAGCTATAGCTGGATTAAGGCCTATCCATGTGTATATGCCGCAAACAATGGAGCAGATATTGAGCACCCAAGAAAAAAATTATTGACTAGCAAGATTTCCTTCAAGGGGTCATAGACTGTCCCCATATTGAATGTATTGAGTATTGACTTCGACTGAAAACAACATAGGTTTGTTCTAACAGCGACAAAAACTAGTTTCAAACTGTCAGAGGCACGCACAGTAGAAATTATTCGTACGAATTTGGACCTAATAGGACGAATATTTTCCACTGCGCATGCCTCTGACAGTTTGAAACCAGTTTCTGTCGCTGTTGGAACAAACCTATTGTGTAACTTGAAAACTGGTCCAAAATACATCTTTCTTTAAAACCACATGTACCTTTTTGGATTTATGTCAGCAGACCTACACAAATTCGGAAAACTTTCATGAACTTCGTAAACCCACACTTAAATCTCTAATTAATTTTGCATGTAAACAAAATTTGACATTTGTGGCGGGGTTGCCAGAATATAGCCTGGAGATAACAGGGACTTTCCTAACTATACAACAAAAGGTAATGGCGAATACGGTATTAATGTAAACCTTTAGTTAGTGTTAATCCACAGTTACTTAACAAATGGTTAAGGGTGCTATTGGTGGATACGGGCCTTAACGTCATTAGGCAATGTTAGAAGCAGAAGAATAATAAGGGTACTCGCGTATATATTACGTGATCCAGAATGGAACTCTCTATTAGTTTCGAACATTCTGGATTTAAGTTATCCATTCGAGAACTTATTGTATGTTATGTCTCGCAATTTCTATTTTCTACTTTCAACTAAACTTACACAGGTTTAGTTCCGTTTCTTAACGTATTAGCGCCATAGTCGAACGTTTCGTTCTTAAGTAACTTCGTCTTTCTTGCGCAGGGATCGTCTGTACAACCCGACCGCTCACATGGCGAGCGGAGCACTGGCGGGGGGCATAGCGGCGGCCGTCACGACGCCGCTGGACGTGTGCAAGACTCTACTGAATACTCAGCAGATCGGCAAGGCGACCGGTCTGGTCCAGGCCGTCAAGACCGTGTACAGGTTGCGAGGTGTCTCCGGATACTTCCGAGGTACATGAAACCTTAACCATCCCCGACCGTCTATATTCCAATGCTCGCTCGTTTCAGGCATGCTCGCGAGGATAATGTACCAGATGCCGGCGACGGCGATCTGCTGGTCGACGTACGAGTTCTTCAAGTACCTCATAGGGAGGTCGCCGGACGTGCGGCTCGTGCCCGGCACGAGCAAGGTGAGCGCGGCGGAGGGCGACCCGCAGTCGCGGGGGGACGAGCCCCCGGCGCAGACGCAGAGCGAGAAGTTCAATCTCAAGTCGCGGGAGCTGCCCGCGATGTCGGGCGCGGGCCTGTACAGCTCGATATCGTTCAACACGATGCACAAGGCGGACTACAGGCAGAAGGATTCGTTGCTCGACGTCGCGCACACTTAGTGATCGATGTTCCGTTCTTTTTTGTAAGTATTAACCGAGGGAGAGAGAGAGAGAGCTAGAAAGATAGAGAGAGTGGAGTAAAAGTGAGTGAGTGACTAGTAGTACGTACTTCTTGTGATACGTTCTCGACGAGAGGGAGAAGATGTCCAGGACAACGGGGAGTGACCAAAGGATTACATTTATAGCACCTCACTTGGATGTATGTATGTATATATAATATCAGCTTACCAAGGGTAAACGATGAGATGTAGATATTTTATTAAAAAAATTTTGGAATTCGGTAAGTTGAAGTTTGACAATACTACAAAGTTTTTGAGTCAATAAAGAAGCAATTCATTTACTTGATTATTGCAATGATGTGTAAATGTCGCGACTTGGAGAGAACGCAAATAGTTATTTTTTTACGGACGGAGGAGGTGAGACGAATAACTATCGATAAGAAGTAGATATCCTAAATTGTTCCCATCTAGATCGGCTCATACGACAGTAGAACGTATAACCAGTATTCTCACATCAACATCTCAAGTCATCGAATTTCAACACGCAATGAGTAACATAACATCAGAAATCTGTAAAGTGTAAATGCTGGTGCCTTCTACTGTGTATGTGCGAATTATATTTGTCGATCGCACAAAAGCCCAAAGACCAGACTAGGCAACCCCGAAACGGAATCTCGTCATGTCAGGATGTTAAGATCGATTTGTTCTGAAGTTGGTGATTCCAGGAATAGTTGCCATTTTGTTCGGACATTCAGGGACTGTTGCAATCAGTTCCTGGTTTCGAGCATGGCAACAATTGTACTGTCTTTTTCGAGATTATATATATATTTTAAGATTCAAAGCGATTTGTATTATTACATACACAACATGTAAATCTGTTTAATTAGATGGCAAAGTAGTGATAACTCTTGACCTTTTGTAGATTATTTTAGTGGTCTCGTTACAAAACATAAATGCCAAAGAAGCGTCCTCTACTGATGCCTCAAGGACCGCTCGTCTCACGAGGTTTGTTCCAACAAGCACTTTGCGAACTCCGAGTCTAGTAATGAATTTTTTAATGCGCATGTGCCAACAAAGTATAAGTTCCAGAATCAGTTCATTGGAACATAGAACGCGTTCTATTATTAAAGAAGAAGAACAATTCCTCTTCCTCATTTGATTCTGAGGCCAAATAGTAGGTTTCATCCAAATCACTATCGCCCATTTCGCGTTTAGTTAGTTTGTTTGTTTCTGGGATCAGTTCCACGTTTGATGGAACACCAAAACGCTTCTGCACACGCTCGGCCTGATCCAGAACTAATTCCGGTACTTGTTGGAACAAACCTACGGTTTTCATTTTGTATCAATAATTTTTCACGCATGCGCGGTTAAACGCGTTCTATTATTGACATGTTGTTTTAGTAAGAGCTTTGGGGCTGGTTAGTCCGATCTTCGGCTTTTAAAATCTGTCGGTTCGCCTAATGCAAATTTTAATACCGCTTCTCATGTTCATCGATGTTAACTCAGAATTTTATTTCGAAATGACTCTCAAAAGTTGGTCGATGATAATCGACTTTCAGTTAATCAGTCCATCCTTTACTTTAAGTTCGAGTGCAGTTACGCCGTTATCTGTACCCACTCGAAGATACGTTATTATTTAAAGTTGCCATATTACCATATGATTAGTTGCGTTAAAAGTTACGCGTAGTACTACATTTGCTATTTTATGAGGAACAAACGCACCATACATACTCACATGGTTTTTGTGTGGAAGCAATGTGTTAACGAAACAAAATGAATTTCTTTTTTATTTTAAGTGTAGCTATATTGAAACCTGCTTCCACGGGGCACTAAAACACAAGTAAATTAGTGTTAGGAAGTACGAATATAAATTACTCCTCTTGGTTTCTGAAGATTTAATTTTCCACCTTCGATGATTTCGTTGTTAGAGGCTTGCTGTTTGCTTGTATCACTGTAAAAGGGCCTATAGTAAATCCATCGAGAAGAAAACTTCCATGAAACACAAACGTCGAAATTCAAAGCGCGCGACCAGCTAGCGAATAAGTACAGGGTCGCATTAAGAATGATCGCCTTGACTATAATTTATCTTTTACTAAGGATGTTCATTTCTTTCTTTTCTGTATACATTTAAAATAATGGTTTTCTCCCCGCAGCTTAAGTATGTTCAGGTCTCTTTTTGGGAGGCGAGCAGGGAAGGTGTCTTTCCATAATTGCACTAGATCACAGAAATATGTTTATACAAATTTATATCAAAAACCTGAATAACAATAGCGATACGTTAAAATAAACCATCAACTAAAAGTCCACTATCACCGTCAACGACTTTCCTGAACAGGCAACAATAGATCAGACAACTAAACTTCTTAATTTTTCTGAACCGACTGTACATCAACAATTCCCGCCAAAAGTTTTATGACTTTTTCCACCAATAGCAAACGACGTGTATTAGGTGTTGTCTAACTTTACTAACTTTTCTCGTTTCGTGGATCCTTCTCAGTGAATTTACTATAGTGTAAATATGAAACTGATTCCAAATCGCCCAGATGGAGTCGACGGACTTGCTCAATGAAAACCTTTCAGTTACTTTTTGAGATTGGCCTTCTGTAGGCAGGTTTCGTTAATTTTTGTTTTTAAATTTACAAATTTTTCACTGTCCCAGCGGGGACAGTTTGTACGATTTTTTAAACCCTATGGGTCATCAGGATATAAGAATATGATAGCCCATACTTCCACTGTGCTGATTTTCGTTCTTTAAAGGAAGCGTATGTGATGCAAAAAAGTGATATACCGAGGGTTGTTATTTACTCTTCGAAATGTGGTTCTGTAAATATGTGCATTTCTGTAAATATTGAAGTTCGAGGAAGATGAAAGTTTTTCCGTTTTGTTTTTGTATTGCAACTTCTCGTTGAGATTAAAAATGGAGAAAAGATGGTCGTCATTGTAAGGCGCCGGATTAGTTTGCTTTCAATTTTTCAAAAAGTGTAAATTTGAAGACGAAAATAGTTTTGTCAAGGGCGCGTCCCCTTCGAGGACGCGTCCTCCCTCCCTATGTTAGTCATCACCGGTGGCGCTGTTATTAAGCTGTGATAAAGTCCTTATCAACTTTCTATGTATGATATTGACTTCGTTCAGATGGAAGTACTATCATATCTTTAATTATTTGTTATTTTGGAGGATACAGGTTAGATGTGTGTCCTTCGAAATTGTTTGTGATAAGAGACCTTGTCACCATTACGAGAGACACTTAGCGATTAGTATTCGATATTCATTGTTTTTTTTATTACTATTAGAATTTGTATAATGAAATGATAAAAACAATATTTAAATATAATAAGTGTTACATATATCCCTTGTTTTTTTTTTACCTCGACCATAAGGTGAAACTACGTCCTTTGTTGAATTATTTTTTATTTCAGAGATGTGCTTAACAAATTTCTTAAGAGTCTAGCCTTTCAATAACAAATAAGAGCTTAAATAAATAGTTAAAACAGAGCAACGTTGAGGTACCTTACTGCGTGTAGACGTTTGCGTATGAATCGGAGTAGTGATGTGGCTACATTGAATATTATTTGATTTCATCGTATTGCTTTAAATTAAAAGAAATATACAGTATTTCAGCGCTGAAAGTACAATCCGAAGACTAGCCCAGAAGCGAATCTAGTAGTAAAGCAAATCTATATAATGCGTCTCATTTTATAATAATCTTCAGTTATCATTAACCCTAGGAAAAGACTTACTACGAAAAATATCTATATAGCCATTTCAATTTCAAACTTCTTATAACACTCTCTCTTCTCTCGTTCGTCTTTAAATTATATATTATAATACACTTTCATTTTTTGATTTCATCTTAATAAATATTCCATAAAACTGCATATATGTACTCTTAAATTAAAACTTGGTATAAAAATAACTTTTCAACCGCATTGCTTCTCAAAGTTCACCATCGTGAAGACACCTAAAATACCTGCCCATCCTTTGCTCTCGCGAAACAACTCCATACAACTTACTCTATGGCAAAACAGGAAAATTAAAACGAAACACGACAAGACAGTTGAACGGAGCCCCGGATCGAAAATTTGAAATACGAAAAACCACCCCTAAGGAACTCGAGTCCGAGAGCTGCGTAGAAATTTCAAAAAACTAAAAGAGCTGCCCAAACGTCCCACACGGCCACGGGATTAAAAGAGGCGCACCCTCCGCTTCATCTCGTTCCTTCTCCACTGCGGGAACCTGTAGAAGTCCGTCCTCGGTACTTGGAATAACGCCTCGAACTCCTGGTCCGATAGGTGCCTCTGGAAATATCAAGATTGGTCATAGTGTACATAGATGTAATGAGTTGAAGTGCTCAAAACGGGTAAAGTTTTTTAACCCGTTGGGTACTTCTAGCTCACCTCTAGATTACACCTATCGACGTCGGCCGGCAATCTGTAATTAGTGATGACGAGCAGATGGTAGGGGTATATTTTGGCCGGCTCGTTGATCAGCATCGAGTGCGCCATGTTTGGTAGGGAGCGTCGCACTTGAGATGCGTACGGGTACCGGCCCAGGGCCCCTCCGTACGTCGGCATGTCTGTGTTCTAGAGTGACACACGAAGGGGAAATAAATTTAAATTCGACCCCCAAACACATCTAAGGACAGTCTTAATCATGACGAATGTAGCAAGAGAAGAGGTTCAAACCATAGAAATATAATAAACTCTGCAACGCCAATAGGTACATCCGAGACTCAGCTAAATAACTCCATACAGTCCTGCTCTGATGATTCAATATCCCTTTTACTGCGCAAACTCAAAAGTATACTCTGTTCGAAACAAATCCCGATGCACGTCATTTTGATGATGTCACCAAACATTCAATACTACCAACTTAACATAGTCCCAGGGCATCGCAATTTCGGACAATATATATGGTTATGTGTATTCTCAACCTAAAATATACACGGAACACATAAACTGCGATGTCCTGTGACTATATTAAGTTGGTAGTATTGGATGATTCTGACGACGTGCATCGGGATTTGTTTTGAAAAGAGTATAGGTCAATTCGCCCTATGGGGTGCCAAATTGTTCAGAACTGATTGGCGTTCTGGAGTTTATTATATTTCCGTGGTTCAAACGCTCAGTTCGGATCTTTCCCGCTGTCTTTTGAAACGATAAGAGAGATAACACCCCCGGTCACCTTCTACTTGCGTTTTAAGGGGGAAAGTAAAAAAGGAGGTTGCTCTGCCGCAAATCAAATCTCAGTGACTCGGTGGAAAAGTAAAATTAGTTCAAACGGTTAGAGAGTGAAAGAAACGTTAAAAATAAGCGAGTCTCAATTAAAAAAAAAAGAACATTGAGCATAAACGAGTGTTAATAGTAAGCATTATTTACATACCATTGCACGTCTTTCGACATCCGTGATGGATCCGGTGGAAACTGCAGAAAAGGTATTAATTTTACATATTCGAGTAAAACAAAATTCTCATCTTAGCCTATGTGGTCTTTGGTTCGAAACCCAATTATATAGATCAGCCAATCGGCATGCACAGAAAGTGAAATAAGCGCACTTCAAAGGGGGGAAGGACTAAAAAGCGGTCGTCGATATTAAAACTAATCTTTACTCAAAAGGACTAAGAAGCGGTCGTCGATATTAAAACTAATCTTTACTGTGAAACCCCCGGACCGACAGAAGCTTAATAATTACTTTCTCCCTAAAGATCTAGATACTTACTATCAGACTTGCCGCAACTGAAGTCGGTACTATGTGTCTTAGCACCCATACCACTAAACGAGTAATCACCCTGCGAATAAGTAATCAGTTATAAATACGCTCTTCTCTCCCACACCACGGGACACGTCATTCCTTGCTACTTTTTACGTGAAAACACACATCTAACATGCGCCAATGCCAAAATTTGCATCAAATTTCAAACGTCGATACAAATTTCACGCATCTCGTTCCCTAAATCTAAACGATATTAATGGATCACAACAAGACAACAACAACAGTGGGTATTATGAATTGGAAACTGAAGGGACATCATTCCACATTCACTGTTTAGTCGGGTGATATTAGTGTATATTCCGTAAGCAAATCGTTATGGTTGTTAGGGTTGATACGTAACAAACACAACAATTGTAACAACTGAAACTGTATTATGTGACTTAATTTTAGATCCATTGAATTGAAACAAAACGGGGGGAAATTTGACCATTTCAATGTAAACTAGTCCTTAAATGACGAATAACAATCAATCGACTCAATATCTGAACCTTCTCAAAATAGTCGATTCAATTTCTAAACCAACATTAACTACGTTTCTCACTACACATCATGCACCTTAAACACACACCGTACACCACCAAAGCCCGGAAATTCAGGCTTTTCCTATTTCCATCTACGAATTTAAAAGGAAGACTATTTCCAGTAGTTTTTGAACAGACTACGATAACTAAGTAGGTAGGATACAATCTTGAAATGAACAATTACATTTCTATTGTTTCTAATTAGAAAACATTATCTTTTGAACATACAGTGACAATTTCATCAGGTCCGTTCAACCGATGAAGAGTTCAGATTATACATGAAATCAATCTGACGAAATACGGCAGAACATTGATTCGATCTGTTTTGCAGCTTGCATATCTATGCGGTACTGAGCAGAGAATTGCACGTTTTACTTGAAGGTATATATTTTTGCCTTACATGAGTTCTTTAAGTTTGGTTTAACTAAACTCCAATTTACTTACTCCAGTAAAGAATGGACTCTGCAACTAAATCAAGGTAAATTGCGCAATTCTTCGCTTTACTCAAGTAGACACGTTGGAAATGCAAGAACAATTTTTACCTGTCCAGGATACGAAAGTCAATGTGTGTTTAATAACTATTTGTATTTTCGCACTCTCTCCAGGCAAGCGAGTAACCAATGTGCTCTGTTTCAAGAAGGGGGATTGGTATCGGTATGTGCATAGAAGAAAGCGGACCATCCAGAAAGAGTGCTGAAGTGGGACGAACACAAATTGCCCTTGTGCTCCCATCTATCTACTTGAGTAAGATTTCCTGATTGATCACAACGACATATTCTCCTTAGTGCCTGAATATCCGAGCTTCGTTACCTTTTACGTCACATTCATAACGAACATAAAATAAAAACAAAACTCGTAGATCAAACGTAGTCTCTTTTGCCGTCGGCAAAACCATAACTTACTGGTATCTGAGGTACGGAACTACCGGCCGAAGAACTGAAAGTATGAGATCTAGGCGCCAAACCGTAGCCGGGTTTCGGTACGTGCCTCAACGCACTCACGACTGCATGGCAAAATGAAACAGGTGAAACATCCGTCGCCAACGTGTATGTGTGTGTATGATCAAGAAAACGCATGGTTTTTACATGTGTGTTTTTCTCTTAAAAAGAGGGAAATGTGAAGATCTCACAACGGTTTCGGATCTTCGCGTTTCCCACGACTTAACTTCCTAAGGTACTTACGTATCCGTTTCTAGACGGCAATGTGGAGGATTTTAGTCCGTAACCAGGCCTAGGCGTCATTCTCAATGAGGAGATTACTGTACGATACGCAAAATAATAAAGTGCATAAATTAAAACAACGAAATAAAATAAAACAACAACTAAAGAAGCGTTGCAACTGTGCATGCGAAATAATAAAGTGTAAGCTGCTTATTTTTAATTAATCATCTCGGCTAATCAAAAAATCATCTTCGCTTATTTGTTAGAAAAATCAAAAACTCCTTGTTATTATCATTATCAATCTCGGTGTAACTTGTCACTTTAATCATGCCAATACAAAAATCGAGTCTGTTAATTTACACTACCTCACCTTCGTTTTGAAAATTAAATTTGCCAATTGTCGCTAAAAACTTTAAAATTTTCACTTTGAACAAACTTTCGAAAACACACAGTAAAATCATCGATTTGTTTTTTTTTTGTTTAAAAATTCGAAACGGTCACAGCAGACCGAGGGCCAGAGATAACACACCGAAGCTGTAAAAATTAAATTTTACTCACTTCCAAAGTCGGATAGAATGTTAAGACATGTCTACGTAGGTTGCCAGTAAATTCTGCCTGTCTATCAGGCAGAACATAATTTACAAAATAAGCAACGACGCGCCTGTTGATGTTTCAGTATTGTTCTTTACTTATGGCACTCATAGTATTTTCTTTAATAAACAAACAATAATGTCCAAACATCACAGACGTAATTTCAAATGTATCGCTGGCTCTCAGACAAGAAACACGTTTCACCTTCCCTTACCCGAACCTCGTCCAATCGATACTCACCGTTATAATTTGGAATGGTTCCTACAGATCTTCCCATCGAAGAACGACAACTCAAAGATCTATCGAAGTCGTCATCGTCAAATGGCTTCGGATGGTCTAGGTTCCTAGAGGGGCTCGCGCCTATCGGATTATCGTAACGCAGCCTGTAAGCCGGTTCCTTATTGGCAGAAGGGGTTCTACGGGAGGTAATCAAGTAATTAACCAAGTAAAGCTCATCACTAACGGTCTCTAAATTGGATAAGTGGTCATTATTAATATGATCTGAGCAAACCATTATTAAGTAATTAATTAAAGGGTTAGGTACATGAACAAACGGTCGGGCTTGAAATGCACCAAGCCGATTATAGATCCCCTGTGGCGTTAGGGATCGGAAATATTTTGAGTTTGGTATCGATTTATAGAGGAAGAAACAATGATCTTAATAAAAATATAGTCGCGTTAATCAAAATTAGCTGAAACGTAATATCGAATTATAATCAATTTTATATTGATTGGTAGTGCGGACTACCTGACCACTACCTGCGAACGGCCGACAGGTACGATCCCTAACGCCACGGGGTGTCTATAATCCCGCTGGTGCATTTCGAGCACCACCATGAACAAACACATTCTTATCTTAAAGGATTAAAGAATAATAAATCTTCAGGGAATTTTAAACTTTGATTATTGTTCGGATTAACTTTGTACTTACCTAGAAGCGTTCCTAGGATCCAAATTGGCAGCCTTCCATTGCTTGAACTTTTCCCTTTCCTGGACGTTCTTCAGGAACACTTTCCCTATCCCGCTGGCTATCTTAGTAAGCTCCTCTTCCTCCCTCTTCAACTTCGGATCCTCCACGTCCTTACCCGTACCGTCTACTTCGTCATCTGAATCAGGCACACCTTAAGAGTGCAATCATTATTCCTTTCCAATAGATAACCGATATCACCCGACGGTGAAAGTATGACTTACCTTTGTATGAATCAGACCATCGCTTCCGTCTCTCGGGATCCGTGTAAGGATATGGGGGCGCCGGGAAGTCGTCGCGTTCTATCTTAAGGGGCTCTCCCGGTTTCGGAGGTTTCGCTCCTGGGAAGTGGGCGAGCTCGATCGGCTCCTCGTTGTTCATGTGAGGGGACTTCGGTCGTGGCGTCTCGCTACGTATCGAATCCACCATCACTTTCATCGCCGACCTGGAACCCGGTCTCCTGCCCGCCCCCGTGCTGCCCCTTAGGGAGTTTTGAGCTACAAACAAAGTATGAGATACGGGGGGCATCGATTAGGTCGGGTTTGCTTACATGTTGGTCTGTGGAAATGCGGCGATGTGGGGGCCTTGTCGTAGGGATCGATCGGCCTTCTTAAGTATCCTAAACTCGGCTCTTCAGTAAGGTAACTATAAGTGTATATTCTAGAGATGTCGTCGACTAAGGTGGCCGATTTGTTGTGATCCCTCAGGATCAAACCCGGGGACGGGGTCCTGTACGTGTAATGCTGAAAACATGGCTAAACGTTAGAAAATTGTAAGGCAACGTATGACTTTTACGAAAATCAAACCTCCCATTGTGTCGCTTCACATGCTTTCATTTAATTGCATGTAATTACTCAAGTGATCATGCGAAAATTCTTATATACCTCAGACAAATGACTAAAGTTGGACAAAACTATTTACAAATATTTATATGCCAAAAACTCGTTACATTCAAAGATCAGAGCGAGCTAGATGGTGACAGTAGATTCAATGGGTTGTCATATTAGACTGGAATGTGTACAGTTTCCATAGAATTTTTGTATATTTTAAACACTAAATTGTATTCTTTGCACATTCTTACATAATCAATAATAGGCAATAAGCCTACTGTACGTCTATTTTACCATAGATTCAATTTATTCACATAATTTACATGGCTAACATTGTTGTTTGTGGTCTTGTGTTGTGTGTTTATTTTATCTTTAAATTTGTTTTGTTGCGAACTGTTAGTTGAAATGGGCAGAAAGTGTATAATATGCCAGAAGACGATGATCTGTATGCCAGCCTATCATTTTATAGGAAAGTATTTAGTTTAAAGTGAGGTTAGAATTGCGTAGCATAGGCATACCTTGTGTCTGCATTTAAAATTACATATATTTTATACGACATTTGTAAAAGGTAAAGAGTCAATTGATACACTAATTCCACAATTGAGGACAGCGCTGTCAGGAGGTATGTACTTCATTTAAAGAGAGTAGCTGAACTGATAACTTCAATACATGTTTCTAATATATCTACATCAAAGTTTTTTTAGGGAAAAAGAATGAGTTAGTGATAGTTTCCATACAGGTGAATCTATGGGTACTCTTCAGCCCTCACCATTAACTAAGAAGTCCATAGCATACCTAATACTTTTTGTTACGGGATAAAACCCTCAGTAGGTTAGGTCAGAAGGTACTACCGTTTCACAATACTTTAAGAATGAAACGTTTCGTGCATCCCAAGTTATTTGTCTGAGTTATACGCTATGGAGTGGAAAGAAAAAACATACACAAACCTTTCTAGACATGCTTGTGGGGCTATACAAAGAACCGTTCAAGCTAGGTGTACGGGAACGCATGGAAAACTGCAAAAGATGACATGCGAAAAAAATAAAAACAAAATTCGGGTATAAATAAAAAATAAAAAAATGGTGTCGGAGTATGTGGTGCATTATTTCTGATTTCGCTTACGACGTGACGAGTGGTTGATCGAAGTTCGAGATAAAGTATGTCGAGCACTTGATTGGAACCTCATTGGGTAAATTAAAGTACAAGTGAGGCCATCCTTATGAAATTACTATGAATGCTATTCTGACGTCATCTGCTGTGTTCCTAACACTTAACAGGTTTTCGAGTTGCTGAGGGCAGTTGACATAACCTCATCTTAACCAGATACAAAGCAAGAGAAGCATTGTTCATAATAATACGCGACATAAGTAAGAGGAGGAAAGAAGAAAACCGTGATTTATTATGGAGATGATAGTTCACTGTAATTCAAAGTTGGTGTCACCTGTCCAAAGTATGACATTGACAATTTGTTAACCAATCAGAAACGACTACGACACAGTAGCTAATTCTTGTGTTTCTGATTGGTTTACAAATTGTCAATGTCATACTGACAGATGGTACCAAATTTGAATTACAGCGAAATAAGCGTCACCTTCGAAATAAATTATTTTCTCTTCTTTCCTCCATGACCTATCATATATTTTTTTATATACAAGAAAACTACATACTTTAATGCTGCATACAGCTGATAGTTAAGACATTTTGTTTCCATAGATTACACCAGCTACTTGAAAATGTTCTCCGTGTTAATTCCCATGAAGAGAAAAATAGTATAGAAACAGTTATCATGGGTTACCATCCCCTCTCCAAATTCCTAAGTCACACTAATGTTGCGTATTTCCAACAATTCAACAACTACTTAAAAACATAACCTAAAACTCATCAGTCGCGATTCAACGGTAGATCACCAACTAAGCAGACCGCCTCGACTGAACGTAACCACTCGACGCGACTCTGAAACCAGGAATAAATACCAGGACCGGACCCCGAGCCCGGCGAAACGCAAAATAAAACGGGACCAACTATCTAGCGAAGGTGACGTCCTACTCCACCCCCAGCCACCGTGTGACGTACGTACCTGCAACTCGCTGACGCCGGACGTGCTGTTCCTGTCGAACTCCCTCATCGACACCTCCGTATCGGTACAGTTACCGTTCGCCTCGGCCGTACCGTTGAGGACGCGGCCCTCCTCGGACGGGCCGGGGCCGCAGCGCGGGTGCCAGATGGCGCCGCCCTGCAGGTACATCTCCTCGCCGTCGCCGAACGGGTCACCGCACTTCGTGCAACGGGCGCACGTCGGGTGGAAATGGTGGTTGTCGCCAGCCTAGAATAATAAGAGCGGTCGTAATTTTGTACGGTGTTGGATAATATTGGAGTTACGCTCTGGTACAAGATTACAATTTGTACCATTACAAGATGCTATAATAATAATGTCAATTTTAAACTTTAAAGTCAATTTCCAGGTTTTGCAACTTAATCGTTAACTGTTTTGATAAATTTCGCTTGTTTACCTTACATATACACCAATCATACCGACCAATCGATTTAACACACGAATTTTTCCAATCTAAAATGGACCCCAATCTGTATGGATTGAGTTTGGAAATTCCCAACTTTGTCAAGTACTTTTCCCATTTCTGAAGTAATTTCATAGTAAATAGTGTCAAATCTGCTGTTCAGAAATTCTCATCCGTGATCTAATTTTAATGTGTTACAGAATAGGAATTACCACTATTTTCTATTAGTTATAGGAAGTAAGTTCGATTAAACACCCAATAAGTAACGCTGATTTACCTAATACATTCAGGAACATTTCTCTGGAGAGATTTAACTTAAGCAATTAAACTTGGGTTTTAGTTTCCTATGTTTAGATCTGTTTATCTTACATAACCAGCTTATGTTAGTTATAGAAGTTAGGCTGAATGTCTAGTTTATTACTTAATATACATTTGTTCAACGTGACTTCTACAATAATTTTTTTTAATTTTGAAATTATTTCATATTAAAGAATTAATCCTAAAACTTCATCTCTTAACTATTTTCATCTATTTAACTTAGATAACCAAATCTAGCTCTTACATCAGGAATTCTTCTAGTGATCTAGTTTTAATGTACTACAGGGATAGAAACATAACTATTTTCTATTAGCTATAGGAAGCAAGTTCGACTAAATATCCCATAAGTAATGCTGATTTATCTAATGCACGTTCTCCAGGAACTTTATACTGAAGAGATTTAATTTAAGCAATTAAACTTGGGTTTTAGTTTCCTACGTTCTGATCTGTTTAACTTACATACCCAGTTACTGTTAGTTATGGAAGTTAGACTAATGTCTAGTTTATTATTCAATACAATTTTCCTATTTCAAGAATTGAAATTTTAAGGCTGGCCCTTTACCCACTTACATCTGTTTAAATTACATATCCAATATTTGTTAGTTACATAAGTTAAGATATTCGTCAGGAATTCAATCGTGAGGTAATTCCAATGTATACATTTAAATTAAGGATTTTGGTTTAATGTAAACCTTAAGATTTGGCCTTAACAGGTCTTATAACTTATATAACCAGATATTCAATGATCCTAAGGTTTGTAAAATATGATTTCTTCAGATACTAACTAAATGTAAGGAGTTAAATATTAAAATATTGTTACTTTACTTGAAACCATTAACTAACTGTATCAATTTTAATTACCTTGAATTATTTTTTTAGGCGTTTATAATGCGTATAAATTTCCAAACCGACTGATGACCATTGAGATTAAGGATAATTAAGTTATGGTTAAATGTCAGTCCGCCTATTTTAAAAATAGCAATAAATCCGAAGGACCCGCCATGTATATAACAATTTGTAGAAAGTAAACTCCATGGGATCCGTTAATTATTAATTCAAAGTAATACCCGTGGGGCATGTATAATATACCGCTTTCTTTTGTACTATAACCGGTTAACCTTGACAGCTATTTTGTCTAGATGAGATGTGGCGGATAATTTGGAAGTTACCTAACAGTATTAGTCATCAGAACGAATGGGACAAAAAATTCATTACCGGACAGGTTCCATTCGAAAATGATTAATTAAACCTGCTTCGATTATTATTTCGGTTTCAAACTGATAGTCCTTACCTGCAACACCTTCCCGCTGATGTATCTGTTACAGTAGGCGCATTTAACGCCGAACTGCTTCTGGTAGTCCCTTTCGCAGTAGGGTATCCCGTCCTTCCCCATGTACTCCCCGTGCAGGACGGTACCGCAGGTACCGCACTTGAAACACCAGATGTGCCACTGTTGGTCTAGCGCGACTAGCGCTTGGCCCTCTTTCAGTTCTTCTCTACAGCCGGCACATTCTACAACGAAGAAATATATCAGTGAAAATAGAATATTTGTTGATAAGGGGATGAAATCCTGAAACCGGACGGAGTTTTGGAGTGAAACGCGCTGGGCGACGCTGAGAGCTCAACCATACAAACTACCCTCTGATCGTTACAATTATCATATTTTGTGTACTACTTCAATCCACATCAAATTCCACTCTCCACTTCTACGAGTTCTAAACTTGGCGGGCGTGACGAATAAGTCGAATTTAACGATGTGAAAAGTATTCGTGGGTGTGGATTAATGGAATGATTCAATGATGCCTCGTTAGAATATTTATTACAAACGCATACCAGGGCAGCGGGTTCACTTCGGATGACACCAATTAATCCCAATTTAGGTTACACGGTGACTGTGGGCGGCCGCACGAAAATTCAATCAACGAGGAACGCGTTCTCTTACCGTTCGGAGTGCGAGTCGTAGGGCTGGTCTTAGGGGTGGCGTCCCTTATCGGGATCTGAACACATTTCGGGCAGAGCACCTCTTTGCCCGTGTAGGTGACCTTCTCACCAGATGGGAACGGTTGCCTGCATCTGTTGCAGGTGAAGCACTTCTGATGGTAGGTCTTACCCAGGGCGGTGACGACCTACGACAGAAAAACTTGTATGAGACGACTGCAGAAGGTTCGACTCGATAACCACAGAAATGTAATGAACTCTATAACGCCAATCAGTTCTGAACAATTTGCCATCATATAGGATAACTTGCAACGGTGTGCCAAGAAAAGATGTTCTGCGCATGTACAAGTAGAAGTTGTTCGTTCTCTATGTGGAGTCATTTATACTCTATTCAAAACAAATCCCGATGCACGTCATTTTGATGACGTTAGAATCATCCAATACTACCAACTCAATATAGTCCCAGGACATCGTAATTTATGTGTTCCGTGTATATTTTAGGTTGACAATATATATGGTTATGTGTATTCTCAACCTAAAATATACACGGAACACATAAGTTGCGATGTCCTGGGACTATATTAAGTTGGTAGTATTGGATGTCTGGTGACGTCATCAAATCGGGATTTGTTTTGAATAGAGTACAGCTGAATCTCCGACGTACCTATTCTATGTACCTATAACCCGTCTTCCCCTTACCTCCCCTTCGACGTAGTCCTGGCAAGCGGCGCACTTCGTCCCGAAATTCCTCTGGTAGTCGGCGGTGCAGTAATAAGCGCCATCTTTGGAGAAGAAGCCGCCCTGTGCCAGGGAGTTCCCGCACACTTTGCACTTGAAGCACTGCGTGTGGAAGTACTTGTCCTGCACGCGCAGCACCTCCCCCAGGCACTTCTTCTTGCAGGATTGGCAGTATGTTTTGCCTATCGAAAACAAAAAAAAAAAGATATATATGGAGGGTTCACAAGCTAATCAGTGTAGGTAAGTGAATAAACAATGAGATGATTACAGCATGATTGTAGAGTCCATTTATGCTTGAAGAGGATGCACGCGTTATTCGGTTTATTGGGGGCGAACTTGTGTTTAGCGGTACTTCATGACGAAAGTTTGAACTTATGGGTTTTTAAACTCTCAAGGTACAAGTGATCTTCAGTACCTTTGATTGAATTACCAGGCTTTCCTTTCAAGATATAGTATTAAGCTCATACAATGGAATATCAGGTGACAATGAAGAGAACCTGGGATTTTCCCTATTGTTGCAATATCTTAACCAGCTCATACTCAACCAATTTACTTTACCCCATTCAGTATTGGGTATTTGGTATATTGTAATCTTCCAATTGTCTTGTATTTTACAGTTTAAGAAATTCGAACAAATCACAAAATTGTCACCAGAATACAATGCAAATCAAATTCTCATAATTCACTATAAGTTAACCTGGTAAAACCAATTCGAAGTGTTCAGTTTTGGGCATGGGAATTCCAAACCCAACATTTCGCGTTCTTTTACCCAAACAAGATGACTTGTATGAAACCGTTTTCAATGCCAGCATGAAGCAAGACTACAATAAGATTGGGCTTACAGAGCGCAGCACATCTGGACAGATCCTGCCCAATGGGACGTCACAACTGGGACCACGACAACGAGGAGATAAAAGCTATCAAATTCTTCGAAATTTGCTTAAAGCTGTGTTATTATAGATTAGAACTGAGTCGTTCTGTAAGGATGCATAAAGCCCAAAGACCGATATCACTACCCAAATTTCGAAAAATTGGGTTTTAGGATCCTGTAATCTTGTCGATTCTAAGCTTCTGCCTAGGTGACTTAACTAAGCTACTTCTGTTATTTGACTTGCGCGACGTAAAGAGATAATCGAGTCAGTCAGTACGAACTTACGATGGGTGATCATTCCTACTGACGTTGTTTACATTTCCTTTGGACCATTGTGTTTGCGTGACAATCACTTTTTAATCAACAAACCACGTAACCTGATAAGACATCTATAATTACCCAAGCACGCGCTAATCATGTAAATCAATCAAAAAGAAGAGTTGAAGCTTGGCCAAAGGAACACAATTTACATCTGAATATCTTGGAAAAGTAGCCATCACAAACTGGTCCCCAAAATACTCTCGTCTGAAGTTGGCGCCAGAATTTTTGAAAAAAAATCCAATCTTTAGAGTTCTGAGGCGGAAAGGAATAGTTCTGGAGTTCTTTCATGAAAATTTCAATAGTTCTGCAAAATTTCCCAAAAAATGCAACATATTTTAAATCGAAAATATGATTTTCGCGAATAACTTTTTCGTTTCGAGTCTGATCGAAAAATGAAAGAGGAGAAAGTTGTAGAACTCTTTGGGCACTACTTGGAACTCTAATCATAACTCCTCTAGCATTATTCGCAATTTTTACTCAAAAATCGAAAATATGATTTTTGCGAATAACTTTTGTTTCGAGTCGGATCCAAAAATGGAAGAGGAAAAAGTTGTAGAACTCATCGAGCGCTATCGAGAACTCTGGCCAGAATTTTTTTGTGATTTCCAAAATTTTCATTTTTTAGAAGTTTTGCAATTTTTCTTTAAAAACCAGAAAGAACTCCAGAACTCTTGTTTATGAGCCGGAATCAACGACCAGAACTCCTCTAAGTGCAAATCACGGCGCTGGCCCTAAAATATGTTTGTTGCATTTTTTTGGGGAAATTTTGCAGAACTATTGAAATTTTCATCATGGAAGAACTCCAGAACTATTCTTCCCGCCTCAGAACTCTAAAGATTGGATTTTTATTCAAAAATTCGGACGCCAACTTCAGACGAGTCCAAAATACCGAGAGAATAACGGAATTGCCAAACCACTTAACACGTTAGAATGCTAGAATTCTAGAATACTAGACGCTAAAAAAGGTAATGACGCATAAAAAAAAAAACAGAGAAATCTCACTTAAAATAAGCGTAAGAACAGGTCTGCAACAAATTGAAGTTTCTGATTAGTACTGTAACGCGAAATGTAAACAGCAGCGCGAGACGTGTTTACTCTTATCGGATCTCGGCGGCCACTTCAAAGCGCTCCGTAATCGGGCCATAAAGGAAGAATGATTTATTACCTTCTCGACCTCTCTAAAACAAACATTATTAGAAAAGAATACACCAGAAGGTTCCCGATTACAATTGAGATATGTATATAAGAGGGGCTTGCGGTCGGAGAGAGATTAGACGTGAAGCCGCGAGTGAATAAACAAGGCGATAAACGGACAAGCGAATTGTACAAATAAATTAAAGTTAAGTGTGTTATATAAATTAATTAATTTAGTAACAGTCTAAATAAATTAAGTAGTGTGTAGTGTATAATTTAGGATAGTGTAAATAAATTAGAAATAAAAGTTACAGAACAAACTGTTCCTCAAAATACAGAGAGAATAAAGGGATTCTCAAATTACTTAAGACGTTATTAGAATACTAGAAATACTAGAACGGAATAGAATTCTAGAATACTAGACGCTAGAAAAGGTCTCCACATAAGAAAGTAATATTTGTTTACATGTCAATGTAGGTGATGGGCACGATGCAAATATGGCCGCCGTTGACGAATTGTGATAGGCAACAAAACAGCTGTCAATAGGCGTACCGATAACTATGTTTAATTTTTTTATAGAACTCTAGAACTCACCGAAGTGATGCGAGAAATGCCCTGAACTCATTCATTTTGGAATTGGATTATAATTTTTTGTACCCTTAATTAGCGGGACTATTCATCTAACTCTAGAATTATGTCAGAACTCTACAAAACGAATTTTTTTCGTGCATACTTCGTACGCCAACTTCACGAATATAGGAGTATATTCGCGAAGAATGCAACACCAAACACGTCGAATAAGCGTCCAGACCCGAAATAGCACCCACCCGATAAATAAAATGGAACAAGGTGGACCACCTTCCACGTTCCCAGACTTAATTCGGGACGTTCCAGAGACGTTTCGTTATTTTGAATGAAACGTCCCGGGCTAATTCCGTGGGTTCCTAAAAATAAACCGCGCGTCGTATGTTCCGTGGGTCGTGACATACGTCGTCGTCTTCTTCTCTTTTCCCAATTCCGATTTACATCGTCGGTTCCCCTCTTCGGTACGGAACGGATACCGACAATTACCGGACAGCGACAACAAGAGAGAGATCGGATTGTTGATATGGTAATAGATGTTTTTGATGCGGTACGCGTTTTCCATTCGGTCAATGATGGTAATAAAAATTTACCAACGCTAACGAGTGTCTTCACTATTATTCAATTATTTGGTTATTTTCTTGATTTTCAGTACATTTTTTTTGCAATCACTCCACTGCTTGGGCTTCATGCATTACACCATTGGTGTTCTAATGCGGAGGTCATCAGATTGGACTCCACTTTGCTCCCCGGAATTCACTTTTGGGCTTCGCTGATTGGCTTTAAAGGTGAGAATCCATCTAGCTTATGGACTCTCAGATGGCTCGGAATCAAAAATCAAAGGTTGAATCCAACGAAACTCCTTCAAATTAAGTTCATTCACTTTCGCGCTCTTAAATTGGTGAAACATATCATTCGCCAGATTCCTGCAACAAATGCTAAACCCCTACTACTTCAATTGAGGTTGAGTGTTATTTTTGAGTGTATTCGGACGAAATAGGAGTTCATGAGCGGTGACGTCACTTGGATGAGGAAGGAAGAGGCGTCCCCTCAAGACCAAGGAGAGTAAGAGTCTTGTCCCAGGACGTCAACAGAGATATGTACCACTTTTTAGGTTAGAAAGCTACTGTATTCACTTTTTGTAACAGTTTCAATTCACTTGTCAACGAAAATGCTTTGCTACTTTTCAAGAGAAGCTTGACTACGCATTTTGAAAATTACAGAAAGTAAGTTTTTTAATTAGTGCGTCCTACAAAGGGGAGGGTTTCGATTTTGGTACTCTTAAGCGTGAAATTGTTTAGATAATGGGGTGTTATTTCTACCTTTTTTATAAATACAACGCTACCTGCCAATTTCAGCAAAGGGTCAAAACTTTAACATTTACTTCAACTTCAAGCAACAAGGGCAAAAATTTAAAATCAAAAGGAGAATATTTAAGCCAATACTTAATACATATAACGAATATTATAATTAATAACTAATCTAACTAAAGGTAACTAATTAAACAATCTAATATTTACTAGGAATTTGTAATAAACTGTAATATAAACCCCATTCAACCCCTAACCCCCACCACCATTACAACACCTCTCCCACCCCTTCCGATTGGATTTATAAGTTCCTCTAAATAAACGTACTACTAATTTTAACTTTCAACTGTATTCACTAATTTTCACACAAATTCCCATGCGACTTTGTAATTTGGTATCTCGTTAAGAAGAGTTTATCGACGTCCTCGTTAATTGCGTGTAGTTAAAATCTGGCTCGGGCGAGGTTAACGGACGATTACTGACGAAAATCGACGTTTCGGGATCTATGGGCAATTAACTTGTTCCGTGTGATCGGAGATAAGTGTGAGAAACGCGAGAGAGAGAGAGAGAGTATATCAATATTTGTTCCGGTTAAACGGGGCGTGGATGGGGGGAACATTCCGGAGTTGATTGGGATGCGAAATGTGTAGGTGGAAAACCGAACGAGAACGTTTGGGAATTGAAGGTAAAAGTCAAGAGTGGAATTCAATTACGAAGAGAAACTCAAGTACGAGAATGATTAAAGTTCTGACAGTAGATTTCAATGAGTGGCACCTAATAGTAGTACTGCATGGACTGAAGGACCAAAAGGTACCATGGAGATCAGATCGAAATCACCAGACTAAAAGACTACAAATTGACAAGTATAAAGTGCCCTTCACAGAAGATTTAGCCAAAATCGTTAGAAAACTTTTTTATACCTATTTAATCGTACAATATTCAAAGGTTCAAAAAAATTCTTTGAGCGAATTTCGAGAAAAATTTAAAAAACCGGAAAATGACAAGAGTAAACTACCCTTCTATCCTGGCCTATTTCAGTAAAAAGCTTACTTTCACGTCCTGGTATGGTACAAAGTCTAAATACATAGTTTTGACCGTTTGTGGTTTTAGTTTTTGAGAAAACCCTACCACAGACATACACACATACACATACATACAGACGGTTTTCCAAAAACATGTTTTTTGGACTCAGTGGACCTCAAAACGTTCAGAAATGCTAATAACTCAATTTCGCAAAATCGACCCGTTTACAATAGTACTCTCATATATGAGTAGTACCTCATATGAGAAAGTAAAATATCTAAATTATGAACAGGTTGATTTCAAATATTCTAGCAAAACTACATTAAAGAAAAAAAACAGAATTTTAATATTTTTTGTCGTAAGGGGTGGCTTTTATAAGGGTTGAAGTGTTTAAAAAATAAGACACTTTGATTTCACTAGTGAAATATTCTTGATCTAATACAAAATCACTTTTAAATCATTTCAAGTTATAATAAGTATCTTTAAAACTAGTTTTGACAATTACTACCCTCAGGGGATGATTTACAGGGGTTGAATCTTTCTGATTAATGATACAATTTTCTCCAAAAATGTCAAGAGATCCACAAATAATTTATTCAAACATCATTTTAACCGATCAGATGATGGAATCTACGATTTTTTAATTCATTGCAATAAGGGGTAGTTTTCACCCCTAAAACATTTTAAGTCCAGTCCGGTATAGGGTAGACTTTGAAGTAGAGGGTAAGTAGAGCTTACATCCAAATTTTTATGAAAATCGGTGTTGATTTCCAAAATTGCACAGTAATACCGTATTTTACCGTTGGTGACTGGACTATTATTAATTTTCGAAATATCGTAATTTTTCTATCATTCTTCCTCCAGTATAGTAACCTCAAGTGGTATAGCTATAGTAATACGAATGTAACCGATTTTCGATTTCCGATACACTTGAGCGAGACGATCTCGTCTCTCCGATTGGTCGCAACTGATCTTACCACAACGTCGGGACGTTACAGTCCTATTAATAACGATAAGGAAGTCATTGTTTCGTCGACTTTTTCCGTCCCCCTTTTTCGCCGCTTGGCAGTACCGACCATATATAAAATCGGTCTATTTATAGGCCAGTCGCCGAGAGTTCGATCAACCGCATTGAAGATTTCAATTTCGCGACTCGAGAGCGGCACGAAGAGGTCGTAAAGTACCGCGACGCAGACTAAACAAATTACGCAAACGAGGCGGACGGTCGCATTCGATTTGCGTTAAATGCCGTCTTTTATGCGGCGACGTTTCACCTTTCGCGAAAGCAGAATGAATCAAGGGGAATTTGCACACAAGGCGTACCCAAACTTGATTTATAACTCGTTGAATTTTAAGCGGGGAACCCACAACCACGCGACGCACACGATTTCCCGTAAGGGTTCATACTGAAGACCTGCACGTGAGGTACCTACCTCGTCGCACATTTGATTGACTTCGACGACCTAAGTCAGGTCGTCTTCTACTTGGCATTTTAAAATCGATAACGTTCTTGCACATTGACAAACTGATGATAGATTTTAATAATCGTCTTGATATTTATTTATTTGCTTTCATTTGTTTGATTACAAATGTCAAATTAAGATACGTACCTTTTTTAGTATGTCCGTTACTTATTATTTATGTTTCTCGCCGCATAAACCTTCCCTGAACTCCCACAAATATTTCAAGATCAAAATTAGCAAAATCGGTCTTGCCATTCTCGAGTTTAAGCGAGACAAACGAACAGCAATTCATTTTTATATGAGATGTCTAAATGTAATTGTTATATATGTCGAAATTCGCTACAGAAATACCGAATTCGAAATGGGAACGTGATAGAGAGGACGTAACGTGATCAGTTAACGTAATTTTCAAGTCGGAGACGTTCTCTACACGAAGTCTTTGAAGCGTTCGCCTTCTTTTTTTCTCTTTTTACAGAAAAAAATTCTAAGGAGAACTCTCGGTACCGTTCGAGGACGGAAGTGGTCTCATCGCCTCTCTCGAAGACAAAGAAGAGTACGTGCGATCGGCACCGCAAAGGCTCCTTCGACGCTCTCGTCGAAAACGGAATTAATATACCTTTCTTCCATTATCGTTCCACACATAATACGTACACACGCACCTGTCGAGAAAGAGTGAGAGAGAGAGAGAACGATAGAGGAACTCTTTTCCTCGGCCTTTCTGACTTCGGACGGATCGTTGAACTCTCACGACTTTTCGACGGTCAGAAGTTTCAGTAAACGACTCAGTAATTTTTACAAAATTTTGGAAAAATCGATGGCTAACAAAGCAGAATAAGTAGTAATATATCTCCGGTGCCTGCGAAGAGTATAATTCCCAATAAATTGAAGAACTTTCGGATAAGAATCGTCGAAAAAAATTGTTTCTCTGTATGATGCGAAGAGTATAACTCCCAAAAAAATAACTCTTCGTAAAAAACAGTATTACTGTCTGTATGCGCGCGAAGAGTATAACTCCCAAAACACTGTCTGCGAAAAATATAACTAATAAGAGTCGCCGAAAAAATTTATTTTCCTCTACATGCACGCGAAGAGTATAACTTCCAAAAAATAACTCTTCGATAAGAGTCGGTGAAAAACAGTATTACTGTCTGTATGCGCGCGAAGAGTTAACTCCCAAAACACTGTCTGCGAAAAATATAACTAATAAGAGTCGCCGAAAAAATTTATTTTCCTCTACATGCACGCGAAGAGTATAACTTCCAAAAAAATAACTCTTTGATAAGAGTCGGTGAAAAACAGTATTACTGTCTGTATGCGCGCGAAGAGTATAACTCCCAAAACACTGTCTGCGAAAAATATAACTAATAAGAGTCGCCGAAAAAATTTATTTTCCTCTACATGCACGCGAAGAGTATAACTTCCAAAAAAATAACTCTTCGATAAGAGTCGGTGAAAAACAGTATTACTGTCTGTATGCGCGCGAAGAGTATAACTCCCAAAACACTGCCTGCGAAAAATATAACTAATAAGAGTCGTCGAAAAAATTTATTTTACTCTACATGTCCGCGAAGAGTATAACTCCCAAAAAAAATAACTCTTCGATAAGAGTCGGTGAAAAACAGTATTACTCTGTATGCGCGCGAAGAGTATAACTCCCAAAACACTGTCTGCGAAAAATATAACTAATAAGAGTCGTCGAAAAAAATTATTTTCCTCTACATGCCGGCGAAGAGTATAACTTCCAAAAAAATAACTCTTCGATAAGAGTCGGTGAAAAACAGTATTATTCTCTGTATGCGCGCGAAGAGTATAACTCCCAAAACACTGCCTGCGAAAAATATAACTAATAAGAGTCGCCGAAAAATTTATTTTCCTCTACACGCCCGCGAAGAGTATAACTTTCAAAAAAATAACTCTTCGATAAGAGTCGGTAAAAAACAGTATTACTCTCTGTATGCGCGCGAAGAGTATAACTCCCAAAACACTGTCTGCGAAAAATATAACTAATAAGAGTCGTCGAAAAAATTTATTTTCCTCTACATGCCCGCGAAAAGTATAACTTCCAAAAAAATAACTCTTTGATAAAAGTCGGTGAAAAACAGTATTACTCTCTGTATGCCCGCGAAGAGTATAACTCCCAAAACACTGTCTGCGAAAAATATAACTAATAAGAGTCGTCGAAAAAATTTATTTTCCTCTACATGCCCGCGAAGAGTATAACTTCAAAAAAATAACTCTTCGATGAGAATCGGTGAAAACCAGTATTATTCTCTGTATGCGTGCGAAGAGTATAACTCCCAAAACACTGTCTGCGAAAAATATAACTAATAAGAGTTGTCGAAAAAATTTATTTTCCTCTACATGCACGCGAAAAGTATAACTCCCAAAAAAATAACTCTTCGATAAGAGTCGGTGAAAAACAGTATTACTCTCTGTATGCCCGCGAAGAGTATAACTCCCAAAACACTGCCTGCGAAAAATATAACTAATAAGAGTCGTCGAAAAAATTTATTTTCCTCTACATGCCCGCGAAGAGTATAACTTCCAAAAAATAACTCTTCGATAAGAGTCGGTGAAAAACAGTATTACTCTCTGTATGCGCGCGAAGAGTATAGCTCCCAAAACACTATCTGCGAAAAGTATAACTAATGAGAGTCGTCGAAAAAATTTATTTTCCTCTACATGCCCGCGAAGAGTATAACTTCAAAAAAATAACTCTTCGATGAGAATCGGTGAAAAACAGTATTATTCTCTGTATGCGTGCGAAGAGTATAACTCCCAAAACACTGCCTGCGAAAAATATAACTAATAAGAGTCGTCGAAAAAATTTATTTTCCTCTACATGCCCGCGAAGAGTATAACTTCAAAAAAATAACTCTTCGATGAGAATCGGTGAAAACCAGTATTATTCTCTGTATGCGTGCGAAGAGTATAACTCCCAAAACACTGTCTGCGAAAAATATAACTAATAAGAGTTGTCGAAAAAATTTATTTTCCTCTACATGCACGCGAAAAGTATAACTCCCAAAAAAATAACTCTTCGATAAGAGTCGGTGAAAAACAGTATTACTCTCTGTATGCCCGCGAAGAGTATAACTCCCAAAACACTGCCTGCGAAAAATATAACTAATAAGAGTCGTCGAAAAAATTTATTTTCCTCTACATGCCCGCGAAGAGTATAACTTCCAAAAAATAACTCTTCGATAAGAGTCGGTGAAAAACAGTATTACTCTCTGTATGCGCGCGAAGAGTATAGCTCCCAAAACACTATCTGCGAAAAGTATAACTAATGAGAGTCGTCGAAAAAATTTATTTTCCTCTACATGCCCGCGAAGAGTATAACTTCAAAAAAATAACTCTTCGATGAGAATCGGTGAAAAACAGTATTATTCTCTGTATGCGTGCGAAGAGTATAACTCCCAAAACACTGCCTGCGAAAAATATAACTAATAAGAGTCGTCGAAAAAATTTATTTTCCCCTACATGCCCGCGAAGAGTATAACTCCCAAAAAAATAACTCTTCGATGAGAATCGGTGAAAAACAGTATTATTCTCTGTATGCCCGCGAAGAGTATAACTCCCAAAACACTGCCTGCGAAAAATATAACTAATAAGAGTCGCCGAAAAAATTTATTTTCCTCTACATGCCCGCGAAGAGTATAAATTCCAAAAAAATATCTCTTCGATAAGAGTCGGTGAAAAAAAGTATTATTCTCTGTATGCGTGCGAAGAGTATAACTCCCAAAACACTATCTGCGAAAAGTATAACTAATGAGAGTCGTCGAAAAAATTTATTTTCCTCTACATGCCCGCGAAGAGTATACCTCCTAAGAAATTTGTAGCGAAAAAAAAATATCCCAATGTGTGATTGCGAAAAAAATTAGTTTCATGTGTGTGTTAGCGAAGAGTATAACTGCCAATAGATTTTATCAACGAAAAAAAAAAATTCTTCGATAAGTGTATGCGAAAAAAAATATTTTAATCTGCGTACCCACGAAGAGTATAACTGCTAATAAACGTCAATTATCAAGGCGTTATTATTGTTTTCGCCAAGGATTATTATGAGTTAATGTCTTCGCGGACACCCGTTTCATGGAAGAATGTAGAATGTTCAAATTTTCTGTCAATACAAGCTTCGCTCTAAGGGCCTAAAATTTGAGCAAAGTGACATCTAAACCGAAAACTTTATTACACAAATTTACTGGGCCGTCCTGCAACACTGCCTTCAATTCAAAGCACATCTCAAAGAGATTGTATTGTGTGTATGTGTGTATTGAAGACACCGACTACTGACGACCGGAGGTTGTCCAGCTTCCCTAAGTACCTAAGTTGGCCATGGCAATGTAACCAAATGAAAACACCAAGTCTTCACCAACTGCTTTGGTTTTGCTTTTAAAGCAGTTGGTGAAGACTTGGTGTTTTCATTCGGTTACACCGACTACTGTATCGAAGATACTAAGACTGAAGCAGTCCAAAGGAATCTTCAAAAACTCCGATTCAACAAATCACCCCTTAATTGCAAGGCTCCCTTTGACGACCGAGACTTCAACCTTGGAACGACTCGAAGCCCCAATATCCCTCAACCACTCCTTACCCTTCTTCAATTTCTCCTTCAGCTTCTTCTCGGTCTTCAGCCTCTCCTTCTCCAGGGCGGCGAGCTTCTTCGGGTCCATCATCTTCTCCTTCTGATCCTGCTTGCTCTGCTCGGATATGATGAGCTGCTCGCTGGCAGCCTTGCTGTCCAATTTATTTTTACTCTTGTTCTTCATCTTCTTTCGACACTAATCTCGCGCACTATATCGGAAAGAGGCACTGTCGTTAACGCTAAGGAGGTACTTCTCTACTTTGTCGCCTTGGTGACGTCGTCTTGAACTAGTTCGTATGCTAAAAGGTTGAAGTATAGCGTACAAGGCTGAGCCGACGATTTATTGCGAGTTTATTATCGTAACGTCGAGAAAAATATAATATATATGGCGTTTGTTAAAATTTTCCTTCCATTAACACTTCCCCGCGTAAACAATTACCTACCTGCCCATAACGAGCGATCACATGAAAATTCAGACTTGAAATGTCTCTGGAGTGAAACCCCTGTTTATGACCGCTACGTGTATTTACTTTGTAGTACTTGAGGTTTATGTAATTCGGCAGGAAGTTTACTCAAAGGGGCTTCCTTATTTGCTCTTTATACGTTTCCGGTGAAAACGGTTTTACGGTTGTTTTGGTGCGAGCGTGTGGTTTCCCGCCACTCTTATCGTCAATCGACGTTCCTCATTTAAAAATAATTAATTGCACTTCCTCCCCGAGATCAGTTTTAGAGAATATTCTATTCCGGTAAGGTAAACCGTGCACCAGCGTTCACGTTCCATATAGGCCAAGTTCAGAAATGGAACTTAAATGTTAACACGGTATTAATTAATTTAGCACGTTGTGCTAGACGCTGAATTAGAAGGACCACATGAGTATTGAATTTGACACGTTCCTGAACATGTTTAGCTAAAACATAAGTTCAGTGTCGTTATAAAGTGATGAAATTTAAAATATCACACGCCATTGTATTATCATAGAAACTCTGACCGAATGCCGAGAGGTAGATGCTACCTAGATTCGAAGGGTCCTTCCCAGAAGACACTTCCAGTATGATCAACCCCATACCGTTTAACATATTTTTGAGCTACGACCTACGTGAGGTGAATTTAAAGTTAAATGATCGCACGGTATTAAAATTGAGTAAAAATAACAATTTTAGTTATTCCGGAGCCAAATCGAAGCGATTTTCCAGAGATATTCGCGTTATAAATTTTATAAAACGAAATAAACTTCCACTTTCCCCACAATTTATTCCTTTCTCGCTTTAATTTATTACCTTGGATTACTCGAAACGTCACAAATATTTTTACGGCAGGTGATAACGCGTTATCTCTTATTTACACTCGTAACGAGTCGAAACATCTCGCTGAAATTAAGACGGTGCGAATGAGATTCAATGTAGTTTTGTTTAAAATATTAGGATTCCGTGCCAATGTTTAAACTGGAGGCTATTTTCGACGCTCGGAAACGTGTTAAACATTAACGAATCGTTGACGTTGTCGCGAATAAAACTTCAAAGAGAGAGAGAATTGAATTTACACACGATATTAAGATGGGAAGCGTCGAAATTAGCATTGTTGCGGTTCTATTATCGACGAAAAATATTTGTACCTTTGGACCGGTCCGGCGTTGTAAAGTGCAAGGTTGTGCCTAATAATTTGTAACGAGCATTAGCGATAATGACGGTCCTGCTGGCGCCGCACATAACAATAAATGTTTTATCTGAACTCTCGCAGGTTCTGAAAATTTATTTGATAAGTTCTGAATCCGTTCTGGCCAATGAAAATTCAGTAATTTTCAAAATATAAACTTTTTCGATAAGTAACCGCCAAAATTGATTACCTTCTGAATCGAGTCTAACCAATAAAATTGTGATCAGTTAGATATACCAAAATGTTGTGAATCAAACACTAAAAATGTTTCAGGAATCTTGTAACGTGACAATTTTCATTAATTAGTTCAAAAATCGAAATCTGGGGATTGGTATATGATTTTGAACGACAAGAATGTTATAAAAATAGGAAACGACATGTCTGATTGGTTGAAACCCATTTGGGATTCATGCAATAGGCCTGTTCCTCCGACCAATCGAACGTGCCAGTCTTCATGATCAGTTCGAAAATGGATGAGCCTGATTGGCCGAACCATGGAACCAATCTCGGAATAGCTCTCAATGTATTCTGACGAATGCAACCATTAGACGATTTGAAATCACAAAATTCAAAATTGATTCTGTTCTTTAGACTTTTTCTTATGACATAGACGTAAAGAAACTTTTTTAGGATTTTTTTTAAATTGGTTTATAACTGTTTTTCTTAAAATGTAAAAAATCGGCCAGTTTTTTGGGGAAAAGAACATACGTGTAGATATAAAATGGAACGAGGGGTATTTTATATACATTTTTATAAGTCTATGTCATAGAAGAGGACAGAATCCATTTTGAATTTTGTCTTTTTATTTTTTTCAGGAAGACCACAGTGATTGGTACCAGCAAAAAAAGGAATTTTTACAAGACGCCGTGAATTATTAATAAAGAATTTAAAAAAAAAATGTATTATTCAATAAGTATAGAGCAATAACTAAAAAAACATTTTTGACTAAATAGAATACTAGCTTTTTTAAAAAAATCCCAAAAAAGTGTTTTTTAAAACAGACTGCCCCCTTAAGTTTGACCTGGACTGATCGTGACCGATGGAAATTAGCAAATGTAATATTTTTGAAAAAATTGGAACAAATTTGGAATTTTTGTCAGAACGAGCCTAAATCGATTCTGTGTGGTCAGATCGAAAATCTGAAACGGTCATTGGCTGGAACCTACTTGGGATTATTGTGATAGGTTCGTTCAAATAACAATTCTGAATTAATTGTGACCGGTGGAGAGTTGTAAGGTAAGTATTTATATAGAAATTATAGTGTCTAATTCGCTTGAATCAATTTAATATTTTCGTTGAAATCAGCAAGTTTCGAAAAACCGAAGGAGAAGAGATATCAGAATTTTTTTAATTCACGAGTACTTTTTACGATCAATTTCGATCAAAACGCTTGTTTTTGTCCAAATTTCATTGGTTTTCAGTTTGTATGAGCGAAAATCTAAACAAACACACTCAATTTTTGCATTCGGAAACTCATATTTTCTCAAAAAGAGAAAAATATTATACGCAAAACATCCCGCCCGCGATATGCAGCCTCCGTATAGGCGCCACGTAATCTTTATTTTGAGCGTATCCGCGATAAACGAGAATACGCCCGACGACCTGCGTCAAAGTCGAAAAGTACGTTCCCTCCCAACGAAAACGTACAATTACCGTCGGATCAACAACAAAAATCGTACACCACCGGACACCGAAACTTCGAAAAACCAAAATCGAACTTCCTCCTAACGCAAACTCACACTGAAGCTCCGCACGAACCGACGGACGCGAATCGACTGAGCCGCGAGAAACGGGCGATCCGCGTCGCGATCGCAAGGAACAAGCGCACGCGCAGTAGCAACACAGAAATCGTCTGCCTCTGATTGGCGAAAACCATGGCGCGAACTTAACCATTTCGGATCTACACCAATCAAAATCGACCGTTACTCGTCCCATACTGCGCATGAACCGGTAAATCTCGCATCGCGGATGGGAACGTGGGGGACCCGACCGTGGGCGACAACAGTGGAGGGAGGGACGCCCGAAAAAATAACAAAAGTCATCGTGGGATTGATATATCAAAGGATCATGAGGTGGAAAGAATTTTAATAGCGCAACCGCGGGGGACGTGGGGGAGCACCAGGTCAAGGAGGAGGGAAGAATCCCAAAAAATAAAAATAACGGTGTAAGGTGCAGTTGGTAACGGCGAAATCATGGCGAGCAGAACTGAATAAAGATTCTTAAAAGAGCTCTATTGCTATTATTAAATGGCAACATTGTCAATTTAAAAGTACGACACAGAATGGGATATTGCAGTTCCGAAGAAAGATATACCTTATTTAGCCTTAAATAATATACCCAAAATTCGCAAGAATGAAGGGTGGTCTTTCTGAGATATCCAATTTTGAAATAAAATTACTCTCTCAGTTTATTCGAGTAATTCAAAATTTGAAAATCCATGTGAAATCTCAAAATCATCTTTGGCTCAAAATGGCTTAAACTACAGAAAATTATATTCGATGTGGCATCTCAAATTGGACCATTAGGTACAATTCAGCCTGCTTGGTAACGACTAGAATGTTATCATTTATATGTAGTGGATTTCGTCTGTGTGTTGATAATTTAAAGATGTTTAAAGTTAATTATGACTCATGTGATAACGAATCGTTACTTTTTTCAATAGAGATTCCTTAAATCATTATACGATCTAGCAACGATTTCTTAATCATTCTGGATCCAAAAATGTTGTCCAACCACCACATTGCTCTTACAGTACTAAAAATGTTAGGGCACTGCAAATTAATTATATCTCTCTTTATTGTTCCATTGTTAGACAAAGAATAGAATATACTAATTCCATTGATACCCTCCATATAAAGTGGATATTAATCAGTTTGAGTGTGTTCAAAATAAGTTTTTGAGGCGAGCATATCTATAAAATTATATTGTATCTTTTCATACTCGTAGGTTATAATGAGCCCTTATATACGGTAACCCATGAATTTCCCAAAACTTACAATTCTAAATCGTCCTTAAAAACTCTCATATCAATTCAATTGAAACAGAAGGCGAGCCAATATCAATTTCACTAAAATCTAAAAAAAAAATAAATCGTTTCATAACACCGACTACTATATGCAGCTGTACAGCTAACAAGACATGAAGGTTGCCGTCCTCACTTATTTCCTAGTTTAGTAAAAACTTTTTAGTGCCTCGTAAAAATCTCCTTATAAGATTCGATTCGACTTTATTCACATAAAAAGATGTCCACAAAGACAAAGTGTTCTTTTCAACAGGCAAAGTTTCCAACTAACGTGCCAGTACATGTGACTATAAACATTAATATTATTGCGCTGTTATTAGTAATTGTTATACGGTAATTATACTGTATTAATGGCAATAATCACTATTGTTAATTACTGCACTAACATTATTGCTTATATGTGAGTAGTAATGTGATCGATTTTTCGAATTTGAGGTAGTACTAGCATTTCTAGACGTTTTAAGGACTAGGTCTAGGAACTTTAGTGCTTGGGTCAATTTCCGGTTTTTAGAAATATCAGATTTTAATAGATACTTACTCCACTGTCGAATATATATAATAAAGTTTAATAACATTTTCGGCTACAGCTTCTCTGAAGGGGTAGGTAGCCATTTTTTTGGAAATTTTCTCAAAATTCCCTTCAAATAAGTTTTTCCTAACTCTAAATATTTATTCTACTATTGAAGATGTGTAATTAAGTTTCATAACATTTTTAGCTATTACGTCTCTAAAGGGCGCTTTACTCTAGTGATTTTTTTTTCAAAATTTGCCGCAACAATTGATTTTTTGATTTTTTATTGATTTTACTATATGTACAACCAAGTTTAACATTTCTCCCAAGGGCAATTTACAGTTGTTTGCCCTACTTTTTAAAAGGTAGTTGCGGGAAGCTATAGTTCCATTATCATTACATTGTTATTACAATTTTTTAATTAAGTCTAAAACAAAACATAAATTTAAGAAAATTTCAACAAATTCCGGTTTGCGAATATCTTCCGTTTCCTGCGTAAAAAATGAAGTGATCCAATTAGAAGCGCCAGAACACGAAATTGCATTATTTTCACTCGTACTTGCGTAACGTAATGTTACACACACATGTAAATCTCACAATTGCATACTTTTTTGTATAAATAGGTATGACACGCCGACGACAGTTACATCACTTTCCAGTAAACACCAGCAACTTCCATTCAGGGTCACTCGGTGGCTCTCTATCCAATTTAACGAACGAAAAGCGTAAAATTGTGAGTGGTTTATTTATTTACTTATTTATTTGTACCATTTACGACGGGAAATTAGAAATAAACGGTAAAATGGGTAATGAAAATGGACGCCGCCAGATGTTAATTCATAAGTAATAATTCAGCAAAGATGGAAGTTAGAAAAACATAAAGTTGCCCATTTCCGTTTTTGAATAAACCTATTGTTCTTGACCTTTTACTTAAAAGACGTAATCACGTTAGGTAACAACCTATAACGAGATTAGAGAGTGAGCAAAAGGGACTTTCTCCAAATGCTCTTTTTACAGTCGTTTCCATTTTTTTTTACTGTATTATGTAAATCTGATTGTATAATTTTTCTTCAAAACACTTTCAATTTCTGGTCAAAGAACAGGTTCTGACGCGAACGTACATACATGTAATGTGGGGCATCAGAACCGTGAAGGAGAACGACTTATCTTCAGAAAATGTGTTTTGTATTATTATTCGAGTTTGATAATTAGCAGATGATGAATCAGGCGTACACAGCGAGCACTCAAGAGCTAAAATTAAACGCTCTTACTATTTGCGTCGAAATAGCTGGAACGAGGAAGTTTTACACAACTCCCAAAGAGCGTCTCAATTAAACTGGATAATAAGAAGTGTGAGCTTTTACGGTGGCGTAGCTTTTTTTAAAAACAAACAATCTGACCTAACTCGCCAAAAGCAATTTCCTTTTACGAAGAAGACAGCTAATTACGAAAATCGACAACAGCACTGAAATGTCAAAACACCAAAACGACACGGAACGCGATCATCGAAGTCGAAAAAACCATGGAACGCGTAGATGGCGAGAAGAGTTATTCCAAGCGTCCAATAGATGGCGCGAAGTATGGCCTTATCGTAAAGTCACTAGATGAGGAAAGTACCGCAATTCAATGTCCCAACGTGTTAGAGAGAGAAGTACATTTTCGGACACAATATGGCGGATTACATCTACAATCTGTCTGTTCCATGCCTATTGTTGTGTTTTGTGGGTTGTAGGTTATGTGTCATATTTGTGTAAATTAATTTTTATGTACATTATTTTCTCGTGAATTTTAGTTTTTACTTTTTGGAAATAAAAATGCCAAGTTGTTGTATCCTATCTTGTAAAAATGGAAGCAAAGATAGGTTATTTCGATTGCCTACAGGTAAAGGTTTCATATCTTTTTTTTTTTCAATTAGGTGAGATATATAAATTTTAGGTAAAGACAACATTAATAAAACGAGTCTCTGGATAAATCTTATGGGTAGAAAATATATTAGTTTTATTTTGATTATGAAGATTGTCGAAATGTAGAATTCGAAATGATCAAATTTTTGTTTTCTATTTTGAATTTGGCGCGGCGTGGCGTGGACACAATATGGCCGCCAATTGCGATACTTTCCACATTTAGTGACTTTACCTTATCGTAAAGTCACTAGATGAGGAAAGTACCGCAATTCAATGTCCCAACGTGTTAGAGAGAGAAGTACATTTTCGGACACAATATGGCGGATTACATCTGTAATCTGTCTGTTCCATGCCTATTGTTGTGTTTTGTGGGTTGTAGGTTATGTGTCATATTTGTTTAAATAAATTTTTATGTACATTATTTTCTCGTGAAATTTCGTTTTTACTTTTTGGGAATAAGAAGGCCCAGTTGTTATATCCTATGTTGTAAAAATGGAAGCAAAAATAGGTTATTTCGATTGCCTATAGGTAAAGGTTTCATATCTTTTTTTTCAATTAGGTGAGATATATAAATTTTAGGTAAAGACAACATTAATAAAACATCTTATAGGTAGGAAATATATTCGTTTTATTTTGACTATGAAGATTGTCGAAATGTAGAATTCGAGACGAGCAAATTTTTGTTTTCTATTTTGAATTTGGCGCGGCGTGGCTGGACACAATATGGCCGCCCATTGCGATACTTTCCTCATTTAGTGACTTTACCTTATCGCAAAGTCACTAGATATATAAAGTAGCGCAATTGGTATGGACAATGTGTTAGACAGAGAAAACACTATTTGAAATCAAAATGGCGGAGTGACAGTTGTCAAACGCTTGTCAATTGCCATTTTAAGTTGTCACGGGAGGAAGTTCAAGTTCAATCGTAATAAATAAAACGTTGCCATTACAAGTTTTCGTTTGATTGATATCTTTATTTCTCCTACAAATTTCACAAACTACTCCACATACAGTCGAATGCAAAACATTTTGGTTGTCTGTCAGGTCATGTCATGTCAAACATGTCATTTTTCGAAAGATATGCAACCAAATAGCAACATTTGTTCAACATTTGAATTTACCGCGTAATTTTTGAATCAAACTGGCGGCCGAATTCCGCTACTTTGGATATATAGTGACTTTACCTTATCGCATAGATCTTATTGTATACTCTTTTCAAAACAAATCCCCATGCACGTCATTTTCATGACGTCAGAATCATCCAATACTACCAACTTAATATAGTCACAGGACAACGCAATTTATGTGTTCCGTGTATATTTTAGGTTGACAATATATATGGTTATGTGTATCATAGAGATAAAAGATAGAGGAGGTAACAAATGTGGTTGGAACAAAAAGACCAAAGCACAGACCAAAGTGGCTTCTGCATATGGCCGACTTCCTGTAAGAAATCTTTCTCTCCAATGGCGTAGCATTACATTAGCTAAAATTATAAAATAATAATTTGTATGAAGCCGTTTTATTTTCCATAAAATGTCACAAAATGCTAACATATGAAACAATACAAAGTTGCTCAGTACGAATTAAATAAAGAATTTCATTTTTAATTTTTTTTGATTAATTTAACTCATATTTATACTAATTGTTCATAACAAAATTACCTACATCAGTTTTTAAAACCTTACGCTGTTGTTCATTCTTTGGAAAACGGAAACAAACAAAACATTTCCGATTTTGGGATTAATCAGTTAATAGAAGAAAAATTACCAAAAAAGAAATGTGCTCCAGGTATACCAGAAAGACAAAGAACGAGCAGGAAACCAGGAAGAGCTGATTCAGTTATGTAGTGGGTATATTATATTAAAAATATGTATGTATTTATTATTAATTGTTAAACTTTGGTTCCCAATGGTAGACTGTAGCTCCCCCCATAGATCCGCCACTGCACAATTCAGCAATGACAATCGCAAGCACGAGTTCGAAGAGTGGCTTCTCAATATGGCCGGTTCCGTCTACAAAATTTATTACCCCCTCTCCCTATTTGTTACCTCCTCTCTCTTTTATCTCTATGATGTGTATTCTCAACCTAAAATATACACGGAACACATAAATTGCGATGTCCTGGGATTAAATTAAGTTGGTAGCATTGGATGTTTGGTGACGTCATCAAAATGACGTGCATCGAGATTTGTTTTGAAGAGTATACATGAATTGCGCCTCAAAGGTTTTCGGCTGTGCCAAAATGTGAGGGAATTACTTGGACCGACAACGTTTTTTTAATTTATTTATAAGCTAAAAAATACAACTTTGCAATAAACTTTCACGATTGTTTAAATGATATTTTAGTTCATTTGGCAATTTTAATTGATAGAACAACCCTTCTTCTTTAATTTGGACGATTTAGAATTATCCTTACTTTATTGGTACGTGACTTATTGCAGAATTAAGCGGCCTGGAATAAACAAATTCAACTTTAAAAAAACTATTCCTTGCAAAGCTTTGAGATTTTCATAAATATTCACCAAATATTATGTGGCAGAACTCACTGCTTTCCATTTTTTAAACTTCTAATATAGTTGTGCAATTCCGTCGATAACATGCTAAGAAAATATTTTTATTACCAACCTTAACGTACTTGAATAATTGACACATCTACTCGCAGATAACACAATCTACATTTATCTGATCTTACTATATCAGAAGTCCTCTACACGCTTATTAGATGAAGTAAAATCAAATTAGTAAGTTACTGATTTAATTTCAAAGCAATTTCAATAACGAAGTTACTTTATCAGTTTCAATTGGGTTTAATAACGTTTAAAAATAAATAATGAATAAGCGCATTTGTTGGAGTGCGACTTGCGAGATATCTGACGGGAATTATGTGTTTTTTCTCCTTTTTCGATTGTTTATGTCTGCAAAAGCGAGAAAAATGGAGACAGGGAGGAGACCAGATATCGTACATGCATATCCATAACGTTGAACAGGTGTCGCACATTTTGTAAAAAGTTTCTTTGGGAAATTTTTGTGTTACGTTACCAAACACTAATTCACATATACAAACACTTAATTACTCGATTACAATGTAGTTCCCAGACAGTATACAATTACACGTTAATACGAAGGTTAGTGGTTTTACTCATTTCATTATGAATCATAATATCCATATTTTAAACGATTGCGGTAAAATAGATTTAACGAATGTCACAGGTTTAAATCATGCAATTATAACAAAGGTTTAATTTCTAATTAATAAAATTTTCTAATTAATAATCTAATATTATTTCTGATAAAATCAAAATTTTAGATTTTAGGAATTTTTGGAATATGGGGCCATTTTTGATTTTGATACTAGTAACGATATAGGTTATCTCTGATTATTACAAGCTATGGTTCGTGGTGTTAACATTGTTAATGCACAATAACTTCAAAAGAGGAGATGTACCTAACATGTAACTGTCGAATGGACCAACGTATCTGTCTACTCTACAACCCTCAATGTACAAAAGTTTCCATATAAATTGTATACCAACAGTTTTAGTATAAACGCATGTTGAATTTTAATTTATAAATAACGAATTACAAATCCGTTTATTGTAATGTGTATAAATTTGTTGGAGTGGACGTAATCACAGTTACGAATTTACATTGTTATCTGTTTACATTTTGGATATGGGTCAATTTTTTGGGAGAAATTTCACATTTTCCTTTTTACACCAACCACAACTAACAAACGTTAACTTCTTCAAAGTTTCTACATATTACAACCATGTTTCATGGTGCTGCCTAAATATGGACCAGTACAGATTCTAACAAATTTTAAAAACGTCCCTTTGGATATGGGAACATTCCTGAAACAACTTCAAATGTTGGAGTTTTGATTGTAATGTTCAGGAGGATATAAAGTAGTTCTGCAAAGATTACAAACTTTGTTTCACGCTTCAGGTATTCAATGTTAACACCTGCTACCTGCAAGGGGTAGGTTATCAGGTGAATATTTGAAATATGGAGGTTAATATTTTGAAAAATGCTACATTGGACCTGTCGTCACTAAAACCTGAAACTAGTTAACGGTCACTGAAATTCTCAAAATTTTTTAAAAAAAGGGTAACATGGTTGAAAACGACGAGCATAGGCAACACTCAATAATTACTGGAAATTGAGGTTAAACGACCCTTGCGCCCTTTCCATATTCCGGGATTACCTCCCTGGAAAAGCCTCCATTTTTGTGAGGGAAATTCTACGTTAAAATGCAAAAATGTCATCAAGCACGTAACGTAACTCCTCGAATTTCGATTGGCCTTAAGTGAAGCGATAATCGAAGATATCTCTTGAAGATTAGATAAACCTTCAGACGCTCGCACAAAGGCCCGCATTTGACCTCGTTAGCGAAAAGGGCGCAATTAAATGACGTAACAGAAACCCACCCCCGGCAACAGAACTAATCTCGGTATCGATCACTTCTTGTTTAAATAAATACTTTGGGAGGATTCGCGACTAAGGGAGCAGTTCCGACCCTACCCTTGCCGGGCCCCATTTGCCATTGGGGAAGGGTGGAATCGATAAGGGCGTCTAGCCGTAAGGGCGGACGAGCAGGGGTGGGGGTGGGTGTATGGGGGTGGATCACGGGGGAATCCTACGACCGTACGACCCGAGGTACCGCCCTTAAGGTTTACGATTAGGTATAAATAAGATTTTTACCGGCATTACGAAACTCAACGACTACTCACCCATTTCGACCGGCGGTGGTGTTGCTCCGCTCGCGTCGTCGTCGTCTGCGGCGTGGGGGCACTATCGACTCATCACGCGCGGCAAAACCGATCGGAGCGTCTTTTCAACGTCTTGCGGGATTGTTATCGCTGAGAGCGATTGACAAACAAAATGTCAAAAGATTGACGACATGGGCGAGGACGAGACCGACCGGGTGACGATCGGAGTACCGGCGGCGGCCGCGGCGCGCCGCCACCGTCGCGGGTCCCGATTGGTCGGACGGTCGAGCGCAGTGCCGTAACGAGGAAAATTAAATAATCATTACAATGAGGGAATATAAATGATCGTTGCGGTTCGTCTTATCGTACACTGAATTTTGAGGTTTTTTTGGTTTTACTAGGGGTGCGTTCAATAAACAAAGGTTAAGGTAAAGTGACACTTTACCCCGTAAACTTCAATGACGACATCATTACCTCACAAAGTAAAATGTTTTCTGAAGGTTCGAAGGTTGAAGGCAAATATTTAACAGTTGACAAGTCGCTTCACATATTTTAAACTAATTTATTTCTATAAACAATAATATTAAAGCTAATACAATGTGTTTCAAAATGATTGTCATCTAGTTGGCGTTGGAATTTCTGTGCATGTAATTTTTGATGTGCCGCGCTCTATTGATTTGTACCTATCAAATTCTGACAAGTGATACTTCGAACATCTATTGAGAAACTGACAATCATTACTGCTGGTAATTAACAGCCCTTTTCAGGGCCAAAACAAATACTACAAATACTCAGAATTCGTTTTCTTTTGACAGAGAAAAACCAGAAGTTAAAAGAGGTTAAGTAGGTTATTTTGAGGTTATGTATAGCTAGTAGAAACTCCTATTATCGCAAGGCGGGTTTTTTTATTTTACATGGGCATTCCACAGCCGACTAGATGACAATCATTTTGAAACACGTAGTATTATCTAATAAAATTGTGTGGGTCCCACAAGACGAACCTTTACCCAAGTCAAGGTTTAGACTTTACACATAAAAACCTTCATAACTTTAACTAACATTTAATATCAAACCACGGCAGAACAATACAGCTTTCTGTATCAAAAATACCCATTAAATTTTATCACAATGAATTCCCTGCACCTACAGCGCTCTTTACGTTATCATAACCATCTCTAGTCAAAAGTTGCACTAATTCCCTTTTCACTTTGGTCACGATCGGAGGCCCCTCGTAGATCAGCGAAGTGTACAACTGTACTAACACTGCGCCAGCCTTTATTTTATCATAAGCGTCTTGTCCGGTAGATATACCACCAACACCTAAAACCAATACTTTACTACTGTAAAGACAACAGACTCGTCTTACCAATTATGGGCATCCCATTGGTCAGTTTGTACATGTCGCTGATCATCTTCGTAGAGGCTTCCTTGAGAGGTTCACCGCTTAGACCGCCTGCCTCGACTCGTTCCTTACTTTCGAGGCTATTGGGTCTTTCGATCGTGGTGTTACACACTATCAACCCATCTACCTTGCACTCTTTCGTCTTCACGACGTCAGCTATGTCTTTCCTCTCTTCAAAACTCAAATCAGGAGCTAGTTTTAGTAGTAAAGGTGGTTTCTCTTTCATAGGAAGGTTGTCTCTTGCTTCAACTAAGGACCTTAGGAGCCTTCGCAAGTCTTCTTTGCCTTGGAGGTTTCTCAAACCTGGAGTATTAGGGCTGGGGATTTAATAGTGAAATCTATTGGTTGTTGTAAGTTAATTGCTTACCTACTGACATTGATAACGAGGTAATCAGCAACAGGTCCGAAGGTTTCTATTCCTTTTACGTAATCAGATATGGGATCAGTAGATGTTTTATTTTTCCCCAAGTTTACTCCAAGTATGCATATTTCGTCTTGGGCCAGTTTCAAGTCTTGGATTCTTTTTAATACGGTCACATGGCCATCACTGTTAAAACCGTATCTAAAAAGTAACAAAGACAAGACTTTAACATACATTTAATAATACCGATAGAGATAAATTTCTTCATATTATTAGTTAAAATTATAAGAGATGGGAATTTGAAGAAAACTTGACCTTAAGAGCATATCTGATGAAACCAGATGTCGATTACATCTCCCAAGAAACCAATTAACATACCAGAAATATAGAATGTAAGATGTATGGATGTTATTTCTAACTGGACTCCAAGTAAGAAAGCTTGGAATTCCCATCTCATATAATTTGCAACAGATAATACCTATTGATTACTGCTTTGTCGTTTGTCAGCCTGAACACCCTAGGCTTCTCGTTTCCAGGTTGGGGTTGAGGAGTGACAGAACCCACCTCGACGAACCCGAAGCCGAGATCTGTCAAACCTAGAACAGCCTTGGCGTTCTTATCGAAGCCAGCGGCGATGCCGATCGGATTAGGGAACTCCCTGCCGAAGACTTTGACTTTCTAAAAAGCATTATTCCGTGAGATTGTCTCCAGCAGTTGTCACCTTACCAGAATGTCAGGATCCTTGTAATGGTTTCTAAAGAAGGGTAACCTCTTCTCGCTCACGGACACGGCTAGATTGTGGGCAGTCTCCGGGTCCAGCATGTGAAGTACAGGCATAACGTAGTTTCTGTAGAAGGTCTCCTCGCCTTTGTACAAACTGATGGCTGCGTAGGTGCAGTACCCGCCGACGGTCACATACAGCAAGGATTTTAGCTTCTGCGAATGCAGGTGTAATAGTGTGTTATAGAATTGTCTTTACTTACCTACTTTTCCAAATTTTTGCATTGTTATTAGTTGATCAACAAAGTAGATAAGTGAGGTTATGACTTCAAGTGGGAAATTGTTATTACCGTTTACAGTTTGTGCATGAGTTAAAATAATAATGTGAGGTGATGGAGTAACGTTGTAGTCATTTTTTGGAGTTTGTTTGCATTGAAAAAGACAGTAAGACAGTAAGAGTGAGGTTATCTTGTGCAGTTTTGTGATTTTGAGGTTACAAACGTTTGTCCTACAAAATTTAAAACTACGTCATGAGAAGTAAATGTCAATAATGAAATTGTCAGAAGTAGGCACTTTGAATCTTCATAATCCGTAAAAATAGTAAAAACGCTATATTAATTTATTCATAAACTGTCAGTGATTTCATCGTTACTTAACAACAAGCGAATCATTAGTGAATAAATATTTGGAAATTGCAGTCCCGTGTTTGTTTAACTTTCACACGTGAGTAGGGTTTTCACATGAATTAGATCAAAATTTAAATTGAACTTAATTTTCCAGTTTCATAGTTTTTGTTATGTGTACCCCCCCACACCCTTCGAACCATGTTAGAGGGACTCGTCGCCTGGGTGTTAAATAACTACCTAGGCAAATACGTACATTTGAATACCGATCAACTTAGCATCGCACTTCTATCAGGTGAGGTATCCATTTTACCATTTGACCGACCCTATAAGTCGTCGTTATTCCAGGCAAAGTAGAGCTAGAGAACCTACCCTTGAGAAAAGATGCCTTGAGACACCTCGGCTTGCCCGTCGTCATCAATTCCGGGTTCATAGGCAAGGTACAGCTACAGATCCCCGTAAGGCAGCTGAGATCGGCGCCATGGGTTATAGCTATCGAGCAGCTTTACTTAGTCGCGAGTCCGCTGCCCATAGATGAGGTAAGGGGTTATCTTAACCCGAAGTTCCCGAAGTTGTTTGTGTATATCGCTATATCTTTAGTGGGACCATGAAGCCGAGGAGATGGCTAGGCATGAGTTGAAGCTTAGCGCCCTCGATATGCTCGAAGCTAAGTGGCGGCTCGAGAAAGATGTACAGGACACGTATTACGCTTCTAGCTACTCTTCGTGGTACAGCTATGGTGCCGGGTTGGTTTCCGAGATATTAGAAAACCTACAGGTAATTATTGTCCGGGTTATAGATATGTTTGATATCCGTGATACAGAGCATGGTTTATGAATTATGATAAAAAAATCATTTCTGGTTTTTGAAGCGGAGGATATGCAGCATTACTTTTTTTGGACGTTAGAGCACAATGTACGTCTATTAGTAAATCTATAAGCCACTGGTGTCACTAATACTAGGCTTACTTGACGATATCTAGTTATCATGCTATGACCAAACTTGTATTCATTCCAGTTAAGAATCCAAGACGTCCATATCAGGTATGAAGACTCCATCAGTATACCGATGAAAGCGGTGACGTTCGGCATCTCCATCGAGTCATTGATAGCGCAAAGCTGCGATTCCAGTTGGCTACCGGGTTTCATACAACCTGGTAAAAGCGAGGAATCCTTCAAACTATTGGAGCTCCAAAAGTTCAGCCTCTACTGGATGACTCTCAATAACATAGAGGAGTTTTTGTCGAATTTGAGCGTCGCTAAACTAGCCGTAAGTGTCATCTGGAATGGTGGTGTATGTTTAAAGTTTCATTTTTCTTTTCTTTTTAGGAAGCTTTGGCCCCTGGCCGGAACAAGCGAGTAATAAAAAACTACATCGTGCCGTCTGTGACGGCTCAGGCTCACGTCAAGAGGATCCGTAGCACGCAACCTTTGAGGTCTTCTACACCTAGAATAGTCTGTGATCTTATATTAGAAGAAATTCCAATTACTCTAGTGGACGTAAGTTTAAATTAACGACCAGTCAACTCATGGCTAATTTTAACACTTTAGTGGCAGTACAGTCAAATACTCACCTGTATTGAGGCTTTGGATGATCTGGCAAGGCTGAGGGGGTACAGGAGGTATAAACCAAACGTCTCCATCAAGGAAGATGCCAGAGCATGGTGGTTATACGCCATCAGTTGCTTGTATCCAGGTGAAGAAAAATCTTCAATATTGTTGATCTGAGGATTTAATTTTTATTCTTCAGGGAAACAGCCGTCGATTTGTCGACCGAGACCGACATGGGAGACTTGCTTACAAAAAGCGAGGGAGAACGTTAAGTACGTCGAGATATGCAAGAAGCTATTGATCACGCCGACCTTAGGTTTGACGGTGGAAGAAAAGAAGATTAAAGATGACGTCGAGTGGGGAAGGGAGTACGAGAATTTGAAAGTTTTGAAGGAGGTAATAATGACATGAATCGAGTTTTGAGATAAGTTGTCTCTGTGATGAATAGAGGAAGTTTTGCATAATGTGTTACAACGTGTATTACAATACACTGTGTATTATACGGAGCTTTTCTATTGAAACGTATGGTGGGAAATCAACAAGAGCAAACGAAAAACTAACAGTAGTTATTAGTATGACAGAGAAGGATGTTTTGCAACGTTGCCGGCCGAGCAGGCAGTTCAAGTCAACGCGTATCGCGGTCGCGTATCGCTTTATACTTTCGGATGTGTGCGGAGCGGATGAATGTGATGCTAGCAACATCGCAAAAGTTCTTTCTCTGTTTAGCCAACGAGAAATATATGGCCTTTCTCTCGCTCTTACGTTTATCTCATCCTGCGACTCTGTAGAAACGATCTGTATAACAAAATATCCATTTTTCCCTAGATCGCTATGAGTTCGGTAAAACTCCCCGAGCTCAACTCGAACAATGGAAAATCCAAGGGCAGAAGCATGTTGGTCAGCTGGTTTCCGACGTGGATGGGTTGGTATTCGTCGATCCCGTCTGAGTCTTCACCTTCCGAGACGAGTCAGATCGAAGGGGAGATTCTGCAAGCTTTGGCGGATTCCGCAGAGAACAACACCATTTTCAAGAGGGATGCGGTATTTGGGCAATTCAACTTCTGCCTTAAGAACGCCACGTTGCACTTGTGCACTACAGACAAAAATACCGATGAATGGTACATACAGTGGAGCCTTATGATTGAATAATTATTTAAGTGATTGTTTTACAGTGCTTCCATGCTGGAGTTTGAGTTTAAAAACGTATCACTGGACATCCTCAGTAAACCTCGCTCTAACTCGCACCTCGTAGAACTTTCTATCGAGGCAGTGTTTCTCAAAGACAAAATTACGCTCAATAGTGTATTCCCTGTACTGATAGGACCTCCTGGTTTCGACAGGACGGCTTTGTCTAGAGGAAGAGGCGCGGGTACACGTTTACATTTTTTGAATAGATCCGAGGAGACCGGCGAACATTTATTTTACCTAGCATATGAGAAGAAACCCCAGAACTCAGGCTGTGATTATAGGTAAGAATTTCGAGTTTATTGATTCATCACCTAATTTGAAGAATTTGGATTGTATCGTTTGCTTTTCTTTTCCAGGTTAACTGTGAAATCAAAATGTTTAGATGTGGTTTATCAACCAAACGCTGTAAGGTGGTTAATAGATTTCTTATGTTCGCCCCATCAACATGACGCTACGTATTCTCAGATAGAAGCAATGAAGTCTAGGACAAAGAAGGAATTGATAAAGAACTGGGAACATATATTAGAAGGAAAAGTTGTTAGTATGATTATTTTTCAGGTCCACACATTATTTTGTAATTAAATTTTATGAAAGTAATGTATTGTGCACCATATTATTTATAATTATGTTTCTTACTACCAAATTGTGAGTTGAGATCTTGATTCGTTTGAAAATTATTACAAACATGAGTATTTCACGAAAATAGTTATTGTTACAATGTAACACCATTTCAGTTCTTCATTGTTTTAGGTGACGAGAACCGCTTGGGAGCTGGAGTTAGACATAACGGCCCCACAGATTATTTTCGTAGAACGGTTCACCGATCACAACTCAGCGATGGCTGTGATCGATTTTGGTAGACTGCAATTGAAAAATAACGTCGACAATATCGAACCCCGTCCGAAGCCGGATTTCATAACGAAAGAAAGTGAAGAGGATGGTCAGTAAACATGATTTTTATTTATTTATTTATTTATTTATCCTCCCACATAGCACAAGAAAGTAGTTATAATGTAAGAGTGCCTACTAACTAAAACATAAAAGGAAAACTTACAGAACAGACTCACTAAGATCATACACAGACACATTAAAACAACGTGAGGTATCAGACTGACCAGCTACATATGCAAATTGCTTAAAAATAATTGCCTGAAACAAGCTTTTACTGCTCTTATATTAGTGTTGAAGAAATCTATATCGCAGTTTTCTACTAAAAGATTACATTCATTCAGCATGTTTTGAATTGGTGAGCAACTCGAGATACTTGTGGAAAACAGTCTCAAGTCTCTTATCCTTAAAGCTACCTTAGGTACCCTAAAGTTAATCCTATTGATTAAGCATAACTCACAGTATTTGGTATTGTTTAGGATACAGAATACAAATATAACACATTGTATGCTTCTTCTAATGCTTAAAGTATCAAAATTAAAATCAACTAACATTGATTGATATGAAACCATATATGGATATACATTGTACTTCTTGACATGGAGATATCTTAAAAACCTTTTTTGAACTTTTTCAATAGCGTTGGAATGAGTTTCTGCTTGAGGTGACCATATCACAGCTGCATATTCTAAGTATAGTCATACAAGAGAGTTATACAATTTTATCACAGTATTTATCCCAAAGAACCGACTATTTCTAATGACAAATCCAAGTGCCCTATATGCTCGATTCATAATAGTCTCGTAATGCTTATTGAATCTTAAATCTGTTTGAAGGATAACACACAAGTCCTTACACTCACTATTTCTTGGCAGTATACAGTTGTTGATGGTATATTTAGGGTCAATAAAGTTCTTTTTGCGCGTAAATGTAATGACCTGGCATTTATTTATATTGATTGACATTCCACTAATTCAAAACCAATGAGTTACCTGATCCAAGTCATTCTGTAACTGTTGACAGTCTTCAGAGCTCAGTACTTTTGAAAAAAAATTGAAATCATCTGCAAAAAGTAGACTCTCAGATGATCTGCTGGGCATGAGCATGCTGGGATGCTGCCTGTTAATGAAAATTAAAAATAACGGTACCAAGTACACTTCCCTGTGGCACCCCTGATGTTGCGATGAAGCTGTCTGTTAATTACAGTATTTCCACAGAACCTATTCTGATTTCTTTCGTTGTCTTGTTTCTTGTTATATCTTTGTCTTTTTTTTTAGAAATGTTTTTGACTCCATGCTCCACACCGCAAGGCAGCGACAAAGAAGACTCCACCCTGGAACCCCCGTCTCAAATAGACGACATCCCGGACTATTTGATCAACGAGACGAACCTCCACAATAAACTGTACGACTGCTACTGCCTCGATTTGACCGACATGCAGATTCTAATTGGAAAAGCGAAGGACAACTGGAGGTACGCCCTGAACAAGGGCTCCTCTAACCTACACGTCATAGACAGATTCAGCATTTCCCTACAGATAGAGCGACGGGTAGTCCACACTTCAGACCCATTATATCCCAGCTTGACGCTCAATGCTAACCTTCCCAAGCTCATATTTCATTTGAACGAGACTAAGATAACATCCGCGAGGAATTTGGTTCAGTTGATCACTACCACTGGCTTGCCTTTACCATTCAAGTCCCCACCTGACGCTGATACCGTTACAGACACCGGACAAGATACGAATTCAGAAAGTATCGATACCAGCATCGAAATGTCTAGGATATTGATGATGCAGTTCACGGTCGATCAGCTATCCTTGGAGATACAAAGCAGGGGGAGGAGCATAGCGGAGTTACAAGTAGCGGGTGTGAAAGTCTCGTTTACGAAACGATCAGTCGACGTTACTGTCACGTTAACGGTGCATAGTTTACTCTTAGTAGACGCTCTCCAAACTTTCGGTGCCGACTTCGAGCTACTGGTAGCCAGTCACAAGCACGTCGGGATGGATTCGATGTCTGGTAGTTTAAGGGATAGCGAGCCTACTTCCCCGACGTCGCCAGCGAGTCCCGATCCGATGGCGGCCAGGAACGGTGCTACGTCTCCGGTCGCGCTGAGTCAAGCTCTGAGTACGTTGGCGACTTCGCCGCCTTTGAGCTGTGGAGCAATGAGGAACGGACCGTTCGTCGATACCGAGGCGTTGATCAGCATAGAACTGGTGCTCGTTACGGGGCAGGATCCGATGCACATCGCTAGCATTCAGTTTAACAACTTGGACATCATTGGTGAGTTTGAAACGGGGGAAAACTCGATTTTGCTGTTAGCTGCCGGTCATCATTATCATGTAGCCACTCGCGTACATTGTTGAACGTATGCCTCGCTGATCAGCGCCCAGCTCCTCTATCTTGAGCTTTCAGCATCCAATTGCCTACCTCTGTCCACCTAGTCAGTGGACGTCCATGACTTCTGTTCTTTGTTCTGAGCCTCCATTCTTAGGCTACCAGCCACGTTGGGCTGGTAGATATCTAGTTTTGTTGTTAATCTCTTTACTATGATTTTTATCAATAATTTTCTACTTTGGTAATGTCGCCCTTTTTTACAGTAAGATAACTATTACATTTTTCCATTCTTCTGGTATTTGACTAGCATTTATTGAACAAGTCTTGTAGTGGTCGGAATAGGATTCTCCTCCTGATTTTATTGCCTCTGCTGCTATAGCTGCAGGTATCTTGCATTAAATATCCATTTGGACACTTCGCAGTTATTATGGATGATGAATTTCGCAGTAGTTGTGAATAAAGGCTTGTCTTATCAATGCTATTCCTTTCAGCAAATCAAGAGACGATCGTCGAGTTGATGGGCTTCATCCAAAGGGTCTTCCCGAAAACCCACAAGCCCACCTCGGTGAACGTCTCCTCATTGATCTCGTCCAGCGTTTGCGAATCGACGGAGTCCCTAGTGGAGGAATCGACGGAGACTAACATGGGCACCACCGAAGTAACCTTCGACTTCCACAGGTTGAACGTCCTCCTACTCAGGGGGATTGTGAAGGACGGTACACTCTATGGCAAGAAGATATGCACCGCTACCATGAGCGAGGCTAAGATTCACGCCACGGTCACCTCGAGTTTGGAGGTGGAAGGTTCCCTGGGAGGACTGCAGGTGTTGGATTTGACGCCGGAAGGTCACATGCACCAGAGGATCATAAGCGTCGGCAGGGACCCGTTGATGGAATCGTCGCACCCGCTTTACTTTTCGCCGTATCCCCAGGAAGGCGACATGCCCGCCTTCAGCTTCAAGGTGGTGAGAAACCTGGAGAAGTCCTCGAACGACAAAGACATTGCCGACGTCACCATCAGGATGGCTTCGTTGTGGTACACGCACTCGCCGCTGTTCGTGATGGAACTCCAGTCGTGTGCCACGGAATTCAAACAGTACCTCTCCAACCTGGCGAGATCGATCAAAACCGCCGCGACCGACATGGCGTTGGGTTTGGTACACGCCAGGGCCGAGGCGCTTGCGCAGTCGCTCAGCATGAACAAGAGGCTGCCCAGCTCGATCTATGGCGGCGCCGAGAGCCCTTCGCCCATTAGGAGGAGGAGACGGTCCAGTTCCACCGAGCCTTCCGCGTACGCCTCGGCGAAAGGCACGGAACCTCAGACGCCGTACAGTCCCGCAGACGATGAGGATTTCGTCATAGATTTGAATTTGGACGTGGAGCTCGACAGTCCCGTCTTGGTGTTACCGAGGGCGAGTAATAATCCTGAGGTTTTCGTGGGGCATTTGGGGAAAATCAGCATTACCAACAAGAACGTCGAACAGAATGGCTCACACGACGATTGCATGGAAAGCAAGCTGGAACACTATGACGTAGAAGTGAGAGATATGAATATATATTCGTTAGACACGAGCACTAGAAGGGTCCCCGGTCCTATGATATGCAAGCCTGACATATTGTACAGCTGCAAAACCTTGGCTAAGCCTATTTTGTATGATACAATGATGCAATTAAGTATCGATAGGGAAACCACCAAAATTTTGAGCACCAGGCAGAGTAGCGAGTCCAACTTACTTCTAGACGATGATGACGAAAGAACCGCTAATAACTACTTAAACCATGGAGGATTCATTCAAGTATCCGGAAGCATAGTAACCGCATTGAAAGTTTCTTTAACGAGAGCCCAATACCGGCAGCTACTGGACACCGTGGAATGGTTGACCACGTCGCTTAAACTAAGCGAAATCCAGGCGGTATCCAGGGTACATTCCAGACCGCAACCCGTCCTATCGGACATCAGCGAGGAGGATACTGGCGTTAGTACCTTAAACATGGATCCACACGTCAGAGCGAAAATGTTCTCCGTCGGTCTAGTCATGAAAACCAAAAAGAACCCCTCAAATGCGATGGCCGTGAAAGTGAACTTCGACGTGCCCGCATTTACTGTCGAATTAAAGGGCGACACTCCGAACGGGGAACAAGGACTGGTCGATCTATCCTTCAGAGATTTCATATTCACTTACGAGAAGTGCCATAGGTACGATACGAACATCCAGATATCCCTACGTTCGATACTCATGGAGGACCTCCTGCAGCCTTTAGGTAGCAAGCAACGGGTCATGGTGATGTCCTCTTCGAGCAGTAACGTACATCCTGGCACCGCCTGCGTTTCCAGGTCATGCCCGAACGTCACCAACAACTTGTACTTCACGAGGGCCCAACACGGGTCCCTGCCAGATCACTTGGAGACAGCCAAGGTGTTCGGTATGGAGAAACTTGTTAGCGACGATTACAAGGTAAAGAAAAACGACGAATGTCCCGTTACGCCGCCTCCGAGTCCGCAGGGCGGACGTGCCAGGAATCGACCCGAGCAGAACCTGGTCATAATCAGTATGCTGTTGGTCGATCCGGAAGCGCCGAATTTCCAGCAGGAGCACTACAAGGGTTACACGCAGAACACGTCTGTGGACTTCAATTGCTTGGACTTGGTGGTGAACGCCGAATCGTGGGCGGTCGTCCTCGACTTCTTCAACACCTCCTCCAACTCGAATTCGTCCTATGACTCCACCGACTCGCCTGATAACGTTATTAGTAAAGATAACCAGGTGCAGAGATCGATAACTAACGTGTCGGTTCGTTCGTTGACTATGGTGCTGGTGAAGCGCGATAAGGACATCGCCAAGGCCAATATCTCACATGTGGAGGTCGAGGTGAAGAACACCGGCCTGTTGAAGGAAGTGGACGGGACGTTAGGTTCGATGTCCTTGCAGGATTTGACGCTACATGGTCAGTTGTACAGGGAGAGATTTTTGACGTCGGGGGAGCAGGCTTTGCAGTTTAAATATATAAGGTAATTCTCTTTGAATTAACTTTCGGCTCACTTCAGTTTCTTGTGTTTGGTGTATTTTGTAGGCATGCGCCCGACAGCAACAAGAATTATGACGCACAGCTGAAGCTCGACATGGAGTCCGTGATATATGTTCACACCAAAAGGTTCATCGCCGAGATATCGGCGTTCTTCAACCAGTTCACACAAAGACGCGAGATGGTTATGAAGAGTATTCAAGCGGCCACCAGCAGCCAGAAGGTAGAATAATTGTTTTGATTAATTTTATTCAGTTTGCACAGTTAAGTATACAAGAAAATACGTTTGAGTATATGCAAATGTATATACGGAGCTTTTCTATCGAAACGCATGGTGGGAAATCAACAAGAGCAAACGAGAAACTAACAGTACTTCGTTAGTATGACAGAGATGGATGTTTTGCAACGTTGCCGGCTGAGCAGGCAGTCCAAGTCAACGCGTATCGCGGTCGCGTATCGCTTTACACTATCGGATGTGTGCGGAGCGGATGAATGTGATGTTTCGCGCTAGCAACATCGCAAAAGTTCTTTCTCTGTTTAGCCAACGAGAAATATATGGCCTTTCTCTCGCTCTTACGTTTATCCCATCCTGCGGCTCTGTAGAAACGATCTGTATATCCTAATTATTCCTATTACTCTACTTCTTTATAATTATTCTTTCCGTTTCCATTTTGTAGGTCAAGGAAGACCCGATGCGACTCTCCTTGGTGCTCGAAGCGAAGTCCCCGATCATCGTACTACCAGTAAGTTCGAAGTCTTCCGATCTACTAGTGGTAGACCTGGGGCACCTTCTGGTCACCAACGAGTTCAAGTATTCCGGAGATCCTGCCACCATCAGTCAAGTTGCGGACGATACGGGAAAAAGGTGCTTGTTGGACGTCATGACGATAACGTTACAGAACATGGATTTATGCGCCGGAATAAAAGATACCGAACTGAGCCCCTCGAGAAAGTCGCCATCGAGTCCCGATAGATTCAAGCTCGGTAGTAGCTGGGTGACGAAAAAGGGGCCGTCGCTGTTACCGAAGAAGTTCCACATGAAGGTCCAAGTCGAACAGAACCTGCATAAGAGCGTCGGTCATGCCGTTCCCGATATGAGTATATACGGGCAGCTCTACACTTTGGAGTGCACGCTGGACCTGAACCAGTACAGGTTGATCAGGGGATTGCTTGCGTTTAACTTAGGCGAGGACACGGAGAGGATCAATCCGTCCGTGCCTGCTAATAAGATAATTGATTCAGGGGTGAGTGTGGTAACCGAAATTCGGCAGGCCTGTGTGTGTTTGAACATACATATGGCCTTCTCTTTCACTCATATGGATTCCCCTTGTCTCTCTGTGTGTTACAGAAATATTCTATTTGTCTAGTAGTTGGCTCATCGTTTATTTTGTAAGGCCAAATTAAGACTTGTGATTTGGTGTTGTACCCACTTGTAGTGCGCCTAAATTTATTTATGGTGATATAAAATAGCTTTTAGTACACGAACGTAAGCAGTTTGTCAAACAACTTGTGTCAAGAATGTGTCTTACTGTACACTTCAACCATTTTACCAATAAGTAAGTAACATACCTTTTCTAGAACGAATCCTCGGAGGAATGGAAGCTCTCCTCGTTGAAATTGGACATGCAGAACGTGACTCTGCGGTTGCTCCAGTCGCACGAAGTCCACTCCCCGCTGGCCTCGATCAACTTCATCAAGTCCCACCTTACGATCGAGACCTTCAGCAACCTTTGCCAGGATATCGATCTCGTATCGCAGGAGATCCTCATAATGGACACTAGGTATCACGGGATGGAGCCGACGGCGTGCTGCAACGTTTTCACTAACATCCTGCAACCTATTCGGCATTCCGTAGAGAAGGATCTGGTGCAGGCGGAGATCCACAGCAGGAAGCGCCTGGACTATACGAAAGTCACTATTCTGCTCAACGACATCCGTCTGATGGTTATTTTCGATTGGTGGCAGGCTGTTCAGGAGTACATTTTCCAGCGTATCGAGAATGTCTCCTCCAGCCCCGAACATCGCTTGACTATGCACAAAAGTAATGAAGAGCCTGACGTCTTGTTCGATTTGAAATTGAACATAACCGATTCCGAGATTGTTCTCATCGAGAATTCGTCTCAGTGGGATTCTAACGCTGTCATACTTAAGGTAAGGTGAAATTCAGATCCCTGTTAATTGTTTAATTATTTTAATTCGTTTTTAGAGTACTACTGTGTTGAAGTACCGTCCATTTAACGTAGACAAACCGTTATCTTGCAGTTTGAACAACTGCGAAATGTTCTCTTGTATTCTGGGAATGGAGGATGATACCGCTCTTTCGATCATAGATCCGATCACTTTGAACATCGAGATCAATAAGGATAACGTTCTGGAGGTGAAGTTGTTTTTATCTACATTCAACTGACTAGTACTTTCTAATTGCCGTTGCAGATTCACCTCCAATTCCTGATCGTCCGGTTCTCCTACCACGACATGGTCATGTTCATGCAAATGCTCAACTCTCTACCGAAGCAAGTGTTCTCTCAAATCAAAGAAACGGAAATTCCAGTCTCGAAACGTAAATGAATCCTTTTCACTGATCAAGCTTCCTACCACTATTCAAGTTTCAGATCAGCTCAATAACCTCTTGGCGCTCGGGTTCAGACAAGACGACTGCATAGAGGCGTTGATTAAGTGCGAGAACCGCTTGGACGATGCGGCGATTTGGTTGACGCACAACGCCACGGCGACTCCGTCGAAAACCAAGAATCCCCTTCAGATAAACGCAGTAGAGGTGAAACTTGGAATTTTTATCGAAAACTCTCCTCAGCTGTGCTTTACAGGTCAAAGCCCAACGCGCATCGATTTGCGTCATAGACGACTGCGGCGACTCGGACGTTCCGCTCTTGGAATTTACTTTCTCAGACTTGCGTCTGTTCCAGTTACTGCCCGAAATCAATGGCGAGGACCCAGTGTACCCCCAGGGGTATATAAACGCGGAAGTATGCAGCAATTACTACAACAGGGTGCTGTCCGGATGGGAACCCATATTGGAACCTTGGACGTAAGAATTAATTGGAAAGGAACAGAAATGTCTGGAATTCTATGACTTTTTTCAAAAGATCTATTTGATTGTATTCCAGAATGGCCCACTTGTATCTTTTTCCTCACCCTTCCTCAGAACTAATATAACCTTCCTACATAGTTTTTTAGATAGTTCTACTTGGTTAACCACTTTAAATATTTGAAGATTATTTTTTAAATCTTTATTGGTTATACTTAAACATATTTATTCAATTTCCAGATGTAAAATCACGTGGGAGAAAACAGTTTCGCAGCTTCAACTAAAATCTCGTCTCTACATCAAGGTAGAATCCGATAATGTTTTCAACGCGAACGTTACATCTACCCTAATGGACCTGTACAAGCAAGTCAAGGTGAGCTGGACCGAAGACTATTACAACGCGAAGAGGAACTGTCTGGATAACAAAACGAGCTCGTTAAATAACTACAAGCGCAGATCGCCGTTCATTCCGTTCGCCCTGAAGAACGACACAGGGTCTCCGTTAAAGTTTACCACTCATATTTCCGACGTGGATAACTCGAGTCTGCCGGTGGATTACAGGCCGTTGGAGCATTGGATTAGTGTGAATCCTGGAGAAGTTGTGCCGTTCTCGTTCCGATCCAGAGGTAAGGGAGTGGAATGGCGTCGGTGAAGTTATGACAGTCGTGGCTGCTTTTAGACAAAATCAGGCATCAAGACTCCCACAAGATGATCATGCACCAACTCGGGGTGAAGGTGGAAGGTTGGCAGTGCCTTCAACCGGTCACCATTGATAAAGTCGGGGTGTACTTCAGGGACACCCTCGCCGAAACACAACACAGAGTGAGAATTGAGATTGAGCTCTTATCTCATCACTGTTTTCTAAGTTGGTTTCTCACATTGTCTCTGTTTATTCCAGTCCGCCGATCTGCCCCCGGCGAGGATAGTCTTCGACGTCTCCCTTCAGGGATCGGCGAAGAAGCTGGTGACGATTCGTTCTGCGCTGTTGATCGTCAACGTGCTACCTCAGACGATAGAAGTGAAGCTCGAGAGCAGGTTACCGTACGAGAACTTGACGCACTGGGTGCCGAGCAAGTCCTTCATCGTCGACACGAGGGCCACGTTGGCCGTGCCGATGGCGCACGCGCACTCCCAGATAAGCGTCAGGCCGCACGGCGGTCCCCATCAGTACACGTTCTGCACGCCGAGCCTCACCTGGTATCAGAGCGGTAAAAATTTCGAGCTCGCCACCTGTCACACGCACAAGGGATATAATTATAGGTGAGTTAACCATTCATTGCATGAACGCAATGGTTGAATTTGTGCGCTGATCCATCCATAGAATTTACGAATTCTATATTGGGACTTGACTACTTTTCCGAACAACACCTCTCATTATAACAAACATGTCCTTGCCTCATGATCATCTCAACTTTCCTCCTCTTATTGTAGATTTTGTGCGGAGATCGTCCGTGAGAACGTCCTGATAGAGCTAAGCTCGCGTTACCCTCAACCGGCACATAAAATATTTCTACTACCGACCGTGAAAGTCGAGAACCTACTACCGATCGATATGGAGTATAACTTATCGGGAGAGAGCGGTCGCATCAAAGCTGGTGCCAGTACGGCCGTTACCTGGGTAATCAGTCTTACCCATCTCAGACGGCCGGTTATGATTTATCTCCTTCCGTAGGTCGACCCCGATGAGGTCGTGGAGTTCGAACTCAAAATCGAGAATTTCGAGACCTGCAACTCGGTCGTGATACCTGCGGGTTGCAGCAGCGAGTTCAACACTAGGATTAAACTGGAGGACGGGAGGAACAGGAAACTGTATCTTCTAGCTCACGTGTACTTCAACAGAGGTGCCAAGATTAAGGTAAAGGCTCGAAGGTGTCTGATATTTGTATTCCGCTAGGGGCGGAAATGTAAAGGGAAACGGCCTTATCAGCAGGCTCGCATATCAGAATTCTTAATTCCCATTAAATTAAAGAGTCCATCATTAAATCTTGATATATCAAGTTGTCCAAATTAGTCTCCTAACTAAAAGTAGCTGACTAACTAAAAAAAAACGAAATGAGGCACTCCAAGAATGACCCAGGATAAGGAAGCTATGCTTTGGTTGCTTAATTAATGTGGATATTAGAGCCTGTAGCTTGTTGGTACTCCAAGCAGTTTGCTTTGATACACATTTCTACTTCTATAACATGTACTTATTGTAGATCACCGTTTCGGCATACTATTGGATAATAAACCGAACAGGTCTGCCGTTGGTCTTCAGACAGTCCGGCACGTCGACCGAGAGCGCCGGTCAGTTCGACGAGCACGAGCAAGCAAGGATGTTGGCCCCGTTGCTCTTCAGCTTCTCCGAGCAGGACGCCAGTCCGACCATTAACTCTAGGGTGGGCAAAAAGGTTATCTGGAACGGATCCCCTCAGGTGAGGCCTAGTTCCTTTGTTTGACGACAAATTTAAAGTTCCTTTGTAGTGGTGTTCGAACTTCCACGTCCAGAAGGGCACTCAATACCGCAAATTGCACATCACGATGAGGGACGGTAAACCGGACACCGTCTTCATAGTGGGACTGGAGGTGAGGCCCGGCAGGGGGAAGTACCGTTCGACGAACATCATCACGATATCGCCCCGTTACCAGTTGCACAACAGGAGCTCGTACAAGTTGCTGTTCGCCCAGTTGTGTTGCGTCAAGGCGCAGGACTACGAGGCTCAGACGAAGTGCCTGAAGGCGATGCCCAACTCGCACATGCCCTTCCACTGGTCGAACCTCGAGAAGGAGCAGCTGCTGTGCGTCTCGATACAGGACGTGCCCGACTGCTGCTGGTCGGGAGGGTTGAAGATCGACGCGAACACTTCGATGCACGTCAACGTGAGGTGAGGCAGTTTTCAGTTTGTGACACCAGTGAGACCAATTTGTGAAAATTGGTGATGGACCACGATGCTGTATAACCAGGGAGATTGTCCATAGATGAACTTCATGATTCTCGTTTTTCTCAGAGACGTGAACGGCCGCGTGTACTTCCTGAGGCTCGAGATCGTCCTGCAGGGCGCGACCTTCTTCGTCGTCTTCACCGACGCCGATACGATGCCGCCGCCGATTCGGGTCGATAACTTCTCCGAGGTCTCCATCACCTTCGGCCAGGCCTGCTACATCGATTTCATGCACAGCACGGCGAGGGCGCACTCCAGCGTGCCGTACGCGTGGGACGAGCCGACGAAGCCACGTACCATAAGGATGATCGCGCCCGGCGGAGTCTCGAGCGTGTACGACATCGACAGGCTCGGCGCGGCGAACGGCCTCACCTACGAGAACTTCATCTACATCGCCTTCGTGGGAACGTTTAAGAAGTGAGTGGTTACGTGTACACTCGTTTTCCAATAATGAGCAGTAGATATGGCCTTGTCATTTCCAAGAGATAATCTTGCAGGGCTGTTCAAGCATGGGGCAGACCAGGAGGTGATTCGGGTCCTGGGTTGCATCACAGTCGCATCTTGTGTCTTCGTTGTCCAGGAGTAGTCTCCATCTAGCCATTTTGTGTATTGTTCTGATCAAATTCTTCCTTCCACCTCTCAACACGACCTCTCTAGACTTGAAACGTTTATTTGGTGGTTGGTGGCCATGCAAAGGGTGTCTTTGGTCGTTTTGTTGTCTTTTCTTTTCAGTACCGGCAGTAACCCCACGTCGAATATGTGGTGGAGCAATTCCAATTAGAGAGTAAGGTCTCATTTACGGCTGTGTCAACGCGTTTAGTGAGTGGTTTAGGATGTGAAGGAAAACGAGGACGATTTGCGTTCGTTACGTTTCATTCTGCATTTTCCGCTTTTTCAGTTCTAATGGCGTGAGGGACCCGAAGGACGTGGAAGCTCAAGAGCTCGTCCTCGACGTCGTCAAGAACACCCGTGTCATCCTTAACTACAAGGTGGCTGGCGAACGCTCGCAATTGTGGAGGATGACGTCCGACGGTTACCTGGAGCACGAGGGGAGCAGCCCTCCGTTGCATCCCAACCAAGTGAGGCGACGCGATAACATCCTGGTATTGGACATAGAGAGTACGGCGCCCCAACCGGATAAGTACTCGAGGTTGGTGCTGAGGCGGATCGATCCCAGGAGACAGTCCACTCAGAAGTGGAGGTTCACGGAAGACGGGAGGCTGTGCTGCGATCACAGCAACATGTGCGTGCAGGCCGCCGAGGGACTGTACGGACTGAGAGCAGGTAAAAGCTCGCTGCTTCGTAAACTCAAATTACTTATCCAGAACCCTCTTCCACCAAAGATGTGGGCGTTACAAAGTTTCTAATCTTTCAAAATGGTATATGATATTCACATGAAAGCTTTGAGAGAAACAAGTATCACTTCCCTTAAACAATTTATGTACTTTAAGTTTCTATAAGTCAACGAACGGAAACATGAATTCATTAGTGCTAAACACATAGAAAGAGATACCTGGTTTTACAAAACTATTTTAGTTGTACACAACAGTTTCTAATTTTATTCAGGGCGTAGAGGTCCTTACAACTGGAAGACCAGATTCCTACTTATCCTGTCCCAGTTTCCAGGATCTAAAAAATCTATCTGTGGCAGACATTTCAGCACAACCTGAGGTACACGTTTGAGGTTTAGAGGCGCCTTTTTAGGCTGAACCTAAAAGTTTTCAAATACACAGTTGGACCCTTAACAGGAAGAAAACCGAAAAATAATCAAGTTTTAGTATTCATACACAGATTACTATTGCTTATTCATATAAGCTTCAGTAACAACTTAATTTTTCGATTAGGGAGCGCCGCCGTCCTGGGTTTGCCGCAGCTGATCTGCCACAAGCGCACCGACAAAGGCGTACCGATAGAACAGGCCATCGAGAGGCAACGGTTGAGGCCCGGTTCCGGTTTCTTATCGGTGACGATCCACGTGGACGGTCCGACGAGGGTGATCAGCATTAAGGATCTCAAGGAGAGGCGGGTGTACGCCTCGCCGGACGACCAGGAGTGGGCCAACATATCCACGACGCAGCGGCCCAGGTTGGGCTCCTCGCAGGAGGAGAACAAGGAGAACCGCCAGGAGTTTCAGTTCGTCATGCAGTTAAGCGGCGTCGGTATCAGCTTGGTCAGCAGGAAGGAGCCGGAGGAGTTGTTGTACGCGTACTTTACTCAGATCGTCGGGGAGGTTGTGTTGACCAACAAGAGTAAGCAGTTTTGCATTAGCGTCAAGAGCATCCAGGTCGATAATCAGGTAAGCAATTCACTTAAGTTTGTTTAGAATTTGTTATGTACCTAAGCAGAAGTTTGTTAATGGAATTATTTGGAATGGTCCTGTAAATATCAATATTTCAAACAATATGAGTGCAATGTAATTTAGAATGTGGCATATAATTCTGAGCAAATGGTTTATGTTCTTATCTGTCTTGGGACAATAGACTTTTGTCAAGTGACCAGTTGGGTCTTACTTTCTTTTTGATGCAGCTTATGGACACTTCAGTCCCTGTTGTGATGTATGTTACGCCGCCAAGCTCCAGGAACAACGACGAAGGCTACAATCATTTACCGGCTATAGATTTCAATTCTGAAGTTTTAGAAAAAGTTAACGAAAACGCAGTGATATTCAAGGTAAAGTAGCTTTTATGTATGACGAGCAAGTTCCTGTATTCTATTATTATTTTATGACACTTCCAATGTTTTAGTATGTATATGGAAAGTGTGGTTAAAATTGAAAACGAAGTTTGTACTAACTATTCTTTTAATAAAACTAAAAAGTCTCATAGAACACGTTAAGTGTGTCATGACATTCATGACTAACGCTCTCTCTCTATTCATTTTCCAGCACTTCATCCTAAAGCTGAAGAAGCTAACGGTTGTAATAGAAGAAAACCTACTACTCAAATTATGCGATTTCATAGGACTCCACTCGCAGGAAGAGGAATTGATTAACAGGGACGAGAACGATTACGAGACCCAAAGGTTGCTCACCGAGGTATCCGCTGCTCACGCCAAAAGGTTACCTTTCCTCAGCATGACCTGGTTGCCTCTACATATTTGTTTCATTTTTAGGTATTACTTCGGTATCATCAAGCTAATGCCTGATCAGATCAGGCTGAGCGTGAAAACTGCGAGTAAACTCTCCAAGAACCTACAGAGCATAAAAAGGAAATTGGGTTTGACGTTGATCAAGTTCGAAGATGCTGCAGTCGATCTGCAAGCTTTTGAGAAGGAACATCCATTCGAGACGATCCAGTTTCTGTTTAATTCCATACTGAAGCACTTTAAAGATGTAAGTAATAATCGTCCTAAGTGGATCGTGGATATTAGTTTGGTTAGTTAGTTTGGAAAGATGTGTTGTAGCTCCATGTAAATGTAGGTACGTACGTTTGCGTTTTGAGGTTATGTTCAAAAAGTGTTCCAGAACTGTCTTTATACTTTACTTTGTTTGCAGTATGTAGAAAATAAAAGAGATTGGTTAAGGGCCCGTTTATATCGTTGCAGGAATTAAAGTGGCAGGCTGGCATCATCCTAGGTTCCGTAGACTTCATCGGCAACCCCATCGGTCTGATGAACGACGTGTCGGAGGGCCTCTCCGGTTTCATATACGAAGGTAACGTGGGCGCCCTGGTGAAGAACGTGACGCACGGCATGTCCAACTCGGCGGCGAAGATCACCGAATCCCTATCGGACGGGCTCGGCAGGGTGGCGATGGACGATTACCACGAGGAGATGCGCCAGAAGATCCGCCAGGTGCAGAGCGGCAGGAGCACCGACCACCTCATAGCAGGCATCAAGGGTTTGGGTTTCGGGGTGCTCGGCGGGGCGACGGGGATCTTCAAGCAGGTATACGAGGGCGCCAGCGAGGGCTTCCCGGGCGTATTCTTGGGTTTGGGGAAGGGGCTCGTCGGGGTCGTCACCAAGCCGGTCGTCGGGGTGTTGGATTTCGCCTCGGAGACCGCCAGGGCCGTCAGGGACTCCAGCAAGAGGTAATAGGGATTGTTCAAGCAAAAGTGACGTCCACAGAGTCTATGTACTATCTAGGTACAACTAGGGTTAGAGTACAACTAGAGCACAACTGATAGAATTAGTCCAAGTTAGTCTGATATATTCTTCTTCCCATTTTGATAGGCTAAAACGCCTGTTTAGTCATTCTTTTCACCTCAGTCTGGAAGTCCAGCTTTCTGCCAATCTATTTGCAGGTCTACACTGGGGTCTTCTTGTATTGAGTTTGTTAGCCCTAGCAATTCTGCATTATAGCAAAACCATGTCCTGTTGTTTACCATTCTCTGTATCTTCATTTCTGTTGTTCCTAATAGTCTTTTTGTCATGTATATGCCTGTTCGGGTTTAGGCCGCTTATGTTATTTTTGGACGGATACATGTTTTTCAGATTTGGGTTTTAGCCCCAATAGATATGAATTAGTTTTTCCATAATATTTCTGTAAGAGCTCCAGATATTCTATTGTTCTTGGTGACGTGTTTATATATTGACTGATATACTGTTATAATTAAATGGGGCAAATGAGTCCATTAATAATTAGTTTGTTTTTACGGTATCTGAAAGGAGAAAATTAATTGTATTTTATTTCCAGTAAATTAACTCCAGAAAGGAATCGGCTACCGAGGTGCGTCCATGGACCAAGAGGACTCTTACCAATATACAGCTCTAAGGACAGTCAGGGCCAGCAGTATCTATACATTGTAAACGACAAGTAAGCATAAAGGTCCTTTTTCTTAAATTGTTCTGCACCTCCAATGCGTTGGCGACTGTGGTTGGCGATCTTTCTTTGACTTCATGACATGGGACGCCAGTGCTATTTATTCCTGTCCACTGTTTGATATATCAACCATGAAGTCCTTCCAAATTTAACACAAATGTAGCATTTTTCGACAACTGTTTCATGTCTGATCTAACCTGGTTGACTTTCCCCAGGAAATACGACGAACAGCTGATAGCATATCAAGTCCTGGGCAGCGCGTCCGAAAACCTCCTCTGCATCGTCTCCAACAAGATGATAAGGATAGTGACGAGCTCCAGGACTCCCGATTTGACTCCTGTCATCGAATGTCCATTAAAGTGAGTAAAAGTCGAAATCCGTTTTGACTACGATTACATGCTTCTCATCTTCTTGTTTTTAGTGATCTGGAGACGTGCAGCGTGATCGTGAAGAAGGAGAACGGAGAGAACCGTTACTACATAGAAATAGTGATGCATTACGCCGGAGTGAGCGCCGCTCTGGTCAACCCCGATCCAGTGAAGAAACCCCAAGTGAGATGTCGGACGGCCGAGCTCGCCATGACCGTTTGTCGACAAATAAACTACGCCAAAAGGATATACGATGAATACCTCTACACCATGAGTAACGACAATACTTTGATGTTGGAAGACTGAATTGATTAACTTTTTTTTACACGAATTTGAAATTGTATTCGAAATGAATTTTGCATGACGAGTCCGTTTTGGTTTTTAATAAGGATTAAAATTGTTCTCGTCCACTTTGTTTTGTTTTAGGAATATTCTAGTACACATATAAAGGGAGAAAAATTGGGCCAGGGCTTTTCATTTTCTTTCAGCCCCATTTTCTCTTTGGAATGTTAAATTATTTCGCAGTTTGTTTCTTTGCAATCAATCGGCTCTTATGTGATGATTTTTATTGCGCTTCCTTTCGAGTAGTGTGATAACCTCGGAAATGTACATTCTGTTTTAATGTGCCTTAAGTTTTAAATTGTCCCAACAGAAGTTGTTTTACAGTTTTAGTTCATTTGTAAATATGTCTTGTTTTATTTATTAGTCTGATGTAAATTTAGTTAGCAAATCATTGTAACAACTTATAGTGTACATAAGACTAGTTTTTTACCAAAGATTACTTGATCACCTGAACCAATTAAACTACTACTTAATGAAAAACAAACTTTATTACCTCCTCAGCATTATCCTTGTAACGCGACGTATGTAATACTCATTTGAGTGAACTCTTGCTCTTTGTGTAGGTTTTCTTGGAGTAATCCCTATTAGCAGCTGAACATCCCTCACAACCACATTTTGATGGCACCGGTATCTTCTTTTTCTTCACTGAGCCGTTCTTGCATGTCAACTCCACCGATATCGAGTCGTACTCTGTAGCCTGGCAGCATGTACAGACCGACTCGTGTTTTCCAGAACCTAAGTAATGTATTGTTTTTCGGATTGGTCATGCAAATGGGTTCTTTGTTATGTACTTACGGAGATTAAAGGAAGTCGAGGACTGGCAGGAGCCGAGGCATTCGTAGAAGTCCGGTATCGGGTTTTTGTTGATGCACAGACCATGTCCGGAGATGGTCATGTTTATTATCCCAACGGTGTCTTCCACCGGCATTGGTTCCGGAACGCACTGAGCTGAAATGGTACATATTTCTTTGTTAGAGTTATTATTGAAGAGCTAGGTTTGTTCTAGCAAGAGGGCGCAGAAACCAAGCCACTCAAACGAAACTATGTCAAAAGAGATTGGCACTACTGATAAATAACAAGGTTGGGAAGCAGTCAATTAAAAGCAATCTTGGGTTTCTCACTTTGGGCTTCCGACGTTAGATTGCAAACTTTGCAGCAACCCTTGACGTAGACGTTTTCCTGTGGACACTGCTCGATGTCCGGGCATGTCTCCTCTTTGCTAGCGACGGAGAGTTGGTCGCCGAGTTTCTCGCAGCTGTAGGTCGTGCAGTTATCCTCCGAGGCCCAAGTCTCGTTGGGGTACTTCATCTCCTCGCCCAGCACGCAGGCGACCTGGACACATTCCCCGCAGCAGGTGGTGTTCGATTCCCGGTACTCCCAACCCTAGAACGGGACGAATAACAACATAACTACGTACTCCTTGTTTTGGTTCGCCTTACCTTCGAGCAGTCTTTCTTGCAGTTCTCCACCTCTTCCTGCTTGATCAGGCCTTTCTCCTTCTTGACACAGACGATGGTCTTGCATTTATCGCCGTCGGGAGACGGCCAACTCTCTCCTTCTTTGTAAGTCTTCTCTCCTACTTTACAAGCCGTCTTCACGTGCTTCTCGCAACACTCGCCTTCCACCGGGACTGTCTCTATGACGAAGTCCTCCAGGTCTTCCTCCGGGACGTCGGGGCAGTTCACCACCACCGCCTGGACTTGAATCTGGGAAGAAGAACACGTGGAGATTTGATTGAGATGGAGATTAAATTGATACATTCAAACAGTGGGAAAAAATGAACCCAAAAACGAAAGGAAAAGGGGAAGAAACCTATAAAGTTTACTTACTAAATAAAGAAAGCATAAGGAACCTTTATAACTGTAGACTGAACAGAATTCTTGTACGGTTAGAAATCAAAGGAGATTTAAGAAGGGATCCCAAAGGAGGTATACTGAACTATAAATATAGAGGCAGAAGAAGTATTGGTAGACCAAGAAAAAATGGGTGCCTTAACAGGCAAAGCCTAATACCTGATACGGAGAAGCTAACTTACTGATCCAGTGTCGTTGACGCAGTAGTAATTGACGCAGTAATCCTCCGAGGTCCACTCGTCTCCGATCTGGTGCGTCGCGTCGTTCTCGACGCAGGCGACCTGCCTGCAACTCCCGCAGCACTCCCCTTCGACTTCGACGTACTCGTAACCGACTTTGCAGTCTTTGTCGCAGCTCTTCACCTGCGTCTCCTTCTGGACGCCGGCGGCGGTCTCGACGCACTCCATCGTCGCGCAGGGGTCCTTACCCTTCTGCCATCTCTGACCAGCCTCGTACACCTTCCCGTTGTACTTGCAGGCCTTGCGCTTCACGTCGCCGCAACACTGGTCACGAACCGGTTGCAGTATCAGCTCGTAGTCCGCATAGTCAGAGTGGGCGTGGACCGAGGGGCATTCGGTCTCGGAGCAAGTCGGTTGGTAGTTGCCTGGAAGTTAGTCAAGCGGATCAGGAAGATGAAGGTTTAAACATTTCTGAGGGGAAAGTCTTCAGTGACTTTACTACAGGGCAGAATAGGATGCTTGAAGTTCAGGGGTTTCCAGGTTTTCCAGGTGTAGAGTTAGGGATAACACAGTGGGACCAGTATAAAAATGATTGGAGAAAGTAGAACCACGTTCAATGAAATGAGAAAGGTATATCCTCGTCACGCACGTTGGCGTTGCACCCACGTTCTATAATTCATGAGGTGCCCCAATATTACCCATTAAATTCTACAATTGTCTAGCAAAATATGACCATTATTACACGTCTCACAAGAGTTGAGACGATCTGTGTAATGTAATAGAAAGAGGAACTTCTTACCTATGCTACTCAGGGAGCACCTGCAGTCCCTGCAGGGCCCGTCCTTCCACGTCTCGTTCGCGCCCTTCAGCAGTTCCGTCCTCTCCAGTTTGCTCAGCAACCTAGCGCCTCCTTTCTCCGCTGAGGCGTATTGCGTCTCGAATATGCAGTTGTCCTTCGGAGGCTCGCAGGAGTACAAAGGGCAGCACCTCCCCTCGATCCTGTCGCTCTTCAGGGAGTGGTACAGGGGACAGTCCATGGGCAGCGGGCAGAGTTCCGGGACGCAGACGAGCTCGACGACAGGGCAACAGCCAGAGTCGTCGATCTCCTTCTTGTAGCCTGTGGAAGAAGGAAAGAGAGGAGATTGTAGTACCTGGGGCAACTTCGACGAAGGCTGGAGGAGTTGAATGACGGAAGTGTTTGATGTTTTCGAGATAGTTTTGTTGGGCTTATGCTGCAATTCTAAGCAGATATATAGCGAACGAAGTAACATCTGTTACATCTTTCAATGCTTCTCTGGGGTAATTAAGATGACTGGACTGAGGAAATTATTAATTGGATCGCGAGACGTGACATTACAAACACCGAATCGTCCCATGGAATCCATTTCTACCTGGTTCGAGGGGCTCGGAGGTGGTGAGATCGATCGGATCGCAGTCCTTCGCCGGCTTGCACTCGCAGATGAACGTCTGGCATCCGTTGGGCTTCTTGTCCAGCTTCAGGACCTGTCCCGGGCCGCAGACGAGCTTCTGCGGCGTCTCGCAGGTCGGACCTGCTGTAGGTTCCGGGACTGTAAAAGTTACGAATGAAGGAACAGTTTCGGCGTTCCAGCGTTTACTCCTTACTGCACGCGTATTTGTCGCAGCATTCCTCTCCTGTAGACGGCAGCCTGATGGCGTCGTACCCTTGCTCGCAAATCGTAGACGGTCCCGGGCAGTGCTGCGTGTCGCACTTCACGTTCGTACCGTCGCAGGTACAGGTGGTGCACTTGTCCTTCTTCCAGGTGTCTCCGGGGTGGTGGCCCTCCTCGTCGCAGACCTCGCAGTCTTCAGGTTCGACGCAAGTACCATTGAACAACACCTGAAACCGTACCAGAGTGTTACTACTACTCTTAGTACTCACGCCATCCTTACCTTCCCCTTGGGGCAATAACAACCCTCGGTCGGTATAGTCTTCTTGCCCTTGGGGCGCTTCGATTTATCCTTGATGGTCTCGCACGTGTCCGGATCGCTGGTACCGCAAGGGTCGTAAGATTGGTCCGCGGGGCAGCCCTTCGCCGGGCAATATTCGTTCCTCCAGTTGATGCAGAAGCCGGAGCTGGCGCAGTCCCTGGCGAAGGCCTCGATGGAGCTGCAGGACTGCTCGGGGTGGCCGCCGCAGGTATCCTTCCTGCACCAGTCGAGGAAAAGGAGCGGGTCCAAGACGTTCAGGCACTGGAAGTTGATGTGGGATGAAGTGTAGGTTCCATATATGGTTGGTTTATTCACCTGTCCGAATTTCATCACGTCCACCAGCTGGACGCACGGATCTAAGTCCAACGGAATGGGCTCGCATTCCTCTTGTTTCTCGCTCTGGCACTGCTCCCTGCTCTGGCCTCCAGGCAGGTGCTCGTACAACCAGCTCAAGGAGAAGTCCTCCAGGTCCTTGGGTTTCTTACCGTTGGGCAGTCTGATGTCGTCCTCTTTGTCGCCGTTGCAGTCGCCGCACAGGCCCTCCAGTCTGCCGCCGTACTTGTGCGAAGGCGCTTTGACCGATACCCCGAGGGAAGGGTAGTAAACCGAGACCTTGGGGTTTAAGAGACATGCTTATCTATCGAATTTTAGGCTGAAGTTCGTCTTATCGGACACTGAATTTTGACGGTTTTTGACGAATTTTATATTACCTCGACTTGTACTGCAATAAGAAGGATCTTGAAGTGCTTCGTGACGGTCTCCCTGACCGAAGCCCACTGTGAGATTTCATCGAAGTCCGTGACACGTTCGTTATCTACGATGAGCTTCAGTTTGTTCCTGTATTCGTCAAGCAGGACGTGGATCTTGCGTCCCTCGTACAGAATCGTTATCTTCCCGACGCACATCTTGTCCGGCTTGCTCTTGCAGGGGTGGTTCGTCACCAGGACCTATACCCAATCGAGCTGTAAGGTAACAACAGGACTGTTGCTGGGCTTGCGATTCTCACCTGGAACTTATGCTTCTCCTCATCCTGTTGCAGTATGTCCCTGCTCATGACGTAGACGCAGTTCCCGGCGACCGTGAAGTTGTTCTCGTCGTAGGTGACGTACTGCAGGTGTGGCAGGACGTTGCACTCGCAGTCCCTGCAACTAGACGGCTTTATACAGGTCTCGTCCTTCCTGACGTAGCCCGAGGGGCAGTAGCAACCAGGGAAGCAGACGTTGTTGATCTTCGGGCAGATCGTCGGGTCGTGGATCGACTTGCAGGTCGGCTCGCATTTCCTCTGGTAGCAGTCGTGGTAGACCAACGGGGAATCGCAGCTCGCGGCTGGAAAATGGGAAAATGAAATGAAGTTGGGGAGGAAAAACCAAACGTGTGTAATAAGACGCGAAGAATAGGTTTAACCTGGGCAGCCCTTGGAAGACTAAGCTACGTCTTAAGATCAAATATTCCCATCTGTCTCAAGAAAAAGGTGCGTTCTACCTGTATTAACACACGAAACTCCAATACTAACGAAACAAAGTGCTAACAAAATAAGAGTTGCGCAGTAAAGCATGGAAAGAGTAATGTTGAGCGTGTCATTGAAAGACGAAACTCCAAATGCAGATTTAAGAAAAAGAAGTTGGATGCTATCGCAACAATAGCAAACCTCAAGCGGACTGGGCAGGCCACCTAGCTAGAACGAACTAGAATCTAGCTAGTCTGATTATCTTAAGCGCATTTGAAATACTACGGTACTTGCGCTTCTTAATAATCTATGGTCTGTACTTACGGCAGTCCTGCTGCATCCTCCAGTCGGATATGTCGATGGAGTTGTCGGCAGAGAGACAATCGACGACGAAGGCCTGCATGGATTGGCACCTGCAGTCTTCTTCTGCAGTGTGGTTGTCTACGGAATGCTGCAGACAGGTGCACGTCGTCTCCAGGCAGCGGGAGATGAAGGACTCTATGTCGAGGACTTTGGCACATTGAGACAGCGGTTGTTCCCTGGAAACGAAAAATTCTCACTGAAGAAGCCCTACTGCCTTGTAGTGACGTCTCATTCTAAACGAATCCAATCCGGGAATCTAACTTTCTGTTAGTTTCCTCTTATTACTCACTTCACTTTATTACACATCTCCCAAGCCTTGTTCTGCACGTCGAGCGGGCAGGCCCTCGCCTCGCATATCGCCGGCTGATCGCTCGCCAACGCCCAGCTGTCTCCAAACTCCGCCGACGTCTTCGCCATAGCCCCGTCCGGCCTCCTCTTATCGTCGCCGGGGTCGCCGTCGAAGTACCCGCACATCCCGTCCACCTTACCGGCGAGCTTGTGCACGATACCGAGCTTGACGTCCGCCAGCCCGTTCCAGATGATCCAGAAGCCGTACCTGTTCGAGACGAAGAGCAGCGTACCGCCGAGCCTCGAGAGCGTGAACGCCTGGTCCTGCTGGCCGATGTTCTTCGTCTGCTCGACAGTGTAACGGTAGCCGTCGAAGTCGACGGTCATGTCGGGGCGGATCACGACGAGGTGGTGCTGGTGACGGATCACCAGGTGGCGCGAGCACGTGGGGTCGCAGCTCTTCCTCACTGAAAGAAGATATGTAGAAGATGCGCGCTGATGTTAACTTTTTGTTACTCCACGAAGGTACATTTAAGTTGAATTATGCATTTAATTATACAGTTTTACAATTATTTCAATCTGAGAATGAACTGGAACTCTTCATTTATGTTACTTCATAAGTTTCTTTGCTACAAATGTACTTCCACAGATATTGGAATAATCTCCACTGAACCGACTTGCGACGTGATACACGAACGCACGAGCATGGTCAGTATGCAAGGTAAATATGATAAATAATAACACGTAACTGGACGACGTTGTAAGTATACACTTTCAAACAGTCTGAGGAGTAAATTCAAAACCTAACTTCGCCGTGTGGGTCCTTCGAGCCCACATCACACCGTCTCCCTTTATATAACCTAACTAAAAACTATATTCGTCTTACACGAAACGTCCCACTCGTCCGCCTCCAGATCCCTCGCCAGGACGTGATTGCATATGTCGTACTTGTATTCGACGTTGTCGAAGGTGTTGAAGGTCCTGCCGGTGACGTTGCAGACCGCGTCCGGTTCCGGGGGCGGATAGCAGGAGTACGTCGGGCAGACCTTCGATTTCCTGGAGAGCGTCTCGTCGTCCAGGACCGGGATGTATCCCTTCTGGCAGACGATGGGCGGACACTCGTCCCTCGAGTGGACGTACTTGGGGGGCGGCTTCGTCAGGACGCATTTGTACTCGGGGCAGATCAACTCCTCGTCGGCCGGGGTCAGTTCGGAGACGACCGGCAGAGGTCTCTTCAGGTTGTACTTTCGGTAAGCTGGAAAGAGAGGAGGTAGATAGCAAGCAGAATTGACCATATCCGCAACATTATCGAATTCATCTACATCTACATTGTCAGTCATAATGGGATTATTCAAATAATCAGATTAAACAATTAAAGATTATAGGAAGACGAAATGTCACAGTGCAAATTGCAAACTGCTTTACCAGAATTAGATGGGATATATATACCTCCAACAATGCTATTGCAACGACCTTAATGCTATTCAACACAATAACAGTTGCTCTTTCATGTTTTCAGCAACTCTTAACATGGAGTCAACAAATTCTACCCTGTTGCTTTTAAAACCCCACCACTCCTTCTTTTCCTGTATTTCCCAATACCAATTATGAGATTTTGTAATTAGTCTAATCAGGAATTTAATGGGGGTAAGTACATATGAATGCTTGGTCGAGATCTATAACTGCGTTAATAATTGCTTTGTTATAATAAACTCGGCGAAACTGATCTGCTACGTGAGATAGGAACGCGTGAGCAAGGTCAGTGATAATAGGTAAATATATAATAGCATGTGAAGACATCGGAAGTAGATCAGCATAACACTTAAACTTCAAAACGCCACTTAGAAGTTCTAAGAGCTAAAGTCTAACTATACTCCATCATTTCCGTTCTGGAGTACCTACTTATTACTACCATCTAAAAGTCGATGTCTTCTATAAGTCTTCGTAGAACAGTTGCGTTGGTTACAATTTCGTTCTCACCTCCTTTGTAACTGCTTTTGAATCCGACGTAAGCGTGGGACGACTTCGTCTTCTTTCCAGCGAGCATCGGCGACATGTACGACTGGTACGACTTGACGTTCGCCACCCTTTCCTTCTCCTTCGGTACCTTCTTGTAGCCCGGCTGGCATTGCACCACCGGACATACTTTCCCTGCACGAAAATTACATTTAGTACTCGGTACGCTCAAGTCGTACTATTCGATCGTTTACTTTTCGGTGTGGTCGTCGCGACGGTGGTACTCGTGACGACCTCGGTCGTCGTGGTGGGGCAGTCGCGTTCATCGTCCGGACAATTCTGGATACCGTCGCACCAGGAGGTCTCGTTGATGCAGGTGTTGCTCGTGGGGCACAGTCTGGTGCCGGTCTTGCATGGTTGACAGGCGCAGGCGCAGGTGCTCGTCACGGTACTCCTCAAGCCCTTTGGAGGAAAATTTGAATTAAGTACCCGGTTTTGGTTCGGTGGAGGGTTCACACTTACTTCTTTGCAAGGGTCGCACTTCTTCTTAGTGCAATGCTCCACGCCGCCGATCTTGCAGACGCACTCCGAGCAGTCCTCTTTCTTGAACATCTTACCGACTGAGTAGCTGCAGGGAGAAATTGTGCAGTCAGTTCATGCCTAATAGATTCCTATTGCTAAATGTTTCATTTTGAAGTGGTATTCGATAATGGATATTCCGATATAACAAATACTGTTAAGCTATTGTCACGCCCAAGGGGGTAGTTTCCCTGAAGGTGGCACAGGGTGGATAACCGAAGAGGAATTAGGAAATCTAACATCTGGTGAGGTAGTCATAGAGAGCAATCACGTCTCGATGATAATAAGCAGTGTAAACTTCTTAAATTGGATAGTTCTTTAACGAAACCACGGGTCTCCTTCCTCTCAGGGAGTGGTACTTACGATATGTGTCCCACCATGCAGGGGCATTCCGTCCTGTTCACGCAGTTCTCCCCGTCCCACCAGAGGTCGGCGAGACACCTGCAGGCGTCCATTTCCAATTTCGGCGGTTCTATTCCTGGGCAGTTGTTGCAGTTGTAGCTCGGATGTGGAGTAGTGGGGGTTTCCTCGACTGTCGCTGCGAAGGAAATATAATTTTGGATAACGATAGAAAGTCACTGCGATCTTACACTTACGATAAGGTTTGAAGCAACCTTGAACCTCGACCCTCATCTGGATGTTCTCGTGCCACTTCTTCGGTACGATTTTGATGTAGCGAGCGTTTATCGGCCTGGCGAACGAGTTGACCTGTGGAAAAGCGCCGTTGTAATTGCCGAGGAATAACCTCTCGTCGCCGTCCTCGTCCAGGATTGGATTCCAGTTGGTCTTGTCCGAGGAGTACCGGACGAAGTAGCCTGTCACCCAGCCGTCGTCTCCACCCTTCGTTACCACTCCGGTGATGTTTCTTGGCTCCAGGAAATCGAACTGGAAAAGCGAGGAAAGTTATAGTGCGCGACCTAGGCGGTACTGGATCTGGTACCGTTATCCATTCCGTCGGGGAGTTCGTGATAGGTTGCCACGAGGAGGCGCTGTTCAGTTTTAAGGCGTCCTTGTTGTGCTTAGGCGACAGGTACGAACTGACCGCCACTTGACGGTCGGACATGTCGCCGTTGGCGTAGCCCATCTCGTCGTCGCAGTGTTTCGCTTGTAACATCGTCTGGAGGAGGAAGAGGAGTAGGAGTGACATTAACGATGACATTAACACTAAAAACGATTCACTCACCACGGGCACCTCGGTGGTGGTCGTCACTAACTCCCTGCACCCGATAATCTCCACCCTCAGCGATATCCCGTTATTCCACGTCTGGGGGTTGATACGTACGATTTTCGCCTCTACGGGCGTCTCGAAGATCTGCTTGACCGGAGTGGTCGTGTCGATGGACCCTCTGAAGATCTGACGAGAATATCGTCGTTATGCCTTACGGTTCAAGATCACTGCCGTTACTTACGATCGGGTAGTTCTTCTCGTTGAGTATGTAATGGAAAACGTGACCGTCGGGGCTGTAGAGCACCTTGTAACTCGTCACGTACTCGTCGTACAAGGGACTCCCCCTCACTACGACTCCGTAGACGGGTTCTTGTCTCCCGAGGTCGATCTGGAGGTATTGGTCCTGGTTGGAGTACTTAGGGGCCCAGCTTCCGCCTGGAAGAGTCCAAGAGGTGCAATAAGGAACACGAGTTTTCGTTGTTGGGTTAGTAAATTTTACCTGATTTTTCTGTGACTCTGCTGTTTAGTCTGGCATGGCTGGGAGCGAAACTTGGACTTAGCACGCTGCTGGCCTCGAAGGCTTCGTCTAACAGCGGTTGGTCGCCCTGTATCAGTTCTGTGTATCTATTGGGACAAAAATTAATAAGCATCTCATTGACAAGTTTTGGAAGACATCTCTATCAACTCTTTGAAAAGTGTGTAACCTGCTTTCGTCGCAATATGGCGGAGGAGTCACGCTGGTCGGTATGATGATCGGAGGCAGAGTCGGCCCTGTGACTTCCTCTACTTCTTCAATTTTGGGCTTCTTCGTTTTCTCACAGGTGCCGGGATGGCAAGATATCGTATTGTCGATGCACTGGCACTGCTGGCAATCGTTAGCCTCGAACGTCTCGCCGGGCTGGAAATGAGATATGTGAGGCGAATTCTAATCTGGCATTAGCTGGAACCCAACCATGACATACCTTCAAAGGAGCGTCCAGCTCGTCTGAGTAACACATGCACTCGTCCAGACTGACGCAGGTACGGTCGTCCGCCCAGAAGGTCCCCTTGGGGCAGTTCAGTTTCTTCTCGGCCGACACGCAGCCCTCTTGGCACTTGGACTCGCCCTTGCACAGGCCCTTCTGCCTCACCAGGTTGTAGTAGTACAAGCAGAGCCTGTGGCACTTGATGGCGCAGGGGTTCCACACCATACCCTCGGGACAAGAAGGAACTGAGAAAGTTTATAAGTACATCAAGTGATGAAGGGATAAGTTATCACTTACACTCCGCAGTGGATTCCGGTAGCTCGGACCTGTTGATTTCCTTCTCAGCGCCTGGAAGAAACATAACGGGAGCCGTTTAGTACTTAACCAAAGCTGCATGGTACCCTGTGGTCGGCGAAAAATAGAAACGTTAAGCTTGCTTACAGGATTCCTTTATCGAGACGACTGCTTCGATGAAATCGCACACTTTGGTGTTGGGGTTGAACATCATCACCGGCCCGCAGGTTTTCTCCACCAATTCGACCCCACTCGCCCCTGGGAAGCACTCGTAGAACTTATGGCAATCCGCCGGGTGTTCGGTCGGCGGCGATCCGATCTCGCAAGGCGGCGCCACCGTCGTCAACTCTTTCTCTGGAAGCGACAGGAAGTTAAGCGAATTCGAACGATGGGTAGATCGTGTGGAATTTTGAAGTGAAACTTCTATAGCCACGACAGACCGATGGAAATTTCGACTATTTTAGCACTAGTGCTCCTTACCGCACTGGCATAGTACTCGTATTTCGAAATCCGGACACAGTTTCCCCTTCACGGTTGATTTGCATATCAGACCCTTCTCCAGACTACATTCGATGTCCAAACCGGTCGCTTGGGACACTTCCTTGGCCGAAGCGTAAGTCTCGACCGTCCTGCACTCGATGTCGACCATTTGGGATACGTTACATCTGCTGCTTTCCTTCAAATTGTTCTGAAACAGAGATTAAGTCAATCTACGGATACATGGATCTATCTATGGATTATCTATGGACACGAGTCTACTGAACTCACCAATATCGTTTCCGATGGGACAGGTTCGTACTCCTTCTTCTTGTCCCGCTTGGTGCCAGCGACGGCGTCCTGGTTCAACCAGGTGGTCCATCCAGATTTGCAACCCATTATCTGCTCCAACTGGTGCGTCGTGAAGAATTCTGGGAGCGACGTCGTGCAGGGTTGACCCTTGCAGATCTTCTCGTTCCTGGACCGCAGACGTGTTACGACGGTGAATTTACGATAGTTTGTCTCTTACATTGAGCAGTAGCAGCTGTGGCAGGCGTCCTCCTCCATCAAATCCCCTTCGTAGTAGGTCGTACCGTCCACCTCCATGCAGATCGGCTTGCAGACGTTCCTCGGTACGCAGTCCAGAAGGGAGGAGTTGGTGTAGATGTAACCCGGCGGGCACGGTTTGGGGCTGCAGCCTTCGACGCAGGTATCTTCCGTACAAGTGTTTGAGATCTTCTTGTTTACTAGGATGTTGTCGCAAGTCTCCTCCGGGCAAGTGGAGACGCAGGGGCTGTAGGACGAGCACCTCTGGTCGCACTGCATAGCTGCAAAGAGGAAGGGTTAAAGTTGATGGTACTATCTATCTATTGCAAGGTGAGAAGCTAAGGATAAATGTTGGGGATATATTGACATTCAGAGGTGGTACCTAATTGACCAAGAAGGAAAAGACGATTGCGATTATTACATTTTATAAACACTGTAAAAAGAAGACTGTTAAACTACAGTGGTTATACCGCTACTCAAAATAATTTTACCAGGTGTAGTAGGTGTTTCGCTATGTGGACTCATTGAAGTGGATCTAGGACGTACCTAATTGGCGTTCTAGAGTTTGTGGTATTTCTATTACTTACGGCACAGCTTCTGCGACCTCCACTTGATCGGTACTCCTCTGATATTGCATTCCTGCGCGTACGCAGCCAGGGCTGTGCAAAGGCACTCGCAGTCCCCGCCCTGGTCGCAGGCGCAGCTGTCGAAGACACACTTTTCGAAGTAGTAATCGTAGGAGACCTCGTTGTGGCACGGAGAGAAAACCGAACTCTTCATGATTCCACACTTTTTCATCGCCCAGGATTTCCTGTCAGGTCTATCTGCGCAAGTGTCCTGCGGGGATTATTAATAAGTACGTGTGGTTATAAAAGCGTGAGAGGAGCCTTACAGTTATATCCAAGGCCTCGGGGCAATAAGATTGGAGTTTCCACGAGTCTCCGAAGAGATGAGCCAGAGCTTCGGTCACCCCACCGGAAGGAGTCTGGAAGTCGTCCATGCTGTTGTCGTTGTAGTTCCCACAGAGGCCTTTGGTCTGAAAGACGAACACATCAAACCTAACCTAACCGAACAGTCCTATCTTCTCACCCTGGTCTTCCACCTCGGATCCACTTTGACGTACACCCTGGTGCCTTTGTCCCAATGCACCACCAGCCCGATGTCCGGAGCCTCGACGATCACGAACAGTCCCCTCTCCCTCAAGACCAAATGCTTGAAGGATTTGAACTTCGGCACCGGCTTATCCCTCGACAGGGTCACCTTCTCCGGGTCTTCCCCGTCGACTATCTTAATGGTTACGGATTTCGAGCAGGCAGTCCCGAGGGAGCCGCACGGGACGTTCTGGAATGAGAGGGTAGGTTCGTACCACAGAAATACAAGAAACTCTGGATGAGCGTCAATCAGTTCTGAACAATTTGCACCCCATAGGGAAAATTGACCTACTACTGAGTTTGCGCAGTAAATAGTGTATTAAGCGGGATGTTTGACCGTGTCATCAGGGCAGGACTAAGGGTTTTTGACTTCTTGTTCGTGAATCTGATATGAATATGTTGTTGCTATGGAAATGTTGCGCTCATAAAACGTGGAATTTAGAGATTAATTTGAGTCTTCATTAAAGAAGGAAAATTGTATATGAACTGTTTCCACGGTGTAGCAAGAAAAGGCGTTCTGCGCATGTACAATTAGTAGGTGTTTATTCGCTATGTGGAGTCATTGTGGATGCATCTATAGGCGTTCTACTGACTTGTATGACGACGTCGAAGGAGGCGGAGTCCAAGGTCCCCTTAGCCAACATGTAGTCGCATTGCCCCTGGTAGTCGTAGTGTTTACCGTCGAAGGTTTTGTAGTGGGAGTCCCCCCAGGCGCTGCATTCGGCGGTGCATTGCCTGTCGGTGCACTTCCACTTTCCGTTTTGGCAGACGCTAAAAGAGGACATTGAGTGTGTTTTGCTTGGGTGATTATGTACGTGCGAAATTACCAGGTGTTGCATTCGCTCTGGACTGTAGAGTTCTCCTTGTAACTCCTTCCTCCGTGGTGGCAAGGGCATTCTGTAGGTCTCACGCACCTCTTCGAGGAAGTGTCCAGCACGTAACCTTCCTTGCACTGGCAGCCGGAGTGGCAGACGGAGGCCGAGAAGTAGTCCGGATCGTGCATGTTCTAGGAAAATAGATTTCGGTCGTGTCCTTAGACCTGTAAACTTTGCTTGTACTAACTTTGCAAGTGACAGGCTCGACTGGTTCGCAGGTGGTGAACTCCATGTTCTTGGAAGCGTCGCACAACGCCTGGAGATCCGACGCCCTCGGGAAGCTGTCCAGGTCTCCGGGCGTCGCCTTGGTGCATTGCCAGACCGCGTTCACGCATGTGCTGGAACGAAACGCCCCGATAAGCCTCTGCGTAGTCGCTGTCTCTCGCTCGTTCTGCGCATCTTACCACAACTCCGGCCCGTCTGGCGCCGGCCTGACCTCCTTGTAACCGGGAGGGAAGTCGAGGCCGTCGTGCTGACACTTGCACCGCCCCACCGGTACGCACTCGCCGTTCTCGTCGAGGGACTGCCCCTCGGGGCAGTTGCAGCCCTCGGCGCACTGGACCCTACAGTCCGGGTCGACGGCGATGTCGAAGCAGGTCCTCGCGCAGGAGTTGCCGCACACCTGGTACAGCTGCCCGCCGGGGCAGTGGACGCCGCACTCCCTCACCTCCGCCCTCCAATCGATCTTCACGCCCTTCTGGGCGCACTCGGTCGCGTAGCTCGAGACGGTCGGGCACAGGCACTTGGGGACCTGGAACAGTTAGAAATTGTTAAGGAAGGGATAGAAAGAAGGTCACCTAATCAATTTGGAAACCTTGGCATTTCGACCGATAGATATTGGTTAAGTACGGTTTTCTCGGGCGCCAGTTTTTCGTCGTAGACCCCGTGGGTAGCTTACAGCCAAGAGAATGTCAACTCCAAAGAGGTTGTAAAAACCGTCTCTAGGAGGTCGGTCACCTAATCGATTTGGAAGCGTTTGCTCTTCCACCGACGGAATCTGGTTGAGTACAGTTTGCTCGGGCGCCAGTTTCTCGTCGTGATTCCGCGATAAACGTTATCAGACTTACCTTTGATTCGCATGAGCACATATCGTACAGACAGTCTTGGTAGAACTGCTCCGGGTCGACGAACCAGTGACAGTCTGAAATTAAGATCGGTTTGATCCGGCTACTTTCGGCATTTCTGAGCCTCACCTTTGAACAGATCAGACTTGATCTTCCCGCAATGTAATTCCGCGGTGGACTTCTTATGGACGTTCTTGTCGCAAGGGTGGGACGACAATACCTCGGGAATGTCGTTGCATTTCTCGCTGGTCTTCCATTTGTTGGCGAAGGGGATGACCGCCTGTTCCACGTCCTCTTCGGGGGTGAGGAAATCGTCTTTTTGGTTGTTGTTGAAAGTACCGCAGAGACCCTAAGAACGAACATGATCAGTCTGCAATGTATTGTCACGCCTAGCGCACGAAGTGAATTTTGCCTAAAGTCATTACACATTACCTTTGTTTTCTCTTGGAATCTACTGGGGAGATCGACGTAAACCCTCGTCATGCCGTCCCACCAGACCTCCACTCCGTTCGGTAGTTTCGCTACAAGGGACGTTTCAATTTTCTCATTATGTTCTACAGCTTTGACTTACTGAGTAGGAATATGGAGGAGACGCTCTTGATGCTGATCCCGCCGATCGCGTGAGGGAACTTGCCGACGTCCTTCCCGTTCACCAGCACTTCGTGGTTTTGTTTCAGGGTGATGACCTGGCCGTTCATCTTTATCGTCACCGTCTTGGTGCAGGACGGTAAACCTGACGATAGGCTGGGCGGCAGGTTCATTGCCTAAAGTTAGGTGTGGTTAGGTTATGGTAGATTTGGTTTGGTTTGGTTTGGTTTGGTTGCGCAGATGGTCGTTCCTCTTACCTCCGAGATGGATCCTGCGCAGGCGACGTTCTCGGCTTCTACGCTGATGTTGTTCGTCTTGACCAAGTAGTACGAGCACTGCCCCATGAAGTCGTACTTCTTCCCGTCGAAGGTGACGTAGTGGGGATCGCCTATGGCCGAACACCTGGCGCCGCATTCCACCTATAGTAATATAGGTAGCACAATAATAACTTACTAAAGCTCAAATCTTGCCAACAGGTTTAATGCATGATGACTAAAATTTAGCTTAGCCAAAAGCTTGCCTACGACCCTTTGGAGCGAAGTTAGCTTTTAAAAAAATAGCTACTGCCTTGTTTATAAAAATTAAGAAACATAACAACACCATTTTGAAGTTCAGGACTTGAGGTTTCCTTGTAAAAAATTTTAACAAGTCTCCTTTAAAAATGAGTCCTTGGCAAAGCCTCAAACACTAAGGGTCGTGACGACACAAAACCGGTGAACACCAACCTGCGTGCACACCCAGATCCCGTCGCTGCACGTGCACGTGTTGCAGTCCTTCGGGATGCTCGAACCCGCTGGGAAGTTCTTCCCGCGCAGCCTGCACGGGCACCTCTCCCTCGGGATGCACTTGTCCTCGTGTATGACCGTTCCCTCGGGACAGTAGCAACCCTCGACGCACTCCTCGTCGTCCGCGTCCGGGATCTCGGAGATGGCGCCGCAGGACGGTTGGCCGCTCGATGGACCGCAGGGTTTGTAGAATTTACCGCCGGCGCATTGCATGGCTAAAACACAATGCCTATTTTCCAATAGGTCCTATAGGCCCGTGCCTGGGGGCCCCAGGCTCAGGGGGCCCCGAGGTTGACCTAAGTATCCCTACGAGGGGCTCCCAGATGGTATATGGGCGTAGGGCCCTGTATATGGGCCTAGGGCCCACTTGAACCAAAAATAAGCCCTGACTGTAAAACGGGATAGAAATGGGAACGGTGGGGACCATAGCGTCTACTAAATATATATCTACTGAGCCTTTATGGCGACTATTACTCACGGCACGTGTCTTCGTCCCTCCAGTTGGCGAGCCCTTGTACGCCCTGCAAGGTACAGTCCTTGACGTAAACGGTGAGGGTCTCGCAGGCGCACGAAGACCGATCGTTCTCTTTACAGTTACAGTAGTCCCAACGGCAAGCGTCCATAAGGGATGAAATGTCGATCACCTAAAAATGTCCACAATTAGGTACGGGACGTCGTTGCTTCCGGCCCTTCGACTTACGCTTTGGCAAGCGCCGAATCTGTTGTCCGCCAGGAGTTTCCTGCAGAACAACGTCGCCTTGTTCGCCAAAGTATCGGCGACTCCTGTGTCACGGCAGACGTGGTCTGCGCTGGGGGTGTCATCGCAGGGTTCTGTAAAAGTGATGTTTAGAATTCGAAGTAGTGAATTTGGATGTTATTACTGTCGAGATCGTCGACTTTCCAACTGTTCGCCGCCGAGAGGATGGTGGTGGCTATCTTGCCGCTTTTGGTGGAAATGTCGTTGGAGATGTCACCATCGAAGACGCCGCAGAGGCCTTCCGTCCTGTTCCAGAGGTTCTCTTTAACTTCCACCAGTACCAATTGCTTTAAAGAAACAATCAGCAACAAGCAAGTTTTACCCAAGAGACTCTTACCTTTCCATCCCATCTAACTTTAACCCCTATCGGATCCAAGGACACGACGATGTAATGAGCGGACATTTCCACCCTTATGCCAGGCAAGCGGCCAGGAATCCCCAAGGTCTTTTTGGACGTCGCGAATATAGGTACCCCTATAAACCAACGTCAACGTACCTACTACAACACTATCTTACTGTACCTTCTGGCGACTTCTTCAGGACGTACTCCTTATCCTGCAGGTAGATCCTGACGATCTTGTAGCAGTATATCGGATCGAAGTAGCAGCTGTCATCGTTCTGAGTGATGACGTCGAAAGTGCCGTCCGCCGAGTCCCTCGCCAAGGTGTGAGCGCATTTCGAATCGAAACTGTAAAAGGGAGAAAATTAGGAAAAACCTTGTCCACTCAAAGAGTGGACAAGTACCTGTAGACCTTCCCGTCGAAGGTCTTGTAGTGGGATCCGCCCCAATGGAAACAAGCGCCCGGCTTGGGCAGCTTCTGTTCCACGGTCAACAGCTGGTTGTTGGTGTGGACGAACTCGACCGGGACTAGCACGTTGAAATTGGTGTCGTTCACGACGGGGACGTTCTAATAAGTAAGACGAAGACAAGGAGGTAGTTAATGGTAGAATTAGGCGGTTGACGAGTATGGGATAATGAGTTTACTGTTTCCTCGGGCGCCAGATTTGGAGGGTTTCCTCCGTTTAATACGCGTGAGTAGGTGGTACCCAGGAAAACATTAGGAGGTTCGCAGAGTTCAGAACATGGTTAAACCAGTTGATTTTCGGTAACCCAAACTGTTTTTAACCCAACACAGGTTTATTCGATTGAGACATAAGTAATGGGCCTCTAGATGAGGAGAAGTTAGACAACAATTTTCAACGTGCTGGAAAATTTTAAGTGGCAAACGTGAAATATATTTATTCTAACTGTATGAAAAGTGGAGTTTTGTATCTAATAATCTATTTATTTGCGGGAAAAGTAACTATTTTACTTAAAGTCACTAGATATTAAAAGTACCGCAATTCATTGGACCAATGAGTAAGAGAGAGAACCACCCGTTTGGGAACAAATATGGCGGATTTTCATATAAACAGCTGTTGGAAAAACGTATCGATTAGAATTTAAGGTTATATTTCTCCGTTTCTATTTACGTTCAGTGTGGTGATAGGTAAAATATATAGTATTTGTGATTTGTTTGTGTGATTTGACTATTAAGAACGTCTGAAATGCCTTCGTGTTGCGTGTGTAAATACAATGCTCGTGAGAGTAATGTGGGATTATTCAAATTACCTAGCGGTAAGTTGTAGCACATTGTAGCTAAAATTATTTAATTATTGTTTAATAACATTACATGATATTTGTTTGTTTAGATGTAAACAGAAGAGATATATGGAAAAGGGCTGTTGACAACAGGGAACAGGGAATTACATGAAAATCTTGCAGAAAATGCAAGAATTTGCGAGGTTAGTTCGTTATAAAATAATTAGCAATTTGCAATATTTCACTTTGGTAACTTTTAGACATTTTTCTGAAATGCAGTTCGAGCAGAATAGGGCCGATGGAAAGAAGTTATTGAAGTGGAATGCTGTTCCTGATTTACTGCACAGGACATTGTGTGAATTCAACACAAGTGTAGAAGTGAAACCTTCGACTTCTACACATAATATATGTGAAGTACAATCTGAGGTTCATGAAGAATCTGAGTCTGAGAATCTGTAAATGAGAAATCAGAATCTTCCTTATCCTAGTATTCGTACGCTCCAGCATCGCCTTCAAAGCTTGAAATTTAAACTAGGTATTTTGGAAGATGTTATCAATCTGTTAGAGTTAAAGGTATGTAGCAGTTATAAATTGTGAGTTTGGTTTAGTTTTTATTTTCCTTTCACGTTTTCCTCATCTTCCACATATTACATTTAGTAGAAGGAAAAGTAGGTAGCCTTTCAAGACCAAATTGTTTAATTTAGTTTACTTTTTAGTACTATTTTTTATTTATCCACTTTAGTTTAATAAATGTATGTTTGTTCTTTGATAGGTGAAGCTGAGGAAGATGCTGTTGCTACTCATGTGTTGGTATTTATGCTTGTGGGATTGAGTACAAAATAAAGGACAGGTATGTGATGTTCAAATAATTAACTAATTAATAATGATTCATTACATATACATGACAGTGAGGTGTAGAATTAACATTACTGTATACAATGAATATTAAAAATTAATTAGACAATTAGGGTAAAACTTACATTACTTCTATTTTTATTTTTAGGATTCCTCTCTACTGGAGAACACCGAAACCAAAAAACTGGGGGAAGGAATCCAGTCCAGAAGTATCGAAAACAGCGAAATGGTGTTGGTTGGACCAACACTCGTCTAGATTCTTGTTAATCTCGTCAGATAATACCGTTCGTTTTGTAGGTGTAAGTGAAAACGGCCAGGACAAGAAACCCAATGTGAAGGGACCCCTAACAGGGTATGAAGTGTGCGCAACATGTTAAACTTTAACAGATATAGTCTAAGACTCATCAGTCAGAAATTTGCTTTAGATGAACGTATGTGGTAACCGCAATGTTTATACATGAATACCTAGGGAATAATGCATAGAATAAGGATTGATTTAACCTCCAAAGCGCAGAGGTCGGGGACATTGTTTAAAATGCAAGAATTTGAAGGGAAAAAATGGAAAAACGCGTTTTTTCTCTTTAGATTCCTTTAGAACTTTCTCTGTAGGTTGTCAGCCACATTTAACTTCAATTGTAAAAGAAAAATTGAATTGCAGGTAGCTATTTTATGAACCATATATTATCTGTTATTGTTTTAAGTGGAGTTGAAAATCTAAAAAAATATGAATGTGGTAAACCATCACCGTGAGCAGGGCCGTAACTAGGCATAGGCTGACTAGCCTATACCTAGCCCTTGCCTAGGGGCGCAAGGCGCCGAGCGCCAAACTCGCTAACAAAAAAACTATTAGGGGGCGCCAAAATTCGAGCTGCCTTTAGTAAATTTTTGTCTAGTTACGGCCCTGACCGTGAGCATCGTTGTCTTTATGAATTGGTAAATAAAGTAAGCTGTTTGGCTGTCTTAATCCGTTTTCAGACAGCCAAGTCATAATAAAACTAGAATATAAGGGATTTGGATAATCGGAGTTCAAATAGTTAGAGTTCCATTGAACATCATTTTGTGATTTATAACTTGGGTACTTTTGTATCATTAGTAAAATGTTTAAAATTTTATGTAAAAGGAATTACACATGTTAATTTTGTATTGCATGATTTATTGTATTGTTGAATATTTGTTATAAAAGTCAATAATCAAATTACTTTCATTTGTTGAACATTGTAACATGTTTTTAAATAGTTGGTATTGTATGACTTACATTTGGACAAAACTTTTATATAACTAGGTTAAAGTGCAGAAATATGATAATTAATAAAAACACCATTTCCAACATTCCATGTTTAAATTTGTTATATATTACTTATGATATATTAAATAAATGTTTAAAAACTTATTTTCAACTGATTAATCGATAGCACTGCAATAAACCAAAAAACAGATTTAGCAAAATAGAGTTTTCTGCATGAGACGGCTCTACAAATTAAATCTTCACTGTTCTAGACCATTCCTTCATTTATTTCATTGAATTGTATAAACATTAGATTGTAAAGTGTCTACACTCAACCTAAGAAAGGAGGAGGCGAGTTCGGATTCACCGCGGTCAGGTAGTCAAGGATTCGGACCTACACAGATGCGATTCATATCGATCATTTCCAGAAAAGTAAGGGTACTATCGTCGGTTTTTCGAAAGTTTTATAGGAAAGATATACTTTCGCTCTATCAAACATCCCCCTATGATCCCCAAAAATCAGTTTCCTTGCCTCTTTCCCTTGCCCCTTGTACAATATTTCACTCTACTTATAATTCGAATCACTGCGAGCAGGTAGGATGGGTCGGAACTCGTCTTAAAACCCCGCTGTGTGAAAAGGTAGCGGGTTCGAACTACCACCCGCCCCCTAAGAAATAGTTATCATCTGATTCGTATTCGTCATACATTCAAAATACAACACGTTTTTCATTTGACATCCAGATTTAAATTTGCCGCCTGAATTGGGAACAAATATGGCCGCCAATTGCGGTACTTTTAATATCTAGTGACTTTAATTTTACTTAGTGCGGACTAGTAAGGAGTTGGCACGTTTCGAGCTTCTGAGCGAAATTATGTTACGCGGCACGGAACATCAAAACGACTTAAATAAATCATCCCGTGACATAGATGTTCTGTGGTGATAGCATTTCGCTTGGAACGTAACTTTGAAATTCCATATAGATATGTTCTGTGCTCGGACCGTTACGTCCGTTACTTACGTAAAAGTTGCTGCCGTCAGGCGTTACGGTGTAAGGGACGAAATTGAGATACTCGGGTTCCATCACCTGCGGGCGATACTGACCGGGGCTACAATTGGAAAGAAATTTGTACCAAATTTAAATCTCACAACTACAATTTTGACTCACTTGGAGCTGTGCACGTCGTGCGAGTAGCTCGTCTTGTACGAGCTCTCGCCGTGGGGGATGATCTCCAGGTTCTCGGCTGGAAAGGAAAAGGACCGGTCAGATCTCGCTGAGGAGAGGGAGATTTACCCTTACGGAACACGCAGTTGGGGACCGGCGTCGGTATGTATATCCCGGTGGAGTAGAAGCAGGTGTAGACCGGCTCTGGTTGGAACTCGAACTTGATCGTCGCGGGACAAGAGAGGGTACAGCTGAAGGACTCGGTGTCGCCCGAGCAGTTATAACCGGCGTTCGTCGGTAGCTTCTTGGGGCTGCAGACCTCGGCGCCTGGGTAGGTAGAAGATTGTGTATGGTGAGAAACACGTATTATGGTCAAAATCACTTACTGTACTGGCATTGGGGACCTCTGAACTCCTGCGGGCACTGGCACAGGTTGAACGCCAGGCAGTTGCCGCCGTTCGCGCAGGGAGGGCTGCAAGTAGCTGTAAAGGTGGCTCGTATCGTTACGATATCAAAAGTTCAGAAGGCGATTCGCTCACGTTTACAGTCTGGTACTGATACCCATTTCTGTTGAGTGGGCACCCACTGGCCGTCCTTACAGCTCATCTGCGTGATGTCGGAGCCGTCGGGGAACTCGTGGCCCTGCATGCAGCTTATCGTGCATAACCTAAACAGAAAATAGTACAATATCACCATATATAGGTACAGTAAAACTGTATAAATATATATGGTAGTGGAGCGTGAGTGAGAGAGGTGGCCAGATGTGAATCTATAACTATATGTATGTTATATAAAGCTACGATCTCGCTGATCGTTCGGGTCGTTACGGTCGTTCGCTTTTTCATCGTCCATACCTGACTCAAAAATTTAATACAAATACTTACTCTGAGTTACACAGTCTTTTGGCGTTGAGTGGCATCGGTGGGTAACTGAGGCACGGCTTCTTCTCGAACTGGCACTGCGGCCCGGAGAAGTTTTCCAGGCACTGGCACTGGTTCGGCGCGATGCATATCCCGTTGTTCTGGCAATCCGGGAAGCAGATCGCTGGTAACAAACATGTCGGTTAATCTCAATCCTAAATCCTGGATAAGGGAGATCCACTCACGTACGCAAGCCGGAACCGATGGGAACTCATTGCCTGATATCAACCAATTGCCGTTCTCGCAGACGAAGGAAACGACTGTCTTCCCATTAGGAAACTGATAGTTAGGGATGCAGTCAGCCCTACAGCCCGAATAGGAGGAACATCTCACCCCTGCGTTCAGCACTTTCGGGGGCTCGCTGTGGCAACCTGAAATTTTAATCAAAACACTGATCGTAACGTCAACCTACAGAATACCTCGTGGGATTCTTTAGTTTCAAATTTTCCAAGTTATTGACTGGATTGATTGCCAACTCTATTTTCCATTCTTTGGGCATATTAAATTCTAGTGCAAAGATCTGGAAAAAAGCTGACCACTAGAATACGCTACAATATAGAAATCACTCTATCCCAGAACATGTTAGAATCTAACTTTGACAGGAGAGACAAGATGGAGTACTACTACACAACCTAGAACATTCATTAGCAACGTGCTAGATGGCTAGATACTAGCTAAGTCTAAAGTTAGGAACTAACACTTGAATTTCAGCAGAACAATCTACACTCTAGTTAGTAACTAGCGTATGCTGTAATCCAGTTCTATGGTAGTTCTGACAAGACAGTGTTGAATTATAAACAAGAGTTCAGTTGCGACACTTATTAGAAACTAGAATGTGCTAGGATGTATAATTAACTCTGACTTGGGGTATACAAGAACCATGAGGTAAATGGTAAAGAACCTGCCAGATACTGACTTACACTAAGATATACGTGTTATTCGATAGTATTCCATCAAAAGGATGTCGAACGTACTTAGTAGCGAGTGCATGCCACTGTCTAGAATTAATGTGTGCTTGAAATATGCTGACTGTAACAGGATAGTACTATAATCTATAAAACGCTCATATGCGACGCTTGTTGGAAACGGGCATAATTTGAACTATTGTTAAGTTATTCTAGTACGAAGATATGGAATCTATCTAGTTCTTAGTTAGTAACCAGAATGTGCTCGAAGCAGAATTTACTCGGGCTTGAAAATGCTAGAACCTAACTTTGTAGGGACAGTACTATACAACCTAGAACATTCATCAGATATGGAAATGCTAGGTACTAAGTTCTGGTTAGAAACTTTATTACTATTAATAAAAGAACATAGCCCTAGAACTAGGCTTACTAGCTAATATCCAATATTACTATGTGCGTGGAATATTCTAGCTCTGATTGGACAGTATTTCAATGTAGAGAAATGCTCACTTATTACGAATTAGCATGTTTTGAGATGTGAATATTCGAGGATCTTTTATTGAAACAATCTAGATTTTAGTTGGCAACTAAAATATGCTGGGTTATAGAATTCACTTTCATTTTTTATTTTTTACTTTATTTTAGTATTATTTTTACTTCAATTATTGGGTTATTGGAATTTACAGACATGATCTGAAATCTAACTGGTGACTAGAGTGTGCTGGAATATTAAATTTACTCTGGCCCAGAATATGCTAGAATCTTTGACAAGAGGATCTGGAATCTTGCCGGTAAGCATAATGTGCTGGGATATAGAATTCATCCTAACTTAGAACATGCTAGAAACAACATTGGCAGTACGACGGTACAGTCTGCAACATCAATTGGAAAAATGTCTCAATAACAGTGTTGACTTGTTACTAATTTCTAGTATAAATAGTAAAACCTTTTCAGAAAATTTCCAATTAATTACGAACACATTGGAATCAAATTAAATTTGTCGAATTTAGTATTGCGCAATTACTTTATATCAGCAAGAAGGGAAATAGCGCAGTAAACGTGGGAGGGCGCCTATCGCAAATCATTTTTTTATCTGCACACCGCACCGCAATTAATTCGGGAAGGAAATCGCCTATCAGCGATCGCCGCGCGTATGCAATTAGTAGATTTATGATAACTAATTAAAAATAGACTGGTTAATTACCTCCGGTCACCCTCGTCTTGGTACCGTAGTAATTAGTCTTAGAGGCGTAGGGGCTCTTCTGTTGGTAGGGGTTCACAGACTTGGTTTTCGTGTAGGTCTTGTATTGGCCAGGTATCCTAAGTATAAAATTAAGAAAATGTTATGTGGGATCGATGTCATTGATTTAAAGGTAGTTCTCACCCGGTGGTGTTGGTGCCTGGAACAGTACCTTGGCTGTATTGGGTACCGTATTTCTTTTTCAAGAATTGTGGAATTTGGAGACCACTGAAATTACAAAAAGTGATGATGAAGAATTAATAAGGAAATATAAAAATTAGCAAGTCATTATGGAAAATACATACATAAATTGCAATTTGATACATTTATTCAGTCAGTAGGTAACTATGGTAACTTTATTTTATTGAACGTTTAGATTAGGCACAACTTTTAATGAAATATTAGACCAATTCGATCTTATCTTTCTGTAGAAGTCCTATTAGCCTGAATTTTTTCAGGAATAGAAAATTTCAAAATGACGAGATAAAAACTGAAAATTTCCACGTTGACCACAACTTGACTTACTCTATCTCACGCTGCGATAAAACAACACAGAGCACCACCAAAGCGTACACTTCCACTGAAAGTGCACCCATGGCGAGGAAATACTTGTATCAAACTTTTCCAACCGTTGAAGTTGAACTGGAACCAGATGCAGATTGATCGGAATAATGACCGGGACCTCCCCACCTTCCTTCATCCTGTTGGCGAAGTGCGTCCCTTGTCACGTGTCACGTGTGGGAGGAACTGGGGAAAATGTTTAAAAGAAGGAAACCGTATTCGGCGATAATGCTTGTAGGCCATGGGCGAATCGGGGCCGAAAATAGGACGAATACCAGACGGACGGTTGATAATTCGCAATCTCTTGTCGTTTCGCAGAAAAGTCTGATGATTCGGTGTTTCCTAAAAGATAATTGCGAATTAATTTAATTAATTTATATTGGGCAGACGTTAGGAATGATTCCATCACTATCATCACCATCATCATCACTACACTATTCATGAACGTTAAGTACGTGGGATGGGTCATTAGTTTCAACTGTTCGGTTCTTTGGGCTCTTTTTAGGAAAGCTATAAAACGCTCAGTTAAGCCTTTGTGGCCTTTCCTACTTTTCAGTTTTGGGTCCAATCCCAAGCTCACAGCCTAACTCCAAAAATTAGGTACAAAAACACGGACTGAAAAAATTTATTTCCATTGCAAATGTTCCTTTTACATTTAAATAAGCTTCAAAATTTGGCAAAAATAGTTTGTAACCAACTCATAAGTAAAGTAACTACAGTACCTAGCAGGGTACTAATTATTAATAAAATTAAAAATAAATACTCCTGGACAAAATTAACGCACCATCACATATATTTTGTGTTATTCCAAAATAATGATGATTTTCAGTTGTTTAGCAATCTTACAAGTAGGCTCTGGATATACTTCGACAGTTCAAGTAAATGTTGTCAACATGGGTTTTGATTTAAAAGTGTAATAGCAAAGAAAAGCATTTTCGATGAAAATTGATTTAAAATCTGATCAGAAATTGTTGCTTATTAAGACTAATTGTTTTGAGCCACCAAGGTTTTTTGTTATTGATAGTGTAAGTGCGAGTGTTCTCCAGTTTAATAATGAATCGCAGAACAAATTTGTCAGTGGAAGAAGCAGTAAGAGCATCAACTTTGCTGAATGAGGGATATTCGATGCGTCATGTCGCTGATGTGATAGGAAGAAACCATTCCAGCATAAGTCGCATGGTTAGACGATTTAACGAGACAGGTTCTCATTTACGAAAGCGGGGACAAGGGCGAAACGGTGTACCAATCCAATAGATAAACGTTTTCTTAGACAAACCGGTCTAAGAAACAGGACAACGACTAGTACCATCCTACAAAATAAACTCGTAGCTGCTCGCAATCTTCTTGTATCTTCCCGAACGATTTGAAGGCGCTTAAATGAAGCTGGATGAGACAGCAGAAAACCGGCCAAGAAACTACTGCTCACCAGAGAACACCAAATTCAAAGGTTTCGTTTTGCGAGACAACGTCAAGATTGAATTCGTAATGATTGGAAGGGGGTCTTATTCTCAGATGAAACGAGAATCAGTCTTAAATCTTCTGATGGACGTGAGCGTGTCTAGAGAAGGCCAGGAGAGAGATTTGCAAGTTGCAATATCTCTCCAAGAGTTCCGTTTGGTGGTGGCTCTAATATTTTGGGGAGGCAGCTGTTTCGATGGCCGCACAGAATTGGTCCCCATACGTGGTAGGTCAATGAATGCGGATTATTATCTGGAACATATTGTTGTTGACCATGTAATGCCATTTGCTCCTATTGTGGGACCGAATTTCTTGTTTATGCAGGACAATGCTCGTCCTCGTGTGGCTGGGCAGGTTATTCGCTACTTAAATGCTATAGCTATTCCGTTCATGGAATCGCCAGCCAAGAGTCCCTACATGAACCGAATAGAGCATCTATGGGACGATATTAAAAAAAGGATTCGACGTCGTACACCTCCACCTGTCAACCGCAATCAACTGGTAGATGCAGCAATGCAGGAATGGGGAAATATTCCTCAAGAAGTCGTTCAAAATTTGATCTCCAGTATAACAAGACGCATGGAAGCAGTAATTAGGAGTAGAGGAGGACATATACGATATTAGAACAGCTCTAAGTCTGAAAATTCTATTGTTTTCGTTTGTTTTTTGTTTGCAAGTTTGCATTGTTTCCAAGTAAAAAATTTCTTTACTAAAAAGTTATTAGAGATAACGCCCTGATTTGCTAATTTCATTTACTAGCTACTAGACAGTACCTAACTATAAGCTTTTATAAAAATGTTATTGCTATATTAATTTCAGTATTGTAATTTACAAGTTTAATTGTGTGGTGAGTTAATTTTGTCCAGGAGTTTATATCACATTTCTCAGTAATGCATACGAACGAACGAATCAATCGTCTCAACGTTCGTTGGTATCACCAAAAGTGGAATAGTTAATAACTGCCGAATGCTTCTTTTGCTACCATTTTAAGTAAAGTTACACCAAATGCGCCTTCCCTATTATGAAATAACTGAGTTCTTTAGTTCCTTTTCTTGTATTAATTGTAGTTAGTTGTATTTTGGTTAAATAAAAATAAATGCATTATCTTCGAGCGAAAGGCACTAAGAAGAATATATGAAACTGTACTAAAGCCCAAACATAACGAAGTTTAGGGCTGGATACGTTCAGAGGGCTCCCAGTGACAGGCTTATTAAGACAGTGTGGGAACACAACCCTTAGGAACCAGACCGAGGCTCAGATGGAGAGACAACATAGTCGAGGACCTGAAAACTATGGGAATTGACTACTGGAGGGAAGCCATGATGGACAAAGGTGGATGGAGGCAGGTCGTCTCTGCAGCCAAAACCCACGAAGGGTTGTAAAGGTACTAAGAAGAGTTAAGAGCGGAAAGAAACGACACGTTGAGCTCGGCGTCATCGCCTTTCAAATCTCCCTCCACCCTCCGGCACGGAATCTTAAATTCTGTCCGATCACGGAACGTGAAAGAAAATCCGTAGCGAATCGCATCGATCCGACGACGGCGGCGGAGACGCGCCTGCGTGACCCGCTCCGGTTTTTCTTGTTTCCATCCTCTTCCATCTTGGCGGCGACAGTGGCGATCGACGAGGTTGGTGCTGTTTTCCCTTTAATTCTCCGTAATTTCCGCGAAACGTTCGTTGTCGTTGAATTTTAAGCGTCCGAAAAGTGGAAAACACGCGCGAGTCCGCCCCGAGAGGATCCCCGTTCTGCGTCGAGACATGACCGATAAGAAAGGTGAGTCGAAAACAAAAATGGTGGACGGTTCGGAATCAGGAAGTGTCTTTTGTGTGTATCGAGCAGCGTACGCTCAGGCGGGAATAGTTGATATGTAATGATGGTCGGGGCCGTCGAGAAATTAATTCGACCCGAATGAGGGCCAGAAAGTAACGTGGAGTCCGAAGAGCGGAGACCTACGTTTAAATTGCATAATGTAATGTATGCAGGATGTTTCGAATCAATACTAACAGTTCAGGTTAGGTTATCTCTGTCTGTACCAGGTAACCTACATATACACTCTAGCTCGTTCTCTCTCCCATACATACATCTTTTTTTTTGTGTTTGATATATCCACAGCCTTGCCCTACTTTAAAGCATTACGAGTAGGGACACCTACCTCTTAAAATCATAATGTTCTATTTAAGGAAGGGAATAAGTTTGCTCAACGAGAATTATGTTACTTGCAGCACCCGGTTTAAAATCGACAGAGGAGGCGGTGCAGTGCGACCACCCTGGATGTGGACCTCGAAAAAAACAGTACCTATTTATTTTCATGTGTTTAATATACAGTGGCTGATGCTTGTTGGTTATACCCGCTCAACGATTTACCTTCACTAGATTTTTTTGGTTGGGAATTGCTTTGCAACTCTGCATCTGAAAACAGATGTCATTGTTGTTTGTCGTTTTGTTTCGGACCCCCTCCTCCCTAACAAAATCATAACCAGATGTCTTTGATTTCGTTTCATTTTTAGTTTCGCAATATACATACCTGCCTACACCTGAATCTCTATATTTAGGCACGGAACGGAGGACGCAAGAAACGATCATTTTCTCTCCGTTGCGCTTTTCATTAAACTCGGAAGATCAAGAGGAGGGGTGACGGGAGATATGTAGAGTTGTAGCAATTACTGTAGCTGAAGATGTAAAAAATATTCTCAGTGGTCCAACATTTAGACATTTTGTGGTCTATTCACTGCATGAATTTCAAAAAATATGTAACAATATGTATGTATCCGGTCATTATCGTGATCACGACCATCTTCATGCCGAAACGATATCTGTTCAGTCGCTATGTTGGTACATAGTTTTTTGAAATGTTTCTTTTCTTTTCGTTTTTATTTTGATTTCCGGGCAATCCTGCCATATAGGTACGCCGGGGAAGGCATTCGGTTGACGAATGTCATGTTACGTTTGTGAAAATCATCCTAAGAATTGATACTAGAATGAAGTGTTCTCATATTCTTTTATATGTAATTACTAAAGGCCCATTCAGATTGCATAACTATGAACAATAAATGCATACCGAACAAACCGAAAGTATCATGGTAACTTGTGATGTCATCAAACAAAACATTTTGAACAAGACCAGTATTACTATTAGTATGCTCAGTAAACGAGGTGTGGTACCATACTTAACGGTTACACAACTTATCGCTACTTATACACCACTTCTTACGCTTCGTACAGTAGTAGTAGTGACACGATCATCATTCTGACTCACTAGTTCATCTTTCTGATGCTGTCTCGGAGTAGCGCTACTAGTCGTGAAAGGGCCCCTAACTGAACATGTCCATAAACTGTTTTAAATAGCTCCAATGTGCATCAAAAGTCTATGAAATGTAGGGAATATGCACACCGTCTATGAACTGCGTCTAATCTGCTAAATTATTGTTAAATACACTTTTGTGAACAAACTTAAGTGGCGATTTATCCGAAGTCCATATCTAAAATGTTCCTTCTTTTCCATTGATGTACTAATATTATGACATATTCAATAAGTTTTCGGTAAATTTCCAGTTCTGCCACTTCTCCTATTTTTCGCAATTTTTCTCGAATTAGAGCAGAAAATCACTATTTAGAGGTGTTTCTACCAGAAGTAATCAACGCATCTAAGGGATAGTGGATTAAAAAAAGGGTGTTGGGTGGGGTAATGGGCCGCCCTGTATGTTCGTAGAACGCTACGAGTCGAAGTGTGAATTGTGACTGACAAAAGTGACAAAGTGGATGCGACGTTGCCAAGCGTCGCTCCAAGTATGATTAGCCGAGAATCGGGCTCAGTAGGTGGGGGCGGGGGTGTATTTTGAAAATGAATGACGTAACGGAGGATGAAGAACGAACGGAGAAGTGACCGAGAAAGGGAAATTACAGGAGTAAGCCCAGAAGGAGAAATGCATTCAAGAGAGCAAGGAAAATCCTTGTACTTACGAAATCTAGTAGGCGGGTGGAAATAGTTCCCCAGGTAGCTTCCAGAACTGATCCAGGCATAGAGTGTCACTGGGGTATTGCGCGGAAGATGGTGACAAAGCGCCATGGCGGCATAGGAAACCTAACAACGCGTTCATGTTTATGGCGATGTCGTTGAAATAATTGCGGACGTCGACCCGACTTACACTGCACGAGGGGATGTTCCGACGCAATCCGGAGGCTTCGAGTTCGTATTGGCTGCTTTGACGCGACTTGGAAGGCGTTGGTTCCGACATTTCGAACGTAAAGTAAGCGCACGTCCCGAAGCGAAGAGAACAAGTGCCTCACACACACAAGTGGTGCGCTTAAGGGACGACGGTCGAAGCGAGCAGGGTGGCATTGTTTATATTATCGGACCAATTAGGAACGCCCGTTAGGGCGTTGTCCATTGACACCCTAGATAGAAGTATTGTTTAAGATTGGCATTGCGAAAAAAACGCTGTTTCGCGCGATATTAGCGGTACACATCAAGTGGCAAGAAGGATGGTTACCTGTAACCGTGGGGAATCGAGAGGTGAACAGGTGATCTGGGAAGGGTGCCATTTGCGAAGAGGAGCGCAGGGGTGCCACGTGTACCCGCTGAATTTCCTGGACGTGCGAAGGCTAACAAAGAAGTGGTGTTGGCGTGGAACGAATTTTGCGACGTTATCAGCGGTATATCAGTGAAATTGAACTGCCTGATGCGAAAGATAGTAATGTTCTCCGTTTTGAGCTACAGTGATCGGTGTTATGTTGCGAAGTGAGGAAGATAATAGAGTTGTTCAAGTACCGGGACGCGCTTGGAGTCGTGGGCCGGAAGAGGCGAAGTAGATACAACGCGTACGATATCGTAATCGGTAGGATATGCGATTCGAATGGAACTATAGTAACAAGAGATATAGGGAGACGGAGCCGAGTTCGTGTTTGAATAGAATGGCATCGTCGCAAATGGATGAGTATCTTAGTGTGGCGCAAACGCACGAACGATATCCGTGTAGTAACCGTGACGTGCCTGACGAAAAGATATGCGCGTAGTTATCGCAACATGTGTGGCGAAACCCGACGCTTCACCAGCAACGATGTATGAACTTAAAGACCCATGCAAGCGTTCGAAATGGCGGCAGGAGACGGAAGCGTACGAAAAATTCTCGTATTAGGTGACTTACATTGACTTTTTTTTCGGAAAATCATGCCGGAGGTATGCGGAGTGTATTGAGGGGTAGGCGAGAAGCGGACTGTGAGAGTTTGGTAAGGTTCTGTAACTCACGCACGGAAGTGGCAGATCTGAACAATGACCAAGTTTTCTTTTGTCCATTGCTTCTTTTATCTATCTTATTATTCTTCCACTATGGCCATACCGTCTCTTTTCTTATGATAAAAAGATTGACATTTGAAATATCATAATATATCCAGGTCTTCGTAGGCTTCCCGTACAATACATATCTTCAATTTCTTAAGAAAACGGCGCATAGTTACTAAATGTTGTTAAAATTATATGTTCTAATGAGTTTTGCAGACGACTTGGTGTTCTTAATTTATGTAGGGCCAGTCACTTGTATACTAACTACTGTGTTGAATATTTATGCTTATTAGAATGTTGTTTCTCAATCTTTCTGGCAAATGCTAGACGACGCTGGCAACTAGTATACAAAGTGGTGGTATTGCTCTAGGCAATCTAGGCAGCTCTAGGCTTATTACAATTATAAAGAGTCAATTTGAATAGTCAACTCAGGAAATTAAACTTCAGGAAGGCGAATTCTGAGTTGGTTTATGAATGAAAATTATTTCAGGACTAGCCGTTTCTTTTCAATCGAGTTGTTTCAGAACTCTACCTTAAATCATTAATGTGAGTGTATTTCTGTATAAACCAAAACTACCATACTGGTTACGGTATACCTCGGATACAAAATGGGAAGTAAACAAAAAATATAATTACAAACTTCAAATTGCAAAGAAATTTATTTGAAAGTGTCTGTGCCACATCTGTTCCCCATCTCCAAAGAGTTGGAATTCTAATACGTTTAGTTAGACTTGACCATTATTATAATACCAAACAGTATTATGCAGTATATTCAAGCCTTGAACATTTATAGGCTGCCTTTTGCTGAGAATTTTGTTGTCATTACTAATATTCAGTGTTCATTGTGGCTTCTTCGGACGCACCTCCCCCCGACACACGCTGATATGGCAGGATTACCGATTACTTACTGTTTGTACTTATTATGATAGTGAGAACCTGGGACAGGTACTGATGGGTATCAGTCATCTCGACTTCTTTTACCTTTGTTCATTGTTACGTATTTTTTGTTGTGTGTGGGTGTAGGGTGGTAATACCTACTGGATTCACCCGGTGTTTGCTACCAATGTTGGCTATACTGCTGCAGCACATCTACGTCGCTAATACCGTATCGTTACCGAGCAAAAAAATTCAATAACCTCTCCACCTATCGAACCGTAAGAGGCGGGGAGCTGTCGATGTGTTACGTTTTCTTGCGTTTGATAGGAGCGGAGAGTTCAGAAATGACAAAAAAAAAGAACAGGTCGACAGGGTTTTATTTTTTTTTGTATTTACAATGTTTGAAGTTATTGATTTATTAATATGTTACTAATTTAGATTAAGTGAACCCATCCTTCTTTTTTTAGGGTATAATAGAGTTTAATATTTGATACTTTGACCTTTCCAGAAATCACAACTTACAGGGCTCATTAATACAGTAAGCCGGTTTGCTATACGAATTGTTCAATTATATTTTGATTTCCAGAGAAAGGTCACAGTTATACTTATTTTAAAAATACACTATCGCGGACTATCCGAAAACGTGCCGATGTGATCGAGGAGTCGTTTCTGGATGGTCCGTACATTTGCATGAGTAGTTTATAGTACTTATTATAAGGCATGTAGGGTATATCATCCATCCAGCAGTAGGTGATTACTTGAAATCCGTCCATTGTCAATTTGTCGGAATTAAAATTTAATGGTCGAGGTGTGTAACGTTCTCACTTGCTGTTGTAGATTAGAGAATTTGACGATTTTATATTCTCCCTAACGTATCACTCACATCGAAATCACCGCTTTGATTAATTAAATTGGAGTAATTTAGGCTTTCGAGTAATGTTTCGACCTCGAAAGGTTACTCGTAATTTAACTTTTATTTTTGCATGATTACCTTTAGTTCGACATGAAAATATATTTCCGTTCGGGTTTTATTTTTCATTTTTTCTATTCTGAAATATATTTTCTTTGTTACTTTTTATTTTGCATGCGTTTAGAGAGAGAAAGAGAGGGAAACAAGGGAAAATTAAAAGATTTATTTTGCAGTATATATTATATACTACCACCATCTTGATGTGTTTTTATTCGATGGTTTCCGTTACATTACATTCTTTCATCGCATAATAAATCTTTGTGTTGCATGATTAATTTATAATATACCTTAACCCACGCCGGACATAAGCAGTTTAATTGTACAAAATGATTACCACTTAGGGATCCTTCCATCGTCAAAAATAAATTTATCCACCTTAAATTTATTTTTGCGTACCAGGGAAATAACATAACGTTACGAGACTTCTCGATAAACTTTTCTTAAATGATAACTCTTTTTTTTTCTTTGTCGAGTTTGGTTTTGCATATCTCCCTCCCAGCTCGCCCTGTACATAAACTGTACATAAGTTGTATTGAAATTGCAGCTATTGGAGGCGCCGGTCCCCCACAATCAGGCGGCCCATCGTTTACCCCTCAGCCGCCGCCGCAGGCTAATCCGCCCATGCCGACCACCCAACCGTACGGCGGTAAGATTTATCGAAATTCGGTTTACTCAGCAAATGATCTAAACTATGGTACTTGTGCAGTGATGCCGGGTATACCGGGTGGTAATCCGTACATGATACCTGGACAGTCGCAGATCTATCCGCAGGGACCGCCGCCTACGTACGACCAAGCTTTAACTCACCCGGCCGCCATCGTCGGCCAGCACGTAAGGGACAACCTAACCGTAAAATCGTTACTGAATGATCATAGGTTCTGCTGAATGTGTACGCGGTGTCGATCAATTTTTGGAAAAAAAATAGGATTTTTCGTAATTCTTTTGCAATGTCAGCAACAGATTCAACATTTTTTTTTAGATAATCACATCAATTAACTATGAAATTTATGTATGTAAATACAGCAGGATTACCCCAGGAATCGCTTGATGATCATATTTTATGCAACATTCTTCTTACAGATGTATCCGCCGGGTACGATGTACGCAGCGGGATATCCGGCAGCGTATCTTGGGTATCCCACGTACGCTCCGATGCAGTATTACCCATCTCTAGGTGCCTATTCTTACGCAATGCAACCAGCACAACTGAGGCCTGCAATCATGATACCTGTAAGTGATACGATTATTCTTCCTCGTTGATGTCGATTTCACTTCTTTCAAACCAATGAAGATGAAGGTCAAAGAGTGCTAAAAGTTGTAGGCTCTGATTAGTTGATCGTGCCTATATAGTTTTAAACATTCAAAAAGTGTGCATTAACAAATGGGAGGGGTCCAAAGTTAGCAAAAACAAGTTTTTTGATTCCACAAGCCAAAGTATGCATTTTGACGAGAAAAGTTTCAAATATAAGATATAGAGAATTTAAAACCCTACAATTTGAGCTAAAGCACGATTAATTTTGTTGTTGTTGCTGTAGGCATGATCGACTAATCAGAGCCTACAACATTTGACCACTCCCATCCGGTTATGAATACATGTCGTCAAACGTTAAAAAATGACTGGGTTGACTGGGTTATAAATATTTTGTTGGAATGTAAGAGAAGCCTTTACCAAAGTTTACAGATCTAAGTGCCTTATTACACTATGCCGCCAGGCGGCGCAACCGGCTGCGCCGCCGGTGGTTTAGCGGCGACACGTGTAGCGCAGCCGGTGGCGCCGCCAGTCGCTCTCCGCTCTTCGCCAGGCGAGCAGTCTGGAAGATTAACTTTTATTTACGATAATAGTTCAAAGAAAGACGATTTTGATATCCTTAAATAATTAAAAAACTTGTCGCCTGCACAGAGTTCGTCAAAAAGAGTATAGTACAACCCTCTAGAATCCCTTAATGATAGTATAGGGTGTACATGCATCTTTTTCTCCCGTCGTCTTCTTTTTTTCATTAACAGCACAAGGAGGAGGATATCTGTGTCCGACATGTCTCCTGGTCAATAGAGTAGAATAGGCTGCATAGACGTAGACTGGCAATATGATTGCAAAACAGAAAGTACACAAGAGTGGCTGCGTCGCTTGGCGGCCCAGTGTAATAGGTTCGGTATGATACAACGCCCCGGCACGCTCTCCGCCACCAGTGGCTGCCAACGTAATCGCAGGGCACAGCAGCCAGTCGGCAGCCAGTTTGTGGCGACGCAACCGGCTGCCCTAATGTAATAGGCTCCATAACAATCAATACCCAGTGACGAGCAGCGTCGCCAGTGGCGCAACCGGCTGCGCCGCCTGGCGGCCTAGTGTAATAAGGCACTAAGGATGTAGTTGAATACAAAATCAGATTTAAGCAACTGTTTAAGTAAATAAAAATCTTTCGGATTGTTTCTGTACACCACTATTACGCCCGGTTTCATAATGCAGTTAAAGTCCATTTTAACTAAAAGTTGACTTTGACTGTGACGTTAGAAGTAGTAACGCCCGGTTTCATAATGCAGTTAAAGTCCACTTTAACTTAACGTCACAGTCAAAGTCAACTTTAAGTTGAAATGGACTTTAACTGCATTATGAAACCGGGCGTTGGTGTTTTCTACTATTGAAATTTGAATCATAACAGTTAGACACCTCTTTAGATAATTAGTCATAGGTTGATTGACATTATTTTATTCTAATGGACGCCCACCTCTTTTCAGAATGGTTACGACACAGGCGCCCGCTTCGATGGAATCGCTCAACAGGTCTTGCCGCCCGCGCCCCCGGGGGTGCCCCCGTCTGCGGCCCAATTGGCCGCGATGGCCGGCCACCAGGTCGCCCTCGGGCAGAAGAAGAACACTTTCCTCGCCGGCGGTTCGGAGGGCGGCTACACGTTCTGGTAGGGGGGAAGCGCGAAGGGGGCCCCGTACCCCTCTCCTCACCTGCTCGCTCTCTCTATCTCTCTCTCTCTTTTGTTCTCCCTTCTGGATAGGCTAACGAAATTCTTATTCGTTGTTCAATTATATTTTTTTGCGGGATTCACCTCCCCCCCTCGCCCCTAACGACTCGTTATGTTTTGGAGATTCTTTTTGACGGTTGTGGAGTTGCTTTCCACTTAATATCGGATTAACTCGATTTCGGGGGTTACAAGTCTAGTCCTAATTAGTTGAATATAATTGTTTATTATTATTATTATTTGTTTTAATTGTGTCAAACTTGGCGAAAGGAATTTGCGGGACACCTCAGACTGTCAGGGCGTAAGCGACGGACTGTACGGCGTCCCCCGAATCTTCCCCCCACCATAAGTATAATTTAAATGAATAACAGTTAAGTAAATATTAGATTAATATAATTGAGAGTATAGCGTTGGTATACTTTTGCCAAGTGATGGATGACAAAGTGGGATATTCGGAATAATTATGATATTACTCTGTGCTAGGAGGAAACAAAACAAAAATATATAGTTGATTTCTTTTTTGTTTTGCTTTGACACTAGTTCACATCACTATTTCTGAAGGTTTTGATGTTCGGGAACTTGAAGGTTCCGTCTGGTAAAATGAGTTGTAAAACGTAACGGAACTTTGAGTTTCCATGTAACGTAAATACGTAAATAATTATATTTTTTTATGATTTTGTTTTTGCCGAGACAGGTTGTGCGTTATACCTAATGTATGAAATCAAACCGATAGGTGGTGCAATAATTGAAAAAAAAAATGAACAATCAAGGTTTTAATTTATTTCCGAAGGGAGCGATCCCTTCCTTTGACTATTTATTCGTAAATTATTGTTATTGCGCTTTAGTTTTTTTGTTAAATGATGAAATAATTTTCCTAGGCAATAATCTGTTAAGGAAGATAATAATACGTAAACTTTCACATCTTTGTTTTACTCTTCATTTTGAATATGTAGCGATAGTACAAACTATTCATGGGTGCTTTTCGTAAACGTGCGAATGATTCGAATCGAAACAAAAAAAAAAAATAATTGATCACGATCGATTTGTTATAAGTATAGATTGTTTAGTATATGTAGTGTTGTTAAGTGTTGTAATATTTAATTGCTGCGCCATGTAACGAGACAATGAAATTGTTTCCTCGCTCGATATGTTGCTCATCTCCATGAACATATCCGAATATATTTTCCATACATATCCATGGCGAGCAATTAAACGTGCACGTTTACGAAGAACAGGTTCCCCCTCGTTAATTGTGCAGCTTTTGAAACCGCGTAAACAATAAATCTAATTACTAGTCAATCAGTTTTACAATATGAATGTAACAATCGAAGCTAGACAATTGATTGTCATATGAACACCAAATAAAAGTAACAAATTTGTTATCACTCGCTGCCGTTTTGTTGTACTGATATTTTCTTTGTTGTATATGATGAGAGGAACTTTTACGATGAAATACTATTGTGAGACTGTGGAGATCTATTGTGAAATATATTGTGACTATCAAATCTTTTTTTTTTTTGATCCTGTTCCTTCTCTTAATTTTGTAAGATTATCTAGGATTCATGCTTGATTCGAGTAATGGTCTGCCACTGCGTTATGGAGTCTTAGGAGTCGACTGTACGGTTTTATGACAGAATTTTTAATCTGAGCTTGCTTACTGTTAAATCCATCTACTGTGACGAAAGGTTGTGAAATTAGATTGGAAGAGGAGGAAAAGGGCGACAGGCACAGATGACATCCAAAGCTTTAGCCTGTGATAGAAGATTTTTAGATTATGGAGTCATGAATATAATCTTCGCAGTGTTGTTAAAAATACTTTTAAAAATGTATTTAAATACAAACGCAAATACTTTTTACAAAATGTATTTACTTGTATTTTAAATACTTCTCTGGACAATGTGTTTAAATACAAATAAAGTATTTCGTTTTTGTATTTAAAAGTTGTAAATTATTCTTAATTGCAGCAATGTTAAGCATAATCCCAGGAAGCTTAGAAATCCTATTATTTACTTCATGAAATTGTTGAAATTGTTCAATTTTTGAAATTTCTAAATCAGTTTAAGAAAATGGAATCTAATTTCTAATAGAAACTTTCTAAAGAAGTTCTAAAATCTGTGTTTTATTGCCCGAAGTTGTGAAGTTTTCAATTATTTTCAAAATATCTAAGTTATTTGTATCGAAAAGCCTCAAATACATAGGCTGACTTTTATACACTAAACCTAAGTTTATGGTTTTAACACTTAAAACAATCTGAAAAAATGTTAAGAATTATTTTCTTTGCTTCATGAAATCGTCAAATTTTTGCAATTTTCCGAAATTTACCAACTACTTTGTAAACAAGTGTTTAAAAATTGATGTGATACTTCAAAACACAATAGGCTAATGTAAGTTTCAAACTTCTAAAAAATAATCCCAAGGCAAAGATGTCCACACATTAGACACTTTACTTTTTAACTTGATCTAACTAAGTAGCTAATTAAAAAACTTCATTAGTTACTTTTCCAACTTCATATATGGCAGTTCAAGTTATTTGTGTTGCATTATGTCATAAGTTCTTTAGAAGCTCCTTAACTTCTTTTGAAACAACAACTTAAACTGCGACTTCTTTAAAAATGTCGACAAGCTACTTAGTACCTTAAAAATTGTTTTACAATGTCACAACTTTTTTTAAAAACTTTTACGTATTGTACACTTTCGTTAAGATAATCGCAACTCCTTTAAAAGTGTCGTAGGATCAATATAACTATAACAATTAGCTTCAAAATAAGCATGTATAAACATAAACCAAAATGTAAATACAAATGAACAGCCGGAAATATGCTCAAAAAATGTATAAAAATGCACATTTATAGTTACTGTAATAAAATAAAATAAATGTAAGAGCATTTAAGGAATAATTTAGCAAATGATGGATCTTAACATTGCCCAAAAATGTATTTGAACTACTGTGTTTAAAATGTCAGAAGAAATGTATTTTAAATACACAGTAAATACAAATTAAGCGTATGTATTTAAATACATAAAGAGTGTTTAAAATACATTTCTAAATACATGTATTTAAATACTTCACAACACTGAATCTTTGTCTCTAAGAAGCACCTGGCGTTGATGTGTCAAAGGTGGAAATGAGAATACCAATTATTTATCTTTTTCAACAACTTTATTGAACAACATTTAAAACTAGAGACTAGAAGGAAACAAAAAAGAAACCGACGATATGGTTACCAACCGTGCCAGCCGTGGCCATGATGGACGTGAGCGTCTGTGTGTACCTTAACCGGTACCGGTACCTTCAAGAATACCTTGTGAGGCACCGAGACCGGGTAGGGTTTCGGCACGATGACCGGATATGGCTTGGGCACGGTGACGTGCACAGGAGTCGGCACCTTTACGTACTCCTTCACCTTAACCGGTACCGGGTACGGCCTCGGGACCGTCACCGGGTACGGCCTCGGCACGACGACGTTCACCGGATGCGGCACCTCGACCCTGACGGGACGCGGCACGTCGACCGGCCTCGGTACCGGCACCGGGACCGGGTAGGGGCGGTTCACCGGTACCGGCACCGGTTGAGGCACGGGGATGTTCACGGACTGCGTCTGCTCGGAGTAGGTGGTGCCGGCGTGAACCGTGCCGCCGTTGGCCAGTCCTCTGCCGCCCGATACGAATCCGCCAGCACCCCCGCCGAAGCCTCCTCCGGAGGCGAAACCTCCTCCGGAGCCGAAACCGCCTCCAGCGCCGAAACCTCCTCCGGAGCCGAAACCTCCTCCATAGCCGAATCCGCCGCCTGAGCCTCCGGAGATGAAGCCACCGGAGCCTCCAGAGCTGTACCCACCAGGACCTCCGGACACTATTCCTCCTCCGTGGCCACCAGAGATGATTCCTCCTCCGTGACCCCCAGAGATGATCCCTCCTCCATGACCCCCGCCGGAGATGATCCCTCCGTCGCCGTACCCTGCGTGTCCGTCGGAGACGAACCCTCCGCCTCCGTGGGAATGGGAGATCCCACCGAAGCCTCCGCCTCCGTGGGAATGGGAGATCCCGCCGAAGCCTCCGCCTCCGTGGGAATGGGAGATCCCGCCGAAGCCTCCACCCCCGTGGGAATGGGAGATCCCGCTGAAGCCTCCTTCGAAGGAATGGGAGGGTAACGGCGGCGCGAGGTCACCGTGGTGGTCCCCGTGCAGGACTCCGCAGCTGGAGACGTGGAGGATCGCCGCCAGAATGGCAGACGTCGCCTGGAAAATGTATTCGTTTGAATCGGGTAGGTGTCCTTTTTTCAGAAATTATGTTAATACAGAACAGATCATTCTAGAAAGACCACCACTACCACCAGAATCAATGGTGATAGAAAAAAAAACTATATGGTAATCGATCATTTACAGGCGGTCAGAACACTATTTGAAAAGTCTGTGAAGTACACGTGTAATGTGTCAATTCATAGAGCTTTTCATTGATTTCCAAAAGGTTCGACTCAATTCTACTTAACTTCTCGCCTCAAAATGTCGTTCTCTATGGTGCGAATTTCAAATTTTTCAAATCGGACGAGGTTGAATTTTTCGGAAATTTCCAGAATTCTAGAATTCGTATCTCGAAAACGACGCGTTTCACAAAGAAATTTTACATAAATGTTATGTAACTTCAAAACTCCTTTTTGTAAAGAGGGAAAACTCCCTGGACTGCTTAGGCAAGCCGCAGATTCATTAATTTCTGAAACACGTCTATTCAATAACCCTCATCTAAAAGTCACTTATGCTATCGTAACTTTAAAATTTATTTTCGTAAAGAGGTGAAACTACTTATTGGGAAGAATTCACTGAAAAGTATAGTGAAATTTCATTACAATTACAGTTTCAGTAAATTTGATATGAATTTTTGAGTCATCTCTTCAATAATTACCACCTAAAAGTTACTTAAACGATCGTACTAACTTTAAAACTCATTTTTGTAAAGAGGTGAAACTTCCTGAACTACCTAAGGAAGCTTCAAATAAGTTTCACTGGAATTGCTGTTTGTCATTTCTATATGAATTCTTGAGTCATCTATTCAAATAGCATAATATAGAAGACGATGAAGATCTATGATGTAGAATAATTGAGAAAGATATTTAAAGTGAACGTGAAAGATACAATGAAACCAATTAGTAAATTATAATATTTGAAATAACTTCAAGGCAATTAAATCTGTAATAATCCGAAGTTATTTCAACAGTAAAATGGGATATGAGAAATGGTGAATCTATTAATAAAAGTAAATAACGAAGAAATCATTTAGAGCAGTTGCAATTTGCAATTATAGTATTTTGTAAATACTTTGATAGAATTTCGAAAAAGAAGTACCTATGTAAAAGGTATAAAATCTATAAAACTTCCACAGCTATTGAAGATATTTGAATGCTGTTGCAAATCAACTGTTTGAAAAGGATATAAGAAGTTCAAATTCCATAAAGTTTGATAAATATGCAAAAAGATGTTTAGTGCAACTACAGCTGAACTAATTCACGTGAAGTACCTACTTACTTTCCAGGAGGAAAGGAAGATATGAAAGCTCCAAAATTTAAACCGTTTAATAAGTGGAAATATTTAGATCATCCTGTGCGGACACTATTAATTTATTTTCAGAAGAAAATTACATCTTCCCTACTCGTATTCAATTTCTTACCAAGACGGATCTCATGCTTCCGGCACGTACACACACACAAACACAAGATGACGAAAAGAAATGATACGGTTCCGAAGAAATGCCGCGATATTTATACCGGACCACACCTAAAGATTAGGTGAAGAAGAGTAAAAATTTTTACTTTCACAGCCTGTTATGCATCAGATTTATGGTTCAAAGTTATCTTTTGCGTAACGCTTTCGATTTCTGCCTGCCCTTCGCGACACAATGGACAGAATATAAATCGAGGATCGGACTCGGGGATTTTAATCCCGAAAGTAGGTCCGAAAGTAATTACGTAAAGGATTTTAACAGATCGACGGCCGTCTGGTTGAAGAGAAAAGAAATGCAAGTAAGTACCGAGGTGGAGGAGGTAGGTGACTTGAAATTTTCGATATGAGGTTTGTATTCGCGTTGTAATAGCTAGTTTCTGAGATATGAAAAATATATGCCGGGTAAAATATGGGTTTTCCTGGCTGCCCTTGTGAACTAGACTTCAGGTCCGCTTGGGTGAAGCAAAGGAGATCTGTCAAAAAATTCTTTATTTAACATTAGCCTTATGTACAACTCATATTGCGGTTTTCTCAGACTGGAAGTCGCCGACGAACGCGGACTCGGTGCTGACGGCGGGCGAGCCGACGACCTCGGAGACCGGCGACGACGTCTCGACGAACCCGGAGGAGATCGAGGAGCCGATGACGTCACCGGACGTCACGACGCCCGGCGCCGCCGTGCTGCCGACGACGACGTCGCCCGCGAAGCCGCCGCCCCTCGCCTCGACGGAGACCGACTCGGCGTCGCCGTTGACGACGCCCGAGGCGCCCAGCTCGCCGAGACCGCTGCTGACGCCTCCCAGGTTGCTGAAGCTGCCCCCGAAATCGCTGACCCCGCCGAGGCTGCTGACGCTGCCCCCCAGGCTGCTGACGCTTTCGAGGTTGCTGACGCTACCTCCTAGGCTGCTGACGCTCCCGAGATTGCTGACCCCCAGGCTGCCGGCGTCGCCGAGAGTACTGACTCCTCCTCCGACGCCGCTGCTGAAACTGTCGAGGCCTCCGAAGTTGCTGACGCCGCCTCCCAGGTTGCCGAAACTTCCTCCGTAATACCCTTGGCTGCCGATGTTTCCTCCGTTATAGTACCCCAGGTTGTTCCCGTAATACCCTAGGTTACCGACGCCTCCTCCGTAATACCCTAAGCTACCGCCGATGCTCCCTCCATACCCCAGGTTGCCACCATAATAACCATGGTTTCCTCCGTAGTATCCTAGGTTGCTGAAGCCTGGAGCTGCAAGGATTAATAAATCCAAAAAGTTATCCTGATATCTAATGTATTCCCTATCCTTCAGGGGCGTATTGTGTAGGTATTTCAAAATTTCTCAAACAATCCAAGCTTGAACGTTACTTACAGATTCTTGTCTGGTGGTGACTGACTGTATTAATCACACGAGGTTCCTTGATGACGATCCTATGCGGCACTGAGACCCTGACGGGCGTGGGTACCTCCACCGGGTACGGCTTCGGTACGGGGTACTTGACATGGATGGGGGTCTTGACGAAGACAGGTCTCTCGACCTCGTACTTGACTTGTTTCGTGTGGTACACCGCGTAGGGCCTCGGGACCTCGACCGGTACCCTTCGGAACGAGAACCATCAGAAACTAGAAGTACTTTCGTCGAGCGTACTTACTTTTCCTCGACCGCTACAGGGACCTTGTGCGGTACCTTCACGGCGTATGGCCTCGGCACCTCGACCGGTACCTTGACGTGGACAGGCACGGCGTAAGGTTTCGGCACCTCAACCTTGACGGGTTGTGGTACCCCGACCGTTTTCGTGACGGTGACCTGGACAGGTTGGGGTACCGGCACCGGTACGTGCTGGGTCACGGTTCTGTACTGATGGCTGCTCTGCAGATGAGCTGATGGGTAAAGGATGCGTAAGGAATCGAGGCGGAATGATCGAAGGGTTTCTTACCATTATGATCGTATAAACCGCCACCGTAAGAACCACCGTAGGATCCATAGGCAAGGGGAGAGCTCCCGATCACTCCCGACGAGAAGTGACCACCGTAGGCATTCCCAGCTCCCAGAACTTGCCCCGAACCGAAGAGATCCGAGGCGGAATTGTAGGAGATGGCGGGCGAGATCCCGTAGGAGCCTCCGAGCGACCCATAGGAGCCGCCGAGAGACCCGTAGGAGCCTCCTAGGGATCCATATGAACCTCCTAGGGATCCGTAGGAACCCCCGAGCGATCCATAGGAGTCACCGAAGCCCTGGCCGCTGTAGCCCAAGTTGGAGACAGAGACCCCCCCTAGGGAGTTGCCGCCGTAGAGGTTGTTGTGGAATACCTCCAAACTTCTCTTGTCCTGCTTGTTCTCCGGTTTCTTCTCCTGTTTCTTCTCCTCGGCGCTCGCCGCCAGGAGGAACAGCGAAAAGATCTAATTCAAGATAAATGGAATGCATGAAAATGAGTCGGGCCCTCATCCGTTAACAATGGAGATAATATTTGAAAGAAATTTATAACTGCTCAATAGGTTAAATTGCATTAGATTGTGTTTCAGTACTAGTTCAATACTTAATCAAAAATGGCTAAGTGAAATGCATGAAAATTTGTTGCACCTCCATCAGTATAAGATTAAGATTAGAAATATATAAAAATATAAGATTAACAAGCATAGAACTGCTCAATGGGTTAATTAGATATGTAAATAAATAGTAGGTAATATCAGAGGATCAGTAAATTTGAAAATTAATAAAAGGAATTGAAGGGACATTAATATTAAAATCCAGTAACAATTGAAAAGAGATTGTGTTTCAGTACTACTAGTTGAATACTTAATCAAAAATCGGTAAGTAGAATGCATGAAAATTCGTGGCATCTTCATCAAATAACGATTGATATATTTAAAAACTTTAGAACTGCTCTATAGGTCAATTAAATTAGTAAGTAAGTGGTACTACTTAAGGATCAGGATACTTAAAAGTTAACAAAAGGAAATGAGGGGAATTTAACATTAAAATCCCTTAACAATTGGAAGGAGATTGTTTTACAGTACCACTTCAATACTTAATTAATTATTCACGCATAAATAAACTTTAACTTGTAAATGTCACTTGCTTATCTTCCCTTAAGTAAATTTTACTTACCAATATTGTTCTCATAACGTTCGTATAGAGACCAGGCGTAGGAATGGTCATGAAAATATCAAAAAGTTCAGTTTTATACTCAAAGTTGAAGGTTACAATTGATGTTCCAAAAACTAGTTTCCTAATTTAAATGTATTACATTTTCGAACGAGGAAAAAACCACCAAAAACTTTACTTTGAGTTTTGCCGAGTTAAAATCATTAACTACAATAAGTTAGCGTTGTTGATCGGGACTTATTCCTGATCGTTTCCATTTTCCTCATCATTTCCCTTGGGTATTACATTGAGCGTCGTCTTCTGACATCACGTGATGACCCATCTTTGAAAACCTGATCTTTTTTTATTGAGCGGTTGACATTTTCGAAAATCATCCGCGTGATTTATAAAACCGTGGGTGCAGGAATGAATAAATAAAAATATCACGGATACTCTGGTCGTAAAAAAATAAAATTTAGTATTCCGAGGTCCTATTCGAACATCTTTTTTTTTCAAAAATGTTTATCTCAATTGACGTCATTGATTGATTGATGACAATAATAATAAATTGAAGAAATGGATGTTGGTAACGGTATTGTAGTATTATTAAAAGTTTGCCTTTTTTCGGTGAGGTTGTGACCTCTCAGAACTCGTTTTGGATTCGAGTAGATATATATATTTTTTTTTAATTTTGTTTTAACGTAAAAGTGAAAATATCGCAGCTGTGAGCATCACATTAATATAATTTAGTAAAAAAAACTCTCACTTTTCCACCTGGACGACATTTAGTGTAGTTTTCAAACGACATCACGGCCAATGAAATCGAATTTAATTTGAATAAAATCACAATAATGTCTATAAAAAGATGCTCGTAGATAAAAACTGGTATATTATGTAATCCAATATGTATTCTACCAGTTTTGAAAATTCTCCGAGAGATACCGATCACCATATGAACTTTTACAATTCCTCAAGAATTTCTCGAATCGAGCTCCCATTGCTTCCATTTTGGGAACGTTACAATTTCTCCCAAAAAATCGAACGATCAGGTGCATTCCGAAATGCGATTTCCTCACGAATATATAAAAATCTAAGAGTAAAAGGTCAACTTAATGAATATGCAAACTATCCGAATCGAATATAGCGTCGGATGGGAAAATTTCAAAATCAATTTGAGCGCGAGGCGAAAGTTTACACAGAGGAAAATTTACGCAACCGTTTTCCCCGCGAACTTATAAAATCCCCGCCGTCGACGACGTTCGGGCGTTTCTTCCATGCCACCTTGGGAGCAACGATGATCCGAGCCCTGTTCCTCGCCCTGGTAAGACACGAAACCTTAACAGCCTCCTCAGGTGTAAACCTCGAGCGAACTCCCCCAGGTCGCCGTCGCCTCGATCGCAGCCGAACGGCCCGAGGATAAAGACCTGGAGCACATCAAGAACTTCGTACTCTTGAGTACCTTTCAGGTCAGGGGTCGGGTCGACGGTAAAACCGAAACTACTACAGAGGTCGTACACATACCCAGTACAAAGAAACCTGACCCGATGCCTGTAGAGGAAGCTAGGCCGAAGGTACCCGCTGGTAAACCTTATCCGGTGACCGTCGAGAAACCTTACCCGGTACCAGTTCCGGTCTATATCAGGGTACCGGTATACGTACGGGTCGCCGGGAACCACCTGGAAGGTTTAATTGGATCGTACGTACCGAGCAAGGCAGGCGGTACGTATCGTACGGGGTTCAACAGGTATCAAACCGTCGAGTACCAGAAAACGTGGTGAATTCGATTGCTCTGTGATATTAGATTAGATCAATAAATCTTTTTTGACAAAATTTTGTTTTATATTGGACAAATTGAATTTGGGTGCTAACACCTTCCAATAATGATAATACTGAACAAATAAAGTAGAACAACGATTTCACCTCATGGGGGCCTTTATTTCACATACAAAAACTATATTTAATTACACCTTATATAAAAATATAACAAATTGTTCGATCAAAACTAACAAAATTAAAGAGATATATTCACCATGTCCAACTATCTAATTTCATATCATCCACAACAAACTTGCTATTAAATATAAATTTATTTTACTACAAATTACAAAAATACAACACATTATTTTACTAACAAGGTTACTATCAAAAAATTACATCTATTTACAAAGATAATACTAAACAAGCTGTTCGAATCAGAACCCTTCTGCAATCATCTACAATAAATTCGCTCTTACACGTAAAATGTACATCTCGTTCGACTGAACAAACCTACTTTCCACATGTTGACCTTTCAATAAAATCACATTCATTTACAAAAGATGACTTTACTTCACCACGTCCAGTTGTCCAATCGAGACTTCCTGAGCGCCTCCACGGCCTTCTCGGCTCTCAGTTTGGCCTCGACGTGTATCCGAAGGTTGCTCTCCCGTGGAGCGCCCCCTACGACGGACTCGTGGTGCAGCGCCCCCGAGACACCTACGGAAATCATAGAAACCGCTATGATAATGGATAACGCATGAAAAAAAAATTCGAACCAAACAGGATTTAAATGAGGATTGATGGAAAGGAAGAAGAGTCGATATGTTGACACCTACGCGCTATTCAGGATATATTAAAATTTGACCTTTAACTTCTATACGGAATAACGGAGCGATTAAATGTATCGGGTGTTTTTTTTTAAATTTCACCTCATAGTAGGCTGTGGATAGTGTTTGTGAATGCGCCTTACTAGAAAATGTCAAGATTGATATAACCTCACTTTTTTAATAAAAATTGAAACTGCTCCAATCTGTTAATAGTGCCTTGAAAAAGACAGCTCACTCATCTACGCCTAAATCCTAATTATTAGAGCCAAGCTGTCGTTTTCAAGACACTAGTAACTGATTGCAGCAGTTTCAATTTGTATTAAAAAAGTGAGGTTATGTCAATTTTGACATTTTTTAGTAAGGCACATTCACAAACCCTATCCACAGCCTACTATGAGGTGAAATAAAAAAAAACGATATAATAATATTGTAATACGTGGATAGTCTCCAACGTACCCTTTTTCTGAAACAACTTTCCCAACACGAAATCGTCGGGACTTTCCTTTGCGACGCCGCTGCTACTACTCGCTTCATTTCTGTTCACTTTCTTCACCTCCCTCTTGACCAAACCATCGATCACCTCACCGTCGATAACTCCAGAAGTGTCGACCTTAACTTTCCTCTTCTCTTTCCTCCGTTTATATTTATCCAACGGATCCCTGGAGCTCTCTCTGGCGACCTTCCCGCGAACCTCGCGGACCTTCTCCACGACCTCCTCCTTCGCGACCCGTCTTCCATCCCTCAGCATCCGATGCAGCTCGGAGGTCTTCTCGGCGTACTCCAAAGCCTCCGAGAAGCCGACCTTAGCCTCGGAATCGTCGATCTTGTTGAAGGCGGAGTCGTCGGGGAGGAGTTTGTCTTTGTTGTACTGCCGCAGCGCCTCGGGGGTGAGAGTTTTCAGTTTCTCTTTCTCTTCGAGTTTTCGCCTACGTTCCTCGTCTAATTCGAGCTGTAGGGGGGTTTTCTTCTGCGTGAGGCTCTGGGAGATCCGTTGCGCCAGCTGCTTCATCTGTTCGATCTTATCGTCGGAGAAGTGGACGTCGTCGGGTTTGGTCTCCTTCTTGCGTTTAGTACGGAGCTTCTCCTGAATTTTCACCTGAAAACGAAATTTAAGCGATGTAAGTCATTTCGGTTTGGGATAATCCTGTTTACCCGACTGCCGTGGAAAATATTAGTAGTCTCCGGATTGGCATCCGGCGATTCCTGCAGCGAGAACAAGTCGTGTAGATCGGAAGACTTGAAGAACCGGCTTGTCTTCGGATCGAGGAGTATCTTGTTGCTCAGCAATTGCTTCCAGACTTGTCTCTGGTACATCTGAGAAAGACAAGTTTAAACACTTCTATACCCAAGGTGTAGTGTGGATAATAAATATTTCCCTATGTTTAACGTCAGATTATTTTCCTGGGGCAATGAGATTAATTACACATCACCATAGACGATTATATTTAATAAAAGAAGCTTCAGTAAAGTTTTGGTCAACTTTTCTAATCATATACTGGATGTATTGGATCCCATATATTACAGTCATCAAGGTATTTACTCTAAATTTTCTCATGTATCACGCAACATTATGGAAGTTAAGTCATATTTAACTTAAAACATTCCCAAATTTCCATAGTCTTGATTAATTTAACGAATTTTTAAACCAGGTTACTAACATGAATGACAATGTTATGTTTAAGGGATGGACAGGGTATATGTTTACCGTTGCCTAATTTTTTAGTCTTGCGAATATTTTTTGAGATGTTTCTTAAGTAATTTTACCTTCTCCTCAATGGTGCCAGCAGAGAGTAACCTAAAGATGGTGACTTGCTTGTCCTGACCTATCCTCCAGGCCCTCTCTCTAGCCTGGGTGTCTGTGGCAGGGTTCCAGTCCGGATCGTAGATTATGACCCGGTCAGCACCCGTCAAGTTCACACCTAACCCTCCCACCCTGGTAGTCAACAGAAAAACGTCGTAACTTGAATCCTGAAACATGAATTACGTTATCAGATAAATTATGGAGTAATGAGTCGATAGGTTCCAAAAAAGAACCTACAGGAAGGTATGATCTATATACAAGGTGTTAAGAAACAAGACTGCTTTTCACATGGCATTGCACCTTAAAATTCGTAACACTCCCCTTAACACCTAGTAAATATTCCCAATCTGTTTCCATGGAAACCTTTTTACAACCTTGTTGAACTTATCGATCAAAGGCTGCCTGCTGCTTATTGTCGTCGAGCCGTCCATCTTCAGGTACTTGTACCCGGACTGTTCCAGGAAGTTCTGCAGGACGACCATCATCGATCTCCCTTGCGTGAACAGCAATACCCTGTGCTTCTGCTTCTTCCAGATCTTCAGCAGAGCCGAGACGACAATCATCTTGCCAGACTTCTTGTAATGGCCGAAATGGTCATCTCGTTGCTCCTAAGATCCATTTAATTATAGTAAAAATGGTCAATGTGAACTGAACAAACAATAATGTTACCTCGTCCCGATGTAATATATCGGGATGATTGCATATTTTTCTCAGCTCCGTGATGGCGACTAACACCCTGGCACGCATCTGGCCCTCCGAGAACCAGTTCTTCGCCCCTTTCCCTAATATTGCGTGGATTTCATCGCTCTGCGTACATGAAACAATTATTTAATACAAATGGAGTAAAACCCTAGGTTATAATTACCATAAGATAATTTTTGTACATGTCTTTTTGCTCGGTCGTCAATGAACAGAACAGCACCTGTTCGGTTTTATCCGGCAACGATATATACTCTTGAACTTCTTGTTTGGTTCTACGCAGTAGGAAAGGGCCAATCAAATCTTTAAGAGAAGTCGCCACCGAAAGGGCCGTAGCCTCCTGAAACAAAAATGGTACTGTAAACAGCAGAACTGGTAAAAATACTATCTCTTTCTTTCACTCTATATCCATGTTCCTCTTACTTGCATTGGTGTGGAGTTGGCGAAACCCCCACTCAATATCGGATTGGCGAAGTGTTCCTGGAACGTGCTCAGATTCCCAAGCATGCCTGGATTTGTGAAATCGAACAGGCTCCACAGCTCCACGAGGTTGTTCTGCATAGGGCTGCCAGTAAGCATGACCCTGTGAGGAGTCCTGATTTGTTTCAGTGCTACAGTCACCTTCGCCGTTGGATTTCTTATCTTATGGCCCTCATCTAAGATCAGATAATGCCAGCAGTAGTCCGAGAGAGAGCTCTTGTACTTCAGTATCCCACTGTAGGTGGTGATGAGAACGCCTCGGCTCTTACGGATGTCTTCCAACAACTTCGCTTTATCTCCTGGAAAATAGGGCAGGTTTCATACATTTTGACGTATTCAAATAGTGTATTACCTTGAAAACTTCCAGATTGGTGTAGAACGGCGACGCGGAATTCGGGGGCCCACTCGTGGAAATGTCGCACCCACTGATGGATCACCGTCGCAGGGCATACAATTAACGAGGGGCCCATGCCATTGAATCTACACAAAAATGTGTTGTCAGTTATGAACAATAGCAGTGTAAATTTTCTTTAACAATATTATTTTTACCTTCCATGGCAGGAGATTATCCTGCTGTTTTCTAAGGAATGTAGGAAAGCTATGATCTGGACTGTTTTCCCCAGGCCCATTTCATCCCCCAGGATACCCCCAGTCTCATTTCGATGTAGCCGCCATAGCCAACGAACTCCTTCTTGTTGGTAGCTGAAAACAAAATTTTATATTTTCTTTTATAGACATTTTGCTCCAATAAAAGATTTAATAATATAATATAGGAAAAATAAGGACCCAATTTTGAGTTTTAAGAAAAAAGACATTCATTTTCTTCATAGAGTTTACCTATAGAGCTTATCCCAAATCATTGCAGAAACTTTGAAGCCACCTTTCAGTTCTATTGGAGTGATTTCCGAACTGTTTCCTACTTGTTCGAGGTTCTTATAGTATTCTTTGAGGCGGGATTGATAGCATTGTAACAAACCATCGTCTTTTACTTTATCAGCATGTTCAACTTTATGATTCTTTTTAGGTTTCAATGGTATTCCATCACCTGGATTGAAGACAGGTTCATAATCACTATCTAAAAAAGATAGTCCAATGATTTCAATCTTGCTAATTATGACCGCTAATGTTAAATTACGTTACCTAATTCCTCAGTTTCGGACGGAATGTACTCGCTGCCCGACCCCTCCTTTTCCCCCTCGACTTTGCTCTTCTTCTTACACTTCGCTTGCTCGGTACGCTTCGACTCCTCTAATGACCTTTTAAAGGTCTGTCGCTTCTTCAGATCCTCCTGGCTCTTGAAGTAGCTGCCCAGGTCCAAGAGTGACCCTTGGGTCTCCGGCACGTCGATTATTTCACCCTCCTCGAGATCTGTATTGCTCTGCTTGGCAAATATGTCGAGCTCGGTCAGGGCCTGCTGCTCGAGGACCTCTTGCGAGGCGCCCCACACCGAGACACCGCCGAGGAGGCTGAATGTCTTTTGAGGACGGAAATGAAAAGTTAATTGTTTTTCAAAGCATGATGATGGGTTGTGTATACCTTGTCGGAATTGGAGGTGCTATCGTCGCTCTTTTTCGCATCTTCGAGATCCATGACATTGGCAAAGGGAATCTTACTGTTATGGTATTTGTTGTATTTGAGTTCATGCGACGATTTGTTTGATTTTTAAATTGGGATGACAATTACATCAACTTCCTTTTGACAAATTTGACAAGAAGTGGACGTAACCTACAATTTTTACTGGTTTGACATTTGTAGAGTTCCCAACCAATCGGAGCGAGGAATAGGATCACGTTCCATGAGTGATTAATGCGTTCCGTGTTCAGTCAGAGCTCCTCGTTCTGGTTCCGTCTTACGTTCGCCATCTTGAATTGGAAAACGTGTTGTTTCACTTCGGAAAATCCCGAAAGCCTTTGCTGCTGTTAAATGTGAAAAGTAGTGCGGCCGAAGCGAATCGATCATGGCTAGATACGGTCAGCGACCAGAAAATGCCCTGAAACGGGCAAACGGTGAGTACTCCCTCCCCGACCGATCCCCCATGTCCTAACTCGCAATATTGTGTAGAATTCATCGAGGTCGGCAAGCCGGCCAGGGCCCTCGACACCCTCCAGGAGGTCTTCAGGAACAAGAAATGGGCGTACAACTGGTCCGAATCGGTCCTCGAGCCGATCATGTTCAAGTACCTCGACCTATGCGTCGAGCTGAAGAAGTCCCACATAGCGAAAGAGGGGCTCTTCCAGTACAGGAACATGTTCCAGTCGGTCAACGTTGGTTCCCTGGAGAACGTCATCAGAGGGTACCTCCGCATGGCCGAGGAGAAGACTGAGAATGCGAGGGAGCAGTCCGCCCAAGCCGTCATCGACATAGACGACCTGGACAATCTGGCCACTCCAGAAAGTATCCTTTTAAGGTAAGCAATAATAATATAAGCCACTTTATTTAAACCATATAGTATATGAGTTAGCTGCAATGATACAGGAGTATAGTACTGTATAGTAACAGTATTGTTACTAAATAGGAAGTATAGTAACAATACTAAGACAGACTAACATGTAATAAGCAATACAAAGTAAAAGTAGCTGTTACTGTTACATTAAAATGACCGTTATCCTTTATCAGTGCCGTTTCTGGAGAGGACGCCCAGGATCGTTCGGACCGCACGATCCTCACCCCTTGGGTGAAGTTCCTGTGGGAGTCCTACTGCCAGTGTCTGGAGTTGTTGCGAACGAACGCCCACGTCGAGAACCTGTACCATGACATCGCCCGCATGGCGTTCCAGTTCTGCCTCAAGTACAACAGGAAGACGGAGTTCAGGAAGCTGTGCGACAAACTACGCAAGCACCTCGAGGACATCTGTAAGCTGCCGGTGCAGGTCGCGAACGTTTCGATGTCGAAGCCGGAGACGCAGCAGCTGAACCTCGAGACCAGGCTACACCAGCTGGACTATGCTATACAGATGGAGCTATGGCAGGAGGCGTACAAGGCGATCGAGGATATACACAACTTGATGAACCTGTCGAAGAAGATGCCTGTGCCGAAGACGATGGCGAACTATTATCAGAAGCTCGCGATGGTGTTCTGGAAGGCGGGGAACTACCTGTTCCACGCCGCTGCACTCTTTAAGCTCTTCCAGCTGTCGAAAGAGATGAAGAAGAACATCACTCCTGAGGAGCTTCAGAGGTTGGTAACCAATAGAAAATCTGGTTTGTCTGTTAACTTATCAAGTTATTGTTTCTTTCGTTTCCAGAATGGCTTGTAGAGTGTTGATAGCTACATTGGCGATACCGTTGCCCTCGGCTCATCCAGAATTTGACAGGTTCATAGAGACAGATAAATCTCCTCTGGAAAAAGCTCAACGATTGGCGGTGCTCCTCGGTTTGTTCCAGCCCCCGACTAGGTCCAGTCTGTTGAAAGACTTGGTAAGAAATTGTATTTAGTTATATAACAAGTTACAATATTTCTAAAATTTTCATTCATAGGTTCGCGTGAATGTCGTGAACATCGCAAGTCCCCAGCTCCAGGACCTCTACAACTGCCTGGAGGTGGAGTTCAACCCGTTGGAGCTCTGCAACCGAGTCCACGACGTGATCAAGTCGCTCGAGATGGAGGAGAACTCGCCCCTGGTCCAGTACATCCCGGCCATGCAGGACGTCACGCTGGTACGCCTCGTACGTCAGATAGCGCAGGTGTATCAGACGATCGAGTTCGCCAGGCTGCTGCAGATAGCGAAGTTCACGACGCCCTTCCACCTCGAACGTTTGCTCGTCGACTGCGTCCGTCACAACGACATGCAGATCCGAATAGACCACGGCAAGCAATGTGTGCACTTCGGCATGGACCTCAGCGAGAGCCAGCGGGAGGACAAGCCCGAGGGACCGACGCTGCAGGTCATGCCGAGCGAGCAGGTCAGGAACCAGCTGGTGAACATGTCGACTGTCTTGAACCAAGCCATACATGTCATCAATCCCAACAAGAAGAAGGTAGGCCAAAATCGATGTATATGTAGCGTCCGAGTCCTAAATCGGATCTTAAACCTTGTTTTAGATGGAGAGAGAGAAGTTGCGCAGCAGCATGGTGCAGAATTACCACGAGACGAAGGTGAGGGAGCACCAAAAGATCCTTCAGCGTCACAAGATCATCGAGGACCGCAAAGAGTACATCGAGCGGCTAAATACGGTCAGGGAAGAGGAAGAGCAGAAGCGACTTGAGGAAATGCAACGTCAGCATGTGCTCGCCGAGCAGAAACGGCTCGAGCACGAACGCGAAGAGAGGGAGAGGAAGCGGGCGCTGAACGAGAACCAGCAGATCAAGGACCGCCTGCTCAAGGAGAAGCTGCAGCAGATCAGCCAAACCGAGCACGGCCAGAAGATACTGAAGAAGTTGGATGAAGACGTAAGTGGCGTATGGTATAAAAGTTATCTCAGTCTAATAATCTCTTCTTCTTTGGACCTAGGACATCAAGAAACTGGATGCCGATCAGATAGCAGCGAAGGAGGCGGAGGAGCTACAGAAAGAGCGTCGTGAACTCCAAGCGAAGCTGAAGTCTCAAGAGAAGAAAGTGGACTACTTTGAGCGCGCGAAACGTCTAGAGGAGATCCCACTCCTGCAGGCGAGCCTGAAAGAGCGCCAACTCCAAGACCAGAACTTCTGGGAGCTCCAAGAGAAAGAGAGGATCCAGGCGGCGATCGAGGAGCGTAAGCTCGCCGTCGCGACGAGGGATCGTCTCGCCCAGATGAAGGCGGATAAGGACGAGTTTCTGGCTAGACTGAAGAAGGAGAGGAGTCAGGTGTATGAGGAGAAGTTGGCGGAGTTCGAGAAGATGCTCGCGGAAGAACGCAAGAAGCGTCTCGATGAGAGGAAGGCCTTGCGTAAGGAGCAACGTCGCGCTGAGTGGCTGAAGGAGAAGCTCGAGGAGGCCGAGAGGAAGGCCGCCGAGCAGCGGCGCAAAGAGGAAGAGGAACGTCAAAGGCAGGACGAGCTGGCCAGGAAGGAGAGGGAGGAGAGAGAACGTCAGGAGCGAGAAGAACAGGAGAGGAGGACGAGAGAACATCAGGAGATGTTGGATAGGATGGCGGCGAAACAGAAGGCCAGGGAGGAGGAGATCGAAAGGAAATTACAGGAGGAACGAGAGAACTTGAAGGAGAAGGGCAAGGACAGTTCCTGGAGGAGGGGCGTTGGTGGAGGAGGAGGAGGTGGTGAAAAGGACGGGAAGCGAGAGATGGGAAGGGAGATCGCTAGAGACACCGGCAGGGATTCTTGGAGGACCGCTGGAGACAAGCAAGCTAACTCGGAGGAACCGTCCAAGAAAGCTGATCCATGGAGACGTAAGAAATGTTTTATTTATTAGTTGTGTAATCAGCGAAAATGGTGTAATATAACTGATTTGACTTAACCTAGAAAAAGTAATTAACCGTAAGTTCCATTTATAGCTAATTTCCGGAGGAGCGACGATGCTCCGAAGGGCGACAGCTGGAGGATGAACGAAGAGAAGGACGAGCGCCGTGGGGGCGAGGAGGGTGTCCGTCGAGAGCGTCCGTCCGCCTTCGACAGGGGCGGCGATCGCGATCGTGAACGTGACCGTGACCGCGGCGGTGACCGTGACCGTGGCGGCGACAGGGACAGGGAGAGGTTCCCCCGTAGGGGCGACGAGGACGGGGCGAGCTCGTGGCGCGCCGCCCGCAAGCAGGACGACGAGCCGAGGGGCGCGAGGCCCGCGCCCGTCAGGGGCGGCGACAGCGTGTGGCGCAAGGACGGCGACCGCAGGGACGAGCCGATGAGGAGGGCGGGCGGCGAGGACAACAGGAGGCAGGGAGCCCCGCCGCCGCCTCCGCCGCAGTCTTCGGCGAGAGAGAAGCGTCCCGATCAGCAGCAACCGCCGCAGGAGGGCGAAGACGGCTGGTCGCAGGTGTCGAGGCGTCGTTGAGATATTGAATTTTAAGCTCTGAACGTTATCGCAAATCTTACTCACATCTTATCTTTAAGGAAAAGGGTACATACGTATTTTACCGTTTCATATGAATAACCGATGTTTTAAATCAACTGTAACAGCTTGTATTCTCTATCCAATAAAATATATCCCAAGATTATCTGAACTCTCACCTATACTAAATCCACCGAGAAGAAAACTTCCATGAAACACAAACGTCGAAATTCAAAGCGCGCGACCAGCTAGCGAATAAGTACAGGGTCGCATTAAGAATGATCGCCTTGACTACAATTTATCTTTTACTAAGGATGTTCATTATTTTCTTTTCTGTATACATTTAAAATAATGGTTTTCTCCCCGCAGCTTAAGTATGTTCCAGGTCTCCTTTTGGGAGGCGAGCAGGGAAGGTGTCTTTCCATAATTGCAATTGATCACAGAAATATGTTTATACAAATTTATATCAAAAACCCGAATAACAATAGCGATACGTTAAATGAACCGTCAACTAAAAGTCCACTATCACCGTCAACGACTTACCTGAACGCTTGTAAACAGACAACTAAACTTTTTAATTATACTGAACCGACGCTGTAAATCAACAATTCCCGCCAAAAGTTTTATGGCTTTTTCACCAATAGCAAACGACGTGTATTAGGTGTTGTCTAACTCTACTACCTTTTCTCGTTTCGTGGGTGTTTTCTTCTCCGTGGATTTACTATATAGAATCCCCTTCAAACGTAATTCTCTTTCTCTGTATTAACTCTAAATTACAAAATGTACAAGATTGAATACAAAACACCTTAAGCGAAACACACTTACACACTACTACTAAATCGATGGCTAAGAATCTCGTTCGACACTATTTACAGCAAAGTCCCAACTAGTACAGCATGATGGCGCCGTTGGTCTTCTCCTCCAGGACCGGGACGACCGTCTCGACCTCTCTCTCGGTGTTTATCACGAACAATATGACGATGTTGACCAGCGAGGCGACCGCAGCGCCCGCGACGAACCTAAAGGGTAACGAATGAAAGTTATCGAAGGCATTAGAGGAAGTGTGTGGCACCGTACCAGAAGGAGTAACCGAACTCTGCCATGTCTTCCGAGGTCCACTCGTTCTGCTTGTCCTCATTGGACAACACGTTGTGTTGGATGTTGAGGTAGAATTGCGCCACCCAACAGCAGACGGCGGCGAACGCCGATAAACCTAAGGAGAACAATTGTCAGTGATAACAATAATGATAAGTTTGTTTCTAGTGAATAGTCGCAGAACTCGTCCTTAGGGCGAGTTTACACAGTGCGAGTTGCTGGGCTACCCAGCAGACAGTAGCTGTACTTTGCGAGTGGGGGACGAAATAGGCAAGCTGCTCACCTGTTTACATGAAGTAAGTAGCTCTACTGTGTTTCTGGACAGTGAGCTTGCAGGTCTTGAAAGAGAGTGCAATATGTCGGAAACGAAGTCGGAGTACGAAAAATTGCGATCCGCAAGGCAATACAATCTTTTTCCATAACTTTGTGCGATGAGTTGGTTAAAGAAATTGAAAATGATCTGACAAGAAAAAGAAACAGACGAATTTGGGTCAGAAATTGGTGGCAAAAGAAATCATCAGGAGCTACAAACATGGTTATGAGAGAGAGCTATATTATCAGGATCCTCGTAAAGCTGTTATGCGATTGACACCTTCACAGTTTGAAATTCTTTCGCCAGGTACTGTACTATGCGTTCAAATTAGACGAATAGGATGCGAACTACTGATTTCAGTCTCGTAGGGGAAGGCAAGTGGCCAGTAAAATCAAAGAATATTGAAGTAACTCGCATTCAGTAGCTGCCGATCCTTGCAGAGACAGTAACTCGGCGGATCTGTTTTAATAATAACAGTAGCTGGCATACATAGTTACTGGCCTTGTCAACAGACCCGCTAGCTAGCACCGTCTAAACTCACCCTTATTTCGCTAGTCAGTCACTGAAGTGTCTGTTTTACCTGAGAGGAAGTTCCACAGGTAGAGCCCGGGTACCCTCGCTATCCACCTGGAGGTCCTCGTCGCCGTGTTGAGCGCCGCGAAAACGGCGCTCGCCGCGGAGAAGAGCAGCCCGAGGCATATCGAGACGACGGTGCCGAGCCAGAGGCCGTGGGAGAGGAAGTCTGGTTCGGTCTTCATCAGATGGAGTACTGGATAACATTAAAGTCGATTAGTTCAAATATGTAAAATAAATTGTTATAAATGACATGTTTTTGAACGTAGGTAACTGATTGCAACTTTAGATACGAGATACGTTAACTTCTGATTGGGAGTGATTCCTTTGCAGAATGTGAGTAGGTTAACCACGTAATGTTGAATCATTTACAAAGCATAACTCTTTTTAGTCTACACCGTTCACAAAAAAGGTGATAAGCGTGACATAGCAAACTACGCTCCCATCTATTTTGAATCCTCTCGCTAGAAAGCTAAATGTGATTCATTTGCTTCGTTGTTTTGTCCATTTTTCAATTTGTTTTCAATCATACTGCAAAACGAGATATCTTCTAAGATATTTTTTAATGTTAGTTAATTTGTTAATATTGTTAATATGTAAGATGTGCTCGTGCCATTTTAAGTGTTCGAAGCCGTTTCCAATTTCATCTTGCTTTACTCAATTTCTATATTTACTGGTTGATTGTAGACCAAATTTGAGAATATGACAGTTTTCTTTAGATTCAATGTTAACTGATTTTAGTACCTACATCCAGTATCCAGTACAAACTTAATATATAATCGTTTTTCCCAAGGGTCTTCTGATATAGTATTATAATCGTAAGACAATATTGGATTAACAGACATTTCGTCCCAATAGATTTTCATTTTCACTTCTATTAACTATACTAACTTTTTGAGTTATATCAAAAAGGTATTTTATTCCCAATAAAAATTACATAAATACATTATATGTTGGATTTTTTAAGTAATAGATGCTACAGATTACATTGCTTTTTTAATTACAGTATATGTATATTATGTATCTACAGTGGATTATAGAATATGGCGGGTGGATGAAGTTTGGGCCGCGACCAGGTGGGGACGATGGGCTGATGGGAATTTTGGGCAGCATGACCGAAAAGGTGGTTTTATTGTACAGGTATGGGCGGTAAAGATATTTAACCCTGGCGCATTGGTGGTTGCATTAGGAATCTTTATCACGAATATACAATGTGTTTCAAAATGATTGTCATCAAACCCGCCTTGCGAAAATAGGAGTTTCTACTAGCTATACATAACCTCAAAATTACCTAATTAACCTCTTTTTAATGGTTTTTCTCTGTCAAAAGAACACGAATTCTGAGTATTTGTCTATTGGTAGTATTTGTTTGGGCCCTGAAAAGGGCCGTTAATTGCCAGCAGTACTGATTGCCAGTTTCACAATAAATGTTCGAAGTGTCACTTGTTGTCAGAATTAGATACGTTCAAATCAATAGAGCGCGGCACATCAAAAATTACATGCACAGAAATTGCAACGTCAACTAGATGACAATCATTTTGAAACACATTGTATTAGAGGGCAAGGAAAATGGGTAAGGGCAAGAGAACACTCAGATTACGGAAAATTCCATCTAAAAGGACAAGGGAAATCCTTGCTGACCGTTCCTATCGATACACTTCCTACCTACCTGTCTTAAGCCGCGGCCCAAATTTCTTGCAAGCTTATTTGACCCTTCAATTAAAGCAGGTACTGCTAATTGAAATTAAGTGAAACTGGCAATCAGTACTGCTGGTAATTAACAACCCTTTTCAGGGCCAAAACAAATAGACAAATACTCGTTTTCTTTTGACAGAGAAAAACAGATTAAGTAGGTTAATTTGAGGTTATGTATAGCTAGTAGAAACTCCCATTTTCGCAAGGCGGTTTTGTTTAATTTTACATGGGAATTCCACAACCGAAAAGATGATAATCATTTTGAAACACATTGTACTTCTTATGGAAGTGAACAAAACATGAAAATGTTTATGTGTAATTGTTCGACGAGTGTCTACATGCACATATAAGTCTCGAAAACCTATCAAGCAAAATTTTGATTCCTTATTTAATTACCCATATATTTATAATGGATTTGAACTTGATTAGTAGGAATTTCTTTACTCAGATTCAACTTTAAGTGCTCAAGGGTCCAGTTGACTGTTAGAACACATTGTGTTCAAGCAGCTGGTACACTTTTGAAAACACGGCTAAAAGAGGTTGTGTCTTCAAAATCCCATTAACAAAACCTGATCTACAACCGAAATAGCCAGTCGCGCCTTCACCAAAGTCGACCAAGTACCACTAAATTAGCAGGTAGCGTTAGTAAGTAGGTTGGTAATTATCTACCAAAGGTGACGCAACCCACGTAGCTCCACTCGAGTTAGAGGTTGATAAAGCCCCACTGTACACGCAGTTTAGTTAAGTAGACTTTAGTTGTTACTTTAGTAATGGAGACCCAAAAATTTAGTACAATGGGTCTCGGTTGGTTAGGCTCACCGTCCACCTCGTACACCCTCCAGCCGTACGCGACGTTCAGCTCCTTCCTGCCCTCGAACAGGCCGAAGCTGATCCGGCCGTCGCTCTCCGAGGGGTTCCTCGTCCTCTTCGCCCTCGCCTCGGCCCAGTGCTTCGTCCCGAGGCCGGCGACCAGCAGCGCCGCCGAGACGCAAGCGACGAAGAAGGTCACGAAGACGGTGCCCCTCCCGAAGCGGCCCATGTTTCACGACCTCCTGGTGCGCTCCTCGTTGCCGGCCCTCGTCGACGGCGGGTTCGTTCGCTCGACCGCCATCGAAATCTCCTCCACCGAGGACGCGACACACGGGGGAAGTCCCGCGGGGGAGGAATTCGATCGATTCGCGGGAGAACGTGGAAATTCGATAGGAAGTTCGCGAGTTTCGGTATTCTCGTCACGAGTCACACTTTCGACTGGTCCGGTCGCTCGGGAGAGGAGAGGGCGACGACGTCGCCAGGGCCGGATCAGCGGCTGTACTACATAACAAGTACATATATACCAGAGCTGTATTTTTTGAATCCAGCGTACCTTTTTGGAAACCGCTAGGTAACTAGAGAGAAAGTCAAAGAGAGAAAATGTTCATAAGTACTTTGGTCATAAAATGCGTAACAGTAAATACAGCATCCTGCAGATTATTATAATTTTCGGGGTTTCCCATACGCTTATTCCTTATCCTTATGACATTATTTCTTCGTGCAAAAGTCTTCGAGTGCACACCGTGTACCTAGGATGAATTTTTGTAGTGTAAATAACGATTTTTGATCTTCCTAAACTTTTCTGCTCAGTGTAGGTATTTAAAGAACTTTTCGTGCAAAGCCAGATTTTTGTAAATTCAAAACGTGGTGTTTTCCAGGAATGTCCTCCATGGCCGTATAATCCTACATAAAACAGTATCGATTAGGTACACATTTGAGTTCATAACTGATTTTAAAAACATTAACTCAACACCAAATGGCTATTCTGCAGGTTTGCATAGGCCGGATATGTAAATGGCGGCTAGGCATTACCAGGCAAAACCCTGGGCAGAAGGTCATGAAAAACGTGAACTACATGGAACCCCCTGTAGGAACTGAAAGTCATGACAAACGTCATGTAGTTCCCACAGGGCGTTCCATATAGTTCCTTCAGGGCGTTTTTCATGACTTTCAGTTCCTTCTGCCGAGGGCCGCCATTTACATATCCGGCCTATGCAAACCGGCAGAATAGCGATTTGGTGTTGGGTTATTGTTTTTACAATCAGTTATGAACTCAAATGTCGTGTACTTTATCGATACTGTTTTATGTAGCTAGCTCTCCGACTATGTAGGTATGTGTTGTGGGATATGGGTCCAATTGCTCATAAGAGTACTGGGATAATCTTGGTCTTCTGAGTCCACATTCTTTCTATCTCTATTTGAAGGTCTTTATATTTCAGATCATCAATCACCAGATGGTATTCTACCTATTTCTGAGTGATATTGAAATCTGAGAGGATTGCAGCCCTTTTTCAGTTTTATCTTTCAGGACTAAAAAAGATATATGTGGGGAAACGCGGGGCGTCTGTTAGTAAAGTGTGCTGTGCTGATGACTTTGTGGTATCTAAGTAACGGTTATCAATTTGTTGTTGCCGAAATGTCTAGTGATATAGCTTCTATGGCAGCTAAATACATTAATTTAATAATTGACGTTTTTCCTTCGTCCACCATAAGTGTTTAATCCAACCAGTTTGCAATCTCGTTATCCATTTTATTAATCATCTTTAATATCTCACCACATTCAAACATTTGATTTACACGGCGCGGCTCCTTTCAAATTTCCGGCGTCCGCACCTGTCGCCCATGAATGATTAACGCACTACGCTCAGGTAACTCAGGTGGCACGGAACGTGATCCGACAGATACATACTAATTAATATAATTCCGCCGTTTGTTTATTTATAAATTATAATACTAGTAATAGTAGGTAACGTCACATGTTATCTCAATATAGGTACAATCCCGGATCTGCGCTGTCCTCCTGTTGGACTATCTTCCTTCCAGGATCCTTCGACACCAAATACTGGCGGAGGAAGAGCACGAAAATGCTGCCGATGTAACTGAACACTGGGATGACTAGTACCCTGGAAAAAATCGGAAAGGTGCTTGAACGCTGTCACCATTTTAAAAAGTGCTCTTCAATCCAGTGACTATCTTTGGCCATTTATTTAATTCCAACCCCAAATCACCATCGAAATATATCCCAGCTAACAATTTAGGTGAGATGTTACTAGAAATTTACGTCACAGAGGTTAGTTCACCAATTGCATTTTGTAGAATATTAATGATTTTTAGTGGTGATTTGACCTCTCAGGCGAAATTACGTCCTATAGTTGTCATTTGATGAACTTTTTTTAGTGAAAGAGGACACTGTCTGAAAGTATTTCCAAGTTACCTAAGTAAATTGAAAGCACCTATTGGGATTTGGAATGACTAACTTATAGGTATTAAAACTGAGTAATTTCTACCATTACTTACTAATTACTTACATTACTTTATTATTTTTTTACGTAGATTTTTGACGAGAAAAATGCCGCTAAAAATGAGTAATCTATCAAACACAACTGGTGAAATAACCTATGTGACGTGAATTTATAGTGATATCTCACTGAAATTGTCAGTTGGACTACACCATAGAAAATCTAACTGTAATGTGAGTCACTAAATCATGTCTACCTTCAGCCTGACAGTTTTCCCGGGATTATTTTGCAACAAACTTATCATTATAACGTTGATACCTATCATTATCTAAGCCGTAATTAAAGTAACACATGATTGAAATCCGCTATCGGCAATCAATCGATCTGGATCTGGACTGCGACAACAACAAGTTAAATTTTTGCTCAAGTACCGCAATGTGGTCAAATAAAACTATCTCACATATGAGTATCTCACATAACAGTTCCGTATCAACTCAATAATCTCAAAATTAGGTAGGTACTCACCAGTAGGAGTATCCCAGGCTGGATCTCTTGTCGGAGTCCATGTTACCAGTCAGCGTGTAGTAGATGTTGATGTCGTGGAAGATGGTGATGTTGAACATGGCGCCCCACAACGCCATCGTCATCACAGCGCAAAACGAGGCGATCGCGTTGTAGATGTACAGTCCGAAAATGCTGAGGTACACCTCGACCGGGTTCGAGACGGTGTTGTACACGGCGAGTACCGTCGACACAACCCCGGCCAGTACCGACAGGCACAGGAAGACTATGGTGGATATCCAGACGCCGCAATTGATGAACTCCCTGTCATCAGAGGCTGTGAGAAGTTAGAGGTATTGAATTAATTTCGAGTGAATGTAAGGGTTAGTCGTTGGAGTTTTTGACCACCCTTGGATCTCCTATTAGTAGTTTTGGGTTAAATAATTGGGGATCGATACACCCACTTTTGTGGTGCGACAGATTTTCTTTAAAAAGTTTTGTGGGCATTGAGCATTGATCTTTAAACTTTGGCAAAGGGTAGTGATTCAAACTTCCTAGAGTCTGGAACCCTAATCAATCTAAAGTTCCCTGTGGCAGTTATGTTCCCTCAGCTCGGTTTTTAACACTTGAGGTTTCTGAGCAAATCTCCAAACAACCTTAAGGTTTATGTGGAGATATATACGACTGGTCTTATGGTTCGTAAAATATGAGGAAAAGAAGAAGAATGAATTCATACATGTCGCCCTTATCAGGGTGTTCTTGTAGACGACGAGCGACCTGGTCGTCAAGGTCGACGGACAGTTCGGCACCGGATCACTGGGCGTCGACCCGTTGTAGAGCCCCCTGAGGATGTCGTACCTCAGATCGTCGCTGCTGGCGCACAACATGGCGCACACGTTCTTATCGATCAGACATGTCACTGGAACGAAACGAAAACGTTAGCCGTCTTGGAAATTGACCCGCGAAAAATGCCTATTTTTTTCAATAGGCCCCATAGACCCGTGCCTGGGCCCCCCTGAGCCGATTGACCTAAGTATCCCTACGAGGGGCCCCCAGATGGTATATTGGCCTAGGGTCCACTCGAACCAAAACTGCCTGCGAAGCGTCTTACTTGTGTATTGTACGCTGGTGGTGGTGGGCGCCGTCATGGAGTGGGTCCCCTGGAAGAGGCCGTACTTGACCTGGCTCTTCTCGCCCAGCAGGCCCGATTCGGTCGTCGCGATGATCGGCTCCGAGGTGACCCATTGCTCGGTGGCCAAGGAGACGACGGTGAAGAGGACGCCGACGCCGGACAAGAAACTCGTCACGAACACGTACAATCTCTTAATGTTCGCCATGGCCGAGTACGAGTATTATCAGATCATGAGTGTACTATTTATCGGGACGAGAGCGTTTCGGGGATATAAAACAATATCACATTTTTCCTGTTTATCTTATCTCTTCGCTCCGGTATTGAATCACATATGAAATCATAAATACAAATACGATTAACGCGAGGTATTCAGGTTAAAACAGAGATAAGGAGGTCTAATCTTCCAAGTGCCGACAGTTGTATCTAAGCTCTAATTTGGGCTTTGGACTAATACGAGATTACACAGAGGTAATCCAATCCACTTTCACACCCTTTCCAGTTATAGGATGTAAGGAAAGGGTGGTGAAAGCGTTTCCCGCCAATACTGATGTTTAAACGTTCGAATGCAGTGCGTAAAATAACAATTTCAAATCTTCGGCTCTTCAATTTTAATGTTCCGTGGTAAAGTTGTTTTGTGGTAACTTGCGTTGCGTTGCGGAGCGTGGTTTGCTATGATAAATGTATATGTTATTCGCAATAAAGTCACTAGATATAGACTCCATTTCACATAAGAAGAACTGTGGGCTAGAGTTACACGGAACGACATATTCCGTCGGCTATGTTCGGTTTCCATAGTTTCAAGTAATTCGTGTATAAGCAGTGGCGGGACGATGAAGGTTTAGCGGAGGTGCGTTTGAGCGTTTTTCTCGCCCGGCGTTCGCGTATCTAACGTAACGTAACGGTCGTTTATTTTATTATTATTACAGTTTTGTACATTGTGCATTGTGTATTTTGACTAAAGCGAAATGATTTAGATTAAATTATTCTTGTTGTTTACACAACATAGGCAACTAACAATACACGAATTAATATTATCCCCTAATACGATTACTACTCGGACCGCTACTGTCCAGATGCCGATCGGGCGACTTCGTGCCGGAGATGCGGCCTGCGTGGAACTCAAGGCCACGGTTCTTCTTATGTGAAATGGAGTCTACAAAGTACCGCAATCCATTGACCCCACGTGTAAGAGAGAGATAGAACCATTCCGAACCAAAATGGCGGCTATTTTTAGGGATTTTAGTAGGAATTTTATTTTTTACACTAAACAGTTGTCGAATTTGTGACAATTATTGACAAATGACATCATAATAATAACATCATTTTTCCAGGCGGTAAGCGGTAAGTGCGGTAACGCGTGGTGAGTGGTGACGCGGTAATATCCAATAGAAGCATTTTTTTTTTTTCGATTGGAATTTGCTTATAAAAATGGTGTGTTGTTGTGATGAAACCTTTGTGATTTGTGATGTTTTAAATACAATACTTTAAGTTTTTTTTTTTTTTTTTCGTTCCTATTCACGCCGGTAACCAGGCCGGATAGGATCGGATATCCTGTAGGAGGGCGGGACTAGGATACACACACACCCTGAGTCGGTAGAGCACGGAGTGGATCAACTGGGGTGAGAGCCTTAAGGGGGTACAACCGTGCTCGAGGACCGTGGTTCGGAGCCCACGTTAAACTGTAGGTCCCGTCCAAATTGGCCCTGGCAGCGTAAAAGAGACGTTAACTTAATAAGACAAGACAAGTTTTTTTTTTACTTTTTAGTTTTTTTACTTTTAAATTTTTACTTTAAGTATTTACATACTTACAGCATCTACGTTCATGGAACGAACCTTGGCAAATGGATAGGTGCATTGTTGCCGTTATAAGCAATCTTCAGCAATATACTTCCATGGTGTATTTCTGGTTGCCGCCATCACCAACAATACTTTTTTCGTGGCTCGCTTAAAACCACACGTTGAACCATTATACTTTTTCCTTAGTTTTATTAAAGTGTAAAGCTCAGTTAACCGACTGGAAAATACATTTCAAAAGATGATTTGTAAATGTTTTGGACAAACTTTATGATTCAAGAAAACGAAAGGTCGGTATTTGACAACGCCGGATGGCTTGTGCGGTAAGTTCACGATCTGTATGTGCGGCACAGGAATTTATGCGTTTGTTCCACACAAAACGCTATACAGTTTCTTCAAAAACGGGATCCATCGCCAAATGTCATTACTCCTATTGTCACAACTCTACTTTTACCATATATGTATAATAACTTTTACGCACGCCTATGGAATCCATATAAGTAAAAAAAAAATGTGACGTCGCTTGAAGTTTAATATATTAATCATTTTCGTTGTGGCTGTGTGATCCGACTGGACCCATTCCATGTACTGCGTTTTATTATGTAAATATTCTGCCATTATTATGAGTTGTAAACGACCTATAGTATTGCATTAAACTAGATTTATCGCCTTGAAATGGGTTTTTATTGAGTAACGAAATGTCCTGAAAATACATAGCATGTAGTACGTAAGGTACTGTAACGTTTAAACTTATCGCGAGATCGTTGAGGCTCTAAAAGAGACAATAGTGATCAGTGTTAAGAAGAGAAGTAATGAACGAAAGCGACCGCCTAAGAAAAGCGGTCGCTGTTGCAATATTTTGCTACTTTCTACTTAATGGACCCTTATTAGTCCCCAATAAAATCTCAGCGTTCGACTTAACTATATCATTATGTTAACAAACTTATTCAGATGGATGGGAGTGGAACTGCTCAAATTGTAGGACGCTACTCTCCGGCACCGTCCGCTTGACCACCTTGAGGCTGTCGAAGAAGTCCTGCGCGCACACCGGCCTCGCTCTCACCGTCCCGATGGGCAGCCCCTGCAGGTTGATGTGCATCCAGGTCGTCTCGCTGACGTCGTCGGTCGGCATCAGCGGCTGGTACGTGTCGTCCGGGCACAGCTTCCACAGTTGGGTGTCGGCGAGCTCCATGATCGGCGCGTTCAGTGTGGTCTGGACGAGGCTCCTGATGTCCGAGCCGGAGAAGCCGGCCGTGCCGTTGATCAGCTCCTGCCACTGCGCGGAATCGAACTGGGCGCAGTGTTCGCCCGCGAATAGGCGCAGCAGCTCGACGCGCTCGAACGCGTTAGGTAGCGGGATGTAGACGCGTTTCTGGAAGCGACGCAGGAACGCGAGGTCGAGGTCCCACGGGCAGTTCGTCGCGCAGATCAGGAAGCGATTGCGCGTCTCTGTGATCTTCGACATCTGGCACATCAGTTCGGTCTTCAGCCTGAGGAAGGGGTTTGATGGAGTGTCTTAATTATTTTAACCATTATCGGCGACGTTAATGCGAAGATGAAAATAGGACGAGAAATCAAGAAATCGTTAAATGAAGACCGAGATAATAAACGAAACGGAGTTTAGGCAGACCTCCACTATGGCGGATGGACGACGTGAAGAAAGTGGCAGGTGGAAAGTGGTATCAGAAGGCTCAAGTCAGGGATCAGGAAAGGCCTATGTCCAGGAGTGGACGAAGAAGGGCTGAATAGGAAGAGAGAGCTCCAACGAAACGTTTAGTCTGTTGGCAGAATCATAAAATGTTACCTCCTCGTGTGCTCCTGTTCGCCGTCGGAGCGCTTCCGGCAGAGCCCGTCCAGCTCATCGATGAACAGTATGGAGATCCCGTCGATGTCCTGGAACGCCTCGAAGACGGCCCGCAGGTTCCTCTCGGTCTCGCCGACCAACGAGCAGAGCACGCTGCCGGCGCTGATGCATTGCAGCTTCGCGTCGCACTCGTAGGCGAGCGCGTGCACGATGTTCGTCTTGCCGGTGCCGGGCGGGCCGTACAGCAGGACGCTGTTGAAATTCGAGCAGTTGGCGAACAGCTGCGGCTGCCGCAGCGGCAGCAGCACAGAGACGAGCAGCAGCTTCTTCGTCTCCCTCAGGCCGGCTATGTGCGAGAGGCCCTTCACGCGCGGCGTCTCGATGTGCAGGTCGGGCGGGGCGCCTCCTCCCTCGGCCTTCTTGCTCTTCTTGCTCTTCGTGTCGACGACTGCCTCGATATTATTCGCGGCGTCGTCGGCCTCCTTGGCGCCCAGGGAGTCCCTCACCTGTGCGATGCAGATCTGGAGGTCGTACAGCAGCTCCCGCACTAGCAGGTTTTCTCCGGTCGGGTCCGTCATGATGTACTCCAATATGTTGTAGCAGTAATTGAGCTGACCGACCGCGTTGATTTTGTCTTTGGGTTTCCCGTTCCTATTCGATATCCCTATTCAAACCTTTTCTCATCTCCCGTTTTGATACTTACAAATCCATCGGGGAAGTATCAGCCTCGTCCTGACTAGTCGCCGCAATTGAGAGTGAAGTGAGCTTCGCCGAATCTTCGTCTCCGTCGTCGTTAACTGGTTTATTTCTTTACAGCTACAGATCGCAGCAAAACATTTGAAATTTTGCGAAAATGGTGGAGCGATTTAAACACGGAACGAAACGTGTCATGGAACCGATAGCTCGAATCGCAGTACCGCAGTACGCTCACAAATCGCAAGATTTTCACAGAAATCGTTTATAAATGGTTTAGAATGATATGGTTGTAATCGTAATCTATCGATTATAGGTAAATGCGTTTATAAATCGTCAACTTTCGAATAATGATTATTCTTTTTGAGATTTCACAACTTCGTGTTCGGCAAGTTCTGTGTTCCGTCAACGAAATAGACATTTGACATATTTCGAATCTTATTAAAGTGATCTGTCGCTAGTATAGATGTTCTGTGATTCTAACCTAAAGAGCCTAACAGACTCAAAATAAGTAAAAATGGTATTTTCTAAACCCAGGCCGAGGCATTAACGAACGCCGACATGCCTCCAAAGAAAGGAGGAGCTAAGCCATCGAAATCCAGCAAGGGTGATGACTCCGGCGATAAAGGTAAAAAAAAAACTTCTTTTTACATAACCTCAAAGCCATATCAAGAGTAGTCAGAAACTCCTCTACTTTACAATAGGAAATCTACCACGGCCCCACTTTCTTTTCATTGCTCCTATGACGAAGGCAATACATGTGGCGACAATTAACAACTCCGATAAAGATTCAGTCCCTTTCCAGTAGCTTCACTCCTTCAGCAACCGCCACTACACAAAACTCTCATTTCAGGTTCGAAAGAGAAGAAGGGCGGCGGCGCCTCGGTGAAGGTCCGCCACATACTCTGCGAGAAGCAGAGCAAGGCGCTCGAGGCGCTCGAGAAGCTCAAGTCGGGCCAGAAGTTCCCAGAGGTGGCGGCCGCCTACAGCGAGGACAAGGCGCGGTCCGGCGGCGACCTCGGCTGGATGACGAGGGGCTCGATGGTCGGCCCGTTCCAGGACGCCGCCTTCGCCCTTCCCGTCTCGACCGTCGCCAGCCCCGTCTACACCGACCCGCCCGTCAAGACTAAGTTCGGCTACCACATCATCATGGTCGAGGGGAAGAAGTGAGAGGTTGAGTATAGAAGTCGCAGAGGGAAGGACTCTGTTTATTGAAGTGCTTAAAGAGGAGATTGTACTTTAATATACCAAGAAATGTTTTTTTAATGGAAATATTAGGTACTCTACTTTCCCTGAACATATTACTAATTAATATCATTTCGATAGACCTTTATCTCATGACCGCTCTAACTATTGACCACAGCCAATGGTTTTCTTATCCCAATTTCCTTGAAATTTTGTGCTTATTGGGAACTATTCTGATTTTGGAATTTGGATTTTCGGAATCAATTTTTGTACTATTTATATTTCAATTTGTCTATGCAAATTGTGTTTCATACGTTAATATCGACTATCGCGTCTTTGACGCCGAACTTGCAGTACGCCAGCAGCGGCATGTGCTGGGCTATCCACAACGTACCGATCTTAAAATAATTAATGGTTATCCGTATAGCGTCATATCTCATCAAGCTATAAACTCTCGGAGCTAACGACAGGTAAAACCTCTTCACCGCGTTCATCTCCATGTAAGTGTACTTCACTATCTCGTAGTCGTCCTGTAGGATGCTATGTAGTCCGCACATCGCTGGCTCGTAGTAGATCGTCCCCTCGAAAGCCCACAGTCCCTCCGTAAAGTGCTTACACATCGCCAGGAAGTCCTTGTCCTTCTCGTCGACCAGTGGTCGGAACACCTTGACAATCAGCAGGTCGCAGATCTGTCTCGTCTCATCGACGGTGCCATTACAGAGATTGAATCTGAAAGGAGGAAATATTACATGTATATAAAGTTGGCGGACCACCCTCCTCAGGCCGGCAAAACAAAATAGTGGAGATTTTGTGTCTTTTTTGTAGCGAGAAAACGAATTTTGTAGCTTTTGAATAGCCGGAGCTACAAAAGGTGGGCTAACTTAATATTATGTTAGCGGCCACCGCTATGACTCATACACGGACTGTAATAGGATGCTCTGGTTTGCGCAGGAATTTGTGTCTTTAGAAGTACTTGAAAGTCACTGGGCCAAAAAAAAAAATTTGGCCAATTTTGGCCAAAAATGACAAGATGTTCAATCATCACTCGTGGTTCAATTTCATGATAATTTCTGTTAATTGCCCACTAAATGTGGCCAAAATTTTTTTTGGCCCAGTGACTTTCAAGTACTTCTAAAGACACGAATTCCTGCGCAAACCAGAGCATCCTATTACGGTCCGTGTATGAGTTATAGCGGTGGCCGCTATTAAGTTAGCCCACCTTTTGTAGCTCCGGCTATTCAAAAGCTGCAAAATTCGTTTTCTCGCTACAAAAAGGACACAAAATCTCCACTATTTTGTTTTGCCGGCCTGAGGAGGGTGGTCCGCCAACTTTATATACATAAATATTACACAATTATTAGGTGTGAGGATAAAATGAATCTTCTTTTAAAATCCTTTAGTGCGTATTGAAATGTAGACGATGTTGACAAATACCAAAAAACGATAAAAGAAAGCTGATATAAGTAATCTCGAGGATCTAAACAGAAACATTGTGGGTTAATCAACTCCGCTTGAAACAAACAGAAAATGAAGATAAACTTCGATCTGTAAAGGTTATCTTCAAACTGCTCAAGATGCTCAAGACCAAGCAAAATGTTAGAGAGGCTTATCTCCAGCAGTGGACGAGACAAGCTGCTATATGATGATGATGATCATGGGTGCATACTGTAATGAATTTTACCTCTCCTCGATTCCCATGACATGTCCGATTACCCTCCAGACGTGTACGAACGCCCTCATCTCGTCTTGGGTAGCGTTGTGTATTCCGAGGGTCTCCGCCCTGGTCAGCACGAAACCCATGAAGCCGAACTGCGTCAGCGCCATGTCCTTCTGGGATATCATGCCCAGGCCTGCCTTACGACCAGACTTGCTTGCGTAGTTGTGCATGTTCCTGACGGTCCTGATCGACTTCCACGACCTGAAAGTGGCAGAGGAGGAGAGAAGCTGAATAGACAATTAACGAGCTTAATTAGAAATATTTTCTCCCAGCATAGAATCCCAAAAAATAGCAAGGGACACATCACTAGCATGTCGAAAGAGCATTGGAAGAACTAGGAAAAGATGGATGTGTAGAAAAACAGGCAATATACCCACATACGAAGGAAGAAGAAGAAAGTGGCAGAAAGGTCTCGTGTCTTCCATTCATGACACCGAACTTACTTCGATCCCGGTCTGAACTCCTCCTCGTACCAGACCATCATGTGAAATATGGTGGCCATGTACCGTCGGTAGGATGAGAACGGATCGCCGGACATCCCGGTGAACATCAGCAATTTGAGTATGGACGGTATCGCCAGTACCGACAGGAGTCCGAGTAGTTTGCAGCTCAGCATGGAGAAGAGGTGCTTGTGGAAGAAGCGTTGGCCCCTGAAACGTGGAAGTTTCACCAAAGGTAAGTCGAGAGGACGTCGATTACTTTCTGAAAAGGGCTTCGTCGTAAAACGGGGGCCGATCGTCTACGTTGAAGCTTGGGTTGGAGTCGTCACAGCCCACCTCTGAGCCTTCCGTCAGGAGTCGTTCGACGAATTTCTCCGCCGATGCACCTTTTGGAATAGTAAAGTACATATTAATTTTGAGTCTAGGTATCTAGGTATACGGTTTTGTCGATTTCGAAGAAACTTATCAGAAACGACTACTCTAAGAGTTCTTCACTGTTTGATGAAGTTAACATAAGTTTTTCTTTGTTTTAATGTTTGTTACTGTTTAACATCAAATTTAAGCACCAAAATATCATGTTATACTTACTGTAGTAGTTGTTTTTAGGTGAAATTCCCATTTTCTTTGCGGCTACCATATCAGGAGACAATTTCTGAAAGAAATACAGTGCATTCAACAAATAGAGGTTTATATACGCAAGATAGAGCAAATACACGTCCTGCATTACACCCATAGCTTCAGTATGAACGTTTTGATCGCATTGTTTCACAACTAGATAATGTGGTTATGATATATATCCCGGAGAAAGTTAGTAAATTTCAATTAAAACACTCATTGTTTCCGTACGTTAACTTTGTATTTTTTCGTACCTTTGAGGATTAGGGCTATCACTTTTCAGTAGACGAGAAACTTGTCACTCACCTAAATTCCAGCAGAAAATTTTAAATTCCGTAATGAAAGTAGGCAGATTCACTCGAAAGTTTCTCCTTCGAGTGAAAGTTGCAGACTGCGGACTGCGTGATCAAACGTTCATTCTACTGTCGAAGATCATGAGTACGTATTATTACGTAATTTATTTATAGCTCAAGTAGTAGTACCGGTCAACAATCAAGTGGTAGTTGCGTGGAAAATAATTGTTATGTCAGTATTGGTCATGATTGTGGTAAATCAGTTTAATTGCAGATTGTAGAAGAGTTTATCGTGGACGTCATTGACATTGAAAATGTTTTTTTTTTTAATATCGGACGACGAACGTTAATAAGTTGATAATGCGATTAAAACACTATTGATTAATTGTTGTTTTAATATGCCTAGATACTAACAATGCAATTATACCGGTTTTCGTTTCTAGTACAAAAGTTGTTATCGACTACATTGACGTTAATAACCGTAATTATATAAATTGACGCCGAATTGCAATTTAATGCATTTCCGTCCTTTTGTTATTGGACTTGGACTCACAACAAATCGCAAATGAGGTGATAAATCAAATCAAGGACCAAAACATTAAAAAAACCAAAACTCGCTGTAAGACTATTATACAACACTTTATCAGAGTTTATGTAGCCATAACATTGCCGCACATCGTTCAAATTATCAATCATGCGCAGTTCTTTTATTTATAGCAGTATTTGGATTATTTAACCAAATAGCCGTTTGTAATAATGTGAAAGTAATAATAAAACTTAAGTAAGCTAGTAATTTTACTAATAAAAGTTCGTACTGCATATTGCATAACTGGTTCATGAAATTAATATAGTTCTTTAGTTCACTTTTTAGTGGCGAGTGTGGTGTAGAGGCTAGCGTATCAGCCTACGCCCTACGTCGAGAGTGTGGCACTTGAGGCACTTCGAAGAAGTTCATCTTTCTCAAAATTCAAAAACGTTCAAAAGCGAAGATTAAGTTCGTGATGCCCAGTTGGCATTACAAAGTTTTCAAATACATCAGCATCGAATTTCATATTGAATCTCCCTTAAAAAGTTTGAAATATAGTTGGAAAGAAACTTTACAAATTTCTGTCATAACACAGAACACAAAATATTTATTACTATAGGCACCATTTGTATTTGCCATAGATGCTAGGTGCAGACCACAGACCATTAATATAACTAGACCCGGTGCTCCCATTAGAAACTGATATTTGTTTACATGCCAACATAGCCGATAGGCGCGGTGTAAAGGGGGAAGAAAATATGGCCGCCTTTGACGAATTTTGACAGCGTACAAAGTAGCTATCCATAGGCGTATCAATAATAAGGGGCAAAAAGGAAACAAAATTAAGAAAATAATTTATTTGTTATTTAGATCAACGGGCAATGAAGTCCTTTACATGCTAGGTAACAAAGGTGCGAAATAAGTGACAAATGATAAAGAAGGACATAGATTATCAAAATCATCATGACAGTAATAATGCATACAATATGTATAGTCCAAGACCCATCTGTCAGAAATTTGCTTTAGATTGGCATAAGAGGTAACCACAATGTTTTTACATGAATACCCCTGGAATAATGTCTAGAATAAGGATTGACATCCTCCAAAGCGCATCGGTCGGGAACATTGTTAATAATGCAACAATTTAAAAAGAAATTAAAAAACGCGTTTTTTCCCGAATTGTTTTGCTTCTAACTTTTTAAGTATTGAATTTAGAAGAAAGTTGAAGAGAGGAAAAAGTTGCAGAATCTATTTTTACATAAAATGGCATAGGAGATAAATTCAAAAATTTATTAGCGGTTTTGCCAAATAGTAATAAACAACAAAAAATCGGCCCAAAAATGTGTTTTTTTAACTTATTATTTTAGGCACTTTAAAATGTTAGGACTTCCATATCACAGGTACAAAATCCTCAAGTTATAATAAAAGAATCGAGTAAATTTCGTTTCGATCGGATTATTAGAGTTTGCACAATAATTTTGCAATCCAGAAAAATCGAAATATATTGAAAATTTTCCAAATTGTTTAAATTTTTTTCCACTATTCGATTTTAATAAAACTAGCGGTCATATATAAGAGGGAACAAGCTTTCATGTACTTTTGTCAGAATTAAAAAATATTTATTAGAACGGATACAGTCATTGTTTAAAGTTGGTGTCGTTTTTTTTTTGCTTATAAACAAATAGATTATCTCGGCGAATTTTTTGTTAAATGAAATTCTGAAAACATAACAGGAAAGTACTCGGAAAGACGCTTCTTTTTATTCATAATAAGTTGCTATTTTGCTCCTTAGCTTCTGAGATATAACTCCTCAAAGTTGTTTAGTGTTTAATAAAATGGTTAATAATGGTTAATAAAATTACTATTTTTTCTCATATCTTAAGAAATAATTGTTTCTCACAGTAACCAATATAATATTTTTGTTGAAATTTACATTAAAAAGATTGAAATTTAAATTCAAAAAAATGTCGCTTCGAATTTTGACAAATTCATAAATTTGACATTTCTATTAAACACTGAAACACAGTTACAGGATAGAAATTATTACCTTGTAGTACTTTTAGGTTCAAAAACTTGATGCATCGGCAATGAAACAGTATCTCTCTTTAAATATCTAGCATTGTCGGTTGCACCTATTTTAGACACAAAGTCATCTTTATTGAAATGTTTTGAGCAAATATAGGACGATTTTGTTATGTTATCATTTTCACTAAGTCCCAAAACAGAAATCCAAATATTTCTTTTAATTGGATCTGCTGGAAACCTAAAATAATAACACTGATAGAACGCCACTGAGATGATACATAACCTCAAAAAATTTCATTAATAAATTTCTTTATTTACCTATGAAAAGACAATCCCGAGGCACTCCCTGCATCGCTATAAACGTTGCATATCTTGCACCTATTAACCATTGTTAAATGTTTCCTATTTTTATCAAAATTACTCCCGGTTAGTTTTGGTTTTGTTAGGTTAGCGTGTGACAGACTAGGACGCGATGTTGCCACGTGTACTCTCATAACGAAAGTCTATATTATTTTAGATTTACGTACAACTGACCAACCGCAGGGGAAGTAGGCTGAATGTATAAGCAAATCGTAAGCGAGAATTCTTCATTTGCATTCATGCAACAGCGCAAAAAAACGCTTAGAATGTGCTAAGATCTTGTCAATACATTATTTTGTAAACAAACGGGTCTAGTTATATTAATGGTCTGTGGTGCAGACAGAAGTTTCAAACTAAGAAATTCCAAACCAAGTAAAATGGAAATAAACAACTAATTCAAAAAGTTTCATTGATTTATAATGGGATTGTTCAATTAAAAGCTAGTACAGTTAAATAAAATTTCATTAGCAACACTCACTCATGTAAAAGTATATAGTGTTTATTAAATCTACGTGTTGTAGTCAAATCAAAGTACTTATCGTCGATTTACAAGAATTTAATTCATCAAACAGTTATAGGACGTTACACATCAATATAATCAATACAGTTCCTTATAATAGTCATTCATCATGTACTCGTTGAGGATATATTCCAAAATCGGACCGATCAATTTCGAAACCATCCTCTCATTTCCATTAACGAACTCAACGAAATGTCTATTGATTATCAAATCGAGAATAGCGTTGAATTCCGGGTTGTTCAAAAGTCCGTCGAACTGAAACTACAAGCAACGTATGCAAAATGTATCACTTATTGAACAGACAGTATCTTACCAAAGCATCTTGAAGAGTTAGGTTCACACTGACGTTTCTTATGGGCGAGTGGTACTCAAAATCTGCCTGTCCAGTTAGTGTTATCGAGACTTTGTCTAAGTAAGCGCTAAAACTCACTATGGTAATAAATAATGTTTCGACTGAAGGGTCAAGTTATAAGGATTCATGGATAAGTACCTCGTAATCCCTTTCCCGTAAATAGGTAATAATTGTGCGAATAATAAGTCGCATTGATATTTGGAGTGGATCTCGATGCTGGGTACTTCTGTAGTGATATTAAAGCTATAATCTTCGCTTAAGTAGATCTTTGACAAAACTACGTCCTTAATGCCTTCCATGGAGAGTTTTGAAATGTTAAGGAAACCACTAGGGAGAAATGGTTGTAATATAACTTGAAACGTTATATCTTCTTACCTCAATACAGTGGTATCTTCCTTTAACACTACATCGGTTAAAACGTATGGGTCAGATAAATTGGTTAAAAAATCGTTGAAGGTACTGTTTATCAGGTTTTCAAAAACCCGTAGTTTTTCAATATTTGCCTCACAAAGAACGAAACCCATCAGGGTTGAGAGACACAAAATTAAAACAATTCTCGTCATGTTATTAACAAAGCTTTCAACCAATCTTGAAATGAGGTAATAGTTTCTAAAACGCCGTCATTTATACACTTTTAATAACAAACACTTCAAAAGTAGTTTACAACAAATTTGGGTTAAGATTACCACATCAAACACTCCTGTTGCACTGACTAAATATTATTTAAGCCGTTTTAAACCTACAATATACTGTTAATGATATCTTGTACGATTGGGCTGAGAATCGTGGAAAGGACGTCGTGATAATCCTCGACGAATTCTACCACGACGTCGTTCAAGATGGTGGAGAGTAATTCGTTAAACTCGACGTTGTTGATCAAGCCGGAGATGACAAACTACAATAGAAAATATGAGTATTTGGTCTGTTCCAGCAAGATGCATGCACGTTGCAAACATGTCGCTTCCACGTGCTTCGTCTTTTTAGATAGATGTGGCATGTTTCGCCTTTCAAAACCGAATTTGTAATTACTTACGTTCGCATCGCCCAGCGTGATGCCCACCACCACGTTTTGGAGTTCGTAGTCCGACAAGGTTACTATTTTCACATTTCCTTGGATGTTGATTAAGAGACGATCCAGTTCGAGACTAGAATCGTATAGGAATTGTCAAAGCTCCAGGCGGATTCTAAGTTCACTTACTAGATAGTTCCTTCCCCGTACAGCGGGATCAAATTGCCCACCAACAGGTCCATGTAGTAACCCTTGAGGTTGATCGCTATATCTGGCACGTCTATGGTCATGTTCAAGAGTAGTCCAGAGGAAATCAGGTCGCACTGCGTGATGTTGATCTTTCTGATGCCGGAGATTTGAAGGGTGGTCGCGTTGACGTCTCCCCTGCAAAACATCGTATATATTGGAACATCTGGTGATCTCGCTCATCCATTTAATTTTACACTATGGAAGAATTGGTTCCCATGTCGACAGTCAGGTTTTGTATGTCCATCGGGTCGTCCATCTTGGCGATGATGTCCATGATCGTTTTATTGATCGCTCCGGCGATGCCGCCCGCCCTTACATCGCTCAGGTCTTCAAAAAGCGCATATTGAATATAAGTGCTTCATGGTGGACAGAATCGCTTACCGTCATATGGTAGAGCGCAGGTCGCAGCTATGACAACAGCTATAAATGCGCACCAGAAGAACCTCATGTTTGCTGAATTTCAACTGCCAATATGTCGATTCCGATATGTATTCCAGTTTTATCTGCGTGCGTTGTTTGCCTTGAGTGATAAAAATCTGAAGATGAACTTGAAGAATTCATGATTGTGATTATTTCCTGCGAGTGGTGAATTATTATCATTTTTTGTTAAGTTATCCTTATTTGATTATTTATTAATATATATTTTTCGTTATGTTTCTACTTATCAATATCAGATAAAATGAGACAAATACTCCAATCACTTCAAATCATCATTGTTATTTATAATAATTATTTACACATCTCTTGATAGGTACTTATTCCCATTCACAGGTGTCTGCGATTTAATATTGTAACGTTTATTTTCTAATTTATTTCCACTATCCTAATTATGCACTACACACTACTTAATTTATCTTAGACTATTACTAAACTAATTTATATAACACACTTAACTATTTCCTACTAATTAATTTATATTACTCTTAAATGTTAATTTATTTCACTGCTCCGTTTTTCGCTTGTTTACTATGTCGCGCTAACGTCTAATAATAATATAATCTCCTTCGTCCGCAGCGTTCACTTTTATAGCCCCCCATAATGTATTCCCGAATTTACTAGTATTTGCTCGATAATTCCAGGTCATTCCTTTCTCAAATTAATGTTTACTTAGATACGTCCAGAAAGGTCTAGGAGGTCGGGTAGGTAATAAATCATTCATCCTTTATCACCCCAATTACGGAGCGTTTTAAACTGGCCGCCGAGGTCCGACAGGAGTAAACACATTTCGCGTTACAATATCAACCGATTTTGCTTCACTGAAATTTTGTCTAAGATTTAACGTTTCAATTTGTTGCTTTAAGAAGGATCCACAAATCACATATAATCTTTCAATATGGCATTTGGCAGTATTAAAAATGTGGTTCCAACTGTTGCCATTGTAAAAGATTAAATGATATTTTCTGATATTTGTAATTACAACTTAATTGAATATTGTCTGGATTTAAAGTTCGGTCATGTGATCAAAAATCCTCTGAAACTGGTTATGTTTTTAATGACGTCACATGTAATTAAGTGATGGAGGGTTTATTCATATTGAGGTTGAGTTTGGTGACAAATATCAAGTGGCTGTCGATTCACCGTGGCGTACCCAGAAAACGAGAGGGGGAAGGAGAGTGGGAGAACTTATATTCTCTCCCCTTCATGCTGGGAATCGTGTGTATTATTTCACAGGTGTATCTGGTACATACAGAGCGAGTATACAATAGGTACCATATACAGCTACAGTGTTTGTTATCTGGATTTAAAGTTCGGTCATGTGGTCAAAAATCCTCTGAAACTGGTTATGTTTTTGGTAACGTCACATGTCAGTAAATGATGGAGGGTTTTTTTCATATTGAGGTTGAGTTTGGTGACAAATATCAACTGGCTGTCGATTCACCGTGGCGTACCCAGAAAACGAGAGGGGGAAGGAGAGTGGGAGAACTTATATTCTCTCTCCCTTCATGCTGGGAATCGTGTGTATTATTTCACAGGTGTATCTGGTACATAATACAGAGCGTGTATACAATACCATGATATACAGCTACAGTGTTATCTGGATTTAAAGTTCGGTCATGTGGTCAAAAATCCTCTGAAACTGGTTATGTTTTTGGTGACGTCACATGTCAGTAAGTGATGGAGGGTTTTTTTCATATTGAGGTTGAGTTTGGTGACAAATATCAACTGGCTGTCGATTCACCGTGGCGTACCCAGAAAACGAGAGGAGGAAGGAGAATGGGAGAACTTATATTCTCTCCCCTTCATGCTGGGAATCGTGTGTATTATTTCATAGGTGTATCTGGTACAACAGAGCGTGTATACAATACCATATACAGCTACAGTGTTATCTGGATTTAAAGTAGGGTCATGTGATCAAAAATCCTCTGAAACTGGTTGTTTTTGGTGCCGTCACATGTCAGTAAGTGATGGAGGGTTTTTTCATATTGAGGTTGTGAGTTTTGTGACAAATATCAACTGGCTGTCGATTCACCGTGTGTATCGATTATTATCGATTATTATCGATATTACACACGTGTGTATTATTTTATAGGTGTATCTGGTACATACAGAGCGTGTATACAATACCATATACAGCTACAGTGTTATCTGGATTTAAAGTTCGGTCATGTGATCAAAAATCCTCTGAAACTGGTTGTTTTTGGTGACGTCACATGTCAGTAAGTGATGGAGGGTTTTTTCATATTGAGGTGGAGTTTGGTGACAAATATCAACTGGCTGTCGATTCACCGTGGCGTACCCAGAAAACGAGAGGAGGAAGGAGAGTGGGAGAACTTATATATTCTCTCCCCTCCATGCTCGGAATCGTGTGTATTATTTCATAGAGGTGTATCTGGTACATACAGAGCGTGTATACGGACTTAAAGTTCGGTCATGTGATCAAAAATGCTCTGAAACTTGTTATGTTTTTGGTGACGTCACATGCCAGTAAGTGATGGAGGGTTTTTCATATTAAGATTGAGTTTGGTGACAAATATCAACTGGCTGTCGATTCACCGTGGCGTACCCAGAAAACGAGAGGGGGAAGGAGAGTGGAAGAACTTATATTCTCTTCCCTTCATGCTGGGAATCGTATGTATATTATAGGTGTATCTGGTAGATACAGAACGTGTATTCAGTGTACACAGGAAAGGTAAAGGATTAACGAACAATTAGACGAAATAAGGCATCTAATCACCGAAGAGCGTTTATTTACATCATTATCCACTACCCAGCGCCTCGTTAAGAACATCTTCGAAAATGGGACTGAAAATTTTGTTAAGGGCATATTTGTAATCCGCCGCGAATTCCACGGTGACGTCGTTCATCACGCCCACGATCAACTCGTTGAATTCCACGTTATTGAACGCGCCAGTGCTGGCGAACTGAAAAAAGAAAATCGTGTAAAATTTTCGGGAAATGTAATAACGTCCACAACTCACGCTCATATCGTCCAAAATAACATTCGCCGTGACGTTGCTGAGTTGATATTCGGTTAGAGTTATTATTCTTACTGTAATGCGAGAAGTAAACAAAGCGACACATGTTTACTCCTTCAAAAGAATAACTACGACGCGTAGGACAGGTGCATGAACATTTGCTGCGTAGGCTTCTAGAATGTACTAGAATGTTCTCGATCAGGGTTGGGGGTGTATATATAAGGGGGTTTGTGATCGAGGGAGTTAGTTAGAAGTAGAGAAGCAGAAGTGAACGCGACATACGATCCGAATGCGGAGCAGTACAAATAAATTATGTAGTGTCTAGTCTAGTGAACAAGTAGTTAAGTGTGTTAAATAAATTAGTGTTCAATTAATGTAAATAAATTATAAAATAAACGTTACATTGGTGTCAGAAGTGGGATCATGAAGAAGTTACGCGAATTAAAAGTGGCCGAGTTAAAAAAAGAACTCGAGGAACGCGAATTGGAAACAGGAGGGAAGAAGACTGAACTCCAGGACCGACTCTCGGCATTTTTGAAAGAAAATGGCCAGGACCCGGAAGTTTTCGAGTTCGAAGACGACGACATAACGAAGCAGTTCGCCGCCCAGAGGGCAGAAATCGCTGCCCAGAGGGAAGAAATCGCCGCCCAGAGGGAAGAAATCGCCGACCAGAGGGAAGACATCACTGCTCAAATCGCCGCCCAGAGGGAAGAAAGCGCCGCCCAGAGGGAAGACATCACTGCTCAAATCGCCGCCCAGAGGGAAGACATCACTGCTCAAATCGCCGCCCAGAGGGAAGAAATCGCTGCCCAGAGGGAAGAAATCGCCGATCAGAGGGAAGACATCACTGCTCAAATCGCCGCCCAGAGGGAAGACATCACTGCTCAAATCGCCGGCCAGAGGGAAGACATAATTACTCATATTACTGATCAAATCGCCGCCCAGAGGGAAGAGATAACCGACCAGATGGAGGCTCAGCGTAAGGAGATGGAACAGAAGATCAAGCAGTTGGAAGAACGACTAGAGCGAGTCAGTAGCGGCGAGACGAAGGAAGAAATAAAGGCGGTCGTTCAACAGAACTCGATATGCACTAATCGAGTGACGCCCCCAACGTTCGATGGAAAAATTCCGTGGGCCAGCTACAAGAAGCAGTTTGAGGCAGCAGCGGAGGCTAATGCTTGGTCCATTCACGAGAAAGCTGTTTCCCTAACGGTAGCCTTACGTGGAGAGGCGTTGGAAGTTCTTCAGACGCTATCCACCGAGGAAGCCGGGAATTACACGGAGCTGCTGAGGCGACTGGAAATGCGGTTCGGCCAAACACATCTGGAGCAAGTTCATCAATCCCAGATGTCCAATCGCCGTCAGAGATCGAACGAGACCCTGCAGGAGTTCGAAGCGGACGTAGCCAGACTAGTGAGGTTGGCGTATCCCACGGCACCGGAACAGATGATGGAGTGCCTCGCAGTGCAGACGTTCGTGAGCGGGCTGCGGGACCAGGAACTGCAGATGGCCCTGAGGCTAGCTCGACCGAAAACAGTAATGAACGCGCTCGCCATCGCACTAGAACATGAGGCAGCAATGGAAGCCTCCCGCATTCACGGTTGTGCTCGAGCTGTTACCGAGGAGGTAGGCACAGAAAAACTCGTGGAGAAGGCCGTTCAGCAGATCATGGAGTTGCTGTCAGCACAGAAGACGCGGCCCAAAACAGCGGTGCCGGCAAAGGCCCCGGAAAAACTAATGCGGGTCGATAAAAGGGAGGGGACGTCGACCCGTGGCAATAGGAACCCCTGGGCCAGTATAGCCTCGTTTTCCCACCAATTGGGGAGCGCGTACGTCGATGGCACTATCGACGGGAGATCCCACGCCATGCTTGTGGACACGGGAGCTACGAAGACGATCGTACGCTCGGAAGTTGTGAGGGACCGTAGGAAGATTAGGCCAAGTAGGTGGCAATTAAGAACTGCCACTGGGGAGAAGGCAGTAATACACGGTGAAGCGACGGTTAGCATGACGTTGGGACGAGTAAAGTTTGACCATCCTGTTCTCATAGCCGAAATTGAGGAAGACGTCATACTGGGGATGGACGTCATGAGGAATCATGGATTCCAGTTGGATTTCGGACACCGAGTGTTGAGGATCGGTCAAGAAGAATTACTGCTACACAATCGTGACAACTTTGTGTTAGACGTAATAATGGCAGAAGATGTGATTCTCCCGGAACGAAGCGAAACCATCACCTCTACCTGTCTGAGGGGTGTTGTGGAAGAGGGAATCCCAGCCGTGATCGAACCAGAAAACGATGACAATCGACTGGCTCGGGGGGTACTGGTAGGAAAGGCGCTCGTTACTCTCTCAAGTGAAGTGCCTGTGCGACTACTCAACATCAATCAGTACCCGGTCACCATCAAGAAGGGTACGAAGCTGGGCACATGTATAGCCGCTTCGGCCATCGTAAGGGGCGTTAGTGAGGAAGAAAGGTCCAGACACACTCCGCAGGACTTGAAACAAATTCTTTCCCAGACCAGTGCGTTTCTCTCGCCCACACAGAAACAAAAGGCCAATGAATTAATAAATAAGTACCAGGACATATTTACCACCGAGAATGGAAAGCTGGGAAAGACCAAGGTCGTGACACATAAAATTGACACGGGCGAGACACGACCGATTCGACAAACAGCAAGACGACTACCCTTGGCCAAACGAGAGGAAGCCGAGAAAATCATCAAGGACCTAGAGCGGGACGGGGTCATCGAGCCGTCAAGCAGTCCATGGGCCTCGCCGGTAGTACTGGTGAAGAAAAAGGATGGGACTACTCGATTCTGTGTAGACTACCGGCAGGTGAACAGTGTCACCAAAAAGGACAGCTACCCGCTACCACGTATCGACGACACACTCGATACCCTTGCTGGATCCACGATATTTTCGACCTTGGATTTAAAAAGCGGCTATTGGCAAGTCGAAATGAACCCTGCCGATAAGGAAAAGACGGCATTTACCTTCGGTAACGGCCTGTGGCATTTTACAGTCATGCCATTCGGACTTTGTAATGCCCCAGCGACGTTTGAGAGGCTGATGGAGAGCGTGCTAATGGGTCTGACGTGGAAAACGTGCCTAGTCTATTTGGACGATGTCATCGTGATGGGCAAGACATTCGAGGGACATCTGAAAAACTTAGAGGACGTCTTCCAGAGACTGCGAGGTGCGGGGCTGAAACTGAACCCTAAGAAATGTCAGCTCTTCAGAAGGAAGGTCTCATACTTAGGGCACGTAGTGAGCAGAGAGGGCGTCGCCGTTGATCCGGATAAGACAAGTACGGTGAAGGAGTGGCCAGTACCGGTAGATAAACACCAGTTGAGGAGTTTTCTGGGCCTCTGCACGTACTACCGACGATATGTCCGGATGTTCTCCGACGTCGCTAAGCCGTTGACAAGGCTCACGGAAGAAGGACGAAACTTCTGTTGGGATGAGGAATGCCAGTCTGCCTTCGACGAGCTGAAGAGGAAGTTGACCAGTGCCCCAGTGCTGAGTTTTCCTCTGCCAGAAGGACAGTTCATCCTGGACACCGACGCGAGCAATGTGGGAATTGGAAGTGTTCTGTCGCAGCGCCAGGAGGGACAAGAACGTGTCCTTGGATACTTCAGCAAGGTACTCTCCAAACCAGAAAGGAATTACTGCGTCACCCGGCGTGAATTATTGGCCATCGTCAAGTCCATCGAGCACTTCCATAAATATTTGTGTGGAAGGAGGTTTTTGGTCCGGACCGATCATGCTGCTCTTAAATGGCTCCTCCAGTTTAAGAATCCCGAAGGACAGATCGCTCGCTGGATCGAGAGGCTCCAGGAGTATGACTTTGTCATAGAACATCGGCCAGGACAGAGTCATGGAAACGCAGACGCACTCTCGAGAAGACCATGCCCTGATGAGTGTCCTCATTGTCATAAAGCTGAGGAAAAGTCCGAGAAAGTCTATCGAACGACCGTGGTCGCCGAGGAATGGACACCATCCTCGTTACGACAAGAGCAAGAAAAAGACCCGGTTCTCAAAGAAATCCTGGTTTGGAAAGAGGGAGGAGAGCGTCCTGAGTGGCAAAAGGTATCACCTGGCTCGCCAAAACTTAAGAGCTATTGGGCACAGTGGGACTCGCTAGTGGTTGAGGATGGGCTACTAAAACGCGTACTGGAGAGCCAAGACGGGACGGAGGAAAGACGGCAGTTGGTAATTCCCTCCAGTAAAATCCCGGAGGTCTTGCGGCACCTTCACGACGGATCGTCTGGTGGACATTTAGGGATCAAGAAAACGCTGCAGAAGGTACGGGAGCGCTTCTACTGGATCAATTGTTCAGACGACGTGAAGAACTGGTGCAAGAAATGTACTACATGCTTTGCAAGTAATGGGCCACAAAGACGACCGAAAGCTCCCATGAAACAATATAACGTCGGAAGCCCCTTCGAAAGGATCGCTATTGATATAGCAGGACCCTTCCCTGAGACCGAAAAGGGGAATAAATATATCTTGGTCGTGATGGACTACTTTACGAAGTGGGTAGAAGCGTACGCTCTCCCTAATCAGGAGGCAGAGACAGTGGCCGATGTGCTAGTGAAGGAGACGATCTGCCGGTTTGGAGTACCCATGGAATTACACTCGGATCAAGGAAGAAACTTTGAGAGTGGCCTATTCCGGAGGATCTGTGAGAAGTTTGGGGTACGAAAAACAAGAACCACGGCCCTTCACCCTCAGTCTGACGGCATGGTAGAACGAATGAATCGCACCCTCAACCGCTATCTAGCGAAAATGGTCTCGTCACATCAAAGAGACTGGGACGAACACGTGCCGTTCTTCCTGATGGCCTACCGCTCGGCCGTTCATGAGTCGACAGGACAAACTCCAGCCAAAGTCCTGTTCGGGCGAGAACTTAAACTACCCTGTGATCTAATCTTTGGCGCTAGACCGGACGAGGACGTTTCGGGGGAAGATTACGTTTCCCGGATGCGGCAAAGGATGAACGAAATTCACGATCAAGTCCGGTACCAACTAAATATCGCCAGTGATCGCATCAAAGAGCGTTACGACATCAACGCTAAAGAGGGTGGCTACCAAATGGGAGACCGAGTTTGGCTGTACAACCCACAGAAGAAACGTGGTTTGTCCCCTAAGTTACAGACCAATTGGGAAGGTCCCTATGTTGTGAAGAAACGAATCAATGACGTGGTCTACCGGGTAAGCAAACTACCAAACGGCAAGCCGAGAGTGGTGCACTTTAATCGGTTGGCACCCTATGAGGGGTCGCACGATGAGGCGGAGGTTCCCCGAGTAAGAAACACATTGGCGCAGGAGAACGAACTTTCCTTCGAAGAATTTATGAGCGCCTACGGGGGTACCGGAAAAGCACGGTATGGGGTAACCTGTGAAAAACAACAGGATTTGTTCAGCGTACCTGAAGAATACTCGTTGGCCCATTGTGTGTCCGCCGACCTGGTAATGTCACGAGGTATCGCCACGGTTTTCAAGAAGAAGTACGGGCGCTCGGAACAACTCAGAGAGCAACTCCCGGAAATTGGCAAGGTTCTGGAACTACGTGACAACGTAAGACACATCTTTTATCTGGTTACGAAGGAGATCGGGTCCCTTAAACCATGTTATCACGATGTATGGCGAACCTTGCATAGGCTACGAGACCGACTGCTGGAGCTCGACATCAGGAAGCTAGCTGTCCCCAAGTTAGGTGCTGGACGAGATCAGCTGGACTGGAGGGTTGTCCGGAACATGCTGGAAGTAGTGTTGAAGAATACCGGAGTGGAAGTTTTAGTCTGCTGTTTTGGGCCTGCACCATGTCGACTCGGGAAGACGGTCCCCTGTTATTTTGACGCCACGTCTCGCTGTAAGCGGGGGGCTAACTGCAGGTTCCTGCATGGGCCTACCAGGGATACGTTCCGAGACGAAACGTCTCTAAGGCGGGGGCAGTGTAATGCGAGAAGTAAACAAAGCGACACATGTTTACTCCTTCAAAAGAATAACTACGACGCGTAGGACAGGTGCATGAACATTTGCTGCGTAGGCTTCTAGAATGTACTAGAATGTTCTCGATCAGGGTTGGGGGTGTATATATAAGGGGGTTTGTGATCGAGGGAGTTAGTTAGAAGTAGAGAAGCAGAAGTGAACGCGACATACGATCCGAAAGCGGAGCAGTACAAATAAATTATGTAGTGTCTAGTCTAGTGAACAAGTAGTTAAGTGTGTTAAATAAATTAGTGTTCAATTAATGTAAATAAATTATAAAATAAACGTTACATTACGTTCGCCAGGATCTGGATTTTTAATCCTGAAAGTTCAACGCTGAAACATGTTTTAATGTAAATATTTGAGAGTAGAATAAGTGTTCAGAATAAAAAAAAAATGTTCAGGCTAATTTCGAGAAAATTTATACAACAGTAAAGTGTAAAGTGTAAAAATTAACACTCAAAGTTTGGAAAATAATACATATTAGAATGAATTTTGAAAAAATATCCAAAAACCGAAACTTCGCAAGAGTAAATTGTCTTTTAGAGAAAATCTATCCAAAAATGTTATTAAAATTTACTACACATATTCAAAGAGAAGTTTTGAGAAAATTTCCAAAAATCGAAAAATGTTGAAAGTAAACTATCCCTTTAACCAGGCTGATTTTAAGGAAAAGCTTATTGAGAGGTCCTGGTATAGTACAAAGTCTAATTTACACTTACACCCTTACACACATACCTTCACACATACATTCGTTTTTTGGACTCAGGGGACCTTGATCAGTCTAGAAACGCTGATAACTTCTATTCAAAAAATCGACCCAATTGCGTGCTCCAATCTAAGTGTTTAAAACTCGAAGATGGTAATAGTTTTACAAGACAGACTTTGGCACCTACTTGATGTTCCCGGCACCGTACATCGGTAGAACGTAATAGACCACCATATCCACCCAGGGCCGCACCAGTAGTCTATGCCGCCCGGGTGCAAGTAGAAATTTGCCGCCCCCCCCATACCCAATAAAAATTTTCAAAAAAGGCGTTTCTACGTATAATGTCAATAATATGCCGCCCCTCTACGAATGCCGCCCGGGTGCGGTGCACCCTTTGCACCCCCGGTTGGCGCGGCCCTGTATCCACCCAGTAATCCCTAAGGCTTACGGTCAATCCGGGAACGTCTATGGTCATATTGAGGATCATTGCTGCCGAGCTCAGATCGCACTGGGTGATGTTGATCTTGCTGGTGCCGATTACTCTGACGCTGGACAGGTTCCCGGTCCCTCTAGACACCGAAACTGTTTAGAGCAGGAAAAGTGAGACTGATGGTTTCACTTACTGCAAGAACTCGGAAGCGTTTCCCGCGTCGAGCGTTAGATTTTGGGCTTCGAAGGGTTCACCCCAACTGGCGATCACCTTGCTGACGGTGTTGTTGATCATGCCGGCGATGTTCGAAACTTTGACTTGGTGTAAACCTTCGAAAATGTGTTACATTAAAGTGGAAAAGATACCCTTGCTCAAGGTATCGATTATCACTTTACCTTCATTATCTTGCAGGGCCGAGGCCAGAGCTAACGCTACGATCAAAAGGGCGCACCTTAGGGACTTCATGTCGGTTCGCTGCAGCTGTAGATTCAAAAATAACTCTAGTGTCATTATAGTTTTAACAAACCCTTATTCAATTTAATTATCAGCAATTAACGCGTGTTTACTTAGAATCGCAGAAGATAAAAATCAGGAAATTTACATGTCATCTGATTGGGCCAAGTATAAATTCGTTGGAGTCAAAGTTTTTCCACAGCTTCACACAGGACTTGATTAATAAATCATATTATATACTTGTACACTAAGAAATTACATTATCTACGATAATTAGGTTATCTACCTTCTGTTACGCACGACCTTTTGGATGACTAAAGCGAAGACAGTTACTTATCGAAATAATATTTCTACAGTAATAAGTAGGTACTTCTTATCGAAATTAAACTTATGTTATCACTGACGTACTTAACACACGTACTTTTACTTTGTTTCATCAACAAGAAAAATAGGGAGTTTCAGTTCAATTCAGCTTGCAAAAATCGTGTATTGATACCAAGATCTACAACTGAAAACACCATTTTGGTATTAATCATTTTTAATACAGTTAAAAGTATCAAAGTCGCAGAACTAGGTGTTCATCCAAACCATAAAAATGTTTAGTCACTCATATATCTTCAATTTCCATCTTCACTTGAACAAACACCGATAAAGGAACATTGTAGTATAAGTGAAATGCGAATAACTTGTTTCTGTAGAAATTCTGTAAAAACAGAATTTTATAGTTTTGAGCTGTTAAAACAACGAGGAAAAGTTTTAAGGTAAATGAACTGTAGACTCATAGAATGTAATAAACTCTAGTTGCACTCTGCAAAGTACAACCACCGCACCTCCCTCGCGATCTCCAACTTAAGCAACAGACTGAAGAAAGATAACTTGAGAAAAGTTCTTATAAGTTGGTGACGAGTCAACTTTGGTGAATGTGATGGCGAATGTGGTATAACAATCTGGCTAGTCACCAAAGAGAAGATGTTAAACACTTCAATTGGTCTGGTTTAGTGAAGGTACTCCTGCAATTTTTCTTAAAGCTTTTGTCTCGATTGTTTCATTTTTAGCTTCAAAAGCAGAGTATCATAATCGTTTAAACAGTTATGAAGACATTGTGATGGTAGACAACCCACAATACACGCTGAAGGCTGCAAGAAATAATTTATTAGAATCAGAATAAAGTAAATAAGAATAACAATAATGAAACAATTAATGATCTTTTTACTAGTTATTAAGTTAATGGGTCCAGAGTTACCACTTGATCTAGTTCTGAGCTATGGTTTACCTTTCCTCTTTCCTCAGAAAAGATGCTCGGATCGTCAATATCCTTCATTGCTGGCTGCATCGTTGTTTTCCGTGAAAGATGTTTTGATTGTTTTGAATCCGAACACACGTTTTTAAACTTTTACAAACATGCTGATCTGATAAGGCGTGCCAGCGCTAAGCGGCACCACCACGTCCACAGAATCCAGTCGACTCCCGCGGGACACCTTCGCACAGGTGCACCCGTATCCAGGTGTGTTTGTTTGTGTAATAATTTAAGGCAGAGCCGATAGGTAACCTTGTCGGGATCGATCGCTGGGACGGCGGCGAGGGTATCCTTTAGGAGTCTGTTCCGCGTCGGCGGGACGATGTCGAGATCGGTCGTCTTCTGCGGCCCCTCCGGCTCCGGGAAGAGCACCCTCGTCTCGAGGCTGATGAAGGACTTCCCGTGCAAGTTCGGCTTCAGCGTCAGCCACACGACGAGACGGCCGAGGCCCGGCGAGGTCGACGGCGTGCACTACCACTTCACGACGAAGGAGAGCATGCTGGACGATATCGAGAGGGGCAGGTTCATCGAGACCGCCACGTTCAGCAACAACATGTACGGCACGAGCAGGGCCGCCGTCGAGGACGTCATCAAGCAGGGGAAGATCTGCGTGCTCGACATCGACGTGCAGGGCGTGAAGCAGATCAAGAAGTCGGATTTGAACCCTTGGTACTGTGAGTTTTACCAACCTAGTTTGTCACTGTACGAAATGAATTACTCCAAGAGGGCACACTTCTAGCTTAACTTCTTTAACACCTAAGTCTGCCAGATCACCTGCAATTCCAAGGCATCGATGCCCCTTTCTATTCACAATTCCGTTTCAACTAGTTTTTGCCTCTCTAATACAGTTTTTTTTATACAACACTAAAAGGCACCTCAAACACTCTCTTAACCTTGCCTCGCTTCCAAACTATTTTCTGGGAGCACCTTCGGATTCTCTACCATCTCGATTAACCTTTCTATTCCTTTTCCAGGTACATTTTCATTGAGCCCCCCTGTCTGGAAGAGCTGGAGGCCCGACTGAGGGCGCGCAACACGGAAACCGAAGAGCACCGGGCCCATAGGCTGAAAGTGGCCGAGGAGGAGATGGTTTACGGGAAGACGCCCGGTAACTTCGATCTCGTCATCAATAACGATGACCTGGAGAGGGCGTACTCTGAGCTGAAGGAGTTTGTCGTGGAAAACGTGTTGAAGTAGATTCGGATGATATTTTTGTTACGTTTAGTCGATTTTGCATTTATTACCTGCTTGATCCATCGAGTCGAAATGGGTGATTTTTTATAGGTTATGGTTTTTCCGCAGCAAATGTTATTTTTTTTAATTTTCCTTTTTGTATATATTGTATTTTAGGTATTTTTTTTAATTCTTTTTAAACCAAACGCTAGTACAAAATATATTCGAGGTGAATCTAAACAACACTAATTATAATCGATTTCCATATAAATGTAGCGCAGCAGTTACTTTTAATGATATTATTGTTGACTATTTCGTCACCTATTAGCTAATTTATTAAACAGGCACGATGAAGGTTAAAATAAAACAACCAGCAATTAAGCGTTTGCTTTAAATTTTCTTATCTAGCTGCACCTTGTACTTTTACTTGTACTTAATTGTATTATTAATTTAACAAATATATGTACTTTTCTGTAGAAGCTTCTAGGCAAAATATTGTGCATAGTTAGAAAATATTAGATAAGGAATACTCATTCGTAGTAATACTAAAAATTACAAAATGTTAAGTTCACTTCTCCTTTTTAACTTCAAATTAGACTGTTGCGAACCATTTTTGCTAGATTATTTACACACATTGTTCAAATTCCATATCACGGATAAATCATGTTTGAAATGTATTGTTACTCGTTTCAATATAACATTTACTCAATTAATTCTTTTTGACCTTCATGTTGTTTTTTATTTGAATCACGTACCTCTACAAGTCTCTATAATCGCATTACACACATATTCAATGTTCCTCGAATTTAGACATGTGATATTGAAGCTACCAGATTTGCTTATATAAATATGATGTTTCTTAGCCAGATGATCCACTTGAGCGTCTGCAATACAAATAAAAAATAGAGATTTCGAGTTTTCTTAATTTTCAATACTCTTACCGTTAAGACCGGTTAGACAGGTCATTCCTTTCTGTTTAGTGATATGTTCCCAGCACCTTGAAGGGTCCTTTTCTTCCAAAACTTCTCTGAACTTTCGTCTCATATCAATTATTCGTTTCAGCATCTTTTCCACGTCTCTTTGCCATTTTTCGAACAGTTCCGGTCGCTTCAAAATGTAAGAGACGATCCTGGCTCCGTAGAAAGGAGTTTTAATCATCAAGTTTCTATTTATGATCCTGAGGTGGTCTGCTATACGAGTGGTGTACATTGGATCGTTAGTGACGACCACCAAATTCCCAGTACGCTCACCTAAAGGGCGTAAAATGCGATAATGTGGTCTTAATAGCACGTGCATGCTTTTTACAGCCAGAATTGACAATATTTAAGAGTAGATGGTACAAGACTAAGCTGCGTATGAATAATAGGGAACAGTGAAGTTGGTTCCCAAGATAATCAGGGTCAAAAATAACATACCAATTGGTTTACCTGACCTGTAAGTGTAAATTGGTTCCCAACGTTTTCAATTACCTGAGCTTTACAAAAAACTGAAGTAGCTTATTTTGCGTCTCTGCATTGTAGGTAGAATGAAATATTTTTTTTACTGTGGAGGAAAATAGGCAGTTGGAAGGGGCAAGGAAAAACCTGAGAGGCAATTGAAGGGGCACGGGAAAACGTGGTGGGCAATTGAAGAGGCAAAGGAAAACCTGTGTGGGTCCGAACTCGCCTCCTCCGATAATGTCTGGTAAACGAAAAATCCCAGGAACCAATTTGTACATAGATAAGAGGCACTAAGTACTACCTTTTAATTGCTTATGGGAACCAATTTACGAACACCGAAATAATAAATAAGAATGTTCATCATGCTCTGTAATCAAGAATGGTTGTGATTTACCCTTAGCTAAGGCAAAATGTTGTAAATATTATTAATCGAAATCAGCCTTAATACGTCCATTAATTGTTGAACAATTATTAATGGACATATTAAAGCTGTTAAATAACAATTAATTGTCTATATAATTTGATGCTTGGGGTAACAAGAACAAACTCCAATTAGACTCAGCATTTAGATGAAGATGAAGTGAACGTTCTGGTAAGTTCGTATTTCGTACCGTAGAGTCCGAAGTTCTTAGAGAAAGACTGCACGCAGAACAGTTCCATGCCCACTTCGATGAACAACCTGACAGGCAGCACGTCCCTCTGGTAATCCCCCGTGGCTAACCCTTGGAAAGTGGCATCGAAGAACGGGAACAGTCGCCTGGCCCTCATGACCTCGGCGACCTTCCTCCACTGAGCTTCGCTCAGATCGTACCCAGTCGGGTTATGGGCGCAGACCTGCAGGATGACGACGGCGCCCTCTGAGGCATTGCTCAGGTCCTCGATCAACCCCTCGAAATCGATGCCGAACTTCGAGTTCGACCAGTAGCGGTATACCCTGGACTCCTTGAAGCCTCCATTGAGGAAAATGGCCTTGTGGCTACCTGAAACGTTAGTCGCGATAACAGTATCAACTTTTGGGAGTCGCTCTGGGGTCAACTGCAATCATTTTAAGTGGACAAAACTGGTTTTAATTAATATACGAAAAATGTCTTCAGATTATTTGAAGATAAACACTACAGCATTTAAAAATTTCCATTAACGACGCATGCAATGCAGCTTCTGGTTTGTATCAAACCTCATCTATGTACGAGAGAGAGAGAAAGAGAGAGAGGGTGAGTATCTGTCCCTGTTTAACGCATGCGTTATTGAACGCGTCAGACAGGGACAGATACTCAGTTGGATTCTCACTCTCGTTGACCCGCTTCTCGGCCTCCTTTGCCTGACCTCTGTAATTTTGATTGTATTTTCCATGAGAACATGGTGCAAACATTTCATTTCATTGGAGATTATACATTCCATTTATTTTGTCTCCTGAGCCCAAAGAAGCCAAATCCAACACACAGCTATTTTGAAATTTGTTTAGGTGGTTAAAAAAGAAAAAAATTCCAGGGTCTATTAAATTTGTGGATGTGACTAGCTCGACACCCGTTATTTTGATTGTTCCTGTTGCGTTCAAATGGTCATCAGACGATCTTGTGAGTGAAATTATGGCAGGTTCTCGTAACAGTTCTAACCGGCCCACTTTAGTTTCAATTCCATTCCTGATTTAAGCAGTTCGAGTTTTAAGTCAAGCATGGCAACTTACCCCAGGTTAAGTTCGAATGATAGAAGACGGTCCTATTCATTTGCTCAGCTAAAAACTCCGCCGCTACCCTCATCGCGCCTGCTGCTCCGGCGCAGATGCACGTGCAAACCTGAAGCGCAAACAGGTTTAAGGGCGCGTAACACTCTCGCAACACCCCTTTACCATATTTTCCCTAACGGCTCGATTGCCCTCCCCCAACAGGAACCTCACGGTACCTTTCCCGAATTCCAGCTCCTCCACTATCTGGTTGTACTCCTTGTCGAGGGTGAGATCTTCGGCGATCTCTTTCTCCACCTCAGCGACCACCGGTAGCACCCATGGCGTACCCTCGTCGGTGCGGTAACCTGGAAACGTAATCTTGGAAAAATCGGGAGAGCGAAGTGTAAACCTTCGGTTTACCTCCGAGGACTAGGTTCAATTTCTCCCTGGACGGGTCGTTGTAATAGTTGATGTGGGCCAGGAGGGCCTCGGGAGGGGAAGCGGTTTTGACTTCGGCAAAGTACGACATCTGATCTGTTATCGGATACAATATGTGCGACAAATTCGGTAAATCTGAATTTATATAGTTGAGGGCCAAGAGCGATAAACTAAAACGTTGACGCACGCCCATTATTGAGACCAAAACGCCAGTATATTGAGTTGGTAACAAGAGGCTATTATGCATTGACTGGAGGAGGAAACGACATTGTATATTAAGTTTCCGTCTAATCAAGGGGCAGATAACCTTATTATTAAGAACTTACATAATTGTGTGATAAAAGAAAATACAGTAACAAATTAAGTTTTGCCAGGATATAATGAAACAAACATCAGTACAATAACTAGATTTCTTAATAACAAGTTTCTTTAGTTCAAAACTGGTAAAAAATGTTTCATAAAATACGAACTCACACACCAGCACTAGATATCATTAGTTTGTTTTTCCAAAACTTTACAATGTAATTAACTATAACTTCCTCTCTTTCATTCATTCTAACCAAACCCCGACAGCACAAAGGTGTCTTTAAGACGTCTTACAGACGTCCCATTATAGCAGAGCAAGACGCCTGTAAGACGTCCGTGAACGTCTCCTAGACGTCTTGAAGACGTCTTTTACACGTCATTTGTTACAACAAAAGGCGTCTTTACGACGTCTTTAAGATGTCTTACAAGTTCAATATAAGACGTCTTTAGGATGTCTTGCAACCTCTGTATGAGACGTCTTTAAGATATCTTGCAAGCTGTATGTAAGACGTCATCAAGACGTCTTTAGGGCGCATTGTCAGCCTAGGCCAAAATGAATTTATTATTATTATTAAATCTACAAACATTTAATACCGCATTAAAGACTTCCTAATTAGACAGTCCAAAAATTGTTTGAAAAGGGTGTCTTTATTACTTTATTAATGATGACCTGCCAAATTAAGACGTTTTTAATATACGTCCATATGCGGACGTATAAAGAGGAATTTTATTGGTCAACAAACATCCAGACTTCAATCAGACGTCTTAAAGACGTCCAAAACAAGACATCTTAAAGACGTTCAAAACAATACATCTTAAAGACGACTCTTTTAGATCTTCAGACGTCTAGACCACAATAAGACCTTTACAAGACGTCTTTAAGACGTCTTGTGCTGTCTGGGAAGTGATTCGTATAGGTCGACGGAGTAATAAACCCAGACTTATCAGGATGATTTTATCAAACAGACCGAAATGCAAACACACGTAAAAAGTCTCGTGGTGGAGGAGTAATAATGGGTTTTTAAATGGGCTGGATGGAAAATACTGGAAGAAGTTAGTCCAAATGTAGAACATTTCTTCATTCTCTGTAAATGCAAGTGTGATTTTTGGTATTACCTACGTACCGCGAGGTTAGAATTGTGATATCTGCAAGGATAATATTGTATTTTGGGGATTATTGTTCACCATTAGCTAGATGAGAATCTTGAAAAGAGCATGAACTTACCACAAGTATATCCAGCAAACAATTTTTTTCATTTTCAGATCTTAAGAAACTTAAGTTCATTCCCAATAATCATAAAGTGTATTTTGATCTAGTTTTTTCACAAAATATTTTTGTTCACATTCGAGAAGCAACTGATCGATCTATCGTTACCAAGTAATTGCCATTATCAAAGGGCCATCACCGCCGAGTTCGAACTATCAGTTAAATTTAAACCATTTCTATTTAAATGAGTTTTACAATGATTTTAAAAATGCAGACTATGTATATAGGTTTAAATAATCGCTTCGCAGGGATATCCAATAACCTTCATGTTCATTCTGTAGTAGACAAATTTTTCCAAATTATTGAGAACTCTGTTCTAGGAGGGAAAGTAAACAAACGTATCTAAAATGGTAAACCAAAGAGTTAAAGTTACTTGTTATTGATAAAAAGAAAACTCTTGCACATTATGAAACGAAACCTAAAGCCGAATAGGTTCAAAACATTGTTCAAAACCAGTGTAAGAAGGTTGGTAGGATAATAGTGCACATCTATTACTATATTGCTAACATAATTGTTTCTACTTTTAGTGTACCTACCTATCTGTATATTTGGATTCATATTTCATTAGTAAACAAGAGGGTAACCCGTTAATATATAATTACTGTTTTTAGACTGACGAAAAATTCACCTTTCTATAAAGAAACCAACTGTTTACTTCTAGCTGCACCTTGTACTTAATTGTATTATTATTTTAACAAATGTGTGTACTTTTCTGTAGAAGCTTCTAGGCAAAATATTGTGCGTAGTTAGAAAATATTAAAAAAGGAATACTCATTCGCAGTAATACTAAAAATTACAAAGTGTTAAGTTCACTTGTCCTTTTTAATTTCAAATTAGACTTGCGAACCATTTTTGCTAGATTATTTTCACACATTGTTCAAATTCCACATCCCGGAAAAATCATGTTTGAAATGTATTTTGTTACTCGTTCCAATATAACATTTACTCAATTAATATTTTTTGACCTTCATGTTGTTTTTATTCGAATCACATACCTCTACAAGTCTCTATAATCGCATTACACACATATTCAATGTTCCTCGAATTTAGACAAGTGATATTAAAGCTACCAGATTTGCTTATATAAATATGATGTTTCTTAGCCAGATGATCCGCTTGAGCGTCTGCAATACAAAATAGAGATTTCGAGTTTCCTTAATTTTCAATACTCTTACCGTTAAGACCGGTTAGACAGGTCATTCCTTTCTGTTTAGTGATATGTTCCCAGCACCTTGAAGGGTCCTTTTCTTCCAAAACTTCTCTGAACTTTCGTCTCATATCATTCATTCGTTTCAGCATCTTTCCCACGTCTCTTTGCCATTTTTCGAACAGTTCCGGTCGCTTCAAAATGTAAGAGACGATCCTGGCTCCGTAGAAAGGAGTTGTAATCATCAAGCTTCTATTTATGAGCCTGAGGTGGTCTTCTATACGAGTGGTGTACATTGGATCGTTAGTGACGATCACCAAATTTCCTGTACGCTCACCTAAACAGCGGAAAATGTGATAATGTGGTCTTAATAGCATATGTATGATTTTTACAGCCAGAATTGACAATATTTAAGAATAGATGGTACAAGACTAAGCTGCGTATGAATAATAAATAAGAATGCTCATGCTCTGTATTCAAGAATGGTTGTGATTTACCCTTAGCTAAGGCAAAATTTTATAAATATTATTAATCGAAATCCAGTCCATTAATTGTTGAACAATTAATGGACATATTAAAGCTGTTAAATAACAATTAATTGTCTACCTATATAATTTGACGCTTGTGGTAATAAGAACAAACTCCAATTAGACTCAGCATAGATGAAGATGAAGTGAACGCTCTGATAATAAGTTCGTATTTCGTACCGTACAGTCCGAAGTTCTTAGAGAAAGACTGCACGCAGAACAGTTCCATGCCCAATTCGATGAACAACCTGACAGGCAGCACGTCCCTCTGGTAATCCCCCGTGGCTAACCCTTGGAAAGTGGCATCGAAGAACGGGAACAGTCGCCTGGCCCTCATGACCTCGGCGACTTTCCTCCACTGAGCTTCGCTCAGGTCGTACCCCGTCGGGTTATGGGCGCAGGCCTGCAGGATGATGACAGCACCCTCGGTGGCATTGCTCAGGTCCTCGATCAACCCCTCGAAATCGACGCCGACCTTCGAGTTCGACCAGTAGCGGTATACCCTGGACTCCTTGAAGCCTCCATTGAGGAAAATGGTCTTGTGGCTACCTGAAACGTTGGTCGTGATAACGGTATCAACTTTTGGGAGTCTCTCTGGGGTCAACTGCAATCATTTTAAATGGACAAAACTGGTTTTAATTAATATACAAAAAATGTCTGATCAGATTATTTGACATACATATTTTTGATAATTGATACACTACCGCATTTAAAAATTTCCATTAACGACGCATATGCAATGCAACTTCTGGTTTGTATCAAACCTCATCTATGCACGAGAGAGAGAGAGAGAGGGCAAGTATCTGTCCCTGTCTAACGCATGTGTTATTAAACGCGTTAGACGGAGACAGATACTCAATTAGATTCTCACTCTCGTTGGCAGGCTTCTTATTGGCCGCCTTTGCCTGACCTCTGTTATTTTGAACGTATTTTCATTGAGAACATGGTGCAAACATTTCATTTCATTGGAGATTATACAGTCGATTTGTTTTGTCTCCTGATCGCAAAGAAGCCAAATCCAACACACAGCTATTTTGACATTTGTTTAGGTGGTTAAAAAAGAAAAAAAAAAACAGGGACTATTAAATTTTTGGATTAGGTTAACTTCACACCCGTTATTTTGATTGTTCCTGTTGCGTTCAAATGGTCATCAGACGATCTTGTGAATGAAATTATGGCAGGTTCTCGTAACAGTTCTAACCGGCCCACTTTAGTTTCAATTCCATCCCTGATTTAAGCAGTTCGAGTTTTAAGTCAAGCATAGCAACTTACCCCAGGTTAAGTTCGAATGGTAGAAGACGGTCCTATTCATTTGCCCCACGAAAAACTCCGCCGCTGTCCTCATCGCGCCGGCTGCTCCGGCGCAGCTGCACGTGCAAACCTGAAGCGGAAACAGGTTTAAAGGCGCGAAACACTCTCGAGCAGCACTCCTTTACCATATTTTCCCTAATGGCTCGATTGCCCTCCCCCAATAGGAACCTTACGGCACCTTTCCCGAATTCCAGCTCCTCCACCTGGAAGTACTCCTTGTTGAGGGTGAGATCTTCGGCGATCTCTTTCTCCACCTCAGCGACCACCGGTAGCACCCATGGCGTGCCCTCGTCGGTGCGGTAACCTGGAAACGTAATCTTGGAGAAATCGGGAGGGCGAAGTGTAAACCTTCGGCTTACCTCCGAGGACTAGGTTCAATTTCTCCCTGGACGGGTCGTTGTAATAGTTGATGTGGGCCAGGAAGGCCTCGGGAGGGGAAGCGGTTTTAACTTCTGCAAAGTACGACATCTTATCTTATCTAATATGTGCGGTAAATTCAGTAAACTTCAATTTATAGGTGAGCGCCAAGGGCGAACAACAAAAACGTTGACGCACGCCTATTGAGACAAAAACGCCAGTATATTGAATTGGTAAAAAGGAGGCTATCGCTATGGCTATTACTCATTACATTACCTACCAGGAGGAAGCGACGTTGTATGTTCATTTTGTACATTCAATAACCTTCATGTTCATTCTATAGTAGAATTTTTTAGAATAATAGTGCACATCTATTACTATATTGCTAACATAATTGTTTTTGCTTTTAGTGTACCTACCTATCTGTATATTTATTTATTATTATTAGCCATATACAATTAAGCCTGCAAGAGAGGGAAGACCCTCTGTGCGCAGGTGCTAAAGTATACAGTATTATGCAAGGGTGCACATGCCCTTGCATAATAGAACTTAAAATTAGCTTAAATCTAAGGCATTGAATTGTGGAATTATTTGCAGATACAGTTTTTCTTGATTAAGTAATTAAAGTGATTAATATATATACATATTTTTTTATTATAAGTTGATTGCTTTAATGTAAGAAGATATTTTATTAAATTTATTTTTGGTACTCGTGGTTAACATTTTTAATTCATTTGGTAGAGCATTATAGTATTTTGTAGCACTATATATATACAATTTTTCCTACTTATAGTTTTCGTGTGTTTCGGTAGGTTGATTGCTTTGTTTCTTGTAATACTTATAGAAGTATTATACTGCACACTTAAATTATTATAGTGATACAAAATACATTTAGTTATATACAATTGTTCTAAATTTAATAGCTTTGTTGACTTCAATAGTTTAATAAATCTATTTTGCAACTTAACTAGAGGCTTAATATCTGCATCGTAGGCTCCACCCCAAACAACTAGACCATAATTTAACTCATTGTACACGTAAGCATAGTATATTGCCTCAAGAACCCTAAGTGGGAGATACCGTAATTTGTAACAGATATGAAGAAAATATCTTACTTTGTTGATGACTTTCTTTATGTGCAAGTCCCACTTAAGGTGACAATCTACTATTATACCAAGATACTTAACACTACTCACTCTTTTAACCTCTATATTGTTAATTTTGATGTTTAAGTTTTGCGGTACACTGTCAATATAACAACCGAAAGACATAGATTCAGTCTTGTTGATATTTAATGTTAATTTATTAACTGCAAACCAAGTATTCAATTCATATTTCATTTGTAAACAAGGGGCAAACCCGTTAATATATAAATAGTGTTTTTAGACTGGTGAAAAATTCACCTTTCTATAAAAAACGAACTTTTTAATTCAGATTAAAGTCTATAGGTACCTACTACTATCTATATCTAATCATAGATAATGATCTATATAAAATCTATTCCATTTAAATCATCTACGGGTATGGGTCATTTTAAACACTCATTATTATATTTGAAGTGCCTACCTATCTCATTAAAAATCCACATAGATAATATTGACAAATCGCTTTTTTCGATTCAACTACCATTAATCGCAAAATGAAGTTGTCACGCACGTTACTTTTATTAATTTTCGGTAATTTATCCATACTAATCGCAGGTGAAGACGAACTAATCAGTGTAGTAGTAGTAAGTTATTATGCATATTCCTTTTGTCCCACTTAACTTACTATTACCATAGCTTTACAGACATGGAGACAGGGGTCCTATTACATCCTATCCAGGAGATCCGTATTACGATCTCGCTTACTGGCCTGAGGGCTTCGGACAGCTTACTAATGTAAGTACCGTTAACATTACAAAATTACGTTAAGTAATTGATTGGTGATATGGAAAGTTTTGCTGGAACCAGGAAGGTCGTGGGTATTAATTGGTGTATAACAAGTTTATTCCGGTTTTGTTCTATTATTTTGATAGTATCTTGCTTCTTGCTTTTAAAATTAGGATATGATTAGATCCACAATGTCTATCATTCTTTATTATATACAGTGTTGTTAAGTATTTGAATACATGTATTTAGAAATGTATTTTAGATACTTCTTATGTATTTAAATACATAGCTTAATTTGTATTTACTGTGTATTTAAAATACATATCTTCTGACATTTTAAATACAGTAGTTCAAATACATTTTTGGGCAATGTTAAGATACATTATTTGCTAAATTATTCCTTAAATGCTCCTTCATTTATTTTATTTTGTTACAGTAACAGATTTTGAGCATATTTCCGGCTGTTCATTTATTTTGTATTTACATTTTGGTTTATGTACTTACATGCTTATTTTGAAGCTAATTGTTACAGTTATAATGACCCTACGACACTTTTAAAGAAGTTGCGATTATCTTAACGAAGGTGTACAACTCATAAAGTTTTAAAAAAAAAATTAAGGTACTAAGTAGCTTGTCGACATTTTTAAAGAAGTCGCAGTTATCTTAAACTTAAGCTGTTGGTTCAAAAGAAGTTAAGGACCTTCTAAAGAACTTAGGACAACTCTAATGCAACACAAATAACTTGAACTGCCATATATAAAGTTGAAAAAGTAACTAATGACATTTTTTAATTAGCTACTTCGTTAGATCAAGTTAAAAAGTAAAGTGTCTAATGTGTCAACATCTTTGCCTTGGGATTATTTTTTAGAAGTTTGAAACTTACATTAACCTGTTGTGTTTTGAAGTATCACTTCAGTTTCTAAACACTTGTTTAAAAGGTAGTTGGTAAATTTCAGAAAATTGCAAAAATTTTACGATTTCATGAAGCAAAGAAACTTATTCCTAACACTTTTTGAGATTGTTTTAAGTGTTAAAACCATAAACTTAGGTTTAGTGTATAAAAGTCAGCTTATGTATTTGAGGCTTTTCGATACAAATAACTTAGATATTTTGAAAATAATTGAAAACTTCACAACTTCGGGCAATAAAACAAAGATTTTAGAACTTCATTAGAAAGTTTCCATTAGAAATTAGATTCCATTTTCTTAAACTGATTTAGAAATTTCAAAAATTGAATAATTTCAACAATTCCACGAAGAAAATAATAGGAATTCTAAGCTTCCTGGGGTTATGCTTAACATTAATGCAGTTAAGAATAATTTACAACTTTAAATACTGTTTAAATACAAAAACGAAATACTTGTTATTTGTATTTAAATACATTGTCCAGAGAAGTATTTAAAATACAAGTAAATACATTTTGTAAAAAGTATTTGCGTTTGTATTTAAATATATTTTTAAAAGTATTTTTAACAACACTGATTATATAGATATAATTTCGGATATTTTTAGAGTATTTGGCTTAACAGATTTCTTAACATATGGATTAGTTATAAATGCAAAAGGATTTTCTCATGAAAATGGCGAAAATATGCTTGAATATGCAAAAACGAGAAGTATGCACGTTGTTGTTGTTGAAATATACATTATATGCACTATAAAAAACGCATTCTTAGGATGGGAAGTGGATAAGTACAAAGTACTGAAGCAATATACCGAAAAAATAAAGATATGCATTTTGCATAAAATCCAGTGTCTAGTCATCAGTCATCAGCATAGCGTATGTTATTATAAGTGTTCCGTTTGCATCTCGCAGCAAGGGAAGATGCGCCATTTCGAGCTCGGCAAGTGGTTGAGGGGGCGCTACGGCTCCGCCCTACCCCTCTCCCCGGACTACTCCCCTACCGAGGTGCTCGTCGAGTCCTCCTCGGTCGACCGGTGCCTTATGTCGGCCGCATCTAATTTGGCGGGGCTCTACCTCGCCGACACCTCCGACGTGTACCCTTTCCCGTGGGAACCGGTACCGATCCACAATTCGCCTCAGACCGAGGACGCCGTGCTCAGGATGGCGCGGGACTGTCCGCGTTACGAGGAACTGTACGAGCAGCTGGAGAGCTCGAAGGTCTTCGACGGTGTCCTGGAGGGAATGGCGGAGACGGTCGGTACGGTGGAGAGATGGACCGGATGGAACGTGACCGAGATAGGGAAATTGGCAAACTTGTGGTCGGTGTTCTATGTGTACAGGATGCATAACACTTCGTACGTTCCCGGGTGGGCGTACGACCTGGACCCGGGCGACCTGGAACATGCCGCCGGGCTCTCGTTCGCCAGCGAGACTTATAATGATGAATTAAAGAGGTTAGCCATAGCAAACCCTAAAAGAAAGTTTTCTTGTACATCTTAGATGCATACCCATCTCACTTGTAGCCTTGTACATCTTAAGTGCATATAATTTAATATATACATTCTAACTAACACAGTAACGTACTTAAATCATTCCTCCTTAGGTTCAAGGCAGGCCCATTGGTGACCCGTGTCCGCTCCCACTTGGACTTGGTCATCGACGCCGCCGACACCACTCCCAAGTTTCTCATGCTGTCAGCACACGATGGGACAGTCGCGGCCCTCCTCAACAGCCTGGGCTTGTACGACATGCGACCGCCCGAATTCACCGCGACGGTGATATGGGAGCTGTACAGGCGAGAAGGGGCGACGGATCACGGGAACTACTCGTCCCACTACGTGAACCTTCTTTATAAGAGACCGAGCGAGACCGGACTTGAGAAATTAACCCTCGAAGGTTGCGGATCGTACGACTGCAATTACGGCACCTACTGGGAGATCGTAGATAGGATGGGGTTGGTGATTGAGCAGGAGGATTGGTTGAAGGAGTGCCAATTGGGAAAGAACCTATAGTAATGTTGGGAATAAAACGACTTGTGTATAAAATTGGTCGTTCAATGTATTTTTGTACTTGTATCAAAAACTTTGTATGGCTTTGTCGGAATGTGTAAAATCTAAATACGTAAAATAAATGAAATCTTACTTAATCTCTACTTATGTGAATGGACGTGATATGACTACAACTAGCTACTCCTTATCTTACCCCTCCTCATCTTCCTTGTGCATTTTATATAGCTTGAAATTTATGACGGTGGCGAATAGGTTCAGTGCGGACGCCAGGCATGACCCAACCAGCCCCAGGGATAAAGCCAGGCCGGTATTGATGAAGCCGTCACGGTATGCCCTACCGCTATCCAACTGCATGTAGTCCATGAAGTCATATATGCTTGGGCAGCTCAACCTACAAAATTCAAATAAAGTCAGTATAACTAAATGCTTCCTCTTTTTCCATATAGTACTATCTAATCTGTATTACCAACAAATTGAGTAAACCTGGAATTATCTTGAACATACCTGTTGTAAATGACAGGTAAGGCGCTCCCGTGTACTGCCAGTAAACGCTCCAACGCTTTCCTGTACTCATTACAAGTCGAATAGTACCCGTCCAAGAATATACCAAAATGGATCAACATGTAAAGCGTGATCAGCAGCGTGTACACCTGCACTGTGACCCAATAGGCCGACGGTAACGTAGAAGGTGAGAGCCGAGCTGACGTTTGGATATGCACGACGGAATCCTCACGACTAAAAGGTGATGACGTTTTATTAAATTTGATTCGAATTAGTTTTCGCTATTTACTTGGATAACATAGCCCTTGTAGTTCTCGGTTTCGCCATCGGGGATTTGTAGGCGAAGAGCACACGGTACCCGTGGAAGCAGATCAGACCAATCGAGAAGAAGACGAAGAGCAGGGGGCCGAAGGTTGTCCAAATGCATGGTGCCTGATCGCCACCTATTGGAAATGAACTATTTACTTATGGTAAAGGCTTGGCGAGATTTTTAAGTCATAGGTGGTTTAAAACCGCGATCTACAAAGAACAGCGGTTGGTATCCTAACAATTTTTTTAGTTTCGGCCTAATCGATCTAGTACTTTATGAGAACCTCAAGTGAAGACTCAAATACACAAAGTGATCTCGAGATAATTCCTCACCTAAGAACATGGACGGAGTGTGCCTCGCGTACAAAATACAACTGCAGTTCTTATTGACGCATTGGTCCAACGTTCTGTACCAGTGGCCCCAGACGATCCCTGTTGAGACACAAGAGATCACGGCGAAAATAACGGAGAAGAGGTAACATAACGTTAGACGCTTCTCGGCCGACAAACGATCCATGGAATACTGTTACTCTCTGCAAAATCTGTTGTATTTAGCTCAATTACTTTAGTAAACTGGTTAGATTTTACACTTGATTAGAAAGTTAAATATTTACATTTCTAGGTTATGTTTATAAACTCACTCAACAACCAACGCCCATATAGACGATTACTCACTTTTTCGTTCAAGTTATGACTTCACATATAACTGAATTATATCGTGCTAGCGCATAATCCGCTTGATAAGTGTGTTATCTAGAATTAATTAAATTAAGTAAATAAATAAATGAAAACATAACAAACCCATAGACCAAATGGAACAGCCCGAACAGCAAAAAAAAGTTAAAAACCAAAACCACCAATCAGGTTGGGTTGGGTTCTGTGGTTTTTGCTGTTGTTTCATCTCAAAAGATCTATTCCGTGCATTTTGAGAGGTTAAATATTCAAAAAAAAATCAACAATGCACATTAATAAAAACACCATTATTATCGGCGAAAGGGTAATCCTCGTGCCCTACAGGAGAGAACATGTCGCTAAGTAAGCTTCAATGATCTTCATACTCTGCCCCTAAATTCAAAACCTTCCTCTAGGTACCACGGCTGGATGCAGTCCGAAGAACTCCGGACACTAACGGCATCCGAACCTTTAACGTTAGAAGAGGAATACGAAATGCAAGCTTCCTGGCACAGAGACCTGAACAGTATGTTATACAAACCATCAAGTTCCTTTTACGCTATGCATATTTTCCAGAGCTGACGTTCATCATCCTAGACAAGACGAAGTACGAGGAGACGAACGATGAAATAGGTAAATCCAATCGACACCCGATCAATATCATATAAAATCACGTTTTCATGCAGAGTCCATGATAGGAGACACAAACCTGTTCTTCACGAACCCTGACGACAGTCTGTGCGCCGAGGCCGAGATAATGATAGCCGAGGAGTGGGCGAGGGGGCATCGATGCGGCTGGGAGGCGATGCTGCTGATGTTCCTCTACGGCGTCGACAAGCTGTCCGTTAGGCAGTACGTCGTCAAGATATCGTGCGAGAACGAGATCAGCATACACATGTTCAGCGACATGGGTTTCGTGGAGATGTCGAGGAGCGCGGCGTTCAACGAGGTGACGCTCTGCAAGCTCGTCGAGGCGACATGGTGCGAATGGATCAGATTGACCGTTGGCCGGTTCGAGATAAAGGAGGGCGAGGGCCTGCCGACCAGCGGAGCCCGAAGGAAGGATTCCGAGACCAAGCAGGGTGATGTGAATGAGGCGGAGACCAAGGGGCAGGCTGATGTGAAGAAAACTGAGGCGATGGATACTAATATAAGTGAATCTGAGGCGATGGGTGTCAATAGGGGTGAACCTAGTGTGAAGAAAAGCAGGACAGAGGAGCCTGAAGTGAAAGGATCTGTGATACTGTGATGGAATGAATGAACTACTTATAAAATGTTCGAATGTTGTATTTTTTGATTAGATTTTTACTTTTTTCCTGTAAGTTCTCTTTTGATTCCCGCATAATGTTCAAGTTCGAACTACCTTTTCAAGCAGCGTTTTTGCTGACCGATCTTGTACTGATTGTAATTTATTTTTGAGTAGTTAATAGAACAGAAGACTAAAAATCTCAATAGCTACATTCAATTTGATGACCTTGAAAAAGATAAGGGTATCAGATAAGAGTGATGGCCGAGATGGACTTCGGAATATGCTTTTCTTGAATAAAAGGAATAGGACTACTCGGAATGATATGGAGGCACCATATTGACAGAATAATGAGTTCTAGAGGTTTAGAACAGAAGTACTGGTAGGACAGGAGTATGTGGTGTTTGAAACGCGAAATATGAACAATTAATATCTTTTTAATCCTGAGTAATCTATGTCTCTAAGTTATATGTATATGTAACATTAGCAATAATACATGATATATATTATTGATATTTCAAAAGACAAACCATGAATTTCATTTCAATAACAGCTGAGGACTAAACCTACCTATCTGCCACAATTATGTTACGTAACACAAGGACCAAGATCTATGAACTCTTCCCGAGTATAGAAAAGTAATAAATTTCAAATTTGATTTTCATATTTTTCAAACAAAACGCAAGCGCACGCACATTGAATTTTCTGCGCGGTATTTAGCCTTATTTACATCAAAACGACGCACGTATTTATTTTTGGTTATGTATATTCTGAGTTGACGATATTATACTCTTATTTCAAAAAACGAAATGAATTTAGAAATGTGTCCCGGTAGTCTCGAGGACGAGGTCCAATGTCAAAATTTCGGTCTCATAATGGACATAAAGGCGTTGAAAATAATGGTGAGAAGCCCATAAAAGGCCCCCCATTCGAACACTACCTTATCCTTCCTTTTCTAGCAAAAAATGGGATACAAGCACGGCTCGGGCCTTGGAAAGCACGAGCAAGGCATCAAGAGCCCCATCGACTTGAGCTTTCAGCTGGGCCGCAACGGGCTCGGTTCGATCCGGGACACTTGGGACTTCTCGGCCGACGTAAGTTTCGCGTCGAGTTCCTTCGCGGGAACGACGATAAATCACAGTTCGAGTTGTAAATAGAACCCGCCTTCTGGTTTTCAGGACGTGTGCGTCAAAGAGACGGTCGTGTGGCTAGAACGACGAGAAGAGGACGACGAACTGAGCTCCTTCAAGGAGATGCTGTCGTGGCTGAAGGAGGGACCTCCCCAGCTTGAAATAGAGAAGGAGACGAACTTCTGCGATGGGGAACTTGTAAGGGAAGTCCTACAAGCGAAAGTAAGGAGCGACACAATCTTCATGGAATTGGTTGTTTTAGAATTGGTACCACGTTTTAGGAGATTTTCAATGAACTGGACGAGTCAGAGCTCTCCCAGGCGAGATCCAGGGCCAATCCCTTCGAGACGATCCGCTCGGTGTTCTTCATGAATCGGGCCGCGATGAAGATTGCTAACATCGATTCCGTTCTGGGTTACATATTCTCCAGTATACATGAAAATGTAAGTGATTAAATGGAGTTGGTGATAGGATTAGTCCCCACATTATGATTCCAGATCCACCACAAGGCCCACTCAGGACCATTCTATTTCGCCGATGTCTGCGCCGGCCCTGGCGGCTTCACGGAGTACATGCTCTGGCGCAGGCAGTGGCGCTTCAAGGGCTTCGGTTTCACGCTCCGCAACGACAACGACTTCAAGCTGGGCTGCTCGTCGTGCGCCTCGGGCGCCTCGTTCGAGGCGATGTACGGCCTCGACGGCGACGGCAACGTCTGCTCCCCGGGTAACATCGTCGATTTCAGGGACAAGGTGCTACACGAGACCGGTAAGGAGGGGGTGCATTTCATGATGTCCGACGGGGTAAATGATTTCGACAGCGTGACGTGGACACCATCGGTCTGACCGTTTCCGTGTTTTGGTTTTCCGTAGGGATTCTCGGTGCAGGGAAAGGAGAACTTGCAGGAGGTGCTCTCGAAGAACATCTATGCGTGCCAGTGCCTCATCGCTCTAGAGGTCGTGAGGGAGCATGGACACTTTGTCACGAAGCTCTTCGATGTCTTCACGTTGTTCAGTGTCGGCCTGCTTTACCTGTTGAGTAGGTGTTTCGAAAAAGGTACAGGAGGAATATTACTGGGCTGGCCTACTATTTTGTGTAAGACCTACGAGAAATTGGAGTAGTAAAATTTGGACATTTCAGTGTGCATTTTGAAACCGAACACATCCAGGCCTGCAAATTCTGAGAGATACTTCATCTGTTTGAACTTGAAAAAGACGGAGCACTTTAATAGAATCAAGAAGTACCTGTGGACAATCGTCAGGAGGTTGTGGGAGTTGAAGGAAGATGAGAACACGGATATTTTAGAAATTGTGCCTCTGAGCGTCATTAAACGAGACGAGAGATTCTTCTCTTATGTACTTAACACCAATAACAAGTATGTCACCAATCATTAATTTATATTTTCCTTTGTAATCTTAGTAGGTGCACAAATATACTACATATATAAAAACACAAAATAAAAAGAAGTAAGAATAGTAGATTACACACTTGCCTAAGTATTTTTGTTGATATAAATACATCCACATGAATTTCTTCCATTCAAAGTTAACAACCAAAGAAAAATTTAAAATAATTGGCACAATCTTGTTAGAGATGTTCATATGTGTGTGTTCCAGTTCAACTTTGACCCTTTGACGCATACTCTACAGCTTTTTCTCTTTTTGACTATAACCGGGCTATATCTAATTGTGTGCTCCTTACAGTTTAGCATCGAAGCAAATCACTGCTTTGAAAAAATTAGCGGCTTTCTGTCGCAATCCGGAGTTAAGAGAACTCCGACAGGAGAAACTGAGGAAAACCTGCCTAGAGTTGTGGAGGATTCCAGACAAGCCAAAGACTCATCCTCCTCAGAACGTCACTGGTGAATATGTCAAGTCGATTATCGACAAGCCAGGTAAGCAATTACAAACTAACAACAACTGGTTTGGTTTTTCATTAATAATTTGTTCAGAGATCCTCCTCGTTCAGCCAAGAGAAGTTACAGACGTCACAAGTTTCAACAACATTCTCGATGACTTGACAGAATGGAGTTATTGCTTTGGGAACAACCCGACTTGCAGTTTCTACTTAGGTATGTGAACCATGACACTTCTAAGTCATAAACAGTGAAACCAACCCTCCATATCTTTTTTAAGGTATAGCTCCCTCCAGGACGTACCGACTACAGGGGAACAAATGGATAAAAATGAAGAGTTTGCAGTTGTACCGAGGCACATTGCTGTATGGAGAGTATGTCAAAGAAACTTGCCTGTCATCAGACGGTACCAACAAGACGTGCAGGCACAGTCTGCATGTGGTAGACGCCTTGAAATTAGGCGACGAGAGTTTGGCTGGCGTCAAATTCCCTGAGAGGTCAGTGCACCAGATGGTATACTAGACCTTTGATCCTCCTCGAGTTGTTGTTACGTTTTTGTAAATTATCTTTGAATATCAATATTTATTTGTTGATTGCTACTTAATATCAGAGCTATAGACTATAACAAAAACAAAAAGTGAATACTAAAATTTGAAAGTGTGTAGAATTTAAAAGTACAAATTTTTTTTTCCTTTTTTCCTTGAGATTTTTTCGAAGCCTATTCTGGTTTATATTTTATGCAGTTGACTATGAATGTGGTGTGTATATCTATATCATCAAATTCTCATTGATTCCATAATTCTTATACTAATATGTTTCAATATTGATTTTTACTATCTTTGTTTGAACTACAGTTAACTGTGCTTATGTACAAATTCTTACTGCTCTTCCAATGTCTTAATTTTCTACTATTTTTGTATGGTTGATTGCTATATGTCACCTACTTATAATTCCAAAATCTTTTCAATACTGATTTACAGTTAGGTCCATAGGTACCTTCAACATGTCTATTTTAGTAAAGAAACTATTTCTAGTTTTTTTTTTTTTGTTTAAGGATGGAACTGATAAGGCTCTATTGCAAATCAGTGAACAAAGAATTTCATCCATACAGTATCCGAGTACGTCCAAAGGTCTTCAGCAGTCTCACCAGACTTGACCTGAGCATCGTTAAGAACGATGTGGGAGTATACGAATCAGTATTACCGACGTTAGGATTTAAGACGGCCAAAGAATCATTCGAGGTTAACTCCTTGCTGCTGCTCAAGACTAACGAAAGTAAAATTAAAGTTCAATTAGTTGTGTGGATGTTAATATGGATTTGTTTTAAGGGCAAACGTTTTATTCGACGTATGTGCTACGAGTACGGATACGTCTAGATCAGATGGTTCTCGAGGACGTCGTCGGCGAAGTACGTAAACGTACGTAGTGTTGATTGGTGTCGTATGTGTGTTTTTACGTTTTTAACTATACAATAAATTATACAAATGAGTTGCCTTAGTTTTATTTAAATCAACCGCGTTTTCCGCCTGAGGAATTAAAAGAGCAACGATCTCGTAATTTTTGGTCCCGATGTTCCGTGGCAATTTCGAGCGTTCCGTGATTGAAAATTGAAATCACTCGATTTGAAAAATAGGTTAGAAATCAAACTCTAATCATTGAACTTTGATAAAAGAAGCACATCATTTCGTAAACTCCGCTTCCCGTGTGTGATAACTGAAACTAGTAATAAAATGGACAATGGCGAGGAGGCTCCGAATCCTTCGATCAGGGAAGAAATGGTACCAAAAACGCTACTTCCTTACATTGAATAATTCAATTTGTGCATTACTTTAGGTGCAGACGGCGGTTAAGTTCCTACAGAACCCCTCGGTGACCCTGACGCCCCTCGCTCAGAAACAAAAGTTCCTCCAGCGGAAGGGTCTGACCGATCAGGAGATCCAGCTAGCCTGCGAGAGGTCGGGGGCGTACGCCCTCCACGAGAAGCAGGCGGCGCTCCAGGGCCCCCCGCCTAGCAATAGGCTGCTACTGCCCAACGCGCAACTGAGCGTCTTCGACAGGATCAGAGAGATAGTACATAACATAGCCATTTTTAGTATCGTCGCCTATATCATACACAAAATCTATCAGGTGAGTGTAAGGGGGAGGTGCCTCGAAGGTGATTAAGTAGACGACCTAACGTACTTTCAGAGGTATATAGCGCCGTTCCTGTTTGGAAAGAAGAAAAAATCTATCGAGGAGAGCGTCGATGAGCTGGACAAGAGCGTGAAGACCTCGGTGGATCAGCTCAAGGATGAGCTCCAAAGCGTCAAGGTGGAAGTCTCCAAGCTGGGCCAGGAGACGGAAGACACGCGCAGCAGGCACTACCAGGAGCTGAAATCTGAGATCTCCAGCGTTAAAGGCCTGTTATTGAACAGGTAATAATAATAATCCTTTATTGCCCAACAGGTAACACCCAATTACAGGACATAATTAAATTCAAATGTGTCACATGATACAATAGTAAATAAAAGTATATAAAAAGGAAAAAGAAAGTGCAAATTGCATTAGCGAGAGGAAAACTTATTATTGAAGTAATATAAACTATTAATGGTGATGAACGGTAAACAGATTAATATAGTCAATTCCATATTTCCATTGCTACTTCTTTCATAGGCTTCACCGAACAGTCATTAATATCACAAAAACTCCATATGTTATTGTAGTTATATTTAATAGGAGAGTGCAAGATTAAATTTGTTCATGCTGTAGAGCAGTAAAATGTAAGTTTAAACCTTGAATGAGCCCTTGGTACCCTAAAGTTCAATTCTGATAGGCGTGAACTGCAATCAATTTGGCCGTGCAGCAGTTTATGTAGAAAAATTATTGAAGCACATTTTCTCCTTTTTTCTAAAGAAATGAGTTGAAAGTGATGTAGGAGGTTATGGTCAGAGCCCCTAGTTGGATAGATACCACAGTTCTTGAAGTGCATGAATTTCAAAAACTTTCTTTGTACCTTTTCGATTGTGTACTCATGACAAGAATAATAAGGGCTCCAAATGACAGCAATATTCAAGTTTGGATCTCACATACGAGAAGTATAATATCTTCAGAGCATCAACATTTGTAAAGTTCTGACAGTTTCTTATGATAAATCCAAACATTTTGTTGGCTTTGGAAGCTTTTTCATTTATGTGATTGGCAAAAGCCATTTTGGAGTCAAAGAATACTCCTAAATCTTTAGTCTCATTACGAGTCAGCAAGTTACCTTGAATATTGTATGGGTGTTGGATATGTGCATGTTTCCTAGTATATGACATAACTTTAAATTTATCAATATTCAGTTGTAGGTTATTAATTGCACACCAAGCCTATACCTTATCAATGTCTTCCTGAAGTGTTGTGCAGTCATTCACATTTTGGATAGAATTAAATATTTTCAGAGAATCGACAAAAAAGATTTTCATAGTTTATTTGTGTATTTAAGTCATTAATAAAAATTATAGGTAATACTGTAGTAATAAGATGCTGTTTCATTAATAAACAAATGAATTTGCCATAGGAAACAGTTCCCATCGGCGAACACGCCCGTGGTGCCGCCCTCGATCCCCGCCTGGCAGATGTCTAGCGTGCCCCTGGAGCACCCGGACGGGGAGCAGGAGGAGCCGAAAGAGGACCTGCTCGAGGAGCTCGGCTCGGGGTCCGGGTCCTCGGAGCAGGAGCACGGGATGAAGACGAGCGAGTCTAGTCTAGAGATAATGTAAGTCGAATCGGGCAGCTTCCTGGGGTCGCTTTTCCCTTCCTAATAAGTTTACGTTTCTCAGATATTCTTCCAGAGACTGCGACGCGGAGTCCGTCCACAGTAGGAAGAGCAACAGGGAGGATTAGAGGGTGGTGTACTTTTATTTTTATCCTATGGAGTGTACAGGAAAGTGTTTTTATTTTTTAAATTTTGGATATATTAAATATTTCGCCGCCTTAGTTACCTACAGTCGCCCTCGCCTGAACAGTATCTGATCCTTAGAATGCTTTAACGGTACAAATTGCAGTTCACATCACAACTTTGAATAGAAAACAACTACATTCCGAACATCCGTAGGTCCCTTAAAGGTATTGTAGGTGATGTGATATTTCTGAGGTTGAGGGTGTGTACTTGTTACTTTTAAGTGTAAATAAATACCATTTCTCATCTTCACCTAGGCGAAATTTGTTGAGTTAGGTGTTCGTTAAAAATAAACAACAAAAGAACAAATTGGCTTTCTATCCATAACTTTATTCTCTATATAAATAATGTACAGGTTTTATTTGTATTGTTAGTCATAGATAATTAGGTACTGTCGTTTCGAATCATATGCCGGACAAGTGTCGAGACAAGACGACAGTCGGTCGTTTCAACCGCTGCCCGGCTTCCATAAAACAAAAACTTCTGCCTTAATTACGTTCACTTAAGTACTACATGAACTATGTACATATCATAACGTCTAAACTTGGGTATATCCAAAAAAGACAAAATATCGGATATACGATGAAATATACACAAAATTTTCTGATACAGAAAATCCTCGACTAACTTAGAAGCTAAAGAACGAAAAAGAGAACCTTAGACTGACACATTATCTAGAACTACCGTTCAACAAAGATACAAGGTTTTATCAACAACTCTCCTTAAAGCTAAAGTAGTTTCCTTTTTATATAAAAATAACTTCTGTTTCAGGAAAAGTGTATTCATCGTAAACAAATCATACCAACAGCAAAGAAAATAGAACGTAGAGTATTTTTCTCTTGACAAAGATTTGTTCGCAGGTAACACAGAGGAAAAATACTTTCTAAACTAACATTTACTGCGTACTTGTCTTTGGTTGTTTAGAGGTTAACGTAAGATCAAATTTAGTAACTTAAAAAAAAAAATAACTTAAAATATTTACATAAAAGATATGTAAAATTCTTGTACGTATCATATCGAGATATGACAAAACAATAAATAACACTAGCAACAATTTAAAAAAAGGAACATTTTTAAAATGAAATGAAATACTACAAATTAACTTAATAAATTAAAGGAATCGATAGGTCGGTGGCTGGGACGACAGACATGCTGGAAGTTACCTGGATCCGAACAAAAAGCAAATTAAAACGACATCCAATCGAAAAACAATAAATCAATAGGTACAGTTATAAAAGCAGCATCCAAAAATCAGTACGAATATTTCTGCCACCATTGCTTCTTTGCTTAAGTTTACTTCAGCTAGCAGCACTACTTTTAGGCCATTACAAGTAATGTTCATATCGAAACGTTCGCTGGCCGGCAGTCGAGACAGCCCAAAAATAAAACAGACAGTCACGAGAAGTCTCTTAGAGAACAGAGAAATATAGTGAGTAAGCCGCTTTGTCTGTAGTCGATGGTATGTAATCCTTTGGGCTGGACTCCCGACTGCTGACCGATTGATATGAAACCGTTTAAACGGATAAAAATGAACCATCACAAAATGAAAACAATAATTCTCGACTACAAAAAAGAGTTTTATTCCTTCTCTACCTACAAGCGTAAAAATTTACATATCGCTAAGAAGACGTTTACTGTGGACCTTAGTTTATGTGACTGTTAAACGCATTTTGTCTTTGCATATTTCAATTGTTATTAGACTTTCTACGAGGTATAAAAGACTTTTTCCACTTTTTGCCCCCCGTCTCTTTGATGGGGGGCGGCGACGATTGCTGCGGAAGCGTTTCGTTCTCTTGTACTTGCGTAACAATATTGTCAATAGACGACGCGTCTTCGACGACGACACTATTAGTCGTCGAATTAGTATAATTACCGTTTACTGTCAGATCGCCTCTGTTCCGGCTGAAAGGAACAAATACGCTGATAGTATTTAAGGGTAAGGGTCGGAACTCACCGTGATATCTACCATAGCCTGTGCAAGTGGAGGTTTCTCGACAGGACCGATCTCACATCGGCCGTGAAGCGCAACGCGTCCAGCACAGGCAGCAGGTTTAGCAGCGCCACGTCCGTCGGGTCCGAGAACCACGACTTTATCGGTATCGCATTGTCTAGAACGATAAAAAAAAATGTACATACATGGACAGCAATATTGTCAATTGAAATTCCAAGTCACGGGGAGCAACAAGGGAACAAGGAGTATTTAATAACCATTTGAATGTTCCATTTGAATATCTCAAGATGTCTATGAGCACAAGGCAAATAAAGTGGCCAAGATGTAGAAACTACACACTAGACAAAAGAAAATACAATTTTAATTCTAGGGTACTCTACCTCTCTGTTCTATTATCTGTACCCTAGAAGAATCTCTAGGGTACAAAGAACGGCAACACCATCAAAACCCAGAATGGTGGTCAACAGAAGTAGAACAACCACAGAGTTATGAGAATAACAGAGATGATTATTTACATTTTTCGTGTAGCCAACATTGAATAGTTAAAGATGGCTGAAAATGGGGATAAACAATAATGTTACCAGTGTTACACAAAATATAGTTTTTTATGCAAAATGAGATCTATGTCCACAGTGTAGGGAGGAGACATATGCGTTTCTTACATACAGTGCTATTCCATTTCCATTACATCCATACAAACATGTTAATTGTGGAAATAAATTGGTATATTTTGTTCTTTAAAACTTTCCTAAAATACATGTAGACGAATACAGATCGTTAGATCGAATATATTCGAAAATAAAACCGGCAACGTGGTCTCTACCCTGCAAACCAGTCCTGGGGCCCAAGGTCAATTTTACTACGATTTGTCTATCCCTATACAGTATACAGTCCTTGTTTTTTGGCGTTTTTAGGTGTTTCTTCAGGTTTTTTCGTGTAGTTTGCTACCGATGCTATTTGTTTACTGCCCGCATAAAGACAGAGTTAAAGATAAAGTTAATAGAGATGGTTAAAATCTGTGAAGTTTGCGGAAAACAGGATTATAAGAATCCAAACCTATCTTCTATCTTAGTGGAAGTTGGTTATGTTTATACCCATTCCTATCCCTACTCCTACCTCACGTCTTTCCCCACTATGTTTACATCGCCGCGTTGCTCCATATTCAATGCTGGCGACAAGAAAATGTGTATTTATGAATGGTTTGTCAGCTCTGTGTATCTCATAACTCTGTGAGAACAACTCGTTAAGAAAAAGAAAGCAGCCTATGAGATATGGGTACACACCAATACAGCAGAAGATAGAAGGATATATACCTACCCTCGCGATAAATGAATTTTATGACGCACCGGCTTATCGCAAGAAGTGAAGGGTCTATTGTGTCTTAATGCTTTTATTGTAGGTATTTTGCAGCCGAATTTCGAGCAGCTCTCCGAGAAAAAGGTAAATGAAGGGGCGTATTGAAATAAATTATAACATAGAATTGAAATAAGGTATACTTTGTTTTATGAGAAGTAATTATGTATAAATAGTATTCTACGAATGTTGTGAAACATGTTTAACAGATCAAAAACGTATAAGAAAATATGGTTGTGATTGGATGATACCATTTTACCATTGCGTTTGATTAATTATAATTATTATTCGTCAGACGTAGAGCTGTCTTTATTCCCGATAGGAATAATGAGTTTTGGAACGTGTGCCCAAAGTGTTTTATATTCATTCTCTTTGGAAAGTGTATGACTTATACATGCAGGCCATTCGTCTGCCATTATTATTTTACACTGTTCTTCAATTACGTTTATGATATCGTTGTTGACATACGGGTTTTGAGTATTATGTCTTATTTTAACTTTTAGTATTGACCAAGATGATAAATGTTTTCTCTCACGTGGGCGTGCTTCAACTTCACTAGCACTAGTGTCCGAAATTTCAAATTCGCTATAATTTGCCATATATAGTTCACTACTGTCACTACTGTTTAAATTCTCACTGTTATCAGACACCCACAGACGAAACATTTTCGATATGTGAATGTTTGGCTGTTAACATGAATACTGAAAATATAATCCAAATAACCCAACCCTTTAATAGCACGGAGCACGGCAAGGATTTTCGACCTGACAGTCCTTTCAATTTACCTTACACCAGCTTACCATGTCCAAAAGATAGCACACAGATTTTATTTAAATATTGCAGTAAATGAAAAGTACTCCAGATAATTATTCGTTTTCCAAGAAAATATTCTCTCCGACCGACCATCCCTTTGTTACGTCGTTAATAAGGACACATTTGCGATCTGTGAACCGCTCGTAATGGGCGCTCATTAAGCTTACCTGGCAAAAATACTCAGTACTGCCCATTGTAGGGTCACGTGCGGACGGTCAGAAGGATGGTGCTAATAGTCTAGTAATAAATCTAAAGATCAAGTACCTCGAAGAAGAGGAGGTCATAAAATTCATTTATCGCGAGGGTAGGTATATGTGCAATGTAATAGGGTAGTGAAAAGGGCGATCACAGAAAGAAAGAATGAAATCTGGGAGAATATACATGAATATACAGAATGTACATGGGAGGAACAAGGGTAGCTGAAACAGTACACATGTATATATACACGTTGACGTTTCCTCCGACATTACCTCTGTAAGCGCTGTACGCGCCCGGACTGTTGTCCAGTATGAAGATACTAGAGAGATCGTTGCAGATGGCACTCAGATCTTTCGTGTAGAAACCGAGGAAGTTCGGGGTGCAGTGCTGTCGGTAGAACCTCCTCTGCAGGATCCCCCTGCCGGCGTCCAGCTTGTCGGCCACGGCCGCACCATAGATCTCCATGCTCGCCGTGAAGACGACCAATTCGTACCATTGAGACACCTAAACAAAAATTCATAAAGTATGCATTGTGAATCAAAAAAGTGTGTACATAGAAGTTTGTGTTTCATCGTAGCCAATTGGAATTTCTTACAAATTAACAAATGTTAATGCTGGGTTGAAAAGCTAGTGGCTTTAACCCCAAGGAGGTTCTTACATAAAGCTCACTGTATGGTACTATCAAAAACTAATTGAGCTTAATATTATGGACGCTTCTACAGATCATTTCATCTAGAACGAGGGCAATTTGTACCCATCCTGAAACTCCACCATGGTTGTGAGTGTTTAAAAGCCATCTCTTCTCTATTCCACTGTTTTCAGCTCTATCAGGAAGGATCTTACATAATGCATTAAAGTTGCTTCTACCACAATGTCTCTGAGAAGGTCGGTATAACACGGGAGGGACACAAATCGCCCTTCTTGAACAAAATAATGTGTACATTTTTGTAGGGGAGTTCAAACGACTCCAACTTTAATTTCCAGATTTCCACGTCCACTTACTATGTCTAGGAAGAAGTCGACGTGCGGCCTCTTGTGTACGAAGAACCGCACCGGATGTCGATCGATGACGACCTTAAGCACGAAGTCGGGCGGCGTGCCGGGCCGAACGGTCTGCCTGAGGACGCCGTCGTGGTGCGAGTGTATGAGGGTCTCATCCAGGTCGAGAACGAGGACTTTCCTCCGAACGATACCTATCGGGGAACGATTTACTTGATAAACGCGATGATGATTGATACTGTACGATTACTTACTTAATCTATGCCGTGATAAAGGCGATAAGGGGAATATGTCGTACTTAACAGACTGATGTTGTATTATCTGGAAAAAAAAGAGAGGAGTGTGTTTTTTTTGAGCTGGAGCGGAGCCAAGGGGACTTCGTGCCAAGTTTCGCAGTCGGAGCGTTCTCGCTGTGGATACAATAACAACCCGCGCGAAAGACGGCGTACGTGGCCTCCCGAAGGGGCCTCGCCCCCGCATGCACTTACTGCTCGAGTCTGCTTCTTCAAAGTGTAGCACAGGCACGTCCAAACCCTGGAAGCAATAAGCAGGAACGCTCGTAGTCCCATCTGCAGCTGTGTCCACATTGGAGACAGGATTTCGTGCAGGACCCTCCAAAACAGTTCTATATATTTCATATATGATTACATAGGATCCGTACTTCCGTTGCAATTTTACCTATCACATCTTAACTTCGCACCTGTATTCGCAAACTGACCGCCATTAAAAATAACATGATAAGAAATCGACCTCGACGCGACATGACAGCTGTCATGCACGGGACGCCTAAAGGAGACATGGAGGCAACCATATGAGGCAACCGTTCTGCGCTTTATCCTGAATTTGCCGCTGAGTATTCTTAATTACACTCCAGGATTGTGGGAAAATCGTAATTTTCCAGGTGAGCTACCGAAAACAGGCAGGAATTTCACCACACGTCGACTTATTCCTAGTTTCCCTTTCCATCGATTGCAACCTGTCATTTTTCGGGACCAATCGCAGGCGTCCATTCGAAAGTCCGCTTCCCGTCGTTTGTAACTGCCGAGAGTGTCAATTACTCGATCAACTCGATGATCGTTGCTGCCATTTGAAATAACCGTTTTTTGTACACGTTTTACTTTGTTTTACACAGAAGTAAGTGGTTGCTGGTGGCGCGAATGCTATAATGCCGAACGACGATATCCCGGACGTCATCGTGAACCCAGACTCGGGGTGCAGGTATACGAGAGGGGCCTTTTACGGGAAGGTGAGTCTTTCGTGTGAGTGCCGGGCGGTTTTCCCGCTGACTGGGAGTCAGTATGAGGAGCGCTATTGGGCCTTCTAGAGGGCCCAAGGAGTCGAATGTGCCAGGCCTCGATGTTCAATGCTCGAGGCGCGTTGGCTTGGGTGTGATGCTTGTTACATGGTGCCTCATTAGCGTTCAGCGGGGGTCGGTTCGCTTCAAGTACAACTAGCACGCTTACTTCCTCGAGTCGTGCGTGAATACCCACGCTTTACTCCCAAAAGTCTTACCCCAAACATACTTACCCTTTTTTGTGTGCCCTCTTATCTCACCCGATCAACTTCTCCTTTATTTTGCCGCCTTAGAACCAAGGTCAAATATACGGAGTGTTTTTAACGTATCACCTCCAGTTTCAGTCATCATTCTCACAGGTTTATCTCACCGAACCCGGGGGCCCTCCGAAAACCGTTTCACGGTATCGAGCCGTCTGAGCATTTCTGAAATCTAAACCAGTCCCCGGGTATATACAGCAGAGGTTTCCAAATGCCTCTGTTGCTGTGCGTTTGTTTACTTTCATTTCGAGAACCTCCACCTTTACAATCCTATTTGAAATCTCTTCTTGTTCGCCGTATTCGATTTTGGGTCTCTTTTCCAGGGAGGATTCGCGAAATGTTACGAAATCAAGGACCTGAGCGACAGACAGGCGTACGCCGGGAAGATCGTGTCGAAGAAACTGTTGTCTGGGCAGCACCAAAAGGAGAAGATGACGCAAGAGATTTGGATACATAAATCTTTGAGCCACATTAACATAGTCGGCTTCCACAGTTTCTTCGAGGACGATCTCAATGTTTACATTGTTTTGGAATTGTGTACGAAAAAGGTGAGTGGTATAATATATGGTTGTGAAATAGTTGAGTCATGAGGCTTTATACAGTAAAACCTGTAATAACGGATACCTTCCAATAGCCGACTCCTCTATATAACGGACACGGACAGTTAGACTACCATCTCCTATATAATTATTAATAAAATTACCTCTTAACAATGGACAGTAACTTTTGAACTTAGATTTGTAAGAAATATACCTCTTAAATAGGAATTCAAATTATAATCATCTCTTGGAATCCCTTTTACTAAGCAGTTTAAATAATGGACACCTTTCATAATTGTATCCATAAATCACTTAAATCTCTTAAATGGGTGTTTAAATTTACAATCATCCTATTCAGAAATTCCAGGTATATTTCAGAATAAACAGGTAGTCTTACCTTAATTCCGTGGTTTCTGGTAAACAAACTACTATTGACGAATTTTTCAATAAAAAATAAATTGCAATTTGAAAATGTAGTACCTATGTATTTTGAATTACATTTGGGTACATATAATTTTTTTTTTTATATATAATCCTTTCCTCCCAATAGCGGACACCTCCTTATAACGGACAAAATTGTGGTTCCCATGACTGTCTGCTATATAGAGGTTTCACTGTAATAGTAAGAACACTTCTTATAAACACTAATGATGAGATATAGCCAATCGTTAAGCGTATGTGTATGGGAACATATTTCAATCGTAAACCTAATGATAAAACGAGCGAAATCAATCCGGGATGCATATTCCTTTTTGCAAAATAACAAGTAAACTAGAAGTGTTAGTTTTAGAGCACTCATAGTTTTCCATTTGCCAAACAGGAAGAACTTAAGAGTTTGTAAATCGTGTAACAGTAACAAACCTTAAGAACCTGTTTAATCTGATATAAAGGAAATATCGTAATTTCTGTGATTTAATTTATAATTATAACTGGTCACTGTCTTAAGAAGCAAAATTCATTGTAAAGGTTTGCCACCATAGAAAAAAATATAAACAATACATTTAAAATTAACTAATATCTATAATATTATCACATCCCAGTGTGTCATGAGCAGGTATTGTTATGTACATACTGCTATGTTTTTATTGGGAACTACTTGAAATATTGAAACAAACAAAAATTAAAACATTCAATAACTCGAGTAGACATTTTTACTTCATACTTGTATAGTATTGTGCCATCCTTCTCTTGAATGTATTTAGTGTTATTTGGGAATCTTTTCACATTGTTACATCATACACTTAACAGGTTTAAATGTGTTTCTCTTCCTTATCAAAATGGCCAACTTTAAGAGATGTGACAACCTTTCACATCGAAAAACATTTATTCCTACCGAATGGTAATTTGACGTGATTCGTTCCTCTCGTAGTCGATGATGGAGCTCCACAAACGTCGGAAACATTTAACAGAGCCGGAGACGAGGTATTACATGAAGCAGATCATTAACGGCGTCGAGTACCTCCACCAGCAGAAGATAATCCACCGGGACCTGAAGCTCGGCAACCTGTTCCTCAACGATAAGCTCGTCGTGAAGATCGGCGACTTCGGCCTCGCTGCGAAGATCGAGTACGAGAACGAGAGGAAGAAGACTCTGTGCGGCACACCGAACTACATAGCTCCGGAAATACTTAACAAGAAGGGTCACTCGTTCGAGGTCGACATCTGGTCGCTGGGCTGCATCATGTACACGCTGCTCTGCGGGAAGCCGCCCTTCGAGACGCAGACGCTGAAAGAGACGTATGTCAGGATCAGGAAGTGCGAGTATAAATGGTGAGGACGATTGATCGGTATTTTTAGGGGTAAAAGGTTTTAAAACGGGCAGTCGATTTTATGTGGGGACATAAACCAGTTATCAGAATGACAATTGCTAATTTGCTCTCTGCAGAATACTAGATGTGTTAGTGTTATTAATCCTTTAATGTGATTTAACAAGACTTGTTATTACTCCCTTTGACTAAAATGCTTGGATGAAATTACATACTTATTTAATTGTTGAGCGACTTTCCATTTCCCCTTTGTTACACATATAGTAAAAGGTGTCTATGGTCTTTCACTCAACTGTGTTTGTCAGTTAAAACCTGTTTAATTTCAGAACTATTCACCTAAAACAGTCTTACCAATAATTTATAATGGACATTTATAGGTATATCTTGAAGGATTTGTTTCGAAATAAATGTTTTATTATTGTTCTAGAATGGCGTGAAGATGTTTCTTCAGCAACAAATCTCGTTTAAACCACAACTATCAGGTCTGGTTATTTCCCTTCAGCTTTCTTTCTATCTATGATTACAACAATGGCTGTAGTTAAAAGTGTGCCTTTTGATGACTCCCTGTACAAACGGTACCTATCTTCAGATCCTCAAGAAAGATCCAAGATTTCTTAGTGCATTTCATATGTTCTGAGTGAGTTTTCAATTCCAGCTTTTGAAAATCTGGAAAGTTCATGTGGTAACAGTTATTAAATTATTACATTAAAGTAAATAGGTTTATTTATTTACTTCTGGCATAAGGCTACTTGGTTACATCTTTATTGTAAATAACAAAGAAACAAACAAAAGAAATAGGATATTCCTATACACTCCTTAGTCACCTTAAAGTGTAACCTGATTCAGACAACTCAAGGTAGGTTTATACTCAACTGTTGAGTAACAGTTAACAATCAGTATGTAACTGTTAAAGAGATAAATGCACTATGAAGCATAAGATGGTTCATACTCTACCTAGCAACTAATGCTGTGCAGTACCCTTTATAAATTAAATAGACAAGTTGGAATTTTCATCATTATATTTGCTTCTGTTAACTCACTTTTAGTTCTTGGTATGAGATGCCCTGTTAAATTCGCCTAAAATTATTACTAACTCGGCCATTTCGTGTTTTCTTTCCAGGATCGTCAGTAGCATCTCGGATTCGGCGAAGAACATGATCGGTTCGATGTTGCAGGCGGAGCCGAAGAAGCGGCCGAAGATCAGTCAACTACATAAGCACGGCTTCATCATGTACGGTTACTGTCCGCCCAGTCTGCCGCTCACCTCGCTGTCGACGGCGCCGAGGTTTGATTCAGTCGAGTGCCGGAAACCTCTATTAGAACTCCACAATGGTAAAGTTGATGGCATATTGGTGATAGAACTGTTGACAGAAATCACTTTAATGTATTCAATATCCATGTAGATCTGTTCCATTTGCCACCATAACTGCTATACAATTGTTATTATTCTTATTGCAGACAATGTAGCTAATTTACCTGCTCGAAAGAAGGAGGAGATCATCAATAACGGTAGGCCGATGGAGGCGGTCACTATGTTTGATTCTAAGGAGAGTTTCTCGAAACTCTCGGAGATGATATTGAAAGTAAGTAACGTTCTTATTATGGAAATGCTCTGTGCTGTCTGCCAAACAAAGGACATATCGTGCAGGCGAGAAAAGTTCACTGTCCTTAATAGGGACTAAGCAGTTGTTTCCTCTAGGTGCTGAAATCGCGTCCTGCCAGGGATCAAAAGTTCCTCGAAGAAATGAGCGACCCACAGGCGCAGCCCATGTACTGGATATCCAAGTGGGTCGATTACTCGGATAAATATGGGTTCGGTTATCAATTGTCTGATGAGACAGTTGGCGTAATGTTCAATGATACGACTAAGCTCGTCTTGCTGCCCAATGGGATGTAAGTCATTTAAGATCGCAGTAGAGAATTCAACATTATTAATGATTTTTTGTTTTGTTTTCAGAAACGTCCATTACATCGATCGTGATGGTTCTGAGTATTATATGACCTTAACCAGTTACCCTAAAGAATATGACAAGAAAATGAAGCTGCTGTCGTATTTCGGTAGATACATGAAGGAGAACCTCGTGATGACGGGCGCCTCTGCCATTAAGGAGATCGACTGCATATCCAGGATGCCATATCTCTACCAGTGGTACCGTTTCGTGAGTGGCGTACTCATGCAGTTGAACAATGGGACCGTGCAGGTGAAAATATTGCTATTTCTGTAATTTATATCGAGACATCTATGCTACTACAGATAGATTTGTTGAAAATTAAGGTTTTGTTTTGTCTACATATGCAAAAGTAGCTGTTTTAGTTTTTAATACCAAAAGTTTCAAGTAAAATTTTTGTTCGCATTGTTTGAGCGAAAATGGCAGTTTTGGAGTAAAGTACTAAATAACATTTGCCTAACATTATACGTTGTTCGTCCAATGGGATTATAATTAACATTGGATAGATTAGGTTTCAAGAACTTATATACAAATTAAAAGCAAAGAAATGGGTTCACTTACACGTTTTATTTAAAATTATTCATTTTACTGCTTATATAGACCCCATGTTCAAGAAAATATGTGATTTTCTGCAGAATTTGATTCTATATTCGTTTACTTTAATTTCTGGAAAAATTCTATCCGGTGTTTTTTTAAATTTCACCTCATAGTAGGCTGTGGATAGTGTTTGTGAATGCGCCCTACTAAAAAATGTCAAAATTGACATAACCTCATTTTTTAAATAAAAATTGAAACTGCTCCAACCAGTTACTAGGGTCTTGAAACAGACAGCTTGGCTCTAGTAATTAGGCGTAGATGAGTGAGCTGTCTTTTTCAAGACACTATTAACCGATTGGAGCAGTTTCAATTTTTATTAAAAAAGTGAGTTTATGTCAATTTTGACATTTTTTAGTAAGGCGCATTCACAAACACTATCCACAGCCTACTATGAGGTGAAATTTAAAAAAACACCCGATATTTTCAATTTTGTTCATTCATTAAATGTCTACCTTCGTCTCTTCCAGATGAACTTCGGTGACCACACGAAGATAATAATGTGCCCACTGATGGGCGCTGTAACATACATAGACGAGGACCGTTCATTCCGCACGTTCAAGTTCGATACGATTATGGCAAACGGCTGTTGCGTCGGCCTCTATGAAAAGCTCCGTTACGCTTACGAGAAGATCAGCCTCCTCCTCGAGCAGCCGGTCAGCCAGACATAACTGGCTTGTGTTTTTATTGTAATTGTATTTAAACTCGTGCCTTGGCCTATTTTGTATTTATAGTATATTTCTGATTATATAAGCGTTAGTAGGTTCTTTTTATCGTTTCTTGAAGACAGGCCGTAATCTCATTACGAAAACGTTTTATTTATTTTATTTGTCTCATTTTAACGTACTGAAATCGTTTTTTGTACTGCAATGTAAGTTTTGAAGTGTTCATTGGGTTTTAAGTGAATTTGGGATATGCCTCGGTTTAATCTCACTTGGATAAAATGAGTTGAATAAATTTTTGCTAGATTTGTAATAACATCTGTTGTTTTCTTTTTGAAGCAGTTAAATGCAATGGAAAATGTATAATATGTGATCTCGGTCATCCAGTAAGAGATTTTTAACTAGATTAAATTTTGTTTGGAAGATTTAATGGAGTTTCAGCATGGTTCATGGAGTCTTGGCTTACAATGTTGCTGAGGAAGGATAGTCTTGTAAGACAAACACCTGCAGTAGGTAAGTGTTAGTGTATTTATTGTAATCTGTAGTTAATGTTGATATGTATCCTTTGTAGGTTCTATGAATACAAGCATACACATCTTAGTCAGCTTTTTGCTGCCCTGAACACCCTCAGTTGAATTAGGGCAGTGAAGCTGAAGTAAGTAAATGGCAGTAAAATGATCCATGAGCAGAATGCAATCAATTAAAAGAACTGTTGTCAATACAAGTAACATGAAGTCGGTTGCGTGTACATTGTAATTAGGATTTGTGTATATATATTATTAAGATTTGAAACATTTCCACTTAATATGAAGTCCATAGAAAATGAAATATTCTTTTCTTTATTCAGTTATTGAAAAGTAACTAAACATGTAAAAATGTTGTGTTACGACTCACAACAGCTTATATGGCACTGATGTTCTCATGGATTATTTTAATAATCGATTGATCACCAATTATTGGTGATTGAATACAAGATCCTGACTGTAGATTATATTGTTTGGACGTTGAATGTTCAGATTGCCACACTCCAATACACAAGAATATAACATTATGAAGGATAATCTCACATCAAAGCAGTTTTGTGGTTCTATTCTATGTTACAAAATTCCGCAAATCCTGAATTTTGTTAAATTTCCGGTAGTGAGTTGGATCTCTTTAATGGTAATTTTGTAATTTGATACTTTTTCTAGAAGCTTCTACAAGGAAATTCAAGGGCAAAAAAGTCGTGTAAAAGCAATAAAATGCTTGGGTTCGCAATTACGGGTGATAAGCTCTGATGGTCTGATCGAGCGGGAACAAAGAGCCATTAAAATTCTTTAGACATAAGCAAGCTCTGGGATTCGCTGTTACACTTCCCCGCCTTCTGATTGGCTAGCTATGATGTCATCGAAGACTATTTAAACAGAGTTCTTCATAGGTTCACACCTATTCTCTCCTGCTTTTGAAATGTGAAGTTGTTCTTCCTGGTAATAATGGTTTACGTTTTGATGAAACATAAGGCTGGCTCAAGGTAAGTAGACTTTCAGACAGTTTCAATTCCCAGACGTTTCTCATTAAACCTTCCTTCTAGGGCGTTCCGCTCGGTTTGGCCCTCCAGTACTACACGGATGGTTTCAGATCCCAGACCACTAAACCCTTATTCTAGGGCGGCCCGCTCGGCTTGGCGCTCCGGTACCGCTGCAACAGTTCGAGATCCCAGACCATTAAACCCATCTTCTAGGACGACCCGCTCGGTTCGGCCGTCCGGTACCGCAGAGACAGTTTCAGATCCCGCTCCATCGGTTTTGCCCCAAAGTACCACCGAGGACGCCGCCGCCGCCTCGACCACGCCCATGCTTCCGCCGGCCGAAGCCCCCAAGACCGCCAAGAACTCCACGAAGGTCGTCTACAAGGCCACCATCGTTGTCGGTAAAGTCGTCAAGGGGGCCAACTTCCAGACACCGAACACCAGACTGGTATGAACAATATTACCTTCCGGCTCAGTAGATTATACCCTGCCACTAACTCACGTTCCTTCCAGGCGGAGTACCGTAGGTACATCGCTGTCGCCTTCATTCTGATCCTGATACTGCTCGCCGCGTTAGACGCCGTCTTCCTGCAGATCATCCTGCGTAGGGGCGACTACAGTAACAGGGACTTCGTAGTCCTCGGAGTCACGATCTTCGTGATCGCCATGAATTTCTGCACCGTCGTGTACCTGCTGAAGATGACCAAAGGAAGGGAACGAAAGACAAGGATTAAATCCGGGCTGGGGTCTGCTATGAAACGTAGTCTTGCTTAGTGTTGGATTGTTGAGTAGTAGTTGAATAAAGTTTGTTCTGCATTGCTTCGCGAGTATTATTTTGGGATTTTCATGAAATTTCGATCAAATACTACTGAAGATTGAAGAAAAAGTCGGCAAACTTCAGTGTTTAAAAGAAACCTTAAACTACCATGGTTAGAAAAAAGAAATAGAAGAATACCTATAGAACTTCCCACGTAGTAGACATTTGATATGTAAGGTGAAATGAAAGCTTCCTTCTCAACATATGCAAGATTCTAAAAACCTTATCATTACTGATTCTACAACAATTTGAAGCTTCCTTCGACAGTTTTTATTAAATAGTTCATGTTTACACAATTTAGTAGTGCGTATTTTCAGTTTTTTCCGATATTTTAATATTTCATTACTCTCGCAGATGTCTTCTTGGCATGATGCACCTAGTCACGAGATAAACAAAGTGTATCTTTGATAGTAAAGATTTAAAGTAAGTTTAGGTTTTGTTGGAGTGATCAAGTTATCTTTGGTCTTTCTAGTACAACTACCGTTTCAGAAGTTTGTGTTTCTAAATAAAACAAACACACCCAACTACTTATTAAGATATATATCCAGGCGCATTTTTCATAAAATCGATTTGTAAACTTAAGAGAAGGGAGGAGAAGGAGAGAGATTGTTGAAAACTTATGCTTTCCCTGAGATGTTCATCTATCGACTCATTAGTCTACTGTTATTGAAGTACAGTGTTGAACATTGGATAGTACTGCCAATGTCAAAATAGAGCCTGATGACATAACATGTCCAATATCATAATCCAACATAACAACTAGAGATATTGCTAGTGTAATCGGATTACAAAGTTCTCAATATAATTATCTAAGCCAATCTTATTATCTAACATATATCTCTTGTTACCCAAGGTCTGTGGAGTTTTAAATTTGATATTTATACTTAATTTATATTTACTATTCTGTTAGGGTGGTTCAAAATGCAATTGTTTTACTCCCCTCCATTCAGTTAAGTTTTCGAGGACGATTTATGTAATTGAAATCTTTAATCATTGAATTAAATAAATAATTCAAATCAATTGAAGCGAATGACACCAAAACCAAGGAGATAATTAGGTCAAGAATGGGTATTCTGTGATTCATAACAACTTTTTTATCTAGATATGGATTTATTATTCCTTAATTACAAAGACAGTTCATTACAAAAACGCTATTATAAAACATATATAAATAGGAAGTGGATTAATATAATAGGATTTTTTTTTAATACCAAAGATTCGATTAATGGAGGTTCATATGAGGGTTAGCATTCACTTCCACTTGTAATACATACAGAAAACAAACCAAAACTTGGTCAGTCATACTAGATTCAATGAACAACAATTACACAAGTTGTATGTAGTGCCTTATTATCACGTAACAAACTTCGTCATAGTCATATTTAATTCTAACTCATGATGTCTGCACCTTGCGTGTGCTTGCATTAAATTCTTTGTTACACTTCATATGAACCTTCTATCCAAAACTGGTATACACCCCCTTCAGCAAACGCATACGCATTCGCAGACGTTCTTCCCGTCGACGACTTTGATGTTCTCGTAGTTGCAGTTACACTTGCAGTCGCAGCTCTTACAGTCGCCTGACTTGCAGTCGCAATCCTTGCACTTGCCCGACTTGCATTCACATCTGCAGATGCATTCGACTTCGATCTGCTTACCGTCCGGCGTGGTCACCTTGCAGGTCTTCCTTATGGTGCAGGTCTTGGCAGCGGCTGCATTAAAGACATGTTAGTTTACTTGAGATGAAATAAGGAATTGGAATAGTTGAAAGTTACTGAAAGTTGTTTTTTATAGTTACATTTTTATTGATATCTTATATTGGTGGTAAATGTACTTAAACACAATGAAGCAGTAATTATAATTTTTTTTTACATTATAAGAACTGAATATAATTTGGGAAAACCATCTATGTCAACTTCGAATTTAAAAAGAAATAAAAGTATTGTCTTTACTTACCGGCGTCAGACATGTTTGTTGAGTTAAGTTGTGATGTCGCTGGTCTCTTATCTCTCACTTCTGCTTGGTTCTCTCGAACTGGATGCTTGGTTGTATAGCTCGCAGTATTAAATACTGTTTGAGTCGTGCGTGCGCTTTGGTGCTCAGTAGGATTGGTGCCGGGCGCAAAATTTCGAGTGCAAACATTATTAGTGTGCACAAGACCAACGGTTGTTTACGAGGAAGTACTAATGAAATTGGACCTTGCATATTATTTAATGTCGCTTGAGTTCGAATTTTGCAGAGATTAAATATTCGTCATTACTAAAGTTATCTGATTTTGCGTTTTTAAACAAGCGAAGAAAAGGAATTAAGTTCTAGTGCAAACTAGAAAATCTTTTTGTACGTTTTTAGAAGCTCAGAGGTTTAGCCAGTAGAGGTAGTATAACACCAAACGAACCGTTAGATGGAATTTTGTCTCTATGGTTATATTATAAAGATGCGTGTATACATAGTAATGGTGGTAACTACTAACTACCATACATTACTTACATTAGGTACTCAACAATACAAGGTACTTATTGTACAAGGTACAATTAGGTAATGCTTGTTTAGTTGAAAAACGACTGTCTTGTATCTCCTGCAAGGCAGACGTCCATTAAAGAACTACCCTGTACCTACTTTTGTTTTCGCTCTTTCTGGGTACGAGTTTGAATGACTTTTGGAAAAATGTGAACCTAGGAATTCCCGCAAAAGGGGCCGTGGAACATCCCTCAAAAAATCCCTTTAAGGGTTGCGCACAAGCGTATTTATGATTACTTTATTTGAAAAGACACAGTTTGTTTGGATGAGTTAATAGGCATACGTTTTTGTTTAAAAAACGTGTCGCGCTGACAAATTGTATTTTTAAATTTGCCTCCAATCATGTCCCAATTCCAGTCGAGCGGTTAAACAAACAAGATAAGCTTTTATAAACAACATGAATCATACGTATCGTAGTTATGCAACTCACTTTTCGCTCGTTAATCGCGTAGTGCGCACGGTACTTAAATTTTGCGCACGTTCCCCACAAAAGGTACTCGTGCAGATTCGACTTATATGCACACGGTACCACACTCGCTGTTCACTTTACACCACTGGGATTAATTTGCTTTGGAAGTAATAAATTCAGTTTATTATTGCAATTAAAAAAATATCATTATTGGTCTCTCTACTTTGGAAAAACTAGAATTTTTCTACTTTCTAAAACTAGAATTACCTGTATGTTTGAAATACAAAAGAGTTTTTCTAATAGAAAATCGTGATTTTGTAAGGACTCCAATGATTTGAGTCCTACAACAAAAATCATCAACGCATTTGTCTGTTATGTCCCTTTTCGATATATGTAGTCTATGACATGCCTAGTGAATTAGAGCCTAGCCTAGAGCCATTAAAGAGTTATAGTGGGAGTAAAATGCAGGATTACCCTAGCTATAATTTATACTTCTCTGTCTGCCAGTCTTATAAACAGGATAAACCGATAAGAAATGGTATACATGGTCTGGGAACGAAGCTTCTGAAAGGAAGTAAAATTCATATAATACGTTAGCAACAACTCTTCAAACTCTAGACTGGAAATTGATATTTAGCAAGAATCTAATGGAATTACAATATTATTTTATTCCATACAAAACCTTCTACAAAACTATATCAACTCTCTCATATCCCATGCAAGACGTCTACACTACCCGACTCGAGTCTGCTTTAATATAAAACAAACTCCCTCCCTAGGGCTCGAGCTCGACCCTCTTGAAGCAGCCCTCGGGGAGGGCGTCGACGATCTCCTCGACGTTCGCTACCTCCCTCTGCAGCGTAGAGATCTGCGCCTTGTACAGCTCGATGAGCTCGCCGCGCGACTTGTGCTCCCTCTGGAGCTCCTCGAGCGTCTCCTCGAGCCTCGTCTCCTTGAGGCGCTCCTCGGTGCGCCTTATCGCCTCCTCGAGGCGCTCGATCTCCCTCTCGTCGATGTTGGGCGAGTTCTGGACCTCGCCCATTATCTCGTGGACGTCGAGGAGCAGCTCCTGGATCTTCTTGGAGACCTCGTCGGTGTCCCTGCCGGCCCGGCCGACCTGGAACGAGAAACGGAGGTTGAGGTGAGATCCTTCAGGATTTAAGTTTGTACATACAGACATACAGAAAACTGGAGAGGGTGTAATACCAGGTGAAGACCTTTGGGGGAGAGAAGAAGTGTTAGAGGTTGTAGAGATTCGTAGGATTTGAAATAGTATTGGGTCGCGCGGCGCAGAGGAGAGTGGTCAAATAAGAGAGCTATTCCACATTACAGAACTATGATTATTCATGAGCTTCACGATTTACTCAATTCAATCTGGCGCGCAATCTGCGATCTGTTCACCTTTTCCGCCGCCTCGCTGAGCAAACTCTCGTTGCTCCTAGTCTTCACCAGCAGATTTTTGAGTTGCCCCTCGGTGTTCTGCACCCTGTCGAACATCAGGTCGGCTTCCTCTCCCAGGGCCGAGGTATTCTTGAACAGATTCAACGCTTCCTGCTTGACCCTCTTGGCGTTGGAGGAGGCGTCGTTGGCCAAGTCGTTGGCCTGTTGGGCTTTCTCCAATGCCACATCTACGTTCTTCCTCGCCTCGTCTAGATCTCCTTGGGAACTTACGGTGCCTTGGATCGTCCTGTTGATTATTGCTTCGATTTCCTCGATGGTCTCCAGTGCCGCTTCCGCTTGGAGTTTGTTCTTCCGCGTTTGGGTGTCGAATTCTGTTGGGAAGTAACGCAGGAGTTAGCGACGGAAGAGTAAATGGATTTAATGGTTCTTAACGGGCAATTAACATTAGCAAATTATCAGTTATCCCAAAATTTCTTGATCTCTCTTACTTGTGTTAAAAGTTGTTAATTGAAACTCAATTTGTATGTAGATCAGTTGGTCACTAATAAATGGGATGTTACTAAATGTTGAAATGTTGATATTGGGTTTTCTTCTCTAGGTCCTAACAAATTGGAAATACCCTTATACGAGTTTCTGACATTCGCCATTTAGGAGTCATATTAAATTATCAATTAAATTTTACTCAACATATCTTCTCAGTGATTAGTAAATCCTTCCAGTTAATAGGCTTCATTTTAAATATACCAAGAGTTTATCTGTTATGGCATTTAGAACATTGTATCTATTATTAGTGTATTCAGTTGTGCAATATGCTTCACTTGTGTGGTCACCATATTCTCAAAGTCACATAGACCTATTAGAAAGAGTAAAGAGTAATTTTAATATTACTACTTTGGAGAAGAGCAGAATAAGGTTTGACTATTAGTATAGATCTCGCCTGGGGAGATAGATGGTTATTCCTTGCTCCAACTGTTTCAGTTGAAAGTTCTAAATATACTTACTCGTAACTCTGAATTATCCCAAGTCCCTTACCAGCGCACCAATTGTGGTTTCAACAGTGCCTTGTCGTGTTTTGTTAAACTAGGTAATGGATATTGCAATAAACTCTTTCCAAACTCAATCTAAAATCTATAAAAAAAACTACCCAGTTCATTAATGAGGAATTGAGAAAATTTAAGAGGTCATAATACTTTTGGCGTTTTCTATTTTCCGAGATAGAAAACGTTATTAAAAACATGCCTAACAGAACAGCAACAGAGGAAGATGGCATCATGGTGGAAGTGAAATAGTATGGGAGGAAATCGATACCAAAAAACGGCAATAATGGGTAAAGACCGAAGAAGAAGAAGAAGAAGAAGAAGTGTAACTGGGCTGGACATATTGGAAGAATGACGGACAATAGATGGACGCGGAGGATGTTGAATGGAGGTCATGGGAGAACAAGAGAAGTAAATGATGATCGCAAACAAGATGGTCAGATGGACATAAAGAGATTGGCTGGATATGAATGGGGGAGAAAGAACTGGCAGAAGTTAAGGAAGGGGTTCACTCGACGATGGGTGGATTAAGCTTCCAAATAGAAGAACAATAAGAAAACTTCTGGCGGCTCCGCATATTGAGTTTGAATGGAGTTATGATGTCGGTTCACCTGACAGCAGCCTGTAATTGATCTCCGCCCCCTGCAGGACCTCCTTCCACAGGTCGATGGCGGCGTTCGCCTGGCTCTCGGACAGCTCGAGGTCGTTCCTCAGGTCCTCCGTCTCGTCGCGCAGGTCGCTCGCCCTCCTCAGCAACTCCTCGCCGAGACGCGTCCTCTCGTCGACGTCCCTCCTCAGCTGCTCGCCGCCTTTGAACAGCTCGACCGATTCGTCGCGCAGCCCTTGAGCCTCCCTCCGCAGCGCGTCCGATCTCCTGCCGAGCTCCAGTAGGTCGGTCTCGGGGACGTGCAGGTTCTTCACCTCGCCGAGGAGGTCGGTCGCCTCCTGCTTCACCTTGGAGACTTTGGATTTCACCTCCTGCGTCCATTCTTTGGTTTTGTTGAGTTTGCGTTCGCCGTCGGCCAGATCGGTCCTGATGCGGCGGATCGCGTCGGCGAGTCGGAGTTGTTTCGCGTTGGAGTCTTTGGCGACGTTGTAAGCTTCGATGGATTTGTTTTTGGTGTCTCTCGCCTTGGTGGCTATGGCTTCGGCTCGTCCGTCGAGCTCGTCCGCCAGGTCCCTGGCTTCGTGGGCGATGGCGGACATCTTTTCGGATTGCTGCCCGGCGATTTCCGCCCTCCGCCAGGCTCTGTCCAAAGACGCGACGGCGTCGTAGTCGAATGAGGCGTTGATTTCGTTGATTTTGTCCTCCGCCTCGAAGATGATGTCGTCGGAGTGCTCTAAGTTGGCGTTGGTGATCGACAATTTCTCCTTGATGGCGTTGATGTTCTCGTCGATTTCAGACAAAGCGCCCGAGATCTTCTCCTCCCTTCGCTTGATGTCGGAGAGACGATCCAACGTCGCCTCGTCGCGCCCCAAGACCGACCTGACCTGACTGCTCAGCCCGGAGATCTTGTCCTTGGCCCTTACCAGTTCGTCGGGGAATTGGTCTTCGGTTATTACAGTCGGCCGGCGTTCTATCTCGTCCAGTATCTCCCGCAGCCTCTTCAGCTTTTGGTTGTGGGCGCTCGTCGCCTCCTGCACCAGATCGTAGCAGCTGGGGCAGTCGACGCAGCCTCTTCGCTTGTCGTGCTTGTTCTCCTTGCACCGGTCGCACTTGGCGCCCTCGACGTTCTCCAGGCAGTCGCAGCGCCCGTTGGCGTCGCACTGGGCGCTGCGGGACCCCACCGGGTCGCAGTCGCAGCTTCTGCAGCCCGAGGTGGAGAAGCCGTACTTGCGGGACTCGCAGCGGTCGCAGCGGAATCTGAAAGGACGAATGGGAAAAGTTGGAGACATTAAAATAAATCCCAAACGTTGTGTGACACATATTTGTCAAGGGAGAAGCTTTTTTACAAACCACAACGCAAGATAACATCGAGAGGGCAGACTTCAACCATTGGCTATATCATTACACATAGAGCAATACTAACTAGGAGACATTGTGTCACTCAAACTGCTTACGCTGGTGCTAGAGGATGTTTTCAAAAGCCAACACTGGGAAGACAGAGGAATTAATATATCAGGAGAAAAACTCAGTAAACTAAGATTTACTGATGACACATTTTTGCCCAAAACAGCGAAGAATTAGAACAAATGCTTATAGAACTACAACAAGAAGCAAGAAAAGTAGGCCTAGAAATGAACATCTCTAAAACCAAATTCATGACAAACCAACGGACAAAAATAGAGGGTATAAATGTGCTAGGACAACAAGTAGAGAAAGTAAACTCTTATGTTTACCTAGGTCAAGAAATAACATTGGGAAAAACTAATCAAAAACTTGAAATTAACCATAGATTACATCTAGGATGGGCGGCCTACAGGAAGATGCGACACGTCGTCGACTCCAACCTACCACTTAAACTAAAAACCAAGGTTTACATGGAATGCCTTCTCCCAGCAACAACCTACGGATCTGAAACATGGGTTCTAACAAAGAAAATCCTAAATAAATTAAAGGTACCCTAAAGATCAATAGAACGGAAAATGCTAGGAACAACGCTTAAAGATCATTAAACCAATGAGTGGATAAGAAATAGAACCAACGTCAAAGAGTTAAGGCGAATAGGTAGTCTTAAATGGAACTGGGCCGGACATGTTGCCCGAAGTACAACTAATTGGAGCGGAAAAACAACAAGATGAAGACCTTGGGGGGAGAAAAGAAGCACCGGCAGACCCAACATAGATGGTATAATGACATGGTACTGGAACCAAGTGGCACAGAACAGGGAAAACTGGAAAAATATGAGAGAGACCTATATCCAAAGGATAGAAAACGGCTAGAAGGAAGGAAGGAAGAGCAATACACCCCACTCAGATAGCTGATGTCCGCTCTTTTACCTCAGCTAACATAGAAAATGACCACCTCTTAGTACTATGCAAAATGAGACTTAATATGCAAATAAAACGGAAACCCCCACCAGAATACATAGAGGAAATCAATATCGAGTCTATCATACACCTTAACAACAGAACAGAGCAGGAACGGAGGAGATACAAAGAAATAAGAAACATAATTAACAAAGCATAAGAGGGATTATCGGGAGGGATTCACAAAGGACATGGAACACGACATGTACGGGACTCAAAAGAACGTATGGGATATGGCGAAGAAGACAGGAGACAAACCAATCTCGAACAATAAATGAACAAATTTGGATAAACCATTTCAAAGAATTATATAAAGACAATGACACCAAAGAAAATAATAACCCTGACGCACAGATCAACTATTGATGCCATTTTAGAAAGCTACAGAATGTAACAAACCAGCATATTTCTGTTTCATAGATTTAACCAAGGCTCTTGAACGAATCCGCCCATTGGATTCATTGAACGTACTGAAATAATCTGATATACCCGAAAACATAGCAAGACAGCAACGGAAGAGAATGGAATGCACATGTGACACGGATGGAAAGCAGCAGACTGCCGAAAATTGCTAGGGATAATTAACGTAATACGAAGACTCCAGAGTAGACCCCAAAGAGATGGGCAGAAAGCTGGACTTCCGGTTCTCAGGAAGCTCCAGACTGTGGCGAAAAGAATGAATAAATAGGCCTTTTGCCTGTTGAAAGAAGAAGAAGTAGCTTTTGAAACTAATTTGAAATCATCGTAAACTTTAAGTGAAACTAACTATGGGTAATAATTGCACATGTGGTTTATTAAACTGTCTCCAACCGTAACTGTCTTAAAATATATCTAAATTCCACACTTAGACGCCACACGCATGTGGGAACAGAAGTAGACGGAGTTAAACTCTTCAGTAAGCAAGTATGCTTGTTTGCCTACCCAGTGATTCCTGGTCGGCAGTAGCACTGCCCGGTGTAGACGTCGCAGGTCTGGTTGAGCGATCCGACCTGGTTGCAGTTGCAGGACTGGCACCCCTGGCCGCCGTGCAGGTTGAAGAAGCCGTCCTCGCACCTGTCGCAGTTCCTGCCGACGACGTGAGGCTTGCACAGGCAGGAGCCGGTCGTCTGGTCGCAGACGGGAGTGCCTATCAGGTCCTGCTGGGCGCCCGCCCGGTGACACTCGCAGATCCTGCAGTCGCCCTTCGGCAGGACGAGAGCGTTCCCGTAGTAACCTGGAATTTGGGGAAAAATTAATTCCAGCCAGTCCTGTGGGAATGAGGATAATTGCAAACCTGGTAGGCACCGCTCGCAGGCCGTCCCTCCGGTGTTGTGTATGCACTTCAGGCATTCTCCTGTGGTGGTGTTGCAGTTTCCGATCGCGTTCGGGTCGATGTTCTGGTTGCACTCGCACGACCTGCACGGCCTGACTATCCCGAATTTTCCCGTGGGATCGCCGTAGTACCCGTCGGAGCAGGAATCGCAACGTTGGCCAGTATAGCCCTGCGGGCATTCGGTGCACACCACGTTCCTCTCGTCCAGTTGGAGACAAGCCCCGCCGTTGGGGCAGTTGCACGGTTGGCAGTCCTTCGGGGTCCCTTCAACAGAAAGGTGTTTAAATTGGATTACCTACCAGAAGGGCCATTACGTTTTGAAAGGGATAAAAGATAACTATCTTTAACTGATAGATTAGACGAAAGTTCTACAATAGGAATTTCATTTTGTAATGCCTTCAAGCGTATCAAAAATGGCTTAACGCAGAAAACCCCGAAGATAGAAAGTACAGTTCCAGAGTAATCTCCAACACAAGGAACAATATAAAAGAAACAACCAATATATCCCTTAGAGACACCAACGATTGGAAGACATGCTTCCAAGAATCGCTAAAAGAAGAAAGGACTACAGATAGGGAAAATAAGGATCCGACGTCAATTTGTGCCATTTTGTACATACCTCCAAGTGCGTTTCCGTAGTATCCCCTTGCGCAGAATTCGCAGTTCTCTCCCACGGTGTTGTGCTGGCATATGCACCTCCCGTTCTCCGAGTCGCATATGCTGGCGTGGTTGTTGCAGTCGCAAGGGATGCAGGGGCTGAAAGCACCCCCGGAAGTCGGGGAGTGTTTGAATCCGGGAGCGCAAGACTCGCAGAACTGCCCCACGTAACCTGCAAAGAAGATAGCATGTACAGTTTTGTATTAATGTCCTTACAGCTGGGTTTGCTACGATTTGCCTCTACAGTCCAAGAGAGACCAGCCATGAAGATCTCATATCGGTGGAATACTGTGTATTGGAATTTGGTAGCTACACAGTTTTGTATTAATGTCCTTACAGCTGGTTTTGCTACGATTTGCCTCTACAGTCCAAGAGAGACCAGCCATGAAGATCTCATATCGGTGGAATACTGTGTATTGGAATTTGGTAGCTACACAGTTTTGTATTAATGTCCTTACAGCTGGTTTTGCTACGATTTGCCTCTACAGTCCAAGAGAGACAAGCCATGAAGATCTCATATCGGTGGAATACTGTGTAATGGAATTCGGTAGCTACACAGTTTTGTATTAATGTCCTTACAGCTGGTTTTGCTACGATTTGCCTCTACAGTCCAATAGAGACCAGCCATGAAGATCTCATATCGGTGGAATACTATGTATTGGAACTTGGTAGCTAATGTCCAAATTAGTTTCGAAGAAGAATGCCTTACCTGCGGGGCAATCACAGATTTCTATCCAAGTGGCGGGCTCGCCTGTTATTCCCCGTACAGCCGTCTCAAGTTTGAAATGCTCGAGGAACCCGACCCCTCTCGGGCTGTAAGTCGCCCTGATCCTCACGGCGGTCAGGTTGGCGAGTAACGAGATGAACGCCCTGGACGTCAGCTTGGGTTGCCAACCGAACTCAGGGTGCTCGTTGAGTCGAAATCTGTACATCTGGGGCTGAAACAGTGAATCAAAGCTGTACGTTCTCGTTGTGAACTGTTTGAAAGTCTTCCCAGAATCTTTACTCCAGTTCCAGGGTAATAAATACAGTAAAATAGTAGCTTCAAGAACATTACCCAACAATAATAGAGATCAAAAGAGCGTCCCTATATCCTTAGATCTGTAAACTCTGGTTTTAGTCCACCCTTACCTGTACGTGTGGCAGGACGTTCTCCTGGGCGAGGATGCTGCTGGTCACCGCCACCCCCCCACCTTCCAGGATAACGTCGGCGGCCGACGGGACGCACCTGTCGTCCCCTATCCTGAGGGAGAACTCCATGGACTGATCGTAGGAGGCCCTCTGGTCCCCCAGGAACCTCTCAGGTGCCACGAAGTAGACCTCATCTCCGCGGCTGCGTACGCTGACGCCCCTGCCGGGGCCCTCGTGCCTGACGTCACGGGCACGGCCGAAGCGGTCTTCGGCGGTCCATTTCTCGACGCCCCTCGCGAAGGTGGATTCGAGGGAGTACCGGAAAAAACCCGGAGCCGACCTGCACTGCGAGGAGTGGCCGTAGCAGAAGCAAGGCGTGCAGCCGAAGCTGTTGTGCGAGTTCAGGTTGAAGAAGCCAGGTTTGCATTCCTTGCATCGTTTACCTGGAAGTTCGGGATGGTTAGAAGAGTTTTGGTTGGCAGACGGAGTCAATGGCAGACGAGAATGTTTTTGGGTTGTGTTGATACTGCGACGCGAAATGTAAACATCAGTGTGAAGCGTGGTCTTTCTTATCTGACGAAGTCGGCGCGTTTCGAAGGGGACCGCTTCGCTAAAAACTTTCCTTCCGCGTAATCGGCTTATATCGGAGAATTCAGTAGAGCGCCACCATAAAAACTCTCTTCTCGAAGGCGACAGAATAATCGAGAACGTCCAATTAGAGAAAGAATAACCTTAATAAAGAAAATTAGAAAAAACATTATTACGGAATATAAATTACGAGCCGATTCCGTGGCGGGCAGATTAGACAAATAAGTGTACAAATAAATTAGCGCGTTAAGTGTATAAGATAAATCAATTAGTTAAGCAATAGACTAAATAAATTAGGTAAGTGTTAAGGACTGTAAAAATATATTAGAATAAACGTTACAATACCTATACAAATTGTACGATAATGAGGCACTCTAGCTACTATAACATCGACTGTAGAGCGATTATTTGCATGGCACCATTGTTTATTGTAGCTCTGTTTTCTATTAGTCTCATAACCTCCTGACACCTGAGATTTTAGATTTTGGAATTTTTTGATAGGTGAAGAAACTGATGATTCTCATGCAAAAGTTAGGGCCAGGTGAACATCCTTTAAAACGTCCAAGGACTTTTGGACAATTTCCAGAGCGATAATTTGCATGGCTTCATTGTAACTCTGTTTTCTATTAGTCTCACAACTTCTTGACACCTGTGATTTTAGTTTTTGGAATTTTTTGATAGGTGAAGAAACTGATAATTCTTAAGCAAAAGATAGGTGTAGGTGAATATTCCCTAAAACGTCAAAGGAGAGAAACTTTTGAAAAATTTTCTACCTGAAAAATCTCATTTAATGGCATATCTACATATTTGTGTAAAAATTTATTTGTGTACAATCTATATTTTGACATTAGGTATGTTTACGACTAATTTCATATCTACGCTTTATAATAAGGAATTTTAGGAAAATATCTTTTACACTGTCTTATTTTGGCAACATTTCAACTTCGTTTTCTTTAAATAACGATGTGTTTTCTAATATTACTTTAATATCTTGCCTTTAATAATCATTAAATTACATATTTAGATTAATTATTTTAATACTTCAATGTTATTGCTCATTTGTTCTTCATTTCTCTTGTCTTGTTTCGTTTCCCACATCTTGTCTTCATTTCTCATCTTCAAGAAAATCTCCTAAATGACATAGTACCTTTATAGATTATTTGACGTTGGTTACAACAAAATTTTGATATTGGGTATGTTTGCGTCTAATTTTACATCTAAGCTTCATAATAGGAAATTATAATCAAAATTAGGTAAGTATTGTAACGTTTATTATAATTTATTTACACTGTCCTAATTATACACTACACACTACTTAATTTATCTTAGAGACTATTACTGAACTAATTAATTTATATAACACACTTAACTTTTTAATTTATTTGTACCATTCGCTTGTCCGTTTTTCGCACTGTTTAATTACTAATTATTTATTTACTAAACTATGTTTAACTAATTATGCTTTTCTAGAAACGCCCAGAAGGTAATAAATCATTCTTCCTTTACTAAGATGTTGCCGCGACGTTCGGGACGGTTTTTATTGCTCAATTAAGCGTAGCGGCGTTCCTTTGAGGGAAGCCACCGTCCGATAAGAGTAAACACGTTTCGCGATGCTGTTTACATTTCGCGTTACAATATCTTTATCATTTCTTACTTTGTCAACATATCAACCTTATTTTCCTGGAATAATTATGCTTTTCCTATTTCGTTAATGTCTTGACTTTAATCATCAATAAATTACTTGAATTAATAGTTTTAATACTTCAGTTGAACATTCTATAAGACGTCAAAGGGGAGACACTTTCGAAAAACTTCCTATTAAAAAAACTCATTTAATGCCATATCTTTATAAGTTATTTGGCATTAACTACAATAAACTTGCGGTATTGGGTATGTTTGCGACTAATATTTTAAATCTAAGCTTCATAATAGGAAATTATAATCAAAATTAGGAAAGCACCTTCACCTTTTCTTACTTTGTCAATATATCAACCTCATTTTCATGGAATAATTATGTTTTTCCAAATATTTCGTAAATGTCTTGACTTTTAATCATCAATAAATTACTTGAATTAATAGTGTAACGCGAAATGTAAACAGCAGCGCGAGACGTGTTTACTCGTATCGGACATCGGCGGCTTACCTCAAAAGAATGCCGCTACGCTTAATTGAATCCTATAAAAAAAGACAGTTCCATGAATACTCCCGGATTATTATTTAAGGAAAGAATAATTTATTACATTCTGGACGTTTACTAGGTAAACATTATTATCGAGATGGATCGAGTTCTTTGTGGAATTATCGAGAATACAATTGAGAAATGTATATAAGCGGGCTTGCGGTCGGAGAGGATTATTAGACGTGAAGCGCGACATAATAGTAGCGAGAGCGTGTAAATAAATTACATTTTCACGATGCCGTTATCGTAAATAGCTCTTACATGCATAGATACGTAGCATGAAAATGGCAAATAACATTCGTGTATTATTTTTCCTCGACGACGGAATGTAAATACTGCCATTTACATTCCTTGGAAAATCAAAAGAGTAAATCAAGTTGATTTATCCCTAGTTACGCATATGTCAGACTGACATATGTAAGTCTGACGTATGTCAGTCAACTTGTGTCAGAGTCAAACATTTCATTTTTTGGGGAATTATGAGGAAATTTTCAATGGCAGCGTGAAAAATCTAATAAGCCACACGGAATGTATCGACTGTTAACATCCTCGGAAAGTGACAAGCCTCGGCTTCGCCTCGGCTCGTACACACTTGCCTCGAATGGTAAAACGTCTTTACATTCCTTGTGGCTTAAATAACTATTAAGAGTGATATAAATTAATTAGTTAGGAAGTTGTTAAGTGTTATATACATTAGTTCAGTAATAGTCTGAGATAAATTAAGTAGTGTGTAGTGAATAATTAGGATAGTGTAAATAAATTAGAAAATAAACGTTACAATAGTTTCAATACTTCAGTTGAACATTCTCTAAAACGTCAAAGGGGAGACACTTTAGAAAAATTTCCTATTAAAAAAAACTCATTTAATGCCATATTTTTGTAAATTATTTGGCATTGATTACAACAAACTTGGAGTATTGCGTATATTTACGATTAATTTTATATTTAAGCTTCATTGGGATTTTAGAATTTTTTCAACATTTCAACTTCATTTTCCTTGAATTACTATTTTTTTCTTAATATTTCGTTAAGGTCTTGCCTTTAATCATCATTAAATTAATTGAATGAATCATTTTAATTTATTAATTATTTTAACATTCCCTAAAGTATCTTTATTCCGTCTTATTTTAGCAACACTTCAACTTCATTTTCTTGGAATAACTATTATTTTTCTAATATTTCCTTGATGTCTTGCATGTAATCATCATTAAATTACTCGATTTAATGATTTTCATATCCTACTATCAATTAATTATGTAAGTATAATTTCTTCTCGATTCAATTAATCACGGTAAGCGAAACGACAACGTTGTAATGTTCGTCTATTCTCTTATCAGCTTACGCACACCGGCCGGAGAGTTTTTTTGTCCGGTTTTTTTGTCCGTACGTTAGGAACAGAAAGTACGAATATTCGTCTTTACGAGAGTCATTTGTGCGTGTTAACTCGTAGGAAAACGGACAGTTTTAATTACCGGAGTGTTAATTCCCTGAAAATTTTCCTAATTTTTGGAAAATTATGTCCGTTTTCATTATGTCCGCGTCGGGAAAAGCTTTCTTAGTGATTGAATCGGCGCGTATCGCGATTAGTAATTTGTTTGACCGTAGTTCTCGTTAGATTTTCTTTCGGCGAATAATTCGAGTTCTGTAATTGATTAATAATTAACTAAGTAATTAATCCGTAATTGTTTTCGGTGGTGGTGTTTGTGATTTTTGAAATTGACGTTAGTGCAAAAGGTAATTATTTGTTAAAATTGTGAATTTAATGTGTTTAAATTGTCTTAATTATTTTAAATTTCGATCTATATAGCACAGTTGCCAGACAAATAAATGTAGTTTGGCGAAAAAAAGTTTAACAGCATTTTGGCACCTTTCTCATGTAGGTACAAGGGGGGGGGGTTACCTGAAGATAACTGAATTAAAAGATAGAGTTAAATAAACAATATAAATTAGTTGAAAATTCAGTTAGTCGCTCTAGTCGCATTTTTTGCTGTTATCCTAGATGCAAAGTTAAATGATGAAGTTGTAGGGATTGGAAGAGTTATCACTTTGAGTTGCTGCTTATCAAAACCGGTCAATAATGTACTGAAATACTTCCAAAAACTTCAATTTTTGCAAATATTTAAAATGTTAATAATTTTTGAACAAATCGACTCATATGATATTTAGTGCGTTTTCCAAGGGTCTTATGGTTTCCTATGGGATCTTTCAATGGGTGTTTTTTTGCGGAGTGACGTTTGTAATTTCTGAATTAACATTTGTGTAAATGTGATTACTTACTTATTAAAATTGAATTTGAATTCCATTATTTTATCTTCATGCTTAACTCTGTAAATGTTATTGACAATTATTGTTTTGTTTCAGGTTGGGACAGCCATATTAGAGGCAGTGGCGTAGGCGTTGGCTGGGCAAGGGTAGAAGCAGTTGCCATCATGCCTATATGTCATTGTCAAATGGTATGCCTTTGTTAAAAAGTTTTAAAATGAAAATTTAATTTTTCTTATACATTCTAGGTGAGTATTATCGTCGACAATGGCATAGAACTTCACACAACGGCAGATATATAAGAGAGTAACAGCTGTTTGTAAGGTAAGTTACTTTTTCAAGTGATGTTTGAAACACCTACTTATCATTTTCGTAATTAATTTTTCAGGTAAGTCTTTCAGCGGCGGAGAAAGGCAGAGTGGTGTGCAGTTGTCTTCTAATGGTTAGTATTTGATATTACACTTGAAATTTTATTTCGTTTCTATCGGTTTATGATTAAATGGTAATGTATTATCTCTTCAGGTAACCAACCATGGTTGCAGCAATGAGAGACAACTTCGAAGAAGGTCGAAGAGGACGAAATCAGCTATCCCTTATAATGGTTTGTATTTTATATTACTTCGAAAGGACCAAATACCTTTTTTCTATTTTAGTATGTTTCAATACTCCTAAACCTGTTATTATTTTGTTTTCAGATACCTACTACATTTATGTTGGCAACGATGGAGGACATTTTGGCAGGTCAGGCGCAGTCGTCTGTCAAGGTTAGTGTTTTTAAATTATCGCCGAATGACTATTTTATTTGTTGTGAAGTTCTCGAGGTTTCATAAGTTTGAAAAGTAATTTTATGGCTGCAACGATGTTTGCCTTAGATTACTTCGAAAAGTTATTACTTTTTATTGCGGCTCTAAAAATTTTTCCACCTCGGTGTATGTATGAAAGCTCCTTTTTGGGATATGAAGGGCAATAAAAATTCCCGAGTCTCTATTAGATATTAAGGGAAAGGCAATATCTAGCAAAATCACAAACTCAAGTGAACGCGAGAGTCGTAAAACGTTTTTATAGAAATGCTATGTGCGGTACCTTACTTTTGATTTCTTAAGAGAGATATTTTTATAACAGAGAATATACAGGGTGATTTATAATTCGTGAAGGGGTGGTTCTTGGGGCGATAAGAAAACCTGCTCCACAGAATGACGTGTAATTTTCGAGATAGTGGAGATAAAGTCAACCCTTAACCCATAACTGACCTCGACCGAATCCCCCGTCTGAATCCTCTCTCCTTTGTTCCCTTCTACAAATTTCGCCTAAAAATGTCCATAATTCAATTCCCACTCTTACTCTCATGACCAATCAAATATCCTGTCATACTGTCCCTCCGCCCAACAAGCTCGCTTCATGCGAAGTGCTTAGCTCAACCTAATATTGAATTGATGGCCTCCTTCAAGAAACCATTAAAAAATGTTTATGCCAAAATATCGAATATCTCTTTAACTTACTGCGCATCAATTTACTTAAACTGTAATTACAGGCGAACAGTATAACGGAACACTTTTAAATTTTTACCAACGATAGTTAATAGATTGAGTTCCATTTTAACTACAATTGTCAAGCCGAAAGATTATTTTCGTTCAGCGTAAACTGAGAGTAAACAACAGACAGGACCGGACTACGTCTTCCAACGCGCGCTCAACAAATGGAACGTAACAATATCGTGTGGAACATTTAGTTAGACACAATGGGCGCGGTGTTAAGTGTACAAAGGGCATACAGTTGAACGGCTTGTTTAAGTTTGTTATTTGGTTAGCGATTGATCCAATGACTTTCCAAGTAGTGGTTAGGTTTTCAATGCTCCAATACCAACTGCTGGACCTGATCGCCCGCAGTTGGCCTTCGGTTGCTTAACATTGGGCTACATCAGTATAAACCTGCTCACCTTCGACGTTCCCCTTGCAACGACAGTTCCCGGTGCGCGGGTCGCAGCTGCTGCCAGCGTCCGTGCCGAGCTCGGAGCAGCCGCAGCTCGTGCAGCCGCCGGGGCCGAAGCCGTAGCTGTCCGCGTCGCACCTGTCGCACTTGTCGCCCGTGACGCCCGGCTTGCAGGCGCACCTACCCTGCGAGTCGCACTGTAGGCCGCCGCCCGCGGGCGACGAGCCGAGCGGGTCGCAGCCGCACGGCACGCAGTAGCCGTCCTCCCTCATGAAGTGGTGCTCGCGGCAACGCTCGCAGCTCGGGCCGTCCCTGTTGGCCGAGCAGTCGAGGCAGTGGCCGCCGTGGCCGGTCAGCTGGTACAGCTCCTGGTCGAAGAAGCAGCGGTTCGAGTAGCCGTTGCAGTTGCATTCTGGAAAAGGAATTGTGATCGTGTTAATGCTGTTCGGCAAGTTGCAGTTGCATTGTGGAAATGCAGTTGTGCTTGTGTAGGTTGGAGTCGGAAATCGTGAGATTTTGGTAATGAGTAGTGCGAAGGAGCAATTTTGGAAAGTGTAGCCCAAACCGCCTCAGCAGCAGTTGGAGTAGCTGCTGCTGGGTACTGCTGCTGGGCGAGATGCAGTTGCATTCTGGAAACGCAGTTGTGCTTGTATAGTTTGGAGTCGAAAATCATGGGATTTTGTTTAAGAGTAGGGCGAAGGAGCAATTTTGGAAACTGTAACCAAAACCGCCCCAGCAGCAGCTCGAGTAGATGCTGCTGGATTAATGCTGCTGGGCGAGTTGCAATTGCATTCTGGAAATACAGTTTAGTTGTGCTTGTGTAGGTTGGAATCGGAAATGATGAATTTTGGTGATGAGTAGGGCGAAGGAGCGAACGTGTAGCTAAAACCGCCCCAGTAGCAGTTAGAGTAAATGCTGATTGATTACTGCTGTTGGGCGGGTTGCAGTTGCATTCCGGAAACGTTGTGCTTGGGTAGGTTGGAGTCGAAAATTATGAATTTTGGTAATGAGTAGGGTGCAGGAACAATTTTAAATAGTGTAGCCAAAGTCGCCCCAGCAGCAGCTCGAGTAGATGCTGCTGGGTTCCTGCCGCTGGGCGACTTGCAGTTGCATTCTGGAAATGCAGTTTAATTGTGCTTGTGTAGGTTGGAGTCGGAAATTATGACATTTTGGTTAATAGTAGGGCGAATGAGTAATTTTGGAAACTGTAACCAAAACCGCCCCCATTTCGAGTAGCCATTGCAATTGTATCCTTAGTCCAGTCATGGGCCATTTTCGCGTGCAACTTTGGGAATCAACATCGATTTTCTTGAAAATTGGGATTTGCATAGTATATTATTTATAACCTTCTTCAAAATCTACCATGTACTAAAGCGGGCTTCTACCCTACGGGTGGAAGCCACCCCTTCTAGGGGATGAAACATTTTTTAATCAAAATAGACCCAGAGATCGATAGACTAACCAATTCTAAGCAATTTTTGTTCTATAAAGTTTTTTTGTAAAGTTGAAGCTTCCAGAGTTATTTACGATTGAAATTGTACATTTTTCATTGAAAAAACGCGTTTTTAACTGTTTTTCACGAATTACTTAAAAAGTTTTCATTTTATCGAAAAAGTTATTAAGAACAAAAATGTAGCTGGTATAAAAACAAAGAGACTCGTTTTTTAATAACTTCTCTAAACCCAATACGAATCGAGTTATTGCTCGTTGAAGGACGGTTATTTTTCGAGAAATCCGAAATTTGGAAATTACAACTTTAAATAACTTCGAAATGGTGAAATTTTTGGGAAAAACTCAAGTAACCTTTTTTACAGTACTTAAAAAGGACTTTCAAACGAGCACTGGTAAAACTTCTTACATATAAAATTGACTGAGTTATAACAAAAATAAAGTCACTTCTTTTTTTTTTTAAAAAATTTAACGATGAAACCCTCGCCATTACCACCCTAATAGAAATTAATTGTAACCCATTTGCAATTTACTCTATTTGGGTATTTTTGATAAAATTCAAACGATTTGACCGGTTTGGATTGCTTATTTTAGAAAAAGTAATTGAGTTAAATTAAAATTGCATTTTTGTAATTTTGAAAAAAATACATTTTTTTTTACATAAACCGAAAACTCTTCATAATAAGTAAAAAGTTTTTGGAATGAAAACTGTACGTTCTTTATACTGAAAATGTAGATTTTTTAAAAATTTTGTATCATGAAAATTAGATGAGATATGGCGGTTCAAAATTTGCATTCACTTACTGTTTGTAGATCATCCAAGCCCTTTGAACTCAACCCAATTCAAAAATAAGGACTGAAAACAGTTTTAACTGATATGACGTTGAAGCGCTTGAAATTTTCTACAAAATTCTTTTTTTAAAAAGTTTACCTATAGCTCAAAAAGTAAGGGAATTATAGTCGAAAAACCAATTTTATTTTTTTTTGAATTTCGGAGCAGGCATTTTGGATCATGGGGGACAAGTATTTAATACGCGGGAAATCAAACATATAATGCAATGTAAATATATATAGGTACATCAATATATTTGAATATGTAGAAGAATATTTACTATCACAATTAGACACATACATACGTAATGTAATTTAAATTAACTAATAATTGCCTAAATGATAAATCATATTTTAAATAAAGAAATATGAACTCTACTGTAACCCTTAAAATGTTAGAACTCTTCAAGTATTTGAAAATATTTTCAAAAGATTTCAAGAGGTTGTGGTTGTTAAGATTGCAACATAAAAAATATCTAAATTATAAACAGGTTGATTTTAAATATTCTAACAGTTACATTGAAAAAAAATTGTAATCACAATTTTTATACGTTTCTTCGTAAGGGATGGCTTTTATAAGGGTTGAAGTGTTGAAACAATAAGACATTTTATTTCAATACTAAAATATTCTTAATTTAATACAAAATCAATTTTCAATCATTTCTAATTTAAAAAAAAATTGTTGATATTGTTCTTTAATAATTAATATTCTCAGGGGACGATTTATAAGGGTTGAACAAACGGTTAAAGAAATAATATTTTTATTTTACTAGTACAGTAATATACATTTGATACAAAGGCACTTTTAAATAATTTCAAATTGTAAGAAGCTTTTTTAAAAATATTTTTAAATATTTACAGCAAATAATATATTATATTAAACTAAAGTAAAATAATTTAGGTTTAATATGACGCACTTTTAGATAATTTCAAGTTATAATAAATATCTTTAAAACTAGTTTTGAAAATTACTACCCACAGGGGATAATACAATTTATAAGGATATTTACAAGGCTTCAATATTTCTGATTAATGACAAATGTTGTTCGACAATGTCAAGAAATCTACAAATAATTCATTTAAACATTATTTTAACAAATTAAATGCTAGAATATACGATTTTTAAATTTTCCAAGGACTCCAAGAAGCAAATATTTATAGGGAGATAATTTAAACATTTAGTCTGCTTTCAATGAATAGGGAAGTACGAAAAAATAGTTTATTAACAATAGGCTAGCTGTTTGAAAAATGCATTCAAAAACTTTTTTCCAATAGAACATTCTTTTTTCAAGTGTATAGAATACACTGAATTTTTCTTAAATTTTTAAACTAAAATTTAATACCCTGAAAAAATTATGTTCTATGACTTTAAATATTAGAGATAGAAATCCGTGAGTTGAGACTGTTTCATCGGAAGTTTCCTCTTCTTTAAGGATCCTTTTTGCGATTTCCGCCATCTCTTATGGTTTTTGAGTCATCATCAAAAAATCGAAGTAGGTAGCTTTTTTTCGTTTTTTTTTATTGGCATGAAAAGTCCTCAAAACAACTTTTTCATATTTGCATTCAGAGTCGAATGAGCTATCGCTCACATTTTTTTAAACCTTCTATTTAAGCACTTCTCGACTAGACTATAAAGGATGTCCTGCTCCTGTGTCCGGCAAATTTTTTATTCGCCCACAACGAAGCCGCGGAAACTGCGGAAAATCTATTGGAAACGCTTGTTTAACGACGATTCTCCAGCGTATTTACGCGTATATGTAATTACCCGCGCCTAACAATACGGTTTTTACGACACATTCTCGGAAGAACCGCGCAATTAGCCTCCTAATTAAACTTATCTGTAGGGAGCGGCCGCAATCGACGCGACGCCGGGTCGGAGTTCCTCCAACAATGGAGATTTCAACGTGCTCACTTAACGGAAAACGGTTATTAATTGGACGAGAGGAGGAACTTTAATGAAATTTATTCCCCCCTTTTTTTCGATTTCGCTCGCGTTGTCGGTTCGCGGAACTCATTTCTCGTGATTTCTTGCAGGCTCCGCGTTTCCCTTATTAGGTCGCAGGGCGGGATTCATATAAGGGCATATATTCTGAAAAGCGACATCATTAGCGACGATTTCTTTTTCCTTAACGTGGAACAATGAGCCTGAATCACTTCTCGGTCGTCGTGAAATGACGGTTTTTCCTATACGTCCTTTCGGAATCTCACGGTGGAGGAGATAAGTAGATGGTTGAGTGCTACTTGAGTTTCGTCCTCAGGAGCTTAAGTTGTAGGATTTTAGGAATGTTGTATCGCATGCTGCTTTTTAAAAAGTTTTTTGCTGCATATTTTGCTTATTTTTGATATATGTTGCGTCCCGACGCCATTACTGCTTAATCTTTGTCCATGTGCATTTTGGCTATGATGGTATTGTGACTTTTAGTCCAAGACCCATCTGTCAGAAATTTGCTTTAGGTGGACGTAAGAGCTAACCGCAATGGTTTTACATGAATACCTCGGGAAGAATGCCTAGCACTCCTCCAAAGCGCAGAGGTCGGGAACAATGTTTGAAATGAAACAATTGAAAAAAATTTAAAATGACTCGTTTTTCCGACTTGTTTTGCTTTTAACTTTTTAAGTATTAAATTTAGAAGAAAGTTGAAGAGAGAAAAAAGGTGCAGAATCGAATTTTACATAAAATGGCATAAGTTAGAAATTCAAAAATTTATTAGCGGTTTTGCAAATTAGCAATAAACAAACAAAAAATCGGCCCAAAAAAGTGGTTTCTTAATTTACTATTTCAGGCACTTTAGAATAGAGTTAGGATTTCCAAATCACAGGTATGAAATCTTGAAGTTATAATAAAAGAATCCTGTAAATTTCGTTTGGATCGGTTTATTAGATTTTGCACAATAATTTTGCAATCCAGAAAAATATTGAAGATTTTCAAAATTGCTTAAATTTTTTTCCACAAATTCGATTTTAACATAACTGGCTGAGCATATATAAGAGGGAACAAGCTTTCATGTGCTTTTTTCAGAATTAAAAAATATTTATTAGAACGGTCAGTCATTGTTTAAAGTTGATGTTAAATTTATAAATTTGTCAAAATTCGAAGCGAGGAATTTTTTTTCAATGTAAATTTCAATCTTTTTAATGTAACTTTCAACAAAAATATTATACTGGTTACTGTGAGAAGCAATTATTTCTTAAGATATGAGAAAAAATAGTAATTTTATTAACCATTATTAACCATTTTAGTAAACACTAATCAACTTTGAGGAGTTATATCTCAGAAGCTAAAGAACAAAATAGCAACTTATTAAGTACAAAAAAAGCGTCTTTCCGTATACTTTTCGGCTGTGTTTTCAGAATTTCATTTAACAAGTAATTCGCCGAGATAATCTATTTGTTTATAGGCAAAAAAACGACATCAACTTTAAATAATGACTGTGACCGTTCTAATAAATATTTTTTAATTCTGAAAAAAGTACATGAAAGCTTGTTCCCTCTTATATATGCTCAGCCAGTTTATTTAAAATCGAATTGTGGAAAAAAAATTAATTTTAAATTAAGTAATAAAGAACACTGGCTGCATTTGACGGACATACATTTTTTGTTACAATTTTTCTGATATTTCGGGGGTGAGTTTATTAGTAAGGGTTGAAGGGGTGGGTCTGCGATTGCGCTACTAGTCGCGATCGTCAGCAATAAATTAGCACTAAAATATGCCGATTGGTATATGTATATATCTCTTACGGTTCAGGAGATACAAGTGTTGGGGGTATGTCTTAAGTCAGACTATTCCCTTTTTCTCGCTAAAGGGTGGAGCAATAAAATCATGCTTTCCTTGGAAGATAAGGAATTAAATAGTAATAAAAATCCTAGGCTGCATTTAACGGACATACATTTTTTGTTTGAATTTTTCTAACATTCCGGGGGTGAGTTTATTGCTAAGGGTTGAAGGAGTGGGTCTGCGATTGTGCTACTAGTCGCGATCGTCAGCAATAAATTAGCAATAAAATATGGCGCTTGGTTTATGTATATATCTCTTACGGTTTCGGAGATACAGGGGTGGATGATGTGGCTTAAGTCTTATGTCAGATTAGCCCCTTTTTCTCGCTAAGGGGTGGAGCAATAAAATCGTGGTTTGCGTAATAAATTAGCAATAAAATATGAGCCTATAGTAAATGCTGACTAATGAAGTGGATGATGTGGCTTAATAGGCATGCTCTTGACTGCTTTTGTCAAGTATCCGTATGTGTGTCCGCAATTATGCAATTTGAACTTGAAGTAGTCGACCGTTACGGAATTATTTAACTATTCGCTTCCGTTGTCGAGATGCCGAACAGGTATGAAGTAATGCGGGCGCTTTGACGACCGTTTCTGCAATGTGGTAATGATTTATTACCAGGATTGGCCGGTGGAAGTGGAGCGTAACGCCGATTCAATTATTTCCTGATCAAGCCCAATTTAGTGTCTTTAAAAAGTCTTTAAAGGGTTACTTTACGAACAAATTACACGTCTCGTCATTGTAATTGTACTTGAAGTTAATGTAACGCAGTTGACATATGGTAATGTTGCTTAGGAAGTGCACAAGACGTGAATCACTATAACTTTTGACTTAAAACTGAAATTAGTTAACAACTGTAATAAAGTAAGTGATAACCATACTGAAATGGTCACTAAAATACAGTCAAGCTGAAACGTAATGATGCCTTTTGAGAAACCCCAGAAGATGTCATCTCAAATTCTGAATCAATAAAACTTCATTCATTTGATCTCCAATTGAAAGTAATGAAATTATTGAATTAATTTCCTTGAGGAAGGCCCAAAAGATATAATTTCCTAAATATGACTCATTCGCTTCGAGGAACTTCCGAAGGTGTGACTCATTAATCTAACTCTAAATGACTATAAATTTTTACCAATTAATCCCGGTGAGTTGTCCCAAAATCAGAGTCAAACATTAATTAGTTGAATCCGATGTAATTTAATTGTGAAAATCAGGAAATATGACCGAAATCTTTATCTGAATTACTCCCTACGTTTGCTCTCTATACTAATTAATTAGTGTGAAGTGAAAATTTAATGTGAAATTTGATTTAGTAGGTACCACATCAAAATCTAATTTTGAATAATTAAGTATACATTTTTTACTCATTAGCTCTCTAACTGAATCTGAAACAATTCAGTTCAAATAAGTATTAAAATTTGTCTTGAGGAACTCTAGAAAATGTGACTTTGAAACCTGACACTGAATCACTATAAATTTTATTCTATTAGCTCGAGAAACTCCAGAAGATGTAACTCAGAATCACTATAAATTTTAACCATTGGTTCCTTGTAAAGCTCGCTAATTTACTGTTGGTAAGGGAGGATTATGTTATGTGCACTGTGGAAATTTAGATATAAGTAACTGATATTAACAGTCGAAGTATGTACTGTAATTTGTCTTGAGAAGATGTGACTTTGAAACTTGACACTGAATTACAATAATTTTTAATCTATTAGCTTTCTAACTTAAATTAATATAATGCAATCAAAACATAATAGTGCGCCTCGAGAACGAGACGTAAATTTGAGTCACTATAAATTTTAACCAACAGTTTCTTAAGTAAAACACGCTAATTTACTGTTGTTCAATTAGAATTAAGTAATGTGCATTGAGCAAATTTAGAAGATAAGTAAGTGACTTTAACTCATTTGCGTTTTAACTTTAATGCAAGGCAGTTACACTGAATCCCCTGTAATGTCGTGCAAGTATGAGAAAACTCAGGTGATATCACTTAACATCTCAGCCTGAATCACTATTTTTAAGTTGAAATCGATACAATGTTATAATATGATAACGAGCCAGAGTGTGAATCTGACCTTAAATCACTATACATTTGTACACAACAGCTCTATAACTTTAACTCAAGACGATATCAAGAGAAGTCCAAAATAAGGGACTCTTAAATATAGCTGAATCACTAATGTACTGTAATGTAATTCAAAAAGAAGTATGTATCTTCAGGAAATACAAGTAATCACTATCAAATTTTGCTTGTTGTCAGTTGAAATCGATATAACATCGCCTCTAAAATATATGATAACACGCCTGATTGTGAATATACTACGAATCACTATAAATTTGTACCTAATATCTCTATAACTCTAAGTCAAGACGATATCAAGAGAAGTACAGAATAGGCGACTGAAATATGACTTGACTGAATTAGTATTGATATTAACTCATTGGTTTCTTAGTTAATGTAGTAGTATGGAGTATGAATAGACTTTGAGTCACTATCAATTGTAACTCATTCGCGCTCCTATTATAATAATGCGAGGCGATAACACTGAATCCAATATTGATACATATAATACTTACAATATACATACATGCGCAATGAATATCACTTGAGAAACTCGAGAATATGTAACTTTAATATTTAAATCTGGATCACTATTCATTTGTACCTATTGGACCTTTAAAAATATGGTCGTGTGGGTTGAAGGAAACGAGAGAATGTGATCCTAAAATTCAACACATGATCACTAATTTTAAGGAAGATGTCGTCACTAAAGTCAAAGTAATGTTGTTATAATATGACAACGCGCATTAAAGGAGGACAAATAATGTCACTATAAACTTTAACACAACTCCAACTTGACACTGAAATGTGACTGGATTACTACTTTTATACTTAAACTTTTAGGTCTTTAATTGGAACGAATGTAACTTGGAATTTTGAAAATTGTATTGTAGAAGTCCAGGTGATGTGACTGCAGTCACTATCAACTTTAACACAACTCCAACTTGATACTGAATTGTGACTGGATCACTATTTTTTTACTTAAACTTATTAGGTCGTTAAATGAAACGAATGTAACTTGGAATTTGAAAATTGCATTGTAGAAGTCCAGGTAATGTGACTGCAGTCACTATAAACTTTAACACAACTCCAACTTGACACTGAAATGTGATTGGGTTACTACTTTTATACTTAAACTTATTAGGTCATTAATTGAGACATATGTAACTTAAAATTTGAAAATTGCATTGTAAAGTCCAGGTAATGTGACTGCAGTCACTATAAACTTTAACACAACTCCAACTTGACGCTGAAATGTGACTGAATCACTACTTTCATACTTAAACTTATTAGATCTTTAATTGAAACGAATTTAACTTGGAATTTGAAAATTGCGTTGTAGAAGTCCAGGTGATGTGACTACAGTCACTATAAACTTTAACACAACTCCAACTTGACTCTGAAATGTGACTGGATCACTACTTTTATACTTAAACTTATTAGGCCTTTACGAATGTAAATGTAATTTGAAAACTGCGTTGTAGAACTCCAGGTGATGTGACTGCGGTCACTATAAAGTTTAATACAACTTCAATTTGACACTGAAATGTGACTGGATCACTACTTTTATACTTAAACTTATTAGGTCTTTAATTGAAACGAATGTAACTTGGAATTTGAAAATTGCGTTGTAGAAGTCCAGGTGATGTGACTACAGTCACTATAAACTTTAACACAACTCCAACTTGAATCTGAAATGTGACTGGATCACTTCTTTTATTCTTAAAATCATTAGGTCTTTAATTGAAACGAATGTAACTTGGAATTTGAAAATTGCATTATAGAAGTACAGGTGATGAGACTACATAGCCACTATAAATTTTAACTAAACTCCAACTTGACACTGAAATTTGACTGGATCACTACTTTTATACTTAAACTTATTAGGCCTTTACGAATGTAAATGTAATTTGAAAATTGCATTCTAAAGTCCAGGTGATGTGACTGCAGTCACAATAAACTTTAACACAACTCCAACTTGACGCTGAAATGTGACTGGCTCACTACTTTTATACTTAAACTTATTAGGTCTTTACGAATGTAGATGTAATTTGAAAACTGCGTTGTAGAACTCCAGGTGATGTGACTGCAGTCACTATAAACTTTAACTCAACTCCAACTTGACGCTGAAATATGACTGGATCACTACTTTTATACTTAAACTTATTAGGTCTTTAATTGAAACGAATGTATTTTGGAATTTGGAAATTGCATTGTAGAAGTTCAGATGTGACTGCAGTCACTATAAACTTTTACTAACTCCAACCTGACCCTGAAATGTGACTGGATCACTACTTTTACAGTTAAACTTATTAGACCGTTAATTGAAACAAACGTAACTTGGGATTTGAAAATTGCGTTGTAGAAGCCCGGGTGTTGTGACTGCAGTCTCTATAAACTTTAACACAACTCCAACTTGACACTGAAATGTGACTGGATCATTACTATGATACTTAAACTTATTAGGTCTTTAATTGAAACGAATGTAACATGACATTTACAAACTGCGTTGTAGAAGTCTAGGTAATGTATCTGCAGTCACTATAAACTTTAAGTTAACTCCAACTTAACACTGAAATGTGACTGGATCACTACTTTTACAGTTAAACTTATTAGGTCGTTAATTGAAACAAACGTAACTTGGAATTTGAAAATTGCATTGTAGAAGTCCAAATGATGTCATATTGAAGTCTGATTGTGAATCAACTCTGAGTTAAAGCGATGTCACTGTTATAGTAAAAGTTACTTTAAAGAACTTCAGCTGGTGTATAGAAGAGTAGATTTAACTCATTGGTTGTTTAGCAGTACCATTCTGAAGGTTGCAACCATCGAAACCAATTAATGTTTCATAAAACTATGATATTGTGCATCGTAACTGATGTCGAGTAGTATGTAGTAATTTTTTGTACTACTTTCAACGATGCTGGGATTGGTTATGGTGCTGACTTAGATCTCTTTGGTGTTAAAATTTTGCCATGAAGGTTTGATGGAGTGAATATCCTGCTAAGTGGACCTTATTGGAATTTTGGCCCATAAATCTGTCGTTACTTACTGGATCCTGTGTACCAAGGGGTTATCCCGTCCCAGACCGTACCCTCGCTGAGGCAGATACAGCATAAAACCAGCACCAACGTCCAGAAGACGACCCGAGCATCTCCCATCTTTGTACCATTCTCCTCCAGCGATTATTCCTCCTTCAAATTTTTAATTAGGCGCATTCCTTCGCCGAAGTTTCTCACACACACGCTCGCCCGATTCGCGGTTGGGCCAATCATTTCGTAACTGTTATTGTCAGATGGTCTTCTCCTCGTCTTTTGCTTCTGATAGATCGCGTACGGTACCAAAGAGGAGGAAAACTGGTCGATTGCGACACGCGGTGCGAGCTTTCGACCGAGATTTACTTTTCTGAAAGGCGTGAAGGTAAAAATACGTCAAAATAGATATGAGTTAATGATTCCGATGGGATCGGCAGATAGGGAATGTTTGTGAGGCGAAACGGAAGGCATTAGTGCCGGTGAGAAATGGAAAAAGAGGTGGAGCGTAAGGCGGCAATTATTATTATTCCTATGGAGGAAAGTGTCTTTGCGTTTCCTGTTGTTTAACACAGAAAGTCGAGGTATGCGGCTCTTTGACACGTTTGTTTGTTCAAGTCTTAACGTGCGACGTGTAGTGGATAAGCCAAAAGTGGCTTAGGAACTAAATGGGTGGTCTCTGCTGCACAAACATAATTATGTTTTGTTTGACAGGCTAGAAACGTTTTTGGTACTTAAGATTTTCAAAGGTGTCTTTCGCTTAAAAAATAGTTAAAAGTCTTTTAGATAGGCCGAAATATAAAAAGTTTGAAGAGGAAAACTAGACCAAAAAGCTGCTTCTTTGGTCAGTCTATTTCTCAAAATCATAAATACTATTTCTTGTAGAAATGAAAGAACAAACTGATGTTCTAATACATACCACAACTTAAGTGGAGATATAAAAGTGGATAAGCCAAAAGTGGCTTAAGAACTAAATGGGCGGTCTCTACTGCACAAACATAATTATGTTTTGTTTGACAGGCTAGGAACGTCTTTGGTACTTAAAATTTTCAAAGGTGTCTTCGCTTAAAAAATAGTTGAGAACCTTTTAGATAGGCCGAATTAGAAACAGTCTCAAGAGGCAAACTCGACCAAAAGGCTGCTTCTACGGTCAGTCAATTGCCCAAAATCATAAATACTATTTTTTGTAGAAATGAAAGGACAAACTGATGTTCTAATACATACCACAACTTAAGTAGAGATATAAAAGTGGATAAGCCACAAGTGGCTTAGGAACTAAATAGTTGGTCTCTGCTGCACAAACATAATTATGTTTTGTTTGACAGGCTAGAAACGTCTTTGGTACTTAAACTTTTCAAAGGTGTCTTTCGCTTAAAAAATAGTTAAAAGCCCTCTAGCTAGCCGAAATAGAAACAGTCTTAAGAGGCAAACTAGACCAAAAAGCTATTTCCTCGGTCGAAAATTAGTATTAATTTTCTTGCCATTTTGGAATTGACGCTTTAATAACCAATCATAGTTTCACAGTTTATTTACCGCTATTATATTATTATTTATGCAAAAGGTCAATCTCGCTTTCTTTTTTTAATAACTTTAAGCATATGATTGATACATAACAAATTAATTGCATTTGTTAATTAAATAATTTAGATATTAAACTGCCAAATTTATTAAATTTATTCGATGGAAGATTTATAACATTCGGAATACATTTAATGTAAATTACTCATTTAATTCTTGATTTACTCAGTTATTTTATTAAGTCTGGTCTATGTTAGTCAACGTTTTGACATATTTTTACAAGACACATGATATCCAAATAATAATCAAATTATTAATAATAATAAAAGTGAGGTGATTGAACTTATGGAAATATAATTGCAATTAACTGTAATTAGAAAAAAAAATCCAACTCTACCCCATAATTATACCTGGGCAACATTATGAAAATCAAAATGTAGATAGGTACTACGTGCAACTTCTAATTTTCTGCCGCCACTTATATTCAATGACTAACTGTTTCACAAGCAAAATTATTAAAATTAATAAAATGAATTTCATGTAACTGTAATAATGAACAAAAGGTTAAACTCTGCGGTGAAATTAGGGATAGAAGGATAACTGATTATTCACCATATTTAATAAGGGTTAATTTAAAATATGGTGAATGATCTGTGCTAAAGTACAACTTTTCACAATGATTGAGAATATATACTCAGTTAATATTATTACTGTGCACCAATGTCAGTCGTGCCTTGCCAAATTAATCGAAAGAGAGGAAAAATTTGTATGAATCAATCAATTTTACAATCAATCAGGTGAGAAAATAAATGATATTGGATAATAGAATTTAGTTTACTTAATTGAACTAATACTAGGAAAGAGTATTTAGGGAATTGTGAGTTAAAAGTGTTGAAAACGATTAAAAAGAAATCCTTATGTAAATTCCAAGAAAAGTTCAAAAACAAAATAGTCGAAATCATAAAATTAGCTCCAATTAACTGAAAGCAATATTACCTGAATCCAAAGGAAGTAATTATTGGTATTTAATAAGCGACTGTTTTGAACTATTCCGGAAGCAAAGGACTCTAACTGAAATTAGCTTAAATTGTAAATACTTGTTCAAGTTGATCGAAAACAATTAATCTAAGATCAATGTGGCTAATTGAAGGTTTTGCTTGAATTCAGTAATTGCCGCCACTTAACGTGCCAAACAATCGAACTTAACGAAACCAATAATTACAATTAACCGAAATTAGACCGAATCTCACAACGACACTCGCGAAAACCGATCCACTCGTCCCGGAAAACCGAATCCACTTTCCGCCTTCGACTCTTTCCGTACGCTTCGTCGCCTAAGGAAAGCCGGACAAGAACTGACTGACTGACTCACCGAACGACTCCTTCGGGCCTTAGCCGGGGGTTCCCCCAGATAATGGTATACGAGTCGCGTTTGAAGTGCCTCTGCAAAGTTGATTCTTAGGTTGGCAATACCTTAAACCAACTTAGTTAACTTAGAGATTGGAAATTCGGTAGGTTAATACCCCTTGGGAAAGTCCAAATAGAAATCCTATCTCACGGTCTATCATACCTCGCATATTATTTTCCACATAAACTTCCCATCCTTCGAAGATTAATTTTTATTCTTGTGGTCTCACTTTATCGTCCGCCCACTCGGCGATCTCATCATCGTGATCATCATCATCATCATCATCATCATCGTGGTCTGCCTCGTAGCAAAAAGGATATTGAATTATTAAAAGCGAACGAGGCGTAGGCGCCTCGTAATTGTTTCCATATATTATGCTGGTACGCGGTGAAATTTATTTAAATAAGGTTGTTTAAGCGACAAAACGATCGACATCAGACGGATTTAGTTTCGCGAATGTTTTAAGCGGTGAATCAGTAAGGTGTAATTGGTTTTCTTGTCCTTTAATGAGGTTGTCAAGTGTTAATGCATTCGTGGTTGGTTTTTGAATAATTAGAGCTTGTTGCGAATTCGCGAAGCTGTCATTTCACGGTTCATTTTCTCATATATGTGGTTTTTTGATTAATAATACGACAAGATAGCTGACTTTTGAGTAATTAATTTTTTGACATTAGTTTGATTATATGGACGTATTTAATAGTATGTAGCGTCGTTTCCTAAGTTTTATCGAGTTTTGTTGTATATCCCGATAATCCGGCAGGTAATGGCATGACAAGTTCCCAGTACGAAATAATGCATAGAATAAAATAGAACTAGCTAATGTAACTAATAAATAAACTTCCCACGTAATTTCGAAAGATATCTTCCTTTTGAAATGTTCATAAAACATATTAATGGCTTGAATAGTTCAAATTTTGCAAAGCCGTAAATAAACTTAAATATCATCAAAATCTGTTTTTGATGAAATTTGACAAAGGACGAATTACCCGAGCGGACAAAGATAATAATTCCAAAAATGGATTTTTCTGATTTCTAATAAAGGAGTACTTAGTGCCTCCTAATTTTATCTCTAAAAAGTAAGTTTAGATAAATTAAAAATAAAAACATAATTCTATTAAATCATCGCTTTCGCATATTATATACAGTTTACGTTAATTTCCTACTTTTTCTTATAACTAAAATAATTAAAAGTTCCATTCGTGGTATCCCAGTAAACACATTTACTTAAAGAAACTAATTTAATTAGTTTAACATTTTTAAAACATTGAATACCTCTGCACCAAAACATGAAATCGGTAAGACTAATTACTGTAAGCTCAACTCTACCACACTCATGTAGGTATTTCAGGAAAATCAGAGAAATTGTCATTCAGTTATTTCGAGATTTTTCGAAACCTAGCCGAGAACAGACTTAGAGTGAGACAAGACGAGACTAGACATGAATTTTAATGATTTTTCGAGACTGAGAAGAAAACAAGTTATTTCTCTTCTCGTCTCGTCTTGAATGCAGCCTTTAGGAATATTTTCAGTAAGGTTTAGTTGATCGTATTACTGATTTGGTTATATTTTTCCAGCAATTGATTGTCACAAATAACAAATAATAAATTTGAGTAATTATTATTATAAAATAAAAGAAATATTGTTATAAAATTATGAAAACTATCGTGTCAGTAGCATTACAGTTTAAATAATTACAGCTTTCTGCCAAATTCTGAAGGTACTTAATTTATTTTGAGCAAAGATAATTAAATAATTTTACAGTAATTGTATTCTACTTTGAAATGTAATTGTTGAAGCGATAATATAACATTACAGCTACACAGCTTGTCTTGGCCAGAAAGCTGACTTTTTTAATTAGACAGCCGTGTATTATTGCTTTTTTAAATAAGATTAAATTTTTTAGAAGTGTAATATGTATTTTGTAAACTCGTATCTGAAATCTATACTACTCACGTGAAAATTGTTTAATATAATTTTTATTGTCATTTAGTAGTCTTTATCATTTGATAAGTAAAGTGTCAATGAAGTATCCGTAAAATCGGACAACGATGTTTGTTCAAAATTCAGTTTAAAAAATTGATATCTTAAAATTGGTTAAAGTGGTATTTTTGGAAAATTCAATACTTCATTCAAAAATTCATATCTCAGAAAGTACACTATTTACTTAAAAAAACATTTTTAAATATATTTCAATAACTACTATGTATATTTCAGTAAATAATGATTAACGAAAGAAACGTTTTCACTAGTAGAATTTGATTTTTTGATTTTCAACATATGTTCTCAAGTTTTGGCGAAAACGCAGAGAAGAGTCAGTCTTTCATTCTCTCTCAAAAAAAGATTATTTGGAATGTCGGTACAAAACAGAAATATTGGAAGTTTTCAAGACAATTAATTCGAATTTTCAGTAATTCATATCTCGAAAAGGGACAATATTTAGGTAGAAATTTATTTTGTCTCTCTAGTCTCTCTAGCACGTGCTACAGGGCTTTTTACAATTAGTCATAACCGAATATTTGTTGAGATTTCGCGAAGCTGTCGTTTCAGGGTAATCACGGTTCATGTTCTCGTATATGTGGTTTATAATACGACAATATAGCTGACTTTTAAGTGATTAATTTTTTGACAAAATGCTGATATGCCGATTGCTCACACGAGATCGAGACTTGTCTCGGTTTTCGAGACAAGATGAGATTAAGTGTTGAAATTTCGATAGTTAAGGGACAAAATCTAATTTTAGTCTCGTCTCTAAAGGTACGACTAACATTCGGATCGTTCGATTCTATTAATGGACATATTTAATAGTAGGTGCTTATGTAGCGTAGATTCCTAAGTTTTATCGAGTTTTGTTATAACCCGATAATCCGGCAGGTAATGGCATGACAAGTTCCCAGTGCGAAATGATTGATAGAATGAATAAAACTAGCTGATGTGACTCATACATGACCGTCGCACGTATTTTCGAAAGATATTTTTTGTTAGAAATGTTCATAAAACCTATTATAGTCTGTCAAAATAGCCCGTGGAGTATTAAAATGATTATTTCGCCGGTAACCAGACGCGTTCTTAAAGAAATGAACGGAAATTAATAAATGAGTTATAATCGTATATGTAATGATAAGTTTGATTAAAACCGTTATAATAAAAGGTATGCATTACGACCGCGAATGTTATCAACTCAGAAACGCTTCCATTTTTACCTGATTTGTTGTTAACTTGTCATTAATATAATATATTATAATATCGGAACTCGGTATTTATTTATAATATTTTATGGTAATCTATGGTCTATCTTGCAATTGATCACACACAATTTTTCCAGTTACAGACTATTGCGTATTTACTCATTTTCCCCGACCGTACGCCAGAGAGTAATTATTCCCTCCCTGTATGTTGCCAATAGTCAGAGGTACAATATTCGCACGTGTTTCGAGTGAGTCACTCAAAATACAAAGCGGTTCCGTAAGACATTATAAAACTTCCAAAATTTAGAGGATGCCACCTTGTTTTGCATTTATAACGAGATTTTATTACTCCATGGGTTATTTTGACAGACTATAATGACATGAGATGAGATAAGAAATAAGTTGTAGGGATTTATCGAGACCATATCAAGTCTCTACCACTATACCACGTATAAAGTTTAAATAGTATCGAAAATATGTGTTCTTTGCTACCTATATTTCTTCCGCATAATTTAGAGCGCTCTTTTATATTCGTCAGACATTGGGAATCATTAGTTGCTAACAGAAATTCCCGTTGGGAGTATTCAGTTCACCAGAAGAAAAATGCAAGAACATCAAGGGTAGAATATGTAGTGTATTTTAGCGTCAATGTCGAGGAGACGTTATGACGACACACAGTCCAATTTTAACCTTCCTTTTGATTAAAATTATCGTTTTTCTCTTTTTCATTCCATCTGGTTTATAACGCCGCAGAAGCGAATGCGACAAAAACCAGAAAACCATTAACGCAGCCGACATAAACGAATTAACGCGGTCAATCCGCCGGGGGCGTCACGGGCCCTTTGTCACATCCTTAATCCCTTCTATTCCTCGGGCAATTAACGTCAATTAGCGCGTCGGGCGATCGTACTTTACGACGCGACCGCGAGTTCGAGTGGTAATTAATAGGCCCCGATAAAGGAGGGCAATTAGAGTGGACGTAACCTTTTAGAGTAGCTGAACGTATTGTCGGTTCCAGTTTCGAAACTGCACCCATTCAGAACGTTCACCTCTTCCGTTTATGGTCAAGCTCCTCGGGGCCGTCGTTCATCCACTGTGCTCCTCTCCTACTCTCTCCTCTTTTTTATTTATTTATTTATTTATTCATTTCTCGTATCGGATTTATTTCGAGCTGGACGACGACGAGGTTTGTACGGTTATTATCCCAAAAAATTTACTGAGAAGCGCCTCTTAATATGGCCGGATTACGTAGACAATGGAGTCGTTATTGATGTTTACGGCGGTGCTACTTGGGAGTTGGATTAGCGTGATAGTCACGACGGGCTTCATATATAAAGCGGGCTTCAAGAGTCACTCGAATGTCCACTTAAAGGTTTTCTCGTGAGAGTAATTGGAGCGATAGTCACGACAGGAACCATACCAGCGGATTTGTACGATGAATTGCTTCAGAATCCTGCGAGAAGTTGTACTTACTCGACAACTAGTTGAGGCTATGCGACCGTTTAAATCAACAAATTAGGAGCAGAAATGGGAATCACTGGAAAATGTAGCGTATTAGCCTGATATTTTGCAATTTAACAAGAGGCTGTGATTACTTAAAGACAAACTTAAACAACCACATTTCAAAGCAGCAATTACTGTAAATCGTTAGTATCTCTGGTTATTCCCTTCAAACAAGATTTAACAAGAAACTGTAATTACCAAAGGCTACTACAGCATAAGCAATAAATATGGACATTTTCCACAGAAAAGTATTAACGATGAAAGTATAACCATCTCAGCTTCTTGCTTTACCTAACGTACACCTCAAAACCTATTCTAATCTATCCAATTAAAATTTATTGGAGTGATAGATGTCTCCTTTCCATTTTTTTTTTCGGGAATTCATCCAAAATTGCTTTTAAAATGTTAATTTTTTTATTTCAAATTGCACTTTTATGCATTTTTTATGCATATTTATTTTTATGCATCCTATGCATTTTTCATAAAAACAATGGTGACGGTCAAAATAAAAATATAATTTGGTAATTTGTTCTAAATGATCGGCTAAAGAATTAATATAACTTCATATGTTAATAATTGGTTCAGATAGCCAAGACAAATTTTCTTTGTTTGATTATAATTGAAAGTTAAGTAAAACTAATTTAAAATTTGTAAATTACACGTTCATAATTAGATAATGCATGTTATCTTGTAATTAAATGAGTCATCTCGTTAACCGAGAAGGATAAGATGATAAATTGAAAATAATAGTATATTATTAAACGTGTGTAATACACTATTTTATCTACTTTACTTTATTAATTCATTAACTTTTGGCTCTTCAAGTTTTCGTATTACACTAGGGAATTTTGCCTGGGTTGGTTACACTGACGTCACTGACATGGACGTTTCGTATTTGAATCTGAAAATCTAGTAGCCCTAGGACAAATTCAATAACTACTTACTTACGTGTGCGAAATGGAAGACAAAAATATAGAAATGACCTGTACACCCCCAGAAATAGGCAAAGCTGCTCAAGAAATTTATTGAAATACTAATAATTTAACCTTGACGTCTACGCACGTCTACGTGACAGGCTGACGTACCAATCTAACAAAACTAAAAGTTACCAAAAGTAGTATAATAATATGAATATTATTACACTTTCGGTGTAATAATGAGATCATTAGTAACGCAAAGTAGATAAAACATATTATGAGATGGAGAACCCAAAATATCCGAAGAAAATTGTAATGGTGGTGGTAGTGGCGGCTTTTAAATCAAGAAGAGTACTACATTTTCAGCCAAAGTACAAAAATTTTATAAACAAATATTTTCCGGTATAATTTCATCCTGGATTTTCACAAAATTTCCAAATGGCAGTTGTCAATTATAACTGACAGTGTCTGTTCAATTGAATTAACAGAGGAGAAAAAACGGAAGCTCTATCTGCAAGAACGTCTGCACCGCATTACAGCTAATTCGCGTTTTATAATTCCCTCATCTTGACGATGAGAATTGTTATCCCTCCCGCAACACGAGAGTAGGATCGTGACGTCTCCCGTCACGATAGATTATCACGAAAGTAGTGCACGCGCAGTAAAGGACAAATAATGGTCGGCTTCGATTGGTGGGAACGCGACATTGATCCGAAAAGTTTGGGTTCGCGCCCCAGTTTTCGCCAATCAGAAACCGGTGTCTCCTCTACAGCTGCTGCGCATGCACCACTATAGTACTTCTTAAATCGAGTCTGGATGGAGTACGATACTCACGTTTGCACTCGTTGGCGTCCCGGGCGGTCGCCCTACGCCACGGCGCGTCGTTGTGGAACGGCTCGCACCTCTCGCAGTCCCTGCCGGCGGTGTTATGCTCGCACCTGCACTCCTTCCACGTTTCGGTACCGTCAACCCTCGTCAGGCACTCGGACGCGTGGCCGTTGCACTTGCACCTCGCACCGACGGCGACGTCGGCGACGGCGTAGAAGTACGACTTGAGTACCTGCTCGTCGCCGAAGACCTCGTCGCCGAACGTGTTCAGGCGGTCCAAGGTGATCCTGATCTCGGTCGCGGTCACCCATTCCTGTAAATGATTGGGGTTTGTAAATGGTTGGGGTCAGAAGGGTCGAGGTGGTTTGGGTTTGTAGCACAAACGTATTCTCATCTCCCCCAAAGACCCTGAAAACTTTGGATATGGTTCGCGGGGTTTTGGTGCTGATTTGGATTTGGTGATAGGTTAGGTTGGGGTCAAGAAAATCAAGGTGGATTTGGTTTGAAGCCCATGACTTTTGTCATCTCTCTCAAAGCCCCCTAGAAACTTTTGATATGTTTCTTTGAGTTTTGGTGCTGACTTGTTACCAAATTCTGAATAAAAACGCTAACTGGGTGATCCCAGTATTTAAGATCACACTTCCTGATACCAAATGCTGTATATTTCTCAAGACCCAATTCGTTGGTTCAGGGTGATTTGGATTTGGTGCCAGTTAAGTTAGGTTAGGGTCAAGAAGCTCAAGATGCTTTGGGTTTGGAGCCCAAACGTATTCTCGTCTCCCCTAAACCCCTGGAAACTTTGGGTATAGTTCGAGGAGTTTTGGTACTGACTTTTACTTGACTTCTTATCAATTTCTCAAGGAAAACGTTAACTTGATGATCCCAGGATTTAAGATCACATTTCCTGACCTCATATGTTATATATTTGTTAAGAGCCAATTCGTTGGTCCAAAGTGATTTGAATTTGGAGACAGTTTAGGTTAGGTTGGGGTCAAGAAGGTCAAGGTGATTTGGGTTTGAAGCCTAAACTTTTCTCATTTTCTTCAAGGCTTCTAAAAACTGTTGATATGACTTTTGGAGTTTTGGTGCTGACTTGTAGGTAAATTGTTATCAAATTCTGAATAAAAACGCTATCTGGGTGATCCCAGTATTTAAGATCACATTTCCTGATCCTAAATGTTATATCTTTCTTAAGACCTAGTTCGTTCGTCTAAAGTGATTTGGATTTGGTGACAGGTTAAGTTACGTTAGGGCCAAGAAGCTCAAGGTCAATGGCGGCTTTACCCATTGTGCAGGGTGTGCAGCGCACACGGGCGCAAGGCTTTAGGGGGCGCCGAACGCCGCTCGCGACATTTTCAAAAAGACTCTGAGAGCCTTATTACTTGCTAGCGGCGCTGTCAAAAAACGCCCCGCCGGCGTGTCGGCGCTGGCGGTGATGTCAAGACGCGCCACTAGCGGCTCCTTTACAGTTATAAATAATTTAGTCATATTTTCCACCTTCTATAAAATAATTTTTGTTTTGAGGTGAATTCAAAATCAGCATTAAAATAAAAAATTTAAAAATTCCAAAGCCGCACGTCGGCATGTTTTAATTTCTTTGAAAGAAAAGCCGACAAACATTGCGAATGCCGTTGTCGACTTTATTTGAGATGTGTCAATAAAATGAATTAAAATTGTTCCGGGAACCCTCGTTGCTGGTGAAGATAGCCTGTTTCGAACGGACCGTATTCGGAAAATTGAAACAAACATTGAAGCCAAATAATTTTTTAAATCAAATGCAAAGTAATGGCTTACATTTTGTCAAATTATCGTGTGATAACAATGTAGATACGAACATGGACATAAAATAATATCTCTAACTATGAAACTATGTATTAATATTCAAGATATTAATACATTTTAAATATCCTAAGTACGGTCGGTTTTTGTCGGCACACGCCAGTGAGGAGTCCAATCTTTATTTATCACTGACGATAAACCGCAACACTTGAAAAGTCAAAATCATAAAAACGGTATATCTCTTGAAAGACTATAACTTTAAATTTCGTATTTCTAGGGATGCGGTAATTGCGGCATTTCAAAATAGGCCGGTAGATCTTGTGTTTTACCGCATGATTTTAATGATTTAAAAGGAAAGTACCTACTGGTTACTAGTTATAACAAGTATTACGACTTTCATCGGTGTCTCAGTGCTTGTGCTTATCAAAAACAACTGTGAGCAAGAGTAAAAGCTGGTTGAATATATCTCCAATCTTGAGAATGTGCTTGCAGAACACATTGCCCGTATCCAAAACTCTGAGTCACGTCTAATTCATTATCTTGGTCATAATATACAGAATGAAATCATACAATTATTAGGAGACAGAATAAAAAAAAAACTATTGTTTTGGAATTGAAATAATCCAAATATTTTTCAATTATTTTAGATTGTACCTCGGACATTGCACACGAGGAACAAATATCAGTTGTCGTTCGCTACTTTTTTTAAATACAAGCAATAACATTGCTGAAATAAAAGAACACTTTCTAGGATTTTTTCCTATTACAAATACTACTGGTCAGGGCATAACACAATTTTTGTTAGATTTTTTAATCTCTAATGATATTGACATACAAGATATGCACGGTCAAGGCTACGATAATGGCGCAAATATGAAAGGGAAAAATATAGGTCTACAAAAAAGAATTTTAGACATAAACCCTTGCGCATTTTATGTCCCTTGTGTGGCACACAGCCTAAACTTAGTACCTAGTAAATGACGCTGCTAAAAGTTCGTTAGAAATTGTCAATGTCTTTTCAATTGTGCAAGAAATTTATGTTTTCTTTTCTGCGTCAACAGCACGTTGGCAAATACTTTCCAAAGAAGTGCCAACTTTAACTTTAAAACCGCTCTCAAATACTCGATGGGAGAGCAGGGTTGAAGCGATAAAAATCTTACGTTTTAATTTAGGAAAAGTGTATGATGCGTTGTTTACCATATATTCCGATAGGAGTATAAAGATGCGGAGTCAAGAAATTTGGCAAATTCATTATTGACAAGAATTCAATCATTTAAGCTCTGCTCTCGACTTACTTGGTTCGAAATTTTAAGCAAGATAAATATAGTCAGCAAGACTTCAAAAGTCAGACCTCATGATGTCAGAAGCTGTAGAAATGATCAATAATGCAAAAATGAATTTATCTCAATCACGTAATGAGTCTGCTTTTGAGGAGCTACTTAATAGCGCGAAAACTGTAACGGAAGAAGTCGATGCAATAGCAGAATTTTCCGCAGTAAAGTATTTCGAAAATACTTTACTTTGTCCAGGGGATCTTTTTAAGTTTATTGTTTGTTTTCAAACTGTTTCAGTAACTTCCTGTAGACTGTAGAAATAGCAAAGCTATGTAAACAGTAATTATGAGTATGTAGCGTATATTTAGAATTATGTCTAGAAGTAAGCTACCTGAGGTTGCCCTTACGCCTTATGTTAAGTTGACAAAGGTTTTAATGTACCTATATATTTCATTCATACCTACTTTGTACTGTGATTTAGTTACTGAACTAAATAATTTTGAATTAACGATACGGTTGTGCTATATTATTCCTAGAGGGCGCCGGGGTATTGCTTGCACACGGGCGCTACATGGGCTAGAGCCGGCCCTGCTTAAGGTGGTTTGGGTTTGGAGCCCAAACGTATTGACATCGCCCCTAAACCTCTGGAAACTTTGGATATGATTCGAGAAGTTTTGGTACTGACTTGTACTTGAATTGTTATCAAATTCTGAAGGAAAACGTTAGCTTGATGATCCCAGGATTTAAGATCACATTTCCTGACCCCATATGTTGTATATTTCTTAAGATCCAATTCGATGGTCCAAAGTGATATGGATTTGTTGATAGGTTACGATCAAGAAGATCAAGGTGGTTTGGGTTTGGAGCCCAAACGTAATTTTATCTTCCCTAAATCCCTAGAAACTTTGGATATGATTCGAGGAGTTTTGGTTCTGACTTTTACTTGAATTCTTAGCAAATTCTCAAGGAAAACGTTAACTTGATGATCCCAGGATTTAAGATCACATTTTCTAACCTTAAACGCTGTATATTTCTTAAGATCCAATTTGCTGGTCCAAAATGATTTGGATTTGGTGACAGGTTAAGTTAGGTTAGGGTCAAGAAGGTCAAGCTGATTTGAGTTTGGAGCCCGAACGTATTCTCATATCCCCTAAGCCCCTGGAAACTTTGGGTATAATTCGAGGAGTTTTGGTGCTGATTTGTACTTGAATTGTTATCAAATTCTGTAGGAAAACGTTACCTTGATGATCCCAGAATTTAAGATCACATTTCCTGATCCCCAAGGTTATATATTTCTTATGACCCAATTCCTTGGTCCAAATTGATATGAATTTGGTGATATTTTAGGTTATGTTAGGGTCAAATAGGTCAAGATGGTTTGGATTTGGAGCCCAAACGTCGTCTCATCTCCCCTAAACCCCTGCAAACTTGGGATATGAGTCGAAGAATTTTGGTGCTGATTTCTACTTGAATTGTTATCAAATTCTGAAGGTAAACGTTAACTTGATGATCCCAGGATTTAGGATCACATTTCCTGATCCCAAATCTTGTATATTTCTTAAGACCCAATTCGTTCGTCCAAAGTGATTTGGATTTGGTGATAAGTGGTTAGGTTCAAGAAGATCAAGGTGGTTTCGGTTTGAACCCAAAACTTTTCTCATGTCCCTGAAAGACCCTAGAAACTTTTGATATAACTCTTGGAGTTTTGGTGCTGACTTTTAGTTGAATTGTTACCAAATTAAGAATGAAAATGGTAACTGGGTGATCCCAGTATTTAAGATCGCACTTCCTGATCCCAAATGTTGTATACTTATTTCATAAGACCGAATTCATTTGTCCAAAGTTATTTGGATTTGGTGACAGGTTCAGTTGGGTTAGAGTCAAGAAGGTCAAGGTAGTTTGGGTTTGGAGTCCAAACGTGTTCTCATCTCCCCTAAACCCCTGGAAACTTTGGGTATAATTCAAGGAGTTTTGGTGCTGATTTGTACTTAAATTGTTATCAAATTCTGTAGGAAAACGTTAACTTTATGATCCCATGATCCCAGATCACATTTCCTAACGTCAAATATTGTATATTTCTTAAGAGCCAATTCGTTGGTCCAAAGTGATTTGGATTTGGTGACAGGTTAGTTTAGGGTTAAGAAGATCAAGGTGGTTTGGGTTTGAAGCACAAACTTTTCTCGTCCCCTCCAAAGCCCCTAAAAACTTTTGATATGACTCTTGGAGTTTTGGTGGAGACCTGCTGACTTGTAGGTACATTCTTATCAAATTCTGAATGAAAACGCTAACTGGGTGATCCCAGTATTTAAGTTCACATTTCGTGATCCCAAATGTTCTATATTTCTTAACACTTAATTCAGTGGTCCAAAGTGATTTGATTTTAGTGACAGGTTAAGTTAGGTTAGAAGGCCCAAAGGTATTCACAACTCCCCTGAAGCCCCTGGTTAGGATCAAGAAGGTCAAGGTAATTTGGGTTTGAAGCCCAAACTTTTCCCAGCTCCCTCAAAGCCTCTAGAAACTTTTGATATGACTCTTGGGGTTTTGTTACTGAATTGTAGTTGAATTGTTACCAGATTAGGAATGAAAACGCTAACTGGGTGATCCCAGGACTGAAGATCACACTTCCTGTTCCCAAATGTTTTATATTTCATAAGACCAAATTCGTTGGTTCAAAGCGAATTAGATTTGAAGACAGGTTAGGTTAGGTTAGGTTAGGGTTAAGAAGGTCAAGGTAGTTTGGATTTGAAGGCCAAACGTATTCTCATCTCCCCTAAACCCCTGGAAATTTTGGATATGATTAGAGGAGTTCTGGTACTGACTTGTACTTAAATCGTTGTCAAATTCTGAAGGAAAACGTTAACTTGACGATCCCAGGATTTAAGATCACTTTACCTGACCCCAAATATTGTATATTTCTTAAGAACCAATTTGTTGGTCAAAAGTGATTTGGATTTGGTGACAGGTTAAGTTAGGTTAGGTTAGTTAGTTTACTAACCCCAAATATTTTTTAGAGAGCCAATTTGTTGGTCCAAAGTGATTTGAATTTGGTGATAGTTTATATTAGGTTAGGGTCAAAAAGTTCAAGGTGATTTGGGTTTGAAGCCCAAACTTTTCTCATCTCCCTCAAAGCCCCTAGAAACTTTTAATATGACTCTTGGAGTTTTGGTGCTGAATTGTAGTTGAATTGTTACCAAATTCCGAATGAAAACGATAACTGGGTTACCCCAGGATTTAAGATCACAATTCCTGATCTCAAATGCTGCATATTTTTTAAGACCTAATTCGTTGGTGCAATGTGATTTGGATGTGGAGACAGGGTTCTTATTCCTAAGCACACTACAATCTAACTGGTGAAGATTCACCCTTTTCCTAATTTCAAAGGATAATCCAGTTGAAGACGCAAATTGGTTTGGGTGTTAACTCACATTTTCCGATTTTAAACGTATCTTTACCGTCCCCAAAACCTAATCTGAATGTCCAGAGTAACTTTATTTTTGAACCATATACTTAACTGTTCAGGGATGAGTTTCCAAAGACCTAATCTGAGAGTCTATAATTGCTCATTCCCCAATTTTCAAATATATGTTCGACTTCCTAAAAACTTAATGAGAAGGTGCAATGTGGTTTGCTTTTGGAGCAAAATTTCTCTAGTAATATGTCCTCACCCAAGAAATAGATATGTTCTTAAATTTATTGTTTCATAATTCCTTACTTACAGTTACTTTCCTTTGAAAAAGGGAAGATGTAGTTAATTATCCGTTTCTTATGTGGAATCTTAATTGGAAAATAATTATGTGATTGCATTTGGATCTTAGAAGTTATTGGAATGGTGTTAGCTTCTATGGCATCAAACTTTCTAATCTCACGAATAACTTGCCAAAGCCAAGATTCACCTCAGAAGTAAAAGAAGGAGAGCAGAATTCTGCAATTGCTACCAAATCCTATTTGATGATGGTGATGATGAACGAGAAGTAAAAATGATTTTGATATTTTTGGAATTAAGTAGATGACTCTGCAAACAGATTCAGAAGTGAGGAAAATTAATTGGAACCAATTGCTTAATATTTCATAATGGTTTGTTGGGCAAGTTTACCTTTTTATTACTTCACCAACTCCGCGTATACTTGTAGTAAATTATATTCCATATTTTTCCATAAACAAATTCCAACTTTTTAAATTCCGAAAAGAAGTAAATAACGAAAATACTTCGGTGGCTAATCTTTCATTTTTACCTGCAACTCTGGACTCTGGTCGAAATAATACGCTGAAGGTCTTCCTTCCAGGGTGCCGAAAGCCACGTTTCCTCCTTGTAAGGGAGAAATATCTGAATATTCAGAAGTGCACAGGGCTCTTGCCTCTTCGCCTGATATCGTATGGCTCATTTCGGGCAAGCCGTAAGTATCTCGACATGTGGCGCTGCAACACACAATACACGCTGATTTGAAATTACACGATTCCATCGATCCCAACTTTTGTCTTTGGAAATTCGATTGGCTTTCGCAGCTCTTTTTGATTTTTGAGCTTTTTCTACTGACCAAGTTTCTTAACTACTGTTATTAACTATTTTTGAATTCGTTTACATGTATACCTGTAATATTGAAACGGTATCCATGGCCCGTCCTCCCTCGTCCTTTTCGAAATGTAGAAGCTTTCCGGCCTCGGCGACCAAAACCATATCCTCACGTAAGTGATGTCGTACGCTTTACCTAAAATTAAACGAGAAAATTTGATTGCGAACGATATAAACAAACCTACAGGAAACGGTGTTATTTTCTGCAATAACAAGCATCTAAAAATAAACGTAAAATTATTGCAGCCGATACGACACGATGAAGATTTGATTAGCAGGACATGTGAGGAAATGAATCTGCAAAATTACCTCCCACGCAGGATAACAACATATAAATAGTTTGGTTATATAGAACACTTGGTTGAAATGGACTTACTAAGCTAAGCGCAGGAAGTTTAAACCGGTTTAAGTTCGAAAATCTTGCGGTTTGGTGTATTTTCGATTTGGTTTTTTACCTCTGAAGAGACCTTTTCACTTTCTCTCTCTTCGCCTCTGAACGCCTTACAGATCCCGCGGCGTTTAAGTCGGTACCGATTACAAATTGCTCCGGGTACTTGTCCGGCATATTTACTGCGCTCTCGACGGTAAATCTTCATTTTATTATGGCGTCCCTTTCCTTAAAAGGCCATCGAGTGGTCCACTCCGAGAGAGTGTATTGTATATTCAATAAGGCCGGACGAAAGAAGAGATGAAAAGGGTCTTATGGGAATCTGGAGGAGAAATATAATAGGAAAAGTTGTACGTAGGCGTAAATGGGAGATGTTAATTAACTGAAATGGAAAGTAGTTAGTTGATGGCTAGGCTGGGTTCATGGTTGATTGGCAAATTAAATAAGTAATTAACTCAGAATTATGACGACACTATTAGTATATTGGGAATAGCAATATTAACTTTAGGATATCTGTAGTTTTCCAAAAAAAAAATTACTAAGGTTTACTTAATACTTAATAGATTTACTAAGATAATAATAAACTTTGACCATCCAATTACATGTTAACATTCAAATCTTACTCTATAAATGTGAGGAAATAGCAGGAAAAACGATTTAAAGTAAGTGCATTTTCCGACTTCCGCCATGTTGGAATCCTGACAGCTAAAATAACCGTAGAAATTGTGTGTAAACGACCGACATTACGGGCGTGCGATCGGATCACCGAATCTCACTAAGGAAAGAAACGAATTTGACATAAATGTACCGGAAATGAGGGAACAACATCGTGAATTTGGTGAAACTACTTATTGAATTTCACTCTACCCAGATTTTTTAAGAAATTTTCAAAAAAAGTTAAAAACATTGGGTAGATGTTACAATAAATTATTGGTACCTGCGAAAAACAATTTTTAATAGCATTCCAGACCAACTCGCCCGTCTAGAGACGCTTAGGTAAGATTTAAATATCAATTTCTCTCTTTTGGGGATAATTCTAACCCGTGAAACATCTGGTTAGGTCTCTAACAAAACCTCTGAAGAGGTATTAAATTCAATAAGGGGAACACCTACTTTTGTGGGTTTGTTGAGACTCACCTAACTTCAAAGATCAAGATCAAATTTGTCAAATTTGATCTTGATGACATAGTCATGATTATGTTCAGAATACTGAACGAAACGTCGGCAATTTAATCAAGATTTATTTTTGTATTGGGGATTATCAAGAACGCTCCATAATTCATCTCAGCTCCCCGAGAACATTCTCCCATTCTTTGACAGTACAGGCGCTTCAACAATTATAAAAACGTTCGGATTATAGAAACTACTCCAGCCATCTAATTAATGAAGTTTAAAAACGTCACTTGAAGCTTTCTATTGACACAGTTAGTTGATTAGAGCAAATCAATACCTTAAAAGTAACCGAGAATCACGGAATCGTTCGGATTATAGAAACTCCTAACCACTATTTCGAAACATGAAATGAAAGTTTCCATTAGATTTCAGTTGCAACTATGATACTGTCTTGAAGGCCTTAAATTTATCTTCAGTGCTTCAGCAGTTTGAAGGGTTCGTATTAACGATGCTACATCGCAATTCTGAACTGATGTTCAAGACTAGAAGTACGAGAGCGTTCGGATTATCGAAATTACTCTGATTTCAACGTCTACCTTCTCCTGACTGTCACAGAAGGAAGATAGTACCAAAGTAGAGGAGCGTTCACTTGACCTGCCTTGAAGCTCTAAGAGTGCTTTGCATTAGTAGAGTTTGTTTCGTTAATTGCTAATCGGTACAATGGTTCAACGAAGAAGGAAATCGTTCGGATTAACGAATCCCCTCATCCCTTCATCAGTTGGAGTGATAGTTTTGGTGTCTAGAATCAGTATAGACGTTCTGCTGGAAGATTAAAGGGATATGCTTTTGGGTATCTTGTCTTAAAGCGGTTGCAAATGGAATGAGATCTGTTTTAGAGGTGATAGTCATCAGTGGTTATCCAACAGTTAATGTTGGATAACTCCACAACTCTATTAAGATTAAGGAAGCCCCATCAGTTGGAGTGAAAGTTATGTTGTCTAGAGTCAGCAAAGGAGTTCTGCTGGACCATTAAAGGAATTTGATTTTTGGGTATCTTGTCTTAAAGCGGTTGCAAATGGAACGAGATCAGTTTTGGAGATGACAGTCATCAATGATTCTCCCACAGTTAATGACTAAGACCTATGAAACTAGCCGAAACATTTCCACAACTCTAGTAAGATTAATGAAGCCCCATCAGTTGGAGTGAAAGTTATGTTGTCTAGATTCAGCATATGAGTTCTGCTGGAATATTAAAGGGATATGTTTTTGGGTATCTTGTCTTGAAGCGGTCGCAAATAGAATGAGATCAATTTTGGAGGTGATAGTCATCAGTGGTTATCCAACAGTTAATGTTGGATAACTCCACAACTCTATTAAGATTACGGACGCCCCATCAGTTGGAGTGAAAGTTATGTTGTCTAGAGTCAGCAAAGGAGTTCTGCTGGACCATTAAAGGAATTTGATTTTTGGGTATCTAGTCTTAAAGCGGTTGCAAATGGAACGAGATCAGTTTTGGAGATGACAGTCATCAATGATTCTCCCACAGTTAATGACTAAGACCTATGAAACTAGCCGAAACATTTCCACAACTCTAGTAAGATTAATGAAGCCCCATGAGTTGGAGTGAAAGTTATGTTGTCTAGATTCAGCATAGGAGTTCTGCTGGAATATTAAAGGGATATGTTTTTGGGTATCTTGTCTTGAAGCGGTCGCAAATAGAATGAGATCAATTTTGGAGGTGATAGTCATCAGTGGTTATCCAACAGTTAATGTTGGATAACTCCACAACTCTATTAAGATTACGGACGCCCCATCAGTTGGAGTGAAAGTTATGTTGTCTAGAGTCAGCAAAGGAGTTCTGCTGGACCATTAAAGGAATTTGATTTTTGGGTATCTTGTCTTAAAGCGGTTGCAAATGGAACAAGATCAGTTTTGGAGATGACAGTCATCAATGATTCTCCCACAGTTAATGACTAAGACCTATGAAACTAGCCGAAACATTTCCACAACTCTAGTAAGATTAATGAAGCCCCATGAGTTGGAGTGAAAGTTATGTTGTCTAGATTCAGCATAGGAGTTCTGCTGGAATATTAAAGGGATATGTTTTTGGGTATCTTGTCTTGAAGCGGTCGCAAATAGAATGAGATCAATTTTGGAGGTTATAGTCATCAGTGGTTATCCAACAGTTAATGTTGGATAACTCCACAACTCTAGTAAGATTAAGGAAGCTCCATCAGTTGGAGTGAAAGTTATGTTGTCTAGAGTCAGCAAAGGAGTTCTGCTGGACCATTAAAGGAATTTGATTTTTGGGTATCTTGTCTTAAAGAGGTTGCAAATGGAACGAGATCAGTTTTGGAGATGACAGTCATCAATGATTCTCCCACAGTTAATGACTAAGACCTATGAAACTAGCCGAAACATTTCCACAACTCTAGTAAGATTAATGAAGCCCCATCAGTTGGAGTGAAAGTTATGTTGTCTAGATTCAGCATAGGAGTTCTGCTGGAATATTAAAGGGATATGTTTTTGGGTATCTTGTCTTGAAGCGGTCGCAAATAGAATGAGATCAATTTTGGAGGTGATAGTCATCAGTGGTTATCCAACAGTTAATGTTGGATAACTCCACAACTCTATTAAGATTAAGGAAGCCCCATCAGTTGGAGTGAAAGTTATGTTATCTAGAATCAGCATAGGAGTTCTGCTGGAATATTAAAGGGATATGTTTCTGGGTATCTTGTCTTGAGGCGGTCGCAAATGGAATGAGATCAGATTTAGAGGTGACAATAGTTTTCCAACAGTTAATGATAAACTTATAAAACTACCCGAAACCTTCCCCAAACTCCAATAGAGGCTCAACGAAGCCCCATCAAATCATCACCAAACCACCTCTTTCTTCCTCTCACCGAATTTCAACGTCAGGTTGACCTGCCCGTCGAACTCCAGCAGACTCTCCGATTGCCACCAGGTCGGGTTGTCCCTGTTGTGCAGGTCCGTCATGTACCGAGCGTGGTGCTGATTGGTGTGGCACACCTCGCAGGATTTCTTGATCTTCGTCACGCCCGTCTGCCTGCAGTACTCCTGCGGGCCCCTCTCTCCGCAGGTGTTCGTCGCCTCGATCACCTGCTTGAAGGCCGCGTTCTCGAACTCCGGGATGCATCTCTGGAAGGGAAAATATGTGAAGATGTATGAAAGTGTCAAGGATTTGACAGTTTGAAGTTCGAGATCTGTGTTGTACCGATTGTTTGACTCGACAAATTGTATTTGTCTATAAAGTGTCTGGCTAAGGTGGAAGAAGCATGCCTTGATAGATGACAAGGGGAATAGTTCTTGTACAGCAGACATAACTGCGATCTCAAGATCTATTAAAAATGTGTTCAGGCGTCTTGTGTCGAAAATATAAAGGTGTAGAGGTTCCATGTTTTCTTTGGTTCTTTATCTACGCACGTTTTAAACTTTCTGGCAAAGGTAGAATGGCTGTAGTCAAATTATCCACATTTTGTGATATACCTAGCTGAAACTACGTAATGTGGTCGTCGTGGCAAATTGGTTCATTAAGTTTTTGTTCGGATTGTTTCATGATCTGAAATGTCTTGATCTGACATGATCTTTCATATCTCCTCCATGATCATGAGTACTTTCTTTGATCAGGTTGTCTTCTTCGGTAATTGCTCGACCTCTACAATTTTTCGCAGCGAAATGTTCGCACTTCCAATATATTTGTACCATGGTACCATTCTTCCCTTTCTGTGTGACTAAATATTCTAAAGGCATCTTCAACCTTCGAAAGTACGAAATAGAATAAATGTTTTTATGGCAGTAACCTTTACGAGTAATTATTACACTTAAACCTGCTAAATATTTCATTTTTAGTGTGCTATTAGAAAAACAAACCCTTATAGTGGCAAATATTGTACAGGTAACGCATATCAGGCAAACCCCAATTTGCTACCAGGAAAACAAACCCATTACCTGCAAATTTGCTGAAATTACCATTTGGCATAAGCACCCTTAAAGCTCCTTAATAAGTCAGATTCAATGTGCCATCAGAAAAATTAGGTAAATGTATTAATAATCTAATTTGCTACCAGAAAAAGAAATGTGTCCATTCGAAATAATGTTTGAAAAAATGTAAACAAGGTGTAGAAGGTTATGACAGCGTTTACTATACAGTAAAAATTAAGGGACTTGAATGACCTCGGTCCCCATTCATTCAGGACCGGCTCTAGAAATTTTACACTGCACGCTGTCTGTACGACAGGTCCGTACTCTACATTTTTTTAATTGGAAAATTAATTGCGTTCTGCGTTTCAACGATAATTTATGAGGCGTTGTTGTTGTATATCTGTTGTACTACATGAATACATTTAAGAGTGTTAAATTGTAGATACAAAATCTTAATGAATGAATTAAAAAAAAATTAAAGATGTAGTGGGGTTGTCTCAAGTGCCGCCATACCGTCCGTACAAACTCATTTCCGTTAATCGTCGCTTTCGCAACTTTACTCTCGTTCAATGGCCACCATTCAGATTTCGCGTGCAGTTTGATGGTCCATTCGACAATCATACGATTTTACGCCAACAGCGACAAATAAAAGCGTTAACGTATCCGACGCTCTTAAAAAAGACATTAAGACTTACCACACGCACACTCTCTCGACGGTCTTTAATAAACTCTCACCCGATGATGCATCCGAAGAAAGTACCATCGGCACAAGTTTGGAGCAGTGAACTCTGGGAGAGAGAGATACGTAAAGAGCGAGAGAGGGAGAGAGAGAGGGAAAGGGCGACGTGACTTTTCTATAAATATAAACTTCGACGACGCCACTTCGGAGGAAATAATAACTCCCGACGCCGATTCACGCGTCGTACGTCGAATTAATTAATGATCAGATTATTGGAGAATTTATGGAACGTTTCATCGAATTTCTAATGAAAAGCGGTCGATGTTTATGTGGAAAAATCGCATCCGGAGCAATTAATTCCTTCTTTTCAGTACAAAACAACTGATTTTTAGAGAGAAGTTCATAAGCTCAAATGTGGAGTAGTTCAGACAGTACAACCTACGATTCGTGAATAAAAAAATATCTTTTTTGGGATCATTTTTCCGCTCCTCCATCCATACAAATCCATCCATATGTCAAATATGGATACTAAATCAAGTCCTACTAGTCAACCAGTCAAAGTCCTACTAGTCAAAGTCCTACAAGTCCTTTGACTATACTAGACAAATATACTGTCCATAGGTCAGTACTTACCCGATCACTAAGGTCATCAGTAGTGATAATTGAATCTTTGCAAGTGAATCTGTGGAAGAACTGAGAACTGCACAAGATATAATGTAATGTTTTGGAGAAAATATTTCGGCACAATTGGAATCTTCGTCAGTCCATATGCAATTACACCTCAAATTTTTACACCTCAATATTTTAAAGAGTAAATTAGTAGAGTGACATAGATTGATTTAAGCGATTTTGTCGAAAAAGTTCATAAGTTCAAATGTCGAGTAGGTAGGAAATTATAAATACCACAAAATATTGAGTCAAAATGTAGCGGTTTTTTTGGCAACATGTTTCGGGTCAACTGGGATCCATCATCAATTGGACAAACAACATTTAACATAGTCAACATGAAGATCTCACACGTGACATACAGTAAAATTTTTCCAAATGAAGTTGTAGAACAAGATCAAAGTTGTAAGGTTAGGTTTTTTGAGAAAATGTTTCAGTACTATTTTAACCCAATTTGTGATCACAATTCATGAGTTCAAAGGTGGAGTAGTTCAGAAATCGTAAATACCACAAATTGGTTTCTGGGTCAAAATGTATCGGTTTTTCAGATCATGTTTCTGGTTTACTGGGATTCATAGTCAGTCCAGATTCGTACGAAACTCATTTGAAGCTACAGTACTTAACATAGTCAAGGCAAAAGTCTCACAAGTCATATATATTAAAGTTTATGGTACTAATGATCTAATTTTTTCAACTGAAGTTGTAGAACAAGGTCAAGAGTGTAAGGTTAGGTTTTTAGGAATATGTTTCAGGACAATTTTAACCGGTTTTGTGAAAACAATATCCATGAGTTCAAAGGTTGAGTAGTTCATAAATCATGAATACCTCAAATTAGTTTCTGAGTCAAAATGTATCGGTTTTTCGGATCATGTTTCGGGTTTACTGGGATTCATAGTGAGTCCAGATTCGTACGAAAGTCAATTGAACCTACAGTACTTAACATAGTCAAAACAAAAGTCTCACAAGTCATATGCTTAAAGTGTATGGTACTAATGATCTAATTGTTTCCAGTGAAGTTGTAGAACAAGATCTAGAGTGTAAGGTTGGTTTTTTGAGAAAATGTCTCAGTACTATTTTAACCCAATTTGTGATCACAATTCATGAGTTCAAAGGTGGAGTAGTTCAGAAATCATAACTACTCCAAATTAGTTTCTGAGTCAAAATGAATCGTTTCTGAGAACATGTTTCGAGTTAACTGGGATATATTGTCAGTCAGTACTTCACATAGTCAAGATGAAAATCTCATACGTCACATAATATAGTAAAGTTAATTGGTTCAATTTGTAGAACAAGCTCAAAAGTGTGATATTATGTTCCTGGGAAAATGTTTTGAGTCAACTGAACCTAGCCTCAGCCAGATCCAGATTCGCACCGAACAGTACTTAACACCCTAGTTTAGTAGAGTAAATTAAATACCTACAATGATCGAATATTTTTATCGGTTCTATGGAAACAAACAATGAGTTCAAATGTGAAGTAGTTCAGAAATCATAACTACCCCAAATCAGTTCCTGAGTCAAAATGTATCGTTCCTGAGAACATGTTTTGAGACAAGTAAGCTATATCCTCAGTCCAGATTCTGATGCAAGTCAATCAGACATGCAGTACTAAACTCATTTTATGCAAATCATACCTGTAGCAAAAAAATAGCAAAAATTAATATCAACAACGATTGATTTTTGAGTAGGGCAAGTCGAGGCAGAGATGAGTTGCGCGCAGCGGTCATTTTCTACCTGAATACGAGTAAGAATTGCCGAATTGCGCGCAAGGAGATAAATACACAATTAGGGAGATTAAGGAAATATAAAGGAAATTTGTAAAGGGCAAGGCGAAACAATGGTAAGGGTATAGATAAAGGGCAAGGTATGTTGTTAGCATAAGCACCCGTTTGCAGTAATTACGTACCTATCGATAATTCCTTGATCGTTATTACCTGAGGCATCCCTTATTAAATAAGGTAAAATTTTTACCACTGCGCGCAACTAACGTACGCCGTTTGAGTAATAAGTCCGTAGTTCACATGTGGGGTTGCTCAGGAATCGTAAAATGGTATAAATTAGTTTCTGCGCTTATAGTTCAAATCCAGACGAACTCAGATTATTGTTAATTGGATAAAGAGTATTTAGTACTTTGGTTTATGGAAAAGATATATCTGGCCGACGTTTCGTCCCAAACTGAAGACATCTTCAGGGCACTTGCTATCGATTATAGGGTTGTTAACTTGTCTTGAAAATGTCTCGACGAGTTGGGCACGAAATCGACTTAGTGGGAGCTTCCCTTTTAATAATCGTCTCACCTGAGGCCGCCGGAACTCGTCGTAGCACTTCCTCGCCTCGGCCCCGATCAGGGGCGTCTCGTGTACTCCGTCTTCACCTCCGATCCTCCGCAGGACGCCGAAGAGGCACAACGGCAACAAGTAGTACATCTCTCTCGTCACGGGCGAATCGGACGGTTATTTTTCGATTTCCGTCGCATGGTTTTTCGGACTTCCCGCGGCCCAGTCGCTCGCCACGCGTTTTGGAATGAAAATGCGAACGGAGCGACGAGAGCGAGAGTCACGCTTTCAGGAGCGTACGCGAGTTGCGCACCGCTATCGGAATTATCGCCGTTTTTACCGTCTATTTGCGCATCAGGGTAGTTATCAGAATAGGGGTTGTAAGGCGGATTAGCGCAAGGGGGGTGCAGAGGGCAGTGATGAGTTGCGCGCAGCGGTCATTTTCTACCTGAATACGAGTGAGAACACCAAAATTAAGAGCCGAATCGCGCGCAACATAATACATAATTAAGAAAATTAAGTAACTGTAAAAGAAATTCAATGGTAAAGGTTAGGTGCGGTTAGAAAATGTTCGATTTTGAGTGGCGAAGGTCGGAAAATTCGCAGTTGTTTCGGTGGAACCTGTAATCGATCAGGAGAAATTCTAGTAGCACTGGGTGGTCGGAAAATACGCGATCTTCGGTAACGAGGGTCGGAAAATTCGCGGTTTAATCGGTGAGTTGCTAATTCTGTAAATACTAATAGACTGTGGTTGGAAAATGTGCGATATTCAGTCGCGAAGGTCGGAAAATTCGTGGTTAAAGGTGAAATTCAAGTATTTATAAAGGGCGAGGTGAAATTCAGTCGTAAATGTATTTGTAAAGGGCAAGGTATGTTGTTAGCATAAGCACCCGTTTGCAATAACTACGTATTCCGGGAATGCCGGAAATTTTGACCACTGCGCGCAACTAACCTACGCCGGGTGCAGATACTAGTTGCGCACCCTGGTCAGAATTATCGTTTAGGTCCTTCGTTGTTACCGTCTAGTTGCGCATCAGGGTACTTATCGTGATAGGGGTTGTAAGGCGGATTAGCGCAGGGGTGGTGCAGGCACTAGTTGCGCACCGTGGTCTACTTAACAGAAAAGAAAAACAGAAATGTTAATATGTTCGCGATGATAATTAGTAAAACAAAAATTTTACGAACAAGCATATACATTTTATGTTATTGTTGGAAACTCCAACATACTAAATACCATTACATCTTTCACTTTATTATCCTAAACTGCCCCTTTCCGCATATTACTCTCTTGCCAATCTGTCTCCAATACAAACTCTTCTCTTAATACCTTTCACCATCTGTGTCACCCGTCCTATAATCACCATATTTCCAATAATCCAAGCCATCCTTTGATATCACCTAGTCCTCACATATTTTGGGAAATTCCAATATTTAAAACTGCCTACCAGCGACTCTGGGGGGTAAATTTCCCTGACACGAACCAATCAGCGTTCACAGTGATTGAAGCAGGGGTAAAGTCACTAAGTGGCAAAAAAATAAGTAACGAGTCTCGTACCGGGCGCAACTAATATAGTACACTATTCACTATTCACGCTCATTCATGTTAAGAAGAGAATGACATGCGTGATAATTATTTTTATACATACATTCTAAATCCTTCATTAATTCATCAAGTACGGTAAAGTCGTCTGTAAACAAATAATTAAGTATTATTGAGGCTTATTCAGTTTTTGAAAATTAAATTAGAAAATGTATCACAGAGTATACTGGAATTAATTATAAATTGCCACGACAGTTTCATGCTGTTCTCTAATTAATGTAATTACCTTTTGTCAGGGCCTATTTTTGGGTCAAGTGGGCCCTAGGCCCATATACTGGGTCCTAGGCCCAAATATCATCTGGGGGCCCCTCATAAGGATACTTAGGTCAATCTTGGGGCCCCCTAACTCAGGGGGCCTCAGGCACGGGCCTATAGGGCCTAATGGAAAAATAGGCCCTGCCTTTTGTGGAAGTTTTGGATCTTAATTATTTCGTCTAATTGTTCATCTTAAAATTGACAAAATTAATTCAATTGTATTGAATATACAATGGTAAGGCAGTAAACGCAAAATAGTTTGAACAAGCTTTTTAGACATTTCTAAAATCTTTTCCATTTTTCCAATTTCAAAATTTTCATAAATTCTGTATTCATGATCTTCGCTCCTTCCACCACTAGTAAAGATCGTCCTTTTTTTACTAAGCATTTCTATACTTATATGTTTTAAAATTAACACACTTCCCCTTATGAAGTTCAAGGAGAAACTGACATATATTGGGGTTGTTTTAAAAAATATTTACCTACTACACTGTTTTTGGGAATAGTGTTTATACCTTAGATATTTCTTAAAATGGTTTAGAATTAATCACTGAATGGAATCCTTAATTGTCTTAATCCTTCGCCTGCCACTACCTGCCTGAATTTTAGATATTTTCTGACCGCGGTGCGCAACTGATGTGTACCGAAATTTAGGCCTTAAATAGATCTTATTCTATATTCGGTGCAGGGAGCGTTCCCGAGCTTGGAATCGGTGGTAATTGCCTTTGGGAGTTTGGTGCAACTGTTTTGGATTTTCCATATTTTAGTAACGACATATTACTAAATAATGTTATTTTTTTCTTCAACTTTTGTTTAAACATTTTTGATTCAACATGAAGAGCAATTCGTAACTCATCGACGATCCAAACTATTCAAAAACTTGATACATCGTCATTTTGCTTCCATAGGGACAAATTTTCTATTACTCACTTTAATAATTTCTCCAATACTAAGTTATTTATAGCGTTTCCACGTTAGCCATTTTCTTTCCCAAACGAGACTGGCACATCTTGCTAAACAGTGGGGATAAAACCATAACTCGAGTGGAAGTATTGATTAAATAATCCTTTGAAAAAGACAAAATATCTGGAGATATAACTAATTGTAACGTTTATCGTGCAATGGCCATATTGATAAACATTCAAAATAAACAATATTATAACGTTTTATTTATTTGGGTCACAAAATATTTGGTACACATACATACATTATCTATTAATTTCTAATAAAACTAACATAATATATTAAACAGTCGAGCTTCTAAAAATAAATTAACTTGTAGTAAATTCGAATTGTTAAAATCGGGGACGACATACACGAAATAAAATCAAAGCTTACGTTCTTAAGTGAGTGCAAAAGTAGTATGTCATACTTTAGTTTTTAAATAATGTTTAAAAGCAATTTTAAAATACTACTTAAGGTCCGGTATTTTAGGAATGTAAACAGTCACGACATTTATATTCAAATTGATGCATTTCAGTATTTTTAACGGACTCTGAATATTCATAATGAAAAGTCTTCGTTTTCGTCATCAGTATTTCCTTTTATTTCTTCTAACTTTTCATGAAACCACTAATTGGTACCAATGAATATCTATCATAAGGAGAGTAGTAATGGTACTATTTGTGAATAAATGTCATGCATACGCCTAAAACCAATTCCTAACTTCTAATAATAATTCCAGTTAAAGCAATAGCCTGCTAACACTTTGACTGCATTTTTACAACAGCATCGTCCACCATAAGGCCCGAGGCTCCGACAAGTTCGTCGTCCGAAGGGCAATTCCGGTCGTTTCCGGCCCACATAAAACCGTTAACGACTACATATAAGAGCCTCGTCCCTTCGGGACCTATCGCTTTAATTGGACGCTAAACGGAGAAATCTCGTCCGATAAGATCACTCGTCTTTCCTCTTAATGGGCGCGTTTAAGATCGTCTCGACGCTCCCTTTATGGTCGGTGCTTTCGGAGGAGGACCTGTCGGTCAGGACCTCCTCGAGTTTCCCCTCGAGGGCGTCCTCGTCGATCTCGGTGCTCTGCTTCGTCAACGTCGCCCTCGCCTTGGGACGTGAAGGCGTTTCTCCGCTCCTCAGGATGTCCTCCGAGCTCTCCGTCTTGCTGATCTTGATCACCGGGATGTTGTCCGACCAGACGGAGGACTCAGAGTCTTGGCGTTCTTCCTTCGCGCCTGGCCCTTCTCGCACCTTCCTCGGTTGCTCAACCTCCGCCGGCTCCTTGGTGTCGATCTCCTCCAGCTCCCTCGGGGAGCTGGCGCTGGATCTCCTGCTCCTGGCTAGCTGCAGCGTCTTCTGGGCTATGGTCTGGAAGTCGGAGGCGCCCCAAGTGAAAGAGGTTTTGGGTTTGGGCGCTGGGTCGTCCGGTAGGGAGTCGTGCTGCTCGGTATCCGTGCCGTCCTCGACGTTGTGCTCTTCTTCCGAGGTGGAGGATTTCCTCAGGGCGCGTTTGATCAACTTGGTGAAGAAGTCTGCCGAGGAGAAAGTGAGGAGATGGGTGATTGGTCCACGTGGTGGAATAACTTCAAATAGGCAAGTCAAGTTAAAGAAGAAACAAGGAAAGCGAAGATTCCAATTTGACAAGCTCCTCGATGTGTCTCTGAAAGTTGGTCCTTACTTCGTCTTCTACAATTCGATCATACGTACCTTTGCTTTTGGTCTCGATCTTAACGGATTCCGGCACCTCGTCGGTCTCCTGCTTGGGAGTGTCATCCAAGCTCTTCCCGCTCGGTAAATTACCCAACAGCTTCTTCCACTTGTTGTAAGGCGTGTTGGAGAACTCGTTCGACTCGCCCGAGCCTCCCCTGCGTCTCCTGTCTGCCAGTTGGAACATCTTGCGCCTCTCCTCCGTCCTCTCTCTCCTTAGTTGAACCTAGAAGATAAAATAATAGCTTGAGTGCAATTACGAAGGAAAAACCTTTGAAGATGCTCTTTTGAGTTACACAGTAACATCCTCACCTTCAGTTCCTCATTCGCCTCCCTTAGCGCAGCAGTTAAGGACACCAAATAGTAGATGATAAGGATCAACAGAACCAGCAAAGGTATCACTATCCCGGGGGAGGCGATGTAGTCCAACACCCTGTGAAAGGGGACGGTGTTCCTTATGGTTTTGGTGAAGATGTGGAAGATCCTATGGTGGGTGGAGAAGGGACCACAGTGCCACGAAGGCTTAATCCAGACTATGGCGTAACCAACTGGCAGGACGCACAGAAACAGCATCATCAGCAGCAGAGCGTAGTAGAAGTTGTTCGACCTGAAATTTGGTCCAAAATTGTTCAAAAGTTAATTAGGAAAATCGATAAAAGGTGATTAGTGGAAATTTTGAGAAGGGCTCAAGTGGTCCAAATTCTCTTGGTTGGTTCAAAATTGGATTGGTGAAACATGTTTGGTTTCCAAACTGATCCAAATCTGCCAATATTGTCCAAATTGGTTAAGTAGTACACTACCTGGACGCTCTGAATATGACCTCGTGGGGGACGTTGCAGGTTATCACTGTCCACGACCTGAAGTACATCATGATATACAGCTTGAAGACGTTCAAAGGTACCAATCCTGGCGAGAAGAACATCCCCATCCATACCATCCCTTGGTTGTTCACGAGGGACAAGATGTTTTCTGCCACTTTGAAGTCTCCGTACTGGGGGAAGCTTCTTTCCAGATCCCAGCACCAACACCTAGAGAAACAGAGAGTGGGAAAGTTAAAGAGATGTGTGAATTCCAAAGATCCTAATCATCTGATTTGGTAGTTGAAGAGGATAGCCAAATGGAACCTTGGCGATTGCATTGTTGTTAAAAACTTCATGAAAACCCCAAAGGGGAAAATCTGCCTATAAGCATTAGATAAAGGTGGTGTCTGTTTAGGTCCTAATTTCGTTTCTGATTGGCAATCAACGAAGATACAAAACATCTCGTTCCAATACATAACCTTTACCTGTTCATGACCCTGACGAAGATCCCCCTGACGAAGTCAATAGCTAGGGCCGAAACTATGGTCATGATCAGATCCATGACAGTCAGCTTGATCAACTCCTGCCCGAACATCGTCTCCCAGCAAAGGCTCCTCAATGTCTTCTTCGACGTGTAATTCAAGCTGGTGATGAGGTTATCGATGACCTTCGGAAATAAGACATCCTCACACCTCTTCACGCAATCCTCGTACCTGAATTCTACGAGGGAAGTGGTTTCACTGGTCACTGCCTCCTTGAAGGTGGTGATGTCGGTGGTGATGTCGTTGTAAAGGGACGTTAACTCTTCTTCCATCGCCGTAGTCGTCGCGTCGTCGTTTAAGAACGTAGGAAGTATCGTGGTTTTGAAAGCTTCATATTCGTCTGTGGTGTAGTTGTAGGTGTCGTTCTCGTTCAAAGGGAAAACGGTGGAGTTTCCCTCGTAGGTCTCGTTCGCGTCGGAAACGACGGAATTCAAGATATACGTCAGGTAATCGACGAAGGCATTCTTCAGATCGACGATACTCGTTTCAGTCGTCGTGTAGTTGTAGAGTTCTGCCGTGGAGTTCTCCTCGGGGAGAACAGTCGACGTCAACTCCGCGTCCGTCGTACTTCCCATCGTGATTATACTGGAGAGTTTCGGTAACGCCGTGCTGGTGATGTTATCGATGAGATCGGTGATGTCGTCGAATAAGATAGACTCGTTCTGCACGGTGACGGAACATCTCGACGTGCACTCCCTGGACCAAGTGTAGGACTCTTCTGTCGACGGGACGGAGTTGTTGAGGGCTTCGGTGATGTTCTTGTAGGTCTCCAGTTGCGTAGTCTGGAAAGAGGAAAGAACAGAAGTTTCAGTGCAGCTCATTTGCAATGTCAAAATTAGGAACATTAAGATAACTAGACTGGGCGTTCTCATAAGAAGGTATTATTGACTTACATACCTAGGTGATGGGAAAATATGGAAATGTGGTCGATGTTGATGAATTGTGACGGGCAACAAAACAGTTGTCCATCGGCGTATCAATAATAAGACTCAAAACGAAGGAAAAGTGAGAAATGAATAAAAATCGGTTTTATATTCATTGGGCAACAAAAATTGATGCATCTTTTCCTATTTTGTTGCCTTATATTTAATACTTTGTCGTTTCATAGTGTGCACGAGCTACGAGAGATCCTATACAGTCAACCCTCCAGAGATCACTTCACCTACTACAGTCATACACACATACACACATACATACATATACACATGCATACAGATGGTTTTTCAAAAACATGTTTTTTGGACTCAGGGGGCCTCAAAACATTCAGAAATGCTAATAACTCAATTTCGAAAAATCGACCCGATTACAAGTACCTCATATGAGATAGTAAAAATCGATGTTGCCACTGCTACGGAAAATCAATACTATTGGATATTTACGTACAAAGCAAGCATCTAATACAATAATATTAATATACTAATTATAATTTACAATCATGTGTATACTGACTGAAAAGCTTCACGTTTTAATTCGTGAATATCTTGGTATTATAGTTATCAATTGTTTCATTTTAGCTTCATTATAACTTACCATGTCTCCTATTTTTACGAACAACGCGAAAATCAAGGAGTAAAGGTTGAGGAGGTTTAGCACCATAATCCTGTAATAAGAAACGTGTTGTGTTAGAACAAATTCAGACGATGCGATTTTAAAACAGGTTAAAATCTTGTCACATAATACAAGAAGATTCTTTTTAAAACTTAAATAAGTGTTAATTACCCACAATTAGACTTTCATTTGGAGTTCAGTAATTGTTGAGCTTATCAATTTCGGTAGTTATTATTGTTATTAATAGCTACGTTCGAGGTACACTTAATACTCAATAATATCAACAATATGAGTTCGAAATTTTAAATGGAAGATTAGATAATTTCGAAAAATTTTGACTACTTATTAGTAACACTCATATTGGGAATGTGAAAATGGAAAAAAAATTAACTAACTCATCTTCATTAATTTTGGACCGTTAGAAATATTACTCGTTTAATTAATTTATAATAATATGAACATTCATTTATTTAATATTTAATAAATAAATAATTAATAATAATTTATTAATTAATAGTTACTAGTTTTGTCAAGTGATCACATGAGTCCCACTGGATTAAAAATTATTCAGTTGTACTCAAAATATCAAAAATTTCATAACCAGGAACGAATCGTTTTAAGGCAGATCCCAAACAAATTTGAAACTTATTTCTGCAATTACTAATCCATTGCCATTTACTGTCTTCTTACTCCTAGCTATTTTGAGCTACTCATCATCACAGCTATTGAGCGTATTTAGTTATAATTTTCCTGACCTTGCCAGTTGGAGTCGCAATTGCTTTCTCGGATGGTACTGCTCCAAAAACCCCAAAATCTCAAAGAGAATCGGAAAAACCGACGTTATCAACGATATAATAATCGACGTCTCGTTCTTCCTCCAAAAAGTGCTGTTAGCGTCTTGTCGCTTCGACCTCTCGACCAGCATGACGACGGCGAAGCCGGAAAAGGACAGCAATCCCATGATGACCGTATTGACTAACATCCTGCAGCAGATGATCTTCCAGCTGGAAATAGAGGGAATCTCGTTAACGTGCCGGGCGTGTAACAACGAACGTTACTTTCTCGTGTCCTTTTTCTTCTCTGCCTCTTCCAATAGTGCCTCCTTGAAGCCCATTACGATCGAGGCCACCCTATTGTGCGCCGTCTCTGCGTTTCCGATCATGTAATCCCATCCGGTGAATAGTTTCCAGGAGAAGATGCACTCGTCGTCCTTTTCCGAGAGTTTGGACATCCGAGAGTTTTCCGCCATCCTAATAACGGAAAATGAAAGTTAAGAGGGCGTTTGTATTGTAATCTCTTTGAAGAGAATGAGATTTTTTAAACGAAGTTTCAATAAGAGTTGGTAATATGTTCCGAACATGTTCATTACAATAGATTTTGAATGGAGTGATCCTCATTGGAACGTGCTCTGTGGATCTACTGGAGTATACTTTTTAATGATGTGAGGGACGTTTTTTGCAAGATTTAAGAAAGTGTTCTAAATGTAGATTTTCAACTGCCTTCAAGAACGTTATAAGAATGTCGGGTATATTTCAGTAGGTAACTTTTTTGAACATGTAGCTAATGACATGTAGGTGTTCAAGCACGTGATAAAAAAGAAACACTTTTTCACATATGATGTACGTTTGGCCCATAGAAATATAATAAAACATTCATATCGTCAACTTATCCATATCAGATTCACGAATAAGAAGTCCAAAAACCCTTAGTCCTGCCCTGATGACACGCTGAAATGTCCCGCTTAATACACTATTTACTGCGCAAACTCAGAAGTAGGTCATTTTAGCCTATGGGGTGCCAAATTATTCAGAACTGTTTGGCGTTGTGGAGTTTATTATATGTCTGTGCTGCGGTTCGAAATGCAACCAATAAAAAGAGTTTAAGGTACAGTTTCCTAAATATCCCATTGGAGAATTATCGAGTTAAAGCAAAGCTCGATTGTAGGTTTACAGTTGGAAACATTAATCATCTACATTTCCCTTTGGTAAAAGCAATTGACAACTTTTCACTTAGACAGTTACCAACCAATGTAATAGTCGCTGGTTTCTTAGCTAAACTTTGGACAACAAAGAGTCTTACTTTCTGAGTATGGCGAAGAAACTGTACGCGTACACTACGAGTCCAGTCATGAAGTAAGCCAACGGCAACCTGTAGCCTTTGTTCTTGTCGTCGTTGGTGTACCAACCGTAGAAGATGGGAGAGTACTTGAACACCCCCTCGAACTCCCACAGCGTCATGAAGTTGGTCGCGTTGTACCTATCCTCTTCCAGTATCTTCTTCCTCTCTCCAGCAGCCCTTTGGTCCGCCACCAACATCTGATGGAATACGTTTCCGTTAAAACGCTTACATCTACAATATCTACAATTGCTTGTTTAGGAGTTCGTACTACGTACTCGAGGAAAATGCGCCGAGCAAGCACTCGCTCGCGTTGTTTTCGCGGCGGAAAACGTGCGGTGTTAAAATGTGGTGTCGACTGCTCGTTTGCGTGTGTGTGTTGCAAAATGTGAAGGGGTTCTTGTATCCTTTGATTTTCCCGGAAAGGGTGTACAATTACACTCCGCCGGAGGACGAGGTGACTTTCCATTTGTACCACAGGTAAGGCGAAAAAGTGTAATTCAGATCTTAACCAGCACAAACCAATTTTTATTGAAAATATCTACTGTGTGGCGATAACAGCTGAAGTTTATTCAAATATATTTTCGACGTAGTCGATTTTCGCGTTACGTTACTTGAATTTGGTAAAATTATATTTCTAAATATTTATTTTTACTATTTTGGTTCAATGCTATAGGTATTATTTGTAGAATTTAAAACACATACTCTTCTTTCCACCAGATTAGATTATTAAAATTTTACGATAAAACTGTTTGTGCAGATTCAGTTATTTTAAGTTAGGTTGAATTCGTTTCAAGTTGTATTTGAATCAGTTGAGAAAATTTTTCAATATAAACGTTACTAAAGCGAAGATAAATACATTTTTGAATTAGTACATACCAAAAATCTGAGATCAATAACTTTCCGCTTACTATACTTACTATTCAATTTGAGTTAATCCATGACGTGATATTTAAAAAAAAGTATACCTGATATCTAGAATTTAAATTATTGCGCTTATCACGGTATAATCACATCGTATTACGATAATCCAAAATGCATAAAAAATCAATGAGTAATCTCACGAGACACGATTGTCTTAATTTAATATCTACTTCAGTTGGACATCTAAAATGTGTTTAGAATAGCTAACAGAAGATATTTTCTGATTGGTTTGGAGTGCTCAGCTAGTACTGGTACACTATTTTAGAAGCAACCTTTCCACATCAGACCAGATCTTCATCGGAGACACCTCGTCCATCAGACGCTCCAGGTACGATCCCTACCTACCGCTTAAGATTATTATCCACGGTTGGACACACAGTAAAGACGTCCCTTGGCTGATGGAAATGAGGGAAGGTATAACGTACTTTACCCACACTCACGCACACAAGGTAAACTCCTCCCTTTTCAGTAATGGCAGGTACTGGTATGTGGAACGTCGTGGTGGCGGATTGGGCTCCACTGTCCCACTTTATATACGTCGAAGCCAGATTACATACGTACGTTGTGGGGAAACAAATTAAGAGACTTCTGTTATTCCTGAGGGAATCGAGAGAAGTTTCCCTCAAGGAGGTTCATCTGATCGGACATAGCATGGGTGCACATATTTCCGCGATGGCGGGTCGAGGGGTTCATGAGGAAAGTGGGGAGAAAGTGGGCCGCATTACAGGTAACAAATATTTCTTCCACATTTCTTTAATACTTGTACTTTATTGTTGGGAAGATGGGAGTTTTGTCACCTCTTTGATGGTCCATGTGGTTTCTCCAGTTTCTTCTCTTCCACATCATCGGTATTATTATATCATGTCGTCGTTTCTTCTATTGCATAAGTCACTTCCAGTGATTGATCGTGCACCTCTCATTTTAGCTGGTCTCTACAAAATTTGTGTTACGGTGACTTATGTTCTCATTTTGCCTTAAGGTTACATCATTATGAATTTCTAGAAATGCTTTTATTGTTTATGTTTATAAAATGATTTGCTCTGTAAATGGGTAATTGTTGAACAACAACGGTATTGTTATTAACTGCTTGAAGCCTATTTCGAGTCTTCCTTCGTTCTTAGAAATTTATAACCTCTTTTCTTCTGGATATATCTAGTTACTTGGTTTTCTGAAATTGGTAAATAGTACAGTCACTGAAGGCTTCCCTTTAGAAATGCTTAAACCTTTATCGATTTGCGTGAAAATTGGTGAGTAGTTAGAGGGTGCCTCACGTAACAAAAGTGACATAGTGCTGACTTGCGTTTTTACCTGAGGTGAATGCCACCCCTTCTCGGGGGGTGGAAATCATTTTATCGAAAATAACTGTGGGACTGATTTTAAGCTAAATATTTCAATAAAATTTTTTGATAAGCTGTTGCTATGATGAAATATAGTTTTAAAATTTTGATAAAACACGCTGATACTTTTTATTAATTAATATACGGCGAAGAATAAATAAAAATCTTTAAAAAAAGTTCCATAAATTGTAATGCTTATTTTAATAATATATAGATTTAATGTTTTTAAGGGTTGAAATTTCACAATAAATACATTTTTCTGTATTCAGTAAGAACGATTTTAGTGTATAAATGCACAATTGAGACGATTGAATTTGCAAAAAAAATAATTTTTCATTGATTTCAGGATAAGGGGTAGTTTTTAAGGGTCGAAAATTACAGTAAATCAATAAGTTATATCGCAAACAATAAATAAATTTTTGGTGTAATGTTAATGTGCCGTTCAATATTTCAGGGAGCCAAAAACAATTTTTTCAAAACTGATGGAAATTATAGATTATGCTTCAAAATGTTAAAGAATTATTAAAGAATTATACTTAACTAAATGAGATTTTCATCGATAGAATGCTGAAATTTGCATTTGTTTCCATGTATTGCAGAAGGGGTGGATTTTACCCCTAAAACGTCGAGCACATGTCACTTTTGAAGTTAAGGGTAAAGTAAGTTTGATACCAATTTTTCCAAAATTACCAAATGGGTAATAGCCCATTTTTACCTTCAGTGACTCTACTAAGAGTATTCCTCTACGTCAAGTGAGGTGATCGTATTGAATTTACGTCAACAACCACCAACATTTGCAAGTAGTTGAGCTCTCACCCTTTAAGAGTATTACACATTATTTTAGGTTTAGATCCAGCTGCTCCGTTATTTGAGTGGCCTCACATGGAGTCCATGGACGAATTACTAGATCCGACAGACGCAGATTTTATAGACGTGATCCATACCAATGCTCGACACTTTGGGATGATGACACCAGCAGGACATGTGGATTATTATCCAGACGGGGGCGAGCTCCAGGACGATTGCAAAAAATGTAAGACCCAAAAGTCCTGGATATTCCGGTGACGCTCTTACAACACGTCCTCCTCATCTCATTGGGTTGTCTGAATTCAAAACAACGCAACGCAGAATATCCCATTTTCAGGGAGCTGCAGCCACATGAGGTCCTGCGAGCTCTGGATAGCCTCCGTCCTGAAACCGGACCTGTTCCGCACGTTCTCCTACAAATCCTGGAACGAATTCCTGCGCGGTAAGACCGATCACCTCGACGCCTTTCCCATGGGAATAGCGGCGGGTCCTTGGATACCCGAGGGGATCTACTTCGTGGAGAAAACGGACGAGTGGCGCAAGTACGTGACGACGAGGACGACGATAGCGGACAGTTTCAGTTGAGCGTAATATAGAATTTCTCTCGTATGGAAGTTTGTGTGAACACCTTACCTCCGGAATGGTCACGAAGGAGACGAGCACGACGGCTATGACGATGTTCACCCAGAACAGCCACCTGAGGAAGATGAAGTACGAGGCGACGACGGATCCGAAGTGGGACTCGATCTCCTTGATCTTGAGCTCCCACGGGATGAACCACATGGAGAGGTTGAGGGCTTCCCGCTTCCAGCGCTGCCATTTCTGGAATGTTTAAGGTTACCAAGACGCTTATGCTGATGCGTTAAGTGGTTAGTACCTTGATGAAGAGTATGTTCCATCTGGCGAGGATGTCTTTGGTGGAATGGCTTTGGGCTAGTCGCTCCTGCAACGCACCCTCGTGTTTCTTTATGTAAGCCTTCGCCTGCACCACGAGTTTCAGCTTCTTCCTCATGTTCCAAGGTTGCATCTTGACGTTGCTCAGTACCTCCTTGTGCAGTTTGATGTTCTCAAAGATCTCCTCTTGGGTAGCTTCCGCGACCAGGTTTTCGTCCATAGTAATAGCAGTGCTGTAATCAATCAAACATTAGTACTGGTGCAATCTCGTTGGAATCCACTTACTCCCCAGACGAAGTTGTGTAAACCGAGGAGCGCCTCCTGCCGTTCTCGGTCCCGGGCAACACGTCTGGGCTGAAGGGCGAGCTCGCCCTCCTCCTCCTCGATCTCTTCGTGGACGCGCGTCTCTGTATGATGGCGTTCACGCTGGCCGAGTAGTCCTCCTGGTCCGAGTCTTGTTCTTGCGAGGGGAGGAAATGTGTGAGACGTTAAGGGATGGTTTTGAGGTGACCTTACCTGGATTCTCGTTCTGGGACATCTGCATGGCCTCCTCGATGGTCGGCTCGGGGTTGAAGTAGTTGATCCTCGTCGAGCTGTCGCTCCTCACGGAATACTCGGCGAACGTCACCGAGAGTCTGTCGATGGAGGATTGTGGGGAAGTTGGTTCGCCCTTGGCAATAGGAAATCGAAGCGTATTGGGTTAAACAGTTATGATTGAATGATGGGAGGTCGTGTAAAAGCGTTTTTGGAGTTGCTGAAGACAGTCCACCTTAAATGTAGTTTGTCAAGCCATCATTTACCATTACAAAATGCAACTCGTCCAAACTAATCAATAAAACATAGTAGGAACTATTTTATGTGGTTGAATGAACTGGATATTTGGCAAAGGATAGATCTTAATCCAAATCCAAATCTAATGGTAGAATGGTTGTTTTCTTCACAGAACAATGAGAAGGAGGGAAGTAATGGGAAAAATCTATTCATGGTTCTTCTATGACTTTTTATGACTTTATGACTCTTCTATAGTAGCAATAAATAATTTAATTTACGAACTAATCTCCTTAGAGATGATAGAAACGACTATGGAACTAAAGAGGATGAGAATGCAATTTATTCCACAAAATATAAACTATTTGACAGCCTTAGAATAGAGTCAACAAAATTGTTATATAAAATGCGGTTTGCCATAGCAATGTTCAAGATGGAACCGCCACTATATGCATGGAACTGTCACCAAATGAAGCTGTGAAGAAGGCTTTAGGTTAAAAACCCGTACATGAGAATAGAAAGAATAGAGGACCTTGGCGGAGTGAAACCCTTGAAAGTATGGTACAACAGAAAAAAGACACCTACAACCAATTGCTTCAAACGAAGACCCAAGAAAGTAGGTATAATTATCAGATCAAAAGAAGAGAACCTCAAAGACAGTAAATCAACTAACTCAAGATATTTTAGAATCAAGTACTTACTTAAGAGCTGTAGTAACACATATTCTAATGGCTGATTTACTGCGAACTGACTGGTTAATTTTCATCAAATCAGTGGTTACAGTGGTACAATTATTTGCATTTCTGCGTCAAAAACAAACCTCCATCACCTTAACTTTAATTCTAGTACAACATTAACTCACCAGTTATGCTTCAATACCAGTCGTACCACAGACAGACACTTATTAACTGTATGTGAACACGTGTGTGTGTGTGTGTGTGTGTGTTTCTGTTTGTGTGGCGTTCGGCTAATGAAAAGGAGAATTCTTACACACGGCGGGGGTTTAATTTTCTCAGATGAAAGTGGGAGCGAAAATGAAGAGTTATAATTTAATCAGAAAATCGTGGAAAAACCTTCAAACACGCATTTATTCAATCTTGACCGCGCCTCGTTTACGCGACCCTCGTTATTAGTTCTCCGGGCGGATGATGATACGGGAAAACAGGGGAAAATTTTTGGACAAGTAATAGTAATTTGGGGTTTATATTGTTGGTTAACTGAAGGTTTGTTTCAACGTTTCGAGGCGTGAAATTACAGGAAATGATTTGTGTATTTTTCATCATTGAGTGTCATAAAATCACATTCATTTACCCTGACAAACTCAGATTTGTAGTTCGAAAAATTTCACTTGATTTCATTGGTACATTAAATGTTAGTACATCTATAAAGAAGGTAAATATAGTGGGTAAGTCAGGAAGGAACATTGAAACTACAATCTACTCAAGTAATATTACAACAGAAGATTGGCTTGTCGCTGGGCTTGAATCTTGGTAATCCTCTCCTTGTAATAATAATCCACAAATGCTATTAGTAGTGTTATAATCAGCAGTTTCAATTATGGTGGTGCTCGAAATGCACCAGCGGGGTTATAGACACCCCGTGGCGTTAGGGATCGTACCTGTCGGCCGTTCGCAGGTAGTGATTAGGTAGTCCGCACTACCAAACAATATAAAATTGATTATAATTCAATATTATGTTCCAGCGAATTTTTTATGGTTTTAAATGTAATATTATATGTTGAGAAATATACTCCTAATATAATAATTATTTTCACCGAATATAGACCACAAACCATAAAACAATTTGATTTTCTTGGAAATTATTAAAGTTTGGTATCGATTTGTAGAGGGAAAAACAACGATCTTAATAAAAATATATTCGCGTTAATCAAAATTCGCTGAAACAGAATATTAAATTATAATCAATTTTATATTGTTTGGTAATGCGGACTACCTGACCACTACCTGCGAACGCCCCACAGGTACGATCCCTAACGCCACGGGGGGGTCTATAATCGGCTTGGTGCATTTCAAGCCCGACCTTCAATTATTCAGTGTTTGTTGTTTTAACAAATTTTATTCGAGAGAAGTCATATAATGTCGAAACATAAAAGTCATCAATTCCACCCTGTGGACTTCAGCCAATTTCATCTAGGTGCTGTAACAATTCCATCAAATCAATTGTAATTTTGCTATCAATTGAATTACTGATTAATGCTATAGTTTTCCTTTAGTGATGATGTGATATTAAACGAGAAAGTACATTTCTGGCACAACGTGCTATTAATGTTTCAACAGGAGTATGATGAGTTACAATTTAGTGTATTAAATTAAATTATATTATAATAATTTTCCCACTGACTTATGATCTTTAACAATTCCTTTAACACACCGCTCATTTACTTTTATTCAAACAGCAATTAATTCACACATTACCTGTGCCGATTATTACCGTGCTACAGGTGAAAAACCGCGAAGATTTATCCATTGTTCCTTCCACTTGTGGCTCGGAATGGAGTTTCTCTCTCGCCGCTAAACAAAATGGTGAAACGTAATTTATTACGATGAGCTTGCATTAATTCCGATAAGAGCCCTTAAATCCGAACGGTTTAGTATGAATATTTATATTTTATCTTTCGGGAGCATCGTCCATCCCTTACACACTCCACCCTCTCCCCCACCCCGTGGTTTTTTCCAGCTTGGAAAAATGAAAGGGCTCTCTTCGCGATTAATTAGCGTGTGGTACCGGAGACGGGTCACAGCGAATTCGGGCTAAAATAATTAATTGCGGGAATGAGCAATTTGTATGTTAATGTATGGGAGAATTGAGGGATGCGAGGGTTGCTGGAAAATTGTGAAAAATTACCGAGGAAACAAGGTTGTTAAAGCCCGCATTGGATATACACAAGACATATCAGGTAGATCTGGAGTAGTAATGTCATAACTTCAAAGTGTAAAAGTAACCATTTTCGTGTAAGTGCCCAAGAGGTCATATTACATGGAAAAGATGAGATCATGAGTCCATGATGAGAAATTGCTGTCTCACAATACGAGAGTTGGATTTTGGCATATGTGGTACTCTGCGGTACTTCCAGAAGTACCAGATGTATAATTCTACATAATTCTCAGTGTCTTTAGTGTATAAGTTGTCTATTGCTTTATTGACCTGAATACTTAGGAGTTCCAAGTAGAAGCCCTATACCAATGCAATCATTTCTACTTAATAGAGTTTTTCCAGTTAAAACAGAAACAGTTGCGATTACGTTATTTTTAGTCGACCATGAATATGCTTCAATCAATATCAATGGTACAAGCGAAGGGTTAAATGTGTGAGTAACCAGAAATGACATGTCTGTAACGATATAACAGTAACATTGCCACTCATAATACGTAATACATTACTGTAAAATCTATTGTAACGTTTATTTCTAATTTATTTACACTGTCCTAATTATACACTAGACACTACTTAATTTATCTTAACTACTTCCTAACTAATTAATTTATATCACTCTAAAATATTAATTTATTTCACTGGTCCGTTTTCCGCCTTGTGTATTCACTCGCGGCTTCTCGTCTAATCCAATCTCCGACCGCAAGCCCGTTTATATACACCTCAATTGTATTCGCGATGGTTCCTGAGATAACTCGAACCTTCTTTTTTATGTAGAAACGTCCAGAAGGTAATAAATCATTCTTCCTTAATAAGATGTTGCCGGGACTCAATTAAGCGTAGCGGCGTTCCTTTGAGGAAAGCCCCCGTCCGATAAGAGTAAACACATTTCGCGCTGCTGTTTACATTTCGCGTTACACTATAATAGCATCGTAATGTTACCAATTTTTACAAGAGAATTAAAGAAGTCCTCATGGTTTCTGGTGATAAGATTCTAGACAAATAACGACACAGTTTAGAACCATGTAAATTTCCACCTTTCAGCTTAAGAATGGTGAATTATGTAGTGATTTCAAGAGTAATAAACTCTTGAGACATATTTCCCATGAACCCGTAACCTTGAGGGCTGTGAACAACGAACCACTGCTTTCATGAGTTCCAGAAACCATCTCAACAGTCAGTCATAGGCTACTTTTACAATTTTAGGTTATTCCACCTTTTACAGATACAAAACAAACTTTGTAACAACTAAACCTTGTCTCTGGATTTAAATATAAACCTTGCTCCCTTCTTTTCCAAACTTTCCGATTTCCCGGTATGAGCGAGCGAGTCCCTAGTAAATGCCTGGTAATGGCGTGCCAGATAATGTCCGGGATTCCTTGAAAGCATGGGAATTTATTTCCATTCTGATTGTAATTTATTTCATTAAATAGAAGCGTGTCGGCGTTGCGAGCATGACTCATTTATCCGGAATATCGACACCCAGGGAGGAAATTTAAAAAAATTGGGAAAGTCTGGGAGGGGTGGGGGTGAATTTATGGTTGTTGGGGAAATTGAAATAAGTTACTCACTTTTTTTTTTGGTGGGAAAGTAATGGGTCTTTAATCTGGGATATTGTGGCGTTTCGAGGTGTTTGATTGGACGAGTTTTTGGTGAAAGGGAGGTTTTGGTGAATGCGCAGAATGTGCTCCGGACGGTATGATTTTCTTGCTTTAAACACAGTGCTATTCTTTTATAACTTGACATTGGCCGATTCAGAAAAAGTATTTAAAATACATTTCTAAATGTATGTATTTAAATACTTAACAACACTGAGGAAATTTGGGTAGAGTGATCCATAATGGATATTCGTAAAAGGGATGGCTTGCAATTTGCCATATATAACGGGTAGGCTGTAATAATAACAGCTATACAAGACGATCAAGGACTCCGCACTCAGAGGGGCGCTTCAAGGTCAAAAGTGGTCCAGAATCCGCTTTGTTACTCTACTCACAACAGAACTTAAAGAATAGAAATATACAACTACAAGGAAATATTTTTATCAACATTCAACATTGTCATAAATTAACCACGAATATTGCACAAGAGGTAGGATACTCACACAGAACAGTAATCAGTATTTTAAAATGTATCGAATTTTTGTCTTCGAGTTACAATAGAGTGATCTAGCTGGGGCCATAACTCTTGCAATTGGTTCTTGGGAAAACTACAATAAGATCATTAAGAAATATACTTTTATCTCGGACGAAAAATGATCAATAATCAAAATTATCGTTAGTAATCTGAACTCAATTGATCAAGTGATCTTCTGTCCAATTTCCATTGGACAGAAGATCACAGAACGAAGGGAAACATTTGGTACAGCATTCACAATTCTTGTACTACCTGAAAATAAAGTTTGTGCTTGTACTTCAAGCAATATTCAAGAATCAAGGTTAATAATTAAACGTGAAATTGCCTGAATTATTAATAATAATGAAATATTAGGGAACGCAACTAGACATTTTGGTGACTGTATCTCAAGTTATATTTCTCAAGGAAGCATCTAATTTTGAGGATCTAATGACATGAAGACTGTTTTGCATTATTTATTAAAGACTGTTATTTTCAAATAAACCTAAAATTTTTTTGATTCCAATCAGTTTCCATATTTCAAGATGGCGTGCTCATTGGAATTAATCTCACTATGGTTCAGTCTATACAAATTTTCCAATACAACAAAAACTATAAGTTTTCAAGAAATGTAATATGTTTAAAACCACTTGAAGGGGATTCTATGGTAAATATATTTGAACTGAACTTCCTTGAGGAAAAACGTCAAATACACTTTGAAGCTACTTAGTAAATAAATCTAGAACAAATAGTTCCTAAGAAAATAACTTAAACCTAGGGTAATAGAATAGAACTTTTAAGCATGTTTTATCCACAGCTGGAAGAACTGGAAAAAAGAGCGTGCTCTTGGAACCAATAATTTATTGGTGTGTAAAGTTCCTTGTAAACTACATAGAGCTTCGATATATAAAACTCTTCCTAATTACCTGATATTTGAAATCCGCCGAAAGCCTCCTCGGTCTCCCGATATCCAGGCGAAGTATACCAGCAGGAGTGTCACGCTTTTTCGGCACCTTTTCTGAACTATCACTATTTGAAGCCATTGCAACTAAAATAGGATCACAAAATCGTCACGTTAAGAGAAAAAGCGAGTAGAAATTTGAAAGAGTGTTCCTTACTTTTTTGGTTATCCAGATAAAATGAGAAAAAGTTGTATTGAAAATGTTTAAACAAACTTTAGTTATTCCTAAGTGTACGTAAATTTCTCGAAACAGTAATTACGTCGTTGAGTTTGAGGAGTGAAGTGCAATTAAAAATTTCGAAACATATTAATAATGCAATATCATTAAATAGAAAATATCACAATATATGACGTTATTTAACTTTTCTACGATTACAAAGACAAAGCAAGAATAGAGTGATTATCCCCCTCCTCGGGCGAAATCTCCGATAATCCCCAATTAACTTCGACTCACCCCCTTTCCACCCTCAGCCGGCATGTAGATCCTGCACCCTCTTGCAGCTGAGCTGCAGGCTATTATCGCACTGACCGCCTCGCTCACCGACACACATCGGTACATAATATTTCAGCATTAATCAGCGCACATCGTGTTTGCATATCCGTTTTAAACGCCGTAAGTCATTAAGGTGATTAGCCACATTATGCCGGTTACGCGGAGGGGAGGGGAGGGGGGTAATCGGACTACTAATTGTCCCCTGGAAAATTAACCGAACACGAATTAAGTTGATTAAAAGAAGAGTGAACGAGCAGAAATTTTTTAATCAGGCCTCGCGGGGTTGAGTGGTTTTTTTGTTCTCATCTGGACTAAATCGCCATTAAGGTAATTGAAAAGTCAAAGAGAGGAGAGGTGGTGTGTATAAAACGGGGAGGTCGCTGGATGCGGAAGGTTATAAATGGAGGCGATATAGCTTTTTATTGTTACGTAGATTGCGGGAAGAGTAATGGTCGGTCGTACACGAGGAAGACCTGACGTTCTTCGTCTGTAATAAACTAAAAATAAGTAACACAAAGATATACAAAACTTAATCACAAACAGAACAATTGCTATCTCACACACTAAAGGTAGGAACTTCCGCTCTTCCTCCACAACATTCATTTAGGTTCTGATAAGTCTGCTATTTGCCTTTTTGGCATTTCTAATTCTTGAAAGTTAAACTGACTTGACATGTCTACAAACTAGTAAATTTTGTTTATTACTGTTTTCTTATTCTGATTATCCATAAGAATTTCTATCACATATCTCTTCTGCATCATCAACTTACTCACTAACTGATCAAATTTGAGATTGTAGAAGGTAACCATTTTACGAGATATTTCAGACGTTCTTGATTCCCGGAGAAAGACTTGTATCGCCTGTAATAAATTTTTGAGGTTAATTGACGATTTCAAAATTTAAGAAATAATTGCAACTGTCGAACTATTTCCATGATCTCTAGTCCTTGGGAAAGTTATGAAAGGTCCTGGAACGCTTGTATTAAAATTTTGAAAATAATTGACGTTTCTGAAATTTAAGATGATGATAAAAATAACGGCCATGTAATCCGAGATATCTAAAATTTCCATATATTAAGGAATTTAGGCTGATTTATGTATCTATATCACAATAATCCTCGCATTCAAATGAGCACATCTAATATCTTATTTATCTTTTAGTGATCTTATTGAATATGAACAGAATACGAATTACCATAAGTTTCTGAAAAGTATAACTAACTTAACCTTGAAATATTTTTTGAAATGATTTCAGAGCCTTTAAGCCGGTCCTGTAACGTATAAGACTTCTTATTTCCAAGTTTATTGGAAATTGGTATTTATATCAACATAGTACGAATTACCACAAGTTTTTAGAAAGTATAACTACCTTAACCTCAATTAATATTTCTGAAATCATGTCAACGTCTTTAAGCCGATCCTGTAACGTATAAGACTTTTTATTTCCAAGTTAATTGGAAATTGGTATTTATATCCACATAGTTCGAATTACCACAAGTTTTTGGAAAGTATAACTACCTTAACCTCAATTAATATTTTTGAAATCATGTCAACGTCTTTAAGCCGGTCCTGTAACGTATAAGACTTTCTATTTCCAAGTTAATTGGAATTTGGTATTTATATCCACACTAGCCGTGACCCGGCCACGCTTCGCTGTGGCTCAGTTTCATATAAAATAAATGAACAATTAAATAAAAATAGGTAATCTAGCGAATATAGATTTACCGAGAAAATACATAATTTATTTCAATACCATGCATTGTATTGCTGTGATTATGTTGTAGAATGTTATGAAAAGGGAAAAAAATATTGCTTTGCAATTATTTTTTATAACCGATGTAGGTACTCTGCTTCGCCGGTGACGACCCTGTCTCATTCCTTTTTCCACACTCCATGAAAATGGTTTCAATCAGCGTGCGTTATTCGTCTTGATCGAGTAAGGCGTACTCCTACGATTTCCAATCTTGCTTCTCTTTGCTCGTCTGTTTCAGATAAAGGGACTTGAGCATTTCTTAATCTGAGAGTTTCTAGTCTATCTTCCCTTTGCTCGTCTGTTTCAGATAAACAGGTTTGAGCATTTCTTAACCTTAGGGTTTCTAGTCTACCTTCCCTTTGCTCGTCTTTTTCAAATAAACGGGCTTGAGCATTTTTTAATCTTAGGGCTTCTTAGTCTATCTTCCCTTTGCCCGTCATTTTCCGAAGCTCGTAGTCTTTCATTTTTTTGCTTTACATATGGATCTGCCAATCGCTTTTCTTTTGGAGGCATAATTCACAGCGAAAGTATAAAATAAATGGGCTTGTTTTCTGTTGTCCAATGTCCAAAGTTCACAAATAACACCACTAACACTCACACACGTTCAGAAATATTTCTACTTTTCACAGAATGATTTTGAGCAATTCGATCCTCAAAGCGCTGTCAAACTGTTCGACATTTAAAAGATACCTTTTCGCCGCGAGATGACGCCATCTGTCAGTTTAGTCGCTCGTCTGTCAAATAAAGATGACATATTGTCTGTCATTGTCATCCATATACGGCCAATCGAACTGTAGCATTTTATATATTTAAGCTGTTTCGGCCCCCTGGCTCGTTTTCCCAAGGTGTATTAACTTTAAATAGGTTACCTCATTGAACAGCTTTTGGGCGAGGGGGTCGCGCGGGGGAGGCGGAGTTCGTGATGTAGACTGGCGACCCAGGTCTGCGTTTTATTACCTGTGTGTAATCTAACTCTGTGGTTTACTACGTTCTGTATTACTCTGACAGTTTGGCGTTTGGCTGGCGTTTTCGTTTGTAATTGACAACAGATTTGAGTTTTTCAAAGTACATATTTTTTGCATCGCCGGTCGCCGTGTGACGTAGATCGGTCTCGCGCTGTTGTGGTAGGTCAGGATCGTTAGAGGCAACCTATTAAAGTTGATACGCCTTGTCTTTTTTCGACGCAGAACCATTTCAGGAACCTTCACGGACATGCGCCCGACAACTCAACAAAGTTTCTTGTCAATCGGATGAATCGTATTGAAGCCATGCGTAACATACAAACAAACATACATCCATTTATATATATGTATAGATTAACAGAATGCTTTTGAGCAATTCGATACTCAAAGCGCTGACAAACTGTTCGACATTTAAAAGTTCCCTTTTCGCCGCGAGATGGCGCCATCTGTCAGTCACTCGTCTGTCAAATAAAGGTGACATATTGCCTGTCATGTATATATTTTTAAGCCGTTTCGGCCACCTGGCTCCTTTTTCGACGAGGAACCATTTCAGGAACCTTCAAGGACATGCGCCCTACAACTCACCAAAATTTCGTTGCAATCGGACGAATGGTATAGGAGCCTATGCGGAACATACACACAAACATCCATTTTTATATATATAGATAATACGAATTACCACAGGTTTTGAAAAGTGTCTATGAAAAGTATAACTACCCTAACCTCAATTAATATTTTTGAAATCATGTCTACGTCTTTAAGCCGATCCTGTAACGTCTAAGACCATGGGCGCCGCTAAGAAATAAGTCAGGGGGGGGGGGGGGGGGCATGATTTTGGTGATTTCTCACCAGTCACCATTACTTACTAATAGGCCAGGCTACAATAAAAAGTTGATTTAATGTTCTACAGATATCTGAAAGTTTTAAATGGTAGGGGGACCTATAGAAAGATCACTGTATGACCATATACAGCTAGAATGTCCCTGTTTTTTTATAAACAATGGGTTAAGGTGTGAAAATCGAGTTTTTCCTCATACAATTTTCCGGTTGCATTTTAGAGAAAAGTGGGCAACAGGAAAGTTGTAAAGAATAAAAAGACGGTTAATTTGGTTTTTTATAAATTAAAATCGATAAATAAACAATTGAGTTATTAGCAAAAAAAACATCAATTTTTCATTATTTTATAAATGTTAATAACTTTTGCAATAATAGTGACAAGTGAAATGTAATACACGAATTTTGAAGCCTTTAGGGGTCTTTATAAGTGCGCAAAATTTCAGCCAGATCGGGTTATTACTTTACGAGATATCTTATTTGTTTATCCCAGAGACTCAATGTTTAAACAATTGAGCTTGCCCAGGCTGCAATCCTACAGGTATTTAATAAGGTGGAATAGTTTCCTTGAATGCCGAACTATAAGTTGAGTTTGAAAACTAGCTCATTTTTAATGAAATTGTTGTTAAAAAAACATTTTAAAAAGGGGCTAATTTTTTGCTTATAAACAAATTGAATAACTTTTTTTATCTATTGTTACACACGTTTTTAATAAATTGCATTGAAAAGGTGGTAAAAAACCTTTCATTTAAAAAAAAGGTTCTACTATCAATAGAAGTCGAGATAGCAACATTAAAAAAAATATCATATCTTCATTATTTATAAATATTAAGAGCCGAAATTTTCACCAGTTTTACATAAAGATCTAAATGTTAATATAGGATTTATAGGTTCAATATCTATGCACCTTGAAAAAAGTTATAGCCCTTTAAAGTTAAGGTTTTTCGCTCAAGTCTACGATGTCGATGTAGAGCAGATCATTTTGAAACGAAAACTTCAAATTGGACGCGCTAAATTTTTTCTCGATATCTCGGCTTCTAGGCAACGTAGAACCTTATTTTTTTTTTATTTTGGGGTAACTCGACGAAATTTTAACATCTAACCTATTTTCATCGCCGTGGAAAATTGGAAAATTACAATTTAAATGCTAATTTTTTGTAGCAGTCTTTGTTTTTTAAATTTTGTATAAAATTGGTATATTTTACAATTTCATTGGTATGAATATTACAAATATTTACTTCAGATATTTATAAAATGATGAAAATAGTCTGTTTTAGTAAAATCCTATTTATTATTATAATTATTATTATTGAATTAAGTTTCATTAAAAGTAAAATCAGGAAATGTAAGAATACCATCAATCAAGAACTTCACTATTCCTCGATTTTTTCTCTGCCGGCTCTTCTAATCCATCTTCAAGGACCATTTCTTGCAAGATGTCATCTTCAAGTTCTTCACCGTTTGAATCTTCTTCGATAACAATTGTGCCCAGATTAAGACATTGTTTTTCATCATTATTATAATAACAGTTAATACAAAGAGCTGGGCAATTTAGGACAAAAAAATTGTTAAAAACACATAGTTGTCTTTATTTATCAGTAAATATTTTAACATGTATAACAATTAACTTGCAAATTTATATTAATTGTATAAAAAATATAAACATCAAGGAGTTTGTTTTAAAATAGTAGCTTTTCAATTGTAAGAAAATTCTTATAATTGTACCTATTGAATTTTCTGGGATTTTCCAATTTTCCACGGCGATGAAAATAGGTTAGATGTTAATATTTCGTCGAGTTACCCCAGAATAAAAAGACTAAGGTTCTACGCTGCCTAGAAGCCGAGATATCGAAAAAAAAATTAGCGCGTCCAATTTGAAGTTTTGGTTTCAAAACGATCTGCTATCCCCTCCACTACGACATCGTAGACTTGAGCGAAAAACCTTAATTTTAAAGGGCTATAACTTTTTTCAATGCGCATATACATTAAACCCATAAATCCTATATTAACATTTAGATCTTTATGTAAAACTGGTGAACATTTCGGCTCTTAATATTTATAAATAATGAAGATATGTTTTTTTTTTAAATGTTGCTATCTCGGCTTCTATTGACAGTAGAACCTTTTTTTTAAATGAAAGGTTTTTTTACCACCTTTTCAATGCAATTTATTAAAAACGTGTGTAACAATAGACAAAAAAGTTATTCAATTTGTTTATAAGCAAAAAATTAGCCCCTTTTTAAAATGATTTTTTTAACAACAATTTCATTAAAAATGAGATGGTTTTCAAACTTAACTTATAGTTCGGCATTCAAGAAAACTATTCCATCTTATAAAATATCTGTCTAATTGCAGCCTGGGCAAGCTCAATTGTTTAAACATTGAGTCTCTGGGATAAACAATTAAGATATCTCATAAACTAATAACCCGATCTGGCTAAAATTTCGCACACTAATAAAGACCCCTAAAGGCTTCATAATTCGTGTATTACCTTTCAGTTATTACTATTATTGCAAAAGTTATTAACATTTATAAAGTAATGAAAAATTGGTGGTTTTTTGCTAATAACTCATTTGTTTATTTATCGATTTTAATTTATAAAAACCCAAATTAACCGTCTTTTTATTCTCTACAACTTTTCTGTTGACCACTTTTCTCTAAAATGCAACCAGAAAATTCTATGAGGAAAAAATCGATTTTCACACCTTAACCCATTGTTTATAAAAAAGCAGGGACATTCTAGCTGTATATGGTCATACAGTGATCTTTCTATAGGTCCCCCTTACCATTTAAAACTTTCAGATATCTGTAGAACATTATGCCGTGAAAACTATAATTTTTCAGTATGTAGCCTGGGCTATAGTAGGAGATAATTATTTAGGGGATGAATACTATGAACTCACCTCATTACTTTGGGATAGCATATGACTATTCGTAGAAAAGGTCTTGCCTAAAGAACCTGATTGGTCTGATGGGTAAAGAACGATGGTTATGCAAGGAATGATACCTTCTGAGCTTTTAACATCCATTGCTTTTAGTTCCGTAAAACCAAGAAAACGGTAATATCCAGGGGGGGGGGCAAGCGCCCCCCTTGCCCTTATGTAGCGGCGCCCATGTCTAAGACTTTCTATTTCCAAATTTATTGGAAATTGGTATTTATATCAACATAGTACGAATTACCACAGGTTTTTGGAAAATATAACTACCTTAACCTTGATTAATATTTTTGAAATCATATCAAAGTCTTTAAGCCGGTCCTGTAACGTATGACACTTCTTATTTCCATGTTTATTGGAAATTGGCATTTATATCAACATAGTACGAATTACCACAAGTTTTTTAAACTACCTTAACCTCAATTAATATTGTTGAAATCATGTCAAAGCCTTTAAGCCGATCCTGTAACGTCTACGACTTTTTATTTCCAAGTTTATGGGAAATTGGCATTTATATCAACATAGTACTAATTACCATAAGTTTTTGGAAAGTATAACTACCTTAACCTTAATTAATATTTTTGAAATCATGTCAACGTCTTTAAGCCGATCCTGTAACGTCTAAGACTTTTCATTTCCAAGTTTATTTCTAACGTTATCCCGCTTAATAAAAATGAAACATCCACACCTTCAGAAAATTATTCTTTTATTCCATAATAATGAAACTATATAATAATCAGTCATGCACACTCGATTTCCTACGAAATAAATAGAACACCACTACAGGACCGTACTTTCCCATCAGGAAACACGTGTGTAAAGCCATGAACCGTCTCGTTACAAATCAATTATACACTATGAACTGTTAAATACAATTTCACTATGAAACATAATTATAATTAAATTTATAATTATAAAATGTTATCACAGGTTTCCTCAACGATAATAAATATGTACACCTTTTCGATTAACTAACTACGTTAAAAATATTTCATAATTATGGGATAATAACCGATTACAATGTAACTGAACACATTAAGAAGTACTCGAGTATAAACTTAAGAGATAAAAATCGACACACACAACAATAGGACTTATTAGTATTAATATTACATTATATAGAAGAGGTCGAGTTTCAACTAAAGGGTAATTAAATCTGTACGAGATATGTGAGCAGTTGGGGAAATGTTTATAATCCCGACAAATTATACGGAACGTATTTTAAGAGAATTCAAGCTAATTTGCCAAGTATGTATGGTATCTTGGGTCTACCTGCAATTAATCCCTCTTAGATTAATTATAAAGCCTCACAGAATTCAATAGCGGTGTAAATCTTGCGTTCAATCTAATCTGAACTCGAGTTAATTACTCATTAAGTTTATCCATTGAAAACGTTTGTTTGAATTATAAATTGACGCGGTTTATAATTGATTTACTTGTAAATTTTTATTATTAAATAAATATAATTGACATTACTAACGATCATAAACTCGAGTTCAGTATAAGTGTAGGTTTTGTTACAAATTGACGTTTCGACTGTTTTAGTGGATACATTTGACTTAAACTAAGGGTAATTGACTTAATCTCGCCGATTTCGTAATGTTAACACTTTGCCCCAAAAAGACCTCTTACATGTAAACTATAATACAAAACGGGTAAGAACATTTTATTTACATTTTGGTACAGACCACGCGATACATGTACGTGTTATTGAACAATTCAAAGATACAACTTAATTGTACAGGGTGAGTCAGTATCTTGTGCCAGGACCAAATTCCATTCGTATTAATATCACAACTTTATTTGAAACAGCTGTCATGCTATTCAAGTAAAAATATATAAAACAAACTGTTTTCATACCCTGTAGCTCGGAAGGGAAGAAAAGTGTCTTATAAAATTGTTTAGATCAACTTTTCTTCTGAGCACTACTGAAATCCTGCGTAGAAAAATTGACTCGCCCTGTAAAACTTACAGTTTTAGATATGATAAAAGGGGTTTACCAAAGTTACAGGTGGGGATATATAATTTTTATAGATATATTTGGCGAAATATTTTATATAAAGAAAACGACGAAATTGTACTTTAGTTTTTTCAAAAATATGTATATTAGGATATATAAAAAAATATTTTGGGCTCATTGGGGATATAAATATTGTAATTAAGGAATTAAGTGATTCATTGGAGGGATGTCCACGTCAAGTCGCAGAGCGGATAAAAATTCATGGAATATGCAATGCGTAAATTTTCTAGGGAATATGCAAATAAATAATCCCCTCAGCAACCGTCGATTTACATAATTTGCGCTCATACCGAATGTATTCATAAGATTTCCAGAAAATCTGACCAAATTACTTAATACTGAAGGGAGGGTTTTCAGGAAATATTTTTTGCCTGTCATTGCCTAATTAGTGTTTCCTCAACATCACGCTTTCCATTACAGTTCTGTAAGCGTGTATTAATTTTTATTAAACAAATGGAAATACAGGTATACTCTGTTCAAAACAAATCTCGATGCACGTCATTTTGATGACGTCACCAAACATCCAATACTACCAACTTAATATAGTCACAGGACATCGCAATTTATGTGTTCCGTGTATACTTTAGGTTGACAATATCACGGAACACATAAATTGCGATGTCCTGGGACTATATTGAGTTGGTAGTATTGGATGTTTGGTGACGTCATCAAAATGATCGGGATTTGTTTTGAACAGAGTATAGGTACATTCCTATTAGGTGCCAAAGGTCTTGTGCAACGTACAACGTGTATTTATACCGAGTGTTCCAGAAATAAGTTTGTTGAGAACTCACTAAAGAAGGTAAAGTGTTGTTTGGTTACAACAGTAATCTGGTAGATCTGTTGCTTTAGAGAGTTTGGATTAAATTTTGGGAATAGCTTTCTAGTAACTTTAGATGGCTGAAACGGCTTGACGGAACTTGTTTATGAGGAAGTATGCGTAACGAATAAATGGGAAAATTAGTTAAAGGAAAATATAAAAAAAATATTTAAGCATCTCTTGGGATACGAACAGTAATTTCGTATGGAGTCCCTTTTATAAACGTTTCCCTTTTACGTGCGTCCCACGATAAAGCAAAATAAAAAAGCAAATTTACTATCGTTTGTCGCGTCACATTTCGTCTTTTTCTTTCCCATTCTTTTTAACGTCCTAACAACTTCATATACCTTTTTTATTGCGCAAAAGTCCTCCCTTCGCTCATTACAATCTCACTTTACGACCTATCCGGGCTCGAACCCACTCGAAAGCATTAAGGAAAGTTCCATTACACCCTCCGTACTCGTAAACTGAACTTCCGTTCGAGGGCCCAGCGTCCGCCTCCGACGCCCTTTTCTACGTCCGTCAGAAGGTGGTCACCTTGCCGAGTTTGAGCCCCATGAGCTTCCTCTGCTTCCTCGCGCTGAGCTTCGAGAGGAGGTTCCTGGTGCCCTCGAGGATGGCACGCTCGTCGTCGTCCTCGTCGGCGTCCTGGTCCTGGCAGGAGACGAAGCCGCTTTCAGGGCGGCTGATCGACAACGGCTCCAGGAGCTCGAACCAGCGCTCGACCTTCGCCTGCGAGCTCAGCTGGGGGACAGAAAAACAGAAAGCGAGAGATTAGTCAACGGGAGATATCGACGTTACTCACGGCGTCAAATGTTGGGAGGGATCGAAGGGACTCACCGGGGGAATTTCCCTATGAGGAGGGATGTGGGAAGGGTAGGGAAATCTGGATTACTCACGAGCGGTGTATTTGACATTTTGAGTTTTTCGCAGTGATAGTGGGAAATGCAGATAACTAAATTGAATAATTGTCACAACACAATTTTTATAAAGGTTATAAACTGATAGGTGGACACTAATAATTGAGCTAAGGGAGAAATCGACGTAACTCATGAGGCATATCTCACAAGTTAATTTTGCTTTCATGTTTTGGTGATGATGTAACGCAAAAGATAGTTACTACGGTTGAAATTGGAATTCCACATGAGAAGGATAGGAGTGTGGAAAAAGTAGGGAAATCTGCATTACTCACGACCAGTATTTTTGACTTTTTGAGATTTTCGCAGTGATAGTGGGAAATACAGATTACTAAATTGAAGTATTGTCATAACTCTGGTGGAAAGATCATTAAACACAGACATATTACAATTTTTATAAAGGTTATAAATTCACACGTGGACACTAATCATTGAACTAAGGGAGAAATCGGCGTAACTCATGAGGTAAGTCATAACCCACAGGTTATTTTTGGTTTTAGTCTGTATTGATCATGGAACGCAAAAGTAGTTACGACGGCCAAATTGGCATATCATGTGAGAAGAATAGGAGTGTGGAAAGAGTGGGAAATTTGGATTACTCACGAGTGATGTATTTGACGTTTTGAGTTTTCCACAGTGAGAATGGGAAATACAGGTTACTAAACGGGAGAACTGACACAACTCTTGTGGAAAGATTATTAAACACAGACATGTTACAATTTTTATAAAGGTTTTAAACTCCCAGGTGGACACTAATTATTGAACTTATGGAAAAATGGACATAACTCATGAGGCATAACTCACAGATTCATGTTACTTTCATATTTTAGTGATGAAGTACCTAACACAAGAGATAGTTACGACGGATGAAATTGGAATATCCTGTGAGAAGAATAGGAGTGTGGAAAGAGTAGGGAAATCTGGATTACTCACGAGCGGTATTTTTAACATTTTCGCAGTGATAGTGGGGAATATAGATTACTAAATGGAAAAATTGTCACAACTCGGGTGAAAAGATTATTAAACACAGGCACGTTACAATTTTTATAAAGGTTATAAACTCACACGTGGACACTAATCATTGAACTAAGGGAGAAATCGACGTTACTCGTGAGGCATAACCCACAGGTTACTTTTGCTTTTATTCTTTATTGATGATGGAGCGCAACAAGTACCTAGTTACGACTTTAGAAATTGGAATATCATGTGAGAAGAATAGGAGTGCGGAAAGAGTAGAGAAATCTGTATTACTCACGAGCGGTATTTTTGACTTTTTCGCAGTTATAGTGGGGAATATATATTACTAAATGGAATAAGAATTGGCACAACTCGGATGGAAAGATTATTAAACACAGGCATGTTACAAATTTTATAAAGGTTATAAACTCATACGTGGACACTAATCATTGAATTAAGTGAGAAATCGACGTCACTCATGAGGCATAACCCACAGGTTACTTTTGCTTTAATTCTTTATTGATGATGGAGCGCAACAAGTACCTAGTTACGACTTTAGAAATTGGAATATCATGTGAGAAGAATAGGAGTGCGGAAAGAGTAGAGAAATCTGTATTACTCACGAGCAGTATTTTTGACTTTTCGAGTTTTTCACAGTAAGAGTGGGAAATACAGTTTACTAAATGGAAGAATTAACTCAGGTGGATATATTATTAAACGTGGACATGTTATAATTTTTAAAAAGGTTATAAACTCACAGGTGGAGACTTATCATTGAACTTAGGAAGAAATAAACATAACTCATTAGATGTAACACAAAGGTTACTTTTGCTTTCATCCTTTAGCGATGATGGAACGTAAAAGATAGTTACCACGGTCGAAATTGGTATATCCTGTAAGAGGAATAGGAGTGTGGAGAGAGTACGGAAATCTATATTACTCACGAGCGGTATTTTTAACATTTTCGCAGTGATAGTGGGAAATACAGATTACTAAATGGAAAAATTGTCACACTCGGGTGGAAAGATTATTGAACACAGGCATGTTACAATTTTTATAAAGGTTATAAACTCACAGGTGGACACTAATCATTGAACTAAGGGAGAAATCGACGTTACTCATGAGGCATAACCCACAGGTTACTTTTGCTTTTATTTTTTGTTGATGAGGGACCGCAACAATAGTTACGACGTTTAAAATTGGCATATCATGTGAGAAAAATAGGAGTGTGGAAAGTTTAGGGAAATCTGTATTACTCACGAGCGGAATATTTGACTTTTTCGCAGTGGTAGTGGGAAATAGAGATTACTAAATGGAAAAATTGTCACACTCGGGTGGAAAGATTATTAAACACAGGCATATTACAATTTTTATAAAGGTTATAAACTCACACGTGGACACTATCATTGAACTAAGGGAGAAATCGACGTAACTCATGAGGCATAACCCACAAGTTACTTATGCTTTTATTCTTTGTTAATGATGGTGCGCAACAAGTACCTAGTTACGACTTTAGAAATTGGAATATCATGTGAGAAGAATAGGAGTGTGGAAAGAGTAGGGAAATCTGGATTACTCACGAGTAGTATATTTGACTTTTTTAGTTTTTCGTAGTGATAGTGGGAAATACAGATAACTAAATGGAAGAATTGTTACAACTCTAGTGGAAACATTATTAAACACAGGCATGTTACAATTTTTATAATGGTTAAAAACCCACAGATAGAGACTAACTAATCATTGAACTAAGGGAGAAATTCACATAACTCATGAGGCATAACTCATAGGTTAATTGTGCTGTCATGTTTTAGTGATGATGGAATGCAAAAGTAATTACGACGGTCAAAATTGCATATCATGTGAGAAGAATATGAGTGTGGAAAGAGTAGGGAAATCTGTATTACTCACGAGTGGTATATTTGAAATTTTAAGTTTTTCGCAGTGACAGTAGGAAATATAAATTACCAAATGGAAGAATTCATACTACTCGTGTGGCAGTGATGGTCGAAATTGGCATAATAACTATAACTTCCGGGAACATATTGGTGTTTCATTCGTGATGAGAGAAACACATAACTAAACCTCACAACATTACAATGGTTGTTTAACGGGGAGAAATCAGTGTAACTCACGGACGAAATATTGAACATTCGTGGGAAATGACGAAATGGATCAATACAATAAATTCAACTTGATTTTGGTTAATTCTTTTTCATGTTTTCTCGTCTCATCGTAAATACAAGTTAAACCTTATGCTTTACGTTCCCAACCTAGTGACGGTATCAATTTCTTATCCACGGGAAATTGATCTAACCGCATTGCAGTCCCCAGTAACACATTAATAAACTTAAAATGGCCATAAATCACCAAGGGATGAGTAATCTTCTTTATAAATAACTCACGAGTGGAATTCTATTTATTCACACGTTACCGAAATAGTAAGAATAAGTAAGAAATGAACACAACTCACATGGGATGGCAAAGTATATCAAAATCAGATTAATAATTACAATCATTTAAACAGCAGTAAAAAACTGACATAACGCTCGAATGAGTAAATTAAACTGGTTTATTAATTGGGTCATTATCCAATACATATCAGTGAGCAGATAGGCTTCATTAACTATGGTTGGTGAGAAATGGACTTAATAACCCACCAGTATTTAAATATACAATTCCAAAGGTACATTGGTAAGAATTTTAATACCTACTTGGTTACCGTGAGGTTTCATTACAAATCTCGAACGGAATAAATCTGATAACCGCTCAATCAGGGGTGTATTGGGGCCGGAACGCACCGGTACGCCGTTCCGGGACTTTTTTGAGTAACCGGAACGCGTTCCGGAGCTATTTCTCTACTCGAATCTGTAAAATTATTTTCTGTATTGTATTTGTCACTTGATACATTTTCTACCATAATTATATTGTTTCTTTTTACATTATTGTAATATTTTACGTTATTATTATCCCTTTTTAATTAAATTTTTGACAATTCCATTTCTACCGTTTTTTTTGAACTGATAAAATGGCAAGCGTTCCGGCAGTATATTTTTTAGCAATACACCCCTGCGCTCAATTACTCAAAATATTTCTAACTGAAATTAGAGGTGGCGTGAGAAATGAACGTAACTCACCGAGGAAATAGTTTCTTTAGACGAACCGTTTCAAAAGAATTGGTGTAGCAATACGATGCAAAACTCAACAAATACATTCCAAGTTTCAGGTATGATGTCGTGGTTTGTTAGAGATAAAATCGTTAAGTAATTTATATAACACACGACGTATCCACCTATTCTCTGTGGGTGATAAATAATTAACTACAATTCATATACTTAATACACGACGTGTCTACTTATTCTCTTTGGGTGATAAATAATTAACTACATCTCTTTATTTTTTACAAAAATTTACTTCAGTTAAAAACAAATCCGCCAACAAATTGTTATCTATGTATATACATAATAAATACTGACCTCACTCTACGTTTAAACATATTTACATACAACTGACTTACATTAGGTTGTCGCTGATAAAAAAGAAGACAGAATTAAAACCGTAAAACGCCTTTCGGAGGCAACGAACGCAAAAGCCCTCGACAAAAGCTGAATAGAAAGCCCGATTCGGAATGAAAGAGGGAGGATCTAAAGAAATCGCAGGACTAATCAAAATTTTAATTAATAACGGATTGAACCCATCGAGCCGGTGCAATTAATTTAATTAATCTGAAGCAAGGTTGCGGAAATTTAATTCAAAATATGAATAAACAAAAATGTTAAACAAACATTTTTAATTAAAACGGGAGAAGACGAGAAAGGGTTGTATGGAGTTATTACGCCCAAATCAAAGTGAATGGAAAAAACGTTATTTCAGATCTGTTCCGGACAAGTTTAACGTGTAATTAAAAATTGAGGTAAAAATGACGTAAATTTAGAGATATTTGTGCAGAGTGTGTTCTAAACTGCTCCTGGAGCAGAACGGCTATGTCCAGTCAGAAAAATGAAGTGTGTATGTAATTTGAAGCAACCAAACCAGGCGTTCCTCATAAGAAAGTATTATGTGTTTACATGGCAACGTTGGTCATGAGCGCAGTGGAAACCAATATGGCGAGAATTGTGGTAGGCAACAAAACAGTTGTCCATAGGCGTATCAATAACAAGGGCAAAAAGGAAGCAAAATCAAGAATTGCTTAGAATGTGCTGCTATCTTTGCAATATATTAGTTTGTAAATGGACGGGTCTAGATATATATTAGGCGTCTATTGGGAGGTTCCTGCAGTAGTTCTGTTCTAGTAGGAGTAAAGGACTAGTCAAAACGTCTTCTCGCCAACGGAATGAAGTTATTATAAAACGTTTCATTGGACAAAACCAACCATCAGCCTGTTGGGTCTGCTGGGGTAATGGGATAGCTTAGCAAATTAGATAGCGACGCTCGGCTATAAATCAACTCCCGTCCGTCCCTTCCGGTACCTCAACGACATTGCACTTCGTCCCCCTCTTATCCACACGCACGTAGTCCAGTCATTTCGTGGTATGCCGCGCCCACGCAGTCCTTTGCACTTGGGACATGAGTTCGCTCCTGTTGGGCACTTTCTCGCTGGTCGACCTCGTGATGGCCGGTCCGTTGGAAGGTCTCAACGTGTCGGTTATCTTCAGATTGGACAGTAACTCGTCGGTATCGTCGCTCCCATTGGACGGCACGGGTACGATCACCCTCAACCTGCCGTCGGGATCGGTGGTGGTCAAGGTGCCCATCTGCGGGAGAGGTTTGATGAATTTCTCTTCCGGCGATTGGGCGGACTTGGGGTTCTCCTCCATTAGGAAGGAAGGGGCGGGTTTCTGTTCGACGTTCTTGGGCGGTTGGTACTGGTACGACTGGTTCTGGTAGGGTTGTTGGTACTGGTACTGGCTCGGGAGGTTGCCGAATTGGAACATCTGCCCTGGTTGGTACTGTGGAGTACCGGGGACCTGCCTTGGCTCGCTGGTTCTCCCCGGGCTCACCCTGACGTCGCCGCCGGGGTACGAATTCCTGAAGCTCAGGTTCCCCAGGGTTCCCTTCTTCTGCGGAGACGGCTGGAGGTTGTAGACCGCCTGCGGGTTGTACAGCGACGCCAACAGCGGCTGGCCGTAGCCGTAGGGGAAACCGAGCCCGAGCGCCTGCAGCCTCTGCTGGAGCAGGTGCGACTCCAAGGCGGGCGGGATCGGCTCCAGGGGCGGCGGGTACGCGAAGCTGTAGGAGCCGCCCCGCATGGGGGACGCGGGCGTCGCGGACATGTTCTCGACGAGGTGCTGCGGGGTCAGGCCGAGGGCGTGCAGGAGGGCGGCACCGTCGAGCTGCGCGTGGTCGGGCTGCGCATCGGGCGCGTACTGCTCCTGCGACTGCTTGAAAATGATGAAATAATTAATGACGGTTAACATATGAGTCTGAGTTTCGAAAAACACTGTGACTTACTAGCTACTTAGGTGGTTACTAGATAATCGACGACTGACTAACTAACTGACGGACTGGTTGACTGACAGGTTGGTCGAAATTTGCAAAAAATTGAAAAATTAGGTTCATATTTAAGTAGAGCCGTATTTCATTTAAGTGAGATAGTTGATCATGACCTCTCAAAATTAATACAAGTCAACATTGAGGGTCCACATAATTGGTCCAAAACAAATAACAAAGGAGATCTGGAAACTTAGAACTCTATCACAAGCAGTGTTCTTCTTATGCACTTCAAGGATTAGACTCCGTGCGTGCCTTTCTGGCAATATCTTTTGCCTTAATACTAAGTTTTTCTATGTAATTTAGTCTAACTTCTTCACAAGCAATAATTCGTCAAAATATTTCATGATGCAACTAAAACAATTTTTTTTTTAACTTTATTTAAAGGGAAACGTCTCTCACTTATGAAAAAACATATAAACATCTGCAGCTAATTTTTGATGAACTATCAAACCTGTTCAAATAAACCGTTCCGGTCTAAAGAGCCAATTTCGATTTTATCGACCGATAAATCAGCTCGGAATAATGAAATTCATATATCTCATTTTTTAGCTTGAACCAACAAACACAATTACCGAGTTGTAATACTCGACGTGCCGATAAATCATCATTCGAGGAAATAATCTAAACATTAACTAACACAACGGCAATAAAATCTAATCAAACGTCGACGCTGTCAGTAATAACCAACTAATAGTGAGTAATAATCATAACCTACGTACCTAGCATTCCGCCGGAGAAAACACATCCAGAAGCATTAGGTTATTGTTATCCAAATTGTTCGTAAAGACCTGCACACACAAATTCGCAACAACACTGAGAGGTTATTCGCACTTGCATAACAAATGGACGTACATACGCTTACGTGGTGCAATTTAAACAATAAACAAAACAGCGGGGGAGCTTATAGCGTGATTACGACTGTTTTTGAGCTTTGCTTGGCGGGAGCGGGAAACCAAGAAGTGCAGTGAATACCGAAGGGTTTAATGTAATCGCAAATTACACACTGTTGAGGGGATAGATTCCTATTTCTTAGGTTATAAGATTGGACGTAAATATTGGATACAAGTGGTAGGCAACGTTGCGGTTAAGCAATTGAAATGACATTTTCTTGCTTCTACACACTTTACTAAACTATTTTTCTTTATGGGGATGGATGTAACGAAGTCGATTCGAAATAATGGCGAATTCACATGATTTAATTAATTAGTAGATTCTTGTAGTTTAAAAAAAATTAGTGAATAATTTTGGGTACTTCAGAATATTAATCAGTAGAAGTATATCAGTAATAGTAGAAAGCACCTCTCTAGATTTAATTTACTCCTCTTATAAAATATTACTTCATTTCATTGTAATTATTATTACTGTATAGGTACAGTACTTACTAATATTATTGTAATTATTAAAAAAAACGTCAAAAAAAGTTTAACTGCATTTTGACACTTTTCTCGTGTATTGGGAGTTTATCTGAAGATAACTGCAATAAAAGATAGAGCTAAATAAATAAACAATGTTTATAAATGGGAAATCCAAATTTCCTTGCACAGCTTTGGCTTGTAAAATTTTCTACTTTCATCTTACGTGAAAAAGGTACATGAGGAAGTTGTAGTCAGTAGAATAGTATTTAATTTGAGTTGGTATTGATCAAAATCGGTCAATTATTTACCGAGATACTTGCAAAACCCTCATTTGTGAAAATGTTTGAAATATTTTAATAAGATAGATTCTGACATCACACGATATACTCAAAATGTTCTGAAATATCCTATTTACACAGGACGCAAAATTACCTGCATCTGACGATACGTTGTTACGCTACCCCTCATTAATAAGAGTATTGTCAAAATTCTGGTAACATTGATTTACCAAACTGTATCAATTTTTTCCTGGCAACTAGGCTATCAGGATTCAGTCTGATTTCCCGTGAAACGCGAAACTCACAAGAGTCACGAGACGAAAAAGGCGAAAACGACATGCACGGCTACTCTCCGGACTCTCCGGGCGAATATTTATCTCACAAACGTGCAAAAACGCGTACAGAAGGACTCGACCGCGGAAAAAGTCGCGTTTAATTTCGTTCTTGCGACTGGTTTGCGTTTTTCTTACCATCGAGTCCGTCATGAGCGAGGTTAGTGTGATGTGAGGCTTGGGAAGGACGAAACGAGTTGATGGATTCATTCGAATCTATGTGATGCCATGATACGTAATGAAAGTATATACTCTTTTCAAAACAAATCCCGATGCACGTCATTTTGATGACGCCAGAATATTTCCAATACTACCAACTTAATATGGTTCTAGCACGTCGCAATTTATGTGTTCCGTGTCTATTTTAGGTTGACAATATACATAACCAAATATATTGCCAACCTAAAACATACACGGAACACATAAATTGCGACGTGTTGGAACTATATTAAGTTGGTAGTATTGGATGATTCTGACGTCATTAAAATGACGCGCGTCGAGATTGGTTTTGAATAGAGTATATGTAGGGTTGTTAATGTGATGTGCAATATTCGTTCAGTTATTTTGGGTAGATTGTTTGATTGGAATACTATTTAATACTTTGTAAAAAAAATTACTGGAATTTAAACATTAACTGTATTCAACTACAAATTCAGTTAATATACCTTCATTAAAATTTAATGCAGGAGTTTTGTAAATATTATCAAACTAGACGAGAAAAATTAACTGTAAACTAAGGAAATCCCCCCAAAACATACCAAAATTACAAATTTATTAAAAATTTCCTCGATCAATCGACCTCAAAGCGTATACACTCAATAAATGTCAGTGGAATTCAGAGAGGGAAGCACGTATTACTAGTTTTAATCCAATCGAAATTAAAATACAAGTCTCCAGATTTTTTAGCAGAAATTCAAAGAGACCATTCATCGCCTGGAACATCTACAAATGTAAATTTTCCTATAGAAGTTTCTCTCACTTTTCCCCCATTTCCCGAGACGGACGGAACGCCGAGGAGTGGGTGCAGCGACCCCTAAACGAAAATTGATCTCGGTTATTAGCGGCAGCAAGGAAAACTCGTCTCGGCGGATGCGAGCTTCCGCCCTTCCCTCGTCTCGAACGCGAGAGTAACTCGATTAAGGGCGGACGGCGGACGTCCTTAGGGATATAGCTCAAGCTGAACGCATGCTGATTAATATACAAAGCCAGGACGACGACGTGGGCGGACTCTCACCTGCGGCATCGTCATGTGGGGCGGCGTGGGCTGCTGCCCGGGCTTGTCGCCGCCCTGGAGGTGCGCCACGAGGGCGGCGATGTGGTCCAGGAGCTCCCTGTTGTGGATCAGGAGCTGGTGGGTCCTCGCCTGGGCTTCCAGTCTTGCACTCTGAAACAGGAAGGGTGTAATAGGGAGGTTGAGCGAAACCTATGCCTGATACCTACGCCACAAGTATGGCACTAATTAAATAATAGGGGATACTGGTACAACGTACTAATACCTCCATAATTGTTACTACAGTCTAAAATCCTCCAGCTGCAGAACTCCTGTTACTTCCTCAGTTCCAAACTCATCTCTTACCCAAGTTCAGCTCCCAACCTTACCCAAATCCAGACACCGGCCAAGCCTTCGAGATTGTTTGGAGCCTCACAAGCTTTCCTTCATATATCTGTTATTCTTTACCTGCTCGGCTGCGAGCTGCTCCCTGACGAGCTGCAGCTGCGCGAGCGCCTCCCTCGTCTGCTGCTGCTGTTGCTCGAGCTGCTCGCGCATCAGCTGCAGTTCGTGGTGGGCGGAGAGGGCGCCGCCTATCGGCAGCGAGACGCTACCGCCGCCGCTGGAGTTGCTGACTGATGCGGAGGCCGTGGCGGGTAGGACGTCGCTGTGCGGCGCTGCGTACGTTTCCGCAGAGCTCTAGATACAATTTAAATAAAAAAGTCATTAACTGAACGAACACAGTAAAATTGATTGTATGAGTGAGCGACAAACTTCGATTTGGTTTGTTTGAAGCTGAAGCTGGAGGAAATTTACAGGAGGAAATGACGTGAAGGATAATTGTTTCATTGGATGAGAGGATTAGTAATTTCATAGGTTAATAGGACGTAGAAGGATCAATTTTCTTTTTCGAATTTGATCAAGGTTGGTAAAATGAGGGTAGAAAGGTGGAAAGGGTAGAAACGTAATTCTGCGTTAGCAAACACCATTTATGACCTTTAAATTCACCTAAACCAAATACAAATATGATGGAGACTAGATGATGTGACAGCTATATCGAAATTAATATAAATGTAGGAGGTAGTCTCATCAGTTGAAGCTAGCTATTAACTAGCTATAAGGAAGAAAAAATAAGGAGGATCAGATTCAGATGGAAGATCTTCACCAGTATGAGAAAGTTCTTCACCAGAATGGAATTGAGCTTGGAGCTAAGGATGCGCATGCTACGTCTTTATATATTTTTAGTCTTTCTGCGCAGCAGCGAGAGTTGGACCCTTGATCCCATAACTGAAAGGAGAACCGACACACTTGAGATGTATCTCTGTGGAGGCATGCTCAAAATATTATGGACGCAGAAGATGAGCCACACTGACGTTCTAAGGCGTATGATCAAGGGAAAAGAACTGCTTCTAAAGTTGAAAGAAGAAAAATTCAATGCCTAAGATATATTATTAGGGGGAGCAGATTGGTATTGCTGAAACTCATTATTCAAGGAAAGATGAAGGGAAGCAGATCATCGGAATACCCCAGTATTCATGGTTAAGGGACAGATGGTTTTGACGTACATCCCCAGCGTTCTTCAGAGCAGCTGTTTCAAAAGCAACACTAGCCATTTGAATTTACCTTCGTAAGGCGTTAGCAGAATAACTTTGGGGCATCTAGACATTTTCCATATATCATTCCAACTACAAACAATTCTCATTATGATAGACCAGTTTTTGGAACCACCCCCTATCACTATTTTCAACCCTCGTAATGATTATCATTCATTCGTATCAAACTACTCACGAGCGACGACTTTTTGGGGTTGACGTTCGGCGGGGGCGGCAGGACGTCGATGTGGGGCGAAGGGCGGGCGGCGCCCTTGCCGCCCCCGACGAAGCACGACGTCGTCTCGAGGTCCCTGAAGCTGCCGCAGTCGTCCGGGGGTAGCGACATCCTATCGCTGGCACCTTCGGAAATCAAGTCTGGAACGAACGAGAATTATTAGGATAAGTCTTAAAAGGTCGAAGGGGGATAGGGAAAGCAATAGGTTCCGTTTGTATTGAACCATGAGGTTGTTTTGACTACTGTGGTGACTGAGGTGTAGTTTGGGCTATCTGGCCTGGTTTTAATGTAGGAAAGTGTTAAGATCTCTGTGTTAAAATCTAATGTGTGTATGGCAAAGGCATACTCACTACAAAGAGACAAGTATTGCAATGGTTTACGAGCAACATGGATTCTTTGGGCAGGTCCAAGCGGCCTTCGAAGCTCTAATGGCTAAATATAAAGCTGACACTATTGTGGCACCTCTTCTCACTCACACTCAAAGAGAGGTACTGTATGGGAGCATCATTGAATAAGGTAATGCACCTCTTCCCACCCACAATCAAAGAGAGGTACTGTTATGGGAGCATCATTGGATAAGGTAATGTTTTCCATTTTTGTTGTTTTTGGTCTGTGGAAGTTTAATGTTGTAGATGTGCTAAGCAACTGAATTAGCTTGAATTGCTAATAGAATTTGCTAAAAACGTCGTAAATGACCTCTACTTGTTCCTAGAAAGCGTTTGGAGAGTACCAAATTGTGATACAGTTGTAATATTAAATTGCCCTAATGAGTTAGGATGGAAGATTACAATGTATGGAGGTTTTTGCAGACGACATCACATTACAGGAAGTAGAAGAAGCTTTGGGTAAAATGAAGAATAGGAAAGCTGTTGGTAAAGGTAGAGTAAATGCAGAGCTGTTAAAGTATGGGGGTAAAATATTGAAATTAAGATTGCTCCACTTTATAAATATGTGCTGGTAACAAAAAAATTCCATAAGCATAGTCAATAGCTAAAGTAAAGACCACTTTTAAGAATGGAGACAAAAGACACCAACAACCACAGAGGGATAAGCTCTGAATAATAACTACACGTATGCCAACAGTCTCTGAAAAAAGATGCACATACATCTTCAATGCTTGAAGAACAAAACTGATTCCATAAAGGCTGCTCATGCATTGATTCTGTTTTCACAATACAACAAATAAGAGGAGAACATCAAGAATATAACATAGAAACATATATAGTATTTGTGGACTACACAGAGGCATTTGGTAGGATCAACAGGAAGAAACTCTGGAATATACTACAAGCGAGAGGAGTCCCACATCTTATTGAAGTAGTAAGGAGTCTATATAAGCAAACCGCCAGAATTATAGAAAACAGCTTAACGAGGCCTCTGAACCTGAAGGTGTATTACACCTCTGAAGGTGTAATACTGGGTTGCTGTTTGTTGCCTTTGTATTTCAGTTGGTACATTGACGATCTGGTTAATGTTTCAAAAACAATGGCTCCCAAAGGAACTCAACTAACAAATAAATGGCAGATGAAGCCGGAAGCGTACAGCACTTGAGGAAGGAGAAGAAGTAACAACACCACACCGGATTCTAAGTCTTAAAAATACAACTTGAACGCAATACTCTCGCGACGTTTACTTATGTTAGACCGACCCACGCGGTATAAATGGTGCCCGGACGCCGATCGTTAACTGTCGAGATCGATCCAATTAACAGACGAATCAATCAAATCGCAATCAATCAGGCAGCCGCTTCCGATGTTATCCTTTCCCCCATGTAACGTGACGCCGAGTGTGTGTTTGTTTATCCGGGACGGGCCAAACAAGAGTTTTACGATTCGGCATAAAAGCCCGAGAGCGTTTGCTTTGCTTCTTCTGGCGTACTCTACGATAACATTAAACAGGATCTCCGTACGTATGTATAAGTGCGTCTCCGCGTCCGGACAATCGGTTTATTGTAAGGTTTTATATTCGACGGACGGAATTATTTTCTCTCCGATAGCCTAAACAGAGGATCCGCTTGCCGGGAGGAAAAGCGGCGGAATTTTGATTTTTGGAGTGTTTGTATATGTGATGATAATTTTTTTGGAGCGAAAAAATAACAAAGGATACCAAAATACACATACTTAAGTCTGGAGCGGAAAGCATAGCAAACCAATGGGTCTTCTGAACTATTGGTTTAGATAAAAAAGGCAGATAAGTCAAACATACTATTGGAGAAGGTGATATTCTCCTCTGATATAGGATGAAGAGGATATTCTAGATACAATCGAGGCAAAACGCTTAAAATGGTATGGACATCTAAGACTTATGCCAGATTTAAGATGGCCAAAGAAGATATGGGATTGGACTCCACCACGAAGATGATATAGATAGATGACCTAGAAGATCGTGGAGAAAGGAAGTCATGGGCCAAGACATGGAAAGCAGAAAATGGCGACAGCTGTAGTCCAACACGCTTTTATATATATGAAGATGATGATGATGATGATGAAGATGATGATGATGATGATGATGAGAATGATGATGATGATGATGATGATGATGATGATGATGATGAATGCTACACGAAAACTTTACCAAAGCGAATAATGGATGAGCCTCCATTGGAAACTGGCTTAACTGAGTCTTTGCAGTGTCAATTAAGAATGACAACTGTTGGAAATTTCGCTTAACGCATTTACACGACAACCCTTATATCTCAAAACAATAGCGGCGTGCAGCCCATGGAAGCAATGGAAGCAGTGCTTCCCTAGAAAAATGTCAGAAATGACAAAACATCATCTTCTTAAATGTATTAATTTTTAAAATAGAAACGTTCTTACTACGACGTAATTGACGAATTCGAAGAATTAGGGTGAGTTTTTAAAAATTGCTTCCCTTTACTTATCCATCCCACTAATGATAAGTACGTTCTCTCACCTCTTTTAGGCTTATCACTATTAATATCACTGAGCCGATCGCTAAGTAAGTCTTGTGAGAGCGTCTCCTGCTCGTCCTGCTCGACGTTCTCGTTCTCAGGAGGCGCGTTTATCGACAGTTTATGGCACACTTCGAACGCTTGCCCTATGGTCCTCACCACACGCATCGCCTGACTCTGGAAATAAGAGCAAAAATGGTATACCAAATTGCAAGGTGGATCCAGGGGGAAGAGGCAGATTGGAAAATGTGACGGTTCGCCAAGTTCTGTGGAAATGAGTTTGGCTACGAGCGGTGAAGTTGAAGTTGGATTGTCATGTCGCGTGTCTTTAAGGGCTCAATTTAACATATTTTTAGACACGAAAGATTCATTCAGCTCAAGTTACAGTAGGAGTTCCTACAGTTAACATTACGGTTTTTAAAATATATAATTATTTTGGAAATTACATACCTGAATTCAAAATGTATTAGTGCTTCAATTAACCAAATGGGGGTGATGCAATCACAGGTACAAAAAAATTAATGAGAATGATAGGCAATATGGCCTTTTAAGGCAATAGTATCGACAATGGTTCAAAACCTACCCCAATGAGATTGACCCATTTCGACCGAAGATGGATGCAAGATGTTCCAAAACATGTAAGTTAGCGACGAATCTCTAGTATCGAATTTTGTACGATAGCAATTTACGCCAAGGGTCGTTACTTCACCCCAAACTATGAAAAACGTTTCATAAGTGTTGGATACAGAAGTCAAACTTTCTTTCTTACAATCAAAGACATACAATACAATAGCCGTATTAAAAATTTTCAAAAAATGTCAATAACTGAGCTAATTCTAGATTTTCGAGTCAGATTTAAGTGTAATGCAGTTATTTAAAATGCCATAACTCCAGAAGTAAAATTTTCTACACTTCTCTTGTTATACCCAACGATAAAAGACATAAATACCAACAAAACAGCCACAGTTAAAGATTTTGAATAAATGTCAATAACTAAATTATTTTGAGATTTTCGAATCAGTGTAGTAGAGTTATTTAATATTCCATAACTCCAGAAGCATAATTTTCTACACTTCTCTCGTTATACCATATGATAAAAGACATAAGTACCAACAAAAGAGCCTTAGTTAGAATTTTCAAAAAATGTCAATAACTGAGCTATTTTGTGATTTTCGAATCAGTGATAGAATTATTTAATATTCCATAACTCCAGAAGTATAATTTTCTACACTTCTCTAGTTATACCACATAATATAAAAGATAAATACCAACAAAACAGCCTTAGTTAGAATTTTCAGAAAAAGTCCATAACTGAGCTCTTTTGAGAGTTTCGTTAGAATTTTCAAAAAATGTCCATAACTGAGCTATTTTGAGATTTTCGAATCAGTGTAATATAATTATTTAATATTTCATAACTCCAGAAGTATAATTTTCTACACTTCTCTGGTTGTACCACATAATATATGTGCCATACTATGGCCATTGCATGGGGCATTAAGTTCTCTATCTTTGATTACAAGAACAGACAGAACAGAAGGTCGTACTAAGGTTGTACTTTCGGAATTATCCAATATTTACGAAACGTCTTTCATAGTTTGGGGTGAAGTGTCAACCGTTGGCGGAAATGACTCATTCCAGTTCGACGTTGGAGATTCGTCGCTAACTTAACACAGATTCCCGAAACACGTGTCGTTTACTAAAGTCGTCTGAAGTAACCCGAGTACTTTTGGCGAGAAGTACTTTAATCTTTTGTAACTTGTTGAGGCGATTGGAGAGGCCTCCCAAACTGTGTTACCTCCAGGTCGCAATCCTCGCAGCTCGGCCCCCTGTGAAGTATCCCGTTGAAGCTGCTGTTCCTCGGCATGCCGGGCACGCCCTGCGGCGACACGACGAGCCTCGATATGCAGCTGTAGCTGCCGCTCTTCCGCCTACCGCCCTCCTTCGCCGTGCTGAACTCGGGCAACTTGAAGCTGAGCTTCTTCCTCGGCCGCTCGAGCGCCAACGCGTCCGAGTCCCTCGGCACCTCGAGCTTCTCCTCGGACTTGAGGCGGTCGTCCTCGTCGGTCACCTCGATCCGTATCGGATAGGAGCCGATGGAGTTCTGCTTGTGGAGACCCTTCCTCTTGGCCGAGGGGTGGTGGTCGTCGGAGGCGGAGTTGGCGTACACCTGGTGGTTCCTGCCGTGCCCGAAGAAGTACTCGAGGGTGGTCTGCGTCATGGACTTGGTGAGGCCCGAACGTTTCGGGTACTGCTCTGTGGAAGTGGGGTGCTCCTGGAGCACCTGCGGGTGCTTCTTGAGCACGTCGCTCAGGCCGAAGAGACGGTGCTTCGCTTTCGTGAGCACGTCCGGTTTCTTCTCGGCGGTGGTGGGGTCCTCTTTTGGTTTCTTGCTCATCTTAAACTCACTCGATGAGTGGAAAAGTCTTAGAGTCCCGTTATTGAAGTTGCTGGTTCCGGAAATGATCGTGCTTTATAGTACGGTAGAATTCGATTTCGACGATCTAGGAATCCAATCGGATTGAAATACGGGTGTGAAGTTGACCACGTCCACAAATTTTATAGTCCAGGAAAAATTTGCTTCTTTTTCCATTCCAAAAATTTCAAGAGAGATTGTTTATTAATAAACACTTGTATCCGATACGATTTACTACCCTAGCTGTCCTCTAGGGGTTGATAAATGGGGTGCACACTAGTTCGCTCCGGCGGTCGGTTATTAATCCCAGGATTAAAAAAGGTCGTGGATGAATTCGCTGCCGGTAGACTATTATGATAAATAGGCTAGTTTTGCGTGGAAATGAGGTATTTCTTAGGAAAATTTAAAACTAAGACTAGTGATGCCCACGATATTCTCGTTTGCGAGAGTCTCGTCTCGTCTCGTCTCGTTTTCGATACTTTAAATTTTCCTTGCGAGGCAAGACGAGACTTTCAAAAAGTCTCGTCTCAAATCTCGCAAAAGTCTCGATGTATCGCAGATCAAAATGGCAAATATTAATTAATTATTTTCATGGATAATTCATGGATAAACAGTTAGACTCAGAAGACTCATTATTAACTAGTGGAAGCAGTGATGATAATTTTGAACCTCAAGAACAGGAGCAAAAAGCGGATACTGCTAGTGGAACTACAACAGTTAACGAACCTGTTACTTGTCCAAGCTAGCTGCACTTTCAATTACCGTAATGGCACACAGCGTATAGAGGCATAGTAGACGAACAAGGATCTCAGAAATAGTACGAATAATACTGCAACTATACAAATGATTAATTAAAGAAAATGGAAGGAACACTACAGGAATATGTTGGATGATGGCACACCAGTTTTTAAAACCAAAATAGACACACACCGAACACGTAGAACTTATAGGAAAAATTACAGTTAACAAAATTTATGATGCTTCAAAAAATTGTAGAGATGGGATAGCGGCTGATAATAACAATGATAATAGATACCTGTAAGACATTTTAAACAGGTGCTGATTGCACTTAGTTCGTATCGTAAATCGTATCGGATGCAATTGTTTAATAATCAACAATTTCTTCGAAAAAATTCCTATACAGAAAAATTCCTGGACTATAAAATTTCTGGATATGGCTAACTTCACACACGTGTTTTAAATGGTTTAACCCCTGAATTTAGTTTTCTAGGTAACATATCGAAAGTGTGACTATATAGTTTGTTGAGGTTTTTATCCCTGGTTTACTAGGGATAATAACGGTACTAGTATAGGAACATTGTATTTTATTTCGCCACAAGGAATCTTCTTTCTGCACATTCAACGTTAATATTTCTATCAGCAGATATTAATTGCTCTTGTAATTTTTGATTCTACCTGTCCGCGCCGATTAATTTATTATTAGCGTAGATGTGTTTGATTCCTTGGCACGTCACGACGTGCATGTATGAATTTTTTAAACGGCCAACCGACGACGCTCTCGTTTTATTAATCTGTTTACACGGCCGTCGTCGGGATAAATCTTTCGATGTGACGTATTTTCGTTACGTGCTGCACTTGTCAGGCGGAGGAGAGACTAAAAAATTTTCCGATTTCCCATTACGGGGGCGCATCTGGGGATGATCGACGAAAAAATGCGATTTTCCTTTGTCGGACGTTCTCCACCGTCTTCGACGTTGTTTATGCGGACGTCGGTCGTTAATCATTCCAACGTACAATTTCCGTTTTGACAGGCGACATCGTTCGGATTACGTTCGGATCCGAGGGAAACTGCTGACGGGAGGCGAATTAAAAGTTTTTAATTAAGCGCCGCCGCGGGTTTCGGAATTCTGGGCGCGAATGTTGGCATTGTGTGTATATGTGTGTGTGTTTGCAACAAATATTACGAATTAGACGGCTAGCAGACATTTTTGACGTAAACCGTAATAGCAGATGTTTTCAAACATAAAACCACGTATCGGTTTTACTCAAAATTAAAGTTAGAAAAATGATTTTATCATCACAAAATTGCAAACGTTAATCGGATTTCGAGCAAAATTTAGCGGAAATCGAGTGGATTTGTGTTGGATCTAATAAATTAAGAATATAATACACTATTGATTGCTTTCTAACTATAGCTAGAAATAGAAATATTAACGTTGATTTTTCTAATAGCAACAAATCAAATAAAAATACAAAGTTCAGCTTAATTCCCTTCAATTCAAAACCTAATTCCAGAATTACAGAATATAAAGCTTTGGGATAATTATATTACTAATAATATAAATACATGGTTGTTTTGATGATTTTTCCAGTGGAATTGGGCGGCTTAGTATTCGGTTTGTAAAGTCAAAAGTGAGCAGTGCGATTAACTGGTTTATTTTTCACGTAATCTCTGAATATTTTTTAATTGTTGCAGCATAAAGCAAAGTAGCCAAGATGGACGTATATAGTAACTTTAATAAATAAAAACTGAGTTTTATGGTCTCGACCACAACATTGAAAATGATATAAATCCGGGAAATCCCCGGAAAAACTATGGAAAACCAGGAAAATCTCTGGAAAATTATGAAGTTAGTTCTCGCTCTAACGATGCAATGAAAACTATATGCAATGTCTCTATCGATATTGCATAGTGGGATTAAGCGGCTTGGTATTTCATTTGTAAAGTCAAAAGGGAGAAGTGAAGTTAAATGGTTTATTTCTTACATTATCTCTAAATATTTTATAATTGTTGCAGCATAAAGCAAATTAGCCAAGATGGACGTATATAGTAGCTCTAATCAATCGAATCTGAGTTTTATGGTCTCGACCACAACTTTGAAATTGATGTAAATCCGGGAAATCCCCGGAAAACTATGGAAAACCCGGAAAATCTCCGGAAATCTATGAAGTTAGTTCCCGCTCTAACGAGGCAATGAAAAATATATGCAATGTCTCTATCGATATTGCATAGTAGAATTAAGCGGCTTGGTATTTGATTTGTAAAGTCCAAAGGCAGAAGTGAAATTAATTGGTTTATTGTTCACATAATTTCTGAATATTTTCTAATTCTTGCAGCACAAAACAAATGAGCGAAGAGGGGCGTATATAGTAGCTTTTATCAATCAAACCTGAGTTTTATGGTGTCGACCACAACATTGAAAATGATATAAACCCGGAAAATCCGCGGAAAAACTCTGTAAAACCCGGAAAATATTCGGATATGTTTGAAGTCAATTCTCACTCTACCGATGCAAAGAAAAATAGTCTCTGTTGATATTGCATAGTGGAATTGGGCGGCTTGGTATTTGATTTGTAATTGGTTTATTTTTCACATATTCTCTGAATATGTAGCATAAAACAAATTAGCGAAGAGGAACGTATATAGTAACTTTAATCAATCAAACCTGACTTGTACGGTGTCGACCTCAACATTGAAAATGATATAAATCCGAAAAATCCACGGAAAAACTCTGGAAAACCCGGAAAATCTCCGGAAACCTGTTAAGTTAGTTCTCGCTCTACCGATGCAATGGAAAATTTATGCAATGTCTATCGATATTTTACGCCTCCATATATATATTTTAAGTATCTTACCAGCTTTATCAAAAGTATTGGGACGTATATTCGCTAATCAATTAAATGACTTAATTGTTTTCCTATCCCCTTTGAATAATTTGATATAAATTTTAATTTGATCTGTAATTAATTTCAAAACTATTATAGATGACAATTTTGAAATAAATATTTTTTTTTATATAAGCCTCAATAGAAAATTTAAAATGGAATAATAAACGTACTAAAAAATAAATTAGCGTTTACTCATTAATGGATTGTAATTAACATTCCTAACACTTTTTAAGTTCTGTCGATAAATAAGACAGTACTGCAGTACTTCGGTGGACAGGATGTTGCTTATATAACTTTTATAACACCAATAAATATAATGAAAATTTTAATAAGTCAAAAACTAAAGAAAAAAATATCTCCTTTACTGTCAACTCGTAATGCGTCGTTATTTAATAGTTTTTGGGAAAATGTGTTCAACTCTTTTATTTACACTCACTTATTTGTCTGAATATTCCGTAATTATAAATTTTATAAACTGACACAATTTTCACGTTCGACAGCGATTAATTATTACAGTCTTATTCGTGGTTTCATTAAATTTCCCAGAATTTTTCTCAAAATAAATGTGTTTCGTTATAACTTCTCGCGTTTATATTTCCGTACAATTAATCATTCAGTTGCTTTTTGCGTTATTACCAACTTTTTTCGATGGCTTCGTTGGTAATTTTCAAAATCAACGTGTGTTTAGGTGATTTTTGAATAGCATTCCTTTTATTCTTATGGTACAATGTTTCTAATTTTCGTCTTATGATTGTTGCAGGTAGTGAACTTGATGGCAGTGGCGTAGCAGTGTAACGGCTGAAGGAGTTGCCATCATGGCGTCATATAATTGCCAAAAGGTTAGTTTGTACTTTATTTATTTCAAAGGAGTTTTCCTGTATTTCTACATTATTATAATTTAGTGTTGCAACAGTGACTCACATTCCTTATTCCGAGCTGCTCAAAACCGGACCCATTTCGCCGAGATCGTTGCCAACCTTCACTAAGGTGAAGACGGAACCGAAAGAAGAAGTGTTGCAAATTAATATTTTTTTTGCAATGACTAGTTTTATCATTGTTAATATTTTCATAATTTTTTTCTGGATAATTTTATTATTGGGTTTTTCAGGTACCGTAGTCACATAGGCGGTAATGACGCACATCTTACCAGAAGGGCATTCGTAGTCATCTTTCAAGGTTAGTGCTTTTAAATTACGTTTAAAGGAATGTTTTATTTCTTATGTAAGATGACACAACTTAAAAAAATTATATCGCTGCAATGAACTGTTACTTAACTGTTATCGTTCCTGACGAGCAAACGGTGACAAAGTTTAACGAAGTCATTAGTACCATAAAACGGGTCGTGATGATATATTTTGGCTTCAAAAATTATTCCAACTCGCTTTGCACACTAATAACGTTACGATTTATGTTGGTTGTTTAATGAAAGTGCTTTTACGGAGTAGAAAACAAACAAGCAACATAATTTCTTAACGAGTTAGTTACATGAAGATATTTAATAAATTTCGCACAATAGTATGTTTTATCCAATGTGAATTCGGAATTTTTAGAAATTGTAAGTTTACAGTTTTACCATTAAGTTTTTTGGCGGGATTAGAACATTAATTTTATCAGCTGAGAACATTAAAGGTCTTATGCCAAATTCATATTTTATACACGTCTCATTAAAATGACTATTTTTACAGAGTTGCCAATGCGGTGATATTTGGTATTTTTTTTTAAATTACCAATTTTGAGTCTAAAAATCAACACAAATGAATAAGGAAAAAGCAGAAAAATCCAGTGCTTCTAATAAGCGGAATAAAATAGTAAATATTTACATATTTAGAAAGTGTTACTAGAGCGTAATTCAAAGCAGTAACAGTAGTATCAATTTTCTGTCTTAAATGTATCCTTGTGAAATTTTCACTCGAAGCTAGTAACAACACTTGTCACAAAAGTAAAATCAGCAGCAGCTTCATTCTACCTGAAACTGTATTTTTCCTAGTTTATCGGTATAATGGTTAATAAAAATAGTAAATGACTAAAAATTTAAATGATTTAATAATATTAGTAGGTGTCTTATCATAAGAAATCGACAGGTGCTATCTTGCTGCATACAGGTATTGCTGACTTATTTTTAGGTTTTATAATATTTAAAAGTCAGTACTTAAAGGGCGGCTACTGATTAAAATAGACCAAAAGTAAAGTAGATTTTATACATTTTCCACAATTTTCCCTTTAAACAACTTTACAAGCAGATTTAAGGTGATCGATTTAAAATCACTTTCAAAACATATTCCAGCTAATGGAAAGTAGGCGTTTAGACGTCTGAATACAAAAACAAAACATTCCATTAAACAAGACGAATGCATTACGTCTACTGGAAGAACCGTACTCCAGCACGTGTTTAGAACAAATTCTAGTCAAAGTAAGATAATACCCACATAAGTACAGTTAATATAAGTAAGAATGGAGCAAATGTTATCATTTCCATATTAAGTTTGTTTCAACTGGAGTTACACAGTTGGTCTACTTAATAGAGACTAGTCGTTTAACCTCCTATTGGAAGGAATAAATTAATTGAAGCCATCCTCCTGGAACAAACTTATTCTTGTGAAGTCCGTCATGTAAATCATGTAAACTAAATGACATACAACGCAGCCATACCAACAAGCTCTGCCAATCACGAGCCCAGTAAAAACTGAAGAATTGGAAGCTGCCTTATAATAGACCAAATGCGGGAAAGCAGCTGGCGTAGACAACATATACCCAGAGTTTATTAGAAACTTGGGCCATAACAACACAGCGACACACAAACTCCCAACGCTGTTCAAAGAAACCAAAATCATAGCGATCGCCAAACATGGAAAAGATCCAGCTCTTGCCGAAAGCTACAGACCAATCATAAGTACTCCTAACTGTCTGCTACAAGATCTCGGAAGGAATGATCTACATACATACCCATCGAATAAGCCTGCTTGATGCCTGAAGATACTGCTGCGACAAGGTATCCAGAGAAATCTCAAAACAGTATACAGACGCTGTATGAAAGGAGGGATTACTGATCAAACTGTAAGGCGTGATCTCCTGCAAAAGTTTCCTCCAACTCATGAAAGAGATGTTGTCCGACAGACTCTTTCAAGTAACACTAAACTGAAGAACAAGACCGAATACCGAAGACTGCAATATGACCTTCCCCAGGGCTCCATTCTGACCCTGCTCTTGTTCAACGACGTCTACACCTCTGACGTTCCAGCTACCACATCCAGCAAATTCATGTATGAAGACGACATGGAATAAGTTACACAGAGCCCATCTTTCTCCCAATCCGAGACCATCCTGAAGTTCCTTCAGAACTTGGAGACTGATACCCAATCTAAACAAAACCGAAGTTACAGCTTTTCACCTTAATAACCGGCAAGCCCATGTACTGTGGAGTCAGAGGGCATCACTCTAAGACCTTTGGAGAGACCGAGGGTCGAATGGAGAGACAACATGAAAACTATGGGAATCAAGAACTAGAGGGAAGCCATGATAGACAGAGGATGGTTGAAGGAAGGTCGTCTTTGCAGCTAAAACCCAGGAAGAATTGTAAAGTTACTGAGAAGAAGGAGGGAATGGTGTAATCTCAATAGAGTGTGTACTGGATATAGTGGTAAATGGTTGGCACTATGGAGAATGATCGAGAGCCACTTAAAGACCGAAGGTTGTCCAGCGACTCGAAGGTGGCCATGGTAGTTAAACCATAAGAAAAACGCCAAGTCTTCACCATCAATTTATTGCCAAAAGAGCGACCGGTTTCGACTGTCTAGCAGTCATCTTCAGGCTCGTACTAAATACATAAAGAACATTAGAAATTTAGAAGGCAAGTATCTTACAAAGCAATACGCACATAAGAGATCATTTTAGGGTTACAGCTGAACAATATGTGAGACGTCAGAGTTAAAAACCAACATAAACAGTTAAGCATTAAAAACTTTTCCTTCACATATCGAACAGGAACACTCATAGGAGACATGGAAAGAGCCCTAATAGGAATAACGTCCACATCGTTGGGAGGTTGTTACGCGACAGCCCTTACGGGTGTGGGGCAGGACTAACATTGACCTTCTAGAAAGTCTAGAAAGACAGCCACTTATGCACGAAGTGTCACGTCGAAGAACAAACAATTCCACACATGGACTGCCTGGACTGGTTTTGAAGGATCGTTACAAGAGATTCACGTCCTCTCTCCCCGAGCTGGTTGAGTAAGAGTGACCTGCGCTTATGACATATCTATGGACTCTATTGTTTTATCTATCTTATAGTTACTCTTGCGGCAGTGCGTAAACTTCATACGATCGCATATAGGAACGTCACATCAAAGAATCTTCCCGCGAGGCTCGCACATACGTCACCGGAACGCCGTCAATAATCCCCGATCGCGTCACGGCGGGACGTCCCGCGTCTCTGTCACGGACGGGAACGTCTCGAACTTTCCGATCCGGGACACATTTCGAATAGTCAAAGTCGAGGGTGTTCCCGCGCCTCGGGGCGAAGGAGGCGCGCGCGACGCGGCGGCGTCGCGACGCCACAAGGACCGCCGATCATCGCGAGCACGAGGGAGATTCGGTAATTATAAGCAGCGCGTCGCGACGCGTCTTTTGTTGCGGGAGCGTGGAAGTGTGACTGATCGCCGTCGGGACGCTCTCCACGCCAGAGAGAGAGAGAGAGGGAGAGAGAGAGAGAGGTGGTGGCGTTTTGCCCTTCCCGTGGCCAATCGTAACGCACACCTACGCGGCCGTAGCTATAGCTCATAGATATGGTTTATTTATAGCGTCGGTACGGATTAATGTTTTTAATATGCGGCGCGTATTGTTGATTACTCGTGGACGCGGAAACGCGTGCACTCGTCGAAATTCGGGTAAAGGTGATCGCGATCTGATCGGGGCGGTCTAAATCATTAGCGGGAGAGGTGCCAAGAGGGGATTTCTGTAACGTCTCGGGACTTAATTTAGACTTACGCTTCGAAGAAGTATAATTTAAATCGAGATATTGCTTGGAAATGGCTCTATTTGCAGCCAGGATTGCTAAGATGTGCGAAATACGCACGCTTTTCTTAATGATTTTGGTTGGAAGTGTGAAGAAATTTTTTGAATTTTTTTTTAACGACGTACTGCAACCTATTGTTCTAAAAATTGTTTATAGCGGTGAATAACTTAGCTGAGACTGCAGAGATGTGCCATATATGCACAATTATGTGTTATTCTTAATGATTTTGATGGGAAGTTTGAAGAAATTTTTTGATTTTTTTTTCTGAACGACGTACTGCAACCTATTGTTTTCAAAATGGTCTGTAACGGTGACTATCTTAGCTGAGATTGAAAAGATGTGCAATATATGAACAGTTACATGCTATTCTTAATGATTTTGGTTGGAAGTTTGAACAAATTTTTTGAATTTTATGCCCCACCTCAGAACTTTCCAGTTTCTTGTACAATTTTAACAAGAAATTAGATATTTTGTCACTTGTTCTCATGAATACCACAAAAAAGAATTATATGCCTTCAAATAGTGCGTATCCAATTATTTATTTCTTGGCGAGTCAAAGTTAGCTGAATCACCCCAAGAGATTTATTATGTGGGACTTATCCCCTTAATTTTACAATCTGTTTTTGTACATAGTCTGATATAAAACGAAAATTCGTATTTTTTAAGAAAACCTGGATTAACTTCCAAGCAAGTTTCAACTAAAATATCATCAAAAATGTAAAAACAGGTTATTAATTTGTCTCAATCCTAATATGTATTCAAATATCTTCAAATACATCTTTTATATATTTCGTCCGTTTCAGCAAGAGTTTTCTCGAACATTTTCTGGCCTAAGCAAAATATGCCTTTAGTCATATAAATACAAAAAAAAAACGGAACTTCTTTTAATTAAAAGTATTATCCTGGAGTGATAATACAATTACACAAAATTTGGCGGATTTATATTTGATTTATCAAACCTAGCAACGAAGAAAATGAGAGAAGTAGAGTACATTGGTTTATTTTTTATACCTTTAACGATCGTTTTCTAACTGGAAATAATAGAAGTATTGACGTTGATTTTTAGAATAAAAACTGATTGAATAAAAATGCAAAGTTTAGCTCAAAACAAGTAATTCCAAAATTCCACAATATCGATCTATGGAATATTTATATTACTAATTAGATAAAGCCAACGTTTTCATGATTTTTTTTCAGTGAGATTTGGCGAAAATTGGGCGCAATTTGTATCTCACTGGAAAGTCAAAAGAATTACTTGAAGTTAATTGGTTTATTTCTTACATAATATTTGAATATTCTCTAATTGTTGCATCATAAAACAAATTAGAGCAGAGGACATATGTAACTGCTTTACTCAATCAAACTTGGGTTTTACACTGTTAACAACAACATTGAAAATTATATAAATCCGGAAAATCCCCGGAAAATCTCTGGAAAACCCGGAAAAATCCCGGAAAATGTATGGAGTTAATTTTCGTTTTACTGATTCTATGAAAAATATAAGCAATGTCTGTATCGAAATTGTACCCTTACATATATATTTGTAAGGTAATTACTGTAATGTAATTAGTTTCAAAAATACTGTAGACGACCATTTTTGAATAAATAATATAGAAAATAAATATGCTTCAATAGGCAATTTAAAGTTAGTATTAAAAAGGAATGCAGCATGGCATCTCGGTGGCTAGATTAAGTAGCTAGCTAAGTAAGCTAGATTAGTAATCAACTAATTGAGAAACAAATGAAGAAAAATATTTCCGTGCCTGTTAACTCGTGATGAGTTAGTTATTTAAGGGATTTCGGGAAAGTGTATTTATCCTGCCTTATTTTGACAAATTTTTAAAATTGTGTTTTAGCTAACTTTTCTTTTAATTTCTCGTTAATATCACAGCTTCAATTGTTTAATCCTGTAAATGGTTTCATATTAGTGTACACTTCTACTTTTTATAGTATTAAATAATTAGTATTGATAATTGCGCCTAAATTACTATGTGTCTCTCCGTGAACAAAGCGGCAACGTTGTATTTTTTGTCTGTTCTCGACTGTTATCAGCTTACACACTGCTGTACAGTTTTTTGTACGTACGTTTGAGGCAAACACTCACTTCTTTATCTGAATATTCCGTAACTAAAAATTTCATATACTACACAATTTGAACGCTTGAAACCAGAGTTCTTTATTAATTATTTAAGGTGTCTTTTTGGTGGTTTCTTTAAAATTCCCCGATTTTTCCCCCAATTATATGCACAGTATACATGAAGATTTGAAAGATATGCAAGACGAAGTTTGGTATATTTTTCGAAACGCTACAATCAGGATTGAAATATATTTATAATGTGTATACAGGGTGTTAGGGGTTTGACTGCCTTTTTTTAATAGGTGATAGTATTCATCAAAACAAACAAAAAAACCTTATATAACAGGTGTCCTGAAACCAACCGTTCTCGAGAAAAAAATTAGCAAACTTCTAATATTAAGGTGTGAAAATTCAGTTTTATTAAAGAATCTCACATAATTTTGTTCATGAAATGACTATAAGATGTATTCTTTTAATGTATTTATGTTTAATTTCTAACAAAACAATCTTTTCTTTAAAGAATATTTTTTTTTCCAATCAATAGAACTCGATAAAATGGCTACGATGTGGTGTGGCATCACCGCGAAGGTATCGCACGCGTCGCGAAATGAGAGCCAGACAGTGACACTAGTGACAGTGACCGTGAGCATCTTTGAATTCGAAAGATACGTGTGATCGTTACTGTTTCTTTTCGGCGCGTGTAAATTTTTCGGTTAATAAAATGTTCAGTATACGTGAATATCACGATATGCTATTAATTTATGGAGAGGCGCGTTGTAGTTCTACAAGTGCACGTCGTATCTATCAAGAACGATTTCCTAAACGGCGACTGCCTAACCGTAGAACATTTGTTGAAGTGAGAGAACAACGGTGGACATTTTGAACACATGCTGTAATAACCAGGTAAATATTGAAAATTACAACATATCAATAACAACATTATCCTTTTCTAATACTGTTAGTGGCCCTGAATTACTGATCGCTATTGATTTACCATTTATACATGCAAGTGTAATAATTACATAATTGAATCAATTGGAATCACAATTATTTCGTTTACTATTACGTACAGCGTAAAGACGACATTTAGGAAGAGTTCGCAAAAACGTTAACCTCGCACGATCAGCTGTGTACACGTTATGTTTACCGAGAGCCAACACCAAAAACGTCATGTTTACGTTTCCTTTCTTGTCGGTGTTGCCAAGTTGTGGTGAAATACCTTGACATAATAACTCGACTTTTCTCGAAAACGGTTGGTTTTAGGACCTCCGTTATATAAGGTTTTTTTTGTTTGTTTTGATGAATACTATCACCTATTAAAAAAAAGGTAGTCAAACCCCTAACACCCTATATATATTAATTGTTTATTAACGTACTTGCCAAAAATCGTATTAATAACAGCAAGATTCAATACAAAATATGTTTAAATCGCGTGTTACGTCCGTGAAAATTGCATCAGCAATTTTAAATTATGTTGTTACATACATGTAATTTGATCAAGGTATTCTAGAAATTTCTCGTTATATTTTGGATGTTAACTTTGACTTGTATTAACTTGACAATCGTTCGATCAATCTTACCTTAATTTTGGTGCAAATTAAAAATAGCAACGCATTTTTCATATCAGAATGACAGTTCGATAGGAAGACAACTGTGGAAAGTATATATTAGTGACTTGTAAGATGTTTTTGGTACCATTTAAATCCTAGTTAGTTATAAAATTTTATATGGATTTAATATGACAACGATTTTATGAACGCAGTTGCAGCAAATAAGATAATTTGTAGCATTTTTGGCAGTATCGAACTTTTCCACACATTTTGCTACAAACACTGAAGCAGTATCTGCACAACTAATCACCAAAGTTTGCTTTGGCTTACATCGAAAGTTATTGTAGTTATTCCTTCGACATCTTTCTCTCCACAAATCCTTTTTGTGCGTTCGGCTATCCAACTCCAAATAAATTTCATCTCGGATTTGTCGCCCTACAAACTAATCCCCGATGCCTCCCTTACAAATCCCTCGTATCGAAATCGTATCACCCTCACCCCCTACGAGATCGGAAGCGGAAACTAATCCCTATTAATAAATTATCTGCGCCTCCTCCTTCTCTACGCCAATAAAATCATCTTTTGATCTCAGACGGAAAATAATGATCGCCGATGATGGGAACGAAAATAGAAGGTAGTGACCCATATTTTATTTTCTCCATGCCGCGTACGCCGTGCCAATAGCAACAGAGATTAATGGAAATATGATGGGAAGGGGGAAAAAAGCCGATTTAGTGCCTCTATAACCAAATAAACGAGCTACGGGGGTTTCCTGGCGAAATAAATGGCGAGCGTAGAGTTTTTCCCGGTAACCTAACGATCGGTATTAATCATAATAATCTAGTTATTTTTATTCGTCCGAAGCGACGCTAAGAAACAAAGTGTGTCGATGATACGATATCAGTTTCCGGAGCCGGTCTATAATAATTCTTAGAACAAGAAATTTGTTAATTTAACCATGAGATTAGTTAACCATAACTTTATATAACCATTGCTTAGTCAATCTTAAATCTTCACAATTTACTTCTTCTTCTCATAGATTGCTTTGGTTAATTGTATCCCTTCCTCATTTTCCAAACATCGTCCCTGTTCACGCTATCAAAGGTCTTTCACACGACAATGGAGCAAATGGGTAATTCCCTTCCGTTCGTTATTGCTTTTCGCTTGTCTGTCTCAGAGCAAATATTAAATCTCACGTCTCTCTTCCCTTTCTAAATCCACAATGCGTTTCTCCCATTGTCTGTTTTCATCTTTCCCTAAGTCTTGCTTCCAGTATTCCGGCTAATGTCACTTGGAAGTTTTACCTGGTGTGGCAGGGGATTTTTCATTGTAACATTAGCGTCCCAATACAGAAATGCAATGCGATATCGAAAAGTGGATGTTTTGGTTAACGACTTGCTCCGGGTATATCTATTTACTGGGTGATCAAGAATGACTGTTTGAGTTGGCAATCCTACCTGGAGGATTTTTTTGCCTAAGGGTTTGCAACGCTACAACCAGATATGTTTATTTGATAAAAATTTGACATAATAATCAGCGATAAGATTGTAGGTTATGTGAATAAAAATTAATGCTTAAAAAATGAAACTCAAAATACAGTACAATGATTTAATTAAACAGCTAAAGGTAATGCTCAAAATGCCCCCCATTTTGGTCCAGGCATAAATTAACTCTTCTTTTTAGGCTCCCGAAGATATTCACCATTATTATTGTGTGTAATGTTTGCCACTTCCTGAACTATGGCCTCTTGCAGCTCTTTTTCAGTATGCAATATGTTCCTAAAGACATTGTCCTTGAAGAGCCCAAATAACGAAAAATCTAATGGAGTGAGATCTGGTGACCTGCTTGGCCAAATGCCTTGACTAATTACCCTGTCGCCAAAATTCTCTCTTACATATCCCATAGTATCACGAGCCGTATGTGCCCTTGCAGAGTCTTGTTAGAAATATCCAATTTGACGCTCTTTTTTCTGTTAATTGGTTTATAAAAGGCCTCAAAAGGTGTTGGATATATCTCTCCGATTTGACGGTAAAATTATAAAATATCGGCCCATACACCCGCGTCCTTGAGACTGCCAACCAAACACCAACTTTAACCGGGTGCAAATGTGTCTCTCTGATAGCGTAAAGATTTTGAAACCAGGCTTCGTCGGAAAAGAAGGTATTGTCAAGGATATCATTATTATTTAATATGTCATTGAACCAATTGCAAAATAAAACTCTCTGCGGATAATCAAGAGGGGTTAATGACTGGACGATGGAAGTTTTGTAAGAGTGGTACTTTAATTTCTTTTTAAGCACGGTGGAGCAACTTCCATATGATAAACTTGCAAACCGTGAATTAGAACAACATGGAAAAGTGGAAGTCTTATGGGTAAGCATGAAAATTGGTTGAATAGGAGACATAAGGACCAAACCTGTTTGAAGGGAGAGCTTTCTTAAGGATTTGCGAGGACTTCTTTGCGTTAGAGTTCTGATATCCTCGACAACTTCTTAGTTTAGAGTAGAAGGTCTACCAGTTGATTTTTGTTTGCTTACGGTCCCTGTGTTTAAATAACGTTCAACTACTCGCATGCAATGTTGCAGCAAGACAGCAAAAGTGACCAAAGTCTCCGGAAACAACTCCTGAAATTGCTGGTATGTCGCTTCGAGAGAGTACTGCCAACCAGTAATTGGGTTATAAATCCCGCTTCGAAAGTACGCCATTCCAATGAAAATTTCGCGTTGTAACGTGAAAACCATTTTAAATAAATAAATTTGAATAGAATACCAGAAATTTGAATTTGAAATAGCAAATTCAAATTATCAGTTGTACCATTTAAAAATGAAATTCAGTATTGCCAACTCAAACAGTCATTCTTGATCACGTTGTAGATTAGTTCGATAAAAATAGATATAACTCATGGATTCTAAACAAATTAATCGATCATTTCTGAAAAGATATGCTTTGATAATATCATTTTTGCTATAGGTAATAGAAAGAACCAGATTGAACTTTTGCATAACAGGTAGGTAGTGTAGTAGTAACAATGAACTGGGGAATTGTAAATGGTCTAAGGTCTTCCACGTGTTTTATGTATAAGTCCTTCCTTCACTCTTCTCCTTTCCTTTACTTCCTGTTCCATTTCTTCATTTAGTTGTCTTACAGTTCTGTTTGGAATTTTCCTACTTCAGTTCTTCCGTTCTTCTTGTTTTCTAAAGATTTCTGCATCTCTAACTTAATAAGGTAGGTAAGTAGTATAGTAGTTACAATAACCCGCGGAACTGTAAACTGTTTAAGGTCCTCCACATGTCTCATGTGTACGTCCTTTCTTCACTTTTCTTCTTTCTTTCATTTCTTTGTTTAGTTGTCTTACAGTTCTGTACTGGGGAGTTGTAAACGGTCTAAGGTCCTTCACATGTTTTATGCATAAGTGCTTCCTTCACTCTTCTTCTTTCCTTTACTTCCTGTTCCATTTCTTCATTTAGTTGTCTTACAGTTCTATTTGGGACTTTGCTATTCCAGTTCTTCCATTCTTCTTGTTTTCTAATGATTTCTACATCTCTAACTTATTAAGGTAGGTAAGTAGTGTAGTAGTAACAATAACCTGCCGAACTGTAAACTGTTTATGGTCCTTCACATGTCTCATGTGTACGTCCTTTCTTCACTTTTCTTCTTTCTTTCATTTCTTTGTTTAGTTGTCTTACAGTTCTGTACTGGGGAGTTGTAAACGGTCTAAGGTTCTCCACATGTTTTATGCATAAGTCCTTCCTTCACTCTTCTTCTTTCCTTTACTTCCTGTTCCATTTCTTCATTTAGTTGTCTTACAGTTCTGTTTGGGACTTTGCTATTTCAGTTCCTTCATTCTTCTTGTTTTATAATGATTTCTACATCTCTAACTTATTAAGGTAGGTAAGTAGTATAGTAGTTACAATAACCTGCGGAACTGTAAACTGTTGAAAGTTCTCCACATGTCTCATGTGTACGTCCTTTCTTCACTTTTCTTCTTTCTTTCATTTCTTTGTTTAGTTGTCTTACAGTTCTGTACTGGGGAGTTGTAAACGGTCTAAGGTTCTCCACATGTTTTATGCATAAGTCCTTCCTTCACTCTTCTTCTTTCCTTTACTTCCTGTTCCATTTCTTCATTTAGTTGTCTTACAGTTCTGTTTGGGACTTTGCTATTTCAGTTCTTCCATTCTTCTTGTTTTCTAATGATTTCTGCATCTCTAACTTATTAAGGTAGGTAAGTAGTATAGTAGTTACAATAACCTGCGGAACTGTAAACTGTTGAAGGTTCTCCACATGTCTCATGTGTACGTCCTTTCTTCACTTTTCTCCTTTATTTCATTTCCTTCTTCATTTCTTCGTTTAGTTGTCTTACAGTTTTGTACTGGGGAATTGTAAACAGTCTGAGGTCCTCCACATGTTTTATGTAGAAGTCCTTCATTCACTCTTCTCCTTTTCTTTACTTCCTGTTCCATTTCTTCATTTAGTTGTCTTACAGTTCTGTTTGGAATTTTGCTATTTGAGTTCTTCCCTTCTTCTTGTTTTCTATTGATTTCTACATCTCTAACTTATTAAGGTAGGTAAGTAGTATAGTATAACCTGCGGAACTGTAAACTGTTTAAGGTCCTCCACATGTCTAATGTGTACATCCTTTCTTCCCTTTTCCCCTTTGCTTTCCTATTCCATTTCTTCGTTTAGTTGTCTTACAGTTCTGTTTGGGACTTTGCTAATTGAGTTTTTCCATTCTTCTTGTTTTCTAATGATTCCTGCATCTCTAACTTGTTTCAATGTCCTCCTGTTCAATTGTCATCATCGATTTTCCGTTTCTAGCTCATTTTCCGGAATTATCTGAGTTTCGTATATTTAATTGGGCTATCAGGTGTTTAAATTCGGGGCGAAGGTAATTGCGAAAGTGGCGGGCCTGGAAAGTTACAGCCGCCGTAAAATTCCCGAAAACTGGATTCGTCGACATTCCTCGGACTAATTAAAATTCCACGCACGGACGTTTTAATAAATTTCATTAACCCCTGCGAGGATTAAAATTCCCCCCTGTCGCATACCTGTTGATTACGAGGGTGTCCTCCCCGGGATTTGTGGGGAGGGGACGCTTACGAATTTTTGGCACGTCCGCCTGCCGTAATACAAATATCAGGAATCCATCCAATACCGTTTGATAAATGGCGTCGATCTCACAAAGTCCACCGGTAAAAATATTACCATTCCCAAGTGGCGTGTGTAGCGACTGTATTAAAATATGGGTCCTAACGTCGAGAGTTATTATGCCGTCGTCCGGACGGAATTCAGACAAATCTTCTAAATAAACCGTCGCATTTGAAATAATCTACTTCAAAGGTTCGACTCCTCCGGTTGTTTGTTTGGGAACTGATCGCTCCTCTCTTTTGATGCGGCCGCTAATAACTCTTCTCAAACCGGGAAATCGCGCATTAGACCAAATTGAAGTTTGAAATATAAATAGTGGTGGACTCGAGACGAGACGAGAAATAACGTAGTCTCGACTTTGTCTCGAAAAATCCCTAAAAGGTCTATTTGTTTCTTGAAAGAGTTCTTCCTTCGACGTCTCCTATTAGGAAGATTTGGTAGGTTGATATAAAAGGAAAATTCGTATTTCTTAAGAAAATCAGGAATAACTGCACATAATATCTCAATATTTTCTAATTGTTGCATCACAAAACAAATTACCGCAGAAGACATATGTAATTCCTTTAGTCAATCAAACCTGAGTTTTTCACTGTTAACAACGACATTGAAAATGATTTAAACCCGGAAAATCCCCGGAAAAGCTCTGGAAAGCCCGGAAAATCTCCGGGAAAGTGTGAAGTTAGTTCTCGCTCTGCTGAATCCTAGAAGGTATGTTCCTTGAAACATGTATTATCGCGCATTAGTCCAAATCTAAATTTGAATTATGAATAGTGGTGGACTCGAGACGAGACGAGAAATAACGTGGTCTCGACTTTGTCTAGAAAAATCCCTAAAAGGTATGTCACGCCTCTTTGTCCCTTGAAACCTTTATTATCGAGTATTAGTCCAAATCCAGATTTGAAACATAAATAGTGGTGGACTCGAGACGAGGCGAGACATAACGTGGTCTCGACTTGGTCTCGAAGAATCCCTAATAAGTACGCCCTCGTCTTTGTACCTTGAAACGTTTATTATCGTACTTTAGACCAAATTGAAATTTGAAATGTAATATAGTGGTGGACTCGAGACGAGACGAGAAATAACGTGGTCTCGACTCGGTCTCGAAAAATTCCTGAAAGGTATGTCCCGCCTCTTTGTCCCTTGAAACATTTATTATCGCGCATTAGTCCAAATCCAAGTTTGAAATACAAATAGTGGTGGACTCGAGACGAAACGAGAAATACGTGGTCTCGACTTTGTCTCGAAAAATCCCTAAAAGCTATGTCCCGCCTCTTTGATTCTTGAAACAGTTCTTCCTTCGACGTCTCTTATTAGGAAGATTTGGTCGGTTGATATAAAAGAAAAATTCGTATTTCTTAAGAAAATCAGGAATAACTGCACATAATATCTCAATATTTTCTAATTGTTGCATCACAAAACAAATTACCGCAGAAGACATATGTAATTCCTTTAGTCAATCAAACCTGAGTTTTGCACTGTTAACAACGACATTGAAAATGATTTAAACCCGGAAAATCCCCGGAAAAGCTCTGGAAAGCCCGGAAAATCTCCGGGAAAGTGTGAAGTTAGTTCTCGCTCTGCTGAATCCTAGAAGGTATGTTCCTTGAAACATGTATTATCGCGCATTAGTCCAAATCTAAATTTGAATTATGAATAGTGGTGGACTCGAGACGAGACGAGAAATAACGTGGTCTCGACTTTGTCTCGAAAAATCCCTAAAAGGTATGACACGCCTCTTTGTCCCTTGAAACCTTTATTATCGAGTATTAGTCCAAATCCAAATTTGAAACATAAATAGTGGTGGACTCGAGACGAGGCGAGACATAACGTGGTCTCGACTTGGTCTCGAAGAATCCCTAATAAGTACGCCCTCGTCTTTGTACCTTGAAACGTTTATTATCGTACTTTAGACCAAATTGAAATTTGAAATGTAATATAGTGGTGGACTCGAGACGAGACGAGAAATAACGTGGTCTCGACTCGGTCTCGAAAAATTCCTGAAAGGTATGTCCCGCCTCTTTGTCCCTTGAAACATTTATTATCGCGCATTAGTCCAAATCCAAGTTTGAAATACAAATAGTGGTGGACTCGAGACGAAACGAGAAATACGTGGTCTCGATTTTGTCTCGAAAAATCCCTAAAAGCTATGTCCCGCCTCTTTGATTCTTGAAACAGTTCTTCCTTCGACGTCTCTTATTAGGAAGATTTGGTCGGTTGATATAAAAGAAAAATTCGTATTTCTTAAGAAAATCAGGAATAACTGCACATAATATCTCAATATTTTCTAATTGTTGCATCACAAAACAAATTACCGCAGAAGACATATGTAATTCCTTTAGTCAATCAAACCTGAGTTTTGCACTGTTAACAACGACATTGAAAATGATTTAAACCCGGAAAATCCCCGGAAAAGCTCTGGAAAGCCCGGAAAATCTCCGGGAAAGTGTAAAGTTAGTTCTCGCTCTGCTGAATCCTAGAAGGTATGTTCCTTGAAACATGTATTATCGCGCATTAGTCCAAATCTAAATTTGAATTATGAATAGTGGTGGACTCGAGACGAGACGAGAAATAACGTGGTCTCGACTTTGTCTCGAAAAATCCCTAAAAGGTATGTCACGCCTCTTTGTCCCTTGAAACCTTTATTATCGAGTATTAGTCCAAATCCAAATTTGAAACATAAATAGTGGTGGACTCGAGACGAGGCGAGACATAACGTGGTCTCGACTTGGTCTCGAAGAATCCCTAATAAGTACGCCCTCGTCTTTGTACCTTGAAACGTTTATTATCGTACTTTAGACCAAATTGAAATTTGAAATGTAATATAGTGGTGGACTCGAGACGAGACGAGAAATAACGTGGTCTCGACTCGGTCTCGAAAAATTCCTGAAAGGTATGTCCCGCCTCTTTGTCCCTTGAAACATTTATTATCGCGCATTAGTCCAAATCCAAGTTTGAAATACAAATAGTGGTGGACTCGAGACGAAACGAGAAATACGTGGTCTCGACTTTGTCTCGAAAAATCCCTAAAAGCTATGTCCCGCCTCTTTGATTCTTGAAACAGTTCTTCCTTCGACGTCTCTTATTAGGAAGATTTGGTCGGTTGATATAAAAGAAAAATTCGTATTTCTTAAGAAAATCAGGAATAACTGCACATAATATCTCAATATTTTCTAATTGTTGCATCACAAAACAAATTACCGCAGAAGACATATGTAATTCCTTTAGTCAATCAAACCTGAGTTTTGCACTGTTAACAACGACATTGAAAATGATTTAAACCCGGAAAATCCCCGGAAAAGCTCTGGAAAGCCCGGAAAATCTCCGGGAAAGTGTGAAGTTAGTTCTCGCTTTGCTGAATCCTAGAAGGTATGTTCCTTGAAACATGTATTATCGCGCATTAGTCCAAATCTAAATTTGAATTATGAATAGTGGTGGACTCGAGACGAGACGAGAAATAACGTGGTCTCGACTTTGTCTCGAAAAATCCCTAAAAGGTATGTCACGCCTCTTTGTCCCTTGAAACCTTTATTATCGAGTATTAGTCCAAATCCAGATTTGAAACATAAATAGTGGTGGACTCGAGACTAGGCGAGACATAACGTGGTCTCGACTTGGTCTCGAAAAATCCCTAAAAGGTGTGTCGTGCCTCTTTGTTCTTTGAAATATTAATTATCGCGCATTAGACCAAATCAAAATTTGAAATATACATGGAGGTGGATTCGAGACGAGACGAGAAATAACGTGGTCTCGACTTGATCTCGAAGTATCCCTAATAAGTACGCCCTCGTCTTTGTACCTTGAAACGTTTATTATCGTACTTTAGACCAAATTGAAATTTGAAATGTAATATAGTGGTGGACTCGAGACGAGACGAGAAATAACGTGGTCTCGACTCGGTCTCGAAAAATCCCTAAAAGGTCTATTTGTTTCTTGAAAGAGTTCTTCCTTCGACGTCTCCTATTAGGAAGATTTGGTCGGTTGATATAAAAGGAAAATTCGTATTTCTTAAGAAAATCAGGAATAACTGCACATAATATCTCAATATTTTCTAATTGTTGCATCACAAAACAAATTACCGCAGAAGATACATGTAATTCCTTTAGTCAATCAAACCTGAGTTTTACACTGTTAACAACGACATACAAAATGATTTAAATTCAGAAAATCCCCGGAAAAGCTCTGGAAAGCCCGGAAAATGTCCGGAAAAGTGTGAAGTTAGTTCTCACTCTGTTGATCCCTAGAAGGTATTTCCAGCGCCTATTTGTTCCTTGAACGAGTTCTTTCTTCAAGGTCTCCTTTTAGGAAGATTTGGCCTCTTGCGTTATATCTTGTCAAAACAGATTTCTGTCGCTTGACATTTTTCCTTTGAAAGTAGATATACTGCTAGGACTCTTAGAATTGACAAAACACCAATACACAAGATTGCAGGAAGTTTTGGAAAAGATATGCCCAAGAGACTTTTCCACCTATAACAACCTTAAGACTACCAACAGTTTCTTCTAGGACAGAAAGACATACACAAATACACCTGGTCATCAACAGGTCATAGATCTATAATTGACTACTTATTAAGTAAATAATAACATAGCAGGAATGGTGAAAGACACACGAGTTCACAACAGGATCAGACCATTTCTTAGTGGTATCAAAAATGGAAAAACCTGAAACTTCATGAAACAAAAAATGACGAACATGTATATAAAACATATCTACTAAACAATGACAGTATCAGAGACATATACAAAAGAAGAATGAATCTCGTAATGGACAAAACACACAGAAACAGATATAGAGGAAGAATGGAAAAATATAAGAGAAGGACATAGCAAATGAAATTCTCGGAAAAACAAAGAGACTCAGAAAACGAAAGGGCCTAAGAATATGAAATTAAGATATAGAAAGAGAGAGTCGTAAATGAAAACAAAAAATCATACATTAACAACTCAAATGACCTGGCTATATTGCGGACATAATACAGCAAATGGAGAGTGACACCAAACCCTAACAAAACACAGTGCATATGGTTTCATCTCAACAACAAAGAAGCCACACTTCAACCTAACGGACAGTTTGATGGGCACCCTGTGAAACCCAACCCAAACCCAAAATACCTAGGAATCACATACAACTCTCACTTGCGAAAAACAGCAGCTAGCTAAAGTCAGCTAGCTAAAGTTACAAATACAAAGGAAGAAGAAGTGTAGGCAGACCAAGGAAAAGAAGATGAGCACTGTAATAGGTAAGTAATGTCTTAATACCTGAGGTGAAGAAGAAGGAGAAGAAGTCCTTTCTTGGTCATATTAACTGATTTCCTTGCTGTAATAGACAATGTCATAATATCTGAAGTGAAGAAGAAGAAGAAGAGGAAGAAGTTCTTTCTTGGCAATATTAACTGATTTCCTTACTGTAATAGACAATGCCATAATATCTGAAGTGAAGAAGAAGAGGAAGAAATCCTGTCTTGGCAATATTAACTGATTTCCTTGAATTGCCGCCCGCTGTCCGTCAGACCGAAAACTTTGGGAACAAAATCCAAAAGATAATGAGGTCACGGGGCACGAATCGGCCTTGGCAGTTGTCCCCTTTGCGGCGACGACGCACGTGTCTCCCGACGAATATTCCAGAATGTGCGTCCCATCTGCGTTTCCGAATTCGGGAACGTCACCGATCGCGTCACCGAGGCTCCTGTCGATCTGCCAGGCGGGTTCAATTAAGAGACAGCGAAAGGGGAACGAAAAATACTGACGGGACGGGAACGGACGACTCCGCGGAGATTAATATGCCTCGACTCCGAGTAATTTATGGGGAATTCTCGGATTATTTCGGTGTTTGCATTGTTACGAGCCAAGAAAATTTCGCGAGAATTAATGATGAGAGTTAGCGTTATCGACGAATGGATTCTGGAATGTCACAAGTGTTTCTCGACGGTTTAAAAATAAATTATCCAGCGACAAAGGAATCGATAGATGTTTCGATCGACTCTTCTCTCCTAAGGCGTTTCACGTGGTGGATTGGTCCACATTTTCTCTTTTTTCCATAAGATGGTTATATTGTGTTTTTGCTTGAATTAGTACCGTTTCTTTCATTCAACTCCGTTTATTAATCTTCTTTTCATTTCATTCTTATCACCCCAGATAGTGATGCACTCGAGACGAGACGAGAAACAAGATGGTCTCGTCTCAGTCTCGAGAAATCCCTTAAAGTTATGTCTCGTCTCGTCTGAGTTTCGAAAAATCTAGACATTGATAGTGTTCTTTCTTAACAACATTACCTAATCTTTTTGAAGTACCTATACAGATGTGGTAAAGTTGAGTGTATAGAAATTAGTCTTACCGATTTCATATTTTCGTCACCAAACATCCAATACTACCAACTTAATGTCGTTCCAGGACATCGCAATTTATGTGTTCCGTGTATATTTTAGGTTGAGAATACACATAACCATACATATTGTCAACTTAAAATATTCACGGAACACATAAATTGCGATGTTCTGTGACTATATTAAGTTGGTAGTATTGGATGATTGTGACGTCACGAGTTTTTTTTTTGAAAAGAGTATATTTGATTGCTTCAAAATATTAAATTGAAATTTAATTGTGGACAACAGGTACAAAACCGTCAATTTTAGTAATAATAAATATATTTGTTAGGATATTTTAGGATATTAGAAAATGATTCCTAACCTCGTGTATGGCTTCGTTATGACGGGTCTGCATTGGGAAATTCTCGAAAATGAATTAATTCCCGTTTTGGACAGGTTAGGTTAGAATAACGTGGAAATTGAAAGAACTTGGAATAGCAAACTCTTCATCCCCTCAACGCTTCCACTTCATTCCCCTTGAAACTTATGACGTGCAATATCCCACAAACCTGACAGCCAATAGCTTTCGCTCGTCATCTCGACGTCACGACACCTAATCTGCACATCAAACCGACGATATTCTCCCCCCACGACGTTCCCATAGTTGGAGTTCGTCCAATTCTTTCGCGAGAAGGGACCGACAGGGACCTGTCAGTGGCAACTCGCGTAGCTGGCTAATTACTCGAGACGTTAGTAGGGAAAGCTGAAACAGAGTCGAACACGTGTCGAGGAAAATACGGCTGACGTGTCCGTTCGGGACGATGTGATTGATTGAGACGTTCTGGCGGAAGTGCCGAACGTTTCGGGATTTTTTTTTTTTTTCGGGCGAATAATGGCATCTAATGCATTTCTGAGGGCCGAGAATTGGATTGCGACAGGGTGGATGCCTCGGAGGGAGTGATATTTATCGAGGGATATCTTGAGAGTTATCTCAGATGGGGGAGGAACGATTTTCTGGTGGAATGATGAATGGAAACCTTATGAGGGCTATCGTAATTTCAATGTGCGTGGCGCGATTTATTTGGGGAAATGTGAAGTCTTCAAAGGGAGAATTATGGGTCAAATCAGCACCATTGAATCTAGATTTATTGTGCCAAAAAATCGATACCAATCAGTAGAAAGGTCAATACGAAGATATTTCCCTTGAGGCATCTCTTCATGATTGAATATCTTTTGAGATATTTCTCAGCTTTTCAAAATCAGATCTTTTTAGATTGCTCTCATATCGTCAAGTAAACCGCAAAATGGGGATATCCGTCTTGAAATATCTCAAAAAAGCAGCGACTAACAATTTGTTGTTGGCAACTACATATTTGTATCTCAAAACTTTTTCTGGTGCGAATTTATGGATCAAATTCTTTGTTAGCATCCCTATTTAATATACTGAGTACTTTATGAGAAAATGTATCATGAAACATTGTTTAGTGTATGCCAATTCAAAAATACTTAGATAGTACCAGTTCCTATTACCATTTAACAGCATACAAATACACATACATGAGGATGTTTTGTGTTTCGTGTCTGTTCCTAGTGTTCTGTGCGTTCCGTGTTTGTTATGTGTTCCGTGCGTGCGTTCTGTGTATTCCGTGTGAGTTTATAACAAATAAATTTAACAACACCGTCACATAACTTTGTAAATTGCGTTATTCAATTTGGAGGAAGTGCTTTTGGACAATTTTTAAGATATGCGCGTATCCACAAGTATGATTCAAATCAAAAGAAGGCATATATTTCTGCCGTTTTTGTTCAGATTTTAACGTAGACTATCTTATTCACTCCACTCCACAGAACTTTGGCTCTCCGTTTACATTCACAGTGCTTCACTTACCTTTTTGTTGGATTTGAACACTGCGCATTTGAACACGTTCGAGGATCCGTCCCTCGCTATGTAGCTGAATATCTTCTGGTCCTGCGAGTCGTGTGACACGTAGAATATCCTGTAGATGGGGTTGGTGAGTAATGTCGATTTCCCATCGTCCAACCAGTGTTTCCTCTGGGCGTAAAACGAAAGAAAAATAGATAATTATATTATATAAAGATTATTACATAAGTATATCAAAATAATCCGAATGGAGTTTATTCAAATTTCGCTGCAAAGCTGTAATGACAGTCTTCTTGTTTTGAGTTTTGAGTATAGTTTTCTGTCTTTGGTTTGAACAATTTTAGTTAGTTGCTGTTTGAGCCTTAAGATGATTCATTTACAAAATATTAATGACATGCTTAAGTCATAATTTTTTACAGACACCTACTTAGCAATTCCACTAACTTTTCGAAGTAATTTTTAGTACCTCTCCGGTATATTTTTGTCTCAAAAAACTTTAATAAAAGTCTCAGTATTCAATTTTTATTTCAAAGCTCTCAATGGTTCTAAGCCATTTCTTATTATAAATTTTTAGTTAGTTCTGAAGTTACAAGTTATTAAACTTATGAAACTCCAAAGATATCTTCCTCGTTCTTTAGGAGGTACGGTAAACTTACTATAAACTTATTAAACTCGAAATAAAAGCTCTGAAGCTTTGAATAAGTCGCTCACTTGAGCTTCGGAAGCAATTTTAGTTAAAGTTACTAACTTTCATTTCAAAGCCTTAAAACGCTTACATTTTCGAAATTATTTTGAGATATTAAATTGAGAGATTTTGTGAGGTTAATTAGTGACTCCTCTGACTTTTTGGAGTAATTTTTGGTACTCTTCCGGTATGTTTTGGTCTCAAACAACTCTAATAAAAGTCTCAATAATGAATTTTTATTTTAAAGCTCTCAATGTCTCTAAGCCATTTCATTTCATAGATGTTAAGTTAGTTATGAAGTTACAAGTTACTTAACCTAATTAGAAACTCCAAAGGTATCTACCAAACCAACCTAACCTTCCCGACTGAGAAACGTACTATCCCGTTATTTAACTTAAAATAAAAGCTCTGAAGTTTTGAATAAGTGGCTCACTTGAGCTTCGGAAGCAATTTTAGTTAAAGTTACTAACTTTCATTTCAAAGCCTTAAAACGCTTACATTTTCGAAATTATTTTGAGATATTAAATTGAGAGATTTTGTGAGGTTAATTAGTGACTCCTCTGACTTTTTGGAGTAATTTTTGGTACTCTTCCGGTATGTTTTGGTCTCAAACAACTCTAATAAAAGTCTCAATAATGAATTTTTATTTTAAAGCTCTCAATGTCTCTAAGCCATTTCATTTCATAGATGTTAAGTTAGTTATGAAGTTACAAGTTACTTAACCTAATTAGAAACTCCAAAGGTATCTACCAAACCAACCTAACCTTCCCGACTGAGAAACGTACTATCCCGTTATTTAACTTAAAATAAAAGCTCTGAAGTTTTGAATAAGTGGCTCACTTGAGCTTCGGAAGCAATTTTAGTTAAAGTTACTAACTTTCATTTCAAAGCCTTAAAACGCTTACATTTTCGAAATTATTTTGAGATATTAAATTGAGAGATTTTGTGAGGTTAATTAGTGACTCCTCTGACTTTTTGGAGTAATTTTTGGTACTCTTTCGGTATGTTTTGGTCTCAAAAAACTCTAATAAAAGTCTCAATAATGAATTTTTATTTTAAAGCTCTCAATGTCTCTAAGCCATTTCATTTCATAGATGTTCAGTTAGTTCTGGAGTTACAAGTTACTTAACCTAATTAGAAACTCCAAAGATATCTACCAAACCAACCTAACCTTCCCGACTGAGAAAAGTACCATCCCGTTATTTAACTTAAAATAAAAGCTCTGAAGTTTTGAATAAGTCGCTCACTTGAGCTTCGGAAGCAATTTTAGTTAAAGTTACTAACTTTCATTTCCAATCCTTAAAACGCTTACATTTTCGAAATTATTTTGAGATATTAAATTGAGAGATTTTGTGAGGTTAATTAGTGACTCCTCTGACTTTTTGGAGTAATTTTTGGTACTCTTCCGGTATGTTTTGGTCTCAAAAAACTCTAATAAAAGTCTCAATAATGAATTTTTAATTTAAAGCTCTCAATGTCTCTAAGCCATTTCATTTCATAGATGTTAAGTTAGTTATGGAGTTACAAGTTACTTAACCAAATTAGAAACTCCAAAGAAATCTACCAAACCAACCTAACCTTCCCGACTGAGAAAAGTACCATCCCGTTATTTAACTTAAAATAAAAGCTCTGAAGTTTTGAATAAGTCGCTCACTTGAGCTTCGGAAGCAATTTTAGTTAAAGTTACTAACTTTCATTTCAAAGCCTTAAAACGCTTACATTTTCGAAATTATTTTGAGATAATAAATTGAGAGATTTTGAGAGGTTAATTAGTGACTCCTCTGACTTTTTGGGGTAATTTTTAGTACTCTTCCGGTATGTTTTGGTCTCAAAAAACTCTAATAAAAGTCTCAATAATGAATTTTTATTTTAAAGCTCTCAATGTCTCTAAGCCATTTCATTTCATAGATGTTAAGTTAGTTCTGGAGTTACAAGTTACTTAACCTAATTAGAAACTCCAAAGATATCTACCAAACCAACCTAACCTTCCCGACTGAGAAACGTACCATCCCGTTATTTAACTTAAAATAAAAGCTCTGAAGTTTTGAATAAGTCGCTCACTTGAGCTTCGGAAGCAATTTTAGTTAAAGTTACTAACTTTCATTTCAAAGCCTTAAAACGCTTACATTTTCAAAATTATTTTGAGATAATAAATTGAGAGATTTTGAGAGGTTAATTAGTGACTCCTCTGACTTTTTGGAGTAATTTTTGGTACTCTTCCGGTATGTTTTGGTCTCAAACAACTCTAATAAAAGTCTCAATAATGAATTTTTATTTTAAAGCTCTCAATATCTCTAAGCCATTTCATTTCATAGATGTTAAGTTAGTTATGGAGTTACAAGTTACTTAACCTAATTAGAAACTCCAAAGATATCTACCAAACCAACCTAACCTTCCCGACTGAGAAACGTACTATCCCGTTATTTAACTTAAAATAAAAGCTCTGAAGTTTTGAATAAATCGCTCACTTGAGCTTCGGAAGCAATTTTTGTTAAAGTTACTAACTTTCATTTCCAATCCTTAAAACGCTTACATTTTCGAAATTATTTTGAGATAATAAATTGAGAGATTTTGAGAGGTTAATTAGTGACTCCTCTGACTTTTTGGAGTAATTTTTGGTACTCTTCCGGTATGTTTTGCTCTCAAAAAACTCTAATAAAGATATCTACCAAACCAACCTAACCTTCCCGACTGAGAAACGTACCGTCCCGTTATTTAACTTAAAATAAAAGCTCTGAAGTTTTGAATAAGTCGCTCACTTGAGCTTCGGAGGCACTATTAGTTAAAGTTGTTAACTTTCATTTCGAAACCATAATGCTTTTACATTTTCAATATGTTTTGAGGTAATAAATTTAGAGATTTTGAGAGGTTAATTAGTGGCTTCTCTGACTTTTTGGAGTAATTTTAATTTTGGCCTCAAAAGTTTGTAATAAAAGTCTCAATAATGAATTTTTATTTTAAAGCTCTCAATGGTTCTGAGCCATTTCATTTAATAGATTATCAGCTAGTTCTAGAGTTACAAGTTATTAAACTTATCAAACTCCAAACATATCTTCCTCGTTCTTTAAAGAGGTAAGGTAAACCTACTATCCACTTATTTAAATTGAAATAGAAGCTCTGAAGTTTTGAACAAGTCGCTTACTGAGCTTCGGAATCAATTTTAGTTAAAGTTACTAACTTTCATTTCAAAGCCTTAAAACGCTTACATTTTCGAAATTATTTTGAGATAATAAATTGAGAGATTTTGAGAGGTTAATTAGTGACTCCTCTGACTTTTTGGGGTAATTTTTAGTACTCTTCCGGTATGTTTTGGTCTCAAAAAACTCTAATAAAAGTCTCAATAATGAACTTTTATTTTAAAGCTCTCAATGTCTCTAAGCCATTTCATTTCATAGATGTTAAGTTAGTTATGGAGTTACAAGTTACTGAACCTAATTAGAAACTCCAAAGATATCTACCAAACCAACCTAACCTTCCCGACTGAGAAAAGTACCATCCCGTTATTTAACTTAAAATAAAAGCTCTGAAGTTTTGAATAAATCGCTCACTTGAGCTTCGGAAGCAATTTTAATTAAAGTTACTAACTTTCATTTCAAAGCCTTAAAACGCTTACATTTTCAAAATTATTTTGAGATAATAAATTGAGAGATTTTGAGAGGTTAATTAGTGACTCCTCTGACTTTTTGGAGTAATTTTTGGTACTCTTCCGGTATGTTTTGGTCTCAAACAACTCTAATAAAAGTCTCAATAATGAATTTTTATTTTAAAGCTCTCAATGTCTCTAAGCCATTTCATTTCATAGATGTTAAGTTAGTTATGAAGTTACAAGTTACTTAACCTAATTAGAAACTCCAAAGGTATCTACCAAACCAACCTAACCTTCCCGACTGAGAAACGTACTATCCCGTTATTTAACTTAAAATAAAAGCTCTGAAGTTTTGAATAAGTGGCTCACTTGAGCTTCGGAAGCAATTTTAGTTAAAGTTACTAACTTTCATTTCAAAGCCTTAAAACGCTTACATTTTCGAAATTATTTTGAGATATTAAATTGAGAGATTTTGTGAGGTTAATTAGTGACTCCTCTGACTTTTTGGAGTAATTTTTGGTACTCTTCCGGTATGTTTTGGTCTCAAACAACTCTAATAAAAGTCTCAATAATGAATTTTTATTTTAAAGCTCTCAATGTCTCTAAGCCATTTCATTTCATAGATGTTAAGTTAGTTATGAAGTTACAAGTTACTTAACCTAATTAGAAACTCCAAAGGTATCTACCAAACCAACCTAACCTTCCCGACTGAGAAACGTACTATCCCGTTATTTAACTTAAAATAAAAGCTCTGAAGTTTTGAATAAGTGGCTCACTTGAGCTTCGGAAGCAATTTTAGTTAAAGTTACTAACTTTCATTTCAAAGCCTTAAAACGCTTACATTTTCGAAATTATTTTGAGATATTAAATTGAGAGATTTTGTGAGGTTAATTAGTGACTCCTCTGACTTTTTGGAGTAATTTTTGGTACTCTTTCGGTATGTTTTGGTCTCAAAAAACTCTAATAAAAGTCTCAATAATGAATTTTTATTTTAAAGCTCTCAATGTCTCTAAGCCATTTCATTTCATAGATGTTCAGTTAGTTCTGGAGTTACAAGTTACTTAACCTAATTAGAAACTCCAAAGATATCTACCAAACCAACCTAACCTTCCCGACTGAGAAAAGTACCATCCCGTTATTTAACTTAAAATAAAAGCTCTGAAGTTTTGAATAAGTCGCTCACTTGAGCTTCGGAAGCAATTTTAGTTAAAGTTACTAACTTTCATTTCAAAGCCTTAAAACGCTTACATTTTCGAAATTATTTTGAGATAATAAATTGAGAGATTTTGAGAGGTTAATTAGTGACTCCTCTGACTTTTTGGGGTAATTTTTAGTACTCTTCCGGTATGTTTTGGTCTCAAAAAACTCTAATAAAAGTCTCAATAATGAATTTTTATTTTAAAGCTCTCAATGTCTCTAAGCCATTTCATTTCATAGATGTTAAGTTAGTTCTGGAGTTACAAGTTACTTAACCTAATTAGAAACTCCAAAGATATCTACCAAACCAACCTAACCTTCCCGACTGAGAAACGTACCATCCCGTTATTTAACTTAAAATAAAAGCTCTGAAGTTTTGAATAAGTCGCTCACTTGAGCTTCGGAAGCAATTTTAGTTAAAGTTACTAACTTTCATTTCAAAGCCTTAAAACGCTTACATTTTCAAAATTATTTTGAGATAATAAATTGAGAGATTTTGAGAGGTTAATTAGTGACTCCTCTGACTTTTTGGAGTAATTTTTGGTACTCTTCCGGTATGTTTTGGTCTCAAACAACTCTAATAAAAGTCTCAATAATGAATTTTTATTTTAAAGCTCTCAATATCTCTAAGCCATTTCATTTCATAGATGTTAAGTTAGTTATGGAGTTACAAGTTACTTAACCTAATTAGAAACTCCAAAGATATCTACCAAACCAACCTAACCTTCCCGACTGAGAAACGTACTATCCCGTTATTTAACTTAAAATAAAAGCTCTGAAGTTTTGAATAAATCGCTCACTTGAGCTTCGGAAGCAATTTTTGTTAAAGTTACTAACTTTCATTTCCAATCCTTAAAACGCTTACATTTTCGAAATTATTTTGAGATAATAAATTGAAAGATTTTGAGAGGTTAATTAGTGACTCCTCTGACTTTTTGGAGTAATTATTGGTACTCTTCCGGTATGTTTTGCTCTCAAAAAACTCTAATAAAGATATCTACCAAACCAACCTAACCTTCCCGACTGAGAAACGTACCGTCCCGTTATTTAACTTAAAATAAAAGCTCTGAAGTTTTGAATAAGTCGCTCACTTGAGCTTCGGAGGCACTATTAGTTAAAGTTGTTAACTTTCATTTCGAAACCATAATGCTTTTACATTTTCAATATGTTTTGAGGTAATAAATTTAGAGATTTTGAGAGGTTAATTAGTGGCTTCTCTGACTTTTTGGAGTAATTTTAATTTTGGCCTCAAAAGTTTGTAATAAAAGTCTCAATAATGAATTTTTATTTTAAAGCTCTCAATGGTTCTGAGCCATTTCATTTAATAGATTATCAGCTAGTTCTAGAGTTACAAGTTATTAAACTTATCAAACTCCAAACATATCTTCCTCGTTCTTTAAAGAGGTAAGGTAAACCTACTATCCACTTATTTAAATTGAAATAGAAGCTCTGAAGTTTTGAACAAGTCGCTTACTGAGCTTCGGAATCAATTTTAGTTAAAGTTACTAACTTTCATTTCAAAGCCTTAAAACGCTTACATTTTCGAAATTATTTTGAGATAATAAATTGAGAGATTTTGAGAGGTTAATTAGTGACTCCTCTGACTTTTTGGGGTAATTTTTAGTACTCTTCCGGTATGTTTTGGTCTCAAAAAACTCTAATAAAAGTCTCAATAATGAACTTTTATTTTAAAGCTCTCAATGTCTCTAAGCCATTTCATTTCATAGATGTTAAGTTAGTTATGGAGTTACAAGTTACTGAACCTAATTAGAAACTCCAAAGATATCTACCAAACCAACCTAACCTTCCCGACTGAGAAAAGTACCATCCCGTTATTTAACTTAAAATAAAAGCTCTGAAGTTTTGAATAAATCGCTCACTTGAGCTTCGGAAGCAATTTTAATTAAAGTTACTAACTTTCATTTCAAAGCCTTAAAACGCTTACATTTTCAAAATTATTTTGAGATAATAAATTGAGAGATTTTGAGAGGTTAATTAGTGACTCCTCTGACTTTTTGGAGTAATTTTTGGTACTCTTCCGGTATGTTTTGGTCTCAAACAACTCTAATAAAAGTCTCAATAATGAATTTTTATTTTAAAGCTCTCAATGTCTCTAAGCCATTTCATTTCATAGATGTTAAGTTAGTTATGGAGTTACAAGTTACTTAACCTAATTAGAAACTCCAAAGGTATCTACCAAACCAACCTAACCTTCCCGACTGAGAAACGTACTATCCCGTTATTTAACTTAAAATAAAAGCTCTGAAGTTTTGAATAAGTGGCTCACTTGAGCTTCGGAAGCGATTTTAATTAAAGTTAATAACTTTCATTTCAAAGCCTTAAAACGCTTACATTTTCGAAATTATTTTGAGATAATAAATTGAGAGATTTTGAGAGGTTAATTAGTGACTCCTCTGACTTTTTGGAGTAATTTTTGGTACTCTTCCAGTATATTTTGGTCTCAAAAAACTAATAAAAGTCTCAATAATGAATTTTTATTTTAAAGCTCTCAATGTCTCTAAGCCATTTCATTTCATAGATGTTAAGTTAGTTATGGAGTTACAAGTTACTTAACCTAATTAGAAACTCCAAAGATATCTACCAAACCAACCTAACCTTCCCGACTGAGAAAATTCATTTAATAGATTTTCAGCTAGTTCTGGAGTTACAAGTTATTAAACTTATCAAACTCCAAAGATATCTTCCTCGTTCTTTAAAGAGGTAAGGTAAACCTACTATCCACTTATTTAACTTGAAATAGAAGCTCTGAAGTTTTGAACAAGTCGCTTACTGAGCTTCGGAAGCAATTTTAGTTCAAGTTATTAACTTTCATTTTGCAGCCTTAAAGCATTTACATTTTCGATATGTTTTGAGATGATTAATTGAGAGATTTTGAGAGATTAATCAGTGATTTCTCTGACTTTTCGTAGTAATTTTTGGTACTCCTTTGTATATTTTTGTCTCCAAAATCCTCTGTATTCAATCCTTATTTCAAAGCTCTCAATGACTTTAAGCCATTTCATTTCCGAGATTCTCAGTTAGTTCTGGAGTTACAAGTTATTAAGCGTATTTAGAAACTCCTAGTTGAGTTTGAAAAGCAATTTTTGTTCAAGTGATTAACTTTAATATGGAAGCTTTCAAGCGCTTACATTTTCGATATATTTTGAGATGATTGGTCTTTCGAGCTCGTTGCATTTCAAATTACAACTTACCGTACACCTGAATAAACTCCATATCGACTTTTCCTTAGAAACGTTTAGTTAGTTTGAAGTACTTTGAGAGTAATTTAAATTTGACGTTATTAGACTTTTACTTCAGAAGCTTAGTCGAACAATTTCCTTCAGATTTTCAATTTGGAAGCAATTTAAATTAAAACTCACCACTCCCCCATTTAACTTTTACTCCGGAGCCCTAATGGTCTTCATGTTTTTAGAGTTCCTAAAGCTCGCGTAATGGGGATCGTCAGTGCCCATTAATAATGAACGAACGAACGAACTTCTGAAGGAAACGTGGCAATTTCTAAAAATCACCCGTTCAATTCGTGCTTAAATAATTCACGGGCTCTATTCGAAAACACCCCCCACCCCTCAAGTAATTCCTTAAGCTACAAATCCGCCGGAGTTCCGACTTTAATTCGGCCGCCTATTACGGAACGTGAAGGGCGGAAAGAAATTAACGTCCCTTTAACCCTCACCTTTTTCTTCTTCCTGAGTGTCACCCTGACGCCTTCCACCGAAACCTCTATCGTCACCTTCTTCTTCTTGATCTCTTTGGCTTTGAACTCGTACTGGAATAAGGAAAAGTTTACTAGCGCGATATGGGAGAAAGGGGAGAGCGTTCCGGTTATATATGTAAATTCGAAGGGGAGCGACAAGTGTTATTGTATGGGGAATTTTATTGCGAAACCGGGAGCCGAACTTATTGGGTCGGATACGAGTTGAATACGTTGTTGGGAAAGGGCTGAAGGTCCGAAAAAAGAGAAATCGTCCTCAGTGTCGATACCTAATAAAGGGATGATTGCGTTGCAGGCACTCGAAGGGTTCGGCCCCATATTTTCGCCAACATTGGCAAGTCAAATGAAACCATATTCAAAGCAGGACGGGGCATTCTGGGTAACCCAGTTTTGGAGTTTTTGACATTTACATTAACACAGTACAAAAAATTTTGGAAAGCGACAATTTGGAATTTCTCAGTCAAAAGTCTTAATGCGAAAAGATATGCTTAAACAAAATCAAATTAAAGCAGTACATTTAGCAGACAGATCTTTGGCGCCAGTCGAGTATTTAAAGCGGATTCCGTTCTAAATTGAATATTAGAAATTTCTAATAAAACTATGCTATTAAATTTAATGCCTTCATTTACGGCTAAAGCCGTCTTAAATGGAAAGGATGGTATTAGTGGGGTTTTATGAGATGTTGAAGTAATAATTCGATAACGGCTATATTGCATGAAAAATTGAAATAACTCGGCACATTGTATAAATGTGAAAGAAGAATTTTTAATTCAATCAAGCCCAGCTAACAATTTAGGTGAGATATTATTAGAAATTCATGTTAAATGTGTTATTTCAACAATAGAAAGTTACTAATTTTTTAAAGGAATTTCTACCAAAAGTGGGACCATTGTTCACCTTAAATTTACGTAACGAGTTAGTAAATTTGGTGAATTTCTATCATAAGGTTGCCTACGACCTATTAGGTGAAGTCTCACATCGAAATTGCGTCCTTTGATTAAATACTCACTTTCCCAGTTTACGACTCTTACAGAAATACGTAGATTTAGATTAAATATTTACTTCATGGTAATAGTTAAGAATGGTATCTTAAACTTATACTTCTCGTCGACATCAGTATCAGGAATCGTAGTTGGATAGATATATTTCACACAATGATGTTACTGAATTAGATGAACTTTACATTGGAATAATCAAGAAATTGTATTGTCAAACTTTATAGGCTATTGACTATATCAAAAGAAACTAATGCATTCAAGGTATTTTATTGTTTCAAATTTACCTTTAATGAGACATAATCCAAAAGTGTTACTAAATTTAGCACTTTACTAAATGTGTTTTTGAGAACGGGGTAAGTTTGGCCACTTTTCGATTTTTCGGCCATAGCGCAATAACTATGCATTTTTTGAAGATGTATGCCGTAAGATTTTTTGTAGAGAATAAAATTTGCTATCCACATGATATTTTTTGAAGTAAAAAATTTTTTTTTAAAATAAATTAAAAAAAAACTAATTAAAAAACCTAAAAAAAATGTTTTTGAATTTTTGACTATAATTCTTTTCTGAGTGAATTTAGGTATAGGCATTGCTTCATAAAAAAGAAAGCTTATGAAATTCTCTTTGAAATGTTGGCTTATATGACTATATATGTTTAAAATTGACTGAGATATAAACGTTTGAATTCAGCTATTTTTTTCTTTATTTTTTTTTCTTTAAAAAGCGTCTTATTTCATAATTTTACCCAAAAAAAATTATGCAATAAGTAACTTAGTATGTAAGAATAATGTAATATAAAAAAATGATCTTACTTATTTATATTCAATGTCAGTTTAAGTACACGTATAAATAAATAGTTAACTCATTTTTAAAGTAATAATTTTATATATGCAATGCCGTTTAAATTTGATGTTACAGGTATTTCGGAAGAAGACATAGCTACTGATATTGATACAGACTAAGATAGTACATTTTAATATATTTCAATAGAACAGGAACTATAAATTTTACTGTACTTTATATAAAAATAATATTAAAAAAACGTTAACATGTGGAATTTATTTTTTTAATTCTAAACTTCCAACCATTTAAATTAAATATGTCTAATAGAATAATATCCAATATTATTGATAAATTTATGTTCATAAAATTATTATTGCATAAAAATATTTTTTTTCAGGTAAAAATATGAAATAATACGCTTTTTAAGGAAAAAGTAAAAATATAGAAAAAATGGCTAAATTTAAACGTTTATAGCTCAGTCAATTTTAACCATAGAAGTCTTATAAGCCACCATTTTGAAGAAAATTTCATAAGCTTTCTTTTTTATGAAACAATGTCTATACCTAAAGTCACTCAGAAAAAAGTTATAGTCAAAAATTCAACAAAAAGTTTTTTTTTAAATTTTTCGACTTTTTTAATTTTATTTTTTTAAAAAATACATATATTTAATTTAAAAAAATATCATTTTAATAGAAAATTTAATTCTCTACAAAAAATCTTGCGACATATATCTTCGGAAAATGCATAGTTTTTGCGCTATAGCCGAAAGACCGAGAAGTTTCCAAATTTACCTCGTTCTCAAAAACGCATAACTAAATTTAGTAGCACTTTTGAATATTTTTTCTTTAAAGGTCAATTGACCGTATTAAACAATAAAATATCTTGAACACGTTACTTCCTTATTAAATGACAGTCAATAGCCTATTACAGTTGTATTTCGAAAAATAGCAACTTGATTCAAACATAATTGTTATTATAATAAGTTGTTCAAAGATTATATCAAGTGTAATGTATGGATATAGTACCTTAGTGCTTCGATATGTTGTTTAGACCCAATGTTAGGATGTCAAATACGTTGTATTCTTAAAATTTGGAGCAATTTTTGGTTTAATTAGGAAAATATAATAATTCGAAAATTAAATTTATGTTGTTTGGAGTTATATACTCGCCATATTGTTTTCAAAGAATCTTAGTGACATTTCACTTAAATTACTTACGAATTAAGTAAATTGAAAGAATCTATTTTGGTGAATAGCTTTAAAATTGAGTAATTTTGACCAATTGGCCATTTTAAACCAATTATGCCAAAAAAATACTTTTTGGTACAAATTAACCATTCATTCTGGGAAATAGGACTCTACGATTTACGTCACCAATTAGGTAGTGTTTGTGACATCTACTAAATTAATTTAATACGTCATATAGCGACCTAATAGGTGGAAAATGGTGCTGTGCATATTTCACCAATTCATTGAAATATAACTCAATTTCTATATAAATAGGTAAAATTAACTATGACTTTAGTGATCAACCTAAATTGTTAGCTTGGTGATCACCTGCCTATGGCTTCCAGTTTTCATCAATTTTGCTAATACATATTTGACAAATTTATCTTTTCTTTGTGACGTTGTTTTTTGTTTGTTTGTTTGTGACATCTACTAAATTAACTTAATACGTCATATAGCGACCTAATAGGTGGAAAATGGTGCTGTGCATATTTCACCAATTCATTGAAATATAACTCAATTTCTATATAAATAGGTAAAATTAACTATGACTTTAGTGATCAACCTAAATTGTTAGCTTGGTGATCACCTGCCTCTGCCTTCCAGTTTTCATCAATTTTTCTAATATTCGACAATTCATCTTTCCTAATCCACACAACTACTTAATTATGTATTTGGTTCGAATGCGGTCTCGTTGTTTTTGAGAGCGACTCGCTCAGGTCCCATCGACCTTTAACTTCCTCTCCTAGTTTATTTTTAATGGCGGATATTTATATGTAACGACCGCATTGTGAATATGAAGCGATTCGAGCATCAGTCCATCATCCCACTAGACTCGGGTAAATTCATTAAAATACCGCAATGCTCAGTTCGTAATTATAAACGTCTCTGGATGTGCAAACGCCTCGTAACTGTAAACTCTCAATCAAATGAGCGTTTAAAGTGGGAGTTTTCGGAAAATATTATAACATTAAGCAGCGCGTTATGGATTTAAAATAAGCAGACGATTAAGACATTACCTTAAGACCGGTTTAAAAATAAACCGACGGAGAATGCTTTCGGGATGGTTCGGGATTAAAACTGGACGAGAGGAGCGTATTAAAAGAACGTCGGTCATTTTTAAACGTGACGGCGTCACGTCTTAACGTTTTTGTCCTGCCACGAGTAGTGACTTCGTGATTTGCATTTACGCCAAAAGTTATAAATGAAGTAGGTATAACGAAACCGCGAGAGGAATTAAGCGGGTTTATTGCACATACTCTCCTAGCGCGTCTGCTCTATAAATACTGCATACAGTGCATACGTAGGGACAAGGGACGAGCCGTTTATTATACTCCTTTATGGCAAAAACGACAGATAACGGCAAATTGCATACAAGCGAGAGTGACGATGAGGATACAGAGATTATTTTTGTGAAAAGTTGTAAACGTATAATTGTACAGTAAGCTCGGTAAATTCTTACCCGTATGCGACGCATTGCTGCCACGATCTCGACCCTGCTCGTCGGCCTCGGTACGTCCAGCATGCCGATGTACTGAAACAGACAACAAAATTAACAAACAGGTTGTTTGATGAAGTTGAAAAACCTTGTATTACACGGATCGCGCCTCAAGGGTTTTCGGCTGTGCCGACATCTGAGGGAGTTGCTTGGATATAAGCAAGAAACCAGAGAAATCACTTTTTTTGGTTATTTTTGGTCATAACAAATTACCCAAGGCGACATTTTGGCTATAATTTGAGTTTTGAGCAACTACAAGATATTTAAAAAATTGAGGAAGTAGATTGCTGTTATAGCAAACCACTTCCTTTTTTCTCTCTATTACTTGGTGTAATAGGCATACAGCCGCAAAATAAAACACAACTCACTTTTGATTCACTAGTTTGGTTGGAATTGTACTAATATACCAAATAACGAAATAAACATACTTGACATACCAGCTTTAAGTGAAGCTTGCTTAATCTTTTCCTAATGCAACTAGTTAGTGGCTGCATGGAAAAGTTTCCCAAGTGTTAAACTGATATGCACTACTGACTCATTAGCTCTACAGAAACGCTGCTCAGGTGCTTTGAGTAGCCTTGACACATTATTTTTATGGAAACGCTAGTCAACTGGCTTAAGTACTCATTGGCTCACTAATTAAGGTGATTTAATTGCAAACCTTAAGAACATCTAATGTCTTTGTTCGTAATTGAGACATACACCAAATAACTAAATAGAAATACTCGATATACCATCTTTAAGTGAAGCTTGCTCATGTAATTAGTTAGTAGCTGCATGGGAAAATTGTCCAAGTATTGAACTTTAACTGATATGAATAACTGTCTCATTAGCTTTACAGAAACGCTGCTCAGGTGCATTGAGTACCATCGACACATTATTTTTATGGAAACTCTGGTTAAGTGACTTGAGTACTCATTGACTCACTAATTGAGGTGGTTTACAGGTAATTGAGGTAGTATATATGGGCTTTATAGAAATGTTGTTCGAGTGTACTTTATAAAAATATTGTTCAAGTGCAGTTTATGTGTATCAATGACTCATTAGCTTTGCGAAAACGTATCTCAAGTGTTTTAAGTAGAGCCAGTGAGTAACGTTGTCAAGTGATAACTTAGTTTTCATAGAAACGTTTCTTAAATGACTTCATAACACCATTGACTCATTAACTTACTGTTTCTCGGGAGGATCAGTTGCCATCAATACACCAAATAACTAAATAGAAATACTCGATATACCATCTTTAAGTGAAGCTTGCTCATGTAACTAGTTAGTGGCTGCATGGATAAGTTGTCCAATTATTGAACTTTACCTGATGTGCACAACTGACTCATTAGCTTTACAGAAACGCTGCTCAGGTGCATTGAGTAGCATTGACACGTTATTTTTATGGAAATTCTGGTCATGTGGCTTAAGTACACATGGACTCACTAATTGAGGTGCTTTACAGGTAATTGAGGTAGATATTATATATGGGTTTTATAGAAATGTTGTCCTAATGCAGTATGTGTGTATCAATGACTCATTAGCTTTGCGAAAACGTATCTCAGGTGTTTTAAGTAGATCGAGTGAGTAACGTTGGCACATTATCTTTATGGAAACGTTAGTCAAGTGATAACTTAGTTTTCATAGAAACGTTTCTTAAATGACTTCATAACACCATTGACTCATTAACTGTTTCTCAGGAGGATCAGTTGGCATCAATACACCAAATAACTAATTAGACATACTCGAGATACCATCTTTACCAAACACCAAAATAGGAATACTTGATATACCATCTCTAAGTGAAGCTTGCTCATGTAACTAATTAGTGGCTGCATGGAAAATTTGTCCAAGTATTGAACTTTAACTGATGTGCGCAACTGACCCATTAGCTTTACAGAAACGCTGCTCAGATGCATTGAGTACCATTGACACATTATTTTTATGGAAACCCTTATGACTTAAGTATTCATTGACTCACTAATTGAGGTTGTTTGCAGGTAATTGAGGTAGCATATATGGGCTTTATAGAAATGTTGTTCTAGTGCTATTTATGTGTACCATTGACTCATTAGCATTGCGAACATGTATCTCAGGTGTTTTAAGTAGAGCGAGTGAGTAACGTTGGCACATTATCTTTATGGAAACGTTAGTCAAGTGATACCTTAGTTTTCATAGAAACGTTTCTTAAATGACTTCATAACACCATTGACTCATTAAATGTTTCTCAGGAGGATCAGTTGGCATCAATACACCAAATAACTAATTAGACATACTCGAGATACCATCTTTAAGTGAAGCTTGCTCATGCAACTAGTTAGTGGCCGCATGGAAAAGTTGTCCAAGTATTAAACTTTAACTGATGTGCGCAACTGACTCATTAGCTTTAGAGAAACGCTGCTCAGATGCATTGAGTACCATTGACACATTATTTTTATGGAAACTCTGGTTAAGTGACTTAAGTACTCATTGACTCACTTATTGAGGTGGTTTGCAGGTAATTGAGGTAGCATATATGGGCTTTATAGAAATGTTGTTCAAGTGCAGTTTATGTGTATCAATGACTCATTAGTTTTGCGAACACGTATCTCTGGTGTTTTAAGTAGAGCAAATGAGTAACGTTGGCACATTATCTTTATGGAAACGTTAGTCAAGTGGTTACTTAGTTTTCATAGAAACGTTTCTTAAATGACTTCATAACATCATTGACTCATTAACTGTTTCTCAGGAGGATCAGTTGGCATCAAGACACCAAATAACTAAATAGGAATACGTGGTATACCATCTCTAAGTGAAGCTTGCTCATGTAACTAATTAGTGGCCGCATGGAAAAGTTGTCCAAGTATTGAATTTTAACTGATGTGCACAACTGACTCATTAGCTTTACAGAAACGCTATTCAGATGCTTTGAGTAGCATTGACACATTATTTTTATAGAAACTCTGGTCAAGTGACTTAAGTACTCAATGACTCACTAATTGAGGTGGTTTGCAGGTAATTGAGGTAGCATTTATGGGCTTTATAGAAATGTTGTTCGAGTGCAGTTTAGGTGTATCAATGACTCATTAGCTTTGCGAAAACGTATCTCAGGTGTTTTAAGTAGAGCGAGTGAGTAACGTTGGCACATTATCTTTATGGAAACGTTAGTCAAGTGATACCTTAGTTTTCATAGAAACGTTTCTTAAATGACTTCATAACACCATTGACTCATTAAATGTTTCTCAGGAGGATCAGTTGGCATCAATACACCAAATAACTAATTAGACATACTCGAGATACCATCTTTAAGTGAAGCTTGCTCATGCAACTAGTTAGTGGCCGCATGGAAAAGTTGTCCAAGTATTAAACTTTAACTGATGTGCGCAACTGACTCATTAGCTTTAGAGAAACGCTGCTCAGATGCATTGAGTACCATTGACACATTATTTTTATGGAAACTCTGGTTAAGTGACTTAAGTACTCATTGACTCACTTATTGAGGTGGTTTGCAGGTAATTGAGGTAGCATATATGGGCTTTATAGAAATGTTGTTCAAGTGCAGTTTATGTGTATCAATGACTCATTAGTTTTGCGAACACGTATCTCTGGTGTTTTAAGTAGAGCAAATGAGTAACGTTGGCACATTATCTTTATGGAAACGTTAGTCAAGTGGTTACTTAGTTTTCATAGAAACGTTTCTTAAATGACTTCATAACATCATTGACTCATTAACTGTTTCTCAGGAGGATCAGTTGGCATCAAGACACCAAATAACTAAATAGGAATACGTGGTATACCATCTCTAAGTGAAGCTTGCTCATGTAACTAATTAGTGGCCGCATGGAAAAGTTGTCCAAGTATTGAATTTTAACTGATGTGCACAACTGACTCATTAGCTTTACAGAAACGCTATTCAGATGCTTTGAGTAGCATTGACACATTATTTTTATAGAAACTCTGGTCAAGTGACTTAAGTACTCAATGACTCACTAATTGAGGTGGTTTGCAGGTAATTGAGGTAGCATTTATGGGCTTTATAGAAATGTTGTTCGAGTGCAGTTTAGGTGTATCAATGACTCATTAGCTTTGCGAAAACGTATCTCAGGTGTTTTAAGTAGAGCGAGTGAGTAACGTTGGCACATTATCTTTATGGAAACGTTAGTCAAGTGATACCTTAGTTTTCATAGAAACGTTTCTTAAATGACTTCACAACACCATTGACTCATTAAATGTTTCTCAGGAGGATCAGTTGGCATCAATACACCAAATAACTAATTAGACATACTCGAGATACCATCTTTAAGTGAAGCTTGCTCATGCAACTAGTTAGTGGCCGCATGGAAAAGTTGTCCAAGTATTAAACTTTAACTGATGTGCGCAACTGACTCATTAGCTTTAGAGAAACGCTGCTCAGATGCATTGAGTACCATTGACACATTATTTTTATGGAAACTCTGGTTAAGTGACTTAAGTACTCATTGACTCACTTATTGAGGTGGTTTGCAGGTAATTGAGGTAGCATATATGGGCTTTATAGAAATGTTGTTCAAGTGCAGTTTATGTGTATCAATGACTCATTAGTTTTGCGAACACGTATCTCTGGTGTTTTAAGTAGAGCAAATGAGTAACGTTGGCACATTATCTTTATGGAAACGTTAGTCAAGTGGTTACTTAGTTTTCATAGAAACGTTTCTTAAATGACTTCATAACATCATTGACTCATTAACTGTTTCTCAGGAGGATCAGTTGGCATCAAGACACCAAATAACTAAATAGGAATACGTGGTATACCATCTCTAAGTGAAGCTTGCTCATGTAACTAATTAGTGGCCGCATGGAAAAGTTGTCCAAGTATTGAATTTTAACTGATGTGCACAACTGACTCATTAGCTTTACAGAAACGCTATTCAGATGCTTTGAGTAGCATTGACACATTATTTTTATAGAAACTCTGGTCAAGTGACTTAAGTACTCAATGACTCACTAATTGAGGTGGTTTGCAGGTAATTGAGGTAGCATTTATGGGCTTTATAGAAATGTTGTTCGAGTGCAGTTTAGGTGTATCAATGACTCATTAGCTTTGCGAAAACGTATCTCAGGTGTTTTAAGTAGAGCGAGTGAGTAACGTTGGCACATTATCTTTATGGAAACGTTAGTCAAGTGATACCTTAGTTTTCATAGAAACGTTTCTTAAATGACTTCATAACACCATTGACTCATTAAATGTTTCTCAGGAGGATCAGTTGGCATCAATACACCAAATAACTAATTAGACATACTCGAGATACCATCTTTAAGTGAAGCTTGCTCATGCAACTAGTTAGTGGCCGCATGGAAAAGTTGTCCAAGTATTAAACTTTAACTGATGTGCGCAACTGACTCATTAGCTTTAGAGAAACGCTGCTCAGATGCATTGAGTACCATTGACACATTATTTTTATGGAAACTCTGGTTAAGTGACTTAAGTACTCATTGACTCACTTATTGAGGTGGTTTGCAGGTAATTGAGGTAGCATATATGGGCTTTATAGAAATGTTGTTCAAGTGCAGTTTATGTGTATCAATGACTCATTAGTTTTGCGAACACGTATCTCTGGTGTTTTAAGTAGAGCAAATGAGTAACGTTGGCACATTATCTTTATGGAAACGTTAGTCAAGTGGTTACTTAGTTTTCATAGAAACGTTTCTTAAATGACTTCATAACATCATTGACTCATTAACTGTTTCTCAGGAGGATCAGTTGGCATCAAGACACCAAATAACTAAATAGGAATACGTGGTATACCATCTCTAAGTGAAGCTTGCTCATGTAACTAATTAGTGGCCGCATGGAAAAGTTGTCCAAGTATTGAATTTTAACTGATGTGCACAACTGACTCATTAGCTTTACAGAAACGCTATTCAGATGCTTTGAGTAGCATTGACACATTATTTTTATAGAAACTCTGGTCAAGTGACTTAAGTACTCAATGACTCACTAATTGAGGTGGTTTGCAGGTAATTGAGGTAGCATTTATGGGCTTTATAGAAATGTTGTTCGAGTGCAGTTTAGGTGTATCAATGACTCATTAGCTTTGCGAAAACGTATCTCAGGTGTTTTAAGTAGAGCGAGTGAGTAACGTTGGCACATTATCTTTATGGAAACGTTAGTCAAGTGATACCTTAGTTTTCATAGAAACGTTTCTTAAATGACTTCACAACACCATTGACTCATTAAATGTTTCTCAGGAGGATCAGTTGGCATCAATACACCAAATAACTAATTAAACATACTCGAGATACCATCTTTAAGTGAAGCTTGCTCATGCAACTAGTTAGTGGCCGCATGGAAAAGTTGTCCAAGTATTAAACTTTAACTGATGTGCGCAACTGACTCATTAGCTTTAGAGAAACGCTGCTCAGATGCATTGAGTACCATTGACACATTATTTTTATGGAAACTCTGGTTAAGTGACTTAAGTACTCATTGACTCACTTATTGAGGTGGTTTGCAGGTAATTGAGGTAGCATATATGGGCTTTATAGAAATGTTGTTCAAGTGCAGTTTATGTGTATCAATGACTCATTAGTTTTGCGAACACGTATCTCTGGTGTTTTAAGTAGAGCAAATGAGTAACGTTGGCACATTATCTTTATGGAAACGTTAGTCAAGTGGTTACTTAGTTTTCATAGAAACGTTTCTTAAATGACTTCATAACATCATTGACTCATTAACTGTTTCTCAGGAGGATCAGTTGGCATCAAGACACCAAATAACTAAATAGGAATACGTGGTATACCATCTCTAAGTGAAGCTTGCTCATGTAACTAATTAGTGGCCGCATGGAAAAGTTGTCCAAGTATTGAATTTTAACTGATGTGCACAACTGACTCATTAGCTTTACAGAAACGCTATTCAGATGCTTTGAGTAGCATTGACACATTATTTTTATAGAAACTCTGGTCAAGTGACTTAAGTACTCAATGACTCACTAATTGAGGTGGTTTGCAGGTAATTGAGGTAGCATTTATGGGCTTTATAGAAATGTTGTTCGAGTGCAGTTTAGGTGTATCAATGACTCATTAGCTTTGCGAAAACGTATCTCAGGTGTTTTAAGTAGAGCGAGTGAGTAACGTTGGCACATTATCTTTATGGAAACGTTAGTCAAGTGATACCTTAGTTTTCATAGAAACGTTTCTTAAATGACTTCACAACACCATTGACTCATTAAATGTTTCTCAGGAGGATCAGTTGGCATCAATACACCAAATAACTAATTAGACATACTCGAGATACCATCTTTAAGTGAAGCTTGCTCATGCAACTAGTTAGTGGCCGCATGGAAAAGTTGTCCAAGTATTAAACTTTAACTGATGTGCGCAACTGACTCATTAGCTTTAGAGAAACGCTGCTCAGATGCATTGAGTACCATTGACACATTATTTTTATGGAAACTCTGGTTAAGTGACTTAAGTACTCATTGACTCACTTATTGAGGTGGTTTGCAGGTAATTGAGGTAGCATATATGGGCTTTATAGAAATGTTGTTCAAGTGCAGTTTATGTGTATCAATGACTCATTAGTTTTGCGAACACGTATCTCTGGTGTTTTAAGTAGAGCAAATGAGTAACGTTGGCACATTATCTTTATGGAAACGTTAGTCAAGTGGTTACTTAGTTTTCATAGAAACGTTTCTTAAATGACTTCATAACATCATTGACTCATTAACTGTTTCTCAGGAGGATCAGTTGGCATCAAGACACCAAATAACTAAATAGGAATACGTGGTATACCATCTCTAAGTGAAGCTTGCTCATGTAACTAATTAGTGGCCGCATGGAAAAGTTGTCCAAGTATTGAATTTTAACTGATGTGCACAACTGACTCATTAGCTTTACAGAAACGCTATTCAGATGCTTTGAGTAGCATTGACACATTATTTTTATAGAAACTCTGGTCAAGTGACTTAAGTACTCATTGACTCACTAATTGAGGTGGTTTGCAGGTAATTGAGGTAGCATTTATGAGCTTTATAGAAATGTTGTTCGAGTGCAGTTTAGGTGTATCAATGACTCATTAGCTTTGCGAAAACGTATCTCAGGTGTTTTAAGTAGAGCGAGTGAGTAACGTTGGCACATTATCTTTATGGAAGCGTTAGTCAAGTGATACCTTAGTTTTCATAGAAACGTTTCTTAAATGACTTCATAACACCATTGACTCATTAAATGTTTCTCAGGAGGATCAGTTGGCATCAATACACCAAATAACTAATTAGACATACTCGAGATACCATCTTTAAGTGAAGCTTGCTCATGCAACTAGTTAGTGGCCGCATGGAAAAGTTGTCCAAGTATTAAACTTTAACTGATGTGCGCAACTGACTCATTAGCTTTAGAGAAACGCTGCTCAGATGCATTGAGTACCATTGACACATTATTTTTATGGAAACTCTGGTTAAGTGACTTAAGTACTCATTGACTCACTTATTGAGGTGGTTTGCAGGTAATTGAGGTAGCATATATGGGCTTTATAGAAATGTTGTTCAAGTGCAGTTTATGTGTATCAATGACTCATTAGTTTTGCGAACACGTATCTCTGGTGTTTTAAGTAGAGCAAATGAGTAACGTTGGCACATTATCTTTATGGAAACGTTAGTCAAGTGGTTACTTAGTTTTCATAGAAACGTTTCTTAAATGACTTCATAACATCATTGACTCATTAACTGTTTCTCAGGAGGATCAGTTGGCATCAAGACACCAAATAACTAAATAGGAATACGTGGTATACCATCTCTAAGTGAAGCTTGCTCATGTAACTAATTAGTGGCCGCATGGAAAAGTTGTCCAAGTATTGAATTTTAACTGATGTGCACAACTGACTCATTAGCTTTACAGAAACGCTATTCAGATGCTTTGAGTAGCATTGACACATTATTTTTATAGAAACTCTGGTCAAGTGACTTAAGTACTCATTGACTCACTAATTGAGTTGGTTTGCAGGTAATTGAGGTAGCATTTATGGGCTTTATAGAAATGTTGTTCGAGTGCAGTTTAGGTGTATCAATGACTCATTAGCTTTGCGAAAACGTATCTCAGGTGTTTTAAGTAGAGCGAGTGAGTAACGTTGGCACATTATCTTTATGGAAACGTTAGTCAAGTGATACCTTAGTTTTCATAGAAACGTTTCTTAAATGACTTCATAACACCATTGACTCATTAAATGTTTCTCAGGAGGATCAGTTGGCATCAATACACCAAATAACTAATTAGACATACTCGAGATACCATCTTTAAGTGAAGCTTGCTCATGCAACTAGTTAGTGGCCGCATGGAAAAGTTGTCCAAGTATTAAACTTTAACTGATGTGCGCAACTGACTCATTAGCTTTAGAGAAACGCTGCTCAGATGCATTGAGTACCATTGACACATTATTTTTATGGAAACTCTGGTCAAGTCGCTTAAGCACTCATTGACTCACTAATTGAGGTGGTTTGATTGCAAACAATAACAATATTTAATGATACCATAAGGCTGCTCACGTCTTTGCATTAGCTCGTTGCTGGGTTATATAGGCTTTGTAGAAAAGTTGTTTAAGTTTTTAAGAATAAAGCTAGTCAATTACTTTACGTGCAGCTGATATGTAGCTTTGGCTAATTTTATTGGAATAATATAGGAATTATATTTTGGAATATTAATTTTATGGAAAAGGTGCCAAGGAGTTTTAAATACAGCAGGTGAGTAGCATTGACGATATCGTTATGGGCACTGTGTATAAATGATTTAAATACAACTTAGATGTAGATTTGACTCAATAACCCCAGAAATCACTCATATCATAATCACTCATAGGAACTAGTTAAAACTAACAAATGGTAGCTTAAGTACAGCTCTAGACTCATTAACTCTATGGAAGTATTGATCAGAGGCGGTTTAAATAAAGCTAACGAGTACCTTTCATTCAATATTGTATTAATATATAACTTTTTATGAAACGGTGCCCCAGGTGGTTTTAGTTCAGTAAATTTGTAGCTTTATGGAACATGGAGCTTTATGGGCATAAAGCTTAATGGAGACGGGTAATGGGGATCCTCTAAAATGAGCCGTTCGGATGTGTACCAGTTAAATTTTTAAATTATGAATCGAGGAGCGTCAAATTTTTTTACGACGCAGTTAATTTTTGTATTAGATATGAATGAAGTTTACGAGCTCCTCGAGATAAATTTTTGATGTAAGTGAGTAATTACGGAGATTTATGCGTACGGATTTAGTGGCTAATTTCCCAGGACAATGTATTTTAACGGCACACTGGAAAGACGGTGTTTCCTCGTCTATTCGCAGATACAAATAAATAAATCCTCGTTGTATATTTACTTAAAGTAACGAGTAGGATAAAGATAGTGGAGGTACGATCATCGCACGTGAATAAGGAAAAAAGCTACAACTCGTATAACGTAACAGTTAAACTTTTGATATAAATATAAAACAATCACCTGGCCGAGCCAGGTCATGTGACGTCACGTAACGCACATGTATGTCTCGGCCATGCCAAAAATAATTATGGCGCCGCCGTCGGTCAACATTTTCCAAGCTGGTCGCGATCAGGAAAATTGATGCGAGACATTATAAAATCTTTGGAAATCTTAGGAATGCCTCGCGATTTTCCATCTTAGTTTTTCGCAGTAAACATCAAAAGCGTCCAGTGTGGGTTTCCACAGAAAAAAAAGTTTGAAATCCTTCGGAAAACCTCGCGATTTTCCATCTTGGTTTTTCGCAGTAAACATCAAAAGCCTCCAGTGTGGGTTTCCACAGAAAAAAATGTTTGAAAACCTTCGGAAAACCTCACGATGTTCCATCTTAGTTTTTCGCAGTAAACATCAAAAGCGTCCAGTGTGGGTTTCCACAGAAAAAAAATTTGAAAACCTTCGGAAAACGCGATTTTCCATCTTAGTTTTTCTTTTCTTAGTAGTAAACATCAATAGCGTCCAGTCTGGGTTTCCACAGAAAAAATGTTTTGAAAACTTTCGGAAAACCTCGTGATTTTCCATCTTAGTTTTTCGCAGTAAACATCAATAGCGTCCAGTGTGGGTTTCCACCGAAAAAAAAGTTTGAAAACCTTCGGAAAACCTCGCGATTTTCCATCTTGGTTTTTCGCAGTAAATATCAATAGCGTCCAGTCTGGGTTTCCACAGAAAAAATGTTTTGAAAACTTTCGGAAAACCTCGTGATTTTCCATCTTAGTTTTTCGCAGTAAACATCAATAGCGTCCAGTGTGGGTTTTCACAGAAAAAAAAGTTTGAAAACCTTCGGAAAACCTCGCGATTTTCCATCTTGGTTTTTCGCAGTAAATATCAATAGCGTCCAGTCTGGGTTTCCACAGAAAAAATGTTTTGAAAACTTTCGGAAAACCTCGTGATTTTCCATCTTAGTTTTTCGCAGTAAACATCAATAGCGTCCAGTGTGGGTTTTCACAGAAAAAAAAGTTTGAAAACCTTCGGAAAACCTCGCGATTTTCCATCTTGGTTTTTCGCAGTAAATATCAATAGCGTCCAGTCTGGGTTTCCACAGAAAAAATGTTTTGAAAACTTTCGGAAAACCTCGTGATTTTCCATCTTAGTTTTTCGCAGTAAACATCAATAGCGTCCAGTGTGGGTTTTCACAGAAAAAAAAGTTTGAAAACCTTCGGAAAACCTCGCGATTTTCCATCTTGGTTTTTCGCAGTAAACATCAATAGCGTCCAGTGTGGGTTTTCACAGAAAAAAAAGTTTGAAAACCTTCGGAAAACCTCGCGATTTTCCATCTTGGTTTTTCGCAGTAAATATCAATAGCGTCCAGTCTGGGTTTCCACAGAAAAAATGTTTTGAAAACTTTCGGAAAACCTCGTGATTTTCCATCTTAGTTTTTCGCAGTAAACATCAATAGCGTCCAGTGTGGGTTTTCACAGAAAAAAAAGTTTGAAAACCTTCGGAAAACCTCGCGATTTTCCATCTTGGTTTTTCGCAGTAAATATCAATAGCGTCCAGTCTGGGTTTCCACAGAAAAAATGTTTTGAAAACTTTCGGAAAACCTCGTGATTTTCCATCTTAGTTTTTCGCAGTAAACATCAATAGCGTCCAGTGTGGGTTTCCACCGAAAAAAAAGTTTGAAAACCTTCGGAAAACCTCGCGATTTTCCATCTTGGTTTTTCGCAGTAAATATCAATAGCGTCCAGTCTGGGTTTCCACAGAAAAAATGTTTTGAAAACTTTCGGAAAACCTCGTGATTTTCCATCTTAGTTTTTCGCAGTAAACATCAATAGCGTCCAGTGTGGGTTTTCACAGAAAAAAAGTTTGAAAACCTTCGGAAAACCTCGCGATTTTCTATCTTGGTTTTTCGCAGTAAATATCAATAGCGTCCAGTCTGGGTTTCCACAGAAAAAATGTTTTGAAAACTTTCGGAAAACCTCGTGATTTTCCATCTTAGTTTTTCGCAGTAAACATCAATAGCGTCCAGTGTGGGTTTCCACCGAAAAAAAAGTTTGAAAACCTTCGGAAAACCTCGCGATTTTCCATCTTGGTTTTTCGCAGTAAATATCAATAGCGTCCAGTCTGGGTTTCCACAGAAAAAATGTTTTGAAAACTTTCGGAAAACCTCGTGATTTTCCATCTTAGTTTTTCGCAGTAAACATCAATAGCGTCCAGTGTGGGTTTTCACAGAAAAAAAGTTTGAAAACCTTCGGAAAACCTCGCGATTTTCCATCTTGGTTTTTCGCAGTAAATATCAATAGCGTCCAGTCTGGGTTTCCACAGAAAAAATGTTTTGAAAACTTTCGGAAAACCTCGTGATTTTCCATCTTAGTTTTTCGCAGTAAACATCAATAGCGTCCAGTGTGGGTTTTCACAGAAAAAAAAGTTTGAAAACCTTCGGAAAACCTCGCGATTTTCCATCTTGGTTTTTCGCAGTAAATATCAATAGCGTCCAGTCTGGGTTTCCACAGAAAAAATGTTTTGAAAACTTTCGGAAAACCTCGTGATTTTCCATCTTAGTTTTTCGCAGTAAACATCAATAGCGTCCAGTGTGGGTTTTCACAGAAAAAAAAGTTTGAAAACCTTCGGAAAACCTCGCGATTTTCCATCTTGGTTTTTCGCAGTAAATATCAATAGCGTCCAGTCTGGGTTTCCACAGAAAAAATGTTTTGAAAACTTTCGGAAAACCTCGTGATTTTCCATCTTAGTTTTTCGCAGTAAACATCAATAGCGTCCAGTGTGGGTTTCCACCGAAAAAAAAGTTTGAAAACCTTCGGAAAACCTCGCGATTTTCCATCTTGGTTTTTCGCAGTAAATATCAATAGCGTCCAGTCTGGGTTTCCACAGAAAAAATGTTTTGAAAACTTTCGGAAAACCTCGTGATTTTCCATCTTAGTTTTTCGCAGTAAACATCAATAGCGTCCAGTGTGGGTTTTCACAGAAAAAAAGTTTGAAAACCTTCGGAAAACCTCGCGATTTTCCATCTTGGTTTTTCGCAGTAAATATCAATAGCGTCCAGTCTGGGTTTCCACAGAAAAAATGTTTTGAAAACTTTCGGAAAACCTCGTGATTTTCCATCTTAGTTTTTCGCAGTAAACATCAATAGCGTCCAGTGTGGGTTTCCACCGAAAAAAAAGTTTGAAAACCTTCGGAAAACCTCGCGATTTTCCATCTTGGTTTTTCGCAGTAAATATCAATAGCGTCCAGTCTGGGTTTCCACAGAAAAAATGTTTTGAAAACTTTCGGAAAACCTCGTGATTTTCCATCTTAGTTTTTCGCAGTAAACATCAATAGCGTCCAGTGTGGGTTTTCACAGAAAAAAAGTTTGAAAACCTTCGGAAAACCTCGCGATTTTCCATCTTGGTTTTTCGCAGTAAATATCAATAGCGTCCAGTCTGGGTTTCCACAGAAAAAATGTTTTGAAAACTTTCGGAAAACCTCGTGATTTTCCATCTTAGTTTTTCGCAGTAAACATCAATAGCGTCCAGTGTGGGTTTCCACCGAAAAAAAAGTTTGAAAACCTTCGGAAAACCTCGCGATTTTCCATCTTGGTTTTTCGCAGTAAACATCAATAGCGTCCAGTCTGGGTTTCCACAGAAGAAATGTTTTGAAAACTTTCGGAAAACCTCGCAATTTTTCATCCTGGTTTTTCGCAGTAAACATCAAAAGCCTCCAGTGTGGGTTTTCACAGAAAAAAAAGTTTGAAAACCTTCGGAAAACCTCGCGATTTTCCATCTTGGTTTTTCGCAGTAAATATCAATAGCGTCCAGTCTGGGTTTCCACAGAAAAAATGTTTTGAAAACTTTCGGAAAACCTCGTGATTTTCCATCTTAGTTTTTCGCAGTAAACATCAATAGCGTCCAGTGTGGGTTTCCACCGAAAAAAAAGTTTGAAAACCTTCGGAAAACCTCGCGATTTTCCATCTTGGTTTTTCGCAGTAAATATCAATAGCGTCCAGTCTGGGTTTCCACAGAAAAAATGTTTTGAAAACTTTCGGAAAACCTCGTGATTTTCCATCTTAGTTTTTCGCAGTAAACATCAATAGCGTCCAGTGTGGGTTTTCACAGAAAAAAAGTTTGAAAACCTTCGGAAAACCTCGCGATTTTCCATCTTGGTTTTTCGCAGTAAATATCAATAGCGTCCAGTCTGGGTTTCCACAGAAAAAATGTTTTGAAAACTTTCGGAAAACCTCGTGATTTTCCATCTTAGTTTTTCGCAGTAAACATCAATAGCGTCCAGTGTGGGTTTCCACCGAAAAAAAAGTTTGAAAACCTTCGGAAAACCTCGCGATTTTCCATCTTGGTTTTTCGCAGTAAATATCAATAGCGTCCAGTCTGGGTTTCCACAGAAAAAATGTTTTGAAAACTTTCGGAAAACCTCGTGATTTTCCATCTTAGTTTTTCGCAGTAAACATCAATAGCGTCCAGTGTGGGTTTCCACCGAAAAAAAAGTTTGAAAACCTTCGGAAAACCTCGCGATTTTCCATCTTGGTTTTTCGCAGTAAATATCAATAGCGTCCAGTCTGGGTTTCCACAGAAAAAATGTTTTGAAAACTTTCGGAAAACCTCGTGATTTTCCATCTTAGTTTTTCGCAGTAAACATCAATAGCGTCCAGTGTGGGTTTTCACAGAAAAAAAGTTTGAAAACCTTCGGAAAACCTCGCGATTTTCCATCTTGGTTTTTCGCAGTAAATATCAATAGCGTCCAGTCTGGGTTTCCACAGAAAAAATGTTTTGAAAACTTTCGGAAAACCTCGTGATTTTCCATCTTAGTTTTTCGCAGTAAACATCAATAGCGTCCAGTGTGGGTTTCCACCGAAAAAAAAGTTTGAAAACCTTCGGAAAACCTCGCGATTTTCCATCTTGGTTTTTCGCAGTAAACATCAATAGCGTCCAGTCTGGGTTTCCACAGAAGAAATGTTTTGAAAACTTTCGGAAAACCTCGCAATTTTTCATCCTGGTTTTTCGCAGTAAACATCAAAAGCCTCCAGTGTGGGTTTTCACAGAAAAAAAAGTTTGAAAACCTTCGGAAAACCTCGCGATTTTCCATCTTGGTTTTTCGCAGTAAATATCAATAGCGTCCAGTCTGGGTTTCCACAGAAAAAATGTTTTGAAAACTTTCGGAAAACCTCGTGATTTTCCATCTTAGTTTTTCGCAGTAAACATCAATAGCGTCCAGTGTGGCTTTCCACCGAAAAAAAAGTTTGAAAACCTTCGGAAAACCTCGCGATTTTCCATCTTGGTTTTTCGCAGTAAATATCAATAGCGTCCAGTCTGGGTTTCCACAGAAAAAATGTTTTGAAAACTTTCGGAAAACCTCGTGATTTTCCATCTTAGTTTTTCGCAGTAAACATCAATAGCGTCCAGTGTGGGTTTTCACAGAAAAAAAGTTTGAAAACCTTCGGAAAACCTCGCGATTTTCCATCTTGGTTTTTCGCAGTAAATATCAATAGCGTCCAGTCTGGGTTTCCACAGAAAAAATGTTTTGAAAACTTTCGGAAAACCTCGTGATTTTCCATCTTAGTTTTTCGCAGTAAACATCAATAGCGTCCAGTGTGGGTTTCCACCGAAAAAAAAGTTTGAAAACCTTCGGAAAACCTCGCGATTTTCCATCTTGGTTTTTCGCAGTAAATATCAATAGCGTCCAGTCTGGGTTTCCACAGAAAAAATGTTTTGAAAACTTTCGGAAAACCTCGTGATTTTCCATCTTAGTTTTTCGCAGTAAACATCAATAGCGTCCAGTGTGGGTTTTCACAGAAAAAAAGTTTGAAAACCTTCGGAAAACCTCGCGATTTTCCATCTTGGTTTTTCGCAGTAAATATCAATAGCGTCCAGTCTGGGTTTCCACAGAAAAAATGTTTTGAAAACTTTCGGAAAACCTCGTGATTTTCCATCTTAGTTTTTCGCAGTAAACATCAATAGCGTCCAGTGTGGGTTTCCACCGAAAAAAAAGTTTGAAAACCTTCGGAAAACCTCGCGATTTTCCATCTTGGTTTTTCGCAGTAAACATCAATAGCGTCCAGTCTGGGTTTCCACAGAAGAAATGTTTTGAAAACTTTCGGAAAACCTCGCAATTTTTCATCCTGGTTTTTCGCAGTAAACATCAAAAGCCTCCAGTGTGGGTTTTCACAGAAAAAAAAGTTTGAAAACCTTCGGAAAACCTCGCGATTTTCCATCTTGGTTTTTCGCAGTAAATATCAATAGCGTCCAGTCTGGGTTTCCACAGAAAAAATGTTTTGAAAACTTTCGGAAAACCTCGTGATTTTCCATCTTAGTTTTTCGCAGTAAACATCAATTGCGTCCAGTGTAGGTTTCCACCGAAAAAAAAGTTTGAAAACCTTCGGAAAACCTCGCGATTTTCCATCTTAGTTTTTCGCAGTAAATACCAATAGCGTCCAGTCTGGGTTTCCACAGGAAATAAATGAAAACCTTCGGAAAACCTCGCGATTTTCCATCTTAGTTTTTCGCAGTAAATACCAATAGCGTCCAGTCTGGGTTTCCACAGGAAATAAATGAAAACCTTCGGAAAACCTCGCGATTTTCCATGTTGGTTTTTCGCAGTAAACATCAATAGCGTCCAGTGTGGGTTTCCACAGAAAAAAAGTTTGAAAACCTTCGGAAAACCTCGCGATTTTCCATCTTAGTTTTTCGCAGTAAATACCAATAGCGTCCAGTCTGGGTTTCCACAGGAAATAAATGAAAACCTTCGGAAAACCTCGCGATTTTCCATGTTGGTTTTTCGCAGTAAACGTCAATAGTGTCCAGTTTGGGTTTCCACAGAAAAAGTCTTTGAAAATCTGTGGAAAATCGATAGTTTTTCGCAGTACACATTATGTTTTGAATGTTTTGAAAACTTTCGGAAAACCTCGTGATTTTCCATCTTAGTTTTTCGCAGTAAACATCAATAGCGTCCAGTGTGGGTTTCCACCGAAAAAAAAGTTTGAAAACCTTCGGAAAACCTCGCGATTTTCCATCTTGGTTTTTCGCAGTAAACATCAATAGCGTCCAGTCTGGGTTTCCACAGAAGAAATGTTTTGAAAACTTTCGGAAAACCTCGCAATTTTTCATCCTGGTTTTTCGCAGTAAACATCAAAAGCCTCCAGTGTGGGTTTTCACAGAAAAAAAAGTTTGAAAACCTTCGGAAAACCTCGCGATTTTCCATCTTGGTTTTTCGCAGTAAATATCAATAGCGTCCAGTCTGGGTTTCCACAGAAAAAATGTTTTGAAAACTTTCGGAAAACCTCGTGATTTTCCATCTTAGTTTTTCGCAGTAAACATCAATTGCGTCCAGTGTAGGTTTCCACCGAAAAAAAAGTTTGAAAACCTTCGGAAAACCTCGCGATTTTCCATCTTAGTTTTTCGCAGTAAATACCAATAGCGTCCAGTCTGGGTTTCCACAGGAAATAAATGAAAACCTTCGGAAAACCTCGCGATTTTCCATCTTAGTTTTTCGCAGTAAATACCAATAGCGTCCAGTCTGGGTTTCCACAGGAAATAAATGAAAACCTTCGGAAAACCTCGCGATTTTCCATGTTGGTTTTTCGCAGTAAACATCAATAGCGTCCAGTGTGGGTTTCCACAGAAAAAAAGTTTGAAAACCTTCGGAAAACCTCGCGATTTTCCATCTTAGTTTTTCGCAGTAAATACCAATAGCGTCCAGTCTGGGTTTCCACAGGAAATAAATGAAAACCTTCGGAAAACCTCGCGATTTTCCATGTTGGTTTTTCGCAGTAAACGTCAATAGTGTCCAGTTTGGGTTTCCACAGAAAAAGTCTTTGAAAATCTGTGGAAAATCGATAGTTTTTCGCAGTACACATTAATAGCGTCCAGTTTGGGTTTCCACAGACAAAATTTTTGAAAATCTTAGGAAAACCTCCCGATTTTTCATCTTAGTTTTTGGCAGTAAACATCAAAAGCGTCCAGTCTGGGTTTCCACAGGAAATAAATGAAAACCTTCGGAAAACCTCGCGATTTTCCATCTTAGTTTTTCGCAGTAAATACCAATAGCGTCCAGTCTGGGTTTCCACGGGAAATAAATGAAAACCTTCGGAAAACCTCGCGATTTTCCATCTTAGTTTTTCGCAGTATACATCAATAGCATCCAGTTTGGGTTTCCACAGAAAAAATCTTTGAAACTCTTAGGAAAATCGATACTTGTTCGCAGTACACATCAATAGCGTCCAGTCTGGGTTTCACACAGAAAAAAAGTATGAAAACCTTCGGAAAACCTCGCGATTTTCCATCTTAGTTTTTCGCAGAAACATCAATAGCGTCCAGTCTGGTTTTCACACAGAAAAAAAGTTTGAAAACCTTCGGAAAACCTCGCCATTTTCCATCTTAGTTTTTCGCAGTAAACGTCAATAGCGCCCAGTCTGGGTTTCCACAGAAACCCGACATTACTTTAATTATTTTGTTACGTTCGAATAAACTTTACGTTTGAATACTTCTAGCGAGAGAACGCGTGTAACTTGTATTAGATTTCGCGAAGGAGCGGCCATATTTTTTAAGTCGTTTTAAAGGATATAACAAAGTATGAAACTCTATACAACCTAGTTTGCGGTGTGTCGTATAGAAACAATCGTTTCAGTGGAAAATATGTAAATGCTGCGCTTATAACAGAAATGGCATTTATGGACACTAAAGTTCATGGTTGAAAGTAGCTTGAGAAACACATATTATATGAAGGAAGGAAGCATCAGTACTGGCTAGTTATACAAATCGGATTTAAGTACATAAGACATATAAGATATAGTTTACGTATCGAGGCTTGTAGTGCAGAAATCTTAACTAGACATAACGAAATGTCAATTCAATAGTCCAGTAAAATTAAGTTTTAATACATGTGAGTCGTAACGTAATGCGTTCCAAAATGGAACCCTTTTAGTATCATAGTGTAGATGAAAATGAGGACTTATTAGCAAAAAAGCAATGGTTTAAAATGACGGTGTCATTGTTTGAAAATTGATTAAAATGAGAAATTTGTAGAAAAGAGTGTTTTAGCTGTATTAAAATACACGGCCAAATTGAAGTTTGAACTTTATTTTGGTTTATAGGTTTTCAAAAAGGGCTTCATTTTAGACGTTCTAAATAAAAATGTATTTATATTATGCAAATATAGGGTGTCCCAAAATGAACGCAAGATTTCAATTTGGCGCCATTTTTGCAGTAAAGTGTTGGCAACCCTTGAAAAAAGAACACTTCGACAGCTGAGAGTTTAGGGTTATTAAGAATGGGGCGTTATACGATACAACAACGTGTTTTCATTATTGAACACAATTTCAAAAATAATGGATCAGCTGTATTAACGAAACTTAGCCACAGTTGGGACTTCTTCTATTTTTAATTTATATTAATGACATATTTGAGATCCAAAATGAAGATTCAACTCTCGTTTCTTATGCAAATAACACTGTTGGATTCAGCACTGACATATCATGGGATAAAGTAGAAGAGAAAATGCAAAACTTATGTGTGAATTAAAAATGTAGTTTGGTGAAGCTATACTAACTTTAAATTTAAAAACATCTTGCTTAGTAACTTTTATAAACCGTATTTATTGTATTCCTGAAACGTTTAACGTTACTGTAACTAATGAAAACCTAGTCAAAGTGTCTAATGTTGAATATTTAAGTATAATGGTAGATCAACATTTAAGATGTGATGTTGAGATAACCAGTAAAGTAACTAGACTAAGGTATACGATCTATATACTTGCTAAATTAAAAAAAATATATCGCTAAATAATTTAATGACAGTAAGCAATGTATGGTATTTATTATACTCTAGCAACATATGGGATAATTGCATGGGGGTCTGTTAATGAAGGACATATAAATATGTTACTATCAATTAATGATAAAATTATTAAAATAGTTTAAAATACCAATACATCTAGTCTGCCACTACCAATAAGGAACAATATATTGTCACATCTATTATGTACCACTATGAATCGTTGAAACAAAAATATGCAGAAAAATTGAAAAAAAAAACAAGAAATAATAATATTGGTTTACCCAAAATATATAAAGAAATTGGGCCAAAATGTCATATATAAACAGCTACTAATTATTATAATTAATTAATTAAATAATTTAAATTATTGCAAACTCAAAAAGATAAATCTCTATTAAAAAAAAGTTATATATTCTTTAAATATTTCAGAAGACTTACTCGATAAATAAAATTAAACCAAAACACAAATAACTAAATAAAATGTAAAAAAATGCAATAAAAGATGAAAATAATATGCGAAAAGATGATTCACATAGAGTGTGAAATATGCACACTTCATATTTAGGCATACGATTTAGTTGTAAGAATTTATTTTATTAAGAAGTTATATATTAAGAATTAGTAGTTATTCATCTGTAAAACTACAGCTTGTAATATAAATAAATTAAATAAATAATAATAAAGTAAAAAATAAATAAAAATTAAATAAATAAATTAAATTAAATTATGCAGAAAGGTTATGAATAATTTAGACAAAAGAGCGCGCATGTGCCAGCAAGTCCATGGAGGCCATTTGCCCGATGTGTTATTCCATAAATAACACTATGTTATGTATTTTATGATTTAATGAAAAATTAACAATCTAAAGACTAAAAACTATGTTTTCTATTTAATTCAAATCTTGCGTTGATTTTGGGACACCCCTTATATATTATCTATATCTGTAACGATTGTCCCTAGCAGGCGTAAAGCAGATACACACCTTCTTCCCTTTACTTATCTCAGCCCATACTTGGGGTACAAAAATTAGTTCATTAGCCGCCCCAAATACATCCAACCAATTTTCTTTTATCTCGTACAACTTTCCCCTTTTACATCTTCGGCCTCCAAGTCTACCTACTTCCCGCCTCTTCCTTAATCCCTGACCCGTCCGATTAATCCCGAGGCGACTTAACGTCCCCACGGCGTACTCCCCTCGCGAGAAAAATCCCATCCCGGCAAACCCGAAATAATTCCCACATTTATCCTCCCATCAGTCCCCATCGAAACAACGGGGACAACACAGGCAACAACGGGGAACAGTAATCGACTCCGCTTTATCAAACTGTAGGGAGATAAAGTCGTTTTGGTAGGCCGGTCACGTAGATCGCCGTTACGGCGAAGACCGAGGAGGAGGAAGAAGGGCATTAACATTTAACGGGAGTGAGGGGATCGCTTCCGGCACGACGTGTGGAAAAATTATTCATAAACCTCGCGTGTCGGAATTATCCCTTTTGTCGCGTTTTGGATTATTTAGCTGAGAAGTGACGGGAGAAGCTTGAAAAAGAGGTAGTTTCAAGTTTCAACGATGAATTATTTTCAGGAATATTCAAATGGTCCACCTTTGGGAAGAAGCTTGTTGTGTGTGATCAAAGTTCTTTAAATGGAGGTTAAAAGTTTGTAAGGCTTTCTGGTATACCCAATCACGCTCTGCGAGCATATGGTTTGAACATGTCCAGCATCCGACGTTTCCCAGAAACGGTAGCCTAATATAACTAGACAATTTAATACATTTTTCGGTAACTTCTTAAAATTATTGGGAATTCTCGGAGCTCACCATTTAATAGGCCCATTACGTACTGACTGACGATAGAAATTTAGGACGGCCGAGCCTTTAACGATCATAGCGTCCCAACAAAGTCCATACCCAAAGATGGTGGAGATGAAGTTTAGGTAGAAGTCTCAAAGTCGCATCCATCCAAAGAAACAATCAAAAGTTGATCCTGAGAAGGAATTATTATATTTGAATTATGTTGTAATCCTGTAATCTAGAAAGTGTAAGAAATTTAAATGTGACGTTAAAACAAACATTGCAATTGAAATTTTATATCAATCTTATAAAAACCTACTAAATTTTATAGGTACTCATACTATTTTTATTACCTACATGTACACAGTAAATATTGGAGATCAATACAATCGTATTTACTTATTGAATTATAAGTTTTATTTTAAATTTTTCTACGTCGAAGAGCGATTCACTATATATTCAGTATCTATGCTGTTATAGTTGTTATCAAAGAGCAGTAAAATTAATAGGGTTATAATGCATTAAATATTCACCCTGTATTACTCTCCAATCAATCAATATACCGTGATATCAAAAATCACCTTAGTCAAGATTGGTCATGGATCTTAAAACGATTGTCGCAGCTTCTATATTTATGTCAATTATTTTTTGAGTGTCAAAATCTGTCAAGTCATTGTGCTAAACTTATTAATGACGTCTGTGTAGCTTGACATTGACAGAATTATTACAAAGGACGATTTAAGCTAAGACACCGTTTTGCATTCCATGACAACCCTTGACCAAGGTACTTTTTGATATCACGGTATGATTAAGAGATTGACCTCTTTTTAACGTTGGTATTATGGATTACAGATGGAATTACAGAAAACTTGAACTCTCTTCTCCGCCTGCATCGTACCAAGACGTCGCTTTAAAGTCTCATTACCCACTACAATTTCTCTAATTGCCAGCTGCTAAGAAACAACACGTCATAAACGTTTAACAGGAATACAACACGAACACGTCAAGAATGTACATATTTCTAATGCAGTAATAACTTCACATGCCGCGCCTGCATTTATTTGGACACATCATTTCGTTATTATTATATTGTATTACTTATTCAGGTGTCGATCGAACGAAATTCTCGCTATGATGAGTCAACGTTTCGAATCGAATTTCTATTGGGCACATGTTGATTAGATTCGAATTAATCACCAGTAAGAGAAGTGGAAGTGGCCAATAGAAGTAACAATTAAGTACTGTTAATGGAAAAATGCGGAAAAAAGATGCATCAAGAATGCAAGATACAGAAATAAAGTTCCTAAGACGAATCAGAGGTTGCACATTAAGGGATAGAATAAGAAATATAGATTGGAGGAAGGATGGAAAAGCCACATTGACAGAATGGACAACAACAGATATCCTAAACACGGGCGGACGCCATCTCGGCACTTTATTACCCCTAGGTAGGAAGGTGTTGTAAAGCTTAATACGCCAACTCGACATTGAGCACCCTACGCCGACAAGCCAACTCGCCACCACGGCATAGCCATCTCGACACTTTATTATCCCTCACTAGGTAGGACGATGTTGTAAAGTATAATTCAACATCTCGACATCGAGTTGTATCCGAACGTTAATTGTCGATTCGGGGGATTTCAGGTGAATCAGACAAGTTTTGGGAAGCTTTCTGATACGTGAACGTCATGTGATACGGTCGAAAGTACGTTGGAAACGCAAGGGGGCAAGGATCAAACATGTAAGGGGGGGGGCAATGATCAAACATGTACTCACTGAACCTAAAATAGGTATCATGAGAATTTGCTGTAGAATGTGTAGAAAATCTATTGTGTATTGTATATTGTATCTAGAAAATTGTGTTATAATCGGTTTAAGGCGTTTAAGCTCTTAGTGTCAACTTGTCCTGTCGGTTAAGGCAATTAGTTGCGACTACCTGGTTTCTGTAGTGTTGAGTTGGCGTATTAACATTTATTACCTTAAAGGTAACAGGTTATCACATAAACTGGATTCATATCAACCCTGTGAACAGGCGGGATTCCGTAAAGGATACAGTACGATTGACCACCTGCAAACTATACGCACACTAATCGAGAAAGCGACAGAATACAACATACCCCTACATTTGGCTTTCATCGATTTCCATAAAGCATTTGACTCGGTAGAAACGTGGGCAATTTTAAAGGCACTAGACAATGCCAGAGTTGACTCTAGGTATTCAACCCTCATAAAAAATATTTACGAAAATGCAACTATGACAGTGAAAATGGAAGAGGACATGAAGACCGACAAAATCCCAATACATAGAGGAATACGGCAAGGTGACACAATCTCCCCAAAACTGTTCACGCTGGCCTTGGAGGATGTTTTCAAAAGTCTAAACTGGCGTTGTAAGGGAATTAATATAAATGGAATAGGACTGAGCCACTTACGATTCGCAGACGACATCATTCTGATTAGTAATACTACTGAAGAACTGGAGGTGATGTTAAAAGAACTCCATCAAGCGTCCCTACAAGTAGGATTAACAATGAACCTGAGCAAAACTAAAATAATGAGCCCTTTATCGACAGAAATAAACATAGAAAATCATACCCTAGAAAATGTAACTGAATACACATACCTCGGGCATAAAATACAATTAGGTAAAGAAAATCAAACGGCCGAAATCTCTAGAAGAAAGGCACTTTGCTGGGCAGCTTTTGGTAAACTCAGGTTTGTTCTCGGATCGGGTGATATACCGATAAATCTCAAACGAAAAGTCTATGATTCATGTATACTTCCGGTTCTTACATATGGTTTGGAAACAATGTCCTTAACCCGAAGATCTATAAACACCCTCCAGGTAACACAGCGTGCAATGGAAAGGATCATGCTCGGCATTAGTTTGAGGGATCGAGTACCAAACGGACGAAATAAGGAGAAGAACAAGAGTGGCAGACGTTGTGCGAAGAACAGCACAGTTGAAATGGCGATGGGCTGGCCATATAGCACGACAAAAGGATGACAGATGGACCAACAGATTAGTAGTATGGCGTCCAAGAGAAGCAAAAAGAAGTGTTGGAAGACCCCAGAAAAGATGGCGAGACGATATTCAGAAAATCGCAGGAAAGAACTGGATACAAAAAGCCCAAAACAGAAAGCTGTGGAAAAATATGGAAGAGGCCTACAGCCAGGAGTGGATGAATACGGGCTGAAAAAGAAGAAGAAGAAGACCTTAAAGGTAAAGTGTCGAGATGGCATGTACCGCCTAAACACATTAGAGGGTATAAACCCAAAACCCAATAGGAAGAAGACCTCTGGGAAGACCTGTGACAAGGTGGCATGAGGAGTAGTGTTGGAACGGCCAAAGCCTAATCCATGTAAGATAGAAGAGGAAGAAGAAGACTAAGATTTTTTTCAGGGAAACAAAAATGCACGTTTTTCTACTTTTAATACTTAATAAATAAACAATAGCACAAGGTGTTTGGTCGATCGGTTCCCTGGTCGATAATGTATAGGTTTTACTCCATTAAATCCATTTTACCTGATGAACTGCATGGTTCTCTGGATGTACCAGAGTCCCCAACAGGATACTATTTTTCCTTATTCCCTTGGTCTATGGACATAGTTATTGGTCTCTATCACTTACGTGCATCATTTTCAACATGACATCTCTACGGCCGCATCGAACGTTTTACTAACCGAACTTCCTCATTGCCCAACGCAGTTGATGTATTCATGAATAATCGCATCGCATATTAAACGTTTCGACGGAAACGCGTGTCTGAGCTCGGATCCGTTGACCCGCAGTGAGAAGAGTCTCTTTCCCGAGGTAGATATAACACTCACGTCGCTCGTTCCGCAAAGCAGGAAACACAGAATCGGTCGGTTATATTCCGTAACCGAGAGGCGTTATTAACTCCGGCGGAGGATCGCTTTCGTCATCCGATCCCGGAGTTTGTTTTCCTCGTTATCGTGTTCCCTCTACCGAGAGGGAAGGAGGAGGGGTTTTCTTTTTGTCCCTAACGTTAACGGAGAGTCGACGGAAAACGCCGATGGATGTTTAGAGTTCGTTATTAATATGCGGAGTACGAAGAGAAGAAGAAAGGATCGATATCGTAATATGTTTGGTTTATCGCAGGATGTTGTGCTTACGTCGATTTTTTGATGTAGCAGCCAGTGCAGTCTCTGCTCATTAAATCGGCTCATTAACGTGTTTATGCTAAGTTTGATGCAACATTTATAAACGCTACATCGAAATTGCATGGTAATAAATTGGATTAGTGCAGATATTGAGTTATGATCGAATTTACCTACTTTATTTCCAGATTATCGCAGATCCCAAATAATTACATACAGAAATGATGCTACACCAGAAAATAAATGTATGTACGGGAGTCATTTCCACCAGTGGTTGTTACTTACCTATCTCCAAATTATGAAAGATGTTTGATTAATATTGGAAAACTCCGAAGTATAAATTTACCAAAGGATAAATTAAGGCCTATGCGTCCTCTATCTTTTTATATGAAAACACAAGTATGGAAAGTTATATTTACGGAGTTACAATGTATTAAGTAACTCGATTAATTATGCATCAGAATAGCTCAGCTACTACCATCTTTTGAAAATTCCTGCTATGGTTACATTATAGGTACGTGCGTTTCCTACTTTCTATTATAAAAATTAAAGCGTATATATCCGGAGTTATCCCATTACATGTGTATCTAAATCGACTCTAGAGCAGTTATTCACATTTTTTGGAAATTCCAGTTATGGTCATTTTGTAGGCCCTTAATACTCTCGGAGTTACAGCTTACTAAGTAACCCGGTTACACATGAATATGAAATGAAAATCCAAAAGCTCATTCACATTTTGTAAAGAACAACTTACTATGGCTATTTCATACGCTTTTGTGTCTTATCCTTGCAAGAATAAAAGTGTGGAATGTCACACTTCCGGAGTTACACCCTATTAAGTAACTTCATTACAAGTGAATCAATCCACGATCCTCAAATGGTTCCATTAGCTCAATTTGTTTGGAAACTTCAACCATGGCTACTTCGATTCTAATATGGCTCAATTAGCGACATTTTTTGGAAATTTCAACCATGGCTACTCCATAGGCCCTTGTGTCCTCTATCTTTTGATGCAAAGATAAAAGTGTCAAAAGTTACACTTCCAATATTAAAATTTAGCTTGCGATGAAGTAACAACCGTTGGCGGAAATGACGCTCGTACAAAATTCGACGTTAACTTCACACACATGAAAATGATACGATAAACTTTTTGGGGAATTTCCAAAAGGACTTAGTGAACATTAAGAACAGTTGAGATACCTTTCGTATTACGAATTTTTGAACAAAAATTTTGAAAGATGTGAAATAGGAAAGCTAAAATTCTCTGTTTTTGAAAATTTAGACTGTTTTACAAGGATATCTTGGAAACTGGAATTCCGAAATTCCAAAAATCAAAAGTGTCAATTAGAAATAATTTCGTAACTTGAAACAGGTGGATAGGGTAAATCTTCTTTTGAACATTTCTGTCTGTTTGAAAGTTATACGAATTCTCAGTTTGGGTACTCATAAATAGGTTTACCAATATTCCATTTTGGGTCATTTTAAATCCAACGTTCTCTACCAACAGAATGATCCTTAGGTAACTTAAATCGTTTAAAGATATGACTATATGGCCTTCTATCAATGTGAGGTCAATGTTAAAATCTCACCTAGAAATAATCGTAACATGTTCCAAAATTTGGATATGTTTTTGGTTATTGTATTTCTCTAAATATAAAGAATGGTTAATCAATGAACGATACACAAATGCTTGGTTTTTAAGCAATTTGCTAAAAATATAAGTTTCTTTGTAATATTTTCAAATTTTCACCAATTTAATGTTCTCTATAAGTAGTCAAAATGTTAGTATGAAAGCGGGGTTATCAACTTTAAGACACTTTTGTGGAGTGGCTTTTGCGAGAAAGGAGCTATTTTTGAAAAATGTGACACACAATAACGAGAGATAGAAAATCTGTCATTTCAAATAATTCGACATGTCATGTGGTTCTAGAGATACACAGTATGGGTACCTGCTGCAAGGTGGAAAGTACGAAACATATTGTTTATTAATATTCCAGGAGAAATTTATGGAACGTAAAGGAATTTACCCATTTCCCTAATTTTCCCTAATTTCCTAATTTCCCCCTTTTCCCATTTCCCTAACCCAAACCCCTCTTTTACCTAAGCGATTAGAGTCTATAAAATTGTTTATCCAACACATGACAGTTATGACTGTCATTATTAATGTTATTTTAGACAAGTAAACTATCAAAAACACACTAGTGAGTTATGGATTATGTCACGTTCATATTTAAAGTATTTATATTTAAAGGTTGCCCGTGGCAACCAAAAAAACAACCTACTTTAACCAAAATGTAAAAAAGTCACTGTCAAGTCATTCTGACATTTATAGGGTACTGAGACGCAAGCAGCTTTTGATCACAAAGCTTATTAATTACTCTCATAAAAAACGATTTCTTCCACTTGTTGGATAAAACATTGTATGCCACTGGCGTCTTATGTTTCCTAAGTCACTTGAGAATTTATACTTATAGACTTCTTGCGTGACTTATTTTCAACATAACACACTAGTACCATAAATAACTATTTTCGTAGTTAAGTTGTTAATTTCATAACTCGCGTGGGTCCCAAGACGTATATTTTTAAAATTCGAAAATTTCTAGGCCGACCACCGACCGTCAAATAGGCGTGATCGTATTAGAAGTATAATACAAACATCGGCCCGCGAAAAAAGATTTTATCCGAGATATTATTATTCGCGACGTGAGGCGGCACGTTTTTTCGGTTAAAGTCGTTACGATTTGACGGATCGGATCGCTATTGCAGGCTAGACGGGCAAAAACAACGAGCCGCCGAAAAAATTAATTCATTAGACGCGAGAAATTGCTTTGATTTTCAATTAATCGGATATTGGATTCGGTTTTGGCTCGCGAATAGCGTTAAAAGCGTATGGTTTTTTTCTCTCGAGCTCGGGAAGAGATGGTACATAACCTCAAATCTTCACGTCTCTTAATAACGTTTGATCAAAACGATAGTCACTCTTTAGTATTGTAACGTTGATAACTACACGACACTAATTACCTAACTAATTTATTTAAGACTACTAACTAACACTTAGTAATTAATTTATATCTCACAAGTGTTTATGTATCTTTAGCGCCTTGTATCAAAAGTACTGGAAATAAATAAATTAATTAATACTTTTGATTCCCTAATGATGTAGTGTTGTATTTGTGAGAAAAATTATACAAAGGTCAGAGCCATTCTGATGTTTACTTGATCATTTTTACTTTGTTGAATTATGTGTTTAAAACTTGTTTGCCGGTAATGGTAGAATTTTATCAAATGAACGTCCAACACTGTAAGACGTTCAAATTTGTTTCAGAAAGCTAGCTCTCTTTATGCGAGTTCTTCTAGTGCAATTCTACTAGTTCTATATGCAAAACGTCCGACCGTCAGATGACCGATGTATATATAATATACCTATATATAAATTGCGACGTTCTTGCCACAGAGGTCAGCACTGGCTACTGGCTACAGTTTTATGTTGACATTATGTTTAGCACTTTGGCATTATGTTTTGGAATAAAAATGTAATGGCGATTTCTTACTATATTGTAAATTGTTAAACTGTATTACAATTTTACTACATTACATTACAAATTGAATTTATAGACTGAAATAGTAAATAATAAGATACACTTCAAGTAAAACGTTGGCGAGTCATTCATTTACCGAAATTATTCATAACCTCACAAAAAATTTTAACCTTCTATAAAGTTACGCAAAACAAAGCTAGTTGTCGACTGTCGGTACTCCCAGAGTGCAACGTGTCTGTTTTTTTAGATGTGGAACACACTTTGTGTGTTGTTCGGGGTTCTAGTGAACACGTAGAACTTCCAATTAGTACAAGCGAGAATTGGAACCTGAAAGGGTTCCAGTTGAAAAATTTGATATTCCCTTGGACCCTTCCACATTTTACGAAATTGCTTCAAATCGCCCAGAACAGTAAAACGACGGAAACCCCTCCCCACTGCACACCAGGAACCTCTCGTCTGGCCGCGACGTTTCGAAAATTATCGGTCGTTTGGCAACAAGAAACGCCCGAGCGATAATAATTCCCCGTGATAAACGCAAGTGCTGTACATGAGTAATTGCGCTCGTTAAACATCGATTTAAAAATAAATGCATCGCTCCGACCACCGATCCTCTCTCTGGAAATCCAGGGATATCTGGGACGCGTCTACGACAGACTACGACCTACGTGTGCGTGCGTACATGCGAAACCCAGTCGATATCGCGTGGGAAGAGACGCTCGGACCGACGATTGATTCCCTCGAAACGGTATCGAAGATGCGATTTTTCGCTTCCGCGTTCGGTTTTAGCGCTCTTCCGCTTTTCTCGCAGGAGGGAAATGCGAGGGCCTGTTGAGCGCGAGAACGGAGCGTTGCTGTCTTATCTGCCAGGCCTTTTGTTCCTTCAAAATGAAATATAAGTATTCTTATTACTCTTGCAATAGGATTGTCCCTGTGTAAATCTCCTAATTAAGGCTCTTGTTGCTCGTGTGATCTCTTTGGCTGTCTTCCTGTTCCTGGTGGTCGGGATGTGTTGGGTTTCTGAAGTATTTCTCCCATAATTGCTATTACTTTCATTAGAATCACAGTTTGAATAATCTGCTTTTGAAAGTCTAGTCCAAGACCCATCTGTCAGAAATTTGCTTTAGATGGACGTAAGTGGTAACCGCAATGTTCTTACATAAATACCTCGGGAATAGTACCTAGAGTAAGAATTGACTTATCCTCCAAAGCGCAGAGGTCGGGAACATTGTTTAAAATTTTGAAAAAACGCGTTTTTTCCGATTTGTTTTGCTTCTAACTTTTTAAGTATTGCATTTAGAAGAAAGTTGAACAGAGAAAAAAGTTGCAGAATCGCTTTTTACATAATATGGCATAGGTTAGAAATTCAAGAATTTATTAGCGGTTTTGCAAAATAGCAATAAACAAAAAAAATCAGCCCAAAAAAGTGGTTTTTTAATGTATTATTTTAGACACTTTGAAATAGAGGTAGGACTTCCATATCACAGGCAGAAAATCCTGAAGTCATAATAAAAGAATCCCGTAAATTTAGTTTCGATCGGTTTATTAGATTCTGCACAATAATTTTGCAATCCAGAAAAATCGAAAAAAATTGAAAATTTTCAAAATTGTTAAATTTTTTTTCCACAATTCGATTTTAACAAAACTGGCTAAGCATATATAAGAGAGAACAAGCTTTCATGTGCTTTTTTCAGAATTAAAAAATATTTATTAGAACGGTCACAGTCATTGTTTAAGTATGGTGTCGTTTTTTTTTGCTTATAAACAAATAGATTATCTAGGCGAATTTGTCTTTAAATGAAATTCTAAAATTATAGCCGGAGAGTACTCGGAAAGACGCATATTTTTGTATATAATAAGTTGCTATTTTGTTCATTAGTTTCTGAGATATTGTAACGAAGCCGATTTTCGAGAGTCGAGGGTAGACCACCCACTATACAGTTAATCGCGAAATCAAACCTATCTCGGATAGATGGCGGCCGATAAGACACTGTTCAATCTACCATCGCTTAAACATCCAGACTAAATTTAGCTAAGCCAACCGCCCCCTCCAGTTGTCCTGTACCTGAGTTAATCCAAGGTCAGAACCAATACTTGTCTGTGACAAGTTATCCGTATTTTTCCGTACTACCATTCTACCGACCGATATATGTAATTGTGTACGTTACCTACCGTAGATCTAGACCGACCGAACTATCCGTTATCTGTTACGTAATTGTCCCTAAACTGTGCTTGTCACCGCCGTTAGTTTTAAGACCGCCGAGTTCTTTGTTATATGTAACTGTGAACGTACCGCCGATATCCGTCAAATGTGATCGTCACCGCCGTTAATTTTAAGGCCGCCGAATTATTTGTTATATGTATCTGTGATCGTTCCGCCGTTATATGTTATGTAATTGTCCGTTACCGACCGATATATGTGAGTGATCTGTAGCACCGTGAAAATGTCCGTCTCTCCGAACCGCTATGAGTTAATTTTTCCCTCGTCGTGTTAAGGAAAAATTAATTCACCACAATCTTCCGCTCGCTCTCTCGCTCTTTCTCTCTCGTAATGTAAAAAGGCCGTATTACCGAATATTAGACACTGCACGTTTTCCTACCTTCTCCGTATTTAGCTATTGCTCTTTCATTGCGAAATTGTTAGTATAATTTTCCGTTATTCTCATTTTCAGTATTAGGAGGGGTTTTTCATATTTGAGATCTTAATTGTATTGAGTCCAAAAGTATTGTAATTTTCCGTTTCCGCATTTTTCGCTTCGCCGCATAATTTTCGATCTTTCCGATTTCATTTAGAATAAAATTTTATTTCTCTCCAACTGCGATACTTTTATATCTTCGCATAGGTGTGTTTTCTTTCCGAGATATATAAATAATTGTTAATTAAATGGTAATTATATAAAAAGCGATTCTGCAACTTTTTTCTCTTTTCAACTTACTTCTAAATTCAATCCTTAAAAAGTTAGAAGCAAAACAAATCGGGAAAAACGCGTTTTTTCCTTTTTTTAAATTGATGCATTTTAAACAATGTTCCCAACCTCTGCGTTCTGGAGGATAAGTCAATCCTTATTCAAGGCATTATTTCCGAGGTATTTATGTATAAACATTGCGGTTACCTCTTACATCCCCATCAAAACAGATCGGACTAGTCATGAACAAGGCATGGGTAAAATTAGTGCTGAAAGGCTAGAGATACTACTAACAAAAATCATCTTTCTGCGGACCTTTTAAAACTGCTTTTTGATTAAATAATTTATTACTAATTTATATGCTTTCCAAAGTAGTCGATCAACTCATTTAAAAGAAATGTATGAAATATAATTAATTTAAAAATAATTGCACTGACTTACTGAAATCAAATTCTGATTTTAGAAACCTGAAAGATTCTTGACATGTCTGGGATAATCCTGGGGGACTCTTTTAATTACCTAATGATTTCTGGAAGAGTCTGTGGTTTATTATGAAAACTTACAGAGATATTCTAACAATTTTGGAAGGGTTGCAAGAAATATTAGGTAGAAATTCACGATTTTCAGACATTAAAAACTTGTAATTAATTCCGATTTTCTTGAACGTGGATAAATTACTAAAGAATTTTTCGGAGTATTGTTAATTCACGGGGGTTTCTAAAATTCTCCTGAATATCAAGGGTTCTAAGTCTACTGGGACATTTCTTGCAGGATTCCTCAAAAATATTCCAGAAATGCAAAGAATTTTTAAGCAGTTTAGTGTCTAAACCAACTTAAGAGGCTCAGTAAAGCAGTTTAATCCTACATTGTTTCTTGATGGATCTGCAATTTATCGTTTCCGTTTTTAGTATTGAATCAGCAAGTTCCGCAGAGGATCCTCCTGCGGAACTTGCTGATCCTGATCGGATCGGAACCTGATCAACAGCTCAGGAGAAATAAGTTCAGAAAGGCAGACAGGAATTACGACTCTTATGAGTAATAAACAAAATCATAGGGTGATGAAATTGGACTTTAGTCGATCAATTCAACAGAACAAATAAATCGCAATAGAGACATCACTTGATACATTAGTTTAAAAAATACAGTTATATACAATGAGACCTCTATATAGCGGACAGTCACAGGAACCACAATTTTGTCCGTTATAGAGGTGTTCGCTATTGGGGGAAAGGATTAAGTAACAAAAATATTGATATGTGCACCAATGTAATTTAATAATAATAAAATGTCACTTATTTGAGTTTCCCCAAAGTTAAATTTTGCTCCCAATTTTTGAACGTTTTTACGCTCAGTCCTTTTTGGTATTTTCTCTCAAATAAACTGTCGTTAATGACATTTTCCAGCTAGAGTTCGTTAAATATACTAAATGTTACTCGAAGGAGCGACGCGTTAGCAAAACAGAGTCCTAAAAATAAGACCGACCGGCCGAGGAGAGAGAGTTTAAACATCGGTACATAATTCAAAAGAAGAAGAATCCCATTGATACGTCGACGTCGTTTAGCACTCGACGCCTCTCATAAACTCCCCCGACGCGTTTGTTTAACACATCCAAACACAAAAGAGAGAAGGAAAAGTAACCGGGTGCCGACGCCTCGTCGCCCGTTAATAAAATTAATAATAATTCCGCGCGGACTTTGTCATGTTTAGTGCTTAAAACTCTCCTTACTTTCGTCGGTCGCGTAAATTATCGCACCTCTTTTTTTCTCTCTCACAGGGAAACGAAAACACGGCGTTTATGATCGTTTCAACGCCGCCAGAGCGGTTTACTTTATAATGAAATTCACCGTTGAACAACGTCTGATGGCGAATACTGATGGGTAATGGCTCCCTTATTTTAGATTTTATTAGATGATGAAACGTTGAGAGCGGCGCGAAAAATATTATGTTGCTTTTGGAGCTCCTTCAACTTTGAATCATGGGAAATCTGTGCCACTTGAGGAAAAACATTAGGTTAAATGTATCTAAGTTGTGTTGTGTGACCCGTCTTTTGTTCCTCGATTGTTCTGGGGAATGTGATGGTAGGTTAGGGTGAGATTGAGCACACCTTCAATCTCCTAAGGTGATTTTGTGGCGTTTTCACAAATCTACTTCAATTTGGCTTTAGAATGCCTTTTCCGGCTTATTATAGAGACCCACGAAGTGAGTTCCACGAAATGGCGAAGGCGCTTACCGCCTAGGATTCTTCTTCTTCTCAATTTTGGACATAGGCTTCTCCTAACATACGCCATCCTTCTCTATTCCCAACTGTATACCCAACATAGATCTTTCCATAGCTCTGTGTGTCTTTGTTATCCTATTCATGTTTGCATTGAAAGAACACATTGGTACATTACTTTGCTTTTTATATGTTGTGGTAGTTTTCGGCTCTTGAATATCCATGCTAACTTTCCAAACCCTGCACATGCATGTCTCGTGATTTCATCATACTGGTTGTCTTTCCCCAGGTATTTCGCTCGTATAATCTTCATATCAACTTTATTTGAGGCTGCTTCCAACTGGCTAATCATGCTTTGTAGTTATTCATAAGTACTGGTCTAATCTAAGGTAGCTCAGTCTCTTCGCATTGATATTTATTCCTGCGTCTCCTAGTCCAGTGTTCTGAATATGTCCTCCATCATCATCAAGCCCTTTATTGCGCCCAGTATTGAGCATAGGCCTCCCTTCCTTTCTTCCATTTCTCTCTGTTTTGTGCTGTTCTCGTCCATCCCAATCCTGCCATTCGATTTATGTCATCATACCATCGCATAATTGGTCTTCCTCTTCCTCTCTTTCCTTCCCATGGTCTCCAGCGTATTATTCGGCTATTCCATCTGTCGTCTGTAAGGCGAGCTATATGTCCTGCAAAATTCCACTTCAGGCTTGTGACTCTCTCGACTATATCTACGACCTTTGTTCTCTGTCTAATCCATTCGTTTCTCTTTCTGTCACTTATTGTTAGGTACGCCTATCATAGCTCTTTCCATGGCTCTTTGTGTTGTCCTCAAATTATTCATCATTGTCCTTGTGAGGCTCCAGGTTTGTGCTCCATATGTTATCACCGGTAACTACACACTGCTCAAATGTTCTTGTTCTGAGGTATTGTGGTATCCTTCAATCCTTAAGTATATGACTTAATTTGGCAAATGCCGCCCATCCTAGTCTTCTTCTCCTTTCTATCTCTATATCCTTGTTACCCTTTCCTACCTCTATTTGTTGTCCCAGATATATATATTCTTGAACATTTTCCAAGATGTGCTTATTCATTTTTAGACCTATTTTTGAAGATTCTCTGTCCAGTTCGGAAAGCATTCTTTCAAGATCACTTGTGTTGTCGGCGAATAACACAATATCGTCTGCAAATCTTAAGTGTGATATTTTGGCTCCACTTATGTTTAGTCCCATATTTCCCCATTCAAGTTTTTTGAAAATTCCTTCCAAAGCCAAGGTAAAGAGTTTTGGGGATATTGTGTCTCCTCGTCTGATACCTCTTTGCCTTGTCTGATGTCCTCCATAACTAGTGTAAATAGCTTGGGTGATGTTACGTCTCCTTGTCGGACCCCTGTTTCAATTGGGATGGGTATAGTTTGAACGTCTTGTTCTAGCTGTATTTTCAGATATGTTGTGTATAAGCTCTCTGTATCTAAAATATATTCTACTATTGTTCATGGCTTGTTCTACTGCCTATAACTCAACACTGTCGAATGCCTCCTCATACTCTACAAAGGTGAGGTAAAGGGGAGGACGGTATTCATTTGCTTGGTGTATTAATATTCTCAATGTGAGGAAGTTGTCTGACGTACTGCACCCCTTTCGCAAACCAGTGTGTTTTACTGGTTGACTATTTTATCAGTTAGTCATGATTCTTATGGAAAGCATATAGATCTGAAATAGTTGGGAGATGGGACAATAGTTCTTTATAACTTTTCCGTTTTAGGTAGCAGTACTACTATACTTTCACTCCAATCTTCAGGGAGTATTCCATGGTGTAAGTACTTATTAAACCATATAGTTAGTGTTGTCAGGATGACATCTTATCCTTCTTTCAGCACTTACTCGAGTACTCCATCCGAGCCTGAAACCTTGTAAATTTTAAGTACTCTTTGCCGCTAAGTATCCCTAAGTAATACAACAGCCTTTATATTTATTCATAATGCATTGAACGAACTCAAATTCTAATCCAGTTTTGAAATTGAATCATATAAAAAAAAAAGACAGTTCCATGAATAAATACTCCCGAATATTCATTTAAAGAAAGAATGATTTATCACCTTCTGGGCGTTTCTATATAAACGTTATTAGGGAAAAGAAGGATCGAGTTTTTCCAGGAATTATCGCGAATACAATTGAGATATGTATATAAGCGGGCTTGCGGTCCGAGAGATTAGATTAGACGTGAAGCCGCGAAATAGTAAACAGTGCGAAAAACGGACAAGCGAGAGCGTATAAATAAATTGATAATTAAGCGTGTGATATAAATTAAGTAGTTAGGATATAGTTAAAATATATTAAGTGTATAATTAGGACAGTGTAAATAAATTAGAAATAAACGTTACAATACAATAAGTCCTTTAAAAAAAACTCCCATAAAAGTTTTTTTCCCATTTTAAGACTGCACCCTTAAAATATCTTTGAGTTTCTGAAACGGTGTGAAGTGCAAAAATTTCCCATTTTTGAATACACTTCGTTACAGGAAATGGGGGCCTAATATTTGACTCGAATATCCGTCATTAGTCATGTATGTCACAAGGTAAAAATAATTCCAACGAGGAATAAGCTACCGAAACACCATCGGCATTTCGATATTTCAGGACATCCATTACTCGAAAGGAAATACATTACGTGCTAACAGAAACGGTAAATTGATTGAATACGACTCGTATCACATCTCGGGCACTAAAAGCCATTGCGTTATTAGTACGCGACGCCGTTCCAATTGTCTAAATGTGGCCTGTGTGTCTAGAAACGACGACGGAGAGGAAATAAACGGGGGTTGCGGGTTCGAGCGGTGCGTTAAGAGGGCGATCCCATCCCCTCGACGAGAGTCGTATAAAACTCACTTTTGTTCCGCATCGATTCTAATCTGGAATCCGGCGTGAACGACCGACGAGAGCGAAAAGTCGGAAGATCGTCGCATTCTTCTACGGACGCCGTCGCCCATCTGGAGTTCGGGAGTTTATCCCGGAAACTTCATCGCGACGGGAGTTTTTTCTTATTCCGGGTAATCAGATCCGTGGGATTTATTGATTAAACTCCGGGGGTTGTTTGTGGTGGTGCGGCCGAATCAGCCACGGGAGCGTCAACGGGAAATTTGACGAGGGTGTAAATGAAGGCTCGGTCAGATTTCAGTAGTTTTGGGGGAGTTTTCTGAAGTTTTCAGTTTTCGAAACATTACAGCAAAATTGCGCTTATTGTTCAGATTGTCCAGAACTCTCATCACAGAATGTGGAAATCTTCTTTTCGATGTCCATTGAAGTAATATTGTACTAGGATATGCCTCTCGCAGTGCATTAAACAGCTCAGTTGATAGAGAGCTGTACGGAAATTGTAGCAAATTCAATACGTTGACAAGAACATAAATTTTGACCCAATTACTTATAGTCCAGTCATTATAGGGTGTTCACCTAGGAAAATCGACATACCCAGTATATTAACACGTAAAAACTTCTATTTTGGCATCCTAAAATTTTCCTTAAAATTCACATATAATTGGATGGCCGCAAATTTTAAAGTCGGGGGTCAAAATCACAAAAATCGATTTTTTTCTATATTTTTTGCAAATATCTCGTTTTCTATGGGTTTTACGCTATTTGTAATTATTATCAATATTGTACAGAATTAAATTGTCTACAACTTTTGTCTTCAACATTTCTTCATACTTTTAACTGTTTTTGAGATAGAGGGCGGAGAGCGCGTGATCAGAGAATCATGTGAGGTTATTGTAGTCCCGATCAAAAACTCGTAATATTAAGGTTATAAATTATTGCTAAATATTTAATTAGCATTTATTATTAAATTTTACAATAAATTCAATCTTTCTTTCTAATGATTCTAAAATTTATCAATTCAATAACACTTATAATCTCTTTCTGTAATTGAAAAATTATTAAGGGACATACTTTAATTACATTTTAATTATATTTTCATTTACGCTAATTGCATTTGAAGTGAAAAATAATTAAGTACATTTTGTTTAAAATCCGTAAACTCTTAAATATTAAATCTATCAAATGGCACTTTTAATAAAAATTTATTTCTTTTCTTCTTTATTTATTTAGAAAGTAATTACATTGGTATAAATTAGATTAGAATTAAAATATAATTTAAGTATTTTCCTCAACAATTTTTTAATTACATGGCCAGGTAAGAGTTATTAAATAAATTGACACTTCATTAAAAATAGATAAGTAACCAAAAAATTAAATTAATGTAAAAGTTAACAACAAATGCTTAATTAAATATTTAGCAATAATTTATAACCTTAATATTACGAGTTTTTGATCGGGACTACCATAACCTCACATGATTCTCTGATCACGCGCTCTCCGCCCTCTATCTCAAAAACAGTTAAAAGTATGAAGAAATGTTGAAGACAAAAGTTGTAGACAATTTAATTCTGTACAATATTGATAATAATTACAAATAGCGTAAAACCCATAGAAAACGAGATATTTGCAAAAAATATAGAAAAAAATCGATTTTTGTGATTTTGACCCCCGACTTTAAAATTTGCGGCCATCCAATTATATGTGAATTTTAAGGAAAATTTTAGGATGCCAAAATAGAAGTTTTTACGTGTTAATATACTGGGTATGTCGATTTTCCGAGATATTCACCAAATTCAACCTAAGATGACTGGACTATTAAGATACCCGTGCTGAATAAATAGAGTATTTCTGAAATTTCGAAGTGGGAACTTCAAGAAGAATCCAAGTTGTTATCAAAAGCTCATAAAGCTCACTATTACTTTATTAAGAAGTTTTGGGTATTTCAGGAGATTTCTCATGATTCTCAAAAGAATCCCCTAACTTTAATGAATCTCCTACTGAACTGTCTTTAAAGGGGAATGTGTTAGTTTTAATAGCGGGAAATTGCAGGTTATCCGGAGAATTCTCGAATTTTATGGTACCTTCCACCATATGTAAGTTAATATAGTAAGCATAACTGTTGAAGGAAAGAAATTTCTTTCATCTTTCGCGAAACTGAGGTGAAATATGGCAGGTATTTTGATTTAAGGAAACGTAAATTATATACCCACGTTATTTAATTACTAATCCAATACCCTAACGTTATAATAATCAACAATGTCGAAGACCTAAACTTCTGTTAACGTTATACCGTAATACCCTTACCGTCATTATTGTTAATTCGCGCTGTCTAATTCCTTTAAAATTGTATAATGGGGTCCGCCTTGGGAATTCGCTCAACAAATTTTCATCAAAACAACTACATACACACACACACACACGCCGTTATTATTTTTAGATTAAATAACGTCTCTCGTGTAATAGACGGATCTCCCTCAATTAAACCGCGTGTGGGAGCCGCGGCGTCCCGTCCATTTGCCGTTGATAGAACCATCAACTCCTAATTACGAAGTTGGACCGGTCCGTTAGTACGTCTCCCGCTTTGGGTACGGCAAAGTTTTTTAATTTACTTCCTCGGAGTTTTCTCCTACTCTTTTCCGAGCGACGGGGGATGTTTCGCTGATTATTTAAATTACGATCGACGTTCCAATTTAAGAAGATGGTCGAAGTGAGCGTTTATTGCGGAATGGGGAAGTTTCCAGTTTTTCGTACCGAAGGGTGTAATGGGGGTAAACCTAAATAATAACGTCGGAAAGAGATGTTTATGCCAACCAGTGACGGAGAGCGTAGCATTAAAACTATAATAATGACTGGCTTCTGATTTTTTAAAAGCAATTTTCAACCCTTGGATATATTGACGTTTAAAGCTGCCATTGGAATTAATACTAAGTTTTGATTTTTCATTTTTTCAGGCAAGGAAAAATTCAACATTTGTGACTAGCCTGAGGATACTGGAATGCTAATCCCACTTCTGGTAAGTAGGTGTCTGGTTTCACTATATTAAAATCTAAAAAAGTGGTGGAAATATTATAAAATAGTGACTATTCACTAGAAAAGTATTGTTAAGGAGTCTATTTTCTTCCTGAAATACGGTGCTCCTATTCGTCCTACTAAAAAAGCTTCTATTGGAAATAATAATGACTGGTTTCCGGTTTTTTAACAGCAAGTTTCAATCCTTTAATATATTGATGTTTAAAGCTGTCATTGAAATTAGTACTAAGTTTTGGTTTCTCCTTTTTTTTTTTGGGCAAGCAAACATTCAACACTTGTGACTAGCTGGAGAATACGGGAATTCTGATCCCACTTCTGTTAAGTAGGTGTTTGGTTTACTATAGTAAAACCAGAAGTAGCTGGTGGAAAAATCATAAAATAGGTACTAACTATTTACTAGAAAAGTATTAGTAAGGAGTCTATTTTCTTCCTGAAACACGGTGCTCCTATTCGTTCTACTAAAAAGCTTCTATTGGAAATAATAATGACTGGTTTCCGATTTTTTAACAGCAATTTTCAATTCTTTGATATATTGATGTTTGAAGCTGTCATTGAAATTAGTAGTAAGTTTTGATTTATCTTTTTTTCAGGCAAGGAAAATCCAACACTTATGACTAGCTGGAGAATCCGGGAATGCTGATCCCACTTCTGGTAAGTAGTTGTTTGGTTTCATTATATTAAAATCTAAAGAAATTGGTGGAAAAATTATAAAAGAGTGACTATTCACATGGAAAGGATTAGTAAGGAGTCTATGTTCTTCCTGAAATACGGTGCTCCTAGTCGTCATACTAAAATGCTTTATTGGAAATAATAATGACTGGTTTCTCATTTTTTAACAGCAATTTTAAATTCTTTGATTTACTGATGTTTGAAGCTGTCATTGACATTAGTTCTAAATTTTCATTTTTCTTTTTTTCAGGCAAGGAAAAATTCAACACTTGTGACTAGCTGGAGAATACAAGAATGCTCATCCCACTTCTGTTAAGTAGGTGTTTGGTTTTACTATATTAAAACCAGAAGTCATTGGTGGAAAAATCATAAAATATATACTGACTATTCACTAGAAAAGTATTAGTAAGGAGTCTATTTTCTTCCTGAAATACGGTGCTCCTATTCGTCCTACTAAAAAGCTTCTATTGGAAATAATAATGACTGGTTTCCGATTTTTTAACAGCAATTTTCAATCCTTTGATATATTGACGTTTGAAGCTGTCATTGCAATTAGTACTAAGTTTTGATTTCTCTTTTTCTTTTGGGCAAGCAAACATTCAACACTTGTTACTCGCTAGAGAATACGGGAATGCTGATCCCACTTCTGGTAAGTAGGTGTTTGGTTTACTATAGTAAAACCAGAAGTAGCTGGTGGAAAAATCATAAAATAGGTACTAACTATTTACTAGAAAAGTATTAGTAAGGAGTCTATTTTCTTCCTGAAACACGGTGCTCCTATTCGTTCTACTAAAAAGCTTCTATTGGGAATACTAATGACTGGTTTCCGATTTTTTAACAGCAATTTTCAATTCTTTGATATATTGATGTTTGAAGCTGTCATTGAAATTAGTAGTAAGTTTTGATTTATCTTTTTTTCAGGCAAGGAAAATCCAACACTTATGACTAGCTGGAGAATCCGGGAATGCTGATCCCACTTCTCGTAAGTAGTTGTTTGGTTTCATTATATTAAAATCTAAAGAAATTGGTGGAAAAATTATAAAAGAGTGACTATTCACATGGAAAGGATTAGTAAGGAGTCTATGTTCTTCCTGAAATACGGTGCTCCTAGTCGTCATACTAAAATGCTTCTATTGGAAATAATAATGACTGGTTTCTCATTTTTTAACAGCAATTTTAAATTCTTTGATTTACTGATGTTTGAAGCTGTCATTGACATTAGTTCTAAATTTTCATTTTTCTTTTTTTAGGCAAGGAAAAATTCAACACTTGTGACTAGCTGGAGAATACAAGAATGCTCATCCCACTTCTGGTAAGTAGGTGTTTTGGTTTTACTATATTAAAACCAGAAGTCATTGGTGGAAAAATCATAAAATATATACTGACTATTCACTAGAAAAGTATTAGTAAGGAGTCTATTTTCTTCCTGAAATACGGTGCTCCTATTCGTCCTACTAAAAAGCTTCTATTGGAAATAATAATGACTGGTTTCCGATTTTTTAACAGCAATTTTCAATCCTTTGATATATTGACGTTTGAAGCTGTCATTGAAATTAGTACTAAGTTTTGGTTTCTCTTTTTTTTTGGGCAAGCAAACATTCAACACTTGTGACTAGCTGGAGAATACGGGAATTCTGATCCCACTTCTGGTAAGTAGGTGTTTGGTTTACTATAGTAAAACCAGAAGTAGCTGGTGGAAAAATCATAAAATAGGTACTAACTATTTACTAGAAAAGTATTAGTAAGGAGTCTATTTTCTTCCTGAAACACGGTGCTCCTATTCGTTCTACTAAAAAGCTTCTATTGGGAATACTAATGACTGGTTTCCGATTTTTTAACAGCAATTTTCAATTCTTTGATATATTGATGTTTGAAGCTGTCATTGAAATTAGTAGTAAGTTTTGATTTATATTTTTTTCAGGCAAGGAAAATCCAACACTTATGACTAGCTGGAGAATCCGGGAATGCTGATCCCACTTCTGGTAAGTAGTTGTTTGGTTTCATTATATTAAAATCTAAAGAAATTGGTGGAAAAATTATAAAAGAGTGACTATTCACATGGAAAGGATTAGTAAGGAGTCTATGTTCTTCCTGAAATACGGTGCTCCTAGTCGTCATACTAAAATGCTTTTATTGGAAATAATAATGACTGGTTTCTCATTTTTTAACAGCAATTTTAAATTCTTTGATTTACTGATGTTTGAAGGTGTCATTGACATTAGTTCTAAATTTTCATTTTTCTTTTTTTCAGGCAAGGAAAAATTCAACACTTGTGACTAGCTGGAGAATACAAGAATGCTCATCCCACTTCTGGTAAGTAGGTGTTTGGTTTTACTATATTAAAACCAGAAGTCATTGGTGGAAAAATCATAAAATAGCTACTGACTATTCACTAGAAAAGTATTAGTAAGGAGTATATTTTCTTCCTGAAATACGGTGCTCCTATTCGTCCTACTAAAAAGCTTCTATTGGAAATAATAATGACTGGTTTGCGATTTTTTAACAGCAATTTTCAATCCTTTCATATATTGACGTTTGAAGCTGTCATTGAAATTAGTACTAACGTTTGATTCCTCTTTTTTTCGGGCAAGCAAACATTCAACACTTGTTACTCGCTAGAGAATACGGGAATGCTGATCCCACTTCTGGTAAGTAGATAGGTGCCAGAAGTAGCTGGTGGAAAAATAATAAAATAGGTACTAACTATTTACTAGAAAAGTATTAGTAAGGAGTCTATTTTCTTCCTGGAACACGGTGCTCCTATTTGTCTTACTAAAAAGCATACATGAGCCTTTCTCATTTAAACATCTACAAATGTGAAATTTTCAAAATAAGTCACTGTGTTAAAATGAATTAATCAGAACGTCAACATTAACTTAATCTGTCTATTAATATGTCATAAAATCAATAGCAAATCACTCCATTCATGAAATAAATAGTTCCATGTTGAGCAGCAGAAAATAATGTTTTATTGTTCAATTTTACTGAGCTTGACATTACTAGATTTCTTTAGGTTTCTATCAAGCACTACATAAGTTGATCAATTAGAAAATATTTAAACAAATACCGAGACGTTACGTTATATATTTGATTTAACACAATACCAATTGCACTCCCAATTTCCTGCAGCTAGTTGAGTGAGGAAGATTTCAAAAATTCTAAAATTCGTTCAGTTGCTAACCAAGTTGGAATTTCCACAATTCTGAGTTAATCTATTGAGATATCGTCCCCATGTATCACAATAAAAAATTTATGCACTTCGTTCTATACAGTTATAGCAGAGTAAGATGAAATTTGACTTATTTCGTTTCATGTTGAGCTCAGGATTGGGTCTGTCAAAGTGTGAATTGCAATGATTGAACCCTTCAAAATGATAGAAAGGCGAATGATGAAAAAGCTATGAATTCTTCTATCAATACACTATTTCATAGAATATTATCTATAGAAAAGTGGCCGGTTTAGATACTCAGATACTCGTATTGAGGCTAATAACACAACAAATAATACATTCAGTACATTCATATCTGAAGATAATGTGAAGGTCGAAACAGGCCTCTTTTCTGAAATACACTGTACTGGTGGAAGATTTTGGACCTTTCTCTTATCGATCCACTATGGAGATAGATAACAATCTTAATAGATTTTTATCTACTATGGACTATAGACTATCTACTAACCACTATGGAGATAGATAATAATCTCAAATATAACATTTCCTATTTCTATATTTTCATTATTAACATCATATTCTAAAATTGATACAATCAGTTTATGGTAGCTAAAATAAGAATTGAATACATTTCAATGAAACTTATCTAAGTATCATGTGAATACGGCATCTATTGTTGTCCCATATCTTGTTGTACCGACATTTCTATTATTAGATATATTTAAATTTAATTGTGTACTCTTCCTTTCTACTTAAATTTAATGTATATCTCTCTCTTTTCTGTTGAAAAGAATAGACCGGAGGAGAAGGAACACCCTGCACGCTTATACTCCCCATATGCATATAGGTATATTGTATATGGAGCTTTTCTATTGAAACGCCTGTCCCGAAATCAACAAGAGCAAAAGAGAAACTAATAGTAGTTTGTTAGTATAACAGAGAAAGAAGTTTTGCAACGTTGCCGGCCGCAGTCCAAGTCCAGGCATCTAACGCGTATCGCTTTACGCTTTCGGTCTCGGGTCGTCTCGTGCGGAGCGGATGACTGTGATATTTCGCGAGCTAGCAACATCGCAAAAGTTCTTTCTCTGTGTTTCGGCTGGTCCGTAACCCATTCCAAATATTCCCGTCGGAGGCTATACAGCGAATGATCCGGTAGAGTGTGGCGATGACTGTGCTAGCAACGTCGCAAAAGTTCTTTCTCTGTTTAGCAAACTAGAAATATATGGCCTTTCTTTCGCTCTTATGTTTATACCATCCTGCGATTCTGTAGAAACGGTCTATACATAATAATTGTAACACGCGTTTGGATATGCGATTACTCGCAGCGTAACAGACTTCATGCTGACGCGAGTATAAGTTTTCACTTAAAAATTTGTTGAAAAGTGAATACGTTTTAAGGGCGTTAGGAATATTTTTTCCCCAACTTCATATACAGTCCATACAGATTGAGCCTCGCCCTAAACACCCACCCTTCGAGCCCCCTCATTTTCATACCAAAAGGCTCCCATCCCATCGACGCGTCTGGCCATTATTCGAAAGTTGATACGTCCGTACTTCATACGCACATTGTTATGTAAATGCTTTCGAAAAAAGCACCCAGCGCTTTAAATTCTAATATACGTCCATGTTAAAGATCGCGATAATCCAAATTGGTTTTTCGGTCCGGCGATAAATTTCCGTTTCGGTGTTACAACAAAAATGTTTATTGTTAAAGTTAACGGTGGGATGTGTCCGTCCCGCCGAGATAACAATTCCCGTTAAGGGCCCGTAAAAGCGTTCGGATTGTGGAGTCGATAAAGGGCTGGAAGAGGATGGGAGGGCTTCTACATTTCCCAATAAGGGTTTTATTGAATAAAGATGTTTTTATACATATATACATCGGGAGACACTGCGTACTTAACGACCGGATTAACGATGGAATAACAGTAAAAAATTGTTGAAAAGGCGACCGTTTCCCTCGTAAGTCGCTTAATTGAAACGGTTTAACGCTGAAAGCAATTTTGTGGGAATCGGAGGAAATGGCATCTTACTCCATTTCTTATTACAGACACTTAACGACTTGAATTGAATAGTCGATTTTTCTAATGGAAATTTTATGAGTTTATCCTTAATGCAGTATCAATTTAACAATGGCGGTCGAAAGACTAAGCAGGAACGGTAGTCGTAACCTGAAATTTCCTGAATTTAAATTCTTGATTTAGCAAAGATTATATCAATAATAAGAGCAATAAATTTTATTACTACTCAACGCCACATGATTCAATACATGCAGATTTTTTTATCGAAAACTTTAGCCATATTTCTTCTCTTTAGATTCATCTCTCCTATACCTTAACTACGCTTATTAGCTAATAATCCGTTAGATAATTAGTTACTATTCTATTATGAACTATCTACATATGAACTGTAGATTATTATGAACCTATGAGTTAGTTATGAATTACTTCATAACTAATTCATACGATTAGTTGGCAAGTCTTTGTCTTTACTTTATATGTGTAATATGGTCATTTTTGAGAACATGGATAACCTTCGTTCTTAGCTTCATAGAAGCCTAAATATCCAAGACGCTTACAAGAACATCTCCTTTAGGTACATTAAATTAATGAATCTTAAATGAGCAAATTGCCTCCTTTTTAGTCAATTTCAAAAGTCATAATGTGACTGTCGTAGCTCCAAAAGGTTAAGTTGCAAGTACAGTAATTAACAGACTTGTGAATTATATTTAGTGGTGGACAAGATGTCGAGTCTTGTCTCGATCTCGTCTTGAGTTTTGAAACGAGACGAGATTCAATGTTGAAATCTCGATACTAGACGAGATGTAATATTGGTCTCGTCTCGAAAAGTCTCGGATTTCTAATAAGGGTCTAATTAGCGCCTCCAGATTTATTTCGAATAAGTAAGCTTAGATTTATTAAAAATAAATAGTGGTGGACACGAGACGAGGCGAGACGAGAAATGACATGGTCTCGTCTCGTCTCGAAAAATTCCCAAAGATTATGTCTCGTCTCGTCTCGTCTCGGTTCTCGAAAAGTCTCGAAATAAATAGACGTATATAGATGGTACCTACTTTTATAAATGTATACTTTTTTGATAACATTTACTGATTTTCTTGAAGTACCTATACAGGTATGCTAAAGTTGAATGTACAGTAGTATTCTATTGATGTTATGTTTTGATAAAGAATATTTCATTTTTAGAAAATATTGAATTAAAGAAATTACATTATACCTAGAGAACAAGTACAAAATCGAAAATAAATATTATTAATAAATAGGCTTCTCAGGATACGACCTATAAAACAATGTTATTAAATAAACTTATAAAATAAACTATATATCTTTATAAGGACAAATAAGAAATTAATATCATATGTATATTATATATTATAATATATGTGAAATTGGTATTTTTTCATAGAATTATGATATTTTAAAAGTAAAATTAGCTACCATAATTTTAGAAAAATTTTCTGGTAATGGTATACGTACCTTTCATTTTAAAAACGAAAGAAAATTCTTAAATTGCAATTTCTTAAAAAACGAGACTTCGAGACTTTTCGAAACGAGACCAAATTATGTCTCGTCTCGTCTTGAACCAGTACTGCTCTCGTCTCGTGTCCACCACTAAAAATAAACGATTATTGTGGTGAGTCACATATAATATACAGTTACAATTAAAAATTATTTACTTATTCTTACAATTAAAATAAAAGTTTCGTTCGTAGTATGCTAATACACACAAATATTTATTAATTAAATTGATTTTCGATTTTCTACCTGTTTAAAGTAAATTTCTTCAATTTAATGTTTAAGAAAAATTAAATACCTTGCATGAAAATATGAAATCAATAAAATTAATTTCTGTACATTCAGTTTTGTCAAGGAAGGACACATTCATTAATTTCGAGATTTTTCGAGACCGAGACGAGACCAGACGAGACGAGACCAACTTTTAGGGATTTTTCGAGACCAAGACGAGACCCTGTCATTTCTCGTCTCGTCTCGAGTCCGCTACTACCATAATAATAAATACAGCGATATCCATTAACACCGCAATAAGTGTAAATTGCTTCCTCACTTTTTCTCAGTCCTGACGAGATTACTCTTCCAACTTATTTACGAATTTAATCCCGACATTGTTTCGACTCGATCGATTTCCCCGGATTTGACTGAAGGCGCCCACTCTCGAAATTGGCTCATTTAAAGTCGATTGATCTCGAACGTGCAGAACAAAGCTCCACCTTTATAGTGAAAAAATGTATATAATCCACGGGATCGGTATTAGAAGTTTTCCCCCTCGTAGCGATGCTTTCAAGGTAATAAAACCATTGGAATTAGCATAATCTTTGAGAAAACTCGGAGAAATTCGGATCCGCTCTTCACTTAGCGGAATTACATTCTAATAAAGTGCTCTCGTCGAGTCGGAATTGCAATTACAGCAATTAAGTAACAAGCGGATATTACTTTGGGGATTTCACGTTTGATGTAATAATTTACATTTTAAATGTTGCGTGCTATTGTGAACCCTTAGTAGAACGTCGAAGGGGAATAAATTTGAATTTACCTTTTGAACTTTGATCTATTTGAATTTGTGTTATTTTGAAAAATTTAAAAACCGTTTGTTGAATTAATTATAAACGTTGGAGTAATCACTTTTTGGTACCGTTACGCAAAAATCACCACGAGACGGGACGAGACTTTGAAAAATCTCGTCTTGTCTCGTAAAAAAAGTGCAAAGTCTCGTCTCGTCTCATGTCTCGCGAGAGAGTCTCGCAAAAGTCTCGCAAATTTCTCGCAAAATCTCGCGATTTCGTGCAAATCTTGCATTTTGCCGTTTTATTACATCCGGTTCCTCCTTGCTCCTCAACAGTTATTGTAACTACAGGCTGTTCGCTATTATGCGGCTTTAAAAAATATGTTTCAGTAACATTCTCGATAATTATAATAATTAATTAATAGTGTCATTTTCATTTGCGATACTTCAAGACTTTTGCGAGACTCTCGTGCGAGATTCGACACGAGACTTTTTGAAAATATCGTCTTGTCTCGCAAGGAAAATTTAAAGTATCGTCTCGAGTCTCGTCTCGAAAACGAGACAAGACGAGGCGAGACTCTCGCAAACGAGAATATCGTGGGCATCACTAAAAATCACTTTGGACTTATCTTAGAATCACTTGCTGCAAAGCTGTGAAAGTTCTTTAAAGTTAAGGGATAAACCTATGGTTTTTTACAGAATCTTCCTGAACCTCTAATTAGTTCAAACGAACATTGGAACATGTAATATGTTGGAACATCAACAAAGATTGTACAAGTGCAACTTTTGGACTATGTTGAGTAAGAGTTCTTTGAACTTATGGGATTCTAATTTCAGACGTTTTAAGTTGTAGATGGTAATTTTGGGTAATAAAAGAAAATAAGTGATGCAAATTCTGATACACTCCAGTTTGAACTTTTGTGATACTGACTTAACCTGTTTGAGGCCAAATTGGGAAAAACATGGTTTCTATAAGAATGCACGTTTCTTCATTCAAATGTCGCAACACAGGATTGGTACACCTGAAAACACAATTAGTTGCCAAAAATGTGATTGTGTTTAATTAAATATATTTTGATGCAAAAGTGCTTCAGTATTCAATATTTCAACTTTTGGGACGTCCTAACTTCACATATTTGAAGCTAAATTTGAAATTCTGAAAGAAACTAAAACTCGAAAATTTACCGTACCTTCTTACCTTCTTTCAGAAAGAACAACACAGGGTAAGGTCGTTGACATGCACGAAAGTGCAATTTAGTGCCAAGTGTGTTTTGGCTTTGGAGCATACGTTGCTTGATTTGACTGTTTTGACAGACAGAAGGTTTAAAATTTTGGCAGCAGATGATACGAAAACAAAATCTAGATTTACTCTAGATTTGGAATTCTTCACCACTTCTAGAAGGTTTAGAAGAATCTTCACAAGAAGAGAACAATGTCTTTTAGAAGGCCTTGATTCATAATAGGATAAAGATATCAGGTAGCAAATATGTATTGGAACCCAAAAACGCAGAGACCCATTCCTTTGAAAAACCTGAAACGGTGTCATTGGTGACTAAGAAAAGGCAATTTAATACTATTAGAAGGTGTGTTTTAGACATTGCTTTGAAAAGTTTTTGTTTTAATTTCAAACGTATTGACTCAGAAGAGGGAATCTAAATTCAGATGGTAGAAGCAGAATCAAAAATGTTTCAAAATGGTACATTAATAGAAACTAGAACAAGTACTTACAGTACCGTCTGCTGCTTGCAAGGGCAAATCTGGAGATGATCTTACGCCTGAAAACATGACTTGGTGCCAAAAATGTGATTTTCACCCTAATGTGTTTACTTCAATATATTTTGATGCAAAAGTGCTTCAGTATTCAAAATTTCAACATTTGGAACATCCTAATTTCACATATTTGAAGCTAAATGTGACTGTCTAAAAGAAACTAAAACTCGAAAACTTACCGTACCTTCTTTCCGAAAGAACAACACAGGGTAAGGTCGTTGACATGCATGAAAGTGCAATTTAGTGCCAAGTGTGTTTAGCTTTGGAACACTCTTTGCTTGATTTGACTGTTTTGACAGACAGAAGGTACATAATTTGGGCACCAGATGATACAAAAAAAAATCTAGATTTACTCAAGATTTTGGATTCTTTACCACTTCTAGAAAGTTTAGAAAAATCTTGACACTAAGAGAACAACATCTTCAGAAGGCCTTGATTGATAATAGGATAAGGATATCAGGTAGCAAAAATGTATTGGAACCCAAAAACGCAGAGACCCATTCCTTTGAAAAACCTGAAACGGTGTCAGTGGTGACTAAGAAAAGGCAATTTGATACTATTAGAAGGTGTGTTTTTAGACTTTCATTGTTTTGAAGAGTTTGTGTTTTAATTTTGAACGTACTGACTCAGAGAAGGGAATCTAAATTCAGGTGGTAGAAGCAGAATCAAAAATGTTTGGAATTGAAAGGTACATGAATAGAAACTAGAACACGCTTTCAAAGGCAAATCTGAAGATGATGTTAGCGCAACACGAATTTTACTTCAGAACGATATGTAGTACCTATCACACGTGGCTCATGAACGCACCGTATAATGTAATATCCAACTAGTATTACATACCAACAACCAACTCCATTCATTATTAAAGCAAACACATTCACCTTCAATGGAATTCAGAAAAATCCACGATAAGTATTCATAACCGGCCGAGGACACCGACGTAAACACCGACATAGAGGAAAGGACGCCTCTTACCTTAGCCTGAAACGTAATGCCATGTTGGAACGCCTCCTCCGGGTGCAACGGGATCCTGGAGTCGTAATCGTCATTCTGGACCAAATCGTACTGCCTCTTCGATGGCATTTTCTGTCACATCTTCACCGAAAGGGAAACTCTGGAAAGTCACGGACGAACCACACTTCTTCTTCTATCCAGGTTGGCTTTTCCCTCCTCTGGGAAGTTATCCAGTGCAATTTTTTCACTTGCCGCACAAGAACGACACTCGCACGCGCGACCCGTCGAAGTTCCGCGAACGGTACTGAAGACTGAAGAGCTTAAGTCGTACTGAGGTTCCGAGCGCCGTCCGGAGAGGAGATATCTGGCCAGGCCCCTTTGTGCTCGGATCGTCGAAGGTATGACTCACGTGTGCTGACACCTGGAAAACGAGATAGAGGCTTGAGTCGGTACCGGAGATGTTCCCAGAAGAAAGTGTCATGCGTTGCATGCGACTAACGGTGGTACCGTTCCGCGGATTGCATCAGCGTGTAAACGCGATGCGTTTTGGTCGAGAGGCGGCATCGATCTGAGTCAGATGCTCGGTTAAAGTTCAACGTTACGAATCGTTGTTGGGGAGAGACAATAAGAGTCTTTGTATCAGGTGGACGTTGTTATCTACGGCTTTTGTTTATGAGTCTTATCGCTGGGAACTGTTATTATAAGGCGAGCTAGTGATTAGTGTTGACCAAGTGCTTTACCCTTCACTTTAAAGTTAAATTGATTTAAATTTTGTTGAAAACTGAACAATGAGTAACGCTGAAATGCACTCGTGGGAGGTACTACTTTTCTATTTTCAATAATTTTATTTCGGATTAATTTTTCGAAGAGAATCTTTGTCTTTGTATCAGGTGTCGTTGTTATTTACTGCTTTTGTTTATAAGTCTTATCGTGTTGGGAATTGTTATTATAAGGCGAGCTGGAGATTAGTGTTGACCAAGTGCTTTTCTGTTAATTCGAATAACGAGTCACATTGGGTTCCAAGGGTCTTTAACTCAAAGCTCGCTTAACCAGTTGATGACCATATACCCTTTACTTTAAAGTGAAACTGATTTCAATTTTGTTGAGAGGTACTACTCTTCCATTGTCAGAACTTTTATTTGGGATTACTTTTTCGAAGAGAATCTTTGTTTGGTCGAAAAAGGATTTGGTGTTAGGTGTAATTATGTATGATTATATCTAAACAAGGTATATTAGAAATAATAAGTACTACACGACACCACAAGCTTGTGCGGGTACTAATAGACTTATTCCTAAATGGAAAATTGGAGCTCAAATTTCCTATCCTGATGTTATACTTTTATATGTTATACTAGTTCCTATGTTCCTATCTGATTCTAATACGTTTCACATTAAAAATAATAAAAACCTCTGAGTTGTTAAGAATCCAAGACGAGTCGTGAAGGGTGAGGGTTTTCCCCCCGCAATTTTCATCACTCAAGTTGTTGAATCTATAAACATAAATAAATAAGGAAGAAAAGAAACTCCAAACTCGTGAAGGGTGAGGGTTTTCCCCCCGCAATTTTCATCACTCAAGTTGTTGAATCTATAAACATAAATAAATAAGGAAGAAAAGAAACTCCAAACTCCAGAACAACTTCAGAGAGGTTCCAAAACTCCTTCCCAAGAGCGTTTGGAGACAATTTCCGAAGCTCCAAAAGGATATTTTCCTTATGAGGCTCCCAAAGTAAGTTGGGATGTTTTGTAACCTCCAATATTATGTTCTTCGCTTCATGAAACATTTGGACGCTATTTTGGAAGCTCCAAAGACGGCTGTATAAATAAATAAGAAAAAAAAAGAAACTTCAAACTCCAGAACAACTTCAGAGGTTCCAAAACTCCTTCCCAAATGCGTTTGGAGACAATTTCCGAAGTTCCAAAAGGATATTTTCCTTATGAGGCTCCTAAAGTAAGTTGGGATGTTTTGTAACCTCCAACATTATGTTCGTCGCTTCTTGGAACATTTGGAGATAATTGAAAAGCTCCAAAAAGGGCTGTTTAATTTGATTTTTGATGTATTGAAGCTTGAGTGTTGGGCAATCCCAGAAATGTTCCAAAATTCCTTCCCAAAAGTGTTTGGAGACGATTTCGAAAGCTCTAAAAGGATATTTTCTTTATGAGGCTCTTAATGTAAATTGGGATGTTTTGCAAATCTTCAGATTTATGTTAACTGCATCTAGATCTTTTGGAAGCTCCAAAGGATGACTGTTCAGTTTGACTTTTGAAGTATTGAAGTTTGAGCGTTGGGAAATTCCAGAAACGTTCCAAAATTCCTGCCCAATAGTGTTTGGAGATGATTTCGAAAGCTCCAAAAGGATATTTTCTTTATGAGGCTTTTAACGTAAATTGGGATGTATTGCAAATTTCCAGACTTATGTTAATGGCATCTAGATCTTTTGGAAGCTCCAAAGGACGACTGTTCAGTTTGACTTGTGAAGTATTGAAGTTTGAGTGTTGGACAACTTCACAAAACGTTCCAAAATTCCTTCCCAAAAGTGTTTGGAGACAATTTCCGAAGCTCCAACAGGATATTTTCCTTATGAGACTCCCAAAGTGAGTTGGGATATTTTGTAACTTCCAACTATATGTTCTTCGCTTCTTGAAACATTTAGAGACCATTTTGGAAGCTCCAAAAGATGACTGCTTAGTTTGATTTTTGATGTATTGAAGTTTGAGTGTTAGGCAACTCGAGAAACGTTCCAAAATTCTTCCCCAAAAGTGTTTGGCTACGATTTCGATAGCTCTAAAAGGATATTTTCCTTACGAAGCTTGTAACGTAAACTGGGATGTTTTGCAAATTTCCGAACTCATGTTAACTGCATCTAGATCTTTTGGAGACTCTTTTGGAAGCTCCATAGGGCGACTGTTCAGTTTGACTTCTGAAGTATTGAAGTTTGAGCGTTGGGCAACTCCAGAAACGTTCAAAAATTCTTCCCCAAAAGTGTTTGGAGACGATTTCAAAAGCTCCCAAAGGATATTTTCTTTATGAGGCTTTTAACCTAAATTGGGATGTTATGCAACTCTCCAGGCGTGTGTTAACTGCATCTAGATCTTTTGGAGATTCTTTTGGAAGCTCCAAAGGGCGAATGTTCAGTTTGACTTTTGAAGTATTGAAGTTTTAGCGTTGGACGACTCCAGAAACTTCCCAAAATTCTGTCCCAAAAGTGTATATGTATTTACATAGCATACATTTAATAAGCTCAGTAAATTTAAAAATAGCCGTGGTTGGTGGACAAGTTATATTTATTTTTTATCACGTTATATTAAAACTTGAATTTAATAGTTATGCCGGTTATGCCATTTGGATGTAACTGCTTAGATCACAGAAAAGAAATAGAAGAATATACCAATATTTTGGGAAAACTGCACAGTTTTGCTGAAGAAACGGACTCTGAGTTATAAGTAACTAATTTGGATATAATTTTAGATAGTTCCGAACTACTTAAGCTTGTTAATAAGTCACCAAAAACTCTAAAATATGGCCCAACAATTTTACAAAAATTCGCCTTTTGGTACCTTCCTCTATATATCATAAATTTTATATTTCTCAAACAAAAACTTTTTCCCAACCAAACGAGACAAAAATACAAGATATCTAAATATCAAACAAAATTAATACTAAACCTTACAATTTGCATTTACAGTTTTTCTCTTTCATAATATTTTATTGTGATAAGTGACAATATTCTTGATAAATTAATTTCACAACTAATAAGAGATTATTGTCGAAAGCATCTCCAAATGTGTAATTTATTTTTGAAGTAAGGTTGAATTTGTCATAATTCTTAATTTAAATTGAAAAATGCTATCCATCTCTTGAAATAGGACTGATAAACGTACTTGATATACTTTTTTGTGGTAAAAAACAAACGTTTAAAAGAAAGGAATAAACATTTGTTATTTGACTGTTAATTAATATATTTTAAATATGAATATTGGGGTTACAAATACATATTAAGGAAACAATCACTACATTATTTTTTGAAACATTTAAATTACTGTCTAATCCTTGTATCCATTTTATATAATAAGACTGCAATTAACAGGCAGACAATATAAAATCCAATTACCTTATAACTCTTTAAATCTAATTATTACATCTCTTTCTGAAAACTCCAAGTTAATATTAAAGTCTCCTTAGACTTTTGAGATTACTTCGTAGCAATTACACGCCTAAAGAAACGACTGTCAACCAGTACGAAACCGAGTGGAGAATAAATTAAGTCGCTTAACAATAGACTTTCCCAACTTCAAACTAGTAATCCCTCAGTTTGGTTTCAACAAAACTTGCCAACAATGAGAAACGTTGTTTATTCACACTCCCCAACCCACGGGAGCAACTTTGATGATCCGCAAAGTTTTAAAGTGACATTTGCAGGTATTATAATAGTTATTGTGAATAATATCGATAAATTGGTCAGTTCATCCTGAAGTTGTTGTTATAGCGAATTTAAAGGATACAGGTTCCCAGATTTTAAATTATTAGTTAGATTCTATGGGATTCTTAACAAATTAGTTTTTATTAAAGTAGCTTATAATCACTGGCAGATAGTTTGGTTTTTAAAGAAGTGAAGGTGATATTAATGGTACTAAATAAGTGTAATTTAATATGACATTTTCGAATCGGAATCAGTCGCTTTGGAGTTATATCTCACAAAGTTAAACTTATTGTTACAAACTTAAGTTATACTATATTGGTTTCGTGACTTAAATTCAGACAACATATAATGCGGAAATAATTTAATGGTTAGTGTTCTATCGCGACAAGAGAGATTTGGATTCTGTGAAATGTTTAGAAACTGTTTACTAATTTGTTTTATAATAATAATTATACAATTATTGCATAGTAACTTTCCACTTAAGGATGGAAAGGGGGATGATCTTTGCCTAGCTAAAAGCGTAGGTTTAAGATATAATTTGTTGCTCTAAATATTAATTTCCTGCTGAAAAGTATTAAAAAGTTCAAAATTTTCAAGAAGACCTGAAAAGGTGGTGTTTAATAAATATGATTTTTAATAGGTATTAATACTTTTGTACAAGCAATTAGTAATTCAGCTTATTTAAAGAAAAAAGTTGTTAAAAAGGTTTCAGATCCTTAACTATCCGTAATTATCCTTCTGGGTTATGGGGAACACTCTGTTGTTTTTTTGAAATATTGTAAAACCGCACCACTGAGATTGCGCACAAATTTTTTTTAAATTAATGGAACATTTCATTGCCTATATGTAGGTATCCGCAAAACGTTATTTGGAAAAGTCTACTTGAAAATATTTAAAAATTCTTGTTTTGCAGGAGAGATTTGGCGAATTCTCCATCCTGCGGAGCTAAATGACATTTACATTTATTGCTCGTATATAGCTTCAAAGTGGAACGCTCTCGATTTACAAGAACGTAAAGCAAAAATTTAACCATGAGATGAATAATTAATCGGCCCAGAAGAAAATCCTTCCCTGAATACCTCACCTTTGCCCGTACCGCCTACGAATCCTGCTAACAGAACGACGAGTCATTCCAGTCGTATTTTTCCCCCTCGTCGAAACGAATGGTAGTAAAAAACACCATCGACTGTATGGAAACGTTCTCAAGCGTTACGAGTTCTCACAATAAAATGGAAACGCAGCTGGCGCATATTACGTGTCTAACAATTATTGTGCAAGCTGCGACCTTATATACTTTTGCGTTAACGTTTCCTTTGTCGTATACGCGACCGCGGTGTTCTATTCCCCCCGATTAAATGGGAATCGTGCGATGACCGCTCGGTTTTTCCTCCTTCATACGTCCACCGTATGGCGTTCAACGATTTGCCCAAACTGGATCGAAGGCTTAATTCAAATAACTTCTACTTTATAAGTTTTGCAGGAAATCTATGCTCACCAGTTCTACCAATCACTTGCTAATTCGTTGGCAGAACTGCCTGCTTTTCAGAAAGAAAATTTAAGAGGTAGCAGGTCCTCACTGTGGCCGCTACTAGAAAGTGCGGTTACTTGATAAGTAGCCAGAATTTTGTTCCACCAAGGTGGTTTGGGAAGTGAGGTTCTGAAGGTTATTATTCTTATAATATTGTAGATAACAACTTCTAATTTATAAGTTGCTGTATCCCAGAGTTGGTACCCTTTGCAGGAAATCTGTGCTCACCAGTTCTACCAATCCCTTGCTAATTCGTTGGCAGAATTGCCTGCTTTTCAGAAGGAAAATTTTAGAGGTAGCAGGTCTTCATTGTGGCCGCTATTAGGAAGTGCGGTTAATGGATAAGAAGCCAGAATAATTTTTCCACCATGGTGGTAATGTGCGCTATACTGGGGTGGCCGTAATTGGGAAGTGAGGTTCGGAAGGTTCTTATCCTTTTAATATTTTAGATAACAACTTCTAATTTATAAGTTACTGTATCCCAGAGTTGGTACCCTTTGCAGGAAATCTGTGGTCACCAGTTCTACCAATCCCTTGCTAATTCGTTGGCAGAACTGCCTGCTTTTCAGAAGGAAAATTTTAGAGGTAGCAGGTCTTCATTGTGGCCGCTATTAGGAAGTGCGGTTAATGGATAAGAAGCCAGAATATTTTTCCACCGAGGTGGTTATGTGCGTCATACTGGGGTGGCCGTAATTGGGAAGTGAGGTTCTGAAGGTCTCTTTTAATATTTTAGATAACAACTTCTAATTTATAAGTTACTGTATCCCAGAGTTGGTACCCTTTGCAGGAAATCTGTGGTCACCAGTTCTACCAATCCCTTGCTAATTCGTTGGCAGAACTGCCTGCTTTTCAGAAGGAAAATTTGAGAGGTAGCAGGTCTTCATTGTGGCCGCTAATAGGAAGTGCGGTTACTTGATAAGTAGCCAGGATATTTTTCCACCAAGGTGGTTATGTGCGTCATACGGGGGTGGCCGTAATTGGGAAGTGAGGTTCTGAAGGTTCTTATTCTTTTAATATTTTAAATAACAACTTCTACTTTATAAGTTACTGTATCCCAGAGTTGGCACCCATTGCAGGAAATCTATGCTCACCGGTTCTACCAATCGCTTGCTAATTCGTTGGCAGAACAGCCTGCTTTTCAGAAGGAAAATTTGAGAGGTAGCAGGTCTTTATTGTGACCGCTACTAAGAAGTGCGGTTACTTGATAAGTAGCCTGAATATTTTTCCACCAAGGTGTTTAGGCCGTAATAATGTGCCCGTAATTGGGAAGTGAGGTTCTGAAGGTTCTTATTCTTTTAATACTGTAGATAACAACTTTTACTTTATAAGTTACTGTATCCAACAGTTGGTACCCTTTGCAGGAAATCTACGTTCACCAGTTCAACCAATCCCTCGCTAATTCGTTGGCAGAACTGCCTGCTTTTCAGAAGGAAAATTTGAGAGGTAGCAGGTCTTCATTGTGGCCACTACTAGGAAGTGCGGTTACTTGATGAGTAGCCAGAATATTTTTCCATCAAGGTGGTTGTGAGCGTCATACGGCGGTGGCCGTAATTGGGAAGTGAGGATCTGAAGGTTCTTATTCTTTTAATATTGGAGATAACAACTTCTACTTTATAAGTTACTGTATCCCACAGTTGGTACCCTTTGCAGAAAATATATGCTCACCACTTCTACTCATCCCTTATTAATTCGTTAGCAGAACTGCCTGCTTTTCAGAAGGAAAATTTGAGAGGTAGCAGGTCTTCATTGTGGCCGCTAATAGAAAGTGCGGTTACTTGATGAGTAGCCAGAATATTTTTCCATCAAGGTGGTTGTGAGCGTCATACGGGGGTGGCCGTAATTGGGAAGTGAGGATCTGAAGGTTCTTATTCTTTTAATATTGGAGATAACAACTTCTACTTTATAAGTTACTGTATCCCACAGTTGGTACCCATTGCAGGAAATCTATGCTCACCAATTTTACCAATCACTTGCTAATTGCAGAACTGCCTGCTTTTCAGAAGGAAAATTTGAGAGGTAGCAGGTCTTCATTGTGGCCGCTATTAGGAAGTGCGGTTACTGGATAAGAAGCCAGAATATTTTTCCACCGAGGTGGTTATGTGCGTCATACTGGGGTGGCCGTAATTGGGAAGTGAGGTTCTGAAGGTCTCTTTTAATATTTTAGATAACAACTTCTAATTTATAAGTTACTGTATCCCAGAGTTGGTACCCTTTGCAGGAAATCTGTGCTCACCAGTTCTACCAATCCCTTGCTAATTCGTTGGCAGAATTGCCTGCTTTTCAGAAGGAAAATTTTAGAGGTAGCAGGTCTTCATTGTGGCCGCTATTAGGAAGTGCGGTTAATGGATAAGAAGCCAGAATAATTTTTCCACCATGGTGGTAATGTGCGCTATACTGGGGTGGCCGTAATTGGTTAGTGAGGTTCGGAAGGTTCTTATCCTTTTAATATTTTAGATAACAACTTCTAATTTATAAGTTACTGTATCCCAGAGTTGGTACCCTTTGCAGGAAATCTGTGGTCACCAGTTCTACCAATCCCTTGCTAATTCGTTGGCAGAACTGCCTGCTTTTCAGAAGGAAAATTTTAGAGGTAGCAGGTCTTCATTGTGGCCGCTATTAGGAAGTGCGGTTAATGGATAAGAAGCCAGAATATTTTTCCACCGAGGTGGTTATGTGCGTCATACTGGGGTGGCCGTAATTGGGAAGTGAAAGTGAAATTATCTGAATTTTCAAAATTGATCTTATGTGGCAGAGCTACTCTTTTAGTAATGAAGAATTTACCCCACCCAGATCAGTGGATACAGATTGGGGGGGGGGGGTTAGTTCTGGTAACCACTGCGATGTGCGCACCTGGAAAACTTGGAAACTTGGAAATCACTGTTTTCTGTTTCTAAAATGTCTTTTTTCTCATCTGGTGTCCACAGAGGATAAAAGTTTACAGAAGAAAATAATACTTTTCAAAATTCCTGAAAGTTTGCTTTCCACAATACACACACATTTCCCTGTTTTATTCAATTTCCACGGCTATATCGTAAAGGGAGTTTTCCCCGAGGGAAACTCCGGCGATTTCCCCCTTTCTGCGGCTCGCAACTTTTTCTATTTTCGGTCGGTCGCCGGCGTTATTCAAATTAAGAATTGCTGTGCCGTCGACGTATTTGCATACGCCTTTGTTTCCTATGCAACTGCATCACGAGGACGTCGCATGTTCGGGTGGATCTCTTGGAGAAGGTACATAATAGATTTTACGAGTACGGGAAGCGAATCGCATAAATACGCGGGAAGTGGAACGGGTGATAAAGTGAGAGGAAACGTGGCTGAAATGGGGGGCGTCGTAAAGTTGATTCCGCCGTTCGGGAAGTAATGGAGGTGCCAGTGATTACAATAAACGCAGGAGGTTCTAGGATTTGCTCCTAAATTACGAAAGCGTTGCACAATTTACTACGTGCTTCGAAGGATGCAAAAGTGCCGGGGGATTGAAAACGGGTTAAAGACTGTGGAAAGTCTTTAAAGTTTCCTAACGAGTTTTCTTCTCAATATATTTCCAACGTGGAATAATCAAAAAATACAAGACGATCCGAGACCCAAACTTTCTAAAGGATTTCCACTTCTGAAAACCATACCTGCAAATCTTTACGTTTTAAGCACTCCAGTCCATTATTACACAACCAAAACTGAAATAGAGTTCTTTGCAAGACCATAGTGTCCTATGCCACAAATCACACGCTTATAGAAAACCCAGATATGTCAAAGGGGTTTGCTAACCACCAAAGCTTGCAGACGTTTGGAAAACAAAACATTCCCTCTTCAAATTAGTCCCCAAAGCACCACAACATGGAGAACGTGCAGAAGTTTGAATGATCGACAAACTTTCTCCAGATATTTCAGGTTTGTTCACCAAGCACCAAAACCTGAGAAGCCCAAAGAGTTTGAAAGAGCCTTCCTCGATCTACTTTGAAAATTTGGAAATGTTGCAGAAGTTTGGAAAACTCTTCCACGACCTATACAATACAAATCTGACATCTGTTCCTACGATGGTCCAGATAACTCAAAATTTGTTTTCAAAGCACCAAAACATCGAGAACCTCTGAGTCTTTCAGCTACTTCGATATAAACTACAAAAACGTGAAAAGTTGCAGGGGTTTGGAAAACCAAAAAGTTTTCTACGATACTTATAAGTCAAATTTGTTAACGAAGCATCAAATTTTGGAGAAGTTGCAAAAACATAGAAACCTCCAAACCTTCCACAACCTATAAAACACGAATCTGCTAGCAAAGCACGAAAGCCTAGAGAAGCTCCAAGAGTCTAGAAGACATACAGATTTTCCACTATCCAGAAAAGTACTAATTGGTTACAACCCTCAAAATTTAGAGGAGCTGAAAACCCTTCACGATCCAGACACTTCTAATTTGTTAGAAACCAGCAGAGTTTGGATAACTCTGGATAATAAGGCTTTCACGACCAAAATATATACCAAAGGTGTGTGAAACACCACAACCTGAAATAGCTTGAAGTATTCGAACAAGCAACAAATCTGCGATGATCCAGGAAACTCAAATTTGTTTCCAAAGCACTCAAACATTGAGAAGTTCTGAGCCTTTCAGATCTTTGAATATCCACCAAAATGTGAAAAGTTGCAAGAGTTTGGAAAACTAAAAATTTTTCTCTGATAGTTATAACTCAAATTTGTTTAAGAAGCATCAAATTCTGGAGAACCCGCAAAAGCATGGAAAATTTCTAAACCTTCCACTATCTGCATTACTTACTCATTTTATACACAAAGAACCAAAACCTGAGAGACACAAAGAGTTTGAAAGAACCTTCCTCAATCTACATTGCAAATTTGAAGAAGTTGCAAAATTTGGAAGTCCTCCAACTCTTCTACAACCTATAAAACACAAATCTGCTCGTAAAGCACGAAAGACTAGAGAAGCTCAAAGAATTTAGAAGACATACAGACTTTCCACTATCCAGGAAAATCCAAATTGGTTACAACGCTCAAAATTTGGAGGAGCTGAACACCCTTCACGATCCAGACACTTCTAATTTGTTAGAAACCAGCAGAGTTTGAATAACTCTGGATAATAAGGCTTTGATGACCAAAATATATACCAAAGGTGTGTGAAACACCACAACCTGAAATAGCTCGAAGTATTCGAACAAACAACAAACCTGCGATGATCCAGGAAACTCAAATTTGTTTCCAAAGCATTCAAACATTGAGAAGTTCTGAGCCTTTCAGATCTTTGAATATCCACCAAAATGTGAAAAGTTGCAAGAGTTTGGAAAACTAAAAACTTTTCTCTGATAGTTATAACTCAAATTTGTTTAAGAAGCATCAAATTCTGGAGAACCCGCAAAAGCATGGAAAATTTCTAAACCTTCCACTATCTGCATTACTTACTCATTTTATACACAAAGAACCAAAACCTGAGAGACACAAAGAGTTTGAAAGAACCTTTCTCAATCTACATTGCAAATTTGAAGAAGTTGCAAAATTTGGAAGTCCTCCAACTCTTCTACAACCTATAAAACACAAATCTGCTCGTAAAGCACGAAAGACTAGAGAAGCTCAAAGAATTTAGAAGACATACAGACTTTCCACTATCCAGGAAAATCCAAATTGGTTACAACGCTCAAAATTTGAAGGAGCTGAACACCCTTCACGATCCAGACACTTCTAATTTGTTAGAAACCAGCAGAGTTTGGATAACTCTGGATAATAAGGCTTTCACGACCAAAATATATACCAAAGGTGTGTGAAACACCACAACCTGAAATAGCTTGAAGTATTCGAACAAGCAACAAATCTGCGATGATCCAGGAAACTCAAATTTGTTTCCAAAGCACTCAAACATTGAGAAGTTCTGAGCCTTTCAGATCTTTGAATATCCACCAAAATGTGAAAAGTTGCAAGAGTTTGGAAAACTAAAAACTTTTCTCTGATAGTTATAACTCAAATTTGTTTAAGAAGCATCAAATTCTGGAGAACCCGCAAAAGCATGGAAAATTTCTAAACCTTCCACTATCTGCATTACTTACTCATTTTATACACAAAGAACCAAAACCTGAGAGACACAAAGAGTTTGAAAGAACCTTCCTCAATCTACATTGCAAATTTGAAGAAGTTGCAAAATTTGGAAGTCCTCCAACTCTTCTACAACCTATAAAACACAAATCTGCTCGTAAAGCACGAAAGACTAGAGAAGCTCAAAGAATTTAGAAGACATACAGACTTTCCACTATCCAGGAAAATCCAAATTGGTTACAACGCTCAAAATTTGGAGGAGCTGAACACCCTTCACGATCCAGACACTTCTAATTTGTTAGAAACCAGCAGAGTTTGAATAACTCTGGATAATAAGGCTTTGATGACCAAAATATATACCAAAGGTGTGTGAAACACCACAACCTGAAATAGCTCGAAGTATTCGAACAAACAACAAACCTGCGATGATCCAGGAAACTCAAATTTGTTTCCAAAGCATTCAAACATTGAGAAGTTCTGAGCCTTTCAGATCTTTGAATATCCACCAAAATGTGAAAAGTTGCAAGAGTTTGGAAAACTAAAAACTTTTCTCTGATAGTTATAACTCAAATTTGTTTAAGAAGCATCAAATTCTGGAGAACCCGCAAAAGCATGGAAAATTTCTAAACCTTCCACTATCTGCATTACTTACTCATTTTATACACAAAGAACCAAAACCTGAGAGACACAAAGAGTTTGAAAGAACCTTTCTCAATCTACATTGCAAATTTGAAGAAGTTGCAAAATTTGGAAGTCCTCCAACTCTTCTACAACCTATAAAACACAAATCTGCTCGTAAAGCACGAAAGACTAGAGAAGCTCAAAGAATTTAGAAGACATACAGACTTTCCACTATCCAGGAAAATCCAAATTGGTTACAACGCTCAAAATTTGAAGGAGCTGAACACCCTTCACGATCCAGACACTTCTAATTTGTTAGAAACCAGCAGAGTTTGGATAACTCTGGATAATAAGGCTTTCACGACCAAAATATATACCAAAGGTGTGTGAAACACCACAACCTGAAATAGCTTGAAGTATTCGAACAAGCAACAAATCTGCGATGATCCAGGAAACTCAAATTTGTTTCCAAAGCACTCAAACATTGAGAAGTTCTGAGCCTTTCAGATCTTTGAATATCCACCAAAATGTGAAAAGTTGCAAGAGTTTGGAAAACTAAAAACTTTTCTCTGATAGTTATAACTCAAATTTGTTTAAGAAGCATCAAATTCTGGAGAACCCGCAAAAGCATGGAAAATTTCTAAACCTTCCACTATCTGCATTACTTACTCATTTTATACACAAAGAACCAAAACCTGAGAGACACAAAGAGTTTGAAAGAACCTTCCTCAATCTACATTGCAAATTTGAAGAAGTTGCAAAATTTGGAAGTCCTCCAACTCTTCTACAACCTATAAAACACAAATCTGCTCGTAAAGCACGAAAGACTAGAGAAGCTCAAAGAATTTAGAAGACATACAGACTTTCCACTATCCAGGAAAATCCAAATTGGTTACAACGCTCAAAATTTGGAGGAGCTGAACACCCTTCACGATCCAGACACTTCTAATTTGTTAGAAACCAGCAGAGTTTGAATAACTCTGGATAATAAGGCTTTGATGACCAAAATATATACCAAAGGTGTGTGAAACACCACAACCTGAAATAGCTCGAAGTATTCGAACAAACAACAAACCTGCGATGATCCAGAAAACTCAAATTTGTTTCCAAAGCACCAAAACATTGAGAAGTTCTGAGTGTTTCAGCTCTTTCGATATGCACCAAAATGTTTTAAGTTACAGAGGTATGGAAAATTAAAAACCTTTCTATGATATTTATAACTCCAATTTGTTTAGGAAGCATCGAATTTTGGAGAAACTGCAAAAGCATGGAAAACTTCCAAACCTTCCACGATACTCATTACACATTTTATACACAAAGAACCAAAACCCGAGAAGCACAAAGAATTTGAAAGGACCTTCCTCGATCTACATTGCGAATTTGGAGAAGTTGCAAAATTTGGAAATCCTCCAACTCTTGCTCGACCTATAAAACACAAATGTGCTCGCATAGCATGAAAGCCTAGAGGAGCTCAAAGAGTTTAGAAGACCTACAGACCTTCTACTATCCAGAAAAATCCAAATTAGCTACAAAGGTGGGAGGTTGGAGGTGCGGAAATCCCTTCACTATCAAGACACTTCAAACTTATTAGAAACCAACAGGTTTGGATAACTTTGGATAATAAGGCTTTCACAACCAAAATATATACCAAAGGTGTGTAAAAGACCACAACCTAAAATAGCTCAAAGTGTTCAAATAAGCAACAAACCTATGATGATCCAGAAAACTCAAATTTGTTTTCAAAGCACCAAAACATTGAGAAGTTCTGAGTCTTTCAGATCTTAGAATATCCACCAAAATGTGAAAAGTTGCAATGGTTTGGAAAAACCAAAACCATTTCTATGATATTTATAACTCAAATTTGTTTACGAAGCATCAAATTCTGGAGAACCCGCAAAAGCATGGAAAATTTCCAAACCTTCCACTATCTTCATTACTCATTTTATACACAAAGAACCAAAACCTGAGAGACACAAAGAGTTTGAAAGAACCTTCCTCAATCTACATTGCAAATCTGGAGAAGTTGCAAAGTTTGGAAAACCTTCAACTCTTCCAAGACCTATACAACACAGATCTACTCGCACACCATGAAATCCTAGAGAAGCTTAAAGACTTCAGAGGGCCTACAGACCTTCCACTATCCATAAAACTCTGGATAAACCTGGATAATAAGGCTTTCATGACCAAAGTACCAAATATATACCAAATTGGTGTAAAGCACCAAAACCTGAAAAAGCTCAAAGCATTCGAACAAGCAACTATCTTTCGAGAATACAGATAACTCAAATTTGTTTCCAAAGCACCAAAACATTGAGAACATCTAAGCCACTCAGTTCTTTCGATATACACCGAAATGTGAAAAGTTGCAGGGGTTTGGGAAACCCAAAAACCTTTCGACGATGCTGATAACTCAAATTTGTTTAGGAAGCATCAAATTTTGGAGAAGCTCAAAATGTATGGAAAACCTCCAAACCTCCCACGATCCACATGTTCACAAAGAAGTGAATTTGGAGAAGCTGGTGAAACCTATACGTTCCAGATAACTTACATTCGTTAGATAGCAATAGAATGAGTACCATTTTCAATGATCCAGGAAACTTGTAAAAACTTGAGCAAAGCACCAAAGTATGTTTGGAAAAGCACCAAAAACTTATGGTTGTAATAGACTTGCCAGACTATCTCGATGCGAATTTATCCAGAAAAACCCTAAATCTTCCTACACAGAATCACTACACAAGACTCGATCATGATAAGCTCGCCCATCGCCGAGCCCATCCACCCATAGGAAAGCAACGGTAACGAAAATTATATTTTAGAGGAATGAACTCTCTTCTCTTCGATAATGGCAGCTGCCTCATTCGACGTCGAATTTAGCTACCACTTCGACGATCCTCTTCTCTCTCTCTCTCTCTCTCTCCCTCTCTCTCTCTCCTCTCTTTCTCTCTCTCTTCGTGTAGCGAGTTCGAGTGGATAAAGCGTATGTATCTGCATCGGAGGTGGGTAATCTGAAATTATAATTAGAAATGGGTGGAACGCACCGAGGAGACGAGTTCTAGCCTGGTGGCTGAACAAGCTAATATCGAGAGGTCGAGATGTGCTTTTGTCGAGGATCAAAGGTGATTTCTAGCGGAGAGAGTTATTTTTTGAAAATATCTTTCTGATGGATTTGTCGTTGATGATACAATGGAAACTTACGGTACAAACGTTATAAGAGGTAGTGTTTTAACAGGAATCACCAATTTCTAATTACTCTTCTTAGTCACTATCCTTCAGTAGTAAGTCACACCCAATTTTTGGTTCCATGTTACCGAGTCCTTTTGAACATGTCCTGCACTCACGAATCGTACAAGTTGGCGTCTTGTGAGTTCATTGTGAAGAATGGTTTCTAAAAATAGTTCCAATTGTTTGTCGTTATTCCACATTCGTTCAAATCGAAGCAAGGAACGCCTCGCTTCAAACCTGTTCTCGTAGAAAACGAGGGAGATGTGAGAACAGATCTTAGACACTCGTTATCCTTGACCACCATTCCTGAACAAGCCTTCCATTACCTTTATCTCCTGTTGTTCAATATCTTTTTTTTTTTCGAGAGTTGAACGAACTTTGATGGTATTTCGACAAAGCGATAACCGTAATGAGGTACTCTTCCTGTCATCCAAAGATCGCATTCTTTTTTCGGCTCGAAATTAGGTAATTGGGCTATTTGCAGAGTGGGTCAGCGAAAAAATAGGCGACGGTTTACTTTGACAATTACGCTAATTGGATGTGTAAAAAGAAAGAGCGGCTTTCATGAGTCCGACAACAATAACATAATCGTTAAAATAATTTTTAAATGGAGTCAATCGGAAATGTTAAGCAATTTAACGAGAAACGACAAGACAATTGTAACTTTATACGGTAATTGATTCGCACATGTGTGGCTTTGAGGAAAAGTGGGAGCTGCGATTCATGCTGATTTCCACAGCTGTTCGTTGTAATTTTCAGGGAAATGTTGACGTCATGCTGTCTTAGTTCGTGGAAACTTAAGTGCAGTTTTCCATAAATGATTAAATAGTAGAGGAAGAGGTGTAGATTACATTTTTAAAAAACAATAAATTGGTGTGAAAAGATGCTACACTTTCTCAAGTTTTACTTGCTCATATGAGTCACTCACAGCATTGTGATTCGGTCAATTTTTCGAATTTGAAACGTTTTAAGGTCCCCTGAGTCCAAAAAACATGTTTTGAAAAAAAGTCTGTGAATATTGGTGTCTGTGGTACGTTTTTCTCGAAAAATGAGAACGACAAATGTATTTAGACTTACACAAGGACCTTCCAATAAGTTTTTCAATAACATCGGTTAGGGTAAAGGGGTGGTTTAAGCATTCTTATAATTTTTCGATATTTTGGAAATTTCTCGAAATCCGTTCCAACTTTTTCTTCATTTTGAATATGTATTCTGCTGTAGAATAGACACAAAAAAGTCTCAGAAATTTTTCAGCTAAATCCTATCTAAAGGACATTTGTCATTTTTACTTTCTCTTATGGGCAATCGTGCTGATTTTCGGAAATTGAGATACTGGCATTTCTGATCATTTTGAGGTCCCCCGAGTTCGAAAACATGTTTTTGGAAACATGTTTGTATGTGTATGTATGTACATACGGACCTATTCTATTGAAATGCAGGGCCCGAAATCAACAAGAGCGAAAGAGAAACTAATAGTAGTTCGTTAGTATGACAGAGAAGGAAGTTTTGCAACGTTGCCGGCCGACTGGTCCGTAATTCATTCCAAATATTCCCGACGAAGGCTATACCTATAGCGAATGATGGGATAGAGTGTGGCGATGACTGTGATGTTTCGCGAGGTAGCAACGTCGCAAAAGTTCTTTCTCTGTTTAGCCAACGAGAAATATATGGCCAAGTTCGTAGACTGAGGGAGTTAGAGGTGGGCCCGCTCGGTGGGCAAGTTTGTAGATCGAGGGGGATGCGACGACAACAGGATGACAGGGCAAGGGCACTGTTTGTGTGTATGATGGTGTATGTGGTCAACGTTTCCTCAGAAACTATAAACAGTGAAAAGTTGGAATTTCGTATTTGGGCTAGGTCTCCTTTAAAACTCTTTACCACATAAATTTCATCGGGATGAGATAAGGGCAAAGGGCACTTTACTCTTGTCATTTTTAGTTTTTTTTGGATTAACTCAAAAACTGTTCCAACGTTGTTTTAAAGATCGTACGTTTACTTTACTGCCCAATTCTTATTGATTGCCGTTATCGTTATCTTGACTGATCTTCTGAGAAGGGCCTTTTACTCTTATGGATTTTCAGTTTTTCTCAATTTTCTCTAAAACGGCTGTACCAATTCTTACGAAATTTTAGATATGAACTAATCTAACTAATAGCTATAACTTTTATTTTGAACATTTTTTTCTAAAACCTTCCTAAAAGGCACTTTAATAATGTTGCCATGAATATTTGGTCCGGCCATATGAGTCTTACAGTGTCGCACATCGCCATTTTTTGAATTTTTTTCTAAATCTGCTCCAAGATTATTTTTAAATCTTGAGCATGTTTCTGCTGCTGAATACTCATAATAATGATACATAAGAAAATAGTCCGATGGACAATGCCAATTTTTGAAAATTTTTGAAAACATATATGGTTTAACGAAATTTGCTTAACGACCGATTTAGAAATTTTGGGAAATGATAATCAATCAAATTTAACTATATCGATTTTGGGACTGACATATTTTCATTCGGTGTTTATTAAAAATTTTTTATCAAACCATCGGATAAAGTAAAATTATCAAAAAATTGGTTTATTATATCTGAAATTGGATATTATCTCAGTCAAACATTGATACAAGTGATTATAACCATAATTTCCTATCTGAAATCAATTATACCATTTATCAATTATAACCGATGGCTAATTATATGCAAGGTCGACTACATATAAAATTTTTTGAAAAATCAAGAATTTCACCAATTTAAAAAAATGGACTTGTTAATTGAAAATCAGCATAATTTTCTAATACACTTGAAGTTAATAATTAAGTCTTATATGATCGCGGCAAGGCATTCCATTGCCACTCATTCTAAAGTACCCCAATACATCCCATAAAAGTAATGAATCTATATAAGAAATGTAGTAATAATAGCTAACGCCATATTAACAAGCGCTTCAACAATTCGTATCAATTAGTCATAACCGTGGGAATGAATTACACACTAAACATCTTTGTAATGTGTACGCTGGCAGCAATACCAATCAGCTTTATAGGTATTTTTATAACGTGTGAATACTTTATGATAGTAATTTATAGTTGATTGTGGTTACATCTGCGGCAATTTCTCTCCTAATAGAGTAGTATTGAGTTCGCAAAATGTGTATTACCGATGGGTGTAATGTAGGACACCAATAATCCAGTCAACGTAGTCATTTTTTGACGTTTTTTGACATTAATTCATAACCGGATGGGAGTGGTCAAATGTTGTAGGTTCTGATTAGTTGATCATGCCTATATAGTTTTAAACATTCCAAAAATGTGCATTAACAAACGGGAGGGATTTTTTATTCTACAAGTATGCATTTTGGCGAGAAAAGTTTCAAATATAAGTAGTAGAGAATTTAAAAACCTACAATTTGAGTTGCAGCACGATTAATTTTGTTAAATATTGTAGGGGTTGCCTCGGGGTGGATTGATGGCCGACTTCACTTCATAACCGTTTATTCGTACTGTTAATTTACAATCTTCGCTCTCGACGCTGTCAAGCGAACCACACACACTGACACATCTTGCGTGCGTTCCTCTTTCTCAGGGTGGTTGCTAGGACAACGGCGCTAACAATGGAATACTAGATATATACGCTTACAGTTCGGCCAATCCTGACAATATGCCCCCCGGCCTAACGGCTCTACATCATTTACAACAAAACTAAAAAGTATACAATACAGGCGGAAACAGACTATCGTCACGTCACGTGAGTTCACGTGCTGTCACGTTAACTCACGTCATTTTGACGTAACCTCAGCCTGGTTCTAATACATTTAAATACCATGTGAAATATTACTCCGCACTTTTTATCCGTGACGTGAGTTAACGTGACAGCACGTGAGCTCACGTGACGTGACGATAGTCTGTTTCCGCCTTACAAAATGTTTTCTGCATTGACCTCCTCTTCTGATGCGTCGTCGCTTTCGCCTCCTTCCCTAGTCGTCCTCATCCATTCTCTCGTCGAGTCAGCTTGGTCCAGCCGCGCAATTATTTCCGCCTTCGTTCCGGACACACTCACCCCGGCTATTCTTGCGAAGTCCTTCAGTACCGCTAACTTAAAAGTGTTTGGATCGTTCTGTTCTGCCTCCATTTCTCCGCTCGGTTCGTTGTCACCACACACGAAACCCGTCAGTTGTCTTTCCACCGCCGTCCGTTCAAGCCACTTATTTGCACACAGCCGTCCGTTCAAGCCACTTATTTGCACACAGCCGTCCGTTCAAGCCACATATTTGCACACAGCCGTGACTCGAAATTTCCCGTGACTTTCGACACTTAACTTGATACCTCTCACTTTCGGCGTTTAACTCAGTTAATAATCCTCACTTCTTATTAACCCGGATAAGAATCCCACTTCTGAAATCTGTAGGGGTTGCTTCGGGATGGATTGATGGCCGACTTCACTTCATAACCGTTTATTCGTACTGTTAATTTACAATCTTCGCTCTCGACGCTGTCAAGCGAACCACACACACTGACACATCTTGCGTGCGTTCCTCTTTCTCAGGGTGGTTGCTAGGACAACGGCGCTAACAATGGAATACTAGATATATATATATACGCTTACAATATTTATTGCAAAAATGCCAAAAAACCACTGAAAATAGTCATTTTTTGCATATTGATTATTTATTGCAAAAATAATTGTTATTTGTTAATTGTCAATAATGTCAATTGGTTAATTTGTTGCTGAGATATTGCTATTTGTTTATCCCAAGATGCATAATGTTCATTGCTGTTACGTCTTTTTGGATAAACATTTCGAGGTGCACAAAGGCTTATTCTCTTCACAAGTAACCAAATTTTCATATCCCGTTAAGGAAATATGATAAAAACAATTGTCAACCCCTTATTTATCGCTTTAAAAAAGGAGGTGATTTTTTTTATAAATAAATAGACCTGGAGCCATTTACATAACTTGTACAATAGCTAGCTTTTAAAGTAGTAAAAACCTAAATCATATTATTTTTGCAAGAAATAATGAATACGCAGAAAATTACCATTGTGGTTTTTTGGCATTTTTGCAATAAACATTTAACAAAATTAATCGTGCTGCACCTCAAATTGTAGATTTTTAAATTCTCTACAACTTATATTTGAAACTTTTCTCGCCAAAATGCATACTTTGACTTGTAGAATAAAAAAACTTGTTTTTGCTAACTTTGGACCCCTCCCATTTGTTAATGCACACTTTTTGAATGTTTAAAACTATATAGGCATGATCGACTAATCAGAGCCTACAACATTTGACCACTCCCATCCGGTTATGAATTAATGTCGTGAAAAATCTACACAGACTGGGCTACAATACGAGTTGAGTGTTTGGTATGCAGTACACATTTGTGCACTTAGTGTTTAACGGAAATATTGTTTGTACACTTATTTTCAGATGGCGAATTTAGAGAACAAATATGACAAATTTCGAACAAATTTCCGATTGGATTAGTTCAGAACTGTTAGTATTACTATTGTTTTCGCAAAACTGAGCGATTTCAGAAATCCAGCGAATAATTGTACATTCCTCATTGTCAACGTGTGAATTCTCGCATGAAACGTCTCCTCCGCCCCCGACCTTAATCCACAATCCGACCTTTACATACGCAAATGAGATTGTTTAATTATCCGTAAATATTTAACCTCCCAGACCAGAATTCACCGACAACTTTTCGACCAAAACGTCGGATTTCGAATACCGCGACAATTAACCGGGTGAATATTTCATCGGTACATCTCCGACAAAGCGTATGAATAATAATTAATCGAAATATTACGGTACGCCGCTCGCCGGAAATAACGAGTGGAGTTCCTGTTCCTCGATCCGAAAAAAAACTCGTAATTAAAAAGTTTTCCTGTGCGCTCGTAAATCATAAACGCGCTACCCGAAGTTTCCTCTAATGAGAGATTTACAATTTGTCGGAGGGCTTTCCTCGGGACGTATTTCCTAAACAAATTTTCTCGACCGGTAATTTATGAGTTTCGGTTAACGTGAGGAGTTTTGAAATATCGCGGCGTTAAATAAATGCGAAAAGGGGGAGTTCGACGCTGATTACCGTTTCAGGGGAACGGGTGGATTAAGTGACGGACGCGAGACGAGACGAGAGATTAAATGCTGGAGTTTCGATACGAGACGAGACGTACATTTGGTCTCGTAAAACCCTTAGGGCCGTGAATGTCGGAAGTGTGAGTAAAAGCGTAATACGGCGATGTCCGGCAAGCTCATTCATCGGAACATTAAACCAGTAAGGACGGTAAATGGTGAAATTTACAAGTTTTATCGGTATAACTGCGCATTTTACGGTAATCACTTCGTGTTTTAGAATTCTAGAAGGGTTTGTTATAGGATCGGCATTCGGAAAGTAGTGGATCGTTTCTTTGGATATATGTTTAACAGTATTGTACCTACTTATTCACTAGTAGCGTAATTTCCCACATTTTGACAAGTTTTGTTATAATCCGATGATCCGGCAAGTAATGGCATGACGAGGGATTTAAATATAACCGTCCCAGGTATTTTCTAAACGTGTCCTCCTTTTGAAATACTCAAAAACTCTACTAATGACAACAACACTTTAAATCTTGACAGACACTTCAATATAAAAATTCATCAAAACATGTTATTCGGATTTTTAATATAGTACTAATTAGAGCCTCCTAATTTTATTTCGAAAAATTAAATTTAGGTTTACCAAAATTTAAACGATATTTCTATTAAACAATGCCGCTTTCGCATGTAATCTAGAGTTTCCATTAATTTCCATTTCATTTTATAATTAAAATAATTAAAAGTTACTTTAGTGGTACCCTAACAAACACATTTGATAATAAACTTATTTTTCAATTTTTTGTTTGTTCTCTATAATCCAGTTTCTATAGTTTAAATAATATTTTCAAAAAATTAAATAACCTGTATCAAAATATGAAATCGATGACTAATTTCTGTACACTCAACTTTACTACATCTGTGCGAGTATTTCAAGAAAATCAGTGACTGTTGTCAAGAAAGAACACGTTAATTTATTTTCGGATTTGTCGAGACTGACACGAGACTAGACGTAGTTCAAGACAAGACATAAATTTTAGTAATTTTTCGAGACCGAGACGAGACCATGATCATCGTGACTCCATCACTAGATAGATTTGATAATGGGCTGTTAGAACTAAAGAACACGTTAGTTTATTTCGAGATTATTCGAGACTGACACGAGACTAGACGTAGTTAAAGACGAAACATAAATTTTAGTAATTTTTAGAGACCGAGACGAAACCATGATCGTCTAGACTCCATCACTAGATAGATTTAATAATGGGCTGTGGATTTAGGCTTAACGACAAGTTAATGTGGATCGTTTGTTTGGATTAATGTTTAACAAAATTGTCCTCATTCACTAGTAGCGTCGAAATTTAACAAGTTTTATTATAATCCGATAATCCGGCAAGTAATGGCATGCCGATTGATTGAAATATAACCGTCCCACGTATTTTCAAAACGTTTCTTCCTATCGAAATACTCAAAAACTCTATTAAAGAACACGTTATTTTGTTTCGAGATTTTTCGAGACTAACACGAGACTAGACGTAGTTCAAGACAAGACGTAGATTTTAGTAAGTTTTCGAGACCGAGACTAGACCATGATCATCTTGACTCCATCACTAGATAGTTTTAAAATGGGCTGTGGATTTAGGCTTAACGACAAGTTAATGTGGATCGTTTGTTTGGATTAATATTTAACAAAATTGTGCTCTTTCACTAGTAGCGTAATTTCCCAAATTTCCACAAGTTTTTTTATAATCCAATGATCCGGCAAGTAATGGAATGACGAGTGATTTAAATATAACCGTCCCACGTATTTTCAAAACGTTTCTTCCTATCGAAATACTCAAAAACTCTATTAAAGAACACGTTATTTTGTTTCGAGATTTTTCGAGACTGACACGAGACTAGACGTAGTTCAAGACAAGACATACATTTTTGATTTTTCGAGACCGAGACGAGGCCGTGATCATCTCGACTCCATCACTAGATAGATTTAATAATGGGCTGTGAATTTAGGCTTAACGACAAGTTAATGTGGATCGTTTGTTTTGATTAATATTTAACAAAATTGTCCTCATTCAATAGTAGCGTAATGTTCGAAATTTAACAAGTTTTATTATAATCCGATAATCCGGCAAGTAATGGCATGCCGATTGATTGAAATATAACCGTCCCACGTATTTTCAAAACGTTTCTTCCTATCGAAATACTCAAAAACTCTATTAAAGAACACGTTATTTTATTTCGAGATTTTTCGAGACTGACACGAGACTAGACGTAGTTCAAGACAAGACATACATTTTTGATTTTTCGAGACCGAGACGAGACCGTGATCATCTCGACTCCATCACTAGATAGATTTAATAATGGGCTGTGAATTTAGGCTTAACGACAAGTTAATGTGGATCGTTTGTTTTGATTAATATTTAACAAAACTGTCCTCATTCAATAGTAGCGTAATGTTCGAAATTTAACAAGTTTTATTATAATCCGATAATCCGGCAAGTAATGGCATGCCGATTGATTGAAATATAACCGTCCCACGTATTTTCAAAACGTTTCTTCCTATCGAAATACTCAAAAACTCTATTAAAGAACACGTTATTTTGTTTCGAGATTTTTCGAGACTAACACGAGACTAGACGTAGTTCAAGACAAGACGTAGATTTTAGTAAGTTTTCGAGACCGAGACTAGACCATGATCATCTTGACTCCATCACTAGATAGTTTTAAAATGGGCTGTGGATTTAGGCTTAACGACAAGTTAATGTGGATCGTTTGTTTGGATTAATATTTAACAAAATTGTGCTCTTTCACTAGTAGCGTAATTTCCCAAATTTCCACAAGTTTTTTTATAATCCAATGATCCGGCAAGTAATGGAATGACGAGTGATTTAAATATAACCGTCCCACGTATTTTCAAAACGTTTCTTCCTATCGAAATACTCAAAAACTCTATTAAAGAACACGTTATTTTGTTTCTAGATTTTTCTAGACTGACACGAGACTAGACGTAGTTCAAGACAAGACATAAATTTTAGTAATTTTTCGAGACCGAGACGAGACCATGATCATCTGGACTCCATCACAAGACAGATTTAATAATGGTCTGTGGATTTAGGCCTAACGACAAGTTAATGTGGATCATTTGTTTGGATTAATATTTAACAAAATTGTACTCTTCACTAGTAGCGTAATTTCCCAAATTTTAATAAGTTTTGTTTAAGTCCTATAATCCGGCAAGTAATGGCATGACGAGGGATTTAAATATAACCGTCCCACGTATTTTTCTCCTATCGAAATACTCAAAAACTCTATTAAAGAGCACGTTACTTTCTTTCGAGATTTTTCGAGACTGACACGAGACTAGACGTAGTTCAAGACAAGACAGAAATTTAAGTAATTTTTAGAGACCGAGACGAGACCATGATCGTCTAAACTTCATCACTAGATAGATTTAATAGTGGGCTGTGGATTTAGGCTTAACAATAAGTTAATGTAGATCGTTTGTTTGGATTAATATTTAACAAAATTGTGCTCATTCACTAGTAGCGTAATTTTCGAAATTTATTGTCATAATAACTGATAATCCGGCAAGTAATGGCATGACGAGTGGTTTAAATATAACCGTCCCACGTATTTTCGCAACGTGTCCTCCTTTCGAAATACTTAAAAACTCTATCAAAGAACACGTTATTTTATTTCGAAATTTTTCGAGACTGACACGAGACAAGACGTAGTTCAAGGCAAGATATAAATTTAGATTTTTCGAGACCGAGACGAGATCGTGATCATCTTGACTACATCACTAGATATATTTAATAATGGTCTGTGGATTTAGGCTTAACGACAAGTTAATGTGGATCGTTTGTTTGGATTATTATTTAACAGTATTGTGCTCTTTCACTAGTAGCGTAATTTCCCAAATTTTCACAAGTTTTGTTACAATCCGATAATCCGGCAAGTAATGGCATGACAAGTGATTGAAATATAACCGTCCAACGTATTTTCGACACGTTTCTTCCAATCGAAATACTCAAAAACTCTGTTAAAGAACACGTAATTTCATTTCAAGATTTTTCGAGACTGACACGAGACTATAGACGTAGTTCAAGACAAGACATAAATTTTGTATCTTTTCGAGACCGAGACGAGACCGTGATCATCTTGACTCCATCACTAGATATATTTAATAATGGGCTGTGGATTTAGGCCTAACGACAAGTTAATATAGATGTAGATCGTTTGTTTGCATTAATATTTAACAAAATTGTGCTCATTCACTAGTAGCGTAATTTTCGAAATTTATTGTTACAATAACTGATAATCCGGCAAGTAATGGCATGACTAGTGGTTTAAATATAACCGTCCCACGTATTTTCGCAACTTGTCCTCCTTTCGAAATAATCAAAAACTCTATTAAACAACACGTTATTTTATTTCGAGATTTTTCGAGACTGACACGAGACTAGACGTAATTCAAGACATGACATAAATTTAAGTGAATTTTCGAGACCGAGACAAGACCATGATCGTCTCGACGCTAGAAGGTACTTTGAATAAGCGCAGGTATAGAATGTTCTGGATAATTGTTGTGAAAGATACTAATTACCTTTTTATCTTCCACTGGTAACTGCAGTAGGTGAAACATTAGATTACAAAAGGTTTACTTACTTGTTGCAAATCTTCCTTTTTCTAAATATTTTGTTAGCTTTTCTCGAAATTGCAACTTGAGAAAATTCTTTATTCCAATTTCAATTAACTCTATCATAGTACCTAGTGATTATTATAAATGTAATCTCAAATGAAAACCAAACTGAATTTAAATTTGAGATAAGCGATATAGTCTCTACCTCCTTTAGTTGAATATAGTTTACCTATAATTTCTGAATACCGTTTTTAAAATTTTTCAAAATGGAAATATTGCTATTGCTCAAAAATTTCGATTAAGTTAAAAAGCCAAAAGTCTATTAGTTAGTTCATTCAAATACAGAACGTCCATGAACTAAAGAATAGAAGGGTCATAGGACACTTCTTCTATTTGAGTTAGATCAATAGTGTTACTTGAGTTAGATATTTTAAATTTCTGTAGCTTCTCTTCAGGACTTGAAACCAAAAGCTCCTGTAAATTTATTATCTGTAGGATTAACTTCTGATTTCTTTTGAGATCTGAAGTGACCTATGACCCTTCTTCTATTTGAGTTAGATCAATAGTGTTATTTCAGTTAGGTATTTTAAATTTCTGTCGCTTCTTTTCAGGACTTGAAATCAGAAGCTCCTGTAAACTTATTACCTGTAAGATTAACTTCTGAGTTCTTTTTTGATCTGAAGTGTTCTACGACCCTTCTTCTATTTGAGTTAGATCAATAGTGTTATTTCAGTTAGGTATTTTAAATTTCTGTCGCTTCTTTTCAGGACTTGAAATCAGAAGCTCCTGTAAACTTATTACCTGTAAGATTAACTTCTGAGTTCTTTTTTGATCTGAAGTGTTCTACGACCCTTCTTCTATTTGAGTTAGATCAATAGTGTTATTTCAGTTAGGTATTTTAAATTTCTGTCGCTTCTTTTCAGGACTTGAAATCAGAAGCTCCTGTAAACTTATTACCTGTAAGATTAACTTCTGAGTTCTTTTTTGATCTGAAGTGTTCTACGACCCTTCTTCTATATGAGTTAGATCAATAGTGTTATTTGAGTTAGATATTTTAAATTTCTGTCGCTTCTCTTCAGGACTTGAAATCAAAAGCTCCTGTAAACTTATTACCTGTAAGATTAACTTCTGATTTCTTTTGAGATCCGAAGTGTCCTATGACCCTTCTTCTATATGAGTTAGATCAATAGTGTTATTTGAGTTAGATATTTGAAATTTCTGTCTCTTTTCTTCAGGACTTGAAACCAAAAGATCCTGTTAATTTATTACCTGTAAGATTAACTTCTGATTTCTTTTGAGATCTGAAGTGTCCTATAACCCTTCTTCTATTTGAGTTAGATCAATAGTGTTATTTCAGTTAGGTATTTTAAATTTCTGTCGCTTCTTTTCAGGACTTGAAATCAGAAGCTTCTGTAAATTGATTACCTGTAAAATTAACTTCTGATTTCTTTTGAGATCTGAAGTGTCCTATGACCCTTCTTCTATATGAGTTAGATCAATAGTGTTATTTCAGTTAGATATTTTAAATTTCTGTCTATTTTCTTCAGGACTTAAAATCAAAAGCTCCTGTAAATTGATTACCTGTAAGATTAACTTCTGATTTCTTTTTTGATCTGAAGTGTCCTATGACCCTTCTTCTATTTGAGTTAGATCAATAGTGTTATTTGAGTTAGATATTTTAAATTTCTGTCTCTTCTCTTCAGGACTTGAAATCAAAAGCTTCTTTCAGTTTATTACCTGTAAGATTAACTTCTGATTTCTTTTTTGATCTGAAGTGTCCTATGAGCCTTCTTCTATATGAGTTAGATCAGTAGTGTTATTTGAGTTAGATCATTTAAATTTCTGTCTCTTCTCTTTAGGGCTTGAAACCAAAAGCTCCTGTAAATTGATTACCTGTAAGATTAACTTCTGATTTACTACAAAAAAATATTTTACGTTCTGAGGCTATTTAGTTCGAAAGGTAAACGTTCCATGATTTGCAGGTTTCTGAAATTATCGCCTCAAATATACAAGTTTACAGAATAACTTCAGAAATATGGAATCAAATAACAGTTTGATGCATTTTGCTTTACATCAGAAATAGACTCGGTGTGGGACAAAACGTCGCTTAAAATAAAATTCATGCACTCTGCATACAATCAGAAGTCCAACATCCATTAGTCAGCAGTTAAGTTTTATCAGTCTTAACACCACCGAAAATGGAGACGTAATGTAAACTCGAGATCTTCCCAAACTTCGAAGATTTGTAGCTGTTTGTCTGCCATTATACCAACGCCGCCTATATATCTCTCGAATATCCCGAAAATCTGCTGAGCGAAGCAACAGACGAACCGAGCGAGCTTAAGGAAAATACCGCCCCTACGTCGAATTAATTTTTTCTTTCGGGAAACCCTTCGCGTACCTTTTGAATTAACGTAGTTTATATAAATAGGATCGTCCTAGGGTTTCGCGTTATCTCGCCCAAAAATCCATTCGTGCCGTGCCGTTCCGACTGTCCGCAAGTTCGAAATGTTAAGTTTCTAAAATTAGTTTTATTGAGCAATTTGCTTTTGAGTAAAAAAAAAGTTGCTTTCATGTTCTGCCAAGGAGAGAAAAAAAAACAAAGAGCTTTTTTTTAATCGAGATTCGTTGCGCGTTTATATAAATTGAGGTTCGGTGTTTGGATTATAACATGAGTAAACTTGACACGTAAGTACAATGTCGAAATGAATATAACTGTTCAAATTTGGAATTGAAATCCAAAACGTAGAACTCCAATAAGATGAATATATTTCTAATGGTTTTTATGAAGCATAAGTGATCCAATGATCCTCATTACATACCGTATTAACGATTTTTGAAAAAAAGGTTTATTTGGTAAAGACAATGACGTTTCAAAACGTGGAATTCGTGATAAAATTAGATTACAATCGTGTGTGCTTGGAAAAATTTATTTTTCTACTCATTTTTATGACGAACTTTAAGTACCTTACGGTCCTGTTTGTTTTGAAACCTGGCACACTTTTAATTTAAGAAGCCGTTTGTCAAAAGTCGATAACAGAAAGTTTATAAATGACAGTTACAGCGAAATAACATTTTAATTGCTTAAAACTTAAAGGTCATTCAAATTTCAGACATCTTATAGAAAATTGATGAGTATGTATTATTTATTTATGGTTCTGAAGGAAAACGTGTTTTATACCATTGTGCTTCTAAGGAAAGACTTGTATTAAAATTCCTACTTTATGTGTAATACGATAATTCCATCTCTTCAAAATGTCTGCTATCAACTTTAAAGGATATTTAAAAAGATAAAAACCATCAAATCTACTATCAGTATAAATGCAATTATTAAACTTAATTATGCCTCGATAAAGCTTTAAATTTAATCCAATAAAATAATCACCAACAAACCTAAGGAGTCAACTAAACGATTTAATGATTTTCAATATGGTGTAAGAAAAATTACCAATCAATAAACTTGACAAGACTAACAACGGTATTTACTCCCAATATAAATGCCTATACAGTGAAAGCTTCAAACACTTTGAGAGCTTATCACCCTTATCTCATCTTACCTTTTAACGGATCATAGGAAAGCTAAACAAATGTTTCAAATTCACAGGCGACGAATAATGTGGAATTGACAGCTTTAAAAGCTTTATCACTATTTAGTATTGATCTAACACCAGCTTTTAATTCATTCCAATAAAATGAGGAGAGTTGAAGGGGAGATAAAACAAATCAACGTCGAATATAAATGTGATGAAGTTCAAATTGGCAGCTTTGATAGCTTTGACCATTATTAGGTGTGATATCTAGAAAATTTTGATTTTCTTGAAGAGAATGATCAATAAAATAAATAATTGAAATTATTTTGGTTTTACTAAATGACGAAATTACAATTAAAGGTACAATTTAATATTGGCAACTTTGAAAGCTTTATTGGTTGGTGAAAGTTTGGTTGAATGATTGTTAAGACAAGTTGGGAATAAAAGTAAAGTAAAGTTCAAAAAAGCTGCTTCAAATGCAACAGATAAAATTCAAAATTGACAGCTTAAAAGCTTAATCAGTATTTATTATTGAAAAGTTTTGGTAATATTTTTACTATACTAAATGGAACAATTACAAATGAACCTAGGCAGCTTTAGAAGCTCTAAAACTTGCTCAGTTTGGTTGATGGATTGATCAAACAAGTTAGTTAAGATAGCTAGTCGGTTGGCATAGCTTGCAGGAAACTTTCCTGTATAACTGAATCACTTGCGAAACCACCAAACGAAATGCAAGCATAATTCATAACTAGAAAATTTGATCAGTTTGACAGTTAGAAACATTAATTTCTTTGTAACTTTGAATTCAAGCAATTCAACGAAAGCTGCTCGAAAAGCTACGAAAGTTCAAAAAAGCTGCTTCATATGTAACGGATATTTCAAAATGGGCAGCTTTAATTTTTTTTTGAATTTCAGAAACATTCCAAACACTAATTAGTCATGACTCCATACGTAAAGCTTACAGGAAAGCTTCTTGTATGACTGAACCACCAGATAAATGCAAGCATAATTCCGAATTAGAAAATTTGATTAGTTTGACAGTTAGAAACATTAATTTCTTTGTAACTTTGAATTCAAGCGATTCGCAAAAAGCTGCTCGACAAGCTGCGAAAGTTCAAAAAAGCTGCTTCACATGCAACGGATAATTCAAAATTGGCAGCTTAATTTTTTTTAGAATTTTAGAAATTTTCTGAACATTGATTAGTCTTGACTCCATACATGAAGCTTACTGGAAAGTTTCCTGTATAACTGAACCACCAGATGAATGCAAGCATAATTCCGAATTAGAAAATTTGATTAATTTGACAGTTAGAAACATTAATTTCTTTGTAACTTTGAATTCAAGCGATTCGCAAAAAGCTGCTCGACAAGCTGCGAAAGTTCAAAAAAGCTGCTTCACATGCAACGGATAATTCAAAATTGGCAGCTTATTTTTTTTAGAATTTTAGAAATTTTCTGAACATTGATTAGTCTTGACTCCATACTTAAAGCTTACTGGAAAGTTTCCTGTATAACTGAACCACCAGATAAATGCAAGCATAATTCCGAATTAGAAAATTTGATTAGTTTGACAGTTAGAAACATTAATTTCTTTGTAACTTTGAATTCAAGCGATTCGCAAAAAGCTGCTCGACAAGCTGCGAAAGTTCAAAAAAGCTGCTTCACATGCAACGGATAATTCAAAATTGGCAGCTTATTTTTTTTTAGAATTTTAGAAATTTTCTGAACATTGATTAGTCTTGACTCCATACATAAAGCTTACTGGAAAGTTTCCTGTATAACTGAACCACCAGATAAATGCAAGCATAATTCCGAATTAGAAAATTTGATCAGTTTGTCAGTTAGAAGCATTCTTTGTAACTTTGAATTCAAGCAATTCAACGAAAAATGCTCGAAAAGCTGCGAAAGTTCAAAAAAGCTTCTTCATATTTAACGGATAATTCAAAATTGGCAGTTTTAATTTTTTTTAAGAATTTTAGAAACATTCCAAACATAATTAGTCATGACTTCATAGTTACTCACAGTCTAACTTAACAGTTCTCAAACATTTCTAGGGCCTGTTGAGCATCTTAAATTTTTAGCTAAGTTAGTTAATTTCAGTTAATTAAGCTCAAAGCAAACAACTTAATTTGACAATATTACTTGGGGGCTAAACCACGTGTAAATAGTCCAAAATAGTTAAATCACATTGGATCTTGGAGTCTCTTATATGATCGGTACACATCACCTCCCAATCTGACTATGCCAGTAGTTAAAAGCCTAACTACAGAGTTAACTTGCTTTCAAGTATCCTGATTTTTAAACTATTATTTCAATTGGATGGAATAATTACAAAGATCCCAACAGTTAGAAGTAAGTAGTTTTATCCATAATTGACTCATCCAAATTTCCCGGTTCATGTCACATTATCTCTCAATCTACTAAGTCAAGTGTAATGGAACGTTTAGGAGATTATTGAATCGTGAATTGATTTTATCGAGGCCAATTAACATTCTGAACGTTCTATATCAGTGGAAAAATCTGATTTGAGGTGAAATTTGGGGTGATAGCTTTAAATAGCTTTCTGAAGTTTCCAGGTCTGACGATCATGCCAAGTTGTTAATTCCGATTGGACACCACTTCCAAGTTTGATTGCACTTGGTGCTTACCAGTCTGACCCGAAACTTGAATCCTATAAGCTAACAAATTTAATGGACTGTTTAGGATATTATTGAAACTTGAATTGATTTTATCAATGCCAATTAACATTCCGAACGTTCTATCAGTGAAGAATTCTGACTTGAGGTGTAATTTGTAATGACAGCTTTAAAAAGCTCTCCATGTCAAGTTGTTAATTTTGATTTGACACCATTTCCAAGCTTAACTGCATTTGGTGCTTACTAATAGTCTCATCCGAAACTTGAATCCTATAAGCTAATGAATTGAATGGACCGTTTAGGATATTACTGAATCATAAATTGGTTTCATCAAAGCCAAATATCATGCTGAACGTTTTGTCAGTGAAAAATTCTGATTTGGGGGTGTAACTTGTAATGACAGCTTTAAAAAGCTCTCCATGTCAAGTTGTTCATTTTGATTTGACACCACTTTCAAGTTTGAATGCATTTGGTGCTTACCAATAGTCTCATCCCAAACTTGAATCCTGTTAGTTAATAAATTTAATAGACTGTTCAGGATATTATTGATACATAAATTGATTTCATCAAGGCCAATTAACATTCTGAAAGTTCTATCATTGAAAAATCCTGATTTAGGGTGTAATTTGTAATGACAGCTTTAAAAATCTCTCCGTAGTTTCCAGATCTGCCTCCCTAATTAATCATGTCAAGTTGTGAATTAAGATTATACACCACTTCCAAGTTTGATTACATTTGGTGCTTACCAGTCTGATTCTAAACTTGTAACGACCAAAATGAAATTGCAGCAATAATACTTGGAAAAGCTGCCCGCACTTATCAATTCCGATCCCAAACCATTCACGATTTCAACCTTTTTCCCTTTCAGCGGTTCATCGGTCACGTCCCATTCGATCCCCGGGGGACCATGAAGATGAACCATCGTCGAGTTCAAGGCCGCTCGCTGACCAAGAGCACATTCCGGCATTGGTTAACAGGTAAGAGAAGGTGACTGTGTGCGAGAGAGCGCTCCGACCGACCACCAAACACACATAACGAGAGAGAAAGAGAGAGCTAGAGAGAGCTTTCCTCGTAAGCTCGAGACGGTTAAATTTAAATTTAGCAACATGTGCTCTCTCCTAACAGGTTGCCGAGGGAGGAAGCCAAAGGAACGGTACGAGTAGAACGCAAAATCGCGCTCGACTCGATCTGTCCTGTCGTCAGCTTTGAAAGCTTCCCGAAATTAGGTACCTCCGGTACCTACCGAGAGCTTTCGGGACGGACTTACCTCTTGACGGGGGAACCACCGGCACCGACGCGCTTTCCCGACATTTCCATCGGCGGGGGTCGAGAGCTCTTTTCGCTCCCTCGAGCTTTCCCGGTGTGTCGAGCTTTTCCGACGCGTCGAGCTTTTCCGACGTCTCGAGCTTTTTCGAGAGAAAGAAAGAGAGGCGGGCGCGCTCGGGTGTCGCCTCTTCGGCGGTTTCGGTTTGACTCTCTCTCTCTCCGAAAGCTCGGCCGCTTTTCATGCGCTTCGGATTCTGGTTGGATCTCGAACAGGTTTTTCGGTTTGGCGGGACTGAGGTCGGTAGCTGTGGCGCCATCTCGGCGAGAGTGCCGGCGATTCGACAAAGGCGAGAGTCGTGATCGTTTTTAATAGATGAGTTAGGTTTGGTTAGAGGTCGCCGTTCTGGGAAAATGTCTGTTCAGGAAATCGTCTTGGAAAAAGCATTTTCCTGCTTATTTGCGGGCTGGAAAATTGAATTTTCCGGACTAGTACTGTAACAACGACTTTACAAGACGCGAAATACACTGTTTTCACAGCACATGCGCAAAGTTGATAAAAATTATCGATGTCGACTATAGTTGGCAACCAAATTGACAAACTTGATTTTTGTGGAATTTTAAGAAAAAAATTTAAAATTTGTCACCTTCGTCTTTTTTACGATTTCCGGAAAATTTTTATACAAAACCCGTCAGTAAAACTCGGAGTTTTAAAATACTCGGCTTGAAGTGCCGAATAATTTTCTCTCCTTTCATGAGTAATAATCTGGAAATCTGCAAAAATCTTTTGCTTGAATCATATTTTTGAGTTATTACTTTTCCGGAAGTCGTCTTGGAAGCAAAATTTTCCTTCTAATTTACGAACTATTTTCCGGATTTTCCGGACATTTTCCGGAATTTTCCGGACTAGTACTGTAAAGACTGCACAAGATGCAAAATACATTGTTTTCACAACACACGCTTTTTGGATGTTGTTTACTTTGTAACTATAGTTGCCAACAAAATTGACAAACTTGATTTTTGCGGAATTTTAAGAAAAAAATTTAAAATTTGTAAATTTCGTCTTTTTTACGATTTCCAGAAAAATTTGATACAAAACACGTTAGTAAAACTAGGAGTTTTAAAATACTCGGCTCAAAGAGTTTCGTATTTCAATTTAGCTCCTCTTCAGTAATGAGATTTTCCTGACTTTTATGTAAATACCTACATACTAATTTTTGGAAACAGAGGATCATCGAGTTTTCCAAAGTATTTCAAATTTGGGAGAGAAAACACGAGACTAGCACTTTACTAATTTGTTTGGAATTTCAAAACACTAAATGTGATCTCATATGTTGTCGAATAAAACCAATGACTTTTTGAAAACTTTCAACATTTTAGAACAGAAAAATGTGGCTTTTCAGTGTTTTTCAGGAAAACTGAAATTGTGTCTTATTATTACAAAATCTTTAAAACAGAAAAAATTGCTGTAGTAATTCGACTTTCTGAACGATTTCAAATTTCAAAAGCTACAAACGCGAGATTAGTATCACTTTTAGACTCCTCAAATTTTGGAACAGACGTGACATCAAGAACATTTTTAGGATTCGTCTTGGAAACAACATTTCCCTGCTTATTTAGGTCCCCGCTGGAAAATTGAATTTTCCGGACTAGTACAGTAACACTGTTTTCACAGTACACGCACAAAATGGATAAAAAAAATCGATTTTGACTGTGTAACTATAGTTGCCAACCAAATTGACAAACTTGATTTTTGTGAATTTTTAAGAAAAAAAATTTAAAATTTGTAAATCTCGTCTTTTCTACCTGTGTGGTAATACCTATTCAATAATTTCTATATATATATATATATATATATATATATATATATATACACGCGAGGTTACTACGGTTACTCAATTTCAATTTTTTGCGGTCTGTCCAATCCCCATTTTGAAGACCTCTTCCCTGCATGGCTTCCTCTACATCTTTTTTCCATACTTTAGGTGGTTTTCCTCGTTTTCTACGTTCAATATTGTTATACTTTCTTTGGCCACTTATTCTCATCCAACTAAGTCTACTAGTGTCTATGGTGTCTAGGATATTAGATTCCACACACATCATCTGTCTTATGGACATCATTCCTTATACGAGCTAAGCTGGAGATGCGGTAGCTCCTCCTCCAATAATTCATCTCCAATGCCATCAACTTTTCTCTATCCCTTTTGCTCAGTTTCCAGGTTTCACCTCTCTACTATTATCTTGTATATAGTGATTTTTCTCCTCTTTGTTATGGCTAGGCTCCAAAGTAATGAGTTGAGTTGGCGAATCGCTCTTCTTCCTTTGCCTATTTATTAGATATGTCTGCGGTACTCTTTCCATTTGAAGAGAGATACACACTTTTTGATTTTATCACTCCCTACGTCTAAATACTCTTCATATTTTTCCCCCACAGCCATATATTCAGTCTTTTTTATATATATAGCGAGGCCCAGCCTTCATAGCCCTCCTGTAGCTTGCGGAACATGTAACTTGCATCGTCTTCGTCTTCAGCTTCAATAACTTGGTCATCAGCCAATAATGATGTGTAGAAGGTATCGTCATTTATACCTGATCCCATTTTACAGCATTTCTGTTTCCAAGGTGTCAAAGCTTCTTCGTTACATATTTTAAAAAACAGAGAAGCTAATAAGTCTTGATTTAGATCATTGATCACCTTGGAATCCTGACTCAGACGTGTAGGTACTTATTTTCACTACACTTTCATTTTTTGAGTACAATGCCCTAACACCGTCAATGTAGGCTTCAGCGATACCATAAGTTTTCATGCAAGGCCTTAACTTACTTAATAGCACTGTATAATGCACAAATGAACAGCTCTTCCTATTTCTATCTAATTTTATCTATCAATTTCTGCAATGTATAGATGCCATCAATACAAATTCTTCCTGCCCTGAACCTATTCTGCTCTTCTGAATCCGTAAACTGCTCCTTAATTCTACATTTTAACACCATGCTATATAGACGTGCTACTGAACAAATTACACGTTAATTCTTGCAGTCTCGCCTATCTTCTTTCTTATATATTGATTTAATTATAGCCTTTCACCATTCGTTTGGTGGATTCATTAACTATACAGTTTCAAAATTATATACATCACAGTACATTTCATTTGAACAGGTTTTTTAAACTGCACATTAATTCAGACTTTTCAAATTAAACCTTTAAATTCGATACTCATAATTTAACCTGCAGTTATTACTCGTACAGCACATTTATATGATTTTTAACAAAATATTATGTTATGTTATTCAAGATCTCGTTGATATTTTAACTGTTTAAATAATTTAAAAACGTGTTTCGCAACAATTATACAAACCACTTGTCTCGAGGTGAGCAAATATTTAATTAACAAATTGAATAATTAGTTCTCTGTATTCCATCGCCGTTATTTATAAATGAGTTGATTGGACGAATGACTTGCAGATGGCGGAATAATACATCAAGGTATTAAGCAAAAGATATTTAATAAATAATATATTGTTAGTAATAATACATTAAGACGAGGAGAAAATAAAACGAGAAAAATACAGTGCTCTTCAGAAGTGATTTAGCTAAAAATGTTATTTTACCATTTGATGGTAGAATAAATACTCAAAGTTTAGAAAAAAGTATTATGACGAATATGGAGAAAACTTACAAAAGCAGAAAAATGACAAGTATGAAGTACCCTTTAGGGAAGGTTTAACCAAAAATATTATTAAATTTTATTGCACATATTTTGTAGTGGAATAATGATCAAAAATTTGAAAAAAAATTTTGGACCAGATTTTCCAAAAATTTACCCCCACATTTTTTCAAAAACAGGTTTTTTTGAACTCAGGCGACCTTAAAATTCTAGTGATGCTAATAGCTTCAATTCGAAAAAATGACCCAATTGCAGTACATCTCACGTATGAGTACTTCATATGAGAAAGCAAAAGATTACAAAACTTTCCTTTTATTTATACTCAGATACTCAAATTAATGCTTGTTTCATTATGACTTTCGCCAAAAATACGAACAGTCTCTTAAAATTTTGGATTAAACGATAGGGAAAGTCATATGATATTTATAATTACTCAGACCCCACTGCAATTTACACTTTTTGAACTATTTTGCAGGTAAGGATTACTATCTGACTCAAGAAATCATAGTCTGAAAGCTTTAATAGGATTTGACACAATATGAGATGCGGTTCTATTAGGATATAATTGGCTGAACGTATTATGTGACGACTTTGTTGGTTCACGTGTTTTCTGAACTTTAAATTGGGATCAATTCATCAGGTGAAGCTAGATTCGTAAATCCAGTATTTACAGAAATTACTAGTTGTAATTAAGTTAGTGTTACGAGATTCTTTAATTTGTTTAGGTGTGTCCAATGCGTATATTTAATGAATAGGGCTCGAAAAATGTGCATTGAACAGTATGCAGGCAAAATATATCGTAAAATTGCAAATGTTGCACGTATTTGATTCCAAAAAACTGAGAAATTGCGAAGTTAACACGCATTTATCATTAAACAAGAAACATAATTCAGCATTATATTGATTCAGTATAAAATCCTAACGTTACTAAGTGTTGTTTAAAATTTGTTACCTTTGGACTACGCAAATTAAATAAAATGGCTGGAAACTTAACCCTTTTGGGTATAGAGATTTCAACAAAAGTTTGAATAGGTTCAAATTTTTAAAATTTCTATCTCAAATTATAAAAGGATACGTCCTGAATATAAAGGTGAAGGCAGTTCTCTCACAAAAATCTATTTGTCAAGTTACCTAATTTTGATAAACTTCGCCCAAAAACTTCAATATCCCGAAAAGTACCAGAGCTTGATTCCGAAATTAGGGGATTCATTTTACCCCTTTTGCCAAAAATGCAAACAGTAATTCTTAACATTTTTGGTATTGCGATATGGGCAGCGACTTTTGGTATTTGTGGTTCCACCCACCCAGATTCCATTTCAATTTAGTTTTTAAAATATTTTCTTAATTAAATAATTTTTTGTTTTTATGTTTTTCTATGCCTGAATTATTTATGCCAAATTTGGGCAAATTCTCACAATCTTGAATTTAAACTTTTAATCTACTCTTGTCTGTATTTAAATTCATACATTAACAATGCATTTTGGTAAAGTGATAGATTTGATTTTTTTATTGTTCTGTAGAGAACAGAAATTGTTTTTTTATTGTAAAATTTGTTGTCCTTATTATTTTAAACTTACTTACTTATTCATTAATTTGTCATTGTGATGATCAAATTTAATTACTCAATTAATTATAATTCCTTCTAATTCACAGAGTCATCACGCTATATAAGAGGGAAGCTGAGTTAGAAATCGATAACTGTTGGATAAACAATGTGGAAATTATTTTCCATATTTTTTGGAAATTTCACCTTTCCACGATTTTTTCCATATTTTTTGAAAGTTTTGAATGAAACATATGGAACACCTGGATTATTAACAAATTGGTCCAGATGACAAATTGCCTATTTTTGATAAGTATGCAAATATGCAATTAATATACATTTTCAATTCGAAATTAGGCATTAGGCTTTTAACCCGCTTTTACCTGAAAAAGCCTGTTTTACCGTCTGCCTATTTTGCCTACAAATTCGACTTCTACTGACAATAACAATACGAATATAAAAATCGGATATGTAAAACGAAAATGGTAATGACCTGAAATTTTTTTACACGTTTTTTTGAAATTTCACCTTTCCACGATTTTTTTCCCACATTTTTGGAAAGTTTTCAATGAAACATTTATGAAAAAATTAGTACATATGACAAATTGCCTATTTTTGATAAGTATGCAAATATGCAATTAATATACATTTTCAATTCGAAATTAGGCATTAGGCTTTTTAAGCGCTTTTGCCCCAAAAATCCTGTTTTATTATTTGCCTATTTTGCCTAGAAATTCGACCTCTCCTGACAATAACAATACGAATATAAAAATCGGATACATAAAACGAGAATGGTAATGACCTTAAAGTGGAGCCTTGATTAGTCCAGGAGCAGCGAGAGTATCCACCACCATGCATAACGCCTGCCAATTGTTTAGTTTCTCATTACTCATTACTTTAATACAAGATTCGGTCAATACAAAATGGTAGAGTTCATTGCGAGAAGTTTGAACTCCTAAGGTGCCAAAAACTTAAGGTACACATTGCGTCATCTTAGTATGAAGTACTTATAACATTTATAATCATCGTGTTGGTGCCAAGATAGTTGCGAATTGGGTTTCGGGTTTCATTGCAACTAAATGAAGACCAGCGAAGTTATCATAGGTAACATTTATACATGTAAATAGCGTCTCTTTAGTTTGTTGTTAGTAGTTGTTAGTTTGTTTCGACGTTTTGTCGTTTCCACCCAATTTCTCACCAATCTAAACGTACGTAATTGGAACCTGTGACAACTTTTAAAAATATTAGGCCTCCTCACCTTGATTTGTTTTGTCAAAAAGATTCCTCACTTTTAATTTATTGACCGCGGTTCATTGCCAAGTTGGCAGATTTCACCGTTAGATTTATGCCCTGCAATAATTTCTTCAAAATTTTATCGCTCTCATAAATGCTCCAGACGAACTTTTTATTATTTTTTTGGGTAAATATTGGCCGAGTAATAAGCGTGTAATCCTAATGATCCAGGTACGGTCACATGTTCCGTTTCATTCAAGTGACACAACATTATCTAATACATTTATTTGTGTTAACTTCTCATATAAGATAATTAAACTATATCTATATTTCCCTCGCTACCAGTGATGACTCTAACAAATTGGAACAAATAAAATGATGACACAAGACAAAAAGGGAATCGACTCTTTCTCTCTTTATCATTTTTATAATAGAAACGACAGTAAATGGAATTATTAAACCGTGATAATTGTGTTTAATAATGGAAATTACCAGAAATGACTGTCGTTGAAAAGCAAATACGTCCTGATTAAGAGAATGTTAATACCCGAGAAAGAGAGAGAAAGAGAGCAAATAGAAAAAGGCCATAAAATTTGCGCAAGGATGTTTTGCGAATCATGATAATACACAGAAATATGAGGAAATTGTTCTTTTCACAAAATTTGCAATTTCATTCGGTTGTAATTATTGAGAGTTACACGCTACCCATAATTCCCTGAATATTGTTGTTAATTTTGTCCTAGTTGTTCTGAAATGTGAGTTTAATGAGCAATTTAATTTGGGAACCAAACTAGGGACAACGAACCTAACAGAAGAGCTTTGTAATTTATATTTTTAACCAGTTCTGTTTGTCAATTCGAATCTCATTGTGGAAAATCTGGTGTAATTACAATGTCGACAACAATGGCTTAGTCGTTTCACTCCTGACACATACAAATTTTAACATAAGTACAATAATAATATCATCGTTGGCTAAACAAGCTGGTATCGTGGAATTAATGTACTTAATTTTGGATAGCAATAAGAAACGACGACGACGACCTGAGACAAAGTTACTTGAAACAAAATTCCCATCAAAGCGGAGATAACCTGAACTCTTTAAACATGTAAGTATACTCTATTCAAAACAAATCCCGATACACGTCATATTGATGACGTCAGAATCATCCAATACTACCAACTTAATATAGTCACAGGACATCGCACTTTATGCGTTTTGTGTATATTTTAGGTCGACAATGTGTATTCTCACCCTAAAATATACACGGAACACATAAATTGCGATATCCTGGGACTATATTAAGTTGGTAGTATTGGATGTTTGGTGACGTCATCAAACTGACGTGCCTCGGGATTTGTTTTGAATAGAGTATACGTATTGTTTCGATCTGTTACACTGACATCAACACTAGCTTGGAACAAATTGACAATTTAATTTTGTAGAGAAAATGAGTGAAACGAACATTAGTGAAGGTTTCATAAAATTTACATTTCAAACGAAATTGTTTTCATAAGTCCAATTTTACAGAAATTGATTACGATACTCTTGGCACTTTTAGAGATTTCTATTCTTGTCGTACGTTTTTAAATTATCAATTGAACGTTGTTGGCATCTAAACTGACTAGAAACTTAAAATTAATGGAAAATTTCATTTTTAGTGGCAAAGGGTTAGTTTAAAAAGTAGTCACATATGAGTTATGTCACTTTATAGAGGATTTAAATTGTTGAAATAAGCGACAACACTTTTGTCATTTTTAGAATATTGTTTTCAGGATTAATATTAATAATGAAGTTGATGTTTAAATTGGCTGGAGATTTGGTGCGTTGAAAACCGAATGTAATTTCTAATTCTAAATAATATGTCGTTAATTAGAGTTTCAAGCCAACAAATGTATCATTTTGAGGAAATTCCAAGTTTTCATCTTATGTAATCTTTTTAAAACTGGCCTTTTGTAAAAGTAGTATATTTGAGAATTTTCCATTTTCCGGTCTTTTTTGTTCCAAATTTTCCAAATTAGTAAAATTAATTATGTCATGGAAATCTGATTTAACTTAAAAATGGCTATTTATTTAGGAGATCGAGGGGATTTTAAGAGAGATTTGATTTTTATTTTTGAGCTAAAGTTGCTTGTGAAGTTGACTTTCATTAGAAGGAAGCTTATATTTTTTACAAATTTGAAGGATATATAGAACTGTGGTAATTAAAATATCTTTCTATTTTCTTATATGAGACATTCATATATGGGAAACGTTGTAATTGGGTCCATTTTTCGAATTTGAGCTATTTGCATCTCTAGATTTTTAAGGTCCCCTGATTTCAAAAAACGTGTTTTTGGAAAACGTGTACCTACCACCCAGACAGCACATAACGTCTTAAAGACATCCATATCCGGACGTCTCTAAGACGTCTAAGGCCGGACGTCCTAAAGAAGTCTAATTTACGTCGATTTTAAGCCTGACTTTTTCATGCCTGAAGTGTACGTCTTTAGGACGTCCATTTCTGGATGTCTCTAAGATGCCCAGATCGGAGTGCCTCAATGACATCTAATGTTCGTCTATTTTATGCCTGCCCTTTTTTATGCCAGAGGTGGGCCTCTTTAGGACGTCTATTTCTGGATGTCTCTAAGATGCCCAGATCGGAATGCCTCAATGACATCTAATGTTCGTCTATTTTATGCCTGCCCTTTTCTATGCCAGAGTTGGGCCTCTTTGGCACGTTCAGTTTTGGATGTCTCGAAGATGTTAACAGGCGGACGTCTGATTTACGTCATTTTTATACCTGATCTGTTTTATGTCTGAAGTGGACTTCTTTAGGACGTCCAGTTCTGGATGTCTCTAAAATGTTCGAAAGCGGACGTCTTAATGACGTCCAATTTACGTCAGTTTTATGCCTGATCTTTTATATGCCTAAAGTGGACCTATTTAGGGCGTCTATTTTTGGATGTTAAGGGGCGCACATCTTAATGAGTTCCAATTTATGTCGATTTCATGCCTGGCCTTCTTTATGCCTGAGGTGGACCTCTTTAGGACGTCCATTTTTGGATGTATATAAGATACTAAAAGACGGACGTCTTAATGACGTCTAATTTACGTCAATTTTATGCCTGTCTTTTTTTATGCCAGAAGTAGACTTCTTTATGGCGTCCAATTCTTGATGTCTCTAAGATGTTCAAAATCTGACGTCTTAATGACGTAGTTTTGTATAAAACAAGTCTTAAAACAGACGTCTTTTGGGCGCGATTACGGATTTGCGGACATCTTTTTAATGCCTTGAAGGCATCTTTGAGACGTAACTGTTTTATAACAAATAACATGAAATGGACATAAAAAAAAACATTTTAAAGACGTCACTAAGAAGTTAGAGGATATCTTTACGACGTCTTACAGACGTGAAGAAGGCGTCCTTATGACGTCTTAAAGACGAAAAATGAACGTCGTAAAGTTGTCTTTTTAATGCCTTGAAGGCATCTTTTAGACGTACCGTTTTGTGACAAATAACGTGAAATAGACGTAAAATGAACATTTTTAAGACGTTCCTAAGAAATTAGGGGGCATCTTTAAGACGTCTTACAGACGTGAAGAAGGCGTCCTTATGACGTCTTAAAGACGAAAAATGAACGTCGTAAAGTTGTCTTTTTAATGCCTTGAAGGCATCTTTGAGACGTACCGTTTTGTAACAAATAACATGAAATGGACATAAAATGGACACTTTAATGACGTTCTTCGGACGTCACAGGACATCTTTGAGATGTCGCACATGCCTAATGGTGATGTCTATCAGACGTCTTAAAGACGTCTCTGTGCTGTCTGGGCAGTGATAAGTTTTTCTCCAAAATGGAAAACTCCAAACGTTCCCAATTTTGAATTATGAATTTGTGCTACAGCAGGACCTTACAATAAGCTTTTCATTGAAATTTGCCGGGATGAAGGGTTAGATCACCCTTTTTAATCTTTCGGTTTTTGGAAATATTCTCAACATGTGCTTCAGGAATTTTTGGCTACATCTTCTCTAAAGGGCACTTTACTCCTGTCACTTTTAGGTTTTTGGAAATTTACTCAAAATCTACTCCAATATTTCTTTCACGTTAATTTTACTATCTATGTATTCTAAAGTTTGATAATATTTTTGGGACTAAATAGCTTGAGAAAGACACCATTCTCTTGTCGTTTATCGGTTTTTCAAAATGTTCCCAAAATCACCCTGAAGAATTGTTTTTAAATATCTACTATTAACTATAATATAATATCAGAAAGTAGTCTGATAGACATATGGTTATTCTTTATTACGTATTTAAAAAAATCTTTCTACTCTTTACGATTAAAGCTAAATTAGTGAATAAATTATTCTTTTAATTGAAACACATTTTTGAATTCGACATTCAAACTTTACACAAAAATTAAAAGCTTAAATAACAAAAAATAATAAAATAAAAATAATTAATAAAAAAAAATTAATTAGCTTTAAATTTGACAATTGCAATCTGAAGTATGGAACCAATTAAATATGAAACATCTTGTTTTTATCTTTAGTCTCAGTCTCAAAAGAAGAAAGGCTTCGTTAATTATAAATTTACAATTTACAGGAAACCTAAAAGAGCTGAAATGTTTCTTTGGGATAGTTTTTGAGACTAGTATTGAATATATAGAATTACATAGATCGATTTTTAAACTTTTGCTGCATAATTGTCAAATGTTTTTCACCAGCTACTAGTTAAAAAAAATTAAACAGACTTTAAATTAACGTAAGATTAAAGATCAATTCTTCTTGATAAACTTATGGGAAGGTACAATTTTCCAAACAATTTATTTTTCAAAAGTACACGTTCCAACTTTACCAGCAATTTTTCATTTAAAAATTAGTGCAGTTTTGTAAAATCCATTAATTACTTACTATTAACGATATTCTTGGCGCCAAAATTTGTGCCTTTTAAAGTCAAATCGGATTTATGAAACATACCAATTTTTTTTAATTTTTTTATCGGGCTCAAGGTTAATTAACAATTTTACGTAACCTTAATAATTTTTACAGTGGAGTAAAACGTTCTTCCAGTGCCAATAAATCACAGTAAATCAAACGGTTATTAGGGCAATAAACGTCAAGAATGTCGGAGAGCGTTTTACGTGAAACTTTCTAGAGAGCGTTTGTAAGATTTTCGAAAGCTAAACGCGTAGAATACAATTATTACAGTTACGTGGCTGGAGCGAGGACCGGACCTTTACCTAATTTACATCGCGTCTGATTAACGAGCCTCAAAGGACGATCCAGTTTACTCTATTTCGAAGCGTTGATAGTTTAATCCGTCATATTTACGTCTTGAGACACCAACTGCTCATCTTTATTTAAACTGAGGACGGCGCCATTTAGTAGGCCAAGGTGGGAAACGATTAAATTCTTGTTTATAATAAATATCTGTTTTAATGGAGTTTCATTAAAACACATTAGGAAATGGATGAGTTTGTTTCAACAGGTAGATCGTTCCAGGACTTTAATCTATAAATCCAAGGATTTAATTTTCGCAGGTTAATGCAGGAAATGGATTTCTACGATCATTTCATATGGATATGGTAACATTTCGCTACGGTCAAACATTGAAACTTATGTCTTCTGCGTAGTAACATGTTTCGAAATATTTTTGAAGGACGTTTTAAAATTTACACTGATTCTCACTTATTAATGTTGCGGTGACAACAGGAGTTGGATAATTTGTTCAAAATAAAGAAACATTCGATTTTAGTCAGTTCAGATTGAAATAAGGGTCTTTTTTCTTTGCGAAATGGTTGAATAAAACCAGTATAACAATATAAATTTTTAGATTTACACCAAAGGTTGTATTAAATGTAATGTGTGGAAAAATGGTAGATGTGTTGTAATGGATCAAAAATTGCATTTCACACCATTTTCCGACATTTTCTGTAAATTACTGATCAAATTCAAGATCAGATCGACAATTTTTGAAAAGTAGAAAAGCATCACACTTACGTATTTCAAGAAAACTTATTAACTTCGTATTAACCAACTTTGAAATAGAATTACACTGTGAAAATTAGAGATATCAGTTACTTAGCCATTTTGTACAATGAACCTCTTTGTTCGACAATAGGATTGTTTCAACTGTTAAATTTACTTTTATATCAATAAATATTTTTGAAAGGCGTTTAAGAGCTTAAACTGATTTTCGATTGTTAATGTTGCGATGACAAATTTACTTGAGTTAGGTAATTTGTTCAAAACAAAGGAACTTTCGATTTGAGCTAGTTCAGATTGAAATAAGGTTCTTTGTTCTTTGCGAAATAGTGGAATACACCGAGTATAACAATATAAATTGTTAGATTTACACCAAATCGAAGGTTGTATTAAACGGTGTATGTGGAAAAATGGTAGATGCGTCGTAATGGACCAAAAATTGCATTTCACACCATTTTCCGACATTTTCTGTAAATTTCTGATCAAATCCCAGATCAGATCGACAATTTTTGAAAAGTAGAAATGTATCACAATTACGTATTTCAAGAAAGTTCATTAACTTCGTATTCACGAGATATGAGTTACTTATCCATTTTTTAAAATGAAGCGTCCTGTTCGAAAATAAGAGTTATTTCAACTATTAAATTTACCGTACCGTCGTTCAATGTCTTTAAAGAGCCTGTAAGAACTTAAACTAAGTCTAGCTTTTTTATTGTTGCAGTGACAAGTTTACTTGAATTGGATAATTTGTTCAGAACAAAGAAACATTCGATTTGAGCTTGTATGGATTCTTTGTTCTTAGGTGTTAGGTTCTTAAGGTTTTTTGTTTTTTGCGAAATGGGGAAATAAACCGAGTATTACAATATAAATTGTTAGATTTACACCAAATCGAGGGTTGTATCAAACGCAATATGTGGAAAATGGTAGATGCGTCGTAATGGACCAAAAGTTGTGTTTCACATCATTTTCCGACATTTTCTGTAAATTTCTGATCAAATCCAAGATCAGTTCGACAATTTTTGAAAAGTAGAAAAGTGTCACAATTACGTATTTCAAGAAAGTTTATTAACTACGTATTCACCAACTGTGAAATACAATTACACCGAGAAAAATAATCAGTGGTTTCCACCGAGATATCAGTTACTTAGCCATTTTTCAAAATGAAGCGTCCTGTTCGAAAATAAGAGTTATTTCAACTGTTAAATTTACTATACCGTCGTTAAATGTCTTAAAGGGCCTGTAAGAACTTAAACTAAGTCTAGCTTTTTATTGTTGCAGTGACAAGTTTACTTGAGTTGGATAATTTGTTCAGAACAAAGAAACTTTCGATTTGAGCTTGTATGGATTCTTTGTTCTTAGGTGTTAGGTTCTTAAGGTTCTTTGTTTTTTGCGAAATGGGGGAATAAACCGAGTATGACAATATAAATTGTTAGATTTACACCAAATCGAGGGTTGTATTAAACGCAATATGTGGAAAATGGTAGATGCATCGTAATGGACCAAAAGTTGTGTTTCACATCATTTTCCGACATTTTCTGTAAATTTCTGATCAAATCCAAGATCAGATCGACAATTTTTTAAAAGTAGAAAAGTCTGACAATTACGTATTTCAAGAAAATTTATCAACTTCGTATTAACCAACTTCGAAATACAATTACACTGTGAAAAATAATCAGTAGTTTCAGCAGAGATATCAGTTACTTAGCCATTTTGTACAATGAACCTCTTTGTTCAACAATAAGGATTCTTTCAACTGTTAAATATACTTTGTTGTAGGCAAACATTTTTGAAGGGCGTTTAAGAGCTTAAACTGTTTTTCGATTGTTAATGTTGCGATGACAAGTTTACTTGAGTTAGGTACTTTGTTCAAAACGAAGGAATTTTCGATTTGAGCTAGTTCAGATTGAAATAAGGTTCTTTGTTCTTTGCGAAATGGTGGAATAAAACGAGTATAACAATATAAATTGTTAGATTTACACCAAATCGGAGGTTTTATTAAATGCAATATGAGGAAAAATGGCAGATGCGTCGTAATGGACCCAAAATTTTGTTTCACACCATTTTCCGACATTTTCTGTAAATTTCTGATCAAATCCAAGATCAGATCGACAATTTTTGAAAAGTAGAAAAGCATCACAATTACGTATCTCAGGAAAACTTATTAACTTCGTATTAACCAACTTTGAAATAGAATTACACTCTGAATAATAATAAGTAGTTTCAACCGAGATATTAGTTACTTAGCCATTTTGTAAAATGAAGCGCTCTGTTCGAAAATAAGAATTATTTCAACTGTTAAATTTACAATACTGTCGTTAAATGTCTTCAATGAGCGTTTAAGAACTTAAACTAATTCTAGCTTTTTTAGTACTAGTGGTAGTGACAAGTTTACTTGATTTGAATAATTTGTTCATTACAAAGGAACGTTCGGTTTGAGCTAGTTCATATTGAAATAAGATTCTTTGTTCTTTGCGAAATGGTGGAATAAACCACGTATAACAGTATCAAGTGTTATATTTACACCAAATCGAAGGGTGTATTAAACGCAATATGTGGAAAAATGGTAGATGCGTCGTAATGGATCAAAAATTGCGTTTCACACCATTTTCCGACATTTTCTGTAAATTTCTGATGAACTCCTAGATCAAATCGACAATTTTTGGAAGGTAGAAAAGTCATGTAACTACTATGTATTTATAGTAAATTTATTAACTTCATATTAAGCAACTGTGAAATTCCATTACACTGAGAAACATAAATAGTAGTTTCAACCGAGTTTCAAACATTTTTTCAACCGAGTTTTCAACATAGTTTCCAACTATGAAATTTACCCTTTTGTCGTCAACCTACTAAATTCGGTACTCTGTAAAACAAATATTTTAGTGAGTGTATTTATATATACTATTTTAAACAATAGATTGTAAAATACCGTTCTAATACTTATATCTGTTTATCAATATGGTATATAGGTAACTGATACATTTACCTACACGAAAAATGACTGTTTAAGAAAACTGGGAATCTACTGATTTCCACAGGTGAAAACTCTATGAAATGGCGAAAACTCGCCACACTCCCCTCTCGGTTCAATCGAGAATTTTCCAAAAAAGGACTTTTCTGGGAACCGATTCCGACGTAAAACCAACAAGACAATTAGAGCCAATTCCGAATTATCGTCGGATTCCCATAGCGCGAGCGACCTTGTCGGTTTTTCGGAGTTCATGGCGTTTGCACGCGAACAAATACGGAGCCTTTATGGAAACCACCGGATAATGATACGTTCGAAATTGAAATCTGCATGCTACATGACTACGTTCGTCTCTCTCTGTGATGTTCGGCGCGACAAAAAAAATTGAAGCACACGAGAACTTCAATGGTTTTTTTCGTATAAACAAAAATTACGTGACCGTCGTAAAAAAAATATTGCGAATTACGTTATGTACAGGTTAGGCCGGCAAACTATACGCCGTGTAATTAACAGGTACGCAAATAGTAATCGAGAAGACGGTGTTCGATCGAGAGAGGAAAAATTTTCCGCACGCGTCGAATTTATTTCAGAGATCAACGTTAATTACATTACTTGATCGAAATTCAAGGGAATTCACATCACATTAAGCTTGCGAGACGTTCGGATAGAGTAAGAAAGAAGGAAGAACTCTGACAGAAATCCGACAGAACATTAAGGAAACTGACAGAGTGAAACTTGCCGGTAGGTACATGCATTGTAACATAACCAAAATGTTTTTCTCTTGCTTCCATGCGTTTGAAATACGTTCAGAAAAACGTTGTACACTCTATTCAAAACAAGTCCCGATGCACGTCATTTTGATGACGTCACCTAACATCCAATACTACCAACTTAATGTAGTCCCAGGATATCGCAATTTATGTGTTCCGTGTATATTTTATTTAAACATATATCGAGTGTTTTTTTTTTAAATTTCACCTCATAGTAGGCTGTGGATAGTGTTTGTGAATGCGCCTTACTAAAAAATGTCAAATTTGACATAACCTCACTTTTTTAATAAAAATTGAAACTGCTCCAATCGGTTAATAGTGTCTTGAAAAAGACAGCTCACTCATCTACGCCTAAGTAATAGAGCCAAGCTGTCTTTATCAAGACACTAGTAACTGATTAGAGTAGTTTCAATTTTTATTAAAAAAGTGAGGTTATGTCAATTTTGACATTTTTTAGTAAGGCGCATTCACAAACACTATCCACAGCCTACTATGAGGTGAAATTTAAAAAAAAACACCCGATATATTGTCAACCTGAAATATACACGGAACACATAAATTGCGATGTCCTGTGACTATATTAAGTTGGTAGTATTGGATGATTCTGACGTCATCAAAATGACGTGCATCGGGATTTGTCTTGAATAGAGTATACATTACTTCTTCCAAAACGCAACTCTTCGTTTTCCATTAACTGATATATTTTGAATGTAGATTCCCATATCTCACAAACGTCAACCATTTATAAATTCCCTCAATTGTTACAATTTCGACCAAAAACGAATTTCGCTACACACGTCGAATTCAATTATTACGAGGATTACATTCTCGAGATAACCAATCCGAGCATTAAGAAATCTCTTCAACGATCATGAGTCCACCAAATGATCAATGACGCATATACCGTCCTCACTATTTCCCCCGACACGTTGTTTTCACTGCGACGATCGTTATCTGGCGGCTTTAAAGCTCAGATTTCGTACAAATACACGTTAATTTTACATAACAAGAGGTGATGTGTCAAAGGAAGATTCTAGCATTCTCACGTTTTAATCTGGGCAAACAAGTAAATATTTGAGTCCCTAAATCACTCGTTCTCGCCGGGAACTAAGTCAAGATCGAAAAATAGATGTATTTTTTGTTAAGTGTAGCCTAGACACACATATTTGCATGAAATTAGGTTTAAGCGAGCAGTATGACGTGTAATTACCGAATGGGTGTTGCTGATTTGATTTTCATGTCGATATCGATGTAACTGTGGATCGGGTATTATCGTTGAATGTGGGTACTATTTATATGAAATAATGTTAACGTACGTTGAAGTCATTATCTACATATCACGTAATTATAAATTGTGTAGCGTTTTGTCATAACTTGGCGAGGCTAGTGAATGAAATAAAGCGTTAATTGATAGCGCATTTATAACAAAAAAAGTAGTAATGACATACGAGGTAATAGACAGAAAAAAAAGACAATATTAATTTGTTATAAGGTTGTACAGCAATCTATAGTGCCATGTTTTTTAAATTTCTTCTAGATGTTTGGAACGTGAATTATAGCCAAAATTGGTTATTAACGCAAGTAACCAACTTATTGGGTTTTTTGGTTACATCATGAAAAGTGGTGAATGACCGCATTCACCACTTATAAATAAAACACCTTCAAAATATTATTTGGTGGACCTTGATTGGATCATTTTTAATCTGGAAAAGCGATAAAAAATGACTGCTTCAAGAAAATCATAAATTTATTAATTTTCACTATGTATCGGGAAACGGTAGTATATTAAGTCTACTTTAAACAAGCGCAAAATGAAATTTATGTAATTGTGTTATGTAACAGATATCAGGTTTCATATCATTCTAATGTAAAAAATGGCGATGTGTAACATAGTAAAACTTCTATTTTATTCCGCCAGAAGAAAGTTTAATAACATAAGTTAATTACGAAGATTCACGTTTATCAATCTATATATCTATAATCTATATTTATTGCTTTCATAGCTTTATTTTATTATCAATAGCATGTTGTCGAATTGTGCCATAAATCTTGTCGAATTTATAACAGATTTAAAACCATGTCGAATTTTGCTTAAATCTTTGTCAAAACGTAACAATCAAACTAACATTTTCATAAGAATTTATTAAAATTGAAATGCAAAGGCTCACGTTTTCAAAATTCTAACCAACGTCTAGTTAAACATTGCTGAACGTTTAGTAATACTTTTAAAATTTTTGTAGAAACATGTCTAATTCTGCCAAAAAAAAAATGGCGATGTGTAATATCGTAAGGCTCTCATAAGGGCCGGACAAAATATTCATAGCAACATTATTAAAGTGCCTTTTAGGGAGATTTTAGACAAAAATGTTTAAAATAAACGTTGTAGTCATTAGTTAGGTCAGTTCAAATCTAAAATTTTGTAAGAATCGGTGTAGCCCGTTTGGAGAAAATTAAGAAAAACTAAAATTCACAAGACTAAAGGGCCCTTCGCAGAGGATCAGTCAAGATAACGATAAACACAATCAGTAAGAATTGAATAGCAAAGTAAATATACAAAGTTATAAAAATGCTGGTACCAGTTTTTGAGATAATCAAAAAGACATCCCTAAAAATGACAAGAGTAAAGTGCCCTTTGCCCTTAACGGATTATGATGAAATTTATGTGGTATCGAGTTTTTAGAAGACCCAGCTTAAGTACAAAATTTTAACTTTCCACTGTTTATAGTTTCTGAGCAAAATGTTGACCACATACACACACAGATATCTATGTTTCCAAAAACATGTTTTACGAACTCAGTGGACTTCAAAATGTCCAGAAATGACATATCTCAAATTCCGAAAATCAGCACGGTTACAATACTTTCTCTTATATATGAGAAAGTATAGAATCAAAGCAATATCTTTTAAAATGCGAATTAACTGTAATTAACCGATTTTAATATACTAATAGGATTTTGAGAAAGGAGTTCAAAAGTGACAAAAATTTGGTTCTGGAGCGAAGCAGAACAATAGTAGTGGGGGAACGAATCAGCATAGGAGAAGGAACATTTTAGCATGTTTAATTTTTTTCAGAAATCCAAGATATTAGACCATTTACAGCTTCTCATTTGTACTTTCAGAATCTGTTTAGTATAATAAAATCGGTAAATTACAGCTAATACGATGCGTTTGACAATATATTGCCCTAATTTCATTATATTGCAATTATTCAATAATTATTAACAACTAACAATAATAACTTTTATTTGACATTTTTCATGACATAGACAAAAAACCAAAACAAGTCACTTTTGGGCTATTTTCGTTGATAAAAAACTACTCTAATCGAAATTTTGGTTATAATGGCTATACAAATTTATATCACGAAAATTCTCTACTGCCTGGGGTATCACGTGTCATAAAGTCGTCATAAATTCCAATTGATGTAATAGTAAAATAGTCCTCATTTTTACAATTCTTAAAAATGTCTTCGCATCGCAATTAAAACAGATTTAATATTTTATTGCTCGATTTAACAATTAACAATATTAACTTTTATTTAACAATTTTTATGACATAAACAGAAAACCGTAACAAGTCACTTTTGGGTTATTTTCGTTGATAAAAAATTGCTCTAAGCGAAATTTTGGCTGTAATGGCTATACAAATTTATATCACGAAAATTCTCTACTGCCTAGGCTATCATGTGTCATAAAGTCGTCATAAACACCAATTGATATACTAGTAAAATAGTCCTCATTTTTAAAATTCTTAAAAATATCATATTCTCGCAATTAAAACAGATTTAATATTTTATTGCTCGATTTAACAATTAACAATATTAACTTTTATTTAACAATTTTCATGACACAAACAGAAAACCAAATCAAGTCACTTTTGGGTTATTTTCGTTAATAAAAAAAGTACTTTAATCGAAATTTTGGCTATAATGGCTATACAAATTTATATCACGAAAATTCTCTACTGCCTGGGCTATCACTTATTATAAAGTCGTCATAAACGCCAATTTATGTACTAGTAAAATAGCCCTCATTTTTACAATTCTTAAAAATGTCTTCGCCTCGCACTTAAAACAGATTTAATATTTTATTGCTCGATGTAACAATTAACAATATTAACTTTTATTTAACAATTTTTATGACATAAACAGAAAACCGTAACAAGTTACTTTTGGGTTATTTTCGTTGATAAAAAATTGCTCTAAGCGAAATTTTGGCTGTAATGGCTATACAAATTTATATCACGAAAATTCTCTACTGCCTGGGCTATCACGTGTTATGAAGCCGTCGTAAATGCCAATTGATATACTAGTAAAATAGTCCTCATTTTTAAAATTCTTAAAAATATCATATTCTCGCAATTAAAACAGATTTAATATTATATTGCTCGATTTAACAATTAACAATAATAACTTTTATTTAACAATTTTTATGACATAAACAGAAAACCGTAACAAGTTACTTTTGGGTTATTTTCGTTGATAAAAAATTGCTCTAAGCGAAATTTTGGCTGTAATGGCTATACAAATTTATATCACGAAAATTCTCTACTGCCTGGGCTATCACGTGTTATGAAGCCGTCGTAAACGCCAATTGATATACTAGTAAAATAGTCCTCATTTTTAAAATTCTTAAAAATATCATATTCTCGCAATTAAAACAGATTTAATATTATATTGCTCGATTTAACAATTAACAATATTAACTTTTGTTTAACACTTTTCATGACATAAACAAAAAACCAAAACAAGTCACTTTTGTGTTATTTTCGTTGATAAAGAACTACTCTAAGCGAAAATTTGGCTGTAATGGCTATACAAATTTATATCACGAAAATTCTCTACTGCCTGGGCTATCACGTGTCATAAAGTCGTCATAAACGCCAATTGATGTACTAGTAAAATAGTCTTCATTTTTACAGTTCTTAAAAATATCTTCGCCTCGCAATTAAAACAGATTTAATATTTTATTGCTCCATTTAACAATTAACAGTAATAACTTTTATTTAACAATTTTCATGACATAAACAGAAAACCAAAACAAGTCACTTTTAGGGTATTTTCCTTGATAAAAAACTACTCTAAGCGAAATTGTGGCTGTAATGGCTATAGAAATTCATATCACGAAAACTCTCTACTGCCTGGGCTATCACGTGTCATAAAGTCGTCTTAAACGCCAATTGATATACTAGTAAAATAGTCCTCATTTTTACAATCCTTAAAAATATCTTCGCCTCGCAATTAAAACAGATTTAACACTTTATTGCTCGATTTAACAATTAACAATAATAACTTTTATTTAACAATTTTCATGACATAAACAGAAAACCAGAACAAGTCACTTTTGGGTTATTTTCATGATAAAAAACTACTCTAATCGAAATTTTGGCTAAAGGCTATAGAAATTCATATCACTAAAATTCTCCACTGCCTGGGCTATCACGTGTCATAAAGTCGTCATAAACGCCAATTGATGTACTAGTAAAATAGTCCTCATTTTTACAATTCCTAAAAATATCTTCGCCTAGCAATTAAAGCAGATTTAATATTTTATTGCTCGATTTAACAGTTAACAATAATAACTTTTATTTAATACGTTTCATGACACAAACAGAAAACCAAAACAAGTCACTTTTGGGTTATTTTCATGATAAAAAACTACTCTAATCGAAATTTTGGCTAAAGGCTATAGAAATTCATATCACTAAAATTCTCCACTGCCTGGGCTATCACGTGTCATAAAGTCGTCATAAACGCCAATTGATGTACTAGTAAAATAGTCCTCATTTTTACAATTCCTAAAAATATCTTCGCCTAGCAATTAAAGCAGATTTAATATTTTATTGCTCGATTTAACAGTTAACAATAATAACTTTTATTTAATACGTTTCATGACACAAACAGAAAACCAAAACAAGTCACTTTTGGGTTATTTTCGTTGAAAAAAATTACTCTAAGTGAAAGTGTGGCTGTATATAATGGCTATACAAATTTATATCACGAAAATTCTCCACTGCCTGGGCTATCACGTGTCATAATGTCGTCATAAACGCCAATTGATGTACTAGTAAAATAGTCCTCATTTTTACAATTCTTCAAAATATCTTCGCCTCGCAATTAAAACAGATTTAATGTTTTATTGCTCGATTTAACGATTAGCAATAACTTTTATTTAACAATTTTCATGACATAAACGGAAAACCAAAACAAGTCACTTTTGGGTTATTTTCGTTGATAAAAAATTATTCTATGCGAAATTTTGGCTGTAATGGCTATAGAAATTCATATCACGAAAACTCTCTACTGCCTGGGCTATCACATGTCATAAAGTCGTCTTAAACGCCAATTGATATACTAGTAAAATAGTCCTCATTTTTACAATCCTTAAAAATATCTTCGCCTCGCAATTAAAACAGATTTAATATTTTATTGCTCGTTTTAACAATTAACAATAATAACTTTTATTTACCAATTTTCATGACATAAACAGAAAACCAAAACAAGTCACTTTTAGGCTATTTTCCTTGATAAAAAACTACTCTAAGCGAAATTTTGGCTGTAATGGCTATACAAATTTATAGCACGAAAATTCTCTACTGCCTGGGCTATCACGTGTTATAAAGTCGCCATAAACGCCAATTGATGTACTAGTAAAATAGTCCTCATTTTTACAATTCTTAAAAATATCTTCGCCTAGTAATTAAAACAGATTTAACACTTTATTGCTCGATTATGGGTAAAATCTGTTGGTACAGCATTAAAAAATAAGAGGAAAACGTGTTTTACGCAAATATACATTGTTGAAATTTTATTACATACTTTAGATTATAATGTAACCATACTCAGCCGTGAGATTTGTTTAACAGCAATCGAATGGCAAATAACGTGGAATTTTGAAAAGTCACGCCGATAGTTTCACAAAAATGATTTAAATGTATTAACGTAACTCGATAGGTAACGATCACGTGGCGGCAGTCTACAATTACCGGTCATTTGTCGACATAAAACCTCCTCGGGTAACGTACACTTTTTGCCACGTTTTTACCGTATTGCCGTCGTGAAATAAGTAAATTTTCCCAATTTTTAGTCTCCATGTGGTCGTCGAGTCGATCAGTGCTGTTTAACAATCGGATTATACGGTGAAAAAAATGAGGTGAGCGAACAACGTAAATTTGCCAAAACACTAGAGTCGAGTCGACGATTCATAAATAAATATTTACCACGTTCAACGAGGGGGATTAGTCTATCGATAATAATAGGTTAATCCCTGGTACTGGTAAGGGTTATGAAATACAGGAAACGAAGCGGACTCGGTATGTCTTTTACCTGTGTGTTGTTTACCTTTGTGAAAACGGTTATTGATCGAGCATTGAAATTATTGGTGACAGTGATTGATTTTTGCAATTTAGATCGAATCGGGAAACCAAACTGTTTTTTTCGGTAATCTCGGAATCTAATTAGGAGTGTATGTGTATTTCGTATTCCATGTAATCAAAGTTCAGATTGTTATTTTTAACGTTGAAGTACCAAACAAAGGAAGTAGCCTCTATATCGTTCATCCAGTGGGCCCAGATTTATTATAATCATCGATAGAGATCTCAATTAGTTCCTGAAATTATCTCATCAAAATGGGAATTTCACTTCAAAGTCAAATCCTTAAATGTGTCACAATTAATTTGAAACCGATTAACTTTCACTTCACTAGCATTACTTTACAATAATGGACGATAAAACAAAACTTGTATACAGGTGTCATCGTCTTAAAGGTATTCGTATGTATTTCTCGACGAAAGTTGGAAATGACCATTACTCACGAGACTCATGGAAAAAAGTATGCTTTGTTCAACGAGTAAGGAAGACGGAAACGTCCATTGCTCAAGAGTTTAACGTTCCATTTCCCAATCATGCCAAAAAAAAGTAATTGAGAATCACTCCATAACCGTCAAACTGTTGAGTAACATTAAAATTACTCAATTGTGGATAATACATTCTTGGAATTATTACAATACGACGTTTTTCATTAGATTTCTACGTACGATTTAATAATGATGTCAGTTTAATAAAAATTGACAGTAGGATATGTTCACTTCTCACGATATCAGCGATACCTATCTAGATTGATCTCGATTAGGAATTCAAATTGAATAACCTGTTCGGTAAAATTAAAAAACCTGTTAACAACCATGAAGCTTTATTACCTATTATTTTTAAATATCAATAGTACATCAAAAATCAACTCATAGTATAGGCGAATCAAATTAGAAAGAAAAGAGGTGTTTTTGTAAAAAACTGTGTAGACGGGTTTGACAGTTGGAAAAGGTAGTTTGAGTTGTTACAAGAAGCCTCTCATCTAGAGATTCATATTTTTTTTAGTGGAACCATTATCAAATAAACAATTAAAGTGCCAAAATCACTCGTTTATTTATAACTCCAAATGGCTTAGATTTAGACGTTTGCGGTAAACAGTGAACTTTTAGAGAAAACAATTATCTTTAAAATGAGACTTTCTCAATTAAAATTGCACTATAAATAAAAAAAAGTTATTGCAAAAAAGTAGGCAAAATGGCTATTTTTAAATATTGTTAATAACTTTTTAATTAGTTGTTCGAGTTAAGTGAAATGTTTACAATTTGTGAGTTGTAATGTACTTTATAAGTATGCAAATAGATGGGCTCGATCGGTCGAGTAGTTTTTGCAAAATTCTAATTGTTTATCTCGTTTCTTAAAAAAATCAACAATTTCTAAGTCCTGTCCAGGCGATTTTTGTAAATGGATCTTAACAAACTTGGGCTCATTCTCTGCGTAAAAACTTATATTAACGTTATATGTAAAAAAACAATAAATTTTTTAATGCTTATTTATAAAAAAAGGCTTAACAGAAAGTATAGGTTTTTAAGCTTATAAACATTTACAATAACTTGGTTGGTTTTTGTTCAAACTTTATGGCAATGATTTATTCGAAAAGCTGATTCAAAAATACGCATTAAAAAAGAAAAATAAAAGCCCCACAACCGTTGTGAGCCAAGATAGCCCTTTTTTAAAAAAAATTCACCGTCGCTACAATAATTAATATTAAAGGCTGAAAATAACAAGGTTTTTAGAAGAAGAGTTGAATTTTCCAATGGCACTTTCAGCGTTTAAAAAGCCCGAACATTGTTTAACGGAGAGCACTATAAACAAAGAGGATTGCGCGTTGATTACTTTCCTGCTCGGAGTCCACGGAGTGGGGGAAGCCGACAGGGCGCTTGGCACAGCTCTCCTGAAAAGTGAGCGCGCCGCTTCAAATCGGACCGCTCGACAGAAAGACTTTATCTCGGGTTCTACCTGACCAAAATTGCTCATTCTTTTTTTAAACTGGGATACAATGAAGAAATAATAACAATTAACATACTTTCTGCGCAACCTACTTGATGTGTGATAAAAGCTCAGAAGATTATAGATTATATAATGATAACAATGCATAAATAACGTTTATTTATAGGTGTGATTATTAAACAATAATTAATAAAAATATATACAAATTGATGTACTATAATTAGAGTATATAAAAACATTTAAAGTAATCATAACCTTTGGCGTCTTTGGATAAAGCAATTTTGCACAGAAAGTATGTTAATTGTTATTATTTTTTCATTGTATCCCAGTTTAAAAAAAGAATGAGCAATTTTGGTCAGGTAGAACCCGAGATAAAGTCTTTTTTTCGAGCGGACCGATTTGAAGCCGCGCGCTCACTTTTCAGGAGAGCTTGGGGCTTCCCCCACTCCGTGGACTCCGAGCAGGAAAGTAATCAACGCGCAATTACTCTTTGTTTATAATGCTCTCCGTGGAGCAATGTTCGGTTTTTTAAACGCTGAAAGTGCCATTGGCAACTTCAACTCTTCTTGTAAAAACCTTGTTATTTTCAGCCTTTAATATTAATTAGTGTAGCGACGGTGAATTTTTTTTAAAAAAAGAGCTATCTTGGATCACAACGGTTGTGGGGCTTTTTTTTTCTTTTTAAATGCGTATTTTTGAATCAGCTTTTCGAATAAATCATTGCCATAAAGTTTGAACAAAAACCAACCAAGTTATTGTAAATGTTTATAAGCTTAAAAATCTATACTTCCTGTAAAGCCTTTTTTTTATAAATAAACATTAAAAAAAATATTGTTTTTTTACATAGAACGTTAATATAAGTCTTTACGAAGAGGATGAGCCCGAGTTTGTTAAGATTCATTTAGAGAAATCGCCTGGACACTACTTAGAAATTGTTGATTTTTTCAAGAAACGGGATAAACAATTAGAATTTTGCAAAAACTACTCAACCGATCGAGACCATCTTTTGCATACTTATAGAGTACATTACAACTCATAAATTATCAACATTTCACTTAATTCGAACAACTAATTAAAAAGTTATTAACAATATTTAAAAATAGCCATTTTGCCCCCTTTTTTACAATAACTTCTTTATTTATAGAGCAATTTTAATTTGGAAAGTCTCATTCTAAAGATAATTGTTTTCTCTAAAAGTTCACTGTTGACCTCAAACGTCTAAATCTAAGCCATTTGGAGTTATAAATAAAAGAGTGATTTTGGCACTTTAATTGTTTATTTGATAATGGTTCCACTAAAAAATTTATGAATCTCTAGATGAGAGGCTTCTTGTAATAACTCAAACTACCTTTTTCAACTGCCAAACCCGTCTACACAGTTTTTTACAAAAAAATCTAATTTGATGACGCCTAGTACTGCGTTATATTTATTGTCAACATATCCAAAATCAAGGAATTCAAAATCTGAGTTATGTAAAGTTGTTAAATTAATTTAAATACCATAAAATTTCACTCACAAACGTCACAATATTAAACATGTTTTACTGCTCAGTGGATGACGACGTTTGAAATGACCGTTTCTCACGAGTTTGACCATGCACTTTCTGCAATCACATTAAAAGTCAATTATTGTACGTTAATTACTCCCTCGCTGAGAAAATTTAAAACTTGGAAATGGTTGAGTAACAAATCCAAAGTGGGTTATTAAATGTGATAATTAAAGGTTTACAATATTATGAATAACAATTAAGAGTAAATTAAATCATAAATTACTGTCAAAGGTCACGATTAATTTAAAGCTAGTTAAGTCTGATTACAATGCGAACAATATTTGATTAAGGTGTGTTGTTTATTTTTAAGTTTACGTTGTTATTTGATCTAGTTTCAGGATCATATTGTACCTTGTGATAATGCAATTTCCCAAGGAAAACTAATGTGTTATTTTCATAATTAATAAAATTAATTAGAAAGTTAAATCGCGCTGTGTGAACTTAAAAGGATACCATTTAGCGTGTGTTTTAACTTATCAATTATTTGATTACTACTAAAGATCGCATCTGTTCTTTAGCAACTTCAAGAGCTCGATTGTCACTTTTACTGTTTCGTAACGCCTCGTAAAACATCGCTTTGTTCGTTCCTCACGCGTTCGAACTTAGCTATAAACAATCCACTTTTCAGCTCTTAAACAACAAGACATGATGGGCAAACAATGACGCTAGAAAAGGCATCTTTATGGGTCTCAGCACGTGTCGAACTATGAATATGTATTCACTGGCACGTTCATAGTTCGCGACGTTTTAACGGGTATCGTTTCAGTTTCTCGTAACGAACGTTGCAAAGTTATTGTTCATTCGATGATTAGGTACGTCGTAAATTTTTATTATATTACTATTTTTTGAGGCGATGAAGATGGCACGATGACACGGCGACCTGTTTCCTGTTTTGTGTAGTTACGTCACAAATTGCGTGTTCAATCGCATCAAAAGTGTTTTTGGAATTTCATAGGAGGCTAAACGTTGAATAACAAACTTCACAATTTGGACCCAAAGTTGTTTGGGTCCATTTGGACCCATGGGTTTGCATTAAAGGTTTTAGATGTGAAAATAATACAATGAATAATAATAAAATAATAACAAACACAATATCCTCCAATATGACTTGTAAAACAAACTAATAAGTATTTCTGTTTTGGGAGGAGTTCTTTCTTATTTCTCCTTTTCGAAACTGCTTTGAATTTTAATTTTAAAAACAATATGAAGGTTTAACATGGAGCGTTGGAGACGGAAAATAGATAATATGCTTAGTTCCACAGATGATAATATAATGGACATATCTAATATAAGAATAAATAACAGATAGTAATACCCGGCATCCTCATTAGAAAGTGTTGCTTGTTTATGTTCCAACATTGGTAATGACCGCCATTGACGAATTGTGATAGGCAACAAAACAGCTATCCGTAGGCGTATCAATAATAAAGGTCAAAGGGAAGCAAAACTGGGAAACTGAAAAGTGTAATTTCTATTCATTACCCAACAACATTAATTTTGTCCAAATACATCTACTCCTGTTTTGTAACGACATGTTCAACTTTTTTGTCGTTTCTTGCTATATGAAATACTTTTCTAAAACTAACTTTATTTAATAAGAATTGTGCTCATTATATGCTCATGTCTTCATATTCTCTATCATATGGTCATATTTCATACTTCAGATATTGAACGCTGAAAGTACCTGAAACCAACAGTATTGTTAATATTTCTATGAAAAACACTTTCTTATATTAAAATATCTAAAGTTTTCTCCCCCATTTTACATATTATAGACTGTTATTTCTGAACTGAAATTAGATTTCAGTCATATTTTCAGAACTAGCAATCAGAAATTTGGAACGGTCCCTTTGAATACAGACGATATAAGTCAAACAATATGGAGACTTACAATGTTTCCATCACATACTTAGTCTAGGGTTAAATTGATATTTTGACTTTTAATAATCCTACTAGATGGTTATTATTGTTACTGGCATCACTTTAATGGCACAGGACATGACTGTCTAAGATGGTTCGTTTCGATGCAGGCAATATGACTACCTCAGTTAACTCTAAGTCGAAGGTTAAGGTTATTTTGATTTTTAGTGATCCTACTAGATAGTTAGTATGCGCTTTGGATATTACAGGATCTCTATTTTCATAATGTGCTATTAATATAACTTCTACTTTTAAACTGTACTAAATTTTTAAGGACTTAAATGAATTTATGAACAAGTGTTACTGACATCAGTTTAATGGTACAGAGCATGGCTGTCTAAGTTGGTCCATTTGGATGCAGACAATATGACTGCCTCAGTCTAAAGTTAAATTGATATTTTGACTTCTAGTGATCCTACCAGATGGTTACTATCTGCTTTGAATATTACAGGATCTCTATTTTCATAATGTGCTAATAATATAATTTCTACTTTTATATTGCACTAAATTTTTAAGGACTTAATTGAATTTATGAACAAGTGTTACTGACATCACTTTAATGGTACAGAACATGGCTGTCTACTGTGGTTCATAGATGCAGACAATATGACTGCCTCAGTTGACTCTAAGTCTAATTGATATCTTGACTTTTAGTGATCATACTAGATGGTTATTTAGCGCTTTGGATATTACAGGATCTCTATTTTCATAATGTGCTTATAATATAACTTCTACTTTTATACTGTAATAAATTTTTAAGGACTTAATTAAATTTATGAACAAGTGTTACTGACATCACTTTAATGGTACAGAACATGGCTGTCTAAGATGGTCCATTTGGATGCAGGCAATATGGCTGCCTCAGATGACTCTAAGTCTAAGGTTAAATTATTATTTTGACTTCTAGTAATCCTACTAGATGGTTATCATGTGCTTTGAATATTACAGGATCTCTATTTCCATAATAGAGCTTGCAAAATAACGCTTACTGTTATATTGTACTAAATTTTTATGGACTTAGTTAATTTATGAACAAGCGTTACTGACATCACTGTAATGGTACAGAACATGGCTGTCTAAGATGGTTCATTTGGATGCAGACAATATGACTGCCTCAGGTGACTCTAAGTCTAAGGTTAAAGTGATATTTTGACTTCTAGTGATCCTACTAGATGGTTATCATGTGCTTTGAATATTACAGGGTCTCTATTTCCATAATAGAGCTTGCAAAATAACGCTTACTGTTATATTGTACTAAATTTTTATGGACTTAGTTAATTTATGAACAAGCGTTACTGACATCACTGTAATGGTACAGAACATTGCTGTCTAAGATGGTTCATTTGGATGCAGACAATATGGCTGCCACAGATGACACTAGGTCTAAGGTTAAATTGATATTTTAACTTCTAGTGATCCTACTAGATGGTTATCATCTGCTTTGAATATTACAGGGTCTCTATTTCCATAATAGAGCTTGCAAAATAACTCTTACTGTTATATTGTACTAAATTTTTATGGACTTAGTTAATTTATGAACAAGCGTTATTGACATCACTCTAATGGCATAGAACATGACTGTCTGAGATGGTCCATTTGGATGCAGGCAATATGACTGCCTCAGTCTAAAGTTAAATTGATATTTTGACTTCTAGTGATCCTACCAGATGGTTACTATCTGCTTTGAATATTATAGGATCTCTATTTTCATAATGTGCTAATAATATAACTTCTACTTTTATATTGCACTAAATTTTTAAGGACTTAATTGAATTTATGAACAAGTGTTACTGACATCACTTTAATGGTACAGAACATGGCTGTCTACTGTGGTTCTTAGATGCAGACAATATGACTGTCTCAATTGACTCTAAGTCTAATTGATATCTTGACTTTTAGTGATCCTACTAGATAGTTATTATGTGCTTTGGATATTACAGGATCTCTATTTTCATAATGTGCTTATAATATAACTTCTACTTTTATACTGTACTAAATTTTTAAGGACTTAATTAAATTTATGAACAAGTGTTACTGACATTACTTTAATGGTACAGAACATGACTGTCTGAGATGGTCCATTTGGATGCAGGCAATATGGCTGCCTCATGACTCTATTAGAGCCAATATGACTCTAAGTCTAAGGTTAAATTAATATTTTGACTTCTAGTAATCCTACTAGATGGTTTTCATGTGCTTTGAATATTACAGGATCTCTATTTCCATAATAGAGCTTGCAAAATAACGCTTACTGTTATATTGTACTAAATTTTTATGGACTTAGTTAATTTATGAACAACCGTTACTGACATCACTGTAATGGTACAGAACATGGCTGTCTAAGATGGTTCATTTGGATGCAGACAATATGACTGCCTCAGGTGACTCTAAGTCTAAGGTTAAAGTGATATTTTGACTTCTAGTGATTCTACTAGATGGTTATCATGCGCTTAGGATATTACAGGATCTCTATTTTCATAATGTGCTAATAATATAACTTCTACTTTTACATTGTACTAAATTTTTAAGGAATTAATTGAATTTATGAACAAGTGATACTGACATGACTTAGAGCATGGCTGTCTAAGTTGGTCCGTTTCAATGCAGGCAATATGACTGCCTCAGATGACTCTATGTCTAATTGATATCCTGACTTTAAGTGATCCTACTAGATGGTTATTATGCGCTTTGGATATTACAGGATCTCTATTTTCATAATGTGCTAGAGATGGAGAAAGTATGGCCACCTCAAATGAGTCTTTTAACATTGAATGGCCGCTCAAGTCTTCATATTTAAAAAGTGACGAAATGGCCGCCTGCAATGTGTGTTTTGAATGCACACAATATGGCCACTTAACATAGCTTTAAATATTCACGACACTGCTCTTTTAGTAAATATTGTTTTGATCGAATCCCCCTGTTTCAATAATCCACACGCATTAAACGTGTCGTAGATTAATTTGTGTAATCGCCCAGCATTAATTCTCTTCTTGTTTTTGAATAAACCGTAAATGCCACGGCTTACGATAACGCCTGAAACAGTCACTTTTTCAGAAACTGGTGTGACGCTTAAATCTGCGGACGGCCATCAATCTAACCTAAAATCCAAAGCTTAATCCATTACTGGTGATTCCCATTGTCATAGCGTTTATTATAAATCGTTGAGAGTAGCGTCGGGTGATCATGAACTGCGGACAAACGATGGGTTGAGAGCAGGTAGCGCACGAATTGCGGACAGGGTAGTTCTAACTATTTTTAAAGCAGTACTTTTTTAAACACGCCAGTTAAGTACAATATTGTCTTTTCTGCCAGTCTTTAGCCTGAAAAAAGTGTGAAGGAAACAAGTACTTCATTTCGGATTCAAAATATGGATATATGTCTTGCAAATAGATATTTATGATAATAGATTTAACTGAGGGCCCTTTACCTGTTCATTTTACCTGACCGACCATTGTCCGCAACTCATGCAGTGATTAACGCACCCTTGCGGCATCTGTCCGCAATTCGTGTGCTCCGGTAGCGTCAGGCGTAAGAGGGGCTGCGTAAGTAACCTTGCCTAATGGTACGTTAATCCCCCGAAACTCAGAGTCACGCATGACAATAGCGAAGTCTGTTTAACTTTTTGCATTTATCTTATCGCCCGTATGACATTCGCGTTTAAACCCCGCTAAGTTTAAAACAAATGGAATCAGTCTAAAAATACATCGGGTGCAATTCACGAAAAAAGAACTGGAAATACTATGTCATTTCGTGAACGTGCTAAGATAAGGACTCTTGCGTCACATTGTGGGATTACTTATTTTTAGTAACGAAAATCGCACGTCCGTAGCGAAAATGTGCAAACAAAGTTGGAATTGCTTCGAAATTACGAAGAAATCGTATTCACTTCTAACACCAAATCTGCCACATTTCAACACAAAGTACAACATGAAATTTTGATCGTCATCTATCGATCCAATTTTTTAGCACCTAACCCAATGAAACTCATGATAAGTATCACATAAAACATTTAAATTTTAATTGAAATCTTTTATGGGACTATAACAATGAAAACTTATTGGAACCGTCTGACGATAAAACAAGAGGACTGGATGAAATAAAACACAGCAGTATTACTTTCCCATTTACTGCTTTATTCTAAGATACAAATACCCGCCATAACAACAATTAATCCCGCAGACAATCTATTTCGTAAGTCTTAAGAAATTAGCAAGTTTCGCTACAATCCCACCACGCAAACAGATGCGATTTCATGACAAACTCCTTTTCGTCACGAAGACTCCTTATCTCTGGCAAAAGCTCCCGGATAAGATACGTAAATTGATCGAAATTTCAATCACAATCGCTACCGATGTTAATCAATCGATCGTTAATCCTGCACAAATCCGCAGGAACCTGCATCAGACTTTACTAGAATGTGCATCGGATTTATTTCGATAAGGCTGTATTTGTATTTATATTTTAGGGATTAATCGTTGTTTGTCTTGAATGGCAGGCATTGATGGAATGACGGGAATTATTCGAGTACTTTAACACGTCTCATCCGTTTAACGGGTGATCGAGAAAAAAATATTAAAAATGGCGACGAGGTACTGATTAGTCGAAAAAATTTCTTTTTATTAGTAACGAGTAAATAGTTGATGACAAAAATTTGTTCCATGATTAAGACTGTATTGTTTGAAATTAATAAAGAGACACGTTAATTTCTCCAAAATTCACAGTTGGTAATTACCAATCTACACTAATTAGTTTCTTTCTACGGAAAGATGGTTCTCAGATCAATTCTGCCTTTGTCTAATATTTGATGATATTTAATTTTCGTTGGTACCAAATTGGAAATTTTGTACTTTTCATCAGCAACTCTGTTTTCTGATCAATGTCGCTGTTTTGGGTATTACTTAAGAGACCTCTAAGCAGGGGCAAATGTATCAATATACAATTACTTTTCCCAATTTACAGACGAAACTTTGTTTTACGAGTCAGTACTCTTTGTTACAAATATTGTAAAATTTAGTTCTTTTGGTACAAACAGACTTTACATTTCATATAACCAGACAGTTGGCTGTTGGCTATAAAGTTAGTTTGTGGGACCAATAAACCTCTACGTGTCAAGGGTATTAAATATCAATCTAGTATTACAGCTTTAAATTTCCAACTTTGTTTTAGGATCAGTATTTGTAACAAAAGTTATTATTTTGTTTAGTACCCAAAAGGCGTAGCAGTACCAACCATATTGAACAAATAATAGAATTGTTGTTTTGAATTTCCAAAAGTATGTTCCTTGATGAGTACTATCTATTCTATCAACGCTTTTTAATATCATAATGCTCTTGTGGCACCCAAAAGACTGTTAAAGAACTATAGATCTTACAAAAGTTCTTACAAAAGATTACAAAAGTTCTAAAATTTCACGCTATTGTGGTACCCAAGAAACCTGTTGAAGAGTTGTAGATGTTATGTATAAAATCTAAAGAGGAATTTTGTTATTGATGGGTACTGACTTTGATTCCAATACTGTCAAATGTGGATTTTGAAACCAAGTATCTAGACACTAAGTTTTGGTCTCTAGACTAGAAGAACCATAAGTGTTAAATATTAATCTAGAATTATCGTTTTAAATCCTAAGGGAATCTTTGTTCTACGATGGGTACTATCTTTAATACAAAAGTTCTTAAATTCCATGTTATTTTGGCACCCAAAAAGCCTGTTGAAGAGTTGTAGATGTTATGTATAAAATCTAAAGAGGAATTTTGTTATTGATGGGTACTGACTTTGATTCCAGTACTGTCAAATGTGTATTTTGAAACCAAGAATCTAGATACTAGGTTATGGTCTCTAGAAGGGCCATGAGTGTTATATATTAATCTAGAATTATCGTTTTAATATCTCAGAAAAACTTTGTTTTGCGATGGGTACTATCTTTATTGCTAAAGTTCTAAAATGTCATGCTATTGTGGCACTCAAGAAACCTGTTGATGATTTATTGATGTTACATATAATATCTATAGAGGAATTTTGTTATTGTTGGGTACTATGCCTTTGATTCCAATACTGTCAAATGTGGATTTTGAAACCAAGTATCTAGATGCTAAGTTATGGTCTCTAGAAGGACCATAAGTGTTAAATGTTAATGTGGAATCATCGTGTTAAATTCTGAGAACATCTTTGTTCTAAGATGGGTACTGTCTTTAATACAAAAGTTCTAAAATTTCATGCTATTGTGGCACCCAAGAAACCTGTTGAAGAGTTATAGATGTTATGAATAAAATCTAAAGAGCAATTTTGTTATTGATGGGTACTGACTTTAATCCCAATACTGTCAATTTTGGATTTTGAAACCAAGTATCTAGACACTAAGTTTTGGTCTCTAAAGGTATCATAAGTGTTAAATATTAATCTAGAATTATCGTTTTAAATCCTAAGGGAATCTTTGTTCTACGATGGGTACTATCTTTAATACAAAAGTTCTTAAATTCCATGCTATTGTGGCACCCAAAAAGCCTGTTGAAGAGTTGTAGATGTTATGTATAAAATCTAAAGAGGAATTTTGTTATTGATGGGTACTGACTTTGATTCCAATACTGTCAAATGTGGATTTTGAATCCAAGTATCTAGATACTAAGTTATGGTCTCTAGAAGGACCATAAGTGTTAAATGTTAATGTGGAATCATCGTTTTAAATTCTGAGAAAATCTTTGTTCTAAGATGGGTACTATCTTTAATACAAAAGTTCTAAAATTTCATGCTATTGTGGCACCCAAGAAACCTGTTGAAGAGTTATAGATGTTATGAATAAAATCTAAAGAGCAATTTTGTTATTGATGGGTACTGACTTTAATCCCAATACTATCAATTTCGGATTTTGAAACCAAGTATCTAGACACTAAGTTTTGGTCTCTAAAGGTATCATAAGTGTTAAATATTAATCTAGAATTATCGTTTTAAATCCTAAGGGAATCTTTGTTCAACGATGGGTACTATCTTTAATACAAAAGTTCTTAAATTCCATGCTATTTTGGCACCCAAAAAGCCTGTTGAAGAGTTGTAGATGTTATGTATAAAATCTAAAGAGGAATTTTGTTATTGATGGGTACTGACTTTGATTCCAGTACTGTCAAATGTGTATTTTGAAACCAAGAATCTAGATACTAGGTTATGGTCTCTAGAAGGGCCTTGAGTGTTATATATTAATCTAGAATTATCGTTTTTATATCTCAGAAAAACTTTGTTTTGCGATGAGTACTATCTTTATTACTAAAGTTCTAAAATGTCATGCTATTGTGGCACCCAGGAAACCTGTTGAAGATTTATTGATGTTACATATAATATCTATAGAGGAATTTTGTTATTGTTGGGTACTATGCCTTTGATTCCAATACTGTCAAATGTGGATTTTGAAACCAAGTATCTAGATACTAAGTTATGGTCTCTAGAAGGACTATAAGTGTTAAATGTTAATGTGAAATCATCGTTTTAAATTCTGAGAAAATCTTTGTTCTAAGATGGGTACTATCTTTAATACAAAAGTTCTAAAATTTCATGATATTGTGGCACCCAAGAAACCTGTTGAAGAGTTATAGATGTTATGAATAAAATCTAAAGAGCAATTTTGTTATTGATGGGTACTGACTTTAATCCCAATACTGTCAATTTCGGATTTTGAAACCAAGTATCTAGACACTAAGTTTTGGTCTCTAAAGGTATCATAAGTGTTAAATATTAATCTAGAATTATCGTTTTAAATCCTAAGGGAATCTTTGTTCAACGATGGGTACTATCTTTAATACAAAAGTTCTTAAATTCCATGCTATTTTGGCACCCAAAAAGCCTGTTGAAGAGTTGTAGATGTTATGTATAAAATCTAAAGAGGAATTTTGTTATTGATGGGTACTGACTTTGATTCCAGTACTGTCAAATGTGTATTTTGAAACCAAGAATCTAGATACTAGGTTATGGTCTCTAGAAGGGCCTTGAGTGTTATATATTAATCTAGAATTATCGTTTTTATATCTCAGAAAAACTTTGTTTTGCGATGAGTACTATCTTTATTACTAAAGTTCTAAAATGTCATGCTATTGTGGCACCCAGGAAACCTGTTGAAGATTTATTGATGTTACATATAATATCTATAGAGGAATTTTGTTATTGTTGGGTACTATGCCTTTGATTCCAATACTGTCAAATGTGGATTTTGAAACCAAGTATCTAGATACTAAGTTATGGTCTCTAGAAGGACTATAAGTGTTAAATGTTAATGTGAAATCATCGTTTTAAATTCTGAGAAAATCTTTGTTCTAAGATGGGTACTATCTTTAATACAAAAGTTCTAAAATTTCATGATATTGTGGCACCCAAGAAACCTGTTGAAGAGTTATAGATGTTATGAATAAAATCTAAAGAGCAATTTTGTTATTGATGGGTACTGACTTTAATCCCAATACTGTCAATTTCGGATTTTGAAACCAAGTATCTAGACACTAAGTTTTGGTCTCTAAACTAGAAGAACCATAAGTGTTAAACATTAATCTAGAATTATCGTTTTAAATCCTAAGGGAATCTTTGTTCTACGATGGGTACTATCTTTAATACAAAAGTTCTTAAATTCCATGCTATTTTGGCACCCAAAAAGCCTGTTGAAGAGTTGTAGATGTTATGTATAAAATCTAAAGAGGAATTTTGTTATTGATGGGTACTGACTTTGATTCCAGTACTGTCAAATGTGTATTTAAAACCAAGAATCTAGATACTAGGTTATGGTCTCTAGAAGGGCCATGAGTGTTATATATTAATCTAGAATTATCGTTTTAATATCTCAGAAAAACTTTGTTTTGCGATGAGTACTATCTTTATTACTAAAGTTCTAAAATGTCATGTTATTGTGGCACCCAGGAAACCTGTTGAAGATTTATTGATGTTACATATAATATCTATAGAGGAATTTTGTTATTGTTGGGTACTATGCCTTTGATTCCAATACTGTCAAATGTGGATTTTGAAACCAAGTATCTAGATACTAAGTTATGGTCTCTAGAAGGACTATAAGTGTTAAATGTTAATGTGAAATCATCGTTTTAAATTCTGAGAAAATCTTTGTTCTAAGATGGGTACTATCTTTAATACAAAAGTTCTAAAATTTCATGATATTGTGGCACCCAAGAAACCTGTTGAAGAGTTATAGATGTTATGAATAAAATCTAAAGAGCAATTTTGTTATTGATGGGTACTGACTTTAATCCCAATACTGTCAATTTCGGATTTTGAAACCAAGTATCTAGACACTAAGTTTTGGTCTCTAAACTAGAAGAACCATAAGTGTTAAACATTAATCTAGAATTATCGTTTTAAATCCTAAGGGAATCTTTGTTCTACGATGGGTACTATCTTTAATACAAAAGTTCTTAAATTCCATGCTATTTTGGCACCCAAAAAGCCTGTTGAAGAGTTGTAGATGTTATGTATAAAATCTAAAGAGGAATTTTGTTATTGATGGGTACTGACTTTGATTCCAGTACTGTCAAATGTGTATTTAAAACCAAGAATCTAGATACTAGGTTATGGTCTCTAGAAGGGCCATGAGTGTTATATATTAATCTAGAATTATCGTTTTAATATCTCAGAAAAACTTTGTTTTGCGATAGGTACTATCTTTATTACTAAAGTTCTAAAATGTCATGTTATTGTGGCACCCAGGAAACCTGTTGAAGATTTATTGATGTTACATATAATATCTATAGAGGAATTTTGTTATTGTTGGGTACTATGCCTTTGATTCCAATACTGTCAAATGTGGATTTTGAAACCAAGTATCTAGATACTAAGTTATGGTCTCTAGAAGGACCATAAGTGTTAAATGTTAATATGGAATCACCGTTTTAAATTCTGAGAAAATCTTTGTTCTAAGATAGGTACTATCTTTAATACAAAAGTTCTAAAATTTCATGCTATTGTGGCACCCAAGAAACCTGTTGAAGAGTTATAGATGTTATGAATAAAATCTAAAGAGCAATTTTGTTATTGATGGGTACTGACTTTAATCCCAATACTGTCAATTTCGGATTTTGAAACCAAGTATCTAGACACTAAGTTTTGGTCTCTAAAGGAAGTTCTTAAATTCCATGCTATTTTGGCACCCAAAAAGCCTGTTGAAGAGTTGTAGATGTTAGGTATAAAATCTAAAGAGGAATTTTGTTATTGATGGGTACTGACTTTGATTTCAGTACTGTCAAATGTGTATTTTGGATCCAAGAATCTAGACACTAGGTTTTGGTCTCTAGAAGGGCCATGAGTGTTATATATTAATCTAGAATTATCGTTTTAATATCTCAGAAAAACTTTGTTCTGCGATGGGTACTATCTTTATTGCTAAAGTTCTAAAATGTCATGCTATTGTGGCACCCAGGAAACCTGTTGAAGATTTATTGATGTTACATATATTGTCTATAGAGGAATTTTGTTATTGTTGGGTACTATGCCTTTGATTCCAATACTGTCAAATGTGGATTTTGAAACCAAGTATCAAGATACTAAGTTATGGTCTCTAGAAGGACCATAAGTGTTAAATGTTAATGTGGAATCATCGTTTTAAATTCTGAGAAAATCTTTGTTCTAAGATGGGTACTATTTTTAATACAAAATTTCTAAAATTTCATGATATTGTGGCACCCAAGAAACGTGTTATAGAGTTATAGATGTTACATGTAAAATGTAAAGAGTAATTTTGTTATTGATGGGTACTGACTTTGATTCCAATATGTATTGTCAAATGTGGATTTGGAACCAAGTATCTTGGCACTAAGTTTTGGTCTCTAGAAGAACCATAAGTGTTAAATATTAATATGGAATTATGGCTTTAAATTCTAAGAAAGTCTTTGTTCTACGATGGGTTCTATCTTTAATACAAATGATCTATAATTTCATGCTATTGTGGCACCCAAGAAACTTGTTGAAGATTTATAGATGTTACATATAATATCTGTATAGGAATTTTGTTATTGTTGGGTACTATGGCTTTGATTCCAATACTCTCAAATGTAGATTTTGAAACCAAGTATCTAGACACTAAGTTTTGGTCTCTAGACTAGAAGAACCATAAGTGTTAAATATTAATTTAGAATTATCGTTTTAAATTCTCAGAAAAGCCTTGTTTTACGATGGGTACTGTCTTCAACACAAAAGATCTAAAATTTCATGCTATTGTGGCACCCACCTATTTGAAGGGTTATAGATGTTACATGTAAAATCTAAAGAAGAATTTTGTTATTGATGGGTACTGACTTTGATTCCAATACTATCAAATATTGATTTCGAAACCAAGTATCTAGACACTAAGTTTTGATCTCTAGAAGGACCGTAAGTGTTACATATTAATCCAGACCTATCGTTTTAAATTGTCAGAAAAACTTTGAAATTTCATGCTATAGTGGTGATCAACTATGGCTTTAGAAGAGACATAGATGCTACACAATTTCGTTCTCTGCTCAATTCTGGCTTTGATTTTAGTATTATCCAATGTAGATTTAGAGCCAAAAGATCTGTTTGATGTTTATCCGTCTTTGCTTATGGTTTAAAATTTTTCTAAGAAATTTTGTTTTTTGGTATCACTGGCTTTGTTACAAATGTTGTAAAATTGCCCTTGTGGTGCCCAATAGACTTATAGAAGAGCCATAGACGTAACGAATACAATCCAGAGCAACGGCCTTAAATTTCAGCAGTACTGATCTTTGTTTCAAACGTTATCAGTAGTTGATTTTAGTTGATCAGTAGTTAGAATTAATCCTTTAAATTACTACAAGAACCTTTGTTGCTTGATCAGTAATGTCTAATTTCGTAAAACTTAACGATCACATTTGATATGAAACAGGTTTCTAGGAAAGCGAGAAGTTATCAAATTAAATATATTGTTTTAACTGTTTGTAGAAAATTTGTTGTCCAATCTGACCTCCCTTTGTTCTCGATTTTACAAAAATTAATTAATCACGATTGGTACGAATTTAGCCCCGGGATTCAAAATCAATTTGTAACTATGTTAAATTTCAAGAGGAGTTCGCAGAAAATCCATGCAATTAACTAGTGAGAAAGTTGAAAAAAATACTAGTTTACACTTCTCGGAATCTTAAATTATATAACAACATGGCGATCGCTGCTCGTAGCGTCCAAAAGCGATAAAACTGTTGTATCTCTCGCCTTTGTTTGCGGAAATCGTAAACATCAATATCTATACTACTGATGCATATTAAGGCTAAACTTCTGTCAAAGGTTAACATTCCCATCGGAGACCGATGAGAATTTGTGTTTTCGATCGTCTCGCGAGATGTTTCTCTTACAAAAAAGCTCGTTTACAATTCGCTTACGTCACTACTGGAAATACAAACGCGGACGGACGAAATCTGCAATTACGACCTGAGACTCTTAACCTGATCCGTCGAAATTAACGGAGCGGTCATGCGAACGTTTTAATTAGTTAATTAGCGCGAGGCATAATTCACAATGAGCGAAGGGCTGCGTTCGATCGCATCAGATAATGTAATGAAGTTCGAAGCTAATTTGGATAACCGTATTAATTGGGACAATTAAAACAAATAGGAACGTTGTTTTGAGGGCACAGCCGAAGTTAATTACAGTTCTGTAATAAGGTGAAAACACGTGAAAATGGGGGCAAGAGCTCTTGTGGCGGAACTGCCCTATAGATCTTCCCAGTAAGCATTAATACGTACATAATACGTACATAGTATGTACAGGTAGGACGTAAAGTACGTACAAAATACGTACACTACCGGACGTAAGTACGTACATATGATGTCCTAAATACGTCCGTTTTCCACAAAAATGTACGTGCTACGTACGTACAGGCGGTACGTACAATGTACGTATAGGCGGAATTTGAAAAGTACCTACAGAATTCACACGTCTCAAATGATGAAATAATGGTATATTACAGTATCACTTTAATATAATGGCAGACTTTATAGAGAGATTTTTATTTTAAATTTGGTCGTATTGCGCCAAAGAGCTGATTGTGATACTTTGCGTAGCAGACGGCAGGTCGTGACGTATCCCATCTGAACGTCCAATTAATCTAGCGAATTAATCCGAAAAGCAATAAATCCGAATCCGAACAAAGCCGTCGTAAGTACTCGAACGTAATCTCGACGATCGCCACGAAAGCTCTCTAACGGATCGTCATCAGCAATACCACCACCACCAGCACCATGACCATTAATATCATCAGCCTCATCATCATCATCAGCTGAAGATAGGTACGCTATATAAACAACGAGACTCTCCTGCTGCTGCTCGCCGTCGCTAAATTTATCGCGTGTGCGTGTGCGTGAGTGTATCTGGATAAGTTCCCAGTAGTACCACCGCAACTTTTGAGCGCAGCAGATTGGGGCACCACACGCACACACACGCTCACGAAGTGGAAGTACCCTACTCCCTCCTCTATCTCTCTTTCTCTCTCTCGCTAGCTCTCCTGCTCCCTCTCTACTCCTGCGATACTTCTTCGGTACAGTCGCGGCAGTCAGTATCTCGCGAAACTGGGTGAGGAGCTCGACGCGAAAATAGGTGCTAAAGTGGTTCTCGTAGACGGTGCACGTACCCGATTAGGGAAGTTCACGAAGGGCCGGCGACGGGGGAGGAGACGGTGATCCAAATTGGTACTCGCAGTGAGAAGGGAAAGTTTCGTATCCTCTGGGATTTCAAGTGAGTTTTTTTTTTGATGATTTGGTCGGTGGTACCGGAGTACCGATGGACTTTAAAGTCGATAGTGTTAGATGGTTTTTTGGGGAATGTTTTCTTTGGGAAGTTTGGGGTAGTACCGGGATGTTCCAACGATTGGGAGAGTTCGATTTTAGCTTCCATTGAAGTTGGAAAGTGTAGGTACCAGTCCTGCAGAAAACTTGTCATTTTTTTTAAGCTAAACTGGTAGCTAAAATATCCTAAACTTCCTATTTGTAGTACCGAATCAAAGAGGGAACTCTATGTAAATTTGAAACAAGTAATGTTAGAAGCTGCAGATTTGAATTTCTAACAAAGCACTGACATTTACTTAATAATACTTATAATTATATTTTACTATATAATTACAGTTATCAATTATGTATTCAATTCGATCATTTCAAATCATCTCAGATTCTAACTAAAATTTGTTTAAAAATTCACCTTTCCTTATACTTGGAAACTGTAGATATTAATTCTCAAAATAACAACTATTTTCCAAATTCTATACTATAAAATAATTTTTTTCAAGACTATTACTAGTAATACTAAATTGCGCATCCAATGAAAATTTGTCGCCAAAATCCAACTCTAACTTCATTTAAATTTGGAAGTTTTACGTATTTTCGATCTGTGATTTTGTAATTTTGAAACTGTAATTTCAAACTTTTCATAGACTGATATAATTAATATTTGATTGCGTAGATAATGAGAATTTGATTACTATACATTCAATTTTGATTTACAGTTTCCTAAATTAAAATTGGAAATTTTTCAATTTCCATCAAAATGTCGTTAAATCCATCTATAACTTTTTTGAACATGGAAATTATACTTACGTCATTTTGTAATTTTTGAACTGTAATTTCAAGCTTAGCAAATCTTTAATACTTGAATGCATGAAGAACTAAAGTTTGACGATACATTCAACTTTGATGTCCATTGTTCGAAATTGGAATTTTTTTAAACATTCCACTAGTACCTAATAGTACCAAAATGCGCAAATAATTAAAACTGGTCGCTAACATCCCAACTATAATTCTTTTAAATTGGAAATTGTACGTATTTTTCGTATGAAATATTGCAATTTTTGAACTGTAACTTCAAGCTTGGAAAATCTCCTGTTATTAATTCGTAATAAGTGAATAATGGAAATTTGTTGAACCATTCAACTTCAAATTTTCATTATTCTAAACTAGAATTAAAAATGTTTCAAACTTAAACTAGTAATTTCAACTAAAATGGAAATTGGAATATGGAAGCTTTAGTTTCCATTAAATTTAGAAACTGTAGATGGTTAATCCTAAGAAAGAACTTTAATATAATTTCTGTTTGACTTTTTCAAACTTTATGCTAGTAGTACCAAAGCAATTTAAGTTGAAGTTTGTCCTTCTATATAAATATTTAAAATAAAATAAATATAACTCCTTTTGAAGTTATACACTGCACGTGTGCCCTTGTATCAGTGTTAACTCACAGGTGATCTCTTTGATTAATTCATTATTTTATAATTTCTAAACTACTATTATCTAAAACTTATAATTTTTTCTGATAGTAACTGTGAAATGCGTGAATTTTTTTATGGAAGTTCTATTAAAGTTCAACTTCAGATTCAAAATTCAGGTGTCATTTCCTGAAAGGAAGTTATGATTTCCCCTATATCTTTTTAATGTCTAAATTGTGATTTATTGTCACTTAGACGCTCTATTTGTAGCAGATAACTGAAACTGAAATTGGTGGCCAAAATTCAACTTTACCTTTATTGAACTTAGAAACTGCGGATATTAGTTAAATTAAATTTGGAAACTGTAGATGGTTGTTCCCAAGAAAGAACTTTGATATAATTTCTTAGTTTCCAAGCTGTTGTATAAGTTTTTTAAACTTTGTGCTGGTAGTACCAAAGTAATTGAGGTTGAAGTTTGTCCCTCTATATAAATATATAACATAATATAAATATAACTCCTTTTGAAGTTGTACACTGCATGTGTGCCCTTGTATCAGTGTTAAAACTTTTCTAAACTTTTCTAAATTTCTAAACTATATCTAAAACTTATCATTCTTTCTGATAGTAACATTGAAATGCTTGAAATTTAATATGGAAGTTATATTAAAGTTCAACTTCAGATTCAAAATTCAGGTGTCATTTCCTGAAACGAAGTTATGATTTTCCACTATCTTTTTAATGTTTAAATCGTGATTTATTGTTTCTTATATACTCTATTTTTACTAGATACCAAAGTACATAAAAAACTGAAATTGGTCGCTAAAATCCTAATTTACCTTCTTTTGAACGTGGAAACTGCGGGTATTAGTTAAATTAAATTTAGAAAATGTAGATGGTTTTTCAGAAGAAAGAACTGATAAAATTTCTTAGTTTCCAAGCAGTTGTTTAAATTTTTTAAACTTAGTGCTAATAATATCAAAGTAATTGAAGTTGAAGTTTGTCCCTCTATATAAATATATAAAATAGTATAAATATAACTCCTTTTGAAGTTGTACACTGCATGTGTGCCCTTGTATCAGTGTTAAAACTTTTCTAAACTTTTCTAAATTTCTAAACTATATCTAAAACTTATCATTTTTTCTGATAGTAACATTGAAATGCTTGAAATTTAATATGGAAGTTATATTAAAGTTCAACTTCAGATTCAAAATTCAGGTGTCATTTCCTGAAAGGAAGTTATGATTTTCCACTATCTTTTTAATGTTTAAATCGTGATTTATTGTTTCTTACATACTCTATTTTTACTAGATACCAAAGTACATAAAAAACTAAAATTGGTCGCTAAAATCCTAATTTACCTTCTTTTGAACGTGGAAACTGCGGGTATTAGTTAAATTAAATTTGGAAAATGTAGATGGTTTTTCAGAAGAAAGAACTTTGATAAAATTTCTTAGTTTCCAAGCAGTTGTTTAAATTTTTTAAACTTAGTGCTAATAATATCAAAGTAATTGAAGTTGAAGTTTGTCCCTCTATAAAAATATATAAAATAGTATAAATATAACTCCTATTGAAGTTGTACACTGTATGTGTGCCCTTGTATCAGTGTTAAAACTTTTCTAAACTTTTCTAAATTTCTAAATTATATCTAAAACTTGTCATTTTTTCTGATAGTAACATTGAAATGCTTGAAATTTAATATGGAGGTTATATTAAAGTTTAACTTCAGATTCAAAATTCAGGTGTCATTTCCTGAAAGGAAGTTATGATTTTCCACTATCTTTTTAATGTTTAAATCGTGATTTATTGTTTCTTATATACTCTATTTTTACTAGATACCAAAGTACATAAAAAACTGAAATTGGTCGCTAAAATCCTAATTTACCTTCTTTTGAACGTGGAAACTGCGGGTATTAGTTAAATTAAATTTAGAAAATGTAGATGGTTTTTCAGAAGAAAGAACTTTGATAAAATTTCTTAGTTTCCAAGCAGTTGTTTAAATTTTTTAAACTTAGTGCTAATAATATCAAAGTAATTGAAGTTGAAGTTTGTCCCTCTATAAAAATATATAAAATAGTATAAATATAACTCCTTTTGAAGTTGTACACTGCATGTGTGCCCTTGTATCAGTGTTAAAACTTTTCTAAACTTTTCTAAATTTCTAAACTATATCTAAAACTTATCATTTTTTCTGATAGTAACATTGAAATGCTTGAAATTTAATATGGAAGTTATATTAAAGTTCAACTTCAGATTCAAAATTCAGGTGTCATTTCCTGAAAGGAAGTTATGATTTTCCACTATCTTTTTAATGTTTAAATCGTGATTTATTGTTTCTTATATACTCTATTTTTACTAGATACCAAAGTACATAAAAAACTGAAATTGGTCGCTAAAATCCTAATTTACCTTCTTTTGAACGTGGAAACGGCGGGTATTAGTTAAATTAAATTTAGAAAATGTAGATGGTTTTTCAGAAGAAAGAACTTTGATAAAATTTCTTAGTTTCCAAGCAGTTGTTTAAATTTTTTAAACTTAGTGCTAATAATATCAAAGTAATTGAAGTTGAAGTTTGTCCCTCTATATAAATATATAAAATAGTATAAATATAACTCCTTTTGAAGTTGTACACTGCATGTGTGCCCTTGTATCAGTGTTAAAACTTTTCTAAACTTTTCTAAATTTCTAAACTATATCTAAAACTTATCATTTTTTCTGATAGTAACATTGAAATGCTTGAAATTTAATATGAAAGTTATATTAAAGTTCAACTTCAGATTCAAAATTCAGGTGTCATTTCCTGAAAGGAAGTTATGATTTTCCACTATCTTTTTAATGTTTAAATCGTGATTTATTGTTTCTTACATACTCTATTTTTACTAGATACCAAAGTACATAAAAAACTGAAATTGGTCGCTAAAATCCTAATTTACCTTCTTTTGAACGTGGAAACTGCGGGTATTAGTTAAATTAAATTTAGAAAATGTAGATGGTTTTTCAGAAGAAAGAACTTTGATAAAATTTCTTAGTTTCCAAGCAGTTGTTTAAATTTTTTAAACTTAGTGCTAATAATATCAAAGTAATTGAAGTTGAAGTTTGTCCCTCTATATAAATATATAACATAATATAAATATAACTCCTTTTGAAGTTGTACACTGCATGTGTGCCCTTGTATCAGTGTTAAAACTTTTCTAAACTTTTCTAAATTTCTAAACTATATCTAAAACTTATCATTCTTTCTGATAGTAACATTAAAATGCTTGAAATTTAATATGGAAGTTATATTAAAGTTCAACTTCAGATTCAAAATTCAGGTGTCATTTCCTGAAACGAAGTTATGATTTTCCACTATCTTTTTAATGTTTAAATCGTGATTTATTGTTTCTTACATACTCTATTTTTACTAGATACCAAAGTACATAAAAAACTGAAATTGGTCGCTAAAATCCTAATTTACCTTCTTTTGAACGTGGAAACTGCGGGTATTAGTTAAATTAAATTTAGAAAATGTAGATGGTTTTTCAGAAGAAAGAACTTTGATAAAATTTCTTAGTTTCCAAGCAGTTGTTTAAATTTTTTAAACTTAGTGCTAATAATATCAAAGTAATTGAAGTTGAAGTTTGTCCCTCTATATAAATATATAACATAATATAAATATAACTCCTTTTGAAGTTGTACACTGCATGTGTGCCCTTGTATCAGTGTTAAAACTTTTCTAAACTTTTCTAAATTTCTAAACTATATCTAAAACTTATCATTCTTTCTGATAGTAACATTGAAATGCTTGAAATTTAATATGGAAGTTATATTAAAGTTCAACTTCAGATTCAAAATTCAGGTGTCATTTCCTGAAACGAAGTTATGATTTTCCACTATCTTTTTAATGTTTAAATCGTGATTTATTGTTTCTTATATACTCTATTTTTACTAGATACCAAAGTACATAAAAAACTGAAATTGGTCGCTAAAATCCTAATTTACCTTCTTTTGAACGTGGAAACTGCGGGTATTAGTTAAATTAAATTTAGAAAATGTAGATGGTTTTTCAGAAGAAAGAACTTTGATAAAATTTCTTAGTTTCCAAGCAGTTGTTTAAATTTTTTAAACTTAGTGCTAATAATATCAAAGTAATTGAAGTTGAAGTTTGTCCCTCTATAAAAATATATAAAATAGTATAAATATAACTCCTATTGAAGTTGTACACTGCATGTGTGCCCTTGTATCAGTGTTAAAACTTTTCTAAACTTTTCTAAATTTCTAAACTATATCTAAAACTTATCATTTTTTCTGATAGTAACATTGAAATGCTTGAAATTTAATATGGAAGTTATATTAAAGTTCAACTTCAGATTCAAAATTCAGGTGTCATTTCCTGAAAGGAAGTTATGATTTTCCACTATCTTTTTAATGTTTAAATCGTGATTTATTGTTTCTTACATACTCTATTTTTACTAGATACCAAAGTACATAAAAAACTGAAATTGGTCGCTAAAATCCTAATTTACCTTCTTTTGAACGTGGAAACTGCGGGTATTAGTTAAATTAAATTTAGAAAATGTAGATGGTTTTTCAGAAGAAAGAACTGATAAAATTTCTTAGTTTCCAAGCAGTTGTTTAAATTTTTTAAACTTAGTGCTAATAATATCAAAGTAATTGAAGTTGAAGTTTGTCCCTCTATATAAATATATAACATAATATAAATATAACTCCTTTTGAAGTTGTACACTGCATGTGTGCCCTTGTATCAGTGTTAAAACTTTTCTAAACTTTTCTAAATTTCTAAACTATATCTAAAACTTATCATTCTTTCTGATAGTAACATTAAAATGCTTGAAATTTAATATGGAAGTTATATTAAAGTTCAACTTCAGATTCAAAATTCAGGTGTCATTTCCTGAAACGAAGTTATGATTTTCCACTATCTTTTTAATGTTTAAATCGTGATTTATTGTTTCTTATATACTCTATTTTTACTAGATACCAAAGTACATAAAAAACTGAAATTGGTCGCTAAAATCCTAATTTACCTTCTTTTGAACGTGGAAACTGCGGGTATTAGTTAAATTAAATTTAGAAAATGTAGATGGTTTTTCAGAAGAAAGAACTGATAAAATTTCTTAGTTTCCAAGCAGTTGTTTAAATTTTTTAAACTTAGTGCTAATAATATCAAAGTAATTGAAGTTGAAGTTTGTCCCTCTATATAAATATATAAAATAGTATAAATATAACTCCTTTTGAAGTTGTACACTGCATGTGTGCCCTTGTATCAGTGTTAAAACTTTTCTAAACTTTTCTAAATTTCTAAACTATATCTAAAACCTATCATTTTTTCTGATAGTAACATTGAAATGCTTGAAATTTAATATGGAAGTTATATTAAGTTCAACTTCAGATTCAAAATTCAGGTGTCATTTCCTGAAAGGAAGTTATGATTTTCCATTATCTTTTTAATGATTAAATCGTGATTTATTGTTTCTTACATACTCTATTTTTACTAGATACCAAAGTACATAAAAAACTGAAATTGGTCGCTAAAATCCTAATTTACCTTCTTTTGAACGTGGAAACTGCGGGTATTAGTTAAATTAAATTTGGAAAATGTAGATGGTTTTTCAGAAGAAAGAACTTTGATAAAATTTCTTAGTTTCCAAGCAGTTGTTTAAATTTTTTAAACTTAGTGCTAATAATATCAAAGTAATTGAAGTTGAAGTTTGTCCCTCTATATAAATATATAAAATAGTATAAATATAACTCCTTTTGAAGTTGTACACTGCATGTGTGCCCTTGTATCAGTGTTAAAACTTTTCTAAACTTTTCTAAATTTCTAAACTATATCTAAAACTTATCATTTTTTCTGATAGTAACATTGAAATGCTTGAAATTTAATATGGAAGTTATATTAAAGTTCAACTTCAGATTCAAAATTCAGGTGTCATTTCCTGAAAGGTAGTTATGATTTTCCACTATCTTTTTAATGTTTAAATCGTGATTTATTGTTTCTTATATACTCTATTTTTACTAGATACCAAAGTACATAAAAAACTGAAATTGGTCGCTAAAATCCTAATTTACCTTCTTTTGAACGTGGAAACTGCGGGTATTAGTTAAATTAAATTTAGAAAATGTAGATGGTTTTTCAGAAGAAAGAACTTTGATAAAATTTCTTAGTTTCCAAGCAGTTGTTTAAATTTTTTAAACTTAGTGCTAATAATATCAAAGTAATTGAAGTTGAAGTTTGTCCCTCTATAAAAATATATAAAATAGTATAAATATAACTCCTATTGAAGTTGTACACTGCATGTGTGCCCTTGTATCAGTGTTAAAACTTTTCTAAACTTTTCTAAATTTCTAAATTATATCTAAAACTTGTCATTTTTTCTGATAGTAACATTGAAATGCTTGAAATTTAATATGGAGGTTATATTAAAGTTTAACTTCAGATTCAAAATTCAGGTGTCATTTCCTGAAAGGAAGTTATGATTTTCCACTATCTTTTTAATGTTTAAATCGTGATTTATTGTTTCTTACATACTCTATTTTTACTAGATACCAAAGTACATAAAAAACTGAAATTGGTCGCTAAAATCCTAATTTACCTTCTTTTGAACGTGGAAACTGCGGGTATTAGTTAAATTAAATTTAGAAAATGTAGATGGTTTTTCAGAAGAAAGAACTTTGATAAAATTTCTTAGTTTCCAAGCAGTTGTTTAAATTTTTTAAACTTAGTGCTAATAATATCAAAGTAATTGAAGTTGAAGTTTGTCCCTCTATATAAATATATAAAATAGTATAAATATAACTCCTTTTGAAGTTGTACACTGCATGTGTGCCCTTGTATCAGTGTTAAAACTTTTCTAAACTTTTCTAAATTTCTAAACTATATCTAAAACTTATCATTTTTTCTGATAGTAACATTGAAATGCTTGAAATTTAATATGAAAGTTATATTAAAGTTCAACTTCAGATTCAAAATTCAGGTGTCATTTCCTGAAAGGAAGTTATGATTTTCCACTATCTTTTTAATGTTTAAATCGTGATTTATTGTTTCTTACATACTCTATTTTTACTAGATACCAAAGTACATAAAAAACTGAAATTGGTCGCTAAAATCCTAATTTACCTTCTTTTGAACGTGGAAACTGCGGGTATTAGTTAAATTAAATTTAGAAAATGTAGATGGTTTTTCAGAAGAAAGAACTTTGATAAAATTTCTTAGTTTCCAAGCAGTTGTTTAAATTTTTTAAACTTAGTGCTAATAATATCAAAGTAATTGAAGTTGAAGTTTGTCCCTCTATATAAATATATAAAATAGTATAAATATAACTCCTTTTGAAGTTGTACACTGCATGTGTGCCCTTGTATCATTGTTAAAACTTTTCTAAACTTTTCTAAATTTCTAAATTATTATCTAAAACTTATCATTTTTTCTGATAGTGACATTGAAATGCTTGAAATTTTTTATGGAAGTTCTATTAAAGTTTAATTCCAGATTCAAAATTCAGGTGTCATTTCCTGAAAGGAAGTTATGATTTTCCACTATCTTTTTAATGTCTAAATTGTGATTTATTGTCACTTAGGGGCAAGTTCAGAAACGCCACTCACACTCATTTCTACCTACACTCAATTGTATCTCAAAATGAGAGTGAGTGCGCCTTCTCCTCAATTTTGGAATTCAGAAACGTGTAAATCAAGTTACTCAAATACATCTCAATTTAAAAATGATTTGAGGGAAGGATGTTTGGCAATATCGCAAATCGTCGTGTTCGCTGCTGACTGTGTTAGTTCAATTTGGGGTTCTGTGCATACATCATGTGTTTTGTGGCAGCAACTGTCAAGCGAGCGCATGTCAGGCGTCACTTAATTTGGAATCGCGTTTTGCAAAGTCGTTTACGTTGAAACAATGAGCAATGAGCATTCCAAAAAAGTATATGTGTGCAAGGGAACATGTCCAATTAAAATAGTGTCCACCTCTATGCCCGCCATATACCATTGGAAAAATAATATGTCGAATGGTGGCTCCATCAAATCTATACCTCTGTAAGATCTCCAAGTTGGTTAAGTGCTGAAGGGGATTGTTGTAAGCTCTGATATAATTTCTGAAACAATTAATTGCCTTATTGTACAAATCATACCTCTGTACGCATTTCCATCTTAGGGTGCTACCTACAATTTTATCGTAGGTAGGAATTCATTGAACTCATGAGCCATGATATCTAACACCATCTAACATAAACAGAAATGCACAAAAAACTGTCACTAACGACGCTAATGGCCATCTGCACGAAAGTCAAAACTCGTAAAAGTATGGTTGGGGTGGTGAATTTCAACCACTCAAATCTCACTCAATCTGATACTCAATTTAAGGGACATTTCAATTGAGGAAAGTCTATGGATTCCAAATTGAGTGTAGTGAAAATTTTACTTAAAAATTGAGTGTAGGTGCAGGGTGAGTGGCGTTTCTGAATTTGGCCCTTAGACGCTCTATTTGTAGTAGATATCAAAGTACATAGAAAACTGAAATTGGTCACCAAAATTCAACTTTAGCCTCTTTTGAATTTGGAAACTGCTAATTTGTAACCAACTAAAAAACTATTTGATATCTTCCTTTGTGGATATTTAAATGGGTGTAAAGTTGAAAGTTTTATTCCAAGTTGTTCGAAATTAGAAACTATTAATTTAGTCCTAGTTACCATTACATAATTCCCAATCTGTAGCTTCAAACGTTTCAACTCTTTTGTTGGAGTTTGAGGTTACATTTTCCAAACTTCGCCCAATCAACTTATACGGAGCTATCTTGTATTTATCAAAATGGTGTCTTGCGTTTACGTTAGTCGCGTTATTGGGTCATCTAGATCAGACATGTGTATATTACACTGGATTTACGGTCAAAATCTCTTAAATCATTACAATAAGACTCCCAGACTCGAAATCGATCGGCGACGATCGTCCCGGAGACATCGGTAATTTAGGAAGGACGGTTTCAATGTTCGACAATCGCCGAAAGTAATTAATTTTATCTGCGACCACGCATTACTGTTATCTCGCCTTAAGGATTGACCGAGCGAAGAATGTTAGATTAGAAACGAAGACGGCGACGACGACGACGACGTGAAATAACAATCGAAACGTATTTTATCTTCACTTCGTAAACCGTTCGGCTTTCACCTGAAAAATCCGCGTAAAACCTGACAATTCGTATAAGTCGCACTCGTTTCTCTCGAGATTATTATTGGCGGAGTCGAATTAAGCGTGTCGAATTTAAAAATGTATGTTAAACCGCAATTAACGCAGGTACGTCATCGACGACGGAGATAATTAATTTTTCCGTTTCCCGCCGCTCGTCGAATTAGTTACGGTAATTACGAATATTAATACGTGAAAATCGCGCGACGATTAGCGTCTAGCGAGAGGCAACGCTGTATGCAATGAACCGCAATTTAAATCTATCCGACTTCAATTGACATATTTAAAATTAATTGGAGATGTTATTGGATAGTTATATATAGTAGGCACAACTGGGATAACCGTTAATTCACGTAATGTAATTATTAATCTTCGAGGGTAACTGCGAGTGGTGTAACTTACAGCTTGAAGTCAAATCTGAGCCTTGTTATTAATCGAAAGATGATTCGGTTTTAATCGGACAGCCGATTATATTTGTATTAAAGTTAACTAGCACGTACTAGGAAAATAGTATGAGTATATTTATTTCTCACTGATCTGGTAATGTAAGATTTTAGATTTTCAATAATAAGTAAATGGGAAAATGTAAAAATTGAAATATTAAAATTTTCTGATGTAACTAGATTTTGGGTATAAATCAGCAAACATGACGTGCACAACAGGCTAAAAGTAAATATTACAAAATAAGTCCTAAAACATCCCCAATTGGTAATGCAACTTAAATTTCAATTTGGGAATGTTAAGGTACTAATTAATATAGATGGATTATTGGCAAATCTCTCGCAGATTACTTGTGTGTTCGGGTATTAAAACAAGATATGAAAAATTAAAAAATAATTATTGGACGATATCTTTATCCCTCAGTGAGAGTAATAATGATTGTAAATCGTAGGATATTAGAGCAGATAAAGCGATACGCCTCATCTGCTTATGATTGAAGTAATGATGAGTGAAGTATTGAAGTAAAGCATAAATGTTTAAATGTTCAGATGTTGAAAGAAAACGGAAAAATCGAAGAAATGTGAGTGGGGATTACCTGCCAAAGCAATATTTTACAATTGTTTCGAAATACAAAATATCTCAAATTATGTTAGAATCATTTGAAAATTTTGAAATGTCGCAATTTTGGGACTGAAATGCTGTTTTGTACTCAGTATCGATATATATATTTTTTTGAAATAGGTCACATTTGGCAGAATATATCTAATCCTCTAAACAAGTCATTTACGCCACAGTACATTATTAATATCCAAGGTGATATAAAAGTAACAAAATGTTGGATTCCACTAAGTAACGCATTTAAATCCCACTTCTGGTACACCTTACGTACACTGTTAAAAATTTTGTAAATTTACTAATATTGATTTATAAAACAAAATAGGGGTAAAAGTACAAATCAGAGTGTGTGAATTCAAATTATAATACAATTTGAGTAATTTTCTTAGTCATAATGAGGAAAGCTACTAGGATGAGTTGTAATTTCACAATATTTATGTATAAACTCTACATGTATTGTAATTTGGCGGAACTGATTATCAGTTTTTAATAACAAGCTTCTTAAATTTACAAACAGTGTTGATATTTATACTAACCATACTTTATTGTAAAATTACAAAAAAATATTGTAATTCGAATTACAATGGAATCATGGGAAGTTCAAAAACCTTTTTATTATTCTTACAACTTTGGCTATAAAATTACGCTGTTGTAATTTTATTGAATAATTTCATTTGTCTCGAGCCATGTGTAATTTTACCAAACAAATTGTCAATTTGTCATCATGTAAATCATTTCTTATCATAAAAATTTGGAAAATTACAAAAAAATATTGTAATTTAAATTACAATGATATTATTGGAAACTTAAAAAGCTTCTTATTATTTTTACAACTTTGACTGTAAAAGTACTCATTGCGTTGTAATTTCACTAAGAAATTTTATTTGTCTCAAGTCAATCGTAGATTTACCGAACAGGTTGTCAATTTTCTATAACAAGCTTTTCAGATTTATCAATATTGCTCGTATTTTGATTTACTATAGTTTCCTGTAAAATTGTAAAAAAATAGTGCTACTTTAAATCATAAAGAAATCATTGAAAATGAAACAATCTTCTTACTATTTTTACGATTTTGACCTTAAAATTACATGATGCATTGTAATAGTACTAAGCGTACCTTCTTATGGTAAAAAACATTTTCAGAATGATTGGTTTAATAAAATTACAAGGCTTAGTAAAATTGTAGTAAATAGTAAAATTACTAATCAAATTGCCTATTACCACTTATAGTGTTGTTCAAAAAGTGTTTTGTAATTTTACTAAACTGAGATCAAGTGAATTGTGTAGTGCAACTACAAAACTGCATCCTGAATTTTCTAAACATTTTGAGAATGATTTGTGTAATAAAATTACAAAACTATAGAGTAAAATTACTAATTACATTTTCTATTACCGCTTAGTGTTCTTCAAAAAGTTTTCTGTAATTTTACTAAACTGAGATCAAGTGAAATGTGTATTACAAATTACAAAGACCGCATCCTGAATTTACTAAACATTTTCAGAATTATATGTTTAATAAAGTTAGAAAACTATAGTAAAATTACTAATCAAATTTTTTATTACCGCTTAGTGTTGTTCAAAAAGTGTTTTGTAATTTTACTAAACTGAGATCAAGTGAATTACAAGACCGCATCCTGAATTTACTAAACATTTTCAGAATAATTTTTGTAATAAAATTACAAAATTGTATGGTAAAATTACTAATCAGATTATCTATCACCGCTTAGTGTTATTCAAAAAATGTTTTGTAATATTCCCAAACGGAGTTGAATCGACCCGTGTAGTAAATTTACTACACTGAGTTTTATTACTACTAAATTGTTTTGCGTTAAAACTTCCTACACATTTTTACTAAAAGTACCGAAGTTTTTATTAACTTTTTTGACTATTTGGAAAACATGCGCATCTCATGTATTACGTTTCTACTAAAAATTCCACGTCTATTAAGCCCCATCATCCACTAAATAAGTCAGCATTTACTATAGGCTCATATTTTATTGCTAATTTATTGCTGACGATAGGTACTAGTAACGCGATCCCAGAACCACCCCCTTCAACCCTTAGCATTTAACTCACCCACAAAATATCAGGAGAATCTTAAAAATACGTATTTCCGTTAAATACAGCCTGGACTGTTTATTGCTATTTAATTGCTCAACTTTCAAGCAAAGTATGATTTTATTGCTCCAACCCTTACCGAGAAAAATGGAATAATCTGACATAACAGACATCATCCACACCTGTATCTCGCTTGGTTCATGTAGATATCTTCTGTGGTTCCGGAGATACAGGTTTGGATGGTGTAGGGGAGAGTCTTAAGTCAGATTCTCCCCTTTTTCTCGCTAAGGGTTGGAGCAATAGAACACTCACCCACAAAATATCAGGAGAATCTTAAAAATACGTATTTCCGTTAAATACAGCCTGGGCTGTTTATGACTAAGTATTTAATTTCTCAACATTCAAGCAAAGTATGATTTTATTGCTCCAACCCTTAGCGAGAAAAAAAGGATAATCTGACTTAAGAGACATCATCCCCATCTGTATCTTGCTTGGTTGATGTATGTATCTCCTGTGGTTCCGGAGATACAGGTTTGGATGATGTGTCTTACGTCTTAAGTCAGATTCTCCCCTTTTTCTCGCTAAGGGGTGGAGCAATAGAACACTCGCCCACAAAATATCAGGAGAATCTTAAAAAATACGTATTTCCGTTAAATACAGCCTGGACTGTTTATTGCTATTTAATTGCTCAACTTTCAAGCAAAGTATGATTTTATTGCTCCAACCCTTAGCGAGAAAAATGGAATAATCTGACTTAAGAGATATCATCCACACCTGTATCTCGCATGGTTCATGTATATATCTCCTGTGGTTCCGGAGATACAGGTTTGGATGATGTGTCTTAAGTCTTAAGTCAGAATATCCCCTTTTTCTCGCCAAGGGTTGGAGCAATAGAACACTCACCCACAAAATATCAGGAGAATCATAAAAATACGTATTTCCGTTAAATACAGCCTGGACTGTTTATTGCTATTTAATTGCTCAACTTTCAAGCAAAGTATGATTTTATTGCTCCAACCCTTAGCGAGAAAAATGGGATTATGTGACTTAGGAGACATCATCCACACCTCTATCTCGCTTGGTTTATGTATATGTCTCCTGTGGTTCCGGAGATACAGGTTTGGATGATGTGTCTTAAGTCTTAAGTCAGATTCTCCCCTTTTTCTCGCTAAGGGGTGGAGCAATAGAACACTCACCCACAAAATATCAGGAGAATCTTAAAAAATACGTATTTCCGTTAAATACAGCCTGGGCTGTTTATTACTAGGTATTTAATTGCTCGACTTTCAAGCAAAGTATGGTTTTGTTGCTCCAACCCTTAGCGAGAAAAATGGGATAATCTGACTTAAGAGACATCATCCACCCCTGTATCTCGCTTGGTTTATGTATATATCTCCTGTGGTTCCGGAGATAAAGGTTTGGATGATGTGACTTAAGTCTTAAGTCAGATTCTCCCATTTTTCTCGCTAAGGGGTGGAGCAATAGAACACTCACCCACAAAATATCAGGAGAATCTTAAAAATACGTATTTCCGTTAAATACAGCCTGGGTTCTTTATGACTATTTAATTTCTCAACTTTCAAGTTGAGTTCAAGTTTGTTGCTCCAACCCTTAGCGAGAAAAATGGAATAATCTGACTTAAGAGACATCATCCACACCTGTATCTTGCTTGGTTTATGTATATGTCTCCTGTGGTTCCGGAGATACACGTTTGGATGATGTGGCTTAAGTCTTAAGTCAGATTCTCCCTTTTTTCTCGCCAAGGGGTGGAGCAATAGAACACTCACCCCCAAATTATCAGGAGAATTTTAAAAAATACGTATTTCCTTTAAATACACCTGGACTGTTTATTACTATTTAATTTCTCAACTTTCAAGCAAAGTATGATTTTATTCCTCGAACCCTTAGCGAGAAAAATGGAATAATCTGACTTAAGAGACATCATCCACACCTATATCTTGCTTGGTTTATGTATGTATCTCCTGTGGTTCCGGAGATACAGGTTTGGATGATGTGTCTTAAGTCTTAAGTCAGATTCTCCACTTTTTCTCGCTAAGGGGTGGAGAAATATAACACTCACCCACAAAATATCAGGAGAATGTTAAAAATACGTATTTCTGTTAAATACAGCCTGGGCTGTTTATTGATATTTAATTGCCCAACTTTCAAGCAAAGTATGGTTTTGTTGCTCCAACCCTTAGCGAGAAAAATGGGATAATCTGACTTAAGAGACCTCATCCACACCTGTATCTCGCTTGGTTTATGTACATATCTCCTGTGGTTCCGGAGATACAGGTTCGGATGATGTGGCTTAAGTCTTAAGTCAGATTATCCCCTTTTTCTCGCCAAGGGTTGGAGTAATAGAACACTCACCCACAAAATATCAGGAGAATCTTAAAAATACGTATTTCCCTTAAATACAGCCTGGACTGTTTATTGCTATTTAATTTCTCAACTTTCAAGCAAAGTATGGTTTTATTGCTCCAACCCTTAGCGAGAAAAATGGAATAATCTGACTTAGGAGACATCATCCACACCTGTATCTCGCTTGGTTTATGTACATATCTCATGTGGTTCCAGAGATTAAGGTTTGGATGATGTGTCTTTAGCCTTAAGTCAGATTCTCCCCTTTTTCTCGCGAAAGGGTGGAGCAATAGAACACTCACCCACAAAATATCAGGAGAGTCTTAAAAAATACGTATTTCCTTTAAATACAGCCTGGGCTGTTTATTGCTATTTAATTACTCAACTTTCAAGCAAAGCATGATTTTGTTGCTCCAACCCTAAGCGAGAAAAATGGAATAATCTGACTTAAGAGACATCATCCACACCTGTATCTCGCTTGGTTTATGTACATATCTCCTGTGGTCCCGGAGATACAGGTTTGGATGATGTGTCTTATGTCTTAAGTCAGATTCTCCCCTTTTTCTCGCTAAGGGGTGGAGGAATAGAACACTCACCCCCAAATTATCAGGAGAATCTTAAAAAATACGTATTTCCGTTAAATACAGCCTGGGCTGTTTATTGCTATTCAATTGCCCAACTTTCAAGCAAAGTATGGTTTTATTGCTCCAACCCTTAGCGAGAAAAATGGAATAATCTGACTTAGGAGACATCATCCACACCTGTATCTCGCTTGGTTTATGTACATATCTCATGTGGTTCCGGAGATTCAGATTTGGATGATGTGTCTTTAGCCTTAAGTCAGATTCTCCCCTATTTCTCACTAAGGGGTGGAGCAATAAAATCATACTTTGCTTGAAAGTTGAGAAATTAAATAGCAATAAAGACCCCATGCTGTATTTAAGGGACATACGTTTTTTATCATTTTTCTGATATTATGGGGGTGAGTTTAATGTTGAGGGATGAAGGGGTGACTCTGGAAAAACGCTACTAGCCCTATCGTCAGCAAATAAAATATGAGGCTGTAGTTAATGCTGACTTATGAAGTGGCTTAATAGATATAAAAATTTTCCAAATCTTTTTTGTGTTTCAAGTTACTTATACACATCTCGCTTTATCTGCCTCGATATCTCGCCGCCCGTACCGTTGCGATTCGATATTTTATTAACGAGCTATTACGTAAATCCTAGCGAAGATCTAACCTACTTTCACGCGTCTACAGAAATTTTTTGGAAAGTTAGGTATCTGTATTTAATCGAAACCGGAGGTTCGGTACCTCGAGGTGTTCGGAAAACGTTGAAAAAATCGCAATCGCGCGCATTGTCATGCTTTTTAACTTCTAATAACGATAATAACCCCCCGTCGATGATTTTCCCTATGCTCCAATCAGACCGTTAAAGCTCCCTCGTTAACTTTTCCATATCGATTTCGTCATTACGCGTAATACGTCCATGCAATAATTACGAGCAGCTTTGTATTCTCGCCGGGTCTTAATTATTATTGTTATTGGCCCGCTGTCTTTGGCGATCAGATTTGTCGAAAAGGAGAGGTGCTAATGATGTAATGGCGGAGTTATACGAGGCACGCGGGCGATTTAAATGCGTTACGACTTAATCGAGACAAACTCTCGTGCGATACCGATACCGAGACCGAGAAGAGAGTAGTAAAAGTTTCCGAGACCTATATCGAGACACAGTCCATACCGAGAGTCTCGCCGAGACGATACTAAATTTTGAAAAGTCTCGGTCTCGGTATAATTTATTATTTTTCTATATATTGTCCAAATTTATATATATTATTGTATGCGGGTGGTATACGTTTGATTCATAATGCCTCAGGTAGGCGGGTCAAAACTACCAACTACCAGCTTTAAACCCTCAGCAGTCATGTAACTGTAAAAAGAGGTTTAAAAAAATATATTCTATACAATTCAATAATCCACCACTTATAACTTGTTAATTAAAATATTACGCTGGTGAGACCATTCTTCTTAACAAAAAATAAAACAAAGCGACATTATCTTATGACGAGAGTAATTCGAGACCGAGACCGAGTCGATAGTTATCCTTTGTCTCGTCTCGACGATACCGAGACGAGAGTGGAAAAATTTAGTTTCAACGAGACCGAGACGATACCACCGGCAGGTCTCGGTATCGTCTCGGTATCGTCTCGGTATCGTGAAGGCCTATTTGGAATTGATCAAGTTTTGGAACGACGCGTTTACCGGGACATTTGGGGACATCTTCCAAGTAGTGAAAAGTGGTGCCTATGATTTTTTTAACGGGATTGGCTACATCTGCCAAATTTGAGTCATTTCCAAGTAAAATAATTACACAATGTTAGGTTGTGCTAAGGGTACGTTTTAGGGGACTAAGCCAATTTTACTGATTTTTTTTTGTAATGGAAGAAAATGCTATCAGTTATAGAAAATCAATAGTTTTTGTAAAAAAACATAAAGCAGGAAATTTTACCAAGATTAACCTTTTTGAAATTAATTCTTTTAATGTTCCAATATGTTATTTTTATGAATTTAGCCATAATAATTTATTTATTTATTTATTTCCAAGTACATAGTACATCAATACAGTAGTTTATTAAAAAAAATATTTTTTTTACAAAAGTATATAATTCCACCTATACTGACGTCCTCAGGAGGAATAATTATAATATACCTGTGCACTGATTTGGATACTTAGTAACTAAGCTTAAAACTATATTATCACATTATTTTTATTGTTTAAATGTTTTCCACCCTCCGCCGTATTGAAATTCTTCTAACAACTGAAAACGTAGTACATAGTTGTGTGTAAACGACCGACATGACGGTCGTAGTAACGAATCTTGCTATGGAATGAAACAAATTTGAGAAAAATATGTCGAAAATGAGGAAACAACATCGTGAAAAGTTATTATGACAATAATGCTTGAGTTTTAGGAAACAACCAATATTTTTAAAAATATTTCAAAAAACAGGAGCTGCGTTACGTACGAAAAATAAAGTTTCTATTAAAAAATAATTCAGCAACACAACTCAACTTGAATATAGAATTGTAGTTTGTCTAAGGCTTTATAACTAGGGTGAATTCAACAACTGATCGTCTATAATATGGTGTGCCAATATAGAATAAGTTTTTGAACTCATAAAAGTGCCAAAACTATATTGCTAACAGTACGGTTACAAAAATAGATGAGCGGATTACTAATGTTATTATCTATATCATGCAAAACCTTAACCTTCCCACTCAAGTCATCTGGTGAGAAAAAAAAATATAACGATTTAATATTCAAGTATCGTATGAAATCCAACAAATCAACTATTTAAAATATAGAAAATAAATAAAAAATTCACCAAACTTATAACACACACATTTTGTAATTAATTCTATATTTCATAAAACCTACAATAACCTTACCTGACCTTCTTTAATAAATTCATTCTCCTTAACAGTAGTAGTAATGATATATAGAAGCGTTCGATAATTAGAATTCTATAATGGGATTCGGGTATATACGCTCGGCTACTTATATAGACACGTCACTATTATTTACAAGACTTCTACTTACACACATTTTCATAGAACGGCGAGTATAACATCGTACTTGCGTTCGATTATCCACCGCCGAATATTTACTGTTTTGTGGTTAGGTTGACGTACTGTCACCTATTTTTCTATGTTCCGTGTAAAACGTCGTAGTAATGGGCTCGTAATGTGCGACCAAAAGAAAAAATATTATATTTTAGATAATTTATTGAAAATTGTCTAGTGAAAATCGCGCAGAGGACACTTGAGATTAGTTATGTCCGAACTAGCGAGAAGTGGTAATTTATGAAAAATATTTTCTTTCTAAGAAACTGAAAGGTAATGCGAAAAGAAGAAATTTCCATCATTTTCCACTTCTTTCGAATCACTAATGACGATTTTTTGGTGAGTTTTGTATTTTCAACCTTGTAACCTCCCGGCAATTTCAAATGGCAATATCTTTTAAAGCATCATTTCCTAAACTAGTAATTAGCATTTTCGAAATAATTATTCAAGGTACATTCCAGTAAAATAAAATAAAATTAATACTTCTTGGTCCTATAAAACGAACCTCAGTTTGGGTCCTCATGATTTTGAATGATAAGTGCACAGCAATGTTATTGTTATCCTAATAATTCTATTTAAATTACATAAAATGTGATGAGACGTGTTAAAACTTATTACACTTTCTGAGAAGGGTTTCTTGTTTTAACATTTTCCAATTAAAGATTTCACAAAAAATTCCAAAAATAGTGTTGCTCTAGTTTCAACATGTCGATCAAAATTAGCTTTATATATTTTGATTGCTTTCCATTCGGTTTTGCACTGCTCTTTCTCTTTAAGTTGCTAATGTTTTCTTCGTTTAGTACTGCTTCAACTGCCTCCTTTTACCTTCTTCTACATATCACTTTTCCACATTAGTATTGTCACCTCCTCTTCCTCTTAAGAGTATCTATATGGAATTTATGACTTCTCCATTGGTGTGCACCATCCCATAGAGGATTTACCTAAATCTTGCAACGAGAATTCCTTACCTCCTCTTAAATATTATTGTCGTGTTTAGACTAAGTACCGTTCGTTGCTTGCACTGTTTTATATCTCCCATAGTACGGCCTATCCAGATCCATTAACGGTACAAGTTTAAATCGTTCGATTAAAACTTGGATCCAATCATCTCGACATCCTGAACCAGAACGGGTTCTCCTCTCCTTCTCTCTCTCTTTATACACCAGTCGCTCTGATACTGATCGCAATAATTAGAAATTTGCATCGTTACCGAAGGAAACTAGTAGTAACAAGTTCATCATCCTCTGCGTATATATCGTAAGGAGGAAAGAAACGACCGAGCCAGATATAGAAAGTACGGAGATTCTGTAATAATCGTATATTTAAAGGCTCTCGGTAAAAGTCAATTCGCGTATAGGCTCGTTACGTGGGATGGACTTGGGTACTTGGGTACTCGTGTGGGGTGAAATTAGCCTGATGGTGAATAATTTCGAAAGTGTTCGATTCAGGCCAGTTCGAATTATTTATTCGATCTGACCGCATTGATAACCAGTTATCGACTGATTGGATTAGTCGCTTGTGCGTCGCTGATTTCAATATTTCCGTTTATATTTCGGAATTAATTACGATTACTTACATCAGTAATGAGTCAATTTGCGGTTAAATCATCTTTGGCTTGGAATTATCAAAATTCAGAAATCGTATCTTTTATTTTAAATTATTTTCAAGAAAAACCCAATCTTACTTGTTCAAAATTAATCTACAATTTGAACTTTGTTGTGGAAGTGGCTGGATTTGTTTTTTTCTACAAAAATTAATATGTCAATATCTGGTAAATCAAAATATTTATTTTCGGTTTAAGTTTCACATACAATCTTTTTATCTAACTGTACTTAACAATTACTGAGGTGATTGTCGCAATATACTGTTAATGTCACAATATCATACCTTATTTGATTTAGGTGTTTTTATCTACATTTATGGCGACTAATTTTGTCATTTCTGCGTAGAGAATATATTAAGTCGCACTCTTTCCAAAGCCAATTTAAGAAGTTCCAAAAAATATAATAATGTGAAACGTCACTATGGGTTTAATAGAGAGGACGAAGCGATCTCACTCTCGTGTTGCGTGACAGTAATTGGGCTTAATTGATAATTTTATAATTTTTATAATTTTATTAATTGGAATTTATAACACGTTGAGCAAGGGGGGGAAATGTCACAATTTCATGAGCAATACTAAAATCATGTAAAATTTTACAACAATTGAAAGGTATGCCAACTATGTGTTTTTTAACAATGGATTAAATTTCTCTTAGCGACCTTATTGTCACTTTCAGAAAAAATAGGGTAGAGTAGGGTAGTAATTGGGCTTAATTGATAATATTGTAATTTTTACAATTTTATTAATTGAAATTTATAACACGTTGAGCAAGGGGGTGAAATGTGACAATTTCATGAGCAATAATTTAATCATGTAAAATTTTATGACAATTGAAAGGTATTTGCCAACTATGAGTTTTTGAATAATGTATTAAATTTCTCCCAGCACCCTTGTTGTCACTTTCAGAAGAAAATAGAAAGAAACAAAAGTTGTTTGTCATATAATCATAAGTAAATTACATTAAGGACACCTACTGATTTTAATAGAGGCTGCCTTTTGAAATTACTTTTTCCCAATTTCATCTGGTCATTTTTTTTAAAACTACTACCTAATTAGTTATTTTATTTTTGTAATTGCCTATTACTCTCTCATTCATCTGAGGTACTCATATGAGAGAGTACTATTGTAATCGGGTCGATTTTTCGAAATTGAGTTGTTAGCATTTCTGAACGTTTTGAGGTCCCCTGAGTCCAAAAAACATGTTTTTGGAAACCGTCTGTATGCATATGTGTATGTATGTGTGTATGACTGGTAGGATTTTCTCAAAAACAAACAGTCAAAACTTTGTATTTAGACTTTTTACCATACCAGGACGTGAAAATAAGCTTTTCATTAAAATTGGCCATGATAGAAGGGTAGTTTACTCTTGTCATTTTTCGGTTTTTTGAATTTTTCTCGAAATTCGCTCCAAAGAATTTTTTTGAAACTTTGAATATTTATTGTGCGATTAAATAGGTATGAAAAAGTTTTCTAACGATTTTGGCTAAATCTTCTGTGAAGGGCACTTTATACTAGTCAATTTTCGGTTTTTTCAATTTTTTTTCGAGATCCACATAACGAATTTTTTTTAAATTTTGAATATTTATTCTACTATTGAATATGTATAAAAAAGTTTTCTGACGTTTTTGGCTAAATCTTCTGTGAAGGATACTTTATACTTGTCGATTTTTGGTTTTTTGTATTATTCTCGGAATTCGTTCCAAGAATTCTTTTTAAACTTTGAAAATTTATTGTGCAATTAAATATGTATAAAGAGGTTTGTAACGTTTTCGCCTAAATCTTCTGTGAAGAGCACTTTATACTTGTGGTTTTTCGGTTTTTGAATTTTTCTCAAAATTTGCTACAAGAATTTATTTTAAATTTAGAATATATATTAGTATAAAATAAACTTTTCTATCGTTTTTTGCAAAATCTTCTGTGAAAGGCACCAATTTTTTGAATTTTTTCCGAAATTTGCTCCAAGAATTTTTATAAAATTTTGAGTACCTATTCTACATTAAATATGATATATAAAAGAGTTTTGTAACGTTTTTGGCTAAATCTGCTGTGAGGAGTACTTTATAGGTACTTGTCGTTTTTCGGTTTGTTGCTTAAATTAACCGCTATATATGAGAAGAAAGTACTCTGATGAACACATCACGATTTTTTTTTATTTCATAATATTTTACCTGAATTGGCGAAAAAGGTACTGTTTCTACAAATAACCCAAAATATGGTTTTTCTTTGAAAATTCCACCATGACAATTGACGCAAACTTAGTAATATTTCTTGGAAACCAAATAACCACTAGTTTGTTACAAAGCTGTCTTAACCAGTTTATAGATTGGAATTCATTTTTAAAAACAATGTTCTTTTATTTGCATAGCAGTATATGGAATCTAAGCATTTGTTCGTAGTTCAAAAGTTACTACTTACTGAAATAGTACTAATTCAAAAAAACTTTTATCTTAACCATATCAAGCACTCTACTCTTAGATTTAAAATGAAATCTCTATTTAAATGGCTGTACTACAAAGACGTCGCTATGCCTTTATTTGGTTATTAAATATATGTTCATTTTTTCTTCCCTGCAATTGATATTAAAGGAGATTTTTTGAAAACGTCAAAATTTTGAATTTTTTGAAATAACTTCTATAAATTCAAAATTGGTTTGTAATTTTGCTCATGAGACTCGTTACCGTATTAAATGTTATTGTGTATTAATGCCATCTACCTTTCAACTGATATACTTTCTCGGTTTGTTAAATAACAATTGTTAATACGATTCATGAGCCTGAAATTAAATAACTTAGTCCTTTATCCTGTCCTTAGTCCTGTATCGACCATATTTGATACATTAGGCTTGTTCGTAGAGCGATTGGAAATGGTTTCAAACTGTCAGAGGCATGCGTAGTAGAAATTAGTCGGACGAATTTGGACCTAATAGGACGAATAATTTCTACTGCGCATGCCTCTGACAGTTTGAAACCATTTCCAATCGCTCTACGAACAAGCCTATTATGTCTAAAACTGTCGTCAATAAATAGCCCGGAAAAAATACAGTTGTTAACAATATTTGTTTAATTAGAGATCTGTCTATTTCTGTTGATTCAGTTTCATTAACCCAATGGAACAATAACTAAGGTAGTTAAGGCAATGAGGACAGTTTCATAATTTCTCTGATCCCTTTCTTCCTGTTGCTCGTATCTCTCTGTGTTTACCAGCGACAAATGTTTCTGTAGAAAGTAAACTGCTTTCTTTGTCACCTTATTTTTCTGTCCAAAGATTAGCTCGTAATCTGATTTCAAGAAGTTACCTACTCGTAAAATTTACAACAATGCCCGAGTAGCCTAATGTCGATCCGAGTACTCGCTATCTGTTTGGACTTTGGTGTTTGTCTCCAAAATTGCCAAGGCCGTTCGGAGGAATTAAAAGAAAATACTTAAACAAATATATTCATGCAAAATATAATCGTAAACCTCCGTCTTATCGCGCCTTGTTTGTTCCCTCGCCATAAATCGATCTCATGAGCGCAAAACATGCCCGAAAATGTTCTTTAGGGACGCACGTGTTCCGGCAAATATTTATTTATAAATCGAGCCATGTGACTGACTCACTGCAGTTAATCGGCTCAATTAGAATTGGATCCAGAAGATAAAACCGTCATTAGACGGCGATTGCAGCTCGGTTATCTTGCGCATTCTGCAAGTTCAGCGCATTCTTTACCTTTTAGTATTTACTCTTTGTCGAGGCGATGTAAAATAATAATAATTTAACCTTGGCTCGCGCACAATTTAATCAATATATATATGTAAAGAGTAATAATGTTCATAGTTCAAGTTGAATTGATTGCTATTACCAACTGGCTATAGTTATATAAATATGTCGCTAATAACAGAAAACACCCAGACCAAATATGTGCGTACTTGCGTTACACAACGTATTTCTATCGGTAATGGTACCCATATTGTTTTAAATTCGCGAAAGTAATAAAAATGGGTTATTTATCTGCTCTAGCCGTTATCGAATCGAACTTTGATTAGTCGCAGGGCATTGCACTTAAATTATTTAACCAGATACACACACACACACTATGCACAGAATAAACATCAATAATTAATTAGTCGCTTGTGATATCGACGTCACGAGCGCCACGACGTCTGCATCGGAAATCGTACAAAAGTTATTAAATGAAAAATCTGTAATTACGATACGAGATACGGCTCATAATTGATATGTTATTAATTCGTTATCTGTTGCCGGGATCGATTTGTTGTGCAAAGGTAAATTGTTTTACGGAAATAAATTCCATGGGATTTTGTAAGGTTATATGGGTTCTTTCACCACAATATAGAAAGTTTAGAAAACCGGGTGAATTTTAGTAGAAATGTTTACCGGTTCGTTCCAATAATCAAATGTGTTTTGGGATGTCTACAATACATTAAATTTTTGAACTTTAGTTTAAGCACAACTCTAATTTCACAAGATTGTTATGGTGTGTAAACTTGTGTAAATCCTTGCACATTAATCTTCTTTGTTTAGGTTTTCAGTTTATGCCTCAGGTTAAGTGGTTTGGGAATAAAGATTCAGGTGTATGGTCATTATCAGGTGAAATCTACTTTTCAAAGTCTGAGGTTTGGTGTGAAGGGTCTGAAAACTTGTGAAAGTCTATAGCGTTTCAGGAATTTTCAGGAAAAAGGAACTACTTTTAAACGTATTTACCATCTGGGTCAGTTACAATTAATGGTTTTGGTGAAAACGCCTCAATTTGTTAAATATACCTTCTCTTTACTCTTTTACCTTAAAATATATCTTTGAACCCTATTCCTGAATTAATTGACATTAAATTTCATCATTAAAAAACCGTGCAACTGAATAGGGTTTAGATGCAATTAAAAAATTCATAACAGAATTCTTGTATTTTGTCGTCTCTAAAAAAGTATATATTCTTGTCTAGTTTGAATTTACAATACAAATTATCAATAAACCCATCAATTTTAACCTCTAATCATCACCCCTTGGCACTGTTAAGTCTTACAATTATAGCGGAGATATTAATATATTGAGCCTTGGAACACTAAACTAATTGTAATTTTGATTCTTGTAGCGACATTAATTTGCAAAAAATCTGAAATCTTTGAATATCGTAAAATTTCCAGAAAAACGTAATTTTGAAACTACGTTGTGAAATTTGAAAGAAAATCCATTATCTTTAACAGTCAATAACCCTGGAAACAATGTTATTAAGGCAGTAAACCCTTAATTTTACCTTAGATCACAAACCTAGAAAGTTATGAAAGTGCTTTTATGGTTAAGAAGTTGTAGTAAACCTGAACAGGTTTGGAGGTGGAGTTCTAATTAATCCCAGGAATGCCTAAATGGAGAATCGTTACAATTTGTACTATTAATAAAAAAGATTCAAAATTAAACTTATTTGTGTGCTGGGTATTTTAAGACCACATCCTGAACTTTGAAAGAAAATCCTTTAAGTTTAACCGTCAATAACCCTGAAACCTAATGTTATTAAGACAGTAAACGCTTAATTTTAACCTTAGATCACAAACCTAGAAGATTATGAAAATGCCTCTATGGTTGAGAAGTTGTGGTAAACCTGAGCAGGTTTGGAGGTGTATTTCCAATTATTCCCAGGAATGCCTAATTCGAAAAACCGTAGAATTTGTATTTTTAATAATAAACTTTTAAACATGGGTGCTGGGTATTTTGAAACCACATCCTGAACTTTGAAAGAAAATCCTGTAACTTTAACCGTCAATAACCCTTAAACCTAATGTTATTAAGACAGTAAACCCTTAATTTTAACCTTAGATCACAAACCTAGAAAATTATGAAAATGCCTTTATTGTTAAGAAGTTGTAGTAAACCTGAGCAGGTTTGGAGATGTATTTCCAATTATTCCCAGGAATGCCTGAATCTAAAATCGTTACAATTTGTACTTTTAGTAATAAACTTTTGAACGGTAAACTTATTTGGGTGCTGGGTATTCTGAAACCACATTCTGAACTTTGAAAGAAAATCCTTTAACTTTAACCGTCAATAACCCTAAAACCTAATGTTATTAAGACAGTAAACCCTTAATTTTAACCTTAAATGACAAACCTAGAAAGGTATGAAAATGCTTTTATTGTTGAGAAGATGTAGTAAACCTGAGCAAGTTTGGAGGTGTATTTCCAATTATTCCCAGGAATGCCTGAATCGAAAATTGTTACAATTTGTACTTTTAGTAATAAACTTTTGAACGGTAAACTTATTTGGGTGCTGGGTAGTCTGAAACCACATTCTGAACTTTGAAAGAGAACCCTTTAACTTTAACCGTCAATAATCCTGAAACCTAATGTTATTAAGACAGTAAACCCTTACTTTTAACCTTAAATGACAAACCTAGAAAGGTATGAAAATGCTTTTATTGTTAAGAAGTTGTAGTAAACCTGAGCAGGTTTGGAGATGTATTTCCAATTATTCCCAGGAATGCCTGAATCTAAAATCGTTACAATTTGTACTTTTAGTAATAAACTTTTGAACGGTAAACTTATTTGGGTGCTGGGTATTCTGAAACCACATTCTGAACTTTGAAAGAAAATCTTTTAACTTTAACCTTCAATAACCCTTAAACCTAATGTTATTAAGACAGTAAACCATTAATTTTACCTTAGATCACAAACCTAGAAAGTTATGAAAGTGCTTTTATGGTTAAGAAGTTGTAGTAAACCTGAGCAGGTTTGGAGGTGTATTTCCAATTATTCCCAGGAATGCCTGAATCTAAAACCGTTACAATTTGTACTTTTAGTAATAAACTTTTGAACGGTAAACTTATTTGGGTGCTGGGTATTCTGAAACCACATTCTGTACTTAGAAAGAGAATCCTTTAACTTTAACCGTCAATAATCCTGAAATCTAATGTTATTAAGACAGTAAACGCTTAATTTTAACCTTAGATCACAAACCTAGAAGATTATGAAAATGCCTCTATGGTTGAGAAGTTGTGGTAAACCTGAGCAGGTTTGGAGGTGTATTTCCAATTATTCCCAGGAATGCCTGAATCTAAAATCGTTACAATTTGTACTTTTAGTAATAAACTTTTGAACGGTAAACTTATTTGGGTGCTGGGTATTCTGAAACCACATTTTGAACTTTGAAAGAGAATCCTTTAACTTTAACAGTCAGTAACCCTGAAACCTAATGTTATTAAGGCAGTAAACCCTTAATTTTAACCTTAGATCACAAACCTAGAAAATTATGAAAATGCCTTTATTGTTAAGACGTTCTAGTAAACCTGAGCAGGTTTGAAGGTAGAGTTCCAATTATTCCCAAAAATGCCTAATTCGAAAAACCGTAGAATTTGTATTTTTAATAATAAACTTTTAAACATGGGTGCTGGGTATTTTGAAACCAAATTCTGAACTTTGAAAAAAAATCCTTTAACTTTAACCGTCAATAACCCTGAAACCCAATGTTATTAAGACAGTAAACCCTTAATTTTAACCTTAAATGACAAACCTAGAAAGGTATGAAAATGCTTTTATTGTTAAGAAGTTGTAGTAAACCTGAGCAGGTTTGGAGGTAGAGTTCCAATTATTCCCAGGACTACCTAAATCGAAAATCGTTACAATTTGTACTTTTCATAATAAGCTTTTGAATGGTAAACTCATTTGGGTGCTGGGTATTTTGAAACTAAATTTTGAACTTTGAAAGAAAATCCTGTAACTTTAACCGTCAATAACCCTTAAACCTAATGTTATTAAGACAGTAAACACCTAAGTTTAAACTTAGATCAGAAACCTTATGAAAATTAACCTATGAACCTTAAGAAAATTATGAAAATAATTTTGTTGTTAAGAAGTTGTAGTATACCTGAGCAGATTTGGAGGTAGAGTTCCAATTATTCCCAGGAATTCTTAAATCGAAAAACCATAGAATTTTCACTTTTAATTCATAACTTTTAAGCTTTTAACTATTTAAAATTTTAACATAACTTTTAGCTATATTTGGATGCTGGGTACTCTAAATGCCAAATTTCGAGAACCATAAACATACTTCACTTATGTCTGTAAGAAATTTCCATTGTTTTTTCTCTTTTATGGGCATTTCCGCTCTTATAGTAATTGACATAATTAATATTAATCATTAATATCAGTTAAAGAAATAGAGGACTATAATTAATTTGGTATGCATGGTAACAAGGTTACTCTTGTGCGAATTTACTTCTGCGTCTTGAAATGTTTGCAAATGTGTTTTTAATATAATTAATTGTATAAAACAAACAATTGAATACATTCAATGAGCATATTTAATTGTAATTTGAGATTACCTTACAATAGGAATTCCTTAGTATTGTGTTGCTTTGTGTTTATTGTTAATTAGTTAATAAATGTTTGTGCAGCGTCCTGAAGATGCAATTATAAATTTGAGAATCCTGGACGCCCCACGCAGGTATATGCATAAATTATGAACATTAATGTTTTCTCAAAATTTGACTCGTCTCTGTCACATTTTTAATTATCTCATCAAAACTAAATTAAAACAAACACCCGACCCCCTTATTAAATCTCGCATTCCACATAACCCACCGAGCTGTTTTGTTTATAGCCATTAATTAACTGACCGTCTTCTGACATGATACACACAGTGTAATACACCAACCCAGCTGAATCGTTATTCCCATTAAAAACAATAACAACATTTCAATTAATCCTATCCAGTTCGTACTATCCAGATCTGCTTCGTGGCGGTTAGGCCGGGACGATTTTTTCCAGGCTTTCGTCAGAATCTTGAGGTCGTTCTTATTTAACGTTATTTTTCGATTTCGTTAATTCCTCTTTCGACTCGAGCGGTTATTGTTATCGGGAACGATGCAGATGTTCGCAGAGATAATAGAAATCATCACGAAGGAGGAATTTACTAATTTTAACGAATACGAGGAGGATTGATATCTATAATTTAGTAGGTTTTTTTTGGGGAAAGCAAGTATTCGGATTCATAGTCTAGCCAAGATGTGGGTTTGCTGCGACAAATAGTTAGAAGGCTCGGAAAAATATAAGCGATAGCTCATTCGACGCGAAATGCAAAACTGAGAAATGGGTTTTGAGGATTTTTTCTGCTAAGAAAATTTGCAATTGTTATTAACAAAAAACGAAAAACAAAAACGCTCTTTCGATTTTTTGATGACAACTCAAAAACCATAAGAGATAGAGGAATTCGCAAAAAAGATCCTTAAAGAGGAGGAAATTTCATATTTAAAAGTATCGGGTGTTTTTTTAAATTTCACCTCATAGTAGGCTGTGGATAGTGTTTGTGAATGCGCCTTACTAGAAAATGTCAAAATTGACATAACCTCACTTTTTTAATAAAAATTGTAACTGCTCCAATAGGTAGTGTCTTGAAAAAGACAGCTTGGCTCTATTAATTAGGCGTAGATGAGTGAGCTGTCTTTTTCAAGACACTATTAACCGATTGGAGCAATTTCAGTTTTTATAAAAAAAGAGAGATTATGTCAATTTTGCCATTTTTTAGTAAGGCGCATTCACAAACACTATCCACAGCCTACTATGAGGTGAAATTAAAAAAAAACACCCGATATTTATATTTAAAGGTTGCCCGTGGCAACTAAACAAACATAACCTACTTTAACCAAAATGTAAAAAAGTCACTGTCAAGTCATTTTGACTTTTATAGAGTACTGAGACGCAAGTAGCTTTGATTTGATCACAAAGCTTATTAATTATTATCTCATAAAAAGATTTCTTCCACTTGTTGGATAAAACATTGTATGCCACTCGCGTGTTATGTTTCCTAAGTCACTTGAGAATTTATACTCAATACAGTCTCGCGTGACTTATCTTCAACATAAGACACTAGTACCATAAATAGCTATTGACTTGAATGATGGAGTTATGGGTAAATATGTGTTAATCACAATATGTCCAGATTTAGGTGAAGCCTAGCATAACCAGGCATAGCTGATAAGCTTCAACGCAGGAAAAATTTCCCAAGATCCCACTGATACTGACATATTTTAATACCTGTCATTACCGCCATTAATCCGATCATTACAAGTTCTAAATTCCAGTTTCCTATCACAAAACCCGTCCAGGTATGGAATTAGCTTGCAGGTCACACGTCGAAAGCTATTGCAGTTTCGTTTAATGTATTTTTCTCTCTTTCCAATCGCTTTCCAATTATTGTTGGACGAGACCGTATAGAAAAATTGATGTCACTAACCTGTTAGGTAACATTTGGGGTACTTATACGATTTAATAACGACACGACACAACACGTTATTGAATTGTGCAATGTGCAGTATTGTTTCGGATTCCGAGCAGGTTATTTGTTAAAATATATCGAGCCATAAGATCCCTCGGTAATTATTGCATAAACGTTATAGGAAATTATGCAAGTTTATTAGAGTGATAACCGATGATGATGAGGAGATAACAGCTTATCCAAACACACTCGAAACCGGTCAAATAGAGATAATCAGATGTTAAACACTTGTCATTAGAGGGGAAGGAATCTGATACTAAACGGAAAAATAAACAGTATAACTAACCTATCCCAACGGAGGTGAGCCTGATTAATATTTAACAAGAAGGTCGGTCGATTATGAATTTTATAATTAAATTGTTGTTCGTGGAAAAACCACCTTTGTTAATTTATTTCGGTCGATTACAACGATTATTTATGCGGGATTGAAACAACAATGGCACGCTCGACTTGTGCTAAACAACCGCAAATAAGGATAAAACATATACATATGTGAATTCATATGTTAACATAGTAAATTTTTTAAATTCACTTGAGCCCGCATCTTAAAGCGCATCGTTCACTCTTTTGTAAACCTTAACCCACATTTTTCCTTGTTTCGAATTTTTCGCACAAGTAGGACAATGTCGCACTTTCTTTCAATAGGCGCTAAATAATTCATTAGTTTATCTATATAATTGTTCATTTGTTTCGACGGTCATAATTTTCACTTTTTTTGAGGCGTGCTGGGAATACTAAAATCATACCAAGTGAGACACGTGTTGGTTAGAAAATGGAATAACTGTTTGAAATTATAGTTTTGCAGTGAGATTACCCATTTTGGAAGTTTTGTGTTAATGTTTTGCACTGATACTGTTGTAATTTGTGTTTTATTTAACGGTGTAACACTCCCACCAACTGTGAAGTTTCGTGGCTCCTAGGGAGAGAACATTTAGTCCAGTCATCTTAGGTTGAATTAGGTGAATATCTCGGAAAATCGACATACCCAGTATTTTAACACGTAAAAACTTCTATTTTGGTATCCTGAAACTTTCCTCAAAATTCACATATAATTGGATGGCCGCAAGTATTAAAGTCGGGGGTCAAAAGTCACAAAAATCGATTTTTTTCTATATTTTTTGCAAATATCTCGTTTTCTATGGGTTTTACGCTACTTGTATTTATTATCGATATTGTAGAGAATCAAATTCTCTACCACTTTTGTCTTTAACATTTCTTAATACCTAGAACTGTTTTCGAGATAGAGGGCGGAGAGCGCTGGTCAGAGAATCATGTAAGGTCAACTGGTAGTCCCGATCAAAAACTCTTACTTTTACATATCTTTTACATTAAATTCATTTTTTTGGTTACTTATCTATTTTTAATGAAGTGTCAATTTATTTAATAACACTTACCTGGCCATGTAATTACAAAATTGTTGAAGAAAATACTTAAATTAAATTTTAATTCTCATCTAATTTATACCAGTGTAATGACTTTATAAATAAACAAAGAAAAGAAATAAATTTTTAATTAATGTTTTTGTTAAAAGTGTCATTTGGTAGATTTAATATTTAAGAGTTTACGGATTTTAAACAAGATGTACTTAGTTATTTTTTACTTAGGTAAATGTACGTAGGTAAATGAGAATATAATTAAAACGTAATTAAATTATGTCCCTTAATAATTTTTCAATTACAGAAAGAGATTATGAATGATATTGAATTAATAGATTTTATAATTAGACAGAAAGATTGAATTTAATGTAAAATTTAATAACAAATGATAATTATATATTTAGCAATAATTTATGACCTTAATATTACTAGTATTTGATCAGGACTACCATGACCGCACATGATTCTCTGATCGCGCGCTCTCCGCCCTCTATCTCGAAAACAGTTAGGGGTATAAAGAAATGTTAATGAAAGAAGTTGTAGAGAATTTAATTCTCTACAATATTGATAATAAATACAAATAACGTAAAACCCATAGAAAACGAGATATTTGCAAAAAATATAGAAAAAATCGATTTTTGTGACTTTTGACCCCCCGACTTTAAAACTTGCGGCCATCCAATTATATGTAATTTTGAGGAAAGTTTTAGGATGCCAAAATAGAAGTTTTTACGTGTTAATATACTGGGTATGTCGATTTTCCTAGGTGAACCCCCTATAATGACTGGACTAATTGGGTATTTATTGTCATATTTTGTGAAATTTGTGTGGGGCTAAAGGCTAAATCAGGGCCCATCAAAACACTTACAATTTGGCAAAAGCTTCACTTGCTGACTATTCTGTCACTATTTTATACCAGATTCTCTTTCTAACAATTAAACAAAATTGGTTTACGGATTGATATTAGACAATTTTATTTTTATCTGCTTGTAATGCCCACCAGAACTGACATAAGATATAGAAGGTTTTCATATCTTTTAAAGTAGGCCGTGCTTCATGAGAAATAAAACCCAAAGCCTTGCCAACAAGCTTGCAACACGAACTGATAAAATTTGTCATGAAACGTAACATACTGACAGTTTTTTTTTAAATGTAGACTCGAGACAAGACGAGACGAGAAATAACTTTGTCTTGAATCCCTACAAATAGTCTTAAAACAATCCCTAAAGGTTATGTCTCGTCTCGTTTTGATCTCAGTCTGGTCTCGTCTCGTCTCGAAAAATCTCGCTTTCTTGAAGCGCCTATACTGATGTACCAACTAAATTGAGCGAACATAAACTAATCTCATCGATCTTATGTTTTGATGCAAGGTACTAAATTTAAATTAGATTTTAAAGTAAAGTATTCAAAGTAAAACAAATAGAAGAAAAGGCCTCAGGGTTAGTATATTTGCTTAATTGACCTGACAATGGCGTTGGCAAAGTTGGCAATCTACCTCTTAAGAAAAAATCCCATGGCATGCCAGGCTGAAAGGTTGATTTATGGGTAGGATATAGAGTAATGTAACAGACACGATGTATCAAAAAAATGTATACGAGGTGTGAAAAAAATTCAAACGTCAAAGTTTCTAACTTTTTGCATATAACTCACTCATATAACATTTTTCAAAAATTAGTTTTATGTAAAAGTCGTTCGCCTCTATAAGGGTAACAAAAAACCTAAGTAACATTTTTCTCTCAGGCGCGAAATATACATATTTTTTTAAAATAACTTTTTTTCTGTACATTTCTCGAAAAAATATTTTATACAAAAGTCGTTCGCCTCTATAAGATCAACAAGAAACCCAAGTAACATTTTTCTCTCAGACGCGAAATTAAAGTTTTTTCTTTTTTTTTGAAAATAACAAGCCGCCATTTTGAAACCGCTGGACCTATTTGGCCCATTAACGAACTCGACCGAGACTTTCGGTCAACTGACTTTTGTACCAAATTTCGTTGTGATTCTTTAAAAAATGCGACCTGTAGCTTGCCGACAAATTTCGTTATATCCGATATACGGAGCTTTTCTATCGAAACGCATGGTGGGAAATCAACAAGAGCAAAAGAGAAACTAGCAGTAGTTCGGTAGCATGACAGAGAGGGAAGTTTTGCAACGTTGCCGTCCTAGCAGGCAATCCAAGTCAACGCGTATCGCGGTCGCGTATCGCTTGACACCTTCGGATGTGTGCGGTACAGTGTGCGGAGCGGATGACTGTAATGTTTCACGAGCTAGCAACATCGCAAAAGGTCGTTCTCTGTTTAGCCAACGAGAAATATATGGCCTTTCTTTCGCTCTTATGTTATTCCCATCCTGCGACTCTTTAGAAACGGTCTGTATATATATAAACTTTTGAGAAATGATTAAGTATGATCTCTAGAGACCAAAAAACTGAAAACCGCATTTTAATCCCTCTTTTTTTCGACTTCGTTAACGAGTGCAATACTAGATAAATCTACCAAAAATGTAGAGGCAACTTCAGGATTAACAGATCCACAGGTCTCCGAGAGGTAGAAGAAGAATTTAATAGACAGGTACAAAATCCAAAATCAATTTTATTAATAAATATGTCTGTTGTAGTTTTGAGGTTTGCATAGTCAGACCAATCCGTTATGAGAAAACATTTGCATGCTGACATGCTGACATTTTCGTATTTCATTTCCCAATAACAGTTTAACAGGACATTATATTTTTAAAATTTGCCGGTGGTCTGCCAAATCTCAAGTCAGGATTAACAAGATGGGAAACAACATGTTGGCGATTTTTTGAAAATTCACATTTTCGACAGGCTAATTTGAAAATTGCCATTGAGTCATTAGGACTGTGAATCATACTAACAACACTGTAGCCGATATGTTGTAGATGTGTACTTCTCAGGTTACAAGAGTTTTAATCGCCGCCCCTGGTAGGCCCTATCAGTCTTAATTTCGCGATTGTTGGTAAACAACGCGAATTGTTTGGGCAGCTGTTTCAAACGCCACAGATCAAAGGGAAACCCTCAATTGATAAAAACGAGCTTTTAATTCGCCGCGAACTTCATTATCATCGTCTCTCGCAGTAAATTTAGCGGACTTGGGTCAACGTTTTCCTGCTTAGAGAGAGAGAAAGAGAGAGAGAGAGAGGGAGAGAGGTGAAAAAATATTGTTATATTTTCATTCAAATTCACGCTTCATCTAAAAATAACGGGAACGAAATCGGATTGGTTTAGACGAGATGTAAATTAACTGAATGGATGTGTGTCGTTAGCGTTGAGAAACTGTTTGTGTTTTTTAGGTTTCCCTCTCGGGTGATTAATTGTTGCGAATGCGAGTAAAAAAGCTGGAGAGAGAGGAAATGTGGGTATTTTGTTGTTTCAAAATTGACAAAAAATTGTCTAAATAGTGGGAAATTTCATAATTTCATAGTATATATGCTGTCTTGTATCGTAGGTAGATAGAGTCTGTACCAAATAAGAACAGTTATACGTCATCATCACTTCTAGAGCACACCGTTGCCAGATTTATATACATCTTCAAGAAATCCATAATTTCAAGATCTGGGCAATAAATAAAGAAAATCAAATCCTCAAAGACTTACAGTCGGTTATTTCTCTCTCTTCTAACCATCCCACGTCACTTAAGATGACGACGTTTCACCATCTTTTCCACGGTATATTTAATATAGGTACTTTTATCTAAGGAAGACTTACCCAACATATTTCATATTGCAAATAATAATTCATTTCCTTATTGTATAATCAACAAATGACATTATAATTACAGGCCTATCTTAACAATCCACTCATATCTACTTATTCATAACAGAGACTTCGTTAATACAAGAGATAATGTCAGTTCTGATGATATATCCTATTAATTCCCCTTACATATTGTAACGTTTATTTTCTAATTTATTTACACTATCCTAATTATTCACTACACACTACTTAATTTATTTTAGACTATTACTGAACTAATTTATATAACACACTTAACTACTTCCTAACTAATTAATTTATATCACTCTTAAATGTAATGTATTTTTACTGGCCCGTTTTTCGCTTGTTTACTATGTCGCGCTTCACGTCTAATAATCCTCTCCGACCGCAAGCCCGCTTGTATACATTTCTCAATTGTATTCTCGATAATTCCACAAAGAACTCGATCCATCTCGATAATAATGTTTACCTAGGAAACGTCCAGAAGGTCATAAACCACTTTTCCTTAATGAGATGTTGCGGGAACGCTCGGCACGGTTTTTATTGCTCGCCGCTGCGCTTAATAAGCCAGCCGCGGAGGAGGAAAGCCGCCGAGGTCCGACAGGAGTAAACACATTTCGCTCTGCTGTTTACATTTCGCGTTACAATACAAAAGCTAATGTCAGTTCTGATGATATATCCTATTAATTCCCCTTACATATATTGCAATGTCATATATATTGGTCAGATTGGAAGATGGCACGAAACTATAATGTTCTTGTTCTTGTTCTGTTCATGTTTTTAGTTTCCAAAATACCCAATCCACTTCCTCTCACTTTGGAATATCAAGTTCTCCATTATTAAACGAAGGGAGATAAATTGACTTTACTTGAATGTATTGACGCCTCTTCTTAACTTCTAAAGTTATCCTTCGATGCTATTACCATTAATACCATCCTTTCCTCTAAGAATATTGCTCAAAATACAAGCTTCTTTATTGAAGTGACTACTTCTTTTCGCAGGGTATGTTTTTGATGCAGTTGGTATTTCCCAATTTTGATATTGAAGAATCAAGAATCCCTTAGGCGGATTCCATGATCTTACCAGCATTTGCTAGATTGGTGTTAATTTTTTCTGGATTTTCCATTACATATGTTGCTAGAAATGGACGGTTTTAAAGGGAGAGCTTTATCTCCTTTTAAAATGTGTGGTGTAGTAGTGTTGCCATTTGGTATATACTAGTTATAACACTGTGATAGACTATAACTTGATTAATGAAAATAATAACAATAATAATTAATAAATATGAATGTACACTCTTACAAATGAAATAGGTAAACAAATTAAAAAGTGCAAAAAATTTACTGCAAATAAAAAACATTTTTGACTTTATTTGGTTGTTTTTGGTGAACCAAAATTGGTTGGCGAAGACTTTGTGACTTCTTCTGGTGTACATAACCATGGTCAACTTTGGGAAGCTGGACAACCTTCGGTCTTCAATTGCAATTTTCTTGAGTAGAGTTCACTGAAGATGGGTATAAATCTATCTGAAACACGTTTCAAATTTACTCTTCCTGCTTGAATGGAGACTTGATTTGGAGTTATTTTTCTAGCTTGTTCTACTTTACTCATACACCAGGGACACTAGCATCTGGAATGGTTGGTTTCTTCGTGACACTCTAGATATAGAGGGACATATATAGTGATGCTATTGTTTGAAATGCTAGTGAAGCAGTAGAGATATGTATATAAGTCTAGTGATGGTGCCAGTAATGATGGACACACTTAGTGATCTGCGATGGGCAAGTAATATATCTACGGAGCTTTTCTATCGAAACGCATGGTGGGAAATCAACAACAGCAAACTAAAAAACTAACAGTAGTTCGTTAGTATGACAGAGAAGGATGTTTTGCAACGTTGCCGGCCGAGCAGGCAGTCCAAGTCAACGCGTATCGCGGTCGCGTATCGCTTTACACTCTCGGATGTGTGCGGAACGGATGAACGTGATGTTTCGCGAGCCAGCAACATCGCAAAAGTTCGTTCTCTGTTTAGCCAACGAGAAATATATGGACTTTCTTTCGCTGTTATGTTTATCCCATCCTGCGACTCTTTAGAAACGGTTATGCCAAGGAATGAGTGGCAGTACTGTAACGCTCAACGGGTGCAGATCCTAACCACGAAACCACGTAATAACAAGAAGAATTAACTGAAATTCCCAAGGACGCTTCAATTTTCATTTTTGCGCAAAAATTAATACAAACTAATTGTTTTGTTGTGTCGAACGTCCTGCAGTCTCAAGGGCGACGCGAGGCATTACAATACTTGCGGCAGTTATTGCTGAATCTGTGGCTAATTTTAAACAAAGCGGCGGTTTTGAAACGATCGCCAAGTCGAAACCGGCTCTCCCGTGGGATTTTAGGACCCGACGTCGTAAAAAACATCAAAGGTTATTAAATTCGAATGAGAGAGGAATATAATTGTAGTAATCCATTCCGGACGCTTGGGTTTCTACAATAAATCCGCTCGAAGAAGACGAGATGCGCCCGTCGCACACCTGCGGTTTCGAAAATAAATAAATAATAATAAATAATTAAAATGAGCGTTTCCATCAACTTTAACGGTAATGTAAACAAGATTTATGGTTATTAAACCAGTTTATTAATATAACGTATTGCATTAGCTCACAACCACATACACACACACTCACACGGTAAGGTATACATCATGATGCACGTCCCACTAATATGATGGTAGGTGTACGGTTCCGTAGGGTTATAACATGTTTAATTGCTGGATCGTAAATTATCGGTAATTAATAACGACATGGGAAAATATTTCTTTTCTGTGTCGTCTCACTTAATTGTCATTGCGGTTAATTGCGTACAATGACTACGCACTATCGGAGCTTGTAGAAAATTTTGTCGTCGAGTTCGCGAATTATTTCGCGGCACTCCTCCTGAGAGAGATTTGCATTTTAGGTTTGGTTACACGCTAGATATGTCGACCGTATAGAGCAACGTCGGCAGGTTGTTTCGTAAGGATTTTTCCTTAGTGCTTAATGAGAAAAGCCGCGTCCTTGTAGATGTGTCTGATTAAGAGGCGCGGATAATTTTTTTTCTCTAATATTTAAAGTATTGTAACAAACGCACAGCGAATCCGGATAAACATAGGCCGTTATATAATATTGCCGGTTCGCGCCGGCGACCTCCTTAGCGGGAAAATAACGAGTAATAAACGTTTAATGTTAGTGTTTCTTTACTTAATGTTTGCACGGTGCAGGCAGGCACAAACATGTTTTGCAGTAGGTCTCAGGGTCGATCAAGAACTTTAACACCAAGTACGGCACGTTGAAACCAACACACTGATAATGAGTTTCATGGCAACAATGCAACAATAGTAGTTAAAGTACAAGTTACAGAAGACGTCATATTCGGACGAGGGCTTGGAATGTCTTCTGCAACGAGTACTTTACAACATTTTCTATGTTCCGGCTTCCATTTCATTTTTATGTTTAAATAATTTAAAATTTCTTATTTAGAGATTTTTTTATCGTGACATTTAAGTTGGTATTACTGCTGTTTCCTAGACATCTGTCAATTTTCACACCATTTTCAAATTTAATTTAATGGATTTAAATAACATCGAAATCATGTCTCAAGAATCGGAATCGCATCAAGTATAAGAGGGTGTTTGACGCGGCGGCCATATTTATTTTTAATTTTGTTTTGACTGACATCAGACAGCATTAGGGAATATCTTGTTACCAACCCAACAAAAAAAAATTACCAAAAACAATGCTTTAATAAGCCTCATTAAAGCACTGTTTTCGGTCATTTTAGTGATAGAATAGCTGTCATTTTCGTGCCGGAACATAGAAAAATATTTAATATCCATTTACTCCTTAAAGCACCGTTCCGTGTTTGACGTACACATTTGAGGTTATGCCTTAAACAACTGTATCAAACCGGTTAGCAGTAAGTGACATTGTTTAAGAAGCCAGAAATTTACAGTGCCATTAGTGTCTTTCAGGTTGAATCAAGAATTTTGCATTTTCCGGTAAGTTTTGTAAGGAAATCCCTTTCGCTGTTTAATGTGAGAAAATTCCACGTTATGTCAATATGGCCCATCTGCTGCACCTGTACGTGACATTATTTTACGATAGCTCAAAATATAGCCCCTCTACTTTGAATAGTAGCGCATCCTTGGAGCAAAACTAATACCAACGTCGAGACGAAAAAAGTCCCTACCTTTATGAGGGAAATTCAAAACCTATATCCTGCATCCTAAACAGCTGGAACCCTTTTGCCCAACTGTTCTTACATTTACGTGCACAACAACCGGGCATTTTGCAGATAATTATGTACTTAAATGCGAAAACCAATCTGCCAGTACTGTCAATGTCAACTATTCTGCTGAAATCCTAGTGACTTTCAGTGCAACCAACGTGATTTTGCTCCAAGGAAGGCGCTACTATTCAAAGTAGAGGGGCTATAGCTCAAAAAAGTACTTACAGATTTAAGGTTATGTGTCAAAAACGCATTCAACTTTATTGGAGCCCGACATCGTCATAAATCATAATCTTTAAAAAAATTTTCGGGGTTGTCAAATTTTCATAAAAGTCATGTTTGATCCTGTCAAAGTTCTTGTTGAATTTTTAAAATTTTTTGAAGAAACACGACGAAGCCTGCCAAAATTGTAATAAAATTAACATTTCCCAAAATTCTATTAAAAAGTGTCGAATTCTGCTGTAGACGTTTGTCAAAATGTAATCAAATACTAACTAACTTATAAACAATCAAATAACTAGCCAAAGTTGTAGCAAGTTCACATTTCCAAAATTCTGATAATAAGTCTAGAATTCTGCTGTAGACGTTTATCGAAATGTAATCAAACACCTAACTTTTTGAAAGTTCTCCCAGTTCTGTTTGATTCTACAGTAATAGCTATCAAATTTTAATTAAAAGTCTTACTAAATGTTGCCATAAATATTTACTTGAAATTTAACATAAATCTTTAAATTTCTTTAAAATCATGTCAGTGTTAAAAAAATATATGAAATTTTGCAAAATTAAGTAAGCAGTATAGCCTACCATGAACTTTTAAAATGTAACCAACAAAAACGAATATTTTCAAAATTCTTGTTCTGCCGTAATGATTTTTTTCAAAATTGAGCACAAAATCTCACGTTATAAAACTCCTATGAGTTGTCTTGTAAAATGTTTATTCCGATTTTAATAAAACTTCCAAATCTGCTGTAGGAAGACGTAGAATTCTTCCAAAAATTAATCGAATTGTAACATTTCAAAATTATTTCAAAATTACATATTTATTGGAAATTTAATATAAATCTGTAAAATTCTTTGTAAAATCATATCAAAATGTCAAAAATATGGAATTTAGCCAAATTAAGGAAACAATGTAGCTTACTATGAACTGTTAAAATATGACCAACAAAAAGAAATGTTTCCAAAATTCTGAGTCTTGTTCTGCGTTGTCTTTTTCAAAATTGAGCACAAAATATCACGTTACAAAACTCCTATCAGTAGTATTGTTAAATGTTTATTCCGATTTTAATAAAACTTCCAAATCTGCCATAGGAAAACGTAGAATTCTTCAAAAAATTAGTCGAATTGTAACATTTCAAAATTATTTCGAAATTAAGTATTTATTGGAAATTTAATATAAATCTGTAAAATTCTTTGTAAAATCATATCAAATTGTCTTAAAAATATATGAAATTTTGCCAAAATAAGGAAACAATGTAGCCTACTATGAACTTTTAAAACATAACTAACAAAAAGAATTTTTTTCAAAATTCTGAGTCTTGTTCTGTCTTGTTTTTTCAAAATTGAGCAAAAAATCTCACGTTATAAAACTCCTATCAGTTGTCTTGTTAAATGTTTATTCCGATTTTAATAAAACTTCCAAATCTGCCATAGGAAGACGTAGAATTCTTCCAAAAATTAATCGAATTGCAACATTTCAAAATTATTTCAAAATTAAATATTTATTGGAAATTTAATATAAATCTGTAAAATTGTTTCTAAAATCATACCAAATTGTCCTAAAAAATATGAAATTTTGCCAAATTATGGAAACAGTGAACTTTGAACTTTGAACTACTATGAACTTTTAAAATATAATCAACAAAAAGAAATGTTTTCCAAATTCTGAGTCTTGTTCTGCGTTAAGTTTTTTCAAAATTGAGCACAAAATGTCACGTTTGAAAACTCCTAATAATTGTCTTGTTAAATGTTTATTCCGATTTTAATTAAACTTACAAATCTGCCATAGGAAGACGTAGAATTCTTCCAAAATCTATTCGAATTGTAACATTTTAAAATTATTTCAAAATTAAATATTTATTGGAAATTTAATATAAATCTGTAAAATTCTTTGTAAAATCATATCAAATTGTCCTAAAAAATATGGAATTTAGCCAAATTAAGGAAACAGTGTAGCCTACTATGAACTTTTAAAATATAATTAACAAAAAGAAATGTTTTCAAAATTCTGAGTCTTGTTCTGCGTTGTTTTTTCAAAATTGAGCACAAAATCTAATGTTATAAAACTCCTATCAGTAGTCTTGTTAAATGTTGATTCCGATTTTAATTAAACCAAATGTGCCATAGGAAGACGTAGAATTCTTCCAAAAATTAATCGAATTGTAACATTTCAAAATTAAATATTTATTGGAAATTTATTATAAATTTGAAAAATTCTTTGTAAAATCATACCAAATTGTCCCAAAGCAATATGGAATTTTGCCAAATTAAGGAAACAATGTAGCCTGTTATGAACTGTTAAAATATAACCAAAAAACAAGAAATGTTTTTAAAATTCTGAGTTTTGTTCTGCGTTGTCTTTTTCAAAATTGAGCACAAAATGTCACGTTACAAAACTCCTATGAGTAGTCTTGTTAAATGTTTTTTCCGATTTTAATAAAACTTACAAATCTCCCATAGGAAGACGTAGAATTCTTCCAAAAACTAATCGAATTGTAACATTTCAAAATTCTTTTAAAAACATGCCGAATTCTGCCATAAACGTTCATTAAAATATTCTTCATAAACTGCCCTTTTCAAAATTTAACCAGTTCTATTTTATTCCTCCAGAAGAAAGTTTAACATAAGTTAAATACGAAGATCCTCGTTTTCCAAAGCCATGTAAATGGATGTTGCCATACATATTTATTGCTTTGATTGCTTTATTGCATTATTTATAGCCTATTGTCACAATCTGCCATAAATTTTATCGAATTTACAACAGATTATATGTTTGAAATCTCATTGAAAACCATGTCGAATTTTGCCGTAAACCTTTATCAAAGTATGATAAATTAACTAACATTTTCATAAAAGTTTATTAAAATCGAGACGCAAACTCACGTTTTCAAAACTCTATCCAACATCTTGTTAGATATTGCCGCACATGTAGTATAACTTATTCTAATTCTGGCAAAAGGAAGTCTAACGAACTTCACATTTTCAAAATCCCGAGAAGTCCATATCGAATTCGGATTAAGATATAATCGAAATAATTTTTACATTGAAATATAACCCCATTACAAGCGTTTCAAAATTTCTGCCAGTCCTGTTTGATTTTGTCATAAAGTTCGGTCGGACATTAAACGCAAAACGCCATTTTTTCAAAATCCTGTCAATGCAAATTTATGGATTTCAAAATTCTTGTAATTCCACCATAGAGCTCCAATGCTCATGTCAAATAAATAATGGAAAACCGTTTTTCAAACTCCTGTCAAAATCATAAAATTTGTGTACCAAAAATTGTTATCGTTTTGAGCATTCCAAAAAATACTAGATATCTCTAGTTCTGCCAAAAAAATTGTTGATTACTTCTGAGGAATTCGACAAATAACTTTTCCTAAAAATAGCGCTTATCCTAATTACGTGTATCCGAAAGTGAGTTTTCCTAGGCTATAAATGTATTAACGAAATAAGTACTAAAAAAGTAATTAACTAACGTTTCGTCTCGTGGAAAATTTTCGTACCACCCGGTGCCAAAAATGATCGACTTTTCCTGCGTCCAGGCACGTTTTGATCATACGATCTATTTTGGTTTCGGCTGCCGACAAATCCTATTGTTTATAGTCCGGTGAAAAGAAAAATGCACATACACATGTATACACATATTCCGATTATTATTATCGCGATTACATAACAAAGTCAAAACGTAAATATTTTCTTTCCATTTAATCAAATCGAGCAATTAACCCGTTATCATCGGTTAATTCGATCGCGGTCTGCTCGTTCCAACAGTAAAACAATGGGATTGATAGTAACGTTGAATTCTATGGATGAAGTGTCGATTGATGAGTCATTGTATCGGTACACAAGAAAAATTGTTTGCTCGTCTCTTGGAAGCGTTCCAAATTTGTATGATTTTTACGCAAAAATAATATAACCGGCAGATGGACACCAGCTAACTCGCCGTTTTACGAACGTAAATTTATACATAATACGTGTTTGGTAATAAATTTATACGCGGAGAGTTCAAGATTACTCAGAAAAATTGCGTTGTACGATTAGTTTCTGTGTGTGTGTATTAATATTAAAAAAATAATAAATAATATAGTAGTAGTAAAAATTACAAAGAAACTAGCGTTCTATTATTAATTTTTCTGTGTAACAAGTTTCTTTTCCTTGTGCATCGATTTTTCCGTTGATTAAATATGATAAGTTAATTTGCCTAAGGGATTTCCCAGTCGCAACAAAACAACAAAATTCCTATTAATTCGCATGACTTAATATAAATCACAATTATTCAATATCACTTAAATAATTAATATTGCTGTGTTAATTGATATAAAATTTATTCATGATTTTTTATGTGTTCGGAAAAGATGGCAAGTACCGCAAATATCGGTCGTTAAATTCGTAAGTTTTTTATACGTTTTCATTATGAAATTCGTTTTCTATTACAAAGCATTCACAGTTACCTCATTACTAAAGTTAGAATTCATCTGAGAATCCCGTCGACTTTTTATGAAATTGCGTTTAACATTAAACGTTTATTAAACTTTTTAACAGGTTAGACAACCTGTTTAAGTTGGAATTTTGAGTTATATTACATTTTCATAAAATATTTTTGGAAAATTTTTTGAGATATATAATTTGTAGAGTTGCATGGTTAAGCACCCCCTACACTAGTTGCAACTTTTCAATCTATCTGTAAGTTTTACTGTGCCATTTGCGACACTAGCAGAATTCCAGTTTAGGTCATAGAGAATATTGTTTGATTGTTCCTGAATGCTAGAATTTATAGTTATGTGCAAATCCTCCTAGACCCTTTTGTAACTTTTCGATTAGGTCCTGTAAGGTAATTTGTAAGATTAAGTAATTGTAAGACATTTTGAGTTGTATTAGATTTTCATAAAACTGTCTCGAAATCTTTTAGAGTCTTGTCTGGTCATTTTTCAAATATAGGAGTATGTACAGTTGCATGGTTAGGCTCCCACTACACTATTTTGCTACTTTTTATCTGTAGGTTTTACTGTGCACTTTGCAACACTAGCAGAATTCCAGTTTAGCTCCTAAAGAATATGGTTTGGTTGTTCCTGAATGCTAGAATTTATAGTTATGTGCAAGTCCTCCTAAACCCTTTTATATCTTTTCGATTACATGAGGGTCCTGTAAGGTAATTTGTAAGATTAAGTAATTGTAAGAAACTTTGAGTTATATTAAATTTTCATAAAACTTTCTTGAAATCTTTTAGGGTCTTGTCTGGTCATTTTTGAGATATATAATTTGTAGAGTTGCATGGTTAAGCACCCCCTACACTATTTTGCAACTTTTCAATCTATCTGTAGGTTTAACAGTACAATTTGCAACACTAGCAGAATTCAAGTTTAGCTCCTAGAGAATATTATTTGATTGTTCCTGAATGCTAGAATTTATAGTTATGTGCAAATCCTCCTAGACCCTTTTGTAACTTTTCGATTAGGTCCTGTAAGGTAATTTGTAAGATTAAGTAATTGTAAGAAATTTTGAGTTATATTAGATTTTCATAAAACTGTCTCGAATTCTTTTAGGATCTTGACCCATCATTTTTGAAATACAGAATTTGTAGAGTTGCATGGTTAAGCAGCCCATACACTACTTTGCAACTTTTCAATTTATCTGTAGGTTTTACAGTGCAATTTGCGACAGTAACAGAATTCCAGTTTAGCTCCTAGAGAATATTGTTTGGTTGTTCCTGAATGCTAGAATTTATAGTTATGTGCATGTCCTCCTAAACCCTTTTGTATCTTTTCGATTACATGAGGGTCCTGTAAGGTAATTTGTAAGATTAAGTAATTGTAAGAGATTTTGAGATATATTAGATTTTCATAAAACTTTCTCGAAATCTTTTATGATCTTATCCGGTCATTTTGGAGATATATAATTTGTAGAGTTGCATGGTTAAGCACCCCCTACACTACTTGCAACTTTTCAATCTATCAGTAAGTTTTATAGTGCAATTTTCGACACTAGAAGAATTCTAGTTTAGCTCCTACAGAATATTGTTTAGTTGTTCCTAAACGCTAGAATTTATAGTTATGTGCAAATCCTCCTAGACCCTTTTGTAGCTTTTCGATTAGGTCCTGTAAGGTAATTTGTAAGATTAAGTAATTGTAAGAAATTTGGAGTTGTATTAGATTTTCATAAAACTGTCTCGAATTCTTTTAGGATCTTGACCGATCATTTTTGAAATACAGAATTTGTAGAGTTGCATGGTTAATCAGCCCATACACTACTTTGCAACTTTTCAATTTATCTGTAGGTTTTACAGAGCAATTTGCGACACTAGCAGAATTTCAGTTAGCTCCTAAAGAATATTGTTTGGTTGTTCCTGAATGCTAGAATTTATAGTTATGTGCAAGTTCTCCTAGACCCTTTTGTAACTTTTCGATTACATGAGGGTGCGTAAGTTAATTTGTAAGATGAAGTAATTGTAAGAAATTTTGAGTTATATTAGATTTTCATAAAACTTTCTCGAAATCTTTTAGGATCCTTATCCGGTCATTTTGGAGATATATAATTTGTAGCGTTGCATGGTTAAGCACCCACTACACTATTTTGCAACTTATCAATTTATCTGTAGGTTTTACAGAGCAATTTGTGACACTAGCAGAATTCCAGTTAGCTCCTAAAGAATATTGTTTGGTTGTTCCTGAACGCTAGAATTTATAGTTATGTGCAAGTTTTCCTAGACCCATTTGTAACTTTTGGATTACATGATGATTCTGTAAGGTAATTTGTAAGATTAAGTAATTGTAAGAAATTTTGAGTTATATTAGATTTTCATAAAACTTTCTCGAAATCTTTTAGAGTCTTGTCTGGTCATTTTTCAAATATAGGAGTATGTAGAGTTGCATGGTTAGGCTCCCACTACACTATTTTGCAACTTTTTATCTGTAGGTTTTACTGTGCAATTTGCAACACTAGCAAAATTCCAGTTTAGCTCCTAAAGAATATGGTTTGGTTGTTCCTGAATGCTAGAATTTGTAGTTATGTGCAAGTCCTCCTAGACCCTTTTGTAACTTTTCCATTATATGAGGCTCTTTGTAAAATGATTTCTACGAAGGTAATTTCAGTATTGGTCAGCACCACAATTTAGATATCATACTGAAGTTTGTCGTAGCTGCATTTTTGCTGTATTTATAGGTGCAAGTCTTCCAGTGCAAGTCTCAAAACTTTCAAAACTGCTGAGAAACCTATGAAATTCGATAGTAAAATTGACCTTAAATATTTCCATAACAATCCAAAAAGATGTCCTGTCTTCTTTAGCAATTGTGATGTCATATGGTCATATTGATGGCATATGGTCATTTTGATGCCATAACCTGATGAAAAACCTGAGAAATTTGATAGCAAAATTGTCCTTAAATATTTCCATAAGAATGCAGGATTTCCTATTAAAATAGATGTCCTATCTTCATCTGCGATTTGTCATATTTGTTACTTCCCAAGATCATATTGGTGCAATTGGAAATGCCTTTATGATTCATTACTTGTAGCAACCTCAAACAATGTGGTTTCTCTCCTGGTTCATAATTCTAACAGAATGTTAAAATTATGTTCACAAGAAAACATGTTAAAAACATGTCATCATCTGCACTCTCTTTTGATTAATTTTCTTTATCTGTTGGCCTCCTATGTCTCAAAGTTCTTCTCTGTCTGAAGCAGTTTTGAAGCCCTAATGTGGAAATTTTCCAGAAAAATGAAGTAGACGAAGCATTTTCACCCTTGTGAACCAACGACAAGATTGATATCTTCTTAGGCTTGTAATTCCTCCAATTCCACACCATATGGTTCATCTGGAAACTTTTCACATCTCTCCACTTATTAACCAACCAATTTCGTAAGATTCCAAGAAGAAACCTCTCTCGATCTGGTCGATTGGTAGATGAGAGAGATGGAGAGAGAGTGAGTGAGAGAGGGAGGGAGAGAGTGAGAGAGAGAAATTGGAGGGAGGAGCGTATACAGCGCGGCCGCCGTCTCCTTAATTCGTTCCCAACTTTACCGGACTATACCAGAAACCGCAATTAAGCATTCGTGAACGGCTTCTATGACAAAAATAATCATCAGTAGAAAGAGGCTTTCGCCAGCATCATTCGTGTTGGTGACTTCAACGCAGTCGATAGAGGCGACAGGGTTTTCGCTCTGTGCGGTGTGCAATCGTTTTTGCATCTTTAATGTTCCTTTTCCTACTGGTCCCTTACAAGGCTAAGTTGTGCAGGATTCTGTTCGTCGTCAACATCAGCATCAAAGGTATATTTTAGGGGTTTCGGGATTTCCTTTTTTGGGCGACAAGAAGATACTTTTTGACTCTTTCAGATGACAAAATTACATCATTTTTTCCAGAAATTTTGATACAAGATTTAATATTTATGGAATTTCAGGATTCTTAGCAGATTTTGACCATTTTGGGTAAAATTGGCACTTGCTAACATGCCCAACAGAATTAGACAGGTTGAATCATATTGTTTTGAAATTTTAAACTTAAAAATGTTTACTTGCAAATTTTCAGATTTTTAGCATTTTCTTTTCTTGTCATGACCATTTAGTTCAAAATGACACTTGTTAATACTACATCCGAAACCACATTTTTGTTCTGGACATTTTAAAATATGATTAAATCCTTTTTTGGAATTTCAGGATTTTTTTTGTAATTTCAGGATTTTTTTGAGAATTTCAGGATATTTTTTGGACCACAATTCGAACGTTTCAAAAAATTTCCAAACCACTTTTAAGTCTATTTAGGGACAAAATTACCCTACTCTTACGTTGATTTCAAAATTCCCCATATGCGATTTCACTATTTATTGCAGAATTTGCTATCGCCACTTTATATCCAAAAATTCTAAATATTTATCTCAAAGTATTAATTTTATTTTATACAATTATTTACAGGCTGGGCAATAGGAAAATGTGCTTATGTGCGTCCGGTAATAAATTTTTTCATAGAAATTTACGATTTATTGAAACTTTCCACAACGCAAATGTAATGCGTCGTTAACGGAATCGGCCACGTCATTCACACTTACGAGTTAATACATTCCTTTCTACCCAAAAGAGATTTCTATTAAATATTTAGGTGCAATTGTGGATTTCGATTTTTATAAAGCAAATTTCAAAAATTGAAATTTCGAGCTTTCAAGCTCCAATTTGTTTTTTTGTTTGTTTACAACGAGACGTAAATATTTTTCTTATACTCTCCATTTCAAAAAAAACTTTTTTTCTTAGTGTGCTGTTATGAAGCAATTGTTTTTTTGCCTCAGGAATGTGTACAGTAACTTTTTCTCTCTAATAATAAATTCTCTAAGTAAGTGCCAAAATATAAATACCCTATACACATGGTGGGTAATTTATATTGCAAAAAAAAACAAGTGAACGATTTTATAATTGGGTCCCTTCGGCCAATTTGCAAGTCTTTTTGGCGAAGTCTCCAGATGAAATAACAATCCAATATTTATTTCGAGCTTTAAATGGTGCAAAAACATCGAAATTCCAAATATAACCGTTTTATCGATGCTGGAAACGTCCCAACTTTTTAATTTATTTTATGGGTACGCATTACTTCTGCTCGCCCCCACGTTTCCTCAAATTACCATTTTACGATAAAATCAAACCAGATTGATAAACTACTAAATCTAACTGAACTAGATCTAACTCATATCGAACAACAATTAATTAAATTCATTAATCACATCAACTATGTTAGTTCGAATTCAAAACCGTATCGAGTTATGACCGATCGAAATTCCAATTGGATCGGTGATTCACTCTTATCACAGGAACGCATTTATTGTTCTCATGGACGCAATTAAATTTTTTAGATTTCTTTGTTCTTAGTCGCCCGATTAATATGTCGTCATCGTTAATAGGAAGTGTCGCTTAATTTCGGGAACGACGAGATAATTAACCGAACAACAAATTAACGAAAAGTGCGTGAAGCGTTTAAATTAACAGTTAATGTACAGAGCGTTGCATGTCGGGAGTGTGAAATTATGGAATTGGGAGTATTTAGAGGAGAATGGGAAATTGTTAATGGAGTTTTAGAAAGTGGGGGTTATTTTCATGTTTTTCAGTAATGGAAGTGTGTTTCAGTAATTTCAGGAAAAATCGAAAGTACAATTAAGGATGTATATTAAAATATATCGGAAATAACTTCGTTAAGGCGAGGGATAGGGATAAAAGTAACATTTTGTAAAGTGAGCCAATTTGGAGGTACTTTGGTAAAATCTGGAAAACTGAAATTATACTATTTTCAAGATATCTATTCAACAAAGCTACACAACAAACAATATAATATGATATAGTCAGTCTGAAACAATTGGGGTACTTGGTAGATTTTTCATATTTTCTATTCAGTTTTGAAATAGGGGATTCTAAAAAAGTTTCAGGAAAAACTGAATTTAAAATTGGAAAAATTTTAAGGAAAATTTGAAATGTTTTCATTGCCGCAAATGCAGGTTTAAAACCAAATTTTGAAATATATCGGAAATAGGAAATTACAAAAGCACTTTTCTAAATTTTGCTTAAAGTCTGTCTTAGGTAAAATCTGGAAAACGGAAATTATGAGATAGGAATTTTTATTCAACGAAGCAACACAACAAACACTATGTGATATAGTCAATTTGTAACACTTGAGGTAGATTTTTCATATTTTCTATTCAGTGTTAAAATGGTGGACTGTAATCAACTTTCAGGAAAAACTGAAATTAAAATTGGAAAAAATTTCAGGAAATTTTGAAAACTTTTTAGTGCCGCAAGTGGAGGTTTAAAACCAAATTTTTGAAATATATCGGAAATCGGAAATAGCTTCGTTAAGACGAAGGGAGAAATTTTGCTTAAAGTCTGTCTTGGGTAAAATCTGGAAAACGGAAATTATGAGATAGGAATATTTATTCAACGAAGCAACACAACAGACACTATATGATATAGTCAATTTGAAACACTTGAGGTAGATTTTTCATAATTTCCATTCAGTGTTGAAATGGTGGACTGTAATGAACTTTCAGGGAAAACAAATTAAAATTGGAAAAAACTTCAGGAAATTTTGAAAACTTTTTAGTGCCGCAAGTGGAGGTTTAAAACCAAATTTTTGAAATATATCGGAAATTGGAAATAGCTTCGGTAAGACGAAATAAAAGCAATTTTCTAAATTTTGCTTAAAGTCTGTCTTGGATAAAATCTGGAAAACGGAAATTATGAGATAGGAATATTTATTCAACGAAGCAACATATCAGACACTATATGATATAGTCAATTTGAGACACTTGAGCTAGATTTTTCATATTTTCTATTCAGTGTTGAAATGGTGGACTGTAATCAAATTCCGGGAAAAACTGAAATTAAAATTGGAAAAAATTTCAGGAAATTTTGAAAACTTTTCAGTGCCGCAAGTGGAGGTTTAAAACCAAATTTTTGAAATATATCGGAAATTGGAAATAGCTTCTTTAATACGCAATAAAAGCAATTTTCTAAATTTTGCTTAAAGTCTGTCTTGGATAAAATCTGGAAAACGGAAATTATGAGATAGGAATATTTATTCAACGAAGCAACACAACAGACACTATAGACCAAGAGCTGGGGACGAGATTTCAACATCATCAGTAATATGGAATTCTTAAACAGGAATAAACTCTATTACAATCAGTTATTGAAGTTCCGAGCAGGCGGACAGCTTACTTGTTGCGGAGGGTAGTTATAAGGGGTGAAAGTGATTAATTTTTAGGGGAAATTTCGGCATCGATAATAATCTTAAAAATGTATGTAATGATAGGTCTTACCATACCTAACCGAAATTCCAAACGGCGGACACATAAGTAAGTGCAAAGGGGGCGGCGGACAAGGGTAAAGGGGGTGAAAACGGAGAGCTAGAGCCGAAATTTCAACGTCATCGTCATCAGTAATATGGAATTCGTAAACAGGAATAAACTCTATTACCATCAAGCGTATTATCAATACAGAAATTTTCCAGAAAAATTATCAAATTTCACCCCTTATAGCTACCCTTAGCCCCAAGTAATCTGTCCGCCTGCTCGGAACTTCAATAACTGATGGTAATAGAGTTTATTCCTGTTTACGAATTCCATATTACTGATGATGTTGAAATCTCGTCCCCAGCTCTTGGTCTACTATATGATATAGTCAATTTGAAACACTTGAGGTAGATTTTTTATAATTTCCATTCAGTGTTGAAATGGTGGACTGTAATCCACTTTCAGGAAAAACTGAAATTAAAATTGGAAAAAATTTCAGGAAATTTTGAAAACTTTTCAGTGCCACAAGTGGAGGTTTAAAACCAAATTTTGAAATATATCGGAAATAGGAAATAGCTTCTTTAAGACGAAATAAAAGCAATTTTCTAAATTTTGCTTAAAGTCTGTCTTGGGGAAAATTTGAAAAACGGAAATTATGAGATAGGAATATTTATTCAACGAAACAACACAACAGACACTCTATGATATAGTCAATTTGAAACACTTGAGGTAGATTTTCCATATTTTCTATTCAGTGTTGAAATGGTGGACTGTAATCAACTTTCAGGAAAAACTGAAATTAAAATTGGAAAAAATTTCAGGAAATTTTGAAAACTTTTCAGTGCCACAAGTGGAGGTTTAAAGGCAAATTTTGAAATATATCGGAAATCGGAAATAGCTTCGTTAGAGACGCAATAAAAGCAATTTTCTAAATTTTGCTTAAAGTCGGTCTTGGGTAAAATCTGGAAAACGGAAATTATGAGATAGGAATGTTTATTCAACGAAGCAACACAACAGACACTATATGATATAGTCAATTTGAAACATTTGAGGTACTTGAGGTACATTTTTTCATATTTTCTGTTCAGTGTTGAAATGGTGGACTGTAATCAACTTTCAGGAAAAACTGAAATTAAAATTAGAAAAAAAATTCAGGAAATTTTGGAAACTTTTCAGTGGAGGTTTAATACCACATTTTTCTGGAAACGTAATTCTTACAACTCTAAGTGACTTTTTTGATACCATTCCAGTGTCGTTCGCTCTGAAAACCAGCAACCCATAAAATTACCGTCCCATGCCGGCCAATACCATACCGTTTATATCACAAATTATTACTTTACCTCACATTTTCATCCCATTCGTTATGCATATTGATTTGAATAAACGTCAGTAATGACACAGTCGCGTATTGCGCCATTTATTACGATGTACAGGTCCTCCATATTGATGACCGTACCCGGTGGTCTTTCTGCGACATATGCAATTACGCCAACATCTCATTAACGGATCGATACGGAATATTTTCGCACGTCAAGTGGGTCAAGATGAAAAGTGGCGGATTTTCAAACAAAGAAAACCTAAAGTCTCGCTAATACGGTTCGAGATCCAGGTCAGGAATCGTGAACGCGGTTTTTAAGCTTAGTCAACACATACGGCAAGTATGACTTATTCATTAGGAGACCGGCCGGAGTCTCCCGATAATGATATTCCTAAATAATTTATGGACATCCGACGGAAAACTGGTTTCTACGGGATTTTCATGCGGGCTTCTAAAAATAATCCAAATATAGGACGATGCCACGCGACTATTTTTAAACGGTCAACAATACGACGTGGGTCTAATGGCGTGTCCCATCTGACGTCACCGGAGATAGAACTTTTACCTTCTCGCGTTAACGCACTCTCGGTAATAACAGTTCCTTGTACGTCCATTTCGTCTTGACGGATATTCGCAAATCACTTCGTACGGTACATTTTTGAGTGGAATAACCTTTCGGGCGCAGATTGCTCGTCTAATTTGCTTATGCACATAAATAACAATAAATTAATCCCCGCGAGACTAAACCGATTAGTAATACCTCATACCTCCTCTTGGGATGGATGCGAATTTAACGATGTTCTTCTTCTCTGTACTTCGCCAGGTTGCTGGGAAAGTCCCAACGTGTTATGTTCTTCAATCCGGAAGCATGCTTCTTACCGACACCTCTTCGCCCTCCTCTTATCCCATGCGACAATCGGTATCGATCCCCTCTTAATACTTGTCCTGCGTTTGACAGTTTTCTCCACTTTAACATGGTAAGCTATTAGTCCAGTGTAGATAGAAAAAAAGCTGGAAAAAAATTATACAGATATTATAAGGTCCTAAAAGGTATTTGGGGGGTACTAGATGACGAATCCGTGAAGACGTACAACTAATTTTGCTTATTGTAATCGGGTCGATTTTTCGAAATTGAGTTATTGGCATTTCTGAACGTTTTGAGGTTCACTGAGTCCAAAAAACATGTTTTTGGAAAACCGTCTGTGTATATGTGTGTATATGTGTATATGTGTGTATGTATGTCTGTAGTAGGATTTTTTCAAAAACCAAAAACGGTCAAAACTTTGTATTTAGACTTTGTACCATACCGGGATGTGAAAACAAGCTTTTCATTAAAGTCGGCCAGGATAAAAGGGTAGTTTACTCTTGTCATTTTTCTGTTTTTTGAATTTTTCTCGAAATTCGCTATAAGAATTTTTTTGAAACTTTGAATATTTATTGTACGATTAAATAGGTATAAAAAAGTTTCCTAACGATTTTGGCTAAATCATCTGTGAAGGGCACTTTATACTTGTCAATTTTCGGTTTTTTGAATTTTTCTCGAAATTCGCTTCAAGAATTTTTTTGAAACTTTGAATATTTATTGTACGATTAAATAGGTATAAAAAAATTTCCAACGATTTTGGCTAAATCATCTGTGAAGGGCACTTTATACTTGACAATTTTCGGTTTTTTCAATTTTTTTCAAAATCCACTCCACGAATTTTTTTTAAACTTTGAATATTTATTCTACTATTGAATATGTATAAAAGAGTTTTCTAACATTTTTGGCTAAATCTTCTGTGAAGGATACTTTATACTTGTCGATTTTTTGTTTTTTGTATTATTCTCGGAATTCGTTCCAAGAATTCTTTTTAAACTTTGAAAATTTATTGTGCAGTTAAATATGTATAAAAAGGTTTGTAACGTTTTCGGCTAAATTTTCTGTGAAGAGTACTTTATACTTGTGGTTTTTCGGTTTTTGAATTTTTCTCAAAATTTGCCACAAGAATTTATTTTTAATTTAGAATATATATTCTACCATTGAATTAGTATATAATAAACTTTTATATCTGTGAAAGGCACTTTGTATCATTCTTCAATTTTCTGAATTTTTCCCGAAATTTGCTCCAAGAAGTTTTATAAAATTTTGAGTACCAATTCTACATTAGATATAATTATATAAAAAAGTTTTGTAACGTTTTTGGCTAAATCTACTGTGAGGAGTACTTTATAGGTACTTGTCGTTTTTCGGTTTGTTGCTTAAATTAACCCCTGTATATGAGAAAGTACTCTGATGAATACATCATGATTTTTTTAAACAATGGTCAAAATTGGAAAAAAAAATTGTTTTTGTTCATACAACGTTTCCTTCGCATTTATAAGAAAAATACTTTAGATAAAAGTTGTAGCCCATTAAGAAACCTTTAATTTGGCGTTTTACAAATTCAAATTGGTTAACAAATGCCTGAGATAATGGCAAAACACGCCTATTTTTGCACTAATTTATAAATGTTAATAAAGTTATTATTAACATATTAACATTTAGTATAACTCATTAAAAATGAGGCATTTAATGTGTTTTTAAGATGTGCTAAATTTCAGCCAGATTGATCAAATAGTTTACAAGTTATCCTAATTGTTTATCACTGAAGGCCCTAAAAAAAGGCAGTTTCTCACGAATACCTTAACTTTAAAGGGTTGTAGTCTTTTACACATTGCGTGAATACCAAATCTATGAATGGAATCATAAAACTAAGATATTAATTTATAATGTGACAAAATTTCAGCTCTAAATATTTATAAACAATGGAGATAAGACATTTTAATAAAAAAAGCTAGCTCTGCTCCTATTGGTCGTAGAAGATTCTTTTTTGTGTTTTGACTCCAGCTATCCAGTGCACTCACTCACAAGTTTGTACCATGAATGATAATAAAGTCATTCTAAATGTTTATTAGCCAAAAAGTAACACCTTTTTTAAATGATAATTTTAATAACAAATTTAAAAAATATACAGTTTTCTTGGTATAACTTACAGCTAAAGCCACAAAAAATCTATTTCAATTTTCAAAATTCACCTAGATTCATTATTTAGGCAAGGATAATTGTTTAAACAATTGCCTTCTGGGATAAACAATTAGAATAACTTATAAACTATTCGATCAATCTGGCTGAAATTTAGCACAGCTTAAAAACTCATCAAATGCCTCATTATCAAAAGGTTACATGTTGTTATTTTAATAAGAAATTTATTAACATTTATAAATTAGTGCAAAAATATGCGTTTTTTGCCATTATCTCAGGCATTTGTTAACCGATTTAAATTTATAAAACGCCAAATTAAAGGCTTTTAAATGGGCTACAACTATTATTCAAAGTATTTTTCTTAAAAATGTAACGAAAACGTTTTATGACCAAAAATAATTTTTTTTCACTTTTGACAATTATTTAAAAAAACAAAACTAAGCAAAATTAGCTGTACGCTATACGTCTTCACGGATTCGTCATCTAGAACCCCCCCCCAAAAAAATCCTTTTAGAACCTTAAAATACCTTTAAGTATATCCCGTGAAATCTATGAATTTCTGGACTGAAGGTGTCGCTTTTAGCTAAACGTTTGTAGTTTAGTTGACACTTTTATCACTGGGAAAGGTATTTAGCGACATTAGCACTTCTGAGTGTTTGTATTGTCGTCGATAGTATTTTACGTGTTAATAGTTTAGTGCTAAATTTCACTTGGCACAATGGAAATGGAAATAGACTCATTGAACGTGTGAAAGGAATTGGAATTAAACGATCTCTTAACACTAATTTTCTGAGGTGGAGTTTTAACTTTTTTCTGATGATATAGTCTTTTGACATTTTACGTTAAGGCATGGTTGTGGGATTGGAATTTAAGAACTCACCAAAAAATCGTCATTAGTCAATTGAAAGACATTGAAAACAACGAGAAATTTCTTTTTTCGTATAACTTTTTTTTATTTAAAAAACAATTTTTTTTGTGAATTACCACTTTTTTCTATCTAACACATTCAGAGAACTGTATCTCTTACTACAGTTATCTGCGGACACTGATTTCTTTTCAACAACACCTTTAAAGCGTCCTCTATAAGATTGTCACTACATCTCTTACGAAATGCGATAACTTTTCTAAATTCCAACACTTTTCTTATGATCGCACATTACTGCGACATTTTACATGGAACATAAAGAATAGGTAATGGTTAGTCACCTATCCAGAAAAACAGTGAAAATTAGGAGGTGGGTAATCGAGCGCTAGTACGTTATATTTACCGTTATAAGCAAACATTTTCAAGTAGAAGTCGTTTAAATATAAGTGAATTCTCAATATAAGTAGTCGAGCAAGTATACTCGAACCATGTGTTTATATAAATTTAATAATCAAACACTTCTATATATCCTTGTCATTGCACAGTTGTTACATGTAAACTTGAGCCCGGTACTCTCATCCCTGGTTAAATCTATTTAACATGTGATTAACTAATTTAATCATTCATTTTAACCTAAGGTTCTTCGAAGTTGGGTTAGTCTTAACAAATTGTCAAAAGTGGGTGTTCCCCTCATTAAATTTAACACATTTTCCGAGGTTCCGTTAGAGATCTAACCAGTTTAAGAGATTAGAATTGTCCCAAATACAGTAAATGTATATAAGAGCGTATGATTTGGTGGTATTTCGTTTTGATTGATACAGGTTTTAACGTTTCTTGTCAGACGAGTTGGTTAAGGAGCTAATCTCTTTACAAATTAAAGCATTAGTAATTTAAACGTTCGTCCATTTTCTAACCGTACTGTTATCCACATTCTTTTGACACTTCACCTAATCCATATTGCCGTAGTATGTTATGGATGATCATTTGTTGAGATCGTTCCAGTTACAATGATTTTTCCTATATATTTTTACTTAACTTTTGCAACTTTTATTGCAAATTTTGTGAAAATCGTGAAGGTGTAAAGTTCAGTCGTTATCTTCCCCAAATTCCAAATTAATTGTTAACGATGTTGTTCGCTCATTTCCGGTATATTTATGTCAAATTCGTTTCATTCCCTAATAAGAGTCGATGATCCGATCGCACACCCGTAATGTCGGTCGTTTACACACAGCCATTACGTTTATGTTAGCTGTCAGAAGGAATCCAGTATGGCGGAAAAATTTTCAGACTTTTGTGCAAAAACTACAGATTTCCTAAAGTTAATATGACTTTTCCCAATATACTGAGTGTCCTCTTTTCCCACATTTTCAGACTGCACCATGACAACTTTAGTATTTCTTTGTTTTTGTTTGCTCGTTCGTCTCGTCTTCTTCACGTCAACCATTGGAATCTCAAGTCGTGTAAATTACATTACGCGTCGTGGGTATTTTTGGTTTTCCCGAAAATGCAATTTGTATGAAACAGATCTATTGTTTACCTGCTTTCCAAAAATTATCCAAGATTGTTTGTCTGCTTCAAAACGAACCCACGTCGATCCGCTTTGTTACATATTCGACGTCACGAATCGCCGTATGCTCCAACCTTGAGTCGTAAAGGTATTTGCTTTCGAAAATCGCAATATTTAATGTAGATTAATTATACTAAGTTCGGATACTATATACTGTATCGGAATGAAGGTATTTTTGGTTTCTTGAATCTCGTGAAATATGGATACATGGTGGTTCAAAAAGAGGTAACTGTGTTTAGATCTTTGCAACATTTTATTTCAAGGGAGTTGTACTAATGTCGGAAGAATGAGTTAACGTTCTGTAGGTGTAGGTAATTGGACTCTTCCTTCTAAATTTTCAATCCCCAAGCTGCGTCATTAAATTCCTCTTCCTAAGTACTGCTCAAATGTATTTCTTCGTTCTCACTGGTTTGTCCAAAAAATCCAAAATTCTCTGTGGTCGATTGTTGGGTGACAACCATGCATCTTTCCAAAATTTCATCAAAATCTTCTTCCATCAAAACAAGATTCACGTTATCGCACTTTATACTATATAAAAGCTCCTTCGCATGGTCACAGTGAAATTATCATCCAAATGACGTTGAAAAGGAACAGAACACATCTACGATAGATGCGAATGAATCTCGTCATTACCTCAAAATTAAGATGGACTGCAAGAGCTGCCCATGGCATACTTGACCAAACGTTAGATAGACTGGTACTATAGTCTACATTCCTGTTTGAAGAACTTACCTTTTACACGATGAATTCTGATGAAGGAATGTAAGATGAACCAGTAGCAAGGAAGAAGGATTTAAGAAAACTCCTCGGTTGTTTGGACGCAACAGCCCTTTAATAATATTGAAAGCAGAAAATCGACTCTCCTTCTTGATCCAACCACTCTTCTGAATTAACCTCAGAGAAGGAAATATGCTCTCTTAAGGCTCATGTAGACAAGTCACTAAACTAAGCAATGTGTAAAGTGGTGGGTGGTATAGACTGAAGACTATTCAGGTCATTTGACTTCGGCAGACTTATGACTTTACTGGCAAACCTTTTCAACCTTTTCAGACCTTAGACTTAAAACTGGTTTGTGTAGGCAAAACCTTCTCGACTTAAGACGTGTAGCTGAGCCCTTACACTTAAGGTTTATGACTATGCCAACGAACCTTTAGACTGATATGGCAAATATAGGCTAGTAGATAATAGACTTCATAAACTAGAATGATGCTGAAGGCTATACAGGTCATTTCACTCCAGTATGAACGCATAGGAAAAATATAGGCAATTCGCTCTTGTTTGATCTCTAATTACCTATTTCCCCAATGAGAGATAATACAGGGATTACCAAAAACGACGATTTAAATGGTTTCGATGATAATCCGACACGTGACGCTTCATAATGGTTTCCTGCTGTGTTTATATTTTTCTACTCGGTTGGCTCCCGAGCGCGTCGTGGCCATCGAAACTGCCACTTATTTAGATTTCTAGATTTCCTGCCGTAACAGGCCAATAAATTACAAATAATACACAGTTTATAGGCACAAACTCAAGGCCGAGCGGAAGGTGACGTCCCTACGCTTTCAGTACCATCGGGACTTCACCATCGTGAAGAGGAGGTTTTTCGGTGTGCGTGCGTGGATGTGTTGTGAGTTGTGATGCTTTCCCTTGAATTTTCCGAGTGTAGGGAATAATACGGGTCGCCATGAACGTCCAGGATCCCAAGAGGAGGTTCTCCTTGGCGCTCCCTGTGAGCCCGTCGCAGAGGCCTCGCAGGATGTCGGTCAGGAGTTTCTATTGGGTTATGGTCAATCCAATGGTAACTAATTTTTATGTACAAACCACACACGTCCTTTAATTACCGATCAATACAAGTATTTTTACTTGAGTGAGGTGATCGCACCGGACCACTCCGTATATTGTAATTATCATATTGGTACCAACAATACCAAGAAGAAACACAAGTTTTATTTTGGTGCGATGTCGATGGTAATATTAATTTTCTCAATAATTTGTTACAAGTAAATTTAGTGTATTTGAAAATTTCTGTTGTTACAAACTATTTAGATTGGTTTACCTCCAATTGAACGTTGGTTAGATTCGTTTACCCAACAGATTTTGGCTACAAGACCAATCCCAAAAAGCCAATCAAGTTGTTTTCATAACGGGGTGGCTTTTTCATTATTTTAACTTAAGTTTTGTACTTATTTTCTCATAAGAAACTCATACATGTCTTCTAATTGGATCGCTTAATTTGAGTTTTGGCATTTCTAGACGTTTCCAGTCCCTCTGAGGCCACAAAAGATGTTTTTGAAAAAATGTGTTATCCTCGAAAAAAATATTCTCAGAAGACACTTTTCGTTTTTCAGCTACTTGAAATTTTTGAAATCAACTGCAACATTTTTCGAATTTAGAACGCTATTCTACTGTTGAATATGTATAATAAGATTTTTGGATTAATCTTATGAAACTCGTCGTTTTTCAGTTTTTTGAAATTTTCTTGAAATACTACACTCAAAATCCTTCAAATTTTTTAAAACTTAAAAAATCTTTTGATCAGAAATGTGGTCTCATGGACACATCGCCAATTAAAACAAATTGTATCAAAAACCGTTCAAATTATGTAAGACACTCAGTTTTCAGTTGCTTAAAATTTTTGAAATCAGCTGCAACATTTATAGAATTTAGTACGCTATTCTACTGTTGAATATGTATAATAAGATTTTTGGATAAATCTTATGAAACTCGTCGTTTTTCAGTTTTTTGAAATTTTCTTGAAATACACTCAAAAAAATTCTTCAAATTTTTTAAAACTTCAAAAATGTTTTGATCATGAATGTAGTCTCATGGACACATCGCCAATTAAAACAAATTGTATCAAAAACTGTTCAAATTATGTAAGACACTCAGTTTTCAGTTGCTTAAAATTTTTGAAATCAGCTGCAACATTTATAGAATTTAGTACGCTATTCTACTGTTGAATATGTATAATATGATTTTTGGATTAATCTTATGAAACTCGTCTTTTCAGGTTTTTGGAATTTTCTTGAAATACACTCTAAATCCTTCAAATTTTTTAAAACTTCAAAAATGTTTTGATCATGAATGTAGTCTCATGGACACGTCGCCAATTAAAACAAATTGTATCAAAAACCGTTCAAATTATGTAACACACTCAGTTTTCAGTTGCTTAAAATTTTTGAAATCAGCTGCAACATTTATAGAATTTAGTACGCTATTCTACTGTTGAATATGTATAATATGATTTTTGGATAAATCTTATGAAACTAGTCGTTTTTCAGTTTTTTGAAATTTTCTTGAAATACACTCAAAAAAATTCTTCAAATTTTTTAAAACTTCAAAAATGTTTTGATCATGAATGTGGTCTCATGGACACATCGCCAATTAAAACAAATTATATCACAAATTTAAACTGTTCAAATTATGTAAGACACTTTCAGTTTTCAGTTGCTTAAAATTTTTGAAATCAACTGCAACATTTTTCGAATTTAGTACGCTATTCCACTATTGAATATGTATAATAAGATTTTTGGATAAATCTTATGAAACTCGTCGTTTTTCAGTTTTTTGAAATTTTCTTGAAATAGTACAATCAAAATCCTTCAAATTTTTTAAAACTTTAAAAATCTTTTGATCATGAATGTAGTCTCATGGACACATCGCCAATTAAAACAAATTGTATCACAAATTTAAACTGTTCAAATTATGTCAGACACTTTTAATTTTTCAGTTGCTTAAAATTTTTGAAATCAGCTGCAACTTTTTTGAATATAAAACGCTATTCTACTGTTGAATATGTATAGTAAGATTTTTGGATTAATCTTATGAAACTCGTCGTTTATCAGTTTTTTGAAATTTTCTTGAAATACACTCAAAAAATTCTTCAAATTTTTTAAAACTTCAAAAATGTTTTGATCATGAATGTAGTCTCATGGACACATCGCCAATTAAAACAAATTGTATCAAAAACCGTTCAAATTATGTAAGACACTTAGTTTTCAGTTGCTTAAAATTTTTGAAATCAGCTGCAACATTTATAGAATTTGGTACGCTATTCTACTGTTGAATATGTATAATAAGATTTTTGGATTAATCTCATGAAACTCGTCTTTTCAGGTTTTTGGAATTTTCTTGAAATACACTCTAAATCCTTCAAATTTTTTAAAACTTCAAAAATGTTTTGATCATGAATGTAGTCTCATGGACACGTCGCCAATGAAAACAAATTGTATCACAAATTTAAACTGTTCAAATTATGTATGACACTTTCAGTTTTCAGTTGCCTGAAATTTTTGAAATCAGCTGCAACTTTTTTAAATATAGAACGCTATTCTACTGTTGAATATGTATAGTAAGATTTTTGGATTAATCTTATGAAACTCGTCGTTTTTCAGTTTTTTGAAATTTTCTTGAAATACAATCAAAATCCTTCAAATTTTTTAAAACTTCAAAAATGTTTTGATCATGAATGTAGTCTCATGGATACATCGCCAATTAAAACAAATTGTATCAAAAACCGTTCAAATTATGTAACACACTCAGTTTTCAGTTGCTTAAAATTTTTGAAATCAACTGCAACATTTTTCGAATTTAGTACGCTATTCTACTGTTGAATATGTATAATAGATTTTTGGATAAATCTTATGAAACTCGTTTTTCAGTTTTTTGAAATTTTTTTGAAATACACTCAAAATCCTTCAAATTTTTTAAAACTTCAAAAATCTTTTGATCAAGAATGTAGTCTCATGGACACATCGCCAATTAAAACAAATTATATCACAAATTTAACCTGTTCAAACTATGTAAGACACTTTCAGTTTTCAGTTGCTTAAAATTTTTGAAATCAGCTGCAACATTTATAGAATTTAGAACGCTATTCTACTATTGAATATGTATAATAAGATTTTTGGATACATTTTATGAAACTCGTTGTTTTTCAGTTTTTTGAAATTTTCTTGAAATACACTCAAAACCTTCAAATTTTTTAAAACTTCAAAAAACTTTTGATCATGAATGTAGTCTCATGGACACATCGCCAGTTAAAACAAATTATATCACAAATTTAAACGGTTCAGATTATGTAAGACACTTTCAGTTTTCAGTTGCTTAAAATTTTTGAAATCAGCTGCAACATTTATAGAATTTAGTACGCTATTCTACTGTTGAATATGTATAATCAGATTTTTGGATAAATCTTATGAAACTCGTCGTTTTTCAGTTTTTTGAAATTTTCTTGAAATACACTCAAAACCTTCAAATTTTTTAAAACTTCAAAAATGTTTTGATCATGGATGTAGTCTGATGGACACATCGCCAATGAAAACAAATTATATCACAAATTTAAACTGTTCAAATTATGTAAGACACTTTCAGTTTTTCAGTTGCTCAAAATTTTTGAAATCAGCTGCAACATTTATAGAATTTAGTGCGCTATTCTACTATTGAATATGTATAATAAGATTTTTGGATTAATCTTATGAAACTCGTCGTTTTTCAGTTTTTTGAAATTTTCTTGAAATACACTCAAAATTCTTCAAATTTTTTAAAACTTCAAAAATGTTTTCATCATGAATGTAGTCTCATGGACACCACCAATTAAAACAAATTATATCAATTCGAGACACAAATGGTAATTAGACATTCTTGGTTAGTCAATAATTTGTTCAAGTTGTTTATATACTTTGATTTCTATCAAGTGAAAAGTCTTTGATATAATTACCTTACTTTTTGTACGATTTTAATAGCAATTTTCAAACACAATTTAATCAACAAAAGTTCAAATTTCGACGGAATTAATTGGACTAGTTTTCCTCTTATTTAAACTCTTAGTAACTTGGTTAGCCACAGGAAATGGCGGAAAGCACCACAGCAAAACTCCCATTTACAAACTCTTATTGATTTGTTAATTGTTTTATTAATTAGGGCAATTAGAATTGATCAAATATTTTCAAATTTGGTCGAGGTTAATTGAACTCGTTCGACTGCAATTGAAAGCTGTTTGAACTATTAATAAAAGTAGCGGTTTTATACGGACAACCTCCTTTAATGCGTATTTTAAGCAATTTCAATTAAAGAGACTATATTGGTTTTATAAATAGAACTGATGTGAAATTGCCGAGACATAATAGCTTCTTTGGCGTAAATGGCACGAATTCAAGCAACATTAACATGACCAAAGCAAAATTTATATGAACTGATCCTTTGTATTTTCAAAATTGCTTTAAAAGCAAACCTCGCTAATTTAACTTTAAATTGTACTTAATTTACTCAAATGATCAGTTTGTTTTTGCTTTAAAATCTAACTTGAAAGACACTTCCAATGACAGTTGGAATGTTAATTGATCTAATTTTGTGGAGAGTAGTTTCAATGATGCAATTCAAAATAATTTGCGTCATTCCACCTTAAAGTGTTTATAAGTAAATTAAATCAAACTTCTTAAATTCGACTTAGATCACGGAAAACCTTCTGGTTTTACTTTGGTAAAACCTTGCAGAAGCTACTGCGTGATCTCTTGTTTTGGTTTCGTCTCATTTACATATCGGTAACTAAACTTTTTGGCGACACACAGTAGTTATTGTTATTGGAACGTATTGTTTTAGATTGCCACTGAAGGTGTCCAACACTCGTCCATAAAGGTTGTCTTATCGTAATTACTTACGGTATGATTTCATATACCACCGTAATTACCTTAACGACACACGCATAACTTACTTAACCGTTATCTGTTTTTGTTCCATAACGCACATTTATATATTCGGTAACGTAACAATGAGGCATATCAGCACTCCTTTCGTGACTAATCCGATTGAAATTCAGGTGCAAATGTATGTGTGTAGGGTTCTCGCACATGTTCCATGTATTCAAATGAGGGAAATGTTGTGGGAAGTGGATAAACCCGATATACCGGGATTATAACGTTTCTGATATTCGGTCTGGATTTGTGGGCTTTGGCGCTGAAAAAAAGGCGGATTTCAGAGTTTATTTTGGATTAGGTATAATCTTACACTACGCTTATCTAATTTTGTATTCGTAAATTTTCGCGACGTCTAGACATCTCTTTATGTAGTTCGTTTATTCGAGACCGTTTTCACGTTCCACCCGGATTTACATGTTATATAAATACGGAACTGAGGTATAATCGATTCACTGAAGTAGGTTATTATAATCATTCCGATGTATATTCGAGTGGTACTCGTGGTACTGGTCTTAATTGGACACGGCTCGTGTGCTCGTCAATGAAAAATCCCACAGTGATGTGTGGAATACGGCAAAAAGTTTGTTTTGTTGTAAATTGAATCCTAAACAAAGCTTGGTGAGTGTACTTGGATTGAATCGAGACAGGTCGGTAGAGTTTTCATGAATTGAAGGTGCTATCGCATACTTCTAATAAGTTTCTTTATAAAGTGTATGCGGTTGTTGATTTGGGCAATAGTTATTCGTTCTACGTGTCTAACTTGTAATATTACCATCTAATACTTCTACTGAAACTCTAAACGCTTCTTCTGAAATGACTTTAGTGTCGATTTTCGTTCTGCAAAGATAACATCTCTTTTATATTGAATTCACAGCCTTGAAAGCCAAAATTTTGGTATTAAGTTTAGTTCTGCAGTAGTTTAGTTTAAGTGTCATCATACACTTCTGTTAACTTCGGTTATTTGTTTCTTGTTAGTGTAGGCAATTGTTGTTTTGGACAATAATTCTTCGTTCTACGTGTTTAACTTGCAATCTTACCCTTTAATACTTCTACTGAAATGACTTGAGTGTCGATTTTGGTTTTGCAAAGAAAAAATCTCTTAAATTTGATTCTCAGTTCTGAAAACCAAAATGTTGGCATTAATTTTAGGTCTGCGTTGTAAAAGGTTGATTTTGAAAAATGAACGTAAAAATTTTTACATTTCTCTTAGAAAATATTCTCTTATAACGGCACAACTTTGCCTTGGGTGACGATTTGGCATCCCTGTCGAAAAGTCTTCTTCACGCTTTAAAAACAAAACTTTTTTGAAAATGTTTTTGAATTTTGTATTGAAGTAACATTTTTCCAGGACTATTCAAAAAAGTTGCTGTTACCAAAAATCCTTCTGAAAAATATTTTGGCCTTTTTGGCTCTGCGAGGTAAAATCTTTTTTGAATTTTAATCAAGTATTAGGTTAAAGGGGTGTTTAGTTCTTTTTTGAAAAACATGTCTAGTAACTGTACTAGTTGAACTATTATAAAATGAATTGTACTATATGAGAATTTGGATGTTGTGAGAAAGTCTTCTTTGGATCTCGTAAAAAACAAACTAAGTTTCACCAGGTACTATTTGAAAAATTTGCCTTAACTAAAGAACCTGTTAAAAACAATACTTACTCCCTGAAAGACCGTTTGAAATTTTTGGTTCAGTGAGGAATAACAATTTTTAAGTACTTTTTGAAAAATTTGCCTTAACTAAAGAAGCTTCTAAAAACAATACTTACTCCCTGAAAGACCATTTGAAGTTTTGGTTCAGTGAGGAAAAACAATTTTTAAGTAGTTTTTGAAAAATTTGACTTAACTAAAGAACTTTCTAAAAACAATACTTACTCCCTAAAAGACTGTTTTGAAATTTTTGGTTCAGTGAGGAAAAACAATTTTTAAGTACTTTTTGAAAAATTTGCCTTAACTAAAGAACTTTCTAAAAACAATACTTACTCCCTAAAAGACTGTTTTGAAATTTTTGGTTCAGTGAGGAATAACAATTTTTAAGTACTTTTTGAAAAATTTGCCTTAACTAAAGAACCTTCTAAAAACAATACTTACTCCCCGAAAGACCGTTTGAAACTTTGGTTCAGTGAGGAAAAACAATTTTTAAGTACTTTTTGAAAAATTTGCCTTAACTAAAGAACCTTCTAAAAACAACACTTGCTCCCTGAAAGACCGTTTGAAATTTTTGGTTCAGTGAGGAATAACAATTTTTAAGTACTTTTTGAAAAATTTGCCTTAACTAAAGAACCTTCTAAAAACAATACTTACTCCCCGAAAGACCGTTTGAAACTTTGGTTCAGTGAGGAAAAACAATTTTTAAGTACTTTTTGAAAAATTTGCCTTAACTAAAGAACCTTCTAAAAACAACACTTGCTCCCTGAAAGACCGTTTGAAATTTTTGGTTCAGTGAGGAAAAACAATTTTTAAGTGCTTTTTGAAAAATTTGCCTTAACTAAAGAACTTTCTGAAAACAATACTGACTCCCGGAAAGACCGTTTGAAATTTTGGTTCAGTGAGGAATAACAATTTTTAAGTACTTTTTGAAAAATTTGTCTTAACTAAAGAACCTTCTAAAAACGATACTTACTCCCTGAAAGACCGTTTGAAATTTTTGGTTCAGTGAGGAAAAACAATTTTTAAATACTTTTTGAAAAATTTGCCTTAACTAAAGAACTTTCTGAAAACAATACTGACTCCCGGAAAGACCGTTTGAAATTTTGGTTCAGTGAGGAATAACAATTTTTAAGTACTTTTTGAAAAATTTGTCTTAACTAAAGAACCTTCTAAAAACGATACTTACTCCCTGAAAGACCGTTTGAAATTTTTGGTTCAGTGAGGAAAAACAATTTTTAAATACTTTTTGAAAAATTTGCCTTAACTAAAGAACCTTCTAAAAACGATACTTACTCCCTGAAAGACCGTTTAAAATATTGGTTCAGTGAGGAAAAACAACTTTTAAGTACTTTTTGACAAATTTGCCTTAACTAAAGAACCTTCTAAAAACAATACTTATTCCCTGAAAGACCGTTTAAAATATTGGTTCAGTGAGGAAAAACAATTTTTAAGTACTTTTTGACAAATTTGCCTTAACTAAAGAAACTTCTAAAAACAATACTTATTCCCTGAAAGACTGTTTGAAATTCTTGGTTCAGTGAGGAAAAACAATTTTTAAGTACTTTTTGAAAAATTTGCCTTAACTAAAGAACCTTCTAAAAACGATACTTACTCCCTGAAAGACCGTTTGAAATTTTTGGTTCAGTGAGGAATAACAATTTTTAAGTACTTTTTGAAAAATTTGCCTTAAGTAAAGAACCTTCTAACAACAATACTTACGCCCTGAAAGACCGTTTGAAATTTTGGTTCAGTGAGGAAAAACAATTTTTAAGTACTTTTTGAAAAATTTGCCTTAACTAAAGAACCTTCTAAAAACAACACTTGCTCCCTGAAAGACCGTTTGAAATTTTTGGTTCAGTGAGGAAAAACAATTTTTAAGTGCTTTTTGAAAAATTTGCCTTAACTAAAGAACCTTCTAAAAACAATACTTACTCCCCGAAAGACCGTTTGAAACTTTGGTTCAGTGAGGAAAAACAATTTTTAAGTACTTTTTGAAAAATTTGCCTTAACTAAAGAACCTTCTAAAAACAACACTTGCTCCCTGAAAGACCGTTTGAAATTTTTGGTTCAGTGAGGAAAAACAATTTTTAAGTGCTTTTTGAAAAATTTGCCTTAACTAAAGAACTTTCTGAAAACAATACTGACTCCCGGAAAGACCGTTTGAAATTTTGGTTCAGTGAGGAATAACAATTTTTAAGTACTTTTTGAAAAATTTGTCTTAACTAAAGAACCTTCTAAAAACGATACTTACTCCCTGAAAGACCGTTTGAAATTTTTGGTTCAGTGAGGAAAAACAATTTTTAAATACTTTTTGAAAAATTTGCCTTAACTAAAGAACTTTCTGAAAACAATACTGACTCCCGGAAAGACCGTTTGAAATTTTGGTTCAGTGAGGAATAACAATTTTTAAGTACTTTTTGAAAAATTTGTCTTAACTAAAGAACCTTCTAAAAACGATACTTACTCCCTGAAAGACCGTTTGAAATTTTTGGTTCAGTGAGGAAAAACAATTTTTAAATACTTTTTGAAAAATTTGCCTTAACTAAAGAACCTTCTAAAAACGATACTTACTCCCTGAAAGACCGTTTAAAATATTGGTTCAGTGAGGAAAAACAACTTTTAAGTACTTTTTGACAAATTTGCCTTAACTAAAGAACCTTCTAAAAACAATACTTATTCCCTGAAAGACCGTTTAAAATATTGGTTCAGTGAGGAAAAACAATTTTTAAGTACTTTTTGACAAATTTGCCTTAACTAAAGAAACTTCTAAAAACAATACTTATTCCCTGAAAGACTGTTTGAAATTCTTGGTTCAGTGAGGAAAAACAATTTTTAAGTACTTTTTGAAAAATTTGCCTTAACTAAAGAACCTTCTAAAAACGATACTTACTCCCTGAAAGACCGTTTGAAATTTTTGGTTCAGTGAGGAATAACAATTTTTAAGTACTTTTTGAAAAATTTGCCTTAAGTAAAGAACCTTCTAACAACAATACTTACGCCCTGAAAGACCGTTTGAAATTTTGGTTCAGTGAGGAAAAACAATTTTTAAGTACTTTTTGAAAAATTTGCCTTAACTAAAGAACCTTCTAAAAACAACACTTGCTCCCTGAAAGACCGTTTGAAATTTTTGGTTCAGTGAGGAAAAACAATTTTTAAGTGCTTTTTGAAAAATTTGCCTTAACTAAAGAACTTTCTGAAAACAATACTGACTCCCGGAAAGACCGTTTGAAATTTTGGTTCAGTGAGGAATAACAATTTTTAAGTACTTTTTGAAAAATTTGTCTTAACTAAAGAACCTTCTAAAAACGATACTTACTCCCTGAAAGACCGTTTGAAATTTTTGGTTCAGTGAGGAAAAACAATTTTTAAATACTTTTTGAAAAATTTGCCTTAACTAAAGAACTTTCTGAAAACAATACTGACTCCCGGAAAGACCGTTTGAAATTTTGGTTCAGTGAGGAATAACAATTTTTAAGTACTTTTTGAAAAATTTGTCTTAACTAAAGAACCTTCTAAAAACGATACTTACTCCCTGAAAGACCGTTTGAAATTTTTGGTTCAGTGAGGAAAAACAATTTTTAAATACTTTTTGAAAAATTTGCCTTAACTAAAGAACTTTCTGAAAACAATACTGACTCCCGGAAAGACCGTTTGAAATTTTGGTTCAGTGAGGAATAACAATTTTTAAGTACTTTTTGAAAAATTTGTCTTAACTAAAGAACCTTCTAAAAACGATACTTACTCCCTGAAAGACCGTTTGAAATTTTTGGTTCAGTGAGGAAAAACAATTTTTAAATACTTTTTGAAAAATTTGCCTTAACTAAAGAACCTTCTAAAAACGATACTTACTCCCTGAAAGACCGTTTAAAATATTGGTTCAGTGAGGAAAAACAACTTTTAAGTATTTTTTGACAAATTTGCCTTAACTAAAGAACCTTCTAAAAACAATACTTATTCCCTGAAAGACCGTTTAAAATATTGGTTCAGTGAGGAAAAACAATTTTTAAGTACTTTTTGACAAATTTGCCTTAACTAAAGAACCTTCTAAAAACAATACTTATTCCCTGAAAGACTGTTTGAAATTCTTGGTTCAGTGAGGAAAAACAATTTTTAAGTACTTTTTGAAAAATTTGCCTTAACTAAAGAACCTTCTAAAAACGATACTTACTCCCTGAAAGACCGTTTGAAATTTTTGGTTCAGTGAGGAATAACAATTTTTAAGTACTTTTTGAAAAATTTGCCTTAAGTAAAGAACCTTCTAACAACAATACTTACGCCCTGAAAGACCGTTTGAAATTTTGGTTCAGTGAGGAAAAACAATTTTTAAGTATTTTTTGAAAAATTTGCCTTAACTAAAGAACCTACTAAAAACGATACCTACTCCCTATAAGAAAGATAATTTTTAATTTTAATGAATGAACAATTGAAATGTTGCTATATGTGTTTTTGCAAACAGGAATCTTGCAACTGTGCTAAATTGTATTTGGTAAAAATTTTGGTACTGTGATGGAAGTCTCTTTTTGGATCTCATAAAAAACGTATTAAGCTTTCACTTTTTGAAAAACTTGCCTTAAGTGGAAGTATTTCTGAAATCATGATTTTTGGTCTCGTGATTAAAGACATTTTTTGGATTTTAACGAAAGGACATATTAAAATGTTGCATTTCTTTTTTGAAAAACCGAGCCTTAAAACTGTAGTATTTGTTGAAAATTGTGGTGCTGTGAGGGAAAATCTCTTTTGGATTCTATAAGAAACAAAATAAAATTGTAGCAGCTACTTTTAAAAAGAGTTGCCATTACCAAAAACACTTTGTGTGTGTAGTACTTTTTGAAAAATTTGCTTTAACTAGAAAACCTTCTAAAACACTACTTTTTGAAATGTTTAGTTCAGTGTGAAAAAATATTTTTGGAATTTTAATGAAAGGGTAGATTGAAATGTCGTTATTTGGTTTTTGCCTAAACATCTCTTGCAACTGTGTTGGTGCTGCTATGGGGCACTTTTTTGGATTCCATGAGTACCAAATAAAATTTTTGCTACACACTTTTTGGGAAAACTTGTAGCTATATGAAATTGTGTATAATGGTGACTTTGATTCTGATTTTTGTAAAACTCGTCTATTGGATAATAATTTCGGTTCTTTGATGAAACAAGTTTTTTTTAACCTTTTCAGAGTTAGTTCTACGAGCAAATTAATCTTGGTTTTATTTTAGGAATGGTGAAAATTAAACTTTTGAAATTTTCTTGGAAAAATAATTTCTACTGACTACTTGTTTTGTGTCCTGCCTGGGAAACAGTTATTTTTGAATCTTAAGCAAACTACAAAGTGAGTTTTCCCCGTTGCATTTTCCGGAAAACTCGTCCATAAAACTGTCTTTCAATCTTGTTTTCCTGTTACTCAAAGAACAAAACAGATTTTGTTTCCTAAACCTTTTGATATGGAAAATTTTTCCCATAGAGTTTCGATCCCATAAGAAAAACTAACCGATTCCGATCCGATACGTCTCCGTCCTTGGCACTAACCGGCAAACGGAAGTACCTAATAGTACGTTTCCGACACTCGAATTAATGATAATAACAAACTAATATGGGAACACTATTTTTTTTTATTATCATTATTATCATTTCCATCGCTACGCCATTGGCGTTCGATTTGCCTCGAGTACCACGACCCGAAGCAGACGATTCCACGCTAGCCGGTACCGCCGCCCCTGATCTCGGATTTTCGATCTTCTTCAGGTTCAGGACAGTCGCGGGAAAAAACCGAATCCGCACACACACGTTCACCTTCACGGTCGTTTCATTCCGAATGGCCACATATATCGCGTAATTTGTTTTCGTTGTCCGATTATTAATTGACTATCGCGAATTTGTTCCTTCTAATTGCGAGAGGTGGAAAACGAGGGGGAAAATGAGTTTTTTATTGTCATTAGATTCGACGAAGACAAGTGCTGGAAATAATTACTTCGTCAGCGTAATTGAGTTACATGTGTCGCGAATCTAATTATTACAATTTGAGACAATTTGAGGGGGTTTGAGTGCTTTAGAGGTGTACCTGTTAGATCTTACCAAACTTCGTTACATTCATCTCAGAAATATACCATAGTATTGCTTCATTGCATGGTTCCCTTAAATAACGAAAGCCTGCATTGGGATTATCAAAATTGTTATAGGAATTAAAATGAAAGGAGGTTAAACTCTGTGTAATAATACCCAAACTTATGTGAGAAAAAGTATCTTTAGTGTCACACTAAATACAATTTTTAATATTCTATTTAGAAGTAGGTACTCTAACGTATGTAAAAGTACCATTTTATATATCTACGTTCTTTAAAATGTATGGACATAATTTTGGTACTTTGGGGCGTTGTATAAATCCTTACCAAAATTTTCAAAAATGGAAATTACCTAATTTTCCGAGTTGCATTAAATTTCTATATATTTATTACTAGCTACAAACCCAGTGGATTTAGACAAAACTACACCAATGTTGGACTTAATTTGAACGTATTGTTACCAATCAAAATGTTTGTTGAGGTAATATAATATTTTGTCTCTTATTCTGACGCCATTGGTAGTATATAATAGAAAAATTGATATTCCAACAACGATCTCATAAGACATGAGTTTCTCTTAAAAATTTATTATTGAGTAACTAATTGTTTATAAAAATTTGACCGTAATGTAAGACTGTAATACGCGACATATTTTTTGAAAGTTGCAAGAGTGTAAAAGCATTTTTCACCAAATGAAAAACACTAAAATTTTAAAAAAATTTACAGTACTTCGTAACTTTCATCAAGAAGATATCAAATTAACCGTTTTTCAATTATTTACACATTTCTATTGACAATAGTCTTAGAATTACTTTAAAAAAGTCCCATTTTTCAAAATTTCTGCCTTTCCGGTTTTCAAAATTAGATCAAATTCAAGCCTGTTATTATTTCAGGCCGACTATTAAACCTTGCGTTACAAGTTAACCAGTTACAAGTTTTATATTAAAAATGGAGGTTAAATTTCCTGGGATTAACAAAAAATATCTATCTATCTATAAAAATTTTTTTAAAGATGTGTTGCCTTACGACTTCAATCACCCCTATTTCTGACGCCATTTTGGAGGTCTTCCTCCATAATTCTTGCGATGTTTTCCCCTCCTCCAAAATTTAGTAATCGAGTAATATTATATGTATAGTCTATTGTTTTGAACTTACATTTTCTTTGAATGTCATTTGGAAACCTCAACTTTGAAAACTAAACTGCCTACTTTGGTTTGTCTCAGGTCTTCCATATCTCAATTATTCGACACTCGATAATCTGCAAAACATGATGCGTTTACTGCATAAACCTAATCGCTTTTTGATAGTCCAGACGAGGAAGAAGTCGTATTTCGTAAGTCGACTGTAATTGCAGCAAAAACTTCAGAGTGTCATTGAGATATCACGTTATGCACGTAACACCATAAGTGTTGAGTTTCATTCAACAAGGACGACAACCCTATTTTTAGTATGCATTACTGTTCAACTGATGACTGCAGCAGGAAACTGATATCTCGTTATCTTAACCCTCTTGGACTTATCTGAGACAAAATAAGGCAACTTTATACCAATCAGGGCGAATGTAAATCGACCATTTATATTTTAAGACACTTAATACGAAGATAACCACGTAAGGATGCAGTTTAAAAATAATTACCAATAAAAAACGACATAAAAAGTAATTGCGAAGCTACATAATAACACTAATTAAACGTATTTCGTCGCTACTCTGGGAATATGCAAATATCCCAACCATCCGTAAAGAGAGTCGAGAATGAATGAGCGAGTTCCATTGAAAAAACAACAACAACATTAACATCTCATTATTACTTAAACGCTATTTATTATAAAATAATAACCTGCAGAGATTAATAGCAAACTGTTCCCCAGCAAATCATTTTTTCATACGTAACCAGGAAGGACGTGTGCCTGTGAAAACAGCAATCTTCGGAAGAAGAGACCGTAAATTGTGTGTCATTGAAACTGGCTCCTTCCTAGTTATCATCATTACAATCTATTCAATGAGAAAGTGCAGTTAAATTGCGCTTAAATCAAATAATACTAAGAGGAATAAAGGCATAAAAATGCAAGGCACAAAGAGTAGAAAAAAGAGGAAACAAAATACCCTAACAGGGGAAAGTCAATTATTACTTTTATATTTAGCCTAATTATACAATGCACATACAAGGGAAATGTGTACAACTCGCTTTATGAGTTATTAACGTTATATTCCCATGGCGTATTTGTCGTTTTCTCGTGGCGAGAAAATAGAAATGTTCATAACCTATTAGCCTATATATCTGCCTGTTAGTAATAATTATTAAAAAGTTCTATTACTGTAAATAGGCCTGAGACTGAAGGAAACTGGGATATAGAGTCGGGTTTCCAAAAAAGAAGCAAAATGTATCCTAATAGTCGTTATTTTAGTAAGGAGTATTAAAACGAGAAGGAGATCTAACGATGATAATGACAGTGATGAAATTAAACAAAAGGAGCTTTTATAGGCAAAGTCTATATGGTATATGAAAAAGAATAGATAGTGTCTCAAATGCCTCTCGATATGATATTGGGAAAAATTAGAGAAGAGTGGATTTTCAAAAGGAGGCCGAGTAATCAGGCAATGCTTGTCTGTCTAAACGTTCATCTTTTAAAACGTATTTATCTTCTAACAGAAAATTATACAAAAGTGTGCTAAAAGGTACGACATTTACACAAAACCAGGGAAAATGCATTGAAATTCAAAAAAACACCTATTTACATAAAAGTCAGGAAAATCTCACATTACTGGAGAGGAGCTAAATTGAAATTTTACTGAGAGATTTTACTGGTTTTGTAATAAATTTTTCAGGAAATCGTAAAAAAACACGAAATTTACAAATTTTATAAATTTTATTACAAATTCCACAAAAATCAAGTGTGAAAAATCAAACTAGAGAAAATGCATTGACATTCAAAATACACTAATTTACATGAAAGTCGGGAAAATATTATTACTTATTACTGAAGATGAGCTAAATTGAAATACGAGACACCTTGTACCGAGTATGTTGAAGCTCCGAGACATTGTAATGGTTTTGTATTAAATTTTTCAGGAAATCGTAAAAAAGACGAAATTTACACATTTCAGAATTTTTTTTACAAAATCCAGAAAAATCAAGTGTCAATTTTCTTTGGCAACTATACAACATCGAAAAAGCGTGTGTTGTGAAAACAATGTATTTTACATCTTGTAAAGTCTTTACAGAACTAGTCCGGAAAATGCCCGGAAAATGTCCGGAAAATCGTTCGTAAATAAGCAGGAAAATTTTGCTTCCAAAACGATTCCCGGAAAAGTAATAACTCAAAAATGAGAATCAAGCAAAAGACTTTTGCAGATTTCCAATTTCTTACTCATGAACGGAGGAAAAGTTCTAATTCTGGTATTAAGGAAACAAAGATTACCTAAATCACGAACATGTTATTACGCCTTTGGTAATGACACTTAAGAAAGTGATTTACTGTATATTGTTTGTGAGATGTCTTTTATCTCATCTGATGTCAAAACAAGGATTTCCCCTCCTCAAAATAAGAGAAATCTTGTTAGTTTTAATATTCACCTGATGTCTCGCGAACAAAAAGTCTGTCAAAATTTATTCACTCGAAAATCCATCTGATAAACCTTATTACACTCAATCGAAATCCTCCCTTTGGTAATACCTCTCGAGGAGAGGACGAGATCTAAAAATAGCCACCGAAACGAGAAGTACAAGAACGCAGGTGATTACCTTCTTGCGAAACTGGCCACAGTCCGAAGATTTATGTTGCTCGCTAGGCCGAAGGCATATTATGATCGAGGTAAAGTGAGAGAGAAAAAAGCTCGATCCGAAATCTCGAAAGGCGCCCCCGGAGCCAGTTTTACGGATCGCGTTCCGCGATGGTAGTAAGATAAATTTTCGTGTACCGGAGCCGGTACCTCCTATGTACTCGTGTAAAAAGAAACAGTATATACGTCTTATACGTACGTCTTACGCTCGAAGGAGACATATTTTACAACTCGGGTAGGCCGTCGTAAGCGTAGATACGTAGGCGAGAGTTATGGGGAGACGCGTGCGAGACGAAAACGATTAATTCCAGGTTCAAAGCTCGACACGTATTCCACGCTTTTCCTCTTTCAAGTCTTAGGTGAAACGCATTTGAGGTATTCCAAGATTCAGACGTGTATGTGTGTAGTTTGTTTCAAATAGGAGGAATGTAGCAGGAGTTCGGTTTGATATGTTCGTTATTAAACTGTAACAAATGCTCTGGAACATAAAACATCTCTCACGCCATCAATTACAACGTCTTAACCCATAAATTGCTTAAAAATATTTTTAACAAACCAAAGATACGGTAGTATACTTACTCCTTATATTGTATCATTTAAATTTCTGGCACAACGATTTACACTGAATGAGGAAACTTGTAAACAATTAATTAGAAAGTACAATGGAAAGCAAAATTAGGTTCTTTGGAGTTGGGAGTTCCATGAATTTTTAACAAACTTTTGTCATTAATCTTACTAACTCAGAAGGTCGCGTCTTTCCACCAAATTATCCTGCAGACTTTTGAAAGCTTTAGTTTCACAAATGAAAGAGTGCCAAATGAATATGGCGAATTCGCCAAATTTTTGGAATGATATTTTCAAAATTGTGTCATATTTACTATTTAATATCTACCCTTGCTACATACATAGCAATTAGCAGTAAGTAGCTTTACAGGTTTTTGACCCATTTACACAATTTGCTGAAATGTAAGTTTACACCCTCTTTAAAATATTTTTGAGAACTTCTCAATAACTTCAATTTAGCTCAAAGTAAGCTAAGTATTAAATTTCGACCTTTTTCGAATAGCAGCTTTTACGACAACGACTCGAAATCCTGATATTTCATAAACATTGTCTAATAAGTTGGAACGAGAGATCTCTTGGAAAATTTTTGTATAATGAATGACACATTGTGCAGTTAGTTCAATTTTGCATAAATAGCAGTTAGGAAGGAGTAAGTAGCTATGCAAATTTTTGCCGCTCTTCCAGAATTTGCTGAAATGTAAGTTTCTGCGTTCTTGAAACTATTCATGAGAATTTTTTAAAACTTAAAATAAGCTGAGTGGTACATTTCGACGTTATTTGAACTGCATCTTTTGCGATGACGACTCATAATTACAATGTTGTGGTATTGACTCTCGGGGAGCTGGATGAATGATACAATGTTTCATAAACATTGTCTAAGAAGTGTGCTAACCTTGAACGACCGATGTCTTTGAGCATTTTTCAATAACAAATAACATATTTTAACGTTTATTCTAATTTATTTACACACTGTCTTAATTTACCTAGACTATTTCCTAACTAATTAATTTATATCACACTCTTAACGGCTAATTTATTTGTACAATTTCACGTGTCCATTTATCGCACTGTTTTCACTCGCGGCTTCACGTCTAATCTAATCTCTCCGACCGCAAGCCCGTGTTTACATGTCTTCAATAATGCATTCGGGAACCTCCTGGTATATTCTTTTTTCGTAATAATGTTTGTTCTCGAAAGGAGTAGATCATTCTTCCTTTAATAAGACGATTCCGAGAGGTTCGGGAAGGTTTTTATGGCCCAATTAAGCGGAGCGGCCGTCTCTCTTTGAAATACGCTGCTATGGTGAGATAAGAGTGTGCCGATGTTTATATTTCGCGTTACAATATTTTGCAATTATTAATTGCGTTTTGCATAAATGACAGTTAGGAGTAAGTCGATTTTTGACAATCTTCCCAAATTTCCAAAAATCAACGAATCGGTTTCTTGTATGTTGTCGCGAAAATATACCTATAGATTGTAACGTTAGTTGTTTTGTTACTACTTTAATTAAGTTCGTAATGCCGGCTAGCACATTACTATCTCTGCGTCTGGTCGAAAGAAAATCAATATTTTAGTTATAGCGGTTTACTTAGGTAAGTCCAATAAGTAAAAAAATAGTGCAAAAATATCATACCAACGTTAATCCAGCAAATGAGTACGATCTTCCTAAATCATACGTAACTCAATTGCAAGACAAATACTTAAATTTTACTCAACCAATCCTACCAATAACTCAACTGTATCCGGAAGTTACAGATTTGTTTCACTACACAATGCAGATTAGTAATATCTAAATTACAAGGTTTGATACTAATGAGATGGTCGATCGATCGATTAAACGTTTCAAAAAGGCCATTTTGTTCAACTTCAGGCTTGGTCCGACGAACCTGTTCTGCTCTCTCTGCTCTCGTGTTCGCACGTTTAGACGGAGATAGTGTCGTATCCAAGCGCACACACAATTCGTTTTAACGTAGTTGACGAAGGAGTTAGTTGAAATAACGACCGAGGAATCTTATTTAATTAAAATTCGTTAGCTAATTTGATGTTAAAAAACGTAACGTAACAAGATAAGCATAGGCGGCGCAGAGGGATTCTCCCCTTTTGTAACGTTGGGATACCCAATTTTCTATTAGGGTTTGGTGGATCTTTGGTGTTTATTGTCGTTTTTCGTTTTCCAGATAGAGGAGGGTGATTACGGCCCGACATCGACCCCCAAGATGACCGCGTCCCTCGGTGTAGGAAACGACAGTGGAGGCGGCGGCGGCGGCGGCGGTGACGCGAACCGCAACGACAACAACGTGTACACCGTCTCCATGACGGGCGCGTACGACAATAAGGCGTTCAAGGGCGACGCGAACAACGGCGACCCCGTCAAGCCGCCGAGGGAGCTCTCCGACGAGGAGGCCTTCCAGCAGGGCAAGTTCAAGTTGTCGACGAAGGAGAAGTGGCGCATCCTGAAGAACGTGACGGCGATCTCGTGCGCCTTCATGATCCAGTTCACGGCGTTCCAGGGCACGGCGAACCTCCAGAGCAGCATCAACGCGAAGGACGGCCTCGGCACCGTCTCGCTGTGCGGCGTCTACGCGGCCCTCGTCGTCAGCTGCATCTTCGTGCCGACGTTCCTCATCAAGAAGCTGACCGTCAAGTGGACGTTGTGCTTCTCGCTGCTCGCGTACGCTCCTTACATCGGAGCCCAGTTCTACCCGAGGTTCTACACGCTCGTGCCCGCAGGGATCCTCGTCGGTCTCGGCGCGGCGCCGATGTGGGCCTCCAAGGCGACGTACCTCACGCAGGTCGCGGGCGTCTACGCGAAGCTCACCGACCAGGCCGTCGACGGGATCATCGTCAGGTTCTTCGGGTTCTTCTTCCTCGCCTGGCAGACGGCGGAGCTATGGGGCAACCTCATCTCCTCGCTGGGTGAGTACCACGGCCCAACAGGTCTGTCAAGCTGGCAACCCCACCACCACGGAATCGAAATTTGATTGCGCAGCAATGGCGATTTTTGTGCTCAAGGGGATCTTTGAAAAAAAAAACAAATTTGAAGCGTGGGTGGGGGTGCTGACTTGATATCAAGCTAGCACCCACCCATTTGCAAAAGTAGGAAACAGAGTCTGGTAAACGCTATAATTATGTGCTTTTCAATTACCTTGAAGCGAACTTAATAAATCAACCCCTTCTTTTAAAACGAATCCCTGACAGTGAAACCTCCACGAGGTGAATTGTATAATGAACGAACCCGAAAATTTTAACCTATACTAAAACGTGGCAATAATTATGTGCTCTCAAAGTATCCTGGTCGCGATTTTTGTGCTCGCACCCTTCTTCGAAAAAGTCACCCCTGAAAGTAACACCGTCAAGAGGTGAAATCCACAACGATCGAGCACAAAAATTTTAAACTATGCTAAATCGTGGCAATAATTATGTGCTCTCAAAATACGCTGTCAGGGGTTCGTTTTCAAAGATGGGGTTGATTTATCAAGTTCGCTCTAGGGTACTTGAAAAGCACATAAATAGCACATAATTATAGCGTTTACCAGACTTTGTTTCCTACTTTTGCAAATGGGTGGGTGCTAGCTTGATACCAAGTCAGCACCCCCACCCACGATTCAAATTTGTTTTTTTCAAAGATCACTTTGAGCACAAAAATCGCCATTGCGGGACATAATTAGCACAAAAAGAGCACGTAATTGCTGCGCAATCAAATTTCGATTACATGCGGTGGTGGGGGTGCCAGCTTAGCAGACCTCGGCCCAACTACTAAGCTATTGACTATGTAAAAAAAAGAAACATGGGTAAAAGGAACTAACGCGTTCAAGGTATTTTATAACTTCATACGGTGAATTGACCTCTAAAGAGATAAAATCCAAAATTGCTACTAAATTTAGGGGTGCGTTTTTGACAACGGGGTAAGTTTGGCCCTTTTCGATTTTTCGGCTATAGCGCAAAAACTATGCAATTTTCGAAAATATATGCCTTACGATTTTTTCTATAGAATTACATTTCGTATCGAAATGACATTTTTTGAAGTCAAAATATTTTATAATACAATGAATTCAAAAAACAAAATTAAAAAAATCGAAAAATTTCAAAAAAAGATTTCTTTTATTAATTTTTGACTAATTATGCTTATTAATTTCAAGGGTGGGAAATGACTCTAAACATTTCTTGGCCAACATCCAAAAATATAATAATTGCTTTCAAATGACGTCGTTTTGTGCAACGCATATTGTACCTACAGGAAAATTTCATGCCCACTTTCAAGGTACTTATAACTTTTTTCTGGGTGAATTTAGGTAGGTATAGGCATTTCTTCATAAAAAAGAAAGCTTATGAAATTCTCTTTGAAATGATGCCCTATAAGCCTATAAGACTTTATATGTTTAAAATTGACTCAGATATAAACGTTCCATTTTTTCTATTTTTTACTTTTTCTTTAAAAAAGCGTATTATTTCATATTTTTACCCGAAAAAAATGATTTTTATGCAATAAAAATTTTATGAACATAAATTTAATAATAATATCGAATATTATTCTACTAGACATATTTAATTTAAATGATAATCTATTTGTTTATATGCAATAATGACGACACCAATTTTAAACAATGACTGTGACCGTTCTAATAAGTATTTTTCACTTCTGAAAAAGCACATGAAATCTTGTTTCTTCTTATAATGCTCAGCCAGTTTTATTAAAATCGAATTGTGGAAAAAAAATTTAAACAATTTTGAAAATTTTCAATATTTTTCGATTTTTCTGGATTGCAAAATTATTGTGCAAAATCTAATAAACTGATCGAAACGAAATTTACAGGATTCTTTTGTTATAACTTCAAGATTGTCTACCTGGGATATGGAAGTCCTAACTACTTTTGAAAGTGCTTAAAATAATAAATTAAAAAACCGCTTTTTTTGGGCCGATTTTTTTTGTTTATTGCTATTGTGCAAAAACGCTAATAAATTTTCGAATCTATAACCTATGCCATATTGTGTAAAAAGCGATTCTGCAACTTTTTTCTCTCATCGACTGTCTTCTAAATTCAATATTTAAAAAGTTAGCAGCAAAACAAGTCGGGAAAAACGCGTTTTTTAATTTTTCTTTTAATTGTTGCATTTTAAACAACCGACATTTGCGCTTTGGAAGATTAGTCAATCCTTATTCTAGGCATTATTCCTGAGGTATTCATGTAAAAACATTGCGGTTACCTCTTACGTCCATCTAAAACAAATTTTTGACAGATGGGCCTTGGATTATATGTATATGCAGTATTCCTCACACAAAATTCAACCATACTAGGTATAGTTAACCATTTCTTTAACCCATCTTTAGGTCAAATTAATATATAATTTTCATATTAGCCCTTTTTAGTGAGTAATTTACAACAAGTCATTGTGTAAAAGGTATTTTTCTGTTCAGCAATAAGGACTGTTTCAATGGTTAAATTCACCTTTTTGTAATTAACTTACTTAATTCGCTTCTTGGCCGAAAAATATTTTTGTGAGTATGTATCTCATCTAGGCACACATTACTTACTTGTGGTACGAACTCCGTTCCGTTGTCTCAATTTGTTCTCATTTTTCTTCTGATGTCTCATTGAATAATCCATGCTGATCTTCCTTTCGCAGTGCTCAGCAACCCCCACGGCACAGCTACTACCAACGTAACCGACTACAACACGTGCGGCGCTAATTTCTGCGTGAACACAGTGAACAACAACGAGAATCTACAAAGACCGCCCGACGAGGAAATCTACGAAATCTCAGCCATTTACCTCGCTTGCATCGCCACCGCCGTCATCATCATAGGGGTAGTAGTCGATCCTCTATCCAGGTAAGGGAAGAATTTGGTCTAAGTTGGGGGAATTTCGAGAATTAGGGAAGAAGGGATGATTATTGGCTGAACTTGATGTTGAAGACTGTTTAGAAGCAAGCCGTCAAATGTATCGAGTTACAATACTAATAAGTTAGTTTCAAGGTAACTATAAAGAAAGTCTCACTAATCCGTCAGTGGATTAGTAGCGAAACTTGCAATGTGTGCAGTATTTTAACTACACATATTTTGAATCTACATAATTTTTAAACAAGTTACCTATGCAGTATTTTCATATTTTACAATTTTAGTACTAAGTGGATTTTTTAAAACTATTTGAGACGCTGGGAAAGCTGTAACTTTTTATCCTGGCAAACATCTATACTTTAGTCATATCAGACTAAGAACGTTTCTTCTCAAGGCAATTTCTTACATCCTCGATTTTCGAACTCAACGCTAAAAGGTCTCATTTATTCATTTCCGGTCTCGTGGATCCTTGTCTCGTCAACCTGCTTATACCTACTTAAATCTGAAAGTGAAATCCCAATCGACCAAAAATTGTCCTTATGATTCCATTGAAATCCACTCATATAGAAACTCGTAGTAGTACGCTTCAAGAGGTACTTGACATTTAGAGATTTCTATCTACCTTTGCTCGCTGTTTTATAATAATTCTATTCCATTTCTAATTGGCGTTTCAATCAGATGGTTGAACTTAGACTGCGGATCAAGTTAAGAAGTGAGAGATATGGCCTTTATTAAAGCGACAATGGTATTTTATGGGAGATGTGAAGAATATGATAAATAAAGCTGGGATTATATGCAAGAAAAGATGTGTATAATATGAGTAAGATGTGCAATCCCTAGTGGTGGACACGATACGAGACGAGACGAGACGAGACGAGAAATGACATGGTCTCGTCTCGTCTCGAAAAATTCCCAAAAATTATGTCTCGTCTCGTCTCGTCTCGATCTGGTACAGGTCTCGTCCCGTCTCGTCTCGTCTCGTCTCGTGTCTCGAAAAGTCTCGAATTAAATAGACGTGATGGTACTTTTATAAATGTATACTTTTTTGATAACATTTACTGATTTTCTTGAAGTACCTATACAGGTGTCGTAAAGTTGAATGTACAGTAGTATTTTATTGAAGTTATGTTTTGATAAAGAATATTTCATTTTTAGAGAATATCGAATTTAAGAAATTACATTATAGAGAACAGGTACAAAATCGAAAATAAATATCATTAATAAATAGACTTGTACTCTTGTTAGGATATGAACTATGAAACAAAGTTATTAAATAAACTTATAAAATAAACTATATATCTTTATAAGGACAAATAAGAAACTAATATCATCTGTATATTATATATTATATGTGAAATTGGTATTATTTTATGAAATTAACAAATTTTAAAAGTAAAATTACCTACCATAATTTTAGAAAAATGTGCTGGTAATGTGCTACCTTTCATTTTACAAACGAAAGAAAATTCTTAAATTGCAATTTCTTAAAATAAATTCGAGACTTCGAGACTTTTCGAGACGAGACGAAATTATGTCTCGTCTCGTCCCGTCTCGAACCAGTACTGGTCTCGTCTCGTGTCCACCACTAGCAATCCCAAAGTTGTCACTTTTTGGCCTTGTGTTATCTAGTAGAGGAGTATTAAATATAAGTGATTAAAACGCTCCTATAATTCCAATTTTCATACTTGGAAAAATGGCTACTGAAATTTGTTCTGACACGAAAAGCAATCTCATACGTGTAGAATCTCTCAAAGATACAAATACGCAGAGAAACGCGATACGATACAATAACGATAATTCTGAATTAACAGCTTCTTTTACAAAAGTCGCATAAAATGCAGCCGTTATATGCGTCATTTGCATGAAATCCGAGCCTTAGTATCAAAATAGAAAATGCAGGCGGCGCGAGTTGCGTCCCGTAGATATATTCCCATTTCCTATCCGAACGAGATAATTTCAGGTATCGATAATAACCCGCCATAACCATGAGGTGTACGGGTAGAGCGTGACCTGGATTGAAAACATAATAGTTTGCACCGATTACATAACTCGTTTGTTTTAATAATGGAGGTGTCACTGTCGCTTGTCCTTTGTTACGTAACAAAACACGCACACCGCGATCCGTAACAAAACTAATTTTCATACAAATATTTTGCGAATGTCCATTGTTTAATTAATATTTACTACTAGTTCGAAAGTAAAGGGAAGGTTTTCTGACGGAAACCTTGGGTACGGTACGGTTTACACGTTTTCATGCTGCCGACACGAAAATGTGGGCGACGGACAATCTCCGTTCAATTAAGATGAGGAAAAATTTATTTCACACAATGGTCCATCGAATCTCCTTCCGTATTACGTCATATAGATGTAATTAACGTTTATAAACGCGATGCGGTCGTAGGAATCAATAAATTTCGAAAAATGTCGTCAACCTTCAGGAAAATTTTTTTTGCGGATTAATATTCGCGTGTGTACCTTCGATTCACAACAACGAGCCATTATCTTCAGAGACGAGTTCATTAAATGTTTTGGCGAAGGCGCGCATTTTCCATGCATTTTCCGTGACTTTGGCGAATGAATTTTCAGGATTCCAAGTAGGGGTGTTGCACCAGGGATCCATTTCGCTTTAATAGAATTTACAGATATTTTGAGAGATTTTATACAATCAAATCTTACCAAAGATATTTTGATAGATTTTCACTTGTTTTGTTAAATTGTCGACATTTTTCAGAAATATGAAAATTAATTTTTTGAGCCCTCAAAGCTCGACCGGATCTGATGATGATAACTAAAGAGCGGATAGTTAGACAAATGCCTTTTGCCTGCCTTTTTTGCCTTTTTGGTGTGTTTTTTAAATTTGTGCCTTTTCCAAAAACCATACGCCTTTTTTTAAAATTGTGTCACTTACTTACCGTTTTGAACTGGGAATTCAAGAGAGTATTAGTGTCCAGTAAAATTACTGTGTTTCTTAGAGTTAACGGGAAAAACAGTAGGTAAAATTTTGTGGAGTATTTCAAATGTGACCATTTGGTGATTTGAAATCATAGTAAGCGTGCGGTTTCGAAAGATCAGAAAATGAATACGATGCCACCGGTAAAGTGCTCCTAGATGGACTAATCAAAGAAACTTCGGATTTAAAATTTGCTCGAGTGACATCCTGTGACGTGGATAAAAGACAAAACCTCTTGCCTGAAAATACTGAAAAATATCTAATTATATCCTGGGAAACCAAGAAAGTTTCACATACTTAAATTTGCAATTTGTACTACATATAATTAAATTACACAAATTTCAGTAAAACTATTTTGATCAATTAAATGTATAACAAAATTTTTAAACGAGAGTATGACTTGTTTCTCATTCGATATTATTCGTTTACTATTACATATACACCTTTCTCTTTCAAAAATGAGAATATTTTGTAAGAAAAAACAGGATGTGTTACAAATTTTTTTTTGTCATTTAAGTTGCCTTTTTTGACTTTGAAGTTGCCTTTTTTGTTTTTTGAATTAGCTTTTTTGCAAATAAATTGTGCCTTTTTTATTAAATTTTATGCCTTTTGCCTTATTTTTTAATGCCTAACTATCCGCTTTTTAGATAACATTATATAGCTTGTTACTTCATATGGAAAGTTGGAGATAAAGATGGTATGGAAAGAAAAGTGTGTCGATAATTTCGATCCAGATCCTTACAGGATCTAAAATAGTCTCGAGAAATATTGTCGTTTCGATCATTTCTTTCTCGTCTTTTGTCACAATCAATTTTGTTTGTTTGTGTTATATATTAATTAGATTCATATTATCAAGTGAATTAATCTACTGTATCGAGATTTGCCTTCCAGATTCTTGCATAATATCAAAACTAGTTTCTATAAAATTTATTTTGATGCGTTAGGTTACACATATAAACCGGGATCTATCCAATATTCAGTTTCGTATTAAATACACAGTTAAGTCAATTTCAAGAATCTTGATTCGTTGGTGGATCGATACTCTGAATCGGCATATTCTGAGTCGTCTAAAGTAGTAATGTGAAGTAAATTGTTTAATTTCATTGGGATCTTTAAGTCTTGGCTGTTCCTCTTCATATCGTTAGATTTTCTGGATGGAAAGTAGTGTCGGGAAAATTTATGTATTTCACTGCCTGGATCGAAATTTTTGATTTAGTGTTATCGATACCATATCGATACCGCTCGAGAGTGTATCAATATTTCTTGTCCCCACTTTCGCCTGGAGCGATCTATTGGTTAGGATAGGTACATATCGATGAAAGTATCGATACATTCGACATTATAGGCAATAGTATTACTTATCAAGAAAATGGTCCCATTATATCGATCTATATATTTATCGATACTTTAGATGATCGCATTCGTATCATTCATTATCATTATATAGCATTAGCTGTATCAACATTTTCGTTAAACTCGCTTCATAGATATCGAAGACTTAAATGTGGACAACAAACAATGGCAAATCTTCCACACGCAACGTAATACTATAATTTCCCATCCGGACCTTCTTTCTCTGTTCCTCTCTATCTCTTTCTGTTTCGCATACAACGTCATCATTTGAAAGCGTACGCTCCGAGCCATGCAAATGTACTCCTCGCCGCGATCCTCTCTTTATCTGATCGATAATCAGGAAAGTTAACGCGTCGATAAACCGCTGATCGCGAATCTGGTCGTACTGGTGTCCGAACGTGGGCACCACTTTTTACTCTTTCTCTCTCACTCACTCTTTTTCTTGATTCTATCAGTCCGAACCACAAATTTGATCGATCGATTGGGATCAGTTCGAAGGGAGCGTTGAACTGAATTATTCATGAAGTAGATCAGCTGGTGATGATGATGGTGGTGATGGTGAGAAACTCGGAAGAAAATGTAACTAGGGTTGAGAAGATTGTTGGGCTCTTTGGGATTTGGTGATGCGGTTGATTGGAGCTGTAAGGGTTTTGAACTGCGATCTAGTCGAGTTGGTCATGATGGTGATTCCTTTCCTTAATGGATGGAAGAGGAATGTACTTACTAGTTCTGGAAATTACGAGGCGTTTAGTTAGTTCCAAGGACTTGGTGACTTGCTATTGGGCAAACAATTCTACAGTTGGTATTCTGCTTAAAGGATCAGTGGCGGTTATTCCAATCCACAGTTCATCTGTTGGGTCGAAGATGGAAGAATCTTGGCTCAAGTGTAGGATTTGGATCTTAAATATGGAACCAAATTGCTATTGGTGTTTAACGGCGATTATTCTAGCCCACTGTGAAGATTTTGGTCCATATTCTGGGTAGACTGAAGAGTCTTGGGCTTTCAGCTCCCAGAAAAGCCCAAATGAAAACAAATTGCTTTTTAATATCAACCAATTGACTTATTAGGTTGTGTTCGTGATACCTACTCTTTATATGTCATAGAACGAAGATGTGACCTAATTGGTGAAACATGGTGCCGGACATATTTCACCAATTTTCTACCAGCAAGCAGCATATACCCTATTATGTTATATAAGTTATGTAGTGTCACGGTCCTTGTTCTACCTATTCGTCCTGTAATTTTTCTTGTGTGAGCTGATATAGCGATATTGCGACATACTAGGTATCGTTTTTCACCAAATTTGCATCTCACTTATTTGAACGACCTCACCGAATTAACTGAAATATAACTCAGTTTCTACGTGAACAGGTTGAGGTGAGTTTGGGTTGGGTGTACAACGCCTAAGTTGTTAGTAGGGTCGATATTTTGGGCTTGAAGGTTGAGGTCAGTTGTATTAGAAATCTGGTCCTCAGAGCGTTTTCCTGGAAAGTTGCTAGGTATACGTCTGGAAAATCTTCCAAAGCTGTCATTTCTACGCCTTGCTTAACTGGTTTTCCTTCTGATGAACGTCCCGATCGCCAGGTTTGTTTTTCGATCTGAAACATCTCAGGTTTTCAAACCTGAAGTCCGGACTATCTCTTACAGATCTCGCACCTGTTGTCCACTAGACCAGCACACTTTCACCATATTTCCCAATTCCACGTCGACGCAATCGCCTACCTACGCTCCATTAAAATTAGTCCGCTTTTTTACCTACGACATTTCAATTAGAGGTTATTGTTCGAGGCGAGACCGACGCTCTTGAAAATCTCGAAGACTTTTCGTCGAAAACCCAACCGTGAAATCGGATTCGATACGAGCGCGAAGGTGGAACGGTCCGTTACGAAACTCGGTTCGTTCGTTTCGCTTACGAAAACGCATTAAGATCTTCTTTCGCTTCTTCAAGAATGCGGCAGGATATATCGGACCCACCCCGAGACAGTGGAAAAGGTCGGCCTCGTTTTAAAGTTTCCGTCAAAACGCGAGAACAGTATACAGGAAACGATCTATCTAGACCAGGGAAATAAGGAAAGAATTAAAGACAATGTTTAGGACTGTGACATATACAAAAGTATCTCATAAGCGTTTTAGGTAATATTAAACTATGGATACCACTTGGATTTGCCAGGATTTTTCCACTTTCCTGCTTGATATTCGGTCATATTTTTCATTTATTAACGATTAAGTGCAGGAAATCGAAATTTTCGCTATTATCACTTATTATCACAAAATATTATATCCAATAAAAAGCCTAGGTCACTTAAAACATGAAACAAGCTTTAAAATGGCGGTTTATAAATGTTGATATATCCATTTGCTGTTTAGAAATCTGCAAAATTAGAAAAAAATAGAAACAAATTTAAAAATTACACCTCCAATATTAAATACACGAAAATATTAAAAATATACCTATGAAATTAAAATGTACAAAATTTAACAAAGTACTCATCCACCCTTTGCCAATAAAAGTAGCACAAAAATATTGATATTGTGTTAAAAAAATTATTATTTAATCATATTATGTTGTTAATTATCAAGTAAATTAATGCAATATTTGTAAATATTAAAAAACATTACCTCGTAAATAAGTTATGAGGTCGTATTAAATTTTTAAAGCTAAATAAATCAAAGTAAATTTAGAAATTAAGAGATTAACCTATTTTTCGTATAAAACTTAATAACAATACATTTTTTATGAAAATTAGTTGTTAATGAAAGTGCTAATAATATATTCTTACCATAACGAAAAAAAAAAAAACGAAAAAATAAATAACTTTTTTGTTATTTGTTTAAACAAATTACATTGTTTATTCTTGAATAAAATAATAAACAATTTGTATATTTGTAATGGACACTAAGAGTATATACAAATTAAAACAGGAAATGTTAAAATCCATCAACTGGATTCATAGATATAGAATATTGCTCGAGTTTGAAGAGTTTTTAAGTTCCCCCTCCACTCCCTCCCACTAGTGATGATTTTTGCATCATTTTTGAAGCCTCACCGAAGCTATCATCAAAGAGTAAACTTTTTAAAAAAAATTGTACGTAAACTGTGAACTTTTGACTTCAAAATGGCTCTAGTTAGGTTTCTTAATAGTTATAAACAAATTATTTATATGAATTTAAAAAAAACAAATCTAACTTTGGCCCAAACTGACCTAGAACAATTTTTCTTTTTTAAAATTCGTGTAAAAGTGCCAGCTTTCCGAATATGAAAAAATATTATATTTTCGAGCAATAGGGAAAAAGTTATTATTGAATGTTTATAATTAAAAATGTTAATATTTTTATACAATAATTTTGCAATAGAGTTTTATTCATATTGATAGTTTAGCTCTCTTTCTTTCTTATGGTATCTGTACAATTGCTGTATCTTCATTATTTTCTGACTTATGTTATTGCAAAAATTGTCTCGGGGATAAACAAATTGAATAAAATTTATACTATTTTATGGATCGATCTGAAATTTGGAGGGTTCATGTAGTACAACAAGACAATCGGCGTTGTCGGACGCGAAAACAATACTTTTATTTATTGCATACACAACATGTACACCAGAAAAAAAAATAGTAGGGTCAAAGTGGTTTTAAAATTTGCCGCTTTGCCCAAAATACTACAATTTTTACTCTTTGAATGAAACTCTGGAAACTTAGCTTTCTGCGTATTTGGATCTCTAGAAAGCGATCTGATAAGTTAAAGGTTATAAATTATATACCTACATATTTATACCTTAGATTAATATATTTTCTAAATATCTTCAATATCTAGAATAGAGTATTGGAAATTTGAGAATTCTTCCTAGGAATACTCCTGAGCTCAATTGTACCTCATTCAATTCAATTCAAGTTCTCTAGGTTCATAGAACACGATCCCATATAGTCCAGGAGGAAATGTTTTCTAATTTTTAGTTTCCTAATTTTTAAATAATGTGATGGCACAGTTCATAAGATGAATTGTAGATATTTCATTTTCTCTAAAATATAGGAGTTAATACTTTATCATGATAATTACTTTTTGCGCAATTTTAATCGCCAGTATTCCCAGAAAATAATATTGTAGATTTTTTGAATTCTACCGATATCTCATGAAACTTGTAAATGTTATAAATTTCTGACGTTTTGATAATTCTAGGCATATTAGTTTCTCTACGTTTATTGAATGAGGTAACGGGTGCCTTAGATTTTATGGATATCCTAAATTTTCTTTGGTCACCTATAATTTGTAGTAAGTGGTAATGGTACTCACTTTTGGGCACATTAGGCTATATTAGGTGTGTGATCTACATTTAGTTCATTCTTGGCTTCATACGTCCTTTAGGTTTCTAGAATATGATATCCTAATCTAAGTAGTATATTTTAGAAAACTACCAAAATTCACAAAACAGCATGCTATCACTATTAATTACGTTGTGGACTTTCTAATACATATATATCCTCTAGATTTCTAGGATATAATCATACAGTTTCGATAGCTAATCTGTTTTCTAAATTCTTCAATATTTATAAGGGATAATGCTTTAGAACCTTCTAATTATTTCAGTTCCTCATTAAGATTAATATCTAGATATTTATACTTCATAGTCTCTAAGCTGCTCTGGATTTTCAGTCCTCTTATAATTCGCAGTGAGATTCTAAAATTTCCAAAATTATAATGCTTCCCGATTGTCAAAACCATCATGTTGGTTTCTAGAACATGATCTATGATCTAGCATCTATGTAGTGTACTTTTGAATTCAACCAAAATTCACAAAAGCTGTTTCTACAGCTAATCTATGTGTTTTCTGATTTTTTTCCAATATTTATAAGGGATAATGATTTAGAACCTTATAATTATTTCATCTGCTCATTAGGTTTAGTATCTAGATATTGCTTCTTCTTATTTCCTAAGCTGTTCTTGATTTTTAGACCTCTTATAGTTCCTAGTGATATTCTGAAATTTCAAAAATTATAATGCTTCATGATTGTCAAAACCATCATCATGGTTTCTGGAATATGATCACCTAATCTATGTATATAGTGTATTTTTGAATTCTACCAAAATTCACAAAATATCATGCTATCACTACTAATTACGTTGTAGACTTTCTAAAACTAAATTTCTAGGATATGATCATACAGTTCCTACAGCTAATCTGCGTTTTCTAAATTTTTCCAATATTTATAAGAGATAATGCTTTAGGACCTTCTAATTATTTCATCTCCTCATTAGGTTTAGTATCTAGATATTGCTTCTTCTTAGTTTCTAAGCTGCTCTAGATTTTTAGTCCTCTTATTAGTTCCTAGTGATATTCTGAAATTTCAAAAATTATATTGTTTCATGATTGTCAAACAGTCATCATGGTTTCTAGAATATGATCACCTAATCTATGTAGTGTATTTTTGAATTCTACCAAAATTCACCAAACAGCATGCTATCACTACTAATTACGTTGTGGACTTTCTAAAACTAGATTTCTAGGATATGATCATACAGTTCCTACAGCTAATCTGCGTTTTCTAAATTTTTCCAATATTTAAAAGGGATAATACTTTAGAACCTTCTAATTATTTCAGCTCCACATTAAGTGTAATATCTAGATATTGCTCCTTCTTAGTTTCTAAGCTGCTCTAGGTTTTTTAGGTTTTTAGTCCTCTTATAGTTCCTAGTGATATTCTGAAATTTCAAAAATTATAATGCTTGATGATTGTCAAAACCATCATCATGGTTTCTGGAATATGATATTTGATCACCGAATCTATGTAGTGTATCTTAAAATTCTACCAAAATTCACAAGCATGCTATCACTACTAATTAGGTTGTAGAGTTTCAAATACATATATTCTCTAGTTTTCTAGGATATGATCATACAGTTTCTACAGCTAATGTGTGCTTTCTGAATTTGTCCAATATTTATAAGGAATAATACTTGAGAACCTTCTAATTATTTCAGCTCCCCATTAGGTTTAGTATATAGATATTGCTTCTTCTTAGTTTCTAAGCTACTCTAGACTTTTAGTCCTATTAAAGTTACTAGTGATATTCTGAAATTTCAAAAATTATAATGCTTCATGATTGTTAAAACCATCAGCATGGTTTCTGGAATATGATCACCTAATCTATGAAGTGTATTTTTGAATTATACCAAAATTCACAAAACAGCATGCTATCACTACTAATTACGTTGTGGATTCTCTAATACATATATCCTCTAGATTTCTAGGAAATGATCATCTCGTTTCTACATCTAATCTGTGCCTTCTGAATTTTTCCAATATTTATAAGGGGTAGTAATGGTTTAGAACCTTCTAATTATTTCATCTCCTCATTAGGTTTAGTATCTAGATATTGCTTCTTCTTATTTCCTAAACTGTTCTAGATTTTTAGTCCTCTTATGGTTCCTAGTGATATTTTCAAATTTCAAAAATCATAATGCTTCAAGATGCGAGATTCTCTTCAGGCCTACTGCTAATTCTAGATCCCAGAATATGATCCCATGGGGTCTAGGATCTACTTTTTGTCCTTTCCGATCTTCATAATTCATCTAAATTTCTAGGATACCATTGAATAGGTCTTATAATTTTTATGTCGTTCAACGTTACAACAAATAGTCTTTTATGCGACTCGGAGTCTTCTGGGTAACTTGAAGCACTACTTGGAAAGCACTCTCTAACGCCTCGAGATCTTACCATCGCAATTATTCTCCGGTAATGCAAATTTTATTGCAAAATGCCCACAGATCTACTCTTCGTTAATTATTAATTCGCTCGAATGGTTCTTGGGCGCGAGCGGCGCCTTTCTCTGTCGAAGGCCGCCATCTTACGTATTCGTTATTTATTTTAAGCAAGGCCGCGTACTTTAATGGAATGTTCATATGTTTATACACATACGCCATATGTCAGGTCCTCAATAATAATAGTAATAATAAACGATACGTTCTCGGGGTCCTCCTCTTTTTCACTCACCTTCGTCGAGACCATCCCGACGTGCTCGAAGAAGACGATGGGTTTCCTTAAATATCTCCTCTCGGGCCTTCACGCCTATCCCCTTGACCGGCCACGCAGTGTAAATAATACGCAAAAATCTCTTGTAACGGTACCAGGCGAGAGAGAAAGATTTTTCCTTGTCATCTTCGTAATAATTACGACGTGTACGGTGCAGAAGTGACGGGAGGTTAACCGGTCGAATTGGAGAGGATATCATACTTACCAAGTCTGAATTGAAAATCTTCACCATCTCCTGCTTCTTTCAGTTGAAGCATTTGGTGCTAGTCAAAATTTATGTAAGAGGATTTGAAAAAAAAAATACTGCCTTGGCTGCTTCCCGCACTTCAACTCCCAGACTTCTCTATTCTGGCAGACCTCTTCGTCCATTTTTCTTATTCCCATTGCATCTGGAAATCCTTCTCTCCAGATCTGCTGGGATCGACCTCTCCTTCTTTTGTTTGTGGGGGTATATTGTAGGATTCTTTTTAGCGACCTGTTATTGTCCATTCCTGCTTATGTGACCGTACCATATCAGTTGTCTATGTTCTATTTTGTATACAGTACTCTAGGATATTGTCTACAAGAGGTTTGCCAACAAAGGACCTGATGGAAAAACCATCCTCGACCACCTTACATCCTCACAAGGTTTCAGTAACACTATTCATCAATTGGTGCTCTTTTTCTCCAGGTATGGCGAGAAACAGGGCCGCAGGGCGAGCCAGGCCGAGCTGACGCCCATCCAGCTCCTCTCCGCCACGGCGTACCAACTGAAGAAGCCCTACCAGCAGCTGCTGATCCCGATGACCGTGTGGATCGGCATGGAGCAGGCGTTCATCGGCGCCGATTTCACGCAGGCGTACGTCTCGTGCGCCCTCGGCATCCCCCAGGTCGGCTACGTCATGATCTGCTTCGGCTGCGTCAACGCTGTGTGCAGTCTCCTCTTCGGCTCCATCATGAAGTATATCGGTAAGCGGGTGCTGCGCGCGCAGTAGGTTGCGCAATGGTTCATGCGCAGTAGCGGATCAATTACAGTTGATTTTGACCACATTTTTACTGCTACTGCGCACTCAAGTGAAAATTCTCGAGTCTCAGCAGATAAATGACACTCTTGTTCTTCGCCTCATGACAAATATCTCATGACCACGTACGATTAATGTGACTAGACCCGGCGTCCTCATGAGAATATATTTACTATTTACATGGAAACAAATATGACCGCCGTTGACGAATTACGATAGTCAACAAAACAGTCGTCCATAGGCGTATCGATGCTAAGGGTCAAAAGGGAGCAGAATGAGGAAACAAAATTTTAGTTTCTTGTTATTAAGCAACAAAATAAATTTGTTCAAATGTTTGGTTACGACATGAGTAACATTTTTCTCAGGTTCTCAGGTTTCAGGTTTCTCAACATCTCAGGTTTGGTTGCAAACCTGAGAGTACTTTTTCAAACGTCTTTTCCTCATTGCTATACACTTTGCACATTATCACAGTCGGGAAATCAGGGAAAAGTCGGGGAATTCTAAATTCAGTCAGGAAAATCGGGAAAAGTCAGGGATTTTGGAAAAATTTTCGGGAATTTTGGGGCTATTGGGAAAAAAGTGCCAGATCGTAACTCACAGGCAAGACTGAACCTCAAAAATGAGAAGAAACCATACCAAATGAGACTTGATAAGGCAGTTTAATTGTGAAATTCACAAGGCATAGTAAAAATAATGTATATAATTTGTACTTCGACGTAACAGTGATAATTTAAAATATTATTTATGAATCACACTAAATATTAAGAAACTTTAGTTTTCCCGTTTTCACAAGTTTTCAATGATGGTTTTCCTATGTTCCTTCAATTACTTTCCTAAGGAAAGACTTCCTGTAAAATGTAAACAAACAAATATCACGTTGAAAGCATACGAATCGACGTTGCCACTCATATCGAAACTCAACGTTATTGTAGTTTATGTACAATGAAAGCACCGGATGCAATGTACACGAGAATTCGTCAATTGTATTCATATTCAAATTCATGATTGTTACATGCAACAATGTAGAAAAACTCATAGAACGTGCTATGATTTTAGAGATTTATAGTACACGACATTACATTATCACAGCAAGCAGTGAGTATGGATATAATATTCGACTCTTGGACAAAAGTGGGACTTATTTTATTATCATACAGTTACTTTTGAAACCGACAAAGATTCGTGTTAAATGCTGATTCATAACTGTTCCAAATCATAACAACAAGTTAAGTTTCGATAAGTATGAGTAGTTATCGACGTAATGACTTTGTAATGACTCCACTAAAGTAAGGGGTTCTTTCCTTGTGAATCATTTTGTTATCGCTGACTAATTGTTTCTATAAACAGTTGAAGTATAAGCATAAGGTATGTCAAGTATGATATAGAGGTTACGTACTTTTGACACTTTAGTCCTTTACTTCCCTACCCACTAAATGTTTAAAATTGATATATTTTGGTGAAATCACCAAATCTCGTGTCAAAATTAAAAATTTATGATCCCAATTATTGGGCAATTCTCCAATTTCTCACAGTTACTTTCAACCTGCGTTACTACTCACCTTTTCTTTTCTTTCCCATTTCTTATCTTAAACGAACGATCATTCTTTTTGGCGAAATCGTGCGAATCCGCAAGGATATACGTTATTAATATGCACATTTGATATGTAATACTTCGATATTAGATTTCTACATCGAAAAGTCAAGGCGATAACTAGAGATAATTTATATGTACTGGACATCAGATAGGTATTATTAGACAATTAACTTTTTCTATAACGAGTCCGATCTACCTATTAAACGACAGGTGCGCTGTTGTATACTCTATTCAAAACAAATCCCGATGCACGTCATTTTTATGACGTCAGAATCATCCAATACTACCAACTTAATATAGTCACAGGATATCGCAATTTATGTGTTCCGTGTATATTTTAGGTTGACAATATATATGGTTATGTGTATATTAAGTTGGTAGTATTGGATGTTTGGTGACGTCATCAAAATGACGTGCATCTGGATTTGTTTTGAATAGAGTAGGATTACATGACTTAAGTTTTTCTTTTTGATTGTACGGTACTTAAATTTTTGTTTCGTTCGCAGGAAGGGCGCCCATCATGGGTCTCGGGGTAGTCGTCCATGTTGGTCTCCAAACGTGGATGTTACTGTGGAGGCCGCACCCCGACACACCCTTCAAGTTCTTCATGGCGGCCGGCCTATGGGGAGTTGGGGACGCCGTGTGGCAAACCCAAGTTAACGGTAAGTAACTCGCTTATGATTGTTAGCGTCGAATATACGGACGTAATTACCGGCTTCATTGTTCAATAATACTTATAATCGAGCGGACGCGGCATAAATAATTCATAACGATAATTACATGGGAATGAAATTTGCATAACAGCTTTTTCGTTATAATACATCTTATTTTGGAAAATCCTCGCAATGTACCGCGTTTCGGGTCCAATCAACACGCCGGTATGACTCATTGCTGGTAATACATTCGATTGTAATTGAGCAGTACACGTTGAAACATTATGATTAAATAGGTATTGCATTGTTTTAAATGAATTATACAACCGGTCGTCTACAGATTTTATAGTAAGAGATTTAAAGGTTATGGAGCGTAATTAATTAGATAATGTGTGCGATCGGTTTAAAGAAAACATAATGTATTTATCAAGTTACGCAATTAGAAACAGCTACACTTCATCTAATCGATGAGGTAATTGCTATCGATGACTATATTCCGTCGCTTGCACGTGGAAATCACCTGGGAATCCTTAAGAATACCTATCAACTTTAAATAACTATTTATTAGCTACACCATTGGAAATTACTACATTTCAAAACCTCTCCATCATGTAACTTTCTCACTGAGCGATTTGTGAAATTATTCAAATCAAGTATAAATTACAAAACACCTGATTTGCGAAAAACAAAAACAAACCGCTCGATCAGAAAGTCGCAGTTTCCATCAAAGGCGTATGTTAATACGAAACCGGAGTGTTTATATTTGTTTATTTAACCACGATGAGTAACCGCTTAAGCGGATAGGAAACTGGTTCTCCTCTCGCTCCAGGCGGGACGAGGTTAACAAAGGGGGACGGTTTCTGATTGATTTCTCATTTAGAGACTGTTAATTGGAAATCAAACAAAAGCTGTTTCAATTTAACGAACCAAACCTGATCCAAAATCTGTTTTAGAAGCGTAGATGTAGATAGTCTTCTTCTTTAGTTCGTATTTATCCACACCTGAATGTAGGCCTCTTCCATTGTCTTCCATGTCGTTCTATCTTGAGCAGTTTGTAACCAGTTTTCCCCTGCTACTCTTTGGACGTCATCTCGTCATCGCATTTGGGGTCTTCCTGTTCTTCTCTTGGTGGTTGTTAGTCACCATTGAACCATTCTGTTGGACCACCTTGATGGGTCCTGTCTGGCGACTGTCTTTATTTTAGGTTTGCTATTCTTGTATTTATCCACCCCTGAATGTATGCCTCTTCCATTGTCTTCCATTTCGTTCTATCTTGAGCAGTTTTTAACCAGTTTTGCCCTGCAACTCGTTGGAGGTCATCTCGTCATCGCATTTGGGGTCTTTCTGTTTTTCTCCTGGTGGTTCTTGGTTGCCATTGAACCATTCTGTTGGTACACCTTGATGGGTCCTCTCTGGCAACTTTCTTCATTTTAGTTTTGCTATTCTTGTATTTATCGACTCCTTCTTCCATCGTCTTCCATGTCGTTCTATCTTGAGCAGGTTGTAACCAGTTTTCCCCTGCTACTAGTTGGATGCCATCTCGCCATCGCACTTGGGGTCTTCCTCTTTTTCTCCTGGTGGTTCTTGGTCGTCATTAAACCATTGTTTTGGTCCACCTTGATGGGTCCTGTCTGGCGGCATATCCGGCCCATCACCACTCTTAATGTTTTAGCTTAATGTCTTAACTCAAAATGCAAGTTTCGTAAATTTTGCTTATCCCAATAATTATTCCTTCCAAAGGCCCAATTTCGTTCTTCTAGATATTTCGGAGGTTCAGTTTTGTTTTCCTATTTGGATGGAATGACCAAGATATACAGACAGTTTCTATAAAGAGTCGCACGGTGGGATCAACATAAGTGCGAGAGAAAGGCCATATATTTCTCGTTAGCGAAACAGAGAACGACCTTTTGCGATGTTGCTAGCTCGCGAAACATTACAGTCATCCGCTCCGCACACTGTACCGCACACATCCGAAAGTGTGAAGCGATACACGCGTTGACTTGGACTGCGTGCTCGGCCGGCGACGTTGCAAAACTTCTCTCTCTGTCACGCTAACGAACTACTGCTGGTTTCTCTCTTGCTCTTGTTGGTTTCCCACCAAGCGTTTCGATAGGAAAGCTCCGTATGTATTCATCGATATGCTCATGTGCTTGGGTCTCGATGGCTATCTTTGTCTTCCATCTTGGTTATCTTTAGGTTCATCCTAAGTCCAATTTGTTTTGAACCTTATTGCAGTCCTTAGAACATAGATCTCACCATCGTATTTGGGGTCTTCCTGTTTTTCACTTGATGGTTCTGGTCGCCATTGAACCACTGTTATGGTCCACCTTGATGGGTCCTGCCTGGTGACATGTCCGACCCAGCACCTCTCTTAATTTTACGTTTGTTCTTTTCCGTATCTCTGCTCTCCTAATATCATCTCTTAGACTGATGCCTAGCATGTTCTGAGCTTTTCCGCACTTTTCTTGGTTAAAGTTACAGTCTCAGGACCATATGTTGCAAATGGTAAAATGCAAGTTTCGTAAATTTTGCTTATTCCAATAATTAAGTGCTTGGCCCTCAGTGGCTATGTCTGTGTCTTCCATCTTGGTTTTCTTTAAGTTCATCCCAAGCCCAATTTGTTTTGAACTTTCTAGGAGGTCTTCCAGCATAGTTTTTAATACATTTTCATCGCTGCTGATGATGACAATATCGTCTGCGAAACAAAGATGGTTCAGGTATGTACCATCTATATTAATACGCTTAGCTTCTCAGTGCAGTTGTTTAAAGATGTTTTCCAGTGCCAAGGTGAAGATTTCAGGAGATAGGGTGTCACCCTGAGTTTCTCCTATTTTAATCTCATCTGTAACTTCTTTATCCATAGTTACCTACATTGTAGCGTTTTGGTAGATATACTTTGTTAGGCAAGAGTATCTAGAGTCTATTCTTGTATCGTCCATTGTCTTTAGAACAGCCCAGATTTCGACCAAGTTAAGCGGTTTTTCATGATCCACAAAAGCTAAATTTGTATAAAAGGAGGTTGTCCAAGTTCTCACAGTTAGCCATGATGAGCATTTTCCTTCCTTCTGCTAAATTTGTATGTTGTATTCAATGCATTTCTGATGTCCGAACCTTCCCTTGATGACCCCGGTGGTCCCTATTGCACCTATTGATGCTTCCTTGATATGTACGAAACTTAATCTTAAACCATAAATCCGAATTGGAATTTACCACGATCTCACCTTGCGTTTCAGGCCTGTACGGCACGCTCTTCAGGCGCAACAAGGAGGCAGCGTTCTCCAACTACCGCCTGTGGGAGAGCGTCGGTTTCGTGATCGCCTACGCCTACTCGACGCACATCTGCGCCCGCATGAAGCTGTACGTGCAGCTGACGATCCTCATCGCGGGCTTCATGCTGTACGTGATAGTCGAGATCCATCATCTGCACAAGATCAGGAGGCAGAAGGAGAAGGAGAAGAGGGCGGCAGAGGCGGCCGCCCAGAAGCAGCCGCCCGAGCCGGAGGAGACCGACGACGAGAAGGACGACATCGACGATGAGATTATTGTCACGCATTTGTAAGAGGTAAGGGGACAAGTATCAGAAGGAGCGCATTACACCACTTAATATCAATGGTATGAGACTAACTAAGGGTGCTGCAAAAGCACGTTGCAAATGAGGACTAAAAATGAACTGCTTACGTAGTAAGGATTGGTGATTTCATTCCATGGTAGACAGTTTGGTGAAAATCGACCAATGCTGCTTAGCAAGACCGTTCGCAAAGAGCTTAAGAGAGATATTAATCAAGTTATTTATTGCTCAAATTTAGTAATGTTGACCAGCCCTTTCGTAAAAGTAAATGTCTTTCATTGAAACTCAAACGTAGAGTTTTGTATTGGAGTCATTTCCGCCAACGGTTGTTACATCACCAGAAACGATGAAAGATGTTTCGTTAATACCGTCAATTAGATGACAATTGTAGGAGATTTCAAAAAAATGTTAATTACTGAGCTATTGGGAGAGTTTCGATTCAGATTCATTTGTAATCGAGTTACCTAATAAGCTGCAACTCCTGAAATATAACGTTCTACACTTATGATTTTATAATAAGAGATAGAGGACACATTGGGCTATACAATGGTTCTACTAAGAATGTAAAAAATGTAAATCTGTAAATCTTTTTTTTTAATTTCAACTATGGTAGGCTTGTTGGCCTTCTGTCGCCTGGTATAAAACGAGAAGTGTAGAAAGTTACTCCTTTGAAGTTGTAGCTTATTAAGTAACTCGTTTACAAAGATTAGAGTCGAAAATATCTAAAAAGCTCAGTTATTAACATTTTTTGGAAATCCTTGCTAAGGTACTTTATAATGGCCCTTATGGTCCTCCATCTTCTGAATCAAAAACAAAAGTATATAAAGTTATATTTCTGAAGTTACAGCTTGTTAAAGTCGATTACACGCGAATCTGAATCGAAGATCTACAAACAGCTCAGTTATTAACCTTTGTTTTTGGAAATCCCCACTAAGGTAGTTTTATTGGCCCTTAAGGTCCTCCATCTTCTGAAACAAAAACAAAAGTATAGGAAGTTATATTTCGGGAGTTACAGCTTATTAATTAAGTCGCTGAAACGTGAATATTAAACGAAGGTCTCCAAACAGCTCAGTTACTGACATTTTTTGGAAATTCCTACTATTGGCCATTTAATAGGCCCTCTAGCTTTCGATGCAAAAACAATGGGGTAGAAAGTTACATTTCCTGAGTTACAGCTTAATATAAGTTTACTAGATGTGTATCTAACTGACACAGTAACTCTGACCAAGACCAATAATTCGTCTAATCAGACTAACTAAATTGACATTATTTTAGTCCTTTGCGTTCTGTATTCCTTGGTGTAAGAATGAAGGTGTAGAAAGTTATATTTTGGGAGTTATATAAGTATCCAAGAAATAGTTTTCATAGTTTGTGGTGAAGTAACAACCGTTGGCATACGTTTCCCTGCATGACATTTTTGATCCTAAGATTTAGATCTTGAGGTCCTATTGAGTATTATTCTCTTTCAACTCTCATCTAGAATTTCTTTCATTTTAATAATTCTAGAAATATGTATGCCGATTTTAAAATAGAAATACTCGTAAAACCTAATAACTTTCAATATTTTATAACAGGTAAAGTAATCATACTCTTCGTAAAATTCTTTCAGTGTTAACACTGGGAAAATCACACCAAATTCGAACTTTTTGAAAAATGTTCTTTAGTTTTGTGGTCTAGATTTAATTCACCGACTCCAACTTTTAATTATTTGATTTCTGCCTTAAGTTTCGTCATATTTTCACTAATTACAGTACTGTTGAAACGTTTCAAAATTTCCTATTTTCAAAATTCCCTTGATTTGAGCTAAAAACGAGCCTTGTAATCCTTTATTTCAGGAGATGACTTCAGATCCGATGAGACACGGTCGAGTAGTTCTTATCCTTTAACCTTCATTAATGTCTCCTTTTTTTCCATCTCGGTACATTCATAACCAGTTTAGAAAATATATAATTAGCATGATAAATGTACGTTATGTAATGTAAGTGGATAAAAAAAAGTATTAGGAGTACAATTACCGTGTCTAATACCACGTTAATTATTTTTCCGAAAATCGTCTTCGAAACGACATTTTCCTGCGTAGGAAAATTGAATTTTCCGGACTAGTACTGTAAATACTTTACAGGACGAAAAATACAGTTTTGATTGAAGTCTTTCGATGTTGACATTGTAACTATAGTTGCCAACAAAAATGACAAACTTGATTGTCTGTAAGTTTCGTCCTCTTTACGATTTTCGGAAAAATGTAATACAAAAGACATCAGGAAAATCTGTTACTTGACTCGAAGCTTTAAATTGAGGTGCATCAATTTAGCTCCTCTTCAATGTGAGATTTTCTTCACTTTCATGTACCTATACTCCGTTCAAAACAAATCCCGATGCACGTCATTTTGATGACGTCACCAAACATCCAATACTACCAACTTAATATAGTCCCAGGACATCGCAATTTATGTGTTCCGTGTATATTTTAGGTTGAGAATACACATAACCCATATATTGTCAACCTAAAATATACACGGAACACATAAATTATTGCGATGTCCTGTGACTATATTAAGTTGGTAGATTCTGACGTACAGAGTTTTTATAAATAACTATTTGCGACTTCGCTTGTTGTTTTGCCGAGTTTTCCACTTTTCCAACGTTTTCTTTTTGTTTCAGACATTCCCTGCTAGGAGTGAAGCTTGCATTCATATTGATGGATATTATATGTACACTGTGGATACGACCGTAGGGACCAGTGCTGCAGTTGTCTTTTTATTAATTTAAAAAAAAATGTAATGAGTTTAAAAATCAGTATTTGTCCGCGTCATACTGTACTAGATACTTTGCAGTGTACGTTCGTAAATATTTAGTTCAGTTATTACATTTCTTTCCTAGTTTAATTCATTAGTAATATTACGAGAGACTTAAATGTCAAGAGATTACATAATACTTGGAAAAAATGGTGGTATAGCGTTAAATGTTGCCCGGAATTAGAAGACGGGGGCGGTTGTTTATTTTTTTTATTAATCGTCTTATTGTTTTTAATTTCGGGTGACGTGATTATATTTTCTATCTGCTGTGATGATGAAAATTTTGTTAAATATTTTTTAAGTAATCTGTTGAATGTTCCTTTATACATGTGCAATCCTCACACAGGACGATTCGGTTTCGGTGGAAGAGAAAGACTCGAAATAACAGACACGTGGAGAGAGTTGGGGTAACTTCGGTAACTATTTATGAAACGCTCTGAGACGTACGTCCGGAGTTACCCCATCGGCGTTCGCTTAGTTTCATTTTGTCGTTTCCGTTTAAGTTAGTCGTCGTATGTGCCATCAGTCCAAATTCAGTTGTTTGTCCATGTATAAAGCCTTAACGATCCTTCCGATGAACAAACAGTTTCCCTCTCACGAACAGCACATACACAAGGCATTTTCTTTTTGTTTTCTGTAGTGCTCGCGCGTTGCACAAGGTGCTCGAGAATTAGCTTTTGAACATCTTGTGCTCGACTAGTGACGTGTTATTACATATTATACATTAATTTATATATTATTATTACTATTTTAATTCCTGATAACTTTAGTTGAAGTTGTACAGTTACTATAAATATTGTATTAGAATTTTAGTAGATTGTATGATATAGAAAAGCCAATTGTAATTTTTAAGTGTGCGTTTCGGTATTTCCGACGGAAGTGCTGAAGACTATGATGATATAAATACTTGTAATTTAAACAGGCGTTTTATTTATTACCCCCAATAAGCAACGAATAGGAAATGTTAATTAAGATGTAAAGATGTCTTTTCTAAACACAAAACACCTATCGACAAAAATAATGAAAGGTAAAGTCAAGGGCTTAATGCTCTTTTAAGAATGTTCTAAGCTTACGGCATTCATTTCACTTAGAACTACAAAGGGTTATGTGTCGTTTGCACCAGAAATAAAAAAAAAGGAAAATTGTAAATTTCCACTTTGTGTGCCTAAAATTAAACTTTCGAATTTCGAGGTGAAACTCGCAGGGCAGGTCGGCGAAGGGCTGCTGATGCCCTTCGCCGAGATTCAGCCATTTCTGTCCAGCGGTTTTCGAGTTATTCACGTTTTTCTGATTTCATGTGGCTATTCCTAAAACCGACGATATCTCGGGAACGAAGGGCCGTAGGGCCCTGAGACCTACACCATCGTGTTTAGGACGACGCCCTTGATCGATTGCACGCATAATTGGAAAATCGAAAAAATGGAATTTTGCACTTTTTTATACCTGTAAAACCTAAACTTTTGAATTTCGAGCTGAAACTCGCAGGGCAGGTCGGCGAAGGGCCCCTGAAGCCCTTCGCCCAGTTTCAGCCATTTCTGTCCAGCGGTTTTCGAGTTATTCACGTTTTTCTGATTTCATGTGGCTATTCCTAAAACCGACGATATCTCGGGAACGAAGGGCCGTAGGGCCCTGGGACCTACACCATCGTGTTTAGGACGACGCCCTTGATCGATTGCACGCATAATTGGAAAATCGAAAAAATGGAATTTTCGACGTTTTTATACCTGTAAAACCTAAACTTTCGAATTTCGAGCTGAAACTCGCAGGGCAGGTCGGCGAAGGGCCCCTGAAGCCCTTCGCCCAGTTTCAGCCATTTCTGTCCAGCGGTTTTCGAGTTATTCACGTTTTTCTGATTTCATGTGGCTATTCCTAAAACCGACGATATCTCGGGAACGAAGGGCCGTAGGGCCCTGGGACCTACACCATCGTGTTTAGAACGACGCCCTTGATCGATTGCACGCATAATTGGAAAATCGAAAAAATGGAATTTTCGACGTTTTTATACCTGTAATACCTAAACTTTCGAATTTCGAGCTGAAACTCGCAGGGCAGGTCGGCGAAGGGCCCCTGAAGCCCTTCGCCCAGTTTCAGCCATTTCTGTCCAGCGGTTTTCGAGTTATTCACGTTTTTCTGATTTCATGTGGCTATTCCTAAAACCGACGATATCTCGGGAACGAAGGGCCGTAGGGCCCTGGGACCTACACCATCGTGTTTAGGACGACGCCCTTGATCGATTGCACGCATAATTGGAAAATCGAAAAAATGGAATTTTCGACGTTTTTATACCTGTAATACCTAAACTTTCGAATTTCGAGCTGAAACTCGCAGGGCAGGTCGGCGAAGGGCCCCTGAAGCCCTTCGCCCAGTTTCAGCCATTTCTGTCCAGCGGTTTTCGAGTTATTCACGTTTTTCTGATTTCATGTGGCTATTCCTAAAACCGACGATATCTCGGGAACGAAGGGCCGTAGGGCCCTGGGACCTACACCATCGTGTTTAGGACGACGCCCTTGATCGATTGCACGCATAATTGGAAAATCGAAAAAATGGAATTTTCGGCGTTTTTATACCTGTAAAACCTAAACTTTCGAATTTCGAGCTGAAACTCGCAGGGCAGGTCGGCGAAGGGCCCCTGAAGCCCTTCGCCCAGTTTCAGCCATTTCTGTCCAGCGGTTTTCGAGTTATTCACGTTTTTCTGATTTCATGTGGCTATTCCTAAAACCGACGATATCTCGGGAACGAAGGGCCGTAGGGCCCTGGGACCTACACCATCGTGTTTAGGACGACGCCCTTGATCGATTGCACGCATAATTGGAAAATCGAAAAAATGGAATTTTGCACTTTTTTATACCTGTAAAACCTAAACTTTCGAATTTCGAGCTGAAACTCGCAGGGCAGGTCGGCGAAGGGCCCCTGAAGCCCTTCGCCCAGTTTCAGCCATTTCTGTCCAGCGGTTTTCGAGTTATTCACGTTTTTCTGATTTCATGTGGCTATTCCTAAAACCGACGATATCTCGGGAACGAAGGGCCGTAGGGCCCTGGGACCTACACCATCGTGTTTAGGACGACGCCCTTGATCGATTGCACGCATAATTGGAAAATCGAAAAAATGGAATTTTCGACGTTTTTATACCTGTAAAACCTAAACTTTCGAATTTCGAGCTGAAACTCGCAGGGCAGGTCGGCGAAGGGCCCCTGAAGCCCTTCGCCCAGTTTCAGCCATTTCTGTCCAGCGGTTTTCGAGTTATTCACGTTTTTCTGATTTCATGTGGCTATTCCTAAAACCGACGATATCTCGGGAACGAAGGGCCGTAGGGCCCTGGGACCTACACCATCGTGTTTAGGACGACGCCCTTGATCGATTGCACGCATAATTGGAAAATCGAAAAAATGGAATTTTGCACTTTTTTATACCTGTAAAACCTAAACTTTCGAATTTCGAGCTGAAACTCGCAGGGCAGGTCGGCGAAGGGCCCCTGAAGCCCTTCGCCCAGTTTCAGCCATTTCTGTCCAGCGGTTTTCGAGTTATTCACGTTTTTCTGATTTCATGTGGCTATTCCTAAAACCGACGATATCTCGGGAACGAAGGGCCGTAGGGCCCTGGGACCTACACCATCGTGTTTAGGACGACGCCCTTGATCGATTGCACGCATAATTGGAAAATCGAAAAAATGGAATTTTCGACGTTTTTATACCTGTAAAACCTAAACTTTCGAATTTCGAGCTGAAACTCGCAGGGCAGGTCGGCGAAGGGCCCCTGAAGCCCTTCGCCCAGTTTCAGCCATTTCTGTCCAGCGGTTTTCGAGTTATTCACGTTTTTCTGATTTCATGTGGCTATTCCTAAAACCGACGATATCTCGGGAACGAAGGGCCGTAGGGCCCTGGGACCTACACCATCGTGTTTAGGACGACGCCCTTGATCGATTGCACGCATAATTGGAAAATCGAAAAAATGGAATTTTGCACTTTTTTATACCTGTAAAACCTAAACTTTCGAATTTCGAGCTGAAACTCGCAGGGCAGGTCGGCGAAGGGCCCCTGAAGCCCTTCGCCCAGTTTCAGCCATTTCTGTCCAGCGGTTTTCGAGTTATTCACGTTTTTCTGATTTCATGTGGCTATTCCTAAAACCGACGATATCTCGGGAACGAAGGGCCGTAGGGCCCTGGGACCTACACCATCGTGTTTAGGACGACGCCCTTGATCGATTGCACGCATAATTGGAAAATCGAAAAAATGGAATTTTCGACGTTTTTATACCTGTAAAACCTAAACTTTCGAATTTCGAGCTGAAACTCGCAGGGCAGGTCGGCGAAGGGCCCCTGAAGCCCTTCGCCCAGTTTCAGCCATTTCTGTCCAGCGGTTTTCGAGTTATTCACGTTTTCCTGATTTCATGTGGCTATTCCTAAAACCGACGATATCTCGGGAACGAAGGGCCGTAGGGCCCTGGGACCTACACCATCGTGTTTAGGACGACGCCCTTGATCGATTGCACGCATAATTGGAAAATCGAAAAAATGGAATTTTGCACTTTTTTATACCTGTAAAACCTAAACTTTCGAATTTCGAGCTGAAACTCGCAGGGCAGGTCGGCGAAGGGCCCCTGAAGCCCTTCGCCCAGTTTCAGCCATTTCTGTCCAGCGGTTTTCGAGTTATTCACGTTTTTCTGATTTCATGTGGCTATTCCTAAAACCGACGATATCTCGGGAACGAAGGGCCGTAGGGCCCTGGGACCTACACCATCGTGTTTAGGACGACGCCCTTGATCGATTGCACGCATAATTGGAAAATCGAAAAAAATGGAATTTTGCACTTTTTTATACCTGTAAAACCTAAACTTTCGAATTTCGAGCTGAAACTCGCAGGGCAGGTCGGCGAAGGGCCCCTGAAGCCCTTCGCCCAGTTTCAGCCATTTCTGTCCAGCGGTTTTCGAGTTATTCACGTTTTTCTGATTTCATGTGGCTATTCCTAAAACCGACGATATCTCGGGAACGAAGGGCCGTAGGGCCCTGGGACCTACACCATCGTGTTTAGGACGACGCCCTTGATCGATTGCACGCATAATTGGAAAATCGAAAAAATGGAATTTTGCACTTTTTTATACCTGTAAAACCTAAACTTTCGAATTTCGAGCTGAAACTCGCAGGGCAGGTCGGCGAAGGGCCCCTGAAGCCCTTCGCCCAGTTTCAGCCATTTCTGTCCAGCGGTTTTCGAGTTATTCACGTTTTTCTGAATTCATGTGGCTATTCCTAAAACCGACGATATCTCGGGAACGAAGGGCCGTAGGGCCCTGGGACCTACACCATCGTGTTTAGGACGACGCCCTTGATCGATTGCACGCATAATTGGAAAATCGAAAAAATGGAATTTTGCACTTTTTTATACCTGTAAAACCTAAACTTTCGAATTTCGAGCTGAAACTCGCAGGGCAGGTCGGCGAAGGGCCCCTGAAGCCCTTCGCCCAGTTTCAGCCATTTCTGTCCAGCGGTTTTCGAGTTATTCACGTTTTTCTGAATTCATGTGGCTATTCCTAAAACCGACGATATCTCGGGAACGAAGGGCCGTAGGGCCCTGGGACCTACACCATCGTGTTTAGGACGACGCCCTTGATCGATTGCACGCATAATTGGAAAATCGAAAAAATGGAATTTTCGACGTTTTTATACCTGTAAAACCTAAACTTTCGAATTTCGAGCTGAAACTCGCAGGGCAGGTCGGCGAAGGGCCCCTGAAGCCCTTCGCCCAGTTTCAGCCATTTCTGTCCAGCGGTTTTCGAGTTATTCACGTTTTTCTGATTTCATGTGGCTATTCCTAAAACCGACGATATCTCGGGAACGAAGGGCCGTAGGGCCCTGGGACCTACACCATCGTGTTTAGGACGACGCCCTTGATCGATTGCACGCATAATTGGAAAATCGAAAAAATGGAATTTTGCACTTTTTTATACCTGTAAAACCTAAACTTTCGAATTTCGAGCTGAAACTCGCAGGGCAGGTCGGCGAAGGGCCCCTGAAGCCCTTCGCCCAGTTTCAGCCATTTCTGTCCAGCGGTTTTCGAGTTATTCACGTTTTTCTGATTTCATGTGGCTATTCCTAAAACCGACGATATCTCGGGAACGAAGGGCCGTAGGGCCCTGGGACCTACACCATCGTGTTTAGGACGACGCCCTTGATCGATTGCACGCATAATTGGAAAATCGAAAAAATGGAATTTTCGACGTTTTTATACCTGTAAAACCTAAACTTTCGAATTTCGAGCTGAAACTCGCAGGGCAGGTCGGCGAAGGGCCCCTGAAGCCCTTCGCCCAGTTTCAGCCATTTCTGTCCAGCGGTTTTCGAGTTATTCACGTTTTTCTGATTTCATGTGGCTATTCCTAAAACCGACGATATCTCGGGAACGAAGGGCCGTAGGGCCCTGGGACCTACACCATCGTGTTTAGGACGACGCCCTTGATCGATTGCACGCATAATTGGAAAATCGAAAAAATGGAATTTTGCACTTTTTTATACCTGTAAAACCTAAACTTTCGAATTTCGAGCTGAAACTCGCAGGGCAGGTCGGCGAAGGGCCCCTGAAGCCCTTCGCCCAGTTTCAGCCATTTCTGTCCAGCGGTTTTCGAGTTATTCACGTTTTTCTGATTTCATGTGGCTATTCCTAAAACCGACGATATCTCGGGAACGAAGGGCCGTAGGGCCCTGGGACCTACACCATCGTGTTTAGGACGACGCCCTTGATCGATTGCACGCATAATTGGAAAATCGAAAAAAATGGAATTTTGCACTTTTTTATACCTGTAAAACCTAAACTTTCGAATTTCGAGCTGAAACTCGCAGGGCAGGTCGGCGAAGGGCCCCTGAAGCCCTTCGCCCAGTTTCAGCCATTTCTGTCCAGCGGTTTTCGAGTTATTCACGTTTTTCTGATTTCATGTGGCTATTCCTAAAACCGACGATATCTCGGGAACGAAGGGCCGTAGGGCCCTGGGACCTACACCATCGTGTTTAGGACGACGCCCTTGATCGATTGCACGCATAATTGGAAAATCGAAAAAATGGAATTTTCGACGTTTTTATACCTGTAAAACCTAAACTTTCGAATTTCGAGCTGAAACTCGCAGGGCAGGTCGGCGAAGGGCCCCTGAAGCCCTTCGCCCAGTTTCAGCCATTTCTGTCCAGCGGTTTTCGAGTTATTCACGTTTTTCTGATTTCATGTGGCTATTCCTAAAACCGACGATATCTCGGGAACGAAGGGCCGTAGGGCCCTGGGACCTACACCATCGTGTTTAGGACGACGCCCTTGATCGATTGCACGCATAATTGGAAAATCGAAAAAATGGAATTTTCGACGTTTTTATACCTGTAAAACCTAAACTTTCGAATTTCGAGCTGAAACTCGCAGGGCAGGTCGGCGAAGGGCCCCTGAAGCCCTTCGCCCAGTTTCAGCCATTTCTGTCCAGCGGTTTTCGAGTTATTCACGTTTTTCTGATTTCATGTGGCTATTCCTAAAACCGACGATATCTCGGGAACGAAGGGCCGTAGGGCCCTGGGACCTACACCATCGTGTTTAGGACGACGCCCTTGATCGATTGCACGCATAATTGGAAAATCGAAAAAATGGAATTTTGCACTTTTTTATACCTGTAAAACCTAAACTTTCGAATTTCGAGCTGAAACTCGCAGGGCAGGTCGGCGAAGGGCCCCTGAAGCCCTTCGCCCAGTTTCAGCCATTTCTGTCCAGCGGTTTTCGAGTTATTCACGTTTTTCTGAATTCATGTGGCTATTCCTAAAACCGACGATATCTCGGGAACGAAGGGCCGTAGGGCCCTGGGACCTACACCATCGTGTTTCCCAGTAAACACACGACATCCAATGGACGTCCACTACAGGTCCATTAAACGTACAAACGTCCATGGACCTGCAGAGGACGTCCAATGTATGTCCCTTTTCCACCAAGAATTGGACGTTCGTGACAGGCTATGAAATGGACGTCCAATGTACATCCATGTTGTAGCATCAGTTGGACGTCCGTAAAACACCATGAAATGGACGTCCAATGTACATCCATATTGCAGCATTAATTGGACGTACTTAAAAGGCAAAGAAATGGACGTCCAATGTACATCCCTATTTCAGCATGAGTTGGACGTCCTCAATAGACTATGAAATTGACGTCCAATGTACATCCATGTTGCAGCATCAATTGGACGTCCTTAAAAGACTGTGAAATGGACGTCCAATGTACATCCATGTTGTAGCATCAATTGGACGTCCTTATAAGATTATGAAATGGACGTCCAATGTTCATCCCTATTTCAGCATAAGTTGGACGTCCTTATAAAACTGTAAAATGAAATAACGTCCAATGGATATCCATATTTCACATTAATTAGTCCGACGTCATTTATAAAAAAAAACTAGTTATAAACTACAATACTTATAATTGGCGCCCATTTTGGAAAAGCTTAATAAGGGTACGTCTACATATATTCGAAAAAACAAGTAAAATTGATTTAGTCATTTTGGTACCAATATATTTTGAAGTTTTATAGTTTTCTATCTGTTCAATATACAGGGTGATTTATACATATACTACGTGTAATATATATACTGCAATATTATGTAATTAAAGCCGTGAATGAAGAACATAAAGAGATACAAGGTTTAAAAATTTACAGGAATATTTTGGAGAAGAGGATCTATCTATCCTAATATATTTGCAAAGTAGCATCACTTCCGGTTTAAGCGGAAGTGACGGCAACTTTTCTTTTATAATTTGCAATGAGCATGTTTCATTTTTTATTGTAATTCTTACATTAAATTTCGACTATCTTTCGTGCTTAAAATTTTTGTCAGGAAGACGTATAGGTATCACTTTAAAATTAAAAAAAACCCATGGCATGCCAGGCTGAAAGGTAGATTTATGGGTAAGATATACAGTAATATAACACACGATGTGTCAAAAAAATGCATACGAGGTGTGAAAAAATACAAACGTCAAAATTTTAAAATATTTGCAAGTAACTTTTTCTCTGTACATTTCTCAAAGATATGTTTTATACAAAAGTTATTCGTCTCTATAAGGGCAACAAAAAAGCTAAGTAACATTTTTCTCTCAGACGGGAAATTAAAGTTTTTTTTATTTTTTTGAAAAAAATAACTTTATTTTTGTACGTTTCTCGACAGATTGTTTTATACAAAAGTTGTTCGCCTCTATAAGAACAATACAATACCTTAGTAACATTTTTCTCTCAGACGCGAAATAAAAGTTTTTCTTATTTTTATTTATTTTTGAAAAAAATAACTTTTTTTCTGTACATTTCTCGAAAAAATGTTTTATACAAAAGTCGTTCGCCTCTATAAGAGCAACAAGAAACCCAAGTAATATTTTTCTCTCAGACGCGAAATAAAAGTTTTTTGATTTTTTTTTTTTGAAAATAACAAGCCGCCATTTTGAAACCGCTAGACCGATTTGGCCCATTAACGAACTTGACCGAGATTTTCGGCTAACTGATTTTGGTACCAAATTTCGTTGTGATTCTTTAAAAAATGCGACCTGTAGCCTGCCGACAAATTTCGTTATATCCCATATATATAGAAAAATGAAATATATATAGGGAAATGATTAGGTATGATCTCTAGATACCAAAAAACTGAAAACCGCATTTCAATTCCTATTTTTTCTTTTTTCGACGTCGTTAACGAATGCAATACTAGATATAAATCTACCAAAAAAACTGATACAATTTTAAGTCACTTTAGAATTAAAAATTAAAGTATCTCAGCAAATATATATTATAAGAAATGAAAGTTTTACAGTAATGCAGAAAGTAATACACATCTGCTTGCTTATTAACCATCCTAGATTTTTGACCCTCATAAATTCAGGTAAATCGGGACGCTACTCGTATCTCCCACTGCTTAGGGCCGAACGCTGAAAAAGGCCGGCGTGACGGTTTATGGTAGGTTTTGACGCCTCCGATTTTGTTAAAAACGCGTATAGAAAGTGGAAACATGTGCGGTGCACATTTTGAAACTATGCGACCCCACATAACATATTTGCAACGTTTCTGAGACATGATTTCTTGCTCAGCATTCGCTTCAAAGTTCAACGTCTAAGGGAGTGGTTGTGTATTAACATTGTTCTTTGCAGTACATAATAGGTGATTTTTAGTGCAATTTTGGAAAAGCAGTCATTCGACAAAGGCAAGGTAAGTAAGTAGGTATAATTTAATCCGATTTAGTGCTTCATTTTTTTTCTTCAAAAATGGCTAATATCAATACAAAATATTATAAGCGGGCTAGGTTACAAACTGATGAAGTCTTTAGTTTAGCATCTACAATTGAATCTCATAATCAATTTGTCGATGTTAAAATAATTGGTACTGATATCAGTCTACCTGGCTGCAGTTCTACCAGTGAGGACATTAATGTACCTCGATTAGATTTATCACAGGTAAAAAATCATTATGATTTCTCTTCTGATGCGTCCTCAAACGATAGTTTTGAACAGGCGGACATTATTAATGAATCAGAATCTTCTTTTTTCTCCAAACCAAAGTTAGCAGACTTGCTAGCCAAGGTTTTCACCAAACATAATATCACACACGCAGCTATTAATGACATCCTTGAAGTTTTAATACCTTTTCACAGTACATTACCTAAGGATGCTAGAACTTTATTGAAGACCCCCAGAAAAACTGACATAAAAATCGTTGAACCAGGTCATTATTTCCATTTTGGTTTAGAAAAATCTGTTAGGAAGCTTTTATCTCGTTTAAATAGGGAAAGTATGGATAAATCAATAGAGATTTTTGTAAATATTGATGGTTTACCTATTGCTAAAAGTACCACCAGTCAAATTTATCCCATAATGTTTTACATAATTCCATATTCTCAGGAGATAGAGCTTATTGGTGTTTATCATGGGAATGAAAAACCAAAGGAAGCAAATGTATTTTTGAAGATGTTTGTTGATGAGGCTGTATTTCTAACAGAAAATGGGCTGTCGATAAATGGGGAGAGGTATTCATTTAAAGTGGCAGGGTTCATTTGTGATGTTCCGGCTAAAAGTTATATAACTTACACAAAAGGTCATTCTGGGTATTACTCATGTACCAAATGTGAAATTAGGGGGTCGTATATTGATAACAGGGTTTGTTTTCGTCGTCAACAAAGTTTTGGCCGAGAAAATTTAAGAACAGATGAAGATTTTAGAAATAAAATTCAAGAAGATCATCATACCGGCACATCAATTTTAGAGCGAATTCCGAATTTAAATATGATAGATGATTTTCCACTCGATCCTATGCATTTATTATATTTGGGTGTTGTAAAGAAGTTAATACTTTTGTGGACCCATGGCAAGCCACAAACAAAATTACCTTCTGTACAAATTAAGGGTATTTCGGAGAATTTAATTTCTCAAATAAAGAATATTCCTGTGGAATTTAACCGGAAACCACGGTCATTAACTGAAGGCAAGAGATGGAAAGCTACGGAGTTCAGACAGTTTCTTTTATATACAGGTCCAGTAGTCCTAAAATCATTTTTAAATAAAAGTAAATATAAAAACTTTTTAACGTTACATGCTGCAGTCACCATTTTAACTAGTTCTAATCTCCAAAAAGCAAAATTAGAATATGCTAATGATTTATTAAATTACTTTGTAGAATGTTTTATAATATTGTATGGAGAAGAGAATGTATCGCATAATATCCATAATCTGATACATCTTAGCGGCGATTCTAAAATTTTTGGAACATTAGAACAGTTTTCTGCTTTTCCCTTTGAAAATAACATGCAGCACATGTTGAAATTGTTTCGAAAACATCATAAACCGTTAGAACAATTAGTACGTAGAAAAATGGAGGTCGGTAATATGAATAAGTCTAAAATTGAAACCATTATAAAACCTATATTTTCGAAAGAGCATTCGAATGGGCCTCTCACAAATTATTGCACTGCTTCTTGTCTTCAGTTTGGAAAAGTTGTATTTAATAATTTGACCCTACAAATTAAACAGCCAGATAATTGCTGCGCTCTTACTGATGGAAGAATTATTTTAATTGAAAATTTTCTTAAAACTGACCAAGGAGAATTTGTGATAGGTAAAGAGTTCCAAAACCTAGTTGATTTTTATGACGAACCCTGTATGTCTTCGAATTTCGACATTCACTTGTCCCATTATAATTTTGCCCCCTCTCAAATGTATATGTTGAAAGATGTTTATTCTAAATATATAAAATTAGATGCTGGTAATAATTGTGTGCTTTTCCCTCTACGACATTTAAGTTGAACGCCTGTCATCTGGTTCTTGTCTTCAGTTAACACCTGTCACCTGATTTCACAGATAATATTAATTACAATCATTGCACACCACTGATGAAATTATTTTAAATTACTGCACACCACTTATAAAATAATTTTTAATCATTGGTTATGGTTATAGTAAAATGTGTTTTCAGTAGGTGTAAAATTATTATTATGTATTACAGTTTTGGAAAATTGTAGATAATATGGAGCGTTTATGGACCGTAGTGGCGTTTACTGCAACCAACAGTGTGGAAGCGGTTCCCACCCGTTGGATTACAATGAAAAACGCTACGACTGTCTGTTACTGGCCAAATTGCTCACGCCAAAAAATTATCAATGAATTGAGAAAGTGTGAAGAACCGAACACTCTTTGGTCTCAATTGTCTGTCCGAGTTTTAGGTGGCCCTTATAGTACGTTTTACTTATTTCTATTCTAACAATATTTTATGTAATGTTATGTTTTTGAAGATGACTATATAACAGCTAGACAGAAAACCATCGTGGCAGAAGAAACCTCAGATTTAAACACCGATGGAGACGAACATCTGAGAAGAAAAAGAAAAATGACCGATTATTGCAAAAATGCGAAAAAGTCCAAGGTGTATCAAAGGCACGATTCAGACACTAGTGATGGACACACAGACGAGGACGAACTTCCTGCGGCACCACTAGGTATACGTTGGCAAAAAAAACTTTTAAATTTATCTAACGAGTTTTTTCTTGCAGATAATTCGGTCACATTAAATGAATTAAACCATTCTTTTCAATCCAATCCGTCAATGACACAGGACGCTATATTTGATGCCGCCAACAACAGTGTAGAGGTGATAAACTTGCAACAAGTTGGTGAACCAATTATAATAGGACAAAATAGTAAGCCTTTATAATTATAATGTAAAGCTTCATTACCTTACTGACATTTTTTAGGTTCAACTTGCAGCTGTTGTCGCGAGAACATGGTCCAAATGAAAAAACAAGGTTTATAATATAAATTTGTTATACCAGATTATCACTCTAAACTTCAAAATTTTTACATATTATTTTGGTTATTTGATAATCATTCCATGGCATGCTAAACCCTACCCTGAACTATCTCCATGTAAAATTAATACATTTTAATAATATAATGTTTAATTATTTTAGAAACACTCTTGTTAGAAATTGTTCGCAAGCTGAATCTAGCTAGAGGACATCTTAACCAGCTATCAGATGACGTCAATAACATCAAAGATAAAATGGATAAGGTGAAAGTTCCAGAATCTTCCGCCAACGTGTCAGATTCAATATTTTTAAAGTACGATTGCCCAATGAACAATTTGGAATCTTTTCAATTAATGGACCTACAACTGAAAGATAAAGATAATTTTACTCTAGCGGTATGTATCTATTTATTTGGTCGATTACACTTTTAATAACTTGTTTTTGTTTCTATACAGGCACAAGAGCTTTGTCAGGTGGGAGGAAATGATCTCTATGATTTTGTACGAAGATGTATGGCGCGTTTAATATCAAATACACTAGGCCAAATGTTTTCGTACCACGGATTAAAAGGAAAACTCCCCTTCGTACAGACCGTTTGCAGCGACGTCATAATCCGTAAGTTACTTATATAGTATAAAGTAAAAGGGAAAGGGGGTAGTTAAAGTAATTTGTAGTGTTGGGTAACTTTTCGATTTTAGACAAAAGTTAAGTTACTACTTAATCGATAACCAAACCAACTTAAGTTATGTTAAAAAGTTACCTTTTAATAATCGCGAAGTTTAAAGTTAAGTTAAATTAACTTTTATAAAGTTAACAAGTTAAAAAGTTTCTTAAAAACCAGTTTACAATTACTAAAAGAATAGCCATTCAATTTAACCTCATTGAACCTAATTGTGTTGTATTTATTAGTGTATATAGTATTTATTTTACTAAAAATAAAAACAGACAAGAGATAATACAAAAGAACAGGTGAATTTAAATTTCATGTTGTTTTAATTAAACATAGCAAGGAGGGAATAATCAATTATTTATTATGTACATACATTACTTTTTATAATAAACAACATTTTATCTATTTACAAATACTTATTAAATTTTAACAATAGGGCCATTTCAAAATTTCTGTGAGTGTTTTGTGATTTTTACCCTTAAGTCGTCAAAGACTAAACCACCTGCACCGAACAATCTTTCCACGTGTGCAGATGATGGGATCGAAGTGTTGAATTTAAAAAATGCTTTTTTAATCGGAAGGGGAAATTAATTCAGAATCGTTTTATTAACTTCATTTGAACTGGTCGAAATGTAATTGTCTACTATCTTATTATTGCAATGTTTTGCAAATCATTGCTTTGACTGACCTTTTTAAAACAGAAGTCATTTTTTTCTTTTTTGTGCTTAAATCACAATTTCTCTGATCACAATTTAACTCTCTGATTCAACAGTATCATTTTGACAGTATTCTTCGACATACATTTTCAACTGCGTACTCAGTCTAGATTTTTAAATAAACTTTTTTAAACTTTTTAAAAAGTTTAAAAGTTACCATATAAAAGTGACTAGTTAAGTTACGAGTTAAGGAATATTAAAATCAACTTAAGTTAAGTTGAAAGTTAGTAAATTTTTAACTTTATAACTTAACTTCTAACTTTTTAACTAGTTTAGTCCCAACCTTGGTAATGTGTAATGTGGGGCATAGAAACCAAACCATATGCAATTAATATTATTTAAGTCATTAATCAAGAATAATTCTTTTTTTTCAGACGCTGGGACAGTCAGCAGGAATGTGACGAAAAAAGAGGTGGAAGCCTGCATTATGAAGTGGCTACGACGAGCCAAAGACAGGGCTCAGAGAAACCAGCCATGAACAATATTTTTAATTCAATACCATTTTTACTTTTATGTCATGTGTGTTTTTGTGTATATAATTATTATTTTTGTGTTAACTTTCTTTAACTTTTTAGCTTTTATGTTTATATTGTTCACTTTGTTTTTTAACTTTTTTGTATGTTGAATAAATCTCTACCTTTTTTAATGTTATAGTATGTGTGTTAAATTTGTATATATGTTTATTATTTTTTTGTTAATTGACTTTAAATTTTTAGTATGTATTTTGTATATATGTATATATATTATTAGCTTTTATGTTTATATTGTTCACTTTCTTTTTTTGCCCTTTTTCGTATGTTGAATAAATTCATGAATTATATATTATATTGATTTTATTTAGTTAGTCATTTTCCCAATCCCGTCACAGTATAAAGGCATATTCAAAACATGAAATGTGTGTGCTAATTTTCAGTGAAATATATTTTTTCTGAAATTTTTTTCATAATTAATAATCCTATGGTCTACTTTTATTAATGGCCAATGAACGCCCTGCAAACATCCAATTGACGTCCATTGAACGTCCAATGCGGACGTCCAATGTACGTCCTCCTGGACATCCAATGGATGTCATTGGGATATCAATTGTACGTCCAATGTACGTCGTTTGGATATCAATTGACGTCCTCCTGGACATCCAATGGATGTCTACTGGATATCAATTGTACGTCCAATGTACGTCCTTTGGATATCCAATGGACGTCCATTGGATGTCCCGAAGGACGTCCATTGGATGTCCAGAAGGACGTCCATGGAACGTCCACAGTGTTATACTTTGGCTCTCCCATGGACGTACATTGTACATCCAACGGTCGTTGCGTGGACGTCCAATGGATGTCAGCCACGTCCAATGAGGGACGTCCAATGTAAGTCCATTGGATGTGTATGTGCTGTCTGGGTTAGGACGACGCCCTTGATCGATTGCACGCATAATTGGAAAATCGAAAAAATGGAATTTTCGACGTTTTTATACCTGTAAAACCTAAACTTTCGAATTTCGAGCTGAAACTCGCAGGGCAGGTCGGCGAAGGGCCCCTGAAGCCCTTCGCCCAGTTTCAGCCATTTCTGTCCAGCGGTTTTCGAGTTATTCACGTTTTTCTGATTTCATGTGGCTATTCCTAAAACCGACGATATCTCGGGAACGAAGGGCCGTAGGGCCCTGGGACCTACACCATCGTGTTTAGGACGACGCCCTTGATCGATTGCACGCATAATTGGAAAATCGAAAAAATGGAATTTTCGACGTTTTTATACCTGTAAAACCTAAACTTTCGAATTTCGAGCTGAAACTCGCAGGGCAGGTCGGCGAAGGGCCCCTGAAGCCCTTCGCCCAGTTTCAGCCATTTCTGTCCAGCGGTTTTCGAGTTATTCACGTTTTTCTGAATTCATGTGGCTATTCCTAAAACCGACGATATCTCGGGAACGAAGGGCCGTAGGGCCCTGGGACCTACACCATCGTGTTTAGGACGACGCCCTTGATCGATTGCACGCATAATTGGAAAATCGAAAAAATGGAATTTTCGACGTTTTTATACCTGTAAAACCTAAACTTTCGAATTTCGAGCTGAAACTCGCAGGGCAGGTCGGCGAAGGGCCCCTGAAGCCCTTCGCCCAGTTTCAGCCATTTCTGTCCAGCGGTTTTCGAGTTATTCACGTTTTTCTGAATTCATGTGGCTATTCCTAAAACCGACGATATCTCGGGAACGAAGGGCCGTAGGGCCCTGGGACCTACACCATCGTGTTTAGGACGACGCCCTTGATCGATTGCACGCATAATTGGAAAATCGAAAAAATGGAATTTTCGACGTTTTTATACCTGTAAAACCTAAACTTTCGAATTTCGAGCTGAAACTCGCAGGGCAGGTCGGCGAAGGGCCCCTGAAGCCCTTCGCCCAGTTTCAGCCATTTCTGTCCAGCGGTTTTCGAGTTATTCACGTTTTTCTGATTTCATGTGGCTATTCCTAAAACCGACGATATCTCGGGAACGAAGGGCCGTAGGGCCCTGGGACCTACACCATCGTGTTTAGGACGACGCCCTTGATCGATTGCACGCATAATTGGAAAATCGAAAAAATGGAATTTTCGACGTTTTTATACCTGTAAAACCTAAACTTTCGAATTTCGAGCTGAAACTCGCAGGGCAGGTCGGCGAAGGGCCCCTGAAGCCCTTCGCCCAGTTTCAGCCATTTCTGTCCAGCGGTTTTCGAGTTATTCACGTTTTTCTGAATTCATGTGGCTATTCCTAAAACCGACGATATCTCGGGAACGAAGGGCCGTAGGGCCCTGGGACCTACACCATCGTGTTTAGGACGACGCCCTTGATCGATTGCACGCATAATTGGAAAATCGAAAAAATGGAATTTTCGACGTTTTTATACCTGTAAAACCTAAACTTTCGAATTTCGAGCTGAAACTCGCAGGGCAGGTCGGCGAAGGGCCCCTGAAGCCCTTCGCCCAGTTTCAGCCATTTCTGTCCAGCGGTTTTCGAGTTATTCACGTTTTTCTGATTTCATGTGGCTATTCCTAAAACCGACGATATCTCGGGAACGAAGGGCCGTAGGGCCCTGGGACCTACACCATCGTGTTTAGGACGACGCCCTTGATCGATTGCACGCATAATTGGAAAATCGAAAAAATGGAATTTTGCACTTTTTTATACCTGTAAAACCTAAACTTTCGAATTTCGAGCTGAAACTCGCAGGGCAGGTCGGCGAAGGGCCCCTGAAGCCCTTCGCCCAGTTTCAGCCATTTCTGTCCAGCGGTTTTCGAGTTATTCACGTTTTTCTGAATTCATGTGGCTATTCCTAAAACCGACGATATCTCGGGAACGAAGGGCCGTAGGGCCCTGGGACCTACACCATCGTGTTTAGGACGACGCCCTTGATCGATTGCACGCATAATTGGAAAATCGAAAAAATGGAATTTTGCACTTTTTTATACCTGTAAAACCTAAACTTTCGAATTTCGAGCTGAAACTCGCAGGGCAGGTCGGCGAAGGGCCCCTGAAGCCCTTCGCCCAGTTTCAGCCATTTCTGTCCAGCGGTTTTCGAGTTATTCACGTTTTTCTGAATTCATGTGGCTATTCCTAAAACCGACGATATCTCGGGAACGAAGGGCCGTAGGGCCCTGGGACCTACACCATCGTGTTTAGGACGACGCCCTTGATCGATTGCACGCATAATTGGAAAATCGAAAAAATGGAATTTTCGACGTTTTTATACCTGTAAAACCTAAACTTTCGAATTTCGAGCTGAAACTCGCAGGGCAGGTCGGCGAAGGGCCCCTGTAGCCCTTCGCCCAGTTTCAGCCATTTCTGTCCAGCGGTTTTCGAGTTATTCACGTTTTTCTGATTTCATGTGGCTATTCCTAAAACCGACGATATCTCGGGAACGAAGGGCCGTAGGGCCCTGGGACCTACACCATCGTGTTTAGGACGACGCCCTTGATCGATTGCACGCATAATTGGAAAATCGAAAAAATGGAATTTTGCACTTTTTTATACCTGTAAAACCTAAACTTTCGAATTTCGAGCTGAAACTCGCAGGGCAGGTCGGCGAAGGGCCCCTGAAGCCCTTCGCCCAGTTTCAGCCATTTCTGTCCAGCGGTTTTCGAGTTATTCACGTTTTTCTGAATTCATGTGGCTATTCCTAAAACCGACGATATCTCGGGAACGAAGGGCCGTAGGGCCCTGGGACCTACACCATCGTGTTTAGGACGACGCCCTTGATCGATTGCACGCATAATTGGAAAATCGAAAAAATGGAATTTTCGACGTTTTTATACCTGTAAAACCTAAACTTTCGAATTTCGAGCTGAAACTCGCAGGGCAGGTCGGCGAAGGGCCCCTGAAGCCCTTCGCCCAGTTTCAGCCATTTCTGTCCAGCGGTTTTCGAGTTATTCACGTTTTTCTGATTTCATGTGGCTATTCCTAAAACCGACGATATCTCGGGAACGAAGGGCCGTAGGGCCCTGGGACCTACACCATCGTGTTTAGGACGACGCCCTTGATCGATTGCACGCATAATTGGAAAATCGAAAAAATGGAATTTTCGACGTTTTTATACCTGTAAAACCTAAACTTTCGAATTTCGAGCTGAAACTCGCAGGGCAGGTCGGCGAAGGGCCCCTGAAGCCCTTCGCCCAGTTTCAGCCATTTCTGTCCAGCGGTTTTCGAGTTATTCACGTTTTTCTGATTTCATGTGGCTATTCCTAAAACCGACGATATCTCGGGAACGAAGGGCCGTAGGGCCCTGGGACCTACACCATCGTGTTTAGGACGACGCCCTTGATCGATTGCACGCATAATTGGAAAATCGAAAAAATGGAATTTTGCACTTTTTTATACCTGTAAAACCTAAACTTTCGAATTTCGAGCTGAAACTCGCAGGGCAGGTCGGCGAAGGGCCCCTGAAGCCCTTCGCCCAGTTTCAGCCATTTCTGTCCAGCGGTTTTCGAGTTATTCACGTTTTTCTGATTTCATGTGGCTATTCCTAAAACCGACGATATCTCGGGAACGAAGGGCCGTAGGGCCCTGGGACCTACACCATCGTGTTTAGGACGACGCCCTTGATCGATTGCACGCATAATTGGAAAATCGAAAAAATGGAATTTTGCACTTTTTTATACCTGTAAAACCTAAACTTTCGAATTTCGAGCTGAAACTCGCAGGGCAGGTCGGCGAAGGGCCCCTGAAGCCCTTCGCCCAGTTTCAGCCATTTCTGTCCAGCGGTTTTCGAGTTATTCACGTTTTTCTGAATTCATGTGGCTATTCCTAAAACCGACGATATCTCGGGAACGAAGGGCCGTAGGGCCCTGGGACCTACACCATCGTGTTTAGGACGACGCCCTTGATCGATTGCACGCATAATTGGAAAATCGAAAAAATGGAATTTTCGACGTTTTTATACCTGTAAAACCTAAACTTTCGAATTTCGAGCTGAAACTCGCAGGGCAGGTCGGCGAAGGGCCCCTGAAGCCCTTCGCCCAGTTTCAGCCATTTCTGTCCAGCGGTTTTCGAGTTATTCACGTTTTTCTGATTTCATGTGGCTATTCCTAAAACCGACGATATCTCGGGAACGAAGGGCCGTAGGGCCCTGGGACCTACACCATCGTGTTTAGGACGACGCCCTTGATCGATTGCACGCATAATTGGAAAATCGAAAAAATGGAATTTTGCACTTTTTTATACCTGTAAAACCTAAACTTTCGAATTTCGAGCTGAAACTCGCAGGGCAGGTCGGCGAAGGGCCCCTGAAGCCCTTCGCCCAGTTTCAGCCATTTCTGTCCAGCGGTTTTCGAGTTATTCACGTTTTTCTGATTTCATGTGGCTATTCCTAAAACCGACGATATCTCGGGAACGAAGGGCCGTAGGGCCCTGGGACCTACACCATCGTGTTTAGGACGACGCCCTTGATCGATTGCACGCATAATTGGAAAATCGAAAAAATGGAATTTTGCACTTTTTTATACCTGTAAAACCTAAACTTTCGAATTTCGAGCTGAAACTCGCAGGGCAGGTCGGCGAAGGGCCCCTGAAGCCCTTCGCCCAGTTTCAGCCATTTCTGTCCAGCGGTTTTCGAGTTATTCACGTTTTTCTGATTTCATGTGGCTATTCCTAAAACCGACGATATCTCGGGAACGAAGGGCCGTAGGGCCCTGGGACCTACACCATCGTGTTTAGGACGACGCCCTTGATCGATTGCACGCATAATTGGAAAATCGAAAAAATGGAATTTTCGACGTTTTTATACCTGTAAAACCTAAACTTTCGAATTTCGAGCTGAAACTCGCAGGGCAGGTCGGCGAAGGGCCCCTGAAGCCCTTCGCCCAGTTTCAGCCATTTCTGTCCAGCGGTTTTCGAGTTATTCACGTTTTTCTGATTTCATGTGGCTATTCCTAAAACCGACGATATCTCGGGAACGAAGGGCCGTAGGGCCCTGGGACCTACACCATCGTGTTTAGGACGACGCCCTTGATCGATTGCACGCATAATTGGAAAATCGAAAAAATGGAATTTTGCACTTTTTTATACCTGTAAAACCTAAACTTTCGAATTTCGAGCTGAAACTCGCAGGGCAGGTCGGCGAAGGGCCCCTGAAGCCCTTCGCCCAGTTTCAGCCATTTCTGTCCAGCGGTTTTCGAGTTATTCACGTTTTTCTGAATTCATGTGGCTATTCCTAAAACCGACGATATCTCGGGAACGAAGGGCCGTAGGGCCCTGGGACCTACACCATCGTGTTTAGGACGACGCCCTTGATCGATTGCACGCATAATTGGAAAATCGAAAAAATGGAATTTTGCACTTTTTTATACCTGTAAAATCTAAACTTTCGAATTTCGAGCTGAAACTCGCAGGGCAGGTCGGCGAAGGGCCCCTGAAGCCCTTCGCCCAGTTTCAGCCATTTCTGTCCAGCGGTTTTCGAGTTATTCACGTTTTTCTGAATTCATGTGGCTATTCCTGAAACCGACGATATCTCGGGAACGAAGGGCCGTAGGGCCCTGCGACCTACACCATCGTGTTTAGGACGACGCCCTTGATCGATTGCACGCATAATTGGAAAATCGAAAAAATGGAATTTTCGACGTTTTTATACCTGTAAAACCTAAACTTTCGAATTTCGAGCTGAAACTCGCAGGGCAGGTCGGCGAAGGGCCGCTGATGCCTTTCGCCGAGTTTCAGCCATTTCTGTACAGCGGTTTTCGAGTTATTCACGTTTTTCTGAATTCATGTGGCTATTCCTGAAACCGACGATATCTCGGGAACGAAGGGCCGTAGGGCCCTGGGACCTACACCATCGTGTTTAGGACGACGCCCTCGATCGATTGCACGCATAATTGGAAAATCGAAAAAATCGAATTTTGCACGTTTTTATACCTGTAATACCTAAACTTTCGAATTTCGAGCTGAAACTCGCAGGGCAGGTCGGCGAAGGGCCGCTGATGCCCTTCGCCCAGTTTCAGCCATTTCTGTCCAGCGGTTTTCGAGTTATTCACGTTTTTCTGAATTCATGTGGCTATTCCTGAAACCGACGATATCTCGGGAACGAAGGGCCGTGGGGCCCTGGGACCTACACCTTCGTCCTTAGGGCGACGCCCTTGATCGTTTGTATTTATGTATGTATGTATGTGTGTATGTATATATGGGTGTATGTATGTATGTATGTATGTATGTATGTATGTATGTTTCTGTTTGATGGGCAGAATAAATAAAAACCTATAAAAAAAAGACTTGGTTGAACGAGTAATATATTTATTGAAAAAAATACATCGTTTTGAAATAACCATTAATAATTAGGTACGTAATTACACTATAATAACTCGTAACTCTACAGAAAAATAAACAAATATCAATAAATTTGACAAAAATGTTGGGTAAACAATGGTAAGGAACTAGTACAATTAATAGGAAGATGATCTTGTGGATTGAAACAATTCTAAGAATGAAAAACTGTGTGAAATGCAATAACTCTGAAAATACTGGGTGTCACTTTAGTACAGTGGTAGCATCTAGAATTGCGACCTTTCAATAATGTAACAATGTGTATAACTTCATCAATATTAGGCTAGGGAGATCACTCCATCAATATAGTTTTTAAGAGGAAATTAATTAGTACAGAAAATACAATAATACATTCATCTCTTGACTAGACCATCTCTGAACCAGATACACGCTACGAGGAAACTTAGAACGTATTCAATTGGAGGATCGAGAACCCACGACCGCCAACCAACCCCTCTCCTAATCCTTCAACTCCTTCAGGGACATCACGGACCAACCGAGCACGCGCCTGTCAAAGCCGCACGTGAATAAATTGACGTTGTGTATGACCTCGTCGGCCCACGCCACGCTCGCCACCATCCTGCTGTGGCCCTGCCTGGTGCTGCGTGGCAACCTCGCCACCCTCTGACCTGAAAAGGAATCGAGTGTAAAAACATACAAAAATTATGAATTTCCATGAATTAACACAAGTGTAATCGATCTAAGTATGAGGAATGGAAATTAATATATTGACTTATATTCTTAATAGGCGCAGTGAAAGTTAAGTTTGATCAGCATGGGTTACTCAAAATCAATTACACGAGTTTGTTGTGATATGAAGGAATTCTAATTCAGTTCACTATAATCATTAGTATTTTTAATAGAAAATTAGTGTTACTGAAGTTTACTTTAACCACAGACAATTCATTGTCTGTGCTTCAACATGACAGTAGTATATGTAGAGTCATACACATATCCTATTTCTACTACTACTGTACTACGTGTACTACCAGTCATACTAATCAATATTACTATGAGAAGATTTTTTTCTATTACGTGCAAGGTCATACATGTGGATATGTCGGTAGTAGGTGTATAATCACAGACATATACTATTACTTTTACTATACTACTAGTCCTAGCAATCACTATTAGTATGACTTTTGCTAGTACTAGTAGATTTTTTCCATTACCTGCAAGGTCATACATGCGGATATGTCGGTTGTCGTGGGGTATGGCGATGAGGCCAGCAGAAGATACAGAGAGACGATTGACGGGAGAATCTACACGTATTGTAGCGACAGGCGATCTCATGTTACGTAAATCCCACACTCTGACCGTCCTATCGTCAGAACTAGACACCACCTTGTCGGACAGGGTGAACACCGCTGAGGTGACGCTCCTGAAAAAGAAAGTCTATTTTTAGGTATGTAAATTAAAAACGTTTGTTCAACACTTTCTATAGTTATTTACTTATGGGAATTAATAGAATGGAAAATGTTAATAACCTTCATGTAAGGAATTCCAATATTCTCACAGTGCCTGTAATAACAACAATGTAACAATTCACCAAACCCTCATAACTAATACATTCAAATTTTTTAATTTAAAGAAAAAGATATATCTGAATTCTTGTTATCGGAAGATATTATATAAAATCAGAAATATTTTTTCCACTGACACACATTCAGATCTATTATATAAGAATACAATACATTACAAAATGCCTTCACAGAGCGACAATTCGTCTTTTCGTTCACTAATTTCTTTATGAATTTCCAAATTCTCAATGACAAGTCAATTTGAACAATTAAACTTTTAAGTTTCCAATTCTGGGATCTAGGTTATGGGATCCGGGGAGCTCAAATTGTTTTAGGGTCTTAAGGTGTTTGAAGGATCTTAGCGTTTTTTACTTACTCTGCATGTCCTTGAAACACCGATACCGAATGAACGGCCTCCCTGAAATCCCACAGCCGGAAAGTCGTGTCCCTGGAGGAAGTAACAGCTAATTTCTGGGTCGGGTGAGCTGCGGCGTGATTCAACTCTTGATCGTGACCTGAGATAGATGCGAATCAGAAAACTCCAAGATAATCCTAAGGTTCCCCTACCTGCTAATGTCGTCAGCAGGGAACCCGTTTCGACGTCGTGCAAGATGGCCAGACGGTCCCAAGAGGCCGTTATGATCTGCTCGGCACCGGCGAGCCATTCCGCAGCCGAGACGGCACCGGTGTGGCCCGAGAGCTCCATGAAGGGCGTCCTCAGCATCGATACCCTATTCATGTCGGATTTCTCATCCATCTCGTCGCTCTCCAGCTCTTCCTCAGACGAGTGACCCTTCTGGGGAATAATTTCACAATTGGAAACGAAAATATAGGAGATTCAACAGAGTTACTCACGGGTATGTCCCAATTGAGCGCCGCTTGCCAAATGTGAGCAGACCCATCGCCGCTGGCCGTCAACACCAAGTCTTTGTTCTGATGGAATCTAATCGAGTTGACCGATCCCGAATGTCCCTGGTACTGGAGGAGGCATTTCGTGTTTTCTATGCTCCAAATACAAGCGGTGTGATCTACACGGAAATATTTATTAGAGTTACATGGCTATAAACATATATAGAAGAAGCAAATTCAGATAGTCTTACAATGTAATGAGCCAAACAAGAAGCCCTCATTCAGCAAAGAGGTAAAGATAATAACAAGAGAGAGAGAGAGAGAGAGAGAGAGAAAAATAACCAAATATAAAATAAAGAGAAAAGCCATAGTAACCATATCGAGACAAGAAACAGAATATTGGATGAAATTCAGCGGAGACATGGAAGTGGACATCTATACAGCACAAAAAAGAATATGGAAATTACTGAGAGGGATTAAAAGGCACCAATGAAAACATCCAACTTAAGGCAATCCCGGAGAAAACAGGTAGGTAACATTTTTTGAAGACCTTAAAAGATGGCGAGACTACAGCATAACCGGCAATAAACAAACACTATGCTTTTAAAGAGGAGAATAAAGACCGCTATGAAGCTACTGTTATACCTGCAGAGGCGGTTCCGATGGCCGGAACCCCGGGCCTCGCGACGGACACCTCCCACACGCCGTCCTTATGGCCGACGAACTCCTTGACGACGCCGCAGCTGAACTGAGGCGCCTTGAAGCTGGAGACGATCTTGCTGGTCTGAGCTTTCAATTTGTGAGCGGTTTTGCTCTTCTGCGAGGATACGCTTACTGGAAACCATAACGGTTTAAGTGTCGTCACAAGATTTTAAAAGAGAGTAACTTACGTTTCTTACCCAACGCTTTGCCCACGTTGGCGTCGTAGTCGATGCAATCGGTTTTGTCGAATCCGTCGCGCTCCGACTTCTCGTTCAGTATCTCGATTTTCTCGTGCACTGCGAACATAAGTTCAACGAAATAACAATCGTTACAACCGGAGAATGACAAGAGACTTACGGTTCTGGTTCTCTTGGTACAGCAGGTCGAACTCCTTCTCTATCTGCCTGAACAAAGTGTACAGGCGGATCTTGTAGGCGGGCGAGATCGATTCGTTCTCCATGTCGGACCTCAACGTAGCGTACAAGTCGGGATCGATCAGACCGCTCGGATTCATGGAGCCTCGCTTCGTTTTGTGGGTTTTATTACTCGTCGTATTCTGATTGTGTGACATCATTGCGTGCAAATCCCGATACTTAATTATAGAGTCATAATTAATATTTACAGACGACGATAGGTTGTTTCTTGTTTACATTTTCGACCTATTGACATTTCGGTTGACATAACCTCGACTCACCTGTCTGTCAGAAATTCTTCTTCTTCTTCTTCCTCCTCCTCGTTCCATGCACTTTAACAAAACTTGTACTGATTAAATTTTTATTTGGATTGATTTCTAATGAATCTTCGTGGTATTGCCTGGATAAATCAAAGAAATGTACGAAGTACAAAGAAACGAGCGAAGGTTATGGAAGGTTTGGAGTAAACGTTTCATTTCCAGATTTTCTAGTAAACAACAAGCAATTATTATTATATAAAATTAAATTGACCATGAACGTTGGACGACATTAAAAACTATTCTTGTCGAATTAAAAAAATCTCGGAATAAGTCCGTAGGAATTAAATTCGTCATTGAACCTCAAATAGAGATAAACCAAATCAGAAAATGATTAATTTAACGAAAGAATTGAAGATGTGGTCAAATTGTTTTTAAAAGTACCTTATACTCATTTTGAAGGAGAGAATACCTACCATATACAGCGTAAAGTACTCCCCTTTTCACTAGGTTTTTTTGGGAAAACCTTGGAACACTTCACTTTTGCACATTTTTGTTCCAAGCTTAAATACTTATTCTCAAGAGAAAAAATATGTTTATAAAATTATATGAATATTACTCATTACTCCAGCCCATTTACTGCACATATTAAATAAACATCATCATCTACTGCTCGCAAGCGAGATGATGGTACCGTTCTCCTATCCATTTTCATCCCCTTTTGGTATATTCACGGACCTGTCAAATTTAAATTTCAATGTACAAATCATTTCATTTCTAAATAAGTAGGCAAAATTCTAGTATGCAGGTCGAATACAGGCATAGACAAGTAACATTAGGCACTATTAGACGTAGAGATTTGATCGGTCCCGAACGTTCCAGCATCCAACGTAAGGAGTAAGGTAGGGAATTGAAGTGATTTGGGCTTTCTAACGGCTCTTCCCAAGCAGGATGGCTTCGGGACCTGCTCGCGGACTCCATCAGAAAACTCCTACTCGAAATACATTACACTGAGCAATTCGTCATTAGCTTCAAAGGTCTTTACGCCTTAATATGCCAAGTAAGTAGGTACACACGTTGGTGATGCTCAGTTTATACATATCAGGAGGAATCTGTGGTAAAGGTTCGTCTTATCGGGCACCGCCAATTTTGATGAATTGATTTCTAGTGAAAGGGGACACTATTAGGAAAAGTAATATTAACTTAAGAAAATTTGTAGTTTTTGCAAAAAAAAAACTGAAAAATTTTGCTAAGATGTCACTTTTGGATTATATTTCATACTATATATACTCAAGGTGAGTTTATAAACTCAATTAAAGTAAGAATTAAATTAACAACTAAGAATTAAGAAAGATAAATACAGGAAAATCTCATCTGCAGTTTATAAACTTTCGTATGTCAATTAAATTAATAATTAAGATTTAAGAAGATGGTTATCTTTCATCTTTTTAACTAAGGATTAACAATTATGTTTTTGGCACATGTGCACAAAGCACACAATTTTCGGTTTTAACCGTTAACCTCTAAACTCTAACTATCAATTGCTATCAATATGGATAGTGAAGAAGTTGTCGAAATGATGAGTGTTCTTTTATTGGTGACTACAACTTTGTTTGCAAGTGGAATCATCAAGAAGCGAAGAAATCGATTTAAGATACGGCCGATGAACAGAAATCGAAGAAAAACCAGTGTATATAAAAATATCGTTAAGTATGCTGAACTGAATGATAGGGAACAGTTTTTTAAGTACACCAGGATGAGCCCTGAAATGTTCAATTATGTGTTGTCTCTCATCGAACCATTTATCCAGAGAAGTACAAGAGTAGATTCCATTTCTCCTGGTCAAAGATTAGCGATGACTTTACAGTATGACAATAAATAAAATGAAAAGTAGGAGTATAACCACTATTTATATTAAAGCTACCTAGCCGAAGGATGCTCTTTTGAAGAGATAGCTTTTAATAATTTCATAGGAAAAACCACGGTTTGGTTAATAGTCGCTGAAACTTGTGACGTATAATTGCAAGTACTTTCTCCCATAGTGTTGCCTTCGCCAACTGAAAATACACTGTTCGCGAAGCTAGTGATGGGTTCTTCTTCAGATGGAATATGCCAAACTGTATTGGGGCTATTGATGGCAAGTTGGTGAACATTCAGTCGCCGAAGTACTATGGGAGTGACTACTTTTCATACAAGAAGTCTTTCAGTTAGGATTTGGTTACTAGTATAATCGATTTTACATATTTTCTAAATATCGCAGCATCACCTTAATGGCTATTTGTGATAGCTATTATAAATTTCAATGGGTGGATGTCGGTGTACCAGGTTCAAACAATGATGCCTCAGTATTATTCAGGGAATCAATACTTGGCCAGTTGCTGCTACAGAAAGAATTACCAATTCCTCCCCAAAAAAGCTGCCAGGAACACATCTGTGTTTTCCTCACTTCCTTGTAGCAGATCAGATATTTTCACTCCACGAAAATATCATAAGACCCTATCCTGGAAAGTACTTTGGGGAGAACAAGAATATTTTCAATTATGGATTGTCCAGAGCTCGTAGAACCATTGAAAATACGTTTGGCATATTGGCGCAGCGTTAGAGACGCTTACGGAATCCTATAATTGCAAAAACAGAAACTTGTGAGAAAATTACCTATATTGGCCACAATTGTTCTCCATAATATATCACAAAAAGGAGAGGAAAATTTGCCTATTGAAGAGAGGAGGTATTGCCCAACTGGATTTGTCGATACGCTGGATGCCAACGGCAAGATAAAAGAAGGTGCTTGGAGAACCATTCCTGGAAATCTCCAATCCAACACTTCCTTTACCTGGAACGTCCAGTACGAAACACTATACAATGAAGTTATTAATTTAAAGTTAATCATGTTTATAAACGCCCCCTTTAAGTCTATAGTTGTTAATTGTTAATTTTGTCAATTCTTAATTTTAATTTAGTTGAGTTTATAAACTCACCTTAAAAGGATTATATTTTAAACAAGTTATCGCAAAATTTCGTATGAAATGTAGTAAAAATCGTATAGAGAACACTTCAAAGGTATTGCAGAAATGAAATCAGTACCAGTATCAGAAATCAGTGGGGTTGGCTGAGATTATTGATGTTTCAGACCATTTTCTTCACCATTTGCCTCGGCGTCGTCGAGAACAAGATACCCAGGAACACAGAAAGGCACGTGGTGACGGCGCTGACGACGATCCTCTTCTACTCTCTCTTCGGTCACGTCGTGTTTAAAATCCGCGACATTTGGCGAAGGAACACCTTCTCGCTATCCATACCCTCCTACCGCCACTTGATCTGGTACCTGTACAAGATGCTCGTGGAATGGATGAGAGCCCTAGTGATCCTCTACAGCGTCAAGCAACAGGCCTCGCACTTCCAGCCGACGCTAACCTACTTCCTGATAACTTTCACGTATTACTTGTGCAGCGAGAAAATTTTCCTCGAAGTCATACCGGTCCTGGTGGAGTACTTGCAGCTCGAGCTGCTGGAAAACCTCGAGGTGTTCTACGTGCACTTGGTGATGTACTTGTACACGATCGTCGCAGGGATCGTCGTGATGTTTTACTACCTGAGGGCGGAGTACAGCCCTTTCGTCGCGGGAACGTTGTATTTCATTGTTTACCTCAGGGTGAAGGACGTCTACTACAACAAGTGGAAGTCTCTGAACGCCAAGAAGCAAATCCTGAAAAGTTTCCGCGTCGCGACTCACCAGGACATCCAGAGGTGGGCGGACATCTGCGCCGTTTGCTTAGACAACATGTCAAGGGCCAGGGTAACCACCTGCAATCACCTCTTCCACCCGTACTGCCTGAGGAAAAGTTTGCAAATCTCGTTCCATTGTCCACTCTGTAAAAGGAATTTTCTGCGAGATAATCACCGATGAATAAATATGTAACACGTTGTCCAATAATAAAAGAGAAGTTTTATCTGTTTACTCCAATTTATTGCACCATCGAAAGGTAAGTAAAAAAATCTATACTTATTTCAAAGTATACAAAATGTATGTATAGTTTGGAATAAGTACGTTTTTGAGACTAGTACAAAAAATGTTAAGACATTCACGGTACATGTTTATAAAAATAATAAAAATATCCTATATCTATAATTAACTCTACAAATATACATACCAACTACTAATGATACTATGATACCTACTACTACATATGAACTACGTAATACGAGATATGACAAATAAATACTCGCTTAAATACAATATGATCGTCGTAGTGATTCGTGGATTAGTCTGAAATGAACTAAGAAAACACATAAGCGTAGTTAAGAAAACGAAACTCCGGGCACTATTCCACTTTCCTATCGATAAAATTTACACCTACATTTCGAAAACAAAAAACAATAAGACGTTTCTGAGATTTATTAACTGCCGTCCGAGGATCGAAATTCCTTCCCTTATTCCGCCCCTTCCTTTATTAAGTTTTTGGTAAGAAATATCAATTTTATATTGTTTGGTAGCGCGGACTACATGGCCACTACATGCGAAGGCCCGACAGGTACGATCCCTATTATCCCTAACGCCAAGGGGGGGTCTATAATCGGCTTGGTGCATTTCAAGCCCGACCGGTTCCACTTGACCGCGGAAGGCAGTTGAAAAAAGGGATTAGCATTAACTTGACCGTGGATGGCAGTCGAATACCACCAACTGAAATTATTTTACTTGATAAGGTACGATGTGATCGTGAAAAGACTACCTCAAAGAAGTTGATGTAGAATTTGGCAGCGTCACATTTAGATACACCTTGTTTCGAAATGTTGCATGCGAATCATTATCGTATTTAACTTCACTCACAAATGAATGTGTATTCTGAATTAGCTTTTGGTTACGAAGAACTCGTTGACGTAACGTCGGTGTGATTTTTCGAAAATATAAGTACTTTATTGCCGAGTCGAGATAATTTAAAATTTTTTTTAATCGAAATGGTTTAATTGCAATACCGATTTTACAGGAAACGTAGTTTTTTTTACCAAGTGTAAAACTGTACGTTTCCCATAAACGCTCACAGATTTCGTTTTCGTTCCATTGCCGGCCGTGCATCTTAAACCAACCAATCTCATGGTTTCCTTCACAAGTACTCCGCTATCCCGGATTTTCATCAGTGCACGAAGGTGTACTCTCTCTTGCAAATCGGGCAGACCGAAGAGTTCTTCAGACACTGCCTGAGGCAGGTGGCGTGGAAGAGGTGATGGCAAGGCGTGACCCTGGCCCTCTCCATCACGCTGAGGCAAACAGCGCAGACGTCGTCACAGTTCGCTATTTCCTCCTCGGTGGCGTGTCGGAACTGCTCCAGCAGGGCCTGCTCGGTCTTGAGGTCCTTCAGACAGTTCAGCGCCGTGTCCTTCGTCCTGAGGAAGACCGTCAGGTACAGGGAGATCGTGGTGAAGCGCACGTTCCCGTGGAACGCGAGGAAGATCACGAGCACGGCGGCCAGGGTCACGGTGTAGATCCTGAGCAGCACCGGGGCGTACAGAGGCTCGAGCGCCTCCAGCGACTTGATCCTGAGCAGCATCAGCAGCGGCAGGAACATGTCGACGAAGACCTTCTCCGTGCACATGTAGTACGTCCAGGTCATGAAGGTGTAGAGCGCCGTCGGCTGGTAGTGCTCCAGTCCCTGCTCGAGGCCGAACACGAGCAGCATGAACGTCACGGTTATGATGAAGGTGACGGCCTTCGTCCATTCCAGCACGATCTTCGTCGCTGACATCGCGACGTGCTTGATGTTGCTGTGCTGCGTCATCCTCACCGTCACCGACCAGTCCTCCTTCTCTATCAGCTCCTTGATGTAGCTCGTGCAGTAGGCGATCACGTTGTAGAACATGAGCGAGTAGAGGCCCGTCACCTTCTTCTGCGGGCAGTGGTTGCTGCCGAAGGAGCAGAGGAGGACGCGGTCGCACATCATGAAGAATATCAGCTGGAAGAAGGAAACGATCGTGATTGCTCCGTAGCCACGGGTACAACAGGGAAAATGTTCCATTGTTGAACATGTTTCAAACATGTTCCATTGGGCAACATCTGCCGACACAAGTCTCAAGTTTGTGAAGTATACGATATTCGGCTTATTCGCTACTATGGTGCAGGGCATGGTCTCAATAGATGATGACTTCAATTGCTTTAAAATTTAAAAACATTTATCCTTTTACTTGTGTTGACTGCTATAATGCCGTCATTATTTCAAGTGTCTCTTAAGCGTAAAACAATGAGCTTGAGATAAATTACACCCTTTCTCCTTCGAAACAGACAACGAAACTGTTTCAAAGATTGTCTTAATTGATTCGGTAAAATTCGTCTGGATTGTAAGAATTATATTGACTTATCTCACAATAACGTTCCATAACGTATATACAACGTGTTTCAAAATGATTGTCATCTAGTTGGCGTTGGAATTTCTGTGCATGTAATTTTTGATGTGCCGCGCTCTATTGATTTGAAACTATCTAATTCTGACAACAAGTGACACTTCAAACATTTATTGTGAAACTGGCAATCAGTACTGTTGCTAATTAACGGCCCTTTTCAGAGCCAAAACAAATACTACAAGTACTCAGAATTCGGTTTCTTTTGACAGAGAAAAAGCAGAAGTTAAAAGAGGTTAAGTAGGTTATTTTGAGGTTATGTATAGCTAGTAGAAACGATTTTCGCAAGGCGGTTTTCTTATTTTACATGGGAATTCCACAGCCGACTAGATGGCAATCATTTTGAAATACGTTGTATCGGGTGTTTTTTTAAATTTCACCTCATAGTAGGCCGTGGATAGTGTTTGTGAATGCGCCTTACTAGAAAATGTCAAAATTGACATAACCTCACTTTTTTAATAAAAATTAAAACTGCTCCAATCAGTTACTAGTGTCTTGAAAAAGACAGCTTGGCTCTATTAATTAGGCGTAGATGAGTGAGCTGTCTTCTTCAAGACACTATTAACCGATTGGAGCAGTTTCAATTTTTATTAAAAAAGTGAGGTTATGTCAATTTTGACATTTTTTAGTAAGGCGCATTCACAAACACTATCCACAGCCTACTATGAGGTGAAATTTAAAAAAACACCCGATATTATTTCAATGGAGTTTCAGGGAGTTTTTGACAATTGACAGTCGATGACACTGTCAAAGACGCTGTAGTCACCTTAAAGACAACATGAAATTTAAAATGTAACTATTATTGTAAAATTGAGGCGTTACTAAGTTACTTATGATAATTGTAGTTTGTTGATGACACATTTTAAAGAAGTTGTAATCGTCTTAAACCAGATCTGATATTTCAAAGTTAGTTGAGGGTTTCTAAAGAATTTATGAAGATTGCATTGAATGGCTCAAAAACATAAAAAGTAGCTCATGTCATTTCAAAAGGGGTAGTGACACTAAGAAGTTAAGAACTTCAGTGGATTATAAATAAGCTCACTCACAATGGAAGAAGTTGAATTTTTAAGTAACTTATTACAATTCTAATTTATTAATCGGATTATTTCAAACATGACGTTCGAAACAAATAGTGCTGAGTTTGAAAGCAAGTTGTGGAACTTTTAAGCCATTTACTACAATTGCAAGTATCCTATAACATTTGTAAAAAAGTTGCAGGTATGTTAAGGAAGATGTGGAATCTATAAAGGAGTTCTGAGGTTTCCAAAGAGTTTCTATGAAGATATTTTTAAAATAATATTATTGATTTTAAGAAAAGCATGAAGTTTGATTTAAAAATTCTTATTCTTATAGCAGTTTGGAAGCTAGGAAGTTTAACTTGTGACGAATTATAGTGAAGCAACGACACTTTTAAAAGCACTTGGGATTGTTTTTTCTTCGTTTTTCAAGAAATTTAGTGAAACTCGCATTTATTGCTTTAACTTGTACAATTTATACACTTTACCTGGGTGGTTAGGTTGGAGATGTTGGACATCTTCATAAATACCCTCTCGCATCTATCCAGGGGACTGTAGATCTTGCAGATTATGTTCCACGTTGGTGTGGAGTACTTGAGCAACAGTTCTGGAAAACGTACACAATAATTGAGGTTAACGTCTTTCGGTTATTTTAAAAGTTACAAATACAAAACAAGTTGACTTGCCCTCCCAATTTAATATTTTTTTTTTTAATAGAACTTATTTGTGGTCCCACTTGTTGTTCTAATCGGCCCAGAAAAATATGGTACGCGTGCATATATTATTTATGAAAAATCCTTCTATAGTTAGAAATGATTGACAACTCTATTTACACAAGTTGTTGGCGTCTAATTAATTTGCAAATGAGATAAGAGATTATTTATCGTTCGAAATTTACATTCTACTTTGGGCAGTAGCGGGTGTACCATCTTGATTAATATCCAGAGTAAAAATTGAAATAACGTAAGGTGTAATGAAGGATTCTCTTGCAATTTCCCGAAACAATTTGTACTATTTTTACCTAAATATTTTGTTTAGCCCATGTCAACATAGTAACGATATGAAGGTAACTTCTTTTAAACATCCTTCCTTACTCCAGTCGACTGAGACCTTTGGAACACAAATAAATAAGTTATTCGGTTAATTTGGCTTAAGTAGCTCAAACGAGTAACAATATGCAAGGTGATTTAAGATCGCATCTTATTCTGGGATTCCTCTCTGAATTTGTATTAAATAATTTAACTATTTTAGGCAAGTAGACGAAATGGACAAGGTAACTAAACATATTGAAGAAGTTTTATTGGAGTTTTCTCTTATTAAATTGAGCTCACTATAACCACCTCCATATTTCGCCAAGTGTGTAAATTAGAACTTGTACCCCGCGAACTTTGTTTGTGTCATTATGTCGCAAGTCAATTACAGAAAAACCCAAGTAACTAATTAATTAAAATGTTTTGTTGTCATTGAACCCGTTACAATAGAGATGATCTCTCATGTGTGTATATCCTATTTATTCTGAGAGAGAGAGATAACGGACGTACCAGGAAATGCTCGACTATTTTGAGAACTGGGAGACTTTTATTTGAACTGTTTTTGTTTACGTCTATATGGGAGAGAGAGTCTGCGAGACAGAATTTCCGTCTATTTTTAAGTATCGACTGGGTACGCTACTGTTTTTTAACTCCTTCTCACAATTTAGAGCGGATGACACTTGAGGGTTGAACGGGGTTATAAAAATGAATTTTCCCTTCGAGGAACAGTTTATGCACTTGTTCGCAGCAAGGATCGACTCATTTGACGGTAAATTGTTTGCTACTTTATTTGTTGCTTGAGTTAGTTATTTAGTGCTTAAGGAAGTTTAAATGGAATCTTTGCATTATTTATGTATTATTGCATGCATTGTCTCTCATGTCGAATAATCACATTGAAAGGTTTTGTGCAAAATCCTCGGGAGAACTCGCTCGAAATAGAGCTGAAGCAACTGCTTGACATTAGCCGCGGAAACTAATTCTCGTCATCTCATTGGTCAGAACGCTCTCTGTGCAGTGGGATGAAAGAACGAACACAATTTGCCAACAAAGAGGAAATTAATAGTGAATTGACAAGCTTCTTGGCCCTTCGAACATCCCTTCCATACTTACCGACTAATTTGTTGCCCAGTTGCCTTAACCACCTCACGGGGTACTTGTAATTGGCCGATATCAGAACTGGAATGACCAGGAACGAGTACATCGCCAGGAACCATCCCCCGACGCTTACCAGCAGGGGCGTGTGCCCCCTCGAGCAGTACGGGAGCAGGAACAGTACCGACAGTAGGCATACTGAAAAAGAAATAATTGTGAAAATATGAGGAGAGATACGTAATGCGAAGTAGATTTGAAGATTTTCTGTCAATTTTCAGCAGAGTGCATCAGGGAATGAACTAACCACAGAAAGAGTGAGCAGTACCATTGGTACCACTACAAGTAAATTTAAAAATTCTAGGAATTTGACGTTTGAACACCATGATTGTATTGATCAACGATTTGCAACGACAAATAGGCCAAATTCATAGAAATGCTAGAAAGTGTACTGGCAGTAGATATGTTGAAAACAAGTTAATTTGGAAGTTTACGAATTTTTAACTATCGGAATTGTCTACTTTTAACTTCAAATAGACAGTTGGGGCAGGATTGGCAAGACGCAAGACATATACCGGAAGCAGGATGAATTAGAAAATTCATTGTCCAATATTTGTGAATGAAAGAGTAAACGATATGGCAGTAGGAGTACCGTAGAAACAACCACAAGCAAATCAAAGAAGTCTAAAAATTGAATGGGTTAACATTAAGAATATACCTACTGATCAAGGATTTGAAACAACGAATAGGCCAAATTTATAAAATCACTAGGATGGATTATTGGAAGTCTTATTAGGTATTTGGAGAAAAGCAAATTTAATTTGGATAGTTTACGAATTTTGAAGAATTGGAATTGTTTATTTTTACTTTCTTATATAATAATAGAAAGTGTTGTAGTCTTGGTGATTTTTTAAATTTAAGATATTGGCATTTCTGTGTATGTGTATGTGTAGGTATGTGTATGTGTGTGCATGTGGTCAATGTTTTCTCAAAAACTATCAATAGTGGAACGTTGGAATTTCGTATATAGGCTGATTCCTCTGAAAAATCGCTACCACATAAATTTCATCACAATCAGTTAAGGGAAAAGGGCATTTTACTCATAAATTTTAGGTATTTTTGCATTATCTCAAAAACTGGTGGAACGTTTCTTTTAAAACTTTGTATATTTACTTTACTGTCCAATACGTATTGATTGCCGTTATCGTTATCTTGACTGATGTTCTACGAAGAGCCCTCTACTTTTGTGAATTTTCAGGTTTTCTCAATTTTCGCAACAAAGGCTTTACGAATTCTTACTAAATTTTATATTTGATCTGAACTAACCAATAGCTACAACTTCTATTTGAAACATTTTTTCTAAAACTCCCCTAAAGGTCACTTTACTTCTGAACATTTCCAATTTCTCAATTATTTTTTTTTTTAAAAGGTTTTGAATGTTTTCACTAAACTTTATATTTTAATTGACGTATTAAATGTATACAATTTTTATTCGAAATACTATTTCCTAAAATTGTCGTAAAGGGCACTTCATTATTAAGAATTTTATTTTTTACAATTTTCTCTAAAACAGTTTTGGTGATTTATACCAAATCTCATAACTTAAGGTAGCTGTTTAATGCCCGTATCTTTTATTTGAAACATTTTTATCTAAAATTTCTCTAAAGGGCAGCAGTTTGTTGAGTAATTGTTCAGTCTAACTGATACATCAGTTAGACTGAACAAGTTACAACGAAGTAACGTTATGACACTAAGAGCAGTAACAGAGAAACAACTACCAGCAAATTAAAAGAGTCTAAAAATTTGACGGTTGAACAGTAGGAATGTACTGATCAACAATTTGAAATGAAAAGTAATCCAAATTCATAAAATGAATATGATAGGCAGTAGCAAGGCAGTAGCTATGTTAAAAACCAGTTAATTTGCAAGTTAACGAACGTTGATCAAATGGAGTTATCTATTTTTAACTTTTTAACTAAGGATTGGCTAACTAAGGAAAGATATATACCGGAAGCAGGATAAATTAGGAAATTCATTGACCACTTCTTGTTAACGAAAGGGTGAGCGATATGGCAGTGAGAGCAGTACTATAGAAACAACTACAAGCAAACTAAAAGGTATAAAAATCGTCCTGGTGAACAGTATAATGTATTGATTAAGAATTTCAAATCATAAATGGGCCAAATTTATAAAATCGCTAGGATAGACAGTAGATACTGGCAGCAAGTATTTTGGAAACGAGCAATTTTAATTAGGATAGTTTATGAACAGTGAACAAACGGAATGATCTATTTTTACCTGCAAGTAGGTACCTAGTAAGGACAAAATTTCCAAGACATATACCGAAAGCAGGACAAGTAACAGTGCAACAAGTGACAGTAAGAGCAGTTCTATAGGAACCACTAGAAGCAAATTAACAAAAGTATTGGACGTAGGAGTGTATTGTAAGACCAACTAGACCAAATTTACAAAATTTTAGTCGCCATGGTGGGCCACAGGAAGCGTATCAACTAGAAGTAAATATTTTGGAAACTAAACAAATTTTGAATCGCAATGAAAATCTAATTTTAATCTAACCCCTTGAGTTATTTCGAAAAGCTGCGTTCCGACGTAGAAAAGACCTACCGACGTCACCGATTTATGTCTTTTTATACACCCAATAACAATAATACGATTCGTGGGAGGTGTTTACGAATTTCAGCTAGAGAGAGATTCATTCATGACAAAGCCGACAACGCTACTTTCCATCTCGTGATTTTATCCCTGAGTCACTCCTATTTACGTGCAATTCCACGTTACGGCCGAATTTTCCCATCAACGGCTCCCTTTTCGGCCGTCATTAATATGAGTGAATTAGCGCTACCAAATGACGATACTTTATTTTAATCTATCTTTTTGGTTCACGTTGGGAGCCCGTTAACTGAAATAAATGTGAAGGGCCTACGTGCCGTATTAAAATTAATGGTTGCTCGTGAAAGGTTCGAATAATATGAAATAATTCAGGCTATTATTCAATTGCTCTGTTTTTTGTGTATACTATTTCGGGCTTAGTTTAATTAGAATCGGTTAAGTAGCTGAATGACGGTGTTTAATGGAGCGTTTAATCGGCTGAGATATTGTGTGGTAAAATCCGAAGGAGGAGTAAAATTAGAATATTTAGGTGAAGGCTACAGGACAAGTAATACGAGGACTTTTTTTGGCAAACGGAATAAAAACAATTTACATTTTGGTGAAGGGAAATTATTAGCGATACTCGATTTTTCGTGCGGGAAAACCGTATCTGCGATGTTTATGCACGTTCCCTGTTGCTAGACGGAATAGAAGGAGGACAAATGGACGGAAAGACAGAAATGAATTAAAATTATTAACTGGATCGACAACAAAGAGATAAGCAATAATTCGGATCTACATATGTACATAAATATTTTGAATTAGACACATTTTCACGGATATTTTTATCTGGACTTTCAAAATATTTACATTACTTGAAGTGTTTATTTTTCACATTAAGTTATTTTTAGTCTACGAATCTAACGGCATAGCCCGTTTCCGAATGCGTCAACTCTTTGTTTGAGATTAAGAGTCAAATGAGGGAGAGACTTTTCCCTTGCGGAAGGTGTGATATAACGGTCTAAGCAACAGAATACCTGTTAACTCTTACCTGTTTCCGCGATCCTCTCGTCCCGCTCTTCAGGGTCCATCTTGTGGATGTTGTGGAGGCTCCTTAACCGCCCCCTCACTCTGGTTATCATCCCCATTTCGACATACACTGAGACATTCACAAAATTGCCGCGTTTACCTCCTTTCGACGTCAAAAGTGAGATCCGCACCACCGTATCGAACCCTCTCGCTTCCCCTTCGATTCCCGAAGACTGTGTATTTTCGCGACTCTGGATGGGATTATTTCCACGTTGGTTTCGACTTGTGGCGTTCGCTTTCCCGTTCTAAATTTATTTGCGTCGGTCCGAACCTTTATGCTTTTTGGCAGATGAAAATTGTGAATAAACGGAGTGGCGAATCGGGTTTGTTAACACACGGTGTTATTTTTATATTGGGACGAGTAAACATGTTTTCACTTATAGGTCAGTCGGGATGAGATGGACCGGGCCGAAGGGTGCTTGGATTAATGATGAAGGGCTTGTCATGGCATGGTTAACCACGTTTGGAGCGATCTTTTATCCAGTTGCACTTATTGCGTTTGTGTAATGAGAAACAGTCGGTTAAGCTGACTGGTTGGGAGGAACAAAGAGGAATCCAACTATACTTTATAGTGTCAGCTGACAGGACAGTTTATATGCTATTCCACGCCGAATTTAGATTTTTTTTTAGATGTGGACCAAAAGGAAGGAAAACGGTCCTATTGGGCCCCCGAAATTCCCCCTGAATTTTTAGAGACCCAAGTGGAATAGAACTCAAGTTATGGACAATTGAAAATTGAAATTTTCAGGTTCGGCTCCAAAACCAAAAATTTTCAACAATCCATAACTTGCAAAAATATCCATTTTTATGAAAAAAGTTTTGAACAAAAGTTGTTTGTAATGATTTAAACTTTTGGAAACTGCTAAAAGAAAGTTCATCCGACGTGGTTCACTGTTGACAGGTCTGGGCCGCATTACTCGTCAGGCCGCCAAAAAAAAAGCGTCATCAGCGTTTCTGACCAAAAAAATCTGGAGCGTAGCAGGATTCAATACAAAACTTTGGAGCACAAACAGAACATCGCCAGACCTAAGGGCTCTGAGAAAAAGAAAATGGTAAATTCCGGCAAAAACACCTTGGTACCAAAAAAACTTGAGCCCCCAGAAATATTGTTTGCTAGTCAATATCAAACCATGAGCGACATGTTTTCTTAAAGTTGACTGGGGATCAATGTCACTAAGGTTGGCATGTTATTTTCATATAAGTAGAGCATTTCCCAAGTCCCCGGCTGCTCAAAAACTCAAAATTCCTCAAAATACTTGAATTTTGAGCCCAGACGACTTCGCTTGACGCACATTTTTTATCCAAGAAGCTACTCTCACCTAAATTGTTGCTTTTGTTGATGTTTTTGATGGTCCATAACGGTTGAAGACAACGCTGAAGCAACCTTCCACAAGATATGTGCTGGAAATTTAAATTTTCAACACAAGTCCTCAAATTTGGGACCAGCCCTTAGGTCTGGCGAACTTCTGTTTGGGCTCAAAAGTTTTGTATCGGATCCATCTACGCTCCTGATTTTTTTGGTCAGGAAAGCTGATAATGGTTTTTTTGACGGCCTGACGACTAATGGCGCCAAGACTCATCAATAGTGAACCATGTCGGATGAACTTCTTTTTAGCAGTTTCCGAAAGTTTAAAGCATTGCAAACAACTTTTGTTTGAAACTTTTTTCATAAAAATTGGTATTTTTACAAGTTATGGATAGTTGAAAATTTTTTGTTTTGGAGCCGATCCTGAAAATTTCAATTTTCAATTGTCCATAACTTGAGTTCTATTCCAGTTAGGGCCCTAAAAATTTAGGGGGAGTTTCGGGGGCCCAAAAGGACCATTTCCATTTATTTTGGGCCAAATCTAAAAAACAATCTAAATTCGGCATGGAACGTACCATATATATATATCCAGTTTTGTAGGGTTATTTTAGGTTCCCATTCTCCACACTTGTCGATGATTCCAACCTTCTGCGTTCAGATTTCTTTCTCTCCTTGGTCTTCCTCGTCTTGCGTCTGTCATTTGGAGTCCATTTCAGCACCAGTTTTGGGATTTTCTCCTGGTATTCGCTCCACATGACCATACCGTTATAGTTGTTTTTCTTCTATTTGCTCCACTACATCTTTCTTGACGTCCATTATTTCCCGAATTGCTGATTCTTGCTGATCTGCGCCAGACCTTCATTTCCACTGCTAGCAGCTTCATTTTTGTTGTCGATTTAGTTGACACACTTCAGCTCCATACTTGGTGTTACGATGGTATTGAATATAAGGCTCTACCTACCACTGGTAATGTTCTTCGACCATAGTAATGAATTTAGTGCTTTGATCGCTTTGTTTCTATTACTTATTCTTTCAATTATTTCACTTTCACTACCCCCGTTATTTACAATCTTCATAACTAAGACATATATTCTTCACAGCCTTCTATTACTTACCCATATAATAAGAGGAAGTACTGTAATCGTGCTGGTTTTCGGAGTTTGAGGTGTTGGTATTTCTGGAAGTTTTGAGGTTCCCTGGGTTCGAAAAACATGTTTTTGGAAATATGTCTGTGTGATTGTATGTATGTATGAGTGTATGTATGTGGTCAACGTTTTCTCAGAAACTATAAATAGTGGAAAGTTGAAATTTCATATTTAGGCTGGATCTCCAGTAAATTCGCGACTACATAAATTTCATCATAATCAGTTAAGGCCAAAGGGCATTCTACTCGTCATTTTTAGTTTTTTTTATCTCAAAAACTGGTAAAATTGTTTCTTTTAAAACTTTGTATATTTGCTCTACAATTCAATACTTATTGAATGCAGTTATCGGTATCTTGGCTGATCTTCTGCGAAGGGCCCTTTACTTTTGTGAACTTTCAGTTTTTCCAAATTTTCGCCAAAAGGGCTATACCGATTCTTTCAAAATGTTAGATTTGAAGTGGGCTAACTAATAGCTATAATTTTTATTTGAAACACTTTTTTCTAAAACCTTCTTAAAGGGCACTTTACTCTTAAACATTTTCAATTTCTCAATTATTTTTTACAAAACGGCTCGGAATATTTTTACTAAACTTTATATTTGAACTGACATATTAAATGAGTACAATTTTTATTCGAAATATTTTTTCCTAAAACTGTCCTAAAGGGAACATTACTCCTCAGAATTTTTATTTTGTACAATTTATTTTCTCGAGATCGGTTTTGATGATTTATACCAAATCTCATAACTTAAGTTAGGTAGCTGTTTAATACCTATACCTTTTATTTCAAACATTTTTACCTAGAATTGGCCTAAAGGGCACTTCCTTAAGTGCATCGGTTTGTAGAGTAATTGTTCAGTCTAACTGATATATCTCCATTAAGTAAAATTGTTTTTATTTCTTCCAATTCGATGACTGGATTCTTATTTCGAAGTATGGTTATTGCAATTTGTTGTTGTTACATTACATAAGTAAATTTATTTGTTGTTTCAATAAAGTTAGTTGTATTCAAAAACATTTTCCAGAAACCTGTGCCATCTAACAAATAACCAAATGAAATATTTACTAATAAGAGAAAATGTTAATGTTTAACACTAAATTTATTCTATAAAACGGTGATAATGTTGCCATGAATATTTTGTTCGGCCATATGAGAAAGTCTTATGATGTTACATATCGCCATTTTTTTTATATGATTCTCCAGATTTAGGACTTCCACTGCTCCTCCAATGTAATTGGTTTTTGGGAAAGGGAAGTTTCTGGTGCAGTCAAACGTTCTCCTCACTCCCATTAACGGTCGATTTTAGAGTCTCCAGAAATCACCATTGGAAGCGACATAATGACGTTCACCCCCGTAAAACGGCCAGAGGTATTATTTTGAGTCATAAGATATAATTTTCATTGGGTCATACTTTTGTAGTTGATATGTACGTACCAATTCTCCATATCATTTATACTTTTTTTAGGTGACTGTCAAAGAGAAATTTTACTGTATTAATTTTCTTAATTTTCCAGCCGTGATCACTTGAATAGAGCCATTTAATCAAAAAACAACCGCTATTTCTCCAAATTAAAAAAATTCAATCGTATTAATAACCACGCATTCCATCAGTCCCGATTGCTTGTTGACTCTCCGATAAAATCAACTGATTCCTCTCATTGTCTAACGCTTCGGCTGATGTAATATGTACAAGTTAATACTTTGAAACCTTCGCTTGGCAACGAAATCAATCGCAGTTTTCGCGGCAGATCCGACGTTTTCCCGGGCTATTTGCTTACGTCTGTTTTCACTTTTGATCAGCCGAAGCAGTAAACGACTCCATAAACTATTTGAGCTTCGATTAAACGCTCTCGTCTCGTTCGATTACACCATTTGTACGTGTGGTATCTTAATCACTTTTCAATAATTCACGGCTTCGAGAGGAATCGGGAGGTGATGTTAGGGGTATGGTATGAATCACGATTCTCTCATTGGGAAAAATATGATGTTTTTTGGAGGCGCGTTTCTAAATTTAGCGCTTTTCCATTATGGGTAGTACGGAGAAAATTTAAGTCATTGTTCGGCACGCGTGGGTCGAAGTGGAAGAGACTGATCAGACAACGACCGAAGAAAGAATTTCACCACATTTGCCAACGGGAGCAATCTTATGAAAAAGTGTGCAAATATCTGATGACAAATAAAATTATGACATCGTTAACAGTACAGCTCAGTTGAAAATGGACGCATACACTTTCGTCCGCCCGCATAACTTAACTACAAAATTTGATGGAACTCTTACCTGAAAATGTACAGTTTGACACATTTTCGTCTTATTATCGAGAACTACTGATGAAATTACGAAACATATTAAAATTGTTGGAAATGGTAAAATAATAAGGAAATAAAAAAGAGAGTTTCGAAACGCAAGGGGGCAAGGATCAAACATGTACTCACTGAACCCAATAGGCGTTATCAGAATTTGCTGTAGAATTTGAAAATTGTATTGTAATTGCTTGGAATGAATTTTCCAAATTAGCGTTAAGATTAGTTGAAAATTAAGACGCCGGACGAAAGTGTATTTAAAAAGGGATTACGGACGAAACTGTATTTACCGTTGAAAATAGCCGAATTTATTTTTACATTTACTTCGGTTATTCAATATTTCATTGTATTGAAATCTTAACATTTACATTAAGCCTCGTTAAACTTTACAACCTCACTTTACAACGATAATTAAACTTACGAGTTTGTTTGTGAAATTCAACAAAGTTGCTTTAAAGTAAACAACGTCGACTAAGCGACTTCTCGCTTTAAGCACGTTATTTTAAAGATCCTGATTTAAATTGTTGTGATAGTGTAATAACAACCATTTGATATTCCTTTGGTATCTTTGGAAAAATTAAGCTTTTACATTAATACAAACAACGAGTACACAATATGCCGTAAAGTGTTCTTTCATGTTTTTTCAGCATAGATTACAAAGAATTTTAGCTGTTTCTATTATTGTCAATACATAATTAATATCTTAATATTGATGGTAATTACAGCAGACTACTTGTTAAAACTATCTTGTAGGAAATAGTTGTTTTCTAAAAATTACATCCTTGAGATAAAATATGAAATAACACACCCAGAGCGTTCCTGTAGATACATTTTATGACGGTAATGAAAATAGTAATGAAAACTAGCTAATATGAATTTAAAGTTTGTATAAATAGTTGTGATATTTGCCGAATATGCTATCAAATGTTTCTTTTATTTTATGAAAAACAGAACGTTGTAGTTTTCGTAACTTTCATTAATCATCCTTGGGACTTACAGATATTATTGACAAATTAAGATTTTATGATGTAACGTCTCTCAATCAAAATAGTTTTAAATAATCTGTTTAAGTAATGTGAAAATCATAAAAATGTAAACAGCGTATTGAAGTTTCTTCTAGAGTATCAAAAAAGTTTATTTTCCCTTACTTATGATTAGGGACCAGAATTCTAGGCGTTATAAACTTTAACACCTGGCAAATATGACATTAATCAAGGCTTAATTATTGTGATTTAATATATTTCGAATAGGGTTCTTATAAATTTTCCCAAAAATTTTCACTTATGTAGGCACTTTTTGGAACCAAAATTTTCTAAAACATTTCAGAATTTTGCGGCATTCAAATCTACAATAATAACTAATATCTAATAATAATAATAATGAATAAAAACCCTTTGTTCGAGGTTTTCGATCCTGAGTTCATTTCATGTGGCTGAAATCTTTGACACATATTTCTATAACACGAAATTGAACGATAATTTTACGGAATTAAGAATACATATTTCAAGTTAAAATTGTTGTTACAACATATGCTGTAAAGTTTACAGGAAACCAATTTTCTACTGAAATCTCAGTAGAGAATGCTGAAAAATTTCTCAGAAATCTACTTCATGAGATAGAACTATAGATTTCTTTGACTTTCAAAATCGTAAGGTTTGGCAATGAAAAATTTTAGAAAACTGATTGTTAAATCAATGAGAAATTGCAACGAAATAGGCAGAACCGGCCTCCACTTATTTTCAAAATAAGCCACGTTTTTCAGTGACGAAATTACTAAGGTCTATAGAGCTTTTTTTTAAGAGAATAAATATGGATTTTGAAAATTTCTGGAAAATTGCAATTATTGCATTATCTATTTTTAGTTGTTACATTTTTGGAGGCGAACCTGATGTTACCTTTTCACCTCAAAATCTTCCAGTTTCTTGACTGTAGGAAATGTTAGTAAATGTATTTGTAAATACACCCTTTTTGAGTAAATAAGATGACTGCTTGAAATCTCTCGATCACTACTTTTGAATAATCTTCAATTTCTTAACAGTAGGAAATGTTAATAATAGTATATTATTATACTAGTTTAATAAGACGGAGTATTGTCACACGAGAGTTTTAAAGCACGACGAGCGAAGCGAGGAGTGCTTTAATAGAACGAGTGTGACAATACGTCTCATTAAACGTGTGTAATATACTATTTTACCTACTTTGCTTTATTAATTCATTAAATTTTGGCTGTTCAAGTTTTCGTATTACACTAGGGAATTTTGCGTGGGTTGGTTACACTGACGTCACTGACATGGACGTTTCTTATTTAAATTTTGAAAATCTAGTAGCCCTAGGACAAATTCAATAACGACTTACTTACGTGCGTGAAATGGAAGACAAAAATGTAGAAGCTGCTCAAAAAATTTATTAAAATACTAATAATTTAACCTTGACGTCTACGCACGTCTACGTGACAGGCTGACGTACCAATTTAACAAAACTAAAGTTACCAAAAGTAGTGTCATAATATGAATATTGTTACAGTACTTTCGATGTAATAATGAGATCATTAGTAACGCAAAAGTAGATAAATGTATTTGTAAATACACTCTTTTTGAGTTAATTGCTTGAAATCCCTCCATCACAAAATACTTTTGAATAAACTTTCGAACACTTGACATTCAAAACCCTTCCAACATCTACCATGTCATCACATATTGTTACTTTGCAGCATATAAATGTGATTTTTTTAAATCAGAAACGTAATTTATGACTATAAAAACGATAATTTTCCTACGTAGGTAGTAGCCAAATAAATACAATTTTATGAAATCTAGTCATCTAACACTACTCAAATAAACCAGTCTTTTTGACAAGTGCTTTTATTTTTGATCGTGTTTATAATGAACGTTCATGATTTATATTTAGTACACTTTTCAAGATCAAACATTTGAAATCCTTCATTTTCTACCATGCATTAAAAACCACTACCAAACAAGAGACTTTATTTAAGTAAAATATTGTAAAATGTAGCCTACCTACTCGAAACGTTTTTGTTAGTAAGACAAAAACAGTGTAAGATCTCTCGTGGTTTTCTTTTCTTAACACTAAATTTACCCTTCACCAAAACAGGAAGACACCCGTACCCTCGGGAAACGAGGACGTATACGGCGAAAACAAAATTCCTCCGGGACCAACCACCGCAGGGTCAATTACCTGTTCTATCTCTTTCTCTCTCTCTTCGTGTATGTGCGGGAAAAAAATATTTTTCGACTGCCTTCCATCGCCGCCCGTCTTCTAATTACGAGGAGCCGTCCTACGATAGCCACTCTATTATTCCACTTTGACTATCAGTCGATATACACGAAAACAAGCACACCACAAAGGCAGCGTGATGCAGATAAGAAAAGAGGCCAAAGAAACACCTCCAAACTTAGACTTCAGTCTATGGTCTCTCCTTGGCTCAAGTAGTCAGAAAGGAGGCCGGGTACTCACTGTAGTGATTATGAATTAGTTTTAGTGCAGTTTAGGTTCTATTCGTATGGTCCTTGTGGTGATGATGACTTTTGGGGTGTTTTCGTGGCGGCCTTTCCAGTGTTACGAAGGCCAATTGCTGGCGAGAAATTAACAAGAAGGTAATTATCACGGGCGATTAAAGAGATCGCCCCGAATTTTGGCGGGAATTAATCATCTATTGTGGCACCTGGTAGTAAGATTCCTTTGATACCCTTATTAAAAACGATCCGGTTAAATAAATCCCTTTTTATCGATTAAATATTGATTCACATTCAATGTTCTTGCGTCGAAGTCAATGCACTTACGAGATCCGTTTATCTGTATTTAGTAATGAAAATTTATTTTTTTATGTTTAGTTCATTACTCTGAAGACGATGAGAGGTTTTGTATTGCTCCTCTTGCACATTTAAATTATCTTCCGCTGGTTTAAACGCCTATTACATAACCGTCCCAGGATTTATTTATTTATTTTTGTCATTAAAGATAAATTACACAACAATACATAGATATATCTTCTTAAATGTGTTCGGTTAATCCTACATTACTGAATAGTTTTTTTGGTAAATTCGATTAGAGAGACTTGTTTAGGCTTTAATTACAAACTTTTTCCAGATCGTCCAGCTCGAATTAAAAAGAAACTGCCTGCAACTCCAGTGGATATGTCTACAAATAGTGGCAACATATGTTTTACGTTACTGGTAACTTCTTTCGTCTTCATCTTTTTTCCTCAAAGGTAATTATGAGTGTTTCCTACTTTAATCAAAGAGCATACATTTACGTTAGCACCGTTAAATTAACGGAAATGTATGAAATTTCTCCACTGATTAGGGGTGAATTGGTAAAAAAATTCGAGCAAATAAGCATAACTTAACTTGTGATATACACATGTTAAAACCCGCACTGTACATTAGATGCAACGACTCCCATGCAATTACTCGTTACCGTCAAGGACAAATTATTATTGTTGTTGTTATATTTATTTACAGTTCCGTTGGTCGTTGGGTTTGCGAACCGTGCAGGAATGAAGAGGAGTGCGAAGAAATGCCAGTAGATTTGTGCAGATGGGGCGAAGTGAGGGACGCCTGCGGTAGAAGGATCTGCGGAAAAGTACGTTGATATCCAATGGCGAAAAGAGGTCCTTTTCCGAATAGTACCAAAGGGAGAATTGAGAATTGTGTTTCCGTTGTCCAATTCTCCAGTTTGAGAAGTTGTGGTAACGTTCAATTCAAAGCGTTGGTCTTGTGTAATGTATTCCACAAATAAGGAAGATAATGCAAGAAGTACTACTAGAGGCATTTGAAAAATTATCATACCCCAAAGAGCAAATTGAACTAGTCATTAAAGTTACCAAGCTACAAAGGATCAAAACTTATTTTACCGAAGCTTAACCGCCTAACACTGACACACTAATAAAATGATCAAAAACTATTACTGGAAATACTACTATTTAGGGAACTCCCCTGTCTTCTTGAATTCTCCCTTGACTCAACATTTAAAACTCCTACTTAGCAAACAAAAGTTAGCACTTGGAATTGAAGGATTGGATTGTGTTGTCTCTCTCTAATTACCTCAAAATTAATTATAATTGTGATTATTGTCTAAAATTTCACCTCAATTATTTTTATAGGGTCCAGGTGAACGTTGCGGAGGCCCTTTCAACGCACTGGGCAACTGCGGATCCGGCCTGATGTGCAGGAACGAGCGATGCAGGGGCTGTTCCTGGATAACAATGAAATGCTACACTAATTAATTGAAAACCCTTGTGATAATTTTGAAATTTTTTCGATAAACGTTCCCGAAAGTCAGTATTATCGGAAGTCCCTTCCGAACCTTCTTTCCTTCCTTCTTACTTTCCCTACTCTCTCTCTATCTCTCTTTATCTCCCTCTTTGTAAACGTAAGAAGAGGCTATTTTCTTTATGTGATTATATACAGATTAGTATCTATATATTTATTATTTTGTTTTATGTAATATTTGACTGCGAATATTTTAATTATGGATCTCTGTTGTATTTGCAATTGATTAGTGTGTAGATTGAATTAAATATATACGCTGTTTTGCTTGTGTTTGATCCCCACGACCTGCGTTTCGTTTTATTTAATCCGGAAATTAAACTCGCAAAAATTTTTGCCAAAACAAGATTGAAGGGTTCTGGGATGACTTCAGTGGACTCCATCTCTCAGTTAGATGACCCTATAAGTTAATATTATTTATTGTTTGGAAGGTAGTTGTTTTTATAAACATTTTATTTAATTGCAATAAAAAATTTTTCACCTTTACGATAATTTGTATAAAAGCAACATTTAGACCCAGCTGATAACTTAGGTGAGGTATTACTAGAATCTTATGTCACAAATTATTTCACCAATTGTAGTTGAAAATTACTAATTTTTAGCAGCGATAACACTAAACTGGTTCTATTTTTCATATCAAATTTACGTACCATATTTGGCAAACTTCACAAAAATATATCGATTTAAATTAAATATCCACTTCATGGTGAAAATTAGGGATGGTAACCTAAACTTAATACTCCTCGTCGACATCAGTATCAGGAATCTTAGTTAGATAATAAATATTTCATACACTCATGTAATTAAATTAGATCTATTTAACGTAGTAAATTTGTATAGCAATTTAGCCCTTCCATATCTTATATTACTGTTAAATATGTTGCATGCGTTTTTAAACTTTAACTTTGAATTGATTCTTTGTTTAATTTAGAAAATATAGGTATTCCTAAATTACATTTACATTGTTTGGAAATATTTAGGTATTCGCCATATTATTTTTGAAATATCCAAATGACATTTTACTTAAATTACGTTGAATTAATTGAGAGCACCTATTGGGATGAATATGTACTTTCATTTAAACTATAGGTACTAAAATTGAGTAATTTTGACTAAATGGTCACAAGGTAACGTGCCATATTACACCAATTAGGTTAAAAAAATACTTTTTAATGTAAATTTACCACTTAAGTAGTGAAACAGGAATCTTATACTAATGTCAACCATTAGATGATGTTCGGGACTAAACTATAAATTAGTACTAAACTAATTTAACATGTCATATCGAAACCGTGCCTTAATAGGTGAAACATGGTGTAGTACATATTTCACCAATTTGTTACCAGCAAGTAGACTATATTCTATTTGGTTATATGGTTGACACTTATTAGGAATCTTTTAAGATATTTGGTTAACTTGAACGAGCTCACTTAATACACCAAAATATAACTCAATCTCTACATAAATAGGTAAAATTATCGTTAACTTTGGTGAACAGTACCCAAATTGTTAGCTGATGGGGAGTAGGTAGTTTGTTCAATAAATATTTGCCAAAATGCCCCCTCTATATTAGAACAATGAGCTTGTTTTAACACCAACTCTCTTAAATATATAGGAAAAATTTCTTTTTGAAAGACTGATTGGCAGTTTGTGAAAGGTCATGTTTTCGATAATTATTATTAACATATGTAAGTACTTGGCTTAAATAAAATATGTTGGCGGTGTAATTAAGGTAAAAGTTAGTTAGTATTTTGTAGAAAAGTGATGCTCGATTGCTCAGTAATTGTACAATGGCGCTTTTAATTAAGCAAAACATCTTTTACATATTTTCAAAATTTTGCATACAATGAGAAAGTGATTCTTAATACACATTCAATACATTCAATTACAACCCATTAAATTTCTTTTCTCAAGATATTTTTCTGGGGGGAATTTTGTCCGGGAAATTTTTCCCTAAATTCGTAATATTATGTTAATATCAATTTTAACGAAGCTAATATTTCACTTTCTCTATACTCTATACATTAAATCTAACTCTGTGTTATGTTATGTTATCCTACGAAGATTAGATATTTTAAAAAAATAATATCTCAATTAGGCGCTCAATTTAAACTAATAATTTAAATATTTAAAAATTATTTTAATAAAAGTAGTTAATTTAAACAATTAACCTCGATTCAAAGGTAACGGATATAAAATTTTCAATCCAAATTAATTATTTTCGGTGTTGGGATTGGGTTATGGAAAAGACTACCAGTAATAAAGGGTAAACCAATAACACCACCAAAACCAATAATATCAGCTAAACTACACTAAACCAGTAATCAAAGCGTTTATTGAACTAATGGAATCCGTTAATTAACGTTACAAATTATTATTATTACGATCACCTACGTTCTAGAGTAAAAAACATTAACTTAAACATTAATACTCGCATTCCAATTAAATATAACGAAAATAACCGACCCCCAACCAGCTCTACAAACATTACACGTAATGTACTTGAAATCACAATTTAACTATTCTTAACAAAATAAACGAATGTTATGTTTACACGAAACGAAATTAGTTAATCAACGTATTCTCTATGAAACTTAACAAGTTAATAATCCTGTTTACCGCACTTGCCAGTCCCTCGGGCGGGAGAAATGTTTTTTCTAGGCGATGTTTGTGTTTGTATCAAGATCAGAAAAATACATGCGGCATGCACAACATAATAATATGTTGATTTTGGCATGGGATTTCAGATCGCAATACACAATTTTACGTTGCGATAAATAGATTGAATATAATTTGGGAAAACACCGGGTATTCCGACGGGTTTAGGCAAATGCGTCAGCGCCTATATCGTAATTATCCTCTAAATGCCATACTTAAAATGCTTCTTATTACAATACTACTTAACCTAACCGGCTAAGGCTTAGGTCCGGTGCGAGGGCTAATCTCATTGTCAGCGTGGGTAATTAACATAAATTCATAAACCTATTAGTGAAAAAATGCCTATAATAAAATACTTAGGACGTCCCCTCGACTAGACTAGGCTACTCCTGTTCGCCGCCTTGCTTTTTCTGCCTCCTTCTGACGAGGAAACCCCGTATTCCCGCCTGGATTTTCACCGCCGACTTTTCCTCCAAATCTTTCTTATTATTAGCGCCCGTCGCGCCCTCCTTCCGGCTCCTCGGCTTCTTCAGGCTCGTCATGTCCGAAGAACCGTTCTGGAAACAGGACAGAAATAGTGAGGGGATTAGAGAAGGCTATTTATGAAATCGAGTAAAGTCATAATTTCCTTTTCGTGAAGGAATTAAACGCTTTAATAAACTGAAAAGTGGGAAAATTTGAAGTGCTGCCATATTCCTTCCCATAAGTTAGTTTTACTAAAAATTATTTGTGGATGAACGGAGTTACGGGATGAAAGATATATATAGAAACTTATATGACACTCATTGTGTCGATATTTTGGTGGAGTTCATAAAATCAAAATAGACGTTTATTATTACTACTGTCAGATTACCGATTACCTACTCAATCTTTCGAAATTAATACACAAAGTCTTAGTTTTTGCTTTCAAGTCGCATACGAGATACACCAATTTGTCTCACTTAACTAAATTAAGTTAACATCATAATTAACAAAATTATTAAACGTCAAAAATTAAAGTTTGATTGTGTGAAATTAAACAAAAGTGATTTGTAGTGTCCCTAATATAATTTAGGGTAGTTTTATTAACTGATCAGAAATATGCATAACCCAGCCATCTTTAAGATAGCAACAATGGGTAAGATATGAATTGTTATAAAATCAAACAATTTTATACCTAATTTGTAAACTCAATTGATAGTTTCTCCTTTAGAGTTGCATACGAGATACACCCATTTGTCTCACTTAACTAAATGAAGTTAACATCATAATTAAAAAATATATAAATCCTCAAAAAATAAAGTTTGATTCTGTAAAATTAAACAAAAGTGATTTGTAGTATCCCTAAAACAGTTTAGGGTAGTTTTATTAACCATCTCAGAAATATGCATATCCCAACCATCTTTAAGATAGCAAGAATGGAAAAGCTATGAATTGGTATAACATCTAACAATCTTATACCTAATTTGTAAAGTCAATAAAATTGATAGTTTCTCCTTTAAAGTTGCATACGAGGTACACCCATTTGTCTCACTTAACTAAATTAAGTTAACATCACAATTAAAAAAATTATAAAACCTCAAAAATTAAAGTTTAATTATGTAAAATTAAACAAAAGTGATTGGTAATGTACCTAAATCAGTTTAGGGTAGTTTTATTAACCGTTTCAGAAATATGGCTAACCCAACCATCTTTAAGATAGCAACAATGGAAAAGCTATGAATTGGTAGAAAATCTAACCATCTTATACTTAATTTGTAAAGTCAATTGATAGTTTCTCCTTGAAAGTTGCGTATGGGATACACCCATTCCTCTCACTTAACTAATTGAAGTTAACATCATAATTAAAAAAAATATAAAGCTTGAAAAATTAAAGTTTGATTGTGTAAAATTAAACAAAAGTGATTGGTCGTGTCCCTAAATCAGTTTAGGGTGGTTTTATTAACTGTTTTAAAAGTATGCCTAACTCAACCATCTTTAATATAGCAACAATGGAAAAGCAATGAATTGGTATAAAATCTAACAATCTTATACCTAATGTGTAAAGTCAATTGATAGTTTCTGCTTGAAAGTTGCATACGAGATACACCCATTTGTCTCACTTAACTAAATGAAGTTAACATCATAATTAAAAAAAAAATATCAAACCTCAAAAATTAAAGCTTGATTGTGTGAAATTAAACAAAAGTGATTTGTAGTGTCCCTAATATAATTTAGGGTAGTTTTATTAACTGATCAGAAATATGCATAACACAGCGATCTTTAATATAGCAACAATGGAAAAGCTATGAATTGGTATAAAATCTAACCACCTTATACCTAATTTGTAAAGTCAATTGATAGTTTCTCCTTTAAAGTTGCATACGAGGTACACCCATTTGTCTCACTTAACTAAATGAAGTTAACATCACAATTAAAAAAAATTATAAAACCTCAAAAATTTAAGTTTGATTATGTAAAATTAAACAAAAGTGATTTGTAGTATCCCTAAAACAGTTTAGGGTAGTTTTATTAACTATCTCAGAAATATGCATACCCCAACCATCATTAAGAGAGCAAGAATGGAAAAGCTATGAATTGGTATAAAATTTAACCACCTTATACCTAATTTGTAAAGTCAATTGATAGTTTCTCCTTTAAGGTTGCATACGAGGTACACCCATTTGTCTCACTTAACTAAATTAAGTTAACATCACAATTAAAAAAATTATAAAACCTCAAAAATTTAAGTTTGATTGTGTAAAATTAAACAAAAGTGATTTGTAGTGTCCCTATAACAGTTTAGGGTAGTTTTATTAACCATCTCAGAAATATGCATACCCCAACCATCTTTAAGATAGCAACAATGGAAAAGCTATGAATTGGTATAAAATCGAACAATCTTATACCTAATTTGTAAGCTCAATTGATAGGTTCTCCTTTAAAGTTGCATACGAGGTACACCCATTTGTCTCACTTAACTAAATGAAGTTAACATCATAATTAAAAAAATTATTAAACCTCAAAAATTAAAGCTTGATTGTGTGAAATTAAACAAAAGTGATTTGTAGTGTCCCTAATAAAATTTAGGGTAGTTTTATTAACTGATCAGAAATATGCATAACCAAACCATCTTTAAGATAGCAACAATGGACAAGATATGACTTGATATAAAATCGAACAATCTTATACCTAATTTGTAAAGTCAATTGATAGTTTATCCCTTAAAGTTTCATACGAGATACACCCAGTCTCACTTAACAAATTGAAGTTAACATCATTATTAAAAAAATCTCAAAAATTAAGGTCTGATTTTGCAAATACAACAAAAGTAATTTGTAAACCCAGTCATGTTTTAGATAGTAACAATGGAAAAGATATGATTTGGTATGATACGAATTGTGTAGTCAATTGATATCGCTCACCTTAAATTGAATTATATATGTCATTATTTATTACTTATGTCATCATACTCGAAAAAAAATAAATTTTATCAAAATTACTTCAATATAAAAGAAATGCCATTAATTGTTGACTAAGCAGATAAACGTCGTGTCTTTCAATTGATATATAATAATTGTTATGGACAGCAATCAAGTTGTGAGGGTCTCATTACAAATTCAGTTAGTGCAAATTCAACAATTAAATCCCACTTTTTGCATAATTTACTGGAATTTTAATTTCTTTAACAATGGTCATAAAAGCAATGTAAGCTTTCTAATCTTCTTATTGGGCAGTTCTGGTGCAAAAATAACGAGTTATTATACATTTTCCAAAAAAAAAATCGGAACGTTATTGCAGTCAAAATTTTGAAGAAGTGGTCAAATCAAAATTTTAACAAAATCAACGTATTAAACCTCTACTAGAATACTTACGAAAATGGCGATTTTGGGTAAAATTACTAATGTTCTCTGGTGTTTTCTTACCAATTCATTGGAGTTTCAACAACTTCAAAAATATACCTTTTTAGTAACACTTCATTAATTTTTACACTTTTGTTGAAACCTTCTACAACAACTTATTAGGTAGTTCTGTAGAGAATCAGAAAGTTCCTCGGGATTTTTTCAAAGAAATTAGGCATTTTAGAAAGATGGATATATTGGCGCAGTCGCAGAACAAGCGTCTTCATAAATACATAATAACACTTTATGAAGATATATTTTCAATTATAGATCGAAACTTTCTTCAGGCAGATCCTCAGCCAAATGCGGAAAGTACAAATTGGAGGTTAAACGCCGAATATTGAACTGCGCACCTACTTGTTAATTAAATGTTGATAAGTAGGTTCTGACTTTTTAAATTAGCAGTACAATGCGGTTTCATTCAGTTGTGGAATTATAAATAACTTCATACAGACGAATAGAACACATTGAAACAACAACTACCCATGTAGTAATTGAGGAGAATTAAACTACATCATACATTTTTCAAGCCAACAATGTACATAATGAAAATGCTGGTTACAGGCCGAAAATATCCTCCTCTTTAAATTTAGATTTGGCTGAAGTATCCCAACTGCCCGGCGTTTTAATAAACTGTTTGGTTGATGCATCCATAAATTATTTTCATAAAGTTCCATCGATTGTTTCGCACCAGAAGCCCAGTTACGCAAGAGATTTTTATAAACATTGTCGGTTCTCACAAATAAATACATGATTCCCATTGTAACGTGTCTTGAAGATATTTCCAAATTTAATTACGATTTATTTTTGCATCCGAAGAAATCTCGATCCGGCCGTGAACTCAATTGGACGGATATGGGTCGTAAATTAATAAAAGTAATGTGCACACATTCATAGCTTCGTAATAAACAAATTGGAGAACTACGGCGATGGATAAACATTTGTCGATTGATATTTGGATCGCTCGTTGATAGTTCGTAAAATTCAACTATCCTCAGAAGAGGGGAAAAGTAGTAACGAGGCGCAAGTGGGTTTGATGACAACACGACAACACCACCAATTTTGTTGTTAATATCAATTGACAACGGTCGAAAGTGACGCAAACGATTTATTGTCATTCGGTCGGTGTTAAATAGTTTTAACGTCTCTCTTTGGATCTGACCGTGTTAATTCAATTACAAAAACTCTCTTTGTACACATTAATTCAACGTACATTATTTGAATTTCAGCCTTGCAAATAGATACTACACATTTCAAACGTATAAACTACAGATTTCCAACGCGTAAACGCTCTTTGATCAGTTCAGTTTCATTGATGTAAAGTGAAGAAGGTTACCAGAGTAATTAAAATAATGCAAGTGTAATTACTCTTTGAACACATCAAACAAGAAAATGGGAGTGCACGTAACAACGTTGACGTTGATTTCGATGAGTGTTCCCGATAACTTCCTCGCAAACAATAGGATTTTTTTACTACAACCGTTGCGTAATATTTTTTTAACGTACAGTTAGGTAATGCGTTAGTAATATCCGTTGGCGCATCGAATTGATATGTGTACACATGTATGTGTGTAACGAGGTATTTCGGAAATTAACAACTACAAGTGTTGAGAAGGAATCTACATATTTAACACTGTTTACATCATTCTTTTTTCCATTAGAACCTTGTTTATTTGTTAAGCGCGGGAGGTTACCTATTCCGGTTCAGGTTTTAAGCGCTAATTGGAATATTTTTAGAGGGCAAAATATAAAACGTAACGAATTTCCAAAACGTTTAATTTCCCTTTGGGCGTTAATCGGGAAAATTTCTTTGATGTATAAAGGCGGAAAATGTGTTTTGCACAAAGCCAGTGAGGGTGCTAAATATTAATGGGATATTGAAAATATGTTGAAAATAGTGAAAGGTTGAAATGATTGAATGTCAAATAACTGAAGGTAAGAACTTGATTTCGTCTATGAGGGATGGTTATTTCGACTACTTTGGGAAGTGGAGATTGTTTGGTGTCTAATTCGATGGATCAAAATCATGAAAATCTCTTGAATAACCTCAGAATTTCAAAAATTGTAGTATTCAAGAATATTTTGTACTTTAAGTACTTTGTGCAACGACCGAAGGTTGTCCAGCTTCTCAAAGTAGACCATGGCAATTTAAACCAAAGGAAAACACCAAGTCGTAACCAGCTGCTTTATTCAGAGATGAGCGACCGGTTTCGGCTTCATGGAAGCCATCTTCAGGCTCGCAAACCAGTTGTTTTTAGGGCTCCTGTTGCTCGAAATGTGCGGCGTAACACATACAAAACAATTACGTCGACACTCACAGTTGAGAAATAAATAAAAATTAACACACATCGAACAAGAATGTTAACTACATAAAATACTTTCAGGACACGGATACAGCCCTAAATGAGTGAGCTTCCTCATTCTAGAGAGGTTGGAGAGTTACTCTCCAACTCCGTGTCCTGAAAGTATTTTATGTAGTTAACATTTTTGTTCGATGTGTGTTAATTTTTATTTAATATTTTTTATTTTTTAACTGTGAGTGTCGACGTTATTGTTTTGTATGTGTGACGCCGCACACTTCGAGCAACAGGGGCCCTAAAACAAAACAACTTGTTTGCGAGCCTGAAGATGGCTTACATGAAGCCGAAACCGGTCGCTCATCTCTAAATAAAGCAGTTGGGTAAGACTTGGTGTTTGGTAAAACCGAAAAATGACAAGAGTAAACTACCCTTCTATCCTGGCCGATTTTAAAGAAAAGCTTATTTTTACGTCCTGGTATGACGCCAAGTCTATATAGAAAGTTTTGACCGTTTGTGGGTTTTTTGTTTCTGAGGAAATCCTACCACAGACATACACACATACACATACATAAAGACGGTTTTCCAAAAACATGTTTTTTGGACTCAGGGGACCTCAAAACGTTCAGAAATGCTAATAACTCAATTTCGAAAAGTCGACCCGATTACAATACTCTCATATATGAGTACCTCATATGAGAAAGTAATAAATGTGAACACCACAAGATAGCATATATAAAATATATAATAAGATCCTAAATAATGGATTTAAAGTCACGAAGGAACAGATAGATAGATGAAATATTCACAATCCAATATATTATCGAAAAACATAGGGAGTCTAGCAAAGAAACCTGTATAGCTTTCATAGATTTCGAGAAAGTATTCGACAGGCTGAACAGAAATCTATTGTGTAAAGTCGAAAAGGGATTCTCGAAACACTTAATAAAAGAAATTCAGTCTATACAAAGACACCAATATAAAAATAGAGCTGAGAGGAAACACTACAGAAAACAAACACTACATAAACAAAGGTGTAAGACAAGGTTGCTGTCTATCCTCAACACTATTTAACATATGTATCGATAAAATTATAGAAATATGTTAAAAATAACACAAAAAAAGGGATTAGGATTGACAAAAACAGTACTTAACGCACTACTTTACGTTAACGATCTGGTGTTGATGCGTAATAAGAAGATGATTTGCAGAAAAGTCACCACATAACTGGACGATTAAAAACAACACGTCTTCAACATGATTCCCCTTCGCCGGAATATAATAATTATGCAATGAAAAGCGAATTTCCTCCCAAGATAGCTCTACCACGCGCAAAACCCGCGAAACCCGCTAAATCCACCACCCTTACCCGTCTCACCTTCATCTTGAGCTGCTTCCTGACCTGGTAGCCCCTGAAACCGGCCTGGATCTTGGTCGCCGCCTCGGACTCCATGTCTCTGTCGTCGTCGTGTCGTCGGTCGCGCTCCCCCACGTTCTCTGCCATCGTCGACGAGCGGCGACTGGCGAGCGTCGCCGACGCCGGCGCCGCTCGCGCTGAGCCGACGTCGACGCGGGACGCGTGCGCGACGACGCCGACGGCGACGCCGTCATCGACGCCAAGGTCGACGTCGGGACCTGGTGGAGATCGACGTACGTGACATACACGTATACACGTATACGCGTTAAGATTAAAAATAGAAGTGGACGGGAAGCGTTTCCGACGATGAGAACGATCGACTTCGGGCGTTAATCGTCCACAGCTCGGGGAAATAAAAATTTAACTGGACTGTGAAATATCAGGGCATTTGAGAAACGTTTTAGGTAATACTTACCTATAGCAAAAGATTCTACCACTTCCCTGCTTGAGATTCGGTCATATTTTTTTATGTATTAACCAATTAATTATTATAATTCATTATATTTCATTTATTATTTTAAATTTAATTTATTAAGTGCCAAAAATAAAAATAAAACAATTGAATCAAATTAATTCCATTGAGTGAAAAAATATATCTCCTCCTCTATACAACAATATTACATTGCCACCATAGTTAAGAAATAATCAAACTATATTTCTACACCCTACACACATTACGGAGGCATTCACGATAATAAAGAAACTAACAAAATAAAATTGGTGGAGTGGATTACATACATTCTCACATATTAAAGAAAATTGTTTACTTCATCACTACCCCATTAGTTAAGATAATAAACTTCTGTTTTACTAAAAGTGTATGTTCTATTCATTTCAAGACTGCTGAATTCGTACCTGTATATAAAAATGGTGCTAAAAAACTATGGGAAATTATTCCCATATTGCACTAATCTCAAATATTACCAAAGTATTTCAAAAAGTGGTACATAACATTGTTGAAATTTATTGACAAACATGCTGTACTAAATTTTAACAGTTTGGATTCCGCAAAAATATCGGTTGTAGTGATGCTCTTCCTACACTAACTGACCTGCTATACAGCAACCTGGATGAAACTAAGGTAACTATCGCTGTATCTATTGATCTCTCTAAAGCCTTTGATACAGTTGACCACTTAATAGTGTCAAGCAAGTTGGAACTGATTGGAATTAGAAAACAGCTCTAACTTTAATTGAAAATTATCTAAAGAAATAGAATCCAGAGAGTAAAATTTAATGGAACTTGTAGTGATAATGTGGTACTAAACTGTGGTGTCCCACAAGGTACAGTCCTTGGACCTCTATTTTTCATCATATACATCAATGAACTGTTAAATCTAGATGAAAATACCTCTCCCTTCGCTGATAATACAGTTACTCTTAGCTCAAGCGGCACATGGGAAAGTACTGTGAATATATTGAATTTAAAATTGGATATGCTTTACTTCTGGTTCAGTAACTTTAAGTTATCTCTAAATGTAGAAAAGACTAAATTTATAAGCTTTTGCAAATCAAATTCAACGTATTCCAGAAGATATAACTATTAAAATATATGGCAATAATACAAAGAGTGGATAGTACTGAGTATTTTGAAGAAATTAAGATACCTGTCTTATGTATTCACCAGACTAAAATACATTTCAACTAAACCCTAACTAAAACCTGTATATTATGGTTATATTATGGCTTAATCTAAACTACAGTGACTTATGGTATTATCGCATGGGGCGCATCGCCAGCGAAACCCTCATCTCCAAACTAATAAAGTTGCAATATAAAATAGTAAAAGTAATATTCTCCTCCATTGAGGGTACTATAAACATCAGACAATCATTCTTTCTGGAATCTATTTTTCGTCAACACGACTTATTAACGACCGAAGGTTGTCCAGCTTCTCTAAGTTGGCCATGGCAACTTAGAGATGTAGTGCGAGCCTGAGGATGGCTTCCGTGAAGCCGAAACCTGTCGCTCATCTTTAAATAAAGCAGTTGGTTAAGACTTGGGGTTTTCCTTTGGTTTAAACGACTTATTAAAAACACTTTAAGTAACTCTATCTACAACAAGACAAGTACAATTGCCACTGCCTAGACTTAGTAGAAAAATAGGCAGGAAAAACTATATGAGTATTTCTATAAAATTATTTAACTTACTGCCACATCATCTAAAATTACTGGAAAACCAAACAAAAATTATCAAAGGCAAGCTAAATCATGGTTAATCCAAACTTTCAATACTCAGATAAAAATAACTCGAATATTAAAGACTGAAAGATAACCTAAAAATGCATAGTGTGTATAGTTAATATATAGGATACATAAAACAAGTACATAATATAGTAACTTGTAATAAAGTGTAATTACTGCCAAATAAGTGTACTAATAGAAATGTAATAATTAGTTTTAGTAGTTAAAATACTAGTAGGTTTAAGCGCCATCCTACCCACGGTTTTGTAATACTCCAGTAGGATACATAGAATATTCAATATATATTTTGTTTTTGCATTTACTTATAAAAGAATTTTGTACATAGATCTGTATTACTTTGTAAAATAACATAATAATAAATAAATAAATAAATAAAATTCTTCCTTCAAGGGTAATAGAAGTGGACCTCAATTAAACCGTCTTGAAGTAGATAATCAATAACACATGGGGCACACTGTAAACAATTTGTATGATTATTCTTTAAAGACAGGGAAGGATATTTTTAATTACCCTAATAACACAATTAAGTTAAATAAACCTCAGTGTGTGCTAAATAGTAAGGAAATAATATCGAAATAATAACTAGTCCCATTGATCATGATGAGCTTAGAATAATTGAATCAGATCTAAAGAAAAACGTATCGCCGTGGTATAACAATAAAGGATCTAGTTAACCTACTTGAAACATTACTCGGTATCTTAATAACATTAATCAATGTAGTGCTGAAGAGTGTTTGTTTCAGAGAAGGGCTCAGGATTAGTAAAATTAGTCCAATTTTTAATTCAAGGAGCGCTAAATCTATGAGGAACTACACCTCAATATGTATGTCAAGCGTGTTTTCAAAAATTCTGAAAAAAATATCAAAAACATATATTGCACATGAACACATTATGCAACATGTAATTTTTTATCAATATCAATATGGATTACAGGGAAGTAGTTGCACCAAGACCAGAAGAGTGTATTGAATTACCTCTTTGTATATACTTCATTCAATTACTTTTCCAATTAATTCCAAATATCATACCATTATCATATTCTCCTTAGGCACTAAAGCAGCTATGGCACTGTTTAGAGCAAGTGACTTTTGTGCAAAGTCAAAACAGTTAACAGGATAAATATTACTTAACTATGAAGTAATTGTAATTATTACCCACTAAGGCTGTGTGTTTAAAGACATACTATGATGCCAGTTCTCAGTAACGTACAAAACATAAGGAAAATTATGTTTAGTGATGAACGTATTAGTATGTATATTAAGATTGTTAAAAATGTTATCCAAAATGTTATCGAATCATAAAGTGCGATATCCCTTAGTTAACCCAATGTTGATAGAAAATAAAAATAAAATTCAATACTGAACTATAGAAAGCATTACATAAGGCAAAATTAAAAAATGACCCAGGAAACCCCCAAGAGTTATTTCATCTTTTACTTTCAAACAGATTTGGGCAAAACCACCAAACAAATTTATTGTACACAATCCCAAGATAACGTTGCAATAGACATTCAAAAGTTGAAACTCCCACTTGAACTTCCTACAAATTACAAACTATCAAGAATCGTCCTTGTGGCGGTATTACACATCATATCTAATTTAAAACAACAAAAACGATCTTTCCGTCATTTATACTTCGCGTCCGGTGGTCTCGCATTACAACTCAGTTATTTACTGCCTCAATGTTCCAGAAGGTCCTTCCTGGTGAACAAAAATGCGGCGCGATCTCATTAAATCTCTTTATAAACCACTAAAATTAACTAAAATCTACAACAAACTCATCATGTCAACGCTCCAACTCGCCATTCACTTTTCGCAATTTATGATTGGCAGGCGCAAAAATAGTACGTGCGATGACGTAAATACACTCTTATATATGAATCCACCGGACGTCATTACGACAGAAAATTTTTATTTTCGTTTAAAGAAGGTTTATTTAAGGAAGTTAGCCTACTTTTCGCCCAAGTGCTCACAGGATCAGGAAGTCATACTCACGCTTTTGGGCGACACCTTCCATACCCTTCACGTCGCCCAAGCTTTCGATTGGTAGCAGGACGCTGTCGTGGAGCTCGCCGGTGTGCAGCAGCTTCTTCGGCGGAGACTCGAGTCGAGGTACTACCGAGTCCTTCTTCAGGTTCCCGATCGAGTTCTCCGTGTTTGAACTCAGAGGTAATATGATCGAGTCGTGGAGTTCGCCGGTGTGCAACAAGGGAGCGTTCGCCGTTTCCTCGACGTCGCTGTTGTCTTCTTCGTGCAACGTGCCGAGTACACCAGGACGCTCCAGTGTCTTCGTACCGCGGAAGGAATCCTCGTCGATCTCGTCTTCCGGTACGTCCGCCTTGGTGGGCTTCCCGGAGATCCGTTCCAACAGTTGGTTCTGGTAGTCGGAGAGTAGGTGCTCCCTTTCGATGAGGGGTAGATCGTCTTGGTGGATGGACGGTTTCTCGCGTGGTGGTTTGTCGGCGGAGATCACGGTGACGGCGGAATCGGTCGAGTCGATGCTGGTCGGTCTGTCGCTGTCGCTGCTGCTTTCCTTAGCTGCGCAAGGTGCTGCTAGCAACTCTGATTTGGGCTGCGCGACGTGGCTTTCTTCAATACCCGCCTCGCTTGCTTTATCCTCGCGTTCTACCTCTCTGGCGAATACGTTCAAGTTCTTCCTCACGATGAACCCTCTCCAGAGCGACTGGATCTTCAGCACCGCCAACAGCTTGTTCAGCCCGTGCTTCGATTTGGGCTCGCTCCTGGAGAGCCCCAGCTCCTCGCGCAGCCGTTCGATGTCGAACCTCGAGGTGATGGCGTCCCTGCCGTCGACGCTCTTCGATTTCGTCAGGAACGAGTTTACTCTGTTGCGTTGTTCTTCGAGGCTCTGTGTCCTCGCGCTCCTGTTGCTGACGTGCTCGCCGTGCTGCGCCGCTTTGGTTTCGTCGAGCAGTTTCGCGGAGTTGTAGACTTTCTCCTTGCTGAGGAACGTGTTGACGTAATCTCGCACGGCCCTGTCTATGACGCCGGTCTTCAGGGCGGATATGGTCGAGTCGAGCGATTCCTGGTCGACCGTGTCGTTCGAGAGGTTACGAGGTATATCCTGGTTTCCGGAAGAAACGCCAATTTGAGATGATTTTTCTATTATTTCTTCTTTACTGGGTGGATCTTCCACTTTTTCTTTTTCTGAGCTAAGTTCAGCGTCTCTGTGAGGAGTTTTGTTTTTCTCTTCTGCTGAATCGTTCTGTGATAGAGCCGTTAATAGTTCTTTAGCAATAATGTCGTCGTCTACTTGATTGGGTTTTTCTTTAATGTCGCTCTTGTTTATTTTTTCAGTTCCTACTTCGCTATGTGTATTTCCTTCAAGGATTTTCTTAGCGATTTCAGCGTCGATACCTCTTTTAAACTCTTGATCAACATTGTCAGATTTATTAATTAAATCTTCACTTACTCTCTCATTACTCTCCACACTAAGTGATTCTTCCTTTCTTGTTGTATCTTCTCGTAACAACTTAGTTTCTTCTTTTGCGATTTCAGCATTCACACTTGCTGAGCTTTCAGGAGGTCCTTTATTACTTTTAGCTGTTTCGTCAGAATCGAATCTTGAACTTTCCTTTCTCTCGTCTGAAATCATGTCAGATTGATTAGATTTTTCAATATCTCTCCCTTCAGTTGTGGCATCTTCCTGCTTTTCTGACGATGCAATATCCAAAATTCCTTGGTTTCTCTGTTTTACATTTTCAGGCTTAGGTTTGTCAACTTTGGTTTCTTCTGCACTTACTCTCTCTGATTGTTGTTCATTTCCTGATTTATCTTCAGTACTGCTTTGAATTAATGGTGTTACGTCGTCGATCGATCTCTTGGTTCTGATCTGATCGTCGATTCTATCTCCTTCACTTATTTCAGAAGATTTGGTAGTTTCTTCGCTTAGCTCGTCGGTATTTCCCTTTTTATTAGCTTCTGGAGAAGTATCCGTTTTGCCAGCCTCTTGGGTGCTTAATTTTTGAGGCGACAAAATTTCAGTTTTACTGTAATTATTATTAATGTCGTCAAAGGCGTTATCTTCTTTTCTCATGCTTTCTGATTGTATACTCGTATTTGATGGTTTTATTTGATCATCAGTTTTGTTATTATTTAAATCGTCGGCTTTATTTATAGAATTGGAATTAACCGTAGAATTCGCCTTTCTATCTGGTACCACTTTGAGTTCTCCAATTTCATCAGTAGAACCATGAGGGGTGGTATCCTTCAGTTGATCTCGGTTTTGGGATATTTTATTCAAATTGTGATCAACGATTTCTTTTTCGGAATCTGTATGCACTTCTGCTTTGTCTTTTGTTCCTTCAGTGGTAAACTTTGAATGTTTATTTTCAGAATCACTTTCGACGTTTTTAACACTAGCATTAGCGTCTTTGTTTCTTTCCTCTTCCTGAGAAGCGATTGGTGCCATTTCTTTCTTATTGTCTTCTGCAACAGAATTGCCATCAACAGTTTTGCATGGTTCTTCTTCTTTACTTCCTTTTTGGTCTTTTGTTTCATAGACTTGCGGAAATTGGTTAATTCCATCTTTGATTCCATTTTCTACTGTTTGAACTTGTGGAGTTTCTGCAGAGTTCTCTTCTGTGGATGATATTCCTTCTGCCTTTCTACTTGTACCATCATTGTTCATATTAACATCAGCTTTAGCTGTGTCGCTCTGGCTTACACTTTTGTTTCCTGTTACGATTGTTTCAATTTTTTCAGAGCGATTTTCTACGCCATTATCAATTTTCTCTTTGATTTCACTGTTGACATGTTCATTTACCTCAGTCGGTGAAATTTTTGGTGACATCTCAGCAAGTTCAGTTTTGTTAATATCTTTACTTTCAGTTGTTTGTTGTTTGATCTGAGCATCTGAGTGAATGCAGGATTCACTTTTATCTGATTTTTCAGTTTCACTTCCAACAGACTTTTCCTTTTCTAAAAATATCAACGTCTCTTTGATTTCTTTGCTGCTCTTGTTGTCAGAAACAGAATCCTGGACAACTGTTTGAAGTTTAGAATCTTGCTGGTGTTCAGATTCCCTTTTCAGTCTCGTTTTTTCGCTCAGGCTTCCGTTGATCTCCTCGTCGTCGCTTATGTCAGCTAATGTGTTATCTTCGGAATAATTAATGCCAGCAGATTTTTTATTTTCAATTGAAACTGTTGGGTCGCTGATATCTTTTGATGCATCATGTTTGCTCCCATCATTAATGGAGCTGCTTCCTTTTCTGCTCTCACCGCTTGTTTTGTCACTGCTCGGTTTTGGATCAATAGATTTCCTTACTTCATCACTGGTTTCCATTTCCTCTTCGACATTTGTAGCCACTCGATCGACATCGTTGTGGTCGTTTGAATGATCACTTATCGATATAGTTGGAGTGGTTTTGAAGCCAGTGTTTTGAACTTCAGAGTGGTTGGATTTAGTTTCTTGGCTGCTCGTTCTGGTAGGGACTTCAGATAAGTTTGTGGACGAGTCCTTTTTATCTGGTGTAGGTTTGGGGGTTGAAGAAGACTTTTCATCTTGAGAGGAGATTGTTGAGTTAGATCGTTTCTCTGCTGCAGATAAAGGAGGAGTTTCTTTGTTACCACTACTTTGATTTAGTTTGGAGTCAGGTTCGATACCTTCTATGGAAGAGGTTTTTGAGTGTTTGTCACTTGCTGTACCTTCACTTAAATGTAATTCGACTTCACTTTTATTATCTGTTTGAAGCGCATTTGGGAGATCAGCGTTTAATGCAGGTACAACTTGAGATTCTGGTTTCTCAAGAGATTCTTTATGATTTGATGGAGTTGAGGCGACGGAGTGATGCGCAGTTTGATTTATAGGATCTGCCTCAACTGGACTCTTTTTAATTTCAAATTCTTTAGAATCCTGCGATTTTATTTTGTTTCCTACAATAGACTCGTTTTTGTTGTCAATGGTTTTAGATTCTTTATCTGATTCAGGCGAATTTTGCTTTAACTCTGAGGTTCCCCCTGAGTGAGTTTGGATGGTTGTCTCGCTTTCATTGCTTTTGTTTACCTCGTTCGAGGGAATTGAATCTTTTTCAGTCTTAGAAATTCCTTTATTTTCGGTGACTGCTTGGTCTAAAGATTTGATAGACACAATTTTGTCACTTGCTTTGGTTGATATTTCTTCATTAAGACCGTTTGTACTGTTGCTTTGGTCAGAAATCGACTCTTCCATCTTGGTTTCAATACCAGTTTGACATGACGATTTTGTGGAATCAGATACTTCAATTTTCATTTTCTGTTTAGGATCATCGGTACTTTTGTCTCCGTGTGAAACTCTTTCAGCATTTTTATTTTCACTGATTTCTTGATCTAGCGATTTGGGCGATTCTGTTTTATTTGGTGGTTCACTTGGGGTTTTATTATTAGCATGATTTGATTTTTCCTCCTCAACGGAGGTTGACTTTGATTTTTGATCTGAAGGTGTCGCTGGTCCAATTTCAATACCAGCTTCGTTTTTTACATCTTCTCTTGCAGTACTTAGATCTTTGTTTCCTTCTGGGGGTAACTCAGATTTTTTAACCTCCATCAATCCTTGATTGGAGGTTTTAGCCGGCTCTATTTTATCCTTTGATTCAATCGATACATCATTTGAACCAATCTTCTCGCTGGAAGGCAAGTTCAATTTTTGGACGCCTGTTTGGTCTGGGGGTCTAATTTCAGTAACGGCTTCATTTTTCATATCTCCTTTAGCACTACTTGGATCTGATTTGCCTTCTGGGAGTGATTGGGATTTTTCATTTTCCATTAAATCAGAGGATTTAACAGTTTCCATTTTATCCCTTGATTCAATCAATGCATCAATTGAACCATTCCCTTCGTTTGACGTTGGTTTAGATTTTTGAGAGGTAGTTTCTTCTGAAGTTCTAATTTCAGTACCTGCTTCAGTTTTCACATCTTGTTTAGCACTACTTGGAACTGATTTTCCTCCTGGAAGTCGTTCAGATTTTCTATTTTCAATTAACCCTTGATCAGAGAATTTGGCCGGTTCTAGTTTATCCCTTGATTCAGTCAATGCATCATTTGAACCAGTTGGTGTGGATTTTTTAATATCTATTTCGTCTGAAGTTCTAATTTCACTAGCAACTTCATGTTTCATATCTTTGTTTTCATCATCAGATGATTTAACCAGTTTTGCTTCATCGTTTGATCCAGTAGATGCAATTTTTGAAGCATTTTCCTCGTTTGGAGTCGACTTGGGTTTTTGGACACCTGTTTGATCGGAATGTCCAAATCCATTACCCCCTTCCTTTGCCATTGGTTCTTTAGAACTACTGGGATCGCTTCCTTCTCCTGCAACTGATCCAGATTCTTTAACATGAACGAGTCCTTCATCAGAGGATTTGATCGATTCCCTTGATTCACTCGACGTATCGCTTGAACTTTTCTTTTCGTCAGGAATTGACTTGGTTTTTTGGACACTTGCTTGTGTCGAAAGTGTTGCTGACTCAGTTTTAGTAATTGGTTCAACTGTTATCCCGTTATTAGATTCACTGGGATCTCTTTTCGACTCAGCAGATTTAACTGTTGGGCTTGAGAATTTAACTGGTTCAGTTCTAGTGACTTGTCGTTTATCGACGTCAGTAGAATCTACCTCTTGTACAGCTGATTCTGATTTACCAGTTGTGGTGTCAGTGTGGCTTGTATTAATGGTTTCATCTTTCTTCTTGTCTTGGATGGACTCGGATTTGTTGTCTTCAATACTAGTAGTACGTGGACTTGGACTGGCTGCTTTCAGTTGATTCTCCTCAGTGGTAGTTCCGTCTTTCTCCACATTATGGTCCTCTCCTGATTTGGACTGAGCGTCCGAGTCGAGTTTATCGCTGGTGGACTTGTCGGAGTGCACCTCCGACGACGTGGTGGACTTGGGATCTTCGGAGCTGGAAGGGCCCTTCTGCGAGACCGGATCGTCGTTTTCGGACTTGGACTTCGCGCTTTCTTCGCTCTGTTTGGGAATCTTGACCGCTTCGGCGGTCGGTATCTTCGTCTTCTGGTCTTTGGGTTTCTCGTCCTTCTTGAGCGACGCCCTTCTCGGTCTCTGGACTGGTTGGGCTATGCTGGCGCTCGGTCGAGTCTTCTCGTTGGAGTTGGATCTGTCCCTCATCTGGAGATTCTTGGGTTTCTCGATGGAAATCCTGCGGTAGCCTCTCTTGCTCGACATGTACTTCTGCTGTCCTTCCAGCGCGAGAGTGTCTGGCTGCTTTCTGCTTGCGACGTCTTGCTTTTCCTTCTGGGGTGGCTTCGACGTTACATTCTTTCTGGCTGAAGGCGTCTCGCTCCTGACGCTCATCTGTCTAGTGAGCTGCTTCTGATTGGCCCGGACTATGTAGGGAATACCCGACCACTTCTGGTCCGGCTCGATGACCGATTGGGCGCTCCTGACGGTCTTAACTAAAAAAATTAAAATTTAAACGAAATCGTATTGTCGATCCTAGAAGCATACCTTTGTAATTGGTCTTGTCCCTCAGAAGGAGAAGATGCGAGAAGTACTTGGCGGCGAAGAGGTACAGGTCTTCTGGCTTCTTCAGGAGGACCTCCTTGGCGAGGCCTTCCATAAGCTCCTCCAGGCCGATGGGGACGCTGACGCGTTTCACTATCATTTCACCGGTGCCGTTGTCGACTTTTTTGGAATCCATTGCTAAATTAAACCAAAATTAACGTTTACAGAGTTATCCTAATCCAAGTTTCTGGCCCCAAACTGGCTGTATTCAAAGGAACGAAACTCAGAATTTATGTTATAGAGCGGGATATGTAATAATATATTATTTATACTTAGAAATAAGGTCTTAAAAACGTTATCAAAAATTGTTGCAAACTATGATCACACAACCTTCTCAGTGCAATAAATTGTCAAGAACAAACGTTTATTAAACGTTTATCCTGTAAGAGCGCCATCTTTTGACCATCGCACCCATAATAAATAAAAGAGTCCTATATATTTGTTTACTGAACTCGATGAAAACAAAAGGCACATGTTTTCGTTTTCCCTTGCCTGATAAACAAAGCCTCATGTTTTAAGAGGGGAAATATGAATGGTTTCATCGAAAGGTGGTGCATTTATAGTCATTCATTTTTCCACAAAGACAAAGATTTAAAAACAACTGGTAAACATTTCAGTTGGAATTACATTTCAAGGAATACTTATGAAATCTAAGTACATACATACAAATTGGAAAACGATTTACAAACTTATGTTTCATTTTTTGAGATCTGATGTAGGTATACATATGTATGACACATACATAATTACTTAGATTAAAATACATTTGATCTTAGGTGGCTGTTATCTTGTCATGAGGATTACGTGCTAGTGCCATTAAAATATACATGACTCATGCCATAAAGTATTTACATGATCGTTAACATTATGGCCGGTTCGATGAAATAAACTTTGATACTTGCAAGTTAATGGATAATAATAAATCATTATATCGCATATTAAACACCAGTAATAGCCGTTTGATGTTCATATTTATTACCCACTTCGTAAAACAAAACGTCCCTTTACGGTCTTACGTAACCCGATAGTTGACTTTTATTATTGTCTAGTTTGAAAGACGGTTCACATTTATTGATCGTGCTTATTGAAATAGTTCAAAACCTACTGGATAATTCATATAAACTTACCGGATCTTAGGTTTGTGTTATAAGACTTTCCCGTCGACTGGATTATCGAAAACTGTCCCGTGTTGTGATTGTAACGGGAATTCACCTCCCCTAGGATACGGAATCGATCGAAATGTAAATTAGTCACGAATATTTCAAAGCCGACAGGGGCGCATTAGCGGGATCATCTTAAGAATATAAATAGGAAATTAGGGATAAACACAGGGAGAGATAAGGGTGGGATTTCGGGATCGGTATTACTATATTAAGGTATTTAATGTTGGACAGTTGTCGGGATGAAGATATAAGGAGGGTCCTCGGATCGGTTAATGCGTAAATAAATCATACGCTTATAAACGGTAATAAAACAATGGCGGTAAATGGGCAGGTATGTTTTATAGCCCTCGGTGATTTACGTTAACTGAAGTAACTAGAAATTTAAGACAACATAAACAAAAATTTCAGGTGTTTTACATTACAGTAAATGTATTTCTGAGATGCTAAGGAAGAATATATCAGCAAAGTTTACAGATCTGAAGATGTATGTTGGGACACTCTTTTGATCTCTGCCAGAAGTATCTTGTGGATTTGTGGTGTTTTGCAGTTTTTTTGTGACAATTACGAATATGTCTCACAGCAATGTTTGTATAATATTGTATTATAATAAATATAATATTGTAATGTATAATAATAATCTACATATACTAATACCCATTTTATAAACTAAAATGGTCAGAAATAATATATTTCATTACATTCGCTTACTGAATCTTACACAAAAAACCAATGTAATGTAGAAAAATCCCAATATTCCTCTTAACTTCAAGTTTATACTTCAATTTTCTTAATTTATTTTATATTTTAATCAGTCCCTGTAGATATGAGTGAATTTTGCAGGCACTAACTAGGGCTGCAGCCGAGGTGCGTCCCGCGGTCATAAACGCGACCCTTTGCTTGCCTAGGTGCGTCCTGCGGTCAAAACGGCCATAGCCGAGGTGCGTCCCGCGGTCAAAACTGACGGGCACACGATAACTGAGCCCCGTGGTCAGAAAATTCGAACGGTAACGCTAATCTCACCCTACGATTGAGCCCTGGTATACCCCAAGTCTACATGACAACTGAGCCCCGAATTAAAATGCTGAGTCCAGAATAAAAATAGTTAGGTAAGGGAATACGAAAATTACGGGAAATCCCATGTTCATCGCGATAATATTAAAGGGCAAGAGGGCAAGGAAAATCAATCAAGATACAAATATTATCCTAACTCGACACCGACGCCGTCCTTTTTTGAACCGTCGGACGCACCTCGGCCATCCCTTTTTGAACCGCCGGACGGACCTGGGCTATGAAATTTTATTGCCGGGACGCACCTCGGTCATTTTACTGACCGCGGGACGCACCTCGGTTCCACCGCTAACTAGAGCAGGTAAAATATTTATTGCTCCCTGCATTTCAGCCCCTAATAAAGCAGGCGGTACTCAAGTCCGATCCAAGAAGTGTCCCAATAACTATATCCTTAGATCTGTAAACTTTGGTATTATACTCATTTTCTCAACAAGATAGACGCATATTAATAAGCTGGTCGTCGACAGAGGGATTTTCCATGTACTGGAGGAAAGAGAATTTCGCAGTTACCTGAATTTTAACCTGTTTTTGTATAATTTTGAAGGGATCACCCTGTTTAGTGGTCCGAAGGCGAAGAAGAAGAAGAAGAAGGTAAGAGATAAGCAGAAATCCGGCGAGCGGATATTGAGATGTCAGTGGCGTTTCGCGTTTAAATAACTTTATTTCAAGTAATTATGGGTACTCCGTTATCCTAAATGATATTGTTACCTGCACGCCTATGACGGTCAGCTCATTAATATGCGTCAATCTTGTTGGAAAACAGAGTGTAGTTTTGTGAAGTTTTGGTGTTATTTTCCGAGAAAATAGGTGCATTAGGGGATATCTTGAGGTGAACAAGTCATTTGAATGGTGTGAGGTGGCAGAAAAATATAAATTTTGGACAATGAGTGAGCAGGAAACGAGGCGATAAAATAATGACAATTTTCCGTGGAGTGATTTACGTACCGATCGCTGTAAAGAAACCAAAGATATTAAAACAACATGTCTGGCTTATGACCCATAAATGTATTGAAACCATCACATGATTAACTATAATTTATCCTTTTTCGAGGTGAAATCTAATACTTTACAAATGTCACAGTCGGCCTCCGCGTTGCACGAGCACCCCTCCTCGCACTTCTTGAGGTCCTCGCACAGCTTGAAGTTTCTGAACTGCTTCAGTTCCTTCTTGACGGCGCTGAGGTCGCCGATGGCGGCGCTCAGCTCGTCGGCCCTCGCCTGGAGGTCGAGGTCGACGCCGCCGCCGCCGCCCTTCGACGTCGTCGCGACGCCGACCTTCGGATTCTCTAATTGTTATCCCTTGTGTCACATGAAGATGTCCTGCAGCTCGGGCGACTTCGCTATCCTCAGCGCCATCTCGTCCTCGAACGTGACGACCTTCTCCTTAGGCTTCGGCTGCTGCTTGCGGGGCGCTCGCACCGTCAACGGGAGGAAGGTCGTGCCGACGGGGGTGTCACCGGAGGCCACCGACAGGTCGAACTCGCTGACGCTGCGCGGTACGAAGTATTCCACCAGCGGCTCGGAACCTGAAACGCGCAGCCTGTAATTCTCACGAGGAGTAACCATCAGGTACAACTTGGAGAGCTTAAAACAGAATTCTATGTCCTGTAATCTTTATCCCGAACAGTTGCTTTACCAAAAAAGGCTTAAGGAAAAGATAACCTAATCTCAATCGTATAGTACAATACTCTCAATTATTGGAATCTTATATGTACTGAATAGATACTTTAGAATTAAGCAAGGAGAGACTTACACACAGCTAAAAGAAATCAAAGCCGGGGTACCTCAAGGTAGTGTACTTGGTCCGGTACTATATTTGATATCTACCAATGATATTCCAAACCTTGAAGAGGACATGATAGGAACTTTTGCCGACGACAAAGCTGTACGCGCAGCCTGTAATTCTCTAGGGGAGAATTATTTGAATCTTATGTACTGAATAGATACTTTAGAATTAAGCAAAGAGCGACTTATACAGAGCTAAAAGAAGAGCTACCTCAAGGTAGTGTACTTGGTCCGGTACTATATTTGATATACACCAATGATATTTCAATCCTTGAAGAGGACATGGTAGGAACTTGTGCAGACGATAAAGCTGTACGACCACGAAGAAGCAGCAAGAAAGCTGCAGATTTCAGTTAATAAAATTCGCCATTGCACAAAGAAATGGAGAATTGAAATAAATGGCACAAAATCGGATCATGTCAGCATCACGTACCTATAAAAAGGAGTGGTATTATCCTATCAAAATAAACGACACTGAAGTTTCAGTCCCAGACTCGGCCAAATACCTTGGGCTACACCTAGACAAGAAACTACGATGGGGAGTCCATAACAGAAAGAAGAGAGAAGAACTTAATATAAAATATAGAGAAATACATTGGATGCTCGGAAGAAATTCCAAACTATATATAAACTACTAAATAGAAATACTAAAATCGGTATGGACCTATGCTGCACATTTCTGGGGTTGCACCAGCGAGAACAACACTGAAATAATCCAGAGGTCCCAAAACAAAGTGCTAAGGTGCAGCGTCGATGCTCCATGGTACGTAAAAAATAGCTGCATTCATCGAGATCCGGAAGTAGAAACAGTTGAACAGGTAATAACAAAATGTGCCGGAAGCCATGAACAACCATTGTCAAGGCATGTGAACGTCGAGATCATCCCACTGCTCAATAACGCAAACGTAGAACGAAGGCTCACGAGGACAAAATCTTATGAACTAGTGAAGTGCACACAGTTAGTACTACAGCAGAGCAAGAACCTATAGATAAATTGTTGAATGAACTATAGTGCATCATCCATTTTAGCAATTTAAGTTAGATTTAATCTGCTCATTGATCCTGATCAGAATGTAATAAAATAAACACCCCTAGAGCGTTTAAAAAAATCGCATAGCAGACAGACAATATAAACAACGCATTGGAAAAAATTAAAACATAACACTATAATTAAGAAGCTATTGGAGAACGAGAAATCAATACAAACAGCTGTAGAAACGATAAACCATGGTTTACACAGGAAATCAAAGATGAATAAAATAAGAACAACATAAGCAGCGCAACGGACTACAACGAAGACGCACCATGAAAGAGGAAACGATCCAAGACGGCAATGACATACCAGGAAGATAAAAATACATTAAGTGGACCACCAGGACGACCAGGACGACCAGGCCGACGAAGAAAATATCAGCACATGGAGAAGAGATGAATAAAGTAAGGATCCAGGTGTTTAACTTTGGATAAAATCAGGTCAACGACACAGGTAGCAATAGGAAGATCAATGTTAGGGATTTCTCTAAGAGGCAGAATAATAGTAGGACAGGAGTCACAGATGCAATGAAGGAAATAACTTTGGAATGGATTTGGGAGGGACACGTTGCTAGAATTAAAGATGACCTCGGGATTAAAAAGATCGTCGAGTGGAGACCACGGCAGGAATCATATCGAAGTAGAGGAAGAGCTCCTACTAGATGAGCAGATCGCATGAAGAGAATACGAACGAACTGGATGAGTGGCACATATTATGGTAGCCCTAATATGTTCAGCAATGGACGTTACAACAAGGTTATCGATGATGATGGTGATATAGGTTCATGCCTACCTAGACCGACGGACCGACGGCCCGGGACGTTCCTGTGGAAGCTGCTGTTCCTCGTCAGGCTGTTGCTGTGGAACACAGCCGCCGGGGGCGCCTTCGTCGTCGCGGGCACGCTCTTCGGCGGCGCTGCTCCCTCGGTGACTGGTCTCTGTCAGGAGTTGTCGTCCTTCGAGCGAGGCCCGTCCCTCGAACATGTCGCACCCAGGTACCTCAGCAGGCTGATCACCTCGTCCTGGACGAGGCTGAAGCACATCGCGACCAGAGCCATGCCCGTCAGGATGTAGGCGGAGCAGGCGCAGAGGGACACCTCCTCGGCCTTCTGGCCGGGCAGGAGCTCGCCGAAGCCTATCGTGCCGAGGCTGGTGAAACAGAAGTAACTGCCTGGAATTACAAAATCAGTCCACAGTTTACAGTAGTTTGCCAACGGAAATTCCTGTAATTGTAAAGTGTACCTTCCATCATATCAATTATAACATATGAGTATCTGAATTGTCTCCGTAGTGTTGCATTTCTCTCAGTTTTCAATCGGTTTGATTGATGTGGTTCACCACTCTGAATTTCCATTGCTTCCTATTTGCTGACAATCTAGGTATCACACCCAGTAAACACACGACATCCATCGGACGTCCACTACAGGTCCATTAAACGTACAAACGTCCATGGACCTGCAGAGGACGTCCAATATATGTCCCTTTTCCACAAAGAGTTGGACGTACGCTACGAAATGTACGTCCAATGTACATCCATGTTATAGCATTAGTTGGACGTCCTTAAAAGACTATGAAATGGACGTCCAATGTGCATCCATAATGCAGCATCAATTTGACGTCCTTAAAAGACCATGAAATGGACGTCCAATGTACATCCATGTTGTAGCATCAATTGGACGTCCTTAAAAGACCATGAAATGGACGTCCAATGTACATCCCTATTTCAGCATGAGTTGGACGTCCTCAAACGACTATGAAAGGGACGTCCAATGTACATCCATGTTGTAGTATCAATTGAACGTCCAATGTACGTCTTTTGGATATCAATTGACGTCCACCTGGATATCCAATGGATGCCTTTTGGATATCAATTGTACGTCCAATGTACGTCCTTTAGATATCCAATGGACGGCCAGTGGATGTCCCGAAGGACGTCGACTTGGACTTCCTCACTTGGATTACCGATGTTTATCACAGCTTTCTTTCCCTTATATAGTGTGTAGATTATTTTTTGGCTTTTATATGTATTATGCCTATCTTTTCTAGTAATTCAAACAGTGCCTTCAAAATCCTTTTCCAGATCTAGACAGGCTATATACGTTGACCGCCCCTTTACTAGGCTCTTCTCAATTATTACTTTCAGTGATATTATGGCCTCTCTGGTCCCTGATTGCCTCCGAAATCCGAATTGGTCTTCTGTTATACATTCTTCTATCCTTTGCTCAATTCTGCGATGTACTATGCTAGTCATAATTTTAGATACATGTGTTAAGAGGCTTATGGTTCGGTAATTGCTGCATTCATCTATTGTTCTTTATTTCGGTATTGCTATCATTAGTATCATTAGACTTTTCCTGAAATTTTCCGGTACTACCCCAATCGCACCTATTTGACGTATGCAATCGTATATAAGGTTGTGAGGTTTAAGATTTAACTGCTATATTATTTTAGACGGTATTTGGTCTATTCCTGTGGCTTTATTTCCCTTCACATTTTCTACTGGTTTACCAGTAGATTATCCAGTAGATCCGGTAGATATAGTAGAATAGTTATTTACTCTGACCACATTATTCCTAGAGTTCTGGATATAGATAAAAAATTAAACTGCCTTTTAGCATGCTATACACTAGGTGCGTAGGCGACTATCTCATTGCTAATATTCTGTTATTGGCGGCACGGCACAGGATAGTAGCACAGTAGGACGCAACCAGGATAATTGTCTGCTGTTGACTCCTTTCCTACCCTCGATCTTTCCTTGAAGGATTAAGTGTGGGTTTTCATATTTTGCTCCTCTTAGTATGTGCCAGAGGTACCTAATCTTCTGTTCTCCTGATTGGTTCAAAAACTTCTCTTTCTACGCCAGCTCTTCTTAGGACGTCATCGTTTCTTGAATCACCTCCTAAACTGGTACTACTGGTATAACTGGTACTAGTTACTCAAAGTATACTTTCTAGAAAAGCCTCAAAATTCAGTATCCCATAAAACTTAGCTGTAAATACGCTTTCGCACTCACCTTCCAGGAGCGACCAATTCTCGAGCCTGTGGAAGAGCACGGCCCCTGAGCAGATGTAGGCGAGCACGATGACGAGGCAAAGGGAGACCGGGACGCGGACAGTGTTCGTGCAGGGACACTTGAACTTCTGCGGCGAGACGCCGCACAGTTTCCCGTACAGCCTGCGGAAGCTCCTCGCGAGCAGATCCCCCGTCGCCGACAAGTAGAGCAGCATCAACGGTATACCGATGAGGGCGTAGAAGATGGTCACCAGCTTGCCCCAGGTCGTTCGCGGCGATACGGAACCGTAACCTGCGGATCACGTCGTAATTAGTCTATCGTTCGCTCGCCAAATTATTTTTTCAAAGAGTACCGAGTTTAGTAGGTTCACGATGAGGAGGTACATTTGGAAGAGTTCTTGGTGGTGTGTTTGCAACAAAGTGAATGTTCTGTCCATCAGAAGGTTTATGTAGTTGAGGGAGAAGGATAGTTAAACCTAACCTGGCTAGAAACTCATTATATTTTCTGGCTAGAAACTCACCAGGTTTTATTACAGGGAACTCGATATCACTTTTGATTACCTTCATGTTATCTTCATCTTCATGTTATCTGGCTCTCAGAAGGTCTGTTTAGTTAAGGGAGAAGGATAGGTGAACCTAACCGGATTTCCTGGCTAGAAACTCAATACATTGTCTGGCCAGAAACTCACCAGGTTTTATTACAGGAAACTCATCATCTCTGGTTATCTTCATGTTGTCTTAATCTTCATATCGTCTGACTCTTAGAAGGTCTATTTAGTTAAGGGAGAAGGATAGGTGAACCTAACCGGATTTTCTGCCTAGAAACTCAATACATTTTCTGGTCAGAAACTCGCCAGGTTTTATTACAGGGAACTAGACATCATCTCTGGTTATCTTCATGCTGTCTTAATCTTCTTATTGTCTGACTCTTAGAAGGTCTATTTAGTTAAGGGAGAAGGATAGTTGAACCTATCCTGGTTTTCTGGCTAGAAACTCAATATATTTTCTGGCCAGAAACTCTCCAGAATTATCCCCCACTCCAATGTAAAACTTTGGGGACTTTATAGCTGATGAAATCTACAGGTAGTTTTAAATGGGCGTTAAGGGCGCATATCGACTGCCGTCCGAGGATCGGGATCTCCGGACATCGGGACTTCCAGCCCATCCCTTATTGCCTTTATATATGTATGCTCTCGAGGGGGCAAGGATAATCCACGTTGACACTCAGCCTAACAGGAGGGTGATATTAATAAATAAATATAAAAAAGGTTACGTTAGGTTAGGTTTGTGCAGGCGTTTTCATTATAATATTAAAATAAATTGAAATAAAATATGAAGTTTAATTTGATGATAAGGGACAGGTAAAATGAAGTTGGACGGCAGTTGAGCATATGATTAGAATCCCTTTAACCATTTAAAAATTTCGGACGGCAGTTGAAGCAAGGGATTAGAACAGACCTGACCGCGGACGGCAGTCGAATAGCACCGGTTTTAAATTGCTGTACAAATTATCAGCTACTTGCCTATTTTAGTTCCAATATTTTTACTTCTACTTTATTGCTTACAGTCAAAGATATAGATAGATCTTATTGCCTAGGCATATTTGGACAATAGGATTGCTTGAATAGAAGTGGTGTATCTGCAAGTAACATTTTGTAATAAACATTACTACGGTGCAGCGAATTTCACATTTGAAATACGTAAAAGGATGTGCATTGGATGCCATTACATTTCGATGTGAAATCATCCGACGACATTGTCAGTAATTGCACTTTATTATTGCCGTTACTTTTAATAAAGCCAAAATGAAAACAATGCTACCTCACCCGGAAACTTTTTTAATTCGCCTACTCTCGAAATGAACAATTCAATCCGGCCGCTGTAAACTCCGCAGTGACCAATGGACACGAAATCCCCATTAAAATGCATAGAGATTTACTTTTTTCCGGGAAACAATCGTTATCCCACCAGTCCTCTAACTTAAACCGTCGTCAAAACAAAACATCAATAAACCCATTTCGAAATCGACGTTTTCACCTCTTTCTCTTCCCTTATTCGACGCGGCGGAGAATAAAGAATAATGTAGCTCATGACTGAATGCATCACATTAATTGATTTCGGGTCGTGTGGATTTCATTTACAAAAACTCAATTAAAACGGAATTGAACGGTACACGGGGGGCTATAAATTCTAATTTGATTATTAATTCAGTTTTGTTGTGGGGCGTTATGGCTCCCGCGCCGGCATCGCACAAAAAAGATAATGCAGTTATACGCCCCACTAAAATTCTAGAAACACAATTTGTTGGATTTGCCGAGCGAGATCATCCAATTTTATCTCCGAATTCCTCAGTCGGCTCTGCGGTGATCATAAATTTAGAGTGTTAACGTCCGGCGCAGGAGATTATTATTCTCTAATAAAACAGGGGTTCGGGGCCACAAACTAAACATATGAAGAGGGAAGAGTGATAAAGCTAGACCGCCTTATAAGGTTATTTCATTCGAACGCGAGGATCTACTGGATTTATTATAATTATGGCAGTACTACTTTTAATGTTTTCAGTATTCACTGCATCAGAATTGTTAAGTAATTGTGAAAATGACTCTTTGCGCCGCCTATGCGTATCGAGATTAATTTTTTCAGACGCCGGATGAAAAACGAAAAAAAGGACCACGCACGTTTTATATGGAAAACGGTCTTCAGGTGAAATTTGCAAAAAATTTGGAAAATTATTCGATCAAAAGTCTCAATGGGGTCGAAGCTCAAAATGCCCATCTTTAGGCTCTACGGCAATTTTTAGTAGCCAAAAACGCAAAAAATCATTTTATGTCTTTATGCAGTATTTTCATTTAAGTAAGTAATTTCAGTGAGTAAATACAGTAATTTCAATGGATTAGTCATGGATCAGTGATCAGTGATCAGACAACAGTGATGCATCCCGTGACCCTGCCCGTCTGATTTCGTGCCCGCCTGCTGCCTTTTGCAATAGGGTTTCACGATACCGAGAGAAAATCTCGGCCTCGTCTCGGTCTCGGTCTCGTAGCGTATAATTATCGGAAATTTCAGCTTTACTGTACATGTATAATAAATACATTCCGGATTTTATAAATTCATCCACCCTGGTTTAACAACCTTATATGTGGCTAACAATAGGAAGGTATATAGGTAGGTAATAGATGAAAAGATGAATAACGGAAGAAGGGTTTGTCCAAAATTTAAATTATTATTAACATTACTATAACTACTTACTTATTGGACGTAGACTTATTAAATGAAGACTCTAAAATGGCTGACGATATTTTAGCAATTACTGCTACAACAGTACCTGTCGAAAGGCTTTTTTCAAAGGCAGGTCAAATTTTAACAAAACACAGACAGGTACTAAAAGATGATGCAATTAAATCTCTTCTTTGTATCAAATCTTGGGTCAATAGTGATTTGGCAATGGAAATTTGTGAAATTGATATCGAAAATATTAGATAAATAATTACTTAATACTTAAGCATTTAAAATAGGTAGGTACCTATCTAATTTTGTTTTGAGTAAAAATAACAGTAGGTATAAGGAACAGAAAACTGTCATTGTATATACATAATGGGGATATATAATGTATTTAGTATATTTTAGTGTTTAGTATAAAGGTAATATAATAATAATAACAATTTATAATATCACAATAATAATATGTTAATAATTATACTTATCATGAATTATTGTTATAATAATTTTAGGTAAATTTCTATATCTTAATATATACATATATAGTACCTTAGTTCTTAGATATTATTTTATTTTACAAGTTTGTTTAATTTCATATGTTTTTAATAAGTCTGAAAAGGAAAAATGTTTAGTAGTCAAACAAAGCGGGCCTCAACTCACTTTGCATAATCAAGATGGCCGCCGCCGGGGAAGGGGGGTACAGCCGCCGGTGTCTCATAACCCCCTCCTAGGGCTCCGTGGGGCCCCCAGTCTCATAACCCCCTCCGGGGGGCCGAGACAACCCACGAGACAACCTAACCTCAAAGACACGGAACCCCGTCAAAGCTAGGGACAACCACAGCTAGAGATAACCTAACCTCAAAGACACGGAACCTCAAAGCCAGGTGTGGGGCCCCCATAACGTCAAAGCTAGAGACAACCTAACCTCAAAGACACGGACGTAATTATTATTATTATTCAAAGAGGTGTGTCGGTGCGTGAGACATTCATAAGCGCGCATCGGACTTATCTGCAATTAAATTGTAAAAATAATTCCAGACGTGTCCTTACACACAGAGAAGTCACCGAGTTTGCGGTGTGGAAAAGTAATGTGCTAATTGCCAATTGAGCTTGCATGAATGTAAATTAGCGTGAAAAATGTTAAGGAACAGTAATGTTACTTTTAACGCATAGTTTTCCGACCGAACGTAATTATTATCAAGAGGCGAGCACGTACCGAATTCGGTGGCGTGAGCATTCAACTTATTTACCAACAAAGCACGTATAAATGCATTATCCGACCGGGGATAATTATCTACGGCCAAATCACGTATTATTGTAATGCAAAAAATATACAGACGTCTCGACAATCAAGGTAATGCGGAAGATTTTACGCTTGTATGAATGCAAATCAGGGTGGGAAAGTAAGAAATTCGATGCATATAAAAAGGGGAATTTCAAATGTAGGTATTCATTGTAGTTTCAAAATGTTTGAAAGCAGTGATGAGGTGCAATAGCCGGCAATAGCGGCGTCGGTGTTCGGATTGAGTCCTCTGCCGCCCTTTAACGGATGGCAGCTTAAATATGAAGACATGGGGCCATTTGTGGTTGTCTGGGTATCGAATTGTAAGTATTTAGGTTTTTCAAATACTGAAAATACAGAAATTTTTCAAATTTCGCTCGCGCCGTCTCAGCATCGCTAAGCGGTAGCCTCATGATTGCTATCGATTAATCAGCATCCACCTTTATATATTGATCGAACCCTCTGCGATACCGACCGTCGACGAGAGAATCTTGCTTCGTTCGGAGCACGTGTCTTTGAGGTTAGGTTGTCTCTAGCTTTGACGTTATGGGGGCCCCACGCCTTGCTTTGAGGTTCCGTGTCATTGAGGTTAGGTTGTCTCTAGCTGTGGTTGTCCCTAGCTTTGACGGGGTTCCGTGTCTTTGAGGTTAGGTTGTCTCGTGGGTTGTCTCGGCCCCCCGGAGGGAGTTATGAGACTGGGGGCCCCACGGAGCCCTAGGAGGGGGTTATGAGACACCGGCGGCTGTACCCCCCCCCGGCGGCGGCCATCTTGATTATGCAAAGTGAGTTGAGGCCCGCTTTGTTTGACTACTATGTTTGTTTAATTTCATATGTTTTTAATAAGTCAGAAAAGGAAATATCAAAGTTTTCAATATCAATATCAAAAAACACAAAAGGGGCGAGAGTAAGACGAGACCGAGACGATAGCGAGACCGAGGCGAGAGTAATTTTACTTTACTCTCGGCGATACCGAGACATTAAGGCAACTCTCGGTATCGTCTCGGTCTCGTGAAACCATATTTGGTAAGCAGAGATGCTCTTTGTGAAACGAACCCTGTACCAGCTACCCCTTCAGGGTACTCCTCCTGGACACCATCGTACACCTTTCTGATAGTTTTGTCCTTTAGGTAGTTTTGAAGCTTTATCATGTTTACTTTGTTTTGCCGTTCTTTAACACGGGCTCACTCTCTCTTTCTCTCACTCTTCCTTACATTTGGTGTTCAATAACCTTAGGACCGTGGCAATATTGCGGAATGATTATTTAGTAACTATTATTTTCATCAGTCGCATCGCATCCCTCGAGTATATTTGCTGATATCGATCGAGATCAGCTCGTACATTGCAGTGATTTTTATTCCCAAAAAATCAGTTCAGCTTCAGTTAACGCTTTTCCGAAACCTCACGCTCGACGGCTTTTTTTAATATACCAAATTTTCAAACGGAAACCCATCCAGGGGAACAAGTTGGAGATTAAATTATTGAAACGGTTAACTTAATTGCGAACCGACGCGGAAAAGTCAGGAAAAACGATCGCCCCCCCTCCCCTCGGCTTACCGCCGAACGCGAAGCGCGAAATTTTCTATTTACACATAAATCGAAATAAACTGCATCCCCGGGACTTTCTTCGGAACGATGCAATCTTCCGAATCCTAAAAGGGGCAGAGATTTGTTAGCCTTATGAATCCGAAGGCGGTTGGAATGGCGGAAAGCTTGCAATGATGACTTAACAAATCGAGACGGGAGATACGGGATACGGATTCAGAGCGAGGGGGAAAAAAGAGATAGAGAAAGGAGGAGAGATCTCCCGGGGACTTTATTAAGGTATGCGAAATTGCAGTCGCCTTTCCATTTCATCTTCTATCCGGACTCAATTTGGAATTTCGATAAGCGGCTGATAACTAATGAAGCCCTCGGGCGTGAAACTACTTCCGAGAGGATCTGAAGGTGGAAAAATTTAGGATTACCTCGCACTACAAACGAGAAAACGGAACGGCGAATAAATCGCATCTCAGAACAACTTACACGAAATTAAAAGATCGTTCCGTGATTCTATCGGCTCACAATAACACGGCCGCCGTTTCATCAAAGCGGGACGGAAATTTATGGGCCCGCGCCGTACGGCCGCAAATAAATTGGAACATTTTATCACCTGTTTTTACCACCGGAACAGACCATCTTCAACTTCCATTCCTGCAATTTGTATCTTGTAATTGGGGGAAACGGTGCGGCCGGGTCAAGGTTAACACTGCGGGTTTATGTCACGAAATCAGAAGGATGAATTTTTAAATATTGGATATCCTAATAACCCTTATATTTTTTAAGGGTAAAATACGTAAAGAAAATACTAATGGTAACGTATGTATTTTGTTATTTTCGGAACACATATTTTTGATATTTTGATTAGGGACAAGTGAACAGCAATTGTTCTGTTGAAGCGTTGAAATTATTAAAATTTGAAAATTATGGCAAATGCAGAGAATTTCGATTAATGGCGAATTCTCACAATTTTAAAATTATAGTGGAATATTTTAACTACTTTATCACAGAATGGATAAAATTAGTTTATTTCCTTCGTCAAGAATTACACCACATTTCCTGTCATTTATATTACATAATTACTTGCAAACCTATTCTGTACGTATTGTACAAACTTTTGTTTTAGGAACCTTATTCGTACAAATAACAAAAAAAAAAAAAAAATTCAAAGTGCAGGGGATGTTTTGAAAAATTGACTTTGACGTGGCCTCGGTACACTAACGCTCCCAAAGAATTAGACTTTTATTTAAGATTTTAAGGTATAATTAAAAATAGCGTGTCCTTATATTGTTTGGGGCACGTACATTTGGACACCCGTCATTTGTTAGGACTTTTCAATGAACATCCGCCTTATTAGACCAGGGTCGATAATTTTCAAGACCAAAAAAAAATTATAGTAGGATGAAACCCATTGGAAATAGGTAGAGAATATAACAAAAAATTACGGGCGATCTGAGGTCGGGAAGGGGGAGGGGGTGAGTTTTTAAAGGTAAAAAACGGTTTATCTCGATTTCCGGCAAAACTGCAAGTCCTATGAAAAAAAGTTGAATAGCAAAGTTATAGGTAATGAAAAGATCTGCAACTTTTGTATCGACACTTTTTTCACATAACTTCAAAATTTATGTGAAAAAATCAAATAACCAAGTTTTTGGTTTTTTATTTTTATCTTTTACAAAAAAAAAAATTTCACGAAATTTGGTGAATACTTACCTTTTGTGTCCCAAACATACAGTAATTTTTTTTATCCAAAATATTCATTTTTTCACCTTATTTTGACTTAATATCGAAAAAGCACCCTAAAAATGTAGATCTTTTTATTACCTATAATTTTGCCATTCAACTTTTTTTCATAGGACTTGCAGTTTTCAGAAAATCAAGATAAACCGTTTTTTACCCTTAAAAACTCACTCTCTCCCCCTTCCTTTAATTTATTTTTCCTTTCATTTTTGTTATATTCTCTACCTTTTCCAATGGGTTTCATTCTACCATAATTTTTTTGAATTATATTGAATATTGAATATTTAAACTGAAATACTACTTTGAAAAATATTTAAAATAATAATAAGTTATAAATATTTAGTGCCAGTAAGTGTCAAATATAATCCAGAAACCTTTTAAATAGTAACTCCTAATTTAGGTTCTAGATTCTAGTCTAGGTTCTCTGTGTTAAGAAGCTGGATAAGAAGTTTGTGTCGTACCTTGTAATCAATAAAGCATATATAGAGGTGTTGGTTCATGTGCATACACCATGAAACGCCATGAAATAAGATTTTGTAGATGTTTGTGTATTGTTTTGCGATATGCTTTTTTGGGATGACGACAAACGTTGATAACAACAATTCTTTGGGTATGACACCTGTTCTGTATAATGTTGAACAGATTTGTAAGATGGTGAAAGTTAAAGCGCTTTCACCAATTTTAGAATTTCAGAAGAACACTCATCTGGGCCTGCAGCTTATCCATCTTTTATGGTCCTTTTAGCATGGATTACCTCTTGCTAAGTGATCTCCGCTCCACTATCTTTGTGATCTGTTTATATTCTGTCATCCCTGAATAGTTCCTCTATGTAATTCTTCCCAGTTTTTAATTCCTCTTCAATGTCCATGATAATTTTGCCCTTTTGACCGGTTAGTATCGTAGGCTGTCTATTTTCCTGCTAATTCTTTTACCAATTCTATTATTTACAGGTAAATCGGCCCTGTCTGACTACATTTGCCGCTATAAAATTGTCGAATGGCACACGTTACGAATCGTCCTTATCGCCATCACATTACGAGCGATACCGTACCGACGTGGCGATAAAGCGTAATCGCACATTTGCCCGATACCGCAGCTGCACCGCTCTACAAACATCGATTGTCAAAAACATTTGTCACGCGGATCCGCTCTTATGTACAGCGGACACCATCTGCGAATAGGTGTACGCGCACATGTAACGCATTGATGTATCGGCTCTCCGTGGGATTGGTTTCATTTTCCCCGATGTAATCGCTACAAATTATTCGAAAAATGGCGTTCGCGAAATCCTATGAAAATTTTGCGATATCTCCCCTAATTATGGGTCAATTTTAATGTTTTTGTGTAAATTCGTGATAGCACATAAAAATAATAGTAACTGGATGGTCCTTTTGCAATAGTTATATATTAATTTGTTTTTTCTAAAGAAAATGTTTTTTCATATTATTGTGAGAAATAATTATTTATTATGATACTGACTAGACATATTCATTAAAGGACTATTTACAAATGGACATGACAAAATGTAATAAAAAAAGTGTTTTTTTAATATGTATTTACAATTCATTTAAATGAATAATTACTTTTTAATTACAAGTTCTAAACATTACATTACATATTATATTTTATATGCTAAAACAAGTAATTACAGTAAAACATAAAATTTACATTTATTTAAAATAGAAAATTCTAATATCTTATGTTATAATTTAATTTAGTATTAGTTACTAATGATTTTTATTGTCTTGCCTGTTGTAACATAACATCATAACTTATTTCATTATAGGATTATAAAACGTAATTCATCTTTTTAATGAACTGTGGACATTAACAAACCATTCTCTTAAATAATTTTTGTAACGTAAATAGTCCTTTAGTGAATATTTCTGGTCATAATTTATTTATTTATTTCCCAATACATAATACATAGTAGACTTGGATACTTAATAACTAAGTTTATTAATATTGTCACATTATTTTTATTTGTTATATCCCTTTGAGGATACCTTATTAATATATATTGGCCTGTAATTTGCTACAAAAGATTGGTGAAGTGGTGGGGGCACTAGCCTTTTTCTATACTTTTATTGAATATTTGGCTTGCATGTATCTGATCTAAGCCACCTCTCTTATTTTGTAATTGCTTGATAATCTCATTTATTTATTCAGGATTTCAGGTCTCATGAATATAGAATCTTTCATACTTTTGTTATTTGCTTGTATATTTTCTACACCTGTTTCTACTATCATTTTCTGAGCCAAATTTTCAGATACAGATCTAAAGAGATCATTGAATTTATTTACAGTATCCATGACTTGTATTTTCATCTTCTGCGTAATTTATTTTTATTTTGTTTTTTGGTTTTCTACCTAGATTTATGTTTTTTTTTTGTCATTCTCAATTTTTTTACATATTCAGAGTCATTTTCTATTTTAGCTTGTTTTTATTACTTTATTTAATTAGAGAATTTATTAGAGAATTACAGAATTGATTAGAGAAATATTGATGTTATTCTTTTTCTGACAGAACCTCAACATCAGCCTTTCAAATTTTGTATACCTTATTTTTTTTTTGTTTCATATGATTTTGTAATGCCATTGGAGATCCGGGATTTTCTAGGGTTGTTATTTATCATTTTATTTGTTTACATTTACAAAGGCATTACATTTTTTTAAATTAACTATTATATAGTTTTGTTATTTGTGAAGACTCAGTTGGTAAGCTGACATCAAATTTAATTATTATTGGATAATGATCAAGTCAAATCATAATATAACAATTTATTAGCTTGTATTTTAATACCAGTTCTCTTAATGCATAAATTATCAATGAATGATCCACCACTTGAGCAAGTACTTCTTGTTATGGAGTTATAAATTGAGTAGGTATACTCAAATTGTAACATATTACATTAGTACATTGATATTAAAATCATCGGCAACGATATGATTTTTAAATGAAGTACTTGTATTTTCACGGAGGAAACTAAACATTTCACCGTTAAATACATTTAATGGAAGATCGTGCACTCTATATATTCCACTTATTTTTTCATTAGTTTTGATCTCAAACTCTATACTCAATACTAAGGTTTACCAAAATATTCAATTTCATGTATTGCATGTAAGCATTCGTCAACGTATACCATCACAAATATTAGTGCTTCTTGGATTACAATATAATTTGTATCCTTCTAAATCATAGAAATTTTTGGACTTTAAAACTATTGTTTTACAGTATATTATATCAATTATATATTGTAACGCGAGATGTAAACAACCAGCGTAAGCCTTCTCCTTATCGGACGGCGGCCTGCCTCAAAGCAAGGCCTCCACTAATTGAATCCTATAAAAAAGACAGTTCCGGAATACTCCTCAATATTCATTTAAAGAAAGAATGATTTATTACTTTCGGGTCGTTTCAAGAAGATTCTAGAGACATAATGGAGGACTATATAATGACGGACTTCCGATTGGAGAGGAGATTAGACGTGAAGCCGCGAAAGAGTAAACAGTGCGAAAAACGGACAAGCGAATGGTACAAATAAATTAAAAAGTTAAGTAAGTGTGCTATATAAATTAAGTAGTGTGTAGTGTATAGCAATTAAGAACAGTATAAATAAATTAGAAATAAACGTTACAATATCATTGCCAATAATTATTTCTTACAATAATATAATTTTTTTTAGCAGGTCTAAAAGGAAGCCATTTTCAAAAACCTACAAGAGGAAAGTGTAATACTTCTTTCCGTTGGTGTTTTTCAATATCTCTAAAAAACTCACATTTCTGCAATTTTCACCGTTTCATTAACGTTTAAACAATAATCAAAATCTCATTTCTTCTTACCTAAACTTTGGTTTCAAAAATGTCTCAATGTGAAACGAATTATTTTTACACTTACCTGTATCGAGATTTTATTTGATTGTGATAGAAGGGCCGTTGTTGGAGCTGGCAAATTATCAGCGTGGCCCATTAAACGATCAGTCGTCTAATTGGGCGGGAGAGATGAAATTTTTCAATTAAGTCGCCGGAGGGACTCGTACCCGAAGCTCCCGAATGTTATTTCATTCGACTTCGGACTGTCAACCTTACAATTCTTCCCTTTGTGCGGAACGCTGTTTTTGCAGGGAGAGCCCCGACAGAGACAATTAGCCACGTAATTATTCCCTTTATCTAGGAAATAAATGAGGCCCTCAAAGGGGTTAATAATTGTTTCTCTTAGCATCTGATCCCTTTGAGGACCTCTCGTCACCTGTTTCTTTTCCCTTCAGGAAAATAGTTCCCGGGACGGAAGTGAATATTTAGATGGCGCTCGATGGTCTCCGAGCATTCGAGGCGGTTTTGCGGTGCAGACGAGCCGGATAGCTTTCAGTTTGCGGGAGCCGGGAGGATTAATGAAAGCGGAGACAATGAATTTTCGTATAAAAGGGGGATAGTTTGTACGGCTCCGGGATTAATCTGCTCTTTTAAGTTTAAAAGCGTACAAAAGTTTACGTCATGTTTATCCTAGCCTTCCCCCAGTTAAACTTCTCGAGATTTCACATAATCTCCCGCCCGATCTTCTTATTTAATAAACCGCGAGATCTGATATTTCAACGACTTCCTCATTTAAATCACGTCTCAACGTTCCCCCAATCAATAACCGAACCGCCCTTCTAACAATGCGATAAGAACACGTGTTAGCGAAGATTAGCAACTCGTAAAGCTGCCGCGGGGAAACTTATCTTCACTCCCACCCCTTTTCGCCCTCTCTCGCTCGCTCTCGCCCTTTCGATTCGAATATGAGTTATGTGGGGGCCGATATAATGTTTGTTCGTGGGATTGGTGTAGTTTACGGCTGGGGAATTCCTTTAGAATTGACCGAAAAAGTGACACCGCATCGGAATTGCCAATTTTGGGCATTAGAGGGTGTGAAATTGTTACCCGAAAGTTGGTGTTCCACGCCACACGGAGTTTATCTCTGAAATAGTCTGTGGGTTTTAGTATTGTTTCGATCATTTGTAATTTAAATCCGATATGAACATGACATTAGTTCGCCTGGATTTACAGCGAATTTAAAATGTTTTTCGGGTATAGACAACTCAAAGGACTGAATATACACTCTTACTAACTCTTATGTACTCTCTTAATACACACTTAATAAAAATTTAGTGTCCCTCATGGGAGCCACTCGAATTTCAACCTTGCCACCGTCAATTACATCAATTACTCTAACTGTTCCCATTTTGTTCTTACTGTTATTACCAGATGCGTTTAAAGTTGCTGAACTAACCGAGTCAATATTGTAACGTTTATTCTAATTTATTTACACAGTTTTAATTACACACTACTGAATTTATCTAAACTATTTCCTAACTAACTAATTTATATCACACTCTTAACTGTTAATTTATTTATACGCTCTCGCTTGTCCGTTTTTTGCATTGTTTACTCACTCGCTGCTTCACGTCTAATCTCCTCGTCCGCAGCGTTCGCTTTTGTTATAGTCCTCCATTATATCTCCAGAACCTACTAGAGAGAACTCGATCTTTCTCTGCCTTAATAATGTTTATTCTAGAAAGGCCCGGAACGTAATAAATCATTCTTCCTTTAATAAGAATATTCGGGAGTGTTTTGCAAACGTTTTTATGACTCAATTAGCGGCCTCCCTTTGAGGTAAGCCGCCGTCTGATAAGCAGAACGCTTACGCTGGTTGTTTACATTAGTAAAGAGTAAGACTAAGAGAAGAATATGATTCCCAAAAAATTGTCAACGAAAAAAAAAATTTTTTTTATGAGTCGGCAAATTTTTTTTTTCCTGTATGCTCGCGAAGAGTATAACTCCCAAAAAACTGTCGGCGAAAAACAAAACTCTTTAATAAGAGTCGGTGAAAAAAAATTATTTTCCTCTGCATACCCGCGAAGAGTATAACTCCTCCTAAAAGATTTGTAGTGAAAAATATTATTTCCGAATGTGTGACTGTGAAAAATAGTATTCAACATCCTTCCAGAACTAGGATCTTCAGTACCAAATTCAGGAGAAAATTAGGAAGATTACGTAGATGTCAATCCTCCATAATGAAGAAACGGAAATGTGTTTTGAAAAATTTTAGAAAAATATGAAATTTCGCTGAATCTCAAAATACATCTAGATTAACTATAGTTATGCGACTGCTTAGTATCATATTGCCTCTTAGTGCCTTTTAAATTTATTTAAAATAAATAATGTTTCAATAATTTTTTTAATTATTAATATTTTAATCATGTCGAGGTATTTTTCTTTTAATTGTGATAACAAGAGAGTTTTTTAAAATGGAGGAAGTAGAAGAAAAGACAAAATTCCTCCAGAGGATGTATCGAATAATATAAAGATTGTATCTGTGCGGGAGAAACGTTGCAGATGCAATAAATCGACGAAAGAAAACTCCTCCTCCATTTGCACCCCTATTGCCATCTGAGAACCTTACGCCGAGAAAAAAATTAATTTCGAGGATTCTGCATGTTAATTGCCGTTTCGGCGTGATTAACGTGTTTTACTTTTTACCTTGGTAGGAAATTCCACAAAAGGAACTCATTATTTCCGGTTCTTTTAGCGACTTTTTTCGTGTATACGGGTTGAAAAGCAATTTCATGTAAAAGTCATTCGCGAAGACAAGAAATTCTAGCGGCGGACACGTTTATTAAGTCATTCTTTTTATTTCGTTTTGCGCGGCCCATGGAAAGAGTAATTTTTTAAAATATCGCGAAAAACTCAATTTTTTCCCCGAGAGCGTCAAGGATAATGGATGTCATTCGGACGCTCTGTAAATTGAAATTGCGTCAAAATTACAACATAAAACACATGCCCGATCAAAATATCGCAACACAAAATAATAGGTAGAGGATATAGCAAAATATGGATTTCTCGTGAATTTCCGAATGTTGCGATAAAATAATTTAATAGCAGAACCTAAATTCCGGTTTAGCGAAATGGCAAACGAGACACGATTTGTTCAGGAAAAAAAACCTGTTACCGGATTATATTTAGTTATCGAAAAAGAATTCAGTGGCCTGTAGAAATAATTGGGAAATAACGTACATCGTATAACGTAGGTACCTGTTATACAAAATGATTATTAAACTCATAATATTTCAGGATATTGTGAAGAGAAATCGTTAACACACAGGTTTGTAACTCTGTTATATTTTGTTTTTGGGGCATATACTATCTCGGAAAATTTAACAAGCATTCAAAATATTAATGGCGATGAGTATTAAAAGCATTATAAGTAAGATTTCTTCATCATATGTCGTAAAGGAAATGCATCGTTCCTTATTATTTGGTAAAATGCTTAATCTGCCCGATTTGGCTAAATCCCTAATTAAAAAAATGCGAATAGTATTAAATTAAATCGTAAGTAATAAAAAAATCGTCAAATTATGAAATACTATCGGCACCAGAAAGAGCTTTTTAAATGATAGATTGCACATCTTATGCGCCCAGCCCCGTGCGTCCCCACTAAAATGATCATGGTCCAAAACCTTTTCCTCCTTGGGCCCAAACGGTTTCTCACCAATATCACATGTTTTCGAGTGAGGTAATTTGCTAGTGATAGGTACAATTTTCTTCATTTTTGACTCTACCAATTTTGCCAACTTTTTTAAGTCACTCAATACAATCTGTAGCACGACAGCTTGTATAATATGAGATTGAATTTTATAAATCTTATCTAGTCACATCTTATAAATGTGACTACCACAGTTGATCACAAATAACTGTTAGACCTTTGTTTACTTTTCTCCTTTTTTCAGCACACCCGATTTTATTTTTATAATACACTTATTAATTATTACAATCCTCTGAAATATTTTAGAAAGTCGATATCCTTTAATTTTCTGATAGACTTAAAATTTCTGAATTGGTTATGCAATTCTTCGAAATATGTCCCATTTCCTACAATTCTAGTGAAGTCCTCCAGGACCTTCCCGATTAATTAGGAACGTCGAGAAATTTTCTTTTTGATTTTTACAAACATTCTGCGTTTTTCAACATTTTCAAGATAAATTACAGTGCCAACAGGAAATAATGTGCATTCAGAAATATTTCAGAAATTCTGCAAAGAATATTCCAGGATCTGAGAAACCTCTTAAAATCCGTGAATATTCCACAAAACTTTTAGAAAACCCTTCATGCTTTATTATTATTTCGAGAAATATTTAATCCTTAAAATCCTTTGGTACTCTATATATTTGAAATTTCTGATCTAATCCCCCAAGAAATGTTGGGGGTGTAACCACAGTCAATTACAAATAACTGTTAGATATTCGTATCTTATTATTTTTTTCTGCATACCTGTTTTTATTGTGTTATTAAATTAATATTTATTACATTTGTATGCTTTATACTAATATTGTAAATTTTATTATTACATGTACTTCTAATATATTCTATAAATTTTGATTTGTCTTTGTTATAGTAATGTGTTTCCTGAGAACTAAAATAATACCAGTATATACATGTATAGTATATAACATACATGTTGATGCTGTTTGGCATTTCACGTATCACAAATAATTATAACATCCTTAGCCCATCTGGGCACTTTATTGCACCTATTAAAAGGTCTATAACCCTGATATAGCTTAAATTTAATGGCAATTTATGACAAAATCACTGGTCGACATATCGAGCAGATAATATGGAATATAAACGCGACCAATATGTACTAATGGGTTATAAATGAATAGGTTTGCCACATAAATTTAATCACGTCCTCCATATAATAAGTAGGATGTATTGTTATCAATCAACTTAATACTGTCGTTTTGGGATATAACATCCATAATTATATAATTTGATTTATGATTAACATTCCGGAGCGAATTAACCGAATGCAAATACAACTCGCACTGACTAGATGATTATATTTGATTGTCCTAATTTTTGTTTAATCGAATGGAGTGTTGCATTTTTGGACAAAGTTCCAATAGCGATGATAAGTCGAGATATATTCGTAACTCTTGTTAGGACAGATCTAAAGATATATCGATTGTCAATCTTAATAAGATTTTCGGCAATTATATATTTATTTTTTTTTTCGAAAGAGCCAAACAACGTAGATAAACTCGAGATAATCCCTGTGCCCGGATAAGGGGTGGATACCGAATTCCGGATTCCTAAGCTCCCCCAGATTATCCACCCCTCTCCCCTTCTCTATCTCTCAGTTTTCATCCGGAGAAATTAACAAAAATACGATAACGGAATCGAGTCGTTTCTCACGAAGACACGGCGACCTAACTTCCTATTCTTTCCGTTCCGTTCCGCCCACGGGAAGACGAGGATATTTACTTACTCGCTGATAAAGGCGAGAGGAGATACACCCCCACTCCGACTCGCTATTGTCGCGAACTTTTTAAAATTCAGACCTACCCTAAATCTCAAAGAATTTTTTATTTCATCACCAAGGGCGAAAAAGGGCGCCGAATTAGATAGCCCGGAGGGTGGGAGGCGACATGATATAAATTATTTTTAATCCGGGAGATTTTACAGTATTACCGTCGAAGCGAAACAGGAATGTTTTGACAATTTAACCAGTGTAACGTTCTATATAATTTTTTTTTCCAGGTGATGTCGAAATGTATCAAACCTTACCCAAATGCAGATGAGCAGAATACCAAATCACGATAGCTCTCAAGGTTCCTTTATATTACGTGATATGGTGAGTAAGTTTATAATTAAAGAAAATCATAGCAAAATCACCTTATATGCTGACTAGAAACAAGTAGGTCATTAACTACCGTTCTGCGGTACGCTTGGGATGATGCGCTCGAGCTATCTCAATGGCCGGTACTTTACGGGTGTCAAGCTAGCCATTTTAAACAACCCGCCACCCAACATAAGCTACAACGACTCCGGGAAATCCGGAAAAACTCCGGAAAACTCACCGATAGTCGTGATGAGGGTCACCGAGTAGAGGAAGACTCATGATATCTCTCAACGTTCCTTTATATTAAATGATATGATGAATAAGTTTGTAATTCAAGGAAATCATAGCGAAATCACCTTATATGCTGACTAGAAACAAGTAGGTCATTAACAACCGTTCTGCGGTACGCTTGGGATGATGCGCTCGAGCTATCTCACTGGCCGGTACTTTACGGATGTCAAGCTAGCCATTTTAAACAACCCACAACCGAACATAAGCTACTACAACTTCGTGAAACCCGGAAAAACTCCGGAAAACTCACCGATAGTCGTGATGAGGGTCAGCGAGTAGAGGAAGACTCATGATATCTTTTAAGGTTCCTTTATGTTTGATGATATGATGAGTAAGTTTGTAATTAAAGGAAATTATAGCGAAATCACCTTATATGCTGACTAAAAACAAGTAGGTCATTAACTACCGTTCTGCGGTACGCTTGGGATGATGCGCTCGAGCTATCTCACTGGCCGGTACTTTACGGGAGTCAAGCTAGCCATTTTAAACAACCCGCAACCCAACATAAGCTACAACAACTCCGGGAAATCCGGAAAAACTGCGGAAAACTCACCGATAGTCGTGATGAGGGTCAGCGAGTAGAAGAAGACTTATGATAGCTCTCAAGGTTCCTTTATATTAGATGATATGATGAATAAGTTTGTAATTCAAGGAAATCATAGCAAAATCACCTTTATATGCTGACTAGAAACAAGTAGGTCATTAACAACCGTTCTGCGGTACGCTTGGGATGATGCGCTCGAGCTATCTCACTGGCCGGTACTGTACGGGTGTCAAGCTAGCCATTTTAAACAACCCACAACCGAACATAAGCTACTACAACTCCGGGAAACGCGGAAAAATTCCGGAAAACTCACCGATAGTCGTGATGAGGGTCAGCGAGTAGAGAAAGACTCATGATAGCTCTCAAGGTTTGATGAGTAAGTTTATAATTAAAGGAAATCATAGGGAAATCACCTTATATGCTTACTAGAAACAAGTAGGTCATTAACTACCGTGTACGCTCGGGATGCGCTCGAGCTAACTAACTGGCCGTTATTTTACAGATGTCAAGCTAGCCATTTTAAACAACCCGCAACCCAACATAAGCTGCAACAACCCCGGAAAACCAGGAAAAAGTCCGGAAAACTCATCGATAGTCGTGATGAGGGTCAGCGAGTAGAGGAAGACTCATGATAGCTCGCAAGGTTCCTTTATATTAGCTGATATGATAAGTAAGTTTATAATTAAAGGAAATCATAGTGAAATCACCTTATATGCTGACTAGAAACAAGTAGGTCATTAACTACCGTTCTGCGGTACGCTTGGGATGATGCGCTCGAGCTATCTCACTGGCCGGTACTTAACGGGTGTCAAGCTAGCCATTTTAAACAACCCGCAACCCAACATAAGCTACAACAACCCCGAAAAACCAGGAAAAACTCCGGAAAACTCACCGATAGTCGTGATGAGGGTCAGCGAGTAGAGGAAGCTGGAGCTGAAGCTCCACTTGTGCATGTTCTGGTAGTAGCCGGCCGTTCCCGTGGCGGAACTGATGAAGTCGACGTCGCTGTTCCTGATCACCTTGAACAGCGCCTGTTGGAACTCGAGGACCTCCTCGGCGGCGAGCTTAGTCCAGTTCTCCCTGTAGAGGATGTTCAGGTTCTCGGTGAGGCTCCACAACCTGGAAAATGGAGGAAACACCCACACGGTAATTAGGGGATATTGTTCCGAGTGGTAATCGAGGTGGTTGGACGTATAAAATGATTGAATTTTTTAAAGGTCTTCCTAGGATACATTAACAAAAATAATTTTAATGGATTTGTTCTTTGAAATCCATCAAAGAAGATCGTGCAATGTTGATATCAATACTAGCACGTGGATAAGAATGAACACCTCATCACACTTACAATATGGTTTTTAGCATAATAATTGATAGTTGGACTTTAGTCACTTATGTTGCTCACAAAACGCGTGGTATTTTTAATGATATCTTGCACCGATAGCCAATTAGAGAATTTCGTTACACAACACGTTAATCAACGAAACATCTGCAATTACCAATTCGTAACGAACCAATTGAAGTCGATTTTAATTTTTAACAAGAGACGCTGCTGCTTTGGTTTGCTTTCGGCACTTGAGGGGAGCGATGGTATTTCGCTCTGAATACAAATACATTACGAATTGACAGTGCAAACATAGTTAACCTTCCTCACCTATTAACGGTCTCAGTTCTTAGATCTCCTATTGTCGTATGCTCATCCCTGGGGTTTAGCTTCGAGGCAGCCACGGCAGTCTCTTGGTAGAATCCTCCCTCCAACGTCATGAATACGAACGCGCCCAGTATCGTGTATGCCAGCACCAGACAGCACACGCCCAGCGTCGCAAGGATCGAGGTGGATCTTAAAGCAAGGGATTGTCGAAATTTCATAAAGTTTTAATGGAGAGGGGACTTGTTTCATGGCAGGTTTGTCATAGATTTTGGTATCGGTTCCGTAAAGTTAGTGAACGCATAAGGTCTAGTGTGGTTTCTGAAAGTAATCGCTCTACAGGTTAAGGGTTAGATAAGTAATTATTCAATAGGCAGTTTTTCCATTGCAACACATATTGCGATCCACTTGCAAGCAATATTGAAGTGTTATATTCGTGTAGAAATGGAAGTTTCGTGAATGCCAGTGTATTCAGCACTCCACCGAAAGTCTATTTTTTCCATAAGTCACCAAATGTTGACTCGATATTTGGACGATATTTAAGTTGAAGCAGCCCATTACAGAATATTTAATTGATCCAATAAATCCTTAATAATACTCCAATTCTTAAATGGTCTTTAATAAATATAAATAGACTTGTTTCGGGTTACTAGAACCCATCATCAGGCTATCTATGATAACAGAGAAATATTTTAATTGAATAGGTGATGTAAAAATAATAATTAAAATCTATTTACAAAATTCCTGACAATTGGGAATTATACTGTCCTCACTCTCTTAAGGGTAAAACAAGAAACTCGAAGGACGATGAAAATGATCGTTAGACAGTCGAATCAAGAGTTACAAAAAGTTGAAATAGGGACATCATTTGATAGATTAGTTTAAACAGGAATAAGATAAAAATTCAAAAATGTTTAAGTGTGTTCTTCACATCAATTCGTTACTGTAAAAATGTCTGAAGGAAAGTATGTAGTAGGTTAAAGACAAGAATAAGGTCATTTTTAAATAGCGCCTATATGAGATAATATATAACTGGAAATGATTAATTTTTATTTTATTTTTGTTTGTTAAAATCAGTGCTTTGAACAAATTAGAAAATTGAGAAATTGAACGTAATTAAAAACCAGTTGATCATTGATTGAAGTACATCGCGGATCTTTCGTCAATCTAACAATCTCTATGATTTCTAATTTTTGGTAGTTTAAGTTTTGGAGATTGTTAGGATTTTATGGATTTATAACTCACTCCCTTAGAAGATATGGACTTCCATTGAAAGCTTAATGGATGTTTTTAGAACGTTTCAACGTTCAATTTTTGGTACAAAGCAGATCATTATTAGATCTTCAACGGTTGCTTTTAGAACGTCTGCAAAAGTTCGATTTTTGGTTCCGAGCAGTCCAATGTATTTGCATCCACTTTTGGTTTGAGAAGTCCGTTATAAAATTAATTGGATTTATTATAACATCACATAAGGTCTATTTTTGGGTGGAAGCAGCCAGTTTTCGACACTTCTTTGAACCAGTAACGTTGTTTACATATCTACACTTTCAGAAAGCGGCCAATAGTGCAGTAGACAGCGTTATCTAGTGCAGCTCAAGTTCGTTCCAACACCTCGCGAGAACTTTTTAAAAAGTATTATCTTCAATTACTTAAAATATACAAGAGATAAATAGCAGTTATAATTTTTAAATTTTTGTTATTGTTCCATGAATTTTTGAACATTTAAGAACTCGTATTGTTACGTGACGCTAAGTCCAAATGACGTGTTGCCCACAATTTTCAACTAAGATCTTTGAAACACAGAAGATATCTTAAGAATACTTTATGTTGAGTTTGTGATGAATTTAAACAGAATTGTATGATGATTCGTATTTATTTTACAAATTTTTGAACATTTACGTACTCGCTTCGTAACACCGCATCAAGACCAATTGACGTGTTACCGAAGTTTTCGAAATTTAGATCGTCAAAAGTTGGTCGTTGTTGAGTCGTGTTTGTTTAGCGTTCCATGCGAGTTTCATCGAAATTCGGATAATTTCAAATTTTTTAATGAGTTATAAAATTTCACCACTTACTCAAAATGGCACAACAAGAGTTTTCAAGTTACAACTTTGAAACTCGGTCAATTTGTTAAACGTACTTTACATAAAACTCCTAACGATTTTGAAGACAATTTGTTATTTCGTTATATTTTTACAAGGCTTTTTGAGCGTATAAGGATTTGTATTAAGCGTGGCGTCAAGACCAATTGACGTGTTACAGAAAATTTTAACTTAGATCCATTTGTTGAGCAAATTACATAACATTCACTGTATGTTCTATCAAAATTCCAATATTTCTAAATATTTTAATGCGTGTTCAATAATTGAAAGGTAATTTCGTCATTTACCGTCAATATGAATTGAGGTATTATACACAGTTTTTAAGCAAAATCCTTTAAATTTTGCAGTTTTATAAAGAACAATTTTTTTGCAGTTTTTGCCTAATTTTAGTAAAAACTGTTGTTTGGTTATTTTTTTATGAACTTTTGAACGATTGAGAATTCGCTCGCCACAAAGTGTCAAGTCCAATTGACGTGTTACCCACAGATTTTAAGTTATTTGTTTAAAAAAATTAGGATTCTTTTACGATAACTTCAATATTTTCTACCTGTGATATGGAAGTCCTAACTCTATTTTAAAGTGTCTAAAATGATAAATTTAAAAACAACTTTTTTGGGCCGAATCTTTTTTGTTTATTGCTATTTTACAAAACCGCTAATAAATTGTTGAATTCCTAACCTATGCCATATTATGTAAAAATTGGTTCTGCAACTTTTTCCTGTGTTTAACTTTCTTCTACACTCAATACTCAGAAAGTTAGAAGCAAAACGAGTTGGAAAAAACGCGTTTTTTCAAAACATTTTTTTAAATTGTTGCATTTTAAACAATGTTCCCGACCTCTGCGCTTTGGAGGATAAGTGAATTTTTATTCTAGGCATTATTCCCGAGGTATTCATGTAAAAACATGGCGGTTTCCTCTTACGTCCATCTAAAGCAAATTTCTGTCAAATGGGTCTTGGACTAATACAAAATAACGGATTAATACAAAATCTTGTTACTTTTCACCAGAAAGATTTTCCTGTCTGTAACATTACGTTATGGGATACAAACTTGAATAACGTTCCTGGTAGTTCAGACCGAGCTGCACTAGCTGCCACACTTAAATCCCCTCCCTCCCATCGAGCTCCCTCGTAAAATATAACTTGGTTTCATTTAAAGTTCCAGCGACTCACCTTGGTCCGGGGCAGCTGTAACAACAGCAAAAGAAGGAAGTTTCCGGCGTGACGTCGTATTTATCGTGCTCGTAACAGCATTTCTTAATGGCCGGGCTGCCGGGCGGAGAGGATCGCCTAAGGAAAACGTTCTGGCTACCAGAAAAAGTAGAACTGGGGTCACGTTCACCCAACATTATCCGCGGATGGGTCGTCTCCCGGTCATTTAAACCACAGCGAGAGGGGCGTCGGCGTCGTCGTCACGATCATCTGGAACGGAAAGGATAATGTAATCGTTTTGAATTAGAAAAGGCGGTTTCCGTAGGATTCGAACGTGAAATCCCTCGTGATTTTTGGAAACAATTCCTCCCTCCGTTTTACGGGTTTAAAAGACGAAATGCTGCAACGACTCGAATGCATTTCAGACGTCGGAGCGTCATCGAGAACGCCTTCCATAAATTTTCAACGACTATTCATCATGCTTTTGTCGAAAAGTGTACGGGAGAAATTATTTCTCTCTCGAGTGTTTTCTTGTGTATCCCCCTTTTAACACCCTCGGAAATTTCTTTGGCGGCTTCGATATCGGGAGCAGTTGACGTCTGAATGCACAATTGTCGGGATTTACTTTCAAGCCCCCACTCGCCGATCGATTTCTAGATTGTCCCCGAGAACCGCGACGCTGCTTAATTTCGAATTTGATCGTGACGTTATGCGGAAAAGAAGGTACATTTTACGCGCTCCTCACTTATACGGTCGTTTTATGCTTGTATCGTAAAAACGGTATAATACGTGAAAATTCGGTGTATGTAAGTATGGATAAGCACGTGATTTCCATGTTACCCAGCTCAGATAATCCGCCAATGTATGTTTTATGTGGAATGCGGTACATCGTTTATAACACTTTGTGCAGTCCATATCGAGATAATAGTGTTATTTATGGTACTAGTGTGTTATGTTCAGGCCGAGTGGTATAAATTCTCAAGTGACTTAGGAAATATAACACGCGAGTGGCATACAATGTTTTATCCAACAAGTGGAAGAAATCGGTTTTTATGAGATAATAAACTTTGTGATCAAATCAAAATGTCAGAATGACTCGACAGTGACTTTTTTACATTTTGGTTAAAGTAGGTTGTTGGGCAACCTTTAAATATATCTAAATACTTTAAATATGAACGTGACTTATGATCCATAACTCACTAGTGAGTTATGGATTATAACACACTAGTATGTTATTTGATAGTTTACTTGCCTAAAATGACATTAATAATGACAGCCATAACTCTCATGTGTTGGATAAAATATTTTATCGGGCGATTTTCTTGGACGATTTCATTACAAATGTTAGTGCAAAACTACATTCTAACTTTCTAGGTTAAAATACATCTGCAGAAGTTTTGAGAATAAGTTCATATCCTCCAGTGACTTTTTTGGAACTTTGGTAATGTATTTCAAAACATGTTCGATACAAATTAATAGCTATTTAACTCATAAGGAATGTAAAGACGTTTTACTATTCGAGGCAAGTGTATACGAGCCGAGGCGAAGCCGAGGCTTGTCACTTGCCGAGAACGTTAACAGTCGAGACATTCCGTGTGGTTTATTAGATTTTTCACGCTGCCGTTCAAAATTTCCTCATAATTCCTCAAAAAATGAAATGTTTGATTTAGTTTGAACGTATGTCACTCTGACATGGTTGACTGACATATGTCAGTCTGACATATGCGTAACTAGGGATAAATCAACTTGATTTACTCTTTCGATTTTCCTAGGAATGTAAATGACAGTATTTACATTCCGTCGTCAAGGAAAAATAATACGCGAATGTTATTTGCCATTTTCATGCTACGTATCTATGCATATAAGAGCGATTTACGATAGCGGCAGCGTGAAAAATATATTTATTTCTTTTAAAACAACTATGTATAGTATGTTTTGCGTTTACCGCCTTACCATTGTGTATTCAATCCAACTGAATCAATTTAGTCAATTTTAAAACGTAGAATTAGACGAAGTAATAAAAATCCATAGCTATCAAAAGAAGTTATTACATTAATTAGAGAGCAGTGTGAAACTATAACAAGAAGCAATTAGGCACACTGTATACAACATACTATCGAGAAAGAAAACGAATATAGAATACTCAGATAACGAGAATTAATGCATTTTCTTCATATATGTATATGTTTTGAATAAAAGATAAAATATATTTCGAGAGGTAGTTATTAATTAGATTATTGATATAGATTTCGAACATCTAATATTCAGTTTTAATTAACAACAGACGGTTGTCCAAGTTCTCGAAGTTGGCCATGGTACTGTGTATTCGAAGAAAAACACTAAGTATTTGCCAACAAATTTATCATTTTTATTTATTTTAAATTATTATTTATTTTAATATACAGAATATAAAAGAATATCAATATACAATAATATTTAATATACAATAAATAGGGTGATATAATTGGTTGTCTAAGAGGTATAGCGCATAATATTTCTTATTGATATTTATCATTTTAATCAGTTTTAATTAAATAATTTAAGTATGTATCATTACTATCTTAGGGTATCATTTATCATTGTTAATAAATTTCTCTCCAGAGAAAACCTAATAATCACTATTATATCGCTCTATATAGTTTTTACCGCGAATGTTCCCAATATTTTCAGCACGGCCCTGCATCAGTCTTAACGTTTGTGATGGGAGTACAAACCGGCCCTGGCAAAATAGTGATAAAACCATTAAGTACCAATAGAGTCTTCAGTTATATGGTTATCCCTTAGAAGGCACAAAGTCAAGTCAGGACCATTTATAGATGGCACCAGTAACACTCGAAAGAAGGTTGATTTGACGTTTCTTGAGTCAAAGCAGCTCATTAAGGATCAGGTAATGGATGTTTATAAAATGTTCTCAAGAAATCAATTTTAGAAAGCTAGCTTTCTTTATGCGAGGTTCTTCTACTGCTAAAACACAGGGGAAATATGCAAAATTTTCGACCGTCAGATGACCGATGTATACATAATATACCAATATACCAATATATATATATATATATATATATATATATATATATATATATATAGCGATGTTCTTGACACAGAGGTCAGCACTGGCTATAGTTTTATGTTGGCGTTATGTTTAGCACTGCATTTAGGTTCGCATTATGTTTTGGAATAAAAATGCAATAGCGAATGTTTTGAGAACGAGTTGCGTTGTCGTTTTTTTTGTATTCTCAATTTTAGATATAGTTTCTTACTCGATTTCTTATTTTATTGTAAATTATTAAACTGTATTACAACTATATTACAAATTGAATTAATAGACTGAAATAATAATACTAAGATTTACTTCAAGTAAAACGTTGGCGAGTCATTCATTTTCATAAATTATCCTAACGTCACAATAATTTTTAACCTTCTATAAAGTTATTAAGACCTTTAATGGACGTTTTTAGAACGTCCACAAAAAGTTTGGTTCTTGGTTCAAAGCAGACTATTATGTGACCTTTGTGGAATTTTTCTATAATATCGATAAAAGTTCCATTTTTGGGTCGAAGCATATTTTATGTTCCTTGGGGTTAAGGCGTTTACTACACTTTCTAAATATCTCCATATTGGGATGAAATATTTTATCGGGTGGATTTTCTTGGGCGATTTCAATACAAAAGTTAGTGGAAGAATATATTTTAACTTCCTAGTTTTTAATACATCTGCAGAACTTTTGGGAGTAAGTTTCTTCTCTCCAGTGGCCTTTCTGGAACTTTGGTAATATTTCAAAACATATTCGATACAAATAACGATATGTATGTAAATGACTATACATACAATTAAAACTTCTCTTTTAAAAATAAATTCAATAGTGATATGTGACAATAAGTGTAGTCAGTGTAATAAAGTGTGATTTAATGTAAATGTGACTGATGTAAAGATGAGATATGTCTCAAAATAAAAAGGTGAGTCGCTCTCCCAAACGGCAGCCTCACTAGTTGTAAAAGATAAAACAGGTTAACCAAAGTACAAGATATGATGCTAGATGCTGATTTAGAGTGATTGAACGTTCAGTAATATTACATCAAACTAAAAGAAAAAAAGGAGAATTCTATCAATATTTTCGAAATTCAAAGGGTGTTTCGACTTTAGAAAAATTATACGTTACGTGAAAGGTGGAATGTAACAAACCAATCGATCACTGCGTTACGGTATGCTCAGCTTTGTTACCGTTAAAAAATACAAACGAGTGTTAACCGTAGCGGAAATAAGCTAAAGCGATGTTAATTAAGACGAACATTGTAACTCCCTCCCGTGGCATTATCGAGCTTATTAAACACTTCGAAATTCCCTTTATTAGTTTACTTTTCGCGTTTACATCCTTTTTCCAGAGCGATGCAACTTTATTTACGACGCTTTGTTGTTCCTCAGCCTGTGAAAACACCCATTCAGGAACTTTACCGCCTCGCCAACTTCCGCGGGAACGGTCTTCCCTTAAAAATTATTCAAAAACTCCACGACCGAGTTTCTTATCGCAGGACTAATTCATCGATCGGGGCGGGAGGGCAAGGAGAAAACTCCCTTTAAACTATTTCAGACTCTTGATTCTCCCTGGGACCTCCCCCTCCGAAGGAGATTAATGTAACTGTCCAATCCTTTGAATTCCTCCGACAAACTAATTTTCTGAGAGAGTCGAGTCCCCCTCGAATGCCTCTCCGATCCAGTCGGGGGCCATATTGATTACGGTCTGTTTTTACTTGGGAAATGCGCACACTTGCGCCGAACTACAGTAATAACGGTAATTATTACTTAATTACCAATTGGAAGTAACGCTAAATGGCTTAAAATGTGAATTAGAGAAGGTAAGCTTGAAAACAGAAAGCAGACCCATTACTTAAATTATATTCACGATTATTTAATTTATATTACCACCATTTACTTATGTTTGTTTCCAGGAAATCCATCAGTTCGCCAAATATCGTCGTTTCGAAGTTCCCAGAAGCGACACTTTCCGGCGGGTGCTTATCTTTATAGCCAGCCGTTTCGTTACAATACGTATGACCTGGGCGGCGTTCAGGAAATTAAAAGAAGCTATAAAAACCAACAAATTTTCTCAAAACAAAGCTATTCAACAGTTTTATATGGCCTTTGGTATAGGGACCATGACACTTACGATCCAATCAGCCAACCATTGAGCCATTGAGAAGTACACAACGAGCCATCGTGGACAGATCACAGTAACGATGGTTAGACGACATAAAAGGAAAAGTAGGAAGAAACTGGCACAATATAGCAAAAGACAGGAAGATTTGGAAAATTCAGGAAGAGGCCTATGTCCAAGAGATTAGATATTTTCTACATTGGTGTATAGAAAAGGTGATTGGATTAGTAAGATGTAGACTCAGAACTACACTCAGTCTCAGGAGTATTTTGGAATATTAACTCGCCATTTTAAAAACTTTCCAGCAACATTTTCTACCCAACTAACTTAGACAGTATCTAAAATCTTATTTACCATCCAGGATTTCAGGAAATTTAAAAACATACCATTTTACAATATTGTTGTATCATCTTTCCCCAAACCAGCTTGACTTATCACCAAATTTCTAAATGACGGTTAAGACTTCCCGACAAACTTATTTTTGAAATTAAGTAGTAAAATCTACAAAAGTTGCTTAAACAACAACTTAAACTCCAAAGCCATTTAGAGTACCTTGAGTGTTCATAAAATTGTAGCATAATTTCCAAAATTAACTTAGGCGCTGTTTGAACTCCCATTAGCCATCCAGAGCATCACGGAGTTGTAACTTAACTTCCACATATAATGTAATGGTAAAATTTTATATTAAAGTAGCTTGAGCAGATTTTAAACTTTCAAACGCCGCTGAGGGTATCTTATAGCTTTGAGAAAATTGGATTTTATAACTATACACCTAGATCTCCTTCAAAAGTAGCTTAAAACACAACCCAACTTTAAGTCATTTGAGTATTTTATGATACGTAAACCATTTTCAAAACTAACCCATACGTAAGCTATTCAGATAGCTACATAAGTGTCCCATTAGCTACTCAGTTTATTAGGAGATTTTAATTTCACTTCTTTCTATGCCTAATTTAAAATCTTTCCACAAAGTAGCTTGAATAGTTACTAAACTCCAAACGCCTGTCAGGGAATCTCAGGGCTTTAATAAAATTCCATTTCAAAACTATACAGTTATATCTGCCTCAAAATTAGCTTAAGACCATCTGATACTTAACTAGATTAAGTGATTTTCCTAGAACTTTTAGAACTTTTTTTGAATGCAACGTTATTTTTTCTGGTACTATTCAGAAAAAAGTACCAACAAAACTACTAAAACGGCCTTCATACAATAACTAATCTCTCAAAGGTTATTACATAGAGAAAATTTTAGTATTTTGAATTTAGAAATGAACTCGTAACGGAAAAGGGTTCGATTATTTGGCGAATTCGCCATATGATTTGGTGGGAGACCTTGTATATACCCATGTACTTGGAGCATAAATATTTTGAAAAAATTTAGAGCTAGGTATTTAGTAATGTCAGAAGTCGACCTGCAAATGGGAATACACAAACTGCAACAAATTTACCTAACCTGCTAGGAAAAGTAATGTAAGTTAATGGCTCTTTCATGTAAATACCCTGTCAGATCTAAGATAGTTACAAAAAATTAAATATTAGAACAGGTATCACAATATGAATATCTAAGCTGCGATATATCATATGATCGAGATAAATACATCAAAGAAATATGCATTTATGTATGGAACAATATCTAGAACACTTGAACATGAAACAGAAATAAAATGTTATAAGACGATAGCTGTACTAATCGTGACTTACACAGGTTCAAAGTTGCACAGGTATGGACAGAGTAAGAAATGATAATATACGAGTAGAATTGAACAGCATAAATGAGAGAATTACAGAAAATAGGAGAACATGGAAGGAGCATGTAGACAGAATGCAAGATAACTATTAATGTTATGGCAGAAGAAGTATTGGAAGACCAAGAAGGAAATGGATGCCATAACAGGCAAAAGCCTGATACCTGATATGAAGAGAAAGAAAAAGAAGTGTTAGTGAGTGATATTCAACACTCTTAATATTTCTGATTCTGACTAATTGAATCGTAATTAGAAAATTTTTAATAAAGCGAAAGTTTTGGAAACAATTGATTTTCATGAAACTCTCCAAAATTGTGCAATGAAGTGTCCATACAAATATCAGTAAGTTTCATCTCTTTTCACAAAGGAGTTTCGGAGTTGAGATCATTTTTCTAACAATCTGACAGCGTAACTCGCCTTAGTATTAACTTTCAAAAATTCATTCCATAGTTATTGAAACTTTGATTTCGTTGAAACTGTTTGAAAATGCGCAGTGAAGTGTATTTGATGAATTCTGGAAGCTCAGTGAGTTTCAGTTCCTTTTACTAAGGAGTTTTGGAGTTGTGATCGCTTTTGTCACAACATGACACCGTAAGTCCTTTTAATGATTATTGAAATTTCGTTTGTTTTTGAAATAAGTACCTTAGAATTGTTCAACAAAGTACCTTCTATAAGCTCAATGAGTTTCAGTTCCTATTAGAAAGGAGTTTCAGAATTATGGTCGCTTTTGTCACAACATGACACAAGGGAAATACACTTTAATGGAAATTTTAAAAATTGCTATAAAAATTACTGAACTTTCGTTTTTTTTTTAAATTCCTTTAATTTGTTCAGTAAAGTACCTTTGAGATGTTCAGTGAGTTTCAACTCTTTTTACGAAGGAGTTTCGGAGTTGTGATCATTTTTCTAACAATCTGACAACGTAACTCGCCTTAGTATTAACTTTCAAAAATTTATTACACAGTTATTGAAACTTCGATTTCGTTGAAACTGTTTGAAATTGCGCAGTGAAGTGTCTTTGATGAATTCAGTGAGTTTCAACTCCTTTTACGAAGGAGTTTAGAAGTTGTGATCGCTTTTATCACTACATGACACCGTATCTGGTTTTAATGGAAACTTTAAAAATAGCTAAAAAAATATTGTAGCTCCTATTTTTTTGAAATTCCTTGAAATTGTTCAAGGAAGTACCTCCTAGAAGCTCAGTGAGTTTCAATTCCTATTAGTAAGGGGTTTCAGAGTTGTGGTCGCTTTTGTCACAACATGACACAAGGGAGTTACCCTTTGATGAAAATTTAAAAATTGATAAAAAATTACTGGACTTTCGATTTTTTTTGAAATTTCTTTAATTTGTTCAGTAAAGTACCTTTGAGATGTTCAGTGAGTTTCAACTCTTTTTACGAAGGAGTTTCGGAGTTGTGATCATTTTTCTAACAATCTGACAACGTAACTCGCCTTAGTATTAACTTTCAAAAATTTATTACACAGTTATTGAAACTTCGATTTCGTTGAAACTGTTTGAAATTGCGCAGTGAAGTGTCTTTGATGAATTCAGTGAGTTTCAACTCCTTTTACGAAGGAGTTTAGAAGTTGTGATCGCTTTTATCACTACATGACACCGTATCTGGTTTTAATTGAAACTTTAAAAATAGCTAAAAAAATATTGTAGCTCCTATTTTTTTGAAATTCCTTGAAATTGTTCAAGGAAGTACCTCCTAGAAGCTCAGTGAGTTTCAATTCCTATTAGTAAGGGGTTTCAGAGTTGTGGTCGCTTTTGTTACAACATGACACAAGGGAGTTACCCTTTGATGAAAATTTAAAAATTGATAAAAAATTACTGGACTTTCGATTTTTTTTGAAATTTCTTTAATTTGTTCAGTAAAGTACCTTTGAGATGATCAGTGAGTTTCAACTCTTTTTACAAAGGAGTTTCGGAGTTGTGATCGTTTTTGTTACAACATTACACCATATCTCGCATTAACATTTTCAATAATTAGTATTATAAAAATTATTGACACTTCGATTTTTACGAAATTCCTTAAAATCGTTCAATAAAGTACTTTTGAGGAGGTCAGTGAGTTACAACTCTTTTTACGAAGGAGTTTCTGAATTGTAATCGTTTTTGTCACAATATGATACCGTATCTCGCCTTAATGACAACTTCAAAAATTATTACAAAAATTATTGATACTCCGATTTTTTTCGCTAACGAAATTTTAGAAATAAATCGATTCAATTAGTACATTATCTATCTATCCTGCCAGAACGTTGTATGTGTCTTATCGAAAATAATCTGTTGGCGGGTAGTATTCATTTTTCTCGTCTATTTTCCATCTAGAAACTGTGGCTCCCAACAGCATAAATCACCAATCGACGTCCGTATCCCCCTGCTATACCTCACGTCCCGAGAGCCGATATTGCCGTCATGACAATGTGTATATTTACAGTTATTACGGGGCGTAAATGAAACATCAAATAATAAAAAGGATAAAAGCGAAGCGGCGAGCGATTTGAATAATGTTTCATTGCGTGCAATTAAATCCACCGTGCGGACTGAATTTGACAGTTTTCGCTGCAGATGAAGGACGTAACAGTATCGTTGAATTAAATTTAATTTTCGAACGGAACGTCCTGCGGACTATTTCGAAATGTCGAAGGGATGTTCTTCTCGCTGGCTCGTTTTATTTCTCGAAAATGCACGATGACGAGTCGTGTGGAGTTTGAACGGACGAGGCAAATTTCCGTTCACAACAACAGGTGATGTACGGAACGAATTCAGGATTCCTTGCTTCCTACGCTTTTGTGAATAATGTTACGCTTCATAAACATTGCCTCGTGTAGTTCAAAGGGAAGCAAATACTTGCGGAAAACGCATTAAAAAACATATCAAAGTTAGACAGTGTTGAACTTTGGTTTCCCTTTGCCAGTTTTATTCTATTTTTAAAAATGCCTTATTTGAATCTGACGCCTGAAAGCATACTTTCGTAATATACCTACCAACAAATTAGAAGAAATTGATACACGAGCAGAAGTCAATGGGAAACTTCAAACTTTTTTAATATTCTTTAAATTACTTGTCAAGTAGTTAATTCAACTAGTTATGAAGTTATGCAACTTGGATGAAACATAAAATCTCGATAATCTAAGTATATTCGTAGGGATATGGCTATTAAGAATATAAGCTTTGATATAGTGGATATATCCTTCTAATAAATAGGAGCCTAACATATATACGTTACTTTTGTGTTTCATGGAGAAAACAGTCTTAGAATTGGACTATTAGAATATGAGTTATAACTGGATAATCTGTAGATGATCTATGGCTCACAATTAACTAACTTCAAGTTGTATACATTGGGATTTTTTCAGCCATCACCTGGATTAATCTTTATGTAATAGTGGCAACACTAATTTGAGTTTATTTATAAAAATTTATGTGCATAATATGGTACTTGCTTAGAGAAATATTACACCATACATAACCTCACTATAAGTGATAAATGTTATCTGCAAACAAATTTCTAATGTAGTAGGTACAGAATCTGTTAGTTAAATGTTACCAATAAATTACAGTAAACCCTCTAATAATGGACACTCCCAATAGCGGACTCCTCTACATAACGGACATCTCGCGAATTTCTTAGTAGGGATTTATACATATTAGCACCGTTCAATAGTGGACCCTCCAACTAACGGACACGGACAGTTAAAAACTACCGTTTCCTATATAATTGATAATAAGGTTACCTCTAAACAACGGACAATAACTTTATATATCAGATGAGTAAGAAATATACCTCTTAAAGAGGAATTCAAATTTTAATCATCATCTCCTGGAATCCGTTTTACTAAGCAGTTTAAATAACAGACACCTTTCATAATTGCATCCATAAATCTCTTAAGTCTATTAAATAGGTGTTTAAATTTGTAATCATCCTATTCAGGAATTCCAGATATATTTCAGATTAAAGAGATAGTCTTGTTGATTCCGTGGTTTTTGGTAAACGAACTATTATTGAAAAATTTTGCAATAAGAAATAAATTGCAATTTGAAAATGTAGTACTATTTTGAATTACATTTGTGCACATATCAATATTTTATTTATTTAATCCTTTCCACCAATAGCGACACCTCCTTATAACGGACAAAATTGCGGTTCCCATGACTGTCCGCTATATAGAGGTTTCGCGTATATACATGAATTAAAAAATTGTTTTTAACCAATTATAATAACGCAGCGTAATGCATTTACCATCAAAACATTAGGGTGTGGCTTACTTCGTCCTGATTCTCAGTCGTGAGTTATACGTAGAAACGTAGTTGGCGTCTGAGGAGTACAAAAGGACTCTTGATGCAATATGTGAATTTAACGAGCAAGGCCATTACTTCTGTTGTAGGTAAGGTGCATATCAGCCGCTCCTCAGAATGTGCATTTATTTTTCTTTAATTGGAAGCGAAGAAATTCCAGTGCAAGTAATATTCATGCAGGATTGATATTTTCGTAAAACAATCATAAATTGGAATTCAATATGTCCTGGTCAAATTCCACTCTTCCAAAATGTTGTATTGACTTTACACTGTTTACCCAAATCGGGAAAATCAAACTAAATATCTATTACGGTTACTTTGTAAAGAACGAGGAACCAATATTCCATCCGGTTTTGTGTACGTTTGGTACTTTCAAATCTTTCCAGAATTTGTTCCTTAAGATCAACGTTCCTAAGACATAAAAATATAATGAAAGCGACCTGAGAGGAGCGTGGAAATTGCCCTGGAAGGCTCGCTAGTAAAAGTGGATTACATGAGTCTGTGTCAAAAGTCTAATAATAAATTGGTGTTTTTATTCAAAGTGGTGACTGGAATATATGTCAAATTACAAGGCTAGGTACTAATAATTGTATAAATACAATACTGTTTAATGACCAAATATTTTACCAAAAACAGAAGACGACTAAAATGTAACTCTTAAATCAAATATGTAAAAATTATAATCTGAAAATATCAGAAAAGAAAAACGAAAGGTATGGATTTTATAGGAAAACAACTATACACTTCACGCATATACTAAAGGAAGTGTCCATAGAACAGACATCCCACTTTTATTTTCTAAAGTGTGGTGTGCTACTAATGAGGAAAAGATATAGCAAACTACATAAATACCAAATGATGCGTGGAACCATACAAAGAACACTTCAAAACAAGACGAGTAAAGAACCAAAACTGAAGTTCTATACACCAGCATTGACACTTCGACATTACGGAAACAAGACGGACAACGCATACAGTGATATTTTTAAGAAAGACAAATAGTCCAGGACCCATCTGTTTTGATGGGGATGTAAGCGGTAATCGCAATGTTTTTACATGTATACCTCGGGAATAATGCATAGAGTAAGGATTGACTTATCCTCCAGAGCGGAGAGGTCGGGAACATTGTTTAAAATGCAACAATATAAAGAAAATTAAAAAACGCGTTTTTTCCCGAATTATTTTGCTTCTAACTTTCTAAGTATTGAATTTAGAAGAAAGATGAAAAAAGGAAAAAGATGCAGAATCGCTTTCTACATAAAACGGCATAGGTCAGAAATTCAAAAATTTATTGGCAGTTTTGAAAAATAGCAATAAACAAAAAAAAATCGGCCAAAAAAAGCGGTTTCTCAATTTATTATTTTAGGCACTTTAAAATGTAGTTAGGACTTCCATATCACAGGTAGAAAATCTTGAAGTTATAATAAACGAATCTGGTAAATTTCGTTTCGATCGGTTTATTAGATTTTGCACAATAATTTTGCAATCCAGAAAAATCGAAAAATATTGAAAATTTTCAAAATTGTTTAAGATTTTTTTCCAATATTCGATTTTAACAAAACTGGCTGAGCATATATAAGTTGGAACAAGCTTTCGTGTGCTTTTTTCAGAATAAAAAAATATTTATTAGAACGGTTACAGTCATTGTAGTTGGTGTTAAATTTATAAATTTGTTAAAATTCGAAGCGAGAAATGTTTTTTAATGTAAATTTTAATCTTTTTAATGAAAATTTCAACAAAAATATTATATTGGTTACTTTTAGACACAATTATTTCTTAAGATATGAGATAACATTAATTTTATTAACCATTATTAACCATTTTATTGAACACTAATCAACTTTGAGGAGTTATAACTCAGAAGCTAATGAACAAAATAGCAACTTATTATATATAAAAAGAAGCGTCTTTCTGAGTACTCTCCGGCTATGTTTTCAGAATTACATTTAACATAAAATTCGCCGAGATAATCTATTTGTTTTTTAGCAAAAAAAACGACACCAAGTTTAAACAATGACTGTGACCGTTCTAATAAATATTTTTTAATTCTGAAAAAAGCACAGGAAAGCTTGTTCCTACTTATATATGCTCAGCCAGTTTCGTAAAAATCGAATGGTGGAAAAAAAAAATTAAACAATTTTGAAAATTTTCAATATTTTTCGATTTTTCTGGATTGCAAAATTATTGTGTAAAATCTAATAAACCGATCGAAACGAAATTTACACCCTTCTCTTATTATAACTTCAAGATTTTCTACTTGTAATATGGAAGTCGTAACTACATTTTAAAGTGCCTAAAATAATAAATTACAAAACCACTTTTTGGCCGATTTTTTGTTTATTGCTATTTTGCAAAACCTCTAATATATTTTTGGATTTCTTATCTATCCCGTTTTATGTAAAAAGCGATTCTGCAACTTTTTTCTCTCTTCAACTTTCTTCTAAATTCAATACTTAAAAAGTTAGAAGCAAAACAAGTCGGGAAAAACGCGTTTTTTAAATTTATTTTAAATTGTTGCATTTTAAACAATGTTCTGGAGGGTGTCAATCCTTATTCCCCAAGGTATTCATGTAAAAACATTGCGGTTACCCCTTACGTCCATCTAAAGCAAATTCTGACAGATGGGTCTTAGACTAAAAGGATACACAACAAGAGACCAAATAAGAAATGAGGAAATAAGGGCAGAATCGAACATATTCTCAGTAAATGACAGAGTACATCAGAACTCATTAAAATGGGGACACCATATTTAAAGGAAGAACGATGATAAGTTAGTAGTACACTACAGACCAAGAGGAAGAAATGACGTGGGTTCAAGATTAATCCTTGAAGATGAAAGATTATAAGGTTGCTTATTATTCCTTTCATATTTACTCTGTATACTTGAGGAGTCTCAATTTAAGTAACGCACTATATTTGGTTTTTCATCTACCTTCACTCAAGTTGGTCTCGAAGGAGATCACTTTATGACGGTTGTTACGAATACACTTTCGGCCCTCGGATTTCGCCTGATCCTCAGCCCCGCGTTTCCCGGTTTATTCCCGAATGTCTTTACTCCCCGTTCCCGGATCTCGTACGTCCAACGGTAAATATGACAAGTATCGTCCATTACGCGAGCCTTGTAGCGGGACTAATAACTTCATCAGGACGCGACCACGGCCATACACGATAAAGGGGGTGACAATCTCCTGCGGCAATCTCTTCACACGTGCTCCTCGCAGCGCGTGACGCCCGCTTCATGCATTATTTATCGAGAGGGCGGAATATATCGGTAAAGTGGCGGAAAGCCCCATTCGATTTCCAGGAGAGAGACGTAGGAATTTCGCAGGTGACGGCCCGCAGAAGGAGATAATTAAGGTTTTCGTGTAAAGTAGGCTGTTTGGGATATTTGAATTTTTTCCCTTCACTCACTTCCCCGCTATTCCGTTCGCCGGGTTGCTATATTACCGTTCGTACCCATTGAAATTGTAATGAGATTTTCGGAAAAAGAAAAATATATCTCTTTAATGCTTACCTATATATATATATATATATGTTTGTCGACGTGGAGGATCAAAGAGTTCGGAATCGACAAGGAAATGGAACGTTTTTCTGAGGAACGGAGAAAACAGGTTTATTGGCGCATTTTTTAAAAGCAAATCCACATAAAAATATAAAGTTCCCAAATCCGCATTTTCACCAAGGGGGCTGTTTGTAAACATCTGTATCAATTTGCCAAAAAGCCTACTAAGGTTACTGGGTATTTAATGAATAAACAGCGGAAAATTGAACCTTAACCAAAATGAAAATTCGAAAATCAACCAACCTCAACATTAATAAGCGAGAGAAGATGCATTACCAATAGCGATAGTAATAACGGTAATAATAATACAAACCAATTTGGATTTTCCATATGTTTCGAGCTTTGAATATAAAAGATGTTGCGCACGGGGGAAATGCCGGCAGAAGTGAAAACTTCTATACGCGTGCCTAGAAAATATTATTTATATTGAGAAATATATGAAATTTCGCTGAATCTCAAAATACATTTATAATTAGTTAGTGCTTTCTATATATTTCTATATCATTTTAAAATTTGTTTAAAATAATCCTAAAATACTTTTATTTATTTATTTATCCAGCTGTATAATACATTGGTTGTACAGACAACTGTAAGCAGGCTGGATACAATATAATAATAACAAAATAACTTATGATACCATTATGAAATATATTTTTTTTTAATTATAAATATTTTAATCATTTTTTTCCAATTATTCTAACAAAATTTTTTTTAAACGGAAGAGGTGATTAAAGAAATACGCAATTCATTTTTATAAACTGATAATGTTTACTGCTTTACTAATTTATATCTATGCATTGTATATCTCGTCTATGTCATCAATATTCACAACAGTGACCCACGTTTAATTGCCCAAATTATTGCATCCCAATCGTCTCTAATAAAAAATATTTAATTCGTGGGTGTTGATTCCGTCGACGGGAAAGGACGCGTCCGCTCCGAAAATGATAGTAATGCGCAATTGAATCTCTCTGACAGAAAGCAAACATTTTGGTATATATCGTTTTGTGTGCGAGTACGACGAAATTTCGTCGACAAACGCTCAAAAACAATTCGGAACGCCGAATGTTCGTTCACGGTGATTTTGCCAAAACAATCAAGGGAATGATGAGCACGACAGTCGAATTAAAAAAAAAATATAAAAGAAATGAATTACGTTCGGAACTGGTGGTGGGGGGGGGACGAAGAGGGAGGGGGAGAGAGAGAGAGTGGGGGATGGGGAGAGGGATACTCGAGAGATTTCGATGTTTATGACGAGCCGGTGCTTTTTGCGAAAAAATAGAAATGAAACCGCCCATCGATCGGTCATCGACATGTTTATGATTTCAGTGGATAAATGTACCCCTTTCGTCTAGTAGATCCCTCGATTCGTACGGTTAAACCAATAGTAATTGATTATGTAAACGAGAGTGTATCGGTAGATATAAACTACCTTTTGTCTAAAAATCATCCAATGTAAATTGGCGCTGTAAAATGTAATTTCATCGGCGCTGGGTCTTCAAGGTTCTCTCTGGGTTTAATTACAACTCCTTAAGTATTGAAATTTTAGAGTACCCCGGGATAGTCCTTGGAGTAGTCAAAATTGTTCCTGGGATTCCTCAACGGTGTAAGAAAAGTACTAAACAATGACAACTACACCACGTAATGAAAACTACCCTTTTCTCTAAAAACATCCCTTGTTATTCTAAGTTTTTGTTTTTCTAAGTTTCTTGTTTTTCAATTATACTTACGCTGAGTTCTCAGGATTTTTTCTGGGTTCGGTTAGGAGACCTTAAACACTGGAAAATTTTAAGTACCCCTGGATAGTTTCTGGTGTTGTGGATGGTGTAAGGAAAGTATGAAAATTGGATCACAAAATGTCAACTCCACAACGAAATGAAAACTACCCTTTTGTCTAAAAACATCCCTTGTACATTCAAATTCTATTGAAGGTAGGTTTTGATGATTTGATTAGGAGGTCTCAAAGACTGAAATTATAGAGCACCCCGGGATAATTTCTGGGGTTGTCAACATTGTTTCTGGGATTCCTCAACGGTGTAGGGATAGTACATACTAAAATTGGATCGTGAAATCTCAAATCCACCACGGAATAGAAATTACCCTTTTGTCTAAAAACATCCCTTGTAAATTCAAATTCTGCTGGCGCTGGGTTTTCACACTTTTCTGGGTTCAATTAGGAGGCCTCAAAAATTTGGAAAACTTTGAGTACCCCGGGATACTTTCCAGAGTTGTAAATATTGATTCTGGGATTTCTGGAGGGTGTAAAGAAAGTACGAAAATTTGGATCACAAAACGCCAATTCCGCCACAAAATGCCAACTCCGCCACGAAATGAAAATTTATTTTTGGTATAAAAACAACCCTTGTATATTCAAATTTGACTGAGCCTGGGTTTTCAGGGTTTTATGTGGGTTCAATTAGGAGACCTTAAAGTTTGGAAAATTTTGATTACCCTGGGACGGTTTCTGGAGTTGTCAAAATTGATTCTGGGGTGCCTGGACGGTGTAAGGAAAGTTTTAAAATTGGATCACAAAATGCCAACTCCGCCACGAAATGAAAACTTCCCTAATGTCTAAAAGCAACCCATGTATATTCAAATTTTACTGACTCTGGGTTCTCAGGGTTTTCTTTGGGTTCAATTAGGAGACCTCAATGATTGGAAAATTTGGAGTACCACGGGATGGTTCCTGGAGTTGTCAAAATTGATTCTGGAAGTTTTGGGCGGTGTAAGGAAATTATGAAAATGGGATCACAAAATGCCAACTCCGCCACGAAAAGAACACTTTTCTTTAGTCTTAAAACAAACCTTGCATATTCAAATTTTACTGTCTCTGGGTTCTCAGAGTTTTCTCTGGGTTCAATTAGGAGACCTTAAAGATTGGAAAATTTTGAGTAGCCCAGGATACTTTCTAGAGTTGTAAAAATTGATTCTGGAATTTCTACAGGGTGTAAGGAAAGTAGAAAAATTGGATAACAATAGGACAACTCCACTACAAAATGAAAACTACCCTTTTGTCTGAAACCAGCCCTTGTATATTCAAATTTTACTGATGCTGGGTTTTCAGGGTTTTATCTGGGTTCAATAAGGAGACCATAAAGATTGGAAAATCTTGTGTAGCCCGAGATACTTTCTAGAGTTGTAAAAATTGATTCTGAGATTTCTGGAGGGTGTAGGGAAAGTACGAAAATTGGATTACAACAGGTTAACTGCACTACAAAATGACAACTACCTTTTTGTCTAAAAACAACCCATGTATATTCAAATTTTACTGACTCTAGGTTCTCAGGGTTTTCTCTGGGTTCAATTAGGAGAGCTCAATGATTGGAAAATTTTGAGTACCCCGGGATGGTTTCTGGAGTTGTCAAAATTTATTCTGGAATTTTTGGGCGCTGTAAGGAAATTATGAAAATGGGATCACAAAATGCCAACTCCGCAGCTCCGCCACGAAAAGAACACTTTTCTTTAGTCCTAAAACAACCCTTGCATATTCAAATTTTACTGAAGCTGGGTTCTCAGGGTTTTCTCTGGGTTCTATTAGGAGACCTTAATGATTGGAAAATTTTGAGTACCCTGGGATGGTTTCTGGAGTTGTCAAAATTTATTCTGGGGTGCCTGGACGGTGTAAGGGAAGTTTGAAAATTGGATCAAAAAATGCCAACTCCGCCACGAAATGAAAACTTCCCTAATGTCAAAAAACAACTCATTTATATTCAAATTTTACTGACTCTGGGTTCTCAGGGTTTGCTCTGGGTTCAATTAGGAGACCTCAATGATTGGAAAATTTTGAGTAGTACCCCGGGATGGTTCCTGGAGTTGTCAAAATTTATTCTGGGGTGCCTGGACGGTGTAAGGGAAGTTTGAAAATTGGATCAATAAATGCCAACTCCGCCTCGAAATGAAAACTTCCTTAATGTGAAAAAACAACTCATGTATATTCAAATTTTACTGACTCTGGGTTCTCAGGGTTTGCTCTGGGTTCAATTAGGAGACCTCAATGATTGGAAAATTTGGAGTACCACGGGATGGTTCCTGGAGTTGTCAAAATTGATTCTGGAAGTTTTGGGCGGTGTAAGGAAATTATGAAAATGGGATCACAAAATGCCAACTCCGCCACGAAAGGAACACTTCCCTAATGTCTAAAAACAACCCTTGCATATTCAAAATTTACTGACGCTGGGTTCTCAGGGTTTTCTGGGTTTAACTAGGGGATTTCAAAGATAGGAAAATTTTGAGTAAAGCAGGATGGCTTCCGGAGTTGCCAAAATAGATTCTGGAAATCCTGGACGGTGTAAGGAAAGTACGAAAATTGGATCACAAAATGTCCATCACGAAATAGAAACTTCCCTTTTATCTAAAAATCTCCCATGTAAATTTAAAATTTACTGGCGCTGGGTTTTTAGGGTTTCCTATGGGTTCAATTAGGAGACCTTATAGGTTGGAAAATTTTGTGTGCACCGGGATAGTTTTTGGAGTTGTCAAAATTGATTCTGGAATTCCTGGACGTTATAAGTATGAAAACTAGGTCACAAAATCTCAACTCAACCACAAACTGAAAACTACCCTTTTGTCTAAAACCATCCCTTGTAAATTCAAATTCTACTGACGCTAGTTTCTCAGACTTTCTTCTGGATTCAATTAGGAGCTCTAAGGGTTGGAAATTTAGGAGTTTCCTGGAATAGTTTCTGGAGTTGTTAAAGTTGTTGGACGATGTAAAGAAAGTGGTAAAATCAGATCACAAAATATCAACTCTACCACCAAATATAAACTACCCTTTCGTTTAAAATACATCTATCGCAAATTCAAATTCAACTGTGGGTGCATTTTCAAGGTTTTCTAGTCGGTCCGGCTCCTTTTCTTGTCTGTACCCTATACATTTTATTTAAGTTAATTTTAGCTAAATTTTTACATGTTTACAGATATTCAAATAAGTAAAATGAGTGTAATTGCGGATGGAAAAATCCTTCTTAGGAATACTTATATAATCCCCAACTTAAAATCGGTGGTGTGGTTGACATGCCCTCTATCTCAAGCAACTGGATTTGTTTAGATTCAGCAAGTCTAAATGAAATATTGTCGGGTCTAAAATCTCTATGGAATTTTGAATTTTCCCCAATTTCCCAATTTTATGAAATAAACCTTCATCTCCATTGCTCAATTTAATTATCCGTCTATATTCCTTTGTGTGAGACTTTTCTTTGAACGTTAGAAGAAGACGCTTTCGCTCCGCAAGACTGTTTCTGAATGGTGAAATCTTATTTACAATCACGTAAACACGACTTATTCCTCCCGTTACAGTAATTTTAATCCGGCTACTTATCCCGCATACCAACTTGTTGATCCTTTTTCACCGACAACTCCTAAAAATTATCTCTCCAGGTTTTCCGTTCCCTGTGCCTTTTCTTCTTATCTTCCAGAACTCCCACTTCACTTCATTATATTCTTTACATTATGAGTTATTAACGACTGTCTGAACGAAATTAATTTTTTCGCTAGTTAATTAAGCTAACGAGGTGCAGCTTCGCCCTTTATAGACGGCACGGGATAAATGAAAAAAAAATGTCGTCCCTGTAATGGAGTGCCTTCAGCTTGCAAGAAACGCCGTAAATCATCTTTTCTACCACTCAACGTACAGCTGCATAAAAAGCTGGATTCTTTTGAAACGGTCCGAAGGATTTTCGAATTTTCTAATTACCAAACCGAGACGCGAATTCTAATAAATCAAAGAAACTTTCGCGAAGTTACACCCATTGTCGGCGAAGTTTTACGACTTTAGGACTCGGAAAATTTTAATTCGCTTTTAATTGCCTCGATATCGGGATAGCACTTTTTCATTCCCTCATTATTACCTACTTTATAGGACCTTGGCTTACGTGCGGAAATCTATTGGGAGTTTTATGCGGCAAGTGGACGAATTAAATTAGTTTTATTTCGTAATTTCCATCGCAAAGAAAGCAATTCCTCATACCTCGATAAAAAAAAAAGTAATATATCTCTTCATTCAGGCTCTTAATGGAAGAAACTTGCCCCTCTCGTCTTTTACAGCGACGTCTCGAGATCGTAACAAAAAGGTAGATTAGTTCATTTGAGAGTTTCAAACTTTAAAGAAAAATAATCCTGGAGAAGGGGAAAAAACTCGGTGATTTATCTGTAACATTACCGAACCGACTCGGGGAGTATCGACAGGGTAACGTCCCAATCTGGAGACTACGAAGGGTGAAATGCGACTTTGGAAAGTTTTAAACCTGAAAAATAATTTTGCACTTTACTCCAAAGAAAAGGCTGGGGAATGCGACGTCTCGTTAAATCAAAGAGAGGTCTTTAGTAGTCTGAACACTCTTCATTTCGAATACCAAAAACGTAACTAATGATCGTAACGTTATACGCGACACAAAAAATAGAAACTGTGCCGCTGAGACTCGATTTTCTTACTTGATGCAGACGCAGAAAAAATTGAAAGAGGCTTTGTTCACGCCTTCGTGTCTCTTTTTCGCTTAAAAAGTAAATGAAGCTAAATATCCTTTTAGCCTCAGTAATAATCACATCAATTTTTTTCGAGTTTTCTAATTATCTTATCTTTGGCAGCAAAAAATAAACACAAATACCTAATATAAATCATTCAAATCATTGGGAGGAATGACATGGAAACATAGGTAGAACGTTGAAATTTCTATTTAATTAATTAATTGGATGAAAAGGAAAATTAGTTTTTTTTTCGAGTGATTTCCTTTGTTGTAAAAATATTTTACAATCACGCCTCAGCTTGATGAAATTCCTGTTTTACCCCTGGCTTAATTACCTGGTGTTAATTCTGCCACATTATAATTAAATTATAATAACTCTAGCGACATTAATCTAAATTTTTAGTAGGTATGTACACCTAATAATACGGTTTCTTTTCTATTCCATCATTCAATCATCGAAAGTTATGTTCCATGCATCGAATATCACTAAATTGCTCTTAAAGTTTCTTAACATACTGAATAAACTGAAGAAATATGTCGATTAGTCCAAATTTATTCTGAAACTTGAAGGATTTTCCTTGGTCATTTATAACTCAGAAGCAATTTGCTTACAAAATGCACATAAGAGAAGAGAAACCAGTTGGAGCACGTAGTGAGAATAAAACAGAGGAATGCAGTAAAATCGTGGAAAATAATTTAAAAATAAAAAATAAACCAATTTCACTGCTATTTTTCACCCCTTACTCAAGGGAAATTTTCCATTTTCCGATTTCTCTGGATATTCTGGTCATTCAATAATTGCAAATACCATCTGAATACCTGTAGATAACAGGGTTTCATTAATAGATTCTATAGGTTTAAATAATTACTGTCAGCAGTGGACGGAGTAGTGTATTATTATCGGACAATTAAAAAATGTATTTGTGGAAAATTTGGGAATTCAAACAATGCTGAAAACTAGTAGAATGTTATACGGATAATGAGCAAATATATAATTAAACCCATATGTCATATATTTTACACATATTACAAATAGACAGAAATATGCAATGATTAACTGCTATGGGAATTTAGATTAAAATCCATTTTGTTTCAATTAATAACTCAAAATTTGCGTTACTTGTAATGAAATCTCAGTTACTTTGCTCAAGTCTGTTAAAATATATGCACTGCGTATCTCACAAATATTATGCACGTAAATTTGTTGGATATATTCTTCATTGCATATATTTAGAGCTTAAGTGATGAGTTACTCAATTAATTTCTTAGGAAAAATAAAGAAGCAACCTTAAATATAATAGTTAACATTCTCTGTTTTCCTAGGCTTAATCATAATGTGGGCTGTTGTCTTTGTGTTTAGAAAAGGTAAGTAAAGAAACGCGCTTTAATGGCTGCGAGTTCTACTTTTCCTTTGAAGACTTTCTGGGCGTATCCTGGCTCAAAGGTTACAAGCAAAAATGAGAAAACAAGAAAACTCGCCATGTTTCATTATTATGCCTTATTAGCATTCGGGTTATATTTATTCAGATATACAAAATTGAATATTTTTCTACTAAAACTTCTGTACTTTTGTCCAACTCAGACTTAATGTATTGGAATTCTTATTATAATTATTTTTAGGGGTGTGTCTATTTTTCGTTTAAATTTCCTTTATTAGTTTTTATTATATTCACAAACGTAACAAATATGGTTTTATATTTCGGTTTCACCTTTACATTCGTGGCAAACGTGAAGTGTAGTTATGGGCATCTTCAGGTGAAGTGACTAAAGAAACATTACTTTCCTTTTGGTACCGTAATATCAAAAATTATCTTGGAAAGTAAAACGGTTGACTTAGCTTAAATAATCATTTTGAATTAATTCTGTCATTTTCAAGCTACAATGACATCATCAATAACTTACAAATGTGTTACCTACTTATTTCAGGTGTAAAATAGTAATGAGCTACAAGTTATGAAGTACTAAAAATCACGTAAATTTTGTGCTGTGTGGTGAGAGCCATAATTCCAAAACTGCGTAGGATTAGAAACCTTTAGCACAATGACATGACAAATTTTGACACTCAAACAATGATTGACATAAATGTAGGATTGGAGCTGGGCCAATCATCTTAAAATCCATGACCACACTTAACAATGGTAATTTTTAATATCAATAGTATTTTAAAAAATTAGGCGCATTAATATCGCGAGTTAAAAGTGCATTCTATCCGCGAGTGTATTACAACGTTTCATTCAATTTTGCCATATATAAACTGACGTTTAGCGGAGTAAGTCCAATTTTGAAGAGAAAATTTCACAAGATGATAACTTCAGTGCCGCAACCTTGACAACGACGATAACAATTTTAAACATAAAAAACGTCACTTTATATGGCAAAATTGAATAAAAAAAATTAACCATCTAACCATCTAAATGATACTCAAAGCATGTTTCATTTAATACAGAATAGGATTTATTTATTGATCATTTTGCATTATCAGCATAAAAATCTTTAATATTTTTCCACCAATATTGATTACTTATAGATTATGGTTTCATTCTTCGTCGCAAGTTGTTTTATGTTATGATGACCACACAATAGCTACTTCTGAAAATGACCCATTCTACCCTTATCTTGAAGACTCACCCCTTAATTTAATAGCACTTTGTGCTTTCATCATCTTTAGGGGTCCAAAAGTGGTTGAAGCACTCTTCCATTGCAACTGTTGGAAGATTCTACACAAATCTCCAAGTTTCTAACCCTTGGGAAAGGCAAATCCGAAGTTTAGTACTTTTAATAGTTCTGGAAGCCCTGTCACTAGACTGCCTAAGATATAATAGTGCAAAGTTCAGATTCTAATTTTTTTTGGAATTTTCTCAGATTAAAACCGAGAAAAGTTAATTTCACCCCTATTTTCTCCCCTCGAAAAGGGTAATTTGCGATTATTGTGTTATAATAAACCACCAGAGAGCCCAGATTATACGGTACCGAGTTTCCGAGTTAGTTTGTTACTAACTATTGCACACATTTCACAATGTCAATATCTTAATACACGGTGTCCGATATTTAAGACTTTATTAATGAATACTTTAGTAGAAGGAATTGTAAAACGTGGAAAAGGTAGTTACACTAGGCCGATTACGAAATAAAAAATAATAATTATTCGAGCAATCTTCGATTAAGGAAAACATGTGAAGACTTTTCCTTGATAGCCTCCTCGAGACCATTCCAATAGTTATTACATTTGAAATAATGACACAACTTTCACAAGCAAAAAAGCTTTTATTCCGCCACTGCTCGTCAGCACTCACGAGTTCCCTTATCACATTCATCCCGGGCGATTAATCTCTAATTCATCGATTACGATAACGTAATAACGTCGAGCTTATCTAAGGAGAAAACAAGCGACCCGATCTTATCTGGCTCGCTCCTTATTCCTTAGTTCCCATCGACGCAAGATGATCGCGAGGGTCCTCATCATCGTCTCCTTGTTGGTCTCGGTCCCCTCGAGGGCCGAGCAAGAGGAGGAAGAACAGAAGTTGTGTCTGTGTCCGAGACATTACGCTCCAGTGTGCGCCTCCAACGGGAAGACTTACTCCAACGAGTGCGCGTACGAGTGTCAGCACAAAGACGACGAAGACGTCACGATCGTCGCTCGTTACGTCACATGCGAGCAGCATAAGAGGGCCGGGGAGTTGTGAGGAGACGGCGAGTGAACGCACTGTATATATTTATAGTTATGTGAATAAAAATCTTTATATGTATAAAAATGAATTGCTGTTCGTTGTCTTGCTTGGACTCGAGAACTGCTGAACCGATTTTGCTAACTTTGGTCTTGAAATATTTGTAGAAGTTCAGGGAAAGTTTAGGCGTCGGGAAACATAAATAATAAGTAAAGGAGATACTAAAAAAGGTACGTTTTGTAATTTGAAATTTGTAATCCAACACATCAACAAAGTGTCAGTTGGTTGTCAAATAAATAAATATTAAAACTATTATTAAACTCTATCATCAGTTTGTCAGTGCACGAGAACTTTATTGGTTTTAAAATGCCAAGAAGAAGACGACCTGACTTAGGTCGTCGACGTCAATGAAATGTGCGACGAGCTACCTCACGTGCAAATCGCACTGACGACCAGCGAGAGACAGATAATGACAACAGGGCTACGGTTCAATTGGTATGACAGAATTGCGTTCAACAGTGAATAATTATGAAGTAGATAGTCTTAGAATGGAACGACTTCGGGCACATCGGACACAACAGCAGCGAGCACGACACAATGAAATAGAGCGCTTCCGCAGACGCAATGTTCCTGTAGTAAACCTGGAACGAGTAGCATTCCACTACGACCCGGAAATAGATCATTGCGCCGACCAATCCGTAACGATTGGAGAAATGACATTTGACAAATGATCATTTGTCAATATTGTAAAGCGTTAAAATACAGCTGTGAATCTACTGGATTATGTTGTGCTGGTGGTAATGTAAAATTGCCACAATTGTTCCCACTACGAGATCAATTAAGCTCATTAGTTTCTGGGGTGGGAAATGACCCTAAACATTTTTTGATAGTCTCTCTGTCTCTCTCTGTCTCTCTCTTTACGTTGAAAATTTGCTAAAGCGGCGAATCGCTCGAACTATAGATGTGATTTTATGAGTGTTGGGTGTGCCACTCGCAACTTGTTGTGGCGATGAGTCACTCGTGAAGTAAAGAGGATTTTAGTGAAGTGGAAGTAAGGATAACTATGATAGGTCTATTAAACCAAAAAGCACTTGTTTACCACCGTAAACTTCAGTTCATAAAACATTCCACACTGAAGCATCAAAACTTCTGGGTGTGTAATTTTTCACTAATTACCCGTTTCGAGGTGTTCGTCGCGAGTACGTCTGAGCGATGTGCTGCGCGCAGCTTGATAAAGTTCGGCTTTGAATGGAAGCACTAAACATCTATTTCGGCTCGGAAGGAAACAAAGATTGCGGCGCTCACGAGAACTGCAGCGACATTCTACGTTTAAAATTTATGTCGACGGGAATGGCCATTGTCGGAAACACGAACCATGGGGTGTACTCCTCTCCCCCTCACACTCTCTCATACTTCACGTCGGGAGTTAATATAAAAATTTCCCCGAGGAAACTCGAGGGAGTTACGTCGGAGCGATCTGTATGGAAATGAAATTTCGCGATGAATAGGTGAGAAGTCCAGGAGTGGCGGACCTCGCAGGACGTTCCACACTTTTATATTCAAATTTACGTTGTATCGAGAGTGACGGGGCGTATCGGTGCGATAACTCGCTTTTTCACGTGAAGTTTCGATGCGAAATAATACGCAATTTCCGATGCTGGCAAATTTTTCTTCGAGGTAAGATATGGAGTAACTCATCCACAACGTTACAAAATTAATTGTAATAAAGGATAAAATAGTGGGCTATCACAGCAGCTGCTGCCGGAACGTAAAAGACCCATCAAATCTCCGTAGGGAAGATTTGTGTTGCAATTTCACAAAGCCTCCTCGTACGTATAATAAAAGGTTATTAAAGTGTCTTCAACAAAGTTTTGCTCCTGTTACACCAAATTAGAAAATTCCATTTCCATCTTTTTTATTTTCAGTTATAGATTCAAGGAAAAACTAAGCAAAACTTATCAAGAGAAGTTTCTAATTAGATTACTAGGACAGCAATTACAATTACTGGGATATTGTACGGTAAGGCAAAATCGTTACATTTTTGGTTACTATACTGCAACACTGTAATTAAATTACTAACCGAAATATGGGCTGAAATTCGTTTCAATGAACTACAAATTTTTAATCCAAAATAAACTAAATTTGCAATAGTAGATGGACTAAGAGACCTAAAATGATACTTTTAGTATTCGTATGACTATCACCAATTTTTACTTAAAATATTCATTAAAATTGACGCAAGCCTCAACATTATTTAAGGAAATAATTACCTAGTATACCTAGTATGCTCACTAAACGAAGGTTTTCAGTTTGGTCTTGATCCAAGTTCCCTTTGATCTTAAATTGATGTGTGAGACTACACACTGGGAGGCACATACCTCACTTTAACTAAAAGCTCTCACGATACGCCCTGCGAGAGATTACGTCACGCCCTGTCCCCATTCCACAAGACCATCTACAGCCTTACAACGTGTAGATAAGTCTCAGCACTGTAGCCACTCAACGAAGCTACGAGAACTCAAGATTCTATATAGAGTCGTGCTGTACTACCTTCGTTCAGCGTGGTTCAATACAACAAATCTTTACCCGGAATAAGAGTAAATGGTTGAAAAAAAATTTGGTTGTCTGTAAAGTCGGTCTACGGACGGTAATTTTACGTGATAACGTCATAAAAAAACATTGATGAAAAGTGGCATACGTCTATGAATCGAATAGAATTATTATCACTAAATTATCATTAGAAGGTTTTTTCGCAATGCGGTTGACCGGTCCAACTGGTCATTTTAGACACATTGTTAGGACATGTGTGAAGTTGAACATTATTCTTGAACTTTACATGAATTGCTGCGCAGGATAATTGTTTCCATTGAATACTAAATGAAAGCAGTAGACTTTTTAGACAATCATGTATATCAATCATCATAATGTTTTAGTCGAAATCGTAACATAACCTATTATTACTGCACTCGTTGACCGATGCAAGAACAAATATATGAGATTATATAGCTAATCAAACTCTTAGAAAGCAAGAATTAAATACCTTATTGCCGCAATGGTTATTGTAATAGTAATAAGCAATGGCATGCACAGTAAATATTCAGATAACTTTATAAACAACAGTCGGCAATATAGCTAACGTCCAACTGTGTGATGTCGCTGTCGCCGCCGACGGAGTGGAAGGGAGATAGATGCGTCATCTCACTCCCGCATGGCTCACATTGGTTGTGTGGTGCCGGTCTCTCTTTCACTCGGACGCTGTAGTGAAAGAGAGATAGATGCGTCGCAAGGCAAACGCTAAGGTCGATCTCTGTCTATTGTTCTCGCTCTCGCTCTCGCTCGCACGCATGGGGCTGGCGTAACGTTACAATGTTTTCTGGGACGCGTAGGTAGTCCTCACACCGATTTATAAGACGTATATCACATCAAAAATGTTTTTTCCCATCTTTAGCATTGAGATTAATTAATCCAAATTTCTAGAATGAAAGAAACGCCTATAATTTGTTAATCCCAATTATCTTTCGGCTGAATTCACCGCTAAAATATATTTCATTTTCTCCGCTATATTAGCTCGCGGTTCGATTGGGTGCGGGAAAGTCCTCGGGCCGTCTTTTAATCGTAATTGCCTCGACTTATTGTGCGCCTTATAGAAATTTATTCTTCGGAAAATACTTTATTGAATAAACGAGTTTTGGAACAAAATAATTTCGGGTGTGATGGGGGCGATGAATGGGGGAATAACGTGGAACGGCGGTAATTTCTCGGAATCAGATATGAAGAGAGGGAATTTTCGAACGTTTGTAAAGTTTTGATAAGTTGTTATGCGTAGACGTGGATTTTAGGAACGCGCGATTAAGAATACGAACGTTTTTCGGGCAGTTCATGTGGAAAACTTCATTACGCGTAATTAATTTTATTCAGTCCCACTCGGGAGTAACTCGAGAAACTTCACATTTTAAAATTAACTCCCGACCGAGCAATCTAATCTGCCCCACTTACCCGGATTAGATTATTAAATTTGATGGAATTTTATTTTGTTATTTCTGCCAGACATGAATATTTGATAAAACAGAAAGTTTTCACGGTAGGAATTAGAGGTTTTTTCCTTAATCTCCTCTTTCCTGGCACGTCGAAAACACTAATTAATTTCGATATGAAGTCTACGCAGTATCTGCAATCAATTTTGCCACCTAACATCGAAACATCCATAATTAATAGAAGTTACCAATTTTAAAGCGCCCAATTAGGTTCATGTCCCTGAAAATTTATCACCAGTGAAATTTAGGCAAGTTAATGTCTGCAGGTAGAAAAGACGAGTCGTTATTTGTACCGCAACATAGGTAAAGATGTTTCAATGAAAAAATGTGATATGAAGGCAAGTTTACTATTACCATTATTTTAATTATCATTATTATTATTATTAATATTTTTTCAATCCTGTCGATTAAAAAAAAAATAAAACTTGTATTATTGCTTTATAGTCAAAAAATGCCTTGTCAGGTTCAATTAGCTGAGAGATGAGATGAAATGTTCGATTAGAGACTACTGAAAATATGTACATGTTTAGTAGGTAATAATTGGAAATTGTACTTTTATTCAGGTAATTTGGTAAACATTTTTAGATGAGGTAAAGATCATTAACTTTGCGTCAACATAAAATCTGTTGCGCTGCGAGTCATCGTATACCCAAACGCGTGTTATAAGTGTATACAATGACCTATATGCATACGCGGAGTTCCCTCTGGGTCGGTCTATTCGTACCAATAGAAAAGAGACATTATATATATATATATATAAATGAGTCCTAATGTAGTGAGAGTACAGGGAAACAGTCTCAGATAGGATAGCTAGGGTCTTAATTTTGACTTAGGTTGTGTTTTTATTAGTTTCTGTTTTGAGGTTAGAGCTCTCAACATCACAAAACACAGAATATAATCTCTTGTCGATCGGGTATTGGAACATTGATCTCCGTGTATCACTCTTGATGTTTCAAGAAATTTCAAAATTTACATGTCCTATCGTGGCTCATTCACCTTCCTTTTGTCATAATGACGTCGGTTAATATAGCACAATTTTAGTAAGATAGGAAATTCATCAATAACGTAAACCTGTTAACTAGTTACATAAGATTGTCACGGCAGTGCATAATAATTTATGAAGAAAGTCTCCTGTAGATGCTATATATAAGAACTGAGATACAACCTCAATTTCGGTAAGCATATATAACGGTTTTTTATAAAAGATTGTAATTTTCCCAATTTGATTTGTAGAGTGACTGGTGATGATTAGAATATAATCGAAATGTTTCACGAGAAAAAAGAGTTTTCTTAATCTCCGCCCGAGGCTGCATCCCCACAAAATTTTCTAGTTTATATATATATATATATATATATATATATATATATATATATAGAACTTTGTAGTCACGGCTGAATTAGTTAATGAACTAAATAGTAACGGGGATGCAGCCTTATCTTGGGACTTTTTTAAAAGAACACTCTTATTCCTTTAATACAGGTTTCGAACAGGTTGTCGAAAGCTCCTGTATTAAAGGAATAAGAGTGTTCTTTTAAAAAAGTCCCAAGATAAGGCTGCATCCCCGTTACTATTTAGTTTTATATATATATATGTCGGGGATCACGCTCTCGACTTATTATTTTTTATTTTTTTGTATACTTTGTAATAATTTAAGTTGTTTATGTTAACGAATGAGATTATTAATTTTACACATGTAAATCACAGAGTTTGTTTTTAATAAACAATTGTCGCATCGTTTACGTCGTGTTTCGCGCCCTTAATCCATACTGTCGACGACATCAGAAGTGGGATAGTGTTCTCACCCCCGGGACATATAGTGTTCTCACCCCGTGGTTAAATCGTGTGCTCACCCCCTGGATAAGTGGAGTGCTCTGACTTGAACCTGAACCTGAAGGATTTACGATGAGTGAACACCGAGATGTTGAAGAGGAGCAAGTGCTTCAAAACCAAGCGAACAGCGGCTCTGAACATCAGTGGCGTAAAATTTTGGACGAATTGGTGAAAAAGATTGGCCAGCCATCGACGAATGAATCTATTACTCTACCAATCTTCGATCCAGACAAAACGGGTCAAACCGTCAAAGGATGGTGTACAACTGCTGACCTGTGCATGCGAGAAAAATCAGCAAGTGGCAGTGCTCTCATGATTATTTTGAGCAAAGCCATGCAAGGTTCTGCATCGACCTGGCTTTCTCAAATTTCTTTTGATGGAATGACTTGGGAACAGTTTAAGGAGCTATTTCTAGCCAGGTATGATGAATCTGAAACTGGTGCAGCATCGCTACTCAAACTTCTATACGGAAAACCAAAGGACAACGAACCATACTCAGTGTATGCAAGTCAATTCCTAACCACATTCCTAACACGTTGGCAAAAATCCGATCCCGAAGAAATTGGCGTTGCACTAGCTATGGCACATTTGTCTCGATTTGATAACCGACTAAAACAACTTGCTTACACCATCGAAATGACAAATCGCAATCAATTACAACGTGAATTGCGTGCTGTCTCGAAACGTAAACTGGAGGATTCAGCAGATCAACAACAGGGAAAGCGTCCAAAACTACAGCGGCCGATGACATGCTTCAAGTGCGGAAAGGTTGGACATCGTCACCGGGAATGCCGGGCCTCCCTGGTGAAATCCAACTTCAGTGGAACTTCCAACAAGCCTCGGGAACAACAACCACGCTGTTACAAATGCAACCAACTCGGACACTACGCCAATGACTGCCAGATGAGGAAAGAAAATGGAACGAAAAGAGTGGATATCTGTACTGTTGCATCACCTACTGGGCATCTGAAACACTTAGGTGAGATCTTTCCATTTGTTTTCGATTCTGGAGCAGAATGTTCTCTTTTGAAGGAATCTATTTCATTAAAATTTAGTAGGCAAAGAAAACACAATACAGTTTCTTTGGTTGGTATTGGAAAAGACACTGTCTTTAGTACACTGCAGATCTTGTCTAAAGTAGAAATTGACGGTTATTTGCTTGAAATAACTTTTTACATCGTTAAGGACGATTGTTTAATTCATAATATTCTGATTGGGAGAGAAATTTTGGGAATTGGTTATTCGATTTACTTGACCCATGATAAGATTTGTTTGAATAAAACTAAAACTGCCTGTTGCATCACCAATAGGAGTAACAACTCAATGTTAACTTGGTCAAAAACAATAAAAACCGAAGTAGCTAATGATGAGCTTACTCAATTGCTTTCATTGTTGGAAACTTTCAAAGACTCCTTTATTACGGATAATCCTAAAAGACGAGTAACTACTGGTAAACTAGAGATTCGATTAAAAGATCCAAACAAAATTGTTCAGAGGCGACCCTACCGTATGAGTGAATATGAAAAAGAAATAGTACGCAATAAAATTCAAGAATTATTAGCTGCAAAAATAATCAGACCCAGTAATTCGCCTTTTTCAAGTCCTATTATTTTAGTTGGAAAAAACGACGGGACTAGTAGATTGTGTGTCGACTACCGTGAATTAAATTCTAATACAGTTTGTGATAGGTATCCATTGCCGATCATTTCTGAGGTAATTGCTAGATTAGGTGCCGCAAATTATTTTACAAAATTAGATATGGCCAGTGGTTTTCATCAAATCCCTGTCGACGAAGATTCCATCGAGAAAACAGCTTTTATTACTTCCGAAGGTCAATACGAATATTTGTCAATGCCTTTTGGGTTAAAAACGGCCCCAGCCGTCTACCAAAGAGCTATCGTGACAGCTTTAGGTAAATTAGTAAACACACATGTCGTCGTCTACATGGACGATGTCATGATTTATTCGAAAAGTATTTCGGAAGGTCTTTTTAAATTAAAGGACGTACTAAACGCCCTTGTTCAAGCTGGCTTTTCGTTAAATGTACGCAAGTGTTCCTTCTTACAAACTAAAATTGACTATTTGGGTTATGAAATATGTGCAGGTAAAATTAGACCTAATGCTGGCAAAATAAAAGCACTAATTGCTTTACCCCCACCTGAAACGATCACGCAAATTAGACAATTTATTGGACTCAGTTCTTATTTCCGAAAATTTATACCGAAATTTTCCGTAATTGCCGCACCATTGTATCGACTAACAACCACAAAGGGAAAATTTATTTGGACTTCTCAACATGAGAAAATTCGACAACAATTAATAGAGAAATTAACGAACGAACCAGTTTTGACCATTTTTAATCCAGAACATCCAGTCGAATTACATACTGATGCAAGTAGCGAAGGATATGGAGCGATTCTCTTTCATCGTATTTGTAACAAACTCCACCCTATAGAATATTTCAGTAGAAGGACATCGGAAACAGAATCTAAATATCACTCGTATGAACTGGAAACTCTAGCCGTTGTAAACGCAGTAAAACATTTTCGACACTATTTGTATGGACGTAAATTTCTTGTAGTTACTGATTGTAATGCGTTAAAATCATCTCGAACGAAATTAGAATTGACCCCTCGCGTTCACCGTTGGTGGATGTTTTTACAAATTTATGATTTCGATATTATCTACCAACAGGGCAAAAGGATGAGTCACGTTGATTTTTTTTCCCGCAATCATATTCAACCAAGAAGCAAAAATACAGAAACTATTGGAAAAATTCAAAAAGTTCCTCAAAAGGAAATTCATATTGTAGAAATTACTAAAGATTGGCTCATTGCGGAACAATCACGAGATCCTGAACTTTCTAAAATTATCTCCGAATTAACAGATTGCCAAAATTTGTCCTCTGACATATTAGAAACATACGAATTATCGCAAGGGTTACTTTATCGTAAAATTCAACGAAATGGACGAGCCAGAAAGTTGATTATTATTCCACGAGCATTCAGATGGTCCGTAATCAATAATGTTCATGAATCAGTCATGCATTTAGGTTGGGAAAAAACTCTTGACAAAATTTATGATTTTTATTGGTTTCCAAAAATGTCTAAATGGGTTCGAAAATTTGTTGACAAGTGTGTAACGTGTAAATTAGCCAAAACCCCTTCCGGTAAAGTACAAGTTGAACTTCATCCTATACCCAAATTTAATATTCCATGGCATACTATTCATATGGATATTACAGGAAAATTGAGTGGCAAAAATAAACAAAAGGAGTACGTTTTTATTTCTATTGATGCTTTTACAAAATATGTTAGTTTGACTTATACTTCGAAAATAGATACAGTTAACAGTATTAGAGCTCTTAAGAAAAATATTTCTTTATTTGGAACTCCTACTAGACTCATTGTCGACCAAGGTGGATGTTTTGATAATAAGCAATTTAAGGGTTACTGTCAAAGTCAAATTGTGGAGGTACATTTCATTGCTACTGGTAGTAGTCGTGCAAACGGTCAAGTAGAACGAATCATGTCTGTCCTGAAATCACTTTTTACTGCCGTGGAATTAGATAAGGATAAATCTTGGCAAGATTATATCGAAGAAGACAGTTAGCAATAAATTCAACAACCAACAGAGTCACTAAATGTAGCCCTCTTGAGCTTTTAATTGGAAAAGTTGCAAGACCATTTGGTTTAGTTGCTAATGATAATATTGAGGAAATAGACCTTGAGAACTTGAGAGAACGTGCAGCGATGAAAAATGCTTCATCTGTGGAAAAAGTGAGGTTTGATAAGGGAAAGGCTAAAGTTCAGCCGTTTAAAGTAAATGATCTTGTTTTGTTGAAAAATGAAGAACGAAATCAAACCAAGCTTGACCAGAAGTACCGAGGACCTTTGAGAGTTGTAAAGATTCTAAGTGGAGATCGATATGAATTGAAACCGATGAGAGGTAACCGTGTTTTAAAATACGCTCATGATCGTTTAAGGTCAATGCCGACAGAGGATGATGAGTGTATTAATATGATTTATGATTGTGAAGACATTGTTGAATGATGATGTATGAGGTCAGCACTGGACGAAAGTCAGGGGTGAAGGTTGAGTTAACCGAGGGACCGGAGGCTTATCTGGTGTTGTGACCTGTGTGATCAGTGAGGATCACGGAGTAGGGTTGATCAGTGAGGATCACGGAGTAGGGTTGTGCACTAGACGACTTCGTGGTGTGAAGCCAGAAGTGTTGGTGACAACTTGTGTAGAATAACTAGTGAGTAGCTATTCGGTGTAGAATTTGGGCTTTAATAAAAGTCAGTGATTTGATGTTGTTGGGCTTGGGAAGTCTGCTAGGTGGACTTACCTGAGTGGAATGAATTTGGAATGAATTTCGAGTGAATTGTTAGAGTCAGGAAGAGCCGAAGCGCAGAACCGCTAGCTCTGACTGAAAAAGACTTTACGATATGACTTGATGAGTAATTTATGTTTTGTTTTTCTAGCTTGATCGCACAGGGTCGTGCGATATGTCAGAATGGCCGTGTCGGGGATCACGCTCTCGACTTATTATTTTTTATTTTTTTGTATACTTTGTAATAATTTAAGTTGTTTATGTTAACGAATGAATACGCAGCACATTAGACGTGTGCGGGCGGAACCAAGAACGGCTTCTCGAGACGCTGAAATGCATTTTTAGTAATGAGTGTTTAAAAAACTCGGCGTAGTTCGATGTTTAAAAGAGGGAGACGATAATTAGCTCTCGAGCGAAGAAGTCGGGTCGGTCTTGGGATTGCCAAGCGTGTTCATGATTATTAATTTTACACATGTAAATCACAGAGTTTGTTTTTAATAAACAATTGTCGCATCGTTTACGTCGTGTTTCGCGCCCTTAATCCATACTGTCGACGACATATATATATATATATATATATATATACAGAGGAACAAAATAGCGTGTTACCTGAGATACGATAGTCTGTACACGTGGAGTACAGAATTCATTCAAAAATCATAATTGGGGCAATGACGCGCTTTTTGTTGTCTCAAACCAGAATGTTTTATTTAGCGGAATTTGTATCTTCAGAATTTTGAAACCGTATAATAAAGATTATTTGTTGGCAATGCTTGAAGTTAGTTAGTCGTACTATTTTGTATCGAAGATCACTAACATTTCACAGGACGATTCTCAGGTTAAGTGCTTGAAGGTGTGGATTGATATAACACATAGCGCAAAGACTTTTCCAAGAACTCGTAATTTATGATACAGGATGTTCAAATTTAGTTGGAAAAAGGTTACTTGTTCAGCACTGAAGTCCAATATATTATTTAATTTTGCTTGAAATTAACATCAAACATATTTTCTTCATTTCTTGGTTTCGGCACTTTCACCATTCTTCGATTACAGAATTAAATTGAAGTATATCTAATGATAGAAATGTTGGTACAACAAGATATAGGACAACAACAGATGCCGTATTTGCAAGATGCCTAGATAAGTTTCATTCAAATGTATTTATTTCTTATTTCAATTAATGTGCATAATTATTTCGGATTTATATCTAATTTCCTGAAAATTAAATGAGATGAGAATAAATGAAAATGAGAAAAATTCACGTCGAGGCTCACCAACGAGAATTCATAAATATTTGAAATTGTTACGGGATGCTAAACAAACTAATATTGTTTGCTTGATATGAAAACTTTATTTGGATAAGTTAAAATTTAAAGTAGCCGTAGCGAAAAGTGGAAAACCATAATTGGGGCAGTGACGCGCTCTATGGTTGCATAAATTTACGTATTTTCCATTAAACTTCATAATATCGACACGAAAATCATCCCCTGCACTTCGTGAAACAACTTTGAAGTCCCCATTTAGGGTGACCATGTGACGCTTTTTGCTACTACTAATATTCGTCCCGTCTACAGCACCGCACAAACAGTTTCCACTCCCCCTGAGAGATTTGCTGAACAAAGGAATACCCGATGAACATTTCATGCCGTCGCGTCCTCGGAAGAAAACGTATTTCCAATTCACCGCGAACTTTTCTCGAACGGCTCACGGTCGGAAAACCCCGGACACACGGTGCAGCGGAACTTTGGCGACAATCCGAGGTGGCGAGAAAGGGGGAAAAAGGCGCGGCCACGTCGAATTTCCCGGCCGCGGCAGGAACTTTTCCGACGAAATGAATAAATAGGGAAAAAGGCGGTTTGATCCTTTTTTCGGGGAGGTCTGCGAACTTTCCGGACGTCTTCCCGGGGGAGGAGAGGATGAAAAGGGCCACGATGGCAGTTAAGGGCTCGTTCGGTGTAATCGTCTTATTAGATCGATGGGAGCGAGGAATGCCTCCGTCGAGTCACTTCTGGGGGATAACTAGTGCGGCGTTTGTGAAGAGTTTCTGCGAAGTTCGGTAATTATTACGGGGAATTATTTTCCACGGGAAAGAACAAACTCCAACGGTTATTTACTTACAGCCCTTCAATTACCTCGCTATAAAAGTTTAAGAAGCCCAAGTTTCGCTCTTTCTTGTTTCGAATTAGCGCTCTCGGGACTCGCCGCCTTATACGTTACGGTACAGAGAGATTTATTGAGTTTGTGCAACAGTGTAACAGTCACTTTGAAAAGTTTAAAAAAATCATTTTCTGTCATCGCAGGATTTTTAGATGTACAGAGGAGCAAAATTTGCTACCGCTACGTGGATTAGCAGGTGAAATAACCAAGAAAATATTCTTAAGCCTCGGGACTGCGGTAGTCTTGACCTAAATTTCCCAAATTGGTAATCATCGCTGTCTACAAGATCGGGTCTATTACCTAGTAACATTAGATTTTGCAATTAACCAGACAGCCAGATCAATATGTAATAGTACATACTGTAAAATATACTTATACGTAAATTAGCCACTTCTTATTGTATACTGGTTTGAAATTAGATCCATCCACATATTAAAAAAAATAAAACACATCTCACTAAAACTTCATTAAAAATTATATTCGAAGTTATCAGTCAATTAGGAAGATGCTGACCAATTCTTACTGTCGAAGAAATTTTCTCCTCTCCCTTGAAGGTGGTGGAAATAGGGGTGAACTATGAACAATTAGACTTTATAATAAAATATATATCAAAACGGAATATATTGAAGTTTTAGTGAGGTGTATTTCCATTCATTTAAATTTGTGGATGTTGTTAACTTCACCTCCATTACAATTTGTGACGTATATTACAACGAATGGATTATTTACTGCTTGTTTTTGCAGTAAAAAATATTTTGTACCACAACAGTAACATGTACTTACATGTATTTTCCCAAGCTTCGTTGAATACATAATCATCTGGTTATTGTTAACAAAAACCTAAAGTACTAATGTGATCATATTAAGTGGATTTTATTGATTATATCGAGCGTTCTTTTCAATATAACTATGGTTGTTGTCCTCAGCTATAACACCTTCTAATCGGTAAACTTTTTGAAATTAAAGCATTGTTACTACTAAATTTATGAATTTCATCTTTTTTGAGAATATGAGTTAGAACTATCGTTTCCAAACTTTTGAAACTTACTTAGTTTCCGTTAAAAACAAAATCAGTAAATTGTTCATTTCAGTGTTTTGAAAAGATACCAATAATCGTGTCTTCAATCCCATTTTACATAGTTGGATGTGACATTTACAGTAATCATCATTAAGTGTTGATTTTGAATATCAGCAAAATTTCAGTGAATTACAGTGAACTTGGACATTACAGGAATTGTTTGTCTTTCAGCAAAATTTCGGTAAACTTCACATTTGCAGGAATCATCATTACGATTGATCTTGCCTTTCAGCACAATTTCAGTGAACTTCAAATTTGCTGAAATCATTACGTTTTGATTTTGTCTTTCAGCATAATTTCAGTGATGTTACAGTGAACTTGGAAATTACAGGAATCATCATTACGTTTTGACTTTGGGTTTCAGCAAAATTTTAGTGTACTTGGCATTTACAGGAATCAACATTACGTTTTGATTTTGCCTTTCAGCAAAATTTCAATGAAATTACAGTGAACATGGAAATTACAGGTATTGTTTGTCTTTCAGCAAAATTTCGGTAAACTTCACATTTGCAGGATTCATCATTACGTTTGATCTTGCCTTTCAGCACCATTGCAGTGCACTTCAGATTTACTGAAATCACTACGTTTTGATTTTGACTTTCAGCAAAATTTCAGTGATTTTACAGTGAACTTGGAAATAAATGGGATCACCATATTACGTTTTTATTTTGGGTTTCAAAAAAATTTCTGTAAACTTCCCATTTGCAGGAATCATCATTACGATTGATCTTGCCTTTCAGCACAATTTCAGTGAACTTCAGATTTGCTGAAATCATTACGTTTTGATTTTGTCTTTCAGAAAAATTTCAGTGATATTACAGTGAACTTGGAAATTACAGGAATCATCATTACTTTTTGATTTTGGGTTTCAGCAAAATTCCAGTGAACTTGGCATTTACAGGTATCAACGTTACGTTTTAATTTTGACTTTCAGCAAAATTTCAGTGAAATTACAGTGAACGTGGAAATTAGAGGCATTGTTTTTCTTTCAGCAAAATTTCGGTGAAATTCGCATTTACAACAATCATCATTACGTTTAGATTTTTTTTCAGCAAAATTACAGTGAACTTGGTAATTACAGGAATCATCATTAGGTTTAGATTTTTTCTTTAAGCAAAATGTCAGTCCACTTTAAGACTTTTCCAACCACACACATATAATATTCCTCATTGTGCATTAAAATCATATGGCATATCATATTGTGAGAAAACAAAAAGTTTGATAACATTTTTCACAATTAATTATGTTTGTCCAATCTCATTACTTTAATTACATACACGTATTTATCCGAGGGCTTCGCGGTTTACCAAAGCCGGCATCAGATAATTAACAGCCGCATTAATCGAGGGAGATCCGTTATTAAATTTTTTACAACGGCGGAAAACTAACCGAAAACAAAACAGACGAGAAGTATTTTCGAGTTTTCCGCTCGTATCTTTTTACATCTCGGTTTCCCTCCGACTTATTTGCATTTTAACGAAGATGGAATTTCATCCCCGCCGGAAAACTAGTATCGGGCTTTTTAAAGTTTTCTGTAAATACGGGGTACCGATACCGCTCTTTCCGGGCCTCAAATAATAAGTGAAAAGACCTAATTATTAATAAGGAAACGAGACGGCGAGAAAGAGAGGCGCCTCCGCCGGGGCTCGGGGGTAAACGGTAACATTTTCTGAATATAAATGTAAGGCGCCGATATCTGTAAAGCCGCAAGAGATACATCGCGATGCGCGGCACGATTTTTCTAGAAATTATTTAATTTCGCTACGGAGAGCGCGAATTCTCAGAGACCCCACTTTAAGTTTTCAGCTACCGGATGAAATTCTTTAAAATTTAATAATTTTTCTTAGACACAACGCAAGTCTTACCGAGAATAGCAAGCGGGATGATAAATTAGCCCTCTTTTAAGGCGACTCATGCATCCGGGACGGCTGAGGGGTTTAAAATAAAATTAACCGATAAGGACGTTGTACAACGTTAACCAGGATACAAAATATTATCCTTATATTATTCAAAAGCATCGCTTCCGGCAACAGCGGAAAGAAACATCACGGATTAACTGAATGAAAGTAACTAAAATTCAACTGAATAAATAATGAGCGCAGCGTTCTAAATATATACGATGACATATTATCCGTACTACAGCGAAATGGGGCTCGGGATTTATAAATCTGTGCATTTATGAGAGTGCCTGTTGTTTATATCTGAATGCCAAAAAGCGGAATGAGCATGCAGTGAGGTAGAATGGAATGAAAAAATTTACGATTAAAATTTAAATGGCGACTGACTGGTACGTTCCCTGCGCTACGGGGGAAATCTGATCGTACTTAATCTTCCGTATAGAGCAGGTGCTCTTAATTAAACGTCCAAACGCGGAACACAGTCTCAAACTAGAATGTTTTATTTGCGGAATTTGTATCTTTAGAATTTTAAATCCGTGCAATAAAGATTATTTGTTCGCATCACATCAAGATAGTTAGTCGTACTATTTTGTATCGAAGATCACTAACATTTCACAGGACGGTTATCAGGTAAAGTGCTTGAAGGTGTGATATGGTATAACAGTTAGTACAAAGACCCCTCCTATAACTCGTAATTTATAATACAGGATGTTCAAATTCAGTTGGAAAAATGTAACTTGTTCGGCACTGAAGTCCATTTTTCTTTAAATTAACTTTAAACATATTTTCTTCATTTCTTGGTTTCGGCACTTCTACCATTCCTCGAGCCCATATTTACATCTTCGCGAGCACTCCATCATTGCCTGCATTTCATTTCTGGAAACTTTGTCCCGTACACTCGTCAAACTTTATGAAGCTCAGCGACGTTATATACACTCCTTTTGTCCTAGGGAGGAAAAAATAAATAAGGCACGTCGCAGGACAAACTAGAAATAAATTGAAAAGTGCTCTGTCACATCCTCCCTTTTGGTATCAGCATGTGGGGGCGCCCGCTGCCGCTATTTTATTTTAGATTTATGTTTCGATACTCCGAAACAGACAACGGCCGTTAACGTATGGTGTCGTAGCGATTTTAGATTAGGTTGCGAAACTGCCTGAGTGATATGGAATTTATGAAGAAGGGTTACGCAAGGGACACAGGGACGGAACGGACTCGCCCGCCATTAATAAACTTCAAATGTTTGTTTGTTCGGAAACAAATCACTATAAATATGTTTACTTTGCTTTTTCGGTCTCTTTACGTAGTCCAGCGACATATCGCTTAGAGCGTAACAAGCTAAATTAACTTAACTTTCCGAAGTTGCCCCGTTTCGCACTACATAGCTCTGAAGTAACAAATTTTAAACTAATTACAACTGTTGACGCTAGCGTTAATATTATTTAAAGAACTTTTAAGTACTCTCATTTCTATTAGAAAGTTTCGTAAGGAACTTGACTTATTGTGATGTGATTAGTGAACCTTCTCATTTCCTTAATTTTTCATATAACGAAGACAGGCGATATAAATGCAGCTTTTGCTATATCAATTAATGTAATAATAATACAACTTGAACACGTTTATTGCTTAGTCGACAAAATTGCAACTATGTTAATAGGTTTGATCAAGTAAAGATAACAAGAGACTTGGAACGTGAGATATGAACGCGCGGGTAAGGTTAGTTATGTACGTAATGATATGTGATTGGAGGATGCTGCAAGTAAACTAAAACATCCAGATTTGTAAACAAACGCCATCCAAACTACAAAACGTAGTATAAAAGTTCGAGAATTGTTCACTAAAATAACTGTGCTGGGAAGTAAAACTTCCCGGCCGCACCGCACATTTTATAAGATACGCTCTACTCGGAACTTCGAAACGCAATTCTACTACCAGACACCACCTGTGTTTATGGTCCTTCGAGCAGAAGTAATAACAACATATTGACTTTTGATTTTTATAGTAGGACGTTATGAATGAATTGCTTTTTACTAGAGAAGAGATATAACAGCGCTTTTAATATATGGCTTAAAAATTATTACGTTATTCATTAGTTTTAAACTGTGAACTTATTTTGTCCCTCTTGTTAATTTTGGTTAAGGGCCTAAATGACGTTGTACACCACCAGTGCTAAATGTGTTGTTTAAACTTGGAGGTGTAAAGATACAAGACCAAGGAAGACCTCAATATCTACTTCTAGAACCTCTACTACATAATACGAGAAGCTAAAGTCAAACTACCAGACACCACCTGTGTTTATGGTCCTTCGAGCAGAAGTAATAACAACATATTGACTTTTGATTTTTATAGTAGGACGTTATGAATGAATTGCTTTTTACTAGAGAAGAGATATAACAGCGCTTTTAATATATGGCTTAAAAATTATTACGTTATTCATCAGTTTTAAACTGTCAACTTATTTTGTCCCTCTTGTTAATTTTGGTTACGGGCCTAAATGACGTTGTACACCACCAGTGCTAAATGTGTTGTTTAAACTTGGAGGTGTAAAGATACAAGACCAAGGAAGACCTCAATCTCTACTTCTAGAACCTCTACTACATAATACGAGAAGCTAAAGTCAAACTACCAGACACCACCTGTGTTTATGGTCCTTCGAGCAGAAGTAATAACAACATATTGACTTTTGATTTTTATAGTAGGACGTTATGAATGAATTGCTTTTTACTAGAGAAGAGATATAACAGCGCTTTTAATATATGGCTTAAAAATTATTACGTTATTCATCAGTTTTAAACTGTCAACTTATTTTGTCCCTCTTGTTAATTTTGGTTACGGGCCTAAATGACGTTGTACACCACCAGTGCTAAATGTGTTGTTTAAACTTGGAGGTGTAAAGATACAAGACCAAGGAAGACCTCAATCTCTACTTCTAGAACCTCTACTACATAATACGAGAAGCTAAAGTCAAACTACCAGACACCACCTGTGTTTATGGTCCTTCGAGCAGGAGTAATAACAACATATAGACTTTTGATTTTTATAGTAGGACGTTATGAATGAATTGCTTTTTACTAGAGAAGAGATATAACAGCGCTTTTAATATATGGCTTAAAAATTATTACGTTATCCATCAGTTTTAAACTGTGAACTTATTTTGTCCCTCGTGTTAATTTTGGTTAAGGGCCTAAATGACGTTGTACACCACCAGTGCTAAATGTGTTGCTTAAACTTGGAGGTGTAAAGATACAAGACCAAGGAAGACCTCAATCTCTACTTCTAGAACCTCTACTACATAATACGAGAAGCTAAAGTCAAACTACCAGACACCACCTGTGTTTATGGTCCTTCGAGCAGAAGTAATAACAACATATTGACTTTTGATTTTTATAGTAGGACGTTATGAATGAATTGCTTTTTACTAGAGAAGAGATATAACAGCGCTTTTAATATATGGCTTAAAAATTATTACGTTATTCATCAGTTTTAAACTGTCAACTTATTTTGTCCCTCTTGTTAATTTTGGTTACGGGCCTAAATGACGTTGTACACCACCAGTGCTAAATGTGTTGTTTAAACTTGGAGGTGTAAAGATACAAGACCAAGGAAGACCTCAATCTCTACTTCTAGAACCTCTACTACATAATACGAGAAGCTAAAGTCAAACTACCAGACACCACCTGTGTTTATGGTCCTTCGAGCAGAAGTAATAACAACATATTGACTTTTGATTTTTATAGTAGGACGTTATGAATGAATTGCTTTTTACTAGAGAAGAGATATAACAGCGCTTTTAATATATGGCTTAAAAATTATTACGTTATCCATCAGTTTTAAACTGTGAACTTATTTTGTCCCTCGTGTTAATTTTGGTTAAGGGCCTAAATGACGTTGTACACCACCAGTGCTAAATGTGTTGCTTAAACTTGGAGGTGTAAAGATACAAGACCAAGGAAGACCTCAATCTCTACTTCTAGAACCTCTACTACATAATACGAGAAGCTAAAGTCAAACTACCAGACACCACCTGTGTTTATGGTCCTTCGAGCAGAAGTAATAACAACATATTGACTTTTGATTTTTATAGTAGGACGTTATGAATGAATTGCTTTTTACTAGAGAAGAGATATAACAGCGCTTTTAATATATGGCTTAAAAATTATTACGTTATTCATCAGTTTTAAACTGTCAACTTATTTTGTCCCTCTTGTTAATTTTGGTTACGGGCCTAAATGACGTTGTACACCACCAGTGCTAAATGTGTTGTTTAAACTTGGAGGTGTAAAGATACAAGACCAAGGAAGACCTCAATCTCTACTTCTAGAACCTCTACTACATAATACGAGAAGCTAAAGTCAAACTACCAGACACCACCTGTGTTTATGGTCCTTCGAGCAGAAGTAATAACAACATATTGACTTTTGATTTTTATAGTAGGACGTTATGAATGAATTGCTTTTTACTAGAGAAGAGATATAACAGCGCTTTTAATATATGGCTTAAAAATTATTACGTTATTCATCAGTTTTAAACTGTGAACTTATTTTGTCCCTCGTGTTAATTTTGGTTAAGGGCCTAAATGACGTTGTACACCACCAGTGCTAAATGTGTTGCTTAAACTTGGAGGTGTAAAGATACAAGACCAAGGAAGACCTCAATCTCTACTTCTAGAACCTCTACTACATAATACGAGAAGCTAAAGTCAAACTACCAGACACCACCTGTGTTTATGGTCCTTCGAGCAGAAGTAATAACAACATATTGACTTTTGATTTTTATAGTAGGACGTTATGAATGAATTGCTTTTTACTAGAGAAGAGATATAACAGCGCTTTTAATATATGGCTTAAAAATTATTACGTTATTCATCAGTTTTAAACTGTCAACTTATTTTGTCCCTCTTGTTAATTTTGGTTATGGGCCTAAATGACGTTGTACACCACCAGTGCTAAATGTGTTGTTTAAACTTGGAGGTGTAAAGATACAAGACCAAGGAAGACCTCAATCTCTACTTCTAGAACCTCTACTACATAATACGAGAAGCTAAAGTCAAACTACCAGACACCACCTGTGTTTATGGTCCTTCGAGCAGAAGTAATAACAACATATTGACTTTTGATTTTTATAGTAGGACGTTATGAATGAATTGCTTTTTACTAGAGAAGAGATATAACAGCGCTTTTAATATATGGCTTAAAAATTATTACGTTATTCATCAGTTTTAAACTGTCAACTTATTTTGTCCCTCTTGTTAATTTTGGTTACGGGCCTAAATGACGTTGTACACCACCAGTGCTAAATGTGTTGTTTAAACTTGGAGGTGTAAAGATACAAGACCAAGGAAGACCTCAATCTCTACTTCTAGAACCTCTACTACATAATACGAGAAGCTAAAGTCAAACTACCAGACACCACCTGTGTTTATGGTCCTTCGAGCAGAAGTAATAACAACATATTGACTTTTGATTTTTATAGTAGGACGTTATGAATGAATTGCTTTTTACTAGAGAAGAGATATAACAGCGCTTTTAATATATGGCTTAAAAATTATTACGTTATCCATCAGTTTTAAACTGTGAACTTATTTTGTCCCTCGTGTTAATTTTGGTTAAGGGCCTAAATGACGTTGTACACCACCAGTGCTAAATGTGTTGCTTAAACTTGGAGGTGTAAAGATACAAGACCAAGGAAGACCTCAATCTCTACTTCTAGAACCTCTACTACATAATACGAGAAGCTAAAGTCAAACTACCAGACACCACCTGTGTTTATGGTCCTTCGAGCAGAAGTAATAACAACATATTGACTTTTGATTTTTATAGTAGGACGTTATGAATGAATTGCTTTTTACTAGAGAAGAGATATAACAGCGCTTTTAATATATGTCTTAAAAATTATTACGTTATCCATCAGTTTTAAACTGTGAACTTATTTTGTCCCTCGTGTTAATTTTGGTTAGGGCCTAAATGACGTTGTACACCACCAGTGCTAAATGTGTAGTGTAAACTTGGAAGTGTAAAAGTAAAAGACAAAGGAAGACCTCAAGTTCTACTTCTAGAACCTCTACTATATAATACAAGAAGCCACACTACAACTTCACGACAGCATCTTTGTTTATGGTCCTTCGAGCCGGAGTAATAGCAATCTATTGACGTTAGATTTTTGTAGCAGGACGTTATGAATGATCTACTTATTTACTACAAAAACGATATAACAGTACCTTTAATATATGACAAAAAATATTGCATTATCCATCAGTGTTAAGCTGCTAACTTATGTTATACCTATTGTTAATTAATGTTAAGGACCAAAATGACGTTGTAAACCATAAGTGCTAAATGTGTAGTGTAAACTTGGAACTGTAAAAGTAAAAGACAAAAGAAGACCCCAAGCTCTACTTCTAGAACCTCAACTATATAATACATGAAGCCATAGTACAACTTCACGACATCATCTTTGTTTATGGTCTTTCGAGCCGGAGTAATAGTAACCTATTGACTTTAGATTTTTGTAGCAGCACGTTATGAATGATCTATTTATTTACTACAAAAACGATGTAACAGTACCTTTAATACATGACAAAAAATATTGCATTATCTATCAGTGTTAAGCTGTTAACTCATTTTGTGTCTCGTGTTAATTAAGGTTCAGGACCTAAATGACGTTGGACCAGTACTAAATGTGTAGTTTAAACTTGGAGGTGTAAAAATTAAAGACCAAGGAAGACCTCAATCTCTACTTCTAGAACCTCTACTACATAATACGAGAAGCTAAAGTCAAACTACCAGACACCACCTGTGTTTATGGTCCTTCGAGCAGAAGTAATAACAACATATTGACTTTTGATTTTTATAGTAGGACGTTATGAATGAATTGCTTTTTACTAGAGAAGAGATATAACAGCGCTTTTAATATATGGCTTAAAAATTATTACGTTATTCATCAGTTTTAAACTGTCAACTTATTTTGTCCCTCTTGTTAATTTTGGTTATGGGCCTAAATGACGTTGTACACCACCAGTGCTAAATGTGTTGTTTAAACTTGGAGGTGTAAAGATACAAGACCAAGGAAGACCTCAATCTCTACTTCTAGAACCTCTACTACATAATACGAGAAGCTAAAGTCAAACTACCAGACACCACCTGTGTTTATGGTCCTTCGAGCAGAAGTAATAACAACATATTGACTTTTGATTTTTATAGTAGGACGTTATGAATGAATTGCTTTTTACTAGAGAAGAGATATAACAGCGCTTTTAATATATGGCTTAAAAATTATTACGTTATTCATCAGTTTTAAACTGTCAACTTATTTTGTCCCTCGTGTTAATTTTGGTTAAGGGCCTAAATGACGTTGTACACCACCAGTGCTAAATGTGTAGTGTAAACTTGGAAGTGTAAAAGTAAAAGACAAAGGAAGACCTCAAGTTCTACTTCTAGAACCTCTACTATATAATACAAGAAGCCACACTACAACTTCACGACAGCATCTTTGTTTATGGTCCTTCGAGCCGGAGTAATAGCAATCTATTGACGTTAGATTTTTGTAGCAGGATGTTATGAATGATCTACTTATTTACTACAAAAACGATATAACAGTACCTTTAATATATGACAAAAAATATTGCATTATCCATCAGTGTTAAGCTGCTAACTTATGTTATACCTATTGTTAATTAATGTTAAGGACCAAAATGACGTTGTAAACCATAAGTGCTAAATGTGTAGTGTAAACTTGGAACTGTAAAAGTAAAAGACAAAAGAAGACCCCAAGCTCTACTTCTAGAACCTCAACTATATAATACATGAAGCCATAGTACAACTTCACGACATCATCTTTGTTTATGGTCTTTCGAGCCGGAGTAATAGTTACCTATTGACTTTAGATTTTTGTAGCAGCACGTTATGAATGATCTATTTATTTACTACAAAAACGATGTAACAGTACCTTTAATACATGACAAAAAATATTGCATTATCTATCAGTGTTAAGCTGTTAACTCATTTTGTGTCTCGTGTTAATTAAGGTTCAGGACCTAAATGACGTTGGACCAGTACTAAATGTGTAGTTTAAACTTGGAGGTGTAAAAATTAAAGACCAAGGAAGACCTCGAGCTCTACTTCTAGAACCTCTTCTACATAATTTGAGAATCTAAAGTCAAACTACAAGACACCATCTGTGTTTATGGTCCTTAGAGCCGAAGTAATAGCAACCTACAGACTTTAGATTTTTGTAGCAGGACGTTATGAATGATCTACTTATTTACTACAAAAACGATATAACAGTACCTTTAATATATGACCAAAAATATTGCATTATCCATCAGTGTTAAGCTGTTACGTTATTTTCTACCTCTTGTTAATTAAGGTTAAGGACCAAAATGATATTCTACACCATCATTGCTAAATGTGTAGTTTAACTTGGAAGTGTAAAAGTAAAAGACAAAAGAAGACCTCAAGCTCTACTTCTAGAACGTCTACTATATAATACAAGAAGCCATAGTCCAACTTCACGACACCGTCTTTGTTTATGGTCCTTCGAGCCGGAGTAATAGCAAACTATTGACTTTAGATTTTTGTAGTAGGATGTGATGAAAGAATTACTTATTTACCACAAAAGAGATATAATAGCGCATTTATTACATTACTTAAAAATTGTTACTCCATGGTTTCTAAGCTGTCAACTTATTTTGTGCTTCGTGGTAATTTATGTGAGTGTCTAGAAGGTTCGAAGTTAATCGCTGTACACCACCAGCGCTACATGTGTAGTTTAAACTTGGAAGTGCAAAAATAAAAGAGCGAGGAAGACCTCAATCCCCAAAGACAAATTTTGTAACTTAACAACTTCCTCTTGTTAGTAATGGTCGCGGTTAGGGCGTTTAAGCTGATATTAGTAATTTGGCTAAACTTCGCAGCGGCGGCGAGAGCAACAACGCCATTAATACATAAAGTAGTTTGTGCAACATCTACATGAGTCGGATTAGGTATTCGGGTTTGATTTTAAAATCTAAATCCAGTGCCTAAGTGATTCCCGCATAAACTCATCGGAATCTACTTGTTACGATCCTACGGGCTCCGAGTGTGAAGCCGGACACCCGTTGCGGAATTGGGTCAGTTAATTTTCGATTTCTTGGAGGAATTTTCCTGTTATTTTTTCCTCCCCGCCGCCTTTCACGTGGCGGCGGAGTACTTTATAGGGTGTCATCTGTGGAGGGATATCATTTATCATAACCATCTTTATTTGCGGAGGGAAAAATTTATTGGGTGCAGATAAAACGTCTGTTTCTTGCTAGGCTCTAACTCAGATGTAACGGGTCGGAGAAATATGGAGGCGGTTCGTGAAATATGAACTTCCTGTTGTTTGAATATACGATGAAGTTGTCTTAAATTTGTCTCCTGTTGCCGTAATTTTTACCACGCTCGATTTATAATCATCGCTAGCCTGATTAGGCAGATATGCGAGCGCTGCGTCAGCTGCCGTTTTCCCTCGCACTTCACCCGAAAATTCAACTCAGCGAGTAGAGGGACACAATGGCAACGAGGCTAAACTCAGTGTTATTACAACAATAGTTTCAAATACAAAGAAGCTTAGTCGTCGACGCTCGTGTCAAAGGGACTAGAACACGTCTGTTTGGGTGTTAATGCGAATTAAGCGTCTCCGCCGTCGCGACAATGAATCTGGAGGACTCAAAAACGTCTTCCGAAAATAACACGCATTTCACTAGTACACCTTATTAGTCAGGACGAGGGCTAATTGAAACGGGTCGGGAGGGGCACCACCGAGGAATCCTCGCGAAAATATTCATCAGGAGTAAATAGACCGGTAAATTGAAATTAATTCGGGACGGATTTGTGAACCTTGTCAGGTTTTTCTTTGTGCGTAAATCGAATCGGGCAGGCCTTTCCAACTTTTAATTATGAGAACGTTCGGATCTCTCGACCGGACGACGGCCGTGAATCGGTAACTTTGCATCGGAATTAACCCGAATACGAATATTAAAAGAAACGGGAGGGGAGTGATTTTAGGACAGGTCTGATTAAATTAACCGAAAATGGAATTTCGCGTCAATCGAGCGAAAAGGTATCTTCATCTGTTGAATGTCGACTTCATTTCAATTCCCCAACGAGGAGATACAGTTTTGTAATGGGATGAAGCCAAAAGTGATAACTTTGGGGCCTTTGGGCTTCCCAGAAACTGAACTTTTAATCAAGCAACTGACAAAATTTGTATTTGAAACTGATTTCAGTATGTTACCCAAAAATCGAAGATTGGAGTGAATTATCCAAAAACAGAGATTTCAACTAACTGATGTTAAATAAATAACAAATGTTGTTGAATAAAATTGAAAGAGGAGAATAGATCCCAAGTCAATGGAACTTGGCTTAGATATCCTCCATATATAAGAAAGGAAACAAGAAATCAACCAACAACTAGACATGGAATTAGGGTCAACCCTTTAATCGCAAGACTTTTTACCACAATAATGAAAGATAAAATAGAACAACATATGGACGATTTTAGCGAAGAATAATGAGGATTCCGGAAAAGCAGATTATGTTTAGATAACTATACTTATCATGAGACACGTCATAGTAAAGAACAAATCTAAGAACATTGAGACACATACGACATTAGTAGATTTAGAAAGTGATGACAGTATGCTCAAGAAACAACTATGGGAAGCTGAAAATAAAAATTTCTTTTTTTTTTTTAAATGAAATATGAAAAGTCGAAGAAGAAGCTATGTTCATCAGGCTTTTAAACGAAATTGGGGGTTTTTCGAAGAATTTTGTGAACTCTAGGGTCTTTTTCAATTATTTTTAATAAAAATATGGTCAATAAACCTGTTTTTTGAAAAAATTCTGGAGATTTTTTGAACATCTCATGAACTCATGCCGATTGTTCGAAACTGATTTAACATTTAATCATAATTGTGATCTTTTGTTCCTAACTCCAGTTTAAATGTTAATCCAAGCATTACAGTCCCACTCTTGAGGAGTTCGCATAATATTCTTGCTATTAACAAATGTTTCAATAAATTTTTTAGAAACTATTATTAACCAACAACTGACTCGTAAATCTGCATTTCTACCAATTTCCATATTTAATAATTTCAGAAAATTACTACAAGATTCTAAATAATTATTGAGGAAAACTTTAGTAAAATTGATATTTTCTAGTTACTAAGGTTTTATAAACAACTGAGTCAGCAATGACTCGGTCATTTAATCGAAATTCAATACCTTTCCCAAAAGGTTAGTCTATAACATACACTTCTCAATAAAAATCTTATCTTCAAATCTGACTTTTAAAGGAAATTCAACTTATTTTTCCAAAAATGTAATGATCTTTAGTCCATTTTTCAGAAAACAATTTACGTTTTACACAAAATTGCGATTTTTATACTTAATTTAGTAGTTTGATTAAAAATCAAGTCATTCTATTCATAAATCCACATATCTACGGTTTTATCAACAAAGCTTCCATTCAATTTTTCTATTAATTAAATTTTTTTACTTATAAAAATGCTAATAAAGGAAATCTGGATTTTCCAATTTCAGTATTTCATTTTACTATTTTTTCAGCACTTCCTCAACAATCTGAGGAATTCAAGTCAGTTTCCCAGAAAACAGCATTTTCCATAAGTATGATCCATAAATCTTTCTTCTATACTGAAATCCATGGTTTCCTCAGAAATTCTTATCTCATTTCAGTTAAAAATTTGCAAAATCATGAATATTTTTCCAATTAAAATGATACTGTGGTGTTATCCTGCCATGATTCATATTATATTGTCGCGATGCGGCCCCAATTAGCGAAAAGAGGTCGCCGTCTAAGCTTATTCAGCACCGAGGCGACCTTAAACCGAAGGACGATACGACTCTCGGACAGGTACGACATCACGTTTATAAACATCCCGCACATATTTATACAGCTCGATCATAACGATCAAGAAGTCAGTCAGTCATCAAGTATCACGTCACGCTGCCCGTCTGAGAGTCCATCCTTCGGCATGCCGCTAATTGGAGGAGCCTTGCGCCTGCTGCCCATCGTCATCCAACTGTAAGCAACCACCTCCCTTTGACCTTTTTTCTCACTTCTTGCCATTTGCTCATTTGCCTTAATATTGTTTCCAATGTTCTCTCCCCTATATTTGACGCTCAAATAAATATTGTCCGTGTTGCCATGTCTTCTTTTTCAATCTCTACCTAGCTACACCCCCAACCAGAGCACTCCCTTTAGACACTAGGTCCTCAGGCGTGTGACAATATTATAAATGTGAGTTAATCTTTTCAAGGTAGAAAAACCTCTATCTATGTATCATTAATGAAACTTTTATAAGCCATATATCTTTACTAAAACAGGTGCCACGCTTTCTACACAAAATTAAATTCAATAATATGGTTTAAAGTTACGAGAAGCTCTTCGGGAATATAAAATCTATAACTCTGTTCCAGACCTGTTGCAAATCATTTCTGTTATTTCTCACGCTGGTAATTATTTACCGAAAGTTTACAAAATTACCTTTATGAAAATTATTATCAAATTTACTTTCCTGACATCGACTCGTGTTTAATTAAAATTCCCCGAACGATCAAAACCTCCATAAACAATCCGATTCAACGAGGGGATAATTCAACTGGCAAATACTCCGAATGGATTGGATTGGTGTACAAAAGGGAAGAAAAATTAACGTTGATATTTTTCTCGTCCTGCGAACGACCCATACATTTGTTTATTGTGTGTTGTGGGCACTTAATCAATTTTATCATATCGAAAATTGTAAAACATGGATGAAATATTTACTCGAGGGATGAAAAGCGATAGTTAATTTATTAGTTATTTATTAGTGAGAGTTTTAAAAAACTGCGATAATTAAATCCAGGATTATGACCGGTACAGTTATTGCATGACAATTATAGTCGAAAGTTTATTAATTGGGATATTTTTTACCGAGGGTAGAAACATATGGTTAAAAGATTTCAGGGGCTGTATGGTATAATGCGTACAAATGCTATGTACATATCTAAGTACAAGTAACCTTCTGGTTTGTTTTGAAATACTAGCAATCTAATTCACTAGCTTCAGTTTCCAAAGTACTTTCGTGGTGAAATTGTGAAATATTCAGTTCTTTCTTTATCTACAGATCTACAGATTATTATTCTTCAGATACACACCCTCTTGATCTATTTCTATTGAATTTACATCTACACGGTCTCCCAAGATCGAAGGTGTGTAGTTTGGTCTAGATCAAGGTGTCCTTAAAGTCTTAAACCGAATTGAGAGACTGCATTTCAGGAGGCCCTTACACAGGAGGTTTACACAGGAGGTTACGTCACGCCCTGTCTCCAATCTATCAAAACTTCAACCAGGACCTGCACGATACGCCCTCAGGTCCACCCGAAGGTTACGTCACGCCCTGTCTCCAGTCTACAGCCTAGATAAGATTCACCTCCGCAGCCGACCACGAGCTAGGAGATTCTACATACAGGCCATTATACAAAGACCAATATACCTTTCGTTCAGGGCGTTCAAACTAGATTTCACGTTGTTTAGTCTTTAAAAAACAAAGCAAGGTTTCATCCGAGAGAGAAATCCTCGAAATTCGCCGATAGCTGATCAAATTTTCGCTATGAAAGCGCAGTAATAATTACCACTGCACGCTAATAATGTCGGATCCACCTGACCGCCACGCGTCCGTCGAATGTGATGTATCTGTACGGTTGCTGACCGTTAATATTTCAAACATCCGCGCCCTATAACCTATCGCCGTAGTGCGTTACGCTTCCCTCCCTCATATTAACCAGATCCGCGGTTGAACCGGATTAGCGGGCCGACAAAAAGTCCGCTCTCATTACACGCGTAAACTTATTAGTCACCAGAACGGGTAAACCTTGGGATCATACATCATACATCATATATACATGTGGATATGTGGATCTGCAGCGGCTGCATTGTGCTGCGAGGGTTTTTTCGACCGGTCCTCCTTTTGTGTTTTATTATGTACGCGGTTCGCGTCTTAATTAAAAGGGGATCTCTTTGGCAACGGGCAGAGTTAGATGCTTCAGTTGTGCGGCCGTGCACTCGTTGAAAGCTGGGTAATTACTCTGACTGCATGCGGACGCAAAATTGTGCCTTTGTACTTACAAAGAGGTTTAAAATGTCGCAAGTTTTGTTTGAATCTTATGACCGCGATACGGCCAAGAACTAATCTCCATTATCCCTCCGGTCACAGGCAGAATTTAATGTAATATACACCACAAATAATATCAACACGAATATATCCAGCTTCAAATCACATCTGAGATTGATACAAGGTTGATTTTAAATGATTGATTGAAATTTGGTACTCTACTTTGAATGACTAATTTTCAATTAAATTGATGTTTAATTTTTAATTTGCGATGAAGGGAACATTACAACGTTTCGTATGTACACAATGAATATGATTTTCAAGTGAAAACGATTATACGCATCCTTGAGAAAAATAAAAAAAATTAGGTGGGGTAAAATCCTCAATTTGGCGTCAGCATGGATTCTGTTACGCTGCGAGTCATCGTATTACCAAGCGCATATCACAAGTATACATAATATACTATACCAAAGACAAATTTTGACAGTTTGTACTGTATTGTCTTTGACTATACTAATATACCTATACTGTGATAACAATATACATACATAATTTTTAATTTACGATGAAGAGAACTTTACAACGTTTTGTATGTACACAATGAATATGTTTCTCAAGTGAAAACGATCATACGCACCCTTGAAAAATAAACATTTTTAGATGTGGTAAAATCTTCCATTTGGCGTCAGCATGAAATCTGTTACGCTCCGACTCATCGTATATCCAAGAGCACGTTATAAGTATACATGTGATAACAATATACATACATCATCACTATTGCATCAGTTTTCAATACGATCCCATTTCGGAATTCGCAGATTCCAAATTCAATCATTAATTCTTGATTTAAATCGTGGCGAGGTAATGGAACTAAACCACCAAATAAATAACGAATGATTGAAACCCGTCACCAAAACGTAAGATCAATAGAAACGTCCTCTCCAAGGTAACCACAAAATTTCCAATCTCATACAATCGCGAGAGCTTTTTAAAACGTTATTGGTTTCCATTGTCGCTGGTTTAATTTGCGGACAACAACAATAAGGTAGGCCTTGAAACGAGATAAGTAAGAAATCGTAAAAACGAATTTTTACAGCTGGAGAGGTAAATTGGTTGAAATCGATAATTGGGCTTCAAATCATATTAATGGACAAAAGTTAAGAGATAAGCGACGATGAGTTCTTGGAAGGACCGTTATTCATAACGGTAAGGAGTTATTCTTCTTCTTTTTTTCATTAGCATCTAAATCCATTTTTGGATAAATGCCTCCGCTAAATCCTTCCATTGTCCTCTATAAGGGGGTTGTTATTGATTGTTAATTAGATTTGTTCCAACAAGTACTCAAATTAGTTCTGGACCAGACGGACCGCTCCCAAAAACATTTTGGAATTCTAACAAATCTTGAACTGATTTCATGAGTAGTTAGCATTCTATCCCAACAACCAATTATTAACTACGGGACTGTAAAATTATCCCTTGGTTCTAAGCTTTATTTCATTGTATTTAATTTCAATGTATATGTTGGTAGTACCTATTGTTCATGATTAATTTAATGATTAAGTAAACAAGTAAGTAAGTAAGTAAGTAAGTAAGTAAGTAAGTAAGTAAGTAAGTAACACAGTATGCGAAAATCTTGGCCAACCCGATTCAATGTATCAAAATTTAAAGTCCAAATAATAATAATTAATAGTAATATTTAACAATGATATTCAAAGTATCAATCTATTATTTTGGCAAGGAGAAGACGGAAATTGTAAAAAAAATTTTCTTTTCCTTTTCATAACATTCTACACCATAACCACAGCAATGCAATGCATGGTATTGAAATAAATTATTTTATTATTATTATTATATTCGCTAGATTACCTACTTCTATTTTATTGCTCATTTATTTCACCTCAAACTGAGCCACAGCAAAGCGTGGCCGGGTGACGGCTAGTGTTATATATCAGAACGAAATGTATATGTTGACATTGTAACATAATGTTCGAAATCAGAAGAAAGGGATCTTTGTTCCTATCGGAAAATATATAGTGTGTTTCATTTAAAAAAGAATGCTCGCAGTTTTTCTTTAACTTTCTGAAGCGCGTATGTTATTTTTTTGGACAAGTCTAAAAGATAATACTGTAAAAATTTTGCAATCTCTGTGTTAAAATTTTCTTCTCTTGCTTATATCAAAATACATATTGTAAATAAATTACATTGTACATATCAATTTTATGTATTGGATCAAATGTAGTACTGATTTCGGCAATATTTAAAAAACCCATCTAATAGACAACTCACTTAAATATTTAATTTAGTAGATTTCCTTATATGTACAATTAGGAATCGCATGGGAAGATTAATTACACGCCAGCGGCCTTTAATCTACGTTATTTTACCTACGAAATTACATTTACTTACATTATGTGTAGAAGTTTGGGTCCAAGTTTTCCCTCCAGCACTTTTTGTTAGTTGTACTCGTATTTCTGTAAAGAGAGAGTAAATTACGAAGCTGATAATATGCTAAAAGCATTAGAAAAAAATTATTTTTGTTACGTTCCAGTAACTTCCAGAAATTAAATATTGTAAATTGTAAAACATTTTGGGCATTGGACTCTGTCGAACAAATTGTACTAAATTTACCAATTGAAATTTTTGTCCTTGGCGTCTTTTTTATAAAATATGAAACGACAAATACTATCTTGTCACTTAATATAAAAATTAATCAAAAAAAATTAAAACAACAAAATTAAAAAATTAATTTTGTTATTTACAATTTAGCAAACATTTTTTAAAATTTACAAGAAATAATTTAAGCAAAACAATCATAAATGGGGCGTTCTAAAAACTAAAAGACTAGATATTACCCTGATATCACAAATTATCTTGGTCGGGGTTGTCATAAAATGTAAAATGGCTGTCTTAGCTTAAATTGTCATTTTGAAATAACTCTGTCATTGTCAAGCTACACTGACATCATTAATAACTTACAAATGTGTTATACTCTATCCAAAACAAATCCCGATGCACGTCATCTTGATGACGTCACGAAACACCGAATACTACCAAATTAATGTAGTCCCAGGACATCGCAATTTATGTGTTCCGTGTATATTTTAGGTTGAGAATACACATAACCATATATATTGTCCTGTGACCATATTAAGTTGGTAGTATTGGATAATTCTGACGTCATCAAAATGACGTGCATCGGGATTTGTTTTGAATAGAGTATACCTATTTATTTTAGCTGTTAAATAGTAATGAACTACAAGTTACGACATACTAATAGGCTTCAATCATGTAATATTACCATACTTCCAATACTGGGTACGATTAAAAAACCTTAAGCACAATTACTCGTCAGATTTTGACACTAAAAAAATGACTGACATAATTGTAAGACAATTATTTCAAAATCCATGACCAACCATGATCCAGGTAATTTATGTTATCAAGATACAATATTAACAGGTGAAATAACAATATATAAATTAATGTAAGAAAATATGATGTCCAATAAAAAACAGCTCGTTTAAAAATTTGTGTATATAGAAGATTATAAAAAAATCGAATTCAGGTTTATCCAAAAAGGTAGCGTTGCAATCTTTATTCATAAGCATTACTGATCCATTATGGTGTACTTTTCGCCCACATTTTACGATTTAAATTCAACGAAGCCTCACTTAGTTGACGGCATACATATCGGCATTCGCGGCAATTTCAACCAAAGCAGCGGAAAAAACCTCCGAATTCGCCCCCGCCGAAGTACCTGCGATCCCAACAAGTCCCCTTTTGATAACAGACGTCGTCTTATTTCGGGAGGGTTTCGTAGAGTAAACACTCGCCTCCTTGATCCCCTAAAGGTGGTCCTGGAGACAGAGATAGCGGCCTTTAAGAGAGCTATCGAATTTTTCCGGCAATTTGCATTGATAACCGAATGAATGCGGGACCTTTCGCCGGTGAAATTAGATTTTAGCGTACTCTTTCTCCTTTTTCGAATTCCGCGTGCAGTCCCGCTTGATCCCGTTAATTAATTCGTAGGTGGAGCGTAGTCCGTCCCCGAAGAGGCACTAAAAGTTCGCTATCAATTTTCCGCGTTTCGTCAGATCTCCTCGCCGGTACTTTAATAACGTTAACGGTGGTGTTTTAGCGTCTATTTGACTTCTCGAACGTAGACTGGCCGTGAAAATGTCGTATCGGAGTTGTAGTGGCCTCTTCAACGGCGCGATATTACGTACGTTCTACAAAGTGACTCGTTTTACTGGGAGTTCAATTGGGGATGAATTCTACGCTTGTTACGATCGTCAAGGCAATTGTTTCAAATTAAATAGGTAGCGTCGTATTTCATTTCGAACGAACGACGAGATTAAATCGTGCTTCATCTCATACATCTCGTCTGTCTTCTATATGTTAAGTACCAGTCAAATGGTCCAAAAAAGTAGCTCTAAACCCCATTTTATGTAATATACTGTAAACTATATCAACGTTGACTGTATCAAGCGCACTTTTTTAAATCAATAAAATCAGTGACAGCAATAGTTTTTTATCTAACGATTTTCATATAAAATTTAGTCATACACAACAAGTGTACTTGTCTGTTTTGTAAAAGTATATTAAAACGTCGAGATGTTACGAGAAACAACATTTGTACCATATCTTCTACGGTTTTTGAGAATACACCGATTATTAATTGTTCTAGCTTCTTTGACCCCCAATTCATATATATTACACCTAAATTTCTTAGGTTCATAGAGAAACATCCCAGTTAATAAACGCTTTACTAACTAAATAACTTTTCAAAATAATTATGTCACTAACTGTTATCCTCATCCTCACTTGCAGACTCTCCTTTGAGCTCCAATACTATTTCATCGATTTCGTTTTGATGTGTTAATTTACATCCCTTATTATAAGGGATGATCCTGTTAAAGCAGAGGTGGCCATTAAGTGCCTATTACGTAAGGTCAAAACATTGAAATCATCCTTTTGATTGTTGTTGAAAGTTCCGAAATATACCCTAAGAACGAACATACTCGGTCTGCAATATATCGTCACGCCTAGGGAAGGACATAAGGCTTGTTAGATTCCACTGGAACGTGTCAGTCGCCTGTCTAGCGTTGCTCAGCTCAGAAACTACTTTTTGAAGTCCAACGGTGGTAGCATATCTAACACTGCTCAGTTCAGCAACTATCTCACAAATATAGCTCGTCCTGCATTGCTCAGCCCACAGACCACTTCTCAAAATACAGCACTGGCAAGACATCTAGCATTGCTCAATTGAGGGACTATTTTTGAAACATAGTATGTCTAGCATTGCTTAGCTCAGAAGCTACTTTTCAAAACTCAACGGTAGTGGAATGTCTAGCACTGCTCAATTTGGAAATTCTAACATTGGTAGGATGTCTAGCATGGCTCAATTGAGGAGCTATTTTTGAAACATAATAAATCTAGCAGTGCTCAGATCAGAAGCTACTTCTCAAAACTCAATGTATAATATGTGTAGCATTGCTCGGCTCAGAAGCTACTTCTCAAAACTCAACGGTAGTGGAATGTATAACACTGTTCAATTTAGAAACAATCTCTCAAATATAGCTCGTCCTGCATTTCTCAGCACAGAAGTTACTTCTCAAAATCGAACATTGGTAGGATGCCTAGCACGGCTCAATTAAGGAGCTATTTTTCAAACCTATGATATATGTCTAGTATTGCTCAACTTACAAACTATCTCTCAAATATAGCTGTGCATTACTGAGCACAGAAGCTACTACTCAAAACTAAACTTAGCATGTCTAAGCATTAGTGAGTTCAGAAGCTTCTTCTCAGAGTTCAACAGTAGTGGCGTGTTTAGCACTGTTCAGCTTAGACACTATTTCTCAAATATAGATCGTCCTGCATTACTCAGCACAGAAGCTACTATAAAATCCAACATTGGCAGGATATCTAGCACGGCTCAAATTAGGAGCTATTTTTGAAACATAACATGTCTAGCATTGTTCGGCTCAGAAGCTACTTTTCAAAACTCAACGGTAGCAGCGTGTCTAGCACTGCTTAACTTAAAAACTACCTCTCAAATATAGCTCGTCCTGCAATGCTCAGCACAGAGGCTACTTTTCAAAATCCAACATTGGTAGGATGTCTAGCACGGCACAATTGAGGAGGTATTTTTCGAATATGCCATGTCTAGAGTTACTCCGCTCAGAAGCTACTTCTTAAAACTCAACGGTAGTGGAATGTGTAACACTCCTCAATTTGGAGCACTATAGCACATAATAGCACATGTATAGTACATAAAGCACTAAGTGACTTTAAAAATAAATGATAAATATTTCTGAACCCTTAAGTAATAGTAGTTAGCGTCTATTGAGACCATATCTTCATCTTCTAAAGACGTACATGATGCCAGCTCCCAATAAATTACAACACAAGAGGAAAAATAGTTCTGGGTTGTAATTCTAGTGGGCGCATGTACCTATCTACATCTCACAGGAACAAATTCTATTTCAATTACATTCCATGTATTCTAATGTATCGCATTGCAAATTCCGACTATCCAAGATCCAATAACATCGCGGTCGTTAGTTCCTGAACTATTAGTCTTCGGGATAACATTTTTGTATCTGCTTGGCACACGGCTGACAATGCGTCTCGTGATGTGTGCCATGAGTTCCTGCTGATTGTCCGGGGCCCTTTGTGCTGTTCCGTTAAGCGTAACCCGACCGACGCTTCCATGGGGAGCCGGAAGGACGTCCCATTCGTGGTTTTTACGCCAATTCGCAATAGTTTTAACAATACGATAATTATCGCAGAAGTAGTGGGCGCACTTCAATTAAATTCCTTGTAAATAATGAAAATGTAATTTATCCAATACATGACAGTTATGACTGTCATTATTAATGTCATTTTAGACAAGTAAACTATCAAATTACACACTAGGACTAGTGTGTTATAATCCATAACTCACTAGTGAGTTATAGATTATAAGTCACATTCATATTTAATAGTTATTTATGGTACTAGTGTGTTATGTTGAAAATAAGTCACGCGAGAAAGGCCGAGTGGTATAATTTCTCAAGTGACTTAGGAAACACAACACGCGAGTGGCATACAATGTTTTATCCAACAAGTGGAAGAAATCGTTTTTTATTAGATAATAATTAATAAGCTTTGTGATCAAATCAAAGGTACTTGCGTCTCAGTACTCTATAAATGTCAGAATGACTTTTTTACATTTTAGTTAAGTTAGGTTGTTTGTTTGGTTGTCACGGGCAACCTTTAAATATAAATACTTAAATATGAACGTGACTTATAATCCATAACTCATTAGTGAGTTATGGATTATACCACACTAGTCTTATACACAAGTTTACTTGTCTAAAATGACATTAATAATGACTGTCATAACTGTCATGTGTTGGATAAAGTATTTATATTTAAAGGTTGCCCGTGGCAACTAAACAAACAACCTACTTTAGCCAAAATGTAAAAAAGTCACTGTCAAGTCATTCTGACATTTATAGGGTACTGAGACGCAAGTAGCTTTGATTTTATCACAAAGCCTATTAACTATTATCTTATAAAAAACGATTTCTTCCACTTGTTGGATAATACATTGTATGCCACTAGCGTGTTATGTTTCCTAAGTCACTTGAGAATTTATACCACTCGGCCTGCTTCTCGCGTGACTTATTTTCAATAAAACAATGTTGAAAATGTCAAAACTGAAATAATTTTCTGTAAGAAATTGTTATGACGTAGAGTTACAATATTCCTAAAGTAGCTAAAACTTGAGATACTACTTTGACAACAAACTTGAAACTGATATTTTTGGATATTTGAAGATTATCTTATGAGATATTTTGACGAATGCGCACATTTAAATGTGCCAATGTTGAATCACTGAAATAATTTTTCAAAACTTCTCAACTTTAACTATTAAACGTTTACTTTACTAATAGAGCGTAATGTTAAAGATCTATTACTTACACCTGGCTCTATAGACATGGCAAAGTTTTCCCGAAACCAAGGCATATTTTATATGATTTTAAAATAATTTGCATAATTACCAAATAGGCAGACGCCGAATAACAACTGCTGTTGTTAACTAATAGTAATCAGGATATAATTGTACCTACATAACTTCTTACATATAAGTACAATAACGGTTTTCTGGATGTCACAATATTTCATCAGGAAAAACAGTTACTTATAATTTAATTAAAGAAATTCACCGCTGCAACAGTTTTCTTTCAATAACTCTGCTGGAATTTTTTTTTACATATCTTTGGTAAGAAGTCTATATTCAAAGATGGGGAGATGAAATATAGGTAAAATTTTCGAAGTCACACCCATCCAAAGAAACAATGAAAAGTCTATTTAATGAGGAGGAGTTAATATATTTGGACATGTTTCGAACTTCTAGGGCTTATCAGCAAACCGTTGCCTGTAAGAAAAACAACCAATAATATGTCTCACATGTCTCACATATCTCACCCCCTGTTTGGTTTACCCCTGTTTACCCCCTTAATTGGTTTTTGAAATCCCCTGAAAATTCACTAGAGACTATTTCCTTTCTTTGAGATTTGGAATAAAATATGAGAAGATCGCCAATTTCAGTTTTTCACAACGGTTCAATAAAAGTTTTGATTAGTTAAACCGCATGACACAAGCTTGTCTCTTCGCGCCAGGGTAAGTTCCGTTACAACGGCTCACCTCGTCGCTTTGAACGAGCCTCTTGACACGAGACAAGAGGAAAAGTTCATAAATCCTCCTCAAGAACGCGTGGAGGCAAAGCGGAACCTCGCCGCCTTCCTAAATTTTAAAAATAATCTCCCAACTCGAAAGTTGAGATTACAAAATCCGTACGGAAAGAGGAGAGAGAGAGAGAGAGAGAGAGAGAGAGAGAGAGAGAGAGAGAGAGAGACCATCAATAACGCCCTGCCCCCCCCCCCCCCGAAATTCCGTCCGGTAAGCGCTTCCCCTGAGGCTCGCAAGACAATTAGTCCCTACAAATTCCATATTCTCTTGTCTCAATAAAGCACAACACGATAGGATTATAATTTGTTCATTAAGGGGGCGAGCGGTAGGCTGGCTCGCTGCAATTTCGGACACTGGGCACAACACGGCCTACCACCGCGTTACATAATCAATGGAGAGTGTGCCAAGTCGAATCGATACATCTCGTTATTGCTCTATCTCCCTCCTCTGGCGGCCCATGATGTATCGGTTGCAGATTGGGATTCCGGTTTCAATCGTTACGGGATAAAGATTATTCTCCCGGTTAACTGGGAGGAGGTGGGGCGGGATCGTTTACGTGGAGAAAAAAAAATGATCGACTCCCCTCCAAGAAAATGGGAAATTTGAGGAACGTGCGTGTGTTTCAAATGGTCCTCAGGAAACATACAGCTGAGAGAGAGAATGCAAAAGAGAAAGGGAGAGGGAGACAAAGTAAATTGACTCCGGGGCTTATTTTCGGAGTAAGTGAATTTCCGACGGACGCAAAAAAGCGAACCGATTTTTGATAAGGCATTTTCTTAAAAATTCCTCTTCCTACGTTCCGTGATAAAAGGTTAGGTCCTCCTTTTGTAGTTACCGAAATCTGCGGTCGGAAACGTTTCGATGATTGCAGGTATTGCTCGGCTAAAAGGTTCCGGACGCAAGAGTTTCTACGGTTCTCTTCGGGGGTAGTTAGGTTATCTACCTACGTCTGGTGATTTCCATCAAGATTTCCTTAGATATTATTTAAAAGTTCCTGTAGAAACACGCTCATTGATTTAAAAAAAAAATATAATATTTATATCCCGGGTATTGTTTGGGCGAATCGTATGAAATTTATTATTAATTTTGCTACCTTAACTAAACCTAAGTAAAGGTCCATAAAAATGGATGAGAGTATTTTACCATATAACTCAGCTAAATAGTCTGGCATATGCATAACTAGGGATAAATTAACTTGATTTACTCTTTTGATTTTCCCAGGAATGTAAATGACAGTATTTACATTCCGTCGTCAAGGAAAAATAATACACGAAGTTTATTTGTCATTTTCATGATAGCTATCTATGCATATAAGAGCGATTTACGATAGCGGTAGAGTGAAAAATATTTTTTATTAGTGAAGTGGTGACCCCTATGACAGTGGAATGTCAAAAATGAAAACAGAATTTCAGAAAAAAGTTTTAGGGAAAACTGCATTTGTTCCAATTTGGCGACCTTCAACGCTACCCTAGAATCTTAAGATATCGCCTGAAAATTCTTAAACTTTCAGTATTACTTGGGATGTCTACCACAAAACCATCATTTGAACCAAGAATAGTATATGTTAACATTTGAAACTAAAGTGACGATGTTACATGTCTAGCTTACGGAATACATAGAGTTAATGCTATTTTCATAGACAACGCTTCTGATTCTGATAGCTTCTGATAGTTTTCCATTTCACATATTGATGTGGAGAGAATTAGTTATTTCAAACAACCACTGCCAAAACTATATAAAATTGAACAAAAACATTCCATTAGAAAATGGTACCTAACTCTGATATAATGTTGTCACGTACACGCAGCCGAATGTGGATCAGGTAAGTAAACAAGGGGCAACAAACAAATGACACGAACAAATTAACATCCAGTAAGTATGCCACTCACTTAAGCTATACCACGAATCAATTCATTTTTTGTGTACTGTATTTTTAACTTTGTCCTCTTTGGGTTTCCCTGATATATTTTTAATGAGGTTATCAGTATTGGATCGCTTACCGCCCTACTCTTAATCACTTTCTTGGTAAGTCCAATAAATGCCAATGTCAAAACCTTGTTAAATCTACCCTAACCCATTAGATCACCAAGCCGTGACATATGGTGGAGGCGCCGCGATGTGATTCATTAATATTCTTGAAAACTTTTACATTTTGTTCCTGGAATTATATCGAAATGAAAAGCGTGAATTACCTGTGTATATTTTAATCGTGTTACGCATAAATTGCTGAAAATGCACATAATTTAAATTAATTAATCGAGTAATAAAAATTCGAGCCCTGCTTATTACCAAAGAAAGGCGAGTGTTCATGAAACTTTACCAATAGTAGGCACGTATCAAGCAAGAAACATACAGATTCTATTTACAATATTAGCGTTGTTATCAATTTAGCAATTAAATTAAAATAACGTAGGGAATTGCTGAATTATTATTAAATATTTAATTATTAAACAAGCGAGAAAAAATATTTTGTAAAATTTTAAGGGCGGATCACCCCTAAGCGATATTTCAATGAATTCTTTTCACACATGAATTATAACATAAATGATATAACAAATGTAAGCAAAAATATTACTTTTTCCAAAAATTTTGAGCCACGTTTTGAAGATATGTATTAGTATTGTTATCAATTTATAAATTAAATTCAAGTAACGTAGGAAATTTCTGAATTAATTATTAAGCCAGACAGACAATATATTTCATAAAATTTTAAGGGAGGATCACCCCTAATCAGCCCCTTACGATGTAACAATTAACTTTTTTCGCACATGAATTATGACCTAAACGATATAACAAATATAAACAAAAAATATTAATTTTTCCAAAATTTTTTAACCACGTGTGAACTAACGATGTTTCAATGAACTTTTTTAATATATGAATTATGAGCTAAACGATATGACAAAGATAAGCAAAGATATTAATTTTTCCAAAAATTAATGGATTATTTAAACTTAGAAAATTACAAAAATTAGTAGCGGTTTCAATGTTGTGTTTTCCGATTACACTTTGAAAATTCTGACAAGTCGGTGTTGACTCTACGATCAAAATAAAAGAGAGCTAAGTAGGGTTGTAGGGATTTAATAGGGAATTTAGGGAACAAATTCTTCAGTTAGGGATTAATAACCATTAAATAGGGAACTAAAGCAACTTGTTATTAAAATCATCTTAGGTGGAAATTTCTACTTGCAAATTAAGTAATCAACAATTAATTAGAACAACTAAGTCAGTGAAATAATTTAGTGAACGTGCTGATAAAGTAATCAAATATGAAGTAATTAATAACTATTAAATAGGGAATTAAAACAACTGAGTCGCTTAGGTGGACGAAGCAGAGCGGATCAAAGTGATAATTTCAAAATCTCACAACCATAATTAATCACGTAAGCATAACACCAGTTCTCGTAATATGATAATAAACGCGCTCGGTAAGGTCAAGCACACAGCTAGGTCGCCGAAAGATAACAAAAACTTAACTTGGCATTTAACCAATGTAATTTGAAGATGTAGAAAAGCTCTGAAATTTGGGACAATAAATCAGTATACTTGTATGCTCAAAACGATGTGTGTTGTTGGTCTTGATTCTTCAACCCAACCTACAAGCTCTCACGTTACGCCCTGAGAGTTCTACGAGATTTTCAAGATACTACAACCTTTAACTCCAAGAAATTCAACCCAGGACCTGCACGTTACGCCCTCAGGTCCACACCGGAGAGCACGATACGCCCTCTCTCCACACAACGAGAACTTCAAGAGATCACGCCACGCCCTGATCTCCAACTACGACTTCAGTCTCCAGCCTTACAACCTGGAGACAAGATTCATCTCCGCAGCCACCCACGAGCTACGATAGAGATCTATACAGTCCACTTACAACAGAGACCACTTCACATTTCGTTCAGTCGGTATTAATGAAATAGCGACTATTATGAAAAATGTCCACATAAATATAAATTTCCAAATTCAGTTGAATAATTGTGTGGGTATATTATGTAGTATTATTAATAAATAATTTTCAGGCTTACCACGTTCTTTGTCTTATTTCCAAAATACTAAAGAAACAATCTCGTGGATGGGTAATTTGGGACTTCTACGAAGAACAATTGTATTCCTGCGAATCGTTTCAATTAAATTGTCGGTTAGCTCGAATTAATCGCAGGTTACGCTAATTGAAATAAATGCGAGACGACGATTCATTTTTCATTTCTCCCGAATAATAATAATAATAGTGGCTAAACGCGTCTGACGAATTCTCCACAGTAAATTAAGAAAAATTGGGTTGCGTCGGTCTAACAATGAATTATACAGAAATAATGGAGCGGCATTAAAAATGTACATTTTAATTCCTGTTTTGTTCTTTTCTGCTGGCTTTTATTAGCTGCGAATTGTGCCGCTGATATTTTCACACCCTAATTAATTGCGAAAAAAAAAGAGAGAGAGAGGGGAAAAGGGCCGCTTTTCAGGTTTCATTTGTATTCGACTCGGAAGAAAGTTTGCGTTATTTCGCGCCGCTCTCCCCCCCCCCTCCATCGACCGGATCCAATTACGTCCGTAGCGTTTTGCGTCGATAAAAAGGATTCCCCCTAAATCGCCGTCGAATTACCAGATATTAAACGGGTAATTATGGGACGTTGTACACGCACCATGTATGTTTGACAAATATGTGTGCGGTGGAGAACTACGACATGTTTGAGCGTTGCGTCCTATTTGCGCTACGGTTCATGAGACTCCATCTACGAATTATGCCGGTACAGCTCTGTTACAATATTAATCACGGAGATGTCATCAAACGTGAAAGGTGGGGGGAGGGCAAATAGTTGAAATTTTAATATGATGAAAGCTGGACGATGGGATTTTGGGAAACTAGTTGGTTTTGGGCGAATTTTGAAGACGTTTCATAACCACTGACATCATTAAAACTTAATTTCAATATGTTGCCAAATATCATCAAAATCGATGGAAGCCTGGATGTAATAAAAAAAAATATTTTTCAAAAGAACTTTGACACCAGATTCAAAAATGAAACGCACTTGACAATACGTAAGTTCAGCTAGATTGACAACATTAAAACATGATTTCTGTCTATATGAAATACCTTGCCAAATGTCATTAAAATCTATGGAAGCCTTCATAGAAGAACAAACTTTTATTTCTTATAAGAACTGTGACGCCAGATTCAAAAACGAAACACACTCTTGTAAATAGGTAAGTTTGGCTAAATTGACAACATTAAAACATGATTTCTATCCATATGGAATACCTTGCCAGATGTCATCAAAACCTATGGAAGCCTTGATAGAAGAACAAAATTTTATTTCTCATGAGAACTTTGACACCAGATTCAAAAACGAAACACACTTGTATATAGGTAAGTTCGGCTAAATTAACAACAATGGAACATGAAGTCTGTCCATATGGAATACCGTGCCAAATGTCATCAAAATCTATAGAAGTCTTCATAGAAGAACAAAATTTTATTTCTCATAAGAACTTTGACACCAGATTCAAAAATGAGACACTTGTAAATAGGTAAGTCCGGCTAAATTGACAACATTAAAAAATGATTTCTATCCATATGGAATACATTGCCAATGTCATCAAAACCTATGGAATCCTTGATGGAAGAACAAAATTTTATTTCTCATGAGAACTGTGACACCAGATTCAAAATTGAAACACACTCTTGTAAATAGGTAAGTTTGGCTAAATTGATAACACTATAACATGATTTCTGTCCATATGGAATACCTTGCCAAAAGTCATCAAAACCTATGGAAGCCTTGATAGGAGAACAAAATTTGATTTCTCATGAGAACTTTGACACCAGATTCAATATTCAAAGACACTTATAAATAGCGAAGGTCAGCTAAATTGACAACATTAAAACATGATTTCTCTCCGTATGGACTACCTTTGCCACATATTATGAAAATCTATAGAAGCCTTGATGCAAGGACAAAATTTCATTTTCCAAATTCAAAAACGAGACACTTGTAAACAGGTAAGTTCAGCTAAAGTGACTTGTTTCTACCCCAGTAGTGTGTGGTTGAGCCACCCTCCCAACTCACTACAAATACCACATGTATTACCCTGTATCATGCCAGGGATGAACAAAAAGCCTCTTCGATCTCCTACCGCCTTCACCGTAAGCTGACGATATCCAAATGTACGTTTAACCCAATAAATAACACGCGCTTTCATCGCTCGACAATCTAATCAGATTGAGACAAAATCAAATTATTTTCACTCAACCTTAATAACGTCAATATTGACTCGCGCGGCAATAATCAGATATCGCGGCCCCTTCGACATCTCCCATTTTTCGCCCGAAGAAAGGAAATCCCGAAGCTCTCTTTCCCCAATAGAAAAAAACAATAATGTATGAATTCCGTTTGATAAAGCGGTAAGAGATATATTTGAGAATAAAATATTGTTACGACGGCTCTGTTTGACGAGTAAATAAAATAACGTCCCCGCGAGCGGAGTCGTGTTCCTTCGTTTTGATACGTTTGCCTAACGTCGAGAGAGCGGCGGTTAAACAATATACTCGCATATGTATTTTTCATTAGTCAGCCCTAGCGTGAAACCTTTAATTTAGATTCCGTATGCGTCGTGTACACCTTTGAATTTAATCTAATAACGGCTCCGCGTGTGTATGTGTGTGTCTGTAGGGCAGAAGCCGTGTTTACGATTAAAGTAGATGCCTAATACAAACACACTCATGCTCTACATAAGCCTCGTGAAGTCACTTAAGCCCCTCTTATCTTGTAGTTAGCGAAGAGGTTTGTAATATCCGCAAATGCGTCGAGTCGAGGCGAGGCAAGAAAGAGAAATAACGGAACACGGCTCCTTAATGCTCCCGCCTGGGCGGCCGGGGTCGGGAAAGGACGAAATGTCTCGGCTTTTGTTTTGATAAATCTCGCGATTATTTTGTCAGGTTTTCCTACAAGCTTTTTACGTGCTTTTATTGTTATTGTTATGCCGGGGACGACGAAAGTCGGTTACCCCGCCTAATCCGCTTTACGCTTTGAAGGAAAAATACATAACTATTTCGCGATTTAATTAAAGTTGTCGCGACCGGAGGAAAAGCTCGCATTTCACGTAAGAAATGCATAAGAAAAGTTTAACAGTAAAGCTGGAGGCACCAATTGAGCAATGTTTTGAAATCATTTTAACCTCTAGTAATTTTGTTATTCCAATTTCGTCCAAACATCATCTATTATAAGAAACGAGACAATTGATCAGTTTGTATTGGTCATTGCTCTATAGAAATGATAGAAATCAGGTTCGTTTTTTAATGAATAAAAGCAAAGAATATTTTTTTGAATTTCAGAAAATTTAGAGCAGACTCCTAGAAGCTGTGCTTTCAGGGGAAGGTTGAAACTTTGCTTCTAGTGAAGCTACCTTGTTTTTTAGAGAACAAAAGGAGGTTTAAATTAGGTTGTGCTTTCTGGAAAAGATAGAAATCAGGTTCATTCTCCAAAACCACAATGGCAAAGGATATTGTTTTTTGAATTCCAGAAATTTGGGGCAGATTCAAAGAAGCTGTGCTTTTAGGGTAAGGTTGAAAGTTTGCTCCAAGAAAAGAGTGGAGCTACCTTTTTATCTAGAGGACAAAAGGAGTTTTGAATTAGGCTTTGCTTTCTGGAAAAGATGGAAATCAGGTTCATTCTCCAAACCACAATGGCAAAGGATAATGTTTATTGAATTTCAGAAATTTGGGACGGATTCAAAGAAGCTGTGCTTTTAGGGTAAGGTTGAAACTTTGCTTCAAGAAAAGAGGGAAGCTACCTTGTTTTCTAGAGGACAAAAGGAGTCTTGAATTTGGCTTTGCTTTCTGGAAAACATGGAAATGAAGTTAATTCTTCAAACCCACAATGGCAAAGGATATTGTTTTTTGAATTCCAGAAATTTGGGGCAGATTTAAAGAAGCTGTAATTTTAGGATAAAGTTTAATCTATGCTTCAAGAATAGAGTAAAGCTACCTTGTTATCCAGAGGACAAAAGGAGTCTGGAATTTGGCTTTGCTTTCTGGAAAACATGGAAATCAGGTTCATTCTCCAAAACCACAAAGGCAAAGGATATTGTTTTTTGAATTCCAGAAATTTGGGGCAAATTCAAAGAAGTTGTGCTTTTAGGGGGAGGTTGAAACCTTGCTTCAAGAAAACAGTGAAGCTACCTTGTCTTCTAGAGGACAAAGGGAGGTCTGAATTAGGCTTTGCTTTCTGGAAAAGATGGAAATCTGGTTATTCTCCAAAACCACAATCGCCAAAGATATTGTTTTTTGAATTCCAGAAATTGGGGCAGATTCAAAGAAGCTGTGCTTTTAGGGTAAAGTTAAATCTATGCTTCAAGAATAGAGTGAAGCTACCTTGTTATCCAGAGGACAAAAGGAATCTTGAATTTGGTTTTGCTTTCTGGAAAACATGGAAATCAGGTTCATTCTCCAAAACCACAAAGGCAAAGGATATTGTTTTTTGAATTCCAGAAATTTGTGGCAAATTCAAAGAAGCTGTGCTTTTAAGGGGAGGTTGAAACCTTGCTTCAAGAAAACAGTGAAGCTACCTTGTCTTCTAGAGGACAAAGGGAGGTTTGAATTAGGCTTTGCTTTCTGGAAAAGATGGAAATCAGGTTCATTCTCCAAAATCACAATGGCAAAGGATATTGTTTTTTGAATTCCAGAAATTTGGGGCAAATTCAAAGAAGCTGTGCTTTTAAGGGGAGGTTGAAACCTTGCTTCAAGAAAACAGTGGAGCTACCCTGTCTTCTAGAGGCCATGGGAGGTTGAATTAGGCTTTGCTTTCTGGAAAAGATGGAAATCAGGTTAATTCTCCAAACCCACAATACCAAAGGATATGGTTTTTTGAATTCCAGAAATTTGGGGCAGATTCAAAGAAGCTGTGCTTTTAGGGTAAAGTTGAATCTATACTTCAAGAATAGTGTGAAGCTACCTTGTTATCCAGAGGACAAAAGCAGTCTTGAATTTGGCTTGGCTTTCTGGAAAACATGGAAATCAGGTTCATTCTTAAAAACCACAAAGGCAAAGGATATTGTTTTTTTGAATTCCAGAAATTTGGGGCAGATTCAAAGAAGATGTGCTCCTAGGGGAAGGTGGAAACTTTGCTTCAAGGAAACAGTAAAGCTACCGTGTCTTCTAGAGGACAAAGGGAGGTTTGAATTAGGCTGTGCTTTCTGGAAAAGATAGATATCAGGTTCATTCTCCAAAACCACAATGGCAAAGGATATTGTTTTTTGAATTCCAGAAATTTGGGGCAGATTCAAAGAAGATGTGCTTTTAGGGTGAGGTTGAAACTTTGCTTCAAGAAAACAGTGAAGCTACCTTGTCTTCTAGAGGACAAAGGGAGGTCTGAATTAGGCTTTGCTTTCTGAAAAAGATGGAAATCTGGTCATTCTCCAAAACCACAATCGCCAAAGATATTGTTTTTTGAATTCCAGAAATTGGGGCATATTCAAAGAAGCTGTGCTTTTAGGGTAAAGTTGAATCTATGCTTCAAGAATAGAGTGAAGCTACCTTGTTATCCAGAGGACAAAAGGAGTCTTGAATTTGACTTTGCTTTCTGGAAAACATGGAAATCAGGTTCATTCTCCAAAACCACAATGGCAAAGGATATTGTTTTTTGAATTCCAGAAATTTGGGACAGATTCAAAGAAGATGTGCTTTTAGGGGGAGGTTGAAACTTTGCTTCAAGAAAACAGTGAAGCTACCGTGTCTTCTAGAGGACAAAGGGAGGTTTGAATTAGGCTTTGCTTTCTGGAAAAGATGGAAATCAGGTTCATTCTCCAAAACCACAATTGCAAAGGATATTGTTTATTGAATTTCAGAAATTTGGGGCAGATTCAAAGAAGCTGTGCTTTTAGGGTAAAGTTGAATCTATGCTTCAAGAATAGAGTGAAGCTACCTTGTTATCCAGAGGACAAAAGGAGTCTTGAATTAGGCTTTGCTTTCTGGAAAACATGTTAATCAGGTTCATTCTCCAAAACCAAAAAGGCAAAGGATATTGTTTATTTGAATTCCAGAAATTTGGGGCAAATTCAAAGAAGCTGTGCTTTTAGGGGGAGGTTGAAACCTTGCTCAAGAAAACAGTGAAGCTACCTTGTCTTCTAGAGGACAAAGGGAGGTTTGAATTAGGCTTTGCTTTTTGGAAAAGATGGAAATCAGGTTCATTCTCCAAAACCACAATGGCAAAGGATATTGTTTTTTTGAATTCCAGAAATTTGGGGCAGATTCAAAGAAATTAAAATTCAATTAAATTAAAATTAGGATTCAAATTTTGATGAAAAATTAAAACGGCGTCTCTTAGAGGTGAACAGTTTGGGGTAAATATAAGTAGAATATATCGAGAGGATCAAATAGTTTCCCCTTCCACGAACTCCCCTTTCCGGTAAAACGGTGTCCGGGAAATCGATGAAACGGGAAATGCCACCGATATTCACATAGGTAATGGTCGACGAAACGCTAATAATTTCCAAAGCTCGACAAAACGGCACTAAACGGTTTAACCTATAATAGACCGTCCATGAAAAGATTATTTTAACCTAAAACTTTGAATCTCATTTTCCGCCTCAATTACCAAGCTCAAGTCGCCAGTTTATCAACGCTAAGTACGGTTCGGGTTGCACGTTAGAATGTCAATCTTAATGTTTCGATTACGGAACTTAGCAGACCAGAAAAGCCAAGTCCAAACAAGTGAAAAATTTTAGAGGAGCGCGAAATAGCGAGGAAGCGATCTAAAATTGGTAGAACTAATGCGGATTTGAGGGGATGAATGGTTTCACCAAAGTGTAATAAGGAAATTACTCTTTAAGTACGGTAACAACGACAATTACTTGTATTTGGTGTTCTTAAGGGTTGAGATAAAATGGTGAATGCGCCCACTGTGGAAATAGACTCACCAAAGGGTGTAATAATAAAAGTAAAAACGAAATTTCGATTAATCTCAAAAAACATTTAAAATTCATTATAGTTATGCGACTGCTTAGTTTCATATTGCTTTTCTCATATTTTTATACTCATTTCAAATTTATTTACAATAATTATAAAATGTAATTTTAAATATTTTTTATAACCATAAATATTTTAATGATATATAGATATTTTTTGTTTAATTAATATAACAAGAAAATTTTTTAAAAAGGAAGAGGTAATAAAGAAATATGCAGTCCATTTTCATAATCTAATTATGACAAAATATAATACTTACTTTTTAATTAATTTATATTCAATGACGTTAATAGTTTTGATATGTTAGTAAAAAGCAATTTGTTCGAACATTTTCCTCTTAAACCCTTTCAAAAATAAGGGCGAAAAAATATTGAACTAATTTGATTTTACCCTTCAAAATGATTTTATGACAAGCTCAATGGCATAAAACCTAATCGAGTTATGGATAAAAAAAAAACAATTAATTATTTAAACCCGTATATAATCGGTAAGGTTTTTTCAATGTTTGACAAATTAATTAACTACATTTCAGTTAATAAAAAGATATTTTGCTAAAACAATGTTTAAGCATATTTGTACAATTTTTTTTCAAGTGGTCTTTTTTTTCCAAAAGGGTTGAAATTTATGAATAAACAATAAATAGTTAAAACTATGAATAAGTCTTAATTTGTTATCACCATATGATTAATTTACTATAAGTTGCTGAATAATATTGTTCAATTAGCACTGTTATAGGGGGTGGTTTTTAAGGGTTGACAATTTTTAAATCATCATAATTACTTATTTAAAGATGATTTCAACCTATTACAATCTCGAATCTACAATTATATAATAATTTTTAAATTGGGGTAGTTTTCACCTCTAAAAAATAAAAAACCACCCACGACACAGAGCTAACTTTATAGTAGAGTTGTTGGTGCGAAAATTGGTGCAAATCAGAGATATTTAATCATTCCAAGTTGCAATAGAATAGTGATGCCCACGATATTCTCGTTTGCGAGAATCTCGTCTCGTCTCGTCTCGTTTTCGAGACGAGACTCGAGACGATACTTTAAATTTTCCTTGCGAGACAAGACGAGACTTTTGAAAGTCTCGTCTCGAATCTCGCACGAGAGTCTCGCAAAAGTCTCGAAATATCGCAGATAAAAATGGCAAATATTAATGAATTATTCTAAATATCGCAAATGTTATTGAAACATTTGTTTAAAGCCGCATAATACGGAGCAGCCTGTGTTATCGCAATAAGTTACGACAAACATTTTTTAAAATAAGATCATAATTTATTCATTTTCCTATTCCCCAACATACAATAATTATTACCACCGAAGTTTGAGAAAAGAATCGTATTATTAATAACTGAGATATTAGGGCGATATAATCTATTATACTGTTTTTATATACTGATTATGTTTTTTTCTCGGTATTTTGTTTTTGTTCGTTGAAATCAAAATTAGAAGTGATTTTATTATTTTTTGTATTTCATGTATCTATGATCGATTTTCGTTTTTTTTCTATTTATCTTGTTAGAATACTATCTTTTTGTTCTTTAAAATAAAAAAATTGTACTGATTTTATTTAGATAGGGAACATAAAAAATTTGCGAGACTTGCGAGACTTTTGCGAGATTCTCGCGCGAGACATGAGACGAGACGAGACTTTTATTTCGAGACGAGACTCGAGACGAGACTTTCCACTTTCTTTGCGAGACAAGACGAGATTTTTCAAAGTCTCGTCTCGTCTCGTCTCGTGGGCAACACTACAATAGAACGTTTTGAAGATATTTTTTCGAAATATAATTATACTAGGGGCAGCTTTTAGGGGTGGATTCTGCATATCAACTCATGAGTTATATCCCTTAATGTCAACTGATTTTTATTCAACATATTTATCGATTATTTTATCCTATTAGACGCTCCAATCTACAATTTTATAGTTATTTTCGAATAGTGGTAGTTTTCACCCCTAAAAATAAAAAGCACCATATGGCACAGGGTCAGCTTTAGAGTAGGAGGTAAGTAGAATGTATAACCAAATTGGTGGACTGTCAGAAAGTTATGCAATTACGCCGTATTTTGCCTTCAAGGAATGGACTAAATTCCTGAATTTGTTGTGATTAGGGTGAATTATGTTTAAACGATTCCCTGAAAAGTGAGACGTGGATGGTTAAACAATGGAGAGCGATTGAGTAAACAGTAACAACTCAGGAACGTAACGTAAAATTAGAAAATCTATTTAGAATTTCCTACGCTAACCGCAATACATCGATACCGAAGCCGGCAGTAGGTACCTGCCCCGAGGGAATTTTTCTCGCGCCGCTTTTTCGGGATAATTTCCCAGCGCGTATCGCATTCATACCAAGCGAAGCGTGGAACGCGCGTGCATCCCAAATGAAGCTCATCGAGCCAATATTAATTTCCTGTGCAAACTCGCCCTTCTCGCGAGGCACAATGGAGACTCCTTGTCCCTCGGCCATTGTTAGATCCATTTGTATTGCGTTGCATGACAGCAGCGCTATTTAACTTTCCGATATTTCGCGAGCGGACATTTTTGCCTCGCGCCCTTCGCAGCTCGTTCGATCGCAAATATTGACTCTGATGCCGAGGGATGCGTGTGCTGCAGATGAACGCGGCCGGAAGTAATTCCGGATTCGGCGTGGGGAGCGAAAAGAGAGATTTGTTTCGTTTTTCGGTTTGTACGGAATATAAATATGAATAACCATGAACGGGGACTAATTTTAGTTTCAGGCATTCATGAAGTACGTCTTAATAGAATTTGTAATGAAAATTTCGTATAGTGAAAAATATTGTAGAGAAACGGCTGGGCATAAAGATAAGCACCCGTCGGAAATTGTCGCTTCTGGGAACTTCGTAACGATGGAATTTGGCGAACTGATGGATTTCCCTGAAGTTGCAGAATATTCGAGAAAGGACCAGAGCCTCGTCGATCTTTCTGGAATCCCCATTGGGCAAAATAGATAGCAGGCAGCACAGCGAGAGGAAGAAAGTCGCCCTATGTCGGCAATAAGCAAACATAAATAACTGTGGTTGATGTAACTTAGATACTTGTGAGATAATATTAATTAAACAGTAGATAAGAGATAGTGTAGGTAATTAAAATAAATTAATTTAGATTATTCGTGTAATGTAGTGAATATTTCATATATTTATACAATTTTAAACAATTGGAATTTTTACTTATAATTAGAACTCCGCAGCTAACAATTTAAGCGAGATATTACTAGAAATTTACGTCCTAATAGGACCAAATATGTAGGTGAAACATAGTGCCGCATATGTTTCACCAATTTGCTACCAGCAATACACTACAACTTACTAGATGTAATATAGTGTCACGCGCCCAGTTTGGTAATTTGGTAATTATGTTCTTATGCGAGTTGTTAGATGGTCTGATACAACTTAACCTAATAATGATACTTATTAGCAATCATTTCACCAAACTTCCAAGTCACTTATAGTTACCTTGAAGAGCCTCAACTAAATCACTGAAATATTGTTTATACATTTTCATAGAAATAGGTAACATCAACTTCGACTTTGACGATATCTAGTTGTTAGCTGGGTTATCTCTCTGTTGTGTTGAATAATTAATTCGAGACTGTATTGTACTAAATATCTAGGCAAAAAATCCTGTGCCTGAGTCAGTATTGATCTTGAAAGACTTTTCGTTTTAAAATTATCACGTTCCAAATTGTTAAATGAGACTGTGGGTAATACTAGAGATCCTCTCTGGTAGAAAGTTACATGGATATCCTAACAAAAATGGAGAAACAACTAGTAACTAAACTGTATCTATAAAATAACTAAAAATGCTTACTTTACCTAGCTAAATACAGCTATATTTGACAAGTACATGTTGTGGTAAATTTTCATTTCCACCTACGTCATCTGCGATGGTTCGGTTGAATTTCTCTAATACATGATTGAATCAAATCTGTGTTTTATTAAAACCCTTACACAATTCACTAAGCATCTACACATATACGGACCTATTCTATTGAAATGCAGGGTCCGAAATCAACAAGAGCGAAAGAGAATCTTCGTTAGTAGTTCGTTAGTATGACAGAGAAGGAAGTTTTGCAACGTTGCCCATTTCAAATATTCCCGTCGGAGGCTATACAGCGAATGATCCGGTAGAGTGTGGCGATGACTGTGATGTTTCACGAACTAGCAACGTCGCAAAAGTTCATTCTCTGTTTAGCCAACGAGAAATATATGGCCTTTCTTTCGCTCTTATACTGCGACTCTGTAGAAACGGTCTGTATTTATTTTATTATTTCCATTAGTTGAGTGCGGTACACTCTATTCACAAATATAGTGCCTTCAGAATGCTACAAATGACTATAAGTACGATTGAAAGAGCAAAATTGACTTAAATGTTCTGTTGTCCATTGAAACAAATTTCTCAACAATACTAGCACCGTTTTACTCATTTCATAAAAAAAATGTAATGCCTAAAATTATATTGATTCATCCCACAATAATGTGTATATATATATATATGTTCATACATCCTCTCTGTTAAATCTGTTAGTAACGTAATATACTACAAATGAGTTTCTGTGTAATGAAAAAACATTTTCTGGTGTATTCCAGAGCCACTCAAACAAAAGTTATATAGGAAATTTTCACCAAAAACAGACACTCCTTGAAGAAAATTCAATTATGAAAAAATACTACAATTTAGAACTAGATCTTCTTCTTCACGTGCTGTCTCCTTTATTTTTGTCTTACTGGAGGTTAACAACTACAATAAGGAAATCATCTCGATGTTCTGCTGCTCTAACCAGCTCGTCAAAATTCAGTTTGCCCCTAATGATGAATTGGGAGATGTAGTATGTATCGTTACGGAGAAGATAGCTCAGGTATGCTGTTTTCCTCACTTTGATGATTTTAAGAAGTTCGCTTACCTCCCAGTCTGCGTACAATGCCTTCGTTACATACTTACAGTTCATAAAGTCTTCTAATTTATTTAGACTTGTTGTTTTTAAAGTCCTCCGACCATACGTAGCAGGTTACTGGTTTTAGAACTATATATCATATCACAATTGGACGTCTAAATTAATTTTAGATTTAGTTTGATGTGCTTTTCATCATTACACATATTAGGGGATTATTGGTTCACCCGCTCCCAGCAATGGAATCAACCGTCCCCCGATCGCGACGATTCCAAATTGAATCGATCGCTAACTCGTTATCGCATTAACTGCGATGCTAATGCGACGCCATAAGGCGCCTTAATGTAACAATGATGGTCGAAAGGTGATATACGGGCGACATTAACCCCCTCGTACTCCAACGTACGTCAATATCTGAGGAGTTTGTGGGTGGTAAGGTCCCCCGAATATGCCGTTTGTTTTACGTGCGAAGAGTTTAAAGTGGGGACTTCGGACTTTTTGTAAAGATCTTCACATGTGACATCTTCTTAGGACGGTAATATCAGCGAGTTTATCGTAAGTATGAATTACGTCCCTTTGTCTCCGCGAGACGTAATGTATCGGGTATGTATTCTAATGGGATTTTGGAAAATCATGTCACGTGTTTGATAGATCGGGAATAAAATCTGATTTCTTTTGTTCTTTAGGTGCCATACGCAATGCAGCGTGTAGGCAGCTCACTGTTCAATATTGTGTAATTATATATAAATATAGATTAAATAGAAATATTGTATATATATGGTACGTTCCACGCCGAATTTGGATTTTTTTTATGTAGCCCGAAATGCCCTACGCTCCTGATTTTTTTTGGCCAGGAACGCTGATGACGCTTTTTTTGCGTCCTGACGAATAATGGCGACCAGAACCGTCAACAGTGAACCATGTCGGATGAACTTTTTTTGGCAGTTTCCAAAAGTTTAAAGCATTACAAACAACTATTGTTTAAAACATTTTTCATAAAAATGGGTATTTTAACAAGTTATGGATGGTTGAAAATTTTTGGTTTTGGAGCCGAACCTGTAAATTTCAATTTTCTATTGTCCATAACTTGAGTTCTATTCCACTTGGGGCCCTAAAAATTAAGGGGGAGTTTCGGGGGCCCAAAAGGACCATTTTCCTTTATTTTGGGCTACATCTAAAAAAAAATCTAAATTCGGCGTGGAACGTACCACATACAAGGTGTCCCATTTTAATGTACCACCCCTGATATCTCTTTAGATATGCAATTTAGCAAATAACGGTTCAGATAAAAGTTCTAGGACTCGAAAGGGGCCACCCAAAAATGACCTTTTCGTTGACCTTGAAATACATTTTCAAGGTGAAATCAAGGTCAACTTTAGTTTTTTTTTATGAAAACACGCATTTTTTATGTCATATTCGGATTCTCAAAAAAAATACGTATCTTTTATATAAAACATTTTTTTCGTAACAATTTACACTTGATTTCTCGCTAGAAGACACTTTTCAGCTTTGACCTCGATTCAACCATCCACTCGTCCAGTCAAGGCAACATCCTTCACAGTCCAACCACTCAGAGTCTAATTGAGACTTGAAATTGACCTGTAGATTGGACTAGGCCTGACTGTAACTAGGCCTTGACCCGACCTTCACCAGACTTGACCCTGATCTTGACATGGTCAAGCCAAGGTCACATAAATGTCAAATAAAGGTCAAATCTGAAGTGTCTTTTAGCGAGAAATCAAAGCATTTACGAAAAAAATGTTTCATACAAAAGATATGTATTTTTTCCCTTTAAAAAGTTTGAGTTGACCTTGATTTGACCTTGAAAATGCATTTCAAGGTCAATAGCAAGGTCATTTTTTGATGGCCCCCTTCGAGTCCTAGAACTTTTGTCTGAACCATTTTTCGCCAAATTGCATATCTAAGGAGATATCAGGGGTGGTACATTAAAATGGGACACCCAGTATATAGAAAATGTTGATCATGTGATAAATTCAATATTTTCATGCTGTATAGCGTGGTGTAAATTTTGAGTTTAGCTTCTTGGTTCCAGTGTAGGTTCTGTATGAGGTGAATATGTTTTCCATCAAAGCCAATGTCTCTCAGTATTGTGAGCAAAAGATCACGTCTTACGTTATCAAATGCGTTTTGATAGTCTATAAAACAGGTGTAGAGGTGTTTTCTTGGGTCCTAGCATTTTGTGTTAATAATTTCATACTAAGAAGAGCTTCTCTTTGAAACCAAACTGAGTTTCTCTTCATTATCCTTCACATTTTTTATAAATTTTATTATGAACTACTCGTAGTAAAAGCTGATTTAACTAAACTGAAATCACGAGAATCAAACTCAAATTTACAATTTTGTATGTTTTGTCACACAAAACTGAAATCACCGTGGCAAATCATATCTAAATCACCTGACCAAATTTAATGTATTTTATTCTGACTTCGTAGTTTATTTGATACGCCAGTATCTACCAAAGTTTATGGTATAAATTATGTCCTGGTTTCCACCATTAAATCCCAGCAAAAACTGTAGCAATATCAGTATTTGTATTGGATTGATTTATTGTAGCAAAATCACGTCTGTAATTGAGAGCATGTAACGATTTGAACGTTAACTATTTTCACAGCACACTCTGTTAAACTCCAATAAAGTTTCAATTGATTTCACGTCGGTTCGCTAAGAATTTGTGGTCTCGTTTCATGTTGCGGACCTTTTGTCCATTTTGTCGCGTTATTTACTTGATAAATCATTTAACAAAATGGAAACTACTACTACTACTACTAAACTTAATACTGAAATGAGCCCTCTATTTACATTACTCGAGTGATTCTCTCGGTCCATTTCTCCAAAGATTAATGGACCTCCTTCTCTCTCTCCCACCCTTCCTACTTCTCTCTCTCTCTCAGATCAAGAAACCGTCAGGAGCACATAAACGTTTAGATATTTCAACGTTCATCATATTTCAACGTTTATCGCAGAGAGGGCCTCCAACTTCCTCCACTAACTAGTCTATTCACTGGGAGCCTGCCAACAATAAAAATTTAATGAATGCCCCAGAGAGAGGTACGAGCCGTTGGAAGACGAGCCAATCTTATCCCTTCTCCTCTGGAAGGTTACCAGGTTGATAAATGACTTTGTTTTTTTCGATGAGTATGTACGTGATGAGTGGAGAATTTGGTATCATTTCACCTCACGAAGTAGGAATGCATGGTGCTCAACAAGAACTTTTCGTCCATATTCGCATCGTAATTTTGTACATAAGTTCAGAAAAGGTAATTTTTGGAAAGGTTCCATCACAACTTCGTCTTAAGGGAAGCAATTTGTCTTGAGCAGCTCCAACAATAAATGGATTAAATTTGCTAAACGGTGGTTCGCGTCATTAAATTTTCCACACATTGATAACATAACAGTTCGTCCCGTTAATATCCTCCCGGATCTACGCGAAAACTTCCAAGTTACGTTTACCATAGCGGCTGATTGGGTGGTGCTTAACGTAATGCATGTTTTTGCTGCGAAGTTTACTTAAAGTTAAACAAAACATTTGGAGTTTCGGAAGTTTTACCGAGCTCCGTTCGGCGTGCCTAATGGTTTTGCATCTATCAATACTTCGGCGGGATTAAGGGCTGATATATACACGGATATAAGTCTTGTCGGGGACGCCTAACTCCGGACGTCCCGATTTTACCAAAAAATTGTTATCTGCGTAGGAAAAATGGCAAGTAAACAACGTGTTTTATATGGAGATCCATTTATTGCGCCGGGGGAGAAATATAACTGCCTTATCCAGGATGTGTACACATATTCTCAAGCACTTACATACTTATTGATATGCAAATAATCCAGAATTGCAGTGCGAACCTCATACTTTGATGCAATGATACGAGACAGCGTGTTGCAAGTAAATACGCTCAACTTCTCCCGATACAAAGTAACTTTCGTACTTGTACTACACGAATTCCGAACAAATCATAAAGTATCTTCTCGGGATGTTTGCGCAGTTTACGGCCGATTACTCAGATGTACCGGCATACTAACGAGTGGTTTTCCTAAATTTTCCTTTCCAGCAAGACAGACTTTATGGCCGACGAGACCGTAAAAACGTGCCTTTTGTATTGTATTCTTCGAGACGGAGCGGCGGAAGGATTTTTTCGATGCAGCCGACACATTTGCTACAATGGACCGTTTTTTAAAACACTTTTGTAAGTTTTCGACGTTATTAGGAAAAGCTTTCGCGGTCGATCACATCCCGGGAGTTGTTAAGGGAAACGCGACGTATTAATCCTTTTTAACTTCGTGGAACATCGTTTGAGGGTGTCGCTTTTTATAAAAGTTTGTTCGAAAGTATCGCGAGGAAATAATGGATAACTCGCCATAAACTACTCACCAACAGTTTTATTTTTCAAGAGAGGATAAAAAATTTAGGCACTTTAAAGAATTCGTCGGATTAACAGCAAAAGTAAATTTTATTGCGGCGCTGGAGGCGTTTTATCATGTTAATGCAATTACAGTTGCTTGGCGGGTACGATGGCGCATCTAATGTTATTTATGAATATTACTCCAAGACCCATCTGTCAGAAATTTGAATCAGATGGACGTAAGAGGTATTCGCAATGTTTTTACATGAATACCTCGGGAATAATGCCTAGAATAAGGATTGATAACAATAAAAAAAAATGAAAAAACGCGTTGTTTCCGACTTGTTTTGCTTTTTAAGTATTGAATTTAGAAGAAAGTTGAAGAGAGAAAAAGTTGCAGAATCGCATGTTACATAATATGGCATAGGTTAGAGTTTCAAAAATTTATTAGCGGTTTTGCAAAATAGTAATAAATAAAAAAAAATCGGCCCAAAAAAGCGATCTATTAATTCATTATTTTAGGCACTTTAAAATGTAGTTGGGACTTCCATATCACAGGTACAAAATCTTGAAATTATAATAGACGAATCCTGTGAATTTCGTTTTCATCGGTGTATTAGATTTTGCACAATAATTTTGCAATCCAGAAAAATCGAAAAATATTGAAAATTTTCAAAATTTGTGTTCAAATTTCTTTTTTTCACAATTCGATTTTCACAAAACTGACTGAGCATATATAAGAGGGAACAAGCTGTCATGCGCTTTTTTCAGACTTAAAAAATATTTATCAAAACGGTCACAGTCATAGTTTAAAGTTGGTATCGTTTTTCTTTTCTTCTTATAAACAAATAGATTATCTCGGCGAATTTTTTGCTAAATAAAATTCTGAAAAGATAGCCGGGAAGTACTCAGAAAGACGCTTCTTTTCCTATATAATAAGTTGCTATTTTGTTCATTAGTTTCTGAGATATGACTCCTCAAATTTGATTTGTGTTTAATAAAGTGGTTAAAAATCGTTAATAAAATTACTAGCTTTTCTCATATGATACGAATTTTCTCACAGTAATCAGTATAATATCTGTTGAAATTTACATAAAAAAATGAAATTTGCATTAATCAAAATTTCTCGAATTTTGACAAATTTATAAATTTGACATCAAATTTAAACAATGACTGTGGCCGTTTTGATAAATATTTTGTAATTCTGAAAGAAGCGCATGAAAGCTTGTCCCCTCTTACATATGCTCAGCCTGTTTTGTTAAAATCGAATAGTGCAAAAAAATTTGAAACAATTTTGAAAATTTTCAATATTTTTCGATTTTCCTGGATTGCAAAATTATTGTGCAAAATCTAATAAACCGATCGAAACGAAATTTCCAGGATTCTTTTATTGTAACCTCAAGATTGTCTACCTGTGATATGGAAGTCCGAACTACATTATAAAGTGCCTAAAATAATAAATTAAAAAACCACTTTTTTGGGCAGATTTTTTGGTTTATTGCTATTTTGCAAAACCGCTATTAAATTTTTGAATTTCTAACCTATGCCATATTATGTAAAAAGCGATTCTGCAACTTTTTTCTCTCTTCAACTTTCTTCTAAATTCAATACTTAAGGATACAATAAGGTAACATCTCGGGAAAAAGCGATTTTCAATTTTTTTTTAATTGTTGCACTTTAAACAATGTTCCCCACCTCTCCGCTCTGGAGGATAAGTCAATCCTTATTCTAGGCATTATTCACCAGGTATTCATGTAAAATCATTGCGGTTACCTCTTACATCCCCGTCAAAACAGATGGGTCCTGGACTATAAAGACATGATTAAAATATAGTTCAAAAGTGTGAGAAACGGGTTTAAAAAGAGTGTAAAGAAAGGTAAATAAAGTGTTGTCTAACATATATATTATCAAATACATGGACAATGTAAATTAATCGATGCAAAGTACTGGTAAAACATTAACAACGTTTTGAACCTTTTTGAAATTTTCGTTTTCCAATTTAATATCAATGAAATCAATTGCAGAGCTTATCTACTGGACAGAAATAAGTTTGGTTATATGGTCACCAACATCCATTAAGTAATATATATAGAGGTTATTTAAAAATAAGTCGCCAAATTGGACTGCTGTAAAACATAATAGTAACAATAAAATTCTCTATTACCTTTAGTTATGAATTTATGATTATCAATTTTACTTTGTAGTTTTCTATAACAATTCAGTTTAGTATCTTTTAATGAGAGGTTCAGTGTGACCCCCAAATCAATTGGGTAAAGTAAATCTTCGGTTTGATACTAGTAAGTACTTATTCTCATAAACATTTATTACATTGTGAACGTGTTTTCTTGCAGATGACCCTCATGACCCAAATTTCCCACCCATGACCCAGTTTTCAAACTAAATTACAGTAAAGAATATTACCGAAAATTGTAAAATTTTGAACCGTAACATAACAACGACATCGTCGAAGTATTGTTTGTCACCGAAATCCCACACACTTTCTTATTGACACTCTCCGAATCCATCACTTTCGGATTCACCCCCGACGTGTAAATATTTAGGCGAAACTTCCCATTTTTAATGATCGTAATTCCAACTCCCGCTGAAGGTTCCCGAATTCCCAACTCCGGAAAGTTCGCGAAGATGGAAGATCCCCGTAAGCAAACACGAGTCGTATGTCTTTCGTCCGCACTTTGCTCGTTTTATGATTCCGAAGTTAAATCATTTCTAATTTATCACGGAGAGCCCGGCACATCGGAATCCCTATTATTATCCGTATCCGAGCGTGAAACTACGGCAGGTTCGTCCAATTAAAATTCGCGATCCGTCCTTCGGAAAAATCTGTTTATCCGCCGCCTAATGGATGATGAAATCGCAGGTGAAAATGCATGTATAAATAACGATAAAATTTTCACGTTTTCAGCGGACGCCGCACTTGCGGTATAAACAGCTATTACGGGACACAAATCTTCCGTTATCACGGGTCGGGTATCATTCTCGTTCCGAAACTGAATTTAATCCGATAAGCCCGTTTATGATGACCCGTATCATTTTCACGACTGTATTAGTACTGTCGTATGTCACGTTAAACTCTCCCGGTCCCGATCTACATAAATGCAATGGGAGCGAGAGGTACACTTACGAGTAGTGAATTAGGCCACCAAGAGCCACCTTACATCATACAGAGTTGTAATTTAATAAGAGATAGTTCGCATAGGGTAAGTCAGAGTTTTAAAGGCTGGCTACATTGTTGCTGATCTATTACAATCAAGTGCAGAAAGTGAGGAGAGGAGTAATATGGATTACCACACTATCGAAAAATGGATATTTTATATTAATGGTACATTATTCACTAAACTAAAGTGTCCATTACCTACCCAAATAAAATATGCGTCTTGAGTCGAAAATTGTCGCATCCTTGTGAGTAGATAATAGTCCCTACTACATGTGAATAGAATAGCATGCTTTATCTGAATCTTGGTGAATTCTCCGAATACTTAAGATTCTTCAAAAACATTTCTCACAGCAATTCTTAACTTAACTTAAATTAATTAACTCATGAGCACTTCCCCTTACATACTGGGAAACTGATCCGAATTTTTGAAGAATTTTTGAAATTCTCTATCCTTGATTCTAATAGCATTTGAGTATTTTTTGTAATTTTCTCTTCTAAAGTTGTTAAAGTATATCGGGACCTCTGTTGAATATTCCAGCGTAGTTTCAACAGAACATATATTATGTACAATTACCTGTGATTTTTTGATGCTCTCAAAATGCTCAATAATGACGTGCTATTAGATTTTGGAGCAGGCCGTTGAAATGTTTTCCCTGAAGATACTAGAACTTTTGAACTTGTCAAAAAAGTGTTTCAGCCATTTTTGAGTGCCATATTCAGTTTTGATTTATGTAATATTTTAATAGTTGTAGTGCAATAGCTGGAAGTTGTTGGAAGCTCTTTTTGAACAATGTTGAACATTCAAGTGAAATCATAACAGAATCAATAAATTTCTTTAGGTATTATGTGTTTATAGTATGTTCTGAATGTACCACCTAGAATCATTCTACATATAATATGATAGAATCATGGCAAGTCCAGCCATTCTCGAGTTTAAGCGAGACAAACGAACAGCAATTCATTTTTATATATAGAGAGATTAGGGTTAATAGAAATTAGAGAGTACTATTCATAAAAATCTATACAAGGTTTGTGCAACGTTTTAAGCATTTGCTGTTTTAACTCTATACATAGACGACCACCTCTATATGAGCCCAAATTCGCCGCCCCCATATTTAGGTCATACAATCCATAAAACTCCAAAATTTTCCAAAATTATAACGGCATTTTTGCCAAGAATATATTTGCTATTATGTATTGTAACGACCATAAAACATGCCATAAAGATAAGCGCCTGTCGGGATAAGTCTCTTCAAAAAATTACTAACGAGATACATTCGGTGAACTGGTTCCATTCTTGGAAAGCCGTAGAGTATTCGAGCAATATCAGGAAGGTTCCCGAATAGAAGATCGGAAACGCCTCGATCTTTCTGGAATTCCGATGCGGCTAAATAAATAGCAGACGGGGAGCGATACAGGGACAGTAGCCGGTAGCCGTAAATAGTCGCCGGTAGACTGGTCGACGTATGTACGAAGATAAATAAACAGTGGTTAATATAAATTAGATTAAGTGTGTAATATAAATTAATTAATTAGTAATAGTAAGTCAGATAAGATAAATTAGATTAAGTGTTAGTGGATAAGTGCTAAGTGTGAGTGTACAACTAAATTAGAGTGTAAGTGGTTAAAATAAATTAAGTAATACAACTCGTGTCTTATACTTTTATAATAAAGAAGTCGTGTATATGCTTCATAATATAACAAACACACTTATTAGGATAGTCCTTCCACATATCCCAATTATTAATATACAGGGTGTCCCAATATCATCGGCAAAATTTAACAGGTGATTCTTCAATGACAAGTATTTAAAAAAGTTCCTATAAACGTACCTTACATACATATCTTAGTGAAGTAGTAATGAGATACTGATATATTGATGGTACTGTAAGTTAAAAGCCCATCAATATTCGGGTATTTCCGTTTCGAGATCATATTATAGGTGCCACAGCCATACAGGATTATGTCGGGAAATTCAAAGTGGGAGAGGCCACGTAATGTCAAATTAGCCAATAAGTGGCAGGTACCTCTTTAAAGAAATACAGTGATAAAATTACAGAAGTGTGTCGAACGTATGTGTCCACCTTCGTTTATCTTTTGATATTAAAATGGTGTAATATTTGGGGTTCAGTTTGGTTATCCTTCTTAAAGCACTTAAAGCAGAGTTTTCCGTATTGAAAGACCCTTTATGCTAATAACAAATATTGGTCGAAAATCACGAAGATTCCAACAACACATACGCATATTTCTGGTGCGACTGCGACTGATGCTACTCGCACAAGAATATTTCTCCGGCCCTCCAAGTCCTCTCGGGGAAATCCCCCGAATTTGTCCCTCTAAACGCTAAAATTCAAATCAATCCCTACAAAAAGGCGTAATTGAAAAATTCTCACGACTCCGGTCGGGAGGCGATCTATTAAAACTTTCGGAAAGCTTAAGATTGAATATGGAAATCGGGGAGTATCGTCCGCGGGGGGGGTTCGCACGCGATTTTTCCCCCATCCCGTCCCGGAGGCAATCCGAACTTCTCGGGCCATATGATAATGTCGGGGATGAAATATTTGCGAGTGAGAGGGAGCCAATAAAACTTTGAGATTTTTCATAAGGGAAGAGAAATGCACGGAATTAGGAATAAATACCTGAGGAACGATGTTCCGATGTGACAGGTCGGAAGTCCCTGGGACCATGTCGCGCCTTATCGCTATTTAATCGTTCTACGAGAAACATGTTCATTCATATGAATGTAGCAGAAAATTTCCAAGGCGATGCACCCAAGTTGAGGGGAGAATGAGGCTTCTGACTTTTGAACATGGTTTTTGGTAGATTTATCTAGTATTGCATTCGTTAGCAAAGTCCAAAAAAGAGGAATTAAAATGCGGTAATCAGTTTTTTGGTAACTAGAGATCATACTAATCATTTCTCATAAGTTTATATATATATATATATATATATCGGCAAGCTACAGGTCGCATTTTTTAAAGAATCACAACGAAATTTGATACAAAAATCAGTTGGCCGAAAATCTCGGTTGAGTTCGTTAATGGGCCAAATAGGTCAAGCGGTTTCAAAATGGCGGCTTGTTATTTTAAAAAAAAAAATCAAAAAACTTTAATTTCGCGTCTGAGAGAAAAATGTTACTTAGGTTTTTTGTTGCTCATATAGAGGCGAACGACTTTTGTATAAAATATTCTTTCGAGAAATGTACACACAAAAAGTAATTTTTTTTCAAAAAAAAATCAAAAAATATTTATTTCGCGTCTGAGAGAAAAATGTTACTTAGGTTTTTCGTTGCCATTGTAGAGGCGAACGACTTTTGCATAAAACATATCTTTGAGAAATGTACATAAAAAAAAGTTATATGCAAAAAGTTAGAAATTTTGACCTTTGTTTTTTTTAACACCTCGTATACATTTTTTTGACACATAGTGTCTGTTATATTACTCAATATCCTACCCATAAATCTACCGTTCAGCCTGGCATGCTATGGGGTTCTTCCTTTAATAATTTCTAATTATTATCAGCATGTCATAGCGACAAATCCCTTCAAATAGGCCATGCATTATATCAGCGTATAAATGTTTAGTTCTTTAGTTATATAGAAATTTGGAAACACCTAAGCAGACATAGATCCTATAGACATGCAAGAAATTAGAGAAGCACTAGTGGAAACAAAAAATAGGAAAGCAAGATGTCCAGAAGGCATCAACATGAAACTGATGAAATGCGGTGGATCTCTTCAAGAACTAAGATTAATGCACCTGTTTAAGTAATGTTGGCTGCGACTGAAATTACCAGAAGATTGGAACACGTTGGAGGTTATTCCGCTCTTCAAAAATTATGGTTTGAAAAAAACTCAAAAACCACGCTGTAATGCTGAAACAAACTAAGAAGGTAAAAATAGTTTATTTTACAAATAAGAATAGTAAAATTAACCAGAAAATATATGTAATTGTAATAAAATGTTATTCGTACAATTAGTGTAAAATTATTTTACATGATGCACCCCATGCTTTATTACAGTAACATCTATTTTCTATTCTATTTCTAAAAAAAAATAATTATTTTTACCTTTTTACTTTGTCACCATTAAAGCGTGGTTTCATTACTTTTTTAACCTATAATTTTTTTTCACCTTTTTAGTTAGATTCATCATTAAAACGTGTTTTTTAGCATAATTTTTTTGATTATTGTCTTCTTTTTTTCAATTCACATTTTTCTTTGTTTCATTTTCTGTGTTTTTCATTATTTTGTCGTTAATTATATTATTCTTGTTTCTAAAAAAAAATTCTTTTTACCTCTTTTAGTTTAATTTACCATTAAAACGCGATGTTTTTTCCTTTTTTTAAATTTCTGATACTACTTTGATTATGGTTAATGATCCATCTTAGTATAGAAGTCCATACTCAAAGATGGGGGAAACAGCTATAGTTGCGATAACTCTTAGTCACTACCCCATCCAAATGAAACAACCAATGGTCGATTACAATGTAATTGAAAACGAGACATGTTTCGAGCCACTAGTGCCCATCATCAGTCATTTTACAATTCAGTGTAGCCTCATGTCAAGAAAACAAATTAAAAATAATGTATAAATTTAAAAATTAACATCACAGTGTGTACACGTTAAAAAATTGTTAAAATTAGTAAAGTAGCAAAGGTAACCCAGACTGGGCCCCACTGCTACGAACTCTCGAAACTCTCTTTCGTAGATCTCTTACTTTACTAATTTTAACAATTTTTTAACGTGTACACACTGTGATGTTAATTTTTAAATTTATACATTATTTTTAATTTGTTTTCTTGACATGAGGCTACACTGAATTGTAAAATGACTGATGATGGGCACTAGTGGCTCGAAACATGTCTCGTTTTCAATTACATTGTAATCGACCATTGGTTGTTTCATTTGGATGGGGTAGTGACTAAGAGTTATCGCAACTATGGTTAATGATAATGTTCAAGTACAATAAACGGAGGAACAGGCTTCCGTTAATATTCTCGATAAGATCAATGAATTCCTTCTGTTTCTCCAACTAATGATTTAATCAACGTACAACGACCCGACTAACAATCAATAGTGTTCATTAGTTCATTGGAGTTATATGTCGTAACCCTTTACCATTATTTGGCTAATATGTGTTTCGTGTAAACTCCGTTGGAACGAACGGTAATGTGATATACACCCAGAAATATGATATTGTATACCCCGAAAACAAGAAAAAGTCTGTTTTAAAAATATGTATATTAAAATTTACTCCTTTAATTACAGCGTTCCAGATTCATCATTACCAACGTTATTTTAAATAAATTCCAACTTTTGTCCAGTTTGCGTTGTCGATAGCAGTTTGGTTGAGTTTAGGAACGAAATCTGGCATTTCTCCTACTACAAGAACTGCAGTATATCATTAGCATTTAATGAAAAGCAAGTTTGATTTGTTTAAATACCCGCCCCTTAGAGGAGAAAAGTACTTCCAAATTAAAAAAAAAGTATTGTCACACCGAAGGGAATGAAATCACCTTGGGAGTGCGCTAGGAGGTAACAGAAACCACATATGCTAATTCAGATCTTGAAATATTTGTGGAAGTTCAGGGAAGGTTTAAGCGGTAACGCCCGTTTGCACCAACTTTTTTTTAAGTGTCAATTAGGCTAAAGGCTCCTAAACGTGGCATTAGCGTTTTCGGTGTGTTGCACCAACATTAAGAGACTCTTAAAGGTCTCTTATCCTCTCATTTGCTAACTGGCCAAATTTCCTCATTTAAATGGTATTTAATCATACTTTAACCTTAAATTGCATTCCTTTTGACAGTTGGAGTTGACACCAAAAGAGTCAGAATTTTTTTTAAAGTGATAAGTAGCAACTTGATATCGGACCCATACTTTCATTTCAATGGAAAATTTGGATATTTTGGAGAATATCCTGGTGGAGGATTTTCTGGATGATAATTTAGAAGTCCTTGATTTTGTAGATATGGGATATCCCAGACGATTTTTTCTTAGACCTAACCACTATACGGAGTTGCCTGAAATGGACTTTTTCAAGAGATTTCGGTTAACAAAACCTACAGTTCTTCGACTTCTGACACAAATTGAAGATCAATTAGAGTACCCCGATGATAGGTATGTAGATATTACACATTACTGCAGCTATACGTTGCATTCTTAAACAACTTTGATTTTTTAGAAATAATAGCCTGTCTCCAATGAACCAATTGCTCCTGACACTAAGATTTTATGCCAGCAGTGGCAATAAGTTTTCAATAACATTTTTATATTTCAGAGCAATAGTAAATAAACGGTTAACCTCCCTGGGGCTAAAATTTAACCCTCTCTTCCGTTTGTTGCCTTGATTTTCTTCTTGCTCCATCGCACACGAACAAAAAAACTCAAACGCACTACCCTACGCACACGCACCTCCGCCTGCAGCCTGCATCACCCATCAAAAGATTGACGTTATTCAAAATTTAAACAAAAAAGCACAAAATGCTGTTTTTGAAACGTTTGGAACCTCCGTGTCCGTATTGGTATGAGAGGATTGCGTTCAACAGTGAATAATTATGAAGTAGATTGGCATAGAATGAAACGACTTCGGGCACATCAAACACAACAGCAGCGAGCACGACACAATTGTAACGTTTTTACTATTGACTAAAACTAAAACACTACGCGATTATCCTAATTAATTTATTTCTTACACTACACTTATAAATTTAACTTAACAATCACCTAATTCATATTCGTACACGATGTTTATTTATTTTAGCGCGCGCGGTCTCTCGCTCGAATGTTTACACACACCGGTTCAACTGTTTGGCTCGGGTCCGACATTCCCTTTTTATAGCTAGCCTTTCGCTTGCGAGAACCTTCGAGATATTCGCTGGAACGTTCTCGAAGTTCTGAAGATCATTCTAGAATTCGCGGAACTTGTTATCTCATCGAACTCTCTCGACTGTTCCCGTCGTTCTTCCCGGAATTGCAATAAGGCGAACTTGTGTAGCTCCCGGCGTGTTTATGTCGCGGCCGGCGAGCCGTTTCGTTACACAATGAAATAGAGCGATTCCGCAGACGCAGTGTTCCTGTAAACCTAGAACGAGTAGCATTCCACTACGACCCGGAAATGGATTATTGTGCCGACCAATCCGTAACGATTGGAGAAATGACAATCATTTGTCGATATTGCAAAGCGTTAAAGTACAGCGGTGAATTTACTGGATTGTGTTGTGCTGGTGATAAAAGTAAAATTGTCCCAATTGTTCCCACCGCAAGGGCGAATACCCCGATAGCACATAATATTAAAAAAATATTTTATCAACATTTATATCTTAGTTAAATATTTGCTAGATAATATAAATATTTAAAAAATGTTTGCTTTTTAATATTCTTTTGTGAAAATCAATATAATATTAAATAAATATTTATAGTTTATATTATTTACCAAATGTTTTATTGATGTTAAAGTAATATACCGATATTAATGTTTATAACTAGATATTTATCTCAGATTATTATTATATAAGATGATGTTGATATTTTTTAACCTTCATAAAAATATCGATTATACTTTAAAACATATTTTTCTTGAACTGACTGACTGCTCTATATAATTGTTCGTCTGTATTAATTATAGTGTTTAGATGTTTATTTTTTAATACCTGTCAGTAGACATGCCACAATCCCATCATTTTGTGTTTTGTGTTTATTGAAATTCATGAATTTGTGTGTTGTGAGTACGTAAATCAATTGCACATGCACATGGTAATAAGTAAATCGTTATTAATCTATATAAGCATTATCCGCTTTATGTAGTATTTAATTCCACGCGATAAATGAATGTAAGTGACCGTACTGATGTCCCAAGTTGAAAGGAAAGAGGCTCCGTATCTTTACATATCCTCAGTTTAGTGAGAGTTAGTTTAGTATTCTGACCTAACCTAACTTGTTTGGCGGGATTTATATCACCTGCAACCTGTAAAAAGTAAAAAGATAAGTAATCTGTTGGTAATCTCGTGATATTTCCATTGAGAATATGTTTGATTACAAATACACATAATCGTATTATCATTTTAAATTTTATTGTGAGGTTAAGTACAGGCTAAAATCCAGACGATACGGTAATAAACGTACTGAATTCCGTGAAGAGCGCATGCGCCGCCATCAGCTGAGTTATGTGTTTACTTTACTCTTATTTTTAGAAATTAACTGTTTGACTGATAAAAAAATATGAAGGTGATGTGTAGAATTTGTGAGAAGGTGTTCTCCACACAATTTAATTTAAACAAACATTTGAAAAATGTGCATAAGACTGAGCCCGTTGCTGTATCTTACGACAAATCCGTTTGGAGTTACAAATGTGAAGAACCTAATTGCAATTCATCTTTTTACCGAAGTCAAGGGCTTATTGATCATTTACGGGTATTTCATAAGGTGGAAATTGAAAGTGAAACTTTACAATTCGAGACGTTACAAGGTATTGAAACTATGGTTGAGAAAAAACGATATATAAATGCTATACTTTTTAGATTTTCATGCATGGAAAGAAGATGTAGAAAAGGAAACCTATAGTAATTATGTACTTTTATCTGGTAAAAGAACTTCTGCAGCAGGTGGGCAAACATTCTACTACAGCTGCAATCGAACAGGTATAATCGATTGTGAATAATGTTATTCATAATATAAAAAGTAATTATTATTTTAAAACTTTATAGGAAAAGTGCCATCTAGTAAATATCGAGATGAGATAAAGGAAAGTAATATTGCTAAGAGACTTTCGAAGTCTCAAGGTTCTTGTAAAATGAATAAGTCTTGTATAAGTTCCATCAAATTGGTAAAAAATGATGAAAAGGAATTATTTATTGCTATATGGCAAAAGAATCACTATGGTCATACAATTGAAATACAGCATCTTCGCCTTTCTCAAACCGATCGCAATGCCTGTGCCTCAAAATTAGCTGCAGGTGTACCTAAAGTGAGGTAAAATATAATACTAATATCCTAAAAAAATGTATTTTATATTAGTGTATTATACTTTTCAGAATCTTAAAAGAAATCCGGTATAACATTGGAAATGGATTAAAAAGAGTTGACCTAGTGACAAAACAAGACTTGCAAAATGTTAAAAGGAGTTTTAATATTGATCTTCAAGAAGGTGTACGAAGTAAGGATGATGCTATGAGTGTCCACCTGTGTATAGAAGAATTGCAAAAGTGCCAATTCAACCCAATTTTACTTTATAAGAAGCATGGAGAAAGTTTAGAAGGTTTTCCATTTGATGAAGGTGATTTTTGCTTGATCATAATGAATCAATATCAGCTACATATGCTACAAAAGTATGGAAATAATATTATAGCTATAGACGGGACACATGGCCTTAATAATTACGATTTTGAACTTACAACATTAATGATTGTTGATAATTTTAATGAGGGGTTTCCAACTGCTTTTATGTTCACCAACAGAAAAGACACACTAGTTCATCAAATCTATTTTGAAACTATTAAGTCCAAAATTGGCAATAAAATCTCTCCTAAAACTTTCATGTCTGATATTACTGGAGTCTTTTATAATGCATGGTCATCTGTGATGGGTGAAGTTCCACACCAGTTGTTTTGTACATGGCACATAGATCGGGCCTGGAGAAATAACTTGAATAAAATCAATAATTTAGAAAAACGAAAGGAAGTTTTTAAAAGTCTAAAAGTTTTACATCAAAATGTAGATGAAACTTCTTTTCAAAAACAATTAGACCAGTTGTTAATTTTGTTATATGAAGATGTAGATACAGTTGAATTTGGAAATTATTTTAATAGGCATTATTATGAAAATTGTAAATTATGGGCATATTGTTACCGAAAGCATTGCGGCATAAATACAAATATGTACTTGGAAAGTATGCACAAGCAAATTAAATATTTTTATTTAGGTGGAATGACTGTAAAACGTCTTGACAAAGGGTTGCATGCAGTTTTGCAGTATTCAAGAGATAAGATGGTAGAGCGTCTTATTAAGGAAACAAAAGGAAAAAGTACTATTCACAAAAGAAATATACTTCAAAGACACACGAAGGCTGTGACTAGTCAGTTTAGTGTTGAGAGTATAGAAAAAAGTGAAAATGACGAATGTATAAAAAAGTGGAAATTAGAAAATGTCGATACTTATTTTTTGGAGCAGAAATCGTACATTTGCTGTGAATTAACTTGTGATTTGTGTGCTATATGTATCCATAGTTATACATGTACCTGTATGGACTATTACATAAAAAGCATGATATGTAAACACATTCATTTTGTTGCATTGCAAAATTTACCTAAACAACCATCAACTAGTGTCAGTGTCTCCGCTGGTCCAGGACAATCAGCTCCAATATCTGAAGAAATAGGGACAAATATAGCGTGCTTAGCTGATCAGAATAATAAAGCCTTATTAAGTAAAAATAAATTGAACCAGAAAATTGTTGAAAAGATATCTACAATAAGCACAATTCTGAATGAAAATGTTGATAGAATTGATTATATGGGGGTAGGTTCAGAAATATTAAGTCATTTAAAAATAGTTGAAAATTTATTAACAATTAAAAAGTCTGACTCGGATTTAATACTCCCTTTCAAAACTAAGAAAGAGATAACAAAAAGAAAAATTGAAACGCAGCTAAGACCATTTCCTGTAAAAAAGAATAAAAAGCAAAGAAAACGGTTAATCGAGAAACCAAATAAACAAGAATCTATTGATCTGAGCTGTTTCCTTCATGGAGATAAACTAATAGCTGTGTCATGTGACAGGACAAATGATCATTCCTACATATCAAATGACTAAGTAGTATTATATAATTTGTAAAATTACCTATGTTGTAAACTATGTATATATATAAACTAGACGTAATATACAGTTTTTTTTATTATAAGCCCGTTGTTGATACGTTTCCATGGCGACTTTAAAACACGCGGGTGCGAAAAAGCCCGTTTTACGCACGCCAAAGCATGTTTGAGGTAGGCAAAATAGCGTACCAATAAAAAAAATATATATTTAATTTGAACATACCGCGCTGTCATAATTTTCTGTCATGCGCTCTTTATGGAATTCAGTACGGTTATTACCGTATCGTAAAATCCAGGCCCATATTTGTAATATCATATAAATATTTGCTAAGCAATATTATATTGATATGTTTAAATGATATTTATTTAATATTATAATCAAATATTCACGAAATATTTGTCAATCTGTCTCTCGCAATATGAAATAAATATTTTTTTTTAATATTAAGTAAATATTTGTGTGCTATCTGGGTATGCTTATTAGTTTCTGGGGTGGGTAATGACTCTAATTATTTCTTGGCCAACATCCAAAAATATAATAATTGTTTTCAAATGACGTCGTTTGATGTAACGCATATTGTAGGTACAGGAAAATTTCATGCCCACTTTCAAGGTAGTTTTTGATAAATTGTTTATTAAAAATTTAAAAAGATAATATACAATTGCAGATACAAAGACAGTTTGCGGAATCAACTTGGAGTTTCCTTGTTTTGCGCATGGGCAATTATACGTCGCGTGTTCGCGAGTCGTAAAACCATGATCTTAATTTATTTACGCACGTAAAGAAAGACAAAAAATATAGTACATCAGAAAGCCTTAAATTGATTATGTGTATAACTGTGTTGCATTTAATTTAATGTAGATAAAAAATTGTGTACTAAGTTTTGACCATATTTTTCAAAAATATATGTAGGTGATACGACGTTCACCGGGTCATCTATAATTTTTATTAACTTTATTTATTAAAACGCTACATGGCATTGCAACGAATGCGGGGTACGGCTTGTTATAACAATTATTGTTAAAGCAGGTAAATTAGGTCGCGACAATATGACCCAAAAAGAAAGTGAATATTACACAAAACCGTATTTCGCGTTCGCATCCCAACGACTGGAAAAGACGGGAGAGGATGTCCTCGTGCGAACGTGAAATGGAAATCGCGTACCGTACCCACCTTTCATTCGCCCGGACATAAAATCAACAAGGGACTCGATTTCTGGCGTACGTAAATATTGAAGATCAGTTAGGTCTTAAAGGTCGTCGATGGGATAATCGACGTCGTCGAGAATGAGAGAGAGAAAAAGCGAAAGACGACGTCGTCACATTCGGGCTCTGGAGTAATGAAATTGCTGAATCGACGCGAACAAAACGGAAACCGGCTAAATTAAATGATTGGGGCAAAACTTACTCGGAAAATATAATTTAAAATCTCGTTCCCGAATAGGAAATTCCGATGCGAGCGGGGGACTTTAATGCAAATTGATTCGACGTTTTTACGGGACTCGAATTTATTATTGCCGGTCGGAAAAAACTTGAATTAAAGCGATAAGTTCCTATAATTATACTGCGACGTTTCGATCTCGACTTTTCAACCCCCTCAACGCCACCGGAAAAAAAATATATTTATTCGAGGACGACGCGTCCGGGACATTCCACCTTCATACCGTTAGTTTTTAAGGGTGCAATTCCGATCCCGGCCCCATATCGGCAGATAGGATTTATTAGGTTCGATGTTGTCGATATACTTTTTTTTGTCTGGAGCATCGGCGAAAAATCTAAATAACTGCAATAAAAAGATAAAAGTCATTTCGGGGGACGCTCCGGGAAGATTTGATCGTAAAACGGGAAGCTACGCGTGAAGGGCCGTTACGTTAGATGGGACAAAAAGCTCTACGTCAGCCATTAAAAAATAGAAAGTCGACGGAATGGACCGTATGGCGCAGTATTGAAGCGTTCAAAGTTGTGGAACATTACGAGGTGCAGGGAGGAAAATATACTTTATATTGGATTTCCTTGTACAGATCGTTTCACCAAAATAGACGCATGGAGGAAAGAAGGACAATTTGTGAGAGTTACCTGTTTGAAAGTCAGTTCAGTAAATACTGTTTCTATGTCCCGGCACTAAAATGACAGCTATTCTAGCACTAAAATTGTCAAAAACAGTGTTTAATGAGGCTTATTAAAGCATTGTTTTTGGTAATTTTTTTTGGGGTTGGTAACAACATATTCCCTAATGTTGTCTAATGAAAATGGTGTGAAAATTGACAGATGTCTAGGAAACAGCAGTAATACCAACTTAAATGTCACGATAAAAATATTCCCCAGATAAGAAGCTTTATATTATTTAAACATAAATAAAAATGAAATAGAAGCTGGAACATAGAAAATGTTGTAAAGTACTCGTTGTAGAAGACATTCCAAACCCTCGCCCGTTCTAAAACTCGCCGCTCGGACTCTGGCTTGGAATATGACGTCTTCTGCAATTTGTACTTTAAACTACTATTCTATGTTCCGGCACTAAAATGACAGCTATTCTAGCACTAAAATGGCAGAAAACAGTGCTTTCATGATGCTTAATAAAGCATTGTTTTTGGTAAATTTTTTTTGTTGGGTTGGTTACAAGATATTCCCTAATACGGTCTGATATCTGTCAAAAGAAAATTAAAAATAAATATGGTCGCCGCGTCGATGGGATAGGGATGCAAGTATGCAAGCGTTGACTATAAGCTATTCGTTTCTGTATTTTGAAAGGTGTATCATAGAATAAAAACATGACTTCGATTTTATTTAAATCCATTAAATTAAATTTGAAAATTGTGTGAAAATTGACAGATGTCTAGGAAACAGCAGTAATACCAACTTAAATGTCACTATAAAAAAATTCCCAGATAAGAAGCTTTAAATTATTTAAACATAAATAAAAATGAAATGGAAGCTGGAACATAGAAAATGTTGTAAAGTACTCGTTGTAGAAGACATTCCGAACCCTCGCCCGTTCTAAAACTGGCCGCTCGGACTCTGGCTTGGAATATGACGTCTTCTGCAACTTGTAGTTTCAACTACTATTCTATGTTCCGGCACTAAAATGACAGCTGTTCTAGCACTAAAATGGCCGAAAACAGTGCTTTCATGATGCTTATTAAAGCATTGTTTTTGGTAATTTTTTTTGTTGGGTTGGTAACAAGATATTCCCTAATACGGTCTGATATCTGTCAAAAGAAAATTAAAAATAAATATGGCCGCCGCGTCGATGGGATAGGGATGCAAGTATGCCAGTATTGACTATAAGCTATTTGTTTCTGTATTTTGAAAGGTGTATCATAGAATAAAAACATGACTTCGATTTTATTTAAATCCATTAAATTAAATTTGAAAATGGTGTGAAAATTGACAGATGTCTAGGAAATAGCAGTAATACCAACTTAAATGTCACTATAAAAAAATTTCCCAGATAAGAAGCTTTAAATTATTTAAACATAAATAAAAATGAAATGGAAGCTGGAACACAGAAAATGTTGTAAAGTACTCGTTGTAGAAGACATTCCGAACCCTCGCCCGTTTTAAAACTGGCCGCTCGGACTCTGACTTGGAATATGACGTCTTCTGCAACTTGTACTTTCAACTACTATTCTATGTTCCGGCACTAAAATGACAGCTGTTCTAATGTGTTTTAATGACAGTGCTTTAATGAGGCTTATTAAAGCATTGGTTTTGGTAATTTTTTTTTGTTGGGTTGGTAACAAGATATTCCCTAATACGGTCTGATATCTGTCAAAAGAAAATTAAAAATAAATATGGCCGCCGCGTCGATGGGATAGGGATGCAAGTATGCACTCATAGTAAGAATATTTCTTAAGCGTATTTTAAAAGAAGAATCTCGTCTCGTCTCGAAATCCGAATTCGAGACAAGTCTCGATCTCGCGCCCACCACTGTTCGCCGACTTAACACGAATCATTAATCAAAATTTTCTCGTAACGTCGTACACGGAAACTAGCCCAACTAATCCCGCAAATCCCAAATTGCCTCCCCGGCCTCACTACCACTACTCTCTAAGAGATCCTCTGATTACCTGACGGTCAAATATTTCACCTGTCTCGGCTCAAAGACACGTTGAATTATGTACGTTTCTAACGTTCCATCCCGGAGTCCCGTAATTTTTCAAGGAGGAACGTCTCGCCCCATTCCCGGATATAAATGGTACTAGTGGGGCTCGCGTTTTTTTAAAACTTTTATTAGCTTTCATAATCTCCCGAAAAGGAGGGAGAACTTTCGGGCCTCGCCGTGATGCGACAAAGAGCGAGATCGGAGCAGGAATGGAGGGGGGAGTTTCCCTATCCATCCCGCAAAGTTGATGGATATGAATTTCATGAATTTAGATGTCGCCCTATTACCGAAGGACGGGCAAGAAAAACGTGATTAAAATAGAGATAACTCGATGATGGCGAATTACTTTATTTATAGACTGGTGATAAATTCGAATTAAGAATCTGGCCGTTCGAGGGGTTGAAAAATTTACTCCCCCGCTAGTTCAGCAAAGGCGAAAATTTTAAAGTGGCGGTTCGATGCCACGAGGGAAATTCCAAAAAACAACCGCGGGAAGAAGGAGATTCCTCGTTCGGATATTGAACTCTGGGGCAAATCTTTAAGCGCGGTGTGGTGAAAATTTCATCCCACATAACAATTTACCAGACCAAAACTGATGTTTATCCTGCTCGGGAATTTCATTTGCAACACTTGTACGTATTTGAATGCGGGGTGTATTATTGCGGTATAAAGGGATAACTTTGTGCAACCTGCCACGTTCTCGGAGCGCCGTGAGATTTTCGCCACGTGTCAAACGGGTGCAATATTCTAAACTTCCCAACGCTGCGTCGTAATACGGTCTTATCTTTTCCCATCCCCGAACAAGTCTTCGTAGAAAATACACATCCTTCTTCATTAAAGCACAATTTTTCACGACACTCCACTCGTCTTCCCCCATTCCATTATTCCGAGCCCATTAGCATATTCCTATTGCTCGATAGCACCGCGTTAACGGTCCAAATAATAAAGATATCCCGAGTACGACGGCAACAGGAATGGAAATTTAAAGGTACGTCTCGTACATTCGCCGCGATGACTTTCTTTATGTTCCTGCAAGAGTTCATGCATTGTCACCAAGAAAATTAACTTCAGGGAACTGTTTTAGCGGAGGAATGCAGGGAAACGTGCTCGGAGCACTGACGTGGTTTTCCGCGGCAATTTGTAATTAAGCCGAACCGAATGTTCCAGCCAGTTGATTTTTCTGTAGTCTAATCTCGAAAGGGAGCTTTCGAAGTTTCAGTCGAAGTCAGTTTCAGGGTGAGTCATGAAGATTTTTGTGTGGTGTTGTTGTGTTTGTTATCAATAAAGACCGGAAAATATGCAATATAAAATGTGCCAATATGCATGCAATACACACTAAAAAAAAATTATTTGGTTGTCTGTAAAATCGGTTTACGAACAATAATTTTAAGTGATAACGTCATAAGAAAACACTGATGAAAATTTGCATACGTTTATCAATTACATTGAATTATTATCATTGATGTTTTATATTATAGAAGATTTTTTTCGCACTGCGGTTTGCCGGTCCAACTTGTCATTTTAGACACATTGTTATGACATGTGTGAAGCTGAACATTAATCTTGAACCATACATGAATTGGTACATAGGACAATTGTTTCCATTGAATACTAAATGAAAGCAGTCGACTTTTTATAGGATCATTCATATCATTCATCACAATTGTTTAGTCGAAATCGTAACATAACCTATTATTACTGCTCACGTTGACCGATGCTACATTGTTTTAATGATCCAAGAACAAATATATGAGATTATATAACCAATCAAACTCTTAGAATGCAAGAATTAATTACCTTATTGCCGCAATTGTTATTGTAATAGTAATGAGCAATGGTATGCACAGTAAATATTCAGATAACTTTATCTAACTTGCTGTCGCTACCCCTTCCATCGCACTCGCGAACCGAGCCGATCGCCAAATCGAGCTTTCAGTCGTACGCTGTAGTGGAAGAGAGATAGATGCACCGCAAGGCAAACGGGTCTGGGGTAACGTTACAATGTTTTCAGGAAAGTGAAGGTATACCCTTCCAAAAATTATTTGCAATTTATGACTTAAGTCTCACGACGGGGGCTCGAGTATTAACGCAGCAGGGTGCACCGTAAAACTTCTGTAAGAAGCCGATTGAGAGGAAGGTAACAGGGTAGTACTCCAGCGATTTTAAGAATTTAGATTTCGTGTTAGCATTAATAATAATTTTTTTATGTTCCGGCACTAAAATGACAGCTATTCTAGCACTAAAATGGCCGAAAACGGTGCTTTAATGAGGCTTATTAAAGCATCGTTTTTGGTAATTTTTTTTGTTGGGTTGGTAACAACATATTATTTAAATCCATTAAATTAAATTTGAAAATGGGGTGAAAATTGACAGCAGCAATACCAACTTAAACGTCATGATAAAAAAAAATCCACAGATAAGACATTTTAAATTATTGAAACATAAATAAAAATAAAATGGAAGCCGGAACATAGAAAATGTTGTAAAGTACTCGTTGCAGAAACTATATTTAAAAAGTTGTATTAAAGTGGCACATTTTGAGTCAAAGTATACAGTAGGTACCTATACTTATATTAACGAGAAGGCAGTTGGTATATCATAAGATTTATAAGAAAATGGCAAATTTTAATGTCCTTTGTCCCTTGCCCTTAATGCCCTTAATACTTTTGCGGTTTCAAATTGATACATATACTATATTAAAATGAATAGTGCCTATCGCATAACAAAGCTACTCCGTTCGGACATAGTGGAAAAAATAAAATTGATAGAAAAAAAATCACAGAACTGCGAGAAGAAAAAATTAATCAGCTAGAATTAAAATAATAAAAATACTTTAAAAACCATTTGGGTTTTGAAACACTAAGAATTACTCATTAAATTTATTAGTACGGACCATTCCCAGTTCTTAGGTGTTTATCTCAGGCGGTATTCCGACGAAACCGCAAATCAGTAGTTTACTACCTGTTAATTGTACTCCCCGTCGCTAAGGGTAGGATCGTAAATTGCAAATAAATATTGGACGGGTATACCCGCACATTGATTTATAAAGGCAGGGCTCCACCAAACTGGGCTAGCCCGGCGGCACTAGCGGCTTTGCCGCCGGCACATGATGCCGCGGCTTGCAGTGGCTTTGCCGCGGAATTGAACTCGACTCCACCAAACAGGCGAGGTGGAAGATGCGAAGTGGAAGATGCGAGGTGGAAGATGCGAGGTGGAAGATGCGAGGTGGAAGGGGCGAGGTGGAAGATGCGAGGAGGAAGATGCGAGGTAGAAGGTGCTAGGTGGAAGATGCGAGGTGGAAGGGGCTGCCTGCTGCGAAATTTAAAAAAATGCAAATGGTTTTTCGACGATAACTCACCTAATTATTGGACTACAAACTTTTTAAAGAAATCATATTGTAGAAAATTCAAACTCTTCAACATCATGGTAGTTAAATCTTTTTTAACTCTTGTAAATTGCATATTCATTAATCAGTTTCTTAGGTTTACTGCTTCGAGTAAAGCTGTAATATAATTTTCTTCCCTCCCCTCCTCTATAATTTTGGAAAATTGAATTTGATGTAATAGACAGGTTTATGCATCAACGTTTTCATCCGGAAAATTGAGCACAGTTCATCGGCCATTTCGGAAAATTTCTGAATTTTCTGTAAATTTCATATTCATTAATCAGTTTCTTAGGTTTACTGCTTTGAGCAAAGCTGTAATATATTTTCCCTCCCCCCCTCCTATAATTTTGGAAAATTGAATTTGATGTAATAGACAGGTTTATGCATCAACGTTTTCATCTGGAAAATTGACCACAAGTTCATCGGACTTGTCGGAAAATTACAAATTTTCTGTAAATTTCATATTCATTAATAAGTTTCTTAGGTTTCCTGCTTTAAGTAAAGCTGTAATATAATTTGCTTCCCTCCTCTCCCCTATAATTGTGGAAAATTGAATTGGATGTAATAGACAGGTATATACATCAACGTTTTCATCCGGAAAATTGACCACAGTTCATCGGACTTACAATCTTACAATCGGAAAATTACAAATTTTCTTATTGTAGAATTTAAAAAAAAAGGAAGCCACTTTATTTTTGTTATAACTCAGTCAATTGTGAGTTTTCCTCACAAATTTCACCACTTCCAAGCTATTTAAGGTTGAAAGTTCCAAATTGCGGGTTTATACAAAAATAACTACCCTTCATCGAGCAATAATTCGATTAGCAATAGTTTTCAAGAAAATTGATGTTGATTCTCATAATGGCAAGTAAAAATGGCCAATGACTGGACTATAAATATGCAGTTAAATATGCAATATGCATTTATGAATGCTATAATACGCAATTATTATTTTGAGGAAATTAAACATATTTAATGAATATATACTGTAACGCGAAATGTAAACAGCAGCGAGAAATGTGTTTACTCTTATCGGATATCGGCGGCTCACCTCAAAGGGACGCCGCTACGCTTAAGTCTCCGCAACATCTTATTAAGGAAAAATGATGTATTACCTTCCCGACCTCTCTAGAACAAACATTATTAGACAGGAATGACCTGGAGTCATCGCGAATACAATGGAGATATGTATATAAGCGGGCTTGCGGTCGAAGAGGAGATTAGACGTGAAGCCGCGAGTGAATAAACAAGGCGAAAGACGGACCAGTGAAATAAGAAATAAATTCACATTTAAGATAGATATAAATTAATTAGTTAGGAAATAGTTAAGTGTGTTATATAAATTAGTTCAGTAATAGTCTAAGATAAATTAAGTAGTGTGTAGTGTACAATTTTAGGACAGTGTAAATAATTTAGAAATAAACGTTACAATAACAATTTTCATTATTATTATTTAGATATTTATTTATTACAATATACAATCACGTATTTTTTTAATAGTTTTTTAGTTAAATATTCAATATTAAGTAAACATTTAAATATTAAATAATTTATAATTAATTTTAATATTTAATAAAATTAATAAATAATTTTAATATTAAATAGTTAATAAATTTTTAGTTAAATTGTGTCGTAATTATATGTGTGTAGGATGAAAAACTGTTCTTTCTTCGATACCCTAGCGTGTCATTATCATCAAAAGGTAGGAATTTCATCAGGGATTGAAGAAATATATTACATATTACATTTGGTTTTTAAACCAATGAAAATCGTCTATCGAATGTGAAAATTCTTCTTATTTGAATTCCCAAGTAGTATCTGAGTTAGATTATACCTACTAGACAACGTGTAGAGAGAAATTATAATTCAATTAGCAGGTAAGGGACACATAAAAAATGTTCAGAATTGATCAGTTTTTCAGCACAAAGCCAAAAAGTTGGCATGAATTTTTCCCCTTTTTTCGCCTTTTTTCCCTGCCGGTCGAAATCAATTTCCGGATGAGGTGATGGCTACTTTTGTGTAGTATTTTTTTTGTATTCGGTATCAAAATAAAACCGCGTTAGGGCAAGATTGATATTCCCGTCGTTTCCCCTGCCAGCATCTAATTTTAGCCGTGGAGGATTCCGTCCCGAGATTGTATATTTTGAGGGAAGCACCCTTTATCCGGAACAGGCCGGGGCTGAAGCAAATTTCGGTCGCTCGGAGATATCTATTGGCAATTAAATAAATTTCCTCGGGGCGTGACGTCTATCCGGGGACAAAACTAAAGGAAAACAAATGTGAATTAATTTATGAAAAGGGGGGAGAAGAAAGTGTTGCCTTCGTGTCTGAATGGGCACGTAAAGGGGGCGGGCGGGCGCCCATGGTCTTCTAATTTAAACCCCCGAGATTGCCTCATTCGTTGCCCTCTCGAAAACTCTCCCGTAATTGCCTTACTGAGAATGAAAAGACTACAACTAATGTAGAAACATTTAGACGATTTTTCACGGGGTCTAATCGACGTATCAATGGACGGAGGAGGGCCATTTTCGGGAGGCCTTTCGCACGTGCTGATTATATTCCCTTTGGTCGTTTTCTTTGTTTTAAACGATGGAGGCGTTTATGGTTAAGTGTAACTAAATTCAATGGTTTCCCAGATAACGAAAATGTGCGTTCCTGAATTTAGATCGCGATTTATCCCCGAATTGACACACTAAATCAGAATTAACTGTTATCAATTCCATAAATATCCAGAACTCAGGCCGCGATGGCAATCAAGTATGACCTGTTTCACAAAGACATAAAAATCTGTTTAATATCCTTTTCACGCTGCCGCTATCGTAAATCGCTCTTATATGCATAGATACGTAGCATGAAAATGGAAAATAACATTCGTGTATTATTTTTCCTTGACGACGGAATGTAAATGCTGTCATTTACATTCCTAGGAAAATCAAAAGAGTAAATCTTGTTGATTTATCCCTTGTTACGCATATGTCAGACTGACATATGTAAGTGTAACGTATGTTGGTCAACTTACGTCAGAGTGACGTATGCCCAAACTAGATAAAACATTTCATTTTTCGAGGAACTATGAGGAAATTTTCAACGGCAGCGTGAAAAATCTAATAAGCCACACGGAATGTATAGACTGTTAACATTCTCGGCAAGTGACAAGCCTCGGCTCGTACACACTTGCCTCGAATGGTAAAACGTCTTTACATTCCTTGTGACTTAAATAACTATTATTACACTGTCATCGTTAAAAATGTTAACCGTACTGTGAGTAGTACGGCGCAATAATAATAATAATTAAAATTATTTAATTAGCTTTACATTCAAAAAGAATATCAAAATAAGGAAAATTGAAACGACAAGCTAGAAGAAAGTAGATGAAAAGTAAGAAAGTAGAAACTAAATGTACCTATATAGGTATGTACATAAAACAATAATTTACCAATCTTAAATATCTTTAAACAATCTTTGAAATCTTTGAATCCTTACAAAAACATAAGGTAGTGTAATATCATGACGCTGTGTGATCGCATAACATAGTTCTTAGAAAACAGGATCGAATTTCATATTGAAATTTGAAACATAGTTGGGACGAAAGTCCTCATTGGACCGCATTATCCAAAAAGTACCAAAATTTTTACAATCGTTACAAAAACAGTATAGAGAGATTTATTTTATGATTCCAAGTTAGCATTACAAAGTTTTCAAAGAAAACGGATTTGAATTTCTTATTGCAACTTGTTTTAGAAATTAGACATTTTTGTTGGGACGAACTTGAAACAAATCTCATATTCCCAAAAATTTCGAAATATTTAGAATCATCACAAAAACGATACGGAGAATAATTTCTTGGTGTCATATTCGCAATACAAAGTTTTCAGATAAAACTGGACCAAATTTCACACTGAAACTCGCTTTAAAAAGAAATGTAGTTGTGACGAACTTCAAACATATCTGAGGTTCCCAAAAATCACAAAATATTTAAAACTGCCACAAAAACGATATGGAGGGTAATTTCTTGATGCTAAGTTAGCAGTACAAAGTTTTGTTAGGCAACAGGATCGAAGTTCTAAGTGAAACTTGCTGTAGAAATTTGAAACATAGTTGGGACGAAACTTGAAATTACCGTACCGTTCAAAAAATACTAAAATTTTGTAAATACTAGTTATAAAACCGAAATGGATAATTTCTTGGTACCAAGTTCGCATTACATAGTTTTGAAAGAAAACAGGACAGAATTTCTTGTTCAAACTCGAATTAGAAATTTGAGATATAACTACGACAAAATTCGAAATTATCGTAACTTTCCAAAAATTCCATAATTTCAGTAATTTCGAAAAATTATATGGAAGGTAATTTTACAATATGAAATTCGCATAACAGAGTTTTGGAAGATAACAGGATCGAGTTTCTTAATGAAACTCGCTTTAAAAATTTGAAATCTGGTTGAGAACAAACTCGAGCAAATCTTATCTTCTAAAAAATCCTAAAATGTTGAGAATCGTTACAAGAACGATATATCATAGGGCCAAGTTCGCAATTAAAAAATTTCAAAGACGACAGAATTGAATTTCATATTGAAACTCGCTTTATAGGTTTCATATCTAGTTGAGATGAAACTTGAATTAATCTAATCTTCTAAAAAACCACAAAATATTTAAAATTGTTACAGAAATGATAAGGAGAATAATTTTATGATTCCAAATTAGCATTACGAAGGTTTCAAAGAGAACAGGATCGAAATTCTCAATAAAACTCGCTTTACAAATTTGAAATATAGTTGGGACGAAACTCGAAATTATCGTATCTTTCAAAAAATACTAAAATTTCGAAAATAGCTAAAAAATCGATATGGTGAGTAATTTCATAATGTGAAGTTTGCATTACCGAGTTTTCGAAAGGAACACGGACGAATTTCTTACTGAAACTCATTTTACAAATTTGTAATGTAGTTGGGACAAACTTCAAACAAATCTGACATTCCCAAAAATCCCAAAATATTTACAATCGTCACAAAAACAATACGAAAAATAATGTCTTAGTGCTAAGTTTGCATTACAAATGTTTCAAAGAAAATTGGATAGAAATTCGTAATAAAAGTCGCTTTAGAAAATTTAAATATAGTTTGGACGAAACTTGAAATTATCGAATCTTTCAAAAAATACGAAAATTTTGAAAATAGCTAAAAAACGATATGGTGAGTAATTTCATAATATGAAGTTTGCAATACCGAGTTTTCGAAAGCAACAGGATCGAATTTCTTACTGAAATTCATTTTACAAATTTGTAATGTAGTTGGGACAAACTTCAAACAAATCTGACATTCCCAAAAATCCCAAAATATTTACAATCGTCACAAAAACAATACGAAAAATAATGTCTTAGTGCTAAGTTTACATTACAAATGTTTCAAAGAAAATTGGATAGAAATTCGTAATAAAAGTCGCTTTAGAAAATTTAAATATAGTTTGGACGAAACTTGAAATTATCGAATCTTTCAAAAAATACGAAAATTTTGAAAATAGCTAAAAAACGATATGGTGAGTAATTTCATAATGTGAAGTTTGCATTACCGAGTTTTCGAAAGCAACAGGATCGAATTTCTTACTGAAATTCATTTTACAAATTTGTAATGTAGTTGGGATAAACTTCAAACAAATCTGACATTCCCAAAAATCCCAAAATATTTACAATCGTCACAAAAACAATACGAAAAATAATGTCTTAGTGCTAAGTTTGCATTACAAATGTTTCAAAGAAAATTGGATAGAAATTCGTAATAAAAGTCGCTTTAGAAAATTTAAATATAGTTTGGACGAAACTTGAAATTATCGAATCTTTCAAAAAATACGAAAATTTTGAAAATAGCTAAAAAACGATATGGTGAGTAATTTCATAATGTGAAGTTTGCATTACCGAGTTTTCGAAAGCAACAGGATCGAATTTCTTACTGAAATTCATTTTACAAATTTGTAATGTAGTTGGGACAAACTTCAAACAAATCTGACATTCCCAAAAATCCCAAAATATTTACAATCGTCACAAAAACAATACGAAAAATAATGTCTTAGTGCTAAGTTTGCATTACAAATGTTTCAAAGAAAATTGGATAGAAATTCGTAATAAAAGTCGCTTTAGAAAATTTAAATATAGTTTGGACGAAACTTGAAATTATCGAATCTTTCAAAAAATACGAAAATTTTGAAAATAGCTAAAAAACGATATGGTGAGTAATTTCATAATGTGAAGTTTGCATTACCGAGTTTTCGAAAGCAACAGGATCGAATTTCTTACTGAAATTCATTTTACAAATTTGTAATGTAGTTGGGACAAACTTCAAACAAATCTGACATTCCCAAAAATCCCAAAATATTTACAATCGTCACAAAAACAATACGAAAAATAATGTCTTAGTGCTAAGTTTACATTACAAATGTTTCAAAGAAAATTGGATAGAAATTCGTAATAAAAGTCGCTTTAGAAAATTTAAATATAGTTTGGACGAAACTTGAAATTATCGAATCTTTCAAAAAATACGAAAATTTTGAAAATAGCTAAAAAACGATATGGTGAGTAATTTCATAATGTGAAGTTTGCATTACCGAGTTTTCGAAAGCAACAGGATCGAATTTCTTACTGAAATTCATTTTACAAATTTGTAATGTAGTTGGGACAAACTTCAAACAAATCTGACATTCCCAAAAATCCCAAAATATTTACAATCGTCACAAAAACAATACGAAAAATAATGTCTTAGTGCTAAGTTTGCATTACAAATGTTTCAAAGAAAATTGGATAGAAATTCGTAATAAAAGTCGCTTTAGAAAATTTAAATATAGTTTGGACGAAACTTGAAATTATCGAATCTTTCAAAAAATACGAAAATTTTGAAAATAGCTAAAAAACGATATGGTGAGTAATTTCATAATGTGAAGTTTGCATTACCGAGTTTTCGAAAGCAACAGGATCGAATTTCTTACTGAAATTCATTTTACAAATTTGTAATGTAGTTGGGACAAACTTCAAACAAATCTGACATTCCCAAAAATCCCAAAATATTTACAATCGTCACAAAAACAATACGAAAAATAATGTCTTAGTGCTAAGTTTACATTACAAATGTTTCAAAGAAAATTGGATAGAAATTCGTAATAAAAGTCGCTTTAGAAAATTTAAATATAGTTTGGACGAAACTTGAAATTATCGAATCTTTCAAAAAATACGAAAATTTTGAAAATAGCTAAAAAACGATATGGTGAGTAATTTCATAATGTGAAGTTTGCATTACCGAGTTTTCGAAAGCAACAGGATCGAATTTCTTACTGAAATTCATTTTACAAATTTGTAATGTAGTTGGGACAAACTTCAAACAAATCTGATATTCCCAAAAATCCCAAAATATTTACAATCGTCGCAAAAACAATACGAAAAATAATGTCTTAGTGCTAAGTTTGCATTACAAATGTTTCAAAGAAAATTGAATAGAAATTCGTAATAAAAGTCGCTTTAGAAAATTTAAATATAGTTTGGACGAAACTCGAAATTATCGAATCTTTCAAAAAATACTAAAATTTTGAAAATAGCTAAAAAACGATATGGTGAGTAATTTCATAATGTAAAGTTGGCATTACAGAGTTTTCGAAAGCAACGGGATTGAATTTCTTACTGAAACTCATTTTACAAATTTGTAATGTAGTTGGGACAAACTTCAAGCAAATCAGACCTTCCCAAAAATCCCAGAATATTTAAATCGTCACAAAAACGATACGAAGAACAATGTCTTACTGATAAGTTTGTATTACAAATGTTTCATAGACAATAGGATCGAAAGTCTTAATAAAACTCGCTTTAGAAATTTGAAATATAGTTGGGACGAAACTCGAAACTATCGTATCTTCCAAAAAATACTAAAATTTTGAAAATAGCTAAAAACCAATATGGTAAGTAATCTCATAATGTAAGGTTCGCATTATAGAGTTTTCGAAAGCAACAGGGTCGAATTTCTTATTGAAACTCAATTTGGAAATTTAAAATCTAGTTGGAACGAACTTCAAAATGCTCTGACCTTCCTAAAAATCCCAAAATAATTACAATCGTCACAAAAACGATACAGGGAGAACTTTCTTGGTGCCGAGTTCGCATTACATAGTTTTCAAAGAAAACAGGACCGAATTTCTTATTCAAACTCACTTTAGAAATTTGACATATAACTGGGACGAAATTCGAAATTATCGTAACTTCCCAAAAATCCCATAATTTCAGTAATTTGGAAAAATGATATGGTAGGTAGTTCTACAATAAAAATTCGCTTTACCTAGAGAGTTTTGGAAGGTAACAGGATATAGTTTCTTAATGAAACTCATTTTAGAAATTTGAAATCTGCTTGGGACGAAACTCGAACAAATCTTGTTCTAAAAAATGCCAAAATGTGTAGAATTGTTATAAAAACGATATGATGAGTGACTTCATAATGCCAAGTTCGCACCAAAATTTTTTTGAAGACAACAAAATCGAATTTCATATTGAAACTCGCTTTATAGGTTTCATATCTAGTTGAGATGAAACTCGAATTAATCTAATCTTCTAAAAAATCCCAAAATGTTTAAAATCGTTACAGAAATGATAAGCAGAGTAATTTCATGATACCAGGTTAGCATTAGGAAGGTTTCAAAGCCAACAGGAACCAATTTCATATTAAGACTGGCTATAGAAAAACTGGCTTACATGAGTATTATGTTGGAACAAATACAGTATTAATATGAGCAGCAGCGTTAATATATAATTAATAATAATTACTCTCTATTAGATTACGATCATTTTTGCCAATGTGTGATCGAACTTTTTTTAAAAAAACAAAGAAAAATATTCATTTATTTACAAAGCGAGGGGAATTTGAGTTGTAATGTTCCAAACTCAAAAATATGTAATTTACGCAAATGTTTTTCCTATTAAATACGTTTTCTTAACGTGACCTGTTCAGATACTAAATTTAAGATATACATGAAACAATAAAAGATACAGTTTATATGCGATTCCCAACCTAGTTATAAGAAACAAAGTTAATAAATGGAACAGAAACATCAAAGTTCACGTCTCAAAGGTCACACGTAAACCAATCCTTAGAGAGATCTCAAGTCATTTCGCTAAAACGAATCAAAATTCAAATGACACGAGCTTATATTAGTTAAGTCAAAGATAGAAATCATACCACAGAGGAAACTCATACCTCAATTAAAAGTAATTAAATAACAAACCTCAATCCGACAAGTCATCGTACGCGTTTTAAAAATTACTTGTTACTATCTCATCTGCGAAATCAACGAAATCTGTTTAAGGGGTGTTGAACGTATGGTAAAGAATGCGCGCGTCTTTCCGCGACGTTGATGGATAGTTAAAATGTGAGATTGATTATTTACCAACATGGTTGAGCGAAGGGAATTTTTCGGCCGCGCACGGCCCTATCAATCTTTATTAACTTTTTTCCGTCGGGCAATTGCGTGAAACTTTATGGGGACGTCGGCTTATTAAATACGAGATCTTGCTTTGTTCGGGAATCGATCGGTAATTGGAGAGATCTCGGACGTCTCCTCCTCGTTATTAGGCGGGAGGAGAATTATATCTCCTCGGAGAGGGGGCAAGGATTAAGTGTGCTGTTGTCGCCGTTTATCAAAAATTTAACAGGTTGCAGGGCCATCACCGGAAACGTCGTGATTTATCAGATCCGTTGGAACAACAACAAACTCCTTTGGAGCCATTAAAATTCAAATCGAGCGCAGCGAACCGGTTAACGACGATATTTTGCGGACCTCGCAACTTTGTAACCATTACGACACTAGAGATGGTCCTTAAGAATTTCGATAAATCTGCCACGGTCAGAAAATTTTATGTCGCAACACTCACCCCAACGACCAACGTCGTTAACTTAAGGAAGATGCGTCATATGCTGTTAAATAACAACTGTGCCAGCCATGAAGGCTACTCTCGGAGAAGTGCTCCTCAACAAAATATCATATCATTGATTTTCAAGTTATAACTGGCGCAGTCATAAGTAGGATTCGTATTTTGCCTTTCCTACTCATTCTAGGAGTTTCAGAAGAGATAAGAGTAGAGCGGACGAAAACACAAAGAAAAGTAAATGTATGAGCCATTTAGAAGACGAATTATTAAGAGAACACGGTAGGTTAAGTTTAGAAATTGAAAATCAAATTAAATTAGATCCAAATTGAAACGATAATCTAAATTCTATTAAACATTCAACTATATTTAAATAACTTTCAATCCATAACACAACAACTACCTGTTCTAACTGAACTAACTATAAAAAAAATCCACAACTCGAGACACTGGTAGGTATGAATTTAGATTATCAAAATTTAATAACATATATTGACAATATTGAAATAGTAATACTGTTTGCAAAACTGAATTCTGTTCAATATTCTATGGTATCAAGTTACGAAATTTTAGAAAAGATTAGTCACATGTGAAATATTTACAAAGCATAATAAAGTTTAAAATTTAAAAATGCCTTGACGTATTACATGTTTTTACGAACACAAGTTAGTTTTTTGAAAATCAAAATTAATCTTTGTTGTTCATATTCCTATCGTGAAACAAGAATGCTTAGAATAGATGAAAATTCTCGAATTAAATCATAGACAAGATATACGTAATAGTCCAGTCATCTTAGGTTGAATTAGGTGAATATCTCGGAAAATAGACATACTTTGTTTTTGATCGGGACTACCATGACCTCACATGATTCTCTGATCGCGCGCTCTCCGCCCTCTATCTCAAAAACAGTTAGAGATATGAAGAAATGTTGAAGACAAAAGTTGTAGAGAATTTAATTCTGAACGATATTGATAGCAAATACAAATAGCGTAAAACTCATAGACAACCTTCAAAATAGGATAATTCTACCAGGACTCGAATATCACCCAATTAGATTTAAAGAATTATTCGAAATTAACAAAATTAGTAATGTTACGTTACGTTTTTTTTTCACCCCCAAATTAGCAAAAGAATTACAAATAAATACCGAAGTCCGAACATTAACGCAACATTGCGAAATACTATATCCCACTTGGTTTTTGAAAGTGTGTGCGAGTCTAGTCGAATGTGTGTTTGCTTAAGAGGACGTGTGTTAACCTTTACATGAGACACTAGCGTCACAGCGTCGCCATTGTACTATGACGAAAACTATAATAGGTAGAAATCTGAGATTTTGATAGATTAATGTCGTAATATTAGGTAATGAGTTGTGTAAGTTTGAACGAGATTCTCTGGTTATTTTAGCTGCTATCACACCGTACATGAAATGCAAAACGCTAAAATAATAAACGTTACATTTGGCCCCACGTTGGGCGCCGAATGCAACGATTATTATTTGAAGTAAATAATAAGCGTTACAGTAAGCAATTAACTTCAATACAAGAAATCGACAGCTTCAACCATAAAACGTCATTGATAGTAACACGTTTAGCATTATTGATTATTTGTATCCTTCTATTGATCGTTGTAATTCGAAGAAGAACGTAGAAATTACTATGGACGATGTAGAAGGGAATCCAGCTCAAAAAATAATTCCAGTGTTTTTCCATATGGAAGCTGCAACATCAGAACTGCTTGGTTTATATACGTTTCCTGTAAATTAGAATCACTTCTCGTCTTGCTTTCAACCTCGATATTTCTATTGTAGATACTGAGTTTTTAAAAACAATATCTGGATCCTCCAAGTTACAACTATCCATTCACCGCTCAGCCCATGTTGTGTAATTCTAATTTAACGCCTCGAATAGTGACCAAAAGAAAATGGAATGCGACGCTCTCCGCGTTTTTACCGCTTCTCCTTAAGATAATAGTGCGAGATTAAGAGTGCATTTCCGGTGGGTGAGCATTAGCCGGAAGAATTTACTCTAAGACCGATGGCTCCGCCCCGCAGTACAAATTACATTAGACGATTAATGAAACTACTATAATATATTTCTTTGCCCCAGTTAAATTCCCTCACTCAACCCGTTTCCCGGCGGCGGCGAGCGTCTTGTAGGAAAAAGCGGGGCCGAACAACAATAATGTAAACAATTTGAAATTAGATGTCGCATCGGGTGACAATGATAAATCGTGCGTCACTCCTAGTAGAAGGCAGCAGATTAAAACGTGGCACTTCGGACAAAAACACTCCTCGACTCGAGCACGAATTAGATCCCATCCAATTAATTTGGCTTAATTTTCATTAAGGGACCCTCTCGCGTCATTTTGTCATAAGCAAAGGTAATAAACGACGTTAGCTCCTCTTACAATGGGTTGTTAAAATTTGTTTCCTTTTTCCCGTCTTCGACGTATAAAGGGAAGTTCAAAAGGCGACGTCTAATTTGAGTTTACTTAGTTTCTTTGCCGGCACAGCGGAAGCTGCATGCCTCACTCGAGGCGATAACGACGACATGCACTTATGGAGATGCTCGTTCCATTTCCGTACTGATTACGTGGCAATTTACTACCACTACTGAAGTTACAGCGAAGTTATTATTATTATTGATCTGAAAATCAAATTGGAGTTGGAAATTCCTAACCTACTCAAAAAACAGGCTAAAATTTAAAATAATTTACCCTTTCTCAGGTGGCAAGGGCAATCCTCGTAATTCAAATTTCAATAACTGTACTCGTAGAGATACAGAAAATACGGGTACAGTAGTCGGTACTGTACAACAGTGCGAAGCATATATTCGTTTTCTTCATTGGGAACTTACGTTTTTACAATAAACACTACGAAACTCGAATTAATCACCATGAAATAGTGAGAATTCACAAACTAAAATGTCGACACTTTCACGAATTTTTTCGAGAACGGCAATGTTGCCTCTTTAGAACCGATCTTACAGCTTTAGGTACGTCTTTAACATCGATGGCGGCAACTTCGTGCTCGGGGTCAGCGTGGTGCTGACAATAGGCTGTCGAATCACCGTGGCGTACCCAGAAAACGAGAGAAACTTATATTGTCTCCCCTCCATGCTCGGAATCGTATGTATTATATTACAGGTAGATCTAGTATATGCAGAGTATGTATTTGAAGTACGTTCATATGTAGAAGTGCACAGCAGTTTTGATGACAAACTAAAAATATATCTGTTTTCAACAAAACAACAAAAACCAAGTGGCTCTGTCAATTATCTTTTTCATTATACAATACTATATATTGCTACAGCGCTACACATTTTCGTGATGTTCGTTCCAGCATTTTACTCTACAGAAAACATAATATAACGCCAGTATGGAATCTTCGCTTTAAAAATTGTTGTTGGAATTAGCGGAATTAATAAGAGTAAATTATATATGAACGTGGTCACAGCTACAACTAAGTCATGTTATGCCAAATCAACAACAAAGTGTATGTTATCTGACTCTTAGAAGATTTATTTAGTTGAGGGAGCCCTGGTACTGTTAGGTAAAGTGTATAAATGCTATGTTTTTTAGATATATTTAAAAGCCACAAAATACGGTGAAGGATTTTAAGATAAATACCTTTAATCTATTGAACCAATTATTTACCAAAATACTGTAAGTATACTTTATAGCTTATCTACATACATTTGTTTTATTTTTGTTTCTATTTCAGAATACCTTATTGAACAGTTGTGTCGATATCAATTGTTCCATATTAAAAACCTTTATTTAAGTAATTAAACAGATTGAAGTGGAAAAGTAAAATCATGTAAGAACTTGAAATACATGTGATAGATTGCTATGTTCGCAAAATATGGAACGTAAATGCATGCATAAATTAGATTACAGAACTAGATTTACTAAATATAGAACTAGATTACATCCTGTAATTGTAATGTAATATGAACTCACAAAAATATTTCTCAACTGAGTGCCGACTGTAGTAAGTTGAAGACAACAGTATTCAACAGTTCTTATTGATGAAGAGAAAGGAGGCAGTGCAAATTACTACCTAAAAACGGTTGATATGATAATTCTAAGTTATTTGGTTTGAAGATGGTACAAACATACGCTTAACCATACCCGAAATGGTTGAAATATCTGGGTGGAATATGGGTAACTGTTGGTTTTCCTAACGGGATTTATTTATGTGTGCGTACACCACTTACAGTTATTTGACAACTACTGTTATGAAACAAAACGAACTACTATGGAAACTAAACTTTCCAAAGGTAACTAGAGTTATTCCCGGCACACGGCAGTGCTGCCAACTCCAACGTGGAGAATAACCCTACAATCCCCCCCTCGGAAGGATCTCTGCTTCATCACGATGATTCTTCCGCCGGTCTGCTAACTTCTTCAATGGGGTTACTGCAGCATCCGGGCACGATGATCTTCATCGACGTCTCCGTCCAGGAACGTTGGCTTGATTTCCATCGGCGTTGAGACTTCTCTCGCGTCCTGTAGTCCGAATCGGTCGAAACCCTCTTCTCAAACTTGACTCCTACCATGTGAGAAATCTCTCCAACATGCTTTACCTCAAAAGATCTGCCATGTTTGTTGGCACCTGAATTTGTTCTACCAAAGTACGGCTGGCGATGTCGACCTAATGTCCTCTTGTGTACACACACCACTGACACCACGCCTATTGCGTACCTGGGTCCAGTTGACTCCTGTAGTCTTGGGTCTGCCTCTTTCGGCGCATCTGGCCCACTGGATTGTGTGTGCGTACACTTAAATAAATCCCGTTACGAAAAAACCAACAATGATTATGGGCCCAGGAAGCAGCAGGAGTCCACTGGGCCCAGGAACCCAAAAATGGTTATGGGCCCAGTAAGCAGCAGGGATGGAATTCCCACCGCCGACGACAGGTCAGAACGAGGCAGACCCGTGACTGCAAGAATCCACAGGCGGACCGAAATGGAAAACAATGGAAGTTAGCAGACCGGCGGAACGATCATCGCATCAAAGGTGATGAAGCAGAGATCTTTCCGAGGGGGGGATTGTAGGGTTATTCTCCACGTTGGAGTTGGCAGCACTGCCGTATAACTCTAGTTACCTTTGGAAAGTTTAGTTTCCATAGTAGTTCGTTTTGTTTACATAACAGTAGTTGTCACATAACTGTAAGTGGTGTACGCACACATAAATAAATCCCGTTACGAAAAACCAACAGTAACTTAATTTTTTAAATTTTTAAACAATTATCAGTGAACTCATACATCTTCCACGAATTACCCTGTATGTATTAATTCGACGCTTATCCAAAAATTTTCCTCGGATTTTTCCATCACTTCACGAAAGTGCTTGTATTTCCAAATCATCACCCACACTATAGAACTGCCCTCCTACTTAAATTTCCCGAAGGCGTTCCCGAGCTAAAAATCGCAACGTAATGTACAGAAAATTATTCAAACTCATGTCCAGGGCGCTCAGCGTACACTTCATTACGCCCCTCAACGAAAATTTAGATTCGAGCTGTAGCTCCCCACCCCGACCCGCGCTCGTTGTCTCAAAGTCAACAGACTCGCCGAGGTAAACAATATTTTCATGGAGCTGTAGCTTGTTGGTCGGAAAAACGATCCGTTCCATTATATACGCTCCCACCCTTGGAACGTTCCTTTCAGACGTCACAAAAGTCCCGAGGTGAGCCCTTCCCTTGACCACTAGACGTCTTAATCTGTTTATTTCGTAATGAAAATCTATAGGAAAACAAAGTGTCCGGTGTTATCGGCGAAAATATAATTGATTAGGGCTCCAAAAATATGTTTTGAGCGGGAACCTAATTCTTTCCGCTGCGGCGATAGAAGGGAATTAATACGAGGGCAAACGGGATTTTTATTTCCCCTTCCCGATATTTACACAGGATTTATCGAAAAACTATTTATCCGGGACTGAGTTTTTCTCTCGCCCAACTTTGATATGGCGCGAGCTGTTCGTCGGAAAAACCGGGGGTGGAAGGCGTCGTTATCGCTTTATTTGGCATTTCTCTTCGCCATCGAAAAGCATAACAATTCACTCCTTTGAACGCTCCACAAATTGCTCGTGCTGATGGTTACTTTAAAATTTATAGTCGTTCAAAATGCACAGTTACATTTATGGCGAGATATTGAAAATATACATATGTAAATTCCGAGGAGTAAACGCGGAGAAACGTTTGCATCGGAAGGTGTATGGCATACATAATACGGCACGGTATAGTGAAGTTACAAAATTTTTGATTCGTTTAATTTTGTTTATATTTTCCACATTAATTCGTTTCAGAGCAAATTTTCCCAAAATTCTTTCCCAATTTGAAGGTAGATATTTTAATTTATTCATGTGAACAGTTATCAAAAAATGCAATGTAGTCCAGTCATTATAGGGTGTCCACCAAGGAAAACCGACATACCCTGCAGTATATTAACACGCAAAACTTCTATTTTGGCATCCTAAAACTTTCCTCAAAATTCACATATAATTGGATGGCCGCAAGTATTAAAATCGGGGGGTCAAAAGTCACAAAAATCGATTTTTTCCTATATTTTTTGCAAATATCTCGTTTTCTATGGGTTTTACGCTATTTGTATTCATTAACAATATTGTACAGAACCAAATTCTCTACAACTTTTTTCTTTAAAATTTCTTCATACCTCTAACTGTTTTCGAAATAGAGGGTGGAGAGCGCGCGATCAGAAAATTTCACAATATTGGACCTCCAGATGGTCTGGTATTAAATGAGGATGATCCAAGTTCATCGATGGGACTTGAGCTTGAGGCCCACACGAATATTTACATCTTTTGCCACTCCTTTCTCATGCTTAATTCACCGTTTTAGGCTGAATTGTCCATTTTTTGCCATTTTTCGCGTCTTTTGGCACTTAAAACCAAAATACACACGGGAAAGCTAAAAGTCCCCAAAAGCACATTAAAAGACAATAATTTTGCGCTCCTGCAAAAAAATCCAAAAATTGATTCACGCGAGTTAGAACGAGTTAAAAAATTTTTTTTTTTTTTTGATTTCTCGAAAATGGAAAAATCTTAGAAAAATTCTGGGAACGGGAATGGATTCCTTGGAAAATTTTACATCGGTTACATATACCCCCAAATATTTCCAGCGTGCGATGTGTTTCCGGTAACGTTTTGGAGAAAATTTGGCGTCAAAAATGGAAAACGCGAGAAGACTGAAAATTGGCCGTAAAAAACGCTAGTAGTAACATATTTGGCTGAAAATTTGGGGTAATACTTGTAATCGAATCTATAATAGGATGAAATAGTTTTGGTTGTGGAAAAAAATTGTGACCCGCCAACCTCACGACAGTTGTCGTGGAATCTCCCATGTATGCTTGAAAGTTTAATGTTAGCGTATTTTCCTAGAAGACTGAAGACTTCCGAAACCATTACAAAAATATTTTCAATAGAAACGGTTTGCGTTAATGAATGTTTGATTCTCGTTAGGAAACTCAAAAAAGCGACCAAACAAATGTTCCAATGGAGGGTAACCCGCCGGCGTAATTGTTTAAACCTGAAAGTTGGGACCGTTCCCCTCGCCGCTGGAAAAACAGATTCGAATTAGAATTTTAAATAAGGCAGATATTGTCGAAAAAGAGTGTGGTAATGGCAGACGATGTCCCCCAGAAGAACGCTCGTCCTTCGGGACCGAACAAAAGGAAAACGAATTAATTACGCCACATTTGAATGTTTTTTCGGGGGCGTTACGGTATTTTTTCGCCCTTTCTTACGTACGTAATGTTTATTAAACGGGACGCGACGGCATAAGACATTCCGTAATTACGTGCTCTTACGCGAGGCGATCTGTTTTTCCCGAAAATCTGGTAAATCTCGACGGCGATTAATTCTCTATTCTCCTAGAGCAAAACTTCAAAGTAACATCACCGGAGTCGGAGCTTTGACGGTAATTAATTTAATTAAACTCGTTTTGATATTGCAGGTCCTGTCCTGAAGCTTTCAGGACGCGGCTCTGTTTCCGAGCCGGCGAAGTGTAGGTTAATTTGCTAATGGCCGTTCGGAATTTTGTAGTGTGTTTTATTTGTTGCGTCGACACTTGCGGAATTCGTCGCTGAATGCAAAGTTGCAATAATGACGCAAAATGTCAGACATAGCTGTTTTGGAGGACGAATGCAATTGTTTATTATCTCCATATACAGGGTGTTTTCTAAGTGATCTGATTGCTGAGGATACTTTCTGACGTCTCACTCTTTCCCCAACTAAAAACTGTCCCAGGTTTTCACCCAAATTTAGAACAAATGTCCTTCCTATTAGTTAATTATTATTGGGACACTAAATAATACCGAAAACCTGATGTCATAAATTATCTCCTTTGAAGCATAGTTTAGGGGCAAATTCCCTACTCACCGGTGTAAAGTTAGCAGCCACTTTCAGCAGCTGATGTAAGAAAATTAAAAATCGCTATAGTATATGGTTTTTAAGGGTTCTATTGAGGAATTGCAATATTATGTAGAAAATAGTTATATATTACTTCATACATTACTAGCTGTTATAATGGGGTAAAACTACCCCTATTAAAAAATTATGACGAGTTAAAATGACTTGCGAGTCGAGTGACAGTACGATATTTACAGGGTAAATAGCAATTGCCTCCACAAAACAACTGCTGCATATCCTACTCACTCCTTACCACCCGTCAAAGTTAGTGAAACTACCCCTACTCCAAAACTGTATTATTAATTTAAATGAAGGACTTGCAAGTCGCTTGCCAGTATGATATTCGCAGGGTAGATCCCAATTACCTCCACAGAACCACTACCGCATACCTTACTCACTTACCACCAATCAAAGTGGGTGAAACTACCCCTATTTAAAAATTGTAATAAATTTAAATGTCTTGCAAGTCAACTGACGGGACATACCTACAGGGTAAATAGCAATTGCACCAAAACACCACGGCCGCATACCCTACTCACCTACCACCCGTCGAAGGATGTGAAACTACCCCTATTCAAAAATTATGGCAATAAGATAAAATGACTTGCAAGTCGAGTGACAGAACGATATTTACAGGGTAAATTGCCTCCACAAAACCACTGCTGCATATCACTCACTTACCACCCGTCGCAGTGGGTGAAACTACCTCTAATTAAAAATTATGATAATAAATTTAAATGACTTGCAAGTCAAGTGACGGGACATACCTACAGGGTAAATAGCAATTGTCATCAAAACACCACGGCCGCATACCCTACTCACCTACCACCCATCGAAGTTGGGTAAACTACCCCTATTCCAAAATTGTATTATTAATTTAAATGAACAACTTGCAAATCGAATGCCACGATGATATTTACAGGGTAGGTAGCAAATTACATCCACAAACCACTACAGAATATCCAACTCACTTACCACCCCGTCGAAGTGGGTGAAACAACCCCTATTCCAAAATTATATTTAAAAATTTAAATGAACGACTGCTCATTTGAGTGCCGAGATGATATTTACAGAATGGGTAGCAATTATCTCTACAAAACCTTTCCAGATCACCACATATACTTACCACCCGTTGAATCGGCTGAAACTGCCTCGTGGGTAGTGTGGGGTATTTGGTACCGGTTGGGTAAGGTATAATTGCTATTCACTTAGTAAATATCATCTCGTTTAAATTTACAGATATAATTTTGGAATAAGGGTAGTTTCACCCACTTCGACGGGTGGTAAGTAAGTAGGATATTACGGTAGTGGTTTTGTACAGGCAATCGGTATCTACCCTGTGAATATCATCCCGGCACTCGACTTTCAAGTGATTTTAATTTATTATCATAATTTGGGAATAGGGGTAGTTTCACCCTAATGCAACAAACAATTGTTTTCTATGTAATATGGCAATTTGTGAATAAAACTCTTAAAGAAACCATATACTATAGCAATTTCTAATTTTCTTATTTTGACTGCTGAAGGTGGCTGCTAACTTACATTATGAAACTAGAGAAGAGAATTTTTCCGAGTATATCTCACAACTTACATTATCAACTATTAATCGAAAAAGTTACTGAACCCCTTAGTGAGTTAATAATTACTGTTATAACTGTTCACGCGATATACCCAACTTCAAACACCAACTTCGTTGTAACAACGTCCAATTACATTTTCGCTTTGTGTGTTTCGCAGTTGGTCACAATGAGGATCAATTGGCGAATGAAACGTGTACGTCCCGACATGGCTATTTTTATGTTTACGGCAAATCGAACCGTTTTCCAACGGAGTCGAAACATTAGAGCCGTTCGAAAGATATAAAGCGAGAGCTAACTATAAATAAATATGGGAGTCGTAACGTTCCGCCAAATAAAAAAGCAAACACCATGAATGAGTACATACATTGTAATGTTTGTACATCATTTCGCGTATAGGTTTAGAGCTCTGCGCACCGACGACGTTGATATATTGTTATGCAAATAAACGGTGTAGTGTGGGAATATATTCACTCTCTTTTTATGGGAGAGAAGTTCGAGGCGGAATTAAGAGATATAAAAATTGTAAAAGATGTAAAGGGGTTTCGGTTTGGTTTGTCGGTTTAGTAACTTTTTTGAAGGGCGAAATTGTTTCAAATTTGATAATAAGATTTCGGTGCTTTGTCGGCTGACACAATTTGTAGAATGACTTACCATAACTAAACAAGAAACTTTTCTCCAAGTCAGTCTATTAAGTTAATATAACTTAAATGGAAATCAATCCAAAATAAACGTTTTTGAATCTTAAATCGTTTAATTTCACGCCAACCGCAACTTTCAAAAACAAATTCATTAGAATCAACATTGCTAAAAAACTCTCATTGCAAGTAGTGTAACAAAAAACAAAATTTTAGTGATTTTATAAATTCCTGATTTAGTCAATAACGGTAGCCTATCTTTCGTATTCAACAGGTAAGAACCTAGACTACTATAGATTTTGAAAGAAATGATATCAGCTTTTTTTAAAACCTTACCAATTCTTTGAGAAATCGGACCAAAATAAGATAAACTACTTGAAGTACTTGGGGTCAGAGTTCTTAACAGAAACATTAAAAGTTAAATTGAATTTGTAATAATATTTTGAAAAAAGCTTGTCTACTGGTTTTAAATGGTAACCATTATTAACTGCTAGCTAATTGTTTAATTATGTTAAAGTCATTAAAGAAATTAAGATTGCTAATAGGTTTTGAAAACAGTCTATGGAGACAACTATGAAAAGATGTCAATTTGTATGGCCAAGAGTGATTGAAATGGTATGAGATCAGTGTGTCAGTGGGGGACTTTTTCCTATAATTTTCAAAGATAAAACTATTATTAGACTTTTTAATTAATAAATCCATGAAGGGATTGCTGTTTTTGACAGCAAGTAATCGTGAAGGAAATTTAATCATGGAAAGTATTCAATAAGGACAGTCATTGTACAGAGTCAATTCTAGTACCATTGAAGAAGAAAAAACAATGACCAACATATCTAATATATAATAGGATGGAAGGCTTAAATTTGGGATGATGTAAAAACTGACTGGTAAGGAATGCATGAAAGTTTCTGCTAAAATTGAAAAAGACAAATATTCCTGGGAAAAGTATTTCCCATTAAATTGAAAGAAATTTTTCTTAAGCACTTAATCCATAATTTCTTAAAGATTTAAAACTATAAACGTTGGAACATTGTTATCAAAAAGTAGTAATTATATATTTCACACAATCATTAGGAGGAATGCTTGAGAACAGGTTAATATCCATCGGAAACATAATAGAATTTGGGAGATTATTTATGCTTGATAATTGATAAGATAAATAGGTCAAATTTTTAATGGATAATGGGTTTTTAATTTCAGTTAGATCGCTTATCATGTTATCAAGAATAAAAGACAATTTATACACCGGTGAATTATGAAAAGAAACCACTGGCTTAATGGTGGAACCTTCTTGTGGATTTTGAGTAATCCATATAACATGGGAGTAGACTGATTATCTACAAAAATCATGAAGTTGATTCAAAGAAATTATCTTGAAAACGTCTTAAAACTTCTTGTAGTATAAGTTTAGTTTATATAGGAAGCTATTAAGAGGACAAGAGGAATAAAGTGAAAGAATCACTGTTCAAAAAAGTGGTTACTTCTTGAATAAACTCCGATTTATCTAAAATTACTCTTGCATTACCCTTATCTGCGTTAAAGTGCGTTTAGACGGTGCGAGCTAGCTGGTCAGTTGGGAAGGCCAGTAACAATATGCAAGCTACCGTTATTATTAAAACAGATTCGCCGAGTTACTCTCTCTGCAAGGATGGGCAGCTACTGAATGCGAGTTACTTCAATATTTTTTGATTTAACTGACCACTTGCCTTCCCCCACGAGACTGAAGTCAGTAGTTCGCATCTTATTCGCCTAATTTGAACGCATAGTACTGTAACGTTTGTTTTCTATTTATTTACACTATTTATTCACTGCACACTACTTAATTTATCTTAGACTATTACTGAACTAATTTATATAACACACTTAACTACTTTCTAACTAATTAATTTATATCACTCTTAAATGTAATTTATTTATACGCTCTCGCTTTTCACCTTGTTTACTATGTCGCGCTTCACGTCTAATCATCATCTCCGACCGTAAGCCCGCTTATATACATTTCTCAATTGTATTCTCGATAATTCCACAAAGAACTCGATCCATCTCGATAATAATGTTTACCTAGGAAACGTCCAGAACGTCATAAATTATTCTTTCCTTAAATAATAATCCGGGAGTATTCATGGAACTGTCTTTTTTTATAGGATTCAATTAAGCGTAGCGGCAATGTTTTGAGGTAAGCCGCCGAGGTACGATAAGAGTAGACACGTCTCGCGCTGCTGTTTACATTTCGCGTTACAGTACAGTACCTTGCAATTAAATTTAAAAGAATTTCGAATTGTGAAGGTGTCAATCGCATAACAGCTTGATATTCACGAGGGTCCTGATAATATAGCTCTCTTAAAATCATGTTTGTAGCTCCTGATGAGTACTTTTGCAACCAATTTTGACCCAAATCCGTCTGTTTCCTTTTCTTGTCAGATCATTTTTAATTTCTTTAACCAACTCATCGCACAAAGTTAAGGAAAAAGGTTGTATTGCTTTGCGGATCGCAATTTTTCGTACTTCCGACATATTGCACTCTCTTTCAAGATGCAAGCTCACTGTCCAGAAACACAGTAGAGCTACATTCTTCGTGTAGTAAATAGGTGAGTAGCTTGCCTATTTCGTCCCGTCACTCGCAAAGTCTACTGACTAGCCTAGAAACTCGCCCTTAGAAACTATCAGATTATTAGATTTTATTTTATTGGATAAGTTTTCAACCTTTGATTGCAGTATTGCCGTAAGATGATTTAAAGAATTTTGAAGATTTGCATCGTTTTACCGTTTTATTAAGGGTGGTGAAAATAACAAAAAAAGACTTGCAGCTCTAGTACAATTTGGAGGGGGAGAGAAATAGTGGAATTGTTCCATGCAACCCATCCTAATCGGCAAGCAATCAGCTAAATCAATGAAAACGAATTTTACTCACTAAATTTGGGCCCTCATTCGTAATCTTTGATTTCGACCGATCCTTACCATCAGAAAATTAGCTTCTGCACCGTCTCGCGTTAAGCAGTTGACGCCATGAGTGCCGAATTCCCCTTTTGTGATCGAAAAGCGCTTAGGTAAACTTCGTCCGCAAGAAACCCCTCGTGAAGTTTCGTCGAGAATCGACGAATTTACGGCGATATAAGTGATTCTCCGCCCCCACCCTCTCGGAATCTGGACAATCGGCCGGCGAATCTGCTCCTCATTGTTTTTTAAGCCGACGTGTTAATGCCGCCTCGCCGAAAGCGGATTCGATTATCATAGATAAAATCTGGATAATTGAGGGGTTAATTGAATTCCGGGGAAGTTCGTCGGTTTTCCGAAAACTTCTTCGACGATCGACGGAGTTTCGGGGGAGTTCGGGGCGCGAATTCGTATAGGGCGCCCGTGGGACGACCGCGACCCAGTTCGGGACGTAAGTTTTTCTTCTTTACGACGATTCCATGAAAATTTAATCGTCGAGGGAAAGTGAACCGGCGAAGGGCCCTCCTTTTTAAACCTCGAGAAACGAGGGGATCGCGCCGCATTCATGGATTTTTCTCCCGGAACGCCTCGAGCTCGCCCCTCAACACGGAACTTCGCCGTGGGACTCCCAATAACCTAACCCTTACGACGAATTTTTTCGAATTTGCATCCCTTTACCGGCACTAATTAGCAATCAAACCGACGTAACCCCGGGCTTAAGAAAAAAGCTCAACACAACAAAGAAAAAAAAAATTACATCTATACAGACCCGAAATTATTGCCCTCGCTCCTTAATTTAAATAAAGAGCTCGCTAATCCCAAACTCTTTCCAGAATTACGAAAACTTTATCTCCTCCCAGGAAGGTAAATCAAGTGTTAATTAGGAGACGACAGACATATTGATATAAATTTTTGCGTGGCTAATTAAATTTCGCGAGATAAACGTTGCGGACTAACGGCACAGAAAAGGGAGATGAAGCCTGGGAATTGGTCGTAAAAAGTTACTAGCGAATTAATAAAATTTTGAGGAATTGTTTACGTAACACAGTTAATTACCTACGAGCAAAATTAACTCTGGCACTTTGCCCGTTTAATATAAGTTGCGAAAAAAATACCAGGCTAATAAATTACAATTTGGCATTGCCTATTTAGTAACGTAATTCATTACTCACTGTGTAGGTGAGGCGAAAATATGTCTTTCATAAAGTAATTTAAAATTAATTCGACTTACCATAGAATCACGAAATGGATGTGGGCTTCCCTGAAACAAGAAAAATATAAGGTGAATACACAGTAAGATAGAGCAATTAATTATTAATCAAATAATTTGTCATTACTGACTCAATAAAAATCCATGCTAGTTCCTTATTCAGATCTAAGAAAATTTTATTAGTATGTGGTGGATTAAGTTTTTGAAATGTCGATACGAGACGAGACCTAATTGTGATATCGTCTAGATGAATTTCAAAGTCTCGAATTTTACATATGCTTTCTCGTGTTTGTAAAGCCCCCAGAGCCATGAATGACAAAAGTGGAAGTAAAAGAATATCAAATGCGATGTTTGGCAAGTTCATTCAATTAGTGGTGGGCACGAGATGAGACCAGTACTGGTTCGAGACGAGACGAGACGAGACGAGACATAATTTCGTCTCGTCTCGAAAAGTCTGGAAGTCTCGAATTTCTTTAAGAAATTGCAATGTAAGAGTTTTCTTTCGTTTGTAAAATGAAAGGTTTTTTGAATGAAAGAAACACGCAAAGCTGCTCAAGAAATTTATTGAAATACTGCTAATTGAACCTTGACGTCTACGTAACAGGCTGACGTACCAATTTAGCAAAACTAAAAGTTATCAAAAGTAGTGTAATAATATGAATATTATTACACTACTTTCGGTGTAATAATGAGATCATTAGTAACACAAAGTAGATAAATAATAATTTTGTTCGTGGTATCCCAGCAAACATATTTAGTAATAAAACTGACTTTCGATTTTCTACCTGTTATCCGAAATATAATTTCTTCAAATTAATATTTAAAAAATAATGAATTCCTTGCATCAAAATATGAAATCCGTTTTCCTATTTCAAGAAAAGTACAGCACTTCACAGTTCACTTTCAAGAAAATCAATAAATGTTGTCAAGAGAGAACACATTCATTTATTTTTTCGACTTTTCGAGATTTTTCGAGACCGAGGCGAGACTAAACCACATTTAGATCGAGACGAGACATAGCTTTTATGGATTTTTCGAGACCGAGACGAGATTATGTTATTTTTGGTTGTTTTAACGTCACTTTTGATATAGTTGGGGTTAATACTCGAAAAATGTTTATTTGGGATAGTTTTTATATTTTATGCAATTTTTTAGGTCGTTTCTACTATATGAATAATTTTCTATTACGCTTCCTCTTCATAATAAGCTTTCGAATAGTTATGAATGGGTATTAATGTACTATATGGATAGTCCATTTTATAAAACCCAACTAACAATTTGTAAATAGTAGTTACTGAAGTGAATATAGCTTTACAATAAATATTTGAACCAATTGAATTAAAATTAATGCAATTAACCTCAATTTTCAATGGAATTTTGGGACAATTTATGGAATTTTCAAAATTACTTTAATTTTTGTCTAGAAATCTCAAATCTTTACAGATTATTACAAAATTACAAACAAGCACTTATTTTCTAAGATATTTCAAATAAATAGTATCGAATTAACAATAACAGGTTAACAACACATCTAGTTTGTCACTACCAATAAGGAAGCAATATATTTTAAGATCTATTATGTCGTTAAAACAAAAATATGCAGAAAAATTAATATAACAACAAAAACAATAATCTTGGTTTACGTAAGACATATAAAAAAATTGGACGAAAATGTCATATATATACAGCGACTTATTATTATAATAAAAAAAACAATGAGCTTAAATTATTGCAAACAAAAAAATGTACATCTATATTAAAAAAAGCTATGTATTCTTTAAGTATTTCGAAAGAATTATTTACTTGATAAATAAAGTGAGACCAAAACAAAAACGAATAAAGAAAATATGTCAAAAATGTGATAAAATATGAAAACTTTTTTTCATGCTTAAGTTTTGGTTTTAAGAATTTAGAAATGTAAGTTAATGTAACCCAGTCTGCGTACAGCTGCTTTGCAGCTCTACAGCGGGCTAGTAGTTATTTATTTGTAAAACTACAGCCTTGTATTAAAAGTACCTACTGGAAGTAAATTAAAAAATAATTCAAAAATTCTAACTGCATCTAGAACAAATGTCAATATTTTTCGCAATCATATAGGAATCCTAGGAATAACAGGATATTTTTCTAAAAAACAATAATTCATATTTAAACAATTTTCGCCCTGAAATTAGTGGATCTTCTTTCGACCATCCAATCAGATTTTAAAAGTTGCTTCCTTGGATTATAATCCAAAAACAAGCCGAACATCATAACACTCCCACCAACTCCGAACTCCGAACTCTCCTAAAGCCGAATTAACTTTAAAATTCCAAACTTTATCCCATACAATTTCAAAAACTCGATATGTTAAAAATCTACGGGGAAATGTCACCCGTTGCATTACATGGGATACTTGAGGGACGTTCGCGATAAGTTGTCATATAACTTTCCGTACCCTTCCATCAAACTAAACTTTACTTTGCGGGGAAAATTCGTATCAGCTGTCGATGTGGCACAGTTTCAATTTTTAAAGAGATAAGTTACACAGGAATTGAGCAAATCGAAGTCAAGTTGGGATAAGTATTCGGTCTACCTCGATTTTACAACTGACAATGGCGTAATTGCCGTAGTTAGCAATTAAACTCGAAATCCATTCCCACTGGAACAATGGCCGGAGGCCTTATCGAAAAATTGCATCTTGCATGATTTTTCCAAAAAGCGCCACCTCCTCCCCTTTTTTCCCACCCCAGATGTACTTCTTCAATGGAAGGCTCTTACATCCCCGCCGGCCTCCTTAATGAGCTTTTGACTAGCCCCTCACGTTTTCTAAAGGACCTTCATTACGCTCCGTGATGGGGATTTAATTATTGAAAAGGATGTTCCACAGCATGAGAAAATGGATCGGGGATTTTTAGAAACGGATTATAATAGAGTCGGAATTATCTGGACTATCAATGTGGTAATGGATATTAATTTGATCGCAGGTCATCCGTGACAATTATAAACGTTTCGTGTTTTGGTGTTTGTGGAGCGGGAAATCTACTGGCAGGCCTGTCGGGTTCAGTTTAGAACGTTACCGGTTTCTGCGAAATTCGATTCAAAAAGCCGAGAAAATTCCCTCCCGCATATAATTTCCATATCAAGAAAACTTTCTCGCAGAACGTCTATATCACAAAAGCTCTACGGGCGAAATTATTATTTTTTTTAATATTGACACAGCCTCTCGCAAAAGTTTTTATTCCGAACTATCCTCCTCTTTGTGGAAGTTTGCTCAATATTCCTTTGGAAATATTTCACTTGTCTCCTCTGTTTCAAGTTTCGTCGCGAATTTCCTTCCATCTACTTTCTCTCTCTCTCTCTCTCTCTCTCTCTCTCTCTCCCTTTTTTATATTAGACTCTAGGACTCATTCATCGTCTTTTGTTTCAGATCCGTCCCGCTTTTTGGTTTTATCGAGATCGTCGGAATAATATATCACCGCTGTCTTTATATAAAGGGCAGTCCTTTAGGGATTCTGACGGCGAAATCTGAAGTTTTCATAAAATGACCTGGGCACGGCCGAGGAAGAAGGGGGGTCCTCTGTGTAGGCCCGAGCGAAATTAAGGTCGTAATTAAATATCGGTTTATCACCCGATAGGTGCGATATTGAAACAGTTTGCGGCAGGAAGTAATTTCGAAATGAAACGGTGTTTTTCATAAGGAAGCCAGCTTGAGCGGCACGATTACTACGGGCTGCCCCCCGTTCCCAGTTTGTATCTGTGTTAACATAATATTTCGTCGAGGAGAGATAACTTATTGTACCAGGATTCACGAAGAGATGGAGTAATAAAGTGGATAAATCTGAAAATTATAGGAAAGTGTTGTATAATGATAGTAGCAGCATGGCAAAATAAGCGTCGATTTTACTAGAATCAGCTGTTCTAACTATACTTTCAGCTCGATGATGTTGTACACAAATAAAAAAATAAACAAAATATAAAGAAACGTCCGCCACTGCCATTAAATGAACGAGGCTTAAATTTTCGAAGATTTGGCGGAGGCGCTAAACGTTGTGACGTTATCACCATTCAGCATCACCATGAATAATAAATCCATTCATTCGTAAATTAAAGTGTAGCAGAAACTCTAAATTAAAGTAGCTTAGTTGCTAATTAATTAGTTGTTTAAAATAATATTCATAATCAAATTGCGCTTATATTAAACTTGGCCAAAATTATATACAGGGTGTTAGGGGTTTGACTGCCTTTATTTTAACAGGCGATAGTATTCACCAAAATAAACAAAAAAACCTTATATACCAGGGGTCCCAAAACCAACCGTTTTCGAGAAAAAAATTAGCAAACTTCTAATTTTAAGGTGTAAAAATTCAGTTTTATTAAAGAATCTAAAATAATTTTGTACATGAAATGACTATAAGATATATTGTTTTAATGTATTTAGGTATGTTTAATTTTTAACAAAACAATTTTTTCTTTAAAGAATAAAAAAATATTTCCAATCAATACAACTCGATAAAGTGGCTATGATATGGTGTGGCAATACCGCGAATTTATTACACGCGTCGCGAAGCATTGACCTCGCACAGCTGTTTACATGTATACGTATCTTTTCTTATCGGTGTTGCCAAGTTGTGGTGAAATGCCTTGATAAAATAACCCGACTTTTCTCGAAAACGGTTGATTTTAGGACCCCCGTTATATAAGGTTTTTTTGTTTGTTTTGATGAATATTATCACCTATTAAAATAAAGGCAGTCAAACCCCTAACACCCTGTATAGTAGACTTATAGAATTCTTAAATAAGCACAAAATTATTTCAAAACAGCAGTTTGGATTCCTCAAAGGAATTGGATGTGAACAGGCTCTTGCTACTTTTACTGATTATGGTAACTGGATAAAAGTCGACCTGTAATAGCAGTATTCCTTGATTTAGCAAAGGCCTTCCATACGGTTAATCACGAAATACTGTTAGAAAAATTAAACTGGTATGGTATAAGAGGTGTTGCTATTGAGCTTATTGGGGACTATCTAAGAGATAGAATACAGACAGTAGTTGTTAATGCATGTAGAAGTAGTGCTGTAAACCGGTATATATTGCTAATGGGGTTGATGTGCAACCAGCAAATACTGTTATTCAAGTCATCAATTCCAGCTTAAAGGTATGATGCAAAATACTTAGGTATAATTATAGGCAAATACTTTAAACGGACTAGTCAAACTATATATATAAAAAATTTGTTAGAATATTTAATATTCACTTTTAAGAAGATAAGTACGTTACTGTGTACTGAGAGACTAGTCAAACGTACTCTGGTTTTTTTACAGCTTAGCCTCTTATCCATTATCAAGATTACAAGAAAGAATTATAAAAATAATTTTTAAAGGAAATTTGAATATTGCCCATGAAAAAAGATTATTAACTATAAGGCAAATATATAATCTTAATGCACAGAGAAATTCAATGTAAATACTCAAATTCTGATAGAGTCACTAGGCATAAATCGGTAATTTTACTTAGTAGTATTGAATGTTGGAAAATAGAGACATATGTACAGTGCAATAAAATTATTCAATACCCTTCCTCTTAAGTTAAAGGATTTGTCTGTAAGCTCAAAATTAATCAAAAAGATAATGAAAAGGTGGATACACAGCGTTGGGTGAGTGGACAATTAACTCTGCTTAAAAGGGATAATTAAATGGCGGAGTCAGAGTTACTGGAAATAATGAGGAGCACAAAACATATGTGGGATTCTTGATTTGAGGGAGTTTAGTTATAATCTTAGATTTGGTATTTTGGGTATGATTTCTTTTCTTGTTTTTGTTTTTTTCTTTTGTTATGTTGTAACCTCTTGTGGATGTTAATCATATGTATATTTTGATAGTATGTCTCGATTTCGAATCATTTGAACTAAAGTGAAGTTATGCGTCATAAGTTAACCATTGTGCGGAGCAAAAGTGACAACTTAATTCAAGTACACTTGTCGAGTGACTCGGTGACTAAATTTACCTATTTGTAATTCCTAATTACAGGTTATATAATGTATAGGATTTCATCTTTGTATCAGCGTGTGACCTAGTTATCTAACCGTTACCTACAATTACGCCGTGTGCTTCCCGTAAACTCAACCGATTTACTTTCACGTTCCCAACGTGGACTTGTTACGTTAATGGGAAACAACTCGATTATAATCAACGGCGATAAATCAAGAGAAAATTCACCGGGACACCGTAGTCCCACTCCACCTCTCTTTAAGGTAATGAATTGAATTTCCTTTGGTAAATTTATAAAACAACGCCTCCATCACGGCTCGTTACTCGTTACCGAAAACTCCTCATATTTCACTTTCCCGGGCCATTTGTGATCTAACTTCTTAAATTTGATCAATAGCTCCTGTGCAACTGGGACTCCCCCTCTCCCGTCGAACTTTCTATTCGATAAGTGGAAGGCTATGATAGGCCTCCTAATAAAGTCCCCGATAAATTACGGGGGAAGTTTAGATTAAATTATACGTAGCTTTTTATATTTATCGAGGAGTAACTCGCTAATTTATTACGTCGGGCATAAATATATCTCGGAACGAGGAGAGCCTTATTATTACGAGAGATTAATCGAACATAACGATACTCGTTACTCTTAAACAGTCAGCCGTTAGGAAGGATATTTAGGAGGAAATAGTGAGTGATTGCATCGGACGAGGCTCTTGAAAATGGGAAAAGTTGTTACTGAAGTTAAAGCGATGTTGGATAATGAGCTTTACATGCATCGGAAAGCCTTTTACACTTGATCCTAAAAGGCGATGAAGGTTTTAAACCAAAACCAATACATGGAAGTTAGAACTTGATGAAATCGTTCACTTCGTACGCATTTGTCCAATAATCTGTAGCTTAGAATCTGAGACAGATGTAAAGACAAACACTGATCAATAGACAACTCAGCTACTGAAGGAGATTGTTTAATAGCCAAAGGATTTCAGCTAATAATTTAGGTAAGGTATTACTAGATATATACAGATTGGTCAAACAAGTGGTAAACTATAGACCACACGGAAGAAGAGACATTGGTAGACCCAGAAGAAGATGGCTAGAATGAAGACGGAACAGGCTGCAAGCCTAGTCCTTGAAGTGCAGAAGAAGAAGAATATTACTAGATATTTTCCTAACATGGGTTATTGCATCAAATGTATTTGGTAGAAAATTACTAATATCTGACGGTAATTCGACCAAAGTGGTGCCATTTTCCACGGCAAAGGACCCCGCACATATTATATGGAAAAAGGTATTCTGGTGAAATTTGCTAAAAATTGGGAAATTGTTAATAAAAATTGCCGTAAAGCCAAAGATGGGCATTTTGAGCTTCGACTCCATTGAGACTTTTGATCAGGGGTGCACAACGAACAATTTCCCAGTATGAAACATAATATTTAAAAAAAAGGAATTTGCCGCTTTTGGCCACTAAAAATTGCCGTAGAGCCTAAAGATGGGCATTTTGTGCTTCGATCATATTGACACTTTCGATCAGGGGTACGTATCGAACAATTTCCCAGCATCAAACATAATATTTTTTAAAAAAAATGAATTTTTGACATTTTTGGCCAATAAAAATTGCCGTAGAGCCTAAAGATGTGCATGTTGAGCTTCGACCCCATTGAGACTTTTGATCAGGGGTACATAACGAACAATTTCCCATCATTAAACATGATATTAAAAAAATTAATTTCTGCCGTTTTGGCCACTACAATTGCCGTAGAGCCTAAAGATGTGCATGTTGAGCTTCGACCCCATTGAGACTTTTGATCAGGGGTACATAACGAACAATTTCCCATCATTAAACATGATATTAAAAAAATTAATTTCTGCCGTTTTGGCCACTACAATTGCCGTAGAGCCTAAAGATGTGCATTTTGAGCTTCGACCCCATTGAGACTATTGATCAGGGGGACAAAACGAACAATTTCCCAAATTATTAGCAAATTTCACAGGAAGACCTTTTTCCCTATAATATGTGCGGGGTCCTTTGCGTATGAAATTACTAAATTTGGTAAATTTCTATATAAGTCTCCGACGACCTATTAGATCAAATCTCACATGGAAATTGCGTCCTAGTTGTCTCATATTTGGTAAATACTCAGCATCCCAGTTTACTACGGTCAGAGAAAAATATAGATTTAAATAAAAAAAATATTTTATGGTGAAAGTTAGAATAATGAAGTTAGGTAAAGATTGTTAAAAGTTTTAAAGAAGAAATGATACACGGTGTAGGTAAATAATATTGACTTGGATAATAATTACTGATTTCAATATTTTCTCCTGGACGTGGTTTTATATATGAGTAATTGTAGGTATATTAAGAATTGGATATAAAATTGAGGTATGTATTATCTTTCGTACTCCGAAGTAATTGTGAAATGAATACGGCAATAATCGTCGAGCTGCCCTGCGGCCCAAATGTCCTATCCGCTCTAGTTTAGAAATGAGATTTTCGGAATGTTCATGCCAGCTATTGTATTATATTTCATTATTTGAGAATCGCCGGAAGCGGAGGAACGCACACATACACATTCCGCCGGTAAATTCCGAGCGTCTTGCGGATTCTGGGTTACGCAGCTGAGACGATTAAATTGTTTTTCGCATTCCGGCAATTATCGCCGGCGAGAGGGCCGATTTTAATTTAATGAGATGGAAAATAAAGTAATTAACGGCAAATGAACCAGTCGAGTGCGGGGGGGGAGAGGGGAGAAAAAACCGCTCCCCTCTCCCGGATAATCTCCAACCCGACGATAAATAAGCGCATTTCCCGAATAAGTATACGAATTCCGCAAGAAGGGGGAAGACGGCGGAATCCCCGAAGAGTACGCGAGTACGTCGAACCGAATTTATTGCATATTGCATGGTATATCGAAGCGGCAGCCCAATCCTTATCGTTTATGAATAAACAACATATATCCTTTGATGTTCTAAGTGGCTTTAGACGTTGCCTCGGCGCTCGTAAATTGTTTGAATGCGATGTTATTATATTGCGAAACTCGTAGATGAATTCGCCTCGGGTAAATGCTTGTTAGTTTACGCCTTGACGTCGACGCTAAACTCACCGAAAATCGATCAATTGTTGTAACAAAGCGACACAGAAAAATTTAATTCGCTCATTGCAATAACAGTCTTTAATTAACTTTCTTTAATACCAGTTCTATGAACCACGATAATCTCCATCATTCAGGTAAAAATATTAAAAACCAAACAGTCGGAAATCCCAAAACTAGATATTAAAAAAATGCCTAATATAACAAAATATCACCCATTTATTCTATATCGTATTCCATATATAAATTTAAAGAGTGAATAGATACAAAATGAGTCGAAATTACAGACCATTTTCTACGTTTCAGCATCGTAGAGGATACAAAAGGAAGGGTTCTAGTCACGTTTTCATTATAAATTTTGGATAATGGAAATATTAATATATACACGAAATGCGTGGCGAGGGGTATGACAATAATACGAATATGAAAGGAAACCAAAACAGTTTTCCACAAAATATCTTGGATGTTGTCCCTATAACCTTCAGTGAACTCTAATGAAAATCGTGCAGACCTAATAAAAAATTTAATGGAAACTTTAGGTATGGAAATGATGTTAATGCCCGTGATTTGTGTGATGATATACTGAAAAATTCACCTTTATTGGAAATAAAAAAAGACGGCCTCACCAATAAGAAAGGCTCAAGACAGATTACAATTTGCAGAAGTCATAGCTAACCATACCAAAAAAGAAGAATATCAATCTGGATGTTAGGGTTAATTCTATGTGATAGTTCAGGAAACCAAGGAAATCAACATTTATTCCCCTCTTAATTTTGGTGCTTTCTTACCCATTTTTGACTGAATTAGTATGGCAGGTCTGGTCTTACTAATAATAATTACTAAGACGGTCTCAATAATAAGAAAGGCTCAAGACAGATCACAATTTGCAGAAGTCATAGCTCCATCGATAGAAGAAGATACCTAAAGACGAAGAGTATCTAGCTGGATATTACGGCTAAATCTACATGACAGTTCAGGAAACAAAGGAAACTGACATGTATTCCACTATTAATTTTGGTGTTATTCTACCCATTTCCGACTGAATTAGTATGGCAGGTCTTACTATTATTAATTAATAAGACGGTCTCACTAATAAGAAAGGTTCAAGATAGATCACAATTTGCAGAAGTCATAGCTAACCATCGATAGCTATAGCGATAGCGATAACAGACGATACCTAAAGAAGAAGAATATCTAGCTGGATATTAGCGCTAATTTTACGTCATAGTTCAGGAAAGCAAGGAAACTGACATTTATTCCAATCTTAATTTTGGTGCTATTCTACCCTATTTTTACTGATTTAGTACGGCAGGTCTTACTAATAATAATTACTAAGACGGACTCACTAATAAGAAAGGCTCAAGACAGATTACAATTTGCAGAAGTCATAGCTAACCATCGATAGAAGACGATACCTAAAGAAGAAGAATATCTAGCTGTATATTAGGGCTAATTTTAAGTGATAGTTCAGGAAACCAAGGGAATCGACACTTATTCCACTCTTAATTTTGGTGCTATTCTCCCCATTTTTGACTGATTTAGTATGGCAGGTCTAACTAACAATAATTACTAAGACGGTCTCAATAATAAGAAAGACTCAAGACAGATCACTATTTGCAGAAGTCATTGCTCCATCGATAGAAGACGATATCTAAAGAAGAAGAATATCTAGCTGGATATTAGGGCTAAATTAACGTGATAGTTCAGGAAACCAAGGAAATTGAGATTTACTCCACACTTAATTTTGGTATCATTCTACCCATTTTTGACTGATTTAGTATGGCAGGTTTTACTAATAATAATTACTAAGAGGGTCTCAGTGATAAGAAAGGCTCAAGACAGATTGAAGTCATCGCTAACCTTCGATAAAAGACGATACCTAAAAAAGCAGAATATCTAGCTGAATGTTAGAGCTAATTGTATGTGATAGTTCAGGAAACCAAGGAAATCGACATTTATTCCACTCTTAATTTTGGTGCTTTCTTACCCATTTTTGACTGAATTAGTACGGCAGGTCTGGTCTTACTAATAATAATTACTAAGACGGTCTCAATAATAAGAAAGGCTCAAGACAGATCACTATTTGCAGAAGTCATAGCTAACCATCGATAAAAGACGATACCTAAAAAAGAAGAATATCCAGCTGGATATTAGGACTAAATTTACGTGATAGTTTAGGAAACCAAAGAAATCGACATTTATCCACTCTTAATTTTGGTGCCATTCTACCCATTTTTGACTGAATTAGTATGGCAGGTCTTAGTAATAATAATTACTAAGATGGTCTCACTAATAAGAAATGCTCAAGACAGATTGAAGTCATCGCTAACCTTCGATAGAAGACGATACCTAAAAAAGAAGAATATCTAGCTGAATGTTAGAGCTAATTTTATTGTATGTGATAGTTCAGGAAACCAAAGAAATCGACATTTATCCACTCTTAATTTTGGTGCCATTCTACCCATTTTTGACTGATTTAGTATGGCAGGTTTTACTAATAATAATTACTAAGAGGGTCTCAGTGATAAGAAAGGCTCAAGACAGATTAAAGTCATCGCTAACCTTCGATAAAAGACGATACCTAAAAAAGCAGAATATCTAGCTGAATGTTAGAGCTAATTGTATGTGATAGTTCAGGAAACCAAGGAAATCGACATTTATTCCACTCTTAATTTTGGTGCTTTCTTACCCATTTTTGACTGAATTAGTACGGCAGGTCTGGTCTTACTAATAATAATTACTAAGACGGTCTCAATAATAAGAAAGGCTCAAGACAGATCACTATTTGCAGAAGTCATAGCTAACCATCGATAAAAGACGATACCTAAAAAAGAAGAATATCCAGCTGGATATTAGGACTAAATTTACGTGATAGTTTAGGAAACCAAAGAAATCGACATTTATCCACTCTTAATTTTGGTGCCATTCTACCCATTTTTGACTGAATTAGTATGGCAGGTCTTAGTAATAATAATTACTAAGATGGTCTCACTAATAAGAAATGCTCAAGACAGATTGAAGTCATCGCTAACCTTCGATAGAAGACGATACCTAAAAAAGAAGAATATCTAGCTGAATGTTAGAGCTAATTTTATTGTATGTGATAGTTCAGGAAACCAAAGAAATCGACATTTATCCACTCTTAATTTTGGTGCCATTCTACCCATTTTTGACTGATTTAGTATGGCAGGTTTTACTAATAATAATTACTAAGAGGGTCTCAGTGATAAGAAAGGCTCAAGACAGATTGAAGTCATCGCTAACCTTCGATAAAAGACGATACCTAAAAAAGCAGAATATCTAGCTGAATGTTAGAGCTAATTGTATGTGATAGTTCAGGAAACCAAGGAAATCGACATTTATTCCACTCTTAATTTTGGTGCTTTCTTACCCATTTTTGACTGAATTAGTACGGCAGGTCTGGTCTTACTAATAATAATTACTAAGACGGTCTCAATAATAAGAAAGGCTCAAGACAGATCACTATTTGCAGAAGTCATAGCTAACCATCGATAAAAGACGATACCTAAAAAAGAAGAATATCCAGCTGGATATTAGGACTAAATTTACGTGATAGTTTAGGAAACCAAAGAAATCGACATTTATCCACTCTTAATTTTGGTGCCATTCTACCCATTTTTGACTGAATTAGTATGGCAGGTCTTAGTAATAATAATTACTAAGATGGTCTCACTAATAAGAAATGCTCAAGACAGATTGAAGTCATCGCTAACCTTCGATAGAAGACGATACCTAAAAAAGAAGAATATCTAGCTGAATGTTAGAGCTAATTTTATTGTATGTGATAGTTCAGGAAACCAAAGAAATCGACATTTATCCACTCTTAATTTTGGTGCCATTCTACCCATTTTTGACTGATTTAGTATGGCAGGTTTTACTAATAATAATTACTAAGAGGGTCTCAGTGATAAGAAAGGCTCAAGACAGATTGAAGTCATCGCTAACCTTCGATAAAAGACGATACCTAAAAAAGCAGAATATCTAGCTGAATGTTAGAGCTAATTGTATGTGATAGTTCAGGAAACCAAGGAAATCGACATTTATTCCACTCTTAATTTTGGTGCTTTCTTACCCATTTTTGACTGAATTAGTATGACAGGTCTGGTCTTACTAATAATAATTACAAAGACGGTCTCAATAATAAGAAAGGCTCAAGACAGATCACTATTTGCAGAAGTCATAGCTAACCATCGATAAAAGACGATACCTAAAAAAGAAGAATATCCAGCTGGATATTAGGGCTAAATTTACGTGATAGTTTAGGAAACCAAAGAAATCGACATTTATCCACTCTTAATTTTGGTGCCATTCTACCCATTTTTGACTGAATTATTATGGCAGGTCTTACTAATAATAATAACCAAGACGGTCTCAATAATAACAAAGCCTCACGATATATCACAATTTACAGAAGTCATTGCTAACCCTCGATAGAAGACGATACTTAAAGAAGAAGAATATCTAGCTGGATATTAGCGCTAATTTTACGTCATAGTTCAGGAAAGCAAGGAAACTGACATTTATTCCAATCTTAATTTTGGTGCTATTCTACCCTATTTTGACTGATTTAGTACGGTAGGTCTTACTAATAATAATTACTAAGACGGACTCACTAATAAGAAAGGCTCAAGACAGATTACAATTTGCAGAAGTCATAGCTAACCATCGATAGAAGACGATACCTAAAGGAGAAAAATATCTAGCTGGATATTGGGGCTAATTTCACGTGATAGTTCAGGAAACCAAGGAAATTGACATTAATTTCACTCTTAGTTTTGGTGCCATTTTACCCATTTTTGAATGAATTAGTATGGCAGGTCTTAGTAATAATAATTACTAAGATGGTCTCACTAATAAGAAATGCTCAAGACAGATTGAAGTCATCGCTAACCTTCGATAGAAGACGATACCTAAAAAAGAAGAATATCTAGCTGAATGTTAGAGCTAATTTTATTGTATGTGATAGTTCAGGAAACCAAAGAAATCGACATTTATCCACTCTTAATTTTGGTGCCATTCTACCCATTTTTGACTGATTTAGTATGGCAGGTTTTACTAATAATAATTACTAAGAGGGTCTCAGTGATAAGAAAGGCTCAAGACAGATTGAAGTCATCGCTAACCTTCGATAAAAGACGATACCTAAAAAAGCAGAATATCTAGCTGAATGTTAGAGCTAATTGTATGTGATAGTTCAGGAAACCAAGGAAATCGACATTTATTCCACTCTTAATTTTGGTGCTTTCTTACCCATTTTTGACTGAATTAGTACGGCAGGTCTGGTCTTACTAATAATAATTACTAAGACGGTCTCAATAATAAGAAAGGCTCAAGACAGATCACTATTTGCAGAAGTCATAGCTAACCATCGATAAAAGACGATACCTAAAAAAGAAGAATATCCAGCTGGATATTAGGGCTAAATTTACGTGATAGTTTAGGAAACCAAAGAAATCGACATTTATCCACTCTTAATTTTGGTGCCATTCTACCCATTTTTGACTGAATTATTATGGCAGGTCTTACTAATAATAATAACCAAGACGGTCTCAATAATAACAAAGCTTCACGATATATCACAATTTACAGAAGTCATTGCTAACCCTCGATAGAAGACGATACCTAAAGAAGAAGAATATCTAGCTGAATATTAGCGCTAATTTTACGTCATAGTTCAGGAAAGCAAGGAAACTGACATTTATTCCAATCTTAATTTTGGTGCTATTCTACCCTATTTTGACTGATTTAGTACGGTAGGTCTTACTAATAATAATTACTAAGACGGACTCACTAATAAGAAAGGCTCAAGACAGATTACAATTTGCAGAAGTCATAGCTAACCATCGATAGAAGACGATACCTAAAGGAGAAAAATATCTAGCTGGATATTGGGGCTAATTTCACGTGATAGTTCAGGAAACCAAGGAAATTGACATTAATTCCACTCTTAGTTTTGGTGCCATTTTACCCATTTTTGACTGAATTAGTATGGCAGGTCTTAGTAATAATAATTACTAAGATGGTCTCACTAATAAGAAATGCTCAAGACAGATTGAAGTCATCGCTAACCTTCGATAGAAGACGATACCTAAAAAAGAAGAATATCTAGCTGAATGTTAGAGCTAATTTTATTGTATGTGATAGTTCAGGAAACCAAAGAAATCGACATTTATCCACTCTTAATTTTGGTGCCATTCTACCCATTTTTGACTGATTTAGTATGGCAGGTTTTACTAATAATAATTACTAAGAGGGTCTCAGTGATAAGAAAGGCTCAAGACAGATTGAAGTCATCGCTAACCTTCGATAAAAGACGATACCTAAAAAAGCAGAATATCTAGCTGAATGTTAGAGCTAATTGTATGTGATAGTTCAGGAAACCAAGGAAATCGACATTTATTCCACTCTTAATTTTGGTGCTTTCTTACCCATTTTTGACTGAATTAGTATGACAGGTCTGGTCTTACTAATAATAATTACAAAGACGGTCTCAATAATAAGAAAGGCTCAAGACAGATCACAATTTGCAGAAGTCATAGCTCCATCGATAGAAGAAGATACCTAAAAAAGAAGAATATCTAGCTGGATATTAGGGCTAAATTTACGTGATAGTTTAGGAAACCAAAGAAATCGACATTTATCCACTCTTAATTTTGGTGCCATTCTACCCATTTTTGACTGAATTAGTATGGCAGGTCTTACTAATAATAATAACCAAGACGGTCTCAATAATAACAAAGCCTCACGATATATCACAATTTACAGAAGTCATTGCTAACCCTCGATAGAAGACGATACCTAAAGAAGAAGAATATCTAGCTGGATATTAGCGCTAATTTTACGTCATAGTTCAGGAAAGCAAGGAAACTGACATTTATTCCAATCTTAATTTTGGTGCTATTCTACCCTATTTTGACTGATTTAGTACGGTAGGTCTTACTAATAATAATTACTAAGACGGACTCACTAATAAGAAAGGCTCAAGACAGATTACAATTTGCAGAAGTCATAGCTAACCATCGATAGAAGACGATGCCTAATGGAGAAAAATATCTAGCTGGATATTGGGGCTAATTTCACGTGATAGTTCAGGAAACCAAGGAAATTGACATTAATTCCACTCTTAGTTTTGGTGCCATTTTACCCATTTTTGACTGAATTAGTATGGCAGGTCTTAGTAATAATAATTACTAAGATGGTCTCACTAATAAGAAATGCTCAAGACAGATTGAAGTCATCGCTAACCTTCGATAGAAGACGATACCTAAAAAAGAAGAATATCTAGCTGAATGTTAGAGCTAATTTTATTGTATGTGATAGTTCAGGAAACCAAAGAAATCGACATTTATCCACTCTTAATTTTGGTGCCATTCTACCCATTTTTGACTGATTTAGTATGGCAGGTTTTACTAATAATAATTACTAAGAGGGTCTCAGTGATAAGAAAGGCTCAAGACAGATTGAAGTCATCGCTAACCTTCGATAAAAGACGATACCTAAAAAAGCAGAATATCTAGCTGAATGTTAGAGCTAATTGTATGTGATAGTTCAGGAAACCAAGGAAATCGACATTTATTCCACTCTTAATTTTGGTGCTTTCTTACCCATTTTTGACTGAATTAGTATGGCAGATCTGGTCTTACTAATAATAAATACTAAGACGGTCTCAATAATAAGAAAGGCTCAAGACAGATCACTATTTGCAGAAGTCATAGCTAACCATCGATAAAAGACGATACCTAAAAAAGAAGAATATCCAGCTGGATATTAGGGCTAAATTTACGTGATAGTTTAGGAAACCAAAGAAATCGACATTTATCCACTCTTAATTTTGGTGCCATTCTACCCATTTTTGACTGAATTATTATGGCAGGTCTTACTAATAATAATAACCAAGACGGTCTCAATAATAACAAAGCCTCACGATATATCACAATTTACAGAAGTCATTGCTAACCCTCGATAGAAGACGATACCTAAAGAAGAAGAATATCTAGCTGGATATTAGCGCTAATTTTACGTCATAGTTCGGGAAAGCAAGGAAACTGACATTTATTCCAATCTTAATTTTGGTGCTATTCTACCCTATTTTGACTGATTTAGTACGGTAGGTCTTACTAATAATAATTACTAAGACGGACTCACTAATAAGAAAGGCTCAAGACAGATTACAATTTGCAGAAGTCATAGCTAACCATCGATAGAAGACGATGCCTAATGGAGAAAAATATCTAGCTGGATATTGGGGCTAATTTCACGTGATAGTTCAGGAAACCAAGGAAATTGACATTAATTCCACTCTTAGTTTTGGTGCCATTTTACCCATTTTTGACTGAATTAGTATGGCAGGTCTTAGTAATAATAATTACTAAGATGGTCTCACTAATAAGAAATGCTCAAGACAGATTGAAGTCATCGCTAACCTTCGATAGAAGACGATACCTAAAAAAGAAGAATATCTAGCTGAATGTTAGAGCTAATTTTATTGTATGTGATAGTTCAGGAAACCAAAGAAATCGACATTTATCCACTCTTAATTTTGGTGCCATTCTACCCATTTTTGACTGATTTAGTATGGCAGGTTTTACTAATAATAATTACTAAGAGGGTCTCAGTGATAAGAAAGGCTCAAGACAGATTGAAGTCATCGCTAACCTTCGATAAAAGACGATACCTAAAAAAGCAGAATATCTAGCTGAATGTTAGAGCTAATTGTATGTGATAGTTCAGGAAACCAAGGAAATCGACATTTATTCCACTCTTAATTTTGGTGCTTTCTTACCCATTTTTGACTGAATTAGTATGACAGGTCTGGTCTTACTAATAATAATTACAAAGACGGTCTCAATAATAAGAAAGGCTCAAGACAGATCACAATTTGCAGAAGTCATAGCTCCATCGATAGAAGAAGATACCTAAAAAAGAAGAATATCTAGCTGGATATTAGGGCTAAATTTACGTGATAGTTTAGGAAACCAAAGAAATCGACATTTATCCACTCTTAATTTTGGTGCCATTCTACCCATTTTTGACTGAATTAGTATGGCAGGTCTTACTAATAATAATAACCAAGACGGTCTCAATAATAACAAAGCCTCACGATATATCACAATTTACAGAAGTCATTGCTAACCCTCGATAGAAGACGATACCTAAAGAAGAAGAATATCTAGCTGGATATTAGCGCTAATTTTACGTCATAGTTCAGGAAAGCAAGGAAACTGACATTTATTCCAATCTTAATTTTGGTGCTATTCTACCCTATTTTGACTGATTTAGTACGGCAGGTCTTACTAATAATAATTACTAAGACGGACTCACTAATAAGAAAGGCTCAAGACAGATTACAATTTGCAGAAATCATAGCTAACCATCGATAGAAGACGATACCTAAAGAAGAAGAATATCTAGCTGTATATTAGGGCTAATTTTAAGTGATAGTTCAGGAAACCAAGGGAATCGACACTTATTCCACTCTTAATTTTGGTGCTATTCTACCCATTTTTAACTGATTTAGTATGGCAGGTCTAACTAACAACAATTACTAAGACGGTCTCAATAATAAGAAAGACTCAAGACAGATCACTATTTGCAGAAGTCATAGCTAACCATCGATAAAAGACGATACCTAAAGAAGAAGAATATTTAGCTGGATATTAGGGCTAAATTTATGTCATAGTTCAGGAAACAAAGGAAATCGACATCTATTCGACTCGTAATTTTGGTGTCATTCTACCCATTTTTGACTGATTTAGTATGGCAGGTCTTACTAATAATAATTACTAAGACGGTCTCACTAATAAGAAAGGCTCAAGACAGATCACTATTTGCAGAAGTCATTGCTCCATCGATAGAAGACGATACCTAAAGAAGAAGAATATCTAGCTGGATATTAGGGCTAAATTAACGTGATAGTTCAGGAAACCAAGGAAATTGAGATTTACTCCACACTTAATTTTGGTATCATTCTACCCATTTTTGACTGATTTAGTATGGCAGGTTTTACTAATAATAATTACTAAGAGGGTCTCAGTGATAAGAAAGGCTCAAGACAGATTGAAGTCATCGCTAACCTTCGATAAAAGACGATACCTAAAAAAGCAGAATATCTAGCTGAATGTTAGAGCTAATTGTATGTGATAGTTCAGGAAACCAAGGAAATCGACATTTATTCCACTCTTAATTTTGGTGCTTTCTTACCCATTTTTGACTGAATTAGTATGGCAGGTCTGGTCTTACTAATAATAAATACTAAGACGGTCTCAATAATAAGAAAGGCTCAAGACAGATCACTATTTGCAGAAGTCATAGCTAACCATCGATAAAAGACGATACCTAAAAAAGAAGAATATCCAGCTGGATATTAGGGCTAAATTTACGTGATAGTTTAGGAAACCAAAGAAATCGACATTTATCCACTCTTAATTTTGGTGCCATTCTACCCATTTTTGACTGAATTATTATGGCAGGTCTTACTAATAATAATAACCAAGACGGTCTCAATAATAACAAAGCCTCACGATATATCACAATTTACAGAAGTCATTGCTAACCCTCGATAGAAGACGATACCTAAAGAAGAAGAATATCTAGCTGGATATTAGCGCTAATTTTACGTCATAGTTCGGGAAAGCAAGGAAACTGACATTTATTCCAATCTTAATTTTGGTGCTATTCTACCCTATTTTGACTGATTTAGTACGGTAGGTCTTACTAATAATAATTACTAAGACGGACTCACTAATAAGAAAGGCTCAAGACAGATAACAATTTGCAGAAGTCATAGCTAACCATCGATAGAAGACGATGCCTAATGGAGAAAAATATCTAGCTGGATATTGGGGCTAATTTCACGTGATAGTTCAGGAAACCAAGGAAATTGACATTAATTCCACTCTTAGTTTTGGTGCCATTTTACCCATTTTTGACTGAATTAGTATGGCAGGTCTTAGTAATAATAATTACTAAGATGGTCTCACTAATAAGAAATGCTCAAGACAGATTGAAGTCATCGCTAACCTTCGATAGAAGACGATACCTAAAAAAGAAGAATATCTAGCTGAATGTTAGAGCTAATTTTATTGTATGTGATAGTTCAGGAAACCAAAGAAATCGACATTTATCCACTCTTAATTTTGGTGCCATTCTACCCATTTTTGACTGATTTAGTATGGCAGGTTTTACTAATAATAATTACTAAGAGGGTCTCAGTGATAAGAAAGGCTCAAGACAGATTGAAGTCATCGCTAACCTTCGATAAAAGACGATACCTAAAAAAGCAGAATATCTAGCTGAATGTTAGAGCTAATTGTATGTGATAGTTCAGGAAACCAAGGAAATCGACATTTATTCCACTCTTAATTTTGGTGCTTTCTTACCCATTTTTGACTGAATTAGTATGACAGGTCTGGTCTTACTAATAATAATTACAAAGACGGTCTCAATAATAAGAAAGGCTCAAGACAGATCACAATTTGCAGAAGTCATAGCTCCATCGATAGAAGAAGATACCTAAAAAAGAAGAATATCTAGCTGGATATTAGGGCTAAATTTACGTGATAGTTTAGGAAACCAAAGAAATCGACATTTATCCACTCTTAATTTTGGTGCCATTCTACCCATTTTTGACTGAATTAGTATGGCAGGTCTTACTAATAATAATAACCAAGACGGTCTCAATAATAACAAAGCCTCACGATATATCACAATTTACAGAAGTCATTGCTAACCCTCGATAGAAGACGATACCTAAAGAAGAAGAATATCTAGCTGGATATTAGCGCTAATTTTACGTCATAGTTCAGGAAAGCAAGGAAACTGACATTTATTCCAATCTTAATTTTGGTGCTATTCTACCCTATTTTGACTGATTTAGTACGGCAGGTCTTACTAATAATAATTACTAAGACGGACTCACTAATAAGAAAGGCTCAAGACAGATTACAATTTGCAGAAATCATAGCTAACCATCGATAGAAGACGATACCTAAAGAAGAAGAATATCTAGCTGTATATTAGGGCTAATTTTAAGTGATAGTTCAGGAAACCAAGGGAATCGACACTTATTCCACTCTTAATTTTGGTGCTATTCTACCCATTTTTAACTGATTTAGTATGGCAGGTCTAACTAACAACAATTACTAAGACGGTCTCAATAATAAGAAAGACTCAAGACAGATCACTATTTGCAGAAGTCATAGCTAACCATCGATAAAAGACGATACCTAAAGAAGAAGAATATTTAGCTGGATATTAGGGCTAAATTTATGTCATAGTTCAGGAAACAAAGGAAATCGACATCTATTCGACTCGTAATTTTGGTGTCATTCTACCCATTTTTGACTGATTTAGTATGGCAGGTCTTACTAATAATAATTACTAAGACGGTCTCACTAATAAGAAAGGCTCAAGACAGATCACTATTTGCAGAAGTCATTGCTCCATCGATAGAAGACGATACCTAAAGAAGAAGAATATCTAGCTGGATATTAGGGCTAAATTAACGTGATAGTTCAGGAAACCAAGGAAATTGAGATTTACTCCACACTTAATTTTGGTATCATTCTACCCATTTTTGACTGATTTAGTATGGCAGGTTTTACTAATAATAATTACTAAGAGGGTCTCAGTGATAAGAAAGGCTCAAGACAGATTGAAGTCATCGCTAACCTTCGATAAAAGACGATACCTAAAAAAGCAGAATATCTAGCTGAATGTTAGAGCTAATTGTATGTGATAGTTCAGGAAACCAAGGAAATCGACATTTATTCCACTCTTAATTTTGGTGCTTTCTTACCCATTTTTGACTGAATTAGTATGGCAGGTCTGGTCTTACTAATAATAAATACTAAGACGGTCTCAATAATAAGAAAGGCTCAAGACAGATCACTATTTGCAGAAGTCATAGCTAACCATCGATAAAAGACGATACCTAAAAAAGAAGAATATCCAGCTGGATATTAGGGCTAAATTTACGTGATAGTTTAGGAAACCAAAGAAATCGACATTTATCCACTCTTAATTTTGGTGCCATTCTACCCATTTTTGACTGAATTATTATGGCAGGTCTTACTAATAATAATAACCAAGACGGTCTCAATAATAACAAAGCCTCACGATATATCACAATTTACAGAAGTCATTGCTAACCCTCGATAGAAGACGATACCTAAAGAAGAAGAATATCTAGCTGGATATTAGCGCTAATTTTACGTCATAGTTCGGGAAAGCAAGGAAACTGACATTTATTCCAATCTTAATTTTGGTGCTATTCTACCCTATTTTGACTGATTTAGTACGGTAGGTCTTACTAATAATAATTACTAAGACGGACTCACTAATAAGAAAGGCTCAAGACAGATAACAATTTGCAGAAGTCATAGCTAACCATCGATAGAAGACGATGCCTAATGGAGAAAAATATCTAGCTGGATATTGGGGCTAATTTCACGTGATAGTTCAGGAAACCAAGGAAATTGACATTAATTCCACTCTTAGTTTTGGTGCCATTTTACCCATTTTTGACTGAATTAGTATGGCAGGTCTTAGTAATAATAATTACTAAGATGGTCTCACTAATAAGAAATGCTCAAGACAGATTGAAGTCATCGCTAACCTTCGATAGAAGACGATACCTAAAAAAGAAGAATATCTAGCTGAATGTTAGAGCTAATTTTATTGTGTGTGATAGTTCAGGAAACCAAAGAAATCGACATTTATCCACTCTTAATTTTGGTGCCATTCTACCGATTTTTGACTGAATTAGTATGACAGGTCTTACTAATAATAATTACTAAGACGGTCTCACTAATAATAAAGGCTCAAGACAGATTGAAGTCATCGCTAACCTTCGATAGAAGACGATACCTAAAAAAGAAGAATATCCAGCTGGATATTAGGGCTAATTTTACGTGATAGTTCAGGAAACCAAGGAAATTGACATTAATTCCACTCTTAGTTTTGGTGCCCTTTTACCCATTTTTGATTGAATTAGTATGGCAGGTCTTACTAATAATAATTACTAAGATGGTCTCACTAATAAGAAATGCTCAAGACAGATTGAAGTCATCGCTAACCTTCGATAGAAGACGATACCTAAAAAAGAAGAATATCCAGCTGGATATTAGGGCTAATTTTACGTGATAGTTCAGGAAACCAAGGAAATTGACATTAATTCCACTATTAGTTTTGGTGCCCTTTTACCCATTTTTGATTGAATTAGTATGGCAGGTCTTACTAATAATAATTACTAAGATGGTCTCACTAATAAGAAATGCTCAAGACAGATTGAAGTCATCGCTAACCTTCGATAGAAGACGATACCTAAAAAAGAAGAATATCTAGCAGGATATTGGGACTAATTTCACGTGATAGTTCAGGAAACCAAGGAAATTGACATTAATTCCACTCTTAATTTTGGTTCTATTCTACCCATTTTTGACTGAATTTGTATGGCTGGTCTTTCCCTTTGTAACCGCTTCGTTTTACACCAATTTTTGGGCACTCGGTCTCTTGCCGGTCCCGTTGTGAGTGTGCGTGACCTAATTGAGTCAAATAATCGAATACTAAATTCAAATTCGGATTTAATAGTTGGCGTCTGGGGCCCCGCATAAAATAAATCAAAGCACATCTCGTCGTTCAGCGAAGCCGCTCTCAGCCGAAAATGGTGATGGCGTAATTTTATTTTGGAGGGTCTCTAACAAACTAATAGTGGAGTCGCTAACTACCGTGATATATGGCCTCATTTCGAGCACTATCCGTCTTTATAATTCACAGTACATCCTCCTCCATAATAATAATACAGGCACGGCGGCCGGCGAAGTTCGGGGACGTGATCAAATTTATCGGCGGACGTTTGTTATTTCCCCCCTTTTTTTCCCTCGACGGGCGGGCTAATTGGAAATTGTTTTGCAAAGTTCCGTTATGGCCTTTCTGCGGCAGAAGAAACCGAAAACGGTCTCCGGAGAAATCTACGCGACGTATGTCGAGATTAAACTGGCGCTAAGTGAAATTCGGGGGATGTCCTAGATGAGGTTCGTGACGACGTTAATTGCCATAAAACCGTCATAAAGTCGATGCAGTTACCCTTCGGGGGTCTCGCACGCACGAGAGGAAATTGGAGGGAAACGGGAAAGTTGTTAATTTTTTTTTTAATTCACGGCACTGCCGCACGGCGTGATCGAGTTATTAAACGTCCAATTAACGGCTTGGATCGGTTAATTACTGAAGGGATTACTCCGATAAAATCAATACTTCAAGCGGGAAGTGATTGTTAAAATTAACGCGAGTGAAGCGTGATTTGCTGTTAATCAACTAACATAATTTTATATTTCTTCTGATCCGTAGTGCATATTCCATTAAGCTTTGGTCTTTAAATTTAGAGTGCTAACGTAGTTATATCTTGCGGTTACACCAGAATCAGCCTTTAAGAAGCCTAACGTGACGTATCTCATAACTTTTGACGTGATATACGTCTATGTGCCGGCTACCTGCCGGTTCACAAAACATTGTAACGTTACGCCAGACCCATGCGTGCGAGCTAGAGTGAGAGCGACAACAGTAGACAGAGATCGACCTTGGCGGTTGCCTTGCGAAGCATACACGGCAGCGTCCGATTGAAAGCTCGATTTGGCGATCGGCTCGGTTCGGGAGCGCGATGGAAGGGGACGAAGGGGTTCGCGCTACGCGCGTTCTGATTGCAGTGTTTCCACTCCGTCGTCAGCGACGACGGCGACAGCAGTCAGCACACTATTATTTATAGAATTATCTGAATATTTACTGTGCATAACATTGCTTATTACTATTACAATAACAGTTGCTGCAATGAGGTATTTAATTCTTGCATTCTAATAGTTAGATTAGCTATATAATCTCATATATTTGTTTTCATTTTTCATCAATGTTTTCTTATGACATTGTCACGTTAAAATTGTCGTCCGTAAACCGACTTTACAGACAACCAATTTTTTTTTTTATAATAATACCGAAGCAATCAAACTGTATTTAATCTGGTACCCATTAACAGTACCTAATCCACCATAATATCAATTTTTGCCGTTTAAATTAATTCCGTTGATGAGCCGAATTACGAATTGCATCGCAATCCAATTTTTAATAATCCGATAAACGTTCGTTCGATTTTTCTGTCCGTATGATGTGATTATGAATAAAACGGAACAATAATATTATCAATTCACGCAACAAGTACGTCACGTTAATCGGCACGGACGAGCCGACGTCATTTTTATTCATTTGACGTCGACTGTTCAGACGTAACGCCGTTTGGCGCGTTTTGCGAAAATGCACAAAAGACTAATTTACAATGTGAAACGAACTCCGCCGTTAGGAAACATACTTTTTTAATTAAGCGCTGCGGATCCCCTTTCTGAAGGATATGCGTTCCGTCGTGTCCCGAGGGTGAATCCTTTATTTTATTCCGAAGCTCAATTTAAAAGATCCGCCGAAGATTTGATTCCCCTCAGAGCGTCTCTCCTCCGAAGGAGGAAAAAAGACCGAAGGTTAATTTTATAAGGGAAGGTATGATCGAGAACGGGAAAGGGAGGGGATGAAATCTAATGAATTCTTTCGCTATTACCATTTTAATGGGAGGGACGCGGGCTGTTTAAACATCAAAAACTAATATTCCCCTAATTCAAATATGATAAATTCTAATTCTAGCATCGGGGGTGGATCATTACTCAAAAAAGGAAAATAAAGGGCTCGAATCTCCCTTTTATACAAAGGCAATTTGTTCTCCATTTGGCAAAAGCACGTAAATAATTCATGCCCTTAACTACTCCAGAAGTGGCTGGCACAAATTGTTTCGGTAGATTCAAAAATAACTGAACCCCGAAGAATATATCTGAATAGAAAATTAGTTATTCTCGCAGTGGAAGAGGACGCATATGGAAATCGTTTTTCAATTTATTTCCAATTTAAAACACATTTCAAGATATGAGGAGGTTGTTGATGTTAGAAACCCTTACCTCCGCCGGCTGATGTCGGAAAACGATTTGTGGTCATTTGGGAATCTTTCTAGCAGTCTGAGCCATCCAAGTATATAAAGCGAAGTGGGTGTATAGAATTGAATAGGCAATTCCAGATTATCTGGACGCTTGTACGCTGTTAGCTTCTGTCCAGAAGAGACCCAGGAAAATCCGCAAACCCAGAATTTCCTTGTCAGATATGATGAAAAATAGGGGTGAAATTCGAGATTTCGATTTCCCTTACCCAACAGGGGGTGGAATTGATACATTAGATACTAAACAGCCAAAAACATGAATACACTGAAGCTCCTAAATGGTTCCGGGAGATATCACACTCGCAAAGTCGTTTCTCAACGTGTGAAAAATAGGGGTAAATTTATGAAACAAATGTAAGAGAATTTTTTAAAATGGAATTTGTTCATTCTTCATTTTGAGATATGACTGCACTATTTAGAAACATTAAACTATGCACGGTTATAGCTTAAGCTCCCAAGTGGCACATGAAACTCGGAATTTCACGTGACTCACCAAGACACTGGGAAATTCTAATAGTTATAGGTTATAGAAGAGAGGTTAGGTATACCTATGAGCCTTATCTAGGTAATGTTATTATGATGAAAGTGACTATATGTCCATCGGACTACTTTCTAATGTGTTATTAAAACCATTGGACAGTTCAATGATTCAGATAGAAAAATAATGGAAAGAATGAGTAAGTAAAACACAACAATTTAAATATAACGGATAATGTGAATATCGGAGAATGAATTGCAAGTACAATTACAAGTAAATTACCATCATTGAACGTCCCAATATGAATATAATAATCTAATTCGAAATTCGAAAATGGATGCAATATGGTATTCAAAACTGATTTCAGTAACAATACATACTATTTCAAACGGAATGCATTTTGGGATAGCAACCCCTATTCTAATAGATTTAAATAATAACGAACGGAAATTGTACATACAGCAGATTTGCCAGATAATGGCAATTACTAATATCATTAGCGTTAATATGTTATTATAAAAACGATAATAATTGTACCACGCCGTGAGTTGGTTGGTACCAACAAACTGTTAAATAAATGCCTATTAAGCCACATCAGCCACTTCATAAGTCAGCATTTACTATATTTTAATATATTTCATATTTTATTGTTAATTTATTACGCAAATCACGATTTTATTTCTCCACCCCTTAGCAAGAAAAAGGGGATAATGTGACATAACATAACATAACAATGCCACGTCATCCACCCCTGTATCTCCGGAACCGTAAGAGAATATATACATGAACCAAGCGGCATATTTTATTGCTAATTTTGGTTTGGGAGCGCAATCCCAGACCCACCCCTTCAACCCTTAGCAACAAACTCATCCCGGGATATCAGAAAAATTGTAACAAGAAATGTTATTGTATTGTATTGTGTTATTGTATATCCGTCAAATGCAGCCTGGGATCTTTATTACTATTTAATTTCTCATCTTCCAAGGAAAGCATGATTTTATTGTTCCACCCCTTAACGAGAAAAAGGGGATAATCTGACTTAAGATTTAACTTAAAAACAGGCTGTGCTGTATTTGACGGACATACATTTTTTGTTACAATTTTTCTGATACTCAAGTTTAATGCTAAGGGTTGAAGGGGTGGGTCTGGGATTGCGCTACTAGACGCGATCGTCAGCAATAAATTAGCAATAAAATATACCGCTTGGTTTATGTATATATCTCTTACGGTTCCGGAGATACAGGGGTGGATGATGTGACTTAAGTCACATTAGCCCCTTTTTCTCGCTAAGAGGTGGAGCAATAAAATCGTGGTTTGCGTAATAAATTAGCAATAAATTTACAATAAAATATAAGCCTATAGTAAATGCTGATTTATGAAGTGGATGATGTGGCTTAATAGGCATGTTAAATAATCATTTAGACACTAGAAATTGGGAATCAATTTTTACTTGCAGCCTCTCACATTTGTATTAAAACAATATAGATCGAACTATCCGCCAAAATTAAATAGAGTTGTGACTGCACTCCATGCGACACAACAGTCCTGTATTAAACTTTTGTACCTAGATAAACGTTGTTGTAACTTTGAAAAATTTCCAAGACCATTACTTCGGCTCGCCGTGTCGTAACGTGAACGTTACATTGTCGCTTTAATATTCCTGTCACGGTTAGGGCCGCGCCGTCAAATTATTTAATTGCATTGTCAACGAGTCGTCGTCGCTCCTCCTCCGAAAAGTCGAAAAGTTAATTACTAATGTCTGCGTCGCGTCGGTCTGCGTTGCGTCGAAAAATTTACACGATAATACTCGAGAGGGTCTCGGATAACAAAAACCGAGTGGAACATAAAGAATGTAATCAGGATGTCTTTCGCAGCTTGTTAACAAAACTTCGCGATTTCTTTTGTGATTTGACTGAAACTCCGAGTAGCGTTTTATTTCGGGAAAGGTACAAATGTTATCGGGAAGTTTTACGGGGAGGAGGTACGCCGTCGTGAGTGTACCGAAGTTTAAAGGGAATAAGGAATTGTCCCGTTTGTTTCGATACGGCAGGGGCGGGAAAAGGAAGCGAGATGGAACGTTATTGAAATTTCCCCCTTACCGTCCCGCTTCGTCCTTTTCTTGTAGGCTAAGTAAGGTTAATTCTGTGATACAACTTTTTCAGAAGTAATTTGCGACAATAGCAATTAAATTTTTTCGTCCGGAAATTGTAAGACAGTTCAACGGTGGTTTGCGAAATGATATTCCATGATTCTGCGTACTCCTGTTTAAGTATATCTTTTCACCAAGTAAATAATATTAAATTGAGGGGCGTCTTTAGAGACATGACAAATGGTTTTCTCTGGATCTGATCTCTCTTATTAGAGACCATTTAAAAACGAAAAACATTTAGATGGGCAACAAGAATGCAGAGTGTGTAAAATTGTGTAACACTTTACGATTGGTTTTATAATTGTATACCGCTATCTAATTAATATATGATTTATGCATAATATGCACCACGATCTCGACATTTCCAAAAAAATGGAGGATCCCACTGCCCGACCTCCCTTGCAATATACAAGTTTCTTCACCCGAGAAACAACGAGATGACTTATTGAAGTTCCCCGATTGAATGTATGGAATTATGTTAAACTGTGAAAAATGTTACATGGTACTGCTAATTATGTTGGAATTACTGAAAGAGTGGTCGTATATTCCTCTCCAAACTTGTGATGGACATGATTTTGTAGGTTATGATACTGTTGATTAATAAAAAATGACGAAAAATTGGTCTTTTAATGCACCTTCTAGAACATATATCTAGCTACATCGAAATAGCTCAAATTGTAAGAACGGGGTACTGTGGATCTCAAGGTCCTAGGTTCGAATCCTAGTTTCGGTAGATGTATTACATTTTAGATCTATACTTTAAACTCGTGTTCTACATCGAATTGAAATAATCTGGTACATATGTAAGCAACCTGTGGCACTTCTCGAGTGGTATATTATAATACTGTTATTTATCACACAGAGTGAAAAAAATGTTTTGATTATCGTTGGTATCAAAGTAGCAAAATTATTTTGAGTCACTATATCATTATATAACAATATAATACTAATATATAATAATATTATAATAATAAATTCATATTATATTATATATTATTAAGTTATTGTCGTAAAACTCGAATTCGGGTTACGAACAATTCGTTTAAAACAAGTTATTTAAAAGACAAACGGTGTACTGTTTAATTAACCTTATCGCCAATCAAACAGGAAGTTCAGCTAATATCAAAAAATAATACAAGTTTTCACAATTTATCGACTCTCCGCCAATTAACCCTGGGCGAATTCACCAATTTTAACACTACCCTTAATATCGCCAAATCGTGTAACGCCCAACCTCACATTTAAAGATGTAATACCGTTTTCACTCACAAAAGGCATTTGTGTCGCCAGAACTCTTTCGCTGACCGGCGAATTACGCGAGGAGAAACGAAGGGGCCCGCAAATCGCCCCTCGGGCATCTCTCGATTAAACCTTAAGGGTAGGAAGCACAACCGAAATTTAAATTCCCCCGACCGGAATGGACTCGGCCCCGGGAACAATAAAAAGTCTCCGCCCATTCGACGTCGCCGCCACTTCGCCGAACGACAAGAGGGAAATTCTCCTCCGGGCCCGGATTTATTCACTACATATTTTTTCCCCTTTTCTTCCTAACTGAATGTGTGTGTTAGTTGGGTCGGTGGTGTTGCTCAGCTCGGGCGATTTGTCACGGGGAATCCCCACTCGGATCTTGTTTCGTTGATGAAACAAACGTAAGATTTGCCACTTTTACATTTAATCCCTAATTTGTCATAAGTCGACAGTCGGCTCAAAAGTTAAAGGGATTGGATCAATTGACGACGAAGTATTAAATTGTGCTTAATAATGAAAGAATTTAGGGTCCAAGGAGACGGTATACTGCCACATAAGTGACAGGCAAAGTGCCAATCCCATTAGGTACTCTATTATTTATTTATTAGGATTCGGCCTATTAACTGAGAATGTGACATTGCTACGAGCTATATTGTATTTTATTTCGTTCTAAAGGCCTATACTAAAAGAGCCTCCAGACGCAGAAACTTTCCTTATTATGTCCAAAGACTCTCCTGCTTGTACGTAGTATGTTTTTGAATAAATAGTAATTCTACTACTTAAACTAGTTTCCATTGTTAACCCACCCATAACATTTTCCCTCGGCAACACCCATTAGCAATATCTTCGAAGAATATATGCATAACATTATCATTCTAAAGCTTTCTTGTATTCCACATTTTCGTGAAGAAAACTTTATTTTCTTCCGCCGTCTCGATATTACCAACACCGGCCCTTTCGCGCCGGTAACATCCACAATACGTGTAACGTCGTAATCGAATTATCAACTTATTGATATTCGTCGGATGCGCTTCGTTTCGACATATTTTTAACAAGGCGTCCGTGATACGTGTGTGCAAGATACGGTTTGTATTCCTCGAGGAGAGGGCTAAAGGAAGATGCGAAATTACGCGAGATTTGTTAATATCGCAGCATCCAAGATGCATGAGAGATAACGTAGAAGTGTATTAAAATCGGTTTGTGTTCGGTTCAGTTATATTAAATTGTAGTGTAAGTAGTTACACTGTAAAAAAACAGTTTGAGTGAAAAGTTGGAAATTTGGGAGTGAGAATCTTTTTTGATTTTTGAGTTATTTAACTGATATCATTCAATTTTACCACATTTACCTAAATATTGGTTATTTTGTTTTGAAGCAATCACTTAATGCAAAGTTCCTAACAACAGCTTCTTAAAATTTACCTATTGACCTAGTTTTATGAACGATTATTGAGATTTTGATGTTTTTCCAATTGGCAATTGTTGCTTCAGGTAATTTGACTTGTCTTCAAAAAACACATCATTTATTAAAATTTATGAGAATTTAAGAGAAAATTTAAGATAAAAAATTACAAAATGTATTTCCACATGAGAATACTATATTGTAAATTTTTACAACAATACGTATCTATTATCAGCGTTACTTATTTGTAACTTACACTAAATTTGCACCTTTACCACATATCAATTTTTGGTTCTCAAATATATTTTTCGTAAATTCTCATTTCAGGAACACTTAATATTTTAAACAGTATTAAGTGATTGTAGTAAAATATACATTAATATATACTGATATATACAAATTACCGAAGGAATAATTAATGGATATTATATAGCTTCAAATATTGTCATTTTTTCGAAATCCTATTAAAATGACTAGTATTTTTTTAACATTTTTGAAAAATTTAATCTGAAGTACTTTTGGAATTGTACGTTTTATTTTTAATATTAGAAAAAACGAATAAAATTTATACTACAAATTTCGAAAATTCTTGCATAATTTTGAATTGCTATTCTTTAAATTTTTAAGTACAAATTACTCAAAAACAAGTAGATTTTGTAAGTTTTTACATAAAAGCGAGTGAAATTTCACACATTTTTAAGTACAATTTACTCAAATCTGAGTTTAGTAATATTTCATATAACACTGAGTAAATGTCTCACTCACATTTGTGTGCAGATTACTTAATAATGAGGAGATTTAGTAATTGTTCACATCTTACAAAATTACTATCTCTACTAAATCGGAGTACAATTGACTTTAAAGTGGGAGGATTCAGTAATTTATACACAGAACTGCTTGAACATTTCATTCACATTTTAATATAATTTACTCAAAAGTGAGCACGCTTATTACTTCTGTACCATGAAATTGAGTCAATTTTCTACTCATTTTTCCAAAACATTTTTGAAACATTTAAAGTTTAGGACCTTTTCTAATTGTACGTTTTCTTTTTGATATTAAAAATATTCTCATTTAAATCAAGGCCGATAACATTTATTTAATCGTAATGAGAATTAGTTCTCATTCTTAGTGTTCTCGTCAAAAACGAAAGGTCAAATAATCTAAAAAAAAACTAATAAAACTTACACTGCAAATATAGAAAATTCTTGCATAAATTTTAATCGCTATTCCTTAAGTTTATGAGTGTAATTTATCAAGGAAAAAGTAAGTTTAGTTAGTTTTTACATAAAATCGAGTCAAATTTCACTCATTTTTAAGTACAATTTACTCAAATCTTAGTTTAGTAATATTTCATATAACACTGAGTAAATGTCTCACTCACATTTGTGTGCAGCTTACTCAGTAATGAGGTGATTTAGTAATTGTTCACATCTTACCAAGTTAATGTCTCTACCAAATCGGAATACAATTGACTCAAAAATGAGAGGATTCAGTAATTTATACACGGAACTACTTGAACATTTCAATCAAATTTTAATAAAATTTACACGACAGGAGCACGCTTATTACTTTTTACCATAAAATTGAGTCAATTTGCCACTAATTTTTTTTTAAACATTTAAAATTAAGTACCTTTTTGAATGGTAGGTTTTTTTTTTAATTTCAAAATGTTCACATTTAAATCAAGACCAATAACATTTATTTCATTGTAATGAGAATTAGTTGTCATTTTCACTGTCTTCGTCAACAACAAAAAGTCAAAAAATCTAAAAAAAGAACGAATAAAACTTATGCTATAAATTTCGAAAATTCTTGCTTAAATTTGGATTGCTATTCTTTAAATTTTTGAGTACAATTTACTCGAGAACAAGTAGATTTTGTAAGTTTCTACTTAAAATCGAGTCAAATTTCACTCATATTTAAGAACAATTTGAGTAAAGTCCTGAGTGAGTCCTCGTCAAAAACAAAACTCAAAGAATCTAAAAAAAAATTATACTGTAAATTTCGAAAATTCTTGCATAAATTTGAATTGTTATTCTTTAAAATTTTGAGTACAATACACTCGAGAACAAGTCGATTTAGTAAATTTTACATGAAGTCGAGCCAAATTTCACTCATGTTTAAGTACAATTTACTCAAAGCTGAGTATAGTTAATATCTCATATCATATTGAATCAATGTTTCACGTTAACTTATTGAAGTAAGCTCCACATTTGTGTGCAGCTAACTCAATAATGGGATTTAGTACGTTCATATCTGACCAAGTCAATGTCTCTACCAAATTGGAGTATACTTGACTGGAAAGTGGGAGGATTCAGTAATAAATACATTGAACTGATTTAAATTTCATTCATACAGTTGAGTCAATTTTTCACTCATTCCTCAGTACAACTTGAAAACTATAATAGCTACAACTAGTTACCTTATTTTAAATTGAAAGAAAATTATAACATCAAAATTCAAATATTGAGCATAATTTCCTGTCGACCCATCAAAGGTTTAATTGGCTGTCGAGTTAAATTTAACTCAAAATTTTCACAGTGTCATTCGATCCTCGATTGTAGTGTTTTGTAGTAGTGTGTAATGCAGTTCTTCTTTAATTAAAGTAAGTTAGACTTTCCAACTATCCAATTTCCAGGAGTGGTATTCTCATTTTCTTCACGCCTCGCTTGGGACATTCTTTTAAATTCCGACGTACTTTTGGACTCACCTCGAAATTATTGAACGTAATTTCATGGCGCTGCGCTGGAATCGGAGATTTTTGAAGGAATAACTTCGTCTAGACGCCATTTTCCACTGAATTAATTCCGTTTCGTGACGTCGATATCGCGCCTTTCGAGGCGATGGATGACAGATCGAAATAAACGTCAGCGAGAGAGGTCTCGACCTGTTAATTCCGTCGGAAGGGCGGAAGAGGAAGTAACCTAAACGTCGACGTGCCGGCGACACGTAATATTTATGGTTTTAGAGGGGACCCGAGGGCGGGGGACGTTTAATCACTCGTCCTCGCGGAAAAGAAAAGCATTCGTCTTGTTTTTCGTGTTCTTAATTTGCTACGGCATTTTTTCACCCTAACGTCGATCATAAGGGAAATTTAAGGGAATAGATGGGGTGAAAATTAGAGATTTAATTGCCAGAAGATCCAGTCCGCAGGGGATGTTTTTGGAATATCGATTACAGATGTAAATAAGTTTGCTAATAAAGCTTATTTGGTAAAAGAAGTGAATCGTCAACGCTAATAATTAGAGACTGGATTTTATCCAATTTATGCAATTTTTATTTTCGGGTATATTGCTTTAATACTTTGTACTTATCCAATTTCCACCCTATGAATGCGTTCTTTACAGTGCGTGTAATGCATATTTGAACATTTTCCGATAAATGCGCGATAATATTTTTGCTATTTTCATGAGAACATCAGTGATATTTAGAAAAATGTAATTTTTGTCAATTTCACCTATTTTTTTACAAATCTTTAAGGGGGCGAGTCTCTTTCAAAATAAACACTTTTTGGATTTTTTTTTAAAAAGGCTGTGAAAATTTTTTTTAGATATTTTTCTGTATAGAATACAATTTTTTTTCAATATTTGATAATGTTTGGCGACGGCAAAGGACGTCTTGTAAAATTGCCTTTTATGCTGGTACCAATCACTATGGTCTTCCTGGAATAGATAAAGACACAATTCAAATGTGATTCTGTTATTTAGACTTTTTTCTAGGACGCAGACTAAAAAAAGTTATTTTGGAAATTTTTTAAATTGGTTTGGGACTGTTTTTTCTCAAAATGTAAAAATTGGACAGTTTTTTGGGGAAAAGTACCCTAGTATTAAAAGGAACGAGGGGTATTTGTATGCCTCTTTATATGTCTATGTCCTAGAATGAATTTTAGAAAACAGGATCCATTTTGAATTTTGTCTTTATTTTTTTTTTTTCAGGAAGACCACAGTGATTGGTACCAGCAAATAAAGGCATTTTTACAAGACGCTCTCTGCTGCCGCCAAATAATTTTATAGAATTTAAAAAAAAAATGTACTTTTCCATAAATATAGAGGAATATCTTAAAAAAATATTTTGACCAAATGCATTTTGCGTTTTTAAAAAATCCCAAAAAAGTGTTTTTTCCCAATTTTGTAAAATACTGCGCCCTTAACAGGATGGGATTAACATTTCATTCGCTTATTTCTAAGCGAGATAGATATTTCTAAAATAGGAGTTTTGAGATAGGATAAAATGAAAACGAATATCTTTATAATGGTAAGTACTTAAAAGGCTTCACAGTACAAGGTGTAATTAGGGCCTTGGTAAGACACCTTTCTTAGAAAATTAGTCTTGTAGAAATCTTAAGTTGAAGAAAAAGAAAATAAATTCATTCATATTTTGTTCACCTATAGACACGTGAACATGGTTTTGCATTGTGTACTTGTAAATAAATACAATTTGAATTTTTAAAGATGCCGAAGGTGCCCAAAACGAAGTCATCTCTTCTCAAAAATTGGCTTGATGATATTACAATTATTGAGAAGAATGTGTTTTTGCCCACTCTGTAATAAAAGGGTGTCGATATCTAAAATATATTTTTTGAAAAAGTACATGTGATTTCTGATTTATAATAAATTGAAAAATTATTTAATAATTAATAATAATTTAAACAATAACTAACAATTTTACTGTTTATAGTTTTTGTAGCAATGCAATAATTAAGTGATATTTAATATTAAATAAATCTATATTTGCTTCAGGTTATGTACCAAAAGACATTTCATATAGTGCAACATTTGAAAACTACTTATCATCAGAACAAGCTCTCTGAAAATTCGAATAAACCGCGGCATCAATTTTTGGAGGAAACTCTTTCAACTTCCCAAGAAGGTTTTTCCAAAAATTTGTGTAATCTTTTCCATAGAATCGTGTATCACAATTTTTAAAGATTCTTGAATAAAAAATTTGTGGTCGTATATAAAATCTAATTTTGAAATAATTGGGGAGGGTATAACAAATCTGTAAATGATAGATAGCATTGAGATCATAAACAATATTGAGAAAAAATTTGAAAGTGAATACGGTGAATGGGAAAAAAATTAAAGACAAATTAGCCGAGGTGTTGAACAAAAATGAAGGCCTTGCTGCACTACAATCCAAAAATATAATAATAAATGGTAATTTTTGTGAAGATGTTAATGTAAGCCCCGCATTAATACGTATCTAGTTTTAAAAGTGCACCGATCACATCTTGAGATATAGAAAGAACTTTTCCATCCAATAAACCTATATTTACAGACAGTAGACACAATTCAACTACAGATAATTTAATAAATAAATATAATAATAATTTAATAACAATAAGATAATTTAATAAAAAAAATACATGATTGTATATTGTAAGAAATAAGTACGTAATCAATAATAAAAAGAATTTGTGTATAATCATTAAATAAGTTTAATTTCCTCTAAATAATAACTGCAGATCATAGCACTCATAAATGCATATTGCATATTGCATATTTAAATGCATATTTGGGCACTTTCAAGTGCATATTGCCTGCTTATTGGCCCATTTTACAGTAGTAACATATTTTCCAGTCATTGTTCAAAATACAGATTATATGCAATTAGTCTGACAAAGTTACGAAGTTTATTCATTAGACTGAGAACAATAATCAGTTATTTCAACCGAGCTCATCTTACTGAAGGAAGCAGTTGAAATGTGACTACTAAAATAAGATAATTTATTTAAAAAAATACATGACTGTATATTGTAATAATTAATTACCTAATTAATAATAACAAGAATTTGTGTATAATCATTAAATAAGTTTAATTTCCTCTAAATAATAATTGCTGATCATAGCACTCATAAATGCACTTGCATATTGCATATTTAACTGCATATTTGGGCACTTTCAAGCGCATATTGCATGCATATTGGCACATTTTACAGTAGGTACATATTTTCCAGTCATTGTTCAAAGTACAGATTATATGCAAATAAGTCTAACAGAGGTGGGAAATTTATTCATTACACTGAGAAAAATAATCAGTAATTTCAACCGAGCACACCTTACCGAAGGAAGCAGTTGAAATGTGACTACTAAAATAAGATAATTTAATAAAAAATACATGATTGTATATTGTAATAAATAAGTACCTAATTAATAATAACAAGAATTTGTGTATAATCATTAAATAAGTTTAATTTCCTCTAAATAATAACTGCAGATCATAGCACTCATAAATGCACTTGCATATTGCATATTTAACTGCATATTTGGGCACTTTCAAGCGCATATTGCATGCATATTGGCACATTTTACAGTAGGTACATATTTTCCAGTCATTGTTCAAAGTACAGATTATATGCAAATAAGTCTAACAGAGGTGGGAAATTTATTCATTACACTGAGAAAAATAATCAGTAATTTCAACCGAGCACACCTTACCGAAGGAAGCAGTTGAAATGTGACTACTAAAATAAGATAATTTAATAAAAAATACATGATTGTATATTGTAATAAATAAGTACCTAATTAATAATAACAAGAATTTGTGTATAATCATTAAATAAGTTTAATTTCCTCTAAATAATAATTGCTGATCATAGCACTCATAAATGCACTTGCATATTGCATATTTAACTGCATATTTGGGCACTTTCAAGCGCATATTGCATGCATATTGGCACATATTACAGTAGGTACATATGTTTCAGTTATTGTTCAAAATACAGATTATATGCAAATAAGTCTAATAGAGGTAGAAAGTTTATTCATTACACTGAGCCAAATAATCGGAAATTTCAACCGAGCACACCTTACCGAAGGAAGCAGTTGAAATGTGACTACTAAAATAAGATAATTTAATAGAAAATACATGATTGTATATTGTAATAAATAAGTACCTAATTAATAATAAAAAGAATTTGTGTATAATCATTAAATAAGTTTAATTTCCTCTAAATAATAATTGCTGATCATAGCACTCATAAATGCATATTGCATACTGCATATTTAACTGCATATTTGTGCACTTTCAAGCGCATATTGGCACATTTTACAGTAGGTACATATTTTCCAGTCATTGTTCAAAATACAGATTATATGCAAATAAGTCTAACAGAGATAGGAAGTTTATTCATTACACTGAGCAAAATACTCAGTAATTTCAATCGAGCACACCTTACCGAAGAAAGCAGTTGAAATGTGACTACCCATCAATAACCAAATTGGATTTGTCATCAGTTACCATCTGAATGAGTCTGGTAAAAGGATAAATTTACATTGAAGTCATATCTTAATAAAGTGCAAATAAGTCCACTAAGATAATCAACTTCTTATGCGATAAGTGGAAGAAACCGCAAACGCTGACGTCTCCGAATGAAAGTTTGAGCAGGGCACCACGTCTGGAGCGAAATTTTAATGACGAAACTTCCATCTGACTCCAGCGCCGGCGTTCGCTACACTACTCGCTTCCCTTAATTGATAGAATGAATGTTCCCGAAGCAGCCTTGACGTTAACAAGATCATCATTACACGATTTTCCCAACTCGCAACCATAACACTCAAATTCAATAAGAAATTACTTCGAGCAGTGATATCCCGTGACACGGCCGACGGAAATTGCATTTAAGTACATTATACGGCAAATTGCATGTTGCGGAACGACATCCGACGCCATGTTCCCAGCGGGGGGGGAGGGATAATTCGAGGATGTGTCCGTCGAGTCACAAAAATCCCCTTTAACTATACATTACAGCAACATGTTCCCTTACGATTATTAACCCTTTCGCGGTCTCTGCATAAGTCGACGTCGGCTCAATTTAACATTTCTCAACGAGACGCGTGCTGAATTCTAGTCGGCGTCATGTAATTTGTTAACGTTTGTTGTTTAAATTTCCCTGCGAAATATCTCTACATTTATATCCGGAAAAATTGCATTATCTCAGATTTTACACGCGGAAAACGAGGAATAAAAACTTTAATCGGGAACCAAAAGAAGAAATATGAGGCGTTGATCGTACTTCTGCTTTAAAATTATGCGAAACAATTCGGAATATGAAACGGTGTCCGGGGGATTACGTACGGGACGTATCAGTTTCCATTTGAAGTTTGATAACCAAATTTTTCACTAAACCGACATGGGAATGTAAATTAATCCCGTACAATACGTGCCAGCGGAATAAACAAGGGGGGCGAAGGTTTAGCCAGGCGTAGTAACATTACAAAATTGATGAATACGTAAATATATGTATTTTTATTTACATACGCTGTCTACCAGGCGATGGAACAAGTTGAGTACGTAAGCGCCAATGAGAAAAATACGTTAAGATCACATAGATACGTACATACAAAAGTCTTTCTCTTAGGTGAGATCATACTACCTGAAAACTATACTTCCAACCAATAAATCCAATAAATTTGGATTAGTGAGTTCTAGGTTTCAACTTGGTTTCAAAAACTTTAATTTTCCGTTAGTAGTCCTTAAATTTGATTTTCATTTTCCAGTTTTAACATTGCCAATTGTTAACTGTTAGTTGCATTAGTCAAGGCAGCTTCTACGTTATGTATGTATGTACCAAATATTAAGTTATCGAAATAGATTCATTAAAATTGTAACAAATTATGTAGGTTTAACATTCAACCTTCATATATTTGTTCATGTTGAATAAAACTGTGGTATTTATATATTAATATAATATTCCAAAATTATTTTTATACAATTTTTGACAATCTACCATGTGGTAGTCATGTCCTTCGTACAACTCTACTCAGAATTTAAGACATTAAATATAAATATTTAATCAAAATTTGATTCAAAGGCGAAACAGTAAATCTTGTGATTTAAATAATTTATTGTATTAATTTATTGCTTCTGATCTCTTATAAAAATTATCTCCCTGTTTTTTGGTTGTTTCAAGTCAATACTGAAATATCAAGACGTAACTCTAATGTTCAATAAAAAGTTCTAAAAGTTATTATTTTCTTTGCCTCTCAAATGACTTTAGAAACAAACAAGAGAAATTTGCAAAAATAAATCAAATTTGAAAGAATCACTATGGAAATGACTGGTTTTGAAAAATATTTTTAAAATTCTTTCAGTTTCCTCAATTTACTAAAGAATTTTTAGTTTCTCATACGAGGAACTCATAAATGAAAAGTACTGTAATTGAGTCAAAAAAGAGTTATTAGTATTTCTAGAAGTGCTAAGGTTCTCCGAGTCCAGAGAACATGTTTTTGAAAAAATGTCTTTATGCACGTTGTACGTTTCTCCCGAAAAGTAAAAATCCAAAACTGGTCCAACTTCAAATTTAGAATTTGTGCTACACTATGACCTTCCAATAAGTTTTCCATAAAAATCGGCCAGAATAAGCGGATAGTTTACTCCATTTTTCGGTTTTCCAAAATTTTCTCAAGTTTTGATCAAGAATTTTCTTTAAACTGTTAATAGTTCCTTCACTGTTGAATATATTATGTAATAAATTTTACTAATGATTTTGCTGACAACTTCTCTAAAAGGAACGTTACTCCTGCCGTTTTTAGGTTTTTCCAAACTTTCTCGAAATATATCCACCTGAAGAATTGTTTTTAAATATTACTTATTCCACTCTCAAACAACTTTAATAAAATATGAGAACGTTGGGGCACACATTATCATTTTTTGTTACCGTATAAAACATTATTTAAAAACTTTACTCTTTATCTTAATAGGCCTCTTAAACGGTCATTTTAAAATTTCCATAATAAATATTCCTACTCGGCATTTACACGTATCAGCACCAACCTTTCTCGGTTTTACGTAATTGTGTAATTATCAAATAAATACCATATAGTACTTGTGTCATATCTTTCAATCACTTTCATATATTAGTCACTGATATGTACATATACTACAAGTACTGTACTCGTGTCGATTTTTCGAATTTGAATTACTGACATTTTTAGACCTTTTAAGGTCCGCTAAATCCAATAAATTTGTATCGATTAAATTTTGATTTAGGGTAAACATATTTTCTAACAATATAACGTGTGATTCAGGAGAAGTTACAAAAGATAAAATATTGGGCTTATTCAGACTTAAATCTAATCAGTGCCTAAGTGGAAAAGAAGTTCGTAAGGGATGTCAATAAGCATCCCTTATTTGAATTTAGGTGATAGGACTTGATTGTCGAGGTATATTGGTTATGTGTGGTGTAAAAATTAATCAACCCTTGTGTGAAAGGTTTTTGGCAATATGGCTCATTTTTTATAAAAATTTTAGGCGCATTTTAACACACACTAATCGTAGGCACTTTTGATATTGCAAAAATTACTATGAGATATTAAAGGAGAAAAACACCCTTTTCTCACTTAAACTCTCTCTATATCTCCTACATACAAGTTCCAAAATCTCTCTCTAAAGTTTAGAGGAAGAAGAAAGTGTGGTTGAGCAGTAATAAACGGATTAAGTAAGTGCTTGTGTTTTACTGTACGTTCCAGGGCCAACCCTAAAGTGGTGTTTAGGTGAAGCAGAATACAGTACTGTTATAACATCAACATTTAGATTCCTGACACTTTAACAATAATTTTGATATAACTTTAGACACTTTCAAAAAAACAGGTCTGTATGAGCATCCAATCAATTTTTATTTTCTTTACTCGTTTTCCTTGTTAATTATTATTCCAGGCCATATTGAGGTTTATTAAACTTCGAAAACCGTTATTTCGCGAAAACCTCCCCGTCGACAGGGGAGTATGACGTTAAACAAATTAGGTCGGCATGCATAAGGGCGACGAACGCCCTCCCACCCCTCGAACCTCCTTTTCCACTTAAAGTTACACAATAGGGGGGAGAGCGGAGGCCTCGGATCGGTGCAAACAGCTTTTCTTCGGCGGGAGTTTTGCAACCCCGAAATCACCCTCTTATCTGAAAACACACAGTCACTTGATTAATTCCGAATAGGCGACTGATGAACGACTTCTCATTACGTCCTCCTACTCCTTCTCCTCCTCATCGTCGCCGTGATCTTGATTTATTCATGGATGCTCTCCACTGCTGAGGCTGCTGATGGTGCTGATGGTGTCGCTGCAGAGACTACGACAACGTTCGCTTTCGTTGTTTTTGACGCGGCGACGCTCGGATCAGGACTATGGCGTCGCCGGGAGTGCATTATACAGCGTGAATTACGGCCTTTCGACCCTTTACTTTCGACTGTATCTCCAGGATTCCCGACGCCGGCTCCATTATTTAGGATGGCGTTCAAGGGTCGCGGGATTCCCAATATTCTTGATGCGATTGTAGAAATGATTTTATTTATCCATTACTTTCAACCTCTTTTGTCTGGATTTTTTCTGCTGTTCAAATTTTTATTTATATTTCGCCTGGTGAAATAACACAGTAAACGTATAAATTGTAACACTTCGTTACACTGACTATGTGAGCTAACCGACTGAAGTTCCTTTCTAAAAATAGAGTTTCAGCTGAACATATCTCAAGAGGGTGGTTCTTTCCGAACGGAATGATAAAGGGAAACGTTATGGTTTTCAAATGGCTCGACTATGTGTTTTAGTCTTCGATTACCCTTCATAAGAGTTTGTGTTGTGTTCTTTGGTTTAGCTGTTCCCCTGTGCGAAAAGATAATACTATTGAGCAGAGCAATTGGGAGAAGTCAGTAATTGGTGAGATTATCTCTGGGCCATTCACTATTTTATTACTGGTTAACTAACTATATTTAAAACTAAGTAATAGTAGTAGTTTATATTTGATATTCCAAACATTAGCTTCTCGTTGCTAATACAGTACCGCCTTTTATCTCAAGGCAGGGTACTTCAAGTGCCATTCACTTAGTCCTCTTGCACGTTTTTGGGGTAATTGTAGACCATTTGTAGGCCTTGTAAATTGTCTGCTATTATAAATCTATCAGCAGCGTACCTAATGTTGTTCAATGTAGTTCCATTGTTCTTAATTCCTCCTCTGTCTAATGCATCTTTGAAGATAACCTCTGAATATAGATTGAAAAGAAGTGAGAACAAGATGCAACCTTTACTCACATTCCTTAATCAACATATCTTCTAATATAAATGGTTCAACGTTTATTACCGCTGTTTGAAAACAATGAAGTTCTGGTATAATGCGCAAATCTTGTTGGGAAGAACTATTATACCGTCTAATTTTATATTCGTGTTAATTATTTGATCCTACAACTTCAACAAGTATTAAGTAGGGTAATTTATTATTTTCTATAAATTGACAGAGAGAATGAGTTGCTCAAATTTCTTTTTTAGAAGAACATTTCTTTGTTCCAGAAGTGCCGTCTCCTCGATATTAATACATTCTAGTCAGCCTCAATTTACCTCACCCTTGCCATCTGGCCTACACAAACTACTTCAAAATATAAGTGCCTACACCCTTATAACTCCTTTTTTTCAAATTTCATAGTGTTAATTAATTTACTTATTTTGTTATTATGATTATTATTGTCACAATTTATAGAAATAATTTTAACTGTAGACTCTCTTGGTTCCTACCTTTCCTCCAGTACAGTAGTACTATGCAAAGAGGATTTTCTATAAAAGGTGTACTAAATTCTCTTCGACACATTTAGTCATCACCAGGAGTAGTAATACTATGATCACTCTGGGTCACTAGTTCACATTTCTGAAACCAAATGTAGGTGGTGGCGCCACTAGTCGCAAACAGCTTTAGACAGCTCTAAACAGTTCCAGAATAGCTTTAAACAGCTACCAAATAGTTTCTGTTTGAGTATTACTACTATGATGCGACAAAGTTACTCTGAAGTGTCATTATAAAATTCTACCAGATGGTCCTCTGGTCAAAACTCACACCTCACGCATCATATCTACAAATATTCACCGCAGATATACAGACCTTTTCTACAGGATCGCAGTATGGTATAAACATAAGAGCGAAAGAAAGGCCATATATTTCCCGTTGGCTAAACAGAGAAAGAACTTTTGCGACGTTGCTAGCTCGCGAAACAACACAGTCATCGCACACTCTCCAGCCGGCATTATATGTATGAGGAACACACGTACGAATGTTTTCATTCGCTGCATAGCCTCCGACGGGAATATTTGGAATGGGTCCTTGACATGGACTGCGGCCGGCAACGCTGCGAAACTTGCTACCCTGTCATACTAACGAACTACTATTAGTTTCTCTTTTGCTCTTGTTCATTTCGGGCCATGCATTTCAATAGAAAAGCTCCGCATATGGAAAATACATAATATGGAAGTATATACGTTTGTCACATTGGAAAAAATCCTAATCAGTGGATCCCAAGTAACAAATTGTGATCACAGTATAAAACGTAAGGACGTGATAACCCACTTAACCGGTTCACCTGCAACCTTAAGTAATTTTGATCATTATTAAGTAATACGCAACGTCTTAAATAACTCAATCCGAACTCTGCGGCTCTTTCATAACTCACGAGAAAAGCACGAGCTCACAATTAACTCTGATTTCGATCACCTTTTGTCCGTCAAATTGAAACCACTTAAGCTTCATCCTTCGTGCCTCTCTGATTAGGTAAAAAAAAAAGCTGATACTCGAACACGTCCATTTCACTACTGAGTGGGGTTTTTCGTTCCTGATTTCTCGACCGAGTAGGGAGGGTCGGGCTCCCTAAAAATTTAAATGGCAAATGACGTCAAAAGCCTGTTGAGCTTACTTGTATAGAGAGCAATTCAGACTTCTTCTAATACGATAATTACTTAGTACTCGGGAGGGAAAAAGTCAGCTGAGTGATGCAATAAGTGAGTATTTGTAGGACGGAAATCAGCGTTGGAGATTAAGGAGAGATGTGAAATATGGAAGATGAAAGGTCTTTCTAGTTTTTCCATTAACTTTTAACCACTGTCACAGAAGTATGTCGATTGGGATTAAAACTTTATTTCATGGTAAAATGACGTCCTGAACTTCTACTTTTGGTAGTTATAGGAGGTAGATAGAAATATTGCATACCCTGAATTACTTAAATTAAGTCATCTTAACGTCGTAAATTCGAATTGGCAGGAAATTTCATTGTCAGTCCTTATATTTGTGCTTTGAAACATAGCAACGAGTTTTAAAAATGTACAGTATTAAAATTACTTGCTAAAATATGTTATTAAGTACAGTATATATTTATAGTACTTTAGTGCTTTGATATGTTGCTTACACCGAATATTACTATGTCAAATATGTTATTTTCTTAAAACTTAGAGTCCTTCTTTGTATAATTCGGAAAATACAGCTATTCTGAAATTACATTTATACAGTTTGAAAATGAAAACATCTAAGTGACGTTTCACTTAAATTACTTACGAGTTAAGTAACTTGAAAGCACCTATAGGGACGAATAACTTGTAGATATTAAAACTGAGTAATTTGGACCACCTGGTTACAATGTAAAGTGCCATATTATACACACTGGGTCAAAAAAATGTTTTTGGTGTAAATTGACCATCTAATTGGTGAAATAGGAATCCCCTATTTATGTTACCTATAAGGAGTTCGGTAAATAGGCAATAAAAAGTGGTAAATTAAGAAGGCAATATGCTACCTAATTAGCAACGATTTGCTGGCGTATGCACCATTTCAAATATATTTCCGTAGTAGGAATTAATATCATTTTAACGCCATTCATATAGTTATCCACAGATTAAAATGTGGCCAATTTCATTATGTAAAAATAAGCTAACAAGGACGTTCTATATATACTTGTAAAACTTTTAAGAAATCAGGTGGGTGATTATGTATCAGGCGTGCAAGGGTTCTAAGAGCAATACATCTTCTCCGCTTAAGGAGAACGGCACGTAGTGAAAAATTTCGAACGTAACAAATACATTTACAAGGCACGCGGTTAAAGAATTACGACCCGCTGATCGCATAAATCCGGACCGTTTTCCCTTTTATATTCCAGTTACGTGCAAACTATCCCGTAATTTATGCTACGAGCAGATACACGCCCGTTAGGAACCTACAATAACAAGCTCATATTTTCGAGATCGGACCCCATGAAATGCAATCGAAGTTTTAAAAGTTTTATTTTTCCCGAAATTTATGTCAACAATAATTGTCGGGCGGGAGATTAACGGCCGAAAGGCATTACGGGACGCGGGACCAGTTTAAAAATTTAATTACGCTCCTATCGTCGAAATGCTGAATTCGATTTTGCGATTAACAGGAAAATCCGGGAGGTGATTGAGACGTATGATTGAGCAGAGTGTCAAAAATGTAATTTTCTAAGGGTTTAGAAAGAGTATCTTAATACTAACTTAATACTTAATAGTCAGCAGGTGCGTTCCAGCAGGAAGAAAATTATATTTCATGCATACAGTTTCGTTCATTTTATCATTGCATTTATTATCACAACATATCACTCTTCTAGGATATTGACTATGTCATTTAATAAGGAACTAACGCGTACAAGATATTTTATTTTTTCATAAGGTCAGTTGACCTCTAAAGAAATAAAATCCAGAAGTGCTACTAAATTTAGCCATGCGTTTTTGAGAACGGGGTAAGTTTGTCTACTTTTCGCTTTTTCGGCTATAGCGCAAAAACTATGCATTTTCCGAAGATATGTGCCGTAAGATTTTTTGTAGAGAATTAAATTTTCTATGAAAATGATATTTTTTTAAATGAAAAAAAAAAGTTTTTTGTGAAATAAATTAAAAAAACAAAGTTAAAAAATGGAAAAATTTCCAAAAAAGGTTTTTTTTTAATTTTTGACTATAACTTTTTTCTGAGTGAATTTAGGTATAGGCATTGCTTCATAGAAAAGAAAGCTTATGAAATTCTCTTTAAAACGGTGGGCTTGTAAGACTTTATATGTTTAATATTGTAACGAAGCCGATTTTCGAGAGTCGAGGGTAGACCACCCACTATACAGTTAATCGCGAAATCAAACCTATCTCGGATAGATTGCGGCCGATAAGACACTGTTCAATCTACCATCGCTTAAACATCCAGACTAAATTTAGCTAAGCCAACCGTCCCCTCCAGCTGTCTTGTACCTGAGTTAATCCAAGGTCAGAACCAACACTTGTCTGTGACAAGCCGTACGTTATCCGTATTTTTCCGTTGCGTCTGATATCCGACTACCGTTCTACCGACCGATATATGTAATTGTGTACGTTACCGACCGTAGATCTAGACCGACCGAACTATCCGTTATCTGTTACGTAATTGTCCCTAAACTGTGCTTGTCACCGCCGTTAGTTTTAAGACCGCCGAATTCTTTGTTATATGTAACTGTGAACGTACCGCCGATATCCGTCAAATGTGATCGTCACCGCCGTTAATTTTAAGGCCGCCGAATTATTTGTTATATGTATCTGTGATCGTTCCGCCGTTATATGTTATGTAATTGTCCGTTACCGACCGATATATGTGAGTGATCTGTAGCACCGTGAAAATGTCCGTCTCTCCGAACCGCTATGAGTTAATATTTTTCCCTCGTCGTGTTAGGGAAAAATTAATTCACCACAATCTTCCGCTCGCTCTCTCGCTCTTGCTCTCTCGTAATGTAAAAAGGCCGTATTACCGAATATTAGACACTGCACGCTTTCCTATCGTCTCCGTATTTAGCTATTTCTCTTTCATTGTGAAATTGTTAGGATAATTTTCCGTTGTCGCATTTTCAGTATTAAGAGGGTTTTCCATATCTCAGGTTCTAAATATTTGTAAGAGTATTTCCACTTTCCGTTTCCGCATTTGTTAAAATAATTTCTTCTCTTCTCACTGTTATTTAGAATACATTTTATTTCTCTCCAACTGTGATAATAATAATATTTTCGCATTTGTGTGTTTCCTTTCCGAAATACATAAATAATTGTACCTAAATAAGTTTTTTGCCGATCTCCGTTCGACGACCTAGCGCCAACAGGTGTTAGTCGTACGAATGGTTTTTCGCTGCCGTTTGGGAATAAAATAATTTAGGATTTTCTATTTTTGAGCGTGTGTTTCATTTATACAGACAACCCTGGTAATCTCTTGAGTTCTTAAGTTACCCAGGCAAATTCCCGAGGGAGAAAACCCTTAAAAATCTGGCGCCCGAGCAAAACCGTAAAACCGACTCTTAAAACCCTTTTCCGAACTCCCGAAATCCGTCCCAGCGCCAAATCTCCCAAGTAACCGCACAAAAGCTCGTTACAATATTGACTGAGATATAAACGTTTGAATTCAGTCATTTTTTCTCTATTTTCTACTTTTTCTTTAAAATTCGTATTGTTTAATATTTTTACCTGAAAAAAGTAATTTTTATGTAATAAATAACTTATGTACGAATAATTTGATATAAAAAATGATCTTATTTATTTATTTTTAAAGTCAGTTTGGCACCGAAAATCACTGCATTCTTTTATATCATCAAAATTATATTTTTCACGCAGTAAACGTAGTATAAATACCGAAAGCTATGGTCTTCCTGTTATCTGAGGATACCATTGATACCTACATAATACTATTTCCATATGTTCTCTATCTACATTTTTAATTTCTCGGGAATTCCGTGGTTTAAGGAGATAATCGTTTAAAGACGCTCGGTAAACTTCAATTATACCTGCTCGGGTAGCACAATGAGAGATTCTTATAATCTATTTAGCTCTTCTAACAGGAACACCATAGCTTTAGGCTGAAGCAATGCCTATACCTAAATTCTCTCAGAAAAAAGCTATAGTCAAAAATTAAAAAAAAAATTTGAAATTTCTCCATTCACTTAACTTCGTTTTTGAATTTATTTCATTAAAAAAGATTTTTTTTTATTTCAAAAAATATCATTTTCATAGGAAATTTAATTCTCTACAAGAAATCTTACGGCACATATCTTCTGAAAATGCATAGTTTTTGCGCTATAGCCGAAAAGGCGAAAAGTGGACAAACTTACCCCGTTCTCAAAAACGCATTGCTAAATTTAGTAGCACTTTTGGATTTTATTTCTTTAGAGGTCAACTGACCATATGAAAAAATAAAATATCTTGCACCCGTTAGTTTCTTTTACCCCTGTTATTTTCGACATAGTCAGTAGCCTATTCCTGGTGGGATCAATTTTGAATCCGCTTCCATAATAAGCACTTCACTCAGTAAAGTATTGATCTTGTATAGTTTCCCACTCCACTTAAGAAATTTTGCTCGCTAAATTTTACTCAGGGTTTAATTTTTCCCGCAACGATCCCGTTATGGGGCTGAGCTTTACCTAAGCAATACTTGACACCGACACTTTACTTCCTACGATATCGTCAGACGGTTTCGCTTCCTCTCCCCGAACATTAACCAAAATCTCATTCGCCACCTGCCTTCTCTCATAAAACGTCAAAGAGTCTAAATAACAAAACCAACATCGGTAAGTATATACGAGTGAGGGAGACACTGTACACACATACAAACACATATATACACCTGTCAGGGACTCCATAACAAAAATCGACTGCTTACAAATGGCGAATTTTCCACCAGTTTATATTTTCATCACGGACAAGGAGCGGAACGTAAATGGACTGGGAGTAAACGCGGGGAGTGAACTTGTGCTACAAAAGAATATGAAAATTCGATGTCTTTGCTCGTTGGCGTCGCTGTAACACGGAAAATTGAGGTATGGACGGGGCTCTATCGGGTCTTGTTCGTTATTTTAAAATATGTCGACGGGATCTTTTAGACGGATTTCCAAGATCCTCGCACCTTCCCTCTGAAGCACACGAAATTGATTACATCTTACTCGCATCGTAAGCTTTGGTATTCCCCTTCGGCGCCTAAGTAAATCGATTCATCCCGTGTCGCCGATACAACAATTGAATAATCAAAACGATCTTTTCGATTAAATCGCGGATCGCATCTCCGGGCCGAGGGTTTGACCCGCTCTTAACCTCCGCGTTCCAGTGCCGATATCCATTACTTGGCAAGAATCCATAATCCGCACCATATTGATTTTTACTCGGAGATCGCACCACATCCCGACGAGTGAGGTAGGTAATACCGCACCCTGTGCAACGAATAGTCTAGCAGGGGAATTCAAAATATGATTGCAACAGGAAATATTGGAGATAAGCCTTCCCAGTTGATAATATAGGTATTGTTCACCAAAGTCAAAAGATAATTTTACTTATTTACATAGAAATTGAGTTATAATCCAATGGAATAGGTGAGGTCGTTAAAAGTAACCTGATTAGTCACGTGACAATTTAGTGGAAAAAGATTCGTAATAAGTCTCAATACTACATAAAGCAGTGTCAAGCGAGGCTACCTGTAACTGGTCGCACAAGAACGTAATTACTAAATAAGCCCGTAATCCTACATATTGTAATGCAAAATGTAAACAACAGCGCGAAACGTGTTTACCCTCTATCGGACGGCGGCTTACCTCAAAGGAACGCCGCTACGCTTAATAAGCGCAGCTGCGAGCAACAAAAACCGTCCCGAGCGTCCCGGCAACATCTTAGTAAAGGAAGAATGATTTATAACCTTCTGGACGTTTCTAGGTAAACATTATTTGAGAAAGGAATGACCTGGAATCATCGCGGATAAAATGGAGATATGTATATAAGCGGGTTTGCGGTCGGAGAGATTAGATTAGAAATGAAGCCGCTAGTGAATAAACAAGGCGAAAAACGGACAAGCGAATTGTACAAATAAATTAGAGTTAAGTGTGTTATATAAATTAATTAGTTCAGTAATAGTTAAGATAAAATAAGCAGTTTGTAGTGTATAATTAGGACAGTGTAAATAAATTAAAAATAAACGTTACAATATCATCTAATAGTTTATGATATATTTGCTGGTAACAAATTGGTGAAATATATACGGCACCACGTTTCACCTAATAGGTTACATTTTCGTTATATTACGTATTAACTTAATTTAGTAGGTGTCACCAACAACATCCAATAAGTGACTTAAGTAAAACGTTCCTGTTTCACTAATTAAGGACTCAATTTACACCAAAATCTGATCGTAGGTCGTCGTAGAAAGGACGTGTATCTGCTCGTAGCATAATATTTGGAATAGTTTGCACGCAACTGTATCATAAAGGCGTAAAGGCGAGCTCTAGTAATAACAGATTTCGTTAATCGTGATATTAACAAGACCACAGCTATCAATTTAGGTGTTGTTCACCAAAGTTAAAATTAATTTTACCTATTTATGTGAAGTTGAGTGATATTTCAGTGAATTGTGTGAAATAAGTGACGTAAAAATGTGGTGAAAAAAAGATTACTAATAAGTCACGACATTAGGTTAAGTAGTAACAGACCACCTAATAGGTCATAGACGTACATTATTACCACGTAAGGTTGAACAGGGCCCATGACACGTCATAACTGATATCACCTAATAGGCGATAGGTACTTGCTGCTTGAAAATTGGTGAAATATGTATGACACCATGTTTCACCTATTAGGACGTAATATTTCGTATTAAGTTAATTTAGTATATGTCACGAACACCACCTAATAGGTTACATAAGTCAAAGTTTTCTGTCTTATTAAGTAAGCGATTAATTTACACCAACAAGTAATTTTTGTGATCTCATTGGTGTAATATAGCACGTTACAATGCGCACAAAATGTCAAAGTTACTCAATTTTAATACCTATTACTTATTCATCCCAATGGTGCTTTTAATTTACTTAACTTGTAAATGATGAAAGTGAAATTTCACTTAGATATGTTGAAAACAATATTACGAACATCTAATTCCAAGCAATACAAGTAGTCCAAGACCCATCTGTTTTGCTTCTAACTTTTTAAGTATTGAATTTAGAAGAAAGTTGATGAGAGAAAAAAGTTGCAGAATCGCATTCTACATAACATGGCGTAGGTTAGAAATTCAAGAATTTATTAGTGGTTTTGCAAAATAGCAATAAACAAAAAAAATCTGCCCAAAAAAGTGGTTTCATAATTTATTATTTTAGGCACTTTAAAAAAGAGTTAGGACTTCCATATCACAGGTAGAAAATCTCGAAATTATAATAAATGAATCCTATAAATTTCGTTTCGATCGGTTTATTAGATTTTGAACAATAATTTTGTATAACTTCAATGTATGAATTATTTCTATCCAACTGCAAGTCTTGGTACTGATATCGACGGGAAGTATAAGTTTATAATACCATTCCTAATTTTCACTATGAAGTAAATTTCTATATATTGTGACAGTCTTCAACTGGAAAGGTGAGTATTTTTTAAATTCGATGTAGATAGAACGTAATTTCAACATTAGACTCAATTCAGAAGATCCTACGCTACTTAATATCATTTGATAGAAATTCATCAAACTTACTTTTTCTATAGGTAAGTTTGATAAAATGGCACCACTTTGGTAGAATTACCTCTTAAAATTAGTAATTGTGTACCAAATACAATTGGTGAAATAACCCATCTGACTTAAATATCTTAGCTTTTTTAGCTCCTTTAACTCCATTGTTTTCGTAACTCTTTTTCCTTTTTATCTTATTTTGAACAGTTTAACAGTAACAGTGTTATCGTTCAGATTTCCAGCTGCGCCCAAAACCAATCGAAAACTGAACACTCGATCAAATTAATTGCCCAGATATAAAGCCATCGATTCAGTTCTTAAGCTTCCGTTATTTTTGTCACCATTAATAACTCCCTAGCCGTTTGTAACAATGGAATAGTTGCAGCGGGTCGCTTCCACTTCGAGAGTTTCGCAAATATGTTTCCAGGATGATATCCCGAGAGCCTAAATGAGACCTTTCCCTATCAAACGTACGTAATCTGCTTACCCAGTAAATCCGGCACTAACAACTTTCTTGCATGATTCCACACGGGAAAACTACAACGAATAAATAAATCCATCTTGTTAAATTTAGTAAAAGAAAATTGCGTATTCCCCGTGTAAAGATATACGTAGAGGTATGTGATCCTAGTGATTTTTATTTTCTTTGTTATCGAACAATTGGGCGTTTTCCTGCGCCGAACTTAGGAATTTATTGTTAAAGGAGTTCCGTGGGCTTCTGGAATTTGAATTAAGGTCAGGTATAAAGTTGACTTACAGGGGAATCCAGAAAAGCTACGAGTAAGCGTAACAAAAGGGGGCAAACGCCCTCGAAATGTAACATTCTATATCGCGGTACAAATAACGGTTTTCGTCGAGTAGCATTACGCCCACGATTCTTTTTGCGGTTTGAAGTGAAGACTTACGTCGTTACTCGCTTTTTCATCGTCTGACGAGACGTTTAAGGTTTGTGCATAAGAAAAAACTGCCTTTGACATGCTTCGTATTTAAATGATACAATACGCGAATATTGAAACGGAAAAGTTCGGATACAAGTCGCCAGGTCTGAATTCACCCCTTAAACCCGATTTTAAACTCGGCGAACATTTAATCATATTTCCAACTTCCATAACCGAAAGAATGTACAACTCTTTCCGTTCTCGGATTAATTACATTTTTTACTTCCAGGAAAAGTTTTCAAGGCGTCTTCCGAGCTAAATGTCCCAAGCAAACAACAGACTCTTTAACATCATTTAAATATGAGTCGGGAATGGCTCGCTTCGAATTAATTCTCCATTTTAATCAAGTTTCTGTTTAGATCATCATCCGTAAGAATTCCTTCGCTTTTTTAAACTCCATTACCGGAACTCTAGACGTTAGCTTTCTCTTCTTATTAGAGGGAGTTCATTTGATGTTAGATAACTTTCGGAACGTTATTAAGCGCACAAAAGAAAACCGTTAGTGTCCGTAATATGTGAATAATTCGAACTGGGGCGAGGGAGGCTCCTTTTTGTCCGTAAGCGATGATTTTATACCCCACGGGGGATACGCGGACAAGAGGAAAAAAGGGGATGCCGCGTACCGCCGGAGATTTCGTGCAAAAAAGTTTAATAGAAAAGTTTCGAGGAGCTCCCAACTAGTTACCGGGTGGGCCGCCGTTTTATTATTTTTCTTCACGCGAAGATTTAAAGTTTCGCTAAAATTCACTCCATTATTACTTCGCGGATGTTGAAGAAACTGGTTCAACGTCGGCCGACATGACCCACATACGGTGCTCGTAGCGGTGTGGGTAAATTGGTTCCAGACAGGTAAGAAATTAAAAGGTAGTGCTTAGTGCCTCTTATTGGTTCTGGGATTTTTCGTTTACCTGACATGGGACGTGGTCGGGCTTGAAATGCACCAAGCCGATTATAGACCCCCCGTGGCGTTAGGGATCGTACCTGTCGGGCGTTGGTCAGGTAGTCCGCACTACCAAACAATATAAAATTGATTATAGTTCAATATTATGTTCCAGCGAATTTTGATTCACGCGAATATATTTTTATTAAGATCGTTGTTTCTTCCTCTACAAATCCATACCAAACTCAAAATATTTCCAACAAAATCAAATTGTTTTATGGTTTTAAATGTGTATCTACTCACTAATGTAAAGATGAAATTGTTACATATTTGAGAAACAGAACCAGGCACCAATAACCGTACCAATGCACGTAACTATCGGTTAAAACAAACCTTTTGTTTGTTGACCATTATATTTTGCTAATATTTAATACAATCATAAAGGCCGACCAATCACAAACTTGTTTCAAGGATCAAACCACAGTTTAAATATATCATAGAGAGAGATATATCATAGACTGTGATCAAACCAGAGCACATTCCTGGAACTTTACACTACTTATGTGGTAAACAACATTAAGGAGGTATAACAAGTTCCCTTTTCATCAAGATAAAGATTACAGGTCAAGATTTCTGTTTCTCAAATATGTAACAATTTCGTCTTTATATCAATGAGTAGATACGCATTTATTATTTCGTATATGTTAAGAAATATACTCCTAATATAATAATTATTTTCACCGAATATAGTCCACAAACCATAACACAATTTGATTATCTTGGAAATTATTAAAGTTTGGTATCGATTTGTAGAGGAAGAAACAACGATCTTAATAAAAATATATTCGCGTTAATCAAAGTTCGCTGGAACACAATATTGAACTATAATCAATTTTATATTGTTTGGTAGTGCGCACTACCTGACCACTACCTGCGAACGGCAGACAGGTACGATCCCTAACGCCACGGGGTGTCTATAATGCCCCTGGTGCATTTCGAGCACCAGATATTATCAGAGGAGGCGAGTTCGGACCCACACAGGTTTTCCCTTGCCCTTCAATTGCCTATCAGGTTTTCCCTTTCCCCTTCAGGTTGCATATTTTCCACCACAGCAAAAAAAATATATATCAATCTACTTACAATGCAAATTTGCAAAATACTTCAATTTTTTGTAAAGCTCAGGTAATTGAAAACGTTAGGAACCAATTTACACTTACAGGTCAGGTAAACCAAAAAATGCGGGAACCAATTGGTATGTTATTTTTAACCATGATTAACTTGGGAACCAACTTACGTGTTCCCGCTCGTAGTTGCGGAATGTTATATTATCGAGTAAAATTGTCGGATGGGAAGAGCTACGGCAGCTGCACAATAGCTATGCATTAAACGTTTAATATTGCGCAGTTGTATTTAATCGAGACATTAAGCAAGTGAGACAAATGTCAAATTATAATAAAGCAACATTGTTTCCAAGATTTACGCCGAGGAGAGACCGTAAACTTGGAAAACCCGTCTTTTCCTTAAAGCTGTTGGCTCAGTTGGAATGCATAACTTTTGAAATGTCTCGCAGTGAGTTGAAGAAAGTAACACAAACTACGTATCTATATAGGCATCTTTCTAATAGTTTAGTTTGACCAACCTTTATCCATCTGACAGTTTAGGTGAGATATTAATGGAGGTTTATGGCATATAGATTATTTCGCCAATAGTATTTGGTAGAAAATTACTGAAATTTGCAGCAATTCGACCAAAGTAGTATCATTTTTCAAGTCAAATTCCTGAATGAGTTTCTATCACATTCTATTAGGTCCAAGCTATGTAAAACTTAATAAGTACCCACCTGTCCAGTTTATGTCTGTCATAAGCAGAGCCCGGATTTTATGGCAATTGCCATTTTTGCTATAAGTGCCATTTTGGCTATTTTTTGATTTTATTGCCATTTTTGCCACTTTCACGAAATTCATAATTTTTTCCATGAAAATAAGGTACCTACCTAATTTAATTTTTGTTGCACGAATTGTACCTCTCACTTCTGAAATCTTAAATAGTCTTGATTATAGTCTAATAGACTTTAATAAAGCACCCTTAACTCTTTTACCAGACATAATAAAGAAGTTACAATCTGAAAGACAAACTCTTGGCGCCCAGACAGACTTTATAAAATCTGTTCAAAAAGAATTGAATAAAATACCGGGGGAAAAGGGGGAAATATTAAATTTAAAATTTGCAAATATTTTAAGTAAAAATATTGGTTTTATGTTGGGATGTTCTCGGGGTCAGGAGCCGAAGCTGAGCTGGTGTTCTAGGTGGAACCCCCAAAAATTGAAACACTCGTTCCAAAATCCAATCTTTAATCATTCAGCCGACGTTTCGTCCCTGATCAAGGACATATTCATGGCGATTTTACAGGTACAAATAACATTTGAAGCCTTATCTAGTGTGCGATGGAATGGTCAAAAGATTCACAACAGTTCTTTGCTTACAATGATGGACCAAGATCACAAATGGGCCATTATTCTTGAGATCAAGAATAGAAACCCTTACACGAGCAATCTTCAGCACACAATCAAAACACACAGCACACAAATCTTCAGCACACAAAATTGTGTGCTGAAGATTGCTCGTGTAAGGGTTTCTATTCTTGATCTCAAGAATAATGGCCCATTTGTGATCTTGGTCCATCATTGTAAGCAAAGAACTGTTGTGAATCTTTTGACCATTCCATCGCACACTAGATAAGGCTTCAAATGTTATTTGTACCTGTAAAATCGCCATGAATATGTCCTTGATCAGGGACGAAACGTCGGCTGAATGATTAAAGATTGGATTTTGGAACGAGTGTTTCAATTTTTGGGGGTTCCACCTAGAACACCAGCTCAATATTGGTTTTAGTTTGATTCAAAAACATGAAGCGGCCTTACGTGGCGACGAAGTAGATTTAGATGCTGACCCAAACATTGTTAGTACGGTTAAGTATGCCCCTGTAACAACGGTGGATATAGACGGTCATTTTTAAGACACAAACATATTCTCAATGACCGTAGACAGAGTTTAACTGCAAATGTACATTGTTGTAAATTTTAATAATCAATAGGTAATGTACGTCGTGTACGTCGTAAATTAATAATTGTAAATATGTAATGTGAGATTATTTTATGCTGGAAACAACTTTTAGGAACGTTTTTATATAGTAATATTTTAAAGTGCTATTTTTCATCGATTTTTGCTTGTTTTTGCCACATTTAAAATGTTGATTGCCATTTTCTAACATTTTTAACGCCATAAAATCCGGGCTTTGGTCATAAGTATAAGTCATAATCATAATCAAGTGTAATATATTGTACTTATAGTACTACTATATTTTGTTTTAACCGAATATTACTATTTCAAATATCTTGTGTTCTTAAAATTTGGAGTAATTTTTGTTGAATTTGGAAAATGCAGTTGTTCCAAAATTACATTTATATTGTTTGAAATTATATATTCGCCACATTGTTTTCAAAAGATGTAGGTAACTTTATAATTAAACACCTATTGGCATGAACAATTTATAGGTATTTAAATCGAGTAATTTTGACACCTTGTTCACTCTGTCACATGCTATATTACACCAATTAGTTAAAATAGATTATTATACTAGTTTAATAAGACGGAGTATTGTCACACGAGTGCTTTAATGGAACGAGTGTGACAATACGTCTTATTAACCGTGTGTAATATACTATTTTATCCACTTTGCTTTATTAGTTCATAAAATTTTGGCTGTTCAAGTTTTCGTATTACACTAGGGAATTTTGCGTGAGTTGGTTACACTGACGTCACTTTCGTATTTGAATTTGAAAATCTAGTAGTCCTAGGACAAATTCAATAACTACTTACTTAGGTGCGCGAAATGGAAGACAAAAATGTAGAATTGACCTGTATACCCCCATAAATACACAAAGCTGCTCAAGAAATTTATTGAAATACTAATAATTTAACCTTGACGTCCACGTGACAGGCTGACGTACCAATTTAACAAAACTAAAAGTTACCAAAACTAGCCCAGTAAACACACGACATCCAATGAACGTCCACTACAGATTCATTAAACGTACAAACGTCCATGGACCTGCAGAGGACGTCCAATGTATGTCCATTTTCCACCAAGGGTTGGACGTTCGTGACTGGGCATGAAATGTACGTCCAATGTATATCAATGTTGTAGCTTCAGTTGGACGTCCTTAAAAGACTATGAAATAGACGTCCAAGGTACATACATGTTGCAGCATCAATTGGACGTCTTTAAAAGACCATGAAATGAACGTCCAATGTACATCCATGTTGCAGCATCAATTGGACGTCCTAAAAAGATTATGAAATGGACGTCCAATGTACATCCATATTGTTCAATTGGACGTCCTTAAAAGACTATGAAATGGACGTCCAATGTACATCCCTATTTCAGCATGAATTGGACGTCCTTAAAAGACTATATAAAATGAAATATGAACGCCCTGCAAACATCCAATTGACGTCCATTGAACGTCCAATGCGGACGTCGTTTGGGTCTCTATTGTATGTAAAATGAACGTGTTTTGGATACCAATTGACGTCCTCCTGGACATCCAATGGATGTCTTTTGGATATCAATTGTATGTCCAATGTATGTCCTTTGGATATCCAATGGACGTCCATTGGATGTCCAGAAGGACGTCCATGGAACGTCCACAGTTTTATACTTTGGCTCTCCCATGGACGTACATTGTACATCCAACCGCCATTGCGTGGACGTCCAAAGGATGTCAGCCACATCCAGTGAGGGACGTCCAATGTAAGTCCATTGGATGTGTATGTGCTGGCTGGGAGTGTAATAATATGAATATTATTACACTACTTTCGGTGTAATAATGAGATCATTAGTAACGCAAAGTAGATAAAAAATATTTTGTGTAAATTGACTAATTAATTAGTGACACAGGAAACCTCAAATTATGTCACCTATTAGGTGGTGTACGTGGCATCTACTAAATTAACTAAATACGTAACATAGCGACTTGATAGGTGAAACATGGTACTGCATCACCAATTTTCCAGCAGCAACTAGACCATAAACTATTACGTGATATAAGTTATGTGTTATCACGGGCTTTGTTCACCCTTACTTGATAATTGTATTCTTAACTGATCAGTTAGGTGATATATAATGTTACTACTTAACATAACATCGCGACTTATTAGTAATCTTCTTTTACCACATTCTCATGTAACACATTTCGTTACTTTAAACGGCCCAACCCAATTCATTTGAATACAACTCAATTTCTACTTAAATAGGTAAAATTTATTTTGACTTTGGTGGACAACACTTAAATTGTTAGCTCGGTATTACTGAAATAAAAATTTTGTGTTACTTTTCTAACAATTCCGGACAAATTGGAAAAATATGTTAAAGAGATTATGGACAACGTTCATTTAAGTTAGTACAGCGTAACAAAATATTCCATACTTTTTAAGCTATTGCATATCGAACTGTTTGCTGAAATATACCTTAAATTAAATTTAATCAATTCAGTTCATTAATAGTCATTTATCCAACACATACCAGTTATGACTGTCAATATTAGTGTCATTTTAGACAAGTAAACTATCAAATAACACACTAGTGTGTTATAATCCATAACTCACTAGTGAGAATGTCAGAATGACTTGACAGTGACTTTTTTACATTTGGTTAAATTAGGTTGTTTGTTTGGCCTCGTGGTATTATATATCTTCTCGCGTGACTTATTTTTAAAACAAAACACACTAGTACCATAAAAATAGAATACTACTTTAAATATGAACGATAACTTACTAGTGAGTTATGGATTGTAACACACTAGTGTGTTATTTGATATTTGTCTAAAATGACATTAATAATGACAGTCATAACTGTCATGTATTGGATAAAAGAACAAAAATTTAAATCCGTAACTCACATGGATTATAACACACTAGTACTAGTGTGTTATAAGATAGTTTACTTGTCTAAAATGACATTAATAATGACAGTCATAACTGTCATGTGTTGGATAAAAGAACTAAAATTTAACTTGTTAATAAAGCGTGTGCTACATGGCCTAAACCCTTCCAAACAACCCCCCATTTGGACCACAATTTATATTGTCGTCAGCGTACATAATGTCATGTAATAATCATTCATTTCTACATAATAATATTATGTTCATAACGTACATCATAACACACAGGTTCACCCATTATTCATTGAAAGAAATACAAGAAGAACCAATTGCAACGTCGACTCTCGAGCATGTACCGAATTTTCCGTAATGAACATCGAAACTTTCCCAAGTTAACTCGTGATAGGTCTATTTAATATGTCTAAATTTGAATTCACCATTATAAGTTTGAGATATCGGTCGGCGATGGGGGCTTCAAACTTTGATGGTCTGGACAAATTTGCGATACATCAAAAGGTAAATTAACCACTGTAAAACGCAAACTTTCTCAATATCCCCCGATAGGCCGCTTCGAAGGGTTGCCCGTCAACGGGGGTGAGTTTAACGTCGTGCGTGTGTAAGGGAATATGTAGAGGATTTTTGATTGTATTTCGACTACTGTGAATCTCGCTCATCATTACAAATACGAGAGAATTATGTAAAAGGGTCATATGGTTTCATCTGCGAAGAGAAATTGTATTTAAACTTTTCAAAACCTTATATGCACATAACACAAAATAGTTTGACTTATTTCAATGGCACATCATGATTTTTCATATTTTTGTGAAATAAGGCACTAATTAATAACCTAAGGTCTTTAACAATCTAGACATACAGAGTGTTAGGGGTTTGACTGCCTTTATTTTAACAGGCGATAGTATTCACCAAAATAAACAAAAAAACCTTATATAACAGGGGTCCTAAAACCAACCCTTTTCGAGGAAAAAATTAGCAAACTTCTAATTTTAAGGTGTAAAAATTCAGCTTTATTAAAGAATCTAAAATAATTTTGTACATGAAATGACCATAAGATATATTGTTTTAATTTATTTATGTTTAATTTTTAACAAAACATTTTTTTCTTTAAAAAATAAAAAAATATTTCCAATCTATACAACTCGATGAAGTGGCTATTAAGTGGTGTGGCAACACCGCGAAATTATCGCACGCGTCGCGAAGCATTGACCACGCACAGCTGTTTACATGTATACGTATCTTTTCTTGTCGGTGTTGCCAAGTTGTGGTGAAATGCCTTAATAAAATAACTCGACTTTTCTCGAAAACGGTTGGTTTTAGGACCCCCCGTTATATAAAGTTTTTTGTTTGTTTTAATGAATGCTATCACCTATTAAAATAAAGGCAGTCAGACCCCTAACACCGTATATATTGAAAAAAGTGAAATTATCCTTTATCAAGCGTATTACACAACATATGATAATTTTAAAGATAATTTGTGTTTAGTTTGGTATTTGATATGATGATTGAGTTACGCAACACTAAGCAAATAATGGAAAACCGCTACTGCGAACAAATAATAATTAGCACTCTTGAGTGATTCTTTTTTTAAAATTCTTGTTGTCTTTGTAGGGATGAGAGGTCCTTATTTCCGACAAACGATATTCCGAATCGACGGCGATATCAGACCCGAAATTAATGTAAATTCTTTCCCTCTTCACGTGAATTGAACCGAAAATATTTAAATCTACACTTTCGTTATCCTTAAGATATATTTTTATATGAATAATTCATGTGCTCTGATGAGTCGCGAAATTTCATTTATTCCTTACATCTGTCTCGGTAGCGTATAGAACTCTGGAAACTCCGCCATCGGCGGTAATTTTTCTTACACATGTGAACCGTCTGAAAAGGGAAATCCGAAAGAAGCCCTAACTGCATAATTTAAATCTGGAACGGACTCTCTACTATCACGAACCTGAAAATTCCATGATTCCATTTAAATTTCAAAGCGAACGTGCGTAAACCACGTCACTCCACTAATCACCAGAAACTCCAGACTATGGAATAAGTTTCCCTTCGGTGGGCGTTAGGGGGTGTTAAGTGGGGAAGTTTGAATTTCAAGTTAGTTGCAAATATTCTGGGAAACCATGGCGGCCGGGTGAGATTTGTGTAGATAGCATCTCACCTTTTAGTGTTAATCATTCAGGATGTGACGGTTTCGGGACCGAAAAGGAATGTGTTAGGTGTTGAAACTGTTAAATCGGTTTGTAGGATGTGTAGCGGCTCAGAAACCGATAGAGGACTAACAAATCGTCATCCGATGGGTTAATTCGAAACAATGCTTGTAGACTGGTTTGACTTTAAAACAATCTTTAGGACGTTGTAGTGAATACCGAACAGTATTAAAATTGGCAAGGAATTTGAAGTGAGATGTACACATTTTACTTAAGACTGGCCTCATGGAAAATTTTTCTTTATAACGGTGCACAAACATATTACCACTTTTACAAAAAAAAAATTATGTATGTTGCAAAATTGGCAAAAGCCATATATTCTCTCTTAAAATGATTTTCCAGAAACATGTTCAGACAGCTATGTTTTCCATGATTTACTCTCATTTACTCTTTACGAGTAACATATTAGTTTCAAACAAATATTTTGCACATATCAAGACCCTTTCAAAGTTTTTTACAGAATTCAATTGGAACCTGGGAAAAATTTCATGGGTTTAGCATGGCGAAGGAGTCAATATCGTTAGCACGAGCGTCTACAACTTTCATGGAAGTGTCATATCTTACGTCTATTTTTTGGAATAAGTACATGTTTAATATTGAACTAGTGTAAAAATGTATTAATTCACCTGTAAAAATTTTAAATTTAACTGAGCATTCGGCTGTTGTTTTGACTGTTGGTTGGTGTTTTTTAACTTTACGCATCTCAGAAGTTCAAGGGATTTGTGGTACTAAACTCAGAATTTTATAAATTTAAAATTCGGTTCCAAGTGGTAATATCTATGGATTCTGGAATTATTCATATTGAATTATTTATACTGCGATAAATGTAAAATTGATTATAAAATTTCATAGTACGACATGGAAAAGTACTTCCATAGTTAAAATTCGATTTATCAATTATATCCGAAAATTTTCTGATTTTTAGTACAATTAATGAAAAATATATGTTATTTATTGTTATGCAGATAATCGAAAAAAAAACTGTTTTTTATTGCATGCATGTATGTAGTTGTAAAATCCAATTTTTGGGAATTTTAAGTGTTTTTCTCCCATTAACTCTAACAGAAAGTTCTATCATTTTTTTTCCTACTATAGGTTATAGTACAAAGCTATTCCTTATTCTCATACCAAAGCAGGTTTCTAATTTTCTGGGAACATACCGAGAAAATGCTTGGTATCACCTTTTTATTAGCAAAGTCATTTAAACCCAAAAAATACGAATTTGATTGTTTCAAATGACTATAATGCTCAAAAAATCTAAAAAACTCAAAAAAAACTTATTATACAAAGCACAGTCCAAAATATTTTTTCAATCATGTATTTATGAGTAAAACTTCTGAAATATAGTGAAAAATTTTACTCCATAATGTTTTGTGTTCGAAATATTTAAAAAAATCCAAACTACTTTGACAGCAAAAATCGACACAAGAAAAAGTAGCTTCTAGCTGCAAGTTTCTAAAGCAAGAATCAGTAAAAATACGTTTTTACCGTTTTGAGTTCAATTTCCATTGAAATCTCTTTAAAACGAAAATCATGTTCGGATGGCTTATTTTGATCCAAACTTATCTCAAAAAATTAGCAAATGAAGGTTTTTCCGATTATAAGTAATTTTCATACGTGCATTGGAAAATTGATAGATATGCTGTTTTCCACATTTTTAACCTTGTTCCACCAATTAATACATACGGAAAAAAATATTTCCATTAACTACATTAAAATACATAATTTTATTTCGTATGCTTATCTCCAATAAATCAGCAAATGGAGTGTTTTTCGAATAGTAACGTTCATATGCACGTTGCTAGATATGGTAAATAGGAAAATTACATAGGTAACATTACATGTAATTACAAATTACAAGTTTTTCTTTCTAAAGATAGGAAATTTTCCATATAGGAAAATTGCCAGATATGCGATTTTCCATGTTTTTAACCTTGTTCCACCAATTAATACACACGTAAAACTATATTTTCAATTTTCATTAGCTACATAAAAATGCATAATTTTGTTTTATAGGTTTATCCCCAATAAATCAGCAAATTAGGGTTTTTCCGATTAATAATTTTCATGTGCACGTAGGAAAAGTGGCAGATATGCGATTTTACACATTTTAAACCTTATTCCGACAATTGATACATACGAAAATTTTAATTTTCATTAGCTACATAAACATATATAATTCTATTTCGTAGGTTTATCCCCAATAAATCAGCAAATTGAGATGTTCCGATTAATAATGTTAATATACACGTTGGAAAAGTGGCACATATGCGATTTTCCACATTTATAACCTTGTTCCACGCATTAATACACACGCAAAAAATTATTTTTATTAGCTACATAAAAATACATAATTTGATTTCGCAGGCATATCTGCAATAAATCAGCAAATGGAGTGTTTTCCGATTATTAATGTTCATATGCACGTTGCTAGATATGGAAAATAGGAGAATTGGATAGAAAAGCTTTCCTATCTAAAAATAGGAAATTTTCCAGGCAGGAAAATTGCCAGGTATGCAATTTTCCACATTTTTAACATTTAAACAATTTCCGACAATTAATACAAACGGGAAAAAAATTCATTTGCTAGATAAAAATACATAATTGTATTTCATAGGCTTTTCCCCAATAAATCAGCAAATTGAGGTTTTTCCGATTAATAATGTACATATGCACCTTGGAAAAGTGGCAGATATGCGATTTTCCACATTATTAACCTTTAAACAATTTCCGACAAATAATACACACAAAAAAATATTTTCATTAGCTACATAAAAATACATAATTTGATTTCGCAGTCATATCTGCAATAAATCAGCAAATAAAGTGTTTTCCGATTATTAATGTTTATATGCACGTTGCTAGATATGGAAAATAGGAGAATTGGATAGAAAAGCTTTCCTATCTAAAAATAGGAAATTTTCCAGGCAGGAAAATTGCCAGGTATGCAATTTTCCACATTTTTAACATTTAAACAATTTCCGACAATTAATACAAACGGGAAAAAAATTCATTAGCTAGATAAAAATACATAATTGTATTTCATTGGCTTTTCCCCAATAAATCAACAAATTGAGGTTTTTCCGATTAATAATGTTCATATGTACGTTGGAAAAGTTATGCGATTTTCCACATTATTAACCTTTAAACAATTTCCGACAAATAATACATACAAAAAAATTATTTTCATTAGCTACATAAAAATACATAATTTGATTGCGCAGTCATATCTGCAATAAATCAGCAAATAGAGTGTTTTCCGATTATTAATGTTTATATGCACGTTGCTAGATATGGAAAATAGGAGAATTGGATAGAAAAGCTTTCCTATCTAAAAATAGGAAATTTTCCAGGTAGAAAAATTGCCAGATATGCGATTTTCCACATTTTTAACATTTAAACAATTTCCGACAATTAATACAAACGGGAAAAAAATTCATTTGCTAGATAAAAATACATAATTGTATTTCATAGGCTTTTCCCCAATAAATCAGCAAATTGAGGTTTTTCCGATTAATAATGTTCATATGCACGTTGCAAAAGTGGCACCTATGCGATTTTCTACATTTCTAACCTTGTTCCACACACTAATACACACGTAAAAAATTATTTTAATTAGCTACATAAAAATACATAATTATATTTCATAGGTTTATCCCCAACAAATCAGCGAATTGAGATTTCCCGATTAATAATGTTAATATATACATGTTGGAAAAGTGGCAGATATGCGATTTTCCACAATTTTAACCTTATTCCACCAGTTAAAACATACGGAAAAAATATTTTCGTTAGATACATAAAAATACATAACTTGATTTCGTAGGCATATCTGCAATAAATCAGCAAATAGAGTGTTTTCTGATTATTAATATTCATATATGCACGTTGTTAGATATGGAAAATAGGAAAATTACATAGGAAAGTTTTCCTATCTTAAGACAAAATTTTCCGGATAGGAAAATTGCCAGATATGCGATTTTCCACGTTTTTAACCTTGTTCCACCAATTAATACACACGTAAAAATATATTTTCAATTTTCATTAGCTACATAAAAATACATAATTTTGTTTCATAGGTTTATCCCCAATAAATCAGCAAATTGGGGTTTTTCCGATTAATAGTGTTCATGTGCACGTTGGAAAAGTGACAGATATGTGATTTTCAACATTTCTAACCTTGTTCCACCAATTAATACATACGGAAGAAAATATTTTCATTAGCTACATAAAAATACATAATTTGATTTCGTAGGCATATCTGTAATAAATCAGCAAATAGAGTGTTTTCCGATTATTAATGTTCATATGCACGTTGCTAGATATGGAAAATAGGAGAATTGGATCGAAAAGCTTTCCTATCTAAAAATAGGAAATTTTCCAGGTAGGAAAATTGCCAGATATGCGATTTTCGACATTTTTAACCTTTAAACAATTTCCGACAAATAATACATACGAAATACATAATTTGATTTCGTAGGCATATCTGCAATAAATCAGCAAATAGAGTATTTTCCGATTATTAATGTTCATATGCACGTTGCTAGATATGGAAAATAGGAGAATTGGATAGAAAAGCTTTCCTATCTAGAAATAGGAAATTTTCCAGGTAGGAAAATTGCCAAATATGCGATTTTCCACATTTTTAACCTTAAAATAATTTCCAACAATTAATACGTACGAAAAAAAATTATTTTCATTAGCTACATAAAAATACATAATTATATTTCATAGGCTTTTCCGCAATAAATCAGCAAATTGAGGTTTTCCCGATTAATAATGTACATATGCACGTTGGAAAAGTGGCAGATATGCGATTTTCCACATTTTTAACCTTGTTCCATCAATTAATACACACTCAAAAATTTTTTTTCATTAGCTATATAAAAATTCATAATTGTATTTCATAGGCTTTTCCGCAATAAATCAGCAAATTGAGATTTTCCGATTAATAATGTTAATTACACGTTAGAAAAGTGGCAGATATGCGATTTTCCACAATTTTAACCTTGTTCTAACAAATAATACATACGAAAAAAAAATTTTTCATTAGCTATATACAAATATATAAAGTACAGCATTTATATCACTTCATTGAAAATTTCTAACATTCCTAAAATTGGTATCACATTGTACGCAAAAAAGGACCCTATAATTTTAGAAAAGGAATTTCAACATTTCAGCTATTTGGCTGAATTTGATGTACTACGAGGGACTTTTTGGACCGGAGGCAATCTTCATTATCTTACCCGACTAGACCCTTTGGCCTACTTTGACCCCGTCGACTAGACAATAGCAAAAGTTTACTCGAGGAGTACTTTCCCTCCGGTCCGCATCCTTCCATCAGAATTACGAAATGTGACGTGCCTCACGAGCGAAATATCCGAAAATACACGCGTCGCACTAAGTGGTGTTTACTTACTGCGTCGAATCTCCATCGGAGTTTCCCATGGAAGACGAATAAATTCGGGTGCCGTACACGCGTTCCCCGGATCCCTCCGAATAAATTCGTATTTTCTCTCATGCATATTCTACGTGGGCATAATGGTCGTCAGAGGATCCGGGACTGTAACTGAATTGATTTCGTGACGTGTCGAAATTTTATTAAACGCCCGGACCCGGCTTTGCATGAACTTGTTCCGCGGGAGTGGGAGTCGTGGGAGAAAATTCGCCCGGATCGCAGTTTTCCGTTTTCGCCGTCTCGCGGAAAACTCCGGGAAACGAGACGGTGTCCGGACCGCACGTGACGGCTCCAATTACTCCCGAATAATTACGTATATTTAGCGGGATATACACGTAATGGGCTCTCGGATAATTAATATGTAATAGATTGCTGCTAATATTTTAATTACATGCTAATAATGAACGCATGAATATACATTATTAAACACGTCCAATGGCGCATAAATGAGCTGAAAGCACGTTTTAAGCTTACATACCGAAATTATTTTATCAATACGAATGAAATGCAGCAAGCTCACGTTTAAAAAAGCGGAAGCGATCAAATACAATTACTCGGCTACCGTTGCATCACAAGTGTACTCTTCCAGTGGAAACACAGTGAAACCTCTATAATACGACTTCATTTTGAAGTATGTTCTGCACATTGAACCCGGCTTTTCTAAAGCAATGCTGAATGGTGTTTGTTGTTACGTTTTCCCAAGATTTCGAGGTCCATGTAATCGCTTGCATCATGCTTTTTGATAAATCTTTAGTAGATCCATTAATTTCCATTGGAGCTAACAAGTGTTTCAAAACATACTTTCGGCTTAAAAAAAAGTTAAACCAAAATAAAGTGTCCACAGTTGCCGCAAATAAAGTGTCCATGTCCAGATTAGAGAGGGTCCCTATTGTAGAGGAAATTTTACGTTAATATCTTATGGCAAATTGACGGTTACATAGAAAAAGAGTCCATAAACCTATGTGTCCATATTGCAGAGGTGTCCACAACAGGAGATTTCACTGTAGTTAAAAAGCATACAGTTGAACCAAAAATTGAATTCTAATAGAAACCACTTATGTTCAATGGAAATCCTTTAATACCGTTAACAATTATAATCACATTAATGCTTAGTCCGGAGGATTATGATTCCAGTTGCTTCCAGTTTTAGTTAAACCACTTCAAGTAAAGAACTTTCCTGAAAAAATAGGTCATCGTTTGTCAGTAATAATTGTGAGACTCGAAAATGACCTAAAACTTTCAAGATTTTAAAATCATACTGTTTTTCAGATAAATTTCTCTCAATAATCAATTCTTTCACTGTAAAATATTGTAAAACCTCGGAATTTTAAAGGACAGCTCTGATTTTGATAAAATTTTGCAAGTGAGCTTGCCTTAACTTCCTCTTTAGAAGATATAGGCAGGATTAAAATGTGTGATTTTTGTTTTGAAGAGGTGAAAACTACCCCTTTTTACCAGAAATTAAAAACTGCATATTTAAGCGTTATTTCAATCTTAGTGATGTTTAAGTATGTTAAATAAAGATTTGTTTTTCATATGAGAATGCATTTTAAAATACATAAATATTTTTCAACCCTTAAAAACTACTCTTTATGTCAAAATTTGCAAAAAAACCTTTTTTTTGCAGCTTTAAACTATTTAATGATATGTTTTGTAGTGAATTAAAATTTATTTAATATTCATAGTTTAATTTCTCAACTATTTAATAGTTTCAACCCTTATAAACCACCCGTTACAATGAAATTTATTAAACAATTTTTTTTTTTCGAAATTTCAATATATTAAATGGCTTATTTATGACTACTAGTACGCTTACTTACAGAGCCAAAAAGGCATACCTGTGCGTCTACATACCACATGCCGGGTAACATTATCTTTCTACCGAAATTTGATGGACGTGAAGGTTTATTAACGAAATGGAAGTCTTTGTTCCAATTTCCACAGATAATGGTGAATGCGCGGTAGGTTCGATGAAAGGATTTTCTGGATATAACAAATTTCGGAGATTAACAACGAGAAATTACAACGCTAATGAGCTTCAGTAAATTACGGTGCTGTTGTATTAAATTTTAATTAGCAAATATATATAATTAACGTTACAGCTAAAAAAATAAAAGTACGTAATCTCACTTCTAATTGTCCATTGAAAGTAGTCGATTATAATAATTATTGAAATCAATTATATCCGAATTGATGTTGGAAGGATGTGCAATCATAATCGCCTGTCTAATAGTTGTATAAATTGTTTGCCAATTAATCTGCATCAAGTATTTATGAAAAGTTAGTAAAATAGTAAAATTAGTCATTATGGGAAATTATAAGCAATCACATTTTACCATATCGATTTTGGAAATAATACCTTTCCGTTCATTATTTACTAATAATTCGATGGCAAAACTTCCGGTAAAGCAAAATTGTTGAAAAGTTTGGTCACTTATATTCGAAATTCAATATTTAAGGAGTCAATTATAACCACACATTTTTACAATAACTTCCCCCTAATAGACCAAGAGCTGGGCACGAGATTTCAACATCATCAGTAATATGGATGTCGTAAACAGGAATAAATTCTATTACCATCAGTTATTAAAGTTCCGAGCAGGCGGACAGCTTACTGGTTGCGAAGGGTAGTTATAAGGGGTGAAAGTGATTCATTTTTAGGGGAAGTTTCGGCATCGATAATAAGCTTAAAATTGTATGTCAAGATAGGTCTTACCATATCTAAACGAAATTCCAAGCGGCGGACACATAAGTAGGTGCAAAGGGGGTGGCGGACAATGGTAAGGGGGTGAAAACGCGGAGAGCTAGAGCCGAAATTTCAACGTCATCGTCATCAGTAGTATGGAATTCTAAACAGGTATAAACTCTATTACCATCTGTTATTGAAGTTCCGAGCAGGCGGACAGCTTACTTGTTGCGGAGGGTAGTTATAAGGGGTGAAAGTGATTCATTTTTAGGGGAAATTTCGGCATCGATAATACACTTAAAAATGTATGTAATGATAGGTCTTACCATTAGTAAACGAAATTCCGAGCGGCGGACACATAAGTGGGTGCAAAAGGGGTGCGGCGGACAGTGGTAAAGGGGATGAAAAGGCGGAGAGCTATATAGAGCCGAAATTTCAACAAGATCAGTAATATGGAATTTGTAAACAGGAATAAACTCTATTACTATCAGTTATTAAAGTGCCGAGCAGGCGGACAGATTACTTAGGGCTTAGGGTAGTTATAAGGGGCGAAAGTTGTTAATTTGTGCTTGGAATTTCGTTTAGGTATGGTAAGACCTCATTATATACATTTTAAGCGTATTATCGATGCCGAAATTTTCACGAAAAATTATCAAATTTCACCCCTTATTACTACCATTAGCCACAAGTAAGCTGTCCGCCTGCTCGGAACTTTAATACCTGATGGTAATAGAGTTTATTCCTGTGTACGAATTCCATATTATTGATGACGATGACGTTGAAATTTCGGCTCTAGCTCTTCGCGTTTTCACCCCCTTACTATTGTCCGCCACCCCCTTTGCACCTACTTATGTGTCCGCCGCTTGGAATTTAGTTTAGGTATGGTAAGAACTATCATTACATAGATTTTTAAGCTTATTATCGATGCCGAAACTTCCCCTAAAAATTAATCACTTTCACCCCTTATGACTACCCTTCGCAATCAGTAAGCTGTCCGCCTGCTCGGAACTTTAATAACTGATGGTAATAGAATTTATTCCTGTTTACGAATTCCATATTACTGATGATGTTGAAATCTCGTGCCCAGCTCTTGGTCTATAATGACGTTCGATACTATAGGAAAAGTCAGTTATAACCGGTGGTCAAGCAAAGTCAATTACCTGTGAGGTATCTAACTAGTGAATCCATTTTGCAAATAACATTTTGGTGATAACGGTAATTAGAGGAATAAATTTATAAATGTATGTCAATCTTCAATCGAAGCAAATTCCTTAGGTATATTTACTTCAGAGAGTTGAAAACTTATAAAGTGAAGTAAGTCATATGTGAAGTAATATATAAATGAGAATAAACAACGTTATACTTAATGGTGTGTTCGTATTATTACAATTGCACTTTTAGAAAATCATTCAGTTTTCGTAATAGAAAATTAAGTGAAGTTCAGAAGTATTGCGATTTGAAACACACAAATTGAGACCAAATAACAGCACTTTCGTAATGTACATTCTTGCATAACTATTTGAAATAACAGTGAGAGGTATTAACATCGAAGAAACGAACGAGACGGACTGCCAATTATCGCGCCGCGCTAGCTATTTGTTGTTACACAACTTGTGTTACAATTGTTTGTATTGTCGGTTGCCTACTCCAGGGGTGGCGTATATAATATAAAGCTATGCTTCCCCTCTCGGTCATTCCCGGAGTGCCTCATTCCGTTCTTGTTAAGTAGTGGTGGTCAGTTTCTTTCCATTACCATAAAACAAGAGAGGAAAATTCCTCTGGGACCATACGTAAACAAAATCCGTCCCGAAACACAATTGTCCAGACCCACGATCGCGGGCGAGACCGAAATTTCAACTTTCCCGAACTTATGCCGCCGATTCTTTCGGATTCCATTAACTGGGGGCGGTTTCGTGTCGAATTTTCGTCGGCAATCTGTTTGGATGTTAAACCAGACCCTCGAAGGGTAAGTAACCGTATGTAACACCGTCGTAGTCCCTTGTCCTCCGCGGAGCGGACCACCCCCTTTGCCGGGACTTTCGCGATCGACCCTTCGGGGCTAAGACGTCGAAAAAGTTCGTTTAATCCCCTTCTGCTCCTTCGTTTTTCCATCCCCGAATATCCGATCCTTTTGTCGATTCGATTCTGTTTCATGGAGGCGTTGTTTATTGCCAGTCTAGACGATTGTGGGACGTTGTACAATAGAATAGTGCAGGAATATAGACTACAGTAAAGTGAACGCCGGACGGGCGTGTGTACTGAAGTTGAGAGTTTTGTTAGTTGACGTGTGATTTTGGATCTGGTGTCTAGCGAACAGATCATAAAATAATTTCATAGTGGTTGGCTTAGTGTAACACCTTGTTTTATTCACACTCGACATCAGAATGATAACATAGATATTATTGAGGAAACCGTAGAAGGTCCATTCGTAGAAGATAGATTCGTAGACGTATACCTACTTAAAATACAAGACGCATATGGGACGAAATTCCTCAACTATTTGACAAAGTGGTTGAATGTCATAAACCAGTGTGATAAGATAATTACATACACGTAGCTTTATTATAGGTATTACTTTTAGAATGAAGAAAGGATTGCAAGAATTAAGACTAACACAGCAATAGGAGCTTTATAGAATCCACTGAAAATCTATCATTGAAAAAAATGTTATGATTACATTTAAGAAACTTTTGGATAAAACAGAAGATTAGTAGACATAAAAATATGGAAGACAATAATAGGCGCCGAACGACCCAATGCCAATAACTATACCAGGGCACAAATATTATTATTAAAGCTCATAAGAAGAACCATTAAATGTCAAGTGTTCCATTTCAAGTGTCATTTCTTTTTAAAATCACCTATCCAAACAGTGTAGTATTGTTGTCAATTTGTCTCAACTTAAGATCGATAAATTTGTTCTCGAAAATAATAGTAAATCAAATTTTCAGGATTTTTCAGGAAACTCCCTCTTATAATTTTTTCGAAAAACATTTGTTTTTTTCACAAATTGATTTATTATTATTATACAAATTTGATTTGAACTGAGATATACTTACAATTTTTTTTTCTCACGAGTACCGAATTTAGTAGGTTGAGGTCTTAATATCGAAAATAAAAGTAAAACAATTTTCCAGGATTTTTCAGGAAATTTTCTCATATTTTTTTTCAGAAAATATTTATTTTTTCACAAAATTGGTTTAGTGTTATTATAAAAATTTGATTTCAACTGGGGTATACTTACAAAAATTTTTTTCAACCGAGTACCGAATTTAGGTTGAGGACAAAAAGGTAAATTTAATATTGTTAAATCAGTTCTTATCGCCGAACAGAAAGATTCGTTTTACAAAATGAGTAGGTGCAAGTTACTAACTAAAAACGGTTGATGTGATTTTAAGTTAATTCCACTTAAGTCATGATAAACGAACTGTTAATCACACGTAACCGTAACCGAGTGATATTTCGATTAAAAAATCCTTCAAAAAAATGGTCTATTTTTGGTTTGGATTTTAAATTTGTATACTTCTCATTTAATGATTAAGTTGTATTAGTTTGTACCTGTTATAAAATAAAGTACTGTAAATACTAAGTCCACTACTTCTTTTAATTTTAAATTGTATCTTGAATGTACCAAGCTATTAATGGTTAACTTGAACAATGAAGCATTTTTCATAAATATATATAATAATATTGTTTGTTGAAGTAGAAATTAACCTATTAATCTCAAAATGTAATAATTAGGATTGTGATTGCATTTTCTTCTTAGGTCTTTTATTTCAGCACTTTTTGGTAAGGAAAATGTGTTTTCTGGGTATGAGATTGGCAAATGTTAGTTCGAAAAGTAATAATATTGATACCTGTTAGGAGTATATACCCTATGATAACCTGTTAGAAGCATTATATCAACTTACTGGAATTGTTCATTTAACACATTAGAGACGTCAGACTGACCTATTACAACGGCTACAATAACGTATTGCAGCTGTTAATTCAACTTGATACCCACAGTTAACTTAGCATATTGAACAGTTAATGAACTCATTATAACCCTTAATTCCACTTATTAAAACAGTCAAGATAAACGATTACAACGGTCACATTAACCAATTAGCGATTTAATAGTCTCAGCAGGACGGTTCAATTTAGCTTATGGATAGAGTTGAACGAGCCTACTAGATCGGTTAGTGTTTAACCTTCTTAACGGTTAACACTATATAAATATTGAAATTTGAACTGCTTCCTTCCCAAGTAGCACACAACATTGGCAGAGCATTGGGAACATATTGGTCCAATATAGAATGTTATTCCAATATTGTACCAGTATTGACCCAATATTGGCAAACTAGATGTAGCCAATATCGAACCAAAAATATATTGCCAATATTTTCTCAATATGATTACATTAGATGTAGCCAATATTGAAATCCAGATTATTGGACCAATATCGGTTTAATAAATCTAATCAATATTGAACTTAAGATTAATTACCAATATCTATCCAATATTGTTACCCAAGTTCCAGCCAATATTGAACTTAAGATAAATTAACAATACTTAACCAATAACAACCAACACAAATTTCAATAAACAATGAAAGCCAGATCATCGATTTAATAAATTTAGCCAATATTGAACTTAAGATTAATTACCAATACCTATCCAATATTGTTACCCAACTTCCAGTCAATATTGAACTTAAGATAAATTACCAATATTTAACCAATATTGTTACGCAAGTTCTAGTAAATATTGAAAGCTTCTTAATATTCATTGTCATGCACATGTCAACATGTCATAAATATATTATTCTAATGTTACATTTCAATATAGACTGATTATTGTTTTTCAATAATGGGCCAATAAGAATTGAGAACATTTTGCAATATTTTCAGAATATTGCACATATTGGGCAAATAAAAATTTGACAATTTTGATATATTGCGCCAAGTATGTACAAAAATATTGGTCCGATGTTGCTTTTCAATATCGCTAGAATGTTGTACATCGAAATTGGACCAATATTGATAAACAATTTTGTAACAATATTAAACTACAATATTTAACCAATATTGTTTCACATCCTTGGAGCAATATTGTCAAATTTTCACATTTATTATTGGCCCAATATTTAATACCTATAATGGCCCATTATAACACAATATTGTCATAATATTGGTGTGCTACTTGGGTTTGATCATTATGGACCGGTATTTGGTTGAACCTAATGAGTATTTAGTATGAGTAATGAGTAATAAGATTTTCACAAAGCCTATCCTCATATTTTTTCGGAATTAAAATTTCCATCTTTCAGCATATCAAAGTGTTGAAATATGGCAACTTTCGAATTTTCAAATATTTCAATCGTCTTCTGATTTAAATAGTTTTGAAAATTATACTAACACTAAATGCGAAGTTGAAGTTCCGAAAAAAAAAATCCATTTTCAACTTCAGCAAAGCGGAATTGGACAAACAAAGGGACATATCAATAGCGTTCAAACCAAAAAGTTGTTTATATGACACGAATAAAACGATTTAAACGTATAAAATTGCTGCACGAGCTACGTGATCAGTTCTGAAACCGCTCATATCGATCTCATTTTGAGTCCATTTCGCCATAATAAAAGTTGTAGCCCAGCGGCCAGAGTAGAATAAACAATGGCTCGGCTATAATCGAATTACAGGTGTAAAATTAAGGGACATCGGTTTCATTCGAATTGAATCTGTTTACACTCTGATTATCCTTTGTGTACTGTTCATCGAGGCGTGAATTTATCTGAGTTCGCCGAGCGGCGTCCCGTATTTGCAATGGAGGAAATGCAATATCCGTAGACGCCGCCATCTTGCCCTCCTCCAAAACTAGGATATTTGCTCATTCATTAATTACGGAACGTTAATATTGTTTCCTGGATATTTACGTATTTCTCTAATGTTACTCGACGGATTTCGCGTACACGTGTAATTTTAAATACGTTAGTGCGCTTCTTTGTGATATCACAAACACTTGCAGCTTACTCGTCGTATATGTATCACGGGAACCGTAAATTCAACATACGTGGATACGTTTTGAAGTTCTGTAGTTCTGGCGGATCTTAAACTAGTTTGTGAAACTGAGATATACATACAACTTTCAGGCATCATATCAGACGATTTCTCATATCCGGAGCGGTTTTGACGAATTTATCTGGAAGTTTTCGGGGTTTCGATATGGCTTATGTAACGTTTATGCAGCTCGTTTTCCACGTGAGCCCCCCGGGGGGGCCGTCATAAAGTTTCAGCTGCAGCCTGTAAATCATATGTGGGAAAAGTTCCGCTGAGAGATTTAATCTTAGGAATTGAATTTGTCGTGATAGTAAAATTGTGCTAACGTTTGTATGTATATGGAGGGCGGGAGGTTATAAATGGTAACGATTTATCAGAAGCGGAAATATGAACTTATCAAAATATTTTCCTCACAAGTTTCTAGTTGTTTTCGTCGGGTAACTGATGGATTAAATTTTATGGAAATTTATATTCCTGTGTAGATCAGGCAATACCCGAAAATGTGTGTTTAGTAATTACAATAAGAGGAAATATCCAGTTTTCTTTTCAAATGACCTAATTAGGAAAATAAAGAGTAAGAACAGGCTTCATGAGCGTATCAAAAATAAGTAAGATTTGTCCTTCACGTATAGTTGAGTATCGAGTGTTAAGAGATGATATTAAGCATTAAACTGAAGAAGAATTCAAATTGTATAATGAGAATATTGAGAGGAATGTTCATGCTGATCCCAGCAAATTTTGGTCTTTCGTGAAGTCAGGAGCAAAAATGGGATTACAATAAATAATGGGGACCAGTGTTTCATTGGCTCCCAGGCTGTGTCAAATGCCTTTGCAGATTATTTCTCTTCTGTATTTGGTCTGGCTAGTCTAACAGCTGCAGAAGCTATACATGACAATAGTCGACTTGATGTCATCTTGACAAATTGTGCGAAGGCATTTGATACGGTTGATCATGGCATTCTTATTGATAGACTAGCTATGTTTGGCTTTTCAGAGGGTGCTTGTAAGTTTATAAAGTCATACCTATACTCAAGAAATCAAAGAGTTATAGTTGGGAACTGTCTCTCAGACAGCTTCTTTGCTTCATCAGGGTTGCCACAGGGAAGTGTACTTGGTCCCCCGTTATTTTTAATTTTCATTAACAGCCTCCCAGCATGCGTGAGATCATCTGAGAGTCTACTTTTTGCAGATGATTTAAAAAATGTTAAAAAAGTACTGAGCTCTGAACACTGTCAAAAGTTACAGAATGACTTGGATCAGGTAACTCATTGGTTTTCAATTAGTGGAATGTCAATCAATATAAATAAATTACGCGCAAAAAGAACTTTATTGACCACAAATATACCATCAACAACTGTATACTGCCAAGAGAAAGTGAGTGTAAGGGCTTGGGTGTTATCCTTCAAATGGATTTAAGATTCAATAAGCATTACGAGACTGTTATGGATCGAGCATATAGGGCACTTGGATTTGTCATTAGAAATAGTCGGTTCTTTGGGATAAATACTGTGATAAAATTGTATAACTCTCTTGTAAGACCACACTTAGAATATGCGGCTGTGATATGGTCACCTCAAGCAGAAACGCATTCCAACGCTATTGAAAAAGTTCAAAAAAGGTTTTTAAGATATCTCCATGTCAAGAAGTACAATGCATATCCATATATGGTTTCATATAAATCAATATTAGTTGATTTTAATTTTGATACTTTAAGCATTATAAGAAGCATACAATGTGTTACATTTGTATTCTGTATCGTTAACAATACTAAATACTGTGAGTTATGCTTAATCAATAGGATTAACTTTAGAGTACCTAAGGTAGCTTTAAGGATAAGAGACTTGAGACTGTTTTCCACAAGTACCTCGAGTTGCTCACCGATTCAAAACATGCTGAATGAATGTAATCTGTTAGTAGAAAACTGTAATGTAGATTTCTTCAACACTAATATAAGAGCATTAAAAGCTTGTTTTAGGCAATTTGCATATGTAAGCTGGTCAGTCTGATACCTCACGTTGTTTCAATGTGTCTGTGTATGATCTTAGTGTGAGTCTGTTGTGTAAGTCTTCCTTTTATGTTTTAATTAGTAGGCACTCTTACATTACATTATAACTACTCTCTTGTGTTATGTGGGAGGATAAATAAATAAATAAACGGCGCATTTTCCTCAACTGAAACAAAAAATTACCATTTTCATAAGATGTGATTACCCAACCAATCAAAAGCATCCACTTTGTGAGGCTTCTAGTACTGTAATTTCGAACCGCATGGACTAAACTCCCATTTATTTCAAAAAGTGGAAACCATCCTCTTCCAGATGGTGAAGACTACACACTTGCATCCATTTCGCGTTGTAAAAATCATTTCAGCTTAATTAAATTTTTATACTGAGTAGGATTTTCCCCAATTTTAACAAAGAACACAGCCGGTGATGCAGATTACCCTCATATAGAACTGGTCGAATCCGTTATGGATTAAATCCTGGAAATACGAATTAAGCAGATTATCGGTCCTACCTGTATTATTTCCAAAACGGCCTTACTGGGAATTTCCGTGAAAATTTAATAACACAAACACCCACCTGTCCTCATTAGTTCAATTCTACATTGTTTAAGCGAAACACGTACGAGTTTCTGCGAGCATCAAGCACTTGTCTGATATTAAATTTCTGACTGCTTCTTCCATTCATAACGTCATTCGTCATCGCATTGTTGAATAAGTTTTAAGCGTATTTCGTACTCATTATTCAAGCAAGACTCGATTTTCATCGCTCTGTTTACTATATAACAAGTGTATTTTTTGTACGCCACGTTGGTCTAACAAATAATACTTTCTAATAAGAAATGACCAGGCGGACATGATCCTGAGACTACGTTAAAATCAACGCCACAGTAAACTTGACAGTTGCATTAGTTAATTTTGGCGGTAATACAAAAATGTGTCCGTGCTCGACTTAGTAATACTTTTAAATATTTATTCATGTATTGATCTTTAAAGCTGAATATTGATATCAAATTGCTTCTGTGTGATATAGATTGCAATGTAATATCAAATTTTTATTAATAGTTAGGTACACTGTAAGTTTCTTTAAAAAGTAGCTTGGATTGAATTAATTAAAATAGTGTTTTTATTAGATTTATTAATTAAGATTTATTATACACATAAGCAGAATGGATCAAAATAGTACACATGAGTAACAATATGCTTGGTTTAATGTTTTTTAAATATTGTAAAAAATGTTTCTAAATAAAAATATATAGAAATAAGGTTCTAATAAACAGAAAATAAAGTGAAAAGCCCATTTCTCCTGACACATAATTGCTGAAAGTTTCTCAGCTTTGGCTTTATCAAAAAGCCTATACTATCCTATTTTCAAATTACACAAATATAAATATACGATATAAAAAGTTTATTTTTATTCAATAAGGGATATTCTTCTTTGTTTATAATAGAGTGGTATTACTGCTAAAAATAAAAGATGTAAAGTATAATACATGGATATAGAGTTACAGAGATAATTTACCGTTATGCTCTTGTTTGCAGAAATGTATTCTTGAGAATATCCATCTTAACTACTGTGTGTCTTGTATTGACTTTTAAGAAAAAAAATATATCAAACCATTCATCATTTCAATTATCCAACCAGTTGAGAGTTGTCCTTTGAACTTTTCTTTTATTTTGGCTCTGGAATTCTTCTGGCATCTGTATGCAATTCTGCATCAATCTTTCATATCTCAAACTTTCCAATATTACTGCGTAAAATATATTAATGTTCTCTATTTTCCTCTGAAGATAACCTGACGTTAAATCGAATTAAACAAGCCTCCCTCAAATTAGAAACGGAAACGGATAGTTTTCGACCAGGAAATCAAAGTTATTACACTCCACTTACTGCGAGAGGGTAACCCTTGACACGTTCAGCGATTCCAATAAACCAACCCCTACCGACTCATAATCCACCCCCGAAACATAATTCATTTAAAACAGTACCAACCCGAACCGTTTAGCGTGGATTCATTTTTCAGCGACTAATTACCGGCGGATCAGGCCGCGACGGTACGTGTCTGCGTTGTGGTGGAAACATTCACATTTACGTTTGTGTGCGTATACACGTTATATGTCATCCCGTCAAATTGAAATTCCGACTACAGAACAAATAACGGATCCCGGTTACAACGCAACACGAGTTAATTTCGTTCAGATTGCTTTCTATGAGGAATACGGGGATAACGCGTCCCGCTCGTACTAGATTACATACGTTTTGCGCCTCTCCGGATGGGGAATTTGTCAAGAAGTTGCGAGATGAAATATATTTTAGGAGACTAACCGGGCGGAACGACACAGATGAAGATTTATTAACAACAATGATTCTTTAATGATAATATATTGTTAACGTGCTAAGTCGGTTAAAAATGACGTATGCGTTTATCAAACTTGCGCGACAAGTGTTATTTTTCACTACTTTGAGTAAAAAAGTGTGGAAAATTTCCATATTTTCACATTACTTGCGACCGTCTAATGATTGAACTAAAGCCGTTTTATTGATTTCAAAAGACAGCCAGTCATAACCTCCACGTTTTATTTAAGGAATAATTTTACATAATACCTACAAGTTATTAGCCATGCCTGAACTAACTCCAATAAAATTCTTATCTAATTAAATTTGCATATTCATTAGATGAAGGGCTATTGCGGGAAATGAGGGAAAAACCCGGGGCTATTATCCCGCAATTAAGGCTCAATCTTTTACATAATCCAGGATTCGGTATTCATATTTGAATTAGCCGTCAGCTAAAATCAAATGAATATAAATATTTTTGAATCTATGACATTCTGAAATCATCTCTAATGTCCAGGAGAATGAACATATGTTACAATTATCCTGCTAATAGATGAGTTTCAAGGTTCAAGACGATCATAAATTTTCAGGCAAGTCCAAAAAGATTTGGAATGTTATAAAACGAATGAAATCTAAACATACAACAATGCAGCTGGAAGAAAAACATCTCGGACAATTATTTAAGTTTACTGGCAAATTAGGACCAATTTATCGAAACAATTTGGGCGTTTTAAGTCTCAGAAAGTCATAAAAAAATTTTTGGTTAAAAATTGTAGACTAGGCTTTAACATTTTTGTGTGAAAGCCCAAATTGCAATATCCCAATTTTCCTTAAAAGTTTTATAATCTCATCATGGGCTCAACTTTAAAACCTTTGAACGTGTTGGTACCTTTAAAAGTTCGTCTAGCATTTCATAAAATATTTAACATAAAAGCTGTATAAATTGTAAATACGAAAATTACTGTCCAAAAATGACAAATTATATCTTTAGAAAACCTAAAAATTTTCAAGAAATTATTAATATTAAAAATCTCTATGGAGCGATGAAAAAAGACAAATGGATTATATTTTTTATTCTCTAAGAAACTCTCTTCTCATTAATTCTGTTGAAGCTGAAAATTTTTTAAGGGGGTAATCAACTCATTTACAAACTTATAAAACTCTCCTGAAAAGAGTTATTAAGGGCGCTTAAGTACATTTCGAGATAGCTGAAATTGGATTTCCACCAATGTTGTGTTGATTTTTGCAACTATGCCTCAAGCCTCACCAACTTATGAGTCTTAAAACTTTTCAGAAAGTTCCTATTTGAATAAATGACTGCTGGAAAATTGTTCAAAAAGCAACCAACTCTTTTGTAAGCTTTTAAAACTTTTTTGAAAATACTTTTTTGAGGGATCTTAAGTACAATTTGAGAGAGCAGAAATGGGATTTCACCAATGTAATGTTAATTTTTACAACTAGTGCCTAAAGCCTAACCAATTTATGATTCTTAGAGCTTTTCAGAAAGTTGCTATTTGAATTAAAATGATTGCTGGAAGCTTGTTCAAAAGGCAACTATCACTTTTATAAGCTTTTAAAACTTTTTTAAAAATACTTGTTTAAGGGATCTTAAGTACAATTTGAGAAAGCAGAAATGGAATTCCACAAATGTTACGTTAATTTTTGAAACTAGTACCTCCAGCATCACCAGCTTATGATTCTTATGATTGCAACCAACTCTTTTATAAGCTTTTGAAACATAAGTGAAAATACTTGTTTACGGGATCTTAAGTACAATTTGAGAGAGCAGAAATGGGATTTCACCAATGTTATGTTAATTTTTGCAACTAGTGCCTAAAGCCTAACTAACTTATGATTCTTAGAGCTTTTCAGAAAGTTGCTATTTGAATTAAAATGTCTGCTGGAAGCTTGTTCAAAAAGCAACCAACCATTTTATAACCTTTTAAAACTTTTTTGAAAATACTTGTTTAAGGGATCTTAAGTACAATTTGAGAAAGCAGAAATGGGATTCCACAAATGTTACGTTAATTTTTGAAACTATTGCCTCAAGCCTCACCAGCATATGATTCTTATGATTGCAGCCAACTCTTTTATAAGCTTTTGAAACATAAATGAAAATACTTGTTTAAGGGTTCTTAAGTAAAATTTGAGAGAGCAGAAATGGGATTTCACCAATGTAATGTTAATTTTTGCAACTAGTGCCTAAAGCCTAACCAACTTATGATTCTTAGAGCTTTTCAGAAAGTTGCTATTTGAATTAAAATGACTGCTGGAAGCTTGTTCAAAATGCAACCAACCATTTTATAAGCTTTTAAACCTTTTTTGAAAATACTTATTTAAGGGATCTTAAGTACAATTTGAGAAAGCAGAAATGGGATTCCACAAATGTTACGTTAATTTTTGAAACTAGGGCCTCAAGCCTCACCAGCTTATGATTCTTATGATTGCAACCAACTCTTTTATAAGCTTTTGAAACATAACTGAAAATACTTGTTTAAGGGGTCTTAAGTAAAATTTGAGAGAGCAGAAATGGGATTTCACCAATGTAACGTTAATTTTTGCAACTAGTGCCTAAAGCCTAACCAACTTATGATTCTTAGAGATTTTCAGAAAGTTGCTATTTGAATTAAAATGATTGCTAGAAGCTTGTTCAAAAAGCAACCAACTCTTTTGTAAGCTTTTAAAACTTTTTTGAAAATACTTGTTTAAAGGGATCTTAAGTACAATTTGAGAGAGCAGAAATGGGATTCCACAGATGTTATGTTAATTTTTGCAACTAGTAACGCAAGCCTCATCAGCTTATATTTCTTAGAGCGTTTCAGAAAGGTCCTATTTGAATTAACATGACTGCTAGAAAATTTGTTCAAAAAGCAACCAACTATTTTATAAGCTTTTGAAACTTCACTGAAAATACTTTTTAAGGGCTCTTAAGTACAATTTGAGAAAGTTGAAGTGGGTTTCCACCAATGTTATGTCAATTTTTGCAACTAGTACCTTAAGCCTCATCAGCTTATAAATCTTAGAGCATTTCAGAAAGTTCCTATTTCAATTAAAATTATTTTTAAATAGAATTGGAATATTTCACCTAAATACATAATAGAAATATCTAAACGTGTTCCGTAATTCCTTCTAATGCGAAATTTTATCGAAATGTCTCAGTATGTGACCATTATTATTTAATTTGGGAAATTTCAAATTAACTTCCAACAATTTGTAAAAAATAGAGAAAAAAAAATCCAAGTAGAGTGAAGTACTAAAACTCCTTTAAAAAATTCTTTAAAAAATTGTCAAAGTTTGACGGACTCGCAATCTACTGGGATTTTCCCCCTTTTTACTTCATCCAAGGTTTAATGTAAAATTCCTAGTAAGAACAAATTGCAAATACCCAAGATAACAGTGTCCAAAAGTTTCCATTAATTGCCCTACACTACTATTTCAATCAAAAATTATACGAGTTATTGGGTCGTTACATAATGTAGGACAGAGTCCAATAACCGTTCGATTCCACATGAAACGTTGCTTTCATTGGGGCATAAAACGTGTCTGCGCCGTTTAAAGGCGACTCGACGACATCACGTAAAGACTTTAAATTAATCCGTAATAAAAGGTTGAGTTTTAACGTTAGGAGCTCTAAAATAAATCATCGAGACGCATTTCTGCGAGAAACTACGGAAAACCCTCGGGGTTCCTAGGCAATGTCGAGTGAGAATGTCCTAGCGATTTATCACTTTTATAAGTAATTCAATTTGAACTAAATCGGTCGCGGTATTCGAGTTGCATAATATTCCAGTCTAAAAAATTTAAATAGAAACTGTGCTATTCATCATTTTGTAATTCAGGGGGAGCACTACGCAATTTTCTTTAAATAAATTCTGGTTCCGCTCAGGGGCGATAATAAACTTTTACGAATTTGCCTACGTTGAACTTGGAAGTTCGCATTGAAAAATTCAACGAGGCTCCATCACAAGGATTTACGTTGTGTGAACTTTCGAGCACAATTTTAATAAGGAAATCGCAGAGTTTCGTAACGTTATATCCTTTATGTACAAAATATTTTATACCTAATTATAACTGTGTACGTTGACAAACTTTGGTTTTACGGTTGAAACGAGTTTCGGGATTAGTCGGAAATCTGATAGCTGTCCCGGGTTCCATACAGCTCCGGGGGAACAACACAGGTGTAATCCTTCGAATAAGATAAATAACTAATGGCGCCGTTAAATGTTTCGACATGGGCAAATATTTACCTACACCTCAACGAGTGCTCCGCCATCGATTGATCTCTCCCTTGTTTCATTAAGTGTAAAGCACGTCGAGAGTAATTTCACCTTCCACGAAGCGGGATCTTTTCAATTCCGGCTCCATTTCATTCCGGGGGCATGTTCTTTTTCACGGCGATGTTCGCCGACAAATGCTGTATCTTTAGTTTCCTTTGTGATAAAGAGTGTGCCCCCTACGTCGAGATCAAAGAGAGAGATACGTATCGAACGGTGTGCTCCCAGTGTTTTAATTAAGCGAAGAACCACATGCCCCGGGGCTAATTAGAATTATTTATCTAATTCCTGCGGAACCGTTCCAGAACCCGTGGAACATGGGCGAACCGCGACATGTGCACGCTGCCTAAATATTTCTCACATGTCACCCAATACGTCTAATTAGGAGACCGCCTCCAGGTTTTCAAATAATCATCGATGCTCTTCTTCTTCTCCATACTAGGTATCAGGTTTTAGCCTATTGTGGCACCCATATCTTTATCGGTCTACCAATACCTCTTCTGCCACTACTAGGCTATTGACTATGTCCTTTAATAAGGAACTAACGCGTGCAAGGTATTTATTAGGTATTGACTTATAAAGACATAAAATCCAAAAGTGCTACTAAATATAGCCATGCGTTTTTGAGAACGGGGTAGGGTTGTCCACTTTTAGATTTTTCGGCTATAGCGCAAAAACTATACATTTTTCGAAGATATGTGTCGATATGTTTCTTGTAGGGAATTGAATTTCGTATAAAAATGATATTTTTTAAGTCAAAAAAAAATTCTTTTTAATGAAATAAATTCAAATAACAAAGTCAAAAAAATTGAAAAAACTCAAAACACATTTTTTTAATTTTTGTCTATACCTTTTTTCTGGGTGAATTTAGGTATACGCATTGCTTCACAAAAAAGAAAGCTTATGAAATTCTCTTTGAAAAGATGGCTTAGAAGGCTTTATATGTTTAATATTGACTGAGATATAAACGTTTGAATTCAGCAATTTTTTTCTCTATTTTTTACTTTTTCTTTAAAAATCGTATTATTTCATATTTGTACTTGGAAAAATGATTTTTATGCAATAATAATTTTATGGACATAAATTTATCAATACTATTGGATATTATTCTACTAGAACATATTCTACATATTTAATTTAAATGGTTGGAGGTTTACAATTGCAATAATAAACTACAAATATTAAGGTTTTAGTTATTTAGTTATAATAATTTTCGGTCTACATTATTGCAAAATATAGCTTTTTGTTTACGAAATGATTGCATTTATTATGCAAGTTTCTGTATATAATTTAGTACACAATAAAAAAATTATATTTTAAATACACCTACCTAAAGAAAGACGACCATTTTCGCCCCTCTACTAAATATGAATTTCCCACCTGATCGCCACATAAAACACAAAGTTCAGCATAATCAAAAGTATCACCTTGCCTGGTACGACTTGGTTCCCCAATCAACTCATTTAGGTTGGCTTTCTTTATAAGAATTCTTTATAGTTTAGTCTTTAAGTCATTCTTTATAACATTTTTCATGCACTTGAATACTTGCAACATCACTCAATAAATCATATTTTCCATCATCTCTTTCAATACTAGCAGCAATTACAATTTCGATACTCTTTTTACCTAAAGTTGTCGTATCACTTTTCAAATCTTTGTTACAATCAGAAAAACACTTTTCCATTTTCGAATTTAGTCTAAAACTCAACTGTGCTACGCCAATTCTAGAAGTATAGTGACCCAACCTCCTAAATGTGAAGGAAAAATATATTGTAACGAAACAGCCTGCCATAAAGATAAACACACATCGGAATGTGTCGCTTCTGGAAACTCCCTAACGAGGTAGATTCTGCGAACTGATGGATTTCCGGCAAACATAAATAAACTCAGTGCATTTAAAACAAATTTAAACGGCATTGCATATAAAACTAGTTTTGAAATTATTACTTTAAAGATGAATTAAGTATTTATGTCCACGTGTGCGTAAACTGACTTTAAATATAAATAAAGAAGTTTATTTTTTATATTAAATTTTTCGTACATAAGTTATGTATTGAATAGAAATATTTTTTTTTTCATGTAAAAATATGAAATAATACGATTTTTAAAGAAAAATTAAAAAATAGAGAAAAAATGGCTGAATTCAAACGTTTATATCTCAGTCAATATTGAACGTATAAAGTCTTGTTATCCACCGTTTTAAAGAGAATTTCATAAGCTTTTTTTTATGAAGCAATGCCTATACCTAAAATCACTCAGAATAAAGTTATAACCAGAAATTCAAAAAAAAATTTAAGTTTTACATTTTTTTTAACTCTGTTTTTTGAATTTAATTCATAAAAATTTTTTTTTGGCTTCAAAAGATATCACTTTCCTAGGAAATTTTATTCTCTACAAGAAATCTTAAAGCACATATCTTCGAAAAATGCATAGTTTTTGCGCTATAGCCGAAAAATCGAAAAGTGGACAAAATTACCCCGTTCTCAAAAACGCCTGTCTAAATTTAGTAGCACTTTTGGATTTTATTTCTTTAGAGCTCAATTGACCGTATGAAAAAATAAAATACCTTGCACGCGTTAGTTCCTCTTACCTCTGTTATTTTCGACATAGTCAATAGCCTATAAGTCAGGATTGGTACAGCCATTGTTTTATAAAATTTTACTTATGTTCCATTCTTGGTTTTATGTTAAAGTGTTCTAGATATTGTTCCACACATAAATATAAGCTCTTCTTCAATGTCTTTATCTCTATCACATGATATATCGCAACGTAGATATTTAAAATGCGATACCTGCCCTAATATTTCATTATTTGCAACTATTTTAGATCTATCAGGGTAATTACTTGAAATGCCATTACTTTGGTGTTAGCAGATGATATTTTCATGTTATACTCACTGTTATACTGTACATATTTGATGCATTTTGTGTATTACCATTTGCAGGTCGTCCTCTGATTCTGTCATCATACTGTACTATATACCATATCTCTCATATTATACTCTGTCATTAATACTAAGCCGTCTGCATAAGGAATCGAGTTTGAAATTGTATTTTGATGTATTATAATTCCTCCATTAATAATCATAATTATGTATAATAATTATAATTCATTAATTTTTCCTTTTCAGCACATTTTGAGCGACACCATTTCCAATTAAAGTTTGAGCCACTTGTTATTTCACACTCCATATGAACCGAAAGTTTAGCACAGTTGGAAGTGACACTAAAGCTGATTGTAAATAAACAGTCTTGCCTTATGTTATTTTAACTGATAAGTTTTCATCCCCATACGCTCGGAGAAGTGAAGGGGATGAATCATCCCCTATTCTCCTCCCTCTGGGATTAGATCTTCAAATTACCAGTTTTGCAGCGTTCCGCGTAACCATCGCTAAAGTTTAGTTCAGAAAATATAACAGTTTATTAGGTATAACGTTAATAACCTCTTTTTTAACCTCCCAATTGTCTAATTTATTCCCCACCCTCAGAGGTGAGAAGTGACGTCGCGACATTTTCTCCTATCGCATGCAAATTCTCCCACCTTTTCCATATCCAATCTATCTGAATATTCATCGAGAATTATTCCTACTATTACTATCCAACAAAAGGAGCCCCAGAGTGGCAATTACGGTATGTATATATGTTACAACGCGAATTAACTGAACGAGCAACCGTTCTAACTGCACTTAGGAGTTCGTTCTGTTGGACACTAAATTTTGAGTTTTTTTCGATTTTACTAGACAGTAATTTGAATAACTAGTTCGAAAATACCAATTATTCGTTTAGGAGATGATTCATTAAAATGATATAAACCTAAAAACTTACCAAAAATCGTTATTAGTCAAATCTATACATCAGGAATATATATCAGAAAATTCGTTTCCAAAATTTTAATACCGATACGGCGATAATATTTTATAGGTACACATTTACATAACATACACAATTGTTGTAAATCGTGCTGATGTAACATGCAGATCGAATTGCAGCAACGACTATAATACTTAAATAAGTGGAATGTTTACCTAAACTGTTTGCTCAATATGAATCAACATTTAGCGGAAATCATATAAATTTATACATTACGTCCCGCGAATGAAATATGCATATGCAATTGACACACTAATTACGAATATACTCGCATTGTAAACTGCAGGATCAAACGTTACTAGGAGGAAAAATATTTGTTTTCCTCGACGAGTTTTCTTAAAAACCAATTCCCAACAAAAACAAATCGCTGTGTTTCCCTTGCAAATTTACCGAGAGCTTTGAGAAAAAATTCCAAACGAGAAAATAAAGAAGGAATTGAAAAGTAGGAACCGTTAAATATTTTACAAAGTTTGTGAAAAAAGAGAAAAATAATTTGCTCCCAGTTGAAACTCTTAAATAAGCTTTTACAACTCCGTACTATGGACCCTGTTTAATGTTTTTATGATAAATTAATTCTAAATTATCAAGAAATTTATCGAAGGGTAGGGGGATCGTTAATTAAAAACATATTAAGGCCTTTGAGGGAACGAAAGCTGGAAAAGGGACATTTGAGAAATTGGAAAAAGTGGGAGATTGGAAAAATGTAATTAAAAATGTTTTTTGTTAAATAACTATTCCGTAAAATTAATCTTTCTCCTGACGCTCTCAGTACAGGTGAGTGAACATATATTTTGATTTGGACTTTGGTTCAGTTGAAAATTCTAAATTGGAAGTAATTTAAAATTTATAGATTCTTTTATTTCTGAGATTTAAAACACAGGGGAAAATAATTATTAAATAAATAAAATAAAAGTAAAAATTGTTGCAATAAAGAATACCCTATAGATTTCCATCATCCAAGGTTAGTAAATGTAAAAATAACAATTGTAGTAATTTAACCCTACGCAGTTTGTCTCGACTTTGGGTAATAAGCTCCTGGACAAAATTAACGCACCACACAATTAAACTTGTATAATTACAATACTGAAATTAATATTGCAATAACATATTTATAAAAGATCATAGTTAGGTACTGTCTAATAGCTAGGAAATGAAATTAGCAAATCAGGGCGTTATCTCTAATAATTTATTATTAAAGAAGTTTTTTTCTTGGAAACAATGCAAACTTGCAAACAGAAAACAAACGAAAACAATTGAATTTTCAGACTTAGAGCTGTTCTAATATCGTGTATGTCCTCCTCTACTCCCAATTACTGCTTACATGCGTCTTGGCATACTGGAGATCTAATTTTGAACAACTTCTTGAGGAATATTTTCCCATTCCTGCTTTGCTGCATCTACCAGTTGATTGCGGTTGGCAGGTGGAGGTGTACGACGTCGAATCCTTTTTTTAATATCGTCCCATGGATGCTCTTTTGGGTTCATGTCGGGACTCTTGGCTGGCCATTCCATGAACCGAATAGCTATAGCATTTATGTAGCGAATAACCTGCCCAGCCACATGAGGACGAGCATTGTCTTGCATAAACAAGAAATTCGGTCCCACATTAGAAGCAAATGGCATTACATGGTCAATAACAATGTGTTCCAGATAATAATCTGCATTCATTGACCTACCACGTATGGGGACCAATTCTGTGCGGCCATCGAAACAGATGCCTCCCCAAAACATTACAGAGCCACCACCAAACGGAACTCTTGGAGAGATATTGCAACTTGCAAATCTCTTTCCTGGCCTTCTCCAGACACGCTCACGTCCATCAGAAGATTTAAGGCTGATTCTCGTTTCATCTGAGAATAAAACCCTCTTCCAATCATTACGAGTCCAATCTTGATGGTGTCTCGCAATACGCAACCTTTGAATTTTGTGCTCTCTGGTGAGCAGGAGTTTCTTGACCGGTTTTCTGCTGTCTAATCCAGCTTTATTTAAGCGCCTTCTAATCGTTCGGGAAGATACAAGAAGATTGCGAGCAGCTACGAGTTCATTTTGTAGGATGGTACTAGTCGTTGTCCTGTTTCTTAGAGCGGATTGTCTAAGAAAACGTTCATCTATTGGATTAGTATACCGTTTTCGCCCTTGTCTCGGCCTTCGTAAATGAGAACCTGTCTCGTTAAATCGTCTAACCATGCGACTTATGCTAGAATGGTTTCTTCATATCACATTAGCAACATGACGCATCGAATATCCCTCGTTCAGCAAAGTTGATGCTCTTACTGCTTCTTCCACTGACAAATTTGTTCTGCGATTCATTATTAAACTGGAGAACACTCGCACTTACGCGAGCTGCCTTTAAGTGAGTGAGCAATTATTATAGTTCCAATAAAGCAAAGGGTCTGATTTAAGCGTTGCAGTAAGACTGTTCTCCTGAATACTCTTAATCATCTCGCTCATTCTTCTACATTGATACGAAGTTCTAGCTTTACTAGACCTCGGTCTTAATTGTCGACTTAGAACAAAAATTCGTTCCAGAATATTCGAGCTGTAACGGATACATCCGCTGATATATCGAAAAGAGAAATATCGATGCAAAATATCGCGTAGGTATTGGAACTCAAAAGTATCGATACGTATCCCTAGTCCCTTCTCGTGTTACACACCGAATACCCACTTTGAGAACTTCACATTAAGACCATCCATCCTTATTTTTTCATTAAAGTATCCGTTTCATTTACCGAAAAGACCCCTCCGGATTAATCACCCCCCCCGCCACCAGTCGCTTCCCGGGGATAAATATAGGAAACAATCCCGGCGTTCCCGAAAAATCAAAATTTTCCCTCGTCCGGGACCGGTCCCGGAAAATCGCTGCGTCGTGCGCTTTTCTCCTCCGTTTTCTGTTGACTCTGTGCCGTCGAGAACAATTCGCTGTTTGATTGAGAAAGTGCTCCTTGCTTATTTTACAATTAAAGTACTGATTGCTTTCCTCTGCGGTAACGCCGGTAACCCCCCGGGGAGGAATTAGCCGTTTGGCTGCCGTGGAATTCTCAGATGAAAAATACGGGAACGCCTCCGGGAATAGCTAGCACGTGTACGTTCCCAATCGGGAAAACTGCAGGCAGTTCCGTCAGACGTCGTTGTGATGAAAGGGTTGAAGGTAATTCGTACCTACTCGCGGTTTATTTTTACTGTTTATATTAAATGTTTGTGATGATAAAGGCTTCGGAATACGTTCGAGATAGTTTCCGGAGTGGAAAATGGGTAGTTTTTTTTTGGGGGGGAAATGTGTGTGTGCGCAATTACAATACATTGCGCTCTAACTTTTGGTGAATTCGCCATATAATCTGACAATGTGAACATTTGAAGGACGTGTGGTATAAAAAAGAGATATAAGAACCTAAAAAGAGCCAGTGGTCTGTGAATAGGAAGTTCCTTTTTTTATTAAAAAATTATTATTAATATTAATTAATAATTTATTATTATTATATATTAATTCATTAATAAAAAGCAGTAACAAAAATAACCTTGAAATTGTACAATATTAACACGGTTTATAAAAACAAACTATACCCAACAAATTTACCCAATTGTACAGTAATCATTGTTGTTATTAATGTACTTGCATTTTGTGGAATCTACGAAAAAAAATTTGTCATCAACGGATACACCTTAGAACAAACATTACATTTCAAATATGTAGACTTATGATAAGTTACTAAGAAGATAAAGACACAAATGATAAAATGATTAAATATCCACAAAGACGTGGAACAATAAGAAGAACCCTTAAAATTAAAACATCGCAAGAAACGCAGATGAAATTTTACAAAATAATGGCAGTTCCGACACTATTATATAGCTAGAGACACCACAAGCAGAATAGAAGTGGGGAACAATCTTTCTGAAGGATTTCTAGTTAACAAAGTGCTACGACAAGGTTGTCCCCCTCACCAACACTATTTAAGATATATATTATATCGATGAAGCACTGGAAAAATGGCGATGTCATTGTAGCTCTATGAGTTTGAACAACGAAAACGATAGAATATATAGTCTATTATTTGCTGACGATCAGATAATAATAGCTGAAGATCACCATGAAAAAAACTACGTGTTCCGGAAATTAATAGACCATTTTGAGAAATATGGTCTAGCTATAAATTATGATTAAATCCAAATATATGGTCATAGCGGAAGCAGACGAACTACATACACAGAAGGATAATATTAAATATTGCAATGTTGACGCTAACGTCAACATTATTTTAAGTTAAGAAATTGTAATTTATGGTGAAGTAATTTTGGGAACTTTTCAACACGTTTTGTTTTACAAACAGATAATAATCACTGACGCATCTTAGGTAACAAGGTTTTGGGATATCTAATTCAACTAAAAGCACGTCTTATTTTATTACGAAGAATAACAACGCCGACCGAACGTCAACAAGTCAAGTTCAAATCACAATAATTAACCGAGTCAGCATAACAAAGGCGTTTACGGAACGTGATAACAAGCGCTCCACTTACGGTCAGTTTCTGCAACGCTAGGTCATTGTAAGAAACCAAGTAATCTCTCATTTAACCAATGTAAAATAAGATGTATAAAAGCTATGAAATTTGGGACAATAAACCAGTATACGATGTATGCTCAAAACGACGTGTGTTGTTGGTCTTGAATTACTTCACCCTAACCTACAAGCTCTCACGTTACGCCCTGAGAGTTCTACGAGATCTTCAAGATACTACAACCTTTAACTCCAAGAACTTCAACCCGGACCTGCACGTTACGCCCTCAGGTCCACACCGGAGAGCACGATACGCCCTTTCTCCAAACGACTAGAACTTCAACCCCGGATCTGCACGATACGCCCACAGATCCAAACCCTGAGAAGTACGTCACGCCCTCTCTCCACACAACGAGAACTTCAACTTTAAGAACTTCAAGAGATCACGTCACGCCCTGATCTCCAACTACGATTACAGTCTCCAGCCTTTTACACTCCACTTACAACAGAGATCACTTCACACTTCGTTCATGCAATGAATACAAAACCTTGGTGTAACCGTAACAGCTGATGAGAGAGATGGCGTTGACATTCAATTTAATATTATGAGGTCAAAGAGTATAATTACAAGACTCAATCCAATGTACTGTGGAACGACCGAATATCAAGGCAAACAAAAAAGAGGTTATTTGGAACCTTCGTTGAAAGTAACTTCACATATGGTACAGAAAGCAGGACAGGATTTATTTTACAGAGACGTTGTACTGGAAGGGATGCTGCAAACTGAGGGTAATGAATTGCATGCGAAACGACACTATTAAAGGAAGAATGCAAGTAAAAACATCATGGTGGATGGGTATAACAGAGCAAACACAACGTTTATGGTATAGGCACCTAAGACATATGGACAAAAAATTATGGCAATGAAAACCTCCTCAAACATAGGAAGCCTAGACAATCCTGGTACACTGTAATAAAGAAACTATGGATAAAAGAAATCTAAAAGAAGCTGACTATTTGGATAGAACCCTCTGCAAGCTGAGATGCGGTAGACGACTTAAGGGGGTAGTCTCAATAGCTTTTTTCCACAATTTTTTTTTGTACAAAAATTTATTTTCACATTTTTGCCTTTTTTTCCATATGATATTTAGTAGATATTTAGTATTACAAAAAGATGATTTTTTTTTATTTCTAGGCCCCGATATGGGCGTAATACAGCGGTCTCAAAAGGACCCCCTTTTTCTGGTTGACATGATTTCTCCATTCAGAAACATCTGAAACGAAACACTACGAAGGATTATTAAAATATAAGTAAGCGGCTATCGCCTGAACTAGGATAAATCATTTTGACTGAAAAGTCACAAAATGGCGGACTTTTAAAATTTTCGACCCGTTTTTTGCACTTTTTTTATATTAATTGTTTAAAAAAAGGTGTACATATTAATCAATTTTTAAATTCTTAGTTCGGGCGAAAATTACACTTGTTTGGAGTAACTCCTTAAAATTTGAGCGAAATCGGTAGGGTGGTTTTTGTTAAATCGTGTCAACAAGGTCGAAAAACGTTGTTTCGAGAAAAACGCGTTTAAATTTTTTTTTTTTCGAAAATTACAGAAAATCTTAAAAAAAGTATATTACGGTGATCACCGATGACTGCTTCATATATTATGCTTTCCTGTTTTTCAAAAATATCATTTTACTTACAGACTGATCATTGTTTACTTGAAAATTAAGGTATTCTTGTAAAACTTTTCTTACAGATGCACTTGATCTGCTTGTGTCACAATTACTGGTATGTCGATTTCCACGAAAATGTCTTATTTTGAACGATATATTCTAGGATTATCACCTGTATTACTGGTTTTATCCATGTTTCCCAAATTTTCTTTTCTGAACAAATAACCTTGTATGATTGTTATAAACCATAAATACAAACTTTCTTGTGGAAAGCCAACCTACAATTGCTCCAAAATAAAACAATACTATTTGTAAAACCCGAAATTGTATAGAAAAGGAGAAAATTAGCAAAAACTTTAGCATAAGCCCGGCTAAACTGAACACCTGCAGAAAAGCCACATGCGCGCGCTCACACTCTAAAGCTCATATACGAATTTCTCGAGCTCTATGAGCAAAATAAACTAGAGTACACTATTTATAAAGGTGTATTGTTTATGAAAATGACATTTTTGAAAAATCGACTTTTTGATAATTGAGAACCAGACTACCCCCTTATGAGTTGTAATAATATTGCATATATTTCGAGTGTAAGGTCGTAATGTATCCCTAACCGATCCGATGACTTAGCGGCGGTTTACCGGAATCGAACCCGCTTAAGACACTTTAATCTCGTAATACTGGCCCGCTGAAACGTCCCGCCCTGCACACTCGACTAACTTAAAATTTGACAGGGGATACTTTATGGGGAATCCCGCCACGTTTAATCCATCGTCGAATTACTTTAGACTTTGCGAAACGTTTTACGGAAACTTTGGGGCCCGCCATACGGCGCCATAAATAAAAAACTCCGGCGATGCGGAGCCCCGGGGGCGGGCAAAAAATATCTAAACAACATCGCACGACGTACGTACGGAGACACCCTCTCCATCAAAAACTCGAAATCCCTTTCGGACGTAGTCATGTTGGTCAAAAGATGCGTGCGCTTTTCCGAAAAATGGTCAAACGCCCGCGAGGGTAAATAGGAAGGCATTGTTGAGGGGTAGATATTTTTTATACGCGCGCATTTTTCGCTTGCGGCCGCCGCAAAGATAAAATTTGCAAGCTCCGCAGAGATAATTTTTATCGCGCGCGGCGTTCCATAGGAATGAAAACGGTTCTTTTATCCGCCTAGCGCGAAATACGTCCTGGCGGAGCTGAAAATGAAATGACAGAATGGACTGAATTTTCGAGTAGGAACATAAAGGCGAGTTGCCCTTCAAATCCAAATATTGGAGACGGTCCAAGTTTTCGTTCATAAATAACGCGAGATTGAACTCCTATCGCAATCTAGTTACTAGTTACTATGTATCCTTGTAGTGGGTACAATTAACATGACTCGCTCTGCCCGTGGCAAAGCTACAAGGTACCAATGGGGACGGTATTGGAAGATTTTCGAAAATATTTGAAACTTTTCGAAATTTCGAGAAAATGGGAAATTATTTTCTACTAAATGAGAAAGGAGTTATACATATTTTCCGACGAAATGGCGAAGGGGCACTAAGATATTTTGGCGTATCAACTTAATTTATAACGGATTAATAAGCATCAACTAGACTAACAAAAATACATGACTGTACTGTTTGGGAAAACATTGGGCGTTTACTCAAAACGAAGCTATTTAAATTTTTAAGAAACAAATTAAATACAGATGGCTAAGGGATGTTTCCTTGCCATCCTCCGGTAACTATGTAGATAATTAAAAGAACACAAATTTTGAAATAATTTAGAACCTTTTCTACCACAACAGAAAGCTCCAATATTTACATCCAAGTTGCATTTAGTTTAATTAAGTATAGTCGTTATCAAGTTCAATTTAACATTAAGTTAATTTAATCAATTTAGTTAGTTTTAAATATTAAATTAATCAGATGATTCAATTTGGATAACGGACCCAATGAACCCATTATATACATATACACATAAGATTGTGATCCTATGTTATCGATTATATAGAAATATATTTTTCCTGAAATCGTGTTGGAAACAACATTTTCCTGTTTATTTACAAGCAGGAAAATTGAATTCTGAAGAGGGGTAGACCGGGAAGGACGTGGGAAATGGACGTAGAGAAAGCAATGCACAGTAGGCAACTTCAAGACGATGATCTACATGACACGAAAGCATGGCGAGATGGATGCAGGAAACGGCAGATGCTGTAGTCTAAACCGGCTGCATATATATAAAATTGAATTTTCCGGACTAGTACTGCAGAACCTTGACAAGACGCAAAATGACATTTTTTCTATGACGTAACTATAGTTGCCAAAAAATTGACAAACTTGATTTTTGTAGAATTTGTAGAAAAAATTTCTAAATTTGTAAATATTAGTGTTGCCCATGAAACGAGACGAGACGAGAATTTAAAAAATCTCGTCTTGTCTCGCAAAGAAAGTGGAAAGTCTCGTCTCGAGTCTCGTCTCGCAATAAAAGTCTCGTCTCGTCTCATGTCTCGCGCGAGAATCTCGCAAAACTCTCGCAAGTCTCGCAAATTTTTTATGTTCCTTATCTAAATAAAATCAGTACATTTTTTTAAAGAACAAAAACATAGTATTTTAACAAGATAAATAGAAAAAAAAAACGAAAATCGATCATAGATACATGAAATACAAAAAATAATAAAATCACTTCTAATTTTGATTTCAACGAACAAAAACAAAATACCGAGAAAAAACATAATCAGTATATAAAAACAGTATAATAGATTATATCGCCCTAATATCTCAGTTATTAATAATACGATTCTTTTCTCAAACTTCGGTGGTAATAATTATTGTATGTTGGGAAATAGGAAAATGAATAAATTGCCATCATATACAATTTTTTTATCATTTGCGTACACTAATGAGTAAAAATGGGATAGATTTTTCCCAACGTACATAACTAAGGTGTTTGTGTGGATTCATGAAAAGTGTATTCATCTAAAATGGGTTGATGTTCTCGGGGAGATGCGTAAGGAACTGCAGGAACGTTCCCGATATTTAAAATAATTAATTAATATTTGCCATTTTCATCTGCGATATTTCGAGACTTTTGCGAGACTCTCGTGCGATATTCGAGACGAGACTTTCAAAAGTCTCGTCTTGTCTCGCAAGAAAAATTTACAGTATCGTCTCGAGTCTCGTCTCGAAAACGAGACGAGACGAGACGAGATTCTCGCAAACGAGAATATCGTGGGCATCACTAGTAAATATTGTCTCTTTTACGATTTCCGAAAAAAATTAGTACCAAACACGTCTGTAAAATCTCTAACTTGACTCGGAGCTTTAAAATGCTAGGCACAAAGTGCCTCGTATTTCAATTTAGCTCCTCTCAAGTAATGTCAGATTTTCCTGACTTTTATGTACCTAAATAACTATTAACAGATAAAAAACGCAATTACAAATTTCTGGGAAATTGTAAGATGTTCTTTTGTTCAATACAATAAATACACAATCCATTTACAAATAAAGGTTCTTGCCTGAAATTGTGTTTTTCTGTGTTTCTCAGGTTGTACGGTGTTTTCTTGCGTTTATTTGATGAAATTGTGTGTTTCTCAGGTTGTAACGGTGTTTTCGTGCGTTTTCATTTTGATTATCTGGCCGATCTCTATTTATAAAACAAATATTAGCTTGAACTGAAGATAACTGCAACTAATTAGTTAAACACAATCTAATAACGAATAATCGAGTAAATAAGTATTTACAGATGAAAGACGTAATTACAAATTTCCGGAAAATGTTCAGACGTTCTTTTGTTTAATACAATAAATATATTTGGATAATTTTAAAAACCTTTTACAAGTAAAGGTTCTTTCCTGAAATTGTGTTTTTCAACTAGTTACAGTGTTTTCGTGCGTTTTAATTTTGAACATACTCCCGATATCCCGATCTATATTTCTAAAACAATTATTGGCTTGAACTGAAATTAACTGCAACTGTGGTTACAACAATCGAATATTGTAGGTATTTTGGTTGGTTACCGATAAGAAGTAATGTTTGCAAATTTGAATCCTCCATAAGAACTCTTTACAACTTAGACAATTTCCCAACTATATCTGACAGTACATCGTGTTTTCCTCAAACGGAAAGACTGAAACAACCCCGAATTTTCTAATATCCCATTTTCCCCATTTTTCCGAACTTCGCGATCGGCTCGATTTTTTAATTTAATGCCCCAAACCAGTTCCGTAGTCGGAAACTGACAACGATTGAAAAACGGAGAGCGGAAAGGGAAACGACGATACCGCCTCGAATCTGCAAGCCAGATATCTATCGTTTCTCTAGGAAATAAGTCGGATCGGAAAACGTCAAATATTTTATTCATAGGAGTTCGCAGTGCGAGTTACGCAAAGGGGAGTAATCGAATCGACAGAGCCGAAATACTTCATTAATTCCGACGAATCGCACCGCTAACGTATCTCAAACATTTCTACTCTGCGATCGACGTATCGCTTATATTATGTGCATTTTTCGATAAGCGCGCAAAGGATCAAAGAGGGTCCGAGTTTCGTTTTTCGGTCCCGTGCAAACATCCGACGTAGTTAAATCTTCGCGTCCGGCCCGGGGGCATCCACTACGTCAATGATTGACCTCTCCGGCACCGTTCCATTTCCGTTCCTTTTCTTGCGCTTCCTCTCGCCTTTCCGTAAATATTTACCGTTGTCCGGGAGAGGACGGGACGGCCATTTATTTGCATGCGCAGGCCCGGCAACGACAAGGATTTATTAAAGGGATGTTTGAACTAAGGTATCCTCTCAGGTACCATTAAAATCGGGAGGAAAAATCTACCTATTCCGCAGCTGAAACTGAGGCCGTTTTTACACCTGCGGCTAAGATTCGGGATACCTATGGAACAATGTCAGTCATATGTGCTTGGATGTCGTGAAGAGTTATGCCGGCACGACGATACTCCAGCTTCTTGCTGGGCAACATACTATAAGCAAACTTTACTTCTTCTCTATTATTGGTAGATTTATCTAGTATTGCATTCGTTAACGAAGTCGAAAAAAGAGGAATTAAAATCCGGTTTTCAGTTTTTTTGGTATCTAGAGATCATACTTATAGACCGTGGGCCCATGACACCAAAAGTGTCGATAATCTATGTTCGTATGCCCTTTTAGGGACATACTCAGACAGCCCGGGAAACCGGGAAAAAGTAACTCCGAGCGTCTGAGACCAGTCCTAGCACCTGTTATGACCTCCACTTCTTGTTGATGTTGGCATAAACCGAGATGCCCTCTCCGGAATCGTATGCAAATGTCAGAAAATGGTTAATGTATCTAGTATCTATCACCATATCACCAAACGGTGATAGACATTGGTGATAGACGATGATCGAGGAAAGTATGCCCTTTGGTGTATGTATAAATGTATTTAGGTTGAATACGCTGAAAACTCGCGACTACATAAATTTCGTTAGAATCAGTTTAGGGAAAAGGTTAGGTACTTTACTGTTATCATTTTTAGGTGTCTTTTGGATTATCTCAAAAACCGATTTAACGCTTCTATTAAACTATGTATGTTTACTTCACTTTTCAACTCTTACTCATTTTCGTTATCCTTGTCTTGACTGATCGTCCGCGAAGGGCCCTTTACACTTGAGAATTTTTAGTTTTTCTCAATTTTACTCAAAGTGACTTTCCAGATTCTTACCAAATTTTAGATTCCAACTAACCTAACTAATGGTTATAACTTTTGTTTGAAACATTTTTTTTTCTAAAACCTCCCTAAGGGGCACTTTACTCCTGAACATTTTCATAATTTTTCTTTCCTAAGAAAAGTTTTGAATGTTTTCACTAAACTTTATATTTGAATTAACATATTGAACGTATCCAATTTTCATTTGAAATATTTTTTGCTAAAACTGGCCTAAAGGGCACTTTACTCAAGAATTTTTATATTGTTTTGTTTAATTTTATTTAAACGGTTTTGGTGATTTACACCAAATGACATAACTCAATTTAGCCGTTTAATGCCCATAATGTTGCCATGAATATTTTATCAGGACATATAAGAAATTCTTACGATGTTACATATCGCCATTTTTTTAGTAATCACGTCATAACTTAATATAACCTGGAGTAAATTGAAATACAGCAAAAACTATTGTTTCGTAATGAAATGTAGTCCAGTAAACGAAGGGGAAAACCTAGCAAAAATTAGTTACCATTTTCATTTGCTATTTAATGGGTGGTGTTTGGCACCACCTTTAAAATGACCTAAAGTTGACATAAAAATATTGTGCGGCAGGGGGGGAAAATGGCCCCCAAAGACACAGAAAATCGGTTTTCTGCGAATATCTCCCAAAATATGGCAGTTGGAGATTTTTTGCTCACATATAAATTGAAGATTAGTTAATTCTCTACAAAAATGATTCTTATGATTTTTTTCGAAAATTTGACCGTTTTCGAGATAAACGGGTCCAAGCGCACCCAGAATATTCACTTGTTTTGTTGTATGCCGGAGAGCACAGTCCGCGCATTTACACATGAGCGGGCGGACAAATTATTCAATAACTTTGTTGAAAATGCGAATTTTATCATTATTTAAAGTTCCCCTGGAAGGGAAAAATCTACCGCTACCATATACTGTGACTCGAGTCACGTTTTTAATCTTTGGCCGTATCGAAAAAAAGAGCCAAATATTGTTTTTCCGTGCATTTTTAGCCTGCAAGGAAATTGTTCCTATTTTTTTTTGTATTATACTAATTTGCTTCAAATTTTCTTGATTATGGGTTCTCGGAAGGTCCTTTGTCATCTGTGAAATTTGGATAATCTAATTTTCTTGCATTTTGATTAAAACTTTGTTTGTTGAATCTCAATTTTTTGCTGTTTTTGGAGTGTGGTGAAATTTTGTAAACAACCACCAATAAAAAATTCATACATGATCGGATTGGTCTCTTAGACATATCATTTGAAGGCCGAGAAGATCTACTTTACGGTTGTATAATTAGTTTTTTTCGCAAAATCGTCTATTTTTCAATAAATTCGAAAAACGCGTACTCAAGAAAAAAGCGCACTTTTTCCTTTTATGGCTTTTTTCTCCCTGCTCTCCATTTCTGACATTTTAACACCTTGACTAGTGTAAAGGATGAATTCTCACCTTTCCATTAATGTATATAAAGTCATCTCATTTGTACGTGGGGAGAAACCCGAGTCTTTAAATATAATGCTATAATTTCATTACTGTCATTTTTTCCGTCGTTCGTCGCGTGTGTGCTGTTTTGCGGTACTGGTGTCGTCTGCTACAGTCCATGCGGCCACGGTAACATTTCGTTGTTTAATGTTTGGGTATATTAAATGCGTTGGTTTTCTTTTTTATACTGGTCTTATTTTTATATTTATTATATATATATATATATATATAAAGTGGCTCGGAAACGAACTGTCACCAGAAAAATGGGGATGGAAACGTGTAGGGGAGATACTCATGCCGGTCCAAACCACTAGATCCAACGGTTCCGGAACTCTTAAAGATAATTTTTTGTCAATAAGAAAGAATGTAAGGGAACGTGTTCATACAAGAAAGCAGGGCCACCATGCTCATCTATTTGTGGTTCATGTGAGTCCCGCCAGTGTTCCAATTATAAAGACAGCCAAGATATAATGATATCCGAAGAGGTAGAAATAGAGGAAACTCTAGAACCGAGTGAAATAAGAGGAGAAATAGAGGGATTAGTAGAGCCCGAAGGAGTTGTTGGCGAGGACGATGTTGATGACCGAGAATTATCATTAGACTCATGTGACGGGGACTGTTGATTTACATGTTTATGTCATAACTTTAATATGCTTTTATAAAATTTTCTATAATAAATGAAATTTAAAGAAACTTTATAAATCTTTATTCCAAAAGGCTCGATCCGGATGGTTGAAAAAAAAGTTGCAACATTTTGCCGAGAATCTGCAAGAAATTGTTGGTGAGTATTATGAGAAAATATTCTTAACTCTTTGGAGATTATAGTTTTCGTTAGGAAAAACCTCATGTACTTCTGTACTTTGCCACATGTGCAAAACTGATTGAGTTTCGGGTCAATTGGTGGGGTCCATCCTGCTGTGATTAATCTTATGGTCTGCTTTCCTAATAGGTAGGTATAGCTTGAGCCGTTGAGCCCTTATCTCCGAGAAAAACAAGACGCTCGGAAACATGAAAATCCTTAAAAATTATATGGTTTACGGCGTTTTTCATTTATGGCTCCGAGGATTTAGCCAGTGGATAGAATGTGGAGGCGCCATCTACAATTGGTTTTCACAGTCCAAAACATTGAAAATAATGTATTTCTAACACCCCCCATCTCAAATTTAGTAAAAAAACTTGCATATTTTATGAGTCTCAAAATTTTGGATTTTTCAACCCGACTTTTTGCAAAAAATATTAATGTTGCGAAAAAAATCATAAGTACCATTTTTGTAGAGAATTAACTGGTCTTTAATTTTTATTTGAACAAAAAGTCTCCAAGAGCCATATTTTGGGAGATACTCGCAGAAAACCGATTTTCTGTGTCTTTGGGGGCCATTTTCCCCTCTGCCGCACAATATTTTTATGTAAACTTTGGGTCATTTTAAAGGTGGTGCCAAATACCACCCATTAAATAGCAAATGAAAATGGTAACTAATTTTTAATAGGTTCGCCATTTTTTTCCCCTTCATTTACTGGGCTAATGGGAAAAAGAGAGAATTGGTACTAAACGTGAAAAAATTAATAACATAGAAATTGTGTTAAAAAAGTGACATTATCTCTATTTCTCCTCCACTGATTTCGAGTTTTATCAATATGCACCACGAGAAAACGTAAGATGTGCAATTAAGGCACCGTAATAAATTTCGTATCATTTTAAAAAGGGGTGTTCAAAATATCTCAAAAAAATATTTTGTTTAAATTTTTGACACACCGTATCTCGTAAACTATACATTCTAGGACATATCACAACGAATTACCCGCCAAAGTTTGTAACACGAATTCTACATCACCCTGTATGTTGCAATGTGTAGAGCGCTCCTAAAGACTCCCGTAAACGTTCTAGCTTAATTTCAAATTTGATGTCAAAAATTAGAAGTTTCCCTTCAATTTCGAAACCGCTTAACAGAAAATTTTGAAACAAATACCCAAAAGTTATTATTAGAAACATAAAAGAACGTTATACTCAATTTTGGAAAATTCCATCGTTTTAAGAAATGATCAGCGGCACTTCCTTCATTAATTTTCCGACCGTATCTCAAAAACACGTTGTAAAAATCTTGAAATTGATTCCTATTGTAAGTAAACTTACAAACTAAGAAAACGTAGCGTGCCATCGACGCGCCTAAAAGTTACGCCGATTCCAAGTTTGCGCACTTGTACAATTAATAGATTCATATGTATATAAGTACTACATATTCAAATTACCAAAACTGACTCACCTGCTGACTTCAACGCTCCCCTCCTGATCGCCTCGAGAATGCCCAAATTTCCCGAAAGGAAAATACAAATTTGAGAAAGAAAATCGAAAATGCGGCGCACTGTTAACACTCGCGAGGTAAATGAACCGAACGTCGCACGATGAATAAATGTGTGCGTACGAGTTAACACCTGTCTGAACTTCGAACCGGCCGCTTAAAACTCGGAACGTCGTGCGCAGTACGTACAGAAACTTTCTGTTATCGCAGTGGCGAGAGAACAAAAAAGAGTACTTGAGTCTGGAAAAAAATTGTTTTCGTGCTAAAATTCGTCTGGCAAACACGTTAACAAAGATAAAATCGAGTGTGTTAAATGGATTTTATATTTTTAAGACCGATGCGTTGATTCTGTGGTAATAAAATTTGTGTAATTAAATTTTTGTACTTTTCCAAGTAAAAGTTACTAATGTGATATAACGTTATCTGAACTAATTAAAATAGAAACCTTAGAAAAATTAGAAAAAAACCTTAGAAACCCCAGAAAAAGGATACCTTTCAATTACAGATTAATTGTTTTTCCCGGCAATTTACCTTATTATCACGTTTGAGAAGTCATCTGAAAGGTCTCGACGTATAGACTTAAGATATACAAATAATTCTGATTTAATTTTTGATTTTGAACATATTCAAGTCAAAAATGTCATGCAATCTCTATTTCAAAAACTCTTAAGATGTTTGACAATATGTATCTATATTATATTAAATAGTTTTCTTTAAAACAGTTTTGGTGATTCATACCAAATCTCATAACTTAAGTTAGCTGCTTGATGCCTATACGTTATATTTGAAACATGTGAAGAAAGTGCCCTAATGAGCACTTTCGTATGGACATTGAATTTGTTGTTGTTCTATTACATAAGTAAATTTATTTATAGTTTCGTTGTAATTAGTCAGATTCATAAACATTTTTCAAAAACCCTTCTCATCTAACAAAATCCAAAAGAAATATTTACTACTAAGAGAAAATGTTAATATGTTGACTCTACGATCAACATAAAAGAGAGCTAAGTAGGGTTGTAGAGATTTAATAGGGAATTTAGGGAACATAATCTTCAATTAGGGATTAATAGCCATTAAATAGAACTAGAGTTATTAAAAACATCTTAGGTGAAAATTCTACTTGCGAATTAAGTAATCAAACATTAATTAGAACAACTTAGTCAGGAAAATAATCTAGTGTGCTTGCTGATAAAGTAATCAATTATTAAGTAATTAATAACTATTAAAGAGGGTGTTAAAACAACTGAGTCGCTTAGGTGGACGAAAGAGCGCGAATCAAAGTGATAATTTCAAAATCTTACAACAATAATCAGTCGCGCAAGCATAACACTAGTTCTCGTAATATGATAATAAACGCGCTCGGTAAGGTCAAGCACACAGCTACGTCAGGAGAAATTACAATCTAGGACGCCAAAAGATAACAAAACATAATTTGCCATTTTACCAATGTAATTTGAAGATGTATAAAAGCTTGTGAATTTTTGGTAATAAACCAGTATACGATTTATGCTCAAAACGACAGTGTGTTGTGATCTTGCTTCACGCCACCCAAACCGACAACCCCTAACCTCAAGAACTTCAACCCCGGAGAGTACGTTGCGCCCTCTCTCCAAACTACTAGAACTTCAACCCGGACCTGCACGTTACGCCCTCAGATCCACACCGGAGAGTACGATACGCCCTCTCTCCAGACTTCAAGAACTTCAGGAGATCACGTCACGCCCTGATCTCCGCCTACAAGAACGTCTTCAGGCTTACAACCTGGAGACAAGATTCATCTCCGCAGCCCCCCACGAGTTACGAGAGATATCTACATACAGTCCATTCTCTAAAGAGATCATTTCTCACTTTCGTTCATGAACTTTGCAGGTTGAAGTTCTAGTAGTTTGGAGAGAGGGCGTAACGTGCTCTCCGGGGTTGAAGTTCTTGAGGTTAGGGGTTGTCGGTTTAGGTGGCGTGAAGCAAGATCACAACACACTGTCGTTTTGAGCATACATCGTATACTGGTTTATTACCAAAAATTCACAAGCTTTTATACATCTTCAAATTACATTGGTTAAATGGCAAATTAAGTTTTGTTATCTTTTGGCGTCCTAGATTGTAATTTCTCCTGACCTAGCTGTGCTTGACCTTACCGAGCCCGTTTATTATCATATTACGAGAACTGGTGTTATGCTTGCGCGACTGATTATTGTTGTAAGATTTTGAAATTATCACTTTGATTCGCGCTCTTTCGTCCACCTAAGCGACTCAGTTGTTTTAATACCCTCTTTAATAGTTATTAATTACTTAATAATTGATTACTTTATCAGCAAGCACACTAGATTATTTTCCTGACTAAGTTGTTCTAATTAATGTTTTTAGTAACAAGGTGCTCTAGTTCTATTTAATGGTTATTAATCCCTAATTGAAGATTATGTTCCCTAAATTCCCTATTAAATCCCTACAACCCTACTTAGCTCTCTTTTATGTTGATCGTAGAGTCAACATTCAATATTAAATTTATTTTATAAAACGGTGATAATGTTGCCACAAATGTCACAAAACAAAGCTATACGATGTTACACATCGCCAATTTATTATTCATATTGCCTTCTTGCCTTGTCTTCGCTTATTTTTGCTTATTATTTTTACCAAATAAGAGCGTTCGAAGTCTCTAATCTTAGCAAAGCTTAAGTAAACTTAATGCTACTTTTTGGTGTCTTTGGAACGTATGATTATTATTTAAAGTAAATAAAAACAAAAATTATAGACATTTACCTTCGGTGCCATCCTCCAAACTTTAAATTTTCTAATAATTACCAGCCAAACGCTATGTTTCCAGCATCAACCCGTACTCCGTCAATAGATAAAATATCCAGGAAAATTTCCTCCGACTGATCAAAGGTTTGGCGTCAAAATCGTTTCGACAGTTCGCTTCTATTCCAATCTCATTGCAAATCACATCCGATAGGAAATAACTACTATCTCGATTGAAGAGGTAATAATATCATGAGCTCCCTCGCAATGTTTTTTATTATCTTAGCCAGAAATGAAATATCACCCGTTCGGATATTACGTTCGGAAATTTATAGTATAATGTCATCGAAGTCTATAGGGAATTAGAGGAAAATTTTAGTGTATCCTTCAAGCAGATGTGGTGTGGTCGTATTCGGTTTTCTTATATATATCTCGAGGCTTATGCGATACTTCAACGGAGCGTAGCCGTAATATAAAAGAAGATACTTTTTTGTTTTATACCCTTCGCTCGCGTCCAATAAAACAATATTACTTTTTTCCCATAGTTACGATGAGAACAAAATATCTGGGAAGTGTGTCTGACGTGTTAGGCGCGTGTACGACGCCGAAATAAAAAGGGATCCTCGCGATCGTTTCCTACATTATATCTACATTACGCAACTTTCCGGAGTAATTGTCAAGTTCGTATACTTAATGATCGTCCCGGATTCGCCACGAACTTTTTTAACGACCCCCGCAACTGCGAACCCCTGGCAATAAAACGTTATAAGGCGACCGAATCTCCTCCGTTTTCTCCTTTCCCCCCTTTCGGCTGATTCAGTTCGGGCCTTAACCGGTAACAAACGGCCTTTAGCTACGATTGGGTTTATTGCATCAATTATCAGGGCCCCCAATAACATCTGTCCATTTTTCCTCGGCGGATATCGAGAGTGGCGGCCTTTGTTGCCGACCTATTCGGTCTGCTCTCGTTGAGAATTTTTCAAGTTTGAGGGAAACTAAACGTCGAATTGTGGGCGGGAGTTTCCGCGAGAGCGAAAAATGGCGGGGCGATTTATCATTTTTATCTGCAACACAATAAGTTAGTATTTTTTCCTTTTTCGCTTAGCGCTATCTAATACGGTTTCGGGTCTCAGGGTTTTGCCGGGACGTTTCATCCAAAAAGAAGACGATCGAATCCCGTAATATATTTGCGGTAAGTGGACGACTCTCCAAAGTGGGACTGATTTTCAGAAAAAATCTCTTAAGTAAACCTACTTCGCCACAACAGACAAAATAGTAAATCATGAAGTCAATATTAACATCAGTATTATTGGCTCGATATATCAAGGTCTAATTCCGTGGACTGACACATTTGGAAAAGTGTATTCGACCATTACAACAACTCATTAGGTTTTTCATGAATAGTATTCCTACTATATCGACATTTGCTGATACTATTTGATGAATAAAATATACATTACCCGCTGTACTTTTTTTGTATCTGATATTGCCACCTTACCACAACAAAGATCTCAACAGAAGAAATGCAGTATATGGCCTAACTCAAAACCACAAAATACTGATATTAGAGTTTTCATCACCAAGCCCCAGAATCCTTGTCTCCACCAATCCAATCCAATAATCCAATACACCAATGGTAATAGTCCAAGGCATAGGGGCTACAAATCTCAGAGGACAGCTTAATAATGTTGCAATTACCTAATGAAAAATATGCCTTCAGTACTGAAACAACTGAAAATCCGAGGAGAATTCGCCATAAAATGTTTTTTTAAGTTTCATTTACTATGTAATAGAAACGTTAATAAAGTGAATACTAAAATTCAAAAAACATTTGTTGAGGCAATGCGAGTACAAACTTGGATTATTTTAAACAACGTGCAAATAAAGTGAGGAGAAACGTTGACGACGAAATATTAAATGAAGAATTACCTCCAAATTCCAGAGAATCTCTTAGAGCCAACTTTTCAGTTTTACTGTTTTCAAAATAAAACAACACAACTTATTGGAATAATTTTAGTCATTCTGGTTACTCATCAAGTTGATAGTAATCACTAAATGATTTATTGATACATGGATTGCACACAATAGACATCGCTAATCGTTAAAAAGTGCTAAATCTGTTATTAAAAGTACGTATCATAAACATTTTACGCAATTAACTGATGATCACAACCTTGCCAATGAAGCTATTAAGCACTAAGGACTCAAAACCCTTAAAACAGCTCCAATTAGATGGATTTTCTTGAGGAATGATACTAAACGTCTTCAAACCATTTAAGTAGAGGCGTTCACCGAAAGCAGTTCTTTCTTGAGTTAGTTACATATAGCGCGAGAATATCTATAGTAGTTTCTCTAGCGAAAATTTCTTCAGCAGCAATCTTAAATCTTTTTTCTAAACAACTGAGCTCACAAGTAATTAAACACACGAAATTAATAAGTATGTAGAAATTACGTTGGTATTAGTTTATGTAAATGTATTGGAATAGTTACAAGAACATCAAATAATATATCCCTAGCTCTCCTAAATAGCAAAAAATATTTCAGCCATTGCTACTACTTAATTACCTGTATTTATTAAATCTCTACTCTGCATCAAATCTGAGTAGCGTCTTAGCACAAGAAATTTGTAATGAACATTAAAATGATTTGTGATGAAATTTGTTCAAATAAATAGAAAAATATGTAATTGTATATCGTACTGATTGACTGTATAAATTTATACCGAGTGATATAAGTTCTTAAGTGACTTAGGAAACATAACACGTAAGTGGCATACAATGTTTTATCCAACAAGTGGAAAAAATCTTTGCTTATGAGATAATAATTAATAAGCTTTGTGATCAAATCAAAGCTACTTGCGTCTCAGTACCCTATAAATGTCAGAATGACTTGACAGTGACTTTTTTACATTTTGGTTAAAGTAGGTTGTTTGCTCGGTTTCCACGGGCAATACATAAATAAATAAATAGAATGCTACTTTAAATATGAATGCGAGTTAAAATTCATAACTACTGAGTAGTGTTGCCCACGAGACGAGACGAGACGAGACTTTGAAAAATCTCGTCTTGTCTCGCAAAGAAAGTGGAAAGTCTCGTCTCGAGTCTCGTCTCGCAATAAAAGTCTCGTCTCGTCTCATGTCTCGCGCGAGAATCTCGCAAAAGTCTCGCAAGTCTCGCAAATTTTTTATAGTCCCTATCTAAATAAAATCAGTACAATTTTTTTATTTTAAAGAACAAAAAGAGAGTATTCTAACAAGATAAATAGAAAAAAAAAACGAAAATCGATCATAGATACATGAAATACAAAAAATAATAAAATCACTTCTAATTTTGATTCAACGAACAAAAACAAAATACCGAGAAAAAAACATAATCAGTATATAAAAACAGTATAATAGATTATATCGCCCTAATATCTCAGTTATTAATAATACGATTCTTTTCTCAAACTTCGGTGGTAATAACTATTGTATGTTGGGGAATAGGAAAATGAATAAATCATGATCTTATTTTAAAAAATGTTTGTCGTAACTTATTGCGATAACACAGGCTGTTCCGTATTATGCGGCTTTAAAAAAATATTTCAATAACATTCGCGATATTTAGAATAATTAAATACTTATTATTTGCCATTTTTATCTGCGATATTTCGAGACTTTTGAGAGACTCTCGTGCGAGATTCGAGACGAGACTTTCAAAAGTCTCGTCTTGTCTCGCAAGGAAAATTTAAAGTATCGTCTCGAGTCTCGTCTCGAAAACGAGACGAGACGAGACGAGATTCTCGCAAACGAGAATATCGTGGGCATCACTACTACTGAGTTATGTATTATAACACACTAGTGTGCTATTTGATAGTTTCCTTGTCTAAAATGACATTAATAATGGCAGTAATAACTGTCATGTGTTGGATAAAGTTACTTTAAATCAACTTACACGTTATCTCACCCAATCGACCATTTCATTACATGGTCAAATATGTATTGAAAATTTATCATTTAAAATTACTAACCTTTGAATATAGTTGGAAATTTTTGATGAGGCAATATTTATTAAAATGTTTCCTTCTATCTATAAAGTCTATCCGGGGCAGTGCTGCATAAAACATTAAACTTTTGATAACCCTTCAGCTTTGTAACATTACTGTATTAATGTATATACAAAGCCGAATCGTAAATAATTACATACACATGTTTGATGTGTTCCCACATTACTAAAAGTATATGTTCGGAGTTGTTTCAATTACAACGTGATTTATTTAGCTACTGAAGTAGATTTCCATTTGATATCAACAACAGCTAATTAATTTAAACTTGTTTGTACCAAAATGTTTGTAATGTTCCTATTGAAGTCCTCGGGCTGATTATTGCGTTTATTCAAGGGACATAAAGGGACACAATGCACACGTATTTGCTTCATTTGAAAAACAATAGTTGTGGCCGTTAACCAACCCTTCAAAGGTGAATTACACTACCGTGCAATTTGATTAAAGCAAGAGGCAGTTACTTTTGTTGATTATTAGGGTCTGCTTGGCAGTTTGCGAGCGACAAAATGCTCACGCACAATGCCCCTCAACTCATAAATAATGCAGAGTTTAAGGTAAAACGAAAATTACAGCTTTATTTACAGTATCATGTAATATTTACGCAAAGGAAACACACGCTCATTACGAAATTGTTTTCGAAGTTAATTGGGAGTTTCGAGCTTGATCACAGGATAACTTTAGAGGCAGTCAATAGACGAAATGATAAGTCCGTAAGCTCTTTGAAAAGTTAAATAGAAAATCGTCCCGAATCAATTCTAAAAACCTTTGTTAAATATAACAAGCCATAAGTTCTCAAACTTTACTTTCAAAGTCTACGTTTAGTTTTCGTCGACTGCAATCACAGAAATATATTTAAACTCTAGACAGCCAATCAGTTCTGAACAATTTGGGACCCCTTAGCGCAAATTTACCTACTTCTGAGTTTGCGCAGTAAATGTCGGGATATTTCACGGTGTCATCAGGGCAGGACTAAGTGTTTTTGACTTCTCGTTCGTGAATCTGATATGAATAAGTTTTCGATATGAATATTTGCTTAAACCGACTCTCAGATTAGTTTGATTTTTCATAAAAAGAGGAAAATTGTTGATGTAATGTGTCCACTTTAAATATATTGAGTATACAGGCTACAAAGTGCCCCAGCTATTATAAAACAACGTTTTACTTCCTCGCATAGGATAGGAAAGAAAATGTAAACCTCTGGAACAAATAATTTCCTCAAATTCAGAGATTTAATAGTGTCGCGATGCGGCCCCAATTAGCGAAAATAGGTCGCCGTCTAAGCTTATTCAGCACCGAGGCGACCTTGAACCGAAGGACGATACGACTCTCGGACAGGTACGACATCACGTTCGTAAACATCCCGCTTGTATTTATACAGCTCGATCATAACGATCGGGGAGTCAGTCTGTCACCTAGTATCACGTCACGCTGCCCGTCTGAGAGCCCGTCCTTTTCGGCATGCCGCTAATTGGAGGAGCCTCGCGCCTGCTGCCCTTCGTCGTCCGACAGTAAGCAACCACCTCCCTTTGACCTTTTTTCTCATTTCTTATCATTTGCTCATTTGCCTTAATTTTGTATGATGTTCTCTCCCCTATTTTTTGATGCTCAAATAAATATTGTATGTGTTACCATGCTTTCTTTTTAGCTTCTACCTAGCTACACCCCCAACCAGAGCAATCCCTTTGGGCCCCAGGCCCTCAGGCGTGTGACAATAGGATATCAATTTGAGTTTAATGTTAACGTCAAACCTAGAGCTCTCATCCAAGAGTTGTGTCTTCTTGAAATGAGCATGAAGAAAATAATACCATTACTGTTTCTGAATTCATCAATTTTTCATTTCAACTCTGGTGATATAATTGGGAGTGTTAATCATCTTGGTAACTGAAGGTATCTTTCTTCATAAGGAGTAATTTTAAATGACTACAATGTACTTATATATACTTAATTCAGTTGTAGCATTTTACTTAAACTAGTCATAAAATAGGTTATTCCTGGAAATGCCGACCCTGTTCCTTTTATAATGCGCAGTATGCTTGTTATTGTCAAGTGCGCATCTGTGGCGGTGTTGCGAAATTTACTGGATTTTCTCCAATTATCTACCTTAGTCGCATATGATCTATCACGAACTTCATATGAAAAATTGCAACGGTGTAATAAGAAAAGACGTTCTGCGCATGTACAAGTAGTAGGTTAGTAGTAGGCGTTAGTAGGCTGTGTGTAATCATTTATCTGAATCTCGGATGTATATAATATTCAGAGTTTACTGTATTTCTCTGACTGGACTACACCATTTTCGGAGTAATTAGTGTGACATTCAGTCGAGCCGAGCGAGACGTAGACAAAGAGGCACTCCCACGAAATCACGACCGCCGCATAATTTTCCCCCCTCTAATAAACAATAAAGATAACGACGCGCCCCTGATTGGGCACCTATCGATATCTTAATTGGCGTTCGAGGGATAATTGAAAGTCACCGTATCACACGCTCTACGTCAACTTTGTAACGTGTTACCCTCTAATGAAGCGCTATTCCCCATTAGCGCTCCGGTGCTCCGGCTTGACCTTTAAATGTTACGAGTTGCGGCCGATGCCGTAGGTTAACATTAATGACAGGACGCCCGCGGTCGCTGTCCCGGACTATACAGGCGAGGACAACTTTAAAGTTGGGAGGAGCGACGGCGCTTGTTATTAAACGTCGATGGGGGAGTTTGGTTCTTGGGCGATTAGTTTCCGGCGGACGGTAGTTTCCAGATTTATGGCGGGAGAGCGAAGAGTTTCGACTCGAATTTTCAATAGTCGGATTACGGAGTTTCTTAGAGAAATCCATGGATGGGACGGATAGCCCATTACTTTGGAAGAGAAACAAAATTTATTTATGAGTTTAAAATGCTGTCATTTTGATAATATTACGTTAACTAACAGGCTCCTCTTTGAACTGCGTAACTGCTTTGACGTTCCACTTAGTACCTAAGTGTCAGTTAATATTTAAATGGAAATGGTGCTCAAGAAAAATTATACAGTCCCTTGGAATAATTGTGCATTCCAACTATCGTTCCAAAATTTGTCATTAGGGAAACTGCACTCTTCTCCGTATTTTTATACAGGGTGTTAATAAAATGTCACGCATATGGTCCAAAATAGGCAAGAAAGGTCTTAGTGAAAACGCTTAGCTTTTGAGATACTTATTTTAACCTACGTTAACTCTATTAAAAAGTTATCAATTTTTTTTCAGTATTTAGAACTCATTTCAATAGCAAAGTGAAATTCGGGCCTGATACTAAATTTGGTACGCTAATTACAATTATGGTATCAAAAATGAACCCGCCTCGAGGTAAATATGTTTTTCAAAGGTTATGGGGGTAAAGACTACCCTATTTTTTGTATCTAGCTCTTCATGAATAAATTAAGTTTGTTACGTAAAGCTTGTCCTCTTCTTTCATTTCGATAAAAATCAAAGTTAAAAACGTAAATACCTTATTAAAAATTTTTATAGCAAAACAAAGTGGTTGGTATAATCCAAAATGGGCTGACAGTTTTAGTGAACTTATCGCAGCAAATGCTTCATTCACATTATAGTTTGTGTTGCTTGAACACCATAAAAATATTTTTAGCAACATATTAAGATTTTAGACCTTAGTTTTTTGGAAAACGGGCGTTCCAATCGAAATGAAGCAAGAGTATTATATGGAAAATGATTTTATGTTTTTTTTTTTCAAAAAATTACGGTCGGTAGTTCTTAATAGTTACGCATTGTAATGTTTATTCTAATTTATTAGCACACGGTCTTAACATTACTTAATTTATCTAGACTATTTCCTAGCTAATTAATTTATATCACACTCTTAACTGCTAATTTATTTATACTTTTTCATTTGTCCGTTTATCGCACTGTTTTCACTCGCGGCTTCTCATCTAATCTAAATCTGGTCCGCAGCGTTCGCTTTTTGTAGCCCTCCATTATGTCTCGAGAACCTTCTTGACTATTCTTTTTTTTTTCCTAATAATGTTTGTTCTCGAAAGGAGTAGATCATTCTTCCTTTAATAAGATATTTCCGAACGTTCGGGAAGGTTTTTATGGCCCAATTAAACGGAGCGGCCCTCTCTCTTTGAATTGCGCCGCTTTCGTGAAAGGAGAGACGCCCTGTGTTCAATGTTTATATTTCGCGTTACAATACAAAGAATTTACAGTAGTTTTGCAGACTTCACAGTCCCTAAAACTTATATTTACTTTGAAACAGTAATCAGCGCAACAAATGTAGTACTATGCATGACTGTCGCGTAGCAGTTAAAACTTGTTTCGAAGATAATCAGAAATTTGTTTAATTTTTTCAAAAAACAACTCCTAGTATTTAAAATCTAAGCATTTTCTGTCAGATGTTCGCTAAGTCTTTTCTGTACAATTTGAACCATACCATTAAATACCATAAAGTTTATGTTATGACACAACACCCTGTATAGATAGATATATTGGGGCGCTAAATTCATATCTGGAGGATATGTCCACAGATTTTTCATGTGTTGCGAAAAATAGCGGAAAATCGTTAAAACTGAACGTTTACTGAACTCTGACATATGATATCAAAAAATTAGTTTCTATTTAACGTCCATTGACTCAGAGTCAATCATAAGAAATACCTAAAAACTGTGAAAAATTAGGGAAATTTGTAAAAATAATTAAAAAATGAGTTCATTTGAAAATAAGTATCCGAACTGGATCAAATTTTGTCTTTTTGCATTTTCCGAATTGGCCTTAGGAAAACTCGCCAGTGTCACTATAACGTCCATTGACTCCAAAAAAAAAACACAAAATAGGACTGAGCGTCGGAAGAAATAGTGAAAATTCGAAAAAATAATGTGTTTAGTGAACTCTGACATAAGATATCAAAAAATTAGTTTCTTTTTAACGTCCATTGACTCAGAGTCAATCACAAGAAATACCTAAAATCTGTGAAAAATTAGGGAAATTGGTAAAAAAAAATTAAAAAATGAGTTCATTTAAAAATAAGTATCTGAACTGGATCAAGTTTTGTCTTTTTGCATTTCCGAATTGGCCTTAGGAAAACTCGCCAGTGTCATTATAACGTCCACTGATTTCAAAAGAAAACACAAAAGGGGACTGAACATTAGGAGAAATAGTGAAAATTCGAAAAAGATAATGTGTTTAGTGAACTCTGACATAAGATATCAAAAAATTAGTTTCTTTTTAACGTCCACTGACTCTGAGTCAATCACAAGAAATACCTAAAAACTGCGAAAAATAAGGGAAATTTGTAAAAAAATTGTAAAGAATGAGTTTATTTGAAAATAAGTATCTCAACTGGATCATGTTTTGTCTTTTTGCATTTACCGAATTGGCCTTAGGAGAACTCGCCAGTGTCACTATAACGTCCATTGACTCCAAAAAAAAACACAAAAGAGGACTGAGCGTCGGAAGAAATAGTGAAAATTCGAAAAAATAATGTGTTTAGTGAACTCTGACATAAGATATCAAAAAATTAGTTTCTTTTTAACGTCCATTGACTCAGAGTCAATCACAAGAAATACCTAAAATCTGTGAAAAATTAGGGAAATTGGTAAAAAAAAATTAAAAAATGAGTTCATTTAAAAATAAGTATCTGAACTGGATCAAGTTTTGTCTTTTTGCATTTCCGAATTGGCCTTAGGAAAACTCGCCAGTGTCATTATAACGTCCACTGATTTCAAAAGAAAACACAAAAGGGGACTGAACATTAGGAGAAATAGTGAAAATTCGAAAAAGATAATGTGTTTAGTGAACTCTGACATAAGATATCAAAAAATTAGTTTCTTTTTAACGTCCACTGACTCTGAGTCAATCACAAGTAATACCTAAAAACTGCGAAAAATAAGGGAAATTTGTAAAAAAATTGTAAAGAATGAGTTTATTTGAAAATAAGTATCTCAACTGGATCATGTTTTGTCTTTTTGCATTTACCGAATTGGCCTTAGGAGAACTCGCCAGTGTCACTATAACGTCCATTGACTCCAAAAAAAAAACATAAAAGAGGACTGAGCGTCGGGAGAAATAGTGAAAATTCGAAAAAAAAATAATGTGTTTAGTGAACTTTGACATAAGATATCAAAAAATTAGTTTCTTTTTAACGTCCATTGACTCAGAGTCAATCATAAGAAATACCTAAAAACTGAGAAAAATAAGGAAAATTTGTAAAAAATTTGTAAAGAATGAGTTCATTTGAAAATCAGTATCTCAACTGGATCACGTTGTGTCTTTTTGCATTTTCCAAATTAGCCTTAGGAGAACTCACCAGTGTCACTGTAACGTCCACTGATTCCCGAAAAAAAACACAAAAGAGGACTGAGCGTCGGGAGAAATAGTGAAAATTCGAAAAAATAATGTGTTTAGTGAATTCTGACATAAGATATCAAAAAAATAATTTCTTTTTAACGTCCATTGACTCAGAGTCAATTACAAGAAATACCTAAAAATTGCGAAAAATACGGGAAGTTTGTAAAAAAAATGTAAAAAATGAGTTCATTTGAAATTAAGTATCTGAACAGAATCAAAAAAGACGAAACTTGCAAGTTTTAGAATTTTTTTACAAATTCCGCAAAAATCAAGTTTATTAATTTTGCTGGCAACTATAGTTACAAAGTTAACAACGCCAAAACAACCTTATTAATAATTATGCGCGTGTGCTGTGAAACCAGTGTATTTTGCGTCTTGTAAAGTTTTTACAGTACTAGTCCTGAAAATTCAATTTTCCTGCTCGTAAATAAGCAGGAAAATGTTAGTTCCAAAACGATTTCCGGAAAAAAATAAGTTTCTGAACAAGATCGAGTCTTCTCCTTGTGCATTTTTCGGATTGGCGTTTGGAGAACGCGCCTATGTCATTATAACGTCCACTGATTACGAATAAATCACAAAAAGTTGTGAAAAATAGTGAACATTAAAAAAATTTTGGTAGATGAGCCGTCATATATGTCAATAAAAAACTGGATACTCTAGGCAACATTTGATGCCATGTATTTCTAAATCACTAATCTCCTGCTTGAGATACTCCAAATATCACCCCCCCCCCCCGCATCTCGTAAATCCACTTAGACCGCTCGAGAAAATAAAATTCCGTCTCATTCCATTCCCTCTACTGTCTGATCTCTCGCGTTGTTATCTTGCGAAAAATATTCAAACGGTTCCCCGTAAATACATTCCCCGATACAATTTATTGTCAATTCATTTATTGGGTTTGTTTCCCGGAGACACGTTAGGAGAGCCCGGAGACGATCCGTTTGTGACGTTATTTACGCGAAAGCAAGCCAAAGATACACCTTTCCGTTTCGCTGATTAACTAAAGAGTCATATCGGATTTCGATTCGTAGACTTTTAGGTCGTAGTTTAATTATCGGCGTGATTTCGGTGTGAGTTTCATCCAGCCTCGCCGAACGTATGGTCCGCATTCGATATACGAATCCGTAGTATTAAGTACACGAGTACTATACACTTCCTATTAATGGTATTAATTAAACAACAGTCTGGCATCTTATGACTCTCCTTCAAAGCAAACTAGGTTACGCTAATTAGCGGAACACGGAAATTTACTCCGAGATAATCTAGAACGGACTTAATTCTACTTACTTACTCGACTATTTTAATTCCAATTTTAAACTTTAAGTACTGATACGAGATTATATTCCGGGAGGTACAAGAGGCACGTTCGTACAATTATTCCGTTTTATGTTGTAACGTTCGCTTAAAATTTACCGAAAGTTGGGTTAGTCTCGCTTGTAGGGGGATCGTCTTCGCTGAAGTACGCGGTCGTTTCATTTCTTGCATTGTATTTTTATCAAATGAGTTTTACATCACCGGGAGCTTGATTCGACTTTTACGCCCCGGGGGTTTTATTATTCAACGCCGCTGAAAATTTAATATCGTTCGGCACTCCGGGCATCACCCAGAATGGCGTACAATGGACGTAGAATTTCCTCTCGTTACGACTTTTTCGAGATGATTCGTTAGTCATTACGTTAGTTATGTTTAACGTAGCGCGGGTGTTAAAATATTAAACGAGGCATATCGTCTTCACTCGTGAGCATATTTTAAAAATGCATCACGTCATCAATATTTCAGGAACATGTGTACATGTTTTCGAACAAGTAAACCTGTAATCCGTCTTGTCCCGGTAATATATTACGGATTTATAGATAGATTTTATGCATAGCGTACGGCACGTTAAAGCGAGCATTTCGTTCGGTGCAGTTGCAGCCGCAAAAAACACAGCGGAGCCTTATGTAAAATTCAGGAACGAATTCATATACGTTGCGCAACGGGTCGGAAAAACGTTCAACGTTGCGAATCCGAAATATTTATCAACTTTCTGTCGGGATCTGCGTCGCGCGTAAGACAACTCTCAGGGTAAAAAGAGAAGTTGAGTGGCAAAGATTTACTGATATGAAACGCTACGCTTTTGTCTTTCACGGAAATCCATTTAGTAATACGTCTATCCAGCGTTGAGACGTGTGTGTGTGTGAAATCGCCAGCGTCGAAGTTTGTACCTAATTTTTCCGCCAACGGTTGGTACTACATCGCAAACGATGAAAGATGCTTTGTTAATATTGGAGAACTCTAGAAGCATGACTTTTTACACTTATTTTCTTATAGCAAATATGAGGACACAATTGCACATAAAATGCCAGTAGTTGCAATTTGCAAAAAAATGTTAATAACTATCTGGGGAGTTTCGATCGAAATTCATGTGTAATCGAGTTCCTTAAAAAGCAGTAACTTCAGAAATGTAATGGATTTAATATAGAAAGATTGAGGACAAAAGAGACTATGAAATGGTCATTGTAAGGATGTCCAAAAAATGTGAATCCACATCGACGCTAGCTCAAAATATGTGCTTTTTTGAAAATTGCAAGTATACTCTAACTAGTAGCAATTGGAACACTCAATACAATCTGAATTTACCGAGGACATTCGAAAAGAGCCCGTTGTCTCTATACAAAACCATCGGACTTATGTTTTTGCTTATTCAGAAACGCACTGGTATATTTAAAATGCAGGTGTTCAGTTGCCCAAGTGAAATCATATATGTGAATGTATGGATATGTAAAAATTTTTTACCACAGCGGCACTTCGTTTGTATTTTCTTCTTCTTCTAAGGTGCAGGTGTACAGTCGATCAGTGAAATCGTGTGCGAGGAAGTACGCGAGACTCTACAGATACTGGATGGTCCACTGGACCATTACACAGCGGCCACGTGTGCTTTCCTTGTGATGTCTTCTTCGGCACTTATACTCGAGAAAGCAGTGGTGTGTGAATGTGTGTGCCATTTGTTTGTGCGATTTGGAAGTGAATTCATTGTTAGAGTTATTATCCGTAATGATACGCCCGTGGAGGACAAGGCGGCATCGCTCTTCACTACTTAAAAATCCATTAAGTGTTTTTGTTGGTGTTCCAATTGTGGTTGGACATAGTATATGGTTGTTCTGTTGGTCGTTATGTCGTCTATCGTCTGGTGTAAATATAGAAGTATAGAATGTTACACATCCGGAGTTTCAGCTTATTAAGTAAGCTAGTCATACGTGAATATGAATAGAAAATTCCCAAATAGCACACTTTCTTGAAATTCCTACTATGGTAATATTATAGGCCCTTATATCATCAAATACAGCTTACTAAGTTACTCGATTTCAAACGAATTTGAACCGAAGATCACTAAATAGCTGATTTATTAACATGAAAATCCCTACCATGATCATTTTATAGGTTCTTCTGTCCTCTATCTTTTGTAATACATGTAATATCTCTAATTGGCACACTAACTCTAAGTTAATTAAGACTAAAAAATTAGTCAAATCACACTAATTGAATTAAAATTGTATTGGTCCTTATTAGTCCATTATAGCCTCTTATTGTTTGGGGTTGGAATAAAAATTTAAGGAGTTAAACTTCCGGAGTTATCCATTATTAATGAAACAATTTTATAGCTTTGCTGAAGTAACAACCGTTGGCGGAAATGACTCCAGCGCAAAATTCGACTTTGGAGATTCTCCACTAACTTGACATACATCTTTCTTGCTATGTTTCGCTTCAGATAAATTGGCTGCTAATTTATAGGAAAAATTGCCAGAAAATTTAACCGAAAACTTAGTAAAAATCACCCCACATAGAATAAACCAACTAGTAGAAATTGATTAATTTATACTAAAGGCAAAATTTCACTGTTACACTGTTACCCAAATCCTCGGCATGTAAATGTTAAATTAACTAATCTCGTAGTAGTAGTTTAACTATGTACCGTTTCAAATATATTGGATGCTAATTTGTATGAAAAAATGTCAGAAATTTTAACCGAAAATTGGTATAAATTACTCCAAATAGAAAAATCAACTAGTAGACTGAAGGACCAATTAACGTGATTATTTTATACTAAAAGCAAAACTTCATTGCTCAAATCCTCGGCATATAAATTTTAAATTAACTAATCTCGTAGTAGTAGTTTGACTGTGTTCCGTTTCAAATGTATTGACTGCTAATTGTAAGAAAAATTGTAAGACAATTTAGGCGAAAACTCGGTACAAATCACTCCAAATAGCAAAATCAACTAGTAAACTGAAGAACCAATTCTCTTCATTATTTTATACTAAAAGCAGAATTTCACTTTTACCCAAATGCTCGGCACATAAATTTTAAATTAACTATACTCGTAGTAGTAGTTTGACTATATATCGTTTCAAATGTATTGGATGCTAATTTGTATGAAAAACAAGCCGTACCCGGCATGCGTCGCAATGCCACGTAAAGTTTAAAGAAAAAAGATAAATAAAAATTATAGGTGACCCGGTGAAATTCCTATCATCTACATATATTTTTGAAAAATAATGTCAAAACAATACAAATTTTTTATCTACATTAAATTAAATGCAACACAGTTATACACATAATCAATTTAAGGCTTTCTGATCTACTATATTTTCCGTCTTTTTTTGCGGTGCGTAAATTTATAAAGATGATGGTTTGACGACTCGCGAACACGCGACGTATAATTGTCCATGCGCGAAACCGGGAAACTCCAAGTTTATTCCGCAAACTGTCCTTGTATTAGCAATTGTATATTATCTTTTTCAATTTTTGATAAATAAGTTATTAAAAACTATCCTGAAATTAGGTATGAAATTTTCCTGTACAATATGCGTTTGACCAAACGACGTCATTTAAAAGCAATTATTATACGTTTGGATGTTGGCCGAGAAATATTTAGAGTCATTTCCCACCCCAGAAACTAAAGAAGGTAATGGATCTGGTGGTGGGAACAATTACGGCAATTTTACTTTACCACCAGCACAACATAATCCAGTAGCTTCACCGCTGCATTTTAACGCTTTACAATATTGACAAACGATTGTCATTTCTCCAATCGTTACGGATTCTTCGGCACAATAATCTATTTCCGGGTCGTAGTGGAATGCTACTCGTTCCAAGTTTACAGGAACACTGCGTCTGCGGAATCGCTCTATTTCATTGTGTCTTGAAGTGCGCTCCATGTTTTGGGCATTTGTTGCTCGTAGTACGTGCATGGCCATCTTGGTGTTGATTCTGCCATGTCTTTTTCAGCTTGTCTAAGTAGTTTTTTGTTTGTTTGTTATTTTTACCTTTAATTCGATTCGTCCGTAATTCTGTTCGGTCTGTTGTTTGGGTTTCTTCACTTCAGGTTTTGGGTCTTGTATTTATACCTCATAGACTTGTTTCTTGGGTGTTTTATTCGTTTGACGTCAGGTACAGTCGAATTGTCTTGTAGTTTTCCTCGATCCTTTTGAAATAGTGTGATCTTATATAATTGTGCTGATCGTCAAACCCAAGTTCATGGAACGCCTCGTTGTTCTCTTGGGCTTTCCCCCATAGTGCTTCTAGGTGATCAATCCGTTTTTGTAAGAATTCCTTGGTTTTTCTTACACTTCCGTTTTTCTTGCAATTATTTTGTAGTTATATGATTTCTTGGGCTATTTTTTCTTGTTCTTGAATCAACTCATCTGCTTGTTATATCGTGTCGTAGTTGAAATTGTGAATTTTTTAACTTAATTCTCAGGAAAAGGTGGTTGTGACTTACTCAGGATTTTGCTTGTCTTCTTGACTTCCCGCCGTTGTGTTGGCGTCGAAGTTCTTGAAGTTTTGGAGTTGTAATCACTGGCGGCTTTCCTCCGGCTGCAGTGACTGGATATGTCCGTCGTTTCAAATTTGTAGAATTTGTAGACTTGCTGTCCTGGTGAAGTTGCTTTGACTTACTCAGGACTCTTCTTGGTTTCTTGACTTTCCGCTTTTGTGTTGGCGTCGTGTAGACTTTGTAGACTCGGTGCCCTGTCGATCTAAATGCTGTTGTGTAAGATGTGCCCGAACTCGTTCGATTCCATTATTTACTGTTGAACGTAATTCTGTCATACCAATACGAATGTTATCCGTCTCTCACCGGTCGTCAGTCGTCAGTGCGATTTGGACGTGAGAGCTCGTCTCGTTGCACATTTGATTGACTTCGACGACCTAAGTCCATCTTCTCCTTGGCATTTTAAAATCAATAAAGTTCTTGCGCACTGACAAACTGATGATAGATTGTAATAATCGTCTTGACATTTATTTATTTGACAACCAACTGACACTATACTTTCATTTGTTTGATTATAAATGTCAAATTACAAAACGTACCTTTTTCAGTATTTCCCTAACTTATTATTTATGTTTTTCACCGAAAAACCTTCCCTGAACTTCCACAAATATTTCAAGATCAAAATTAGCAAAATCCGTCCAGCCGTTCTCGAGTTCAAGCTAGACAAACGAACAGCAATCCATTTTTATATATATAGAGATTGTCAGAAATTTTAACCGAAAATTGGTATAAATTATTCCAAATAGAAAAATCAACTAATAGACTGAAGGACCAATTAACTTGATTATTTTATACTAAAAGCAAAACTTCACTATTGCTCAAATTCTCGGCACATAAATTTTAAATTAACTATCTCGTAGTAGTAGTTTGACTATGTACCGTTTAAAATGTATTGGATGCTGATTTGTATGAAACATTTTCAGAAAATTTAATCGAAAATGTAGTAAAAATTACTTCAAATAGAGAAATTAACTAGTAGACCGAAGAGCCAATTCACTTCATTATTATATACTAAAAGCAAATTTTCACTGTTATCCTAATCCTCAGCATATAAATTTTAAATTAACTAATCTCGTAGTAGTAGTTTGACTATGTACCGTTTCAAATGTGTTGGATGCTAATTTATATGAAAAATTGGCGGAAAATTTAACCGAAAACTTGGTATAAATCACTTCACATAGAAAAATCAACTAGTAGACTGAATGACCAATTCACTTGATTATTTTATACTAAAACCAGAATTTCACTATTACCCAAATCCTCGGCACATAAATTTTAAATTAATTAATCTCGTGGTAGCCGGAAAGGCCCCGACCTCTCACTGGAAAACTGCTAAAACGACTCCCACCCCTCATCCGCCCAATAAAGAAAATCGACACCTACCTCTCCCGCCCCTTCGTAGGGGTAGATTTCCCGTTACTACTAACAGACTTTAAGTCTTACCGCGTGGTCCTTAAATTTCCTGAAACCCGAATCCTTTCACACATGAACATCAAAACCCACTTTATCCTTCCCATACATTTTCCACTTTCTTTCTCTTTCACTCCCATCCCCATCGCCGTTGCACCTTCTCATTGTTCATTCAATCCGCATAAGTTTTTCCTTCGCAACATCGTTACCGTATGTTCTACTCCTTACCTACAAGAGCTTACGAAAAATATACCCGTGTATATATAAATGCGGGTAGAGTTACATAATTCACGGGAATGGGCTCCTCCGGCAGGACCGTCTTAAGGGACGAGAAAAAAAAACCCTCCATATTCATACGTATACGTATGTATTTTTTTAAAAGGCAGATCTGCCATCTCTCATCGAATATGTATGTATTCAAGCGAACGGCGACTGTTCTATCGATTTTGGATCAACATTCAAATCCCCTGTAATGGTTCATTGAAATTTAAATATTGAAGGATCCGATAGAGCTTTTCCGTCAAGTAGTTTGATTTTTCGATTTGCAGGGAAAATTTTCAATTGTTCGTCCTTCAGTTAACCATACGGGGACGGGCTCTGAATAATGAACCGCCATGATGCGGACTTTTAAAAAATTTCAGGGCGAACTTGGGATGAGTTAAATTCGTGGATGTTAGTGTGTCAATATGGAAAATCAATACAATAAGAAAGGTCAAGAGCAAAGAGATGATAATCCTAAAATAGTCATAACATCAGAAATACTTGTATATAAATTGTTATGTGATTCTTAATTTCATGGAAGGTATGTTTGGTTGCGATAGAATTTATATTGAGAGAAAATAAAGGTTTATATTTACAAGTTGTAAGCGGAAAACTCTTTCATCAGCAATATTAGGAATTTTTCAGTACAAAATTCGTCATATTGCAATATTGCAGATATTGCAACATACTGGAGATATATTTGTAATTAATTTGTAATGAACCCTTTTTCATTACTGAATACATGTAGTAAAAAAACGTTCCTAGTGAAATTATTTATCATATTAATTGATATATTATTATTGAAATGAACACAAAAATGATAAGTGTAAGAAAATAATTGACAATACAGTAACTTGATTTTAATAACAATATCTATGACTACAGAATAACAAGAAAAATAGCTTTAAAAAAATAAAACCATATAGAGAGAACAGTTAGAAGAGACGGGTTAATTATCACTGTGTAAGATTTAAATTAAAACCCTAACTTTCCTGGGAACTTAGTTTCTGGGCAAACTACCTACTGACTTAGTTACAAAAAAAAATTATGAGTAGAACTTTTCGATAAAAATTAGCTTTCTGAAAATTGGCTTCAATGAGATAGTTAGAATAACTACTGGATTTGGCGAAAACGCAGGGTTAGTGAATCGGTTAGTTAAAATTTCAGTCTTCCAGTTAATTGACTAAAGTACAAGTTCCTCGTTCAAGAAAATTGTAGAAAATTTATATTCTCTAGGAAAACTATTGAAACTGGCATAACACTAGACTTATTAATCAGTCTCTTGTTTAAAATTTCGATATTTGGAGAAATGAGTAAGTTAGTTCCTTAAGCAATATTTTTTTAATTTTGTGAAATAGTGACATGAACCAATAAGAAACCTAACCCACTGAATTAAAACTAAACTACAACTTAAACTTAGAGACAAATTTATACATTAAATTTTTCATTTCCAGTTGATTCGATTTTTAGGAAAATGAGTGAAGTGCACCAAACTTATCCAAAGGTTCCTGAATTTACTTTAATTGCCAGATTCGTGAATTAATTGAATTGAATTGTAGAACTGACAGAAAAAGAAAGTGAGAAAATTCTTTAAATAAATGGTGCAAGTTTTCCGGAAAATTGCCTTAATTTCCTCTGATTTCTAAAAATATTTTGAAACGAAAAAAAAAACAGATTTATGGAACAGTTATATAGTTAAAAGGTCAATTTCCAGAAAATTAACTGGAACATTTAATGTCAGGACAACAGGAATGTGGATTATTGAATAGAAGCTGTATTATATATTTACAACCTATTAAATTACGTTCAAAATTCACAAATATTGTTAAAAGCTAAATTCATTTCTAAACAACTGACTAAAATTCATTACATTTTTGATAAATCTGCTGAATCTAGCTCAAAACGTAGAATTATGGATCAGACTTCTGAATAAAAGTTGAGTGGTTCAGTGGAAAATTGCCTAAATTATTTGGAAAACTACAGAATTTCTTACAAAAGGCCGATTCAGGACTGACTGTTGCTTAGTTAAAATATAAGTTACCAGAATTTACCTACAATATTGTTTCTTGAATTTGTCCAAGGCAACATTCAAATGGTCTCTGAACTCTACGAATTTTCGTGAATAACTGATTTTTTGAGAAAAACATGGAAATTTGAGAATAAATCCAGGTATGTTGCTTGCTTAAAATAATAATTTCTAGAAAATTAACACGTACATGTGTGAATGGAAGAAAAGTTATGTGAATTTTTAAATGGGATGACAGTACATTTTGTATATACTATTGAATTAGGTTCAACAATCACAATTTCAGTAAAAAGGTACAATACTTTCTAAAGAACTGACTAGATATAATTACATTTTTGGGAAATCTGCTGAATTTGAAAATTGACTTGAATTTGAATCTGCAGAAAATTGACTAGATTATTCGAAAAACTACCGAATTTCTCATAACAGGCCGATTCAGGGCCGACTTTGTTGCTTAGAGTTAAAACCTAACTTACCGTAAATTGACTATAACATTAGTTTCTTGGATTTGTCCAGGAAACGGTTCAAACGGGTTTTGAATTATATGGATACTCCGGAATAACTGACTTTTTGACAATAATATGGAAATATAAAAGAATCCAGATGAGTTACTTGGTTAAAATATTAATTTCTAGAAAATGCACAGGAACATTTGTGAATTTTTAAATGAGGAAATTTACAATTTTCTCTGCACTATTGAATAGGGTAAATTAATTTCTGAGGAACTGACATGATATCATTACATTTTTGGGAAATCTGCTGAATTTCGTTCAAAAAATGGAATTATGAATCAGATTTTTAAACAAAACTTGAGTGAATTACTAGCAATTGACTAAATTCTTTGGAAAACTACCGAATTTCTCATAACAGCCGATACAGGGCTGACTTTGTTGCTTAGTTAAAATCTAACTTACAGTAGATTGACTACAATATTAGTTTCTCGGATTTGTCCAAGAAACTATTCAAACAGCTTTTGAATTATATGGATTTTCATGAATAACTGACTTTTTAACAATAATATGGAAATATAAAAAAATCCAGATGAGTTACTTGGTTAAAGGATTAATTTCTAGAAAATGCACAGGAACATTTGTGAATTTTTAAATGAGGAAATTTACAATTTTCTCTAAACTATTGAATAGGGTAAATTAATTTCTAAGGAACTGACTTGATATCATTACATTTTTGGGAAATCTGCAGAATTTCGTTCAAAAAATGGAATTATGAATCAGATTTTTAAACAAAACTTGAGTGAATTACTAGCAATTGACTAAATTCTTCGGAAAACTACCGAATTTCTCATAACAGGCTGATTCAGGGCTGATTTTGTTGCTTAGTAGTTCAAACCTAACTTACCGTAAATTGACTATAATATTAGTTTCTTGGATTTGCCCAGGAAACTATTCAAACAGCTTTTGAATTATATGGATATTCATGAATAACTGACTTTTTGACAATATTTTTAATATATAAAAAATCCAGATGAGTTACTTAGTTCAAAGATTAATTTCTGGAAAATGTACAGGAACACTTTTGAATTTTTAAATGAGCAAATTTACAATTTTCTCTGCACTATTGAATAGGGTAAATTAATTTCTGAGAAACTGACTTGATATTACAATTTTGGGAAATCTCAAAAAAAAAGAATTATGGATAAGATTTTTAATCAAAAATTAAGTGAATTCCCCAGAAAATTGACAAGATTATACAGAAAACTACCGAATTTGTTATAAAAGGCCCATTCGGGGCTAACTCTTTTGCTTAGTTAAAGCCTACGTTACCGAAATTTAAGTACAATATTAGTTTCATGGATTTGCCCAAAGAAGCATTTAAACAGCTTTTAACATGGAAGTTTAAAAAAATCCAGATGAGTTACTTGGTGTACAGAAAAATTTCTAAAAAATTATCTGGAACACATGTGGATAGAACAAACGTTATTTGCATTTTTTAATATAGTGACTAGAATATATTACGTTTTTCTACACAGTACTGAATTGGATACAATAATCACAATTTTCGGTAAAAGTTATATCAACTTCTGGAAAATGTAAATTAGTTCAAAAAACGGGTTGATGGAGCAGATGTAAAAAATTTTGGAAAATTACCTTCCTAATTGACTCCATTATGACACAGAACTACTAATTTACCATTTTCATTCGATTCTTATTATCCGGCGAGGCATTCAGAGGAAATAATAAAACGTAGGCCCCGTGAGATTATTACCGGAACCCGAGAGCTGCTCTCGACTTTTTTTTCACCCATTTAATTACTCGACTTAACCTCAAACTACTCGAATAAATCGAGAACGGTCCGTAAGATAGAATTCTCCATTAAGTTTACGGGGGTTGTGCGGTTTATGAGGGGTGAAACGGGGTTTCGGAGCAGTTAGCTCTGTTTTAACACTAACGTTAAGTTAGTCGTAAGATTTGATTTTATTGGCGGTAGGTGATGCCTCGGGATTAGAACATTATTTCGTTATCTCTCGCACGTCTGTTTCCCTCACACTTACAAAGGCACCCCCCTTAACGCAATTTAAACGAAATGTAATAGCGGTTGAGAGGTTGTCGGTCTCGTCCGCGACACTCTTTCGAGATCAGGTGTTTCGTCGGGCGTTACTTTAATAACGGTCCGACGTTAAATTAGGGAAGGGAACGGGATTTTTCCCTTATGCTTCGTGAATTTATACCACATTATACAAATCGATTTAGATTTATGTAGGGAACACGAGGACGAGCGCACTCCTCCCGTAATATATTCAAACAATGTTTGGGTGGAGAAAAAAGACTTTTTCGTTCTCGGAACTCACACCGGAATACACTTTATTTATGAGGTGTGAAAAGTATTCAATAAGACCTTTCCCGAAAGGTAAAGTGCCGAGGAGGAAACTTCCTCCCCTCGTTCTCTGTCGGAGGGAGAGTGAGGGTGGTAGGGTTCGAACGAGTTAAAAAACCGGCCGTATTTAACGGCTATAAATCTTATCCCACGTGGATGGAGAGAGGTGGGGGAGAATTCCCTTACGCGAGCGATCTTCCCTTTTGATTCGTTAAAAAAATTCCGATACCGACGAGATTATTATTCGAGGTATCTCGAGGCTGTCGTCGCAGGTTCCACAATTTATCCGAATTGGAAACAAATACATCTCCAGTCGTATCCCGACATGAATAACTTCCATTTACTTAATGATCTGGACCATCCGGCTTCTATCGATCGACGGAACCAACAGAGCCGGGTCAGTGGTATTGTTTAGTCTGGAGCGAGGGGAATTATTATAAAAACAAATTCTTGGGGCGGTGTCGTTGTCAGCCTGATCGATCGGAAATAAGTGAACAAGTTACCAAGTAAATATTCAGAGTGGGTTATTGAAATTCCACATAAAGTACAGTAAATCTGTTTGGTTATGTGGATTATTGGAGAGGCTTTTCGCGTTGCTGTGAGGGAATTTTTCGCGAGCGTTGAACATCGGAGTGGAAGTGTAAAAAACTGTGTAGACGGGTTTGACAATTGAAAAAGGTAGCTTGAGTTGTTACAAGAAGCCTCTCATCTAGAGATTCATCAATTTTTTTGTGGAATCATTGTCAAAGAAACAATTAAAGTGCCAAAATCACTCTTTTATTTATAACTCCAAATGGCTTAGATTTAGACGTTTGCAGTCAACAGTCAACTTTTAGAGAAAACAATTATCTTTAAAATGAGACTTTCTAAATTAAAATTGCTCTATAAATAAGAAAGTTATTGCAAAAATGGGGGCAAAATGGCTATTTTTAAATATTGTTAATAACTTTTTAATTATTTGTTCGAATCAAGTGAAATATTTATAACGTGTGAGTTGTAATATACTTTATAAGTATGCAAAAGATGGGCTCGATCGGTCGAGTAGTTTTTGAAAAATTATAATTGTTTATCCCGTTTCTTGAAAAAATCAACAATTTCTAAGTCCTGTCCAGTCGATTTTTCTAAATGGATCTTAACAAACTTGGGCTCATCCTCTTCGTAAAGACTTATATTAACGTTCTATGTAAAAAAAAATATTTTTTTAATGTTTATTTATAAAAAAGGGCTTAATAAATAGTATAGGTTTTTAAGCATATAAACATTTACAATAACTTGGTTGGTTTTTGTTCAAACTTTATGGCAATGATTTATTCGAAAAGCTGATTCAAAAATACGCTTTTAAAAAGAGAAATATAAGCCCCACAACCTTTGTGAGCTAAGATAGCTCTTTTTTAAAAAAAATTCACCGTCGCTACAATAATTAATATTAAAGCCTGAAAATAACAAGGTTTTTAGAAGAAGAGTTGAAGTTTCCAATGGCACTTTCAGCATTTAAAAAACCCAACATTGTTTAACGAAGAGCATTACAAGCAAAGACTAATTGCGCGTTGACTACTTTCTTGCTCGGAGTCCAAGGAGTGGGGGAAGCCGACTGGGCGCTTGGCACAGCTCTCCTGAAAAGTGAGCGCGCGGATTCAAATCGGACCGCTCGAAAAAAAGGCTTTATCCCGGGTTGTACTTGACCAAAATTGCTCATTCTTTTTTTAAACTGGGATACAATGAAGAAAAAATAACAGTTAACATACTTTCTGTGCAACCTACTTGATGTGTCATAAAAGCTCAGAAGTGTATAGATTATATAATGTTAAAAATGCATAAATAATACTTATTTATAGGTGTAATTATTAAACAATAATTAATAAAAATATATACACATTGATGTACTATAATTAGAGTATATAAAAACATTTAAACTAATCATAACCTTTGGCGTCTTTGGATAAATCAATTTTGCACCGAAAAGTATGTTAATTGTTATTATTTCTTCATTGCATCCCATTTTAAAAAAAAAGAATGAGCAATTTTGGTCAAGTAGTGTCCAAGATAAAGTCTTTTCTTCGAGCGGTCTGATTTGAAACTGCGCGCTCACTTTTCCAGAATTAGCAATTTTGGTCAAGTACAACCCGAAATAAAGTCTTTTTTTCGAGTTGTCCGATTTGAAGCCGTGCGCTCACTTTTCAGGAGAGCTGTGCCAAGCGCCCAGTCGGCTTCCCCCACTCCGTGGACTCCGAGCAGGAAAGTAACAACGTGCAATTACTCTTTGTTTATAATGCTCTCCGCTAAATAATTTTCGTTTTTTTTTAAACGCTGAAAGTGCCATTGGAAACTTCAACTCTTCTTCTAAAAACCTTGTTATTTTCAGCCTTTAATATTAATTATTGTAGAGACGGTGAATTTTTTTTTAAAAGAGCTATCTCGGCTAACAATGGTTGTGGGGCTTTTATTTTTCTTTTTAAAAGCGTATTTTTGAATGAGCTTTTCGAAAAAATCATTGCCATAAAGTTTGAACAAAAACCAACCAAGTTATTGTAAATGTTTATAAGCTTAAAAACCTATACTTTTTGTTAAGATTTTTTTATAAATAAACACTAAAAAAATTATTGTTTTTTTTACATAGAACGTTAATATAAGTCTTTACGAAGAGGATGAGTTAAGATCCATTTAGAAAAATCGACTGGACAGGACTTAGAAATTGTTGATTTTTTCAAGAAACGGGATAAACAATTATAATTTTGCAAAAACTACTAGACCGATCGAGTCCAACTTTTGCATACTTATAAAGTACATTACGTCTCACAAATTATAAATATTTCACTTAATTCGAACAACTAATTAAAAAGTTATTAAGAATATTTAAAAATAGCCATTTTGTCCCCATTTTTGCAATAACTTTTTTATTTATAGAGCAATTTTAATTTAGAAAGTCTCATTTTAAAGATAATTGTTTTCTCTAAAAGTTCACTGTTGACCGTAAACGTCTAAATCTAATCCATTTGGAGTTATAAATAAATGGCACTTTAATTGTTTATTTGACAATGGTTCCACTAAAAAATTGATGAATCTCTAGATGAGAGGATTCTTGTTACAATTCAAACTACCTTTTCCAACTGTCAAACCCGTCTACACAGTTTTTTACAAAAAAAATCTAATTTGATTCACCTATGGGTGGTAATATAAACAAGCTTTCGTTATTGGATTCATGTAGTAAAGCAACCTTTAGGCAACAGCTTTTACGGAAATTATTTACATATGAGATTTTTATTAATAATACAACTACAAATAAATCTATATATGGGCGGCACGAGGGTATCGAAGGCATGAAAAATACTATAAAAATGATGGAATGGGAAAATTATTACCAAACGTTACTGAAAAAAGACGAGAAAAACAAAACGAGCAAAGTATCAGAGATAATACATAGTACAGAGGAAATCATTGTAACAGAACTAACTACACAAAGAATGGGAAAGCAGCTGGACCTGTAAATATTCCTATAGAATTGGTGAAGCATGTACCCGACATACTGTATGAGAAAATGGTGGAAGTATATAACAAATGCATTTTGGACGTAAACGACACTCCGAATGATTGTAAAACAGGATATTTCAGCTCCTTACGATGAGAAGACATATATGACGCGACAAGAAAGGATTTCAGGAAATTTTCAAAAATTTGTAAATGCAAAGTGTCTTTCGGAGACCATCTAGTCAAAAATAATATTATACTTCATTACACATGTTAATCATAAAATGTATATTCAAAGTGTAAAACGGTTCTTGAGGCGGATTTAGAAATTTCGAAAAACCGAAAAACGACAAGAGTAAAGTGCCCTTTAGAGACGATGTAACCAAAAATGTTATTAAAGTCTACTATTACATATTCGATAGTGGAAATGATTTATAAAGGTTAGAAGAAAACTTTAAGGTAGATTTTGAGGAAATTTCTGAAAACCGAAAAAAAATTTAGATCACACGTATCCAACAATGTTGTTTAACTTTATTACATATCTTTTACAGTGAAATAGATATTCATCGTTTCGAAAAAAATCTTTGAGCAAATTGTGAGAAAATTTCCAAACTTCGAAAAATGGCAAGACTAAACTACCCTTGATCCAAGACGATTTTCATAAAATGCTTATTGGGAGGTCGTAATGTAACACAAAGTCTGAATTTAATGTTAGAACTTTTTGTTCTTTTACTTTTAGAGGAGAACGTACCACAGCTACACATACATGCAGATATTTTTCCAAAAGTAGACCTTAAAACGTATAGAAATGCTAATATCCGAAATTTGAAAAATCGACCCAATTACAATATTTCTCATATATTAGTGTCTCATATGAGAAAGTGAAAACTAAAATCGCATACTACGAAAAATAATTAAGAATTTATAGGGTGATATCTTGAAAATAGAACATAACTTCGGAAATTTCTAATTTTCACGAAAATTAATTTCCCAACAAACTGTTCATTCAGATACAAAAGAAAAAAATTTTTGACAGATTTTTCACTAAAGGTTGAGTAGTATTCTGGTTTTAATTAATCAGATTCCCAATAAAAATATCGAATTTGGCGAACACGCAGGAATTATAAATTACTCTATAAGTGAAGTTGACGAGAATATCAACCCCTTGGATAAGAGATAGATGGATTTATCCAGGGAATTAACTAGGCTTCATAAATTTTTTGAAGAATCTCGTGAAACTGCTCATCAGCCCATCAAGCCTTTGTAAGAACCCTTTTTTGATTTTTGAGTAACTTTTTTGTAAGTAATATTACACCTTTTTTATTAATTTTTACACCATCTATAAATTTTTCCCGCCAGTTTCAAAGGTATTGAGTCTTTAGCTTACTATTAGCCCAGTGAAATATCAATTTAATTTCAAAATGGAAGATAAATTGTCATTTTGAAATATTATAGATATAAAATATAAATATTTATAAAAATATTTATAAATACCTCGTCCTATGCGTCCTATCACGTTTGAACCCAATGTGAAATTTGAAGACAACAAAATTGTCTACAATTTTTATATTACACTTTTCTTGTGTTACTTTATAATCCTCTAGATATAACGCAACTCGAAAACTGTATACTCTTACGCTATAGACAAAAAAACTGATATAATTGTCAAGATATCAGTTTTAAGTAGTTAAAACAATGTTGTTACTAAATTCACTAAATTAACCATTATTAACGTTATAATTATTACATATGTGGAAAAATGTCCCATTACTGTACTGAAAGTCAAATATAACAACATGGCAATTCAAAACCAAGTTTACGAAGATTATAAAATATTTCTAAGACTATGTTCACAACTCCAAAAGAAAGGGTTATGCCACAATTACTTGTTCTTCCATTACGAAGTTTGTTCAGTTTTTCTCCATATTCTACTGTACTACAGGTATTAATCCGAAAACTCTTTGACAAAAAATCAATTTTTATCACTTCGTCATTAGATCAGTTGACAGCGGTAGTTAATCGCATAAACACTGATCACAGCAGGGCCTAATTCAGTTCAATCAAAATTTACATCCCTTTCCGTTTCCGGAAGGGGAGAGATTGCATGACGAATCTTGTGAATATGTGGAATATTAACTAACTATTTTAGCATAAAGTAATTTAGCGATTTGTGTGATCAGCATGGGCAAATATGTAAATGTTAATATACGTTCTGCGGAAATTATCGTTTCCACATAACTTTCGCTAAATTTCAATTTTGTACGAGCTTCAAAACGCTCAGCCGTTTGAATATCCAACAAATGCCTAGCTGACGTTATGTAATTTGACTAATAACAACAACAACAACGTATTTTTGGACGTACGGGCAGCCGCAGTTAATAATTATGTAAATCGTAACGGGAAGCTTAAACTTTATATAATTCAATGCGGGTCCCGCGTCCGGAATCCGCAGAAAGACCGGAATAAAATCTTGGTGGTGATTCCGGAATCTTATTACCGGCGAAAGTAGAGCGATCCCAATGCTAATTTCTTCCCGAATACAAATTCGATACCTCTTCCGGGTTAGGTCCGGCGATCCTTAGGGAAATTTCAGACGGCGAATCGCGTATCCACACATGAATAAATAGGTCATAATCTAGGCTATCAAGCCAATAGAGAGGCACTTTATTGCACCCCATTTATTTCTAACTGAATCCGGGCTTGTCGCCTGAAATACTTTAAGTGTATTAGAAGAGGGAAACTGAGACAGATGAGCCCTGTTGGGCTGCATTAGGGATTATGTTGGTCATGAAATATTTATCCTCTATAGTAAGGGAACATGGGCGGTACTTAATGGGGCCTAAGGAGTCATTCCATTTCGTTAACAATGCGACTTATGAATGGCGGTTTGAGAAATTATATTGAATTTTAAGCCCTTTATGACATGAAAATCCCCCCACCCCCCACACACACACACATAAAAATTCGGGGTTGAGTGCGTCGCGCGCATTCATCGGTCGCTCCACGTATCGATTCTCGAAAGTCTCATAAATCGCAAAACGCAAAAAGCTTTAAAAGATTTTCGAATTTCGTTTACACTACGCCCCGTGCATCCTTTATGGAAACGTCAACGGATTTCAGCGGTAACGCAATGGATTTGTCAAGAAGCTCTTTCTATATCGTTTTGATACATTGCAGCTTGTCAGATATCAAATAGATATCCCAGATATATGCCGGCATAAAGGAAATGAAACGTATACGTCTACCCGGATTTATACGTAAAATATACGGTTCTTTTAATGATCGATAGGCCAACCCTAAAGCTGTCATTAAACTCCTTCGATTTACTCTTAGGTAATGAGAAGAAAGGAAACCGCACAACGGATATTAATTCAATATTTGAACGTTCCGCCGATCCCCTTCAGGTAGTCTCTTTTGTTGTTAGTGCCGATGATGAGAATACTCCAATAACGACGTCCGCTCCAGAACAAATTGATCCGGAGTTATATAACCGAAGGTACTCTTGAATTTCTAACAATTCAACTTTTTTTAAAATTTAAATTAGACTCGTTCTCGATGCAGTAGAGTTCTGATTAAAATCGTTCCATCCTCGATAGAAGGGAATATTTCAGCGGCAATTACGCCAGACTTAATCGTCCACAAATCTCAATTTTCGAGATAGGTGGCGGTAGCGCAACGGATCCGAAATATCTAATTAATGTATTCCCATTAGGCGGGGATAATTTAATAAAATTCAATTTCCCCCCTTTTCCCTCGGCGACCTAACAAAAATCGCCCCGGCGGTTAAACTTGCCGGATGGCCGAAAGGGAGATTTTTATTCGAGAAGGAAGTGACGTTTTCTCGTGCTTATTAGGCCTTCACGATATCGAGACAAACTCTCGGTCTCGGTATCGGTATCGCACGAGACGAGACCGATACCGAGACGAGAGTGGTAAAAATTTCCGAGACCGATATCGAGACACAATTGACCGAGAGTCTCGCCGAGACGATACTAAATTTTGAAAATTCTCGGTCTCGTTATAATTTATTATTTTTCCATATATTATCCAAATTTATACATATTATTAGTACTATATGCGGGTGGTATACGTTTCATTCATAATGCCTCAGGTAGGCAGGTCAAAACTACCTGCTTTAAACCCTTAGCTGGACTTTACCCGTTACCGGAAACATACTGTGTTCAAAAAGTGTTCATTAAAATGTTACTTATAATTATAAATTAAATATATAATTAAGTAATTCACCACTTATAAATTGTTAATTAAAATATTACTCCGGTGAGATCCAATCTTCTTAACAAAAACACAAATCTTATGACGAGAGTAATTCGAGACCGAGACGAGACCGAGACCGAGAAGATAGTAATCCTTTGTCTCGTCTCGGCTTAGTTTTAACGAGACCGAGACGATACCACCGGCAGGTCTCGGTATCGTCTCGGTATCGTGAAGGCCTAGTGCTTATGCAGCGCATATTTCACGAATACTCAAGAAAGTACGATAATCAATTCATAAACGTCGGAAATGACAACGAGAGTCGATTCAAGAGGACACTAGGAAACTCGATGGAATTGTATCATTTTAATTTCTCGACGTGAAAAGAACTTAAATTTAAAAAAACCCGTTGATGTAATTCTTACAAGTCCTCGTCCAATTCAATTCATTCAACCTCACATTTCAGCAAAATTTCACCACCTAAATCTAGTCAAACTTAATTAAATCCCAAAGCTTTCCATTAAAGGGGCACCTATTTTTAAATGAAGCGAACTGTTCATTGTAGAAGAATGCGAGTTTTTCTCCGAGTTAATTAAAAGCTCGCTAGACAGCCTGGAAAGTTTATATTTTGCAAGTATTCAAAAAATTACATTAAAAAAGAAACTGAACCCCGCAAACTTTAAGATCAAGGAAATGCGATCAACCGTTACATCGAGCAGGATGTTTAAATAATAGAAACCGAAAATAGTAATATCCACCAACCCAATAAACATTCAACCCAAGTAGTAATAGTATATTATTATACTAGTTTAATAAGACGGAGTATTGTCACACGAGAGTTTTAAAGCACGACGAGCGAAGCGAGGAGTGCTCTAATAGAACGAGTGTGACAATACGTCTTATTAAACGTGTGTAATATACTATTTTATCTACTTTGCTTTACTGATTGATTAAATTTTGGCTGTTCAAGTTTTCGAATTACACTAGGGAATTTTGCGTGATATGAATAGTATTACATTACTTTCGATGTAATAATGAGATCACTAGTAACGCAAAGTAGATAAACTTCCATTCACTATTCGCTCTTCTGTCAATTTAATTTAAACGAGCGTTTCATCCTCGGTAAAATTTAATGGTCTAATCTAGTCAAAGCTCAGTAAGTTCAAAAGCTTCCATCTAACGGGCAATCTAAAATTTTTATTGTAGGAGATCGCGAAATTTCCTCCGAGTTAGATGAAAGATTGGCCTGCGACGAAAGTGCATGTTAGTTTGCATAGAAATGCTATTAAAAAAGAATGAGGAAATGGATTCTAAAATTTATATCACAGTTAATTCGAGAAATTTAATGAAAAAGGGTGTTTTAAAGGTGGTAAAGTTCTTTATGTGGAACGGACTGAAATGTAAAAAAATTGCTGAAGAGGTTATTACAATTTTATTAGAATTTATATAACTTTCGGATTATTCAAGCTATTATAGTATATTTTATCTGTTTAAGAAGTGTATCCTTAAGCAAGCCAATTAAAGCAAGTGAAAGTTCAGTAAGCATTTAACTATTACTCAAAAGAACGATGTGAACCAGTTGAAAATTTGTCATCCAAGGAAAGTTATGTCTTGCAAATATTTAAGAACTTCCAACAAAACAATCATTTAGAGGAGTAATCACCAAAAATATGAAATGCGAAGACGAATTTTAATGCAACTGCTTCTTTCAAACTACTTAATATATTCTAAGATTTCTTAGTTTTTCATAAATAAGAAATTACCAGAAATCATATCCTGTATATTCTTATAACTTCTAGCATATTTCATAGAATTTAGGATAATTTGAAATACATGGCATATTTTAAAAATTAAACTAAATAACAATAAATTAAGTGTAATTCGTCTATCGATAATCCTTTAAAATTTGAATTTTGAATTTGTGCTACACGAGGACTTCCAATAAACTTTTCTTTAAAATCGATTTCGATAAAGAGATGGTTTACTCGTTTCATTTTTGAGTGTTTGGAGATTTTCTCGAAATTGTTGCAAGAAGTTTTTAAAAAGCACTGTCAAATACATGTAACAAAGTTTAAAAACATTTTTGGAAAAACCTTCTCTAAAGAGCACCTAATTGTCATTTTTCGGTTTTTAGAAATTTTCTCAAAACCACTCCAATATTTTTTTAAAATATTTTAAGCATTAATTGCACTATCGAATATGTGTAATACAATTTAATAACATTTTTTGCTAAATTGTTTCTGAAGAGAATTTTATTACTCTCGTTTTTCGATTTCTCGAAATTTTCTATAAATCAGAGTGAAGATTTTTAAATTTTGATTATCAATTTTACTATGAAATTTGTATAATAAAGTATAATAACAGTTTTAGTTAAATCCTTTCTAAAAGCTACTCTATACAGCTGATTTTCGCTTTTTGGAAATTTTCTCGAAATCCACCAGAAAAATTGTTTTTAAACATTAAATACTTGTTCTAATATTAAATCTTTACAATAATGTATGAGACAATTCGATTTTGACAAAACTGGCTGTGCGTATATTATAAGAGGAAAAAGCTTTCATGTACTTTTTTCAGAATTGAAAAATATTTATTAGAACGGTCACAGCCATTGTTTAAAATTGGTGTCGTTTTTTTTGCTTACAAACAAATAGATTATCTCGACGAATTTTTTGTTAAATGAAATTCTGAAAACATAGCCGGAAAGTACTCGGAAAGACGCTTCTTTTTATATATAACAAGTTGCTATTTTGTTCATTAGCTTCTGAGATATAACTCCTCAAAGTTGATTAGTGTTTAATAAAGTTGTTAATAATGGATAATAAAATTGCTATTTTTTCTCATATCTTAAGAAATAATATTGTTTCTCACAGTAACCAGTATAACATTTTTGTTAAAATTTACATTAAAAAGATTGAAATACACATTAAAAAAAATTTCTCGCTTCGAATTTTGACAAATTTATAAATTTGACACCAACTTTAAACAATGACTGTGACCGTTCTAATAAGTATTTTTTTATTCTGAAAAAAGCACATGAAAGCTTATTCCCTGTTATATATGCTCAGCCAGTTGTGTTAAAATCTAATAATGGAAAAAAATTAAACAATTTTGAAAATTTTCAATATTTTTCGATTTTTCTGGATTGCAAAATTATTGTGCAAAATCTAATAAACCGATCGAAACGAAATTTACAGGATTCTTTTATTATAACTTCAATATTTTCTACCTGTGATATGGAAGTCCTAACTACATTTTAAAGTGCCTAAAATAATAAATTAAAAAACCACTTTTTTGGGCAGATTTTTTGGGATTTATTGCTATTTTTCAAAACCGCTAATAAATTTTCGAATCTCTGACCTTTGTCATATTATGTAAAAAGCGATTCTGCAATTTTTTTCTCTCTTCAACTTTCTTCTTAAGTCAATACTTAAAAAGTTAGAAGCAAAACAAGTCGGGGAAAAAAGTGTTTTTTAAATTTTTTTTAAATTGTTGCATTTGAAACAATGCTCCCGACCTTTGCGCTCTGGGAGGATAAGTCAATCCTCATTCTAGGCAATATTCCCGAGGTAGTCATGTAAAAACATTGCGGTTACCTCTTACATCCCCCTCAAAACAGATGGGTCCTGGACTAATCAGCAAATGAATTATTATTCAGGCCATATTTAAACATTGCAATGCTGATACAGTAATTAATAAAAATAATAAAACTTCATAGTCCAAATTCAATTGTTGTGGCATTGCTTCTTCTATTAACAAATAATTTAGTGCCATAAATCCAAAATTTCGTAATTAGACGTAGTGATGCCCACGATATTCTCGTTTGCGAGAGCCTCATCTCGTCTCGTCTCGTTTTCGAGACGAGACTCGAGACGATACTTTAAATTTTTCTTGTGAGACAAGACGAGACTTTTAAAAAGTCTCGTCTCGAATCTCGCACGAGAGTATCGCAAAAGTCTCGAAGTATCGCAAATGGCAAATAGTAATTAATTATTCTAATGATCGCGAATGTTATTGAAACACATTTTAAAAGCCGCATAATAGCGAGCAGTTTCTGTAGGTAAATAATTGCAAATTGAGTTAGTTTTTAATTGAATTGTGGTAAAAGTCTTAGAAATACAAATATTCACAACATTTCTATGTTGGATAAAACAGTTTTTTTCTGTAACTGGAAGAAATTTTGACATTCTATCCCTGTTGACAGAGTTTTTTGTTAAGCTTTACGATTATTAGTTTTTAATGTGTATCTCTACGACAATTTATTTTATATTTACCGACCTTTGGAGATCATCTATTTCTCACCCGACTTCTCATGTTATAATCGACCTATGATAATAATTGGTTTATTTCAGTTCTTGTCGAAAAAGCAAATTTGAAAAGCATTTCGATATAATTGAGTAGCAAGGAGGAACCGGATGTAATAAAACGGCAAAATGCAAGATATGCACGAAATTGCGAGATTTTGCAAGACTTTTGCGAGACATGAGACGAGACGAGAATTTTATTGCGAGACGGGACTCGAGACGAGACTTTCAACTTTTTTTGCGAAACAAGACGAGATTTTTTAAAGTCTCGCCTCGTCTCGTCTCATGGGCAACACTAATTAGACATTTCATCGTTGTCCTTCAGATTTTGAAAACCGGTGATATTTCTATAGAATGTAACAAACAAGTTTCTGCCTGTGAAGACATTTTCATCTTTAAAGAATAATCTCCGTTTGGGCACTATTCGAAATAAATTTAATTCAACACTGGTCGTATACAGTAAGAACGTTAGTCACTAGGCATTAGTAGGTACGTCATCATGTGATTTTTCTATTAAACATTTCAGCGCAATATCCGCCATGTAAAACCGTACACGATCTTCACTGTATTACAAGTGACAGATACAGAACGGCGGTCTCTGTTGCAATTACAGTCAACTCCGTTTATAACGTACCTCAAGGGAACTTAAAAAAAGTACGATAAATGCGAAGTACGTTAAATACATATTATATATATTTATATGAAAAATGTATTGACCTCATAAATATGTATATAATATATAATAATGTGATATGTGGCAGTCCTATATAGCGATTGAATAAATACCTGAAGTATTATTGGGGACTACAAAATTCAACACATGGTGTATTGTATTTATTACATAACAAGAGACTACATTAAACAAAATACATATGTATTACTATACTACATATGTACATACTAATAAAGGATATGTACTACATACTTGCATTCATTTATATCACACATATCACTTTGTTTCTGTCCGGCTTCTATTTCGCGGATAATTTAAAATTTTTCCCCTACAGAGAACGCTAACCGTTGTTTTTATTGGGATGGTCAGTCATCTTGGGGTGTTTCAGTTAAATTAAGGATAATAAACAAATTAGTCGGGTTCGGATCTATTCATAATTTACACAGCAGGTACACATATATAACAGGTATATTTTTGGGGAAATCCGTGTTTTGCAAATCCTGTTAATTCATTGATCCTTAACCGTCCTAACGGTTTGTGATTTGTCATGCTAACGCTGACAATTTCTTCGAAATTCGTGGCAATAACGTACTTCCTAAGAGATTTTCGTCCGCTAAATCCGACAATCCGTTAAAAGCAAGTACGGTAAATACGATGCTTATTTTTAATAAAGTAAAGGGTATCAGTTCGGCACTTTCTAAACAGTTCGCTAAATCCGATAGTCCGCTAAATGCGAGTGCGTTGTAAGCGAAGTTGACTGTATCTTCGCTGTAATCCGTTTCGCAGCCGAACAGACTCTAAATCATCGGCAAAACAAATTAATGCCCGGCAGAAGGCCATAACTCAAAGTACGCCCCCGTCGTGTATGTGTGTGAGTCTAGTTTAGGAATACGTCCGTCTCATCCATTTATACAGGCGTACACGTATCCCGTTGTTAGTTCCTCGCGATAATCTAGTTGACGATATTAACTTTGGAATCATCCGAGATTGCCGGAACACGCTCAGTTAAATCCTCATAATCATAACGAATGTGTCAGTTTGCAGGCGATAATTTTCAGACACACGTTCTTGCCGTCCACGGAGAAACTAAACTCCGGGAAATTGTTGATAATTCGAAACTATCGGGTTCGGTGCGGAGTCGCACTATTTCTAAAACTATAAAATTTCCAGAGGTTTCCGGTTTAATCGAAACTCCATTCGGCGCATTACAGAAGGGACGTGTCCGGAATTAAAATAAATTGGTAATTAATTCCCTCATAATAGTTAGGTTCGGTCTTGCTTGATGCCGGCGATAATTGGATAATTCGCTTGGGTAATTGCTCGTCGAATATCTAGTTTCAGTTCCTTGGGATTGTTTTGGTGCAATCTTCCTGTTTATCTCGAAGTTTTGCCGGCGTTTTCTGACCGTTTGCCAGGATCGCCCCACTTTATCTGGCTTTATCCTCTTTCGTCTGTTCTATCGCGCCATGAGAAATTTTATAACTGAATTTAAGAACAGGAATTATGTAGAACGAATCACAACGTTATGCGCAAAAAGTGGAGGAATTGTGGAAGTCAGAACTAGCGAGTTTCCAAAATATCCTCAAAAATGACTTTCTAATAGTACCTAATTATATTGTAGAGAAATAATTGATATAATTATTATTATAATTTTATTGCCAATAAAAATTACATAAATGTAATGTATTTAGTATTTTTGTCTATGTATTTAGTTTTATCAATATCAAGGCAAGTTTATTCACACACATCCAAGTAAATGCTTTGAGTACTTTGTTCATGTTGATAGATACTTGATTCCATGTATCACCCTTACATAAGATAGCAGTGTTATCTACATAAGAACAAATATTCTCACAAATCATTAGTAAATCATTAAAATATGTAATAAAAAGCAGAGGTCTTAGAATTGAGCCTTGCGGGACTCCATAGGTTAAAATGACATTTTCGTTAATAGTTTCATTAATACGTGTGTTTTGTTTTCTATTTGTTAAATAACTTTTAATGAGATTAACAGCAGCTTCTCTAATCCCATATAAATCCAGTTTATTAAAAATTATCTCATGATTGACCGTATCAAACGCCTTAGATATTATCTAAATATTAATAAAAGTATCTAAATAATTTTCTAATTTATTGTTTACTGTGTTGCTCGGGCGCCAGATTTGAAGGGTTTTCTTCCTCGATATATCACTAGGTAAACAAATGAAAGGGTCAGTACAAACAATTATTCTACGTTTTGAAATAGGTGAAACATATAAAATTGCGGTAAGTACTGAAAAGCGGAAAATGCAAAATTATTCTAAGTATTAAAATAAGCGAAAAATAGAAAATTACTTTAAGTGTTGAAGAATGTGGAAAAGGTAAAATATCTAATAATTGACAAAGCAAGAAGAGTAACGGAAAAGCGAGGAAAACGTGCAGTCTTTAATTTTCATGCAAAACGGTATTATTAAACGGCGAGAAAGCGGTAGAAAGCAAACGCTAAAATAAATGTTAGTAATACGGAGCTGCTCATATTACTGTTATTGCAGTTCAAAAATCAAATCCCACATTTCAAAAATTTCCTCCCAACGACGAGATATCTACGCCTTTCACCGAATTCATTTTATAAAATACCTCACAGGAAATATCGAAAGGTTAATATTCTTCGTCGCTAGAAGATTTCTCTCTTTTATTTCCCAGACGCGTTATTGCGATTTCGCGAACGTTAAATCCAGTTTACATGAGGGGATAAAATCGGATCAAATTTTTCACGCCCTGTATATGTACCTAGGAGTTATTTTCGAAGACGGCTGTCGTTTATCAAGACGTGATGATATTGGGTAACCCGGAAACTCTCCGAGACCCTCCACCCATAACCCGCTAATTAAATATTTGAAAAATTACCCCCTCGAAGTCCTTTAATTACTCAATCGATATCCAGATAAATATATCCCGGAGATTGAATGGGAAAACTTCGAAAATGATAAATTAGTTGAGATAACCGTTTGGGTTTAGATTTATAGGACTTGTTAAAATATTAATAATTTGCTTGGGCGGATATTTTCTCTTCCCTAATGGCGTTCATTGTCGAGTGTGTAAAAATGACCCTATTGTCGTTCCAGCTAGTGAGTGTATGACAGGTATCACCGCTGAATCGATAAAATATTTTTATACGGTGCTTCTCGTAGAGGCGATATTTTAGAACATCTGGAAAATATTGAGAATGAAAGAAATTCGTCGATGTGATCCCCCTTGAAAAAATAAATCGAAATAAATGGTGTGTACTCACGAGTAAAAGCCTATTTCTTTATAAAGGTGTATTTCTGAATATAAAAATCACTAACACATCTCCAGGTTCCCAACGTTCGACAAAGTCAACGACCGACGATATGAGGCGGAAATTTGAAATAAACCGCGTTTCAAATGAAAAATACGCAAATATTTACGCCGCGTTATGTTTTATTGCAGTTCGTATTCCAAGGGGAGTTTTCCAGTCGACGACTTGTGCGAATGGAACTTCGAAATGAAAACTAACAATCGAGTTTAAAGTTCCTCGGGGAGCTAATGAGCGCCCGGGGAACAGATGGTACCCTAATTTCAATTGATTTGTCTCCAATCCCGGGGCGAAACACTTATAAAACTTTTAAGGACTTAAGGAGCCGACTTGCTCCTATACCTATGAAAGAAAAAGATGAGAGATTTAATCACTCTTCCAAATTAGGTGTTCGCCGATTTTCCAAGGACCATCGTCGAAATTTTCCACTTTTAACGACAACGCAAACACAAAGGCGCAAAATGATTTCCTTTCGCTTTTTTCACTTTCCCGACGCCATGATAAAAAAAGGAAAAAAAACCGTGAATCACGACGAATGGAAACAGACTGGGAGGAAGCCTTTAAAACAAACTGATTAAATCAATTGAGGGAAACGGGCAGCTTTAGCTGATCTGATTACGCGCCTTTAGAAAATTCAAAATCTATTCTCGACTTCAAATAGAATGGTAATGATACACGAGGACTGAATTCCCGAAAGGGAAATTTTAATTTCGGCGTATGGGGAAAATCGCAGACGATCAATCTATCTATATTCGTCTATTTACTAAATAATATGTTGTGAATATCACATTCTAAACGTTTCTTCTTTACATTTTTGCATGCATCAGTTGACGAATTCTCTTTTACGATTTGCGTGTACATTGCATTCGGCGTTTTCGTAAATCCGCAATAATATTGAATTTCGATAGAAGTGACAACATCGATTGGTGTGCAAGAGTTCAAAAAAGAGACAGTGGTTGATAGGTGCATAATGTGCAAAGTATACAGGGTGTTAGGGGTTTGACTGCCTTTATTTTAATAGGTAATAGTATTCATCAAAACAAACAAAAGAAAGTTATATAACGGAGGTCCTAAAACCAACCGTCTTCGAGAAAAGTCGAGTTATTTTATCAAGGCATTTCACCACAACTTGACAACACCGACAAGAAAAGATACGTATACATGAAGCAGCAATGCTTCGCGACGCGTGCGATAAATTCGCGGTGTTGCCACACCACATCATAGCCACTTTATCGGGTTGTATTGATTGGAAATATTTTTTATTCTTTAAAGAAAACCTTGTTTTGTTAAAAATTAAACATAAATTCATTAAAACAATACATCTTATGGTCATTTCACGTACAAAATTATTATAGATTCTTTAATAAAACTGTATTTTTACACCTTAAAATTAGAAGTTTCGAAGTTTGTTAATTTTTTTCTCGAAAACGGTTGGTTTTAGGACCCCTATTATATAAGGTTTTTTTGTTTATGTTGGTGAATACTATCGCCTGTTGAAATAAAGGCAGTCAAACCCCTAACACCCTGTATATTAATGAATAGCAAAAGGAGTTTGGGTTATTTTTTCGTAGATAAATACAACAAATTAGTAATGAAATGTATAGAGGTTATGTATTGTCTTAGTGGCGTTATATGGGGTTTGACCTGTCATCCATTTTCTGCTCTAAACATTTTAAAAAAACAGATTTTAAGTATAAGTAAGTGCAACCAAATTTTTTATTGTAACATCGTAAGACTTTCTTATATGACCGGACCAAATATTCATGGCAACATTAACAAAGTGCCTTTTAGGGAGGTTTTAGAAAAAAAATGTTTCAAATAAAAGTTGTAGCCATTAGTTAGGTCAGTTCTAGTCTAAAACTTAGTAAGAATCTTTAAAGCCGTTTGGGAGAAAATCGAGAAAAACTGAAAATTCAAAAGAGTAAAGGGCCCTCCGCAGAAAATCAGTAAAGACAGCAATAACGGCAATCAATAAGAAATGAATAGTAAAGTTAATATACAAAGTTTAAAAAAACGTTGAATCAGTTTTTGAGATAATCCAAAAAAATTGAAAATGACAAGAGTAAAGTGCCCTTTGCCCTAAAGTGATTCTGATGAAATTCATGTGGTCGTGAGTCTTTAGGGGACCCAACCTAAATGCAAAATTTGATCTTTCCACCATTTATAGTTTCTGAGGAAATGCGGACCACATACACCATACATAAACACACAGACATGTTTCCAAAAACATGTTTTTAGGTCTCGGGGGACCTCAGATCGTCCAGAAACGCCAATATCTCAAATTCCTAAAATCAACGCGATTACAATACTTTCTGTTATTATATGGGTTCTCCATATGAGAAAGTAACAAAGGAATGAAGAATATTTTTCAACTTAAAAGTAGTACAAGGTGATTAACTTTAACAAAATGTTAGTGTGACTATTCTTCTTCTTTATCGTCGTTCTCTCATTACTGAGAATCGTGATCACTGACAACTTGTGACGTTATTTCACTCCATTGACTTCGGTCCCGAGCTATGTTTACAGAAACGCAGAACGAACTACCGGTGGCCTTTTGGATCTGATCCGTCCATCTGGTTGGTGAGCGCCCTCTAGACCTTCGCCCTTCTGTGTTTCCCGAAACTATCAGCCTCTCCAGGTTGTTTTCATCTCTTCGCACGATGTGTCCAAAAAATCGCAATATGTTCGCCAGGCAGGTAGAAGAAAGTCTATTGCGGATGTTCAGTTCTCTAAGGGATTGACTCGTTCGTCCTGTGCGCCGTCCACGGAATTCGAAGCATGCGTCTCCAGCACCACATCTCGAAGGCATCAATTCTTTTTCTGTCTGCTGCTTTAATTGTCCACGTTTCAGCTCCATATCGGAAGATGGAAAAGATCAACGATTGAACTAGTTTCATTTTAGTGTTATTCGTAATAGATCTTTCTTTCCAAATCTTGGATAGTCGAATCATTGCACTTTTAGCTAGTCCTATTCTCCTTCGGATATCACTTTCACTTGAACCCGTGTTACTAATATATGAGCCCAGGTACAAGATGTGGTCAACGATTTGAAATCTTTTTAGAGCATCTGTCAATTGCAGAGTGTTGGAACGATCGACTATCATAATTTTAGTTTTCTCCACGTTTATCATAAGGCCACAGTTGTTGCTCTCTGTCTCCACTCGGTTTAGGAGATCCAACATTTCCTCTTCTGACGCAGCTATTAATGTTGTATCGTCTGCATATCTCAGATTTGTAATCCTTTTACCCGCAATTGAGATTCCTCCATGACATTCATCCAATGCCTTTCTCATAATATATTCTCCATAGATGTTAAAGAGATCTGGAGAGAGGATGCATCCCTGACGAACTCCCCTGCAGGTCTTGAATGGGAGCGAGTGCTGGTTCTCTATTCTCACGTTGGCCATGCTGCTGTCGTAAATGTTTCTTATGAGTACAATTAGATGTTCAGGCACTCCCATCTCTCGAAGAACTCTCCACAGCATTTTCCAGTTAACACAGTCAAAGGCCTTTTGGTAGTCCAAAAAGCAGATGACCATTGGGATATTGAATTCTCTGCATTTCTCTATGAGTTGTCGTAGATTAAGCACCTGTTCTCTGGTGCTTTGCCCTTCACGAACCCTGCCTGTTCCTGGGGAATCTGTCGATCCAGATAAGTCTCCAAACGTCGTTTTATAATACGAAGTAGAATCTTACTCGGATGTGATATCAAAGTAATAGTACGGTAGTTGCTACACTTTGTGGTTGCACCCTTTTTATGAAGTGGAATGAATATAGAGGTTGACCAGTCTTTGGGCCAGAGACCATGCTTCCATATTATATTACATAGATCGGTTAAGATTTTAATGCCCTGTTGATCCAAATTCTATAATAGTTCTCCCCTTATATCATCACAGCCTGGTGATTTACCTGTGACTATAACACAGGTAAAGGTTATAGTGTGACTATAACAGAGCTTTTATACATCGTCTATCATGTTAATCAAGTCTTAATTCCCTTAAGATAAGAAATAATTAATTTGAAATTAAATAATTTATTGAACACAATAGAAGTGATCGAGTTTAATATTTCAAACTATTTTATTCCTGTAAAAGACAGTCTGAAATGACTTTCCTCGTCCCTGATTTAAATACTATAAATTTATTTTTAAACATGAAGAGATAAACAGGCATAAAACATTATTTTAATATAATTCAGATCTTCATAAAATTTAATTCTAGATAATGTGCTTGTAGCTCATATGATTTTATAAACTTGTAATATGTTTAATGAAGAGAAGAACAGTTTCTCCCTTGAAGAGAAACTCTGATTCAAGTTTCTTAAAATAGTAATTTAAAAAATTTCACAATGCTTGAATTCGACGTTTGTTGACTTACTAAAAATATGAGTAATTAATTATATAAATAAACAATTTCTTTATTTTAGTCTTAACGGAAAACCAATCATTTTTAAACATTTACACAAATCCTCAAAAAAATTAAAGAAGTCATTAATTATGTTGTAACAATACTTTAATTACAAAATGTAACCTATCAAAAGGAGATTAGATAGCTCAGAGCAGTAAAGGCAGTTTTATTCAAGGGAGCGTCGAGTCTATAATATGTGAAATGTGTGAGATATATTTAGATTTTTTAATAAAACATCATAGAAATGTTAACAAAGTACTTTCAGAGTTCAAGTACGAGTATGTTTACTCTTGATATATTCAACGTTTTGAACATTTTGGTTCTGTTTACGACCAGATTCATTTTTTTAATAAAATTCATTTTAGAAAAGAATTTCAAGAATATAACGTCGCGCGTCAAACGATAAAAAAGGTGAATGTGTCTCAACAAAATAGGATAAGATTAATTTTGTTGCGTAATGAATATAAATCAAATTTTTTAGTTTCTCAATTTTGATTCCATTTGTCCCATCTCGTTGATACGCCTATGGACAACTGATTTATTACCTATCGCAATTCGTCAACGGTGGTCACATTTTCTTGCTTCTCTGTGCTTTGTGCCTCTTATGTTGACATATAAACAAGTAATGTTTCCTAGTCGGTCTAGTTATATTAACCGTCTGTGGTTAAAATGAATTTTAGCCAGTCACTTAAAGAACCACAATATGAAGTCAACTGCAGCATCAAAAATAATCTGAATATAGGAAATAACATGAATTTTGTTATTACCTGTAGGTGCGTTAAAAGCATTAATGCAACATGAAATTTAACGTCAAAGCATTCAAATGTAATAAACAACGTTTCTGTGTGTTTCTTCTCGAGAAAAGTTGATGGTGATTGTCTTTTACCAATATGACATTATTAACCAAGTCGTTATCGAGTCCTGATTCGTCCGTTTGACTACTTTCCTGATCATTTCGCAAAATACTGCTTTTTTGTTTACCCTAACCGTATCTGCGAATTTCTCCCCAGAAACTTTCCCCATTAATATCGCTGACAACTCGGAATCAAAATTTCGGTAGGGGACAGACGTCACTCTTCATATGGGAAGGGACAAAGTTTCAGCGATTTTATAGGCGCTCTTAATTTCGTTGCGGAAAACCCGAGGATCCGATCTGCGGTCTCGGGTCATCGCGTCATTGTAATTCAAATGCGACAAACGAACTTATAAAATCGTAGAAGTGTCAGATGATAAGTTGTGGGCATTACGAGAAGGTCCGTAAAAGGATCGGAGGGTAAAGCAGGGTTGTAGCATGGTAACGAGGCCTTTCGAGTGAGAGCTTGATTGTACAGTCTCGCCCATTTGAGTTAGCGAAAAGAATGCAACTCAATCCCCTGAAGGGCACTAGGGAAAGTCATCAGTTCAAGGTAAAACAATGTGAAAGACTTGCATACGTCTCATAAAGGCAGCTTGAATGAATCCCTGAATACACCCATTAGCTATCACCCCACCGATAATGAAACAAAAGATCCCGGATCCGAACTCGTAAGTACACCTTAAACCTCGCTTCCCCCCCTAATTGCCATCCGAGGACTAATGATTCTAATCTCCGTGAATTCATTTCATAAATTGAAAAATTCAATTCGGATGGATTCCACACTGCCAGGTCGCCCTACCTTCGATCGTCGTCATTCCTGCGTCACACGGACGTCCCGTGTTTGCCTCTCTTGATACGTAATCAGAAAAATAATAAATTTTCACCCCCTTCTTCTCCCGAGTTTTAACAACTCTGGTTATTAAATTTTCGGTAAACAGCGGTCCCGGTCCCGAAACTCATTCGAAATCGCGAAATGTTTAATGACAACGTAGTAAATTAAAATTAACTGACGAGGAAAAATTTCATTTTTCTTTTGTGAATTAATAAGCGTGTCACCGAGATATTGTGCGATTTCGAAAAGGGGAATTAATTAACAGAGATAATAAGTTATGAACGGAATAAATTGTTGTTGTTATTACGTCCAGTGATGTACTTGAAGAGAATATGAAATCATAACTCTTAGTAGAAACAACTATTTCATTTCATGTTTATCTCAGCTACTACGTGTAGTAATATTATACTAGTTATTTAATGAAATTGCTCATAAATGTTTTAAATAGTTTAGTTGCTAAAAATCGTTGTGAACGACATGAAAGCGCACTGTTATTTCCGCTTCTCAATGCGTAACAGCTCCATTAATAAAATGGTTCATAAACATAAATAAATTTTAAACTCTATGAACACAACGTGCTTAATACATATTTCATGTAGTGTAAATGGTATTAATATATTGTCAACCGTGGAGAATTCCGGATTCTAAACGAGATATGCATTTTATAACTGTTATACAATTGATAACCCTTCTATATAGCAGGTTTTTAGTATATCGGATTTCAAAATTGGTTTCTCTTGCGTTTTTAAATTTTTAAATTCATTTACGAAATTGGCCTTAAGATAACAGTTTCATAAGAAAAATCGTAATTGGTTTTGTTTTATGTACAATGAACTACAGTTCTAGAGTTCTAGAACTAGAAAAAAATAATTGTAGGTACAATAAATGGAAAATTAGACAGAAAAACTATTAGTGGCAATATATAACTACAAATAAATTTTGCAAGAACTTAAACCCGTGTTTTAAAATTAAAAATCTCCTAATTTGTTTCATGTGAACAGTAGGTACTGTTATCCATTTCAAGTATCTACTGCAAGAACAATATATTGGAATGCTATTATTACAATTTTGTGAGTAAAGCAATAGATATGGATTTATAGATACCACTTTCGTCAAGATGGACAAAAAGGATCTTGTTTTTCCTAATCTGTAAGTAAACGCATCTGATTTGGACTTCTTGGATTAATTTTTTCTAAGACTACTTAAAAATAAATAATTAGACAATTTGGTTGAATTAGAAACAAAATCAAATATCTGGTAATATTTTTAAAAAAATATTTCCAATGTCTTAGGAGAAAATCTGATTTATTAAGAAAAACTGGACCCACATTGAGTAAATTTTGGAACAATAAGTACTCAACTTTAGTAAATTATCTATTTTCGTTACAATATATTATTGTTTTGGAAAGTTCAAAACAGATAGGTACTAATTCATACTAGGAGATAAGATATTTTATTACTTAATTTTGCGTTGTCAAAAGATACTTTCTGTTAAAGTTCGTTCAATTTATCTTCAACGAGTTTATTAACAATGTTGCAGTTTTAATATTTTAAGTAAAACTATTCTAATTTACCGAAAAATTTAAATGCTTGAAGCTCCACCCCTCCATACAAAACAGTACAATACAACACAATACAATAAGTAACCTCTTCTGAAATGAACTGTGGATGAATTTTTTCTAAGATTACTTAAAAATAGATAATTAGACAATTTGGTTCAATTAAAAACAAAATGAAGCTGCTATGATATTTTAAAAAAAAATATTTCCAATGTCTTAGGAAAAATTCTGATGTATAGTCCAGTCAATATAGGGAGTTCACCTATGAAAATCGACATACCCAGTATATTAAAACGTAAAAACTTCTATTTTGGCATCCTAAAACTTTTCCCAAAATTCACATATAATTGGATGGCCGCAAGTTTTAAAGTGGGGGGTCAAAAATCACAAAAATCGATTTTTTTACATATTTTGCAAATATCTCGTTTTCTATGGGATTTACGCTATTTGTACTTTTCATCGATATTGTAGAGAATCAAATTCTCTACAACTTTTGTATTTAACGTCTGGTAGTCCCGATCAAAAACTCGTATCTTAAGGTTATAAATTAATGCTAAATATTTAATTAGCATTTATTATTAAATTCTACATTAAATTCAATGTTTCTTTCTAATAATTCTAAAATTTATCAATTCAATAACACTTATAATCTCTTTCTGTAATTGAAAAATTATTAAGGGACATACTTTAATTACATTTTAATTATATTCTCATTTACACTAATTGCATTTGAAGTAAAAAATAATTAAGTATATTTTGTTTAAAATCCGTAAACTCTTAAATTCTTTCATAACTTTAAAAATTTATAGTCAGAAGAAGAAGAAGAGAATTGAAATATTAGAACTTGTTCTTCTCGAAATTTTTATTCTTTTATATTAATTTTGACACTATTAAATTAATCAAATGACACATTTACTAAAAACGTTAATTACAAATTTAATTCTTTTCTTTTTTATTTATTTAGAAAGTTATTGGTATAAATTAGATTACAATTAAAATGTAATTTAATTATTTTCCTCCACAATTTTTTACTTACATGGCCAGGTAAGTGTTTAAATAAATTGACACTTAACTAAAAATAGATAAGTAACCAAACAAAATGAATTTAATGAAAAAGTTAATAAAAAATCATATTTATATATTTATCAATAATCTATAACCTTAATATTACGAGTTTTTGATCGGGACTACCAGTAGTACCAGTTGACTTCACATGATTCTCTGACCAGCGCTCTCCGCCCTCTATCTCGAAAACACTTCGAGGTATGAAGAAATGTTAAATACAAAAGTTGTAGAGAATTTGATTCTCTACAATATCGATAATAAGTATAAATAGCGTAAAGCTCATAGAAAACGAGATATTTGGAAAATATGTAGAAAAAATCGATTTTTGTGACTTTTGACCCCCGAATTTAAAACTTGCGGCCATCCAATTATATGTGAATTTTGAGGAAAGTTTTACGATGCCAAAATAGAAGTTTTTACGTGTTAATATACTGGGTATGTCGATTTTCCGAGATATTCACCTAATTTGGCCTAAGATGACTGGACTATTAATGACAAAAGCTGGACACACGTTAAGTAATTTTTGGTACAATAAGTACTCAACTTAATGAACTTTCTCTTTTGTTATATATTGTAGTTTTGAAAAGTAAAAACTAGATAGGTACTAATTCACATTAGGAAATAATGTATTTTAATATTTCATTTCGCGTTGTCAAAAGTTACTTTCTGTTAAAGTTCGTTCAATTTATTCTCAATGAGTTTACTCGTTACATCCATCATTACCTCCATACAATGCAGTACAATACAACACAATACAATACAGTAAGTTAACGCTTCTGATATGAACTCTCGATGATTTTTTTCTAAGATTACTTAAAAATAAAATATCAGACAATTTGGTTGAATTAGAAACACAATGACAGGTGCAATGATATTCTTAAAACAATATTTTCAATGTCTTAGCAAAAATTCTGATGTATTGACAAAAGGTGGACACACGTTAAGTAATTTTTGGTACAATAAGTACTCAACTTTAGTTAACTTTCTATTTTGTTATATATTGTAGTTTTGAAAAGTAATAACTATGTAGGCACAAACTGACATTGGGAAATTAGTTATTTTAGTTAATTTCTGTTAACGCCCATTCAATTCCATACAATACATTGCAATACAATACAATAAGTACACGCTTCTCATTTGAACTGTGGATTAGCTTTTCCGTAAACTACTTAAAAATACATAATTAGACAATTTGGCTGAATTAGAAGCAAAATCAAAAATGCTATAAATTTTTGAAACAATAATTCCAATGTCTTATGAAAAAATCTGATTTATTGACAGAAACTGGACACAAATTGAGTAATTTCTGGTACTATAAGTACTTAACTTGAGTAAACTTTCTATTTTCGTTATATATTATTGTTTTGGAAAGTAGAAAATAGATAGTTATCAATTGATATTGGGAAATTAGTTATTTTAATATTTAAGTATGTATTGTCAAAAATTAATTTGTGTTGAAGTCCGTTCAATGCGTTTTCAACGACCAATTTTGTAATTTTTCCATTTTGGTTAAAACTATTCAAATTTACGGGAAACATCAAACATTTAAACGTTTGAAGCTCCATACAAGCGAAAAAATTGCCTTATTACCTAATTCCTCGGATCCCTCCCTCGACCCTAATTCCGCAGGACCTAAACCTGTTAACCCCAAACTTTATCCATCGAATTTCGTCCTTGTGGAACGCGAAGAAACTTAAAAATCCCATCGATGAATCCGAATTGAACTCTTTTGTTTTCACGGTACGTTACGTCCCTGGGAGAGGGGCGGACGCGAGGGTTGGTTGCACCCCGTAAGTAATTTCGTAGAAAGTTTTTCTATATCAAATGAAGCGAACGCCCCGGGGGCGGACTCTTGACGGAAACCCCGTACCTTCGTCACTTAGGAGGTGTTTGTTCGAGGCATTTCTCCCCCCTGATGTATCTCGTCGTGTTTTCCTTTCCGGCGGAATTAAATAATATTTTTTCCGTTCAGGTTTCTATACACATATATATCTAAGGGGATGGGACGGCGAGAGGGAGAGTGTTTATTCGGACGTGACTGTGAGATATCATTGCCGATTTCGAACGCGGGACGGAACATACGGTTTATCCGAGTCGGTCACGTAGCGCAAAATTATTAGGAATTTGAGAAAATCTCGCAAATTCATAATCCAAAAATCGTTGTTAATGTAAAACGGCGTTTGACACAGTCAAGTTTCTTAATGGCGGTTGCTCCAAATGTAGAGTTAACTGAATTTGGCGAATTCGCCACAACAACCCCAAAAAATAACCCATTTTCTCAGTTCTGAGGGTTAAACGCGAAATTCAAACTATAATTACTTGGAATGGTGTAATTGTGTTAAAAGTGAGTTTGTTGGAAAGTAATAACACCTTCAAGTTAGAAATGGAACGGAAAGCAATGTTATACACTCTAAAGGGGTTTAATAAATAATCTTGCCACGACTTGGGTAATTCATGTTACTTGGAACAAAAGGGCTAGATAATTTTTTCAAGCGGCGTTATTTGTTAAAAACAAAACGTCAAAATCACATTTGTTTTAAGTTAATATCGTACTTTTAAAATATCGATTATTGTGACTGAAGAGTTACGTCACCAAACAACCCCCCAGAAGGGTTAAATTCAAAGTTACACATCAAATTCGAAACGACCCCGAAATTTCCCTCGATCTTCTAAAATCCCACACTCGCTACACATCCCTTAGATTACGTACACATTCACATCGACAGAACAAGCGAAAATACATTTTCCGCTCTTCGAAACGATCGTTTCCACCTACCTCAATCGTACGGTCGAACAACGTTCGGAAAAGTCACCCTAAATCACACACTTGCGACACAGTGAGAACGCTCAGCGACCGTATCGGGGACGTCTCGAGATGGTCGGGAAAGTCACGGAAAACCGCCGGGAAATCCGCTCCAGTTTCCCGCCGTAGTACGCGGAATCTGCATTCGTACTGAGGCGCGGCGCGGATAGAGAGGAGAGTTTTCGATACACGGAGTGCTCTCGCCGAAAGTACACAGGCACGCGCTGTGCCGACGAGCGGGATCGCCTTTCGGTTTTCTTGTTTTCCTAATACTGGACGCGCTACCGAGTGATAAGCACCCGAAAGGGGAATGGATGTACGTGGTGAACGGGAGCGTTATGCGCGTGACTTACCTACTGCTGGGTTGTCGGGAGAGTACGGCTCTTCGTGTGGCTCGCGCATGGAACTGGAATGAAAATCGTGTCAAACGGTGATAGGGAACGTATGAACTTTGGTAGTTATTGGAAGCATAGCTTTCTTGAACGCCGAAAAAACGAACGACCGTAACGACTCGAACGAGCAGCAAAGTCGTAGCTCGGCGCGATCGTCAAAACACATTACTCCAGAAGTCAATAAAGAAACTGGTAAGATTCAGAAATACTAGAGGTAGGACCATCTAAAAATGGGAACGGCGCACAGACACGTTTTGGTAAATTTCAATGAAGGCAGCCAAACATCTTTAAAAAGTTTTAAAAAAACTTGGGTTCAGGTAATTTTCAAATGACGCCCTCGTATTTCTCCGCCGAGTTCTGCAATAATTTACCTGCGTCTATTAATAGCTTCAATAAGTGGGAGGGTTGTAATGGAAGCAACTAAATATTCAAACTTTCTTGAAACAAATTTGTTGACTTCTTTAAACACTCTAAGGTGCGAGTTAATATTTGCATCACTTATTGTTAACTACAATGTGTTTTTAACAGATAAATGCCTTTTCTGTATTATTTACCCAATTTTTAAGCAATAATGTACGTGGTTTGCATTGTGGTAGGCATGTATACAAATTATACCATATAATAGACACAATATTATAAACTAATACAAAATATAATAGAGCTTATTATATTATTGCTGTATCATTAAATAAACCTACAGAAAAAATAAATGTCAACTTCAAAGATATTCATTTTTATATTTTATTTACTTTTATTTTGCATGATTTAATTTCCGAAAAGTTGTACCGCTACTGATGAGAGCGAGCAGCACTTACTGTATGCGCGAAAGATTATTCATATTCCCATTTTCATGTGGTCCGACCTCTATGCCATTTCAATAAATGTCTAATAAAAGGTCAATATGCACCAGAGGACTTGGCTTGCATTAGTTCCATACACAAGAAGGGAAATAGAAAACTCTATAAGAATTACAGAGGAATAAGTCTACACAGTTCCACGGGAAGGACGTACCGTAAAATATTAAAAGGAAAAACAGAGCACCAAATTTCCGAAAAGGAGCAACAAAGTGGTTTTCGAGCAGAATTTCCTGTATGGATAATATTTTTGCTTTGAGGCAGGTGATTGAGAAGAGATCGGCAGAAATTTAAACACACACCACTTGTTTATCGATTTGGAGAAAGTCATTACACATTAGACACAGCTGGTGTTAGTAAAGTTTATGTAAGAGCGATAAACAATATTTACGAGCATACTAAGGGAGTGGTAAAACTGGGAAAATATTTTCTGACCGAATGCTGCTCGCCTCAAACCTTATTCAAAATTTATCTGCCATACAGTTACCACAGGAGGTAATAAGAGGTACCCAAGAATTGAAATACTTAAGTAGTATTATATCAACTCAAGATAATTCTGCAAAAGACGTTCACCATCGCGTAACGCAGAGAAAATGACATACCCAGACACTGAACTCATTCCTATGGTCCGCTAGGATATAAATGAAGACCAAAGTAATGATATCTAAGACTATAGTGGAACCTGTGTCAAACGCTATAATTTCTGTTTTATTACTTGAGATGTCACATTTGTATTCTCTGGCCATAATGTCAAGAAGTGAATAAATTGAAGAGCAAAGGCGATAAGCAGCAATCCTGTCTTACACTTATTATTTCTACTTAATATTAATAAATTTACATTACGTCATGCTTTTTTCACATATGTATTCACTTGTGCTTTAAGAAAGCAATGCTTCCCCTCTGAATTCCTCATTCCGTTTTGTTCAATCACAGAAACATTCGGTCACATTTATCCTCGACAAAAATACAAATAATTAATTAATTACATAAATTCGAACCTGTCCAATCAAATCAAGAACTTGGGGGTGTCTCACATTTCAGAGTTGAAAATGTGAGGAAGTTGCTAGCAAGTTCAGTCACAATTTCCCTCGATGTAAACAGAGAGGATAATTTACAGTCAATAGAAATTCTACCAAGACAAATCAAGGAAAGTTAGGAATATAGGCAACAAAGAAAATTTCATATAACCCGAAGATTTGAGGAGGTCTGAGAAACTTGATAGTTTAGTAAGAGTCACTTGTAGTTAATAGTCGTACACCGAAAGCCCAGACACGATATTTGACTAACAAAATGTAAGTAATAACTATAAAGGCAAATAGGCCATAAGACAAGATATCGAAAAAAAATCGAAGTATCTACTTCAACTTGGGTAATTATTAAGTGATTTGCTATCTAATTTTTGTGTTGTTTAACTGTTTAATGTTTAACATTTTAAATTCCAAAATCTTAACACGTATGTCGCAGAATGAATAGTTTTTGAAATAAGGGGTCCATGACTTCTTGTTTTATTACTAACCGTATTAAGTCCCAAAGTATTAATTAATATATGTCCTAGAATGCTTACCTAACGTAGAGTATTGTCATGAGTTGTAATAATTCTTTTTAAAATATCGTTTGTAATTCATAATACCTACGTTCTAGCTTATATATTCATTAAAATTTTGGAACGTACAATATTTAGAACTTTGTAACACGAATTGTTTGTTAATTATTCTTTTTAATTTGAGATATTGGCGTTTCTAGAGGTTTTGAGGTCCCCTGAGTTCGAAAAACATGTTTTTGCATACATTTCTCGATTTTTTTGTAAATTTACCCCATGTCTCAACCTCCAACGACAGCTAGGGTGGTAAATCGTATCGGATACATTTGTTTAGTAATAAACAATCTCTCCGAGAACGTTTTTTTGGCTCTCTTCACACCCGTACTATTTCGGGTATTTCAATAGCCAAGGAATCGTACATTTGAATCATCCCCGCTTATCAGCACAATAATTACGTTAAGAGATTTATCTCTCGGTCCGAACCTTAATCACCCTCAGTTTAACGTATCGTTCGAACGAGAACGGGAACAAGTGTGTGAGTTTTTGAGTTTAGTGAGTTATGGCGCGAGTTCTGTGAGTTAGCATAGTGACGTCTCGTTCCTGGGCTCCCGAATGCCTTGAAATTATAATTCTGGCTAGTGAATTGCGCACTTGAACGTTTTCTGAGTGACATACCTACCCTGGGGGTGAAAAAGGCGAACTAAGAGGAGAGAACGCCCTGGAAAATCGCGAGTAGGTGGTAAGTACTAGAGGATAAACATATTTTCAAGTTTTTTCGCATTTAATGGAAACTGACGTTGAGTTTAAGTTTTTAATAATTTCAAAACGCCTAATACCCAAAAATAAATAACCTAAATGTAAACCCTAAAATCCAAAAAGTCTAAAATAATTTTTAATAAATTTCTAACATTAGTTCGTGAAGGGAAAGTTATGAAAGTATCATATTCAAACAATAGTTGCTTCCACTGTCACTCGTCACTGTTGCTTCCAATTTATTGCAAACAATTTTTTTAATTAAAAACGTTTCCTTCTTAGGAACAAAATGAGGTACATGTACTTGTATATAATAAGGTAAAATTAAAAGTTCGACGAAAAACTGTACTGTATTAAGCGGCCCATACACGCTCAATATTATTGCGCAATGTGGGTGGCACATTATTTTGACGGAGGGCCATACATGCTCAATATTATTGCGCAATATGTTGATTTGTGCAATAAATTGTATCGTATGCAGGCAATATTGATGGTTGTGCAATATACTGTGCAATCGCGAGCACAGACGTACAACCTTCAAGGCAATATATTGTGCAAGCAGTTCCAAGCACAATTTCATGTAGTGAGGTAATGTTGACTGATAGGGATTTGTGTTGTGTGATTATTGCTGTTGGTGCCAATGCGAAAAAGAAAAAGAGCTCTGGTTTATAGCCTTCGGATATTTTTCGCGGTATTTTTCTAACAAGAGTTCATACTGCTCCCCCTTTTTCGCACGATTAGTATAATCTGTACACTTTACATCTCACAGAGCCAGAAGGCCACGATAAACTTCAATGAATTCCAGAATGAATTGCCTATCAGCTTCCTTGGCAGCCATGACGACGCGTACTCAACCACGTGTTGATACTGACTGATGGGATATTGCGCGATATTGCCTACAGACGACACAACCTTTTCCCGTTTGCACAATATATTTTCAAAGATTTGAATTTAGCACAATATATTGCACAACCTTTCAATTTCGACTACACACGATCGACTATATTGCACAAACCTAAATATTGCGCAATAATATTGAGCGTGTACGGGCCGCTTTACACACGTTTTATAATTTCAGGTACTTAATTTTTTTTAACAGTGCCATTTATACTTTCTCATATGGGGTAACCATATAATAAGAGAAAATATTGTAATCGTACTGATTTTCGATTTTGAGATATTGGCATTTCTGGACGTATTGAGGTTCCTTGAGCTCGAAAATCATGTTTTTGGAAAAAATGTCGTGTGTGTGTGTGAAGCTGAAATTTTGTATTTAGGCTGTATCCCCTAAAAACTCGTGTGACCACATAAATTTCATCAAAATCAGTTAAGGGCAAAGGGCATTTTACTCGTTATTTTTAAGTTTTCTTGGATTATCTCAAAAACTGGTACAACGTTTTCTTTACATTCGTATGTTATTCTTATTGACTACCGTAATAGTTATCTTAACTGATCTTCTGCAAAGGTTCCTCTACTTTTGTGAATTTTCAGTTTTTCTCTATTTTCCCCAAAACGAATTTTCCTATTCTTACCAAATTTTAGATTCTAACTAATCTAACTAATGTCTATAACTTTTGTTTGAAACATTTTTTTCTAAAACCTCCCTAAAGGGCACTTTACTCCTGAACATTTTCATTTTTTTTTTCCTAAGAAAGGTTTTGAATGTTTTCACAAACTTTATATTTGAATTAACATATTGAATGTATACAATTTTCGTATGAAATATTTTTTGCTAAAACTGTCCTAAAGGGCACTTTACACAAAAAAAATTATATTGTTGTGTTCAATTTATTTTAAAACGGTTTTGGTAATTTATTCCAAATTTCATAACTCAAATTAGCCGTTTAATGCTCATAATGTTGCCATGAATATTTTATCAGGCCATATAAGAAAGTCTTACGATGTTTCAAATCGCCATTTTTTTAGTAATCACGTCATAACTTAATGTAATCTGGAGTAAATTTAAATTCAGCAAAAACTATTGTTTCGTAATAAAGTGGGAAAATCAGAATTGGTACTAAACGTGGAAAAATTAATAGCATAGAAATTGTGTTAAAAAAGTAACATTACCCCTATTTCTCCTTCACTGATTTAAAGTTTTCTTAATGTGCACCACAAGATAACGTAGGATGTGCAATTAAAGCACCGTATTAAATTTCGTATCATTTTAAAAATGGGTTTCCAAAATATCTCAAAAACATATTTTGTTTACATTTTTGACACACCTTATCTGGTAAACTATACATGTTAGGACATATCACAACGAATCACCCGCCAAAATTTGTAACACGAATTCTAAATCACCCTGTATGTTGGAATATGTAGAGCAACTCCTATAGACTCCCTTAAACGTTCTAGCTTAATTTTAAATTAGATGTCAAAAATTAGATGTTTCTCTTCATTTTCGAAACCGCTGAACTGAAAATTTTGAATCAAAAACCTAAAAGTTATTATTAGAAACATAAAAGAACGTTATACTCAATTTTGGAAATTTCCATCGTTTTAAAAAATGATCAGCAGTACTTCCTTCATTGATTTTCCGACCGTACCTCAAAAACACGTTATAAAAATCTTGGAATTGATTCCTATTGGAAGTAAACTTACAAACTAAGAAAACGTAGTGTGCCATCTTTCGACACCCCTAAAAGTTACGCCGATTCCAAGTTTGCGCATTTGTACAATTAATAGATTCATATGTATATAACTACTACATATTCAAATTACCAAAACTGCCTCACCTGCGGACTTCGACGCTCCCCTCCTGATCGCCTCGAGAATGCCCAAATTTCCCGAAAGGAAAATGAAATTTTGAGAAAGAAAATGGAAAATGCGGCGCACTGTAACACTCGCGAGGTAAATGAACCGAACGTCTCGCAATGAATAAATGTGCGTGTACAAGTTAGCACCTGTCTGAACTTCGAACCGGCCGCTAAAACATCGGAACGGCCTGCGCAGTACGTACAGAAAGTTTCTGTTATCGCAGTGGCGAGAGGACAAAAAAGAGTACTTGAGTCTGGAAAAAAATTGTTTTCGTCGTAAAATTCATCGGACAAACACGTTACCAAAGTTAAAATTGAGTGTGTTATTAAATGTATTTTATATTTTTGAACGTTGCGTTGGTTTTGTGACAATGAAATTAGTTTAATTACAATTTTGTATATTTCCAAGTAAAAGTTACTAACGTGTTATATCGTTATATGAACTAATTAAAAAAAAACCTTAGAAACCCTAGAAAAATAGATACCTTTCAATTACAGCTTAATTTTCTTCTCGGTAATTTACCTTATTATAACGTTTGAGAAGTCATTTGAAAGGTCTCGACGTATAGATTTAAGGTATACAAATAATTCTGATTAAGTTTTTGATTTTGAACGTATTGATGTCACAAATTTCATGCAATCTTTATCTCAAAAACTGTAAGATATTTGACAATATGTGTCTACATTACATTAAAGAAATTACAAAATGATGTTTATCGAGAGTTAATTCCATTCTAACAAAAGAGGTACGACATATGGGTATCCCTTGGTGGCTTTATCAATGAAACGACCTTTGAGAGATCTTAAACATTAGCCTAATTTAATTTAACAATAATGGTGTTATATGGCGCTGAATAAGAAATACTACATATTCCCTATTTTCGGGTAATTAATTTCATTTAATATTTTCATTAATGTTGGCACTTTAAAGAGCTACAGATTAATTTTCTTTTGTTTCGAATATAATGCCCTTTAAAAGGATGTCAAAAAGTAGTAATATTTAACTTTAAATTTTTAATATGGCGTTAAAGTCAAAAACATGGATTGACTCCTCATTAGTTCAGCAATCCTTTAACTAAAAAATAGAAAATTAAAATAAAATGCAAAAATCCAGATTTTCAAATGGTATAAATAAAATTCCTTACTTTTTCAAGTGACATTTGAGGCATGTCAAAGGCTAGTCTTATTTAATGTAAAATTATCGTATTTTACGAAAACTATCTCGTTGGGGTTGAACCAAATCTTTTGAGAAAAATGAATAAACCTTATAAGAAACAAAAAACTCATTAGTGTAGATTTTCAAAAATTTTGCTCAGTTATGTTTAGCTCAATTTTTTCCTGTTTCTTTGGCTGTTTCATCCTGTTCGAACTAAGGCGAAGTATAATCTGAAAAACGACAGATTTAAAATTTTGAAAGGTGTTATCTTAGGTAAAAAAATTAATATATCGTCCATAGTCCCGCACACTTCTGAAACAAATAATTTAGAAACATCCCAAGAAACCGTTAATACAGTTTTTGAAAATTTTACTGCTTTAAAAATAATACAAATTACTTTTTCTAGCATTTCGCCCTATTCTGTATAACAAGATATCTGTTGGAAGGATACAGAGATTAGCTTAATTCGATATGAACTTTTGAAAATGTTACATAGCGATATCAAAAATTAAATGTGGCCTCCATCGTTTCCAAAAGTATGAAATACAAACCCAAATATTTCTTATAATCTGTGTTGTTTAGTATTTGAATACATGTATTTAGAAATGTATTTTAAATACTTTTTATGTATTTAAATACATAGTTAAATACATATTCTTAATTTGTATTTACTGTGTATTTAAAATACATTTCTTCTGACATTTTAAATACAGTAGTTCAAATACATTTTTGGGCAACGTTAAGATCCACTATTTGCTAAATTATTCCTTAAATGCTCTTACATTTATTTTATTTTGTTACAGTAGTTATAAATGCGCATTTTTATACATTTTTTGAGCATATTTCCGGCTGTTCATTTATATTTACATTTTGGTTGATGTATTTACATGCTTATTTTGAAGCTAATTGTTACAGTTATAATGATCCTACGACACTTTTAAAGGAGTTGCGATTATCTTAACGAAGGTGTACAACTCATGAAGTTTTTAAAAAAGTTGTGACATTGTAAAACAATTTTTAAGTAGCTTGTTGACATTTTTAAACAAGTCGCTGTTATCTTAAACTTAAGCTGTTGTTTCAAAAGAAGTTAAGGAGCTTCTAAAGAACTTATGACAACTCTAATGCAACACAAATAACTTGAACTGCCATATATGAAGTTGGAAAAGTAACTAATGAAGTTTTTTAATTAGCTGCTTCGTTAGATCAAGTTAAAAAGTAAAGTGTCTAATGTGTCGACATCTTTGCCTTGGGGCTATTTTTCAGAAGTTTGAAACTTACATTAGCCTGTTGTGTTTTGAAGTATCACTTCAATTTCTAAACACTTGTTTACAAAGTAGTGGGTAAATATCGGAAAATTGCTTTTACGATTTCATGAAGCAAAGAAAATAATTCCTAACACTTTTTTGAGATTGTTTTAAGTGTTAAAACCATAAACTTAGGTTTAGTGTATAAAAGTCAGGGGTCTAGGACGTTTGGCCGCCGCCGTTTGGCCGTCGCCGTTTGGACGTCGCCGTTTGGACGTAGGGACGTTTGGACGTACGGACGTTTGGACGTAGCTACGTTTGGCCATCAGGACGTTTGGACGTCGGGACATTTGGCCGTGGCAAATTTAGTCGTTTATTGCAAACACCTTAAACACTATGTTAAGGGGTAAGGGTAAGGGTAACACTTTTTCGTGGATTCTGTTTATAATTAAATGACAATTATTATATCTCACAATACAATTGGTTTTACCTATATTATTCAACCCACAAATATGAATATAAAAATGTTACGTTTTCCCCAAAAAGTATGTAATAGTTATTTAATTCAATTTCATCATTTATGCATTTTTATACATGTTTTATTTTTGGGGTGATGTATTTCGCTTACTGGAAATCAAGAGAAGAAACAACAAAAATATTAGAAATTATAATTATTCATAATTATCGTAATTGACACTCTGGGAATCATTTTTCTAGTCTACCTACGTCTCATTTATACTGTGATATCATTTACGATTTATTAAGTATAGAAACCTTCATTTTCTACAAAATATGTATTTTTAATACATACTTATTATGTATATGGAAAATATATATGTATTTCTAATAATGAGAAAGCCTTTTATATGAAATTCTAACTCTAATAGTAATATTTATTAGGTTAGTGAGTATCTATTTATTTCGGATTAATTTATTTTATGTTTATTTATTTATAAAATACATTTATGTAATTTATTTTATTCTTTAAGTCTTCCATTTTATTACCCACCGGTAAAATTTGCAAACTTACGTTAAATAGGTATGGGTAGGTACTTCACTGTATTTTCATTCATTTATTAATTACTCTGTCTTACAAACTGCAACATATAACAATTGTCATTAAATTATAAACAGAATCCAAGAAAAAGTATTATCCTTACTCTTACCCCTTAACATTGTGTTTAAGGTGTTTGCAATAAACGACCAAATTTGCCACGGCCAAATGTCCCGACGTCCAAACGTCCTGATGGCCAAACGTCCCTACGTCCAAACGTCCCCACGTCCAAACGTCCCTACGTCCAAACAGCGACGTCCAAACGGCGACGGCCAAACGGCGGCGGCCAAACGTCCCATCCCGAAAAGTCAGCCCATGTATTTGAGGCTTTTCGATACAAATAACTTAGATGTTTTGAAAATATTTAAAAACTTCACAACTTCGGGCAATAAAACAAAGACTTTAGAACTTCATTAGAAAGTTTCCCTTAGAAATTAGATTCCATTTTCTTAAACTGATTTAGAAATTTCAATTTCAACAATTTCACAAAAAAAATAATAGGAATTCTAAGCTTCCTGGGGTTATGCTTAACATTGCTGCAATTAAGAATAATTTACAACTTTAAATACTGTTTAAATATAAAAACGAAATACTTGTTATTTGTATTTAAATACATTGTACAGAGAAGTATATTTAAAATACAAGTAAATACATTTTGTAAAAAGTAATTGTGTTTGTATTTAAATACATTTTTAAAAATATTTTTAACAACACTGCTTATAATGCATAGAACAAAACCCTTAATCCAGTGTTTGAAAATGTCTCGTTAAATAGTTGCATATTCATGTTCAACTCTAGTACAGAGCTTCATACATTTTTCACCAGTTTGGGAATGAAATAATCAACGAGGTGGGGTAATATTTTATTTAAGGTAAAAAAATACAAAAAATCGACTAGATTAGACTATAACCAAACAGTTCCTGAAACAAAAATAACAATTAATAAAACGAATCGATCAATTAGTTATTTTCAACCAAACACAAAGCCGGTTAATATGAACCTAATAACACGAAAAGCGGCGTTTTGAAAGCTTTGACCCATCAAACTTCGAAATGAACACTTTGTGTCGAGATACAGGTAGAAACCAAACTTGAGCACACTTTTACGACCTCTAAATTTGTTCGAAATAAAAGTAAAATGACAAAGCCGGCTCCATATCCTTAACGACTCCTTTCGCGTACTTCTGGCATTACTTCAAAAAACCGAAACTTCTCCCGAGCGCCTTTTTTCTCAGACGCGGAGGTCACGGTTTGTCAACTTTTTGCTAAATCGAGTTGTTTATCAACGTTCCTTTCGAAACTTATCACTAGCACTGACAAATTCTGAAAAGTAATTTGATAGATCGGAAACGTATACGGCGAATGATTGATGAGATGCATCGGGAGGAGAAAGACCTTTAAAGCGGGGAGAGAACATGAAAAATGTTCCGAGCCAGACACATGCAGATTTGTGCCTTATTGCGCTCGTCGATAGATTGAATTTGTAACGTGCATCCCGAGAAGGTGAGAGAAATTGGGGTTGAAGCCTCTCGATATTAGTATCTGGGGAGAATTTGATTTTATTCGGGATTTTTCGATATTTGACGGTAATTCTTTAACGCGGAGATGAGGGATCACGTCAAATCCGAAATGGCACACAGAGTGTTCTTCGATCCTTCGTCCTTACCTTAATGGAATGTTGATACTATATTCCAACCCTGATAGGCCTGTAGATGTAATTTCCTCCAGTAGAATCGAACTGTTGAATATGAATCTTCCCTCTGAAATTCATACGTTGAAATCCATCGTTATCTGTTGCATCGGAAGATATGTTTGATGGTTCGGATAGTCGCCCGGCTTTTATGTATCACTTCCTCCTGTAACGTGGAAACAACAATTTTACAAGCAATTGTATCCTGAAATTTACACTGCCGTCATTTCAAACGGTCAAACGGGGAAAAGGTATTGTTTCGATACCTTTTACGATTAAACCGAACGAAAAATAAAATTTCCCGCCTGGAATCATTTAATGCCGCTTGTAAAAAATACATCAATGAAAGTAATCACAAACGAATGCCGGTCTTTATCAAATCCCGTACCCCCATCACATCCCAGGTTTTAATTAAAATTTTTTTTGAAATGCCGCAACTCCCCGGGCCGTAAAACTTTTAGGCTCGAAAAATTTACCGCGTAATCCTCCACCATTTTTGCCTCAAGAACCTCTCTTGTTATTACTATTGGCCTCCATATACAACCGCCATGTATTAAGACAGTTTCCTATTAAGAGAGACGACAATTAATTAGGGAGCCTACTTGGCAAGAGTACAATGTCTGTTGGAGCCGGGACACAACGAAATTATCCTAAAAACACATTAGTGAGTCAGCAATCTGAAAATAACATATTCCTTTATCTTTTAAAACCAATAAACAAGTCGAGCGATAGGGGAATGGAGTTTTCCGGATGACAGATCATTTGAGCAAAAGAACTCCGCGACGTCCTTACTTGAATGTTAATGTAACGTTAAAATCCGAAAGTAGGGAAGAGAAGGGAAGTTGGATTTACGCTTTCAACGCACACAGTTCTAATTCCATCCAGCAAAATATGTACATAGTTGATTACACACTGCAAGTCCATCCTAAATTCATTACTTTCGTTCAGTTAGTTTAATTTTAACCGGCGATAATGTGCCGCGATAACATGTATATCATTTCAAAAAATCGGGTACCCTACAGGCGTTTTCATCGAATCGCCAAACGATAAGAGACTGGCATTTTCCTTATCGAACCCAAAATATTTAAAACAGACATGTATCAATCGAAAGTATTACAAAAACGTGTTTCAGAGACACCAGTCTTATAGTGCGGAGACGATCCGTTTAAAAGATATGGCACTTTCAAAATGCGATTTTCCATAAGAGGTTATGTCGTCAAAAATTTAAAAACAAAAATACTGTTGAACATAATGGTCCACTTCTTTTTTTTTAATTTCTTCTGGTTGTCTTGCAAAAAAATAATTTCACTTTTTAGGTTACATCCGCGGATGGCTATCTTTCACTCTTTGTTGCTTTCTCGTGGCTAACGGGCGGACATCAAATTTATTCCATATCATACGTTTGTAATCCTCTTTATATATTTTTCACTAATTTCACTATTATTCACGCCAAAAGTCTTTGCAAAATATGTTAAATGCGAATTTTCTACGATATGACCAAAATTGTTACATACTTGTCACGGAACACAATCATAATTTGACATTTATCATGAAACGTCGAGGTTTTTATTATGCCTACGAGACCGTCCTGGCGATCTTTTTCATAAGCCATTCCCAGATTAAATTCGCATGTTTGCACCTTTAGCTTCTCTCTCATACTGTTGGTATCATTTTTTTTCACTACTCTAATACAATGCAAGCGTCTTTTTACAAAGAATATCCGACAATATAAACAGTTTACACCTAGGCAACCACACAGACTCTCATTACTAACTTTATAATTCGCAATTTTATGGCTTATTAGAAGTGTTTCATACTCTCAAATAATATCATGTGATCTTTCGTCGCTACCAATATACCGCAATTTTCATGTAAAGGAAACATTGCATTTAGTTTCAGATATGTATTTTGGAATTGTTCCGTACTCCCACTGATTCTGGGCTTACGACTCAGTCGGGAAGGTTAGGTATGTTTGGTTTGGCTTTGATAAAAGATAAAACTTATTTGCACGTTTGTGGGCTTACGACTCAGTCGGGAAGGATAGGTATGTTTGGTTTGGCTTGGATAAAAGATAAAATTTATTTGCACGTTTCTGGGCTTACGACTCTCTCTCTCCTCTCCAGTGTAATAATATGGATATTATTACACTACTTTCAATGTAATAATGGGATCATTAGTAACGCCAAGTAGATAAATTATTTCAGCTGTTCAATAATATCTTGCACCCCCTGGGTTAGTGGGCTGATAAGAGATTCTCACCCCTGTAACCAATAAATACGCACGGCGTTGCTGAATAATGAACCTATATATTAAATATATATTTCGGGACAAATTATTGCTAAATCAAAAATTCTCCTGGCGTTCGGTCCCATCTATCAACGTGAGGAATGCCTTAATGGAATATTTTGCCAGGAGACGTATCTCTGGATGGAGAATCTAACTTACCTGTACTGGAATAAGTTAAAGTTTACGATCTGAGCTATTGTAACCTTTTTTGTAATTATGACCTTTGTAATTTTACCTGTACTAAAAGGTAAAAACTAGTTATAACAAGTTTACGTTGAGCTTGTAGTCTAATAACAAAATTGAGGGAAACTTGCCTACTGTTCCGTAGTTGATATTAAGAAATATATGTGGTGTAAAAACTTTGATCTCACTTTCTGACTATAGTGAAATACTGGAAAGTAATAATAGAAAAAAGACCCTGCCAAATTCCAGTAGGGCTTAGATCCAAATCTATCAGAACTTGTATCTTCAATTTCAAGCAATTGAAAGTAATTGCAATTAATGCAAATATTGCAATAAATACAAAAATAAAAGCGATTGAAATACTGGAAAGCAACAATAATAAAAAGACACATTGCCTTGTAACAATATGTTTTAGATCCAAATCTACCAGAAATTGTGTCTCCAACTTCAAGCAATTGATAAGTCTTACTTATCTATTTCTATTACAGATTTTCTTCAATAGATTATAGATTCTTTAGACTATAGAATTTCTATTATTTACGTTATCAATGAGTTATAAGTACATATAACTTTTGCATTTAAACCAAAAGAAACCCCAAGTCTTCACCAACAATTTATTGGTTTATTTATAAATCATAAATTGGTGGTGAAGACGTGGTGTTTTCTTTTGGTTTAACTACCATGGCCACCTTCGAGACGCTGGACAACCTTCGGTTTTTGCATTCAACTCTACCATTCTCTCTCCACTCGTTCACCTCCACCCACCTGCATCAGATTGAAGCACATCGCTATCAGCGCCATCCCCAGCATCAGGTAGATCGAGCAGAAGACGAAGCTCAGCTCCAGCACCTCGGTGTAGAAGTCCCTGCCTCTACCGTAGATCTTGTCCCCTGGGACCAGGTCGCCGAAGCCGATGGTGCTGAGGGAGATGAAGCAGAAGTAGGAGGCGTCCATGAAGGACCATTTGGTCTCCCATTTGCAGAAGAGCAGCGCTCCGCCGCAGATGTAACTAGAACACACGGAGAAGGGTTATTGGAGGTGGAAGAACTATGGATTTTAATGGGGACTTTGTCCAGTAGAAGTATGTGAAAGTCCCGAAAAAGGGGATTAATCTGGTAGATCCATAAATGTTTACTTTGAGATACTGCATGCCCAAATCACTACTTTTCAGTAAGATAGGTTAGGTAATATCAAGCTGCGAGGTAAGGAATATGAGTTCGGAGTTTCTAGAAGAGCTCAGTAACACTTCGGCTGCAATATGGTTCAATAATACTTATTGATTTTGTCCCGTAGACACAAATTGTTTGTTACCTAACCTCAAACCTCAGACTTTCCTAGGAGAAGGATATATACATGAGTTATTCGGCAACAGGAAATGAGATATTCCATTATACGAAACCAATCCAGTATCTTCTTATTCTTCTTCAGCCTTTTTTTCATCCAGTGTTGGAAATAGGCCTCTTCCAGTTTCTTCCATGCTTCCCTCGTTTTAGCTGATCTCATCCATTATTTTATGACTACAGCGACTATATCGTCTCTTTCTTTTCTAGGAGAAGTTTTAAACCTTACTCAATATATGCATGAGTTATTTGGCAACAGGAAATGAGATATTCCACTAGATGGAACCAATCTAGTGTCTTCTTCTTCTACAGCCTTCTTTCACCCAGTGTTGGAAATACGCCTCTTCTAGTTTCTTCCATGCTTCCCTCGTTTTAGCTGTTCTCATCCATTGTTTTACGACTACAGCGACTATAATATCTCTTTCTTTTCTAGGAGAAGTATTAAACATTACTCAACATATGCATGAGTTATTGGGCAACAGGAAATGAGGAATTCCACTAGGTGAAACCAATCTAGTGTCTTCTTCTTCTACAGCTTTCTTTCATCCAGTGTTGGAAATAGGCCTCTTCTAGTTTCTTCCATGCTTCCCTCGTTTTAGCTGTTCTCATCCATTGTTTTACGGCTACAGCTACTATATCATCTCTTTATGGGTTTTTCTATGCTTCTTTTTGAACGTTACCTTGCATGACCATTTCTCTGTGTTTTGTCTTGCTACGTATGTCACCCACTGCCAGCTAAGCTTCACTATCCTGTCCATGTTGTCGGTTACACTGGTTCTTCGACGTATTTCTGTGTTGCGAATTTTGTCTCTCAAGTTTACAACCAGTATAATAACTCTCTTGAGTTACATTTAGTTGCTGTGCCACTTTTTTTATTACTGTCATAATTGCTAGACAATAAGCTGCCATTGGTAATATACAACTGAGTTTGCTAAATGCTGCCCACGTTAGGCGTATTCGTCTTTTAATTTCTAAAGATTGGTTCAAGATGTCGCAAATATATATATTTTTCTACCTTTTCTATGGTGGTGCCATCTATAATAATACCTTCTTGGCTGTTGCTCATTATTTTTGTTTTGGCAAGATTCATCGTTTACCATATTACTTTTGAGTTTTCATTTAGGTCTTGCAGCATTGTATTTAATTCATGGCCGTCTGTGCTTATCAGGACCATGTCGCCTGCAAATCTTAAATGACTCCATTGATTTTTAGTCCCTTCCCAATCCATTGCACTCTTACAAAAATATTTTTCAACCAACGAATACGCTGACGACAAGCCGGTAAATTTAATTGTTGAAACATTGCCGAAGAGAAAAATAACATCCCGTCGGTCGAATTTTACTTACGTTTTCCTCTATATAACTCATGAATAACTGAATTATTTTTTATTAAAAAAAATTAATTTCAATTTTATTTTATTTTACTTGTTGACTTCTTTGACAAAGTTAGTTAGTTGTATTTGTTAACGACGTTCCTTCCTCTTGGGTGGCGTCCTGGAAGTAGTTACTTTAAGTTTTTAATTGATACGCCTGGCGATGACCTCACAGTAGGTCGAAACCGGTTGCGTTTTTTAAAATAATGTGTTGGCAAGACATAGAAGTTTTCCTTCCCTCGACTTATCATGGCCAACTTTGATTCCTTGGACAACCTCCTTTTGTTCAACTAAATTATTAACTCTTAGGCTCGTCTCAGATGTTGCTTTACTTACCCCACCATGATCGCCAGGCATATCGTCACGGGCACTGTAACGTTCTGAACGTCGTACGATTCTTCTGAATTCGCAGTCAGAACGTCGCTTACGATGGAAGTGCGAGTGGTGAAGACACCATCGTTTTCCTGAAACACAACGTTAAAGTGAAAACAGTGGAAGGCACTTCTTGGTAGGTTTCAATTAAAATTTTTCAGTTAGTATGAGTATGTGCCACTTTGCGCCGCCTAAGCTTATCCAGGTGAATAAAATAAATTAAGTTAAGTAGTGCATAAATAAATTCGTGAAAGTGAGGACTAGTGTAATTACAAATTGACCCACGTGAAATGTTACAAAGTTGTTAGTTTTAATGGATACTGTTGAAATGTAATTTAAGTTTTAAGAACTCGATCTGGCGTTGCATATATTTGTATATAGAAATTCGAAACAGTCGAATTCCCCGACAACTCCGGTGAAAAGCGACAAACTAACGCCGGTTAACGCCTATACCGTTACGTATCGATCACATTCCAATTAATTGCGACGGGCACCATTATTTTTTTTAACTATTTACCGTACAAAACGTGACGGCTATGATCCGCGTCATCGCCATGGCGGACAACAAAGGAACGATAATGGCGAGACTCGCTTTTGTTTCTGATTTTCACTTTCAACTTTTTACCCGCTACTTTTTTTATTGTTCTCATCACGGCATTAATGAGCCCCGAAGTCAATTATGACCACGGCGGCGTAATGAAGTTATTTACGGCGGGACCGCCGCCCCTGCGGAACGTACACGGCAGATATCTTTTTTACCGCCGTGTAATGTTAACTAACTACGACGAACGGAACACGTCGTAACAAGCGGATTTAACTCCGGGTACATATTTCTGGAGTTGCGGGGGGATAAGTGCCGTGTCACGCGAACAGGGTGATCCTCGACCTACACGTATGTACGATCCTAAAATGTAGGAATGACAAAAAGTGGAAATGTGCCAGGAAACAAAAACAAAACGTTAATTACTTGGAAAAAATGCTTGCAATGTTTTTGAGTAGAACCACAGAAACAGGCTGAACGCAGCCGTTTTATTCATGCATCCATGTGCGAAATTCTATAAAGAATGATTTTTACCAACTGGAAGAGCGTTGAGGGGGCTCTAATTAAAGAAATCGAAAAATTAGATTTTGGTACAATAAACAATCTCTCTCTTAATATTGAATATTATTAACAATAAATAACAGTACCTATCAATACATAAATATTACCTGTGCGAAGTTTCAGCACAAAATATCAAACACTTATTATAGTCAGGAACGTTCTTGATAATCCCCAAATATAAAAATAACTAATTCTAGATATATTAAACTGACGACGATTCGTTCATTATTATGAACATAATCATGGCTCTAAAACTATAAATATGTTAAGTATTTCTTATATAACTAAAAAAGTATTACTTACATGTCATCAAGATAAAAAAAATTGACTTAAGCAATGTTATGCACAGTAAATATTCAGATAACTTTATAAATAACAGTGTGCTGACTGCTGTCGCCGTCGTCGCTGACGACGGAGTGGAATCAGTACAATCAGAACGCGCGTAGCTCGTACCCCTTCGTTCCCTTCCATCGCGCTCGCGAACCGAGCCGATCCCCAAATCGAGCTTTCACTCGGACGCTGTCGTGTATGCGTCGCAAGGCAACCGGCAAGGTCGATCTCTGTCTATTGTTGTCGCTCTCACTCTAGCTCGCAGGCATGGGTCTGGCGTAACGTTACAATGTTTTGTGAACCGGCAGGTTGCCGGCGCATCGATTTATACGACGTATATCACGTCGAAAAACCAACGACATAATTCTTGGCACCGCGAAGTATTGGGCAACGTTATTGGTTGAACCAACTCCATTTTCCGAGTTTATCAAAATTCTTTATCCTTCTACTTTACGTGTGTAAATTGAGAATCACCCTATACACTTGCATACGTGCGGAGGGATGGGAAAATCAATAGGGCGAGATGAAAGGCCCTGAATGAGCAAATCCAAATTACGCCTAACTTACGTTGGAAAATTATAAAATATGAAATCGTCATTCACGACGACGAGTGAAAAAAATCTGAAGTGTACACCTCGCTATGTATCCGCGAAAGAGATACGTGTGCGTATTCAAAGGGAGAAATTACAACCAGCGGTGAATGAAAGTTTCGTAACACAATATCTTCGACGTTGACGTACGAGAGACGTGAGGTCGCCCACGAATTTTCATACGTTTCGATTGTTTTCCGAAATAAAAAAAACCTTTGTCTGCGAACAATACCCCTCCACATCAAAAAGACGCAATTACCACATATCACCGGATGAAATAGGAGCAACGAGACTTCAGTCGACGGCCCTCCATCGACAGTTTTTTCATTATTATTTCATTTTATCCTCGTCAAAGAGCGGAGAAATATTAAAGCCCTCGACACGGTCGCCCGACAAATTGCGGGGTGAACTAGTGAAATTGAAAATACACGTAGTACAACCTATTATCACCTCGGAATTTATAGCTCGGTTGAAGTGCGCTCGTGTATTATTAAGTGTCAAAAAGATAAACATGGAAATGTTCCGAGAGAGGGAGATAAACTTACCCGACGTGCCGTTGTGCCGGTAAGTACTGTGCGGCTAGGATTTTAGTTTATTTTCTTGGCGGGAGGCGCGCGGAATTTTAAAATATACAATTTCCTTCGATACACTCGCGAACATTTTATGTTTGTAGCATTGCAGAAATGTCCCGTCGTGTTAACGTTCGTTCCCCGCAATTCGCAACGTACATACGAGACATTCCAGGACCATTCCGTCCTCTAATGCCAAATTTAATTGTACAACCTCCACGAAACTTCGCCTTTTAAAAACAATTCCCTTGCAAGAAAACCCCAGCATTCCCCCTCTGAAACATTCCAGATCGCCCATGAGGAACTCGTAAAATTAACATGTTTTAGTAACTCTTAGCAACCGTCCAATGAAACGATCATTTATTCCCATTAGCATTACAGGGTTAATGATGCCGGCGATGTGTTTGTGATGAATGAGGGCCGCCATTTGTCATTCCGATCCGGACGCCACGGTCCGGCGATATAAAAGGCACGACTTGACTGCCGGATTATTAACTATTACATTACATGTATTACGTAACGGCGAGGGCAGCAAGATCCCGCTGGCAAATAAGGGTCGCAAGGGGAAATTGTCACGTCAAACTGGTTGAGAGTCAGAAAAGTGCAGTCATTATGTGGCCATAACTTAATAGCTTTGTAATAGTAGTGTAGGTCTTTAAAGTTCTTGCTTTCCATGCTCAAGGTGAAAACAAATAGAGCTTCGCCACGCGTAAAATGTATATTATATTATAACGTTCCTTTTGAAAAGGTGACCGGTTTTGATGGATTTTGTCACCAACCAGACCTAAAGGATAACAAAAGATAAGACGTAGGGTAGTCAAAAGTAACAGTAACGTTATTCAAAGTTTGTTCGTTGTGGGTGACAACGAATTAAGGTTTGTTTTCTTGTTTATTACTTTTGACTGTTTTATCCACTGTTATCCATTAGGTTAGTTTATTGAAAATTAATGAAAAAATGTAATAATAATAATTTAATAATATATGTTATACAGTGGCGAAAACATATTTCTATCTTCTTTCAAAGTGATACCTTTTTCAACGAATTATAATTTATCTAACAGTTTGGCGCATTTCTGTAATTTGTCCTGTAAGTGAGGAAACTTGTTTGACAATAAATGATTATAATTCTGTTACTATTAAAATAGTGTAATAAATTGAAATGATTTTCAAAACGATTATGGATTATTGAATTATTATCCATTCAATCTCAATCTTAAATTCATATACATAACTATAAGGAACTGATAGATTACAGATATTTGATACAAGATAGGAATTTGGTATCCTTGTAGATGTAGACCCTCGTGTTGTGCTTATGTAAAGGGACAGTAAAACAAATAATTTACAACAAAAAAGGTATTAGTAATTAGAACTGAATTGCTTGTACGTACATACTACTTTATGCTGGAAATGGAAGTACATGCAAGGACTTCCATAAGGTACAGTCCTATTGGTAAAATTGAATCGATTCCCACCCCTAACCCAACAACCTTAACCTCCAACAAGGGTTGTCTGGGGTGTAACTAGTAGATAAGCGCCACTATGTTACTTATTAAATTTTAATATGAAAATGATATGAATAAAACATTATTTCGTTCAGATGAGTTATTATGCCGAACCAAACCAACGTAAACTTCAACAAGATTAAAATACGCATATAAGGTTTATTTTTGGCGACGATTAAACGCGAAATATAAACATCGGCACGCAGGGCTTCTCTTATCTCACGAAAGCGGCACAGTTCAAAGAGAGAAGGCCGCTCCGCTTATTTGGGCCATAAAAAACTTCCCGAACGTGTCGCAAACGTCGTTTTCGAGAAAGAATGTTCTCCTCTTTTTCGAGTACAAAGATTATTAGAAAAAAAAAAAGAATATACCGGAAGGTTCCCGAATACATTATTAAAGACATATATCTAAACACGGGCTTGCGGTCGGAGAGATTAGATGAGAAGCCGCGAGTGAAAACAGTGCGATAAACGGACAATTAAAATTGTACAAATAAATTAGCTGTTAAGAGTGTGATATAAATTAATTAATTAGGAAATAGTTTAGATAAATTGAGTAGTGTTAAGACAGTGTGTAAATAAATTAGAATAAACGTTACAATTTGTTCGTATTTTCACGTGAAAAGTATGGTTATTTTTACTTGTATTTAACCTCATTATTTTTTTAATAGCTTGGCAACAGCGTCTCTGTCTCTTCTTTGATGACGTGCATTGAGACTTGTTCTTTATGAATCAAAGAAAAATAGATAAAAATTGTTTTATGTACATACATAAGCGATACGGTTCTGGTGATTCTGCTAAAACGATGCAATAAGTGATTAATCATTGAAAATCAGTAATTTATTTTATTATAGTATTTGAGTAATTGTTGTTGTGATAAATCTTTCCTTTTCTCTTAATTCTTGTGATCGTTGCATGGGCTAAAATGCGCTTCCTGACATCATTACATAAGCCATAATTATAGCTTCAATTATTTTAGATTCGCCCTTTAAAAAAATACAACAATGAAATTTAGTATTTAACATTAATGTTGTATGACTGTATTATATTGTATGAAAATTATTGAACGATACCTATAGAAAGTGAATACAACCCTCGATACAACCACATTTTTTATCGTCACTCATACACTTTATTGGTACAGTGTGTTTAAAATCAAGTTTACTTTCTTTCTGTGCCCAAGAAATGCCTGTTTTAAAGTTTATTTTACCTAATTTCCATCTTACTTTAGCAAGATATCCGACTCTCAGCCATCACATTCGTCACAAATTAATATTTTCCCGCTGGCATACCCAAACATAACCAATTTTTACCCGACGCTACTTTACATACATACGCGATATTTCATATTTCACACTCGGCCCCACTTACCTCTGTACTCCCGCTGGATCGTCGACTGGCGTCCTCGCTATCATAATCCACGTACATCCTCTGCTCCCTCTTCATTTTCCTGAGCGCCCTTCTTTTCGCCACGCCCGGACACCACCTGCAGAGGCAGCAGTTGGCGTATATCCACTTAAATGATCTCGCCATTATATCGCCGATGTTGGAAAGATAGAGCAGGAACAACGGCATCCCTATGATCGCGTAGATTATCGTCGCGATTTTCCCGACGGGCGTGTGAGGGTATATGTTCCCGTAACCTGGAAACGGAAACTTTGACGTTAATCCAAGGGGAAAAAAATTTTAATGATATATGTTTTTCCTGGGACAACTACACTTTCTTATATATATATATATATATATATATATATATATATAAATGGTGTATTTGAAAAAGTGCATTCCCTTTTGCAGGTGACACTTCTGTCTTAATCTCTGAACGGACATGAGAGGAGACCATGATTAAAATAAACACAGTATTAGACAAAATGTGTAAATGGTTGGATAGAAACAAACTGTCGCTTAATGTAGACAAATGTGCCTGCATAACATTTGCAAATGGGGTCAATATGCTACCACAAAACGTTAACGTAATTATAAATGGTAAAAGCATAAATAGAGTTGATCACACAAAGTATCAACTTCACACCATTGGTCAGATCCAGTATTTCCTCGGTTAGTTGGTCGGCATAATCAGCAGAGTGTTAAACGAAGCACAGAAGGCGACAATCCACATTAATTTTTTTGGCGTTACTACCCTGCTAACACACAACATCCTATGGACGTCCAGTATACGTCCATTTTACAGCCATACGTCCAGGGACATAAATTGGACTTAAGCGTACATCCATCGGATGTTCAATTCTGGACATCCACTGAATATCCCTTTTAAGATATCAAATGGATGTTCGTTATGTGTCCATGAAATGTGCACACCGCTAAGAGTACAAATAGTACTAAAATAGACCTCCATCTTAAGTCCAATTTTGGATATCCAATAGACTTTTGGTAAATACGTCGAATGGATGTCCAGTATATGTTTATTAAATGTTCATACTGCTGAGAGTAGAAACTGAGTTTTAGTGGACATCCATCAGAAGTCCAATTTTGGATATCCAACGGACGTTCGGTGAAAATGTCGAATGGATGTCCACTACATATTCGCACTGCTGAAAGTAGAAACTGGACTTATATGGACATCCATCAGAAGTCCAATTTTGGATATCAACCGGACGTTGGGTGTATATTAGTGGCATTTGCCGTATCTAACCTAAACTTAGGCTAAACTAACTGTGAATCCACGTTTTACGAATACAGCCGAATATGTAATACATCTAACTCCATTCAGACGCGCATCCAGAGATTTAATTTCCATAGCCGCCTTAGCAAGGGATATTCGGAGTTATTATTTCAGGAAATTAAAAGACATCACCCTCGTGACGAACTACATTAGCACAAGAGAAACCTTTATTTTCCCTCATTTCCTCCGCTCCCCGTTCGAAACATTTGTTAGTAGCGAGCAGACGCCGTCTCGACGTAGCGAAATAAAGCGATCCCGTTCATTAGCCGACTGAGAAAAAAATTTAAATCTGCTCCGGGGCCCGACAAAGGCTTTTCGCAATGTCGATTTCACTTTACGGTTAATCCTAATCTTATTATTTTAAGTGCGCTTAGCCTCGGGTCCGCTTTATCGGTAATGACAAGAGCTTTGGGTCCATTTTTAGCCAATTAACGCTTTCGGGGGAAAAAATCCTGCTACCCGCCCCCTCTTACCGTCGACCGGGACGTCATCAGTTGCAACCCCGTGCAGCTCGACGGATTAATGGAATCCAAAAATAATAGGAAGTCGGATTACGTCATGTCTGGGATTGCGTGCGGAAGATTATGAATTCTTCGAAAATATAAACAGCGGCGAAAATAGACGAGTGGCACTCGAAGTTTCAGCGAGAGCAGTAGTTTTTTTATTAGGATTTTATCCCTGAAACTCGCAGTAAAAGCTGCTAACGGCAACATCAACAAAATTCATTCATAAAACCATCATCCATTCATATCTGGAACAAATGTCGAGTACTAATGGAAATGAAGTTTCGGATTGGTACAGTTAACGTTACTATGTTCAAAATTGAAGAAACTTCATTATCGTAAGAGTGACTGTAAGCAATAGAAAGAAGAAGGGTGCTGAAAATTTTCTATCGTCGTTGAGAACAAATAATAAAAATCATAATGATTTTAATCGAATTTAAGAATCATTGTCAATCCTACACTGAATCTCATTTTTACATAACAATCATAAGTAATGATTTAAGCATACATCAAGAACCGACTGGCAAGAACGGCAACTCTGGAAACGCTACCAACTTATTTATATCACAAAAATACTTGAAGAAGAAAGCGCTCTTCATTATTTATTTATATACAATATGTTGTTACATGTACTGTGAAACCTCTATATAGCGGACAGTCACAGGAACCACAATTTTGTCCGTTATAAGGAGGTGTCCGCTGTTGGGAAGAAAGGATTAAATAAAAAAATATTGATATGTGCAAAAATGTAATTCAAAATACTACATTTTCGAATTGCAATATATTTCTTATTGAAAGATTTGTCAATAATAGTTTGTTCACCAGAAACCACGGAACCAACATAACACTACCTCTTTATTCTGAAATATACCTGGAATTCCTGAATAGGATGATTGCAAATAATTTATACACCTATTTAAGAGACTTAAGGGTATGGATGCAATTATGAAAGGTGTCATTTGAACTGCTTAGTAAAATGGAATCCAGGAGATGATGATTAAAATTTGAATTCCTATTTAAGAGGTACCTATATTTCTTACACATCTGATTTCAAAAGTTATTGTACGTTGTTAAGAGGTAATTTTATTAACAATCATATAGGAAATGGTAGTTTTTAACTGTCCGTTTCCGTTATTTGGAGGGTCCGCTATTGAGAGGTGCTAATATGTAAAAATACCTATTAAGAAATTCGGGAAATATAAAACTGTCCGTTATGTAGAGGAGTCCGCTATTGGGAGGTGTCCGTTATTAGAGGTTTTACCGTATAATATTTGTTTTTAAGCGAAAATAATGTCCTCGTCTTATCGCCATTTTTCTACAACTTTATCAAAAAGTATTATACTCTTCTCTTTCAGACACTAGTGTATGAAGGAAGCTTGGAAGAATCCAAATCTGAAACTCACAGGTATGTCATTGGGCTAAGTGTTTAAGAATTTGATATAAAACATGCTCTCTGGGTTGAACAATTACAAAATACAAAGTAACAATAGAATCAAGATGAAATGGTGAAAGTACATTGAAGACCATGAATGCTCCATTTTGAAAACACACAACCATTTTAATAATTATTAAGTATCGAAGAAAACAGTATTTTTAACAGATTTTTACTAATTTCTTATTAATTAATTAATCTAGTTGGACATATCACTGCTCATTTTATAAATACTAAAAATACATATAACTTTCATATAGAACTTTCTTTGCACAGCTTTTGAGCAATAGGCGAAAAACAATTTTTTCGCACCTAAACCTCAAATTAAATTAACGATGCTGTATATGCGCTGCCTATACCATTTCTATAGGTTAGTACTACCCGTAGGGCTCGTAACATTTTCCATAGGTTGCAGAGTTACAAAATAGTCCATAAGATGGCTACATTCTTACATTATAATAGAATTTCTAAACAAGGCATTTCGTCGATATTATATATATTTCTATGGGTTTTACGCTATTTGTAGTTATTATCAATATTGTACAGAATTAAATTTTCTACAACTTTTATCTTTAACATTTCTTCATACCTCTAACTGTTTTCGAGATAGAGGGCGGAGAGCGCGCGATCAGAGAATCATGTGAGGTCATGGTAGTCCCGATCAAAAACTCGTAATATTAAGGTTATAAATTATTGCTAAATATTTAATAAGCATTTATTATTAACTTTTACATTAAATTCATTTTTTGGTTACTTATCTATTTTTAATGAAGTTTCAATTTATTTAATAACACTTACCTGGCCATGTAATTAAAAAATTGTTGAGGAAAATACTTAAATTATATTTTAATTCTAATCTAATTTATACCAATGTAATAACTTTCTAAGTAAATAAAGAAAAAAAGAAATAAATTTTTAATTAATGTTTTTATTAAAAGTGTCATTTGATAGATTTAATATTTAAGAGTTTACGGATTTTAAACAAGATGAACTTAATTATTTTTTACTTCAAATGCAATTAGTGTAAATGAGAATATAATTAAGATGTAATTAAGGTATGTCCCTTAATCAATTATCAATTACAGAAAGATATTATGAGTGTTATTGAATTGATAAAATTTAGAATTATTAGAAAGAAATATTGAATTTATTGTAAAATTTAATAATAAATGATAATTATATATTTAGCAATAATTTATAACCTTAATATTACGTGTTTTTGATCGGGACTACCAGTTGACCTCACATGATTCTCTGACCAGTGCTCTCCGCCCTCTATCTCGAAAACAGTTCGAGTTATGAAGAAATGTTAAAGACAAAAGTTGTAGAGAACTTAATTCTCTACAATATTGATAATAAATACAAATAGCGTAAAACCCATAGAAAACGAGATATTTCCAAAAAATATAGAAAAAATCGATTTTTGTGACTTTTGACCCCTGACTTAACACTTGCGGCCATCCAATTATATGTGAGTTTTGAGGAAAGTTTTAGGATGCCAAAATAGAAGTTTTTACGTTTTAATATACTGGGTATGTCGATTTTCCTAGGTGAACACCCTATAATGACTGGATAAGACCTAATACGTCTCCGGGCACTTCCTGAAGCCACAGCCACAAGCACGGGAAACCCATTTAACATATTTCATAAACTATTCAATCTAACATACTGAAATTTCATACACATTAAAAGATCCCACGGACACCCTTGAAAAATGTATCAAATATCATTTCAGTTGATTTGTTCAGGAATTATTAATATTTTAAGTAATTGCACAAATGAGGGGTTTTCCACAAATATCTCCGTAAATAGTTGACCGATTTTATTAAACTTCAATTGATGCTTCCGATGCTTAGAACTTCCTGATTTACCTTTTTCACGGAGGATAAAAGAGGAAAATTTAATATGCAAAACACTGAATTTTCCTCTTATAAACATTGTGTATTTATACAGGGAATAAAAGTAGCTCTAAATTTTGATGCAGTTATCTTCAGTTAAACCCCCCCATACATGAGAAAGGTGTCAAAATGCTGTTAAATATTCTTTCCAAACTCCATCTTGACCAATTTTATTAAACTTCAATTCATAGTAAAGTTCCTTCCGATGCCTAGAACTTCATGATTTACCTCTTTCACGGAGGATAAAAGAGAAAAATTTTATAAGCGAACCACTGAATTTTCCACTTATAAACATTGTGCATTTATTCAGAGAATAAAGTTAGCTGTAAATTTTGATGCAGTTATCTTCAGTTAAACCCCCCATATATGAGAAAGGTGTCAAAATGCTGTTAAATATTCGTTCCAAACTCCATCTTGACCAATCTTATTAAACTCCAATTCATAGTAAAGTTCCTTCCGATGCCTAGAACTTCGTGATTTACCTCTTTCACGGAGGATAAAAGAGAAAAATTTTATAAGCGAACCACTGAATTTTCCACTTATAAACATTGTGCATTTATACAGGGAATAAAGTTAGCTGTAAATTTTTATGCAGTTATCTTCAGTTAAACCCCTCATACATGAGAAAGGTGTCAAAATGCTGTTCTTCAAAATGCTGATATTCTTTCCAAACTCAATCTTGACCGATTTTATTAAACTCCAATTCATAGTAAAGTTCCTTCCGATGCCTAGAACTTCGTGATTTACCTCTTTCACGAAGGATAAAAGAGGAAAATTTGATAAGCGAAACACTGAATTTTCCATTTATAAGCTGTTAAATATTTTTTCCAAACTGCATCGATTTTTTATTTTCGCACCTAGCCTTAATTTAGCTGTTTGCTATGATATTTTCGTGGAAATGATCATTAATTGCAAGTATTTTGGAATTAATCCACTATAACATTTTTACCTATTGAAATTTCCACGAGCCGCCTGTTTGAATAATCGCTGGCCGATCCAAGTGTAAGCGTGAATATCAATTTATCGCCGTATACTTTTGGGTTCCTATTTAGAATAATCTGGCGGCGATGGAGGCGACCTCCTCCTACAGTGAATTATTGGAATGATCTATTATAATTTTTTATGGAAAACGGCGAGAATATCGAAACTTGAACGTAGAGTAATTTATTACTGTCACCGACTCGCTAAATTGATAAAAACGCCGGAAAAGAAACAAAACCGTACGAAACAAAGCGGTTACCGTCGCCGTTGTCGTCGTCATTACCCACGGCCGCTCGATTTTCCCGACGGCATTTAATTTTTACGGTCATAATGGAAAACGGAAGCATTATACCGGAACGGTTAAACAGTGATTCTGGGATGAATAGCTGGTTCCCTTCTCTTCCTCGCTCCGTCTCTTTTTTTTTTCACCCCCATCCTAATAATAAAAAATATTCCCTCTCTCGCTCTCTCTCTCTTTCCTTCTCTCCCTCTCCCTGTGTGCACCGCGACGAAAAGAGTGATCGAGAACGAGGCTTTTAAAGCCATAATTTATAAAACGGCGAGACAAAATGCTCCGAGAGTGCCAGGGGGCGTAGGAAATACCTTCTCTCTCTCTCTCTCTCCCTCTCCCTTTCTCGCCCGCGAGAAACCTTCCCTATCGTGAATATCCCGCTAGAAGTCGATGCGGAAAATAGTGAAAACCTCATAAGGCAATTCCTTTGAGTTCGGAGAGCGCGCCATGTTTCTTTCGGACTAATGTTATTCTTTCCGCGACAAAAGTCTCCGCAGATTTCCCCACTATTTTGTTTTCATCAGCGTTTATGTATTAGCCTCCATTTCCATTTATTTTTCTTTATTCGGGGGAGGCTTTATGGGATGTTTGGATGACGGCGGAAACGAATATTTTTGTTCTCGTCCTAGACTACTTAACTTTTTATAAATCGACCTAATACGTTATCGGCTTACACAATACACACTCGAGTGTCTATAATAAAGTGAAGTGCATTTAATCTTCCCTCGCTCGGTAAGGAAGCCTTGTAAGAGAAATCACTTCTAACGTGTTGTAAATAAGGAGCAGATGAGACGCACGACGCGAAAATAGCACCTATAGTACATGTTTTTGCAGGCTGAGCAGTGGTGGTCGAAGCGGAAAACTCTTTGGGGTGGTGATAAGACACTTAATAATTTCAGTATATGTAGCTCGAAGGGTACTTAATATTTCAGGTCGTAAGTTGTAATCTGTTGCGATACCATTATGGTTTCATCTTTGTTCATAAGACAGACAGTCCTATTTTCACAGGATGGCCATTTTAATATACCTTTTATTGGAGCGCTCTACATCCTGTTACATCGACAGCTAAATGGGACAAAGGTAAGCGACTTGATTTTTTCGTCATGCCTCAAATTAGTCAGACCTTCTCAATTTTTCTTACTTGTTTTTGTCTTTGTTACATAGCGTAACAAGCTCTTGGCCTCCTAAAATGTACAAGTGGTAGGCGAACTAAGTGGTAGTAATTAAGCCGTGGTAGTCCACGGCTTAGTTACGCAACATTTGGTCCTTCGAGCCGGATATCCTATATATATGAACTTCAATTACAGTTAAGGTCAGTTCTATCACTGTCATCTTCTAAATTGTAATATTGAGAAACTTTATAATATTGAGAGTTATAAAAATTAGAATCCTCAAACGTTTCCATACATACAATTATATTTGTTCATATTTATATCAGCGTTTTTCATCAACTAAATTCAGTACCAACTTAAATTAGTCAAGAGTTATTTAATTATGAAACAAAAATCGTGGTTGCCTCATGAACATTAATTATAATTAAGGTTAGTTCTATCACTATCGTCTTATAAATTGTAATAATTTAGACAATTTGGTATGGAAATTAAAATCCTGATATGTTTCCATACATACAATCGTATTTGTTCAAAATATTTGTATCAACTTTTTTGTTCAACTAAAATCAGGTTCAGTATCAACTTAAATTAGTTAGGCATCAACTAATTATAAAACAAAAAACGTGGTTGCCTCATGAACATCAATTACAGTTAAGGTCAGTTATATCACTGTCGTCTTCTAAATTGTAATATTTAGACACTTTGGTATGGAAATTAGAATCCTTATATGTTTCTATACATACAATTGCATTGGTTCAAAATATTTGTATCAGCTTTTTTAATGAACTGAAATCAGTTTCAGTTTCAACTTAAATTAGTTAGATGTCAATTAATTATGAAACAAAAAACGTGGTTGCTTCATTAACTTCAATAACAGTTAAGGTCAGTTCTATCACTGTTGTGACGTCGCGTACGTATCAGAGATTTCGATTGTCTTAGATCGTTATAACTGACCGTACACTTTACGCGCCAACTTAATATTGCATGAACAGTTGGAAAATGATAACACGTAATTGTAACTTCGGATTTACTAAACTATTTAAATGCAACAACTTAAAATACAACGGAATAGGTGAAGATAGATAATAATTCTCTCGCAGTTAGACGAAGAGTGTTTCTTAAAATTAAATTACTCAAAAATTAGAGACGAAAAACGCGATTTCCGCTTATTGGCCGGTTGCATTGCACTCCTGTTTACTCGTCACCCATTGGTTGGAAATCACCCCGGTAACGAGTAATAATAATTATAATCCTTGTATGTTTCTATACATACATTTGTATTTGCTCAAAATATTTGTAACAGCTTTTTGGTCGATAAATGAATTTAGAGGTGATATCAGATTACAATTTTTACCAAATGTGTTCTGTTGGGTTAAACAGAATATTGTGAATGAAATGACCATACTTTCAACATAGTTGTATATTGTACATACACCAAATTTCCTTAATATTGTCTTGCAACTTGCGTTTCCAACTCCGCGCTTCCTTTTCAATGACCGAACCTGTTATATCGGTGTTATCCCACAAGTTGCACAGACGTTACCGACCGAATTTCAAGCCATAAACAACCCATTTCTGGATCAGAACTTGGAACTTTGCGAGGCACGTTCCTCGAGTAAAGCCATCAGGACTTACGTTATATCTGCACTTAGTCTCCGATAAGCCCCTAATAAAATTTAATCCGTCTCGATCGCAATCTCGTAATATTGTCCCCGAATGCGGCGAATTTCAATATACCTGCGAGAGTGTAATTGCCCGATGCTTATTTGTGCCTCGCGACTCCGGCTATCGATCCCGTCCTTTCTTCCTCCTCTCCCGAGGTTTTTCGCGACTAGATCCTCAGGAATAAGATTACGTGTATACTTTCGAGTCCTCCTCCCGGCGGAAATCCCGTCAGATTTGAATTTTGTAAAGCGGCGAAAGACGAACGGCGAACTCCTGCCGCCGTTGCGGCCTTCGATATCGACACGTAATGCCGAAAAAATGTACACCATTAAAAAGTTTTCTAAAATCGATGGCGCCGCTAAACCGGCTTTGTGCAAAAGTTATACTTAATTTGTCAACCTAAGGGCTTTACAGAGAAAATGCCGAAATTACCGGTTCGAAAAGCTCGGCTAATATGGCTTCGGAAAAAGTTTAGTTCCGTCGTTAAAATTGATATCGCAATTTCGATTCGTTAGGTACGACACGCCGTAGTGAGTTTAACGCTAGCGGATGTATTCGTGAAAACGCGAACTATCGCAGCTTCGGATTAAAGCTGACTTTAAAGCTCTAACTTTAGGCTAATTTAGCTAATCAACTCTAAATTTCTTGGAAAGAAATTAGGGCCTGCAGATAATTGCAGTAAGAGTTCTACGAAGCTAGTTCTGCGGATATGCGACCTAGCGAAATGAGCTTTTATTTTCTAAAAAACAAACGGTAATGCGAAATACAAGTTTCCCATCGGTTTTCACGCGTTTCGATTGAGTAATGGCATGTTTTTGACGCGTTTTGAATTTTCAATCCTATAACCTCCCATGTAAAATAAAATGGCAATTTAAAAGGACCATATTGTCAAGAAATGATCAATCAGCTTACCTATCAATCAATTAATTAATCCAAATTCCGCTGATAATTTAACTTTTTATTCTTACATCATGTCAACTCGCGTGTTTTCTTTTTTCTTTTCTTTATTCTGCAAAGCGACTAATTTAGCTACTTTGCAGTAACTTATAGATTCAGCAATTCCCGGATAATACTCTTCACTAATTCGACCCGCGATTTCCGCGAGCTATCGCGCGGATGCAACGTCTCGAATTCGATATCGAGCATCCGCCAAAGAGTCCGGGAATCGACGAACTTTCCACGTTAGGTTAATAACGACAAAAAGCTGATTGGTCATCAGGAAAAAATTATAAATTGGCTGGGGACCGACAAAACGAGGTTCATTTGGTTCAGTTCAGTTCAGTTCATTAGTTTTGCAAATCGCGCCCTTGGTCGGTCTCCGAGACACGTCCCTCGAGCCACGGCCAAGATGAACCTCTTAGGGTAAGTCGTTATTTTCATACACTGTTTTTTTAGGTCCCCTTTTTTTATTATTATTAGTCCCTTTTGATCATTTGTTTTTTTCATGTTTTTTAAGTTTTACTACGTTGCCCCATATTATGATTACTTTTGATTCCCTCTCCTTTGTGTTATTTTCAACTGGTGTCGTGTTGGCCGCTGGTCACGCCTTTAACGTATTTCATTTTGTTCAATATACCCTATTTACTTAGGCCTACTTTCTTTCATGTTACTCTACCCCTAGCTACCCCTCAGTGTTCGACCCTGTGCTTAACACAGGTCGCGACAATATCAAAATTAAAATTAGCAAAATTAACGCACCACCACATATATTTTGTGTTATTCCAAAATAATGATGATTTTCAGTTGTTTAGCTATCTTACAAGTAGGCTCTGGATATACTTCGACAGTTCAAGTAAATGTTGTCAACATGGGTTTTGATTTAAAAGTGTAATAGCTAAGAAAAGCAATTTCGATGAAAATTGATTTAAAATCTGATCAGAAATTGTTGCTTATTAAGACTAATTGTTTTGAGCCACCAAGGTTTTTTGTTATTGATAGTGTAAGTGCGAGTGTTCCCCAGTTTAATAATGAATCGCAGAACAAATTTGTCAGTGGAAGAAGCAGTAAGAGCATCAACTTTGCTGATTGGGGGATATTCGATGCGTCATGTTGCTAATGTGATAGGAAGAAACCATTCTAGAATTACTGGCATGGTTAGACGATTTAACGAGACAGGTTCTCATTTACGAAGGCCGGAACAAGGGCGAAAACGGTGTACTAATCCAATAGATGAACGTTTTCTTAGACAATCCGCTCTAAGAAACAGGACAACGTCTAGTACCATCCTACAAAATGAACTCGTAGCTACTCGCAATCTTCTTGTATCTTCCCGAACGATTAGAAGGCGCTTAAATGAAGCTGGATTAGACAGCAGAAAACCGGTCAAGAAACTCCTGCTCACCAGAGAGCAAAAAATTCAAAGGTTGCGTTTTGCGAGCCAACATCAAGATTGGACTCGTAATGATTGGAAGAGGGTTTTATTTTCAGATGAAACGAGAATCAGCCTTAAATCTCCTGATAGACGTGAGCGTGTCTGGAGAAGGCCAGGAGAGAGATTTGCAAGTTGTAATGTCTCTCCAAGAGTTCCGTTTAGTGGTGGCTCTGTAATGTTTTGGGGAGGCATCTGTTTCGATGACCGCACAGAATTGGTCCCCATACGTGGTAGGTCAATGATGGCGGATTATTATCTGGAACAAATTGTTGTTGACCATGTAATGCCATTTGCTCCAATTCTGGGACCGAATTTCTTGTTTATGCAGGACAATGCTCGTCCTCATGTGGCTGGGCAGGTTATTCGCTACGTAAATGCTATAGCTATTCCGTTCATGGAATGGCCAGCCAAGAGTCCCGACATGAACCCAATAGAGCATCTATGGGACGATATTAAAAAAAGGATTCGTACACCTCCACCTGCCAACCGCAATCAACTGATAGATGCAGCAATGCAGGAATGGGAAAATATTCCTCAAGAAGTCGTTCAAAATTGGATCTCAAGTATGCCAAGACGCATGGAAGCAGTAATTAGGAGTAGAGGAGGACATACACGATATTAGAACAGCTCTAAGTCTGAAAATTCAATTGTGTTCATTTGTTTTCTGTTTGCAAGTTTGCATTGTTTCCAAGAAAAAAAATTCTTTAATAAAAAATTATTAGAATAACGCCCTGATTTGTTAATTTCATTTACTAGCTACTAGACAGTACCTAACTATAAGTTTTTATAAAAATGTTATTGCAATATTAATTTCAGTATTGTAATTATACAAGTTTAATTGTGTGGTGCGTTAATTTTGTCCAGGAGCTTAATTAGTATTTTTGAAACAGTCGTTCTGCTCTGCAGAAGAGCAGAATGCTTAAGAGCTCTGCATCCAACAATCTCCACAACAACCTACAATACAATGTATCTATGGATTTCATTTATATTAACTACCCATTTCGTACGTGTTACGTTGCGCCCAGTGTACCAAATTCTAAATCAACAAAAGATTGAAACGTTCGGTCGGTATCGAAAAATCCGAAATGAAATCTGCTAGTACGGGTCGGATTCCGTTGAATATTGATAAAATCGTAATATTGCTTTATGTACGGAAAATCCGAGCCATTGAGCAATGTCTCACGTGATGAATCAAATGGCTCAAATGGAACGTTATGACTATGACGTAAGCGACGTTTGGAAATAACGAAAAACACACGTCGAATCCGAATGAATGAATCATAAGACCGTCATATTTATCACTTGGGCCTGTCCACATTGCCTATAATTCGACAATCGCGTAGGCGAGCTCCGATTAATTATCAAATAATGATTCGCCTATAAATAGATGTTCATTAGCTAAAGTGGTGAGTGGTAACAGAGCACATCAAAGAAAAGTTTCGGGTAATTTACAACCATTGGATATATTTACGTTACAAGTGGAATATATGCTTGCAACGTTCGGAAATTATTGAGAGCGGGAGTTGCGAAACGGCAGATATCAATTTCAATTTCGGTATTTCGGTAAAGCTGTTTTCGTGATTTAAATCAATAACGTAGGCGCATGGAGATATAATGAAAAATGTCATCTGTAGCTTTGTAAACTGCCAATTTCAATATTTATATGTTTCAGTTTATGGAATCTCATGGAAGCTTACTTCGAATCATAAAAGTCGACGTTGTTGTCAAACGAAAGTGGCCTTTAATCACGTTTCCATTGATTACTTCAATCCCATTATACTTTCTTTGGAAATTTAACTCTCTGCTCCTATTTCACTTTGGACTAAAGTTGAACACTACAATGAACGTTGGTCGCCAATAAATGACGGTGCGAATTTCACTTTTGACGTGATATACGTCTTATAAATCGATGTGCCGGCTACCTGCCGGTTCACAAAACATTGTAACGTTACGCCAGACCCATGCGTGCGAGCTAGAGTGAGAGCGACAACAATAGACAGAGGTCGACCTTGGCGGTTGCCTTGATACACGACAGCGTGAAAGCTCGATTTGGGGATCGGCTCTGTTCGCTAGCACGATGGAAGGGGGGACGAATGGGTACGCGCTATGTACGTTCTGATTGCACTGTTTCCACTTCCACTCCACGACCGCGACAGCAGACAGCACACTATTATTTGTAAAGTTATCTGAATATTTACAGTGCATAACATTGCTTATTACTGTTACAGTAACAATTGCGGCAATAAGGTGTTTAATTCATGCATTCTAAGAGTTCGATTAGCTATATGATCTCATATATTTGTTCTTGCATCGGTTAATGAGTGCAGTAATAATAGGATATGTTACGATTTCGACTAAAACATTATGATGAATGATATAAATGATCGTGTAAAACTTCACACATGTCATAACAATGTGTCTAAAACGACCAGTTGGACCGGCCAACCGCAGTGCGAAAAAACCTTCTAATGATAATTTAGTGATAATAATTCTATTCGATTCATAAACTTATTCCATTTTTCAGCAATGTTTTCTTATGACGTCGTCACGTAAAAATTCTCGTCCGTAAACCGACTTTACAAACAACCAAATTTTATTAACCTTGTCTTTTTTCACCTTTTCTCATATTTTGTTAATTTTGTCTTTTTGTCTCTTTGTCGTCCTTTTAGGAAATAGATGTATTTGCTTTGTTTCAACTGTTTTCGTCATCTGAGCTACCACAACAATCCAATCAATCACCTTATCCCTGAGGACCGTGACAATAAAGGTAGTTATCTGTCACCGTTAAGGATTATTACAGTTAATAATAGTACAGGTACAGTTAATTGTGGAGAACGTAATCATCTGTTAGTTAGAATGTGTCAAAAATTTAAATAGTCCAACTATAAACTTGAATTTGTTTCAAGGGGAAGTTCTCAAAGTTTCAACCCTCAAGGTGGTGTCATCATCATCATCATCATTCAACCATTTCGTGTCCACTGCTGGACGTAGGTCCCCCTCATTCTTCTCCATGCATCTCGGTCTTGTGCTGCCTGCATCCAGTTGCTGTGGCAGCGTTTCAGGTCATCGGTCCATCTTGTTGGTGGGCGGCCTCGGTTTCGGTAGGCTTCTTGTCTCGGCCTCCACTCTAATATACGTTTTGTCCATCTGTTGTCCGTCATTCTGGCGACATGTCCTGCCCAATTCCACTTGAGGGTTGTTATCTTCTCTATCGCGTCCAGGACTCCTGTTCGGCGTCGAATTGTCAAGGTGGTGTAACTGACCACAAATCAGGCCAGAGAGATAGAACTCATCCGCTTGACTTAAAAATTTATCCTTCTTCTTCTTCTTTACGTGCCGTCTCCTTTAAGAAGGTTGGCTATCATCATGGCGATTTTTATCTTTGAAGTTGCGGATCTGAACAAATCCACAGAGCTACTGTTGTACCACTGCCTTAGGTTGTTCAACCAGGAGATGCGTCTTCTTCCTATACTTCTTTTACCCTGTATTTTTCCTTGTATAATAGTTTGCAACAGTGTATACCTCTCCCCTCTCATCACGTGGCCCAGATATTGCAATTTTCTGATTTTGATTGTGTTGATTATTTCTTTCTCCTTTCCCATTCTTCTCAATACCTCCTTGTTCGTTGTTCTGCTCACCCAGCTTATTCTGAGGATTCTTCGATATGCCCACATCTCGAATGCTTCCAGCCGGTTAGTGTCGCGCTTCTTAAGCGTCCAGGCTTCCATTCCATATAATAATACTGGAAATACGTAGCATTTAAGCATTCTGATTTTAAGATGTAGACTAAGATCTGTTCTGGTTAATGTTTAATGTTAATGTTCTGGTAAAAATTTATCCTATTAGACAGTAAATTATCTGGTTAACTGAAATATATGTAAATCAATACGAGAAGTCCTGAGTGAGGTAATTGTTACTTTGAACAATAGCATAACTCATTGTCTCGTAACGCTTTACTATTGCTAATTTTAATAAAAATGGGAAATATGTTTTACTCCTCAGTCGGTTTACTCCTTAGTTCCTGGTTCGTTTCCGCCTTTAATTGTGTTCCAATTCCCTAGTTAAATTGCACTCAGTCGCTGGAATAATAATCGTAAGAGCAGATCCTTTGTCGAAACTAATCTAGGCGAGTTAATAAAGTTCGTCGGGAACACTTACGATTACTGTAGAACACATCTCATGCCCGAGGTTTTGTTCTACGAATTTGCAAGTCTTATTGTTTCGCAATAATCATCGTTGAAAGGCACGCCACCGTTAAAATTACGATTACGCCGCGTTTACCGGAGGAAAATTAAAGTAAACATCCCCCTCCTTAGCGGGGAATTTTTCAGAAGTCCCGAACAATGGTTGGCGTCAACCCCCGACCGCCCCCCTCCTCGCTCCCCCCGGCGCGTCTTTCAGCCCCGAAACAATTTCGCGTCGCGCCGCCTATTTTAGTGATAAACGACGTGGGCATTAATAAATTTTAATTATAACAAAGCAGCTTAAAAATAAAACATGACAAGGGTTGAAACCACCGTGATCTCCTGCGTTATTTCGCTCATAAATCACGTCATTGCGGCATCAGCCGTCATGGAGGTTAGTATGTATGTGTATATATTTGGGGGGGGAGCACTTATGGGGACTAGCGAAAACGGCGTTAATTGAAAATGAGATGTAGGTACCGGTGTCGAAAATTACCCCGTCGTATTAGGCGTGTAAATTATTTTAAAGGCCGCCAGAAGGACAGGGAGGAGTAATGCAATTATGACCAGTAAATAAATAAAGTAAACCGTGATACACATATACCGTCACACGTGGTGCTAAGGAATAATTGAAGCGGTAAATTATGAATCGGGAAATGGACGAATTTGAAATTGTTACTCGTGGGTGAAACGAAGGAAACTCCAAAATTATGAGAGAAATTGAAGGGGTTAATTATAAATTGAGCGGCGAACAATTTCGAAATTAACATTTCCCCCGTAGTGCGACGAGTAAAATTGAAGTTATTAAATCTAGTGGGTTCATTTCTGGAATATTCCTCCATTCGGTATCGAAAAAACTGACTGTGATAACTCGACGAGGGTGACAACCACCCCCGATGTTCACCCCACAAAATACGGATTTTTCCCTGTTTTTAAGAAACTGTTTTAAATTTCTTATTGGAACAAATTTGGTGTAATTTGTCTTCTAAAAACAAATAAGTATGCAATGGTTTCACCGGCAAAGATAACATCCTTTGTTTTATGAAAGAAAGATAAATATTTCGTCACATTTTTCGTTAAAAAATTTAAATTTTTCAGCATTCTAAATAAAATTCAGAAGGAGAGTTAAAGGTATTGGGATTTTACCAAAACGTCCCTTAGATGGGAGTAAGTAACCTCTAATTCTTTTGAAAGATTTGGGAGATTTCTCTAAACTGACCCTAACAAAGCCTTCTCCGATTTCAAATTTTTAGAGGAGAAAATAGGAAGAAATATCCAAATTACGTTAAAATAAAATGTAATGTAACGAGAGTCAAAAGGACAAATGCCCATTGTGTCAGAATTACAACAGACATAAGTGTAGATCTTACGACATACCTTTAAATTAACATTTTTCAAGATTAAGCTTCATTTCATGCATACGTTGTTTGTACGCAGACTACTTTCACCTTTGGGGGTGGGAGTTGTATTCTTGTGAATTTCATTTTTCTTTTGTAATTAAAAATTGTGAATCATATTCAGAGGTTGTTGATATTTACATATCGATTACAACCATGATGACTAATTCAAAAAAAAATCACTATATGTCCAAAAACATTTGCTTCAAAATTCTTTTAATTTCACAAAATGAGCCCCATCAAAATTAATTGTTACAAATTCTGAAATATATTGTACGTTTTAAACACGAGAAGTAGGTACTTACCCTTGTACGCCTACTACAGGATTTGTAAGAGCGCATTTCAATTTTTTATTCAAAGTGATTTTAAATGAAGACTGAATTTACTGTAAAGAAAATATGTTTTCCCAGTTCTCCTTTGAAGGTGAATTAATTTTTCTTATTTTTTTTTATTCCATAAAATAAATACGGAGAGAAATTCATCTACACAGAAAGGCGCAAATTATTACAAAAAGGAATTCAAAAAACCCCATGGCATGCCAGGCTGAAAGGTAGATTTATGGGTAGGATATATAGTAATATAACACACGATGTGTCAAAAAAATGCATACTAGATATGTGAAAAAATGCAAACGTCAAAATTTTAAAATATTTGCAAATAACTTTTTCTCTGTACATTTCTCAAAGATATGTTTTATACAAAAGTTGTTCGCCTCTATAAAAGCAACAAAAAACTTAAGTAACATTTTTCTCTCAGACGCGAAATAAAAGTTTTTCTTATTTTTATTTACTTTTGAGACAAATAACTTTTTTTCTGTACATTTCTCGAAAGAATGTTTTATGCAAAAGTCGTTCGACTCTATAAGAGCAACAAAAAATCCAAGTAACATTTTTCTCTCAGACGCGAAATAAAAGTTTTTCTTATTTTTATTTATTTTTTGAAAAACTAACTTTTTTTCTGTACGTTTCTCGAAAAAATGTTTTATGCAAAAGTCGTTAGACTCTATAAGAGTAACAAAAAACTTAAGTAACATTTTTCTCTCAGACGCGAAATAAAAGTTTTTCTTATTTTTATTTATTTTTGAAAAAAATAACTTTTTTTCTGTACGTTTCTCGAAAGAATGTTTTATGCAAAAGTCGTTCGCCTCTATAAGATCAACAAAAAACCTAAGTAACATTTTTCTCTCAGACGCGAAATAAAAGTTTTTTGATTTTTTTTTTGAAAATAACAAGCCGCCATTTTGAAACCGCTATACCGATTTGGCCGATTTTCGAACTCGAGCGAGATTTTCGGCCAACTGATTTTTGTACCAAATTTCGTTGTGATTCTTTAAAAAATGCGACCTGTAGCTTGCCGACAAATTTCGTTATATCCGTATGTAAACATCTCTAGAGACCAAAAAACTGAAAACCGCATTTTAATTCCTCTTTTTTCGACTTCGTTAACGAATGCAATACTAGATAAATCTATCAAAAGTATTGAAATTATACGTAAGAAAGAAACCTACAAAGAAAGGCGGTACTATTACGGAAAATAGCTCAAAAAGTAGTGAAATTATACGTAAAGGACAAATCTGCAGAGAAAGACGCAAATTATTACGAAGAATAGTTTTTAAAGTATAGAAATTTGTATTTATATTAGATATTGATATATACTGTAACGTTTATTTTCTAATTTATATACACTATCCTAATTAAACACTACACACTACTTAATTTATCTTAACTATTACCTAACTACTTAATTTATATCACACTCTTAATTATTAATTTATTTATACGCTCTCACTTTCGCTATATCGCACTATTTAGTCGTTTACGGCTTCACGTCTAATAATAATCTATCTCCGACCGCAAACCCGCTTATATACACATCTCAATTGTAATCGGGAACCTTCTGGCGTATTCTTGAAATAACTCGAACGTCCTTTTTTTATGTCGAATGGTCTAGAGAGGTCGGGTAGGTAATAAATCATTCATCCTTTATGGCCCAATTACAGAGCGTTTTAAAGTGGTCGCCGAGGTCTGATAAGAGTAAACACGTCTCGCGTTGTTGTTTACTTTTCGCGTTACATCTGCAAATAAGGTGGAAATTATGTGGGGCCCGAAATTATTACAGGGAGGAATTGCAAGAAATATCGAAATTACGAATAAGAAACAAATCTGCAAAAAAAAGGAGGAATTTATTATGCAGAGGAATTCAAAAAGTGTGGAAAATTTGCAAAAGAAACAAATCTGTAAGGAAAACCGGAAATGGATAAGACAATAAATACACTTTGTAATACAATACGAGCAATTTCCCCTAAGAACCGATCCCCACTCATCGCAATTTCAACGTCTCCCATTGAGACGTTTCAAACCCTCGAAGTCCTTATATTTTTCGCGGCTCGCCCGTTTGAAGTATTTCGGGCGCAATTAAAATTACGGCCCCGTTACACCGTTAGCATTTTTTTCCCACTTTGATCGGTCCCCCGGGAACACATGCGACCCATTATACGAACGCTCGCCGGCTGAAACGATAAAGGGAATCGCACTTTATAACACCTATTTACGTCGCATTTACTTCACGCGGGTCCGGCCAAAGTGAGATTTATATAGCAGTCCTCTCGGCCGGAGTCGCACGTACCGATCATTTTTACCTACGGCGTCATAATCGCCGAACTTAAGGTGCAGTTCCGAACACGGCGGCAGACTGCAAACTACAGACGGCAGACTGCAGCGCAAGCGACAAGCGACAGTACCGGTTCTACTGTATTTATACGAAATACATTCCAAACACGACGTCACTATCGCCTGCCGCTGTTGCCTGTCGCTGCCGCTGACCACATTACCGCTCCGAAACCAGTAGTGTGGTCGACCGCACGCAAATTTCTAAGTTACAACTAAGTCTTACATCTACGTTACAAACGTTTGACAACTACCTACATCAAGAAGGAGTTGCAGTTATCTTAAAGACAACCAACCTGTTCCTCTGGAGTTGAGGAGTTGTTGAGTTACTCGCGATACTTGTAATTCCTCCCAGTTCTGATATTCCAAAGAAAATTTAAGTTTCCCAAGAATTTTGAAGGTTCTAATGAACTGCAATTAACTCAAAAATGCATTGAATTCTTGATTGTTATTATTGTTAAGGAGTTTCCAAAACAATTACAAATATTTGTCATAGATGGTGGAAATGTCAGACATTCTTTCAGGTAAAAACCACTGTTTCGCCTTTAAGTAATGGAACTGCAAAGATCTGTTGCCGATAAACTGCAAATGAGAACTGCCGCAGCGTGGTCGCCTTCGGAAGCATAGCAACCACAATCGGCAGCAGCACTGTGGTTGTCGTCTGCCGCTTACATTTGACGTCGGTCGCTGTCGCTGTGTTCGGAATTGTACCTTTATATTCCCACGACTCGGATCCGTCTCGCGGATTTCCCTCCGACGACGACGACACGGAAATCTCTTTTCTGTCCCTCGGGCTGGCGATTTTTTCCCGATTAATTTTCGGTCGCTAAATACGACGCGAGAGGGATATTTAAAACGAAACGTTTCGCGAACAGAGAAAAAAGCGGACGGGGAGAGAGGGACTGTCGCTGCCAGACAATGAATTCATTAAGCGGGACATGTCCTTATTTTCAGCCGGAGCTTGTAAAAAGCGAGTCTTTTTGCGTTTTTGGTTACAGTTCTAGTTCTCACGCCTGAAGAGTACGTAAAGGGCGTTTCACATGTACGGAAGTAGTTCGGAAGTTCTGGAATTTTAATCCTGTGAGATGCTTAGCAGGAAATCTGCAGGAAACTTAGAGTATTGGGACAAATAACACTCACCAGTAGGCATGATGACTAATTTGGAAAAACTACCGTGTTGTGTTCTTAAGCATGTGCTGGTCCCAAAAAAATTACTAATCTCTGCATAAAACAAATGTTTAGTAGCTAAAATGAGACTTTTATGAATACTTTTAAATTTCGTGCCAAAACACTCGTAGGTGTCATGGCGTCGCTTGTGACGTCACGCCTATGTAAATACATCGACCACAGCATTGACCTCAACTTGTAAAGGGCATGTCAACGTTCAGTGACTTCAGTGTTCAGTTATAATAATAATAAATACCAAAATAAATAATCGGTAAAAGCGCTAACACAAGGAAGTCGAATGAAACAAAATGATGTTTATATAGGAGTGACGTCATTCGCTTTAATTGACGTTTCACTTCGCATGGCGGGTTGTTATAGTTTATGTTTTTATTTAAAAAAAAAATACAGGTTATCCCGCCTAATATATCACGTCAATCAGACGTGAGTAACGTGACCACAATGAGACTATTAACAAATTAGGAACCCTTAGATCAGCATCCTAAGGAGGGTACAAATATAGACCATAAGGAAAACGCAGAAATCAGTCAGTAATAAATCTTCGAGTTAGCCGTATCGTCAATACTAATTAATATTTTAATAACTAAACAGTTCTGTAAATAACAAATAACATATTTTTAAACAGTCACTTTCGATAGTGAAATACTAACTCGTAATACGTTCATTTTCTTATTCATGCGACTATAGCAGATCCAGCGAGAAAATAAACGCCATGGAACGAGAAATTGTCGTAAAATGATAGATACTCTACATTGATGATTTATTTCACTATGCGATCACTATTTCACTATTTTCATAATAAAATTGCAAAAATGTACCAAAAAATCTCAAACTTATTTAGTCTTACTCAGCATGCGCTCTTAACCGGTGAAATATCATAATATGATATATATTGTTTTATTTGTTTTTACATTAATACGTATATGCCTTCATAGGAACATTCAGGTTGTTCTTTTAGTTTGGAATGAACGTCCAAAATCGCCAAGGGTGTCTTAAGAGGTTATTCTACAATCCAAAAATGAAATCAAAAAGTTAAATAAATCAAAAACACAAAGAAGTTAAAGATAATTTGTCGATTTTGTAAATATTTTACCTGTAGAATAAGTATAAGTTTATAGATGTAATAACTTTACAAATTTTTGACTTTTGAAATAGAAATATATTTAATTTTCCTATTGAAGAATTTCATTTTTTACGTTATATTTCTGTTACGTCTAATTATCTCCTTCATAAATAAAAATGTATTTTTGATTATTTTAGAATATAGTAGGTATAAGTGACTTGTGATGTTCTCAATGGTACTTGAACCTCTACCACCAATTTTGAAGTAGTATTCTAGTCATTTCAATCAAGTAAATTTCGTGTAATTACTTCTGCGACAAGTCCACATATTTCCGATATCAACTTTACTATCAAAGTTTGTCCCTTATGCTCCCTATACCTACTGACGTAATTATTTCTGAAATAAAAATTTATTTAAATTTGTATCCAACGGTTTCATTAATTTTTTTATATCATGTTCCTGCTACGTATAATTATCCCCTTCGTAGAGAAAAACGTATTTTCGATTACCTTAGAATACAGTAAGTATAAATGGCTTGTGATGTTCTGCATGGAACTTCAAATTCTCCCACCATATTTCAAATACTATTCTAGTCATTTCAATCATGTAGTTACTTCTGCAACAAGTCTTCACAATTCCGAATTTGTCTCTTGTGCCCCCAATACTAAAATAGAATTAATTTCTCATCGATCCGATTCCGGGTTTATTTTCCTTTTAGTAGGCAATTAACGCTTGTGAGCAAAATTGAAATTTAATAATTAACCCTATCACCGGTACGCGTACTTAATTAACGTAAGACCCTTTTCGAGTGTGACCCACTGCGCGAAATGATTGTACTAAATCGCGACCTTTCCAAACAAAAGCTTGACGGTAAGTAAATAAATATACACCTGTTATCGCCGATGATAAATGGCGGTAAAGATAGAAATAATTTTCCGCAACTTTGTTGTTGGCGACGGCTTAGTTTCATGAAAGGGCAAAACAAACATACACACACAGAGGTCTGAATGTTAGCTGTTTTGTTGCAAACTACTCGTAATATTTCATTTTAGAATTTACATGACGTGCGCAAGTTGTGCAAAGTGGAGGAGGGATTCCTGAGGTGTAAATTCAATTTTTCATGGATACCCTCACATCCACTCGACGAGTTATCTTAAATGGTTTTTTTGTAACAATAAAAACCATCTTTATCGGGTTACTTATCCTTACACCGAACAAGAAATGTGTCTACGCCGCCTCCATCCATCTTGCTTCGCATAAATATTTATTTGGTCATCTCTCCTCGTTATTTTTCTAGCCAATAAATAAAAAGCTGTCAGGAGAGGGACTGATAATAATTTTATTGGTATTTTTTCCGCTTTCGGTTTTCTCCAGAACGACGCAACACGTTGGAGAGGGAAAAATCGAAACGTTATAACGAGACAAAGGAACAGAAAAATTGAATGTTGAATAGTATAAGATGTTACAATCAAACTTTTGATGTGATGACAAAATCATACTGTTTACTACAACTACGTGACGTCTTATTTTTAATTATCCAACATCGACGAATGGAAAGTTACTTGTAGGCCGGTGCTTGAAGCATACAACAGGGAATTTTCTGCGACTTCGACGAAAATTTGGGAATCGCTTTGTATTATGGTCAGAATACATGGAAAAATAGTTTTGCCCAGAAACCGTGCGAGCAGTTTTAGTTATTAAACATAAAGTGAAAATCGACCGGATGTTTTTTTTTTAGTATTTCGCTCATAACTTTTTTTAGGGACATTGTATTGCAAAAATAGCTAAATATAATTTGTTCGCTAATTGATTATCTATCGATCTGTGCTTTTTGCATCATCTTACAGTAATTTTTCGCAAAGTTATAGTGCAAAAAACTGCAAAAATCGTCTTTAAAAATTTCAATTTTGCAACATCATTGACTCCTATATTTTTCAATAAAAACGCTTCAAAATTTGAGATTTGATACCTCTTATGAGTATGTTGGACCATGCGTAACGATTTTTCGCCAACATTAAAAATGACGTCACAAAACGAAAAACCGTTTTTAGATATACTTTGACACCCTGAAATGTACAGTAAAGCTACATCAAACTTTCAAAATAAATTTTAACAAAAATACTTTGAACTTTAATACTGTGAAAAAAAAATTTTTTTTTTGCAATTTTTACCCCGATTTTTTATAAATTTCAATTTTGCAATATAAACAAATTGATGTTACTCCGACGTTTGACATTTTACAATATTGTAACCGATTGTACTTGATAAAGGGTATTTTTACACGAATTTAAAAAAAAAGAAGGTTGCGATAGCATATTTTTAAAAATAGTTATTAACAATTTAGTGTTTATCGCAATTGTTTAATTTTTAACGGTTGTTTCGACTTGAAAAAAATCTCTTTTACTTTTGTAGGATATCTCTTGTTACTTTGTTAAGGTTATTAATTTTTACACGTGTAAACAATAATAAAAAAAAATAGTTTACTTCAACATTTTGACGTGAAATACGGTCTTCGAATGGTGGGTTGCATGCATTCAGGCGACGATGCATGTGTAAATACATGGCCGTCTATACTAGAAGGCCGGAACATTGATATTTGGCAACGCTGTGGTGAAGGCCGATTGTGTGAATTTAAGGTTATATTTACAATTTTCAATGTTGAGTGAAGAAGTGTTTTTTCTTTAAATTAAGTGTGTTTTGGATGAGGTCACCCGGTACATTGTACGCTCAACGTCATTTGTGATTAGCTCTCTAAAAATAGCAATTTTTTACGTATATATCGATTTGTGAGTGCTGAATCTACTATCCAGTGGTTCCTGAGTGCTTCCTGAGACAACCAACATTGAAGATAACGAGAAGACATCAAGAAAAAGCGAAATTTCTGGAGTGAGGGCCTTTTGACACCGGCTGTCATTCGCGTTCGAGGCCGTGAACTCCTCCTGCCTCGCTTCTAGCGAGCGCGGAGTCGTTCGAGGGATTCCCGAGACCTGTGGAGGATCGCCGTGCTGCAAAGAACACACAAGGACCAGTGAAATTCTCCAATCGTGAAGGTCTTCTGAACAAGTGTAGTGCAAAATTATATACTTTTTTTTCAACCTCGAAAAAGACCAGCAACAACAGTAAGTCAATTACTTTTTTCAAAATGGACTTCGAAACTACTTTATTATCAAACAGTGATGAAGACGAAGTTCAAAAATTCACTCAATATTCAAATATTAAAATACTCTTAGAAGAATCTCGTAATATAGTTAATAAATTAGGCGAATTAATTTCTAAACATACAACTGTTAAAAGTGACGTGAAAAAAGGCATTAACGATTTATCTGTAATTTTCAAAAAAAACGAACATCAAATTAATAACTTCTTACTACTGAAAACAATTAAAACCAATGACTCTTCAACTCAAACTGACTTTCCTTTAACTCCATTAAAATCCAATCCTCAATCAAATTTAATCTCAAGTGTTTTTAACAATAGCTCTACCAATTTTAACTTATTTTCAAATATTGCTAATTTGGAATGGGATAACAAATTTTATATTAAAAGTACTACAAATTTAACTTCTAAACGACCACTAAATATGTCATACATCACTATCATAAACAAAGATCAAAATCACGCTAATAATAAAAAATTTATCTATTTACAAGAAACATTTAATTTTAACCCTTCATCTTTCGATACTAATACAATTCATAAATTTACAAATAAATTTGAAATTAATTCAAATGCTGGTGTCATCAATTCTTATACTAAAACAAATTACATATGTATCATTTCGAAAGAGACTACAAAAGAAAATTTATTCGATCTATTTGTTAATCTTCTGTCTTCCATTATGACGACTGAAAATATTGATTCTACCTGGAGATTCCTGGAATTTACCATCTTACAAAATATCTATAAACATAATATAATTCGAAAAATTAGCGAATACATCTTTCGCAATCTTAACATTATTCTTTACTTTCCATCCCTTGAATCGCCAACCGTAAATCAATCCAATAGCGAGACTATAATTATCAAAAACAACAATAATTCTTTTGCCGAAATCGTAAAAAATTTGAAAAAAGATATAGAAGATCCCAGTACCTTAGGTATTCAAGTTAAAAATTTGAGTAAAAATAAAGAAGACGATCTAATTATTAAATTTAAAGGTGATATAGAGAATAGAAATACATTCAAAAACAAAATTTCAGACAATTTAAAAAATAATCAAATTATTTCAGTTAAAAACTATAAAACCATTTACCTCTTAGATTTAGATATAACTTGGACACAAAATTCTGTAATAAATGAACTTAACAAAATCGTCAACAAAGACTGTTACACAGATCTATATCTTAATAAAAATGATAAAGGTCGTCAATCGGTCAAACTAAAAATGGAAAATGCTCAGGCCAAACAATTACTAAACGAGAAAAAGATTAAGTTTGGATGGAATTTAGTGAGAATTAAAGAAAAGTTTATACCAATTAGATGTTATAACTGTATGCAGTTTGGACATGATAAATTAAATTGTAAAAACAAAAAGGTCGAGATTATTTGTACAAATTGTGGTGAAGAAAACCATATTTCAAAAAATTGTAAAAATTCTAGTAAATGTTTAACTTGTAAAGTTGAAGGACATCGTTACGATAATATGTCTTGTCCTAAATATAGAGAATTAAAAATTACAACTCAAAATTTATTATCGTAATTCCCATTTTTTCGCTTTCATGATTATATCCCAAATTAATGTAGGAAGAGAACGTAAATGTCACGATCTTTTAAAGAATGAAATTTTCAAAAATAAATTTGATATAGTTTTTATTTCAGAACCTAATAAAAAAATCGCAATTAAAGAAAAATTAATAACTGACCTCAATTTAGACGTTGGAATCAAAATTATAAGTAAAAATTTACAAGTATGGAATATCACAAGAGATGAATCTTTCGTAATTCTCGAACTAGAAACTTTTTCTGCCATAATGTGTTATTTTTCTCCAAAAATCAAATTTCCGGAATATAGTTTAAAAATAGACAAAATTTTCAATATTATTAAAAATAACAGAAATAAAAATTTTTTAATACTTGGTGACTTCAATTCAAAATCTCATATGTGGTACTCCCCAATAAACGATAAACGAGGTCTCCATTTAGAAAAGTGGATTTCCGAACTAAATTTAATAATTTTTAACAATAACAGCAAAATTCCGACATTTGAAATTAAAAATAAAAAATCATTTATCGACTTAACTTTAGGAACTTCTGGTATGGCAAAATCTTTAGTTAATTGGAAAATTACACGATCAGATTTTATTACAGGACATAACCCGATAAGTTTTGAAATCTCCGACAAATCCTATGACAACATAAACATATATAAAACAAACATTATTAATATTCAAGGTTTTATTAATGATTTTAAATTAATCTGTAATAACACTAATACACATGAAATTAATTTATATGATTCTCTTATTAAATGCTGTAAAAGTAATACTACAACAAATTTTAGTCATTATCAAAAACAACCTCATTGGTGGAATCCTGAAATTGAACAACTACGTAGAAAATCTGGCAGACTAAAAAGGCATTTATCTAAATTACATAGTAAAAATCAAGATATCTCTTTTATTCAAACTAGTTATAAAAATTCCATTAAAGATTTAAAAAAATCAATTAGTTGTAGTAAACGTAACCATTGGAAAAATCTCTGCACACAATTAAATAAAAATATTTGGGGAGATGCCTTCAAAATTATTACTAAATACACAAAAAATTTCAAAATTTTTAGTCTACCAACTTCACAAAAAATAAAAATCGCACGTGATCTCTTTCCTCCAATAAACCAAAACTGGATACGTAACGACAAATATCTTGGTGATATTCCACTACTTACTATAGATGAAATTAATAAAATAATTCCTAAATTTAAAATAAATAAAGCTCCAGGCCCAGACCACATTCCAATTGAGGCAGTTCTCCTGGCATATAAATCGTGTCCAGAACCCTTTCTACATTTAGGTAACAAAATTTTATTAACTCAAACTATTCCACAACAGTGGAAAATTGCTAATTTACATTTAATATCGAAGGGTAAAATCGATGTTAACAGTTCGTCTGCTTACAGACCCATATGTCTTCTGAGCTCAGTCAGTAAATTTTATGAGAAAATTATAAACGAACGACTAAATAAATTTTTAGAAGATAATAACCTTGTATCAAAATTTCAGTTTGGTTTTAGGAAAAAATGTTCTACTGTCACTGCCATGTTAAAACTTAAAAACCATATCAGAAATTGTAAACACAAATTTTGTTCATTAATTACCCTTGATGTTAAAAATGCCTTCAATACAGCTTCATGGAAATTTATAATTAAAAATATGAAACAAAAAAATATACCAACATACTTAATCAATATTATTGAAGATTATTTTTCGAACCGAAAAATTTCTAGTTTTGGTAAAATTAATTTTGATATATATACCGGTGTTCCACAGGGTTCAGTTTTAGGCCCAACCCTGTGGAATATCTTATTTGATACCATTCTAAATTTAAAAGTTGATAAAAATGTTCAATTATTTGCTTTCGCCGATGATCTAGCTGTACTTATTAAAAGTAATACGCCTTGGTCATTAACATATCTTGCAAATAAAACACTTCAAAAAATTTCTAATGAACTAGAAAAAATAGAACTAAACATAGCACCTGAAAAAACAGAAGCTATTCTATTCAAAGGCACAAAATTTAAAAATTTAATTAACTTCAAAATCCATAACAAAGAAATAAAATTATCAAAATCTATTAAATATCTTGGTGTCATACTAGATGAAAGATTAAACTTTAAAAACCACATTAAAAACGCCTGTAAAAGAGCTGAAAATAAACTGACTGAGCTCGGAAGACTTATGCCAAACATTGATGGCCCTCTCGATAGAAAACGTATACTCTACGTATACTCTATTTCATCAATTATTCTGTATGCTTCTCCCGTTTGGGAGGAAGGCATTAGATTTGCAAAATACATTAATATGATAAATTCTACTATTAGAAAGTGTTTGATTAGAGTAGCTAGTAGTTATAGAACAGTTTCATTACCTGCATTAGAAATTATCTGTGGTTTTCCTCCAATACAACTCCAAATTCATGAAAGAACCCAAAATTTTCTCGGTCATAATAAAAATATAATAAAACGTAATAAAATAAATTCTTGGCAAACCATCTGGACAAATAATACAACTAAAGCACAATGGACAAAAAGATTAATACCCAAAATTGAACCTTGGCTTAACTCTAAATTTAGAAAAACAAGTTATTTTTTTACACAATTTTTAACAGGACACGGATCTTTTGCTACATTTACCCACAAAATCCAAAAATCTACTACGAATCTCTGTATATATTGCGGGGAAATAGATGACGCCGAGCATACGGTTTTTAATTGTTGGAAGTGGACAGGAGAGATTTTGGAATTAAATATATATTTAAAAATCTCAATCACCGTTGATAATATAATTAATCTCATGTTACTTTCAAATAAAAATTATAACGCTATATATTATTGTATTTGCGATATCATGTCCCAAAAAGAAAGTGAGGAACGTTCAAGGCAAAATGCGAATAATTAAAAAAAAAAGAAAAAAAAAATCTATTAGATTATGTATAACATTGTAAATAGTAGGTATTATCTTTTATCCATAATAGTAATATTGTGTATAGAAGAACATATCTATTATACTACCATTAATTATAATTGTTCTTATATAAAACACATTTTTTTTTCCATACACATTCCTTTTCCTAAAAAATGTAACAAATACTACTCCATTTTTCAAACCAAATCCTGACGTGTCCTTTTTGCAATTTGAAATATTTTAATACTAAATTTTAAATACTTAATACTATGTGTCTTTGAAGATTATGTTCTCTGCGAGAACTAGCCAAAGACACATAGTAATGTCGGAAGACAGGGTTTTTTAGTGGGTAACCGAACGGACCCCCACAGTGTCTGATGCGGTGGATACTATCATTTCTGATTGATTATTTAATCTCAATAAATGGGAATATCCATCTCATCAGTCCTCCATAAACGAGTTTTCCCTGTTAAAAAAAAAAAAAAAAAAAAAAAAAAAAAAAAAAAAAAAAAAAAAAGTGTGTTTTGGATTGTATTTTCTATAGTGACTGTTACTAAATACATACTTTGCATACCTATATAAATTAATTTTATTTTTGTATGCTCTGCGTACTAATAAAATGTAAGTAAAACCCAACTTTTAGGACTTTCGGTACAGTACAGAATTTCTTATATTTTCTTTTGTAAAACGAATGTCTTTATACAGTCGAACCTCTATATAACGAGAATGAAGGTGCTGCAAAATTTGCTCGTTATATAGAGGTCTCGTTATATGGAAATTCCCTAATTTTTAATGGTTATAAGAAGAAGACAAACGAGGAAAGTGGTGACAGTGTTGATGAAGAAATTATACAAAAACCATCTAAGCTACAAGTGTTCAGTGCACTTTCAACAATAAGAACTGCCTTTCAGTTTGAAGACGTTCCAGAAAATGTGTTTGTTCAATTATAGCGGCTTGAAGATTTAGGTATATGAAAAAACTTTGTCCTGTGATGTACAAACCAAAATAACAAATTATTCTAAAAAAACTGTACATAATATTTTATAAATTAGATAAACACAATTTATAAATGTGAATAATTTACAATATGCTAATTAATTTCAATATAAATGTGTTTGTATGTGAAAAAAATATTTTTTCTTAAGGGCCTAACCAAGCCCCTATAATTGAACAAACACATTTTCCGTAACGTTTCAAATTGAAAGGCTGTTCTTAATGTTAAAAAAGCATTGAACACTTGTAGCTTAGATGGTTTTTGCTGTGGTTTTTGTATAATTTCTTCATCAGCACTGTCACCACTTTCCTCATTTGTCTTCTCCTTATTTTTCACATCCTGGATGAGACTTTCTTCTGTCGGTAAGCCAGATTCTTCTAAATCGTCGTCGAAATAGTTTAAAGCCACTTTAACTATGATTAACGATATAATCCTATATCCTCTGCATTCAAATTATTCGAATGTAAACACGTAAAGACGGCCATGTTCCGATAAGTCGGCCTTCTATTTTCTTAGTCGGCGGTGTTGCCAAATTTAACGCTCCGGCCTTCAGTAAAGACGGCCATGGTAAATAGGTTTACGCTCCCGTGTGCGAAAATTTGAGAACCTGTATCATTTTGAAAAAATCGATGACAGCGTTGGTTGTATTAAGTAACACGCATCATCTACGATTTTTGACAATTTTTCATCGAGCATTCGACAGTACGTTGTGTGTTGTGTTTGCTAATTTAATAAAAAAAATACAACTAATGGACTCTCTCTTGCATAAAATTTAGGTAAGTTTCATTTTTGTATTTGATTATGATTAAGTAGTATTGTAATCCACACACCTTTGAAGTCGTAAAGCAATGTTTTTATTTCTTTTCAGACAGAATACGCTCCGTGGAAAACATGGATTATATACATTCCGACACCAAAAAAACTAAAAATGGAAAATATTGTTTTTGGTTAGACGTGTATTTTACGGGATATGATAAAAGTAAACAGAGCCAAAAAGCCACATAAATTGTTGTCAAAATAATAAGATTTCCCTAATAAGTTTTTGATTAATTCGTGTTTTTTTTTCTCGAAAATGTCATTATAAATTATCAGTGTTAGAAATCAATAAGATTTTTTATTATTAACTGTATTTTATGTGGAACTTCTGTGAACATCTTTATATGATTTAATAAGATTTTCCTTAAGATATTCAAAATAATGTTCTACGGAAATATCATATTATTATTTATTATATTTTATAACAATTCATAGTACAATGTATACATTATGTCAATATGACAATCTTATTGATTTTAAGTGGTACGTTTTGCCTCTGTGTATTTATTTATGTACAGTGTGACAAGTTTTGTTAAAAAAATGTATTCAATAATAATAAAGCTGCATTATGAAACAATATGCCTTTTTACAGTAACGAGCTGACGCCTGAATGCATGCAACCCACCATTCGAAGACCGTATTTCACGTCAAAATGTTAAAGTAAACTATTTTTTTTATTACTGTTTACACGTATAAAAATTAATAACCTTAACAAAGTCACAAGAGATATCCCACAGAAATTAAAAAGATTTTTTCAAGTCGAAACAACTTTTAAAAATTAAACAATTGCGATAAACAATAAATTGTTAATAACTATTGTTAAAAATATGCTATCGCAACCTTCTTTTTTTTAAATTCGTGTAAAAATACCATCTATCAAGTACAATCGGTTACAATATTGTAAAATGTAAAATGTCGGAGTAACATCAATTTGTTTATATTGCAAAATTGAAATTTATAAAAAATCGGGGTAAGAATTGCCAAAAAATATTTTCTTTCACAGTATTAAAGTTCAAAGTATTCTTGTTAAAATTCATGATGGAAGTTTGATGTAGCTTTACTGCACAGTTCAGGGTGTCAAAGTAATCTGAAAACTGTTTTTCGTTTTGTGACGTCATTTTTAACGTTGGCGAAAAATCGTTGCGTGTGGTTCAAGAACCTCATAAGAGGTATCAAATCCCAAATTTTGAAGCATTTTCATTGAAAAATATAGGAGTCAATGATGTTGCAAAATTGAAATTTTTAAAGACTATTTTTGCACTTTTTTGCACTATAACTTTGCGAAAAATTACTGTAAGATGATTCAAAAAGCACAGATCGATAGATAATCAACTAACGAACAAACTATATTCACCTATTTTTACAATACAATATTCCTAAAAAAGTTGTGAGCGAAATACTGAAAAAAAATCCGGTCGATTTTCACAATTTGCTTAATAACTAAAAATGCTCACACGGTTACTGGGCAAAACTATTTTTCCATATATTCTGACCATAATACAAAGCGGTTTCCTAATTTTCGTCGATGTCGCAGAAAATTCCTTATTGACCATTTCTTTGGGCTTCAAGCACCGGCCTATTGCGCCTCTTTTAAATTTTCCTTCTAACGTTCCAATTTCAAAGGAGGAGTACTCTAATTACGGATCATGGAACGGGGCGCTCTTTGCGATAAACGCTCGTTTACGAAATTATTTAATTACCTCCTCTAAACTCTCAATTTTCGATGATTTCAAAGCATCATACCTAATTGCCCATAATGTACAAGAGTATTCTGACAGCGGATTTGTTTTGGTGTACCTACATACAGAGTTACATTATTGATTTCGTATTAACTCCCATTAGTGCATTGCTAGTACATTATGAATTGTGATATTAATTCCCTTTAGGTTTTTTTCTGTATGATAATAGGATTACGAACGTACTTCATGTTTGTAATGTCGAGAAAGTGGTGAACTAATTTGATTATGGCGAATGCGCCGCATTCTACACAAACCTATTTCCATGAAAAAATTGTTTAAGTGGACAATTTTGGTTTGAAATAATGGACACCAGTTGTACTTAACGGTTTTAAGAGCGCTAAAACTTAAAAACTCTATAACACCAGTTAGGAAGGAACTGGAAGTTATTTTTTCAAGTATCAAAATTGCTTCTGATCCCTACACTATATACAAGACTTTTTTTTAAATGAAAACTTTTACACGCACTTGAGAAAACTGAACGTTGTTAGATGGGTTAAAATTTTCAACTTTCCGCCAGCATGAAATCTGTTACGATGTGAGTCGTCGCATATCCTAACCCGTTTTCTAAGTATATACAATATACCTATATACGTATACGGAATATAAGAGTGCAGGGAGTTCCTTCTCCGCCGGTCTATTCTTTCCAGCACAAAAGAGAGAGAAAGAAATAGATATTATATATAGATACAAAAAGAGGAACGAAAGAGCGTGTTACATGAGATACGATAGTCGAACACGTGGAGTTCAGAATTAAATTTAAAAAAAACACCAACGTTGCAACGTTTCCGACAGTCGAAAGCTTGCTTGGTTTTGTGTAACTTTATAGAAGGTTAAAAGTTATTGTGAGGTTATGAATAATTTATGTGAATGAATGGCTCGCCAACGTTTTACTTCGAGTATATCTTAGTATTATTATTTCAGTATATTAATTCAATTTGTAATGTTATATAGTTGTAATACAGTTTAATAATTTACAATATAATAAGAAATGGAATAAAAAATTTATCCGAAATTGAAAATACAAAAAAAAACACAACGCACCTCGTTCTCGAAACATTCGCAATTGCATTTTTATTCCGAAACATAATACCAACCTAAATACAGTACTAAACATAATGCCAACATGAAACTATAGCCAGTGCTGACCTCTGTGGCAAGAACGTATGTTATGTATGCATCGGTCATCTGACGGTAGGAAATTTTGCGTATTCACCTGTGTGTTTTAGCAGTAGAATAACATCGCATAAAGAAAGCTAGCATTCTAATATGTCTAATGATAGAAATGTCGGTACGACAAGATATGGGACAACAATAGCTGCCATATTTACAAGATACTTAGATGAGTGTTATATTCCCATTTTACTTACCAATCGTTGTGATGACAGTTAGGGAGTACAAGAATGCCCCAGCAAAACTCCACTGGGCAGAAGTATTGATGTCTTTGGTCCCAACGAATCCCTTCCTGGTGAAGTGCACGACGATATTCTGGTACTTCGTCAGTTCGTACGATATCGTAGCGTTGTAAACCACCTTATCCCTCAACTGCGCCTGAAAAACAAGCACAAAGGGTTCTCGATAGATTTAATTATCTTCTCAAATAGCTTTCGGTTATTTTCAGATGCAAAATGAAGCACGCACCTTGTTGTTCAGCTCGCTCGTGATGTTCCACAGACGCTTGGCGAACAGCGATCTATTACCGCGTAACTCGACGACCATTTGCTCTATACGGTCACCCTCCGTCGTCATGAATATGAAGGAACCAGCTATGGTGTAGCCTAACTGGAAACCAAACGAGCTTAGGTACTCTGCGGCAAAGAAACTTGGAATCTGAGTTAAATATCGTTTCAAAATGTGATCCAAAAGCCTAAGAACTTGTTTAAAGGGAAAGTTTCTTGTGACTGGTCCATTTTTATAATGATCAATCGCTGCGGACCAAGATATTTTTAAAAATCACAAACCCCAACTTTTTATTTGAAATTCTAAAATGGGATAATTTTTTTTGTCTACAAGAACGACATATTTCTAATACGAAAATCAAACTTTTTGAGATCGCTTTCCCAAGCTACCCCAGAACCTCGAAACAAACGACCACTGCGCATAGGCTACGCGCATCTCAACCATTCTCGAAACTGAAACCATTACCACGTATACGAAAATTCAATGACTTGCGCACTCAACCTATGCGCAGACGATAATTTCGCGGTACTACGCAGTGAGCTGTCTATTTTTCATATCCGTTTACCACCAATCCTATGATGCCGACGTTGCTGAAGAGGAACGCGACGAACTGCCTGAGGTACTCCTTGCACCTCTGCCACCAGGTCTTCTTCTTCCGATGCCTGCGTACTGAACGTTTGCGTTCCATGCTTTACTGCTCAAGCCGCGGATCCGCCGGCTCGGAATCCATCCTCTCTGTCGTCACCTTCGAAACATGATAAGTGGCAGGAGAAACATCTGAAAATGGAGAAGGAAGGTACTTGTCAAAGTCAATAATGTAGCTAAAAGTTAATCTAACTGGTTGTTGAGTTAATGGAACGTAACTGCATCAATCGAGTCAATACCCTTGAGTCACTCTTCTTCTTTTATTCTCGCCCTGTTCATAAGAAGTTTGGTGATCTAAGTGGCAATTGTGGTTTTGGAAACTGGAGCACAAAAGTTTCTATAGAGAAGCGCTCAAACTATCTCCTCAAGTCTTTCATCCATGAGTTCTGGCGTCTTCCTACTGCTATTTTACCCTCTATTTACCCTTCTATTATGAGTCGAAGCTAGCGACGTGCGATGAAATTTCAAGTAAAGGGAAGCAATTTTTAAAAACTCGCCCTATTTGTAATGGAATTCGATTCTTCGATCACTTTGTGTAAATTCATCAATCACGTTATCATAAAAACGTTCCTATTTCAAAAGATGTCTTGTCATTTTTGACATTTTTCTAAGGGAAGCACTGATGCCATTGCTTCCATGGACCGCACGCCGCTAGTCGAGACAATTTGTATCTGTTACCTCGTACCACGTTACCTATATATTGCAGTTTTCTTCCTTTATGATTTTTAATACCTCTTTTTGTTTATGCATGCGTTTGAGTACTTCACTAATGGTAATCTGCTGTACCCATGAAATTCTTGTCATTTTTGACATTTCCATTAATGGTGTTCAATAATACCTTTTGTTTATGCATGCGTTTGAGTAGTTCACTAATGGTAATCCGTTGTACCCGTGAAATTCTGGTCATTTTTGACAGTTTTTTAAGGGAAGCACTGATTCCATTGCTTCCATGAACCGCACGCCGCTAGTCGAAGCAATATGTGTCTGTCGCCTCTTACCACGTGACCTATATATTGCAGGTTTCTTCCTTTATGGTGTTCAATAACTCTTTTTGTTTATGCATGCGTTTGAGTACTTCACTAATGGTAATCCGTTGTACCTATGAAATTCTTGTCATTTTTGACGTTTTTCTAAGGGAAGCCCTAATTCCATTGCTTCCATAAACCGCACGCCGCTAGTCGAAGCAATTTGTATCTGTCGCCTCTTACCACGTGGCCTATATATTGCAATTTTCTTCCATTAATGGTGTTCAATAATATCTTTTGTTTATGTATGCGCTTGAGTACTTCACCATTGGTAATCCGTTGTACCCGTGAAATTCTTGTCATTTTTGACCTTTGTTCTAAGGGAAGCACTGATTCCATCGCTTCCATGGCAAGCAATTTGTGTCTGTTACCTCTTACCACGTGATCTATATATTGCAATTTTCTTCCATTAATGGTGTTCAATAATACCTTTTGTTTATGCATGCGTTTGAGTACTTCACTAATGGTAATCTGCTGTACCCATGAAATTCTTGTCAATTTTGACATTTTTCTAAGGGAAGCACTAATTCCATTGCTTCCATAGACCGCACGCCGCTACTCGAAGCAATGTGTGTCTGTCGCCTCTTACCACGTGACCTATATATTGCAATTTTCTTCCATTAATGGTGTTCAATAATACCTTGTGTTGATGCATGCGTTGAGTACTTCACTAATAGTAATCCGTTCTACCCATGAAATTCTCATCATTCGTCCATATAGGAATTTAGAAAGTTTCTATTCTTTTTTTCTGTCTGCTGATCAAGGGTCCAGCTTCCACATCCGTAAAGCGAGACAAAGAAAATATAACACCTGATCATTCTAACTCTAAGACCCAGAGTGAGATCTGACCTTGTACAGAGTGTTGTCATATTCAATAATGTTATCCTAACTTGTTCAGTTTTCGTGTCACACTAGCTTTGAGGCTATTTGTTCAATTGTTCGTCCATTGACAAGTAGGTGTGCATTTATTGGTGTTTCCTAAAATATCGTTATTGTGGTTTTGGAGATATTAAGGTATAGACTAAACATTTCGCCATGATGAACTACAGAATCTATTAGGTTCTGTATGTCTAGTAAATTGTTTGCTATTATAACTGTATCTTCAGCGAATCTAATGTTGTTCATTGTAGTTCCATTGATCTTCATTCCTCCTTGAACTCTCTCTAGTTCATCTATGAAGTTAACCTCTGAATCAAAGGGAAAACCCTTCTGAACACCTTTAAAAATCAATACATGACTCAATATGAGTCGCTCATCAATGTTAATTCTCCATTTCTGTCGTGGTTGTCTTGCGGACGTCGTGTATCTTCAGAAAATCTATTGTTCATTGTAGTTCCATTGATTTTCATTCCTCCTTGAACTCCGTCTAGTTCATCTATGAAGATAACCTCTGAATCAAAGTGATGACAAGACGCAACCCTGCTGAACACCTGTTAAAATCAATACATGACTCAATATGAATCGCTCATCAATGTTAATTCTTCATTCCTGTGGCGATTATCTTGCGGACGTAGCGTAATTCTACGGCACACCCTTCCTCCACCTTCCGCCTTCGGCTTGCAGCTAAACCTATTTATTTCGTCTCGCGGAGTGTCGGTGTTTCAAAGGGGTTTAGTATCTGACACGTCTCCCGTAAGTGAAAAACGTAGTTTCGCCTTTCAACTGGAGGTTAAATCGAGAAAACTATCAATGTCTTAGATGCGGTGACAGGCCCTTTCGGGGGATTTTTCCTCTATTGCTTTTCCCGGTTAGATCTTTAACGTAAAGGGAGAGGCATGAATCGAGGCGATTCCAGTGATTCTTTGGTTTCGGACGTGTGCACGTTTCTTTTATTGTTATATGAGGGATAAATAGGAAATCGACCGCACTTGGGTTTTAACGTCTAGACAATTCAAGTCGAACCAGTACAATTACGAACAACCAAAACATGACATGTTCCTGTAGTAAAATAAATCTCTATATATATATATATATATATATATATATATATATATATATATATATATATATAAATGAATTGCTGTTCATTTGTCTCGCTTAAACTCGAGAATGGCTGTATCGATTTTGCTAATTTTGATCTTGAAATATTCGTGGAAGTTCAGGGAAGGTTTAAGCGGCGAGAAATATTAATAATAAGTAACGGAAATACTAAAAAAGGTACGTTTTGTGATTTGACATTCGTAATCAAACAAATGAAAGTATAGTATCAGTTGGTTGTCAAATAAATAAATATCAAGACGATTATTAAAATCTGTCATCAGTTTGACAGTGCGCGAGAACTTTATTGATTTTAAAATGCCAAGAAGAAGACGACCTGACTTAGGTCGTCGAAGTCAATCAAATGTGCGACGAGCTACCTCAAGTGCAAATCGCACTGACGACCAGCGAGAGACAGATAATGCTAACATTCGTATTAGTATGACAGAATTGCCTTCAACATTGAATAATTATGAAGTAGATAGGCTTAGAATAGAACGACTTCGGGCACATCAAATACAACAGCAGCGAGCACGACACAATGAAATAGAGCGATTCCGCAGTACGGTACGGCTTGTATATTAATAAATTAATATTAATATATTAATAACTGAACTCCTCGTCTCTAATATTTTCCACACTGATTGACTACGTCAATTACAATTTTTAAAATCGGAATTAGACCTGAAATCCTTGGAATACACATGACGTTGTATATTGATTCAATGGGATTTAAGCCACTCATTAGACGTAAAAAGATAAGTAATAACGAACAAAATTACACTAAAAATTCTTTGAAGCAGTAATTGTTTTAGTAGTTTTAAGACGGCCAGTAATAAACTAATAGGGCAATAAAGTTTAATAACTTTTGGACCGCCGCCAGGTTTTACAATGAATAAATTAATCCGAAATTCAAGTGCTTATGTAATACGGGCGATGCGTGAAATTATAAATTTTTCAAATCCAGGTGATGTTTACGTGAAATTGTGAAAAACGCAGGTGAACATCGTTTATGAACTTTATGATTTGACGATGGAATAACGTTTTGTTTGAGAACGGTTTCACTACAGTAAAGCGTAAAAGCTCTTCGGGGCCTTTTAAATTAAAATGGGTTTCGCATCAGGCGCTCCTCCATTGTAATTAAACGTTCCCTTGAATATATTACAAAACTGTTTTTTGATTATTAAACTCAAATTACTACGTTCAGCAGTTAAAATACATGAAACATCCACACTATCCTCAAACGATCACTTAGTTGCATTAATTTACTTACAACAACAAAACTAACGTTTTTTCCCATTCGTGCAATTAATTCGGATGGCCGCAAGACCTCATTCGGTCTCGAGACGCGAAAATAAACAAAATGGAGAGAAATTTTAATCGCCCAATAAAATTCATATAAAACCGCCGAGTGGAAATAAAATCGCACTTAAAATAAACCAGTTATTTTCATTGTTACACGTTCAAGACGTGCGGTTTTTATGTCATTTTGATGGACGGTTTTATTGAATTGAAATGATAAACACCGGCGAATTCTACCATATTAAATTCTCTTTCCGTTTCATATAGCACCTCCGCTGTTTACGCGGAGACAACGCTATTAAAATTGAAACTTATCAGATCTGAAACACCTGCATTAATATGACTGCTGCAGTTAATGGAACCGACGAGATTTATGTACCGGAAAAATTGCTGTCCTGGGACGTTAGGAAACTATTTCTGAAACGGTCGCCAGATCGAGCGTATAAAGAATAAGAAAGGCTTATTCCCTTTTGTGGCTGACGCTCTTAAAACCTTTATATCGCCGGGGAGGATAAGCGCACTTACAGTAAAACCAACCGAGTATTTCTAATATCTTCTATTGCCGAATAAAACACCACTTCATGCTCGTTCATAATTAACGAAAATGTGATTTCCTGCGAGGCAACCGTCCAATTTTAACCGCTGTTAACTATACGGAACGTTTATGCATTCAAATAGGCTTTTAATAGGGAAAAGTAAAACCGGGTTGCGCATACCTCATATAAAATGCAGCGGAGTAAATGAACCGTGCAAAAATCTATGCAATTTTCATGATACACTTCAACTTTCCGTATTAGCAATTTTGGAGCTGATTGTATTCACTTTGTGCAAGATTAAAAAGTCCGGATTCGAAGTTTGATTGGTGAATCGTTGGAATTGAAATCATGTAATGCTTCGTTCAGACGTTTAATATTAGCTAAATTTATGTTAATTATGGCTTTAAAAAGAAGACTAAATTTTGGATTCGAACAAACTATCATTCACTAGATAATAGTGATACCAAATAAATGATTGAAGTATGTATTGTATTAGAATTACCATGGTTATTATTTTTAAAGTTTAATTAGCTATTGAAGCTACTTTTGCTATGTAGGAAAGAAAAAGTACCTGTAGTAATAATCTCATATATTGTTTCCAAGTTGTTAAATACCTGTGGACACCAACAGCTTGTCCGAATAGTCTAGTCAACATGTACCATTTTTGAAAACTTTTTTGTATAGTCTCCGAAAATTATGATCATGGTGTCATTTGATTCGTAATGTCATGTAGAAAGTTTAAGGAAAGGTTCCAAAAGGCGCTCAAAAAATTTGCAAAAGTTATAAACAATTAAGTAAAAAAAACACTGGCTTTTGTTTATTTTTTGAATATCTCGAAAAATATTAAAGATTTTCGGAATATTAAAAGAGATCTGAAAAGATCAGTAAATTTGCTGAAAAACAGTTCCAACTCCCGAAACTGTACCTCCAATATTTATAATTTTTACAGAGCCCTGAAAATAGAGCCAAAAACGGCTGGTCTGGCTTCCGCGCGCGTTGCCTGAGTCTGACACAATAACAAAAAAAATTATTTTAACATATTAAATATAAATATCAAGGAATAAAAAAATTCATGTACTATAGGGATACATCAGTTAACAATAATACGCGGTTAAATAATTTTTATCCCAATTTCTCCATGAATTATGCATTTGTTATTTAACAAATTTTTCTACACTGAATGTTAACATATAAAACCCGATAATTATAGAACTAAAACTCTAGGATTTTTTTCACTTACTGAAGTTATTTTTAATAGGCTTACAAATAGATCACCGTTGCAAAAATTGTAAAGTATAGATTTTCCACTTTTTTATTAACAATTGAAAATTAAACAATACGAGAAAGTCAACAAAAAATAATTTTTTTTAATATCTTGAATGTTTCGATTTCTAAGGGTTTCAAGCTATATCAATATATTTATTTTTATTTTTTACCACCATTGTTTAAAAAATTGTTATAAACAAATACATTGTTTATGGGCAAATCAAAAAAATTTTTTTTGTAATATGTTCATTGATGAAAATTTGGATTTTTAAAGAAAAAACGATTTCTTAAAAAAATGTATTTGTTGCTAAAAAATGCGTTTGTTAATTAACAATCGTATTTGCGGCTAAATATTAATATTAAGGAACCATTTTTTTTTATAAATCATTACTTCTATTGTTGTTAGAGTTTCTTAAAAAAAGGTCATTTCTTTACTTTTCCTTTGTTTATTTAATAAACAATTTGTTACTAGCAAATTCATTTTTTTCGTTTATTTTTTTTTAAATAGTACCTAATTCTGTAATAAAAATAGCCATGTGTTGTTTTTTAAGAAAAAACGTTATTTTCTATTTTTTATACAATTCTTAATAGATATTATTATGCCTTGATACTTGTCCTTTTTTGCGGTTTTTGCAATACTTTACAATAACTTTTAAACTATTGCAGATATAACAATAATGCTTTATGTCTTTTTTGATCACTATTAATTAATTAACAATTTAAGCCTTTCACTGTGGTTCTAGCTCTGTTATTTATTTCATTATGGACTACTGACTTCCAGGAAAACACACGGAGAGGTTTATGCCGAGCTGCAGCCGAATCACGTGTGTTTTAAAGTACAGATAGTCCATAAGCGATGCGCAGATTCGGTGGCCGATTCGGTCTATACTAAAAAATAATAGTCTATAATTAAATAAATAACAGAGCTAAAACCACAGGGAAAGGCGTAAATTGTTAATTAATTAATAGTGAACAAAAAATACCCAAAGCATTATTGTTATATCTGCAATAGTTTAAAAGTTATTGTAATTATGAAAGCAAAAACCGAATAAAAAGAAAAGTTTCAAGGCATAATAATATCTATTAAAAATTGTATAAAAAATAGAAAATATCGATTTTTCATAAAAAACAACACATGGCTATTTTTATTACAGAATTAAGTAGGTACTATCTAAAAAAAAATAAACGAAAAAAATGAATTTGCTTATAACAAATTGTTGATTAAATAAACAAATAAAAAGTCAAGAAAAGATCTTTTTTTAAGAAACTCTAACAACAATTAACAAAGTTAATTAACAAACGCATTTTTTAGCAACAAATACATTTTTTTAAGAAATCGTTTTTTCTTTAAAAATCATGATTTTCATCAATGAATATATTACAAAAAAATATTTTTTATTTGCTCACAAACAATGTATTTGTTTATAACAATTTTTTAAACAATGGTGATAAAACATAAAAAAAATATATTTATATAGCTCGAAACCCTTAGAAATCGAAACATTCAAGATATTAAAAAAACATAATTTTTTGTTCACTTTCTCGTATTGTTTAATTTTCAATTGTTAATAAAAAAGTGGAAAATCAATACTTTATAATTTTTGCAACGGTGATCTATTTGTAAGCCTATTAAGAATAACTTCAGTAAGTGAAAAAAATCCTAGGGTTTTAGTTCAATAATTACCGGGGTTTTTATGTTAACATTCAGTGTAGAAAAATTTGTTAAAAAACAAATGCATAATTCATGGAGAAATTGGGATAAAAATTTTTTAACCGCGTATTATTGTTAACTGATGTATCCCTATAGTACATGAATTTTTTTATTCCTTAATATTTATATTTAATATGTTAAAATAATTTTATTTGTTATTGTGTCAGAGTCAGGCAACGCGCGCGGAAGCCAGACTAGCCGTTTTTGGCTCTATTTTCAGGGCTCTGTAAAAATTATAAATATTGGAGGTACAGTTTCGGGAGTTGGAACTTTTTTTCAGGAAATTTACGGATCTTTTCAGATCTCTTTTAATATTTCGAAAATCTTTAATATTTTTCGAGATATTCAAAAAATAAACAAAAGCCAGTGTTTTTTTTACTTAATTGTTTATAACTTTTGCAAATTTTTTGAGCGCCTTTTGGGACCTTTCCTTAAAGTTTCTACATGATATTACGAATCGAAAGACACCATGATCATAATTTTCGGAGACTATACAAAAAAGTTTTCAAAAATGGTACATGTTGACTAGACTAGAACGTCCTCTGACCAATCCCCAATTTAACTGCGAATTCGCCAAAAACTATATTAGATCCTTATTGATGAATAAGAACGATTGATCTCTTGGATACGTAAAAATTCGCGAACAATTGAACCGGGAACTATCAATATTTACCGGGAAACATTTTACGTCCTGCAAGGGATACATTATTGATGTTACGTATCGGAATTCAGTCCGGGCAGTCCGTGTGTTCGATTGAAAGCAACATCGAGGAGATTTTCGCTATTTACAGAAGCCCCGGCTACATTGTTTGTACCTCTTCCCCGTTTTGCGCATCGCTGTTGTCCTCTACGTACACAAATAACCTCGCCTTGTTATCTCATGAATCATAAATTAGCTATCAATATTCCAAAGGGATGCATCGATGCATTACCGACCCCCCAAAAATGGACGGAGAATACAAAAGCGAGCCCAACTTTAAACATATAGATATATAGTTGCTTGTGATCCCAGAGGTGCTGTTTATTATTCATCACCTGAATGGGGCGTAATTAGAACGTTTCGACGACCGTTCCGCGGTTTTGTTTACGTCATAAATTACGACGTCAACGGAGCCTGATGGCCAAACATCTAATCTGTATTGATTTCGTTCCTTCCGAGCCATTGCTTATCGCTCTCGCCCGACAAAAGGAGCTAATAATTTAAGTAGCATTAAGGGCGATGACGTCAAGGGATGGTAACCTGATGATGCTAACGAACCCGAGACAAAAGCCGAAAGCTCAAAAGGCAGATGTTACAAGGACAAGCACGAAACTGAGGAGTCCTCGCTGTTTCTGGATTCCACGACTTTGCTTGAATTAACCGGAAGTTAACCTTGTTCCTTTTTATAATTGAATCTGAACGAATCCTGAATCTCTAAATGCAAAGGGGGGAAGATAAAATCACTGCAGTTTATCTTAAACAAGATTGAGAGAGTACATCGAACACTTTTGTGTATATATTCTTGGGTGCCTTCCTACGGTCAGATGCTTGAACTCAATCGAATTATAATTCCATACATAAATTTAATGAGGCATCCTCAGTCAAAAATTTGCGGCAAAATAAGGAGTGCTAATGTAGAAACAAGCAAGATTTAACAACAGGAACAAGCATTAAAGCATGTATTGTAACTACTAATTTTTGAGAGCAAAGGAAGTAATCAATATCAATTCCTTTGCGAACTGCGTTACAAATTTCTTCCGATTTGAATTTTGAACTTAAATCACGATGAAAACATTTCCATATGAGTATGACAATCATAAAACAACGTATTCAATCTGTATATAAGACAACTACGTTTTGGCAGAAAGGTAAAAGTGGCTAGGCACAAAAATATACGTTTTAGTCGTAGAAGAGCATATTTCTTTATTTATAAATAGAATAGTCTCGAATAGTCCCTAAAAGTTATGTCTCGCATCGTCTCGAAATAAATATATTCTTTCTTGATAACATTCACTGATTTTCCTGAAGTACCTATAGAGGTGTGGTAAAGTTTATTATAATTTTTTGAAAATATTAAATTAAAGCAATTGGACGAGACGAGCTACAGTATCGAAAATCAATTTTGTTAATGAATATGTCTTTTGAGGTGATACCAACGAAATTTTTAATAAATTGAACAAATAGAAAATTAGTGTAAACTATATAGTACAAATATGCAAAAATAAAATTGTTGTTTAATTTTTGATTAATCCAAGCTTACTTTTTCGAAATAAAATTAGGAGGTACTTATTTGGCCCTTGTTAGAAATTCGAAGTACTTATTTTTGAAATTATATCTACTGTAATTCTGAAGACTGAAGAGGTTTTAATCAAATTTTACATTCAAGCTTATACTCGGCCTCGTGAGATTCGAAATAATATTAAATAAATTAGTAGGTTTTACGTATTATTTTATCCCATCAATTATTTCGCACTGGGAACTTATAATGCCATTACCTGCCGGATTATATCCAAACTATTTGTAATATGGGAAACTGTGCTGCTAAGAAATGAATGATTTAATGTTAAATATTCCATTAATGCAATCGATCAATCCACACCACTTTCTGAATGGGCATGTTGGTCTTACATTAACCCCTTCTTGAATTGTATGAAAACGAAGTGATTACCGCAAAATGCGGACTTATATCGATAAGAACTGCAGAATTTACCATTTGCCATCCTTACAAAAATAAATCTCGTCTCGTATCGAAATTTCAAAATTTAATCAGGTCTCGTCCGTCTCGATCTTGTGTCCACTACTATTACAGTTATCAGACTTATTTCTTACGATGATAATTTACTGGATTGGATATTTTAATGCTGACTCTTAGCGGCCCAGGATGACTATCATCGATCAGCCACTAATCGGACTGTGGTCATTCGATTCGCTATTCAATCCTACACATGTGACCAAAATTTAAATGAAATCCATTATGCGGAACAGTTTGAAAAAAAATAAAAACGAGCCGTCGACGTCGTAGTTGGGTCAGATCCTAAAGGAACGCTGACTCTTAGCGGCCCAGGATGACTATCAGCTATCACCCACTAATCGGACTATGGTCATTCGATTTGATATTCAATTCTACACATGTGGCCAAAATTTAAAGGGAATTCATTATGCGGAACAGTTTGAAAAAAAATAAAAACGAGCCGTCGACGTCGTAGTTGGGTCAGATCCTAAAGGAACGCTGACTCTTAGCGGCCCAGGATGACTATCAGCTATCAGCCACTAACCGGACTATGGTCATTCGATTCGCTATTCAATTATACACATGTGACCAAAATTTAAATGAAATCCATTATGCGGAACCCTTTGAAAAAAAAATAAAAACGAGCCGTCGACGTCGTAGTTGGGTCAGATCCTAAAGGAACGCTGACTCTTAGCGGCCCAGGATGACTATCGGCTATCAGCCACTAACCGGACTATGGTCATTCGATTCGCTATTCAATTATACACATGTGACCAAAATTTAAATGAAATCCATTATGCGGAACAGTTTGAAAAAAAAAATAAAAACGAGCCGTCGACGTCGTAGTTGGGTCAGATCCTAAAGGAACGCTGACTCTTAGCGGCCCAGGATGACTATCAGCTATCAGCCACTAACCGGACTATGGTCATTCGATTCGCTATTCAATTATACACATGTGACCAAAATTTAAATGAAATCCATTATGCGGAACAGTTTGAAAAAAAATAAAAACGAGCCGTCGACGTCGTAGTTGGGTCAGATCCTAAAGGAACGCTGACTCTTAGCGGCCCAGGATGACTATCGGCTATCAGCCACTAACCGGACTATGGTCATTCGATTCGCTATTCAATTATACACATGTGACCAAAATTTAAATGAAATCCATTATGCGGAACAGTTTGAAAAAAAAAATAAAAACGAGCCGTCGACGTCGTAGTTGGGTCAGATCCTAAAGGAACGCTGACTCTTAGCGGCCCAGGATGACTATCGGCTATCAGCCACTAACCGGACTATGGTCATTCGATTCGCTATTCAATTATACACATGTGACCAAAATTTAAATGAAATCCATTATGCGGAACCCTTTGAAAAAAAAATAAAAACGAGCCGTCGACGTCGTAGTTGGGTCAGATCCTAAAGGAACGCTGACTCTTAGCGGCCCAGGATGACTATCGGCTATCAGCCACTAACCGGACTATGGTCATTCGATTCGCTATTCAATTATACACATGTGACCAAAATTTAAATGAAATCCATTATGCGGAACAGTTTGAAAAAAAAAATAAAAACGAGCCGTCGACGTCGTAGTTGGGTCAGATCCTAAAGGAACGCTGACTCTTAGCGGCCCAGGATGACTATCAGCTATCAGCCACTAACCGGACTATGGTCATTCGATTCGCTATTCAATTATACACATGTGACCAAAATTTAAATGAAATCCATTATGCGGAACAGTTTGAAAAAAAATAAAAACGAGCCGTCGACGTCGTAGTTGGGTCAGATCCTAAAGGAACGCTGACTCTTAGCGGCCCAGGATGACTATCGGCTATCAGCCACTAACCGGACTATGGTCATTCGATTCGCTATTCAATTATACACATGTGACCAAAATTTAAATGAAATCCATTATGCGGAACAGTTTGAAAAAAAAAATAAAAACGAGCCGTCGACGTCGTAGTTGGGTCAGATCCTAAAGGAACGCTGACTCTTAGCGGCCCAGGATGACTATCAGCTATCAGCCACTAACCGGACTATGGTCATTCGATTCGCTATTCAATTATACACATGTGACCAAAATTTAAATGAAATCCATTATGCGGAACAGTTTGAAAAAAAATAAAAACGAGCCGTCGACGTCGTAGTTGGGTCAGATCCTAAAGGAACGCTGACTCTTAGCGGCCCAGGATGACTATCAGCTATCAGCCACTAACCGGACTATGGTCATTCGATTCGCTATTCAATTATACACATGTGACCAAAATTTAAATGAAATCCATTATGCGGAACCCTTTGAAAAAAAAATAAAAACGAGCCGTCGACGTCGTAGTTGGGTCAGATCCTAAAGGAACGCTGACTCTTAGCGGCCCAGGATGACTATCGGCTATCAGCCACTAACCGGACTATGGTCATTCGATTCGCTATTCAATTATACACATGTGACCAAAATTTAAATGAAATCCATTATGCGGAACAGTTTGAAAAAAAAAATAAAAACGAGCCGTCGACGTCGTAGTTGGGTCAGATCCTAAAGGAACGCTGACTCTTAGCGGCCCAGGATGACTATCAGCTATCAGCCACTAACCGGACTATGGTCATTCGATTCGCTATTCAATTATACACATGTGACCAAAATTTAAATGAAATCCATTATGCGGAACAGTTTGAAAAAAAATAAAAACGAGCCGTCGACGTCGTAGTTGGGTCAGATCCTAAAGGAACGCTGACTCTTAGCGGCCCAGGATGACTATCGGCTATCAGCCACTAACCGGACTATGGTCATTCGATTCGCTATTCAATTATACACATGTGACCAAAATTTAAATGAAATCCATTATGCGGAACAGTTTGAAAAAAAAAATAAAAACGAGCCGTCGACGTCGTAGTTGGGTCAGATCCTAAAGGAACGCTGACTCTTAGCGGCCCAGGATGACTATCGGCTATCAGCCACTAACCGGACTATGGTCATTCGATTCGCTATTCAATTATACACATGTGACCAAAATTTAAATGAAATCCATTATGCGGAACCCTTTGAAAAAAAAATAAAAACGAGCCGTCGACGTCGTAGTTGGGTCAGATCCTAAAGGAACGCTGACTCTTAGCGGCCCAGGATGACTATCGGCTATCAGCCACTAACCGGACTATGGTCATTCGATTCGCTATTCAATTATACACATGTGACCAAAATTTAAATGAAATCCATTATGCGGAACAGTTTGAAAAAAAAAATAAAAACGAGCCGTCGACGTCGTAGTTGGGTCAGATCCTAAAGGAACGCTGACTCTTAGCGGCCCAGGATGACTATCAGCTATCAGCCACTAACCGGACTATGGTCATTCGATTCGCTATTCAATTATACACATGTGACCAAAATTTAAATGAAATCCATTATGCGGAACAGTTTGAAAAAAAATAAAAACGAGCCGTCGACGTCGTAGTTGGGTCAGATCCTAAAGGAACGCTGACTCTTAGCGGCCCAGGATGACTATCGGCTATCAGCCACTAACCGGACTATGGTCATTCGATTCGCTATTCAATTATACACATGTGACCAAAATTTAAATGAAATCCATTATGCGGAACAGTTTGAAAAAAAAAATAAAAACGAGCCGTCGACGTCGTAGTTGGGTCAGATCCTAAAGGAACGCTGACTCTTAGCGGCCCAGGATGACTATCAGCTATCAGCCACTAACCGGACTATGGTCATTCGATTCGCTATTCAATTATACACATGTGACCAAAATTTAAATGAAATCCATTATGCGGAACAGTTTGAAAAAAAATAAAAACGAGCCGTCGACGTCGTAGTTGGGTCAGATCCTAAAGGAACGCTGACTCTTAGCGGCCCAGGATGACTATCAGCTATCAGCCACTAACCGGACTATGGTCATTCGATTCGCTATTCAATTATACACATGTGACCAAAATTTAAATGAAATCCATTATGCGGAACAGTTTGAAAAAAAATAAAAACGAGCCGTCGACGTCGTAGTTGGGTCAGATCCTAAAGGAACGCTGACTCTTAGCGGCCCAGGATAACTATCAGCTATCAGCCACTAATCGGACTATGGTCATTCGATTCGCTATTCAATCCTACACATGTGGCCAAAATTTAAAGGGAATTCATTATGCGGAACAGTTTGAAAAAAAATAAAAACGAGCCGTCGACGTCGTAGTTGGGTCAGATCCTAAAGGAACGCTGACTCTTAGCGGCCCAGGATGACTATCAGCTATCAGCCACTAACCGGACTATGGTCATTCGATTCGCTATTCAATTATACACATGTGACCAAAATTTAAATGAAATCCATTATGCGGAACAGTTTGAAAAAAAAAATAAAAACGAGCCGTCGACGCCGTAGTTGGGTCAGATCCTAAAGGAACGCTGACTCTTAGCGGCCCAGGATGACTATCAGCTATCAGCCACTAACCGGACTATGGTCATTCGATTCGCTATTCAATTATACACATGTGACCAAAATTTAAATGAAATCCATTATGCGGAACAGTTTGAAAAAAAATAAAAACGAGCCGTCGACGTCGTAGTTGGGTCAGATCCTAAAGGAACGCTGACTCTTAGCGGCCCAGGATGACTATCAGCTATCAGCCACTAACCGGACTATGGTCATTCGATTCGCTATTCAATTATACACATGTGACCAAAATTTAAATGAAATCCATTATGCGGAACAGTTTGAAAAAAAATAAAAACGAGCCGTCGACGTCGTAGTTGGGTCAGATCCTAAAGGAACGCTGACTCTTAGCGGCCCAGGATGACTATCAGCTATCAGCCACTAACCGGACTATGGTCATTCGATTCGCTATTCAATTATACACATGTGACCAAAATTTAAATGAAATCCATTATGCGGAACAGTTTGAAAAAAAATAAAAACGAGCCGTCGACGTCGTAGTTGGGTCAGATCCTAAAGGAACGCTGACTCTTAGCGGCCCAGGATAACTATCAGCTATCAGCCACTAATCGGACTATGGTCATTCGATTCGCTATTCAATCCTACACATGTGGCCAAAATTTAAAGGGAATTCATTATGCGGAACAGTTTGAAAAAAAATAAAAACGAGCCGTCGACGTCGTAGTTGGGTCAGATCCTAAAGGAACGCTGACTCTTAGCGGCCCAGGATGACTATCAGCTATCAGCCACTAACCGGACTATGGTCATTCGATTCGCTATTCAATTATACACATGTGACCAAAATTTAAATGAAATCCATTATGCGGAACAGTTTGAAAAAAAAAATAAAAACGAGCCGTCGACGCCGTAGTTGGGTCAGATCCTAAAGGAACGCTGACTCTTAGCGGCCCAGGATGACTATCAGCTATCAGCCACTAACCGGACTATGGTCATTCGATTCGCTATTCAATCCTACACATGTGGCCAAAATTTAAAGGGAATTCGTTATGCGGAACAGTTTGAAAAAAAATAAAAACGAGCCGTCGACGTCGTAGTTGGGTCAGATCCTAAAGGAACGCTGACTCTTAGCGGCCCAGGATAACTATCAGCTATCAGCCACTAATCGGACTATGGTCATTCGATTCGCTATTCAATCCTACACATGTGGCCAAAATTTAAAGGGAATTCATTATGCGGAACAGTTTGAAAAAAAATAAAAACGAGCCGTCGACGTCGTAGTTGGGTCAGATCCTAAAGGAACGCTGACTCTTAGCGGCCCAGGATGACTATCAGCTATCAGCCACTAACCGGACTATGGTCATTCGATTCGCTATTCAATTATACACATGTGACCAAAATTTAAATGAAATCCATTATGCGGAACAGTTTGAAAAAAAAAATAAAAACGAGCCGTCGACGTCGTAGTTGGGTCAGATCCTAAAGGAACGCTGACTCTTAGCGGCCCAGGATGACTATCAGCTATCAGCCACTAACCGGACTATGGTCATTCGATTCGCTATTCAATTATACACATGTGACCAAAATTTAAATGAAATCCATTATGCGGAACAGTTTGAAAAAAAATAAAAACGAGCCGTCGACGTCGTAGTTGGGTCAGATCCTAAAGGAACGCTGACTCTTAGCGGCCCAGGATGACTATCAGCTATCAGCCACTAACCGGACTATGGTCATTCGATTCGCTATTCAATTATACACATGTGACCAAAATTTAAATGAAATCCATTATGCGGAACAGTTTGAAAAAAAATAAAAACGAGCCGTCGACGTCGTAGTTGGGTCAGATCCTAAAGGAACGCTGACTCTTAGCGGCCCAGGATAACTATCAGCTATCAGCCACTAATCGGACTATGGTCATTCGATTCGCTATTCAATCCTACACATGTGGCCAAAATTTAAAGGGAATTCATTATGCGGAACAGTTTGAAAAAAAATAAAAACGAGCCGTCGACGTCGTAGTTGGGTCAGATCCTAAAGGAACGCTGACTCTTAGCGGCCCAGGATGACTATCAGCTATCAGCCACTAACCGGACTATGGTCATTCGATTCGCTATTCAATTATACACATGTGACCAAAATTTAAATGAAATCCATTATGCGGAACAGTTTGAAAAAAAAAATAAAAACGAGCCGTCGACGCCGTAGTTGGGTCAGATCCTAAAGGAACGCTGACTCTTAGCGGCCCAGGATGACTATCAGCTATCAGCCACTAACCGGACTATGGTCATTCGATTCGCTATTCAATTATACACATGTGACCAAAATTTAAATGAAATCCATTATGCGGAACAGTTTGAAAAAAAATAAAAACGAGCCGTCGACGTCGTAGTTGGGTCAGATCCTAAAGGAACGCTGACTCTTAGCGGCCCAGGATGACTATCAGCTATCAGCCACTAACCGGACTATGGTCATTCGATTCGCTATTCAATTATACACATGTGACCAAAATTTAAATGAAATCCATTATGCGGAACAGTTTGAAAAAAAATAAAAACGAGCCGTCGACGTCGTAGTTGGGTCAGATCCTAAAGGAACGCTGACTCTTAGCGGCCCAGGATGACTATCAGCTATCAGCCACTAACCGGACTATGGTCATTCGATTCGCTATTCAATTATACACATGTGACCAAAATTTAAATGAAATCCATTATGCGGAACAGTTTGAAAAAAAATAAAAACGAGCCGTCGACGTCGTAGTTGGGTCAGATCCTAAAGGAACGCTGACTCTTAGCGGCCCAGGATAACTATCAGCTATCAGCCACTAATCGGACTATGGTCATTCGATTCGCTATTCAATCCTACACATGTGGCCAAAATTTAAAGGGAATTCATTATGCGGAACAGTTTGAAAAAAAATAAAAACGAGCCGTCGACGTCGTAGTTGGGTCAGATCCTAAAGGAACGCTGACTCTTAGCGGCCCAGGATGACTATCAGCTATCAGCCACTAACCGGACTATGGTCATTCGATTCGCTATTCAATTATACACATGTGACCAAAATTTAAATGAAATCCATTATGCGGAACAGTTTGAAAAAAAAAATAAAAACGAGCCGTCGACGCCGTAGTTGGGTCAGATCCTAAAGGAACGCTGACTCTTAGCGGCCCAGGATGACTATCAGCTATCAGCCACTAACCGGACTATGGTCATTCGATTCGCTATTCAATCCTACACATGTGGCCAAAATTTAAAGGGAATTCGTTATGCGGAACAGTTTGAAAAAAAATAAAAACGAGCCGTCGACGTCGTAGTTGGGTCAGATCCTAAAGGAACGCTGACTCTTAGCGGCCCAGGATAACTATCAGCTATCAGCCACTAATCGGACTATGGTCATTCGATTCGCTATTCAATCCTACACATGTGGCCAAAATTTAAAGGGAATTCATTATGCGGAACAGTTTGAAAAAAAATAAAAACGAGCCGTCGACGTCGTAGTTGGGTCAGATCCTAAAGGAACGCTGACTCTTAGCGGCCCAGGATGACTATCAGCTATCAGCCACTAACCGGACTATGGTCATTCGATTCGCTATTCAATTATACACATGTGACCAAAATTTAAATGAAATCCATTATGCGGAACAGTTTGAAAAAAAATAAAAACGAGCCGTCGACGTCGTAGTTGGGTCAGATCCTAAAGGAACGCTGACTCTTAGCGGCCCAGGATGACTATCAGCTATCAGCCACTAACCGGACTATGGTCATTCGATTCGCTATTCAATTATACACATGTGACCAAAATTTAAATGAAATCCATTATGCGGAACAGTTTGAAAAAAAATAAAAACGAGCCGTCGACGTCGTAGTTGGGTCAGATCCTAAAGGAACGCTGACTCTTAGCGGCCCAGGATAACTATCAGCTATCAGCCACTAATCGGACTATGGTCATTCGATTCGCTATTCAATCCTACACATGTGGCCAAAATTTAAAGGGAATTCATTATGCGGAACAGTTTGAAAAAAAATAAAAACGAGCCGTCGACGTCGTAGTTGGGTCAGATCCTAAAGGAACGCTGACTCTTAGCGGCCCAGGATGACTATCAGCTATCAGCCACTAACCGGACTATGGTCATTCGATTCGCTATTCAATTATACACATGTGACCAAAATTTAAATGAAATCCATTATGCGGAACAGTTTGAAAAAAAAAATAAAAACGAGCCGTCGACGCCGTAGTTGGGTCAGATCCTAAAGGAACGCTGACTCTTAGCGGCCCAGGATGACTATCAGCTATCAGCCACTAACCGGACTATGGTCATTCGATTCGCTATTCAATCCTACACATGTGGCCAAAATTTAAAGGGAATTCGTTATGCGGAACAGTTTGAAAAAAAATAAAAACGAGCCGTCGACGTCGTAGTTGGGTCAGATCCTAAAGGAACGCTGACTCTTAGCGGCCCAGGATAACTATCAGCTATCAGCCACTAATCGGACTATGGTCATTCGATTCGCTATTCAATCCTACACATGTGGCCAAAATTTAAAGGGAATTCATTATGCGGAACAGTTTGAAAAAAAATAAAAACGAGCCGTCGACGTCGTAGTTGGGTCAGATCCTAAAGGAACGCTGACTCTTAGCGGCCCAGGATGACTATCAGCTATCAGCCACTAACCGGACTATGGTCATTCGATTCGCTATTCAATTATACACATGTGACCAAAATTTAAATGAAATCCATTATGCGGAACAGTTTGAAAAAAAAAATAAAAACGAGCCGTCGACGTCGTAGTTGGGTCAGATCCTAAAGGAACGCTGACTCTTAGCGGCCCAGGATGACTATCAGCTATCAGCCACTAACCGGACTATGGTCATTCGATTCGCTATTCAATTATACACATGTGACCAAAATTTAAATGAAATCCATTATGCGGAACAGTTTGAAAAAAAATAAAAACGAGCCGTCGACGTCGTAGTTGGGTCAGATCCTAAAGGAACGCTGACTCTTAGCGGCCCAGGATAACTATCAGCTATCAGCCACTAATCGGACTATGGTCATTCGATTTGATATTCAATTCTACACATGTGGCCAAAATTTAAAGGGAATTCATTATGCGGAACAGTTTGAAAAAAAATAAAAACGAGCCGTCGACGTCGTAGTTGGGTCAGATCCTAAAGGAACGCTGACTCTTAGCGGCCCAGGATGACTATCAGCTATCAGCCACTAATCGGACTGTGGTCATTCGATTCGCTATTCAATCCTACACATGTGACCAAAATTTAAATGAAATCCATTATGCGGAACAGTTTGAAAAAAAATATAAACCAGCCGACGACGTCATAGTTAGGTCAGATACTAATAGTCGGCTGATTCTTACCTTCCCAGGATGACTATCAGCTATCAGCCACTAATCGGACTATGGTCGTTCGATCCGCTATTCAAAATATAAACCAGCCGTCGACGTCATAGTTGGGTTAGATACTAATAGTCCGCTTACTCTTAGCGGCCCATGATGACTATCAGCTATCAGCCACTAATCTGACTATGGTCATTCGATTCGCTATTCAATTCTACACATGTGGCCAATATTTAAAGCAAATCAAAGCAAACTAATAGGCAATTCCCGCACTAATTATTTCTTTTTAGGTAAAAATATCCCAAAACACAGTGACTCTCGAGAAGAACTAACTACACTAACTCAACGAGATATTATAGATTAAATCTTCTTGAACTAGCGCATGAAGGAAACTTCTTGTTATAACTTCAACACAGCTAATATAACACGGTGACAAATCGCAGACCCATTACACAAACAGACGTTTAGAAACGCTATCAAGTTAAACTCCGAGTAACTTCCAGGAAACTCCACCGATTTCAAACCTGCTTTAACCAGTTCATCAAAGGGAGTTCCATATATAATTCTTATAAATATTATATAAGCACTGTAATTAGTGACAGCCCTACAGGATGTTCAGTTTGAAACATTACATCAGACACGCTGACATGTTCAACTCCAGGTAACTCCTTTAACATTAGCTCCTAAATAACTTCTTTTGAAAACTAAATGAGCAGGCGTTCGCGACGAGAAAGAATAGGCAAAAGTTTTCTCGGTCTTGTTTTCGTGAAACTAATCCCCAATTTCCTCCACATAAATTTCAATCATTGACAAACTTCGCTTTTGACTTTTCTCTCGCGCTATTTGGCACTTGAATAAAAGCAAAATGAAACCGCGATAGCTCGAGGAAACTTCCCCGACAATGGGACTGTTTAATTTTTCAAAAAGGACAACTCCGGAGTCGAGTAAAGTAGAGCGGTGTCTTTTTCGCACATTAGCGCACAAGTCACGAACTAATTTGACTGAACTAATGTAACAATTTAAGAGAAACACGCCTTGTGAATTCATTGATTACAATAACCGACCTACGCTCAGTGTCGAAATTACAAGTATGAATTTTAAGTGTTTCCGAACCTTTGAAGATTTTGTTGTAGCGACGGTTAATATTCGTATCGTAAATGCGACTCTCCGAATGTTTCCCCCTGTATTGCATTGAAACATCGAAAGATTTATGTAACTGATTAATCGATGGACGACTGCTGCGTGGGCATGATTAGTTAATTTTTAGTTTTCCAACTTTCTATTTGGAGAATTGGCGCCGAATGGACGATTTTTATCTTTCGTATCGATTTTCATGGAACGAGATTAATGTTCATTTTCCGATTGTGAATACACGCGAGAACCCTGAATTTATATTGTGTTCCGTTTTCACGTTTGCTAGAAGAAAAATTCTATTACTTGGAATCAGTACAATGCTCGTTGGAATTGATGAAATGGAGATTAGCACCACGAGATCACAAAGCGAAAAATAACATTTTACGACCAATGTAATAGACATCATAATCGTTCAAAACGTCTCAGACGCGTACATTTTATTCGCCACTAACCCGATCTATAAAACGTTAATAACTCTAGAATGGATTCCTCCAAATACTCACTTTGTCCCCTTAAAACTCGACACTTACTTCCAAATCCCCGTGTGGAAAGAAAGAAAAACTACTCCTAACCAACAATTACACCGTCCGTATAAATAGATCCGGGCACACAGTTTTACAATGTAATCAAAATAACAGAGAATAGCCTTTAGTACCGATCCGTAAGCACTAACTTAAGGACCACGAAAACCGAAGGTAACCTGCTTGTAGACTGTTTAAAATAGCTCGGGTATAGAAAATCGAGAGAGAATTGTGAGATATAAATATAGCCGGACTTCTGGTAGGCACGCCGACGACGTTTTGTTTTAAATTGTACCAAAAGCCTCGGTTCAATACACGCGAACGGCCGAATCCTGCCAAAAATCTTATTCTCGCAGTCAATGGAGGGAAGGGCGCCGTTGTAAAGATACAGTTGATGTAATGTTCTCGGAATATCTCGAGTGTGTTAAATTAAATTGTTGAATTAATTTCAATCGAGTCGCTTTCATTAAATGTTATTAAATATCTTACAGTTTAATTAATTTTCCATGCAGACGAGTCGGAAAATGATGGAGCCGAAATGTACAGCAAACAGTTTCAAAAAGAAATGTCAGTAGTACGTCTTACTTTATCCAGTCAGGATTGAAGTTATTTTGAACACAGTTTGTGCAAAACTGATAACAATATTGAGCAGTATAAATTGGATGGACATTTTAAAAACTCCCGCAATGATTGCTTCTGCCTTTCTTTCATGATAATAATAACGAACAATTGGTAAGAAGAATATTAACTGCAATAAACCATTTTGAAGCAAAAGGTTTATTTTTATTTATTTAAATAATTGAAAATTTTTTATCTGGGGAACTTTTTTTATCGTGACATTTAAATTGGTATTGCTGCTGTTTCCTAGACATCTGTCAAATTTCACACCATTTTTAAATTTAATATAATGGATTTAAATAAAATCGAAATCACGTCTGAAGAATCCGAATCGCATCAACTACAAGAGGCATCCCTATCCCATTGACGCGGCGGCCATATTTATTTTAAATTTTGTTTTGACAGACATCAGACAGCATTAGGAAATATCTTGTTACCAACCCAACAAAAAAAAACAATGCTTTAATAAGCCTCATTAAAGCACTGTTTTCCGCCGTTTTAGTGCTAGAATAGCTGTCATTTTAGTGCCGGAACATAGAAACCATATTGAAGCATAAGGAAATTAATAGTGATTTTAACATAGTTCAATAAAGGTAAACGATTTTGCAGAATTGTATGCTACCGAGTGGTCCGCCATATCATCACTAAAAACTTTTTGAAATGTTTTTGCGCTTCTACGAACTTCCACCATTACACCATTAAAAGTCCTTTCTGCTCTTGAAGAAAGATTGCCGCTGAAACGACGTTTCTTGAAAACTGTAACACAATAACTTTTATCAAGAACTATATATTGTCGCGACCTGTGTTAAGCACAGGGTCGAACACTGAGGGGTAGCTAGGGGTAGAGTAACATGAAAGAAAGTAGGCCTAAGTAAAGAGGGTATATTGAACAAAATTCGAATACATTAAAGGCGCGACCAGCGGCCAACACAACACCAGTTGAAAATAACACAACGGAGAAGGAATCAAAAGTAATCAAAATATGGGGCAACGTAGTACAACTTAAAAAACACGAAAAAAACAAATGATTAAAGGGGGCTAATAATAATAATAATAAAAAAAGGGGACCTAAATAAAAACAGTATATGAAAATAACGACTTACCCTAAGAGGTTCATCTTGGACGTGGCTCGGGGGACTTGTCACCGACCAAGGGCGCTATTTGCAAAACTAATGAACCTGGTTGTGTCGGTCCCCAGCCAATTTATAATTTTTTCCTGATGACCGATCAGCTTTTGTCGTTATTAACATAACGTGGAAAGTTCTTCGATTCCCGGACTCTTTGGCGGATGCTCGATCTCGAATTCGAGACGTTGCATCCGCTAGCGGAAATCGGGGGTCGAATTAGCGAAGAGTATTATCCGGGAATTTGCTCAATCTATAAGTTACTAAGTTAAGTTAGTAGTTAAGCTACTAAGTTAAGTAGCTAAATTAGTTACTTTGCAGAATAAAGAAAAGAAAACACGCGAGTTGACATAATGTAAGAATAAAAAGTTAAATTATCAGCGGAATTTGGATTAGTTAATTGATTGATAGATAAGCTGATTGATCATTTCTTGACAATATCAATTGTTCAGAAATATCTTATCAATGAAATTAACCTTACAAACAGTTGCTTACGTTTTCTTGTCCTTATATGAAATTATCTGCCATTATCGACAATATTACTCACCTGGAATGGTTTTATTACAAATATTAGCAATATTGAACCATTATATTATTAAAGAGGCTGGTAGAAATAAAAGTTTTAAATAGAAAAATAGGTAAAATTTGTACTTGTGCAATGATGTGATAAAATTATTTCAATTTATTTTACATATTAAACATATAGGCTTGGAAGATTTTTAAAATTCAAAATTTAAAAAAAATACAATCGGAATGAAATGTAGGATTACAGATAAACACATATCTAAATATGTATTCACAGCAAAAGGCATCGAATCAAAGGATAGTATAGCAGTATTTCAAGTAAACTTATGAAATTTGATCCAACTTCTTAAGAAAGGCCTTTGTTTGCTCTTCTAGGAGGTTCCACTATACCATTAAAAGACCTTTTGCCTTTCTGCCCTTGAAGGAAGATTGCCACTAAAATGACTTTCCTGAAAACTGAAACACAATAAGTTGCAAGAAGAGTTATCAAAAACTATACTATCAGTTGTTCAAGAAATGTCTTATAAATGAACTTCCTACCGTTAAATGAAATTATCTGTCATTATCGGCAATAATACTCACCTGGAAAGGTATTATTAAAATTATTTGCAATATTGAACCATTACAATATTGAAGAACGTGATAGAACTTTAACTTCTAAAAGTTTTATAAAGACATCTACTAGCTAATGGAAAACCGAATATGGCTGAGAAATATAGGTCAAATTTATACTTGTCTAATGATGTTGGAAATTGATTTGTATTTATATTATATATAGAAGATGAAGGCTTGAAAGATTTTTTAATTCAGAATTTAAAAAAAAAACATGAAATCGGAACGATATGTAACATTACAGATCAACACTTATTTAAATATCTATTTACAGCATAAGGCCTCGAATTAAACGAAATTTGTAAAATCTGATACAACTTTTTAAGAAGAGGCTGTGTTGTTCCCAATTATTTAATCTACTCGTTACAAATGGCGCACAGTACAACATGAATAGATTTGTTAACGAATTTGTAATCCCATTATTACAAAAAATATAAGTACTTACAATTTTTGTAGGTATGTGGTGGTTATTTACATTTGTACCTAACCTTCCCTGACCGATGGCGCTCTATAAATGTTGCAATTTGAGGGCGTAGTTGAGATTTTGGGACTCGCATTAATGGAAATAAATATAGGTAGATTAATTGGAGTTCAAATAAGGCGAACTTTACATATTTCATTGATCCACCTTTTCAGTTAAATTAAAAAAAAATTAAATCAAGCGCAAAAGACTCAAAAGCGTTTATAAAATACTTTTTTCCGTTTAACGTCGTTCGCCGGTTTTATTTCGCAAACTAAACAGACGACCGTCGTTCGACGAATCCAATTTTCGGGGTTTGTTTTAAAATTACCTAAACCCGAGCCCCACATCAAAGTGCTAATCTCCACTAACCAGACGTCAATATAATTACCATAGTTTCGACGTATCGAGTTTCCGGCGGCAAAGCCAGTTTCCCTGCGTTTGGATAAATGTTTACGTTACACCGTGCGATAACAACCGTATTTCCATATAATCCATTTCAAAGTGGGAGAAGGGGGGGAGACGTAATAGATCGTTGTATCAAATAGATTCTTTGCTTTGCGGATACAATACCGTCAGGTGTCGCTGCATTCCTAACTGTGATGTTAATGAGGATTCCCTCGCTTGCATGTAACTACTATACCCGTTTTCCCCCATTGTCCGCTTTTGAGATTCGGACAATAACTGGGCCATTAGGGCCTGCGGTTTGACTTTGATACGGACAAGCTACCTAACTGCTTATCATCATGTTAGCTCCGTAGGAAGGGTTGGATTTACATAATTTTATGGGGGTGAATCGTTGCTCCAGACGGGCAAAGGCTAGGCTTACATCTGGTACCTCTCCTGTAGGCGCATCTGTCGGAATAAGGACCGAAGGGAGAGGAGATGATAAATCTTTTCGAGATGGGAAATGCCCGGGAAAAACATTTGCTTCTTTATGGAGAACAATGATTATTATAGCAAAGTGTCTTTATTGCTCAAGAGGGAAGTGAGACGACCAGTCGCATTACCTAATAACTGCCAATATTAAAGTAGACAAAATTAGCGGAGATATTTCAGTAGGTAACGTTATTGATACGTATGCACATACGTAGTAGATATATGAATGCAAAGAGAGAATAGATAGTAAATATAAAAATTGGACTTATTAATGCCATTAGTCAGTTTTGTATTATAGCGGACCAATCCGATAGATGGAGATAAAAGGAAGATTTAAAAATCTCCTATCCCACCCCTCGTAACCATATACAGGGTGTTAGGGGTTTAACTGCCTTTATTTTAACAGGAGAGCAGAGGAGAGATTTGGAGGACAAAAGTACATAAGAATTTAGAACTCTAAACAGAGAGATTTCCAGAGAGAAATAAGAAAACATAAGAGGCAACAAAATGCGGAAAAAATTAGGAAAGTCATAGAGGAGAATAAAAATGTGAAGATATTGAGAAACAGTATAATGCAGAGAAAAGAAACACAGAAAATCAAGGATATCCAAGGAAACATAGGGAAATTTTAAACTCTGTAAAACTTCTTCCATCAAGAACTTTATACGACAAAACAGCAAGGAATGAAAACTGACATCCCAAAGGTACTAAACCAGGAGTAAGAAGAGATTTCAGAAGTAACCGAGGGAGAAATTAGGAGTACCCTAAGAGTAGACTTTTCCCTTTCAAATGAACAGGCAGGATTCAGATCAGGTAATGGAACAAATGACGAGGTTATTGAAGTAGAAGGCAACCTCCTAGTCGGCAGACAAATAATGTTAAAAGAGTGGCTGGAAATTGTATCCAAATGGCACAAAATAGAAGGAGATCGCTAGAGTTAAGGGAGGTTTTTGTGTAGCAGTGGAAGGGATGAGCTAAATGATGATGATGATGAAGATGATGATGATGATAATGAATGATGATGATGAGATGATGATGATAATGATGATGATAATGATGATGATGATGATGATGAAGGTGATGATGATAATGATGATGATGATTCTCCAGTTTGCCACTTTGTAGCTTTTCATCTGTTCCTTCACCATTTCTATAGTCGTGTCACGGTTATGTGAAAATTCAGCTATGAACCTAGAATATGACATTGTTGCCTGATTGCATCCAAATTCTGGAAATAAAATTCCTCCTTTATTTTTTTGAGTGCGTCACTGTACATTACGTCTTGTTTGGAATTATTTGCAGTAATGGTAGAATATGGGATGCAGACTGTTCATTCCAACTGCCCTTTGCATCAAAATTATTTTCGATTTTTATGGAGTGGTAGCCTTTGTCGCGTACATTACGCCTCGCCGGGGTTTCCGAAACGTCGACAAAAGTCCCTATTCCGGCGACCATAACGCGTATTATAAAAAAAGAAATAACCGCCATAAAAAAAGAGCCACCTTTGTAGGTAGTTAAAGCCCCCGTATTGGCCATTCGAACTTCGCTGAATCGACCGGAATATAAATTTATCTGATTTGACTGAAACATTCTCATGTTTCTCTCTCTTTCTTCCCCTTTCCTCCGGCGGAAACCCACTTTTCACGGTGAGGATTATCGGGGAACGTGTCTGGCAACGGGAAATTCAATAACCCGAACAAAACAACTCTAAAATCTACGGACCTAATAACAAAAAGTATATAAAGGAGGATCGTAGTGGTTATTCTAGTTCGGCTGTAACGTCCGTAATCAACGAGAGGAGTTAAATGCGGGAAAACCTCTCGAAAAATTAAAATCCCGCGCGACTTTTCCCACTCCGCCGTCATTACTTTTTCACTTTTATCTGATTCCCTTCGCCGTTCGAGACCGCAACAACTTAATCCGGCCATTTTAATTTTCTGCACCCCCCGAAACGTCCGTCGGATTAACGTGCGAGTGTTATTTTTTTACCACGATAGCGACTATGTAATACGAACAGGACCGCCTTCGATCCGCTTTGATGCTTCGGATATTAAATATTTCGGGAGAAAAAATTTTAATGAAACATTGTTGGGAAATTATTGGAGCCTCGCGCGGTTCATTTCAATCTGGGAATTCGACAACGGCGAGGAAACTTTTTTCTCGTCTGGAGATGAAATGGAACTTAAATAATAACGGAAGAAATTTTGTTTTAAGTCGCCAAAATATTCTTATATTATACGAGATATTCGAGCGAATCGAGAGATTTTATAAACTGAAACTCCTTGGGAAATCAATTCGACTTTCGTGCTTTTACAAGTTGTTTTTCTTTCCACAACAATAATGTCATCAATACTTAACAACTTTAGTTACTCACTACCATTTTTTATCTATAAATGCACACCTATGAATTTTTTGGAGGGTTAATTACATCCTCATGAAATAGTGTAAAGTAGTAAGTAAGTTTTGTATGTTTCTGGTAGTTTTAATACACAAGTCTAATTAAAGTTCATCCATCGCTTCAATAAATATTGTCACGTTTATTCTAATTTATTTATACAGTTCTTAACACTACTTAATTTATTCAGTCTAGTCCTTAACTAACTCACTCAAATTAAACACTTAACGCGCTAATTTATTTGTACAAATATCGCTAGTCAGCTTATCGCATTCTTCACTCACGACGACTCATTGTCTTCTGTTGAATCTGACCGCACCGTTTCGTAATTTACAGCCCCAATAATGTCTTCGAGAACCTACTGGATAATTCTTTCCCTAATTGGACGTTTCCGGTTTCCGGATTTTTCGAGAATTTTATGGTTTTTATGGTTCCCTTTGAACTGCACCGCTTGTGGCAGATAAGAAGCAGCACGTTTCACGCTGATGTTTACAATTTTACTCACCTCGAGATAGTGATCACTACCTACATGAGTACCTCTAAAGACATGTGTGTCCATAATTAAATTGTTGAGCTATCTGTTTATAATGTCTATTAAGCTTCTTTGTCCTCGCGCTGTCCATGTACAACGTGATCAAGAAATACTGTTTAAGTTGGCAATCTTAAATTTTACTTTAAAATGGTAGAACTGGAGCCACTTCCGGTTGCTTGACAGCTAGTTCGAGGTTTAACAGTGAGAGCACTGACATTTGAGCGACAATTCAAATTTTTATTATAAAAATATAAAAATGTTCCTATTTACATTAGAACACGATATTTTTATTGGCATGACTTATTTTCGGAGTGCAGTTCATGACCCCATTTCTGGATGGCAATACTCCTTGGAATCCACATTGCACCAAATTGAAGAAATGTTTTCTGAAGTTTTGTCCACTATCGACGTTTTCAAACAACACTGCAAGCGCCAAGTTCAACGATATTTGAATACAGGCAATGTGAAGAAAGGAAAGCCACCTGGTAGACCCTCCGTACTCACTGAAAATGTGGTGCAAGACGTCAGGGCCCGACTGCAACAAAGTCCTCCCAAATCGGTTAGGAAACTTTCCCTCCAAACAGGTTTGATCCTTATCAAAAGTTCACCAATTTCCACTTATTCCTAATTTCCCGTATTCCGTTTCGTAACTTTACATGTTTACCATATGGAAGTTGTTCCACTGTTTTGGAGAGCAAATTGAAATACCACCCGTACCAATTTTCGATGGTCCAATCCCTAAATCCTCCTGACCGTCCACAACGCGTCCTGTTCTGTAACTGGTTTAATCAGGAAATGAACAATGGTGGCATCCTGGATAAAACCTTTTTTTCCGATGAAGCCTGGATCCATCTCAATGGCTATGTTAATTCTCAAAATTACAGAATTTGGTCTGGTGGAAATCCACATACTGTTAGATCAACAACTTTACATCCTACTAAAGTTGGTGTTTGGCTGGCTGTATCGCGGCAGAGAGTAATTGGTCCTGTGTTTTTTAACTTCACAGTTAATTCTGAACGATACATTCAGCACATTATCCAGCCATTCGTTGTCCAATTAACCGTAGAGGAGCGCGAAAATGGCTACTTTCAACAAGATTCGGCTCGAGCACAATGCAATATTTGCGGGAAGTTTTTGGCTATCGAGTCATAAGTACGGGAATCTGGCCAAGTAGGTCACCAGAGCTGACACCTCTAGACTTTTGTTTCTTTGGGCACCTTAAAAACAAGGTGTTAGGTAATGTTCTACTTACACGTGAAGAACTGGAAGCTGCCATTCTCGAGGAAGTTGCAAATATTTCTTCTCGGATGTTAATTAATGTCTTAGAGAGCCTAAAACGGAGAGTGAATTTATGTTTAGAACATAATGGTGCTCAATTCGAGCAGTACTTTAAATATTGAAGTTTTTTCTGGTGTGGTCTGTTAATGGTAAATAAATTCACATAACCTAAAATATTTGTGTTTATTTAGCTGTCTCTGTCATGCAGAGTGCAGAGATTTCCGGTGTAGCGTTGCAAACCCTTAGGCAAAAAAATCCTCCAGGTAGGATTGCCAACTTAAACAGTATTTCTTGATCACTCTGTATATTTATAAATGTCATTTTTCCTATAAACGGTATTGGTGAGTTTTAAATTATTGAACGTTGTAAAATGTCTTAATACCTTCCCATTTTTATTCAGTGTTCTTTCTCCTTCAGTACCTACATTAGGTATAGGATCATTGCCAACACGGGCATTCAGGTCTCCTGTCAATATTATAAAGTTGTTTTCGTTGATTTTGCCGACGACTTTTGGCCGCGGATTGCAGCCAACATAGAATGTTGGAATTTTGTCAGAATGGGGCTCAATTTATTAACTATTGCTGGTAAAAATTTTAAAGTGTTCCGTTATACGGTTTGCTTGTAATTATAGTTTAAGTAGGTAGGTTCATGCTCAGTTAGGCGAAAAGTTAATTGATACCTTGGCATAATCCTTTGTACGTATCCCAGAAGGGAGAAATAAAATTCAAAAGTACGTCGTGCGAGATTTTTCGCAAGAGGGGAGATGGTTGAACGGAAAGAGAAAAAAAAAGAGTTTGTGATTGGTCAAGAGCGTAAGAGTGGGATTCGAACTAGTTATATTTTTGGGAGAAATTTGGGGGAGGGAAGGACAGTTGTGGTGAGAGGTTCGACTTGACAAACCTTCGCTGAGGTCTCCATAATTTGAGGAGACCTAAAATTTAAATTAGCGAATAAGCTTTTGAAGTGGTAAGTGTTTGGGAGTGAGCCGTTAGTTCACCCCACTGTAGCCTGGTGGTAATTAGTCTCATCGGATCATCCCTCAGTAGCCTGGTGGCTATTCACGTCGGATCATCCCTCTGTAGCCTGGTGGCTAGCTTCGTCGGATCAGCCCTCTGCAGCCTGGTGGCTACCGCGGAAGTTGATTTTACTAGTGTTGTGAACATTAAAGGTATTTATAAAGACTATAAAGTGGCCTCTTTTCTTTTAAAAGTGAGAATCGATAGATCGAACTATTTCTTGTATTGGTCGTTTGCTGATTATTTGTTTGATTATATGTTTGTTTAATGGTTTATAGTGAATATTAGAATTCACGTTTGTACAGTAGTTAAGGAATTCTGGGTTGTTTACATTGTATATTTCTGACTCGCCATAATTAAACCGCTGTAGAATTGCTTTTGGTTTCTTTCGACCACTACCCATTTAGTTATTTTATGTAGTTAGCTGGTATAATTGATTTTAGTAAGTAACGAAAATCCATCGTAACAGGGTGTCATCGAATTTCGAAGGTTTCTCTCTTTTTTCTTCCTCTGGGGCATAAACACCTACTACTGTGAGAGTTTCTCTATTTGTTTTTATGTATAACGTCAAGATTCTTTCATTAATGTAGCTGTAGCTAATAACCTTGTTTTTCCATTTGTTGCCTTTTAAAACTGCTTGTGCTCTACAGTCTACTCCACGTCATATGAGTACCTCGTGATCTATGTCCATGGTTCCCTTTTTTATTTCTGTTAATTTAGTTGTAAGGCTACCTCTAATATCCCATTTCGCTACTCTGAATAAATCAGATATCTATGTACATTCATCTTTTCCATAACTATATAATTCGTCAGCAGTAGATCTGTCCGGAGTTCCGAGGCTTTTGTTTAATTTTCGAATAATTAAGAGTCACCACTGAGAAGGGCTATCAACCCCACGTCAACTGGATTGTTTATCTACCTTTTTTATCTAAATCCAATGTGTTCTGCGAAAGCAGTGGCACCTCGAGCAGGGTGTGATTCTTCATCACCTACCAAGACATTGATCTACACCAAGACGTTGGTCTTCTCCAAGACCAGTGTCTTAGTTTGACGGGAGCTCTGGTCCATTTAGCTCTATGTTTCGCAATACCAAACCCTGATAGTGAGAACCATCTAAGGCACCAAAAGCTGGTAAATTGCATGAATATAATCATGTTCAAAAATTATTTTGCAACGTATTTTTCCCAAATTTCGCATGAAACGTATCATTCGCAATCATTTCCTCAAAGTGCCACGCGAAATTATGAATTATAAACTGAATTTACAATATCTAGGTCGCCGAGCGCTGCACAAAATAGAATATTCAATCTTGTATCAACTTAACGGAGGTATTCTAAATATTTAACGCGAAAAGAAACGTACGAGCGACTCTGCTGATAGCGGGCGATGCTACATTATTAAATAATTATCCGGGAGTTTATTTTTCTGGCGTATTTAAATGCCGTAAAAGTCGCGGCGTTATTTACTAGTAAAATTAGATTTTATACTCGACGAACTTTCCGGAGGGGAGGGGGGGGTAGGCAATTTTGCGCGGGCAACGAAATTTCGGTGGTGGTGTGGAAGGAAGTCGTAAAACTTCGAATATAGTCGTTTATATTCTAAACCCTTTTACAAGATAAATAACAATTACGGTCAACTGTGGAGTATCACGGGAAGTGGTTGAAACAGGCGCGTTGGAAGTTCTGCCTGAAATGGAGTATAACGAGGGCAATAAAAAAATCCGTAAAGCTTATTTTATCGCGTTCTAAAGGGATTAGAGGGATAACTTCCGTTCCTTAAATCGTCGACTTTTAATTCGATCTAAAGAGTAGTGACGGCAGGAAATATAAATGTCATACTCAACACTACAGAAAACAGGTAGTCGCCACTAATGGCCTTAACTGACAGGCCACGTCTACACTAAGGACTTGAACGCCTTAAACCGATTAATACAATTTTGTAGATACAATATACGACACACAATAGATTTTCTACACATTCTACAGCAAATTATGATGATGCCTATTAGGCTCAGTTGATCCTTGCCCCCCCCTTACATGTTTGGTCCTTGCCCCCTTGCGTTTACAACGTACCTTTCGAGCGCATAACATGACGTTAGCGTACCAGAAAGCTTTACTTGTCTCTGATCTACCTGGAATCCCCCAAATCGACAGGTAGCCTTCGGATACAATTCGGTGTCTAGATGGTGAATTATACATTAAAACATCGTCCTACCGTCCTACCTAATGAGTAATAATAAAGTGTCCTATGAACCAAGCTTGAAAGCCGAATAAAAGACACTACCTGACAAAGTAAAAATAATCGTCCTTTAATGACAAGTCAAGGAAAAGCCATTACACACAAATTTTGAAATGCTGATCAGACCATGCTCTCGATCCACTTGGCAGAGCACTCTGCTCGACTTTCGCCACAAACCTAAAATAAGGTAAAGCGTGACGGGCCGCCGCCATGAGAATAAACCGAACCGATATTTCTGGCGAGTAAAGCCTCATTACCAGTTTATGTACTCACCTCGTAAATCGTGATTTTTGCCGCAAACGTTTTTGATCGTGCCGTAAATTTTTTCGACAACTATTTACCAACTTAGATGATGTATGCGCGCGTTTTAGTGAGTAAATTGTTTTTAACGCCACACCATTCACAGGCACGTTATATACTTGTCACATAAATTCTTGATTTTTTTGAGGATGTTTTGGACGCGCCCAGAACGTCTGACAGTATACAAATGTCATCATTTTCGCTACCATTACTCTTATTAAGATTTGATTTATAATGTAGTGCGGGGAGTAGATATACTCTAACCAGTAGCAATTGGAACACTCAATAAAATCTGAATTTACCGAGGACATTCGAAAAGAGCCCGTTGTCTCTATACAAAACCATGAGACTTATCATTTTGCTTATTCAGAAACGCACTGGTATTTTTAAAATGCAGGTGTTCAGTTGCCCAAGTGAAATCATATATGTGAATGTATGGATATGTACAGATAAAGAACTAGAGGGTCCATTGGACCGTAAAATTTTTTTACGACAGCGGCACTTCATTTGTATCGTCTTCTTCTTCTAAGGTGCAGGTGTACAGTTGAACAGTGAAATCGTGTACGAGGAAGTGCGCGAGACTCTACAGATACTGGACGGTACACTGGACCATAACACAGCGGCCACGTGTGCTTTCCTTGTGATGTCTTCTTCCGCACTTATATTCGAGAAAGCAGCGGTGTGTGAATGTGTGTGTGCCATTTGTTTGTGCGATTTGGAAGTGAATTCATTGTTAGAGTTATTATCCGTAATGATACGCCCATGGAGGACAAGGCGGCATCGCTCTTCACTACTTAAAAAGCCATTAAGTGGTTTTGTTGCCGTTCCAGTTGGGACTGGACGACGTATACGCGAAATCCAATTACACATCGGAAATCGTACCGCTTACGTTTCCATGCATTGTGTGCAATATTCCCAGTAAATCTTCGTCGTGGACAAATTTATTAATTTCCATTGAACGCGATTCTCTCCTTTTCGGATTTTTTCCTTCGCCGAAACGTCCGATAAATCAATTCGGAAACTAATAGATCCGTCGGTATTTTTAATCTCGGTAACAGGATGCATTGGAAAAAGTAACTGGTGACAGTTTATGTATTTACGACGGTATCCTTCGTGTTTATGCCGAGATGCGAGAACTTCAAACAAAAAATCCGGTGTGGGTGGCGCTATTAATTTGATGGTGAGGATGTCTGGAAATATGACTGGAAAAAAATGGGCGGCCGTTCATCAGCTTCCCGACGATGAAAAAATTGCGCTTGACGTCTATTCCGAGGGGCGTCCTCTAATTAATTAGTTATTTCGTCGCAGATCATCACATGATCATTACTTACACAGGGAAAGTTTCGTTCCGAGGGTAAGTATCGATGAAGTACTGATGACCATCATACCACATGTTTGAGGTATGCTTTATATTGGCAAGTCAAAGCTAACGAACGACTGCTTTTAAGCGAAGCAGTATATTTTGGGATCCTCTGTTACGAGGAGCCTTCGAATCCAGTGACAGAAGGTTCCATCCAATGAAAATAACTTAATCACAGCAAAAGTATCAATCAAGAAAAGTACGTTCCAGTAGCAACACGCTTAATTCAGTAAAGATTCCTATACTACGTCCAGTCGCAATTGGAACACCAAAAAAAAAAACACTTAATGGCTTTTTAAGTAGTGAAGAGCGATGCCGCCTTGTCCTCATTACAGATAATTCTAACAATGAATTCACTTCCAAATCGCACAAACAAATGGCACACACATTCACACACCACTGCTTTCTCGAATATAAGTGCGGAAGAAGACATCACAAGGAAAGCACACGTGGCCGCTGTGTTATGGTCCAGTGGACCATCCAGTATCTGTAGAGTCTCGCGTACTTCCTCGTACACGATTTCACTGATCGACTGTACACCTACACTTTAGAAGAAGAAGAAAATACAAACGAAGTGCCGCAGTCGTAAAAAAAATTTTGCGGTCCAATAGACCCTCTAGTTCTTTATCTGTACATATCCATACATTCACATATATGATTTCACTTGGGCAACTGAACACCTGCATTTTAAAAATACCAGTGCGTTTCTGAATAAGCAAAAAGATAAGACCCATGGTTTTGTACAGAGACAACGGGCTCTTTTCGAATGTCCTCGGTAAATTCAGATTTTATTAAGTGTTCCAATTGCTACTGGTTAAAGTATACCAGAAACATGAAAGTTATACCAAGTGGTTTGTTCTAATAAGAGAAACGTTTTAAAGCGAGACATATTTCCCAATAACAATTTCCTTCTGACGCCAAAAGACATGATACAACAAATAGTTCTCCTCAATGCCAAGTCACATTGTTTCAAGAGATTTGTATTTCAACAACAATAGAAAAAATTGTAGATCAAAAAATTTTTTGATTTCTTAATAAAAAAATTTGAAACGAACAAATTAAGAAATATTTTAAGTGCCGAAAGTCTTATAAAAATATATTTTGCCCTTTTCGACAATGTCGTCTTCTATGGCAAAATAGCCTGGGGTTCTGCTCATGAGAATGCAGTGTCTCTTTTAGTAAATTTACAAAAAAGACTTTTAAAAATTATATTCAAAGGTAAAATTGAAGAAAATGAATTAAAGGAATACTAAATGTTAATCAAAAATATTCACTAAATGCACTAATATATAACTATGAGGAATTGAAAACCCTCCACAACTTCTGAAGAGTCTTAGTTAATCCGTAAAACAATTCACTGCCATAAAGTATAATAGCAAAATTAACAAACTTCTGCAAATATTTCAGGAACGAATGGCAATTTAAAATACAAAGGAGATGAGTATTAAAATATTTCCTGGACTATCTTGAAAAGTATTCGGGATCATCTAAAGAAAATACCCTTCTACACTTTTGAAGTAACTCGATAGTCATGAATAAATAATTAACAAAGTTAGTGAATTTCTAAAAATATTTCAGGATTTTTGTGAAATTCTAAAATCCTGCAAGTAAATACTGAAAAAAAATTCGACTTTCTAGAAATACTATCAATCAAAAAATATATTTAATTATGATTAGATTTAGGCGGTTATTTTGTTAGGTGTATAATCAGAGTAGTATACTCCAAAAATCTCAATTTAAGAAGTCATTACCGAGCAACTAAATTACAACACAGAAGCACATGATCTGAGCCTATTAAACATGTTGCTCTCGTATTGTAACAAGGCAATTTGTCATCATAGAATCATAGAGGCAGTCCTATCGAATAAACCTTAGATTGACTTTAGAATAATTTACAGTTATAGCACTTTCATTTACCTTGAAAGTCTGTTTCATTGAAACTGATATCGAAGATTTTATTTATTTCGGTAAAATTTGTGGAACATAAGAATTTTATTGACTTATTTCACAGTCGCTTTAATCTCTTTTTAACACAGAATAGCAAGGAGGAATTTCTAAGGAACATTCTTATCTTAAAAACAACATGAAAATTAAAATGTAAATAAACGCGAAGTTTAACGGTTTCTAAAGATTTCATGAAGGTTGCAATTTACTGAAAACAACTTAGATAATAAAAAGCATGAAATTTTTGAAGTCTATGTGACGCTGAATATAGTTGAAGGATGTAACAAGTGTCTATTTCACTGTTTAAAATGTAATTTGAGACGTTTTTAAAGAAATACTGAGTGAATAAAGTTGTGGAGTTACTAAGAAACCTATGACACATGTAAGAAATTGATGACATTTTAAAAGTAGTTTGAAATGAGCAGTTCTAACGCTTAGTGGGAAGTTTAGAATTTTCTAAGCAAACTTGTCTCAATTGTAATGATCCTGCGCTGAATTTGAGAAATATCTGAGGAACCTGCCCAATTTTACAAGATATTTCTGACCAAATTTTACTGATTAGTTAAAAGTACAACATATTAGAAAGCTGAAAAACACAACATATGCAAAAAAATTTAATATATATGTTAAATTGCTTAAATATCCAAGCAATATGCCCTTTACCAATTTTTCATACTGCGCTAGTGATAATTATGGTGAAAGTTGATGTTATGATGTCTCCTATTTAACTCAAAGGAAAACATATGGCATCACTACACTTTTGTATAAATCTACTATTATAAGGAACAATATTTCACTATCTCTAAAGTCACCTGCATTTCAATCAATTAACAACGAATTTAGACTGATTTTGTCGCCTGCTAACACCTTGCACTCATTAAGAACGTAAGCAATAAACGTGGCCAATTACTCTGAATTGCTTGGTGTTGAAACTGCCGCTGAAAGAGCCAGAAAGCTCAGATTTTCACGCGGGTTTATTAAAAGGCCCCTCTGCATAACACTTCGCGATTTGAAGTTCGTATTTGATCAAAAGTTCGATCATCAAAGTCGGATTAATTGACATCTCCTGTCTCGATAGAAGTTTCGAAGTATTTCTTTGCACTTCGCAGAAGAAAAATTTCATCAACCCTCCGCGAGATGACTTTTTTATCTATAGCCCCCCCACCTGTATTACTGCCTTTAATAATATCTGACGAAAATCTTCCAGAGTTCAAGCGCCGCGTCGACAAATGAAATATCGGAAAGTGAATACTCGGATCCCGTATAATGGCAAAAAGACTTCATAATCAACTTTATTTTTTTTATTTCTCATCTCTTCTTCCCCGCCTCTCGCCTTCTCTCTCTCTATTTCACACACACACTCTCTATCTCTCTCTCTCTCCCTGCGTCTCCCTCTACCTCTCACTGCTTCTCGGTTTTTTATCTCCCCCCTCTTTCTCTCTGCAGATCCGTTTTCAGATCCATTTATTATTATAATATGATTTTCCCTTTTGTGTAAGCTCTTCGGTGACGTTTCCAAAGTCCAATTTTAAAAAGCCGTTTCAAAGCCAGCGTGGCGCGTTTTCGGGACGTCAAACTCGAAAAAGAATTTTCTTTGACGGATACGTTAAAAATTTGCTCGCAGGGGCGTAGGGGGGCGGAGACGAACAGGTGGCTGGCTGGTGCGTCGAAAGTTTTTATGCCGCAAGGGATGAAAAGGTTCTAAGCGTCGAAGGGAGGAAGGAATCCGTGTCGCTATGATGTACTTGTTTATTGTTTGCGAGGGTTTTATCGTTTTAATCAGATTTTTTCGAGGTATTCGTTCCGCTTGCGTCGGTTTGTGATAAGAACTCGCACTATTTTTCATTTCTAATAAAGTGTGCTGTGGAATTTTCCATTATTTTGAAGCCTTTTCTATGTATCCTGTTACTTCTGAAACTCTATCATAAAACTGTAAATGAATGAAGTATCAGACAACTCTTCCTCTCTCTAGCGCTAATTTTCACAGTCTTATAAGCGGTATAATGAATACTCTTGTTAAATATTTATGAAAAACACACTTTTGTAGTTTTTACATTTTCTACTAAATCGAATTCTGCCTAAAACGTTGTTAATTGTACCTTACGTCATGTTCCCATTAAATTTCCATTTCCTACTAAAATCCATTGTAAAAATTTTGAGTAAAATAGAACTCAAAAAAAACTCGAATCTTTGTCGGATCGAGTCGACTAAAAATCCTGTAATATATCAACCACAACTTAAACAAAATATCAACAATATAACGATAAATCTAAGATGACCTAAGTTTATCCCTAATACATTAATCTTAAGATCCTAGATTTGTCATAACATGAGCTATCTCGAGTATTATCAGACACTAAGGAGTGTCTAGGTGATTTATAATTTCGATGAACTGTCCCAGAAATAACTAGATACTAGAGCAACTTCCCAGGTGATTTGGGTTTGTCGATACATTACAAAATTGAATCTGGGTTGTTTAAAAAATAAAGGAAAATCTCTAATTTAGGTTCTTTAGATTCTGGGCTTGTCCAAAGTTTCCATGAACTTCCTCAGGCATTACTAGACACCAGAACAGTTTCCTGAGTCATCTAAGTTTCTACAAATTACACAAAATTGAAAGTGGAACGTTCAAACATTAATGGAAAAACTGTAATTCACCTTGTTTGGATTCTAGGTTTCTCACAAGTTTCCATAATCTGGCCCAGGTGTCACCAAATACTAAGACAGTTTCCTAATGAGTCTAAGTTTAACTATAACGTACAAAATTGAATTTGTATTATTCAAGCAGTAATGGAATATCTTTACTGTACGTCGTTTGAATTATTAGCTTTGCAAAAGTTTCCATAAGCTGTCTTAGATATGATAAATCAGTATTTAAGGGAATAACCCTGCAATGTAGCTCAGGAAATAATAATATGATTGACTGGAAAGCTCCACTTTAGAATTTTTGGATTATAGTTTTGTTACGAGGTTCCATGAACTGACTCAGGAATATTTAGATATTAAAGTAGCTGTCAGGTGCTCTGGGTTTGTCTGCACATTACAAAATTGACTCTGGGTTAATCAAACTATAAAGAAAAATCTCTAGTTTAGGTTCTTTGGATTCTAGACTTATCCAAAGTTTCCATAAACTGCCTCAGGTATGACTAGACGCTAGGACAGTTTCCTAAATCATCTAGGTTTCTTTCGATTATTCAAAATCGAAAGTGGAACGTTCAAACATTAATGAAAAAACTGTAATTCACCTTGTTTGGATTCTAGGTTTGTCACAAGTTTCCATAAGCTGGCCCAGGTATTACCAAATACTAGGACAGTTTCCTAATGTGTTTAACAAAGTTTAACAATAGCGTACAAAATTGTATTTGGATTATTCAAGCAGCAATGGAATATCTTTACTGTACGCCGTTTGAACTATTAGCTTGGCCAAAGTTTCCATAAGCTGTCTCAGATATGATAAATCAGTATTTAAGACAATAACAATGCAATGTAGCTCAGGAAATAATGTTATGAATAACTGGAAAGCTCCAATTTAGATTTATTGGATTGTAGGTTTCTTACGAGTTTCCATGAACTGACTCAGGAATATTTAGATATTAAAGTAGCTTCCAGGTGTTCTTGGTTTGTCTGCACATTACAAAATTGAATCTGGGTTATCCAAACAATAAAGAAAAATCTCTAGTTTAGGTTTTTTATTCTAGGCTTGTCCAAAGTTTCTATGAATTGTCTCAGGAATTAGGACAGTCTCTTGAGTAATCTAGGCTTCTACAAATTACACAAAATTAAAAATGGAACGTTCAAACATTAATGCAGAAACTGTAATTCAACTTGTTTGGGTTCTAGGTTTGTCACAAGTTTCTATAAGCTAGCCCAGGTATCACCAAGTACTAGGACAGTTTCCAAGTGGGTGTAGGTTTAACTATAGCGTACAAAATTGAATTTGGGTTGTTCAAGCAGAAGTGCAAAATATCCACTTTAGGTCGTTTGAATTATTGGTTCGGCCCAAATTTCCATAAGCTGTCTCAGATATGATAAATCAGTATTTAAGGCAATAGCGATGCAGTGTAGCTCAGAAAATAATGTTATGAATAACTGGAAAACTCCAATTTAGATTTTTTTTATTGTAGGTGTGTTACGAGTTTCCATGAACTGACTCAGGAATATTTAGATATTTAAGTAACTTCTAGGTGCTCTTGGTTCGTCTGCACATTACAAAATTGAATCTGGGTTATTCAAACAATAAAGAAAATTTTCTAATTTAGGTTCTTTGAATTCTAGACTTATCCAAAGTTTCCATAAACTGCCTCAGGTATGACTAGACACTAGGACAGTTTCCTAAGTCATCTAGGTTTCTATAAATTATTCAAAATTGAGGATGGAAGGTTCAAGTATTAATGTAGAAACTGTAATTTACCTTGTTTGGGTTCTAGGTTTCTCACAAGTTTCCATAAGCTGGCCCAGGTGTCACCAAATACTAGGACAGTTTCCTAATGGGTCTAAGTTTAACTATAGCGTACAAAATCGAATTTGGGTTCTTCAAGTAGTAATGGAAAATCTCCACTTTACGCCGTTTAAATTATTTTCGGCCCAAGTTTGCATAAGCTGCCTCAGATATCATAATTCAGTAATGCACGAATTTAAGGCAATAACGATACAATGTAGTAAAATAGTTCAGGAAATAATGTTATGAATAAGTTTAAAGCAAGGGTGTCGCCGAAAGGTAGGCAAGTTGGGTAGGTTCAATTTAAATGTCTTATATTGCGCACAGTGGTTAAGGTGATCCCTGCCTTTTAGACGAACCTTATATCATTACATTACTGCCTAATAGTTGCATTTGTTATTACTCTACTGATAACTCACTTGTGTACCTAATTTTTAAAAGATGATTTTTCATTTTAAAACCTCGTGTGTAACTGATCAATTTCTTATATATTATTTGAGGATTACGTTATATTGGCATTTATTGCAAAATTTTAGTGAAATTCCTATTAATTGTTCAGCGTAATTACATGAGGATCGTTCCTATAGCCTAGAGAAAATTTATTAAATTTTCTACAGCTTTTATAATTACGTGAAAAGGTCGTGTGATCACCAAACCAGAAAGTGTTCATTTTCATGCTCTACAAAGCTGCGCGAATGGAATTTCCAGATGCATAGGGGCAATTTTCACCCTTTTACCCCGCAAGGCGTTCCTTTTTAAGCCCGCTTCTTTTTGCATATTTTCCCGTTTATCCGAACGGTGTAATGTAATATACCTCTTTCAAATATACTTGTGGGCAACTTTTAGGTTTTTCGTTATACTGAACGTCTGCCGTGTGGATAAAATATTGAGATCCCAAGATTTCTTTCTCTCTGTATTGTGGTTGTTGTAAATTTACATTTTCGCCGCCAATGCGTCGCCGGGCTGAGTGGGAAATATCTAATATAATGAGGGTGGGAAATATTGTTCGAATAAGAGACACCTGTCACTTTATTACCTTATTCCTTTAGGGTTTTTGATTGGACGCGTGTACACAGGATCGAGACGACATGATGAATATTTTTCTCGGCGAAATACCGTCTGCGTCAACGTCGAGACGGTACCTTTTATATCGCTTCATCCCCGAACGACAGGAAAAAAATACACAACGCCCCCTTTGTATAATTTACGTTTATTAACATTTCAAACATTATGCTAATGTGCTCTTTGTCAGTCCTCGTCGTCCTCGTCGTCGGAATCGCTCTTGATGATCCCGAGGGTCTTCGCGACTCTCCTGACCTTCGAGATGACCTCCTCCTGCACCAGGTTAAAGCTCATCGCGAGCAGGCTGATGCCGAAGAGCAGATACAGCGAGCAGAAGGCTATGCTGATGGTAGCGTGCAGGTCGTCCTCGCTGACCCTCTTCGCCGGTACGAAATCCCCGAAACCGATCGTCGTCAGCGTGATGAAACAGAAGTAAGCCGCGTCGAGGTACGCCCAGCCCTCCCAGCTCATGAAGAGGTACGCCCCGGCCAGGATGTAACCGACCACCAGGAAGACGCACAGCCAGATCGGCACGTGCTTGATCCTCGGCCGCCCGACGTCCTCGTAGTAGACGTCCTCGTAGTCTTCGTCGGAGTCCGGGTCGTCCAGATACTTACTCTTGTGGCCATAGCCCAGCGGCGTCATCATCTTGGGGCTCGCTAAAATCGGAGCTAAAATTTTATGAGAATCGAACAAGTGAGATGGCAACAGGTGTCAAGTTGGTTGCTATGGAACGTGTTGGTTAGGACCGAAAAAAAATTGATTCCTAGAAAAGTCGAGTTATTTCCTAAAGTATTTCAACTAGACTATTAACAATTTTTGTACTACATTAGTAGATTGTATTAAAGAGGGACAAGCGAAATTTCAATCCAAGGGGAGGAATTTTGGATCTTTTAAGAATTTTCAATTGGAGACATGACGATATCTGGAATTAATTCCTTGAAAAGTCGACTTATTTTCGAAAATATTTGAACTAGAACAATAACAATTTTTATACTACATTAGTAAACTGTAGTAAAGGTACAGGCGAAATTTCAATCCAAGCGGAGCAATTTTGGATTTTTTGGGAATTTTCAATTGGATACATGACGATATCTGAAATTGATTCCTAGAAAAGTCGAGTTATTTTCGAAAGTATTTCAACTAGACCAATAACAAGTTTTGTACTACTTTAGTAAACTGTAGTAAAGGTACAAGCAAAATTTCAATCCAAGCGGAGCAATTTTTGAATTTTTGAGAATTTTCAATTGGAGACATGACGATTTCTGGAATTGATTCCTAGAAAGGTCGACTTATTTTCAAATATTTCAACTGAAGCAATGACAACTACTTTATTAGACCGTAGTAAAGGTATAAGCGAAATTTTAATTCAATGGGAGCAATTTTGAGTTTTTTATGAATTTTCAATTGGAAACATGACAATTTCTAGAATTGTTTCCTAGAAAAGCGAACTTATTTCCAAAATTATTTCAAATAGACCAATAACAATTTTTGTACTACTTTAGTAGACCGTAGTAAAGATATAAGCGAAATTTGAATACAAACGAAGCAATTTTGAATTTTTTGGGAATTTTTAATTGGAGATTTGACGAATTCTCGAATTGCTTCCTAGAAAAGTGAACTTATTTCCAAAAGTGTGTTATGTGTGTGAAGTTAGCGATGAATCTCCAGCGAGGAATTTTGTACGAGAGTCACTTCCGCCAACGGTTGTTTCTTCACCCCAAACTATGAAAGATGTTTCGTAAAGATTGGATAACTCCGGAAATATAACTTTCTACACCCTTATTCTTATCACAAACGATAGAGGACAAGAAGAGTCTACAAAGTGGACATAGCGAGAATATTAAGAATGGTGAGAATATTGTGAGATTTTCGAATCGGGTTCAAGTGTATTGGAGTTACTTAATATGCTGCACCTCGGGAAGTATGACTTTCTGAACTACGTTTGTTATAATAGACCAAAAGGGACATAAAGACCCTCATAACGAAACAGCCATAGGAACTTCAAAAAATTGCCAATAACAGAGTGCTTTTGACATTTTTGAACCAGGTTCACTTGTATTGGAGTTACTTAATACTCTGTAACTCCGGAAATATAACTTTCTACACTTCTGCTTTATATTAAAAGATAGAGAATACAATGTCCCTTGAAACGGGTATAACAAGAATTTCCAAAACTTTTCCTAGACCCTATTTTTTGATTGCAGTATGTCAAAACATAACGGGTCAGTATACCTAAATGTTTCCTCTTTGTTTCACTTACGATTTGGCGACCTGGACCTCCTCATGGGAGACCTTCCCCTGGCGCGGCTCCTCCTTGGCACGTCGAAATCGTCGTCGCTGTGTTCCGGCGAGGAGAGCCTGGGAAGCTCCAAGAAATTCTGCGTAGGTCTCGGCAGGCTCCTGCTGATCCTGCCTGGGGGCGAGGGGGAAGATCGCGGAGGCCTCATCCCTTTCGCCCTCTGCGTCAACCCTGGCGAATTAACGTGACGTGAAAACAGATCGAATCGACAGAATTCGAAGCGTCAACCGACTTACTTGGGGGGGCTAGTTAATAATGCGGTGTAAAACCAAAAGGCTACCTACACAGAAACGGATCTCAAGGGTACGGGTATCATTAGTACTCCTTCGGTACCGCTACGGGACTCAAGCTCACTCAAAAATGATTTTACCTTTACCTGGTATCTCCCGACAGAAACCGTCATTTTTACCGACAACGTATCTGTTGCACAGGATGGGGGTGTTCGCCAACGCGATCGGGTCCATCTCGATCTGCTCCCTCTTCGGCTCCTGGTGGAGGTGGTTCCTGTGGTCCAGGGAGGGGTTGTTGGAACGCGGCAGCGTCGAGTTCTGGGCGGCGTACCTCCTTTGCGACGCCGAAGCGTCGTAACTCTTGTAGGATTGTCGGTAAGAGGGCGGCCGGGAAATGCTGAAAATGGTAATATAGTGTTTGTGTACAGTGTTTGTCCGACCCAACACCGGAAACGACAATTATGTAGTAACCTTTGTAACTAATGGGGAAGTTACTCCTTTAGGGCTTTCTCCACGTTCTTGATTCAATTAATGTTCTCGTTCGACGTGTGATATCTGGTAACTGTATTTGTCCATTTGGTTTTTGTTTTGTGGCGTCTCACATGTCGTACAACTTTAGCCCTAATACATTTATGTTGGAAGCCTGATGATGACTTCTAGTAAATCGAAACCGGTCGCTCTGGTCTATTAAATTAGTTGGCGAAGACTTTGTGTTTTCTTCTGGTCTACATTTGCCATGGCCAACTTTGGAAATCTGGACAACCTTCTGTCATAGTAATATAGTACTAGGAATAACTAACTTGCTATATCTTTTCACTCCAGTTATTTCTTCTTCGTTTTGGTATATTTTTGTTTTTATATTTCCGTCGGGAAAAGCGCGTTTTTTCCATTTTTTTTTAAATTGCAAAATCGAAAAAATATCGGTCCTAGGAAGAAAATGATAGGAACCAAAATTGTAGGAAAATTAATTTTAAACAACTTTTGTAATAACTGGTTTTCGTTTAAAATTGAAAATAAACGAGTTATTTAATAAACAAAAGTTCACCCTTAAATTCAAGATGGCGGATGACGTAACGGATCTGGTACCCCGGCAATCTAAATTTAGACTGCCAGTGACCCCCCCTAAACAATTCCGAAGAAAAATTGCTGTCAAAAATTTTTGCAAGGTTTGTCCCTTTTTGGAGCTAATTCGATTGGGCTATAACCTTTATCTCATATTAATCGTTCATTTTGATCAGCTGTTCCAATTGTTCATAGAATTCTTTGAGAGTGGTTTCATGTTTGTCCACAGTTAGCGCAATATGTCTATGTTATATTCAGATCTATTTGGGTCGTGTGCAGTCGAAGGACGTTCTGTCATAGAATGGTATGAAGACTGTAGATATAATTGTTTAGATTCTTGAAGGCATTGTGGACCTTCGCGCTTCGAGGAATTTAGAGAGACACGGTGAATTGGACGTAACGTTGCGGATCCTCCGCATGAAAATATTTTCCCTAATGTCGATTGGCACGTTTCAATTATGTAATAATAAAAAAAAATTGTACCTATTGAAAAGCCTCGTGCGAAAATCCCACATCTCTCCCTCAACCCCCCCCCCCCCACCATTTTTTCCGTATCCGAATAATTTTTTATTGCACCACGCTCGCATTCCGCTCCCTTTTTCCTCCTCTTTCATTACGCGAGATTCGCTCACATAAAAGCGATGTAATTGCTCGATGCCGTCTTTATATGAAATTTTATTTTCGCGTCGCTTTTAATTTCCCACCGTATCCCGTTCCCGCGGCCCGGCGAGTCTCGCTAGTTTTACGACCCCATCGTCATCGAAACCCCTTGGGACTCCCATCATGGACGCGAAGATCCCCCCCTTAATGCCGTCCCAGGTTTGGATTTCGGGGACGCCTCGTTGCGCCCAATCGGGGTTTATAGGTAAAATGGGGAGATTATTCGGAAAGTCGATATCGAAGCTCGCTAGTTTTCTAATTTCGGAGTGTGCCTCGAAGGACATTGGGGGAAAAAGAGGAACTACCTCAGTTCGGTGTCTGAATGAGAGGTGGTGAAATCCGAGTGGGTCGTAGCGAATCCGCTGTCCGCTGATCTCATGGAGATCCTGTTGTCCTTCGCATAAGCGCCATCGGCGGATTTGGTGGACGTCCTGACGGATCTCCTGAAAGATGCGCTGTGCGCCCTGCTGAATCTGCTCCTGAAAGACGACGTGCTCACTTGAATCAGTGCAAAACTATCAAAATTCCCTAAAACTTCATTCGAAACAGCCTAGACATTTTTTGGACACTTATCTCCAATCTCTCTCCAGCCAATCTCCTTGAGTCATGGAAAATTGGCTGGACCACACCTATCCAGAAAAAAGGAAGAGGAAATCGTTGCACCAACTACCAGTATATCAGTTGCCAGCTCACTCGGCACGCTGTGTGGTAAGAGAATAAAGAATATATAGAAGAAGCATATATGGATCCTCCAAAATCGAAGAGCAAGGAGGACTCTCTTACACAGATAAAAATAGAGAAAAAAAACTAGCAACCAACAACGTAAAAACGCATCTCTAATTTGTGAACCTTACCGAAGCATACGACACAGTTCCAGTCAAAAAGCAATGGGAACTCCTAGCTAAAACATCTATAAACGTTACGTTAGTCCAAGCAATATATATCCCCAATTTCAAAACTGTTCCTCACTCCGATCTCGCCGTGCTCCTGACGCTCTTGCTCCTCCTCAGCTTCTTCGGCTCCTTCTCGCACACGTAGCAACATACCCGCCAGTAGAGGAACCTGAAGGAGGTCGCCATGATATCGCCTATGTTCGACAGGCAGAGCAACATCAGGGGGATGCCGAGGATGGCGTAGAAGATCGTGACGACTTTCCCCCAAGGCGTCTTCGGAGCTATATGACCGTAACCTGGAATGGAATGGAAATGTGTGTCAAAACGCCGGTTTCGCGACAACCGTGGCAGATGCTTCCGGTCAAAGAGGTGAACCTTCGGTCTAAAGGTGAACTTTTAATTTCTATGGTAATGCAGTTGACTACCGGTTATTTATTTTTTTGTTAATTAAGGTTGTGCGGATTACGAAATCGAGGTGAGCCCAGTCGGATGGATCGGTCGTAAATCGTGGGAGGAAATGTTTTTAAAAAATAGTTTAGTATAAGTTTACAAAGCAATTTTTGAAATACAGAATTTCAAATAACTAAGGAAGAAATAATTCGTAAAGTACATGTTGAGGTTGCATATCAAAAGAACTGTTGCTTCGCAAAGAAATTAAAGTACTTCCAAAACTTATCCTAGCAGAGTTCACAATTTTTTTAATCAAAAACTTCAGAGAATAATCAGAGAAGAAATACATGGTCTAGAATTCCATATATGAAACTTCAAAATTTAATCGTTAATCACATCCTAAAGCTCTAAGACGAGATTTTAAAGTTTGCACGTTTCTAAAAATGCTAATTTTGACCAATTATGGCATATGCAAAAATCTATGGAAAATATAACTTATATGTTCCTATATAGAGATACAGTAGGAGCTGTTTTAAGGATTTGATCCAGGTGGTACACCCATACGATTTAGATTTTTAAAAGAATCTACAAGTTTTAAGGAATTTTAGAATAGTAAAAAAGATGTCACCTAAAGAAAAATCAGGAAGTAAGATTTAATATGAAAATTATAGTTCAAGGCATCACTTTTTGGAATTGAAGAATCTAAGATGGCCCAAATCTAGATTGAGCTCTAACAAGTCATTAAAAAATAAAGGGTATAGAAGGCCTTCAGGCTTTTGGGTAATCCAGAAAATGAAATGGAAATTTACACAATCCAATGAACTTGTTTCAAAACCGAAACAATCTAGGTTTTGAAGAGAAACTCAAAACATTTAATTAACTTAAAACATACGGACAATCTAATCTAGAGTCAATACTTTGATATAAAAAAATCTAGATTTCCAAGCTCCATTCGCAAAACCTAAACATTTTGAGAAACCCTAAGTTCAAAAGTATGGGAAAAGTGTACAGGCGTTTGGGTATTTTAAAAGATCTGACGGGAATTTACAGAATCTTTTTAAATATCAATCCAAGCGGAGCAATTTTGGATTTTTTGGGAATTTTCAATTGGAGACATGATGATTTTTGGAATTGATTTCTAGAAAAGTCGACTTATTTCCAAAAGTGTTCCAACTAGAGCAATCAAACTTTTGTAGTACTTTAGTAGACCGTAGTAACGGTACAGGTGAAATTTCAATTTAAACGGAGCAATTTTGAATTTTTTATGAATTTTCAATTGGAGACATGACGATTTATGGAATTGATTCCTAGAAAGGTCGACTTATTTTCGAAAGTATTTCAACTAGACCAATAACAATTTTTGTACTACATTAGTAGGCTGTAGTAAGAGTACAAGCGAAATTTCAGTCCAAGCGGAGCAATTTTGGATTTTTTGGGAATTTTCAATTGGAGACATAACGATTTCTGGAATTCATTCCTAGAAAAGTCGACTTATTTCCCAAAGTGTTTCAACTAGGGCAATGACAACTTTTGTACTACTTTACTAGACCGTAGTAAAGGTATAGGCAAAATTTTAATTCAGGGGAAAAAAAATTGAATTTTTTGGGAATTTTCAATTGGATTATGACGATACTCGAATTGATTCCTAGAAAAGTCGACTTATTTTCGAAAGTATTTTAACTGGACCAATAACAATTTTTATATTACTTTAGTAAACTGTAGTAAAGGTATAGGCGAAATTTCAATCCAAGTGGAGCAATTTTGGATTTTTTGGGAATTTTTAATTGGAGACATGACGATTTCTGGAGTTGATTCCTAGAAAAGTCGACTTATTTCCAAAGTGTTTCAACTAGAGCAATGACAACTTTTGTACTACTTTAGTAGACCGTAGTAAAGGTATAGGCGAAATTTTAATTCAGGAGAAACAATTTTGAATTTCTTGGGAATTTTCAATTGGATCATGACGATTTTTGGAATTGATTCCTAGAAAAGTCGACTTATTTTCGAAAGTATTTCAACTAGACCGATAACAATTTTTGTACTACTTTAGTAGACTGTAGTAAAGGTACAAGCGAAATTTCAGTCCAAGCAGAGCAATTTTGGATTTTTGGGGAATTTTCAATTGGAGACATGACGATTTATGGAATTGATTCCTAGAAAGGTCGACTTATTTTCGAAAGTATTTCAACTAGACCAATAACAATTTTTGTACTACATTAGTAGACTGTAGTATGGGTACAAGCGAAATTTCAATCCAAGCGGAGCAATTTTGGATTTTTTGGGAATTTTCAATTGGAGACATGACGATTTCTGGAGTTGATTCCTAGAAAAGTCGACTTATTTCCAAAGTGTTTCAACTAGAGCAATGACAACTTTTGTACTACTTTAGTAGATCGTAGTAAAGGTATAGGCGAAATTTTAATTCAGGGGAAACAATTTTGAATTTTTTGGGAATTTTCAATTGGATCACGACGATATCTAGAATTGATTCCTAGAAAAGTCGACTTATTTTCAAAAGTATTTTAACTAGACCAATAACAATTTTTATACTACTTTAGTAAACTGTAGTAAAGGTATAAGCGAAATTTTAATCCAAGCGGAGCAATTTTGGATTTTTTGGGAATTTTCAATTGGAGACATGACGATCTCTGGAATTGATTCCTATAATAATAGAGAATATAGAAGACTTACAGGCTTTTGGGTATTCCAGAAGATGAAATGGAAATTTACACAATCCAATGAACTTGTATTAAAACCGAAACAATCTGGGTTTTGAAGAGAATCTCAAAACATTTAATTAACTTAAAACATACGAAAAATCTAAACTACTGTCTGCTTCTAGAGTCAATAATTTGATCTAAAAATCTAGATTTCCAAGCTCCAAGCAAAACCTAAACATTTCGGGAAACCCATATCTAAGTTCTAAGTATATATATCTATATATATCATATATATATATATATATATATATATATATATATATTCTATATCTAAGTATGGGAAAGGTTACAGGCGTTTAGCTACTTTAAAAGATCTGACGGGAATTTGCAGAATCTATTTAACTCACAACAAAACCGAAACATTATGTATGCTGCAGAGGAGCTCAAAATGCTTAATTACAAATGGATCATCTATAATATATGGAGTATACAGATTGATCAAAAAATCTAGATTTTTGAGCCCTGCTTGCTGGATCTGAAAAATCTAAGTGATTTAGAGGGTTCAAATCTAGATTGCCTAGTAGTATGAGGTTAAAAATGTGGAAGGTCTACAGACGTTCGAACACTCCAGAAGATCTCTTGGATATTAACTCTGTAATCTAGATTTAATAACGACCCATTAAAAAAATAACAGAATTTAGAGGGTCTGCAAGCGTTTGAGAAGGCAACACAGAAGTTCTAATCCATATTTACAAAATATAATTAACTTGTAACAAAACTGAAACAATCTATGTACCAATCGAAGAGAAGCTAGATGTAACTTTAACTAGTTTCAAACATACAGTACTTCCTGCATCTGGAGTCTACAGTTTGATCTAAAAATCTAGATTGTTTGGCTCTAATTAGAGTACCTGAAGAGTTTAAGCAATTTTGAGTTCAAATTAATCTAGATTGAAGACAATTCCATTAGCCCCAATGATTCATTTGGCCTAGGATCAATAAGACCTCTAATATGGAGATCCTAGGAAAGGTAATGAATAGTTGGCAATTTGGGAAAGTCCAAACCGTTTTCAAAGTTTAAACATGTCAGCAATATAGTACATATATGAACAATAACCTACTAATTACTGAGATTACTAAAGCCACCGTCACCAGGTCTCCGTCCTTAAGAAAACCCCACGTTTCGCAACCTCCCCATTATTCCCCGGCGTTATTCGTGTGAAGCGACGTGAATTCAAATTAGCCCGATCGTTTTTTGGATTTTAATTACGAATTAAGGATCGAGTGGAAAAGAATGATACGTTTTGTTTTTCGCAGACCTACCGAATCAGGTCAATGTCGCCTAGTGCGAGTAGGCCTATACTTTACGTACGTTGAGCAAGTGACTGGCGGTCCCAAAAATGTTTACCTTTTCTAAGTTAGATCAAATGCAAAATTCGAGTGTTGTAATGGGAGTGATCTTATTATCGATTCAGCTTGCGTAATGGGAATGGTTTTTCATTGTAGCGATCAGAAGCGTCGATTTTTTTTTCTTTTGGAAGTCGTGTTCTAGTTGTTGGTGGCCGCTGATCGGAACACTTGTACTTTTACTTGGTAATACCCAGCTGAGTGGAGTCCACTGCGCATCTTCCGTCTCTGTCGCGATCGTTACGTCTCTCGTTGAAAAACCGAGAACGTATGTGTCTTACCACTTGGATCCCCCCTTGATATAAATGAGACAATACCAGGCCGAAAGCGAACATTATGTAAGAGCCCGGGCCTGTGAATATACGTGTTACGATTCTTGACTGTGATTGCGTGGGATTTAAAAAAATGATTGTAAAATTCGGTAAGTATTATATCACTATTACTACACATCAGATATCGACTATTAATTAGCCGAATATTGTAATCCACTAAAACGATACTTGGGAACAATGGAGATCCAATTCAATCCGGAATTGGGACAAACTTCTCGTAATTGTGTTTCAATTACTATCACTTCCCTGTTAATACACACAATAGTCTATTAAGTTCATAACCGTTCCTGACCCACCCCACCGCAATTTCCTTTAACCAGAAATGCACACCAAGTTTACTTGATATAGGTGGAAAGTACCAACTTCGGCGATATTAACTACAAGACCCGAGTAATGTTTCCTTCGGTATTTCCCCCGTGAAACGGCCACTCCTGAAACTGGACGGCTGCGTTGCACGAAACTGTTCCAGAAACGTTTCTCTTGTTTTGGACCGTAAATACATTGCAAAATTTCATCTCGACGTGTGGTCCAAATCGATCTTTCTCTCGTGTATCTTTGCGCCTACACGCGTATTTACCATGACACCTTTTGCGGGTCAATGAAAAATAATATTAACATTCTTCGCGTAGGTGACGCGACAATGAACTTTTCTGTGTAAGTGAACAGCTAGAAATGTAAATCCGAAACGTTTCATTGAGATTAGGATGTTTGTTGCAGTTTTCCTCGGGATCGTACTGAGCGTAACTGCTGAGAACAAATGGATCTGGGGCGACAGTAATCGCAACGGCGGCAGGAACGCCGTGAGAGATGAGGATATATATGACAGGTCTGGGACAGAAAATTAAGTATTTCCTACGACTTGAGGACGTTTTGACTACCTGTTACTGCGCGATATGAAATTCATAGCGTCCGGAATTAAACCGCGCCGTACACATAAAAATCATCCGCTGATTTACATATAATATACGGACACGGAGGTTGTTATACCCATTTTTAACGCCACCCGTTTTTATTACGTGCCGTAAATTTTAGCGGGTTTGTGCTCTCCTTGTTAATGTTCCACCCTGCCAACTTGCTACAACAACTCTACATTAACCTAAATATTTTCATTAAAAATGGAAAAGGTCGAAATGACACGAGTTCCGTCGAGACATTTAGATTTTTGATTGGGTACCTATCGATGTTAGGTGAAATCATAGCGGCTTGGAGAAAGACTTGAAGTTGACCCTTAACAATATCTGTCAGATATGAGGAACGTTAGAATCTACGAAAAATTCAAATACGATTTGGAGAATGAAAGATACAAACTGGCTAAAGTCACAAATTTACAGTTTTGAGATACGAGCGTTTTTAGTCTAGTCAAGATGTGTGTTTGCTGCGAAAAATGTCTGTCAAAATAACCCATGGAGTAATAAAACGATTATTTCGCCGGGAACCAGAGGCGTTCTTAAAGAAATGAACGAAAATTAATAAATGAGTTGTAATGGTACACACACACGCACACAATTTTTCCAGTTACCGACTATTGCGTATTTACTCATTTTACCCGACCGTACGCCAGAGAGTAGTGGTTATTCCCTGTATCTTTACAATGGCCCGACGTACAATATTCGCACGTGTTTCGGGTGAGTCACTCAAAATACGAAGATTCCGTAAGACATTATAAAACTACCAAAATTTAGAGGATGCCACCTTGTATCGGTTTCGCATTTATAATGAGATTTTATTACTCTACGTGTTATTTTGACAGACTATAGAAGGCTCGGAAAAATATGAGCGATAGCTCATTCGACGCGGAATGCAAATCTGAGAAATAAGTTTCGTGGATTTTTTTCGGCTAAGAAAAATTGCAATTGTTATTAACAAATAAACAATTAACTTAATTAATTAAGTTAATTAACAATAAAAGCGCTCTTTCGATTTTTTGATGACAACTCAAAAACCATAAGAGATAGAGGAAGTCGCAAAAAAGATCCTTAAAGAGGAGGAAATTTCCGATAATAAAGTACTAACTTTCGGATTTCTATCTCTAATAGTTATAATTCTAATTTGTTGCTGAAAGTAAGGCTCCGTGCGACTGTTACGGTATGCGCTCACCGCCTCTGAAACGACTACGTTATAGAAACTAATATTTTAAGGTACTAAGTATTAGTTTAAGAATTTAAAACAAACTTTGGTGTATTCTATACACTTGAAAGAATTAAAGTCCCGTTGGAAAAATAATTTTAATTTAATAATAGTAAGTTTAATTCTTAAACAAATAGCTGTAAATTTTTTTCCGCAATTATGTAATCCTTAGTTTGAATATAAAAACAGCCATAACATAATATATAAGAGAAAAAAAATTAACAACAATTTCTGGATTTTGCGTTTTTTGTTGTTTTTAAAAATTCGTTGTAAACTAAATAAAGAAATTTTAAATAATTTCATGACTTCACCTTATTGAGTACACTCATATGAAGGACTCCAAGAAGCAAAATATTTATGGAGAATTTATTTAAACATTTAGCCTGCTTTCAATGAAGACGGAAGTTCGAAAATACCTAGTTTATTAACAATAGGCTAGCTTTTTGAAAAATGCATTTCAAAATATTTTTCCAACGGGACTTTATTCTTTCAAGTGTATAGATAACACTAAAGTTTGTTTTAAATTTTTAAACTAATACATACTACCTCAAAAAAATTATTTTCTATGACGTAGTCGCTTCAGAGGCGGCGAGCGCATGCCGCGCGGAGCCTTACTTTCAGCAACAAATTAAAATTATAAATATTAGAGATAGAAATCCGGAAGACGTGACTTTTTTATCGGAAATTTCCTCCTCTTTAAGGATCTTTTTTGCGAATTCCTCTATCTCTTATGGTTTTTGAGTTGTCATCAAAAAATCGAAAAAGCGTTTCTATTTTTCGTTTTTTGTTAATAACAATTGCAATTTTTCTTAGCAGAAAAAATCCTCAAAACATCATTCTCAGATTTGCAGTCCGCGTCGAATGAGCTATCGCTTATATTTTTCCGAGCCTTCTAACTATTTTTCGCAGCAAACACACATCTTGACTAGACTAAATATATTTTGATACAATGGGAGTGTCTGGTTTTTTGTGACCTATTGTTTTTTTCCCATAAATCGATAGAGAAGAACGTGGTGTATCCATCAAGACTATTTTGACGCCATGAAATTGAAAGGGCGCTTCAAATTTCGAATTTGGAAACGTGATGACTCACCCGGTCATTTTTTGAATATTTTCGTGTATCGGCAACAGCGCACACTGGGGTAATAAAAGTTTGTATCAACCCAGTTAGTCAAATTAAACTTGTCAATTATCGTAGGAATATGAAGACGACAGGGGAGAGGGCCGACTTGCCTAAAAGACCGTTAGAATTCTGAAGTTTTATGTTTTAAGAACGTGCGAGAAGGCCGGAGGAGGTGGTAAACATATAAACATAACCTCATTGTTTCTTCGACAAATGCGTGGTGTAGAGTGAATTTATGTGGATTAGCCACTTAAAGTTGTGGATCATTCCAAACTCAACCATAGGCAGGTTGCTAGAATCAGAATCTAACTTCCATGAGCTACACAATATCAGAGGAGTAATCAGTACTATTGTAATTTAGGTCTATAATTATTACCTCCTCGTTGAAAACCGAAGTAAATGTGCACCTAAAAGTAGCCGCAGATATTACTGTCGCCAGGAAATATACGATGAATGCAAAAAAAAAGGGAACGAATTTCTCCAAAACGCTGGCGGACACAAAAGCACAAAGGTAACACGCGAAAGAGTGAGCAAATAACAAAGTTAGGTTATGTTTGTGTTTACATTCTTTTACATTTTACTCATCTTGCAAGTTGCAAATGCAAGCGCTTTGAATTGTTTTGTCATAATATGCAGTATTGCCAGCTCATATATAGAATTAAATTTTCTAGGGAAATAACCGGATGAGTCATCACGTTTTCAAATTCAAAATTTGAAGCGCCCTTTCAATTTCATGCCGTCAAAATGGTCTTGTTGGATACATCACGTTCCCCTCTGTCGATTCATGGGAAAAAACACATAGGTCAGAAAAAACCGGACACCTCCATTACAAGACAACATATATGTACTTGTCACATACTGTTACAAGATAATTGCTCTCTTACCAAAACTGTTTTATTTGCAGAACAATTAACACTGATGAGTTTAACAGTAAAAATGAACATAACTTAAACTGTTTATGAAATATAGGAAACATGATAACTAACAAGTTCACTGTCAGTTCTGCAAACGAACATTTTTGCATGTTACATCAACAATGTCTCTAGAATTATAGTTTATGTCCAATATACCATTAAGCATTACTAAACTATTCACTATTCTTCTTAGGCAAGACCCATCGGCTCGCTACGAAGTCTACGAACCTTCTGAGCCCATCGAGAACTACCCCAGCAACTCGTACAACCCAGTAAGGCCGCCCCCAGGGGGAGGATTTCGTCCAATTATAGACAATCAAAGGTGACGGTCAAGTATGAACGTTCCCGACGTTTGATCCTCATAAATCTCGTTCCCTCTCGATTTTTTTTATCCCAGGGTGTCGATTTATCTGGACAATTTCCAAAAAAACACTTCCTATTTATTCAAGGTCCGAACGGTGATTGAATTATCGGCTGTAGATAAACGAGGTTTGTTTTCTCTCCTCCGTTTTTTTTTATTATATATTAACCTTAATTCGTAGCAGGACGGGCTTTTTTATCGTTTCTTTCGGCGTTTTGGCGAGGATACAATAAAATAAGAGTGATATGGGTAGGATCACATTGATTCGTTTATTGTTATTGGTACACTTGTAGTAAACAATTCCCTCGAATTGCTCGTTTAACTGAATTATTCCCTTTTTTATGCATTAATGTTTCATAACGTCATCACTTAAAATTCTCTTGAAGCTAATGTAAACCTGAATATTCTCTTTGTAAAAAAAAAATCAAGAGTCGCTGAAAGAGCACCTTCCTCTCGCGTATTTGTTTTCCTGGTGGACATTTCCATTACGGAGAGAGAGGAAAAAAAACAATTGCATAGATGAGGAATTGTATTCAACAGGAAATAAATCCCGAAAGTGGAATGTGCTCCGGGGGGCCATTTATTTTATTTGGAAAATGACTTTCCTCGGTATTATAACAGAAGATAATGTATCGCTTTTGTTGCGTATTGTTTTTGAACGCTTGAGGGCATAAAAATAGCAGGACGAGGGTTTTACCGGGAGGACGATATTTTTGTAACCTGCTGAACCACATAATCCGACTCAAAAAAATGTTTAAGACCTCAAGTAACGATAAGAAATTTAGTCAGGGCACAAACTGAGGTGGTATGTATATAAATCTCCTACGGGTTGTTGTAGAAGGTACCTAGAATTCCTCCCGGTTTAGTGGTGGTATACAGGGTGGTGAAATTTTCGATGCTCACCATTGTTATCTCGAAAACGGCAAGAGATACAGGATGGCTTAAATTAGAGAAAAGTTGCCTTCTTTCATGCAGATTATAAATCTGAAAAGAAATCTCCGATATGTTGATTGGTTCTTGAATTATAGCGGAAAAACTGAAAATTGCTTTTATCCAAAAATATTATTATCTCTTCAACCATTGACACTGTTGCAATAACACTTGGCAGTGTTATGTTCTTGATAACGCTGAGTCAAAAAACGTTAACGGAAATTTTCTAGATCGTCTGGATTTCAAGCTGTGATAGTCAACTTTTTTATTTCTTATCGGCGCCATATTGGATTTTAGTGCCATTAGATAGACAAAAAAATTAGCTTTTTGGATCCCTAATTCGTTTACGCTAGCCATTTGTTTTTCTAATAATAAACCATTAGATACAAAAATTTATCAAGCTATCGGGTAAACAGCGTAGACCGTGAAAAAACAATTGAATCTATAATAATAAAACTGACAGTTTGTATGCAAGTGATGTATAGTGCCTAGTGTTTCTTAATTGCCAACATGTTCAGTGATGACGAAAAGCTAGATATGTACAACATATACATTCGCAGCAACAGGAATTCTGTATTGGCAGCTGAAACTTATTTAAATTTGTATCCAGAGAGGGAGCAACCCCACCGAACTATCTTCACGAGAATTTCCAGAAATTTGGTGTTTTGTGGAAGAGTCAGAAGGACACATAGGAAACATAGGAAACAAGCCAATGGTAACGAAGTGAATGTTTTGGCTCAATTACCGATAGACCCAGAGAATTCCAGTCGTAAAATTGCTGAAGAATGAGGTATTGCTTATTCATCTGTAAGGAAAATAATCAAAAAACACAAGATCCATGATTACAAATTCATTCATGTACAGACTCTTCATCATGGTGATGGTAACAGGAGGTTGGACTTTTGTTATTGGTTTCGTGACAAACTGTAACAGGATCCATACTTCCCAAGAAAAATCCTATGGACTGATGAATCTCTATTTACAAACTCGGGAATGTTCAATAGAAAAAATTGCCATCACTATGCCACAGAGAATCCACGTTTGATTAGACAAAGAAGGCCTCAAATTCGATATTCTCTAAACGTATGGGCTGGCATTTTAGATGATACTGTTCTACGTCCATTTTTTATTAATGGACATCTAGATGGGCCTACCTATTTAAATTTTGTAGAAACTAATTTAAAAAATATGTTGGACGAACTGCCATTAATAATACTTCGTAATCTTGAGTGGATTCAACAAGACGGAGCTGGTTCTCACAACTCTCGCATCGTTAGAGATTATTTACATGCACGATTTCCAAATTCATGGCTTGGCACGTTTGGACCTGTTCGTTGGCCTCCACGATCACCTTGCTTGAGTCCCATGGATTACTTTCTGTGAGGCAAAGTAAAAGACGATGTGTATGCAACCGCAACCGAAAACATCGATCACCTTCGGTTCAAAATTCAAAATGCCATTCAGTCCATTTCAAGGCAGACTGTTCGGAAAGCAGTGGATGAAATGAATTTGAGGATTAATATTTCCATAGAAAATAATGGTGGACACTTTGAACAATTCGTATGAATTATTACAGTAGAACATAGAACCAAATTAAGCCTGACGTCTGAGATGTGCAGAGTGGGTAGAGAGAATGTATTAGAAAACACTTATGCACTCACTCTAGCACATTCGAGATACAATTAACTGTTTCCACCAATAGTGGACCACTACCTTTTTCCCGTGCGCAAGTCAAGGTCAGACGACAAGCTTATTTGGTTATACTGTAACTACGCATAAATTAGTTTTCAAAAAAAGTTCTATATTTTGAATTCATTTACACCATTTTGAGTATTTAATTTCTTTTTTTTTAAATAAATTCTCTAAAAATTTGTGGGTTTTATTATTATAGATTCAATTGTTTTTTCACGGTCCACGCTGTTTACCCGATAGCTATTTCAATTATTCGAGAAATTTTTGTATCTAATGGTTTATTATTAGAAACACAAATGGCTAGTGCAATCGAATTAGGGATCCAAAAAGCTAATTTTTTTGTCTATCTAATGGCATTAAAATCCAATATGGCGCCGATAAGAAATAAAAAAGTTGACTATCACAGCTTGAAATCCAGACGATCTAGAAAATTTCCGTTAACGTTTTTTGACTCAGCGTTATCAAGAACATAACACTGCCAAGTGTTATTGCAACAGTGTCAATGGTTGAAGAGATAATAATATTTTTGGATAAAAGCAATTTCCAGTTTTTCCGCTATAATTCAAGAACCAATCAACATATCGGAGATTTCTTTTCAGATTTATAATCTGCATGAAAGAAGGCAACTTTTCTCTAATTTAAGCCATCCTGTATCTCTTGCCGTTTTCGAGATAACAATGGTGAGCATCGAAAATTTCACCACCCTGTATACCACAGTTTCGTTTCATAAAGTAAGGCTAGTATAAATTTATCAGACATTTTTCTTATTTCAAAATATTTACATATAGCAGAAGATAGATGCGTCGATTAATAACGGTTTGTCAAAATGCCAAAATATTGTTGTAAACTCATTGCGATGAGCCTAACAACATATATTTTAGATTTTTAAAAAGTGAGGTATTGTTTGGATTTTTTGTCTTATTTCTTTAGCGCCCATGTGTTTGCTACACTTTCGTATCTATTTCATCTATTATACGACTTTATTACAAATAAAGAAAACTCATCGAGCCCCTAATTTACCTACAAAGCTTCTATATAAACTACTGTGAACAAACCTAAAAGTAAAATGCTGCTTCGACTATTACAACCTACTCTCAATAAAAATCTAATTTATTTCGTAAATAGTGATCGAAACTTGTAATTGCCATTATGGTATTATTATAAAAAAAAATCCCCCTCTGCTTTCGAGGGTAGGGGAAATTTGGGTAAAATGCGAACAATCTATATTTTGTTACTAAAGTTCTAATCATTTTTCTGAAATTTTTTAAATAAATCATTTATGACCGGTTTCTACTAGCTGCTGCTGTGGGTTCAATAACTGTTGGTTCCATAAAGCTATTGAATCGATGAAGTCTAGTACCGTTTCTACAGATTAACTGTAGAAACAGTCTATACACTACACCATATCAGCGTAGAAATGGATATGTTTCGTGAATACCATCGAACATCCCATTTTCCCATACGTCAGTTTCCAATTTTGTCTTTTGAAAAAACGATTGCTATCACTATTACCACTTGGATAATACAAAACAGATGTTTCAAAATTATTACCAGTCAGTTGTGTTCCCAATGAGTAAGGTGTTCGAAACATGGAGGCAAGACGTTTGGGACGTTTTAAAATCTTCCAGAAAAGGACTGTATGATCTATTAAAAATGTTTTAACAGTTATGTTAATCAGAAAATGTTTTTAAAAGGCCACGAAAGATCCATTTTTTGGTCGAAGCAGCCCACTAAAGAACCTTTAATGTATTATTTTGGAACTTCTATAAAAAATCCATTTTTGGTTCCATGCAATCCATTATAGAATTTTTAACAGATGTTTCTTAGAACATCCGCAAGAGTTCAATTTTTGGTTCGAAGCAATCCATTTTGACACCTTTAATAGATGTTTTTGGTTTTTGGAACGTCCGCAAAACTTTAAATTGTGATTCCGAGCAATCTAATCAAAAATCTATTATTTTTATTAAAATTGATAATTAGCAACAACGATAACACAACACAATAAAGATTTAGCTGCGATTTAAGTTAATTTCCTCGTGTGACGATGATGTGTCACATAACTTATCACATCCTAAAGCTTCGTTACCTTGTGGGAGTACTTGTTGAACTGGTAACCTCTATTGAACATTTGAGAAACTTTATGGTGACAATACCGTAATTGGTTACATATCTACTCTTTGAGAAACCGAGCATTAATCACATGCCACACGAAAATACACCCCACCCTTCCAAAGCAGCTACCAATTTAAAATAAAACTCGCTACCCTTCGAAAACCATTGAAACCGTTTTGTCTCTCTTGTCATATTGTAACGTTTATTCTAATTTATTTACACGGTTCTTAATTACACATTACACTACCTAATTTATCTGGACTATTACTTAGCTAATTAATTTATATAACACACTTAACGTTTAATTTATTTGTACAATTCTCACTTGTCGGTTTATCGCACTGTTTTCACTAGTCGGCGGTTTCTCGTCTAATCTTCCCTCCGACCCCAAACCCGTGTTAAAATATCCTCAATAATGTATTCCGGAACCTTCTTGATAGTACTCGATTCTTCTTTTCCCTAATAATGTTTATTCTAAAAAGGCCCGGAACGTAATAGATCATTCCTTCTTTAATTGAATATTCGCGATTATTCACCAAGAGTTTTTATGGCCCAATTAAGCAGAGCCGCCTAGGTCCGATAAAGGAGTACGCTTACGCTGGTTGTTTACATTTCGCGTTACAATACATTCATAAAATCGTTCAATGTCCCCTTAGGCCTGGCGGTGTCTACGGTCAAGCCGACCTGAACGGCGGTTACGGTCCTGGCCACGGTAACTATTACCCGAACGAAACGCCATTGCCCGCCATCCTTACGGGACCAGTACCGTCCTGGCAGCAGGAAGGTCCTTTCAAGGAGTTCGACCGATGCAAGTGTGCCGAGAAATTCAACTGCCCGAGTCCAGGCGTGTCATACGTAAGGAGCGACGATCTCGCCTGATCTATGATCGAAAGGGCTGTCGTGTTCTAGGGTCACTGCGACGTCGGCAAGCAGTACTGCTGTTACTCCAAGAAGGGGAAGCTCGGAGGTCCTCCGCCCTCCCGACCGGTGCATTCGATAGAGAACGGGATACTCGCCGGACCAGGAGGTCCCGTGGATCCAATTCCAGGCCGGCCCGTTTCGCACAGGCCTTTAGGGAACTACCACAGGCCCGGTAGCGGTGGTGGTTTCGGTTTGAGCGGCGGTGGCAGGCCTCAATTTTCAGGTAGGCGCAATGAATTTAAGTACCATCATCATCATCGTAATCATCATCATCGTCATCGTCATCATCAACATCACCATCGTCATCATCATCATCTTCATCATCTTCTTTCCAGGATTAGGTCACCTCTTCCAGTCTCTGCTGTCAAGCCATCTTTTTCACAGTCTTCCTATACTTCTTCTGTCTCTTGTTTTGTTGTTCAGTATTCGTTTTGGTAGTCTTTATTATTTGTCTTCATTCTTTCAATGTGTTATTTCCACTTCAGTCCGGTCCTGTGGCTTTTCCGTCCCATGAAAATTTTCGTCATTCCATAAATTTTTCTAGTTTTCTTCCCACTGATGTACAATAATAATTTCTGCAGAATCTTTCTCTCCCTCGTTCGTGTGTTTCATAAGTTTATCCAACGCATGACAATTATGACTGTCATTATTAATGTCATTTTAGACAAGTAAACTATCAAATAACACACTAGTGTGTTATAATCCATAACTCACTAGTGAGCTCAGGACGCTCATATTTAAAGTAGTATTCTATTTATTTATTTATTGCCCGTGGCAACCAAACAAACAATCTACTTTAACCAAAATGTAAAAAAGTCACTGTTAAGTCATTCTGACATTTATAGAGTACTGAGACGCAAGTAGCTTTGATTTGATCACAAAGCTTATTAATTATTATCTCATAAAAACGATTTCTTCCACTTGTTGGATAAAACATTGTATTCCACTCGCGTGTTATCGGCCTGACGGCCTCGTGGTATAAATCTTCTCGCGTGACTTATTTTCAACATAACACACTAATACCATAAATAACTATTATAAGCCATGTTTTGTCGTCCCTGCATATCGTCTTCTATGTTACTGATAAGTCTTTCCCATGATCCTTTTGTGTATTTCTCTGATTATATTTCTTGCTTTGTCACGTCATGAAAATTCAATGTATGTTTTCCTCTTTTAGGCGGGAATGGGGTACTGATCGGACCCGGAGGCCCTTACGATAGACCCTACAGGGGTCCTTTCCCGAGGTCGGGTAGAGAAGATTGATTTTACTCAGCGAGCGTATTGTGATATTAATACTCATTCTGTTTGTATCTAGATTTAAATAAAGTAACGTAAATCTCGGCGAAAGAGATCATTCCAACGGACCAGATGATCACACTCTCGCGTTACGAGAGTTGTGAGACGTAATTTCATACGTGGAATTAATGAATTGCAGTCGTCAATATTGCGAACATTAATATTATGAATCGGTGATTGTTACGATGATTTCTGGTCATAAAGTGATAACTTCATGCATTGGACCAATAAATGAGCCACCATTAAACAGTGAACGCGGAACATTACAGTTAAATACTTGATGAATCAATATAATCTAAAAATTCATTGAATTAATGTTTGAGCCTTACTAATCAACGTAGGTATATCTCATGTTAAATCAGTGGACGTACAAATCCGGAGACAATGGATCTATCCTGACTAGTTATTGAACTGATGTAAAGCAATCATAAACCAATGTTCATCGTTCGTAATATTAATAACCGGCGATCATAGATCTACGCCCACTGTTTGTTGATTTAACGTACAGCAATCATACAATAATGTCTATCATTCGTATTATTATTGTTGGGTGATCTTAGATCAACGCTTATAGTTTATTGGTTTAACGTTGGGATAAGCTTATGTATACTCTGTTCACAACAAATCCCGATGCTCGTAATTTTGATGACGTCACCAAACATCCATTACTACCAACTTAATATAGTCACAGGACATCGCAATTTGTGTGTTCCGTGTATATTTTAGGTTGACAATATATATGGTTGTGTGTATTCTCAAACTAAAATATACACGGAACACATAAATTGCGATGTCCTGGTACTACATTAAGTTGGTAGTATTGGATGTTTGGTGACGTCATCAAAATGACGTGCATCGGGATTTGTTTTGAACAGAATATAAATGTGTTCGTCACATTAATAATTGGCGAACATAGATCCATGGTTCATTGAATCAACGTACATGATTCGTAACTTAATAAACAGGAAACTTTAGGTAGGACCATCCATTGTATCAACAACACCCGTAATCGGCTCAAAATTAATGTTGACGTTCACCGATTTAATGTACTTTACGTACTTATTTGGTTCAGTGTGGTATCTACATTGATACATCGGATCAGTATCTACATTCATATCGCATAATGCGTAACGTGTTACTATTTTTAGCATATCTCTGATTTACCCTGGATAAGTGTGTAAGTTAACGTTTAAATGCACCGAATTTTCCGGAAACTTTTATGGGAAATGTGAAACAATAAACGTATTACGCCGGAATGTACACCACAACGTTAATAAAACAAAACTTAACCGCCCCGAATCGAATCCTCCGGAGAATTTCATACGCGATTTGTTTTGTTTAAGAGCAAATACCGATTTTTCTATAGAGAAAATTGGAAAGGGACGTCGGAAAATATTTCTTTAGCCTTTGCAAACACATAACGGTCTTTTATTAAACCGCCATACGAGAGGCCAATGTTTAATCCGACAGGAAAACATGTATCGGCCCAGGATCACTTAGAAATTTAATTAAAGGGCGCATCATTAAAGCGGAATTTCGGACACAAGATGGTCGAGGTATTTAATGCCCGCTTTTAACGGAAACGTTTAAAAATGGAGCTTTTGCATAAAATCACATTCCTAGTAATAACAATTTTTTAAGGCTTTTGTGGCGAATTTCGATTTTTGCCAGTTTCAAAGTACCAATTAAGCGACTGATATTACCACAAGAATAAAGAGACAATCAGGAGGGTTAAAGAGAGAAAGTCTGATGTTCGCGCAGATTCATTTGCGCATTATGAACTTGGGATATCGGCCGGGATACTGGCGCAGTGCAGTGCGATGTATAATATCTATTCATTTCTGACATTGCTCAAGTTAACAAGTTTGTTTTTTCTGTGTAAAGTACCCAAAATGAATTCGAAAACAAAGGGTCGATATGGGAGAATGTTCTCGGGGAGCTGAGATGAATAGTCAGGAACGTTCTTGATAATCCCCAAATATAAAAACAACTAATTCTTGAGAATAATCACACTGCCGACGTTTCGTTCATCATTATGGACATATTCATGGCTATGTTATCATATATTATATGGGATACATGTTTTTAACAAAAGTTTCTATTATGGATTTAATGTTTTGTGCTCTGAAAGATTCGTGAGAGAGTAGAAATGCCCTGTCGACCAAATTAATAATGGCGGCTCTCTTGTACCTCATGGGTTGGAAAGAAAGGAAGTTTAGATATCTTCCAGAGGATGTAGTCTTCCTGTACCAATTTGTGATGCAACATCCGTTTCATCCGCTAAATAACTATTGAATAATTATTTCATGAATGTTATTATTGGGTACTAGGAGCAGAGTATCATCCAAGTATCTGAAATATAGTGGTAATTCAGGGTTTATACTCTTAAAAACCTTTTCTTCGAGTGCCACCAAAACTAGATTGGCAATAATCGGAGACAGAGGACCTCCCATGGGACAACCAAAAATCTGTTTATACGTTTTTCCTCTGAAGGAGAAAACGGAGGAATCGAAGATGAAATTGATGATGTCAAACAATAGGTCTACAGTGATAGTGGTAGTCAATTCATCAAACCTTGAAGAGATATAATCTAATGCAACTTCAATGGGAGTGTTTGTATATATAAGGATACCACATCTAATGATATGAATGTGTGGTCTAATATATGGGATACATGTTCTTAACAAAAGTTTCTATTATGAATTCAAAATTTAAAATTTAAATCTTGATAACAATTGCCATGAATATGTTCATAATGATGAACGAAACGTCGGCAGTGTGATATATCTCAAGAATTAGTTGTTTTTTTTATATTTGGGGATTATCAAGAACGTTCCTGACTAAAGGGTCGATATGTTTGTTGGGCGAAATATTGCAATTGAAGTTTTACAGCAAAATGGCAAAATGGCAAAATCAAAATTTTCAAAGGAGATATAAATGTTGGCAATAAAATATAATAACCATAAGAGGCGTTTCTTACTTATAGGGGGCAGTTGAGACTAAAACTAAATGCTGTCATAACCTTCTGCATTCTCGTGATATTACCTATGGTGGTAATGACGATGATGGAATAGAACAACGATCCGGTGATCGACCACTGGACCTTAGTGTCTTCCTCGATGCCGTCCCAGCCGTCTTTGGTCATGGCGTCCAGCAGGGCGTTCTCGAAAGACTTCAAGTACTCCGAAGCGCCAGTGGTGAATTTTTCCTCCGAGAGTACGTTCAGGCTGTGAGTGAATTTCCAGAGGTATTCGGTGACGTTCTCCCTGATCTTGTGAATCCCCCGCTTGACCTGCGTAAGGGAAAAGTTTGCTCCGAGACGTAGGGAGCTGCTGTGCATAATCTGTGCTTACCTCTTTCTCGTTCTCCACCTCGAGGGAGGCGAACGTGAACGCTCCCAACACGCAATAGGACACCACCATGGTCACCAGGGTGATGTGGGAGAAGAGGCACGTCACCGTCTTCCACGAGTAACGTAAGATGTTGGCGCAAGCACTGGGCTCCTCGAAGTCACCCATTTCCGGATCGGACCTGTACCGCGACGACATACCTAATCGAATTTTATATCGCACTCATCCGCTACTCCGCTGCGAATAATAAATCGGACGAGCTTTCCATTCCGCTGAAAACAAGAAACGCTTCCTCGCGCGCTATTTTTAAAGTTCCCGTCTAAGCGCCGTAAAATCCTCGAAATAAACATCGGAAAGCGGCCGTTGAATTTCCTGAATTACAAATAAACCGCGAAAGACCGTAAAACGGCGTGTTACAACTCTTCGGCGATGCAGCGAAATGTGCGAGAGAGGGTGGACGTAAAGATGAGACCACACGTCGTGGAAATGATGGAGAAGCGCCCCCGAATACACGCCGTTAGGGGATGAAACGAACTCGCCGTGAAGGGATTGAAATAACGGCCGAGAGATACGCGAAAATTAAATTTTTGCGTCGGTTACTAACAGCTTTTGGATCGAGACGGTTAAGCTTTCATTTCGAGGTAATGTTTAACATTTAGAAAAAATATTGCAGTGGATTTTGAGAACATTTCCAAACACCGAAAAATGATCTTTTTTTATACACATTCGATGGTAGAATAAACACTTCGAGTTTCAAAAAAATGTTGTAGTTTTTGAGAAAATTTCCAAAAACCGAAAAATGACAAGTGTAAAGCGCCCTTTAGAGAAGATTGGGCCAAAGATGTTATTAAACTTTATTACAGACATTACAGAGAACTTCTTGTAGTAGGTGAACATTTTAACAATTTCTTTGCACGTCTGTATATTGTATAACGTAGCTTGAATGGTGAAAATAAATAAAAGTCAAAAACACCGAAGCATATTTACACTTTATTGTTATTAAACTAATACGTTAACTTTAGTTTAAAAAGGATTATATTTTCCAATGTCTAATCTGCCTCGTTAAACTGCTTGTAAAAACGTATAATTAAGTCTTGGGATAAGGACATAATTACGTCTAATTGGGTAAATTTGTCTTTACTTGAATTTTACACATTTCTCCTATATTTATTTTAAAATTTTATGTTATGAACTTAGGTACCAATAACTGTTAATATCATGAAACATAAATACGGTATTACTTAAGACAATTTCAATGAAAATAGTTAAGTGCCAAAATTCCCCTAAAAGACATATTGTTAAATAAAGGCAAAAATCGCGAAAATCATCGAAAATGGCAGTTGCCTGCATATATCTGGTATTTTGTTAATGCATAACATTACTTGTCTGATTTCAAAATACCCTTGCTAATATTTCTGATATTTTAAACGTCTTTAACGATTATTTGGCTGCCTATTTTGAAAGGAAGTAGAATATTTTTTTCTGTTTGGTGTATTTCAAGAAAATGTACCTACCTCAACATTTTTAAATACAATTGCATGTTTGTTTGAAGCCTTCAAAAACCTTGTAACATTATTATGAACAATTCATAATTACCTCCCTCCGTTCATTTATCCATTAATTTAGATAAGAGTATGAAAATTTATCGTTTACTTTAAGTTCACGTTACGCTTTACGTTCCGTTTACGTCAGAACACAAGATCGAGGGAATTCAACACTGTCTATCGTGCTGTCTATTATTAGTCGTCCTGTGTCTAATACTCGTGTTGCCAACCACCCTATTCCTGGTGAAAAATCGAAATGTCCCGGAGATATTAAATTGCCATTTCCATTTTGCGAAATGGCTGCCGTCTCGGACTTTTTTTCTATGGGCAGTGTTGTTTGGTGTAGAACTTGTTACAATAAGGAAGTAGAAGGCGAGGTTCTAGCCTTCGATCCGCAGACGAAAATGTTAATTCTAAGTATCCTTTTTTCTCTCACGCCCGGAGACGTTCTCCGCTCTCGGTGGTGATTATTTACTGGATGTTTTCCCTTTTGTGTGTTGTTTTGGGCGTTCAGGATCGATGTGGATCGTGAAAACCGTAGAGGAATTGTCCTAAGGTGGTAGAAACAGTGTTGCAATGCATATTTGTGGTTAGACTTTTAAATTTTTAAACAGCCTAGCAGTAGTAATAACAACAGACTTCAACCAGGTATTTTTTAATTCGAACGTTCATTTCAAACAGGTATTAAGTCAAATTTAACACACATAAGCTATCCTGAATCTCACATCTATCCGATACCCCATAGATAAATTGCAGATTTTAAATAATGAGCTCATTGTTGCTTAATAACAATCTAACATGACAGCATGAGTGTTGCCTCAACAAAGCCTGGTAGATAAGGTATTACACAAAACGAGTATTGTTATTGTTTCCTTAACGATTACATAGAATGCGGATCATCTAGTGGAGACCCGAAACTCAACGACGTTCATTTTGTGAATTTATCATTGGTTAGCGAATTAAAAGTAAAGAAAGAAGTCAACAATGTTCCAGAGCCGCCACACTCATTAAATCTCCAGAAAGTAAGTTATATCACATTGTTATTTTATCAGTCCTATTGATCCTATTTCATTCTCCAGATAACTCAAAGGACACGGAACCAAATCGACGAACAGAGACGTATGAAGGAAGCGATGTCTGCCAACGTCAGCTCGGAAGGGCGGAGTTTATTCATAACCATAGCCAAAACTATTAACGAAATCAGGTGGAATAATACAGAGATCGTTGTTTGGAATCAAGAGGTAAGTTTAATAGAGACAGCTTATCGGCATTCGAAAAACGTCTCGTTTTACTCGTAGGTCATAATAAGCCCACCTTACCAACTGGAAAATATAAGAGGAAATATGGATAGTCAAGTTTACAGATACATTAGAAAAGTGGTGAGTGTAATAGTGGATATGTTGGACTGAAGGAAGCTGTAAGGCACAATTTAATCTCGAAAGCTGTTTTCCTCATTTAAACTTTGAATTTTGGCCATGTCCGGCATTTATCCTATAAATATTTATTTTCACTATATTCTTGTCTTTGTTACAGGTGGAGAAACACATGAAAGATCTAGCCTTAAACAGTCAGAACTCTGCAGTTTGCCAGAACAACACTTCACAGTAAAACAAGAAGAAAAGGAATCATAGCTAATTAGTATCTATTGCATACACGTACCATAATTTTGTTATATACCTTACAACTAAGTTCTCCAATATTTTTGTTTGCATATCATTTTCGAGAAAGCAAAATTTATACAGATTATTTGAGAATAAACTGTTTTTGTTCAGAACTCATTGTTTCATATTTATATATCTAATTAGTTTTGTTACAAGTGAGATCGAGTTATGACAGTTTCTCAGCTTATTGAAATATCTCTTAGGTTAGTTCCTGTTTCTGACAGGAAAATTTTGTTTTTGTTATGGGAAGGTTTTTATTAGGAAAGAGTATATGAAACGAATGTAAGGTAGTTTTGCTTAAATATTGGAACATTCCTAAAGAGTTTGAGTGAACAATTCCTGAAATATCGCTCAATAGACAGCTGTTACATTTGATCCCAAAAATGTGCTGTTGAGATTAAGAAATTACTAGAAGTATGGATTAATTTGAGCCATGTTCTGTGTTTTTCATTACTGTTCACTTCATTCTTGTCTTCTGAGTCTATTACAGATGGAGAAACACTTAAAGGATGTAGACTACAATATACCTATAATTATGATGTACTCTTCCCAGCGTCAATTTACGACATGCATGAAGTTGTTGTGTTACGCCCGCAACAAGTCATATGATTGAATGAAATGCTGCCGTCACAATGCGAGAGTGGGATCACTTGGAATGACACAACTGTGAAGATTATAATGATTTCAAAGTTACACAACAAACTCGGTAACTGGAGGTCGTTTATCTATAATTTCATTAGAACAAAACCCAAAATTTTTAGGTCTTATCTGCTAAATATAAGCATCATTTAGTGTTATACTACTTACATTTTCCTTCAAATTAGGCTTTCGACAGGTCATTACGATTTTTCCTTTAAAAGTTGGGCGATACTATGACGTCCAAACCATGTGAGGTTATAGCCCAACAATGTTATGAATTACATTGGACCTGTAAACCTTGAACTAACACATGTTAGGTAAATGCTCATGAGCTATAAAGGCACTGTTTAGAATTCATGGTATCGTGGCCATAATTTTGCAAGGGAAAATCGTAGACGCCGATTTGAAAGAAAAATATGACACATTTATCAGAAAAGACCTAAAAAATATCATCATATATACTGTAATGCGAGAAGTAAACAACGCGACACCAACTACGACGCGTAAAGACAGCTGCACGAATTTTCCCGGAATGTTGTTTACGAAAAGCAATTAATTGGTAACCTTATGAACATTTGCTGCGTAGGCTTCTAGAATGTACTAGAACGTTCTTTATCGGGGTTGGGAGTGTATATATAAGGGGGCTTGTGATCGAGGGAGTTAGTTAGAAGTAGAGAAGCAGAAGTGAACGCGACATACGATCCGAAAGCGGAGCAGTACAAATAAATTATGTAGTGTCTAGTCTAGTGTACAAGTAGTTTAGTGTGTTAAATAAATTAGTGTTCAATTAATGTAAATAAATTATAAAATAAACGTTACAATACATTAGTTTAAATGTAGCCCAGAGAGCAGTTTTTCGAATTAAATCTGGTCGAGATGTTGAACACTACAATAGAGTAAAATTTAATGGATATATTAATATATCGTAGTTACGATTACAAAAAGGTCTTACCTTGTATTTTTGCTGCAAGCTGGTTTCTCTTCTTTAACTTCTAAAACAAAAAATCAAGAAGCTGACAGTACCACAAAAACCTTTGGGTACTCAAAGCGAAACCCATTTTTGTCCCTCTGCCACCTAATAATAAATAAAAAGGTACCAATAACAACACCAATGAGTAGTAGGAAGTTATGCAACGGTTAATTTTATTGCCTTGTTATGGGAGAGGCACAAAAAAAGGGTTCGGGAGTACAGTGTCGGGAGGTTTTTGGCGGCTTAAAACTTGCAGCAAAATCAGAAGCCGGTAAGAGCATTTTATGTAACGTATAGTATTAATTCTGTTTTGTTTTAAGTGAAATAGAGTCCGTTTTATATAGTTATCATAGGTTCTATTCCAATTTTAAAGGAAATAGGAGCGATTGAATCACTATATAGGTAATTCTTCTTCGCATTTGTCTCTTCTGATGTGTATGTTTCTGATATATCGAATTTTTGATTTGGTAGCTGTTTCCTTTGTTTATTCAGCTGCATTTAAAATACTTACTCTTCGTTTGTTGGTGTATTGTCCATATTGGTTAATTGGGCAAATAAAACTTTTTAAAAACGAATCCACATTTAGCAATTTTTGAAACCGTACTTGACGCGTTTATTAATCGATAAGAAATTAAATTCGCTCTTTCAGTCGATATTTCATCTGAGGACGTCCCTGGCTGGGAAACTCTACCTCATTCCATGTAATTCCAGCGATTTCCTGTCAAAATTCAAGGCATAAAACACGACGATTTCCTCCCGTTTTCCTTCCTCACGTCTCATCTGAGGATTTTCACGGGTGTTCCAGTGACGCAATCACAAATTTTCTTTATTTTCCGATGAAATAAATACACTTTGGCCGCTGTGAAGGTTGCTCGGACGAGGTGCCGCGTTACGTAAATAGGCAGGTACGTGACGTGCGCAATAAGAAAAGTGTCAAATGGTGGACACTAGTGCATATCTTATTTTTCAACACTAATCCGTAAATATAGTGAAATAACAATAGCAAGAATGTTATCGACGATCTGTAAACAGACGATCACCTCCGGCTTGCAAAGGTCAGTAACTTCCGAGGGGATTCCTCGGCGATTCGTGATAAAATGGTTATCTCTTGTGTATGTGCTAACACTTAAATCATCATCTTGACCTTTTTTATCTTTTGATGGTTCGTATTTCATTCACTACTATCCTCGTATGTAGTAAATTGCCATTGATAGTGCCAGGGAATCGTATCAGCATTGATTTATCTATGGAGTGCCTCATATCTGACTGTCTTCCGTCTGGGGATTTTCCACTTGAAGGGCATCCTTTTACTAAACTCGTTATGATTCATCAGTCAATACAATTCGTTTCTTTGCAAGTTCTCTAGAACTTGTATTACTAAACGGAGATCAGCATTACAGAAAGGCCCTGGTTTGTGGACAGTTTTGGATATTGGAATATCCTTATAATAATTAATAATATCTAATATCCTACAGACTTCCAGAAGGACGAACTACTCTTTTATACTTTTTGCTGATTTGCTGATCAACTGAACAGCAGTTATAAATGATGAACGCAAGGATGGTTGGTTGACTGTCCAGAAATTAACTTAACTGTATGTTTAGACGAAGTTTCTAATGTACCCAGTCAATTTTAGTTAATACAAACTTAACTACCTCAAAGAAATGATTGAAGTATATTTCCCAAATACCAGCTTCAAGTCATAACTAAATTTATTTTATAACAAGAAGTATATAAGTTTTCCATTAATTTTTCTATCTATACTAAAGTACAAAAAAATCACCACTACACAAAATGTGTAGCAGCACTAAATGCAATTAATGTTCTTATATTCAATTGCCTCCTTGCAATCAATACGGAAATGAAATCAATATATGTTGGGTGAGACACTATAAATAAAATTTCTCTAAAAATACATCATGGTGAATTACACAATTCTTTATTTACATATGAACAAGCTAAATTGAATTTTGAATCATAGAAACCAGGTCAAACAACAAAAATTGCCAAAAAATTAGTCAGGTGATTTGAGCGTTTTAATCAACCTGATACCTTTGTTATCCCTCCTCCAGACCAAAAATAACTTACTACATTTATTATCACGGTTAACATCTCACTTAAATCTATTTTAAATCGAATCAGGAATCACCTCCGATGCCTGGGTTCCGTAGTGCCGGAATTGAAAATCAGCGACTTCGGCGTCAAGAACGAACCGGTCCTGGGTTACCTGAAGGGGTCGCCGGAGAGGGCCCAGCTAGAGGAGGCGCTGAAGGAGACGGCCGGGCAGACCGAAGAGGTACCCCTCGTGATTGGAGGTAAAGAATACAGAACTAACGATGTACGGTATCAGGTATTGATTTCGTAACGGGGCGACGATGGGGGTTATATGTGTCGTTTTGTTTCCGGAAGGTCATGCCGCACAATCACCAGAAGAAAATCGCGAAATTCTACTACGCCGATAAGAAACTTATCGAAAAAGCTATCGATACGGCCACCGAGGCACAGAAAAGATGGGATCAGGTACCCATACCTGAAAGGTATATGTCGATTACATTTTTCATGTTTTATCTAACGAGCTTTACGATTCAGGCTGAGGATTTGGGAGAAGGCGGCGTCTCTCATGGCTAAGGAGTACAGAGCCAAATTGAACGCCGCCACGATGCTCGGCCAGGCGAAGACCATCGTACAGGCCGAGATCGATTCAGCGGCGGAGCTCATCGATTTTTTCAGGTAAGTGATCGATTCGAACCAGAATTAGATACCTCGAAATATGTACCTAACTGGTTTTGGTTCTCCAGATTGAACGCATACTTTCTGAAAGAAGCCACCAAATATCAACCGATATCGGAGGATCCCAAAGTTACCAAAAACTCCATGAGGTATCGTGGCATCGACGGTTTCATCGCAGCCGTGTCGCCTTTCAACTTCACTGCCATTGGTGGAAACCTTGCGTACACACCGGCGCTAATGGTAAGAAGGGGCCATTTACAGGGTGATTGAGTGCAAAGATTTTAAGGGCGTATTTACCAGTCAAAAATATATTTTTTTTTTTCATAGAATCGTATGTCCTAACTTGCTTCGTTTTCTAGATACAGGGTGTTAAATTTTTTTAAACAAATCGGGTTTTTATCAATTATTCAAAGACCTTTCAGCCGATTTAAATAAAATTTGGTAGGCTTCATTGTCGTCATAATAACCTTCCTTTGGTGGGAATAAAATAAATTTATTTATTTCAGTGGCGTCTCAGGGGCTACCTACTTGATACTTATAGGTAAAATTATGGTACGCCACCGCTTTTTTGAGTTTAATTATTTTTTTCTTAGATTAAGCGGTCAATAATGTAACTTTCTTGCCTCTTGAGCTTTACTCGTATCTAGCTTTGTTTCCAAGAAAAAAATTAAAATCCGGGCCTGGCCCCATTAAAACAAATAATAAATTCGAATCGATTATTGAAACTCACTTAATTTGTTTAATTTCTTTTTAAAATTTATTTTAGCCTAAGTTTCAAATACATAGAAAAGCAGATTTTCATAACAAATGCTGGAAATGGCTGCCTCCTGCGGCGATACACCCCTCCATTTTTTGCCTCATGGAGCCTAACATGGTCCAATAAAAAGAAATCCAACGGGGTACAGTCTGGGGAACGCGGTGGCCAAGCTATTGGACCTGCTCTGCCGATCCAGCGTCTGGGGAATTCAACGTCTAAATATTCGCGGTTCCAAGTTATTCGAAAATGGGGAGGGGCTCCATCGTGCATAAAATAAAGGTTTTGGCGAATATTCAACGGCACATCCTCCAATAAACCGGGTAAATGATTTTGTAAAAAGTCCAGGTATGTATCACCATTTAAAGTTTGGGGAAAAATAAATGGTCCAATTAAAAAGTCCCCAACAATCCCTGCCCAAACATTCAAACTGAACTGCTCTTGGTGGTTCGATTGTCGAATTTCGGGGGGATTTTCAATTTCCCAAACATGAATGTTATGATAATTAACGACCCCATTGCGGGTAAATTGGGCTTCGTCGGTAAATAGGATGAGAGATAAAAAGTTCGGATCCCTGGCACAATTATTTAGTATCCATCTTGCGAATTGTACCCGCTGGGGAAAATCTCGTGGGAGCAAACCCTGCACGCGCTGGATATGGTATGGATAAAGACTATTTTAATGTAAAACCCTCCAAACTGTAGATTGACTAAGGTTTAAATCCCGTGCAATTTGCCTCGTGCTTAACGCAGGATTCTCCTCAATAACTTGCAGAATTTTCTCTTCCGTCATCACTTCACGGTTCCTAACTGAGGCGGTAACTGCAAGAGTTACCGCTAAACCTGCAAACAAAAGAGAGCTATTCTATTAGAAAAACATCGAAACTAATAAAGAAGCTACTCACTACGCCCGGCAAAGAGACAACAAACCAAAAAGGTTACCAATGAGAGCGATATGCATTGGTTTCAACAAAATTTGTAACTCAAATAGTAACAACTGGAAAAAAATATTCCACTCAATGTCATGAATATGTCTAAAACGAATAGACGAAACGTCGACAGTTCATAAACACAATGTGTTTCATTTAATCCTGGGGAGGTCAACAGAAAACCACCACAACATTCATCCAGGTCCCTGAGAATGAACACCACAACGTAAATAATGACAAATGTGTCATGGTTACGAAGAAAAACACATTACTGCTAACAAGGGTCACAGCCCCCTGCTTACTTACATGTTTTAATAGGGCCAGGCCCAGATTTTTATTTTTTTCTTGGAAACAAGGCTAGATACGAGTAAAGCTCAAGAGGCAAGAAAGTTACATTATTGACCGCTTAATCTAAAAAAAAAAAAAAATTGTCAAAAAAGCGGTGGCGTACCATAATTTTTCCTATAAATATCAAGTAGGTAGCCCCCTGAGACGCCACTGGAATTAATAAATTTATTTTATTTCCACCAAAGGAAGATCACTATGACGACAAATAAGCCTACCAAATATTATTTAAATCGGCTGAAAGGTTTTTGAATAATTGATAAATACCCGATTTTTATTAAAAAATTTAACACCCTGTATCTAGAAAACGAAGCAAGTTAGGACATACGATTATATGAAAAAAAACTTATTTTTGACTGGTAAATACGCCCTTAAAATCTTTGCACTCATTTTTGAATCACCCTGTATACTTATGAGCATCTTTGTTCCTAAAAAAAGTATTGCATGGTTGTTTCTCTGAATGTTCCTACATACGTTAAAGAACAATTTAGATATTTCCTTCTTTTCCACCTCCACAGGGTAACGCCGTCCTATGGAAGCCCAGCGATACGGCCCTACTCTCGAACTGGGTTACGTTCAAAATTTGCCAGGAAGCGGGAGTGCCACCTGGTGTCGTCAATTTCGTCCCATGTGACGGTCCGGTCTTTGGGGATACCATCACCGCGTCGCCTAATCTCGCCGGGATAAACTTCACGGGAAGCGTCCCGTAAGTGTAATCTGACGTATGTAATGTTCGGGATGTTTAAAGTATTGTTCCATTCGTAGGACGTTCACGAGGCTCTGGAAGCAAGTGGGCCAGAACATCCACCTTTACAAGAACTTCCCGAGGCTGATCGGGGAGTGCGGCGGTAAGAATTACCACTTCATCCACCCCTCTGCTGACGTGGAAAGTGTCGTTAATGGGACGATCAGGAGCGCTTTCGAGTACTGCGGGCAGAAGTGCAGCGCTTGTTCCAGGATGTACGTGCCCGAATCGCTCTGGCCTAAGGTAAAGGCTACATACATAATAGTCCAGGCTACATACTGAAAAATCAGTTTTCACGGCATTTTGTTCTATATTCCATATATCCCAATTTTTCACTGCGATGAAAATAGGCTAGATGTTAATATTTCGTCGAGTTACCCCAGAATAAAAAAAATTAAGGTTCTACGTTGCCTAGAAGCCGAGATATCGTAAAAAAAATTAGAGCGTCCAACTACGACATCGTGGACTTGAGCGAAAACCTTAACTTTAAAGGGCTATAACTTTTTTCAAGGTGCATAGATATTAAACCTATAAATCCTATAATAAAATTTAGGTCTTTATTTCGGTTCTTAATATTTATAGATAAAAAAGATATGATTTTTTTTTTTAAATGTTGCTATCTCGGCTTCTATTGGGCGTAGAACCTTTTTTTTTTAATGAAAGGGTTTTTTACAACCTTTTCAATGCAATTTATTAAAAACGTGTGTCACAATTGATAAAAAAGTTATTCAATTTGTTTATAAGCAAAAAATTAGCCCCTTTTTAAAATGATTTGTTTAACAACAATTTCATTAAAAATAAGTTGTTTTTCAAACTTACCCTATAGTTCGGCATTCAAGGAAACTATTCCACCTTATTAAATATCTCTAGGATTGCAGCCTGGGCAAGCTCCATTGTTTAAACATTGAGTCTCTGGGATAAACAAATAAGATATCTCGTAAACTAAGAAACGGATCTGGCTGAAATTTTTCAAACTTACAATGACCCCTAAAGGCTTCATAATTCGTGTAATACATTTCACTTATCACTATTATTGCGAAAGTTATTAGCATTTATAAACCAATGAAAAATTGATGGTTTTTTGGTAATAACTCAATTGTTTATTTATCGATTTTAAATGATATAAACCCAAATTAACCGTTTTTTACTTTCTCATATGAGGTACTCATATATGAGAGAGTATTGTAATCGGGTCGATTTTTCGAAATTGAGTTATTAGCATTTCTGTACGTTTTGAGGTCCCCTGAGTCCAAAAAACAAGTTTTTGGAAAACCGTCTGTATGTATGTGTGTATGTGTATATGGAATCCCGGAAAAAAAAGCCGTGGAAAAAAAAGCCGGGGAAAAAAAAGCCTGGAAAAAAAAGTCGATGGAAAAAAAAGCTGCGGAAAAAAAAGACGCGGAAAAAAAAGCCGATGGAAAAAAAAGCCGCGAAAAAAAAAGCCGGTGAAAAAAAATAAAGGAAAACAGAAACCCAACGCAAGAGGGCAAGGATCAATCATGTACTCATGGAACCTAATAGGCGGGTGGATATAATAGGGATATAGGGTGACCAAAATCCAGACGCAACACTTGCCACCATTCTCTGACCGTTGTTATGGGCGGCCCCATAAACGAAAACCGTATGAAAACCTATTTAGATATTATATATTTCCGTGCGGTTTTTCTCCGTGGGTTTTGTTTCACCGGCTTTATTTTCCGCGGCTTTTTTTTCCATCGGCTTTTTTTTCCGCGGCTTTTTTTTCCGCGGCTTTTTTTTCCATCGGCTTTTTTTTCCAGGCTTTTTCTTCCCCGGCTTTTTTTTCCACGGCTTTTTTTCCGCAGACGGTGTGTATGTGTGTATGTGTGTCTGTGGTAGGATTTTCTCAAAAACCAAAAACCACAAACGGTCAAAACTTTGTATTTAGACTTTGTACCATACCAGGACGTAAGAATAAGCTTTTCATTAAAATCGGCCAGGATAAAAGGGTTGTTTACTCTTGTCATTTTTCGGTTTTTTGAATTTTTCTCGAAATTCGCTCCAAGAATTTTTTTTAAATTTTGAATATTTATTGTACGATTAAATACCTATAAAAAAGTTTCCTAATGATTTTGGCTAAATCTTCTGTGAAGGGCACTTTATACTTGTCAATTTTCGGTTTTTTCAATTTTTTTCGTAATCCACTCCACGAATTTTTTTTAAACTTTGAATATTTATTCTGCTATTGAATATGTATAAAAAAGCTTTCTAACGTTTTTGGCTAAATCTTCTGTGAAGGATACTTTATACTTGTCGATTTTGGGTTTTTTGTATTATTCTCGGAATTCGTTACAAGAATTCTTTTTAAACTTTGAAAATTTATTGTGTAATTAAATATGTATAAAAAGGTTTGTAACGTGTTCGGCTAAATCATCTGTGAAGAGCACTTTATACTTGTGGTTTTTCGGTTTTTGAATTTTTCTCAAAATTTGCTACAAGAATTTATTTTAAATTTAGAATATATATTCTACCATTGAATTAGTATAAAATAAACTTTTTTTTTGCTTAAATTAACCGTATCTATTTCCCGTTTGGATTTGGCAAACGCATATTGAAACACCCTATATATGAGAAAGTACTCTGATGAACACATCACGATTTTTTATTCTCTACAACTTTCCTGTTGACCACTTTTCTTTAAAATGCAACCGGAAATTCTATGAGGAAAAAATCGATTTTCACACTTTCACCCATTGTTTATAAAAAAAACAGGGACATTCTATCTGTATATGGTCATACAGTGATCTTTCTATAGATCCCCCCTACCATTTAAAACTTTCAGATATCTGTAGAACCAAAAATCAACGCTTTTTCTTGTAGCCTGGCCTTATAACATTCTTACTTATTTTCAATGAGTTTTCACCTTTTAGGTAAAAGAAGGTCTACTACAGAAAAGAAGTCAATTAAAAATAGGCGACCCGACCGATGTCCAGAGCTTCACCTCAGCCGTAATCGACGATAAAGCATTTAAGAGGATCAAAGGGTACATCGATCACGCCAAGAGTTCTTCCAATTTGGAGATCCTCGGCGGAGGGAAATGCGACGACAGGTAACGATGTTATAAAAATTCTGTTCTATTCCTGGAATCTATTGTTCGTTTTAGCGTTGGGTACTTCATTGAACCGACCATCGTCCAAACTAAAGATCCAAAGGATAAAATCATGACTGAAGAGATATTCGGTCCCGTGCTATCGATTTACGTATATAAAGACAGTAAAATCAAAGAAACGCTTGACCTCATTGGGACTTCGACCTCTTTCGCTCTTACTGGTGCAGTTTTCGCGCAAGACGAGTAAGTACAGTAATTAAAATGACGACTCGATGTCCATCTGTTCGTTTTAGGAAATTCTTGAAGAGTGCAATTGAGGAATTGAAGATGACGGCCGGAAACTTTTATGTTAATGATAAATCCACTGGCAGTGTTGTTGGGCAACAACCATTCGGTGGAGCACGATTATCAGGTATAATTCCAAACTCTTTGTATGAAAGACATATTTCATTTCTCTTGGAATTTTAGGAACAAATGACAAAGCTGGAGGTCCACACTACGTGCTCAGATGGGGAAATCCACAAGCGATCAAAGAAACCTTTGTTCCGCTAACAGAAATTGATTACCCGTACATGAAACAATAATTTATACATATACACTAGATTCAATCTTTAGTTTGTTGAGAAATATCCTAATGAGTATTAGGATTCATTGCATAAGTTTCATTTGAAACATGTTTCCATTAGTTAAACGAAAATTAAATAATTGATATTTAGTAAAAAATGATAATTTCCCCGTGGGAGCATGTTTCAAAATATTTTTGATGTCACCATAAATGAAAATTAAATAATTTAAGTTACCAAGTCATCTTATAAGTGATAGTTGTTTTCCTTTTCAGTTCATTGAGAGTGGATAAATTCATAGGCAATAAATCGGGTTATATTTGTATTATTTTTAGTAGGCAATGTGTGATAGTCGTAAATGCTTTGTATTAATCACAAGATTGGAATTCGTTAAGGTCCACTACTCAATGAACTAAAAAGCATTCGTTATTAGTCTAGTAATTAGAATGAAACTCAGACAATATTGGATGTAATCAATCGTCTATAAAGTTACTTAGAGGTAAAGACATGTAATTACATTAAAAACTATTGGCGTATGTGTATAAAGAACTTATTTTGTTCGTCTAATTTATTTTGTAAATTATTTTCATTTAAAGGAATCCTATCGAGCCCTCCGGCGTACTCTTGAAATGTTAAATATAAATTTTCAAAACGGCAATAAAGCTTTATTGTTTTAAAAACTTATACTTCTTGAATACCGTAACAACCACATTAATAAAAACAGGCGAGATTTAGCGAGGTAATTAAAAACCGGTTTAATACTCTGTTGACTAGATTTTTAATCTCGATTAACTAAAAGATATTACAAAAAATTCTAAACACCCATCTTGTAGCTATAGATGTCCTACTCTTCAAAATTAGCCACAATAATTGTTCAAGTAATACCTTATACATATTCACTTTCCTTACAACCTCCAGAATTAACAAATATATTTTGCAGTCATTTTATCAACTTTTAAAAAAAGCTTGCTAGTCAGTAGGGAGCAAAAGCATATACCAACTGCAATTACAGCATAATTGTTAAATCAAGTCATTTAAAGTTGTGAATTATATTTATTTCAGTCAAACTAACATAACAGTTTGCAATATCACAATAAAGCTTTCCTATTTTTGTAAAAAGAGCCTGGCATCAAATGAAAATAAATATACCATTAAATTGAACAAATATCCAACAACAATACGTTCTTTTAGGAAGATTTAGGCTCAGCTGATTTTTTGGCATGCCCTTTACTATTGAGATGCACTTTAAACTGTGTTTCAGAGTTTAGACTTAAATTACAAATAGGGCAATAGAATCCACCGGATGGTGTTATGTATACTGATAAGATGTCTGTTTCTGAAGAAGGACCTGTAATGAAAATTAGAAATTATAAGTGATAGTAAAAATAGAACATTAAACTGTACCTTGCTTCGTCTTAGGTGGGATTAGACCGAAATGTTTTAATTTCTTTTGGTGCTTTTGGCCCTTGAAGTGCATGTCGATTTGCTCCTGGCATGTTGCCACCACATTGCAAATGCTGCATTGGAATTTCCCTTGGGCGGGTTCAATCAATGGTGGTTTTGATGGAGCAGCTTGTTCTTCGGACGGTTTAGTCCTAAACTCCAATCCGAATGTATCGTCGTTGGAGGACGACTTTTTCACCTTCCTAAAGAAAAATCATGCTTTGATTTCTGTTTAGTTGTTCCTATAACAATTACTCACCCTTGCCTTACCCATTTTCCTTCTGGGTCATAAAACCCTTTACCGGCAGGATTCTTATAACCCATAACAACTCTGGAAGTTATCGAAAGTTATTACATTAAGGGATTGTCTTAAAGCTTAACTTACTTCTGGTGATTCTTTCCCATGTAATGTGATTCTGCATGCATTTTTCCTGTCAGAGGCAAATCACAAACCTCACAATAAAACCATAAAGGATCTCTTTCATCCTAAAAAGTTGTATTATTAAATGGGAAGTAATCTGAAGTTGTTATTGATCACCTCGGTTTTAGTGGTCGCCACAGTCTTAGCTCGTTTATGTAGAGGCTCTCCAGTTTTTTCGGAATATTCTATAAGGTATTTCCGTACCTTCTTCTCGTGATTTTTCGATTTGTAGTGCAATTTCGCCATAACATTACTACTGAGCTGTGCGGTACATAATTTACAATATAACGGTTGGAACTGTGAAGTGAGCTCTTTTGGGAGCGTTTGGTCTTCAACGTCAGGTACCATTTCCCTAACTAAAAAAGTAGGTTTATGCGTAAATAGAGAAAAATTAATGCATTACTGGAATATGAGTGGAAACGGTTGATTGTTTTTGGATGGAGTTCAAAAAGAGAAAGGTTTTATTAACATGGAGTAGAAATTATTAAAAAAAGTAGAGCGCAGTACTCAGTAATATTTAAATACTTATGGACTTACACATCTCCATCACTTCTTCACTGATCTTCCTTTTAGTAGGCTGGGAATTCAAAATATGCTGGGCATTGAATTCGACTGGTTTTAAGGAACTATTCGGGGAAGCTAAGTAGGGGACAAATTAATAGGTTTTACGGTTTAGTTTTATCGATAAGTGCAGAAACTTTCGATATCACCATAAATACAATACATTCGAGTGAGCTGTGGTATAAACAAAATAGAGAACATTTCACTATGTATTGTTACTGCTTTGGCTCTTATTAAAAAGTGATCTGTGATGAGTAAACTATAAGCTTATTTCAGCAAGCAGAAAACAATTGATGGAGACTGAATATTACTTGTTTGTAAAATGTTTCTTTGCTTGACGTAACAAACCCAACTGTAATTTTTGTGCTATATTCATAATTAATGAAAAAAGGGGGTCATAACTTACGAAGCTTCTCGTTTTCTTCAATAACATTCTCTTCTGCACCACAAAGGGTCTCGGTATAGAAATTTAATGGTTTTAAAAGGACAACTGTTTAGGATCTTTCAAGGGCTAGAGTATGTTAATAGTAATAATGTTCAGCTTACATATATTTTTGCGTTCTCCTTTGGGCTTCTCTTTGATATTAGACAGGGTGTTCCATATATTCTGAGCAATAGGTTGGACAGTGTTCGGGGGATTGTATCCGGGATGTGGATTGTAAGAGTTGCCTTGCTGATTCTGGTACCCGCAGTAATTCATATAACTGGAATTGTCCAAAATCGACTTTTGTATATAATCGTCCTCCTTTTTGTCTTCAACTCTCCTTTTGGGGATGGTGTAATTGCTCAGGGGGGAGTCTGAAACGTTATGTACAGGTTAAAAAAGGCGAAGGCGGGTGAAAGGGGGACGTACGTACCTTTTTGGGCCATTACCGTGGATGATTTCACAAATTCTAGTGTAGAGAGAGGAGAGAGAAAAATAACAAATAAATAAATCTAGAATCTACCTTTTGTAACTTTTGACTTTGACAGGTAAACATCGTGCAACCACAGGGCACAGAACCGTGTAACTACCAACTTGATCAGTTAGAACTTAGAACCGTTAGAATGTTGTTAGAATTACAGTTAGAACGTGGGAAACAGGTAAATTGTTAATACCAAATTTCCTGGCCATTTCTCGAGAAAAACAACCTCGATTTATACAATCATCGGGATCACAATAAGGGACAATCAAAAGAAAGAAAATCCGGATGAAACTTAATATAGAATAGATAATTTCCGAATTCCGTGTTGATGTTTCATGTTTCATGACCCAAAATATGGAATCTGTGATCTGTGGAATTGTGTGGAATGTTGTTGTGAACATGTGAACATATTTTATAATCTACGGCGTGGTAATGGTGTGATTTCGAGAAAAAGTTAAACAAGAAAGATGTCCCAATGGAACACTTCCGAATCCGGCATCCTTCGCAAAAATACTACCAAAGAGAACTACGACGACCTTCTCGTCTTCGGGTACGCCTGTAAGCTGTTCAGGGACGATGAGAAGGCGATCTACATCGACCAAGGAAAACATCTCATCCCTTGGATGGGCGACGATAGCTTGAAAATTGATAGGTAAGTCCCATTTCCCAGAGAGATTCCTGTAGTACTTACGTTCACGCCTCCAGGTATGACTGTAGAGGGGCCCTGTCGGACCTCAGTAAATACGAGGGCAGCAAGGAGGGCTATGACGCCGTACGATGGCTTGGACTGAGCGAAAAGGAGAGGAACCTCGAAGAACTTTGCGATAAGGAGAGGTACCACGCCTTGGACATTAACGAGGAGGAAGAGGAAATGTATAAAGGTACCATCAATGTTTTTGGCATCAAGTTCTTCGAATCTGCTCTCCTGGACTACTCCTCATTTATTTGACTATTTCTGCTCCCTTTTATATGGCTGAGCCATCCGCTAGCATATATGGTTTGTTCCGTAATAACTAACCCTGAAATATCTTTAAATCCATTGAAATGTATCTCGATACTCAATTATAGAAGAAGAAGAGAAAAGACAGAAGACTAACGAAATCCAGTACACTTACGATGTACCTCAGAATCCCGAGAACAAAGACGCCCCAGTAGTTTTGGGGGCCGACGAGGCCGAGGAAGAGTATGTCGCTCCACCGCTGCTCGATGTACCTGTAGATATAGTTATTGTAAGTCACACGCTTAGAATTTTATAAGAGTCTGGAATTTGTTTATCGTTCAGCCGAAAACAGTTAAGGAGAACGCCAGGATAGAAAAGACTGCGTTATTCGTGTGCCAGCAGGGACTCCAAATGGAGATTCTGATCAAGGCGAAGCAAGGGTCCAATCCGCAGTTCTCTTTCCTGAATCAAAGCGATCCACTGTATAAGTTCTATAGGCACGTCTTGTCTGCTTTCAAAAGTGGAAGGTATAAAGGCTATAAACAGAACGATGAGGTGAAGACTGGTAAGAATGGTACATAATTAACGAAATCGTTGGATGTTTACATCTGTAATGTTTAGAAAACTCTGGTGAGCAACTACACGGTGATGAATCTGACAGTTACTACTTACATCCGAGCTTATCGTCTGCCAATGCTCAACGGGTAGGTTCAATAAAGTTTGCATTTTGCTAATACAGACATTTTTCTTGTAGTAAGTGATTTAGATTTAAAAGTAATCTAATCGTGTGGATAAGAAAAGGGTTTGAATAAAATATTTGATCTACTTTTTGTTGTGTTTTAAAGGATTCCTAATAATATGTTTTTTTCTGTTTACAGGTAGTTTTTATGATGAGTTTGCTATTTTCGTTTTCCCCCACAGTCCACTCGGCCGGAGGCAAATTTTTAACAGGATAATTGAAATTCAGTTTTACCACTTTTTTAAATTTAATTTGCTTCTGAGATACTTCAGGATTTCTTTGAATTTCAATGATTCTTTCTATTTGTTTGTTTCTAATCGACGCAATGAGGACGATCGGAAGATTTAAGAATGGAAATATGTTTCATTTCACTTTTACCAAGTTAAACTGAATTACATTACAACCATTCATTATCTACTAGCCACAGCTTAAAACCATCATGTTACTGCATTATTATTCTTTGTTTTATCACAGTGACAACCACTTAAGAAACTCAAATTGTTAACAAGGAAACACCATCTCGAGCTATTATTTTCCGTTTCCATAAATTTCCCAAAGCGGAAATGGAATCGTATCGTTCCCATCGAGAAAATAACTTAGGTTTATTGTCAAACAGGAAACAATGGTACAGATACCACAGGTTACCTACAAACCCTCTGTGAATTGTTCCTACTTTCAATTGGTGAACCGCATACAAGGCACTGCCGGCCAGGCAATGGAGAACCCTGAGACTGCGAAGCCTCCTGAAATCACCCAAGCCGCTTTCAACCAGATGACGTACGAACAACAGCAGTACTACCAGTACTACTTCGCTCAACAGTATTACGAGTATTACAAACACATGGCATATCAGCAGGGAGATGGTGGCAATCCAGGTGAGCAAACGTAATCGAATATCCTTTGGTTTTTGGCACTACTGATATTCAAATCTTCCTGTTCTTCATGAGATTAATGTTAACCTTCTTTCCCAGGCCAATTCGTACCACCTGCAGATTTCCAAAACCTTGATCCCAACACCCAGGCATACATCCAACAGATCGCCTACAACCAGTACCTAGAACACCAACAGCAGCAACAGGCCAGCAGCAATTCCTACGCTCAGATCGTTTCGAACGTCAACAGAGACGGCAATACTTACACCGCAAACTTGCCGCAGTTGCCCGAAAACGTCCCGGCGGAGAGTCAGGCCTCAGAGCAGCAGGTCGTCGCCAGTGAAGACTCGAAGATCATCGTGAACAAACCGCTGGTTTCTCTCGCGCCGGCATACGATTCAAACTCCGAGAGCGATTCGGAGACGACGTCCGAGGAGGTCGTCGAGGAGAAGAAAGCCGTCTACAAGGTGCCCAGTGGAGAGACCCAAGTGGTAATCGACAAACTTGCCCTTTACGTTTCGAAAAATGGGGAACGCTTCGAGACTATAGTCAAAGCGAAGAAGGATCCACGGTTCGAATTTTTGAACGATAATCATGAATTCAACAAATACTACAGAGAAAAGATAAAAGAGTATAAAGAGGAAGATAAAGGTGTCGATAAGGTTGAAATCAAAGTGGTCAAGAGGGAAAAAAAGGTCATTGGTAAGTAATTAGGATAATGATGATTGACAATAATTATTACCAAAAGTATTTTTCACAGCACCCGTCAGCTTCTCTATTAAGAAACCCAAGGAGGACCATCCGAAGGAAATCAAAAGTGCTCTTCCAGTAGAAGAAAGCGATGAAGAAGAGTCGGAAACTCCATTGGTTCCACCACCGCCGGTTTCGGCTCCATCTTTAGTGGCTGTTACTGCGAAACAAACTGAACCACCGAAACAAACCGACGAACCCATTAACAAAGTTAATACTTTGGAGAAATCGGATAATTCTGGTGGTGCAGTGGGAAAAAATGGTTTGGACGTTGACGATCCACTCTTGGAAATAATTGAGCTCACAAATGATGCAGAGGATAAGAGGGAATCGAAAAGAGGTAAATGTCGTCTTCCTCCTCTGAACCACCAAATAATCTCCATCTGTGAGAATTCGTTTTTGCATCCACTCAAAAGTCTTTGAGGTGTTAATACGACTCCATTCAGAAACCTGATCTCCATCTCACTTTTAGTTAGTTCGCCACAGATGATGATTGTTAATTTTACTTTTTTGCCATCATCAGTTGTTTGATGTAAAAACTTCTGCAACTATACCATGATCTCTTTTAGCTGAAGACAGAATCAAAGACAAGTTAGCAGCCGCAGCCCGAGAAAAACTGGCAACAATGTCGAGGGACAAGGCCTTACAGCTGGAAAGGAAACGGAAGGCTGCAGAATTCTTGAAACTAAAAACCAAAGAAACTGTTCAAAATGGCGAAGGACACCAAGAGAAGCCGAAGTCGCGTAGAAGTAGCCTCAGTGATTCAGTAGAAATTATCGATATAACCATGGATAAGGAGCCCGAAAAAATCAAACCTTCCTCTAAGAGTAGTAGGAGGGACAAGAGTTGGTCTCGAGAAGTGGAGTATCATAAGACAAGAAGCGAATCAGTGGATAGAGAGTATGAAAGGAGGAAGAAGCACAGGTCGAGGAGTAGGAAACGGGACAAGAGGAGGGACAGTTCAGAGGAGCTGAGCGAGAAGAGGAAGAAAAGTCATAGGAAAAGCAGGAAAAAGTCTCACAAAAGGTAAAAGCAAACAATGTACGCTTTTAACTTTTGATGTCGTTTTCTTTTTTAATCAGGAAGCATTCCAAAAGCAGATCGAGGAGCAAGAAAAAGTCGAAAAAACACAAAAAGAGGTCGGCGTCAGAGAATTCAGATGCATCATCAAGTTTATGATATTAGTAAAATTATTTTTTAATGGATACTTTTTGTGATACAATTTTCACTTAAACATATATATTTCATATTAAATTTGTGAGAAAATGTTAGCGTTTTATTTGAAAATATAAAGCAAAAGTGGTCCTAATGTGTTATTGATGTACTCGAAAAGTTTTAAACATTTCTGTTTAGTGTTGACATCGTCACTACTTCCCCAAAGAATCAGTCCATCTGGGTTATAGGTTGATATTGATATCAAAGAAGTGAACAAATCGTCCTACAAAAAATAAAATTAAGCTACTAATAATCGCGTGCGTATGGTTATATTCTCGTACTTTACTGAGAAATTCGAACGTGTCTTGATACTTGTACCAAAAATAAGGTACAATGTTCAACGTTTTCTTATGCGATAGTAGACTTCGAATCCTCTGGGATTCATCTAGTCTTCCTTCTATCATCTGCATCCTGTTAATATGTTTTAATCTCATGTACCCGAGGTAGAGTGATGGATGCAAGTTATCAGTGATGTCATACAACCAATGTTCCCTAGAATTAACGAATATTTTAGTAAAACTACCTGCATCGCGAACCTACTCGTGAACCTAGTATTCTCCATTATCATCTCCTTCTGGCATTCCTTCTTCATGCTTTTGGGCGACATGTTGAAGCACTCTGGGTAACCGTAATATCCCCATGTGGCGTTCGGTCTGAGGCTCCTAGAGAGTACCAAGGTTTTCTCCATGAAGAGCCTCCCGGACGTTTCGAACCTCCTCGTCGCCTCCTTCACCAGCCACGCCTTCGACCACACAGGGTGGTACCTGGCCTCGATGTTTATCGACAATTTCTTGTACTTGGTAAGGACGCCGAAGTTCTGGCGGAAAGTCGGCCGCCAACTTTCGAAGTCTATAATGGCCACGCCTGGAAGGTAAGGAGAAATTGACCAAAGACCAATCGAGCGAATTCAATGTGTAAAATATAGTCCTGCTTGACTCTTAGCGAGTTTTCAGTTTTAACCTGAAAAATTTGGATCCGGTATGAGTTCGTCGACGCTCCGCTCGAACGCCTCCAGGTGCCAGGTCACGTCCCTCTCCTGCGGGACTCCACCGTTGCGCAGCACCGTCTTCCTGCCGTCCTTCAGGATGGCCGGGAAATTTCCCGGATCGTACAACATCGCGATCTTCTCGCCCCGGAATTGATCGTTATCGTTCTGGATTATTTTGTATTTCCTTGCCAGACTCGAGAAGTCCAGCTTGTGGCGGGCGCACTGGAAAGTCGGGATGTTCCAGTATATCTTGGTCATGGCCGAAGTCGTGTTCAGTCCCTCACTGAAATATGAACTTTGAGTAGAAACGCCACGTCTTAGATGTTCCTCAGAAAGAGATTTTACTTCATATTGAGATAATGAGTTTGTATAGTTGCAACAGAAGTATGAAGCTGCTTTCTACTGAAATGTGAGGCAGTTTCAGCTTAGAAGTTTCTTAAGTCGCAGTAGAGATATTATATGAAACTATGTGCTCCTGAAATATGATGATGGAAGTTTTGAACAGTTAGTAGTGTGAATGTTCCTTTGCAATGGAAATCTGAAGCATGAGGAAATTTCAGTTTCTTATACCTCAATAGAGATATTTATGAAAGTATTATTCTGTCTTGAAATATGATGACGAAAGCTCCAAGTAGGAATTCTTAATATGAAATCTCCCTTAAACACCGGTAGCATAGTTTATGAAGCCATTCTCTACTTAAATGGGTAGGTGCGAGAAATTATCAGCAAAAAATCCAGATATAAAATGTTCCTTTAATCGCAGTAGGAATATTTATAAAGCTATATACGATAGATATGTACTTCATTGTGATTACAATGTAACACAAACGATATTTTATATTGAAACCGCAATTTAAAAAAAGTAATACAATTTACCTGCAATAACTTAACAATAACTGCAAGCTAATGATGCTTCTATTAATGAATACATATGGTAACGTTTATTTTATAATTTATTTACATTAATTGAACACTAATTTATTTAACACACTAAACTACTTGTACACTAGACTAGACACTACATAATTTATTTGTACTGCTCCGCTTTCGGATCGTATGTCGCGTTCACGTCTGCTTCTCTACTTCTAACTAACTCCCTCGATCACAAGCCCCCTTATATATACACCCCCAACCATAATCGAGATCCTTCGCGTACCCTCTAGAACGCCTACGCAGTAAATGTTCAGAAGGTCACAAATTAATTGCTTTTCGTAAACAACATTCCGGGAAAATTCGTGCAGCTGTCTTTACGCGTCGTAGTTGGTGTCGCGTTGTTTACTTCTCGCATTACAATATATAAGTACTATACTTACGTCACCCATCTGTTATTTTCTGCAGTCCCATCAGCCATTTGCATTAACAGCAACAAAAGGCAGCTGAAAATGCACATACTTCTTATAATAGCACTTGAGAACTGCAACATGCTGAGTACAACGATAATGCCACATTTTACTGATTTACTTTATTATTAGTATTATGACTAATTGGGTTCATGTTCATGACCTGTATATTCCAACAAATATTATTAAAATTAATCAAAAAACCCACACTATTACATCTTCAAAAATTAAGATGCGAAACTGTGATAACCTATTGGAAGCAGGAAAAATAGTTGGTGTGATAAGATTGAACCTGAAAATATTACAGTATGTTCGAAAAAGCAGTGATTTTCTCGGTGTCAACAGCAAGGAGGGTGGGGGAAACCTGAGCGAGAAGAGGAAAGAAAAGTCATAGGAAAAAGTCTCACAAAAGGTAACAACAAACGATGTAGGTACGCTTTTAACTTATGATATCGTTTTCTTTTATAATCAGGAAGCATTCTAAAAGCAGATCGAGCAGCAAGAAGAAGTCGAAAAGACACAAAGAGAGGTTGGCGTCAGAGAATTCAGATGCATCAAGTTTATGATATCAGTAAAATTATTTTTTAATGGATACTTTTTGTGATACAATTCTAACCTATACATATATTCCATATTAAATTTGTGAGAAAATGTTAGTTTTATTTGAAAATATGAAGCAAAAGTGGTCCTAATGTGTTATTAATGTACTGGTAAAGTTGTAAACACTTCTGTTTAGTGTTGACATCATTACTACTTCCCCAAAGAATCAGTCCATCTAGGTTATAAGTTGATATTGATATCAAAGAAGTGAACAAATCGTCCTACAAAAAATAAAATAATAAAACTACTAATAAACTCGTATTATATCCTCGTACTTTACTGAGAAATTCAGTGGTGTCATGATACTTGTACCAAAAATAAGGTATAATGTTCAACGATTTCTTATTTGATAGTAGGCTTCGAATCCTCTGGGATTCATCTAGTCTTCCTTCTATCATCTGCAGCCTGTTATCATGGTTTAATCTCAAGTACCCGAGGTAGAGTGATGGGTACAGGTTGTCTGTGATGTCATACAACCAATGTTCCCTAGAATCAACGAATATTTTAGTAAAACTGCCTGCATCGCGAACCTACTCGTGAACCTATTGTTCTCCATTATCACCTCCTTCGGGCATTCCTTCTTCATGTTATTAGGCGACATGTTAAAGCACGGAGGGTAACCGTAATATCCCCATGTGGCGTTCGGTCTGAGGCTCCTAGCAAGTACCAACGTTTTTTCCATGAAGAGCCTCCCAGAGGTTTCGAATTTCCTCGTCGCCTCCTTCACCAGCCACGCCTTCGACCACACGGGGTGGTACCTTTCCTCGATGCTTATCGACAGGTTCTTGTACTCGCTGAGGGTGCCGAAGTTCTGGCGGAAAATCGGCCGCCAACTTTCGAAGTCTATAATTGCCACACCTGGAAGGTAAGGAGGAATTAACCAAAAACCATTCGAGAAATCTGGTCCTGCTCGACTAAAACTTTTAGTGAGTTTTCAGTTTTAACCTGAAAAATTTGGATCCGGTATCAGTTCGTCGACGGCCCCCTCGAACTCCTCCAGGTGCCAGGTGAGGTTCCCCTCCTGCGGGACGCCGCCGTTGCGTAGCACCGTCCTCCTGCCCTCATTCAAGATGGCCGGGAAATTTCCCGGATCGTACAAGATCGCGATCTTCTCGCCCCGGAATTGATCGTCGTCGTTCTGGATTATCTTGTATTTCCTCGCCAGACCCGAAAAGTACACCTTGTGGGGGGCGCACTGGAAAGTCGGGATGTTCCAGTAGATCTTGGTCGTTGCCGAAGTTGTGTTCAGTCCCTCACTGAAATATGAACTTTGGGCAGAAATGCCACGTCTTGGATGTTCCTCAGAAAGAGATTTTGCTTCATAATGAGATAATGAGTTTGTATAATTGCAACAGAAGTATGAAGCCGCTTTCTACTGAAATGTGAGGATTTTTCTGGCTAGAAAGGTTTATTAAATCGCAGTAGAGATATATATGAAACTACGTGCTCCTGAAATATGATGATGAAAGTTTAGAACAGTTAGGTAATGGGAATATTCCTTAATTTGCAATGGGAATCTGAAGCATGAGGAAATTGATCTTCCTCAGAAAGGGACTTTGCTTCATATTGACATAATGAGTTTGTATATATAGTTGCAACAGAAATATGAAACCGCTTTCTACTGAAATGTGAGGAAATTTCAAGTTAAAAATGTTTCTGAAATCGCAGTAGAGATATACCTATATGAAACTATGTGCTCCTGAAATATGAAAATGGAAGTTTTAAACAGTAATGTCAATGTGAATGTTCTTTAAGTTGCAATAGAAATCTTGAAGCATGCGGAAATTTCAAGGAAACTCCAAGTAGAAAATCTTAATATGAAATGTCCTTTGAACCCCGGTAACAACATTTATTAAGCCATTCTCTACTTAAATGGGTTGGTGCGAGATATTATGAGCAAAAAATCCAGATATTAAATGTTCCTTTAATCGCAGTAAGAATATTTATGAAGATATATAGATACGACCTTCATCGTGATTACAATGTACCTAACACGAACGATATATTGAAATCGCAATTAAAAAAAGTGATACAATTTAAGACCAATAACGAATTGTCAACTGAACAAAACCAAATATCTTTTGAGAAGGTCATGTCTACAACAACTCCCGCCTCTTTCACTCACTGTAAGTTAATGATGCTTCAATTAATGAATACATATAATAAGTAATACTTACGTCACCAACCTGTTATTTTCTGCGGTCCCATCAGCCATTTTCATCAACAGCGCCAAAAGGTAGCTGAAAATGGACATACTTCGTACAGTTATATCCTCTTTTCCAGTTTTTGTACAAATCCGTTTCTATTACCATAACAGGTAGGTAATTGTAAATACACCCACTATTAAAATATAAATTAATGACCGGTAAAAACTTTTATTTATACCTCATGGGCCTTTGTAACGTACCGCTCGAGAACGATAACATGCTAAGTATAACGATAATGGCAAATTTTACTGGTTTACTTTATTAAGACTTATTGCGTTCATGACCTGTATTAACGCAACAAAAATTATTGAAATTAATGGAAAAACCCACATTACTTATGTCTTCAAAAATTAACATACGAAACCGTGACAACCTATCGGAAGTAGGGAAAAAAATTCGTACGATAAGATTGAACCTGAAAAAATATATACAGTATGTTCGGGAAAGCAGTGATTTTCACTGTTTTAACGGTAAGGAGGGTGGGGGAAACGGTGATGCGATGTTATACTCTACTGAAACAAGTAAGTAATGTCAAAGCCTAATCCTGTAATCCTAGGCATGAAATTAGAAAAATCTAACTTTGGTCTTTAAATATTTCAATCATTAGTACCTACCTGTAGGTATCAACTTTAATAATTATGTAGTGCAAGTAAAGTTCGAGTAAGATGAGGACTAAAAAAATCGTTACTTTCAGTTCGGTAAACGTCATTCCCGCACCGTTACAACTCTAATAACATACTTCTTGTCCAGCAGTCTAGAGCACTTTTAATTTTAATGAAATCACTGACGTTTACGTAAAGGCATTTAATTTATGGTTAATACCCTCCAGCGAAAACAACCTGTATGTATGTAGTAGGTAATTTACTGCGGAGCAAGGTGGATCACTCAGACTTCACACGTTCAACGTGTTGAATAATTTAAATGTTTAAATGAAATCCCTGAAAGAGTTTTCCTTTCGTCCTCATAGCGTTCCCAGAATCGATATGCACCCATGCCCTTTTCCTCCGTCACGAAACCTGCTATACCCGTACACATTTCTACCCCATGGGGTCGAGGACAGGGGTGGTTCAATATACGTACGCACACACGTAGCGTACGTGGCGTTCCAGGAGTGACTACCTAAGAAAACTGTAATATCTCTTTCTATTTGAGATCTGAGGAAAACTTCGACAGGACGATGGTAACGTCCACAGAGACCACTTTCACTCGAAGTCCAGGAAATTTTCCATCGCGACTTTCCCCTGGGACACCCTATACGAACACAGATAGACGATGGTGGCAGGTTTACCTATAATACCATGCCGCAGACATGGCTGCTTTTCGAATTCCAAACGGCTTTTTGTGCATGCATGAGTAATGATAATTTTTAGGAGGGTAGGAGCGATGCACGCGAAAGTTTCGATTTTTCCGTGACTAAACGAAAAAACGACAACGGGGACTGAGTAGACGGATCCTCCGACGAACTGGAATTTCGAAGAGAATGCTTAAATAGTGATTATGGTAAACTATTTTTTATTGCCGGTTAATCGCCGACAGGGCAGCGTTCTGGTTATTTGCGTTGTGAGTTGAATCGAGGCAATTACCGATAATATTAATCGCGGGTTGCCACTTCAGCAATAGCAAATCGAGCCTCATTGATTGTTATGGTATGAATTGTAATTGTTTGGACTTTGGTCGACCTCTTAGACTATCTTAGAATTCCGGTAACTCTGGATTCAATCTGGAATGTGGAATGACGTTTCTTGGTTGACATTTCTAACTTGTTGCGATAGCAACTGAAGTCAGGTGAGCGTCCTAAACACCACATTCAAGTATATGGGCAAGTCCAACCCATGTTTTTTGGTTTGAGAAATGCTGCAATACTATTATTTGTTGGATTGATAATAGTGAAAATATATTTGTGTTTCGTAGTGAAATAGTTTACCACCTTTTTGGGCAGATTTTTTTTTATATAGTGCTATTTTGCAAAACCGCTGATAAATTTATGAATTTCTGACCTATGCCATATTATGTAAAAAGCGATTCTGCAACTTTTTCTCTCTTCAACTTTCTTCTAAATTCAATACTTAAAAAGTTAGAAGCAAAACAAGTCGGAAAAAAACGCGTTTATAATTATTTTTTTAATTGTTGCGTTTTAAACAATGTTTCCGACCTTTGCGCTTTGGAGGATAAGTAAATCCTCATTCTAGGCATTATTCCCGAGGTATTCATGTAAAAACATTGCGGTTAACCTCTTACGCAAATTTTTGACCGATGGGTCTTAGACTATAAATCTTTTGTAGGTTCATGACAAATTGGTCACTGACTTTCGAAATGTACTTTAAAAGGTCCAATTGAACCAAATAAATTAAAAACTGTTGCAGTGTATTCAAAAAACGGATTCTGTAAAAATAGTTAAAATTTGCAGAATTTTTTTTAAAATCACTGGTGTTGCCACTGCCACGATTCTCAACATTTCCTACGTTACTATAACTTTTCGACAAATGCCAAAAACTACCTAAACATTTTGGAGTCTTAATATAAGTTGAAAATAATTTAACTTCTCTCTCTGAAGTTAAGCGGCTATAAGGCCCAAAGTGCCAGTAGAAGTTGAAACCTCTTAAATTCAAAATGAAAATTCTCAGGTTTCTCATGTCGTAAGAGGAATCTCACTGGTTTAATAAGGCTGCCTGAACATTTCAAAGTTCCCAAATTTCCTGAGGTTTTCAAGTTGATAACTGTAAGTTCCTTAGAATTTTGAAGTTCTCAAAATCGCCAAAAGGTGAAATGTTTATCGATTAAATCAAATATCGAATAAAACTTAAAAAACATAACTTCCTTCCTATTAGATGGAAATGAACCCACGTGATCCAACTATACCGAATGAGAAGACACAGTAACCACACAGAAAATTAATGGTTATATCAGGTTTTTCTGGAATATCTCAAAATTCCTGATGAACTTCATTAGGTCTTTCAGGTAATAAATACGGAGAAAGATTTGAGAGAAATCAGTGATACTTCGATTTTCGAAATGTCATTTCATTAAGTATTGTAACGCGAAATGTACACAGCAGCGCGAAACGTGTTTACTCTTATCGGACCTCTGCGGCTTACCTCAAAGGAAGCCGCCGAGTGGAATAAAGTGGAAAACGGACCAGTGAAATAAATTAACATTAAGAGTGATACAAATTAATTAGTTAGAAGATAGTTAAGATAAATTAAATAGTGTGTTGTATAGTAATTAAGACAGTGTAAATAAGTTTGAAAGAAACGTTACAGTATTATAGTTCCGTAGTATCATAAGATGAGAGCGGATTATATGCAAAGTGCATATATGTACTTTATTTTTTGCATATTCTTAAATATAGTTTCTATGTAGACGAATTCATTTCAGTTAATTGTCGCGAGTTACTAACTGCATACATTGCATATTTAGGCATTATTATACATTTCATTTCAAAAGTGGTACGAACTTATATTAGAAATGCAAGGGACCTTATTGGAATGAATTGAAATAATGGAAGAATTCGATACACTGTTTCAGAAGGTTAAAGGTAAAATAGGTAATTCTGTATGCCAAAAATGAGAAAAGTGCTAATATAAAAATTAGTGTTATTTAAAGTTAAGAATATTGTATAAACTCTATTCATTTTGTAAAGTTTTCGTTACGTTCGTGGCCCTTCACCCGTGAAGGATCAGCCTCACGAGCGGAAAAAACGTTCAATTCCTTCCACCGACACGTTCCCCTCTTGTATTCTAATGAACACCTGTGCAAAGAAAATGCTGATAGAGCAGAGAGATCGGGACGTCGAGCCGGCATCTGGTTCCGGTAGGTGTATATATGTACGTATCAACAACGTGTCCGACAGGTGTGTGGGATGGAGGAAAAAATTGTACCGAGAAGTGTAGTTACACGTTATTTTCCCTCGTTGAATCGGGGACCGTTGCGGAAAAATACAATTTTAGAAGACTCTGAGCGTTACATCGAAGTTTACAGATCTGAGGATAGTTGGGACACTCTTTATCTAATATTTTTATGGATTTTGATAATGTATGGTACATATATATTGTAAAAGAGACTATAACTACTAACTACTAACTATATCTATAGCTATAATTGTAACTATAACTATAATTTTCAATTTTATTGTATTTATAGTTATAGAAATTATCAGAAATAATGTATTTCATTGTTTTCGCCTACTAAATTTTATACAAAGAACAATATAATTCATAAAACACCCCAATATCCCACTTAACTTCTAATTTACATCTCAATTTCCTAAACTTTTTTCATATTTTAATCGGTCCCAGTAGATATGGGTGAGTTTGGTAGCCCTTAAAATATCTATTTCTCCCTGTATTCAGCCCCTAATAAAGCAAGCGGCATTCAGGTCCGATCAAAAAAGTGTCCCTTAGATCTGTACACTATGGTTTCACGATCTTTTATACCAGTCTGAAGCAAACGTCGTGGGAACGAAACTGTAAAATATCGCTCTAATCACCTTTTGTAACGTCGCATAGTTATTATTAACAGACCAAAGGTTGAAGTAGGCATAGAAACGTACGTATGGATCGTAGAAATTGGCACATCTATTTACCAACCCGGTGTGGGAGTTCCCGTGTAGGAGAGTTCAGCTCTCCCCTTGAAACATTAATTAAGAAAGCAACGGAATTGATATTTTTGCAACCTCTCCACCCTTTCGCGATTCATTAAGTATTCCACATACTGAATGAACGCAGAGAAACAATAACGGGAAAAAAAGGAAAGAAATGTAAAACTAAACATCACTTTTACTCGCGAAAAAAAAAGAACATATACCCATCCATACACGTACTTACTCGATGAGCGAGAGAGAGTGAGAGAGAGAGAATTGAAGTTTCCGAAGTTAAAGTTTCAGCTCGTCGTGGTACATCCCCTTTAAAGGGAGGGAAAGAGCGAAAACTCCTGTGAAAACACGAAGAGGGAGAGAGACGGAGGAGCCGTGGAAAATAGAGTTGGGAATTAGTACGGAAACTGCGAGGGTCGACGTTCGGGAAAAACCCGGAAAATTTCTTTATATTATCATCAACGGTCCGCTTAATTCTGATGAATTCATCACAATTTTGATACCACCTAACAGCTTATGCGGGGCTGATAACTCCGAATTATCGGTAATTACGTATTTATTGGCGTCGATAACGATTTGGGCCGTTGGAGTACGTGTGGTGTAGGTTTCCATGAATTATATTAAACTATGAACGAAAAGAACGTATTATAAAGCAACAAATTTGTATAAAAGGCAGGTTTGTTGCAATTTGACATTAAGGAAGCTTTGATATCCAATCATAAGACTATACTGTTTTCAAAACATTGACGTCAAATTTAAGAAAAGACACTCTTTATATTTTTGATTGGAGTATAAATCATCTCATCCAGAAACGAATTCAAAGTTGTGAAAATAGCACACTTTGGGGTCAAAATGATACCAAATTTGGTGTCAAATTTAAAAACATTAGCCCGTGTGAATTTAAGTTTGATTAAATTTTCAGGGTGTACCTTTAACAATACCTACATAATATTAAACGTTTCAAGTCAAAATATTCAAAAAATAGAGTCAGTAACTTCGTTACGAACTATAAAAAAAAATCAAAAGTTTGCATTACTCAGTTCTCAAAGGCAACAGGATCGAATTTCGTAGTGAATAACCCTTAAGCAATTCATGAAATTAGTTGGAACGAAACTCGAACTAAGCTCATCATCCCTAAAGTCCCAAAATGTTCAGAATTTTTATATGGACAGTAAGTTCATGACGTTAAGTTAACATTACACAGTTTTCAAAGACGACAGGATCGAATTTCATATTGAATATCCTTTAAGCAATTCATGAAATTAATTGGGACGAAAGTCGAATTAATCTCATCATCCCAAAATGTTTAGAATTGTTATATGGACAGTAAGTTCATGATGTTAAGTTCACATTACACAGTTTTCGAAGACAACATCATCGAATTTCATATTGAAGATACCTTAAGCAATTAATGAAATTAGCTGGGGGCGAAATTCGAATTAATCTCATCATCCCAAAAGTCCCAAAATGTTCAGAATCGTTATATGGACAGCAAGTGATGATGCCAAGTTCACATTACACAGTTTTCAAAGACGGGAGGATCGAATTCCATATTGAATATCCCTTAAGCAATTCATGAAATTAGTTGGGACGAAATTCGAATTAATCTCATCATCTCAAAAGTCCTAAAATGTTCAGAATTCAGAATTGTTACATGGACAGTAAGTACATGATACTAAGTTCACATTACACAGTCTTCAAAGACGACAGGATCGAATTTCATATTGAATATCCCTTTAGCAATTCATGAAATTAGTTAGGAGGAAACTAAAATTAATCTCATGTTCCCAAATGTCCCAAAATGTTTAGAATTGTTATAAGGATAGTAAGTACATGATACTAAGTTCACATTACACAGTCTTCAAAGACGACAGGATCGAATTTCATATTGAATATCCCTTTAGCAATTCATAAAATTAGTTAGGAGGAAACTAAAATTAATCTTATGTTCCCAAATGTCCCAAAATGTTTAGAATTGTTATAAGGATAGTAAGTTCATGATGCTAAGTTCACATTACACAGTCTTCAGAGACGACAGGATCGAATTTCATATTGAATATCCCTTTAGCAATTCATGAAATTAGTTAGGAGGAAACTAAAATTAATCTCATGTTCCCAAATGTCCCAAAATGTTTAGAATTGTTATAAGGATAGTAAGTTCATGATGCTAAGTTCACATTACACAGTTTTCGAAGACGACAGAATCTAATTTCATATTGAATATCCCTTAAGCAATTCATAAAATTAGTTATGACGAAATTTGAATTAATCTCATCATCCCAAAACTCCCAAAATGTTTAGAATTGTTATATGGACAGTAAGTTCATGATGCTATGTTCACATTACACAGTTTTCGAAGACAACATGATCGAATTTCATATTGAACATCCCTTCCTTAAGCAATTCATGAAAGTAGTTGGGACGAAATTCGAATTAATCTCATCATCCCAAAAGGCCCAAAATGTTTAGAATTGTTATATGGACAGTAAGTTCATGATGCTAAGTTCACATTAACACGTTTTCAAAGACAACATGATCGAATTTCATATTGAATCTCACTTTAGAAAGACAATTTTTGAAATATAATGACACGAAACTATTGTAGAATCAGTCTTATCATTCCCAAAAGCACAAAACATTAGAATCGTCACAAAAACTATATGGACAGTAAGTTCATGATGCCAAGTTCGTGGTACAAAGTTATCAAAGAAAACATCATTAAATTACTTATTGAACCTCGCGTTAAAATTTCATGAAATATGGGGCCAATACTTTATTGATTACGATTGTAACAATTCACGTTAATATTTGTTACAATATAAACACTTGAAAGGTTTGTCACCTGTCTTTAAATACTATCTTTAATTCACGAGAGGTAGAAAAACATTTGTCACAATGTAAACATTCAAAAGTTTTGTAACTTGTATTCATACACAAGTCTCTTTAAATACGAATAAGCAGAAAAACGTATCATAAAAAATATATCATAAATTTGATAGGTCTAAAAAAAATTACAAATGCCAGTACAACATGCAGAGACGGTTGCTTTTAAATGTAATTAATGTAAAGCGGCTTTCTTAAGCATCTCCAACTCCCTTATAAGTCGTTTCTGGATATTAAAGTAAAATCAGTACAAATTTCCATCGTTTTCCATTTTCCAAAGAGTTTTTGGACCCACCGTGCAATCCAAAAATACCGTTTTCCCTTGCTCGCCCCCGTTCGGACCGTGCTACGGCCGAATGGAAAATAGGGTTGTAAATCGAGAGAGATAACCGCCCCTATACGCGAACGTATTAAAGAGAGATAAATTCGGGGGTATAGCGCCGTATAAGACCGACAAAGTTAGATTTATAATGGAGAACGAAAGGGTAGGAAAAAGAAAAACGTATTAGACAATAATAGCGGCGAAAATATGAGAAGAATTCCGGAAAGGGGACGAGAGCGAGGGACAACAGACGTGGGGCGCGTGTGGCTCACTTCGATCAGCAATTATATACGAAAAGTATTCGAGATAAGGTTATAGTAGTCGTATGGCACTTTCAAAAAAAAAAAAATAATGTACACCAGTAAACCCGTCACATCCCTCTAAGACGCCCGAAAGGCATTTCGCTCCGATTAAGAGATCTACCCTACATTCGATCCGAGCGAGCGAGAGAGAGATAGAGGTAGAGAGGGAGAATGGGGGAGTCCTCCCACGCTTTCAATAGGGGGTTAGGTAAACCTCCCCCTCGGCCTCCCCTTTAACGGGGCGCCCCTGGCCGGATAATTTATATTCCGGGGGTGCAGTTTCCCCTTTGGCCACCATCAATCATCGTGGCGCTCTCCATCGAGACCGGGACTCCCGCAGGAAGGGTGCAACATCCCTACCGTCGGCTGCAAGTGCAATATATGACGGCTATCGGGGCCCACCCCTCGACGGTTTTATTTACCTGACCGAGGAAAGGAGAGGGAGGCCAACGTGGAAAATATTAGGGCCGGTGCAGCGCGTATACGTGCGGGGTCGAGGTGTCGTGCGAGGGGTTGTTTTTTTCTGGATTTTTTTCCTGGAGTTTTAGTCACGGCAGTGACTCAAACTTTTCCTAGTTCCTAGTTCCTAGTTTCCTAGTTCCTAGTCATTTGCTATTAGCAAGTGGCGTAGGGTATTTCAAGAATTTCATATAGTTTACCACCAGAACAGGCTTTGTCGAGGCTTTAGCACTACTGAACATACATAATAGGTACGCTAAGATAGACTGTAGGTATAAAAGAATTACTCAGAACATAATATATGAAAGAGCGACAATGGAAGTAAATATATTATTACATCAGATATCAAAACCAATAAAATACCAGTAAACAGAGGAACTAGAGTAAACAGAGGACAAGGAGACATAATAATACAACGTGATCAAGAATAGCTGTTTGAGTTGGCAATACTGAATTTCATTTTTAAATGGTACAACTGGTAATTTAAATTTGCTATTTCAAATTCAAATTTCTTGTATTCTTTTCAAATTTATTTATGGTTTTCACCTTACAACACGAAATTTTCATTGGAATGGCGTACCTTCGAAGCTGGATTTATAACCCAATTACTGGTTGGCAGTACTCTCTCGAAGCGACATACTAGCAATTTCAGGAGTTGTTTCCGGAGACTTTGGTCACTTTTGCTGTCCTTCTGCAACATTGCATGCGAGTAGATGAACGTTATTTAAACACAGGGACGGTAAGCAAACAAAAATCTACTCTAAACGAGGAAGTTGTCGAGGATATCAGAACTCGAACGCAAAGAAGTCCTCCCAAATCCTTAAGAAAGCCCTCCCTTTAAACAGGTTTGGTCCTTATGCCTCCTATTCAACCAATTTTCATTCTTACCCATAAGACTTCCACTTTTCCATGTTGTTCTAATTCACGGTTTTACAGGTTTATCATATGGAAGTTGCTCCACTGTGCTTAAAAAGAAATTAAAGTACCACCCTTACAAAATTTCCATCGTCCAGTCATTAACCCTTCCTGATCACCCGCAGAGAGTTTTATTTTGCAATTGGTTCATGACATATTAAATAATAATGATATCCTTGACAATACCTTCTTTTCCGACGAAGCCTGGTTTCATTTCAACGGCTATGTGAATAAACAAAATTACAGAATTTGGTCAGGTGATAATCCTTATGCTATCACATTTGCGCCCGGTTGAAGTTGGTGTTTGGTTGGCAGTCTCAATGTCGCGGGTGTATGGGCCGATATTTTTTAATTTTCCCGTCAATTCGGAGAGATATATCCAACACCTTTTGAGGCCTTTTATAAACCAATTAACAGACGAAGAGCGTTAAATTGGATATTTCCAACAAGACTCTGCAAGGGCACATACGGCTCGTGCTACTATGGGATATTTAAGGGAGAATTTTGGCGACAGAGTAATTAGTCAGGGCATTTGGCCAGGCAGGTCGCCAGATCTCACTCCAATAGATATTTCGTTATTTGGGCTCTCGAAGGACAATGTCTTTAGGAACATATTGCATACTGAAGAAGAGCTGCGAGAGGCAATAGTTCAGGAAGTGGCAAACATTACTCCCAATATGCTGGTGAATATCTTCGAGAGCCTAAAAAGAAGAGTTAATTTATGTCTGGACCAAAATGGGGGGGCATTTTGAGCATTACCTTTAGCTGTTTAATTAAATCATTGTTCTGTATTTCGAGTTTAATTTTTTAAGCGTTAATTTTTATTCACATAACCTGCAATCGTATCCTGATTGTTATGTCAAATTTTTGTCAAATAAACATATCTGGCTGTAGTGTTGCAAACCCTTAGGCAAAAAAATCCTCCAGGTAGGCTTGCCAACTCAAACAGTCATTATTGACCACACAGTACTATTTGAAATGAACTTAATTGTAATTAATAACCGCATAAATCGAAAATCTAAACATCCTCTCATATATCTACCTTCTAATTTACCTACACACTTGTAAGTTACCAATTTCGTCCCAAACACTATCTCAACATTAAGGTCCCTTTTAAAAATGAATACTTGTATCCCAAGTTCATAACTGACAGGAATTGATGATGTAAAATTGATGACGTGTTTATTCTATTCGGGCCCGGAGGGTGAGGACGCACAGGTAATCGCTCGTATTGTGTACCTGTGATTAATTAAACGATAGCGTAATTAAAAAATAATAATTTGCGAAATCTGCCACGTCATTCGCCCCGCAAGCCTGTCGCCCCGACCGAAAAAATAAAAATAAATATGTTGGATTGATTGTTTACAATTTTTTGGGGAATTGATCCAAATAAGGGAACAGGTGAGGTATGCTTTTGATTTGCAAATGAAAGCTTTGAATTAATCTGTTTAAGAAGTTCTCGATATATCGTAACAAATTTCATGTTTTGGATTTGAATTTGAACAGGAATTGTCGTAGAGTTATGTCAGGGTGGATAGGAGGAATTGAGTTCCGCCACAGGTAGACTTATTGATAGACAGATAGATTTCCGCCATAGGTAGATTTTATGACTTTTGAATTCTATCTGGTGGGTACCTACTTAGCACTGCGTTAGGTCAGACTGTTTGGTTTTAAAGAATAGTAACTCCAGTATCGGTACTAACCTCACATTCCAGTCACATATGAATTCTAGATTCTAGCACACTCTAACTATTGACTACTGTATGGAACCTTCTACTTGAATATTTTAGAATAACAAAATTCTAACCTTAAGCTTATATAGAGATGGTTCCACATCTGATGAATGATCCAGGTTGTATGGTATACTTTTGCTTTCAATTTGAACAGAAATTGTAGAGTTATGTCAGGTGGAAAAAGAGGAGTTGAGTTCCGCCACACATAGATTTATTCATAGACAGATAGATTTCAGTGATAGGTAGATTTTATGACTCTTGAGTTCTGTCTGGTGGGTACTTAGTACTGCTTTAGGTCATATTATTTGCTTTTAAAAGAATGGTAACTCCAGTATCGGTATTGCCCCACATTCCAGTCACATATGAATTCTAGATACTAGCACACTCTAACTATTGACTACTGTATGGAACCTTCTACTTGAATATTTTAGAATAACAAAATTCCAAACTTAAGCTTATATAGAGATGGTTCCACATCTGATGAATGATCCAGGTTGTATGGTATACTTTTGCTTTGAATTTGAACAGAAATTGTAGAGTTATTTCAGGTTGAAAAAGAGGAGTTGAGTTCCGCCACACATATATTTATTCATAGACAGATAGATTTCAGTGATAGGGAGATTTTATGACTCTTGAGTTCTACCTGGTGGGTACTTAGTACTGCATTAGGTCTGATTGTTTGCTTTTAAAAGAATAGTAACTCCAGTGTCGGTACTACCTCACATTCCAGTCACATATGAATTCTAGATTCTAGCACACTCTAACTATTGACTAGTGCATGGAACCTTCTGCTTGAATATTTTAGAATAACAAAATTCTAACCTTAAGCTTGTATAGAGATGGTTCCACATTTTATGGATGATACAGGTCGTATAGTATACTTTTTGCTTTGAATTTGAATAGAAATTGTAGAGTTATGTCAGGTTGAAAAAGAGGAGTTGGTCCGCCACACATAGATTTATTCATAGACAGATAGATTTCAGTGATAAGTAGATTTTATGACTCTTGAGTTCTGTCTGGTGGGTACTTAGTACTGCGTTATGTCAGACTGTTTGTTTTTAAAGAATAGTAACTCCAGTATCGATACTCCCTCACATTCTAGTCACATATGAATTCTAGATTCTAGCACACTCTAACTATTGACTACTGTATGGAACCTTCTACTTGAATATTTTAGAATAACAAAATTCCAACCTTAAGCTTATATAGAGATGGTTCCACATCTGATGATGATCGAGGTTGTATGCTATACTTTTTGCTTTGAATTTGAACAGAAATTGTAGAGTTATATCAGGTTGAAAAGGAGGAGTTTAGTTCCGCCACACATAGATTTATTCATAGACAGATAGATTTCAGTGATAGGTAGATTTTATAACTCTTGAGTTCTACCTGGTGGGTACTTAGTACTGCGTTAGACCAGATTGTTTGGTTTTAAAGAATAGTAACTCTATTCTAGATTCTAGAATTTAGTCATTTAAAGGCATATTTTTTAATACAACAATCTGGATATGTTACATAAAGATGGTTATAAAGGATAAAGGTACACCTGTTTTAATCCTTAGTGCCTATTTTAAAAATCCAACTGCCTAAAACTCGAATGAGATTCGTGGCAGAACTCATGGACCTCCCGTTGGATACGTCCAAACTACTTTATTTAAATCTATGTTTTCTGGTGTCACTGTTAACATGGTCAATGTGGATATCAGCAATCTATGGATATTTACGCGTCCCTTTGTCGCAGACCGTTCGAAGCCAGGAATTTTTTCCGGGATTATGTTTTTTTCCTGGTTAGCAACAAAGTAAACAGACGCGTGTTATTTCAGGCGAAATTCTTCGTCAACATTCAAAATATTTACGTTGCGTGTCTTAAATAATTATTTTTGCATCGGAAAAATTCGACGGAAAATATAATAATAATGGGAAAAAATGTAGGGGATTACTCGAGTTGGCGGAAAAGGGGCACGAACCCCTTTTTTATATATACGTTACTTTATATAAGGGCGGTCGTGTATGCAAAGTAGCGCTTCCTTCCCGCATACGTAAGGTTTTAATTAATTTCGATTGCATGATGTATTTTCTTTTTTGTTTCGCAATTAAGAGGAGAGGGTCCGTACTATACGGCTTGATTGATTATTTCGCCTACATGGAATTAGAAAATTTATATCTCGATCCATCTCAATTTAGGGGCTCGATTCACACGTTCCGGCCGTGGCAAGGGTTGGTTGGATCTCAGAAATGAATATAATAAAATCCTGGTTATACAATACGATACAAATTACCTCTTAAAGTTAATTTCCTTGTTCAACCCCTAATCATAGTTTAACTTGGAATGTCTGTTTGAGTTCAGTTCAAAATAATATTAAAGTAGAAAAATGCCCTCTTGTATTAAACAATTTTCCCCTAAATTTCTCCCTGAGGTTAGTTCTATTATTAAACGTTTTCCGAAAACTGTTATTTATACGTGATATCGCGAAAAATTGCCGCTCCGAACGTCGGCTAATAGCTGTATTCTTTCCACTAATAACCGCTCGGGTTCTCACAAAATATCTACAACAAAAGATAAAATTATATATAATTAAATGAAATGCGCCGTCCTTTTGTTTTCTCATGTGGTCGTTTTCCTCCAAAAATATTAAAATAATGCCCGGCTTTTAATCTAGTTTGGTCCAATTTATGGTCGGATTCTCTCGAAGATGGGCCTTCGCTATCCTATTGTTAAAAATTTTAGTTATAGGAAAAATTTAATAAACTCCCAACGAAGTTGTGCATTCTAAATCGACGTAGGAGGAGGAGTAGCAGACGTTTCGCAGGTCCAATTTCAAACGTTCTCATAGCTGTGTTAATAATTTAATATGAATTTTGAGAAATATTCCAGTTACAATACGGAGCAGCAAAGAGCTTCTGTACCCCATTCGCTGTTTATTTCAGCAGGTTCAGCGTAACAGAAGATGCTGACCAATAATGCCAATTATGTATAGAAAATACTCGTCAAATTCAATGAAGTTATAGTGGTCTTCAGTATCACTCGCTACTTTAGGATCGAATAAATTATTTTTTAAAACAACATTCCCGAATTCCATATCAAATTGAAGATTGTATAGGAATTCTATGACTGAACCATCTGTTTGGGCCGCACCCTATTAACACGACTGGAAATTTACAAGTTATTTCACAAATTCCTAAGAAAATAACATACACTCTTTTCAAAGCAAATCCCGATACACGTCATTTTGATGACGTAAGAATCATTCAACATCCAATACTACCAACTTAATATAAGTAGTCCGAGCACATCGCAATTTATGTGTTCCGTGTATATTTTAGGTTGACAATATGCATAACCATATATATTGTCAACCTAAAATATACACGGAACACATAAATTGCGATATGCTGGGACTATATTAAGTTGGTAGTATTGGAAGTATTCTGACGTCATCAAAATGACGTGCGTCGGGATTTGTTTTGAAAAGAGTGTAGAACGTTATCTCCGTAGAAGTGAATGGTGAGTGGGGGAAACCGGAGTGATTCCTGATTTATCCCGAAACTCCCGTAAAGTTTCTAGCACTTCTACGGACCCTGGGTGGGTACAGGATTCCCGAAAACTTCTACGATTCTCAAAGAACGAAAAAAGGGACAACTCACCCTCGAGCCGACTTGTTCATCCCTTAAAACAGGACGAAAATGGAAACGGCAGGGAAGAGGGGTGAAATTTTTCGATGTAGGGCAATTGGAGAATATTGAGGAGGTTTACATTAGTACTATTTTGTTATGAGTTTATAGTATGTATTTGTGGTGTTTTGTGGGAGATTCCAAATACGCCGTGTTTACGATTGTCCTCAAAGTGGGAGACACTCTTTCCAGAGTCAATTTAAGGAGCCATCAAAACTTTTACGACCGTATAAATCTCCACAACTCCCGCGTGGTGAAGTAGCGATTTCCATCAAAGGGATGACAAGCGCAACGATTTTTTTTTTGCAAACCTCCGATCGACTCTGGAAGAATCGTACTCTTAAGTCACAGAGGGTGTCCGTAATACGGAGGTGTGCCTACGGGAGAGGTTTCCTGGAGCGACGTACGGCCGGCGATAACCTAAATTTCCTCCCGAAAGAGATATATACCATCCTCGATCTGGAGACTGCCGCCCTTAGATGGTCGCGGGGGGACCCTCGGGCGGCAGGGCGGCGGGGGAAAAGGGGGCGTACGGAACGTGCGAGTGGGATAGAGGGAGAGAGAGAGAAGGAGAGAGCGAGAGAGCCGACGAAGGGAGGGAGAAAGAGGGAACTGGCCTCGTGAAACTTAAAAATGCCGCCGTGTGTAGCCGAATCGATACGGGCGGCGTTGCCGTCGCTGCGAGAAAAGCGTTGAGGGCTCAGAATCGTCGAAATCGAGAAGAAGCGGAAAAATGGAAATGATTACGAAACTTTTCTTGGGTCAGTTACTTTGTTACGACATTATTAATATTTTTTTTTTGGGGTACGTACGTTTAAAGTTTACGATAAAAGTTATCCGGTACATATCGATTGAAGATAGGCAATTGCTGGAAATTATCAAGAAAAATGAGGTAGCTTACTACCAAGGATCCAAATATAAAATACCTAAAGAGATTCTAATGGGCAAAACAGAAGGTAAGGGATAGGGTCAGTTCGGAAACAGCATTTATGGCTCAGAGATGTTAGGAACTGGTGTGGTGTCAGAGATGTTGACACAACATTCAGAAAAGCGAAGGAACATTCACTACACATTATCAACCAATAGACTTCTATTTAATTCTACAATATGAACAGTGACCCGCCTAAGCGCTACATTGTGTATGACACCTAAAAAGGACGTACAAGGATCTTACGGATACAGGTAGTTGTGTTGTATTTTATTATCAGCATTTATTTAGTAGATATAATTTGTAGGTTTTGCTTTTAAAAATGTCACCAAAAAATCGTGATGTGTTCATCAGAGTACTTTCTCATATATAAGGGTTTATTTAAGCAACAAACCTAAACACGACAAGTACCTATAAAGTACTCCTCACAGTAGATTTAGCCAAATACGTTACAAAACTTTTTTATATATTATATCTAATGTAGAATAGGTACTGTAATGCGAGAAGTAAACAAAGCGACACATGTTTACTCCTTCAAAAGAATAACTACGACGCGTAGGACAGGTGCATGAACATTTGCTGCGTAGGCTTCTAGAATGTACTAGAATGTTCTCGATCAGGGTTGGGGGTGTATATATAAGGGGGTTTGTGATCGAGGGAGTTAGTTAGAAGTAGAGAAGCAGAAGTGAACGCGACATACGATCCGAATGCGGAGCAGTACAAATAAATTATGTAGTGTCTAGTCTAGTGAACAAGTAGTTTAGTGTGTTAAATAAATTAGTGTTCAATTAATGTAAATAAATTATAAAATAAACGTTACATTGGTGTCAGAAGAGCGGATCATGAAGAAGTTACGCGAATTAAAAGTGGCCGAGTTAAAAAAAGAACTCGAGGAACGGGAATTGGAAACAGGAGGGAAGAAGACCGAACTCCAGGACCGACTCTCGGCATTTTTGAAAGAAAATGGCCAGGACCCGGAAGTTTTCGAGTTCGAAGACGACGACATAACGAAGCAGTTCGCCGCACAGAAGGATGACATCACGAAGCAAATCGCCGCCCAGAGGGAAGAAATCGCTGCCCAGAGGGAAGACATCACTGCTCAAATCGCCGCCCAGAGGGAAGACATCACTGCTCAAATCGCTGCCCAGAGGGAAGAAATCGCCGATCAGAGGGAAGACATCACTGCACAAATCGCTGCCCAGAGGGAAGAAATCGCCGCCCAGAGGGAAGACATCACTGCTCAAATCGCCGCCCAGAGGGAAGAAATCGCCGCCCAGAGGGAAGAAATCGCCGCCCAGAGGGAAGATATTACTGCTCAAATCGCAGCCCAGAGGGAAGAGATAACCGACCAGATGGAGGCTCAGCGTAAGGAGATTGAAGAGAAGATCAAGCAGTTGGAAGAACGACTAGCACAAGTCAGTAGCGGCGAGGGGAAAGAAGACGAAATTGATCAGAAGACGAAGCAGTTGGAAGAACGACTAAAGCGAGTCAGTAGCGGCGAGACGAAGGAAGAAATAAAGGCGGTCGTTCAACAGAACTCGATATCCATCAATCGAGTGACGCCCCCAACGTTCGATGGAAAAATTCCGTGGGCCAGCTACAAGAAGCAGTTTGAGGCAGCAGCGGAGGCTAACGCTTGGTCCCCTCACGAGAAAGCTGTTTCCCTAACGGTAGCCTTACGTGGAGAGGCGTTGGAAGTTCTTCAGACGCTATCCACCGAGGAAGCCGGGAATTACAATGAGCTGCTGAGGCGACTGGAAATGCGGTTCGGCCAAACACATCTGGAGCAAGTCCATCAATCCCAGATGTCCAATCGCCGTCAGAGATCGAACGAGACCCTGCAGGAGTTCGAAGCGGACATAGCCAGACTAGTGAGGTTGGCGTATCCCACGGCACCGGAACAGATGATGGAGTGCCTCGCAGTGCAGACGTTCGTGAGCGGGCTGCGGGACCAGGAACTGCAGATGGCCCTGAGGCTAGCTCGACCGAAAACAGTAATGAACGCGCTCGCCATCGCACTAGAACATGAGGCAGCAATGGAAGCCTCCCGCATTCACGGTTGTGCTCGAGCTGTTACCGAGGAGGTAGGCACAGAAAAACTCGTGGAGAAGGCCGTCCAGCAGATCATGGAGTTGCTGTCAGCACAGAAGACGTGGCCCAAAACAGCGGTGCCGGCAAAGGCCCCGGAAAAACTAATGCGGGTCGATAAAAGGGAGGGGACGTCGACTCGTGGCAATAGGAACCCCCGGGCCAGTATAGCCTCGTTTTCCCACCAATTGGGGAGCGTGTACGTCGATGGCACTATCGACGGGAGATCCCACGCCATGCTTGTGGACACGGGAGCTACGAAGACGATCGTACGCTCGGAAGTTGTGAGGGACCGTAGGAAGATTAGGCCAAGTAGGTGGCAATTAAGAACTGCCACTGGGGAGAAGGCAGTAATACACGGTGAAGCGACGGTTAGCATGACGTTGGGACGAGTAAAGTTTGACCATCCTGTTCTCATAGCCGAAATTGAGGAAGACGTCATACTGGGAATGGACGTCATGAGGAATCATGGATTCCAGTTGGATTTCGGACACCGAGTGTTGAGGATCGCTCAAGAAGAATTACTGCTACACAATCGTGACAACTTTGTGTTAGACGTAATAATGGCAGAAGATGTGATTCTCCCGGAACGAAGCGAAACGATCACCTCTACCTGTCTGAGGGGTGTTGTGGAAGAGGGAATTCCAGCCGTGATCGAGCCAGAAAACGATGACAATCGACTGGCTCGGGGGGTACTGGTAGGAAAGGCGCTCGTTACTCTCTCAAGTGAAGTGCCTGTGCGACTACTTAACATCAATCAGTACCCGGTTACCATCAAGAAGGGTACGAAGCTGGGCACATGTAAAGCCGCTTCGGCCATCGTAAGGGGCGTTAGTGAGGAAGAAAGGTCCAGACACACTCCGCAGGACTTGAAACAAATTTTTTCCCAGACCAGTGCGTTTCTCTCGCCCACACAGAAACAAAAGGCCAACGAATTAATAAATAAGTACCAGGACATATTTACCACCGAGAATGGGAAGCTGGGAAAGACTAAGGTCGTGACACATAAAATTGACACGGGCGAGACACGGCCGATTCGACAAACAGCAAGACGACTACCCTTGGCCAAACGGGACGAAGCCGAGCAAATCATCAGGGACCTAGAGCGGGACGGGGTCATCGAGCCGTCAAGCAGTCCATGGGCCTCGCCGGTAGTACTGGTGAAGAAAAAGGATGGGACTACTCGATTCTGTGTAGACTACCGGCAGGTGAACAGTGTCACCAAAAAGGACAGCTACCCGCTACCACGTATCGACGACACACTCGATACCCTTGCTGGATCCACGATATTTTCGACCTTGGATTTAAAAAGCGGCTATTGGCAAGTCGAAATGGACCCTGCCGATAAGGAAAAGACGGCATTTACCTTCGGTAACGGCCTGTGGCATTTTACAGTCATGCCATTTGGACTTTGTAATGCCCCAGCGACGTTTGAGAGGCTGATGGAGAGCGTGCTAATGGGTCTGACGTGGAAAACGTGCCTAGTCTATTTGGACGATGTCATCGTGATGGGCAAGACCTTCGAAGGACATCTGAGAAACTTAGAGGACGTCTTCCAGAGACTGCAAGGTGCGGGACTGAAACTGAACCCTAAGAAATGTCAGCTCTTCAGAAGGAAGGTCTCATACTTAGGGCACGTAGTGAGCAGAGAGGGCGTCGCCGTTGATCCGGACAAGACAAGTACGGTGAGGGAGTGGCCAATACCGGTAGATAAACACCAGTTGAGGAGTTTTCTGGGCCTCTGCACGTACTACCGACGATATGTCCGGATGTTCTCCGACGTCGCTAAGCCGTTGACAAGGCTCACGGAAGAAGGACGAAACTTCTGTTGGGATGAGGAATGCCAGTCTGCCTTCGACGAGCTGAAGAGGAAGTTGACCAGTGCCCCAGTGCTGAGTTTTCCTCTGCCAGAAGGACAGTTCATCCTGGACACCGACGCGAGCAATGTGGGAATTGGAAGTGTTCTGTCGCAGCGCCAGGAGGGACAAGAACGTGTCCTTGGATACTTCAGCAAGGTACTCTCCAAACCAGAAAAGAATTACTGCGTCACCCGGCGTGAATTATTGGCCATCGTCAAGTCCATCGAGCACTTCCATAAATATTTGTGTGGAAGGAGGTTTCTGATCCGGACCGATCATGCTGCTCTTAAATGGCTCCTCCAGTTTAAGAATCCCGAAGGACAGATCGCTCGCTGGATCGAGAGGCTCCAGGAGTATGACTTTGTCATAGAACATCGGCCAGGACAGAGTCATGGAAACGCAGACGCACTCTCGAGAAGACCATGCCCTGATGAGTGTCCTCATTGTCATAGAGCTGAGGAAAAGTCCGAGAAAGTCTATCGAACGACCGTGGTCGCCGAGGAATGGACACCATCCTCGTTACGACAAGAGCAAGGAAAAGACCCGGTTCTCAAAGAAATCCTGGTTTGGAAAGAGGGAGGAGAGCGTCCTGAGTGGCAAAAGGTATCACCTGGCTCGCCAAAACTCAAGAGCTATTGGGCACAGTGGGACTCGCTAGTGGTTGAGGATGGACTACTAAAACGCGTACTGGAGAGCCAAGACGGGACGGAGGAAAGACGGCAGTTGGTAATTCCCTCCAGTAAAATCCCGGAGGTCTTGCGGCACCTTCACGACGGATCGTCTGGCGGACATTTAGGGATCAAGAAAACGCTGCAGAAGGTACGGGAGCGCTTCTACTGGATCAATTGTTCAGACGACGTGAAGGACTGGTGCAAGAAATGTACTACATGCTTTGCAAGTAATGGGCCACAAAGACGACCGAAAGCTCCCATGAAACAATATAACGTCGGAAGCCCCTTCGAAAGGATCGCTATTGATATAGCAGGACCCTTCCCTGAGACCGAAAAGGGGAATAAATACATCTTGGTCGTGATGGACTACTTTACGAAGTGGGTAGAAGCGTACCCTCTCCCTAATCAGGAGGCAGAGACAGTGGCCGATGTACTAGTGAAGGAGACGATCTGCCGGTTTGGAGTACCCATGGAATTACACTCGGATCAAGGAAGAAACTTTGAGAGTGGCCTATTCCGGAGGATATGTGAGAAGTTTGGGGTACGAAAAACAAGAACCACGGCCCTTCACCCTCAGTCTGACGGCATGGTAGAACGGATGAATCGCACCCTCAACCGCTACCTAGCGAAAATGGTCTCGTCACATCAAAGAGACTGGGACGAACACGTGCCGTTCTTCCTGATGGCCTACCGCTCGGCCGTTCATGAGTCGACAGGACAAACTCCAGCCAAAGTCCTGTTCGGGCGAGAACTTAAACTGCCCTGTGATCTAATCTTTGGCGCTAGACCGGACGAGGACGTTTCGGGGGAAGATTACGTCTCCAGGATGCGGCAAAGGATGAACGAGATTCACGATCAAGTCCGATACCAACTAAATATCGCCAGTGATCGCATCAAAGAGCGTTACGACATCAACGCTAAAGAGGGTGGCTACCAAATGGGAGATCGAGTTTGGCTGTACAACCCACAGAAGAAACGTGGTTTGTCCCCTAAGTTACAGACCAATTGGGAAGGTCCCTATGTTGTGAAGAAACGAATCAATGACGTGGTCTACCGGGTAAGCAAACTACCAAACGGCAAGCCGAGAGTGGTGCACTTTAATCGGTTGGCACCCTATGAGGGGTCGCACGATGAGGCGGAGGTTCCCCGAGTAAGAAACACATTGGCGCAGGAGAACGAACTTTCCTTCGAAGAATTTATGAGCGCCTACGGGGGTACCGGAAAAGCACGGTATGGGGTAACCTGTGAAAAACAACAGGATTTGTTCAGCGTACCTGAAGAATACTCGTTGGCCCATTGTGTGTCCGCCGACCTGGTAATGTCACGAGGTATCGCCACGGTTTTCAAGAAGAAGTACGGGCGCTCGGAACAACTCAGAGAGCAACTCCCGGAAATTGGCAAGGTTCTGGAACTACGTGACAACGTAAGACACATCTTTTATCTGGTTACGAAGGAGATCGGGTCCCTTAAACCATGTTATCACGATGTATGGCGAACCTTGCATAGGCTACGAGACCGACTGCTGGAGCTCGACATCAGGAAGCTAGCTGTCCCCAAGTTAGGTGCTGGACGAGATCAGCTGGACTGGAGGGTTGTCCGGAACATGCTGGAAGTAGTGTTGAAGAATACCGGAGTGGAAGTTTTAGTCTGCTGTTTTGGGCCTGCACCATGTCGACTCGGGAAGACGGTCCCCTGTTATTTTGACGCCACGTCTCGCTGTAAGCGGGGGGCTAACTGCAGGTTCCTGCATGGGCCTACCAGGGATACGTTCCGAGACGAAACGTCTCTAAGGCGGGGGCAGTGTAATGCGAGAAGTAAACAAAGCGACACATGTTTACTCCTTCAAAAGAATAACTACGACGCGTAGGACAGGTGCATGAACATTTGCTGCGTAGGCTTCTAGAATGTACTAGAATGTTCTCGATCAGGGTTGGGGGTGTATATATAAGGGGGTTTGTGATCGAGGGAGTTAGTTAGAAGTAGAGAAGCAGAAGTGAACGCGACATACGATCCGAATGCGGAGCAGTACAAATAAATTATGTAGTGTCTAGTCTAGTGAACAAGTAGTTTAGTGTGTTAAATAAATTAGTGTTCAATTAATGTAAATAAATTATAAAATAAACGTTACAGTACTCAAAATTTTATAAAAATTCTTGGAGCAAATTTCGGGAAAAATTCAAAAAATTAAAGGATACAAAGTGCCATTCACAGAAGATTTTGCAAAAAAACGATAGAAAAGTTTATTTTATACTAATTCAATGGTAGAATATATATTCTAAATTTAAAATAAATTCTTGTAGCAAATTTTGAGAAAAATTCAAAAACCGAAAAACCACAAGTATAAAGTGCTCTTCACAGAAGATTTAGCCGAAAACGTTACAAACCTTTTTATACATATTTAATTGCATAATAAGAATTCTTAGAACGAATTCCGAGAATAATAATAAAAACAAAAATCGACAAGTATAAAGTATCCTTCACAGAAGATTTAGCCAAAAACGTTAGAAAACTTTTTTATACACATTCAATATTCAATAGTAGAATAAATATTCAAAGTTTTAAAAAAATTCGTGTAGTGGATTTCGAAAAAAATTGAAAAAACCGAAAATTGACAAGTATAAAGTGTCTTTCACAGAAGATTTAGCTTAAATCGTTTGAAAGCTTTTTTTATACCTATTTAATCGTACAATAAATATTCAGTTTCAAAAAAATTCTTTCAGGGGAATTTCGAGAAAAATTAAAAAATCCGAAAAATGACAAGAGTAACCTCTTTATCCTGGCCGATTTTAATGAAAAACTTATTTTCACGTTCTGGTATGGTACACAGTCTAAGTATAAAGTTTTGACAGTTTGTGGTTTTTGAGTAAATCCTACCACAGACATACATACACACATACACACATACTGACAGACGGTTTTCCAAAAACACTTTTTTGGACTCAGGGGACCTTAACACGTTCAGAAATGCTAAAAACTCAATTTCGAAAAATCCACCCGATTACAATACTGTAACGTTTTTACCGTTTATTAAAAAAAATCATACTACTGGGTGATCAAGAATGACTCTTTGAGTTGGCAACATTTTTTAGAGAATTTTTGTACTTGTCTATTTGCAACACTACAACCGGATATGTTTATTTTACAAAAATTTGACATAACAATCAGCGATAAGATTGTAGGTTATGTGAATAAAAATTAACGCTTAAAAAATGAAACTCAAAATACAGAACAACGATTTAATTAAACAGCTAAAGGTAATGCTCAAAATGCCCCCCATTTTAGTCCAGACATAAATTAACTCTTCTTTTTAGGCTCTCGAAGATATTCACCAGCATATTGGGGGTAATGTTTGCCACTTCTTGAACTATTGCCTCTCGCAGCTCTTCTTCAGTATGCAATATGTTCCTAAAGACATTGTCCTTCAAGAGCCCAAATAACGAAAACTCTAATGGAGTGAGATCTTGACCTGCTTGGCCAAATGCCCTGACTAATTACTCTGTCGCCAAAATCCTCTCTTAAATATCCCATAGTAGCACGAGCCGTATGTGCCCTTGCAGAGTCTTGTTGGAAATATCCAATTTGACGCTCTTCGTCTGTTAATTGGTTTATAAAAAGCCTCAAAAGGTGTTGGATATATCTCTCCGAATTGACGGTAAAATTAAAAAATATTGGCCCATACACCCGCGTCCTTGAGACTGCCAACCAAACACCAACTTTAACCGGGTGCAAATGTGTCTCTCTGATAGCATAAGGATTTCAACCAGACCAAATTTTGTAATTTTGTTTATTCACATAAACTTTGAGATGAAACCAGGCTTCGTCGGAAAAGAAGGTATTGTAAAGGATATCATTATTATTTAATATGTCATTGAACCAATTGCAAAATAAAACTCTCTGCGGGTGATCAGGAGGGGTTAATGACTGGATGATGGAAATTTTGTAAGGGTGGTACATTAATTTTTTTTTAAGCTCAGTGTAGCAACTTCCATGTGATAAACCTGTAAAACCGTGAATTAGAACAACATGGAAAAGTAGAAGTCTTATGGGTAAGAATGAAAATTGGTTGAATAGGAGGCATAAGGACCAAACCTGTTTGAAGGGAGAGCTTTCTTAAGAATTTGGGAGGACTTGTTTGCGTTCGAGTTCTGATATCCTCGACAACTTCCTCGTTTAGAGTAGAAGGTCTACCAGTTGATTTTTGTTTGCTTACGCTCCCTGTGTTTAAATAACGTTCAACTACTCGCATGCAATGTTGCAGAAAGACAGCAAAAGTGACCAAAGTCTCCGGAAACAACTCCTGAAATAGCTGGTATGTCGCTTCGAGAGAGTACTGCCAACCAGTAATTGGGTTATAAATCCCGCTTCGAAAATACGCCATTCCAATGAACATTTCGTGTTGTAACGTGAAAACCATTTTAAATAAATAAATTTGTAAAGAATACCAGAAATTTGAATTTGAAATAGCAAATTCAAATTACCAGTTGTACCATTTAAAAATGAAATTCAGCATTGCCAACTCAAACAGTCATTCTTGATCACGTTGTACTTTGGTTGGCACATGTGCATTAAAAAATTCATTACTAGAATCGGAACGGTTCGCAAAGTGCTTGTTGGAACAAACCTTAAAGTAAAACTTAGGATTACCAACTTAAACAGTATTTCTTGATCACGTTGTACTGGCGATGGTACGCCTATGCGCATGCACCAGTTCCGTGTAAATCTCGCATCTTTGGTATACACGAGCGTCGTTCGGGAAACGAGTCCCGCACATCCGGCACCGTCGCCCCGACTGCCTCCAATCACGTGTTGCGCACACCGACCAATCGCCGTCCGGGACGGACTTCGTACACGCACGGCACGCCGCTCGTGCTCCTCTCGGGCCCGATCCGATCCTCGCGTTCTCGGTTCTCGCCTCTCCGCCGCCGTTCTGCCGGTTTTCCCGTTCCGCCAGTCAGTTTGAAATGAGCCGTCTGCGGTGTACGATCACCGAGTGCGTCGACGTGCCGCGACGATGCACGTGAAGGACTTGTCGGAAGGAGTCCGACGTTCGCAATGATGGAGGACCCGACCCAGGTGTTGTTCACGGAACTGCCGGTGCCGCTGCTCTCGACGGCCGCTCTGCTCAGGCACCACCACCACCACCATCATCACCACACGACCAGGTACCAGCCGTACCACAGGCTGCACCAGCCGCAGCACTTCCACACGGCCGCCGGCGGCGTCCACCACCACCTCCACCAGAGGACGTCGTTCCGCGACGAGGACGTCGCCGACGACGAGGAGGACGTCGCCTCCGCCGCCACCGCCACCGCCTGCCAGGGCAAGACGCACGTCTCGTGCCTGTACCCGGAGATCCTCGCGATAATATTCGGTTACTTGGACGTTAGGGACAAGGGGAGGGTCGCCCAGGTGTGCGCCTCGTGGCGAGACGCCGCGTACCACAAGTCCGTGTGGCGGGGCGTCGAGGCGAAGCTGCACCTGAGGCGGGCGAACCCGTCGCTGTTCGCGAGCCTCGTGAAGCGCGGCATCAAGCGCGTCCAGGTGTTGTCGCTGAGGCGGTCGCTCCGGGACGTCGTCCAGGGCATACCAAACCTCGAGTCGCTCAACCTGAGCGGCTGCTACAACGTCGCCGACGTCGGCATATCGCACGCGTTGGTCTCGGAGGTGCCGTCATTGACGCACCTGAACCTCTCGTTGTGCAAACAGGTGACCGACAACTCGCTCAGCAGGATAGCCGGATACCTGAAGAACCTCGAGGTGTTGGAGTTGGGCGGCTGCTGCAACGTCACCAACACCGGCCTAGTGTTGATAGCGTGGGGACTGAAAAAACTGAAAAGACTCAACCTGCGCTCGTGTTGGCACGTCAGCGACCAGGGCATCAGCCACCTCGCGCTCGGCAACCAGTCGCTCGAATACCTCGGCCTGCAGGACTGCCAGCGGCTCTCCGACGAGGCGCTCAAGCACGCGACCGGCCTCACCTCGCTGAGGTCGATCAACCTCAGCTTCTGCATCAGCATCACCGACAGCGGCCTCAAGCACCTGGCGAAGATGTCGAACCTGCGCGAGCTCAACCTCCGCTCCTGTGATAACATCTCGGACATCGGGATGGCGTACCTCGCCGAGGGCGGCTCGAGGATCTCATCGTTGGACGTCTCGTTCTGCGACAAGATCGGCGACCAGGCGCTCGTCCACATCTCCCAGGGGCTGTTCAACCTGAGGAGCCTCTCGCTGAGCGCCTGCCAGATCTCGGACGAGGGGCTGTCGCGGATAGCGAACACGCTCCACGACCTCGAGACGCTCAACATCGGCCAGTGCAGCCGGGTGACCGACAAGGGGCTCGCGACCGTCGCCGAGGCGCTCACGAGGCTCAAGTGCATCGACTTGTACGGCTGCACGAGGATCACGACTGTCGGCCTCGAGAAGATCATGAAGCTGCCGCAGCTGAGCGTGCTCAACCTCGGATTGTGGCACGTTAGGTGAAACGTATAGGTATCTAGTATTATTATTATCATCGTCATCGTCATCATCAATATTACTAATTATTACTATTATCATCATCGTCGTCGTCTTTATTATTAATATTATGTATTATTTTTAGACAGGTTTCTTTCGTTTTTTAATTTCAATTGTTTCGCGCTTTGAGTTCTTTCGGACATTCTACTCGATTTTTGAGTTGTACACGCAAGGCCCCTCATGAATCCACGATAAACGTTCAACCACGTTCACCAACTTTAATACACCCTGCAACGCTATGTAGTCTTCATATCACAAAGTTAGTTACTGTAACCTTTTACAATCACTTCGAGCCACAGAATCATTGGGGATACATCAAAACTATAGGTAATGTTTCAAGCTTCATAATGTCGAAGACTTCGAATTTGGCATATTTGAATTTGAATTTTAAAACCACTTCAAAAACCATCTTTCCAATACAAAACTGATACCTGAACCATCTAAAGTACAAGAATAATTAAGCTTCATAACGTTGAAAACTCTGGTCAACTCATCTCAAAAAACTTGGGATTTAAATATGTGAGTTTGAGTTTTGTAACCATTTTAGACTTTTTCGACAACCATCTTTGAAATACAAAACTTGTAACAGAGCCATTGTGGGTACATCTGGAATACAGGGATAATTAAGCTTCATAATGTTGAAGACTCTGGACAACCCGTTTCAAAAAACTTTTGGTTAAAATATGTTACTTTGAGTTTCGTAACCTTTTTGGACTTTTTCGAAAACCATCTTTGAAATACAAAACTTATAACTGAACCATTGTGGGTACATCTGGAATACAGGAATAATTAAGCTTCATAATGTTGAAAGATCTGGACAACCAGTCTCAAAAAATTTTGAATGCTGCATTTTTTATTTTGAATTTTTAAACCACTTCAAAAACCATCTTTCAAGTACAAAACTTATACCTGAACCATAGTGGGTACATCTGGAGTACAAGGCTAATTAAGCTTCATAACATTGAAGGCTTTGGATGACCCATTTCAAAAAACTTCAGGTGTAAATATGTGAGTTTGAGTTTTGTAACCTTTTTGGACTTTTTCGAAAACCAACTTTGAAATACAAAACTTATACCTGAACCACTCTGGGTACATATAGAGTACAAGGATAATTAAGCTTCATAATGTTGAAGGCTCTCTACAACCAGTCCCAAAAAATTTTTAATGCTGCATTTTTGGATTTGAGTTTTGTAATCTTTTGGAACCACTTTGAGAACCATCTTTCAAATACAAAACTTATAACTGAACCATTGTGGGTACATCTGGAATACAGGGATAATTAAGCTTGATTATGTTGAAGGATCTGGACGGGACACCATCTGGACAACCAGCCTCAAAAAACATCTGATTTGTCTTACTTGAATTTGAGTCTTGTAACCTTATGGAACCACTTCGAAAATCATCTTTCAAATACAAAACTTATACCTGAACCATTGTGGGTACATCTAAAGTACAAGGCTAATAAGTTTCATAACGTTGAAAACTCTGGACGGCCCATTTAAAAAAACTTTGGGTTTAAATATGTGGTTTTGAGTTTTGTAACCATTTTGGACTTTTTCGACAACCATCTTTGAAATACAAAACTTATAACTGAACCATTGTGGGTACATCTGGAATACAGGGATAATTAAGCTTCATAATGTTGAAGGATCTGGACAACCAGCCTCAAAAAACATCTGATTTGCCTTACTTGAATTTGAGTCTTGTAACCTTTTGGAACCACTTCGAAAATCATCTTTCAAATACAAAACTTATACCTGAACCGTTGTGGGTACATCTAAAGTACAAGGCTAATTAAGTTTCATAACGTTGAAGGCTCTGGACGGCCCATTTAAAAAAACTTCAGGTTTAAATATGTGGGTTTGAGTTTTGTAACCATTTTGGACCTTTTCGACAACCATCTTTGAAATACAAAACTTATAACAGAACCATTGTGGGTACATCTGGAATACAGGGATAATTAAGCTTCATAATGTTGAAGGATCTGGACAACCAGCCTCAAAAAACATCTGATTTGCCTTATTTGAATTTGAGTCTTGTAACCTTATGGAACCACTTCGAAAGTCATCTTTCAAATACAAAACTTATACCTAAACCATTGTGGCTACATCTAAAGTAAAAGACTTATTAAGCTTCATGACGTTGAAGGCTTTGGATAACCCATTTCAAAAAACTTCGAATGTAAATATGTGAGTTTAAGTTTTGTAACCTTTTTGGACTTTTTCGAAAACCAACTTTGAAATACAAAACTTATACCTAAACCACTTTGGGTAGATATAGAGTACAAGGATAAAATTAAGCTTCATAATATTGAAGGTTCTGGAGTACCAGTCTCAAAAAACATCCGATTTAGCATATTTGAGTTTGAGTCTTAGAACCTTTTGGAACCACTTCGAAAATCACCTTTCAGATACAAAACTTATAACTGAACCATTTTTGGTACATCTGGAGTACAACGATAATGAAGCTTCATAATTTCGTACGCTCTGCCTTAAAAAACTCTCAATTTGGCGTATTTGATTTTGAGTTTTGTAACCTTTTGGAGCCATTCTGGACCGTACCACATTTCAGAATACTTTCAATTAAAAAAATTTGTAAAAAGTACCCCACATTTTCGAATGTGTTAGTTTGGAGTCTTTGGACCTTATGGGGACCATACCTCCAATATAAAGCTTCAGAATCTTGACCACCGGGCCCTGAATACCGTCCCTTAAAAAACTTTGTATTGTCAATATTTAAATTGTTAATTTTGTCATTTCTTCCTATTGAGATTCCTCATTTTTCGAGCAGCATAATTTTATTTCACAAAGTATAAAAATATATTAAGTTTCTTTCAAATACTTAATTCGATATTAGAAAACATGAAAAGTTGATCTGAACCTAACCTAAATTGTAATTAATGGTATGTAAGAAATTCTTCCATCACAAACTGGATATTTTTTGCAAAACAAGAATGAAAAACATCAATTCAAAGATGGTTGCAGGTACATTGTGTTACTTTTATTGAACACAATTTCTATACGATTCTGATTCGTACAAAATGTAATTGTAATTATAAACTGCAAGTTAATATGGTGGAATAACAATAATTTTTAAAAGCATTCTTCTGTAACTTCATAGAGTAATAGAGTACCTATAGAGGAAATTGTCAGCAGACTAATTAATTTCTTGTGGCAGCTAATCAATCGCCACAAGTTAGAAATGGTATAACTTAGAAAAACACAAACCCATATGAGTACAGTCCATCCCAACCAAATATAAGAAACCACAAATCATTTTTCAAATATCGCTTCCCTTTATTGTATCATGCGATCAAATGAATTTAATTTAAAGTTGGCTCGTAAAACAAAACCAGAATTGCTATTAATTTTTCGCAAAAGAAACGACTGGACGCAAGTAGTAAATGTCACCATAGAGAAACATCGACTAACTGGGAGTAATATAAAAACTTTATTTAAAGGCCATATTTGTTAATGGACACGACGTCTTTTGATTTATTACCCATGGAATAATAACTAGTAGATTATTGGATGTTATGTTGAGTAAATTTCTTATTCTCTCCCATAATTAGTTTAGGGAAGAAAAATTACAAATTCGAACGAAAAATCAGAAAGTCACAGATAACCGAGTTTTATAGTTTTGTAAAAAAAAAGTCAACTACTGTCCTCTTCTCTCTAAAGAACGGGCAACAAGGGTATAATGACACCCATTAATTCACACAGTATGACAAAGGAGAGTGTCGTAATTGACACAAGTGTATTATTATCGATTACGCACGAGTTCAATATTGCTTTACATACCAAAAAACTGCTAACAGCACATGCGATATATACGCATTGTAACCATGATAGTTGAATTCGTGAAATAATAATGAAATTACGCATTTTAATTAATATGATTAAGGTTGCTCATGCACTTATAATTGAAGACATTAAAACGCGAGAGAGAAAAAATGCTTTTGTGACGTGGGGAATTCTTTAAATATATTTTTGAATTAAAATCAATCTTTTTATATGTAATACATTAGATTTGCGACATTTTAGCAAATAATTCTTTAGGCAGGGTGTGCAATAATTGAACATTCTTTAGTTTTGATGTTGAATTAATTAACATGAAATAATCACGTCTTTCATTAGTTTTTGAATGTTCTCGCTTGATATTAAAATTTATTACGATTTTTTCCTGAATAAAGTAAATCTTTTTTATTACAATTTTTCGAATTTGCAGTACTTAAGGGCGAAACAGTGGAAGATTTCATTGAATCAATTTTGAATTTTGTACTAATGACATTCAACATGTCATTCCAAATTCACTGATTTATGAGTACATACGATTTTACTAGAATTGCAACAAAAAGACACATTCCGATCTCCACAAATGATAAATGTCTATAAAATGATGGTGAAATCATCGACGAATCAGCTGAAGGTGTGATTAGGAAACTTTGAAATTACGCACACTCTGAGTCAGTAGAAAACTTTTCAAAAGTATTACTTAACTCCGACCGTCTACGTTACAAAAATGTTTTCATATGGCCAATGGTACAAATATAAAACATCGTTTTTAAAGAATATAAAGAAGAAGTATGGGAAAGTGTGTTAAATTTGTATGATCGCTTGATACAATTTAAACGTGTTGTTAAATATTATTTATCAAAGGACGAATGTGTTACTTAGGTAACGTCATCCATTTTTTGGATCCAAAGACTTAAAATATGTATACCGTTTCCAAGCGGGAAAAATTAATGAATGCAAACCGTAATGGAATTTTGATTGACAACAAAGAAAATATGTGCGACTGTGGTATGTTATTATCTATTGCTGTATCTGTCATGGGCGAAATAGAGCGTGTAATTTCGCCCTTTTTTGTAACCTGAGAGGTAACACAACATTTCTTCATCAACCAATTTGTATCGATGGTATAACAGTTCACATCGTACAGTGTTAACGGAGGGTAAATTTCGTTATTTGGAACAACCCTTGCTCGTCCCAAGTGTTAAATTTTTGGATTTTGTCGCAGTTATTGTAGTATCAAATTCACAAATGTGGATGTGAGTTGTAATAAGAAAGAACGTACATACGTGAAGTATCTATAGTTTCACTTTTTAAAATGTTAAGGGGGTGAACAACCCTTGCTCGTTCCAAATGTTAGTAGGGTACATTTTTGGATTTTGTCGCAATGGTTGTAATATAAGATTCACAAATATGGATATGAGTTGTAATGACAAAGAACTTACATAATATGTGAAGTACCTATAGTTTAACTTCGTAAAATGTTAAGGGGGACTGAATTTTGTTTTTATATAAAACAACCCTTACTCGTTCCAAATGTTAGTGGGGTGAATTTTTGGATTTTGTCGCAGTGGTTTTAATATCAAATTCACAAATGTGAATGTGAGTTGTAATAAGAAAGAACGTACATACGTAAAGTACCTATGGTTTCACTTCTTGAAATACTAAGGGGGTGAACAACCCTTGCTCGTCCCAAATGTTAGTAGGGTACATTTTTGGATTTTGTCGCAATGGTTGTAATATAAGATTCACAAATATGGATATGAGTTGTAATGACAAAGAACTTACATATGTGAAGTACCTATAGTTTAACTTCGTAAAATGTTAAGGGGGTACTAAATTTAGTTTTTATATAAAACAACCCTTACTCGTTCCAAATGTTAGTAGGGTAAATTTTTGGATTTCGTCGCAATGGTTGTAATATAAGGTTCACAAATATGGATATGAGTTGTAATGACAAAGAACTTACATATGTGAAGTACCTATAGTTTAACTTCGTAAAATGTTAAGAGGGTACTAAATTTAGTTTTTATTTGAAACAACCCTTACTCGTCCCAAATGTTAGTGGGGTAAATTTTTGGATTTTGTCCCAGTGGTTTTAAAATCAAATTCACAAACGTAGATGTGAGTTGTAATGGGAAAGAACGTACATACGTAAAGTACCTATGGTTTCACTTCTTGAAATATTAAGGGGGTGAACAACCTTTGCTCATCCCAAATGTTAGTAGGGTAAATTTTTGGATTTTGTCGCAATGGTTGTAATATAAGATTCACAAATATGGATATGAGTTGTAATGTTAAGGGGGTACTAAATTTAGTTTTTATTTGAAACAACCCTTGCTCGTCCCAAATGTTAGTAGGGTAAATTTTTGGATTTTGTCGCAGTGGTTTTAAAATCGAATTCACAAATATGAATGTGAGTTGTAATGAGAAAGAACGTGCGTATGTGAAGTACCCATAGTACAAATACAACGGTGCATTGATTGTCAATTTCATACGTGTGTATGAGGGCAATTTTGTTGCACTTTCGGCACATTTAGCCATTTCGCCTGGTATGCAGTTTCATTTGTAAAATTTCACCGATTCGAAACTTCCCGCACGAGAATTGAATTCTGCCGCTTTCAACGAGCTTCCCATTAACGTGTACTTTCCCAAATTGCAACAATGATCGATATCATCGGATCACCGTTGAAAAAAGTCTGTTTGATCGTTATCACCTTCATCGGGGGCCTTGTTAACGTTATTTGTCTTTATGCATCCTCATTTGTATAGACGGCTATGCGGCGCGAATTATTTTTTTGAAATCCCTCGCGTTGTTTACGTTTTCGTAGGATGTGTAACGAATGAAAACGAAAGTTTCGACATTCCGGGAAAAATCGTGAAAAATCATAAATTTCTAGTGAATGCGCATTTTGAGCTGTGATAGTTTTAAAAACGAATGACGTAAAAATGGAGTAAGATAAGTTAATCATCTTAGATTGTTAGGAAAACGATGTTTTTTTTTTGGTGAATTACGTCGAAGGTCTCCCGTTGTATACACGAAATGGGAAAGATATTTCGTCGCTTAAAGTTAAATACTAGATCGTTCTGCGTCTATGTGTTCTTGTCTCTCTCTATCCGAGATCAAGTAAGCATAGAGACTTTTTCATAAAAGAAGTGTTTAGATCGAGGTGGCCGTGACTTTTTCGGATAATCAATGTCGAAAGGAAACAATGAAATATCATAAATAAGTTAATTTAGAGTAAACCGTCTGAACTTGAAAAGTAAATACTTTATTGCGTTATTGTTCTCGACTCGGCATAGCTTGCAGTAATTTTAAATTCAAATGGTACTTGTAATCACGACCGAAATAAATTACAGATTCTTTGTTATGCAATTGTCGCAAGTAGTACTGGTACTATAAATTAAGTGGAATTTTGGAACAATTCAAGAACGCCGTTAATTCCGATCAAACTACATCCTGGCCATTCGTGGGCTCTCTTCTTTTTCGTTATAAACTCCGTTCTCGTTTTGTTTAGGTGGTTACGTTGTTTAATTGTACGTCGTTGATTTGAGGTTTTACAGGAATTTTAGTTGGCAATCGGTTTTCACTTTGCACGCAGTCTGCACGGTTTGATTTCAAAACTCCAGAGAAAGCAAGTTTGAAAACGTTAAAAATACAGCCAATGTCAACAACTTTCGCAAATCTGCATGCGTACATGCATATGTATATAAATATGTAATGCTAATGTGTATGATAATAAATACATACGTTAGCCCGGTCGAAGTAGACATTCACCCTTGCATAAATTCTCATAAGGCTGGACATTTACGTGGACGTTAGGGATACCGTTGTAATGAAATTGTGAAAAGTCCCCATTCATCTCACAAGTGTAAGTAAATTTTGGAAATTTAGATTTTTTTTCAGAAATGGTGAATCTTAGGGGGTAAAGGACAATTTTTGTAGATAGTTGCCTGATCTACAATTTTAATCTGAGCTATTTGGGAACTTTTCACGATTTCATTACAATGGTATCCCTAACGTTCATGTAAATTTTCAGCCTTATGGGAATTCATGTACTGGACTATATGTGCGTATGTCAGTGTGGTAAATACGATGATGCTCGAAGTACGACGTTTCGAAAAAAATCGCTACCAACGGTAGTTTCTTCCATATTAATCTCCTAACCTACTTCTGTAATTTTATAATTTATCGCCATTAGAGAATCGATACGGCCGTACTTAACACGTTAGCGATATAAGGAACTGACTTTTTATCGAAATGTCATATTACCGTCCACGTGACGTGTATTATTGGAAAAACGTGACCGCCACTGGGCGCATTGATTTCTAAATTTCACACATTGTAAACATGAAACGAGAATATTCTTGGCCAACCATAATGGCGCTGTTTATTTGCCAAACGTTTGCAAAACATAATCATATAAAATACAAATAAACTTTAAATTTAGAACGGCGAAAAATAAAATTTGCGGGAATAATTTTCGAAGCCTCATAAAAATAAAGCATTGTTGCGAACAAAATAAATACGGCTGGTTTTTCTCTCGGAACGTAATTAATCGTTAAGGAATACAAAAGTTCCAGGTGAAGTTGGTCGTTGAGTTACGGCTCTCTTGTTTCTGTTCTTGACTAGTGTTTATGTAATTAAAATTAACCAGTACAACGACGAGGAATAAGTACGTCTCAATTACCTTGTACACAGGAGCCGCAACGTGAGATAAATTATCGTTCTGCAATCGATACAAGCGAAGAAAGGGATGAAATATGTCCCCGTGTTTTTCAATCAGCCTAACCGATTTTTAAGCTGTCTCAAGAAACGGAAAGCCTAACGATTTCTCCCTATAACCAACCCTAAACTCGCTATTTCAACTAGAGTTGAAACTACTACTACTCTACTACTATAGAGTAAAGGTGGACTTATACAGCTTTTATTTAACCGCAACATTAGTAGTAGTCGTAACTTAAAAGATGAATCACCTAGAAATAGACGTGGCTGTTTTCACAGTCTCTAATTTAGTATTAGTCGTAACTCACTTAATGCAGTAATTTTGAAAGTTCGTAAAATGGAACTTGGTAGAAAAGAAAATATCGCGAAAATATCACATTCCTTCTTTTGACATTTGGTGTGTTTTGTGTTTTGAACCAGTTATCCGTTACGTCTTAACCTGGATTCTAAACAATATCTAAAACCAAATCCTAAACCAATCGTTACAAAACCTTAACCTCACTTTCAGTTTTAATTTTTGATTTTTATATCCTATAAACCGCAAATTTAACAGCAAGACAAATTACGACTAAAGTTAGTAGCGGCTAAAGATAATACTAATGCTAAATTAAAGCTGTATAAATCCACCTTAACTGTCACCTTTCTTTCTCTCTACTTCTTAACCTTACAGTTTTTGAACTGCTTCGACAATCTAAGGATATCTGTATCTCTCAGTATCAATTCCATTTTAAAATTTTATTAGTAAGTGAAACTAGAGCTGGGAGAGGCGAAACAAGTTACACCAAAACCAGTTAAACCTCCTTTCTTTAATCATTCTGTACAAATTGTACTATTTTATGCTACTAGAAGCCTACAGACTTCCCTATTTACCACAATTAGTTAAACAAGCCATGTTCTAAGCAATTATCACTTTCTAGGCGAGCTTTCTCTGGTAGTTATGAACCGATTTATTAACTGTTTTAAGCTACTGAAATCCTAAGGAATTCTCTATCGATCACTGTCAATTCCATTTTAAAAGTTCATCGAATGATTCAACTACACTTGGGAGAGACGAGACATGTTACGTTACATAAAATTGTTACCATTCTGAACCTCCTCTCTTCAACAGTTTTTGATAGATTTTTGAAATATTTCAAACTACTTAAAGCCTACAGATTTCTGATTTGCCAATATTAACTATTTTATGAAAATTGAAGAATTGTTTGTACAAGAGTTGGGAGAGACGAGATATGTCGCGTCACAAGCAACTGCCATCTTCCAAGCTTTCTTACACTAACAGTTCATAACCGATTTTTAAACAGCTTTAAAATACTGGAAGCCTATATATTTCAGTATCTAATGTTCTTTGTTGTTTTTGAAAATTTCAATAATTTTTTAAACTAGACTTGGGACAGGTGAAACAAGCCATGTTCTAAGCAATTATCAATTTCTAGGCGAGCTTTCTCTGGCAGTTATGATTCGATTTATTAACTGTTTTAAGCTACTGAATTGCTAAGGAATTCTCTATTCATCACTGTCAATTCCATTTCAAAAGTTCATCGAATGGTTCAGCTAGACCTGGGAGAGACGAGACATATTACGTCAAATAAAATTGTTACATTCTAAACCTCGTCTCTTCAACTGTTTTTGACAGATTTTTAAAATTATTTTAAACTACTTAAAGCCTACTTATTTCTGAATTTACCGATATTAATTATTTTACGAAAATTCTCAAATTGTTTTGACTAGAGATGGGAGAGACACGATGGGAGAGACTAGAGATGGGAGAGATGGGAGAAATATGTCACGTCACAGGTAACTACCATCTTCCTAGCTTCTTTTCTCTAACAGTTCTTAACCGATTTTTAAACAGTTTTAAACTACTGGAAGCCTATATATTTCAGTATCTACTGCTCTTAGTTGTTTTTCAAAATTTCAATAATTATTTAAACTAGACTTGGGAGAGGCGAAACAAGCCATGTTCTAAGCAATTATCACTTTCTAGGCGAGCTTTCACTGGCAGTTATGAACCGATTTATTAACTATTTTAAGCTACTGAATTGCTAAGGAATTCTTTATCGATCACTGTCAATTCCATTTTATAAGTACGTTGAATGATTCAAGTAGACTTGGGAGAGACAAGACATGTTACGTCACACAAAATTGTTACATTCTGGACCTCCATTCGTCAACAGTTTTTGACAGATTTTTGAAATATTTTAAACTACTTAAAGCCTACAGATTTCTGAATTTACCGATAGTAATTATTTTACGAAAATTCAAGAATTGTTTATATTAGAGGTGGGAGAGACGAGATATGTCGCGTCACAATCAACTGCCATCTTCCGAGCTTTCTTTCTCTAACAGTTCTTAACCGATTTTTAAACAGCTTTAAACTACTGGAAGCCTATATATTTCAGTATCTACTGTTCTTACTTGTTTTTCAAAATTTCAATAATTATTTAAACTAGAATCAGGAGAGATGAAACAAGCCATGTTCTAAGCAATTCTCATTTTCTAGGCGATCTTTCTCTGGCAGTTATGAACCGATTTATTAACTGTTTTAAGCTACTGAATTGCTAAGGAATTCTCTATTCATCACTGTCAATTCCATTTCAAAAGTTCATCGAATGGTTCAGCTAGACCTGGGAGAGACGAGACATGTTATACATCACATAAAATTGTTACATTCTGAACCCCCTTTCTTCAACAGTTCTTTACAGATTTTTGAACACTACTTAAAAGCGTACAGATTTCTCAATTTACTGATAATAACAATTTTACGAAAATTCACGAATTGGTTTACTAGAGTTGGGAGAGACGAGATATGTCGCGTCACGAGCAACTGTCATCTTCGAACCTTCTTTTCTCTAACAGTTCTTAACCGATTTTTAAACAGTTTTAAACTACTGGAAGTCTATATATTTCAGCATCTACTGTTCTTAGTTGTTTTTCACAATTTCAATAATTTGAACTAGACTTGGGAGAGGTGAAACAAGCCATGTTCTAAGCAATTATCAATTTCTAGGCGAGCTTTCTCTGGCAGTTATGATTCGATTTATTAACTGTTTTAAGCTACTGATTTGCTAAGGAATTCTCTATTCATCACTGTCAATTCCATTTCAAAAGTTCATCGAATGGTTCAGCTAGACCTGGGAGAGACGAGACATGTTATGTCACATAAAATTGTTACATTCTGAACCCCCTTTCTTCAACAGTTTTTGACAGATTTTTGAAATATTTTAAACTACTTTAAGCCTACAGATTTCTGAATTTCCCGGTATTAATTATTTTACGAAAATTCACGAATTGTTTGTACAAAAGTTGGGAGAGACGAGGTGTGTCACGTCACAAGCAACGTCCATATTCCGAGCTTCCTTTCTCTAACAGTTCTAAACCGATTTTTTAAACAGTTTTAAACTACTGGAAACCTATATATTTCAGTATCTACTGTTCTTAGTTGTTTTTCAAAATTTCAATAAATATAGACTTGGGATAGATGAAACAAGCCATGTTCTAAGCAATTATCACTTTCTAAGCCTGATTTCTCTTGCAGTTATGAACCGATGTATTAACTGTTTTAAGCTACTGAAATCCTAAGGAATTCTCTATTGATCACTGTCAATCCCATTTCAAAAGTTCATCGAATGGTTCAGCTAGGCCTGGGAGAGACGAGACATGTGACATCACATAAAATTGTTACATTCTGAACTTCCTTTCTTCAACAGTTTTTGACAGATTTTTGAAATATTTTAAACTACTTAAAGCCTACAGATTTCTGAATTTACCGATATTCACTATTTTACGAAAATTCAAGAATTGTTTATACTAGAGGTGGGAGAAACGAGATATGTCGCGTCACAATCAACTGCCATCTTCCAAGCTTCCTTTCTCTAATATTTCTTAACCGATTTTTAAACAACTTTAAGCTACTAGAAGCCTATAGATTTCAGTATCTACTGCTCTTTGTTGTTTTTCAAAATTTCAGTAATTATTTAAACTAATATACTTAGCGTTGCGGTTCCTACGATTGAACATGCGCAAAAGTTCCATATAATTCCACATAATTTTTGCTCTTTAAATAATATTTTAAAATGACAAAGCACTGCATTACAATAAACCATAACAGTTTTAGATTATATCGCCAGGGAGATGCAAAAACGAGCAACCCAGATCGCGTAACGCCCGCACTTTCGATTCCCGCGCAAAAACCTAACATCCCAAAATTAAAATCCCATTTGATACGGTCGTACGTTACGACATTGGTGCGAGGCGCTTTCTTCCGCCAGAAAATTTCACAATGAGACCCGATCTAAACGACGAGATTCGCGAACGAGAAGGTACCGAAACAGACGGAAAATTTGTAATTCCATCGTCCCACTTTGTGAGTATAACGAGGAGACCGTTCTCTACCCTAAAGAAGAAAAAAATTAGCAGTCGAACTAAATGAATATGACCAAAGGTTAATTATTAATTCGGCGAAGTATGACGATGTTCTTTTTTCGTTAGTTTCTTGTTTTTTTATTTGTTGGTAACTCGCTTGATTCCGTGGAACCGTGAGAACTGGAGCTGCTGGCCCAGCGAAACCGCCTCTTATTCATGTCACTGGGAAGAGTTTCGAAACGACAGTGTTGTTACACGTTGGGCCTTAAGGTCCGTCTCGGGCAGAACTTGTTCCGAACATGTCGGTGGAATGTGAGCGTTTACGCGACGAGACGATTGGTCGGAACAGGTTCGGTACATCTGCCGGGACATTCGTGTCACTTGTCATCTTTTTACGAGAGTAAAGTTGCACTCCATCCGCTCATACAGTACTTGTACTCTTAGGCTTTGGACACGTACCAACCAGAGATGAAGATATCGTTTCCAGAGCCTACTTGAACCTATTTTCGATGTTCAGTTCTTGTGTGGATTTAATATTCGTTATTATCGACACCGCTTTGCAAGTCAGATATCTCGGTTCCATGTTAATGTTTCGTAAAACTCTTGTATTCCTTTACAGGTATTGTTTCGTATCGATTGTGATAAAAGCGTTTAACAATCACATTTTTCCGTTTCGCCAGATTAGAGAAAACAACAGACGTGAAATTATGACTATTTTTCGAAATTCTACGTTTCCGATCGTTTACGGTTAAATGCAGTTAATTTCGTATGACCACATGTTAGTGTTTTATTTGTACGATCAATTAAAGCGTTTAGGTAATTCTCGTAATACAAAAGCTGTTAGTGAAATAGTAATAATTTCATAGAAGTTTAATCGTCGTTTTTTTATGGATCAACGACTGTTTGATTGTTAGTTTATTTCCATTTTCCTCTTTTTTTTTGTTGGATCTTTCTCATTTTCCTCGCTTTTGAATTGTAATTAGATTTTGCCTTGTTCTTTGTAATTGTTAATTTTCTACGCCTGCGTTATCGACATACACCGACAACTACTTGCATCCTTTAGTTATGTATAAAAGTGTACAGTGATATTACATAATTGTATATAAACGTAAAAGTTGTCAATATTTGTTACTATTACGTTATGTTTTTACAAATTGAATGAATTTAAAAATTAATAAAAATATGATAAATCAACGAACGTGTGTGTGTGTTTTTATTCTTCTGATACCAGCGAGGTTATGACACATCTTTTCGACTACAAAGGAAATTATTCAAAGGCTGATAAGAACTATTTTTAAGCACCGCGACGTGTCTTTAAACAAATACAACGCAACATGACAAATAGCCGTAAAACTTTGGCCAGATTGTAGATTAACGGTCGGTTTTTGGTTCATCTCTGAAGTCAAATTTCTCCCGCTGACCGCATTGACATTTAAGAAAAGTTTAATGGGAAACGCAGGTTGAATTATGAATGTTGAATACCATGCTTAATGAAAATTACACTCATTCCGAGGAAAGGGAGAGCAATAAATCATTATATCACTTACGAATTTACTCAAATTACATACTCGTGGGCTCTGATTGCACGGAAACGTATTCTTTGATGGCAATCGGGGGATTGATTAGTGCCTCTGACCGTTGCCGCCTTATTTGCATAGGTTACTAATTAACCGGTAGGTTAAAAATAATAATTTCGATAGTGTCCGATTACTAAAAAAAATGATCATTTCGTGAATTTTGTTGGTCTTTGACGAAATTTCACACCTACTTGCGAGTTTTAATGATATTACTTATTTGCTTACCTACTTGTGTGATCTAACAACTCTCTTTTAAAGTGCTCCAAATTTTCGTCCGTTTCAACAATTATAGGTAATTTGTTAAACTCGTCATCGTCTTTAAAACGTCGACTAGTTGAACTTTTGTACTTGTATAAAGGTAAGTAATTATCTTTTCTTTTTGTCTTTATCTGTTTTGTGGTGATAGATAGGGTTGGTGCCGATGGCTATAAGTGTATGACGTTACAAAAGCTTCAATAAAGTTTAAGAATATTTTTGGCTTAAACCTCTCTGAAGAGCACTTTACATTTGTCATTTTTTTAAAAACATATTTTCAAAAGTGTATAAATATAAGGTAATCTTAATATGTAATACAAAAGGGAAAAACTCATTTTTTTCAAAAACAGTAACCATAACAGACCCTGCAACGTCACATATGTTCAGTTTTGCAGGTTTCTGCAAGGTATCTTGTACAATTTTGAAAATACAAATACAGTGTAACCTCTATATACCGGACAGCCACGGGAACCACAATTTTGTCCGTTATAAGGAGGTGTCCGCTATTGGGAGGAAAGGATTAAATAAAAAAATATTGATATGTGCACAAATGTAATTCAGAATACTACATTTTCAAATTGTATCTTATTTCTTATTGAAAAATTTGTCAAAAATAGTTTGTTTACCAGATACAACCGAATCAACATAACCTGTGTATTCTTAAATATACCTGGAATTCCTGAATAGGATGACTAAATTTAAACACCTATTTAAGAGACTTAAGGGATATATGATGCAATTCTGAAAGGTGTCCGTTATTTAAACTGCTTAGTAAAACGGATTCCATAGGAGATGATGATCAAAATTTAAATTCATTTTAGAGGTATATTTTTTACACATCTGATTTCAAAAGTTAATGTCCGTTGTTAAGAGGTAATTTTATTAACAATTATATAGGAAATGGTAGTTTTTAACTGTCCGTGTCCGTTATTTGGAGGGCCCGCTATTGGGAGGTAATGATATGTATAAATCCCTATTAAGAAATTCGGGAAATATAAAACTGCCTGTTGTATAGAAGAGTTCGCTATTTGGAGGTGACCGTTATTAGAGGTTTTACTGTATGTTGTGAAGATCAAATGGGTTAAAATAAAGTATTAACAAAGGGAATTGAAAATCTGTAGTGTATCAACACTCCTGCAACCAGTCACTTTTAAAATCAGAGACTAGAAAAAGAAATTATTATTTAGACAGTCGATTTTTGCTCTTATAATATGTTTGCATATTCATAACTATCACCAAAGCAACTCAATTGATCAGTGCTTCAATATTCTCGTACTAATTTATTTGGTAGCTAGGTTCACACGTAAGTTATAGAAAGGTAACACCAATTTAGACAATCCACGTTTCGTAAACTTATATTACTATCTTCAGGACAAAATGCAATTGCAGCGTCTTGATCCAGATGGCTCTTTTAAGGAGGGGAAATGCTTTGTGTTGGGGTTAATTTCCCCTCCGCTTTCTTCGTAATCATTTTTAGGTTATATCCAAATGTTAGTTTGTCATCAAAGTGTATATCACCTTGATATTTAATAGTTTTACTGCGAATAATTTTCTTATATAGAATTTTAAATTTAATAAAGGCCTTCTATCTCCGTTTAAAATAACTGCTTCTGTATTTTCAAGAGCCAACACTAAATCATGATTTTGAATCCAGTACGAAATCTTCGCTAGAGTATCATTTACAGTCAGTTTTAATTTCAATGGAAGATTTTCTTTGCCTAAGATAGTTAAATATTTCCATATTCCGTACTAATGGCCCCAAAACAGAACCCTGAGGTACCCCTGTATTTACTTCAAACATTTATTTACTTAGAGATCTGTGTAAAAAGTAATCCTCTATAATGTTTATTACTTATTACATATTTAGGAATACCTCTTTCTTTCATTGCTAAAATAATTAACTTCCATGAAGCTGTATTAAATACATTTTTAAGTTAAGGTTAACATCATTTAAATTCAGAATGTGATGCATATGTTTGGTGAGGAATCAAATGGGCTTTAATTCCGCTGAGACAGAATATCAAGGGTTAACAAACTGATCTAAAAATTTTTAACCCTTAACTGATCCATAATGTAGATATCATTATATTCATGAACCCTAAACTAATTAATTTAGTTCCTTGAATCAAATGGGCATTCATTCCCCTTAGAAAATCAAAGGTTAACAAACTGATCTAAAAATTTTTAACCCTTAACTGATCCATACTATATTATTATATTCATTAACCCTAAACTAATTAATTCAGTTCGTAGGATCAAATGGTTATTAATTCCCCTTAGAAAGCAAATCAAGGGTTAACAAACTGATCTAAAATTTTTTAACCCTTATTATATTATTATATTCATTATCCCTAAACTAATTAATTTGGTTCCTGGGATCAAACGCGAGAATTAAAAGCGGTATTTAAAGGCCAACGTTTCGTAATTTATATTTGCACCTTCAAGCAAAAATAACTATTTTGTGAGCAATCAAATGGAAGGTAGAGGAAATCAGGTACCAACATGAGGAATTAGTGATGATCACATCATCAATAATACTCCTATTCTAATTACTTTGGTTTTGATAAAACATGTCTTGCCTACTAAACGACTGATATGAACAGAATAGTTTTTCCTTCGAGATATTACTCATTCAAACTGCGCGATGGTAGCAACAACATTGTTTATTCCGTCTGAGTGACAGGCGCAGTAACGCGAATGAATTATTTTTAAACAAAACCCAATTCCGTCCCTGCTCCTTGATATCAAGTGATCCGACGAGGCGGGCATATGTTTGAGTCTAAAACCACCTACATACATAATATACAACATACGAAGCCCACCCAAGTATAGCACATGTTCCAGTTTTTGTGATCATTTTATACTTTTTTTTCACCGGCGTTGTCGTCGTGGTGGTTTACGTTCTTAACATGTCGGAAGAGTTACGTACCGAGTACATAACATTTACGGTACGCGCATGTATGTACTTGTGCGTGTGCGCGCGCACATAATACGCACATATTTACTGATCACAAACGTCAGACCGGTTTTTGGCTTATCTCCACACCGAACAACAATTGAGAATTCGTCGGCTCAGATAAAAAAAAATTAAAAGTCTCAAGTAGTGATTTCAGAAAAAATTCACACTTCTACGCCAGAAAACGGTATCCGCGGTTTAAGGCTGATCAGAGCGGAGATAAGGTACGAAAAGAGATTTTTGTTTGCACAATAACGCAGCCACTTACCTTAAAGATGAATGGACCAATTAACTCGCTCAGATATTTCAATTTTCGACAATTTGAGCGCACGAATCCTTCGAAATTACTTGTGTTCATACTTTTAAGTACGCGTTTAACGTTAACGGAAAGCGCAAACAAAATTAAAATTTTTAAGAGAATTAGAGACCAAATTTCGGGAATATGTAACCACATAGGTACATCAGTTTTGGAGGTGGATCGACGGAATGATTATTTTTATTAACAATTTACTCGACGGATTGATTGCCAATTCGCATATTTTATTGTACGTTTTACAGCAAATAAAACACCTGATTATTAATTTTATTACTGCTTTCACGAAATACAATAACGCCGCATTAACTGGTTAAATCGTAGAAATTTAATTATGTATTTACTACTATCCGGACTAGCTAGCTGGGCCCAGCCGGGCTCGGTAATCGTAAATAATGATAAATACATGTGTGCCGGCCCAAAAATGTATTTTAGAAAATGGTCATATCGGGTCGTAAAGGTCCCAGTTTTATAGACGAATTCTTAGAAAGGGAACTACAGACTACCTGTTCTCGTATTCAATCTATTCCATCTTCTACTTCTTGGGTATGTTTAACTAACGTTTCGGCCAGTGGCGGAGAGGAAGATGCTTCTTTCAATTCGAATTGTGTGATATCCACCATCGCCAAAAGTAGATTTTCTAGGAGGGTCGTTATAATACGGGCTAAAGTTGTAAAACTTGTATCCCTTTTTGAAAAATACTTTGTTAATTATAGTAACATTCCAATAATCCTTCAAACAAAAGTGTGTTTTAGAATATATTTCGTTTTAATACAGTCACAATCTAAAAATTATCATAATAAACAAATCACATGTTTTGAATTAATGGAAAAATATATACAGGGTGTTCGCGAAGATCAAGGAATCCCACGAGTGGAGAGAGGAGGCTTGAATTAGAAAATACACACACGTCTTTCATTCTTAGATTAAGGAAGGCAATTCGTTAAAGTTGTATTTTTTGAGAAAAAAAAATGGCGGCGTGTAACATCGTAAGACTCTTATATGGCCGGACTTCGTGGCAACATTATTAAAGTGCCTTTTACGAAGGGGTTAGAAAAAAATGTTTCAAAAAAAAAGTTGTAGCCATTAGTTAGGTGAGTTCAAATCTAAAATTTGGTAGGAATCGGTAAAACCGTTTTGGAGAAAATTGAGAAAAACTGAAAATTCACAAGAGTAAAGGGCCCTTTGCAGAAGATCAGTCAAGATAGCGATAGTGATAAGTGATAATCAATAAGAGTTGAATAGTAAAGTAAATATACGAGGTTTCAAAAATGTTGGACTAATTTTTGAGATAATCCAAAAAAACCTCAAAATGAGAAGAGTAAAGTGCCCTTTGTCCTTAACTGATTCTGATGAAATTTATATGGTGGCGAGATTTCAGGGGATCCAGCCTAAATACAAAATTTCAACTTTCCACTGTAAACATTGACCATATACCCCATACATACAGACATGTTTCCAAAAACATGTTTTTCGAACTCAGGGGGCTTCAAATTCCGAAAAGCACGATTACAATACTTTCGTTAATTAATCTCATATAAGTACCCCATATGAGAAGGTAATAATATGACTTTCACTAGGCGATTTTTTATGTTCTATATATAGGGCGTCAAAGTTAGACTCTGACCACTTTTTTTTTAAGTAAGTAAGTCGATAATCAAGAAGATACTAATTTAAAAATTGGTACAGTACTTAAATATAAGAAGTCATATTTAGAAACGCAACAAAAAGCAATAATCAAATGTAGGAGAAATGACCCCTCTGTATGTTAGTACCTGTACGAGTAATTTCCAAGCAATTACTTATTTTTCATTTTGTCTTTTACAACATTTCGATGAATTGACTCGTTTTTTGGGATAATTCCTAAACCAAGTTACGACTATAACGTGAATATGGTTAACGTAACATTGACTGTTCTATTTTGTAATTATCTTTACAGAAAGTTAATATACTTTCTACAAAGAGTATTGCTTGATTTGCTACGTCTTAACGTAGAAACGCATCACATTTCATTTAGTTCTTTGTTACAGTCAGTTTGTTCTCAAGAACTCACAGAAATCGATGATGGTGTAGAGAACATGGGACATGAAGAATTAATGTTTTGCACTTGGAAAAATATGAGTGCCATCAGATTTCAACGGTTGCAGCTACTTTGTTCACGGCGTTGTGAGAAATCACCGAAAAATAATATACTGCCGGTAATAGCCTTATGAGGAATTATAGGTTATGTGCTGGAAGGAACTTGGATTGTCATGTTTAAATTTTTCTTTGTTGCAAACATTCCATTTTTCAAAATATTTCAAAACGAATGATAACTGAATATATAAATATTTTTGTTATTTGACGATTGCTTTTTGTTTCGTTTTTCTCAAAAGCTGTTAAACTAGTTATGTTGAAGCATTGTAACAGTTGTCATTTATAAAAATTAATCGTCAAATTCGAATTTAGACGAATATAGAAGTCATTTGCAATAAATTTTCCGGCGGCGGTCAACTCGTAAGAAATTTTAATCCCCAACCCTAAGATCGGTCAATTGGTAAGCGAACCGGCAGGTAAATTTTTAAAGAGTAGTTGTGGATGAGTCAACTCGTAAGAGGATTCTCAGAAATAATCAAGGGATGATGATTGTAACAAAGTAGTTCGGATATTTGTTGAAACTAAGAATATGATATAAGGGGGTGGTTTGTTACGTTCCAACTAAAAGGTGACGATGGATCGCACCGAAATAGTTGTGGATTTTATTAAAAGTCAACGCGTCAAAGATTTGCTTGTGGTTAATGATCATATGCGTTTCATACGGTCAGGTTTTCCTTGCCCTCTCGCAAGGAATACGATAATCTCCCTTTTGGGATTTTTCAGGTAGTTCTAACCCTTACGAGTTGACCGATCTAGAGAACCATATTCTTACGAGTTGATCAATCTCGCGAAAGTCAAATGCGGACCGGGGATTAATTCTTACGAGTTGACCCGTGCCCAAATTCTCTGTATGCAGTGTTACTACTTTTAGTAAAATTAGTTCTAAAGAAAAATGGTAAATTCATTTAAGTGTGGTAAATTGGGGCACCTACGTTGTGCTATAAGAATTAACTCTTACGCTGTAAATAATCGTGTTGGTAACGAATGCAACTTCGACAAGCTTTCATACATACATTCATTCATATTTGACATAAATTAAAATCGCGATGCATAATTTAGCGTAGGAATGTAACTTTTTGTATTTATAATGTGTGGGATTGTAGGAAAGTAACATTTTCGAATGACGTGCGAAAGGTGACTTTGTACGTGGCCACATCGCCAAACTTCTTGGCCGAGCCCTAGGCGGAATCTCCTCGGTCCGGCCCTGGCGAGAAGGATTCGTTTGAAAACCTGTCCGTTGCGTCGGAACGAGTCAGGAATTCTCAGAATTTGCGCTGGCTTTTCTGAATTGTATCAAAACGTCGGACGAGAGGATTTAAAACTGGCCGGCTTTCTTCCGAGAAGAGGAGACGTTCCACAGTTTAAAAATCGACCAGGGACGTTGCATGAGATTTTCCAATTTAATCGCATCTAAACGGGAATTTCATTTTGGGTCTTCGTAGTTCAAAACTTATCACTTTGAACTTGTCAGATTCAAAAACCATAACGTCCATATAGAGTTGGTTTAAAGCACACAAGGTTAATTGGAGAAGCCAGAAATGTAATCAACATGATGTAGGTTCTAGTGGAAAATCCTTCAATTCGCCTTTTTCGAAAATATTCAAAAAATCATCATCCCTATCCGTATTTTTGAGACCATTCTTCTGAATAGTTCTACGGACGTACATTGGAACCAATCTCTTTAATTTCGCAAGCCAGATGCGTCTTCTTTTGCCCTCGATCTTCCCTTGCATTGCAAATGATAACAGTTGATATCTCTGACCTCTCCTCACATGAGCTAGATATTCAAACTTGCGGCGTTTTAGTCATAAGAATTTCTCGTTGTTTGTTCATTCTTCGTAAGACTCCCACCTTTGTGACTTTCTCATCCCATGGGATCCTTAGTATCCTTCTATATACCCACATCTCAAATGCCTCTAATTTATTGATGTTAGCCTTGGTCAAAACATAGCACCTAACCTACGGCATCTAAAGGCTTGGGTTTATATCGTGACTACTTATTAGTACAGATTTCATATTTACGAATGCTGTGCATGCATTTCCAATTCTTGTTATGATTTCCTCTATGTTGTCGTTGTTGTTATTGACTATCTTTCCTAAATAGTTGTACTTATAAATATGCTCAATCATGGTATCATGGATATACATATTGCCATTTGTTCGTTTGCTCTTTGATACAATCATGAATTTCGAATATTTAGTATTAGTCCATAGTCTTCACTAGCCTGAACTGTTTTATTTCATATGTTTTGATGATCCTCCACAGTTTGGGCTATCATAATCGTGTCTTCCTCATACCGGATGTTATTTAAAGGCATAACTATTTCAGAGTGAATATTAATGTTGGTGATAGCACACAACCTTATCTACTGCTCTTGTAATGTCGATTTCATCCGTTGTAGGTATTTACTATTCGTACCCTTGCTTTTTGGTTATAATAAAGATTGGATATTGTTCTTATGTCTCGTGTATCTAATTGTTTCGCCTTTAATATTTCGACAAGTTTATCATGTTTCACTCAGTCAAATACTTATGTTATAGTCAATAAATCTGACAAAGACGTCTTGATTCGTATCCATGCACTTCTGCAGTAGAATGTTGAATGCAAAAAATGCCTCCAAAACCATTTCGGAGTCCAAGTTGGGTTTCGCCCATTTCCTCCTTCAGCTTTCTGCATATTTGACTGTGAATTATCTTAAGAAATATCTTTAATGTGTGATTCACAGAGTAATGGTTCGATGATCACAACACTGTCTGGGATTTGTTTCCTTTGGTATGGGGCAAACACCGATACCATCAAATCCATCGGTATGACTCCTGTTATGTAGATTTTATGGAGTAATTCCACCAGAATGCATATATGTTTTTCTTGAATTAGTTTTAATAACCCCGTTGGTCCTGATGATTTGTTATTCTTTGCTGACTGTGTATTGCTTGCATTACTTCTTCAGTTTCTCTTTGTAAATCTTCGATGTAAATGTTCATCTTTATAAATAGTGCTTAAGAAAGTTAGGTCGATTAATCCCAAGCAAGTGTCGCCCTCGTCGTACTTGTCTTATTGACGCGTTACAAGTTTTGCACGTAAAATTAGGCGAATTCGTCCACGGGAACATTTTTTAATGTAACTAGGACGACTGGTCCGTGAGTTACTTCCCTGCCCTCCCACTCATTTAATTATCTCACTCGATTTAACGTGAGCCCAAGGCTCCCTCACTTATCACTCCGCACCTCTTGAAAAATTCTCCCCCTGCGTACCTACCTACGAATGGAATTTTATCGTTCCACTCCCGATTTTTTATCTTGTCCATACGCTTTTATCAACGCTCGGTATATGCACACACATACACAGACAATTCGTATATCGAGTAATTTGATATCCTGTTCACGCACACATTGGAAGCGCAGGAAGTGCTGCTAAATTATTTATAAAAGCGGCTTTTGTCTTGGCGCACTTGCGGCTTGTATCTTGCATATTTTATTTCGGCCGTACTCCGACCGAATCGAAACTTTTTTATACATTTCGATTCGAGAAACGTCCGGCGAGAGACGAAGACAGACGGGAAAATTGAAATATGGAATCCTGTCGCGGGACGTCCGATGGTACCGACTCTACTTTGTCAGATGTACGTCGTTCCAATCGATTTCCCATGCAAACTGATTAAATGTACAACAATAATTGTACGCCGCAACAAATTATTATACTCGTTTGGAGCCTCTCCTCTGAATAGTCCAGTCATTATAGGTGGTTCACTCAGGGAAATCGACACACCCAGTATATTAACACGTAAAAACTTCTATTTTGGCATCCTAAAACTTTCCTTAAAATTCACATATAGTAATTGGAAGGTCGCAAGTTTTAAAGTAGGGGGTCAAAAGTCACAAAAATCGATTTTTTCTACATTTTTTGCAAATATCTCGTTTTCCATGGGTTTTACGGTATTTGCGTTTATTATTGATATTGTAGAGCATCAAATTCTCTACAACTTTTGTATTTAACGTTTCTTCATACCTCGAACTGTTTTCGAGATAGAGAGCGGAGAGTGCTGGTCAGAGAATCATGTGAAGTCAACTGGTAGTCCCGATCAAAAACTCGTAATATTAAGGTTATAAATTGTTGCTAAATATTTAATTAGCATGTATTATTAACTTTTAAATTAACTTCATTTTTTTGGTTATTTATCTATTTTTAATTAAGTGTCAATTTATTTAATAGCACTTACCTGGCCATGTAATTAAAAAATTGGTGAGAAAAATACTTAAATTATATTTTAATTCTAATCTAATTTATACCAATGTAATGACTTTCTAAATAAATAAAGAAGGAAAGAAATAAATTTTTAATTAATGTTTTTATAAAGTGTCATTTGATAAATTTAATATTTAAGAGTTTACGGATTTTAAACAAGATGTACTTAATTATTTTTTACTTCAAATACAATTAGTGTAAATGAGAATATAATTTAAATGTAATTAAAGTAGGTATGCCCCTTAATAATTTTTCAATTACACAAAGAGATTATGAGTGTTACTGAATTGATAAATTTTAGAATTATTAGAAAAAAAGATTCAATTTAATGTAAAAGTTATTAATAAATGCTAATTAAATATTTAGCAACAATTTATAACCATAATATTACGAGTTTTTGATCGGGACTACCAGTTGACCTCACATGATTCTCTGGCCAGCGCTCTCCGCCCTCTATCTCGAAAACAGTTCGAGGTATGAAGAAATGGTAAATACAAAAGTTGTAGAGAATTTAATTTTCTGCAATATCGATAGTAAATACAAATAGCGTAAAACCCATAGAAAGCGAGATATTTGCAAAAAATGTAGAAAGAATCGATTTTTGTGACTTTTGACTTTAAAACTTGCGACCATCCAATTACTATATGTGAATTTTGAGGAAAGTTTTAGGATGCCAAAATAGAAGTTTTTACATGTTAATATACTGGGTATCTCGATTTTCCGAGATATTCACCTAATTTGGCCTAAGATGACTGGACTATGAATTGTATTGTGAATTTTCCCTAATACTGCGATTGGTCTCTTATGTAACAATGACGGTCATCAAATGGTTTTTAGGTTGATTCTGATGATGGAGTCAATGGAGTGATTTTTATCTTTAGCTTTTCACCGTTGTAGCTCAAATATGATGTTACCGTAATTGGTTGAAGCTTAGATATACAGGGCGATCCTCAAAATAGGCGCTTTATACAGCTAAACTTGAGAAAGAAAACTCCGCATTCTAGCACATATTTTCGGTTCTCTTGTGCTATAATTTTTTGAACTAACTATTATATTTGAGGAACAAGTCCTTTCTATAAAATTTGACAGGGAAAATTTACATTTGCTTCATTTTGTCCTAGAAACCAAAAATTAATTTTACCTAACTATCGACATCTCAAAGTGTTTACAAATTTTGTTTGGAACGTCTTGAATGTGTCATTGTGTGTAACAGTTCACCGAGCTTCTTAGTTATAAACTCTTCGATTATGAGGTTTTTTGAAAGTATTTTCATTGATTTGAACTTTGAGGTATTCTTTGTTGAATATTTTATTCAGGACATCGTGTATGAGAAATATACACACCTTGTCGACTTATGTTGTGTGCAAATTAGAACAATTTATATTATTTCTTGCAAAGTCAGCATTGGTATTCTACTACTTAATAAAAATTACCTTTTCATAATTTTAGAGGAACTGTGAAATATTTTCTTGTTTCAATTTTCATAGCATATTTCCACAGCACACTTCTTAGCTCAAGAGTACCTTGATCGATGATTAATTTCTGGATATTATTTGGGATAAGTGTTGCCTAAATATTTGAATTCTTTACAAGTTTTTAATATCCCAATATTTATTACATTCTGTGAGTTACTCCCTATGCAGATATATTCTGTTTTTGTCATATTTATTCTAAGGACCCATTTTGCATACCTACTCCACCAAAAATTTTCATAATATGTATACCACATCATCCTCATATCACCTGATCATCCTTAAATAGTAAATTATGTAGACATTCGTCCCCTATTTCTAAACCCATTCTTCTACATTTCCTGCTCCAACTTTAAAGGCTTCCTGTACATATTGTGAATATTGAAGGTGACAGATATCAGACCTGTTTCAAAACTTTTGAAATATCAATGCTCTTTAATATTTTGTCATCATTTTGGATCTTACATTTTGCATTTTTATATAGGTATATGAAATAAACAACGAATATAGGTTCTACAGTATTGTTCCTAGCACCTCAAATAACTTAGACAATGGCATATTATCGTAAGTTTTTTCTAGGTGAATTAATATCAAATGGGTATCTAGGTTTCTTTCAGCCCTTTTCATAATAACTAGGTTTATACAAGAGATATTATCCATGTAGGATCTTCCATTTCTAAAGCCGCTCTGTTATTCTATATCAATGATACTAGTTTCTATTCGTATTCGTTCATACAACCTTCCCTTACAACTGGAGACACTTAACCCTCTATAAATATTACAGTTTTTCCTATCGCCTTTTTTATATATATAGAGCTTATAATTGCTACATTCGAGTCTTCCAGGTTTTTACTGGAAAAACAATTTTCTACCTCAACCCACACTAATTGTACTTCTCCATAATGAAATTCGTTCAGAATTCCTTGTTCCACGATTGATAAGTCTCCCGTTTCATCAAATTGCGTACTATTGTTGAATATTCCGACATTTTTCTCTGGTATCCAGGACACCATCCCTCGGGATCATCTCGAGTTAATCTCTCGGACAAGCGGACCGCATGTCATCTTATATTTCCATATATTTTCTATAGAAACGGAGAAATTGAATCAAGAAGGAATGCTTTCGCCGAGCGGCGATTTTCATAACGTATTTCCTCGGAGCCGGAAATTTTTTGTATCGCGGTGAAAGCAAGATTGAAGTCCTTGTATTCCAAAGATAAAAGCTTCCAGTGTGGATGTGTTCCGCTGGAAAGTGGGCGAGGTTCCCTTTATGTGCACGTTTAAGAGAAGTTGCGTAAATTTCCAGGACGCCCCCACCCCTTCGGTGTCCCTTATCAAAGGCTTCTCCCGTCGGGGGTTGGGATCGTTTTAGTAAAAGACTTGAATCCCGCGTGGTGGGTGCATCCATCCCCGTGGCATACGTCCAAATACACACAGGCACCCACACACACACGCACACACAGACACACACCCGCCATTCATCCAGTAACGGCACGTCATTTACTTTTAATATCCAATAAACGCAAGACTAACATTACCGACAATAAAATTTGTTATGTCTAGGCGGCCGTGAACGGATCGGTGCATCCGCTTGAATCCTCCATGGGTACATCTCCTTTAGGAAACTGCGTTGCCGACGGACGAGGCAAGTCGGGGAAATCGGGAAATTGTCGGGGAAAATTCCTGCGGGCGCGTCGGGCGAGGACGAGTATTTCTTTCGATCGTTCGCGGATTTTCCGAGGTAATTCAATCGATTTCACTTTGGGAATCGTGCGGAAACGTGAGTTTTCCGAAAAGTCACAGGATGCCTAAATCAATTATGAGCAGGATTTTTGCTACAAAGTAAAATAGTACTAGTTTCATTAACGACATTTTGTAAAAGTTTGCTTTTCAAGGAGCAATGACCATCAGTTGGCCAAAAGTGCTCAACAGGAAATAGGTCCTGCTGAACTGGTCCTAATCGCAATCCTGATAACTGCAGGACTATAATCTAAGAGTAGGATTTTTGCTACCCAGTAAAATGGTACTAGTTGCCTTTGCATTTTGTAAAAGTTCGGTTTTCAAGGAAGAATGACAAACATTTGGCCAAAAGTGCTCAACAGAAAATAGGTCCTGCTGAACTGGCCCTAGTCGCAATGCTGCTAACTGCAGGACTTGAATCTAGGCGTAGGATTTTTGCCACAAAGTAAAATAGTACTAGTTTTATTAACGACATTTTGTAAGAGTACGGTTTACAAAGAAGAACGACAACCATTTGGCCAAAAGTTCTCGACAGAAAGGGGGTTCTGCTGAACTGGCCCTAATCGTAATTTTGAAAACTGCAGGACTAGAATTTAAGCGTACGATTTTTGCTACAAAGTAAAATAGTACTAGTTTGACGACATTTTGTAAAAGTTCACTTTTCAAGGAATAATGGCAATCATTTGGCCAAAAGTGCTCAACAGAAAGGAGGTCCTGCTGAACTGGCCCTAATCGCAATCCTGATAACTGCAGGACTATAATCTAAGAGTAGGATTTTTGCTACAAAGTAAAATGGTACTAGTTTCATTAACGACATTTTATAGAAGTTCTGTTTTCAAAGAAGAATGACAACCATTTGGCCAAAAGTGCTCAACAGGAAAGAGATCCTGCTGAACTGGCCCTAATCGCAATCCTGATACCTGCAGGACTAAAATTTAAGAGTAGGATTTTTGCTACAAACTAAAATACATAGTACTAGCTTAATTAACGTCATTTCGTAAAAGTTGGGTTTACAAGGACGAATGACAAACATTTGGCCAAAAGCCCTCGACAGGAAAGAGGTCCTGCTGAACTGGCCCTAATCGCAATCCTGATCACTGCAGGACTAGAATCAACCATTTTTAATTAATGATTCAATTTAAAAGGGGTTTAAAAATCCTCTGGTGGTTCAAAGTGGTACTACGAAATCAATCCAACCGGTTATATTTATTGAAATTGCTATTACACCCCTATAAAAAAATAAATGCAAGCCACTAACGCAACGCACTAATTTTCCCAATTCATCATGTAAGTTAGAAATTTAAAGATTTTAATCCTTGTTGTTATGTAATAAACGTAACGTTCCCGTTGTCGTTTCTGTATAAACATTTTTAAGAAACTCGATTTGATATTATCAAAAATTCAAATATTAACTCAATTTGTCATAAAATTTGAACAAACTTGTAAATATTTCTGTAGTCGGATATCCAGGCTTCAACAGGGCTCTCTTAGTTCCTTCCTCTCTTTACGCCTTTTCCTTTAAGCGATTTTAACACTAAACGCCCAACAACCAGAACCCAATTTAGTTATTTAGAATGTAAAGAGATGAAATATTATTGCAGAAAAAATTTTATAGTGAAGAATCAAACGACATGAGTTTAAATTTTGCGAATTGAGTCCGTTCCCCGACGTACTTGGGAAAATTATAATTCCGAGTCATCCGCGAGCCCACTTACCGTAATTTTAATAACAAACCGTTGTGATTTAATTGTAACGGTCGTCATTTCTTTATCTCCACGAAATTCACGCAGTACTTCTGTCAATATGACAGTTAAACGACGTTTTTGGCGGTTAAACTCCTTCAAACGATAGTAGTTGGAGTTGGTGCAACTCAAGCTAACAGTACGTTATCGACAGTTTCAATTGATTGATCCTTACTTTGAACAAACTCACCAACGACCATATAAAAATGCCCGTCCTGCTATTTCCTGCTAGGCCTCATTCTTCCTGCACGTATTCACGATCCGGCAACGTCAGCATGATGTCGAGGCCCGCTGCGATTGCCAGCAGGAGCCGAGCTCCGCCGACTACAACTCTCTGCGGAACGTTCGGGGTCCTACTTTGGGTTCTCGGCCTGAAAATTCAAATAAGAGCAACTTCCAGCCGAAGGAGAGCGGCAGCACGAACGGGAAAAAATAAAAGACGAGAGAAGGGAAGGAACGGGAAGATCGTCGCAGGTATTCCGTAGGAGGAAAATTGTTAACGAAATAGGGGATGATTTTGTTTTTTTTTAGGGGAAGATGAGTCGGGATAGTTTGCGGTTTACTCGAACGGGGATTCTTAGAGGAAGTGAGTAATGCTCGAAGAAGACGAAATACTTTGTTGCTAGAAGCTCTGGATTAATCATTTGAAATTTTACCAAAATAAGGTTTTCAAAAGAGAAACATGAGGTTTGTCAACACGTTTGAGCCTTATTGGACCAGCAGGACTTGCAGGAGGTAAACGTAGTAACGAAAAGAGGTGCGCGAAGGAGACAAAGGACTTGTTTCTAGGCAAGTCCCCACGCATACTACAAAGGTTTGGACAGATTATTTGAAGTCCTGCAAAATTTGTTTTTGTGTTAAAATAAAAGATATATTTATATTAATACGACCACCCACTTCATATTGTAACGCGAAATGTAAACAGCAGCGCGAAATGTGTTTACTCTTATCGGACGGCGGCTTTCCTCAAATAAGGAACGCCGCTACGCTTAATTGACTCCCGGCAACATCTTATTAAGGAAGAATGATTCATTACCTTCTGGACGTTTCTACATAAAAAAAGAAGGTTCGAGTTATTTCAGGAACCATCGTGAATACAATTGAGGTGTATACGGACCTATTCTATTGATATGCAGGACCCGAAATCAACAAGAGCGAAAGAGAAACTAATAGTGGTTCGTTAGTATGACAGAGAAGAAAATTTTGTAACATTGCCGGCCGACCGGTCCGTCGCCCATTCCAAATATTCCCGTCGGAGGCTATACAGCTAATGATCCGGCATAGTGTGGCGATGACTGTGATGTTTCGCGAGCTAGCGACGTCGCAAAAGTTCTTTCTCTGTTTAGCCAACGAGAAATATATGGCATTTCTTTCGCTCTTATGTTTATACCATCTTGCGACTCTGTAGAAACGGTCTGTATAAGCGGGCTTGCGGTCGGATATTAGACGTGAAGCCGCGAGTGAATAAACAAGGCGAAAACGGAAAAGCGAATTGTACAAATAAATTAAAGTTAAGTGTGTTATATAAATTAATTAGTTCAGTAATAGTTTAGATAAATTAAGTAGTGTGTAGTGTATAATTAGGACAGTGTAAATAAATTAAAATAAACGTTACAGTGTTATCGAAAATGTTATGTCGTTGCATTGTATTGCGATCGGTGCAATCAATCCTAGCAAATGCTACGTCAATTACGTTAGAATGTCGATTTTACAGTTCCTCTATCGGATTTGTTGTTAATTTGTGAGGTCGAAATTAATTTTGATGCTCGCGTCGTTTCCGAGGAGCAGTGGATATATCAGCTTAAAATTATGTAATTGACGAAAATAGTTTCCTAAATTTTTTACCAACTGTTCATGGATTCAAAAATGGTCAGTATGCATCGTAATCTTTAGCTTATTTTCTTTTAAAACAGTTTCTACATACGTAAAATTGTTTAAAAAAATTCATGACGACTGCAACAAACTTAATTTTAGGCTTTAATTCAATACAAATTGTGGTAGATTTTAAAGAAGCTATATATTTATAGCTGTGCGAAATGTCTTTCCTCTAACGGCTCTAACGAAAATCCAAGGAAGCAAATTTTATCTTAACAAGCTTGGTTCAGAAAGATAGTTGAGTTAAAGCATATAAGGATGTTGATTCAGAAATAGGGAAGTGGTTAAAAATTTATTTACATTACCCTACTTGGAACCACAGCAATTAAGTGACATCGTTTGTTATGATATGAATTTATGGCTTAAAACCCAGAATATGAATCTGTAAAATTCACATAAAAATCAAAAGTTGTCTAATTAAAAAGAAAAAATTACATGATAAATCTGAAAAGAAAAAAATATTTTCAGAACAAGAAAGAAATTTATATAAAAATGACATAATTGATTTAAAAACATAAGAAAAAACGATATCATACCATAATTTACAGCAAATGTAATGTAACATAATATATAAATAAAATGTACATGCTTGTTTCTAAAACTACTAATTAACATCCGAATTCTTAACATGTCAATTCTTTTTTGTTAAGTAAACCACAGTGCGAAACTAGTATCTACGTCTCTTCGAGCACCCCCCTGCGCTAATCCGCCTTAAAACCTGTATTGCGATAACTACACTGTGCGCAACTAGACGGTAAAAATTAAAGACCTAAATGATAGTCTGACCACCGTGCGCAACTCGTATACGCTCATCTTTCAGGGGTGGTTTTTGGGAAATGCGCTCACCGTAGAAAGCAATAACTAAAGACCGGATTTATATGCACAAAATTTTGCCAAAATATGCTCATATATATGCAAGAAAAAATGCTTAAATATGCATAGATTTTAAGAAATATGCACAAATTAAAAACACACTTTTGCTCAGTAGTATAGAAATGGAAACAAGTATAGAGTATGAAAATATCATCGTTTTAAAAAAAAAGTTGGAACTTTATAATTAAAACTACAATTCTGTAAGTGTTATTTTGTATTTTACAAATTTGTCACACATTCTAATCATTTACAGTATAACCTTATGTGCAGATATATCTATTTATTACAACCATAGGTACAAAAATACCACAAATAGATACAATACATTTAATAAACATATTTCTTACTGCAATTTACTATTACATATTTTTCTAAATTAGCTATTTTAAAATTTTCTCGTCGGTCTGATAAAATATGTCTGTATTTAGAAAAACTGTGTTCAACATCAACAGAACATCAACAGAATATTATATAATACAGAAAATATTATTTTCAAAATCTTTTATTACCTTAATAGACTCCGTTATTGGCATATTGGGTTTTTCCAAGTCATTAATTGTAAATTCTGGTAAATTCCTTAGAAAATGCAGCATTATGAGGAATTTGCTCGAAATATGCAAAAATTAGAAAAATGGTCATAATATGCAGGCACATATGCAATTTGCAAATGCATACAAATCCGGTCTTTAGCAATAACTTAGCAACAAAATATGCCTCCGGAATCATATCGGAATCCTCATTTGCAGGGGTGGCTGTTATAGATATGATGGAAATTGTTGCAAAATAGCGACAAATTCTAACTTGGCTCCCACGAACGTACTATGAAATGAGCACTATCATAATTGACTTCAATGTGCTAATCCTTTATATGACTTATTTTTCTGCTGGTCCTGCTAGATTTACTTCCTAACCTAGCCCGGTAGAAACCCTTCAGGAAATCCAAAATTTCCCCAAAATTCTGGTAAGAGTGCAGCCCCTACTCATACCATTTTGGAAATTGAAGTATCGAGCGCTGATAAAATATCCGAGGAATAGAATCGAAGCCGACGACGACGATGATGATCGTCTTGTTACCTGCCTTCGGGTTATACGCACCGACTTACCTGAATTCTGGCTCTCTAGAGGTGCATTCCAAGACTCTCGCCCAGAGGCGGATTAATTTTTTTTCCAACGACAGATAGGGCATGACGGCGGCGGCCGCGGCACAGGGACGGCATCATCGAAATGGGGTAAGTCAGTGGTATTTTAAAAATAGACAATACGGTATTCGGATTCTGTACGGTTTAACTCCCACATTCTACGATTCTCAAGAAGGCTCGCTTGCTCCTCACGGGCGGAGGTGTGGATTCGTTGCATAATTTTTACTGAATACGCGAAAATGTGTGTGTGCGACCTTCGATTTACGATTGTTATTTACGATATTAGATTTTACGATTTTAACACGATTCTTGTTTCTAAAATTTTATTACCGCAGTTAACAATATCTCTTCTTTACGAGCTTCTCCTCTCTTCTCAAGCATTTCGTTGCTTTTACTATGTACATCACCAACATCGCAGATATTTTATATTCTTGTTAAATTTGTCGGTTTCAAATTTCAAGTTTTCGCATACCCACCGAACACGACGTTAAAATAACCAATCCCACGACGAAGTTTTCAAATTTCGTGTTAATAAAAGTAGGTTCATGACTGGTAATACTTTTGCATTTCGAAGGAGATTAATTCGGGAACAAATGCCATTTCAGTCTTGAAGCCACTCTGAATTTTATACTTCCTTCAAGATTCAAGAACCTTCCAAAATAAGTTACTGTATCAACGAGATGAGATGTTCAAACAAAAAGCAGGAAATGTTTTAGGCAATAACTACATGTTGAATAATCAATTTGAGTGAACGATTTAATGTTTGTAAAGTTATTTTGGTAATATTGTATATTTCACCCAAAAATCAGTTGTTTAACGTTTACAAAAGTATTGCCGCTTTTAGAACTTTTTTGTCCCATCTGCACAAAAAATTGTTTGTGTTATTTTAAACTACTGATTTATTACAAAATTGTTGTCACTTATGAGGTTCTCATACATTTTACTTACACAAAAGTAATAATTTTAACACATTACTTCAACACAATGAAATGTAATTACGTAGTAAATTAAACCTATTCAATTTTTTTAAATACAGTAAAAGAGGATTTTAGTATTAATACTGTTGCCTTTACATCTACCTGAAGCAAATTTTTATAGGTAGTTTGACCAAAAGGAATTGGGGCTCTATACATTTATTACCACCGACGACCAAAGCATAAAAGACTAACAAAGACAACACTAGAACTGCAGGAGAACAATTTATCATTTAAGAAGGTAAGTTTGTGAATAAGTACCTACCTACTTTGTGGAGTTAGTACGAGCTAAAATTAAAAATTCTGTAAAACAGCAGAACGTACAAATTCACATAAATTATAAATATTGCTGTAAGTGTCGATATTTATTAGATTCACGTACCGTTTGTCAATACGAGTAATGTTCTGAAATATATTGACTTACCTAATTGCAGAAGGCCTTTAGGCCATTTTTTTGAAAAAATGTTTGGAAATGATTTTTAGTTCCCAAATACATTTTTTGTTAGTTCTTGTCTGAGGAATATTATTAATTAGTATCTTTAATCAATTGGGGAAATTAATGTGGGTGTAGCAGAGTACTAAGTAATATATGTATTACAGGTGATATAATTACTGGTATTACGTAAGAGATTGTTGTTGTATTTGAGATTTTATTACCACTTACTTATACTTCCAAAGTTTATATTTATTTCACCAACATTTTAAAAAAATAACTATTATTTCAAGGAACTCATTTTTTACAATATTTTTTTTAAATATGAACTTGGAGCAGCGATTTAAATTGTACGTTTATAACTAACATTTTTTTTATGCACTTGGAAAGTGTTTACATTTAAGTCAAGGCCAATAAAATTTACCTTTATTGTAATGAGGTTATTTTTTATTTTCTGCGTCCCCGTCAACAAGAAAAAGTAGGAGAATCAACAGGGAAATATTAAAATTTAAACTTAAAACTTAACTGAAACTAAATAGACATTTCACATAAAGTTGAGTCAATATTTCACTCAGATATGGCTATAATTTACTTTTAGAAGTTGTAAGTAGATTTAGTGATTTTTTTAGTAATATTCAGTAAACGTTTTACTCACACCTAAATACAATTTTCTCAATAATGAGTGGATTTAGACCCTTCTAGAACGACCAGAACGTTCGTTAGCGGCATGAGCCGGCAAGATTAAGAGGGGACGCCGCCTAACGGACATGCAGTCATAAACAGCGGACCGTGTCGGCTACCTGAACTGAGCGGCCGTGCGCGGAATATGTAGAAACAACTGTGTGGTATAAATTAGGTAGAAAGTGTTAGTTCTTAGTAAACATAAATTAGTTAAGATACAAGTTATTTCGAACCCGTAAAGCGTGACAATATGTATCGTTCACATTAGTATAGTCGTGAGTGAGTGGAGTCCACAATATAATATTGTATTGAATACCACTACATTCTTGTATTCTTACTGCATGCTAATATAAATCACCTAACATCGATAAACCGCTACAAATATTGATGATATCTGGAAGTTTCTAGGCACTCATTAGTAATCAGTAGACAGTATGACTCGGATTTTAAGGTCTGACCACTCCAGGCGCCGGATCTAAACCTTGTAAAGTCCGGAAGCGGATCGCCGCCGACGAGCGGAATAATATTAATAACGTATAAAATCGGAAAATCACAAGAGGCGGCAAGGCGGGTATTCTTTACAGTTACGCGCTGTTAATTATTTGCCATTATACGATTGGACTCGCAGTATCCCGCCGAGTAACAACTTGTAACAATTGAAAATTGGTAGGTAGCAAGCTTTCCCGTAAAATGCAATTTTACACTTATGTAAGTGCTCGAGGCGCTTGACCGGGCCTGAACAATAATTAAAGCTACGCGATCTGGTAAGACGCGGTGCGTAAATTGCCTTAGGAACACTGAAATAGGCTCGTTCTAGCATTATCCATGGAAAAGGTTTGGAAATCCGTCAAAAGTGAAATTTTGATTAGCGTAGGTTGTGGTAAAAAAAGTTACATTTGTTACCATTTTCTAATTTTACTTACAAAAACGTTTTATATTCCGTCAATAACAGCCTCCTGGCAAAGAGTTATAATATAATGACTTGTTATAATTATAATTTGAATTTCTAAGCAAACAATAAAAATATGCGCATAATTATGCACAACTTTTTTAATTAAGTATGTCATTATAATTATGCCGTTGTAGGTCATACATGCAAACATGATGCAGTAGTTCTTACATATTTATATTACATGTATAAGAATATACATTGATATATATACAATATACAATATGTAATCGAGAAACAGTTAGGACTAGTTTGTAGGAAATGTAGATGCATATATTTGTGGAAACACTACTCTGAATTGGGTCGAGTGTGACTTATATAACGAGCGACAGGTTATAATAACGTTTTTTTTTAAGTAGTAGAAAGTGACCAAATGGTCTCTATTTGTAAGGTAAGTTTTATTCCTTGTTCTGTAGTTTAATGACTAAAATTTCCCACAGTTTGATCCCCTACCTAGATTACATTACCGACCCAAATTCGAAAGTCCACTAAATCTACTGTAATACTGTTAGGCAAAAAAAATCCAATTTCTATACCCATTCAATTCACTCGCACCATATTTCACAACGAAATAAAAAGTAATTCAATCGACCTTATTAATTTTTTCCTCGCAGAAAACTTGATAAAGTAACAATTGAACGGTTCGCTCTATCGACGTAGCACCTATTCAAAATTCGACTTGGTTTGAGAAAACCGTCGGTTACGCCACAAACAGTTATTTCCTAATCTAATCTCATTTCCACAATTATTATTATAACGAATAGAAAACGGCGCATACAGAGGACGCACAGAGAGAAAGAGTGAGACGGAGAGAACCTTGCATGAGGTAAGGTCGCCGGTGTGTACAGTCCGCGCTCCCAATATGGCGAATCGATGGCTGCGGCTCGTTTTAAGCAGTAGGTGTCGGCAATGAAAATCCGTTTTTAAAGTGTAATAAATAAATCCGGCCGGAGCTCCAAACGACGTGGTCTTCACATTCAAATGTCCGTTTCGTTTCCCAGAATGCAAACGGAACATCATTAAGGAGAAGGAAAAAAAGATAATAAATCTGGAAACGAATGGAATTAAAATGTAAATTCGTCCAGGTTACAATGTCCAAGGTGCGAATTAAATCATCGAGTCAGATTCAAATGAGGCCTCGGCCCGGTCGCCTGTCCCCGTGGCTCAAATCGGAGACCAACTGGTGCGAAAAATCTACCGTTCGTTCCTCAAGAAGGCTTGGCGAAGAGAGAAGTGTCAAAAACTTCTTTTAACAACGATCTGAACCTTGTAATCAACGTTAAAGTTTCAACAGTTTCCCAGTGACCAAAACATAACCTTCAGGCTATGAAGGTACCCTTACAAGATAAATTTAGAAAGTTGAGTGTTGTACCTTTTTGACAGTTTACGATTCAGGAATCGCACTATTTCGAATTAATTTGGAGATAACACCCCCTAGTTCTTTACAACAAATATATACAATGTTACAAATTTTCAAGTGTTTGAGTACTTAATAAAAGGTCTTAGGGATTCATGGGTACAAAGGACAAATGCAAAAAATTGAAGACTAACCTACTGCTACTGTTGCAATGTCCGTGTTTTATTCAGCAGCTTCTGCATCAGGATTCTGTCATGTTTTGTTAGTTCGGCTTATTGTAATCATTGTTAAAAATTTGTTATTGGAAACAACCTTAAGAACTCATACGGCTTTTGGTCTGTTACTGTAGCCTTTAAAGTTTGTGCAACAGTTTCTCTTCCAGAAACTGTAAATTAGAGACCTAGGTAATTTTGTAGTGCCAATCCGATGCCTCCAAATTAGGGTCCAAGGTACTTCTATTGCGACAATCTGTTGTGTCAAAACAAGTACAAATACTGTCACAAGTTTTCAGTGCCCAAGGGCTCACTGTAACCTTTAGTGTAAAATTTGTATAGCAGTTTCTATTTCGAAAAATTAAAGCTCACTGTTGATTTTATCTTATCGTCTTCTACCATGGCAACCTCGGGCGTTTTTAAAGCAAGCAATGAGCCATTTGATTGATTACTCCTTTGGCGATTGCTCAGTAGTCTCCATTAAAGTCACTATAGGGGTACTTACAATCTTTCATTTAGCATGCTATAGCGTGCTAGTTGTGCTAGTCGTCGAGTTTCAGCAATAGCATGCTAAATATTACAATAGAAATAAGTTGGTCAATTTAGCACACCTCGTTGTGTGCTAAATACAGTTTACTATGCTAAATGGCGGCCATGTTGTTTTATTTGTCATTTTCAAAGAGGTTTTATGGTTATATGGTAGGGTATGGTTATATATAGGCATGATAAAAGAAATAAACTAAAGAAAAGAAACAATTAAGATTTCAGTTATTTACAAAAAAACTGTTTCAAAATCATATCGCGAGTGGCGCCACAGCATTTATTTAGCAAGATTACAATAGTACTTACCTTGAGTCACTCATAATTCTAATTTTAGCATGCTAACGATTTAGCATGCTAAATAACATTGTGAGTACCCCTACTATCTCCAAAGTAGCGCAATTCGGCCACCATTTTGGTTCCAAAATTACGCGGTAAATTCTAATGTTGAACAAATGTTGCTATTTGGTTGCATATCTTTGGAAAAATGACATGTTTGACATGACATGACATGACAAACAACCAAAATGTTTTGCATTCGACTGTATGTGGAGTAGTTTGTAAAATTTGTAGGAGAAATAAAAGGTATAAATGAAACGAAAACTTGTAATGGCAACGTTTTATTTATTACGATTGAACTTGAACTCCCTCCCGTGACAACTTAAAATGGTAATTGACAAGCGTTTGACAACTGTCACTCCGCCATTTTGATTCCAAATACTGTTTTCTCTGTCTAACATATTGTCCTTACCAATTGAGCTACTTGTCTCCATAAGTGCAGTGGACATAGTTGGCTTTGTACAGCTACTGCACGTAAGTAAAAATAATGGCGTGTATTCCTGGCACTGGAATATCTTAACAACTTACAAGTAGCTTAAGCCTCAACGCCCATTTTACGCTCTAGTGAGCATGGAGCATCTTCTGGCTGCTAAGTAAATGCTGACTTCACCTTAACACCGTATCTATGCCCTGGAGAAGCTTCAGGACTCTCAAGTAGCCTACCTGGACGTCCAGTTATGGATCTGGGGTAGCTTTGAATTAGTCTCCGCCGAGTAGTCTTTACATCAGGTTGTATAGAACTGCGAACTGTGTTGAAGCTAAAAAGCTACTGCGCACAAACACAAATCGTCACATTAGAAGCTGCTTAAGGCGCAGTATTGGTTAAGGTGGCCGTTACGATCTATTCATTTATTTTTAAGTACCTAGTGATTCAGTTATCATATTTGGCTCATTACCTTTTGCTAGAACACTGATGTTGCATCATTGTTGCAACTTTCTTAAGTGTGGCGCTTGGCTGCGCCAACCCAAAGTTTTGAGACATTTGAACTAAGCTAAGCAAGTACCTACTGTAAATTTTTACAGGCACTATTTAAAGGACAGGAAAAAGTGAAGGACATGTCTTATCTAACTCTGGAAGGTGCTGTGATAGAACCTTATATAATAAGGTTCTATCACCTATAAATAGAATCACACCTTGGTTGGCAGCTAATATTTTAGAAAGAAGATGTTATGAGCCTTTACTCAGACTTACGCAAGTGGACCTCGACTCTAGAAAAAAATTGCACTGGCTAACTTCCCAAAGGAAAAAGCCATTTTGGATAGAAGAAGAAGAAGAAGAACCTTTGGGTCAAACTGTCACATATGACAGTTCGTGAAGGTGAAGGTTAGAAAAGGAATCAGTGCCCGCCGATAATTGCAGTAAGAGATACAGGTCTGCGAGTTTGTTGCATAGAGAAAAATGGTAATTCAAGAAAAACATTCTTTTTTTCCCAAAAAAAAACAAAGGTTCGTGCATAAAAAGAAGTTTCCTATTGTTTTCCATGTTTTTCGGAGGAGTAAAGAAGATTTTTTAGTGAGTTTTTAAATGTCAATCCCATAACAAAGGGGCAATTTCAAAAGGTCATATCTGTTAAATATTTCTGGTATTTTCTGACTACCTAGTTCTTAAAAGTACTTTCTAGTAAAATCAGAAAAATGTCAAAATTCCGACGAAACGACCCTTAGCCAATATGTCATTATTGACACGTCACAAACGTCTACCACACCGCTCCACCCTTTCGTTCCCTCGAGATGAACCATCTGCAGGGCCACAAGCTGCTCAGGAAGGACGGCACCTCGGTCTGGGCGACGCGCCACCTGAAGGACGTCGCCGTGATCGCCTTCTTCTTCGGCGCCTCCTGGGTGCGCCACTCCTACCTCAAAGACGCGGTGCACGTCGTCTACAACGAGGTCCAGGTCGGCGGTTTCCCCTTGGAGGTGGTGTACGTCGGCGCCGACGAGGAGACGTCCGCCTTCTGGAAGGACTTCAAGGGCCATCCGAACTGGGTCGCCGTCGAGCCGGAGGATCCTCTCAGGTACGACCTGAGGTGGATCTACGACGTCCCCAGCCCGCCGAAGCTGATCGTGGTGAGGCAGAGCGACGGCGACGTCATCACCAGAAGGGGCTTGTCGGAGATCGAGGCCGAGGGGACGGCCGTTCTGGCTAAGTGGCTGGGAAAGTGTCGAAAAGATGGCTGAATATAGTTTCAATACCGGCTGATCGATTTGACGTTCTGATTTTTGTTTGTCTGTAATGAGGAAGCGTCTTGGTTTCGGGAATCAGAAGACATGTTATTTCTAGTACTGATGATGGTGTAAATGATAAATGCAGGCTAGAAGAAACAGGTTTGTTATACTCTTTTTCCCGACAAGATAGACCCATATTAATGTACTGCCCGTCAAGGTCATAGGCGTGCAGGTAACAATATCATTTAGGATAACGGAGTACCAATAATTACGGAAATAAGGTTATTTAGGATGTTTCGGCGTATGCGTGATTAATTCCTTAATTTTATTTAAGGTTGCAAGCACACTTCACAACTCGACTTAACGTGTATGTGAATATTTATTAATTGAGTGTTCAAGATAAACGCGGACTAAGGGTTTTACTATTATTTTATTAAACTCAACAACGGAAAATTTAAATGATGAACAAAAACGGTTAGGTCTCTACTTGACGGCGGTTCGTAAGAGAGTCGCCTTTTAGGACAAATTTACTACAAGATTTTTCTGAACTACCTGCTATACTAGGGTAGACGACACTTGTCCCTCTCGAAGGTCCGAAGTGTACCGGGAATGTCAGTGCACATGTCGCAAGTTTTCTGAAGGCCAAAAATACCAACTAAAGTGCCCCATCATTTATGACATACCCGTTTCACTTTTACAGGCAATAAATTAATTTCAAGTGTCTGATGTATTAAAATCTAACAAATTACTGTTAGGACTCAACATAGGAGTAGGATTAATAGTAACGCCACTGACATCCCAATAGGCTCTCGCCGGATTTCTGCTTATCTCTTACCTTCTTCTTCTTCTTCGCCTTCGGACCTTTTCTTCTGACACCACTAAACAGGGTGGTCATATCTTGTTGGAAAAAAGAGTATACATGATTTTCATCCAGCCGGAAAAATAACACGCGCTTCACCTTATCTTACCACTTAAGCTCACCAGTCGAATTTGGCAAAAATTTTACTTTCAAGATTCCCCAACTTTCCCTCTCCCTTTCACAGCTTCCCAGTTGTTTGGGCGATACCTAACCCACCTTCTCCCTTCTCCCTCTTTCCTTCCCTCTTCGTTCGTTACGTCGTCCCACACACACACACACACACACACACACACACTGCGAAATAGCGAGTTGGAGTTGGGAAAACAAAAGACTGCTTGCGGCAACGAGACGTTGGGAAAACATTTTCGAAACTGCTCCTTTAATATTCTCAAGGCTCTCTCGCATACTATTTAATTTTTTCTTTATTCCGCATGTTGCCTGCGAGAGTATTGCATCGAGCCCGACGAACAATGCGATAGAAAGTCGAGATTTTCATTAGTAATACGGCGAAATCCGCATCGAAGGAGTAAATTGAGAATCGGCAGAAGGGATTTTTGCGGTACGGGCAATTGGGGTCTAATTGTTGCGACCCGATTGCGGTGATTTTTCATTTCGTTGGCTGCTTGTCGAAGTTGGGATTTTTGAAGATGCACCTGAAGTAAAATATTGTTTTATGGTAAGAATCACCATAACTTACCAACTAGAATTGCTATGAATTCCACGTGTGTGGAAAGGGGAAAGACTTAATTTTCCAGTAAATAGTCATTTCAACATTTCTGTAAAGTATTAAAATGACAAGTACATTTGCTTATTGGTGAGTGTAAAAATCACTGCTCTAACATTAGAGGAGCTACCAGTACATGAAAACAACTAACGATCATTTTTTAAAAAACAGCAATACCAAAATATCCACGTATTTAAATAAAATAACCTTTTGCAAGCACTAAAATCTTAAGGAAAATTTCAGTACGTTATGATACTAATTACCCAATAGTGATTAGCACTGGAAAGTAATGCAGTGTTATTTGCTGATGCTGATAGTCTATTCTTCCTAACTAGGTACGCTATAGAAGTTTTGACTCGTTTCTACCCGATTAAAAAAAATTAATTCTATTATTGCATGCATATATTATGGAAACAAGAATTTAGTAATTTTCACTCAAAGTGGATTTGTACTTAATTTGTTTTTTCCTGTTATGCCCATCTGCTATTACGAACATAACAAATTAACAAGATTTTAGAGACTAATTGTATTAAACTAAATTATTGTCAGTTGAAAAACAAGCTGTTACAAACTTGAAGGTGGGATAGTATAACCCTAGAGACGTAAAAAGGGTAATTAATGAACATTTGCCTGAAAACGCTTAGTTCTTCAACGTCCCTTAGGGTCTTAAACTTTTTGAGAAACAACTCTAATATGAGGGACTCGTATAATATGAGAAGTATTGTAATTAGATTGACGTTCGAATTTGAATAGTATTTTCACGCGTTTTAAGGTACCATGAGTCCAAAAAACAAATTTTTAGTTAAATTTTCAATGAGACGCACTTCCAGTTTTTGGAATTTTATTAAAACCGTCTTGGAGATTTTTTTAAATTTCGAAAATTTATTTTATTACCAAATATGTATGTAAAATTAAGTTTAATAACACTTATGACTCAATATTTTCGAAAGGATAGTTTATACTTGCAGTTTTTGATTTATTTAAATTTTCTCTTCAAGACTTTTTTAAATTCGAATATTTATAATAAAATACGATTAAGTAGTCCAATGGGCACATCAATATTTTTTTTAATACCTTTAAAACTAATTTTAATGGCAAAGCAATAATAATAATAATGATGATACCATAATGATTATTAAAAATAATGATGAGGAATAATAATAGTAATTAAAGATATTTAGGTGCACTGATTACAATTTCTATTAAAAACGGTTTGGTTTCGAGGTAAACAACTATCTAAATTTTGTGAGTAACTGTCTACAGATTTTAACTAAAAATTAGTAAAATAGTAGTTTAAAGTACAAGTTGCAGAAGACGCCATACCTATCCCAAGTCCGAGTCCAAGACGAGGGGCTTGGAATGTCTTCTGCAACGTGTACTTTACAACATTTACTATGTTTCGGCTTCCATTTCATATAATTTAAAAATTTTTATTTGGGGAATTTTTTTATCGTGATACTTAAGTTGGTATTACTGCTTTTTCCTAGACATCTGTCAATTTTCACACCATTTTCAAATTTAATTTAACGGATTTAAAAAAATCAAAATCATGTCTCAAGAATCCGAATCGCATCAAGTACAATACACGGTGTTTGACGCGGCGGCCATATTTATTTTTAATTTTGTTTTGAGAGACATCAGACAGCATTAGGGAATATCTTGTTACCAACACAACAAAAAAATTACCAAAAACAATGCTTCAATAAGTCTCATTAAAGCACTGTTTTCGGCCATTTTAGTGCTAGAATAGCTGCCATTTTAGTGCCGGAACATAGAAATGAAGATTTCGACATAAAACTATTACTCTTATTATTTCATCAAACAACGTATCATATTCTTTAAGGGGAGTTGGTACGGTCCAAACTGGACAGAAAAGTCTTAGCGAACGTCATTTTGCTATTAAAATTAGTTTTGAGGTAAGGTAAAATTTGTTCATTTTTTCAAAAAGTGTGTCTCTTAAAAAGTAAGTATTTTTCGGACACAGTTGCCTCAAGATTTCTAAGTATTTTGGGCCGAAATATCTGGTGTTTTTACACCCTGTATATTTTGTTATGTCAGCACATACAGCTTGTTTACCTAACTGTCACTTCATATAACTTATTTTTTAATTAGGAAAAGTTTTGTTCACTTTAATTAATTAATTTTTAAAATTAATTAACATGCTTCGTTATAGGAGTTAAAACTTTCATTTCTCAATATGAGTTGATTGGTATTTTTTTTTCTTATGGAGAAGTATTATTGTACTGTTATATTTCATTCAAATGTTGTTCACAGGTGATAATGGTTTTGTTTTATTACAGTGTAGATAACAAGATCTAAATATTTATGAAAATTTGTCCAAACTTTTCAATTGAGAAATAAGGAAAAATTCTTCCGTATTTTAAAAGCCGTTAAAGTTACTAAAAGCAATCTCATACTTATTAACGGCTTCAACTGTCATTACCTCAGTTTCAGTAGTGATACTACAGTAGTAGTTTCATACAGTTATGACAAAATAGGAATTGTCCCTTTCTTTTAGATTCGATTTTACTTTTGCCGTGAAGTCATGTATAATATTACGCATTTCTCTTCTCCCCTCTTTCAGTTCATTACCCGTCGGCCCGAGATCTCGAAAATCCCTCATCTGGCTCTCATATGACCAAAATCTGTCCCCCCACCTCCTACCCTTCTCCCCCCCCCCCCCAAAAAAAAGGTTATCTGGTCGGTACGACCCATAGAAACGGATAAAGAATGAGGATTTTTTGTGTAGTGGCAGGTATAAAATATAGTTCGAAGGTTTTTGGTTGATGACTCCTTTGAAGTTCTGAGAAACTGGTCGTGACCGCCTTTGACCACCCCAAGATTCGTTCCTTTTTTTTCCTCTACAGGATGCGCCGTGTCAGCTTAGACTTTGAGGAAACCGGAGCCGAAGCTCAGGGGGAGAGAAATCGTACAGGGTGGCGTGGAAATATACGGACGTTGTAACTATAAAATTACCGCATCGCTTACTGGAGATGAAATTCACACAATCCCACGTTACACCAGATATGCATGTGGTATCGTAATTACACCGTTTAATGGTCGGCGACTGTATTTTTCGATAATTAAAATGAATTAACGTATACGCTACTTAATTAGTCTATTAGCGAGGCGAAAAAATGTTTGTGTAATTAGCTGTTTTTAAGGAGAAATGGGTCAGTCGGCACTGAGCTCTCGTTGAAATGTATGGATAAATGTTCTAATGGAATGAAGTTGGTTGCAGGAAGTAATTTGTATGTGTACTTGAAAGAGAATTAGTGTTAAGTGTTGTATGAGTGTGTGTGTGTGTAGATAAATGTACAAAGACACATGTACACAGTTGGAATTCAGCTCGACTTTAGACTTTCGTATTGTCGAGATAACGAAAAGAGAGCGAGTTATCGAGCCGGAGAGTTTATGAAAACTGCCACAACGACTTATTGTTTCCAAAGCCCGACAAAGGAGTTCGCACAAGTTTAACTCGTCATACGGAAAAATTTCGTATGTAGGAAACCTACAACTGATCGACATATGTGACATGTGGCACTATACCCACCCATCGAAGTAGGTCATGGACTGTAACTAGTGGACCAAGACACACAATGGAACTTAAGATGAACCCAATGGATTTTGTTTACTGAGTAAAACTGGTTGTATTCAGAATGGTGTTTGCTTATAGAAAACTCGTACTACTGTCGATGCGCTTTGAATAAATTTAAATACAACGGAATTCCCAATATGTACTAAAGTTATTCCGTATTAATCCGGTGCATATTATGATGTACACTTTTACAAAATGAATAGGCGACTATGTCAACCGCCACACGATTTTTTTCACTTACGTTCTTCAGTGTAACTCTGTTTTCTCATAAAATTTTGTGTGTAGGTATCTGAAAGTTCAGTTAGAAACAGAATTTTGAAACGCAACGAATAATCTCTATTACACATTCGAACTTTATTAAAAAGTTCAAAGCGTAAAACTTCAGTTTAAAAAGTTATGTAGGCCATAATCCACACATCTATCCACAAGCACTGCAGCCTCTACAGACATTTCATTACTACCTACAGCTACTGCCTAGTTCACGCAGATGAACTCCTAAGAGGAACCATTGAATTATAAGAACAAGATCCACTATAACTCGCTGCGGAGAACAAAAACCTGAGCTCTTTACCAAATTTCGAATTACTAATCCTCTGTGCGTTGCTTTATCGAGTGGAAGCTTCGACAGTAACTCCAAGGACGAAAAGTAATATCGAAGCCTTTGAAATGTGGATATTTAGACTATAGGGTTTTGGCGTTAATACCAATACAACAAAGGATTATTAGGATCACCAGCTAGGACAAAACCAATAACGCCCAACTTACTATAAATGAAGTCGATGAAACCCTTATTATACACTATTCACCTCAGTAAAATGTTGAAAGAGAAATGTGACTAATACTCTATAAAAATAAAGAATCTACATGGCTAATGCTGCATTTTACAAAGTGAAAGAATTTCTTGCCCCTTTTGTTTTACTCTGAGACATATAATGAATAGAGAGACATAAGTAGGCGGAGAAATTGTCCAATAAGTACAGTAAAAATGGATATTTTTTGATGATTCAACATTTGCGTAAAAGATGAAACCCATAGCTATGGCATCCTGGGTTTGGGGCCTCATTTTTATTTTTCTTGAATACTGGAAACCCAGGCTAAATTTTTTTCTTCGATATTTCTCGACTATTAGAAAATTCATCTATATTTTAATGAATAATAGTAATTTAGTCATGTCCTTCTTCACAATGGGTCCCCAAAATCCGATCCCAGAAAGGTTGTTTCTTTTTCTTTCTTTTGCATCCCAATAAAAATAACTTTGTTTATGGTGATTTTTTGATATTTCCGGAGTTTTGAAAGTTGGTTGGCAAGAAAGTTGAAGCTGGCAAAAAAAAAACGAAGAAACCATTGGAAAGAGGACATTTCAAGCGTTCCAGTGATGTGCATTGCGAACCGATACGATGATTCATAATTATTTAATGCCCGATTGATGCCACAAATAACAATAATATCAACATAAACAAAGTTACTTTTTATTGGGATGCAAAAAAAATGGAACACCTTTGAGGGCTCCTTCGATGGGTTTTGGGGACCAATTATCAAGAAAGACCCGACTAAATTACTATTATTCATTAAAATATGAATGAATTTTCTAAAAGTCGAGAAATATCGAAGAACAAATTTAGCCTGGGTTTTCAATGTGCAAGAAAAAGAAAAATGAGACCCCAGACCCAGGATACCATAGCTATGGGTTTTATCTTTCTCTTGAATGTTGAATCATCAAAAAATATCCATTTTTACTGTAGTTATTGGACAATTTGTCCGCACACTTTTGTCTCCATTTCTCGAATTTGCTCTCCTGGAGTCAGAGCAGGAGCAACAAGTAAAGGGCCGTTATCTCGAAAACTGTCGCCTTTTCAGAAAAAGTCATAAGGACTATTTTTGTAGCTAATGAACTGATCTTCCATTCATATTTAAACAAAAAATCTCTAAATGCCATATTTTCGGAGATATTGGCAGAAAACGGATTTTTGGAACTTGAGGGCCAAATTCCACTATGCCGCAGTACCCGGAGAATCGGCAACTTTCTGTATTTCGAAAGACCCAATTGAGACCTACAATTGGCCCTGGTTTCACCCCTTTGCAGAATTGAACCCAGGTTTTTTCCTTCATTTACTGGACTATTTAGTCGAGGCAATAAAGCACAAAAGTTCGGAATTTTTTCCATAAAGACGGATCGGAATGCGGTTTTTTGCATTCTCTTACAAAAAAATTTTGTAAAAAATGTGGCTACTTTGTGTTTCTGACAAACCGGAAATTGCATTGCTGTAGCCAAAAATGCATTTTTTGAGACGCCTTTTGGAAGATTTCAAAACTTTGTAAATAAGAGTCAGAACTGGCCCAAATCGGGTACTCGGGGGTTTTCAAGGTCGCTGATCACGATTATGATGTTCAAATTGACCCCACGAACACCCGGAGTGCCGATGAAGGTCATCTCCATGGAACTCTCCCACAAATGGCGGGAAAGAAGAGAAACTCCGCGGTCGGAAGTTTTTTGGGTCGCTGAATTCAAATATGCCATCGTCAAACACCCCCCGGACACCTGGATCGCCCAAATCCGGACGTGGACGTCATCCCCGAGAATTTTCCTAACAAGATCGCCAAAAAGAACTCAAAAATCATCATAGGGGCGTTTTTATTGGGGCACTTAATCCGAATTCCACGTCAACAACGACCCCTCGCACGCCTTGTGCACCGTAACCTGGACCTGAACGTCGTCTCCGAGGGTTTTCCAGGCACGATCGCTTTTGGGTTCGTCTTCTTCGATTGTGTGAGGAAACCCCTCGGAGACGACGTTCAAGCCCAGAGTACGGTGCCCTAGGTGTTCAGGGGATCGTTTTCGACGTGAAATTTGGATTAAGCGCCCCAAAAAACGCCCCTACGATGATTTTTGAGTTGTTTTCTGGCGATCTTGTTAGGACATTTTCGGGGATGATGTCCACGTCTAGGTTCGGGCGCACTAGGTGTCCGGGGGGTGTTCGCCGATGCCACATTTGAATTCAGCGATCCAAGAAACCCCCGGGCGCTGAGTTTCTCTCCTTCCCCGCTTGAATTTTGGGAGAGCCCCACGGAGAAGACATTCGGGGCCAGATTCCGGTGCACCAGGTTTACAGAGGGTTGTTTTCGACGTGAAATTGGGCCCACAATGATTTTCGGGTTGTTTTTGTCAATCTTGTCAGAAAAATTCTAGGGGATGACATTCATCGGCGTTCCTGAGTTGCAGGTCTTCGGGTGGGTCAATTTCAACATCATAATCGTGATCAGCGACCACGAAAATCCCCGCGTACCCGATTTTGGCCAGTTCTGACACTTATTTACAAAGTTTTGAAATCTTCCAAAAGGCGTCTCTTCAAATTTTTTGAATGCATTTTTGGCTGCAGTAATGCAATTACCGGTTTGTCAGAAACACAAAGTAGCCACATTTTTTACAAAATTTTTTTGGAAGAGAATGCAATAAACCGCATTCCGATTAATTGTAAATTCAAACAAATTAGGTACTTCTTCTCCCAGTTCATTTCTGGACACAGTTGTTTTGGCAAATTTACATTCAAAAATAATAAAAGTTTGACAAATGAATGGTTCTACTACCACGAATTTGATGATGCTAACCATACAATTTTCCAATGCTGAAAATGGGAAGCAGAAAGGCTAGAAATAAACCTAAAACTCAAGAACCTAGAAATTCGTAGTGACAATGTCATGAACATGATACTATCCTCGAAAAAAAAAATTGACGCCATTTTTAAATTCATCATGCAAATTTCAGAAAAATCATCAGGTGAAATAAAACTTAAAAATTTACAACGTAGTTAATATAAATCATAAACTTTACCATGACCAACTAAATAAAATACTTCATTTACTGTAATATACTGCACATCTAATATTAATTTTTTCGTCTTTTTATCGGGTCTATTCCGGTTCTGACTTCGGCCGCCGTGCTTGCCAAGTGCGCCTTGAAAACGCGTCGGCTCGATGCGTCCCAAAACGCCGGAAACGAGACGTCTGTCAAAAGTCCAACTTGTCGCGGTCGAACGCGTCGATTCGAGATCTCGACGTTCTTGGGCCGGATCCGTCCCTGTCGCTCGCCGTCTAAACTCTCGTCCGAAACGAACGTCCGACCGAAGCGCTATCTGCAAGCGCGTAAATCGCTCGCTGACGCTGCGCACGTATTCACCAGGCTTTCCAGTGTCGCGTCTCGGCCCGCGTAGCGTAGTTTCCGCTCGTCAAACGCGCTCGAGGAGAGAGAAAGAGAGAGGAACGTAGAGAGTGGTAGAGAAGGAGAGCCGAAAACGAGAAAAAGGAGGATTCCCGCCCGGGGGCGACGACGCGTCGGGAAGATGGAGTCCGGCGACGGTGTGATCGTCCAGTCGCGCCACAGGCCGTTCAGGATAACGAATTCCGCCGCCCTCATACAGGAGATCAAGAAGCACGTCATCCTGTACGACCCGAAGGCGGCGAACAACAATCCGGAGCTGAAGAAGAAGAGCTGGGACGCCGTCGCCGCCGGCATGCTCGGCGACCGATGGCGGATGCACGGCGCCAACGAGAGGGAGGCACTCGGTAAGCGTATCTTCGACGAAATCGCTGCGCAACACTCCTTGTGTGGAGCGACCTTAAACCTTAATTACTGTACTTCAACCCGATACACCAATTACAATTTAGAGATAACACTCCGGCAGTGTTGCGCGATTTACACGGAAGTGGTGCATGCGCAGTAGCGGAAGAGTAACGGTTGACTTTGATTGGATCTCGGGATAAATCGTAAAGTTTAGACGGTGCGAGCTAGCGGGTCAGTTGAGAAGACCAGTAACTGTATGCCAGCTACTGTTATTATTAAAACACATCCTGCGAGTTACTGTCTCTGCAAGGATGGGCAGCTACTGAATGCGAGTTACTACAATATTTTTTGATTTTACTGGCCACTTGCCTTCCCCCACGAGACTGAAGTCAGTAGTTCGCATCCTATTCGCCTAAATTGAACGCATAGTACAGTACCTGGCAATTAAATTTAAAAGAATTTCGAACTGTGAAGGTGTCAATCGCATAACAGCTTGATATTCACGAGGGTCCTGATAATATAGCTCTCTCATAATCATGTTTGGAGCTCCTAATGATTTCTTTTGCAACCAATTTCTGACCCAAATCATATTGCACTCACTTTCAAGAACTGCAAGCTCACTGTCCAGAAACACAGTGGAGCTACTCGTGTAAATAGGTGAGCAGCTTGCCTATTTCGTCCCCCACTCGCAAAGTACAGCTACTGATGTCTACTGGCTAGCCCAGCAACTCGCACTGTGTAAACTCGCCCTTAGCCTTAGTTTCTCAGTCTGCAGCTACTGCGCATGCACCACTTCCTTGTAAATCTCGCTCCTCTGCATTCCGGCCAGAAATGCGAGAAAGAGAAAATAAACCTGGAGATTGACCTTTTAAATAGGTACGATCCAGCGACCCTAATATCCTTGGAGAACGTGCCTTTTGATATCTCAGTTTAGGTAGGTGTTTGAAGTTTAGAAACAATTTTCGAAACGTAACTTTTAAGCATTATCTTGCCAGTTAGGAAAAACTTCGTTGAAGGAAATTGCTGTATTGCATCATGTGTCAAAAGGGAAATCAATAAGTACCCATTTGTTGCAATTAGAATAAATTTTACCTCCCTGCCTGTTGGGGTCTCCCGTTGATTTCCAATTAACTCCAACATCTTCAGAACTGTGCTCTTAAAAATCCAAATTGTGTTCAACGAATTAAACAATTTGAACTCCTTAAATTTCCACGATTTTTTCCCACGTCCCAAAAACAACAAAAGATCGCCCTTTCCCGCTTCCAAAAAAAAAAGTGTAAAGTAAGGCCGCCAGAATTAAAATCTTACCTCGCTTTTGGCGCGAGCCCAAATTTTTCGACTGTCACTGCCGCCACCAGAAATAAATCGGCTCCTTTATTTCCTCTTTGCAGTCCGAGAGATCCAAACGAAGTGGAAGTCTCTACGTGACAATTTCACGAGGGTGCTTCGCAAGGAGAAGGAGGACGAAGCAACCGGTGTCCCCACTAAGAGGAAGAAATACATTTACTACGATGACCTTCTCTTCCTCGCGCCGTATACCACGTTCAGGAAGTAAGTACGAAAGGGGTACAACGTCTTGCCGACCCTTAACCGTCGATTTTATTTCGCAGGTCCACCCCTGCCACCATGGACGACTTCCCCAACGGCGAGTCAGACTCCAAAAGGTGAGAGGAGATTTAAATCGTTATAGAAATGAAACGGACTGTCTTATGGTTCCGGGATGTGTTCTTGTTACTAGAACCTCGAAATCTAAGGGCGGTAGTTCCTAGTCGTTCCTTAAATAAAGTGTTCCTTGGGAAATAAGGGTGACTTTCCTAGGACGACTTTTGTTGAGATGGTCAATGCATGTGAGTACTCGTTTGAAGGATTGATGCGGCAACACCGTCTGATAGGCTATGTTACCTAGACAACAGAGTTGGACTAGTTGTCATCATGTCGTATATTTCATTTTAACGTCGCCAGAGCTAATCTACAGTTTTTCGAGTAGAGTTTATCATTTCCACGATTTGGAAATTTGATGTATCTACCTTGACATTCTGCAAAAGCAACCGATACTGATTTTATTATTATACACACTTTAGGTTGACTGATTGTTCTCAAGTTTCCATGTAGCAGCTAAAACAATTTTAATTCATAACTTCTCTAAGTTCAAATCAACCTGTAAACTCAGATAATAATTATATATCAAGTTACAAAATATTATTACCTTGAGACTTGCTTGCATAAAAATGCAATGCAATGCAATCAACAGTTGCAAAATGGGCAATACTGGAAGTGCTCGGTTATCATTCCTTGCCAGTTTCTCAATAATAAGAGGTAGCAAAATTTTCGTAGTTACCCTTTTACAAAGCCTATACCTTATTCTAAAGCCTTCCTCAGAATAATGTTCTAAGGGGTTTTCAGTATCTCTTTAGTATTTTCTCGTTGGAGGAACCACCAATTCCTCTACTACATCTCAATTTTAATCCAAGAAGAATAAATTCACTACTACAAACAGTGTCAGAATACTTCACACTGTCAATGCACTACGTTTGAGGTTAGAAGACCATCCTAAAAGGACGTCATTGGCTTCCTTGAGTAAAGGAAGCAAATCTCACTTAATCCTGCTCCAATTAAAGGACGCTTTAGAATTTGGACTACAAGACGCAAATATCGATCAAAGACGAACTTTAAAGCTTCCTCGTTTCTTGGTGTTGTGAATACGGACCTAAGTCTCACGTTAGGTTGTTCCAGTGACTGTTCCTGTCACCAAAAACTGTTAAAGATCACCGCTTTAGCCTCGTTTCTCCCACAGAAACGTGATCTACGTGAACGAGTGCAAGGACAGCGGCGACGACAGCCAGTATGTCTCGAACGAGGACAACCCCCTCCAGACGACGCAGTACATCCAGTTCCAGGCGGCGCCGAGCGAAGACGGCGACAGCGCCAACCTGAACAGGAAGGTGACCGACCTGCTCGGGCAGTTCATGGCCCTGCAGAGGGAGGAGAAGTACGACGACCCGATGGGCAACAAGAAGTTCCTGCTCTCCCTGCTGCCCTTCATGAAGAAGCTGCCGGACGACGTCAACCTGGAGGTCAGGCTGCAGGTGATGAGCGTGCTGCAGAGCTACAGCAGCGGGAAGAGCGTTTTGTAGGTTAAAGTGTGAGGTTTTCGAAAATAAATGTATAATTTTTCGTAACGGCTTTTATTTTGACTACCTATAATCCATTTAGACTGGGAGACTGCAGCTGCTGACGGTCTCGGTGATAAATCACGTCTTTTAGTAACGGCATTACTTTTCCCATTTTAGTCCAATCTTCTAGCAGTTTTCTGGTTATAGGCCTCTCTCGGATTTTGCCAGGTATTTCTATTTTGTGCGACCTGGCACCACCAGTTCAATCCTGCTGTACGTTTTATGTCATCGTACCAACGTTGTTATATTCCATATTTCCACAAAATCTCTCCGACGAACTTATTCTTTTACATATTGCAAGCAGACCGACTTAAGATTTGTACCCTAAGGCCTAATACCCTTATGAATCTTGTTTTTAGAAATACCATACTAATATTTACCCCACGGTAACAGCGTTATGAGTTACTCCATTGCTGTATCTTTGATGAGACAAACCGTGCATTAATAGATAAGTGTGCATAATACGCATTTATATATAAAACAAGTTTTTCGCAAGGTTGTGTTCCTATACAAATGATTCACCATAAAATTGTCTTCATGATATATATGCGATGTTGTTTTGCATATCTTACCGTTTCCCTGCAAAACAATAATCGTTCGAGTGCGTCATTCCCCCATTGGAGGTTCGTATAAACGGCAGGCTGGAAATCATCGACGTCGCAAAATTTAAAGACCGGCCCTGCGCCCACGTCAAAACAAGTATACGTATCATTCGATATTGAAAAATAATTAGTTTAATGGCGCCTAGTCGCTACTAAATGATTTCTCGGTAATTGATAAGACGTCTTTTATATAAATCGGAATAATTGTAATTTCTGAGTAGCTGCTGTGTTCTGTCGTCGCTGTCGATGATAAAAATGCACGGACTTTTCTTATCGTTTATCTCTCTCGATTACGGGAGGGGACAAGGAAAACATGAATGCTAATTGAGTGAAATGCGAATTTTTTTGTTAGGATAAATCACTATTATTAAAAAATTCTTATCTAACCTGTCAGATACGGCAGGCGGAAGTTCTAATACCATGACATGTTTGATAATTTTTATATCGCGATTAAATTGTATCTGAACGAAAAGACGTGTGATTTGTGTATAGCTTTGTTTCTATTTAATTAACTTAGTCGTACACTTTGATGAACCATTGCACTAATTTTAAGATACATCAGTCCTTTTTGTTTTCTTCTACCTCATGTGAATCACCTCAACCTTTTCCAAACAGGTTACAGAGATGGAGTGCCCACATTGCCCCTTGCGCAGAACGACTTTAGTTCTTTCACGTTGCCATGTTTATTTATAAGTAAAGTTTTTCTACTCTTTGTGCTGACGCGCATGATGGTCGCCGACTGGAATTCGACTCGCGGAGTATGTATGGGATTTACGAGGTATGAGAATAATACAGGATGTTTGCTGGATGCTTCAAAGTAATTTCAACTAGATAAATACTTGTCTACCTTGAAGGGACCTAATCTAATACTCTAATCGGAAGAACCTTTGGACTAGAATATTCAAAACTGACATGTATCCCACATTGTTAAAAGCAAAGTGCTTCCGAAATTTAAATAAAAAGGGAAAACTCTACCCTAACCCACCTCCTAGCCTATAAACTTGAAATCTAGAATTGGGTTTCTTAAACACTGAGCATTCCCAGCAAAATCTCTTTCCCACCATTATAAGATATGTTCTACATTTTTTTAACAAAAATGTAACTATAACAATAGGCGCTTTCTAACTCATAAGGAATGCATTTTGGTTTTTAAGTCAACATGGTTAAATAGGCCTCACTTTAGGCCTCACTTACGGCAGGAATAACATGGAAATAACAAAAGAGATAACAAAACTGTTCCGAAAAATTGAAAACAAGACGGTACCAGAGGAATGGAGAGAGAGTATAACGATACCCATATACAAGAATGATGTAAAGACAAACCCCTCAAACCACAAACTACAGAGGACAGAGGCATTACACTACTTAACTCTACATCAAAACTACTGACTGGTACCGCGGTACATTATAGATCTGAAAATATATTATTTCCTGAAACTACCTTAATAATTTTATTATGAATAGATAGTAACATATTTATGTGTGCTTTATTAGCAGACCCCCATGCAATTATCCGATATCTTGCTGGACTGTAAGAAATACAACGTGTTTCAAAATGATTGTCACCTAATAGTCGGCTGTGGAATTCCCATGTAAAATAAAAAAAAACCGCCTTGCGAAAATAGGAGTTTTTACTAGCTGTACATAACCTCAAAATAACCTACTTACCCTCTTTTAATTTCTGGTTTTTCTCTGCCAAAAGAAACCGAATTCTGAGTGTTTGTCTATTTGTAGTATTTGTTTTGGCCCTGAAAAGGGCCGTTGATTACCAGCAGTACTGATTGCCACTTTCACAATAAATGTTCGAAGTGACACTTGTTGTCAGAATTAGATAGGTTCAAATCAATAGAGCGCGGCACATCAAAAATTACATGTACAGAAATTCCAACGCCAACTAAATGTCTCAAAAGGTGTTAGATATATCTCTCCGAATTGACGGAAAAATTAAAAAATATCGGCCCATACAGCCGCGTCCTTGAGACTGCCAACCAAACACCAACTTTAACCGGGTGCAAATGTGTCTCTCTGATAGCATAAGGATTTTCACCTGACCAAATTCTGTAATTTTGTTTATTCACATAGCTGTTGAGATAAAACCAGGCTTTGTCGGAAACGAAGGTATTGTCAAGGATATCATTATTATTTAATAAGTCATTGAACCAATTCCAAAATAAAACTCTCTGCGGGTGATCAGGAGGGGTTAATGACTGGACGATGGAAATTTTGTAAGGGTGGTACTTTAATTTCTTTTTAAGCACAATTTTAAGCATATTTTGGGGGGTTTTTAGTTTTAGGTAGGGGAACAAAAACCGATGTTATAACCATTCTTGAGGAATTTTACCTCTCTTATATATATGCATGTTGTGCATATGCATTATGTGGAATTTCGAGTGGTAACTGAGTTTCAACTGGGTAACTGAACGTTTACGAAAACAGAATTTTCTCTCTCGTTTCATAGGGGAGCACGTGGCCCGATCCCGTAACGGCAACGTCGCAGCGCCTCTCCCCCGACGCCTGGTGGGGGGACTCGGAGAGCAGTAGGCAGCACCGGCAGCAACGTCGCAGCAACGTCGACGGAACGCGGGTCCGCGGCCGGCATCGTCACACGGGCGCAGTCAACAATAGCAAACATGGCGTCGCCATCGCCCGTCTCCGTCGCGGTCGTCGTCCCTCTGCGTCATTCGCCCTCGTCCCCGTAGTGCGAGAGCGAGACAGCGAGAGGAGTAGGAGGATATGGACAGCAAGAAGAGCCCCGTGAGGAGGGCGAAGCGCTCCGCCAAGGTCCTCGAGGAGAACTTCTGGGACTGCAGCGTGTGCACGTTCCGGAACACGGCGGAGGCGTTCAAGTGCCTCATGTGCGACGTCCGCAAGGGCACCTCGACGAGGAAGCCGAGGATCAACCCCCAGCTGGTCGCGCAGCAGGTCGCGAGCCAGTTCCTGCCGGCGACGAGCAACCACCACCACCACCAGAAGAAGGAGAAGAAGGACAAGAAGTCGCTGAAGAAGCGCAGGCACCCGCCGAGGCTCAGGAACGTCGACAGGAGCACCGCACAGACGAGGGAGGTGACCGTCAACAGCGTCACCGTCGTCATCACCGAGTACAAGCCCAAGGCGAAGACGGCCGCCGGCGGCGAGAACGTCTCCAGCAGCTCCTCCGACCACGGGTCGCAGTCCGAGTCCAGCATGGACGCCCCGCGGTGAACCGTACCGTCGTCCCCAAACCGGGGCCCTTCGACGATGCCGCCGGGGTGCGCGCGGTCATTATTTTGTGATTCCTCTATTCGTTTCGCACGTCCTGACAGTGTTCCACGATGAGGGAGAGGGAGAGAGAGGTGAGTCTCGAACTAAGGGAATTGCGCCCCCGCGATACTACTTCAATTTCACCCCCGTCAGCCCCAGCGAACCCGCTTCTTAGCACGTTTAAGTTTTTAAGGTTATGTGTACCCGCCATTAGTACATAGATAATAATCAAACTGTTTCCTTGTGCATCTTTCTTTCGTAATTGTGAGACACATTCAGTATTTTTATACCCCCCACATTGAGTGTTTCAGCATATGCACCGAATCTGTCCATTTCATTGGTTGGAACAGGTTCGGAACTCCTGCTGAAACATCCCTTATTCGATCGTTCGGAAGAGGTCCATACTCAAACTTGGGGGAGAACAAGTATAGGTGGATGTCTCGAAGTCACACCTCATCCAAAGAAACATTCAAAAGTCTACCTCGAGGAACAAACTATATTTGTAGATGTTTCGAACATCTTGTGTCCATCTTCAGCAAAACGTTGCCTGTAAGAATAAACTGTCCATAATATTTATTTCACATCTACCCCACATCACTAAAACATCTTAGTTGTGGTTATCATAGTACAACGTACAACAATATTAAAAATATGACGTTACAACAATTAAATTAAACATGTCCTATGATAGTGGAACATATATCATAGCTTTATTTCGGTTCCTCTTTAGAACTGTTTCTAGGATTGCAGCGCATGCGTCGCAGTTCTAGAATCACGTTTTTGCGTTAATCGCAAAATTGTTAATAAAATTCATCAACCGAAAGTCCAAAATATTCTGAGACGATTGCATTGCATATAGTGAACAAGATTTGGAAGAGCATTTTAAATCCCAAAATATCCTGTTCCAAATTTGAGCCAGCCGTTATGAGGAAAGCATATCATTTCCGAAACAAGATACTGGATTTTTACATTCACCACCACTGAAAACTTCATTTTCATGTGATACCTAATGCATGAAATCGCTGGTTTTGGGGATATTGTTGATCTTTTTGATACTTCACTTGTAACTAAGAAATGCAAGTTGATTTTTAAGCAACATGTCAACCGCTGAAGAACAGAACGATACAACGAGATGTTTTTGTTCTATGCACAGTTCAGAACCATTCCAGATTTGTGTCACTGCGCATTCAGTTTTGCGTCGGTTGTGAACTGTCCAGAATTATGAAACCCAAACAAACCTTATAATTCACCAACATGTGACTTTTCTTCAAGATCGACTTTTAAATTTTGCTCTGGATGGGGTGTGACTTCGAGACTTCTACCTATGTATCCCTTATGGATTTCTGGGATAACCTTCAGTGACACAACTTTCAACAGAAACAGAGCATTATTCAAACTCAAAATTGGCCATTTGTATAGTAAATGAAGCAATTTTATCAAAAAGTCTTAGTGCTTGCCTCATTTGGTTACAAACTGGAGTTCAAGGTGGATTTTATAAAACTTTTACAGACATAATTATTATCCTATTCCTTTTTTTCTGAAGAATACAGAAATTAATCCACAAATTTAAGTAATTTTGTTCTTTAAAATTGATACATCCATGTATCTCAAATAACGTCTTTAAACAAACGTTACACTTCTTGTATTTAGCTTGAAAATTATCTTAAATTGATACTCGGCCGTCGTCAATCAAATTTAACCTTAACTTTTGATTGTCTACACAGTTCTAACAGTACATGGATTGCGCATTGCCTATACTTGTGCTTAGAGAGCCGTGTGCCTACAACTGAGGTAATACATATGGACCAACAAATCGTCCGACCAATGCCCAGAAATGTAATTAGGGGGATTTTATTTTGATTTTTGGGTTAATCCACACGCATATCACAAATAACGTCTTTAACCAAACGTTACATTTCTTGTATTCTACTTGAAAATGATCTTAAATTGCTATTCAGCCGTCGTCGGTCAAATTTAACTTCAATTCATAACGTTATCCATTAGTTGACTTTTGGTTGTCTACCTAGTTCTTACAGTATATGCATTGCCTATAATTGTGCCAACAATTGAAGTAATACCTTTGGACCAACCAGGGATGTAATTCGCTTTGAAATCGTCAAACCAGTGCCCAGAAATCTAGTTAGATGGATTTTGAGGTTGAACATTCAAATACATTATACACATACACCAATAAAAAGTCGTTTTTTTGTACTCTACAGATTTAATAAAAATCGTACAGTTCTTGTAATGATGTTGCACCCACAGTTACAAAGAAATATTTCAGTCCGGCCCTGCATGCTGTTTACGTTTTGAGAGCATGGCGGCCATATTGATGTTATTTTGTTTTAAAGTAAAAGTTTTAACACAAACTACTGTACTTATTCCCTCTAGTGATTTTTATAGTGTAAGACAATTTCCATAAACTTATGCAATGACTCGTTATGTACATAATTGTTTTGGTCGCCGCCGTAATGAAATTGGTCCAAGCAATTTCCTCAGATGTTGGCACAGCCGAAAACCTTCAAAGCGCACACCATGTACTGTGTGGCCTATTAGTTAAGTTTTATAACATCCACCGTATTCACAATTCAAATGATAATATCGGTCTGTTTCAGGTTGTTAAAATATGTAAATTTTAATCATTTGTCAATTCAAGTTACTAAATTTTTAGTTAGTTACTATTTATTAGTCAATTCGGTTATCTGGTACTGACATAACCTAACACTTTTTGACAGCACTACGCAGTTGGAAATAGTGTTATAAAAATTCAAAAGATGGATATATGTATGTGATTTGGTTCCACGTTGTATTTGTAAAGTTTTACGTCAATTATGTGTCCTGTTTTATATGTAACAAACCTGGCCGGAGGACAATCGAAGTTTGACCCGTCTCAAGTGTATATTTTCAATTTCGTCCTCCGGCCCAGCGACTTCAGTATATTCATGAAGATGCTATGGATGAAACTGTAATCGCTCTTTGCCAACTTTCACTCAAATATACTCTTTCCAGAGCCTATCTGACTAGGATATACCACTCTTTATAGTTATCTCACAATACGAGAGTACGATCACTTGGCGTGCAATTAACACCTGGCTTCTTAAATTGCCTTTGGAAGGAGTATATCCTTTGTTCCGATTGTACCTGGTCACGCGTTGGAACGTATCACATTGTTATTGTTTTTGCCACAAATAACTCGACGCAGGTATGTCGTAAACGCACGTTTCGAAACTTTGCAACCGATAGAAACGCAATGAATGTTAATCGTTGGGATATACAAGGCGATCGATATGTGTTGTGATTCTTTAAATTTCGAAACGGTCGCAGGAGGCGTATTTAATGGTGAAAATAGCGTAGGATCTTTAGCAGCCTTAAGGTCTTAAGGAATTTGAACGAAGTGCTATAAGAGAATTTGGAATTTTTGGGAATGGAAAATGGGTTCCATTGGATTCTTGATAAGCCTTCTGAGGTCTACTTTAGCTGAAGATTCCTAAGAGGTTTTTACATGTTTTGTGTTTTTGAAATCTGCTTATCCATAAATTTTGAGATTTTTTTAATTACTAGTTTGTAATATTTTCGACGAAAATTTCGGGTAACTTTCGAGGTAAATTCTGTAAAAAAGAAGGATTTTTGTAAATCTTCCAGGAAACCTATGGAATCACTCGGGACTTTAAATGTCCTAATTACATGTTTCTGGGTTTCTTTTTTGAAATTAATGTCTGGAATTCCAGGACGACAGCACGTTAAGATTTCAATGGTTTTAGGTACTTTCTTAAAGCCTAATTGCTTGGAAATTCTGGATTTTTAAAAAAAAAACTTTTTCCCAAAAAAGGAGTTACAAAAGCATAGAAATTTTGAATTATTTTTATCGGTGTTAATAAGTTTCAAAATTATACTGTCTGGAAACTTTCAGATTTTTTTATATTATTTATAGCCCTCTATTGTCCCTTTAGGACTTAACTAGAATTATTTATTAGTGCTTAAACACTTTTAAGTTGTTAAAAAAAGTGCAGCCTCTAACATTTTTCCAAAAAAAAAGGAGTTACAAATCCAAGGAAATTTTTAATTTATTTTATCGATGTTAATAAGTTTCAAAATTATATACTGTCTGCCTGGAAACTTTCCGATTTTTTTACATTATTTATAGCTTCTCTATTGTCCCTTTAGGACTTAACCAGAATTATTTAGGTATGCTTAAACACTTTTTAAGTTGTTCAAAAAAGTACAGCCTCTTACATTTTCCCAAAAAAGAGTTACAAATGCATAGAAATTTTGAATTATTTTTATCGGTGTTAATAAGTTTCAAAATTGTGCTATTTGCCTGGAAACTTTCCGACTTTTTTACATTATTTATAGCTCCTCTATTGTCTCTTTAGGACTTATCCAGAATTATTTAGGTATGCTTAAACATTTTCAATTTTTTCATAAAAGTACAGCCTCTTACATTTTTTCCAAAAAAAGGAGTTACAAATGCATAGAAATTTAGAATCATTTTTATCAGTGTTAATAAGTTTCAAAATTGTGCTATCTGTCTGGAAACTTACCTACCGACTTTTTTACATTATTTATAGCTCCTCTATTATTGTCCCTTTAGGACTTAACCAGAATTATTTAGGTATGCTTAAACATTTTCAATTTTTTCAAAAAGTACAGCTTCTTACATTTTCCCAAAAAAGAGTTACAAATGATAGAAATTTTGATTTTTTTTTTATCAGTGGTAATAAGTTTCAAAATTATACCATCTGCCTGGAAACTTTCCTACCTTTTTACATGATTTATAGCTCCACTATTGTCCCTTTAGGACTTACCCAGAATTATTTATCTATGCTTAAACATTTTCAATCTTTTAAAAAAATTGCAGCTTCTAACATTTTCCCAAAAAAGCACTTACAAATGCAAAGAAATTTTGAGTTCTTTTTGTCAATGTTAATTAGTTTCAAAATTATACCATCTGCCTGGAAACTTTCCGACTTGTTTACATTATTTATAGCTGCTCTATTGTCCCTTTAGGACTTAACCAGAATTATTTATTTATACTTAAACATTTTCAATTTTTTAAAAAAATTGCAGCTCCTAACATTTTCCCAAAAAAGAAATTTTGAGTTCTTCTTATCAATGTTAATAAGTTTCAAAATTATACCATCTGCCTGGAAACTTGGCTACTTTTTTACATTATTTATATCTCCACTATTATCTCCTTAGGACTTAACCAGAATTATTTATTTATGCTTAAACAATTTCAATCACTGTTTTCGAGTTTTTGGAACATTCCTACCCAAAAAAGTTAGATGTTGTTAATCGAATTTCTGCTCATATCTAATATTACAATCCCTCTCTTCTTTTGTAAAGTTACCAGATTTAGTACAAATTAAATTAGACGAGCCCAACTGAATACATAACTTCCACGAAGTGTCACTGTGACCAAACTCTATTTTAGTCCCTAATTTCTCCTTGAATCATCCTACTAATTCGGTTATTTGTTATTTTACTATCAGGTGTGTCTGTGGGCAGATTAATTAGAAATACACTTACAAACGTTCTAATTTCAAATAGTGAACTTTGCGTTTCGAAAATATTCGAAATATCCAACGGTGCAAACGTGTACTAAATCTAATTATAGAAACAATTACAATTGTTTTTTTGGTATTAGCAAACGTGTAAACACTCCGATAACGCGACGTGACGACAAATTTGTTTATCTTTACATTGTTTCGTTTCTAACTGTTGCAAATGTCGAGTTTGGGGCAATGTAAAAAGGTCAATCGCAACATAGAAACTCTCGCTTGTAATTGTAGTCAATATTTTTCCTAAACAGGGTACTGCGAATGTAAACTAGGTGTTCATGTAAGTTTTAACATAGTTGGTTACACATAGTTAACATCATTAATATCCGTGTAAGTTGTCGGGATGTGTTTCACAATAATTGGGCAACATTTCATCCTCCTTCTTGATTAGTACTTCTGAGGTACATTTATCCTCCAGTTCAGTTTGCTATTATCTCCCTGCCCGATTAACGTGAAAACTGCCAAATTATGTTTTCGTTTGGAACGCTGTAATCAAGATCGTCAGGATACGCATTTTAAAGACTTTAATAATTTTAATTATTTTATTTGTAAATTACGAGCCGCCTCACATGCTACCAAGAGCGGTTGCGTACGTAAGAAAGGTTGATAGTTACGTAATTATTTATTTAAACATAATAACGAAATGTGATGGGTAAATAAAACAGGTTAACGTTATGTATGAATGTATGTAGAGATAGTTTAGGAGAAATCAAAGTGGCTGCCGGACAAACGTCAAATATTACCGAGGGGCAGCTTTGATTATATTTTAGAATCTCAACGAAAAAGAGTCTTTTCCACTTAGTCAGGTAGACGATGGTTCAAGGTTATTCTTCTTTTATTCCAAGAAATAAAGTAAAATGTGATTTTCTACCTGGATACCTAACCTAACCATTGTCTGGGCTATCCTCTCGGGACACCCAGCAGTGGAAAAGTTTTCTTAACGTAGATTTGCCGCTAGTTGATGTATTCTAAAAGTTGAATCTGTGATGTGTCAAAAATATTAATAAAATTTTAACAAACTAAAAGTATGTATAAGTACCATGTAGGTTTAATGATTGAGACGATTTCCTATTTTTGTAATGAATGCAACATTAGATTAAGTCGGAGTCGTGCTTGCATATTATAATAGTGTTTTTAATTTGTACAAATTTGATAGGGGAACATTTTTTAATAGACAACTGATTTTATTTACCCAGAAGGTAAATTAATATATTATTTATTTGTAAAGTGTACATACATGCAGTATTTTAAGGTGATTATTAACCATCGGCACGGTTTCTCTTGTCACTAATTTCCTTAAATGAACGGGAAACGTTTCATATCAACAATAACTGTAATAATAGAATTTAATTCGGTGTACTCGCACACTTTTTTGATTGCCATGACGTGAGGGACACTAATTCTGTGTCCTTTCGCGTTGAGCCTCCGTAAATTTTCGTATGTCAAACGCTATTTCTTCCGTGAAAAAGGTGAGACTTTTCGCCGATATTCCTGAGAGTCCACTGCCTAGACCAAAATGTTGTTCAGCCGAATTACGCTGTAATGGAATGGTAATTTTTATTATTATCAAATTTTCTTATCAAGACTGGTAACGGGGTTTTAATTTATGTTGTACGTGCTGAAAATTAGATGTCATTAGGGAAATTTTATCATCATCCGTTCAAGGATTTTCACATCTCGAACGCGAATTTTTATCGACTCTCCCAGCCAATGATGGACGACAAAAACTTTCCCATATCTGGTCTTCAGCATGCACCGTATATGTGCGTATTTATATATCGTAAAGGCATCAAATGCATTTAATCTTAACTTTTCATGTGTTTTAGAAACGAGGTTTAAAACTTGTACAAAAAAGGATCGATGTGAATTTGTTGCTCATTGTTAACGTATATCGATGGATCCGAGAAAATCGAAACATGGAAGTATATGTGGAGTTAGTTTGTCATTCATTCATAAGGTTTAAATAAAATTACATTTTGTACGATTCGACTATTATTTAGTATAAACGTATAAACTAACCTACCAAGGGCGTCGATAAGGGGGGGGGGTAATGGGGGTAACTACCCCCCCCCCCAAGAACTAAAGTTACTTTTTATTACTTTACTTATTTATTATTATTATTACTTATTATCACTTTTTTGAAAAAATTTTACATGATGGGAATGTATTACCCCTCCCAGAAAAAAAATTACATGATGGGAATGTATTACCCCCCCCCAGGAAAAAAAATTATCGACGCCAGTGAACCTATCCCGACACCCAAATATCTATCAAGTCTATCAAAAATCATGTGATAAACATGATTGGTTTGTTAACATGTTTTGTTAACGCGATAAACATCTTATTTCTAGTCGCCCATGCATTTTTTCCTTTCGTCTTTATCACGACATTGTCAGCACATACATGGGCGATTAGAAATGACATGTTTGCGCTGCCTACAAAAAAGTACATGAAGATCAAACGTTGTCGAAGATCTTATAGCTTACTGAAACATGTTTCGGACTTGCTAGGGCCCGTCATCAGCCATCACCGTGGAGGAACAACAATGCATACAAGACAACCCGGAAATACAGTCCATTACACTTACCTAATGTAAAAGTTATCACAGTTGTTATAAAAAATACTTTATCTACTTTGCGTTACTAATGATCTCATTATTACATCGAAAGTAGTGTAATAATATTCATATTATTACACTACTTTTGGTAACTTTTAGTTTTGTTAAATTGGTACATCAGCCTGTCACGTAGACGTCAAGGTTAAATTATTAGTATTTAAATAAACATAACCTTTAAAAACAGGTCAATTCTACATTTTTGTCTTCCATTTTGCGCACGTAAGTAGTTTTTCTACTTGATTTTTAAATTCAAATACGAAACGTCAATGTCGGTGACGTCAGTGTAACCAACCCACGCAAAATTCCCTAGTGTAATACGAAAACTTGAACAGCCAAAATTTAATGAATTAATAAAGCAAAGTAGATAAAATAGTATATTTCACCCGTTTAATAAGACGTATTGTCACACTCGTTCTATTAAAGCGTGTGATAATATTCTCTCTTATTAAACTAGTGTAATAATATAGTACTATAATAGATAAAGGTAAAACATCTTTAAGGACGAAATATAGTCCAGTCATTATAGGGGGTTCACCTAGGAAAATCGACATACCCAGTATATTAAAACTTAAAAACTTCTAGTTTGGCATCCTAAAACTTCCCTCAAAACTCACATATAATTGGATGGCCGCAAGTGTTAAAGTCGGGGGTCAAAAGTCACAAAAATCGATTTTTTTTATATTTTTTTGAAATATCTCGTTTTCTATGGGTTTTACGCTATTCGTATTTATTATCAATATTGTACAGAATTAAATTCTCTACAACTTGTGTCTTTAACATTTCTTCATACCTCTAACTGTTTTCGAGATAGAGGGCGGAGAGCGCTGGTCAGAAAATCATGTGAGGTCAACTGGTAGTCCCGATCAAAAACTCGTATATTAAGGTTATAAATTATTGCTAAATGTTTAATTAGCATTTATTATTAACTTTTACATTAAATTCAATCTTTCTTTCTAATAATTCTAAAATTTATCAATTCAATAACACTTATAATCTCTTTCTGTAATTGAAAAATTATTAAGGGACATACTTTAATTACATTTTAATTATATTCTCATTTACACTAATTGCATTTGAAGTAAAATGTAATTAAGTAAATCTTGTTTAAAATCCGTAAACTCTTAAATTCTTTCATAACTTTAAAAATTTATATTCAGAAGAAGAAGAAGAGAATTGAAATTAGAACTTGTTCTTCTCGAAATTTTTATTCTTTTATATTAATTTTGACAATATTAAATTAGTCAAATAACACTTTTACTAAAAACGTTAATTACAAACTTAATTCTTTTCTTTTTTATTTATATGTAGAAAGTTATGAGTATAAATTAGATTACAATTAAAATGTAATTTAATTATTTTCCTCAACAATTTTTTACTTACATGGCCAGGTAGGTAAGTGTTATTAAATAAATTGACACTTAACTAAAAATAGATAAGTAACCAAACAAAATGAATTTAATGAAAAAGTTAATAAAAAATGATATTTATATATTTAGCAATAATTTATAACCTTAATATACGAGTTTTTGATCGGGACTACCAGTTGACCTCACATGATTTTCTGACCAGCGCTCACCGCCCTCTATCTCGAAAACAGTTAGAGGTATGAAGAAATGTTAAAGACAAAAGTTGTAGAGAATTTAATTCTGTACAATATTGATGATGAATACAAATAGCGTAAAACCCATAGAAAACGAGATATTTCCAAAAAATATAGAAAAAATCGATTTTTGTGACTTTTGACCCCCGACTTTAACACTTGCGGCCGTCCAATTATATGTGGGTTTTGAGGAAAGTTTTAGAATGCCAAAATAGAAGTTTTTACGTTTTAATATACTGGGTATGTGGATTTTCCGAGATTTTCACCTAATTCAACCTAAAATAACTGGACTAATAAGAAATCCAGCTAACAGTTCAGGTGAGATATTATTAGAAATTTACGTAACATATATTATTTCATGAATTGTTTAATTTTTCACGGCAATTCGACCAAAGTGGTGACGATCTCACGTCAAATTTACGTAAAGAAGTTAGTAAATTTAGTGAACTATCATAAGGTATTAAGTCGCCTACGACCTATTAAGTGGAGTCTCACGTCGAAATCATGTTTTAGCTATGTTATATTTGGTAAATACTCTCCTTTCAAGTTTACGTCTGTCACAGAAATATATCGATTTAGATTAAAAATTAGGCATGGTATTCTAAACTTATACTTCTCGTCGACATCAGTATCAGGAATCGTAGTTTGAAAGAAATATTTTTATTAAATTAAAATGTGTAGTGTTAAAATTTTTAAAATTAAATAACTAGTCTCTCCCAAGAAAGTTTTATATGTATTTTCAAAATTGTATTAACAAATAAAAACAAATTTAAATATAAATAAATTGAATTTATTTCTCAAAAACTATATCTATTAAAAAACTAATAACGTTTAATTACCAAAATTATATTAATAATCATTAATAAAATTTTAGCTCTTTTAAATTCGAGATACATAAATTTGTGATAATAATTTATTATACCCTGATACACAAGGTATGTTTAATATGCTTTGCAAAAGACCCTAGAGAGCCCCCTTGGGTAAGAACTTAGCATGCTATGTCTGGTAACAGACACAAATGAATAGTATACTGGTATAATAATTCCTTAAAACTAATCAATTCACACCAGAACAAACAAAATAATGGCTGTGTTACCTCAAGATATTACTGGGTGATCAAGAATGACTGTTTGAGTTGGAAACACTTTTTAGAGAATTTTTGTACTTGTCTATTTGCAACACTACAACCTGATATGTTTATTTTCGAAAATTTGCCATAACAATCAGCGATAAGATTGTAGGTTATGTGAATAAAAATTAACGCTTACGAAATGAAACTCGAAATACAGAACAATAATTTAATTAAACAGCTAAAGGTAATGCTCAAAATGCCCCCCATTTTGGTCCAGACATAAATTAACTCTCCTTTTTAGGCTCTCGAAGATATTCACCAGCATATTGGGGGTAATGTTTGCCACTTTCTGAACTATTGCTTCTTGCAGCTCTTCTTCAGTACCTATGCAATATGTTCCTAAAGACATTGTCTTTCAAGAGCCCAAATAACGAAAAATCTAATGGAGTGAGATCTGGTGACCTGCTTGGCCAAATGCCCTGACTAATTACTCTGTCGCCAATATTCTCTCTTAAATATCCCTTAGTAGCATGAGCCGTATGTGCCCTTGCAGAGTCTTGTTGGAAATATCAAATTTGACGCTCTTCGTCGGTTAATTGGTTTATAAAAGGCCTCAAAAGGTGCTGGATATATCTCTCCCAATTGACGGTAAAATTAAAAAATATTGGCCCATACATCCGCGTCCTTGAGACTGCCAACCAAACACCAACTTTAACCAGGAGCAAATGTGTCTGTCTCTCTGATAGCGTAAGGATTTTCACCTGACCAAATTCTGTAATTTTGTTTATTACATAGCCGTTGAGATGGAACCAGGCTTCGTCGGAAAAGAAGGTATTCTCAAGGATATCATTATTATTTAATATGTCATTGAACCAATTCCAAAATAAAACTCTCTGCTGGTGATCAGGAGGGGTTAATGACTGGACGATGGAAATTTTGTAAGGGTGGTACTTTAATTTCTTTTTAAGCACAGTGGAGCAACTTCCATATGATAAACCTGTAAAACCGTGAATTAGAACAACATGGAAAGGTGGAAGTCTTAATGGGTAAGAATGAAAATTGGTTGAATAGGAGGCATAAGGACCAAACCTGGTTGAAATGAGAGCTTTCTTAAGGATTTGCGAGGACTTGTTTGCATTCGAGTTCTGATATCCTCGACAACTTCCTCGTTTAGAGTAGAAGGTCTACCAGTTGATTTTTGTTTGCTTACGCTCCCTGTGTTTAAATAACGTTCAACTACTCGCATGCAATGTTGCAGAAAGACAGCAAAAGTGACCAAAGTCTCCGGAAACATTTCCTGAAATTGCTGGTATGTCGCTTCGAGAGAGTACTGCCAACCAGTAATTGGGTTATAAATCCCGCTTCGAAAGTACGCCATTCCAATGAAAATATCGTGTTGTAACGTGAAAACCGTTTTAAATAAATAAATTTGAAAAGAATACTAGAAATTTGAATTGGAAATAGCAAATGGCATCTGTCAAAGTGACCTGTCAGTCTCACCAACAGGATGTTACTCCAGTTGTACCATTTAAAAATGAAATTCAGTATTGCCAACTCAAACAGTCATTCTTGATCACGCTGTATATTAGAAATATCCGGTACCAGTATCCGGTCTTAAAGCTTTCCTTTGTTAGCTGGGAAATAGTCAAAGATGGCGAAAAGGCGCCCAATGGTAAAAATTACATATTTTCTGCTCGCTAGGCAAACCTGTAAAAAAAGGGAACACTAGACATTCAGTAGGTACTACTTTGAGGCCATTCGTGGATTGCGTGACGCGCCTGTCACGAAATGTCAAACTATCACGTGATATTCAAAACTGGAAAGGAGGGTGGAAAACAACTCAGGAATCTACAGTCTAATCAATACCTACATAATAAAATTAGTAATTTCAAGGATACCTTTGACGACAAATATCACAGAAAAATATTCGAGGGATTTTTTTGAAAATAACTTCAAATAAGACTGTAACTTCTCGAACGAGAGTCTATTCCTTAATTATCACTTGTAATGAACATATTTGATATTGTTACTTCAGTAGTTACTTACGAGATGATCGTTCCTATCCGGATTGAGACGTTTCGACAAGTTATCACCCCTTCAGACTGTATGTACCTCGTAGGATTTTCAGGATCGCTCGATATTTCATTTTTGTATCCTGAAAATTCTTAAAACGATCCCTGTATCGTAGGGTTCGTCGACAGGCGACGACGGCAAACAAGTGCGCATCGACTTCCGCCGCCGCCTCCTCCTCCTACGTTTCTTTATTCTTATCGTCGCCGGGGCTTGGTACGTTCCCTCTGTTCCTTTTTTATTCTCGTCTCCATAACGACGTCACTGTTGCGAGAACCCGTCATTTTTATAGATATTTTCGGTATACGGGGGGCCAATTCGACGGTCGCAATAGTAAGTATACTCTATTCAAAACAAATCCCGATGCACGTCATTTTGATGACGTCTCCAAACATCCAATACTACCAACTTAATATAGTCCCAGGACATCGCAATTTATGTGTTCCGTGTATATTTTAGGTTGAGAATACACATAACCATATATATTGTCAACCTAAAATATACACGGAATACATAAATTGCGATGTCCTGTGACTATATTAAGTTGGTAGTATTGGATGATTCTGACGTCATCATCTGACGTTTTGAATAGAGTATAGTTGGAAGGCCTTTGAGGTTATGTACGTAAAACCGCTGCCTACCGTGGAACCTGTTAGTACGGTACGTCAAACGTGGGACAGTCACGAAATTAATTACTCTAAAGGTGAGTTTCTAAACTCAATTAAAGTAAGAATTAAATTAACAACTAATAATTAAGAAAGATAAATACAGGAAAATCTCATCTGCAGTTTATAAACTTTCGTATGTCAATTAAATTAATAATTAAGATTTAAGAAGATGGTTATCTTTCATCTTTTCAACTAAGAATTAACAATTACGTTTTTCGCGCATGTGCACAAAGCACACAATTTTCGGTTCTAAGCAGCGTTAACCTCTAAACTATCAATTGCTATCAATATGGATGGTGAAGAAGTTGTCGAAATGATGGGTGTTCTTTTATTGGTGACTACAACTTTGTTTGCAACTGGAATCATCAAGAAGCGAAGAAATCGGAGATTTAAGATACGACCGATGAACAAAAATCGAAGAAAAACCAGTGTATATAAAAATATGTTAAGTATGCTGAACTGAATGATAGGGAACAGTTTTTGGATGAGTCCTGAAATGTTCAATTATGTGTTGTCTCTCATTGAACCATTTATCCAGAGAAGTACAAGAATAGATTCTATTTCCCCTGGTCAAAGATTAGCGATGACTTTACAGTATGGCAATAAATAAAATGAAAAATAGGAGTAGAACCACTCTTTATATTACAGCTATCCTAGCCGAAAGATGCTCTTTTCAAGAGATAGCTTTAAATAATTTCATAGGAAAAACCACGGTTTCGTTAATAGTCGCTGAAACTTGTGACATATAATGGCAAGTACTTTCTCCCATAGTGTTGCCTTCGCCAACTGAAAATACTTTTCGCGAAGCTAGTGATGGGTTCTTCTTCAGATGGAATATGCCAAACTGTATTGGGGCTATTGATGGCAACTTGGTGAACATTCAGTCGCCGAAGTTCTCTGGGAGTGACTACTTTTCATACAAGAAGTCTTTCAGGTAGGATTTGGTTACTAGTATAATCTATTTTACATATTTTCTAAATATCGCAGCATCACCTTAATGGCTATTTGTGATAGCTACTATAAATTTCAATGGGTGGATGTCGGTTTACCAGGTTCAAACAATGATGCCTCAGTATTCAGGGAATCAATACTTGGCCAGTTGCTGCCACAGAAAGAATTACCAATTCCTCCCCCAAAAAAAGCTACCAGGAACACATCTGTGTTTTCCTCACTTCCTTGTAGCAGATTAGATATTTTCACTCCCCGAAAATATCATGAGACCCTATCCTGGAAAGTAATTAGGGGAGAACAAGAATATTTTCAATTATGGATTGTCCAGAGCTCGTAGAACCATTGAAAATACGTTTGGCATATTGGCGCAGCGTTGGAGACGCTTACGGAATCCTATAATTGCAAAAACAGAAACTTGTGAGGAAATTATATTGGCCACAATTGTTCTCCATAATTTATTACAAAAAGGAGAGGAAGATTTGCCTATTGAAGAGAGGAGGTATTGCCCAACTGGATTTGTCGATACTCTGGATGCCAATGGCAAGATAAAAGAAGGTGTTTGGAGAACCATGCCTGGAAATCTCCAATCCAACACTTCCTTTACCTGGAACGTCTAGTACGAAACACTATACAATGAAGTTATTAATTTAGAGTTAATCATGTTTATAAACGCCCCCTTTAAGTCTATAGTTGTTAATTGTTAATTCTTAATTTTAATTTGGTTGAGTTCATAAACTCACCTTAACTAATGTTATAAAAGAAAATTTGTAAATCGCAAAACATACATTCCCTAAAGCTGGTTAACAATGGTATAGAAATCTACAAGTGAGGTAAGTAAGTGATGAGTAAAGAGCGGATTTTAGGTGAAATAAAATTGTTCAAAAAGTTAAAATAAAAAGTTAAAAAGGTAAAATAAAACTTAGAAAAAGGTTAAAAAAAAGGTGAAAACCTTTAAAACAAAATTTATTTTCCCAAGAACAAATTAACAATTTTTCGATATTTTCTGGTGTTAGATTTGTCCTTTTGCTGCTTAGTAAATTTTTATAGAGAGAAAAAGACCTGTCTACACCTACTGAAGTGATTGGTGCAAATTTCAGATTTTCTATTATATTTATACAGGGTGGTCGTGATATAACCTTACAAAAAAAAAACGGTAATAGGTGACGATGAGTAGAACTCATATACAAAAAAAAAATCTAGTAAAAGTCTTTTCGTTTTCGAGATAAAAATAATTGAAAATTTGTACAAAATTTGCTGTACGCCAATGAGTTAATCTGGATGAAAAATGTGATTTTGGTTGTCTAGTAACGATAATCGGTACCTGTACCTGTACCAACTAGTAAACTGAATGACATTTGTCAAATTCAATAATTCTGAATTTGCGGTAGAAATGGAATTTACAAATCAAGAATATGCGAAAAAAACACTGGTTTTGTTTTGTTATTTATTAAAGCCGATTTATAAACTTGACGTTGCCTTTGCCGTTTAAAGTTGAGATCGCTGTTCTTTGTTGAATATTGTGTTTATCGGCAGATTCTAACCTAAAACCACAATCATGATTATCCGTCAGTGTCTTGACCCAGAAAACTCGCTATTTACTTACAAACTGCAAACACAAACGCAAGTGAAGTCTTGAAAAAGACTGGTTTTATAGACTTCTTGTACAAAAATGATTATAAGAGAAAAAATACATTGAAAACAAGAAAGGCGACGACATATAAATGACAACTGACATATGCAAACTGACAAGTAAATCACTGGCAAACGAAAACGTCTATCAAATTTGAAAGCAAATTGTCAAATATATTGTAACTAGGTAACTAACAATTAAAATTTGGTTAAATTATGTATGTATTTATTTTTGTGGTCAGTGGCGTCAAATGAGTGTGGATAGGGGTTAATTTTTCTTCATCATTTTGGACCTACCAAATATCGGTTTTTCTGAATTGTTGGATCCTCCTAATGGCCCAGAATTTTTTTGTAAGGTTATATCACGACCACCCTGTATAATTTTTTGGCGAACTTCTTGAAGTTCTGCTAAGAATGGGTTTTTATTCAAAACATATTTTAATTTTTCTTTACAAGAAGTCCCGACATTTCCCGGAGCATTTTTTATAATGTCCTCAACTTCATTCAGTATCGATAACGATTCTACCAACGTCAATCCGGATGCTTCCAATTTTTTTAAATTACCAGGTAGTTTTCCAGAATTTACATTAATATACAGTCACTTACACAGGCTATTATTTTTATTCGATAAGGCTAAATATAGGTAAAAAAATGACTGAAAAAGGTAAAAAAAAGAAAGTACACAAAAAAGGTAAAATTGGACAATTTTGTCCAAAAAAGGTAAAAAGGTAAGGTTTTAGGTTTTTACCTAAAATCCGCTCTCTAGTGATGAGTAAAAATAGGTATTTATGCAACCTGCATATTTTATGCAGTTATTTATACATTTTCCCAATAATATGACTGATATATTGACATAATCTGTCAAAGCGTATTCTCCAAATAAGTTATGTATGTCTCTTTGGTACGTACATATTTGATTTTATATGTACCTAGCTATCCATGGGATGTCAACCTTAAATTTGTTTTGACTTTTAATAATTTGAAACTTCAGAAAGTAGGCATCTACTAGGCTGATTACTAGGTAATTAATTGATATGAAATCACCTAATATTCAAAGACGAAAGAAATTACCCGACCTACTGAATTTTACACGGTAAGTAAATACCTACGCAGCCAATTTTGGACAGGTACTGAACTGATAGTACAGAGATTTAGTTAATATATTTCTGTCTAAGTACTAAAGCACCTTGAACTGGATATTATGAAACAAATTTAATACTTAACGAAATATGTGAAGAAAATTATACAGCGATACTTAAATCTAATTAAAATATAACAAATTGGAATTCAATAATTTTTCTGTTAAAAACAAGACATTTGTTAAGATCCGAAACGACCTATTTCAACAAACACGAATAACGCGTAATAACAATCCTATCAATGACCGCAATATCCAGAGATATCCGAACTTGGTCTTATCTCCCATTGAAAATTGTCACCTTTCAACTGTCTCATTAGCCCGAGATAATTACGTTCCATGCATACTTTCTCGCCGAGGCCTTTAATTTAAAATAGTTTTGTAAATAGAGCCAATTAGGTACATTTTCTTAGTCTCCGCGAAATGTACTGTTAAACAACGTCTAATTACCTATAGAAGATTTTTGATCTAACTGTACTTACGGTAACTCAAAGAGAAAAAAGACTGGCTTACATCGCTTTATGGATCCGGCAAGTTTTATTGGACTTTGCGAGACTGTTCCCAGGCCTAGGCGGGCCCTTCTGTCGGCCCTCGAAGTCGAACGTCGATTTTACAATCCTTCCAATTTTATTGTTCCCTTTAAGAACTCATAAAATATTTACTAGGATCGCTATACCTAACATAAAACTCCATAGGATCCCGTAGGACGTTCGTAGACAGCTTTGAATTGCAATCTATAAAATTGCGGCGTAGGCCGGGACAAAAAAGAGACGTCGGTCGAAGAGAGAGACGAGAGAAAGGGAAGAAAGTGTAATTAATGTAGTGTAATTAAAAGTAGGGATACGTGGGTGTGCAGGTCGAGGCAAATTTGGTGTATTTGAAAGTTGCAGATACAGTGGAACTCGGCTATAACGTCCGCGTTATAAGCGAATTCGCGTTAAAGAGGACTGTGAACTATGGACTTATAGTACTACATATATATTTCCTATTTTTGGTCTTATTTGCTCATAATTACATGATTATATAAAAAAAAACTATAACACACTTAATTGTTTGTTGTTACGATTCAATTTTTTTGAAAAAATAAATTGTTTTGTTTTATAATTTTTGTCCAGGTCATCTTTTATGGACAATAATGCAGCTGCCATTGGTTTTTTGTCTTTATGGCACTGATAAAAATATAGCTATTAATACAGGAATCTAATATTGTGATCTTGTCTAAATCAAGGTTTTATCAACCATCATTTACTGCATTAAAAGTTTTCTGTAGTGAGCTATTATGCTCCTTATAACTCCTTGATCCATCGATTGAAGCATACTGGTTACGTTACGTGGAAACTCAAGGTTAATGTTGATGAGATCTTTTAATTTTAAATGAGCACCACAAATTGTCCACCAAAAGAAGAATTCTTCTCTCCTTCGCAATTTTGTGATACCTAGCTGGCAGCTTTTGATAGGTTTAAATCACCTAGGATTTCTTAGATTAGATTGTCCATTATGTACTAGCAATTTCCGTTTTTCCGTCCCTGTCGACAATAAATGAAATCCGTCAAGGGTAGCCACTGTCTTAAATTCAAACACGTCCTAATGTAGTATTCACATAATCTCGACAAATCCAAACTACTCCTTGCATACAATACAATTTCGGGAAAAGGTGCCGATTAGGGGGGTATTCAGGTACTGAGTCTGAAATAAACACTGATTTATTTCAAGGTAGCAGGATGTTAAATGGTGATTACACCTAACAAACCGATTAAGCCTACGGTTAGTGGTAATCGTATTAAGGGTACCTTATTGCATTTCTAAGAATAACAGTTGCGCGGATATCCAGTGTTAACTAAGAAATTGTTCATATTTTAAGCGATTTGATTAAAAATGTATAAAATACCGTGATAATGTGTTTTTTTTTAAATTCGCCTGTCTGAGTCGGCTTTGGCCGCGTTGTAAAATGTCTTTTTATACATAAAATCCGCGTCGTAAGCAAATTCGCGTTATAATGGGTCACGTTCTGAGTTCCACTGTATATGTTAGTAACGGACGAATAACGCACCTAAACAGTTACCTGAAGGTTTATTTCAACAAAATCTGCACCACTTCTGTTCAATATAAAATAAAATTCATATCTTTAAATGGCATATATCCATACGTCTATCAACACTCGATTTCATAGAATTTTAAAATTATTAAAATTAATAGGTAACACTGATGAATTTTGTAATAAACACTATCGCAGATATTTGGTAGTCATGCATAACTTTTGGCACGTTCCCTGTCCAATTTTATCAGTTTTATCCAATTTTGACGTTTTCGCGAATATCGTCCTGGAATAATACCAAAGTGTGCCAAGGATTGGTTCCGTTTTTATCATTCTGAAATTTCGATTTTGACAGGTTTCTTTGTACAAAAATTATTAAGATTAATAACTAACATTGATATTTTTTTAACGGATTTTGTAAAAAACACTATCTTAGATATTTGGAAATCATCCAAAACATTTGGCACGTTCCCTGTCCAATTTTATCAGTTTTATCAAATTATGACGTTTTCTCGATTGTCGTCCTGGAATAATACCAAAGTGAGCCAAGGATTGGGTCCGTTTTGCTCATTCTGAAATTTCGATTTTGACCAGTTTCTTTGTACAAAAATTATTAAGATAAATAGCTAACATTGATAATTTTTTTAACGAATTTTGTAAAAAACACTGTCGCAGATATTTGGAAGTCATGCATTCCTTTTGGCACGTTCCCATTTTTATCAGTTTTATCAGATTTATTAGTTTTATCAAATATTGATGTTTTCTCGATTGTTGTCCTGAAGTAATACCAAAGTGAGCCAACGATTGGATCTGTTTTGCTCATTCTGAAATTTGGATTTTGTCAGTTTTCTTTGTACAAAAATTATTAAGAGTAATAGCTGACGTTAATACTTTTTTAACGAATTTTGTAAAAAACACTATCGCAGATAATTGGAAGTCATGCATAACTTTTGGCACGTTTCCTGTCCAATTTTATCAGTTTTATTAAATTATGACGTTTTCTCGATTGTCGTCCTGGAATAATACCAAAGTGAGCCAACGATTGGATATGTTTTGCTCATCCTGAAATTTATATTTTGACAGTTCTTTTTGTACAAAAATTATTAAGATTAATACTTAACATTGATAATTTTTTAAGAAATTTTGTAAAAAACTTAGAAAATCTTAGATATGTTGAAGTCTTGCATAATTTTTGGCACGTTCCATGTCGGCAGGTTTATCTAATTTTGACGTTTTTTCGTCCTGGAATAATACCAAAGTGAGCTAAGGATTGGGTCCGTTTTGCTCATCTGAAATTTCTATTTGACAGGTTTCTTTGTACATCTCCATCGATAAGACTGAGTAGTAAGAAAAGAGGGGCACCTCCGAAGCCTAAGCGATTTAAAACCCTTTAAAGCAGGCGCCCCCCGTCGTCGTCGCCGGGGGAAGGGAACAGAGAGGGAGGAAGGTTGGAGGGAGGCTGAGAGAGACAGAGAAGGAGAGGGAGGGAGGGAGTACTTCCACGCAGACTGGAATTTCATTTCGCCAACCATTAATATTAATCTAGTGCCATCAATATAACGAAATTACTCCGAAGCGATACCGCCCCCGAGGGCGGCGGCCCTGCGACGCCACCGACGCCCCGGCCGACGTCCCGCAGGTCGAGACGTCGTCTCGGTCCGCTGTGGAACTTACGACTTACGGGGGCTGGATATCGCGGCTGAACGTTTGGCGTTCCGGGTTTCGGGGAATTTCTAATTTCGTGCCCTGCTCCCTCTCGCCCTCTCTCTCCAGAGTTCTCGGGCCTGGGACAGATGTCAAAATTGTTGCCGGGGAATAGTTTTCTTCCTTCGAGTCGAACTTTCGCTTCCACATTCGCACACGCCCTCGATGACGTCGATAATAACAATTTAACTTCGGGAATGGAACGCGTTGTCTATTACCTCTCCCTTCGATATCACAGGGAGCTCTCTCCCGACGGATCGTCCCCGGCATAGTTTGAAAAGTTATGCGGGAACACACACGTACACGCGCGCGACGTAATAGGCCAAAAGTAGAACGGGAAAGTCTCTCTCTCTCTTCCCTTCATGTTTAACGAAAATGAAATTGTTCGTTCTTCACATTCGATGTTCTAATCTAAAGTTTGTTAAGGGTCGGTTTTGAGGAAATCGTCACGCGGAATTGTTTGCATCACCTACAAACTCATTCTGAGCGAAGCGATGAAATTCACAAGTACAAATTTAATACACAATTATCGCACAGACGTTCATTTATTGCAGTGGCATTTTTATGTTGAAAAATTTTACAAATTGGTATATGAACCATGAACCTTTGGTAGCCGGAAAATTGCCCAAAATACAAGTTCCTGAATGGAAAATTGCCTGACCAATAATTGATCGAATAGAAAATTTCTCGAAAAAGTAAAATAGCTTGCTTCCTGTCTATTTTTAACGAAATGAAGGCAATCTAAAGAAGTTTCATTAGCAATTAAAATATTATTCAAAATAATTCCATATGAAGATTATAATATAGAAAGTGAAATGTTCATAAACTGGGCAACGGGTCATCTCGTAAGAATTTATCCCGGTCCGCATTTGACCTTCGCCGAGATCGGTCAACTGGTAAGAATATTGAATCCCAAAAGGGGAATTATCGTATTCCTTTCGAGAGGGCAAGGAAAACCCTGCGGAACCCGGCCGTTATTAACAACAAGCAAGTCTTTGCCGCGTTGATTTTTAATAAAATCTACAACTATCTCGGTGCTCGTCACCGTTTAGTTGGAACGTAACAAATCACCCCCTTATATCATATTCTTAGTTTCAACAAATATCCGAACTACTTCGTTGCAATCATCATCCCCTCGATTATTTCTGAGAATCCTCTTACGAGTTGACTCATCCAAAACTATCCTTTAAAAATTTACCTGCCGGTTCGCTTACGAGATGACCGATCTTAGGGTGGGGCATTAAAATTCCTTACGAGTTGACCGCCATCGCATAAACTTATGTAATCTGCAAATTAGGTTCTTTGTTATACAATGCCCCCAAGGTATATTTTTTTCCTTTTTACAATTTTGTTGAAAATAAATGTTCCTTGTGTGTATTGGGCCAAACAAACATCTAATGTATTCATGTATTCATTACATAAAACATAACGATGGATTTGGATATATACTCGCGGTGTTAATGGGACTTATTTAACATTTACAAATATTTCACTTTCTATGTAGCCTTCTAGTAAAGGGTTTTCTATGGCAGTTTGCTAATTGTGCATTTCGTTTTATTGCCTTCATTTCTTTAAAAATATAAATCACAGAAATTATTATTTATTTTTGGGCAATTTTCTACTTGACCAATTGTTGTTAGGGCAATTTTTCATTCAGAGAAACCAAAAGAACTGACAAACCAAATTTCGATTAATCCTTCGTTCTCAAGACAAACGATTTCTTTGATGAAGAAGTAACTTGCTTTAGCTACGAAAGAAAGCATTCTTCGTACTAATACTACCAAATATCAATAACTTCAGTTCAAAAATTGCCAAGTTATATACGTAATACGTAAAATTCTGAACAATTCATGATAACTGATAACTAAAGAATTTCAAGTTAGCAAGTTACTAGATATAATTTACGTTACTCCGATACCAAATATCAATGACACGTTTATTGTTAATGTAATTTCTGAAAATGTTGGCAAATAACAAAAATTAGAAGGTTTTAAAAATCATTCTCTAAATGTATGTAATTTTGCATATTCTGACAGCATTGTTCGTGCACCATCGCTTTTCACTGAATATTCATATTATATTTTTCAATTGTAATTACGACGTTGCCAGAATAATTCTTTAAAGAAATAGATTGAAGTGAAGGAGGTTAGAACTTTCTTCAAAAGTTAATTTCAGTGACCCCCGGTGCATATTACGAAAATCTTGTAAGCAAGTGAAATCTTTACAGTTTGTATTTTTCTCAAAAGTTAATAATGCTATAATTACAGCTAATTCATCGTCATATTCGACTTCGTTATGCTAGAAGGAAAAATTATGTCGATAATCTATTATTTACTGATACGGACTATGTATACCGTCGTCTAAATTCCTATCCGCGAATATAAAAATATTTTTCTTTCTGTTTTGACACTTGAAACACTTCAGACAGTTGGTTAATAGATAATTAAAACCTCATCTTTATCTTGAAAGCTATTAAGAACAAACGATAAAAAATTATGTGCTGTTTACTACTTACTTTATGAACATGTAATGCAAAAATTATATTTTTATAATACCAGAACGACTAGGAAGGATAAATCAATAATTTGTTGAGTAAAAAGCACCAAACACAATTCTTTACATTCTGGTGACGCTATCACTAAAGAAATGGCCCATCTTTAGACATAACCTGATCTAAAACTCTTTGTAAGGGTCTCAGAATGTAAGGGTGATATTTCGTTTTGTCATTCACATTTCAACTAGTTCGATAAGACTCGAGTTAAAGTGGGGTAAAAACAAATCCAACGCAAGGCGAACGTGTTCATAAGGAATATTTCTTTAACGCACGATTTTCATCATAGAGAGGAATGTAAATTGCGATCCTTATCTAAGGATTTGTGACCCGGGAAACCTGGGACCTACGCGAAATATGAATTCCAGCTCCATAAAAAAAATATGTCAAGTGAGCCTTGGAAAGTTCAACAAGATATCACAATTTTTAAGCACAAAGGAGTCCTTAAAAGGAGGACAATGAAGGGTTTGGAAACATTGCGAAGGTTTTACATGTTTAATTAGTCATTTAGAAAACCCAGTTTTTTTTGCCTTCGCATCTGGATGGTACTAGCAAAGTTTACACATCTAAGGATATAGTTGGGGGCACGCTAAATTCCTTCAAGGTTTTCGCCCCTAAGTTAAGGCTGCGTTTCCCGCCAAATTTCAGTTCATACATAGGTAGACACATGGGTAGACACCCATACAATATGAAATGCAAAGGAAAAACAATGTTAGTCTTGTTTATGATAAGAGAACTATAGCAAATCAAATCATACTAGGGTACCTGAAAAATGGAAGTCCATTTGAATGACAATTATCTACACTGCAAATATTGCCGTGAAACATATTCATAATTGTGGTAAAATACCAATCTGTATACTTAGTCCACGGCCTAGCCAGCCAGCTGAAGTAGATATACGTGTACATAGCGGTGTCGATTAATATCCCAACAATCATAATCCCGACATTTACAATCCCGACAAATGAAAATCCCGACAAGTTAAAATCCCGACAAGTATAAATCCTGGCAATACAACCAAGTAGAAAAAATGTTTTCTTTTGTTTTGTAACTTCGTCGCCACGAAGAATACGTTCCACTGTATTGTCGACTTGTTGCTCTCTTTGGATTTCTTCAATAAAAGCATGTGTGTGCTCTGCCAACTATAGCTTCCCATCTTCGGTGCCACGCTTCCACAATATTTTGGGTACGAGGAATGCCCAATTCCATAGAATCCAAATCTGACCAAATCTCAGGAGGAAACATCGGTGGAGCACGAAAAGCAATACCATCCCTTAAATGTCGTCGTATCCTACCATGAACATAGTTGTGTTCGAACCATTCTAACACTTTATTAGTCTCTATTGGAATATGGCTTTTTGATCAATTAAAAGCTTCGGGAATTTCGTCAGCAGGAAGGAGAGCAAGAGCAAATAAGCGACGCAACATTAAACTAAATTGTTCATCATTGCCATATCTGGAAGCCAAACCACATGCTTGAATCTTCCTCCGTCCACACTGACATAGATGAAAAAAGCAAACTTTGTTGGAAACTTCTTGAAATTCAGATTTTGAAGCGTTCATAGCTGCGAACTCAACGTCCGTCAGTATTGTCGAAGGATTTAGTTCCACGTTATTTTCTTCAGAAAAATCAATCAAATCTTGAAACAACCGCTTATTATTTCCGGCGGCGGTCAACTCGTAAGAAATTTTAATGCCCCACCCCAAGATCGGTCATCTCGTAAGCGAACCGGCAGGTAAATTTTTAAAGGGTAGTTTTGGTTGACTCAACTCGTAACAGGATTCTCAGAAATAATCGAGGGGATGATGATTGCAACCAAGTAGTTCGGATATTTGTTGAAACTAAAGAATATGATATAAGGGGGTGGTTTGTTACGTTCCAACTAAACGGTGACGATGGATCGCACCGAGATAGTTGTGGACTTTATTAAAAGTCAACGCGGCAAAGACTTGCTTGTGGTTAATGATCATATGCATTTTATGACCCTAGGGTCGGGTTCCGCGAGGTTTTCCTTGCCCTCTCGCAAGGAATACGATAATCCCCCTTTTGGGATTTTTCAGGTAGTTCTAACCCTTACGAGTTGACCGATCTAGAGAACCATATTCTTACGAGTTGACCAATCTCGCAAAGGTCAAATGCAGACCGGGGATTAATTCTTACGAGTTGACCCGTGCCCCTTATATCCATCTTCACTTTTACCGGTCATTAAAGCATGTACCAAAGGTAAAACTGCAGTATTTGGGTGGTTTATATTTTTCTAAATGAAACAATTGTAACCTGTTTGTCGGGATTTTAACTTGTCGGGATTGTAATTGTCGGGATTATGATTGTCGGGATTCCGTACCAGACCCGTACACAGATATATATAGGGTATAAAAGTGGGAACACGTAAATTGGTTCCCAAGTTAATCAGGGTCAAAAATAATATACCAATTGGTTCCCGAAATTTTTGGTTTACCTGACCTGTAAGTGTAAATTGGTTCCCAACGTTTATAATTACCCGAGCTTTACAAAAAACTGAAGTAGCTTATTTTGCGTCTCTGCATTGTAAGCAGAATGAAATATTTTTTTACTGTGGTAAAAAATAGGCAATTGGAAGGGGCAAGGGAAAACCTGATAGGCAATTGAAGGGGCAAGGAAAACTAGATCGGCAATTTAAGGGGCAAGGAAAAACCTGTGCGGGTTCGAACTCGCCTCCTCCGATAATATCAGGTAAACGAAAAATCCCAGGAACCAATTTGTACATAGATAAGAGGCACTAAGTACTACCTTTTAATTTCTTACCTGCCGGGAACCAATTTACCAACACCGATAAAAGTAGTGGCGTTATTCAAAATAGTGTCCCAACTATATCCTTAGATCTGTAAGTTTCGATACTAGGCGTAGTTTTTGTTTTTTTGGTTGAGTTACCTACCTTTCAGCCCCTTCCCACCCCGAACGATGATAATAAGGACAACGGTAATACCCCCTTCGCTAAGAAAATCCCCGAGAAGCGCACGTATCCCACGCCTACGAACCCTTCTGCGACCCTCCGTCGGTCTATCCCTTAAAGGGAGCGCCCCGTTTTCGCACATCCCCTTTAGTGCACACAACATAAAAAGTTGTCCGCCGGGGGCGCGGGCGGCGGGGCGGTGGGGGAGGGCTGCCGCCCCTCGGGGGTCCGACCGGGGGTGGGGGGTAGGGGAGGCGCGCGGCGGGGGAGGGGGAGGGCGCACTTGTCACTGGGCCGCCGCCGCCGCCGGGACACCACCGCCACCGGCTTGGGTATCTTGGGGGAATAGTTCCAAGGAGGAGGAGGAGGAGGAGAATAGGAGGATATTGGGGGATCCCGGAGGGGGGTGGGGAAGAGTCTGGCTTAAAATCCCGAATTTCTTGGGGGACCGGGGGCGGAAGGGCTCTCGATTATTCCGAGTAACGGAAAAGCGATGGTTCTTTACGTGCAATATTCGATTCGTGCAGCCGTTTCAAAATTACGATTCTGATCAAAATACTATCGTAGTTTTCGCCATCGATTAAATTGCTCTGCTATAGATTAACATAATGTTTTAAACACAAGTGCCCCCCTCCACAAATGTGAACGTATTGGACAAAGTACTCGATCTAGGAAGTCAAAAAAACCTCATCCCCGAAGCCCTTACGATTCGGGACCCTCTCAGACAAAATACAACTTTGATCTTCCATTAGTGGATTAGTGCACTAGATAAAATTACAGTTCTCATCAAAGTTAAGCTACCACATTACTATTAAGTATTAATTTAGTGAATCAACAGAGTAGGTAATCCAAAAATTTAATTATGGTATTAGATACCACTTGTTGCAAGTAATTTCTTCTTCACACTCTATATCCCACGTAGGTTCTATGGAGCTCGGTTATTTGTTTTAAGTACTTGGAGCTGTTTGAGCATGTCATCCATTAGGTACTTAAAACGCCTTGGAATTGATTGAAACCTTGTTTTCTAGAGATCAGAAAAAAATTATTTTTAAGTTACACAAAGCGTTACATAACTCCACTTGTTCCAATTTCTTAGTCAAGTTTAATAACTGAAACTCTCAAATAGGTACAGACAGTACAGTTATTACATATTTAAATCATAGTTAACCAAAGTTAATGCCATTTTGGGGAGTTCCTTTGTAATTCAATCTTACTATTAAAATATTATGCCTACCTAAAGTATTACAACTACTACTGTAACTATTTTACACTTTTTCTAATAAGTATTATATTATCTTTTCTAATTATTCCAGTCTCAGGTTAAGCATGTTTTTTAAGTGAAACTTCTTTTAGAGTTAGTGCATATAATTTTCTTTAGTTCAATACCAAATATTAACGACTGGTTCAGAAACAGCGCAATTAGAAATGAAACTATCGATGATGAAACGTATCTTGATTTCAAAAATTCACTAATAATTTTCTGAAACCCGTATCCGTATTTACATGAAACTTGTTCATTTGGTAACGTAAACCTTCTTTGAACTAATGCCAAATATCAATAACTGTTGTTCAGAAATTTATAAGTGAAATTCTGAACAATTCATGAGGTAAAAATTTTCACGAATTCAAGATTTTTCTCAATTCGTATTTATGTGAAACTTCTTTTAGAGTTAATAAACATAATTTTGTTTACACCAATACCAAATCAATTTTGGTACAAAAATTACTGAGTTATAACTGAAACTCCCAATGATCCATCAGAACTAAATACCTGCAACGATTTCAAAAATTCACCACACACTTTCTAAAACTCGCACTTAAGTGAAACTTTCTTCAGTTAATAAATGTACTTTTCTTTACATCGAAACATAATCTCATTGACTTTTTTTCGGAAAACGCACGCTGCATTATAAATTAAACACCATTATTGCATCACAATTGAGACATCACTAAAAAATTTACCAAACATTTTCTGAAGCGCATATTTACGTGAAACTTCTTTCAGTTATTAAAGGAAACCAAATATCAATAACCATAGTTCAAGAATTGCCGAGTTATGAATGAAATTCCGATGGTCACTTAAAAATTTTAATGAATTCAAAAATTCACCAAAAACTTCCTGAAAGTCACATTTAAGTGAGACGTTTTTTAGTTAGTGTATGTAATTTTCTTTAAACCGACACCAAATATTAATGACTGGTTCAGAAACAGCGAAATTGGAAATGAAACTCCTAATGGTGACTGACACATTTCATGATTTCATAAAGTCACTAACAATTTTCTGAAGCTCATATTTATATGAAACTCGTTTATTTATTAAAGGAAACCTTCTTTGTACTAATAGTAAATATCATTAACTATAGTCCAAATACTGTTGAGTTATAAGTTTAATGAAAATCTAAACAATTCATGCCAACTAAAAAATTGTGATGAATTCAAAAATTCCTTAAAATTTTTTTGAAACGGTATGTATTTTGAAGGCATATAATTTTCTTTAGTTCAATACCAAATACATATTAACGACTGGTTCAAATACAGCGAAATTGAAATTGAAAATCCTAAAATGGTGACTGACACATTTCATGATTTCAAAAATTTCCTAACAATTTTCTGAAGCTCGTTTTAACATTTTTGTACCTTTTCTCAGTTATAAAAAAAAAATGTTATTTGCGTTAATATCACATTTGAACAACTTTGGGTCAAAATTTTTTGTTATAATCGAAACTGTAAAATAATTCATAAAACCAAAAATTTCCAAGAATTCAATCTGTCGAGGCTAAGGGATTAAAGGGGCTTAGGGAGAATTGCACCTTCGGCGTTGTAAATTTATATTAGGGCCACTTTATTGCAGTACATTTTCTGGTGCTGTTAAACTATAAAAAGTTATGGAATTGTCGGTAACGGAGTAAGGCTAAAAGTGTAATATTACAATAATCCTTGAATGTAAAAAAAGCACCCATCGGGAACCAAGGGAGGATATTATTGTTTGTAAAAAGTAATAAAAACCCAACAGCCCAATGTTTAATTCAAGTAGTTAACAACTTCGAACTTCAACTTCTAAGCGCATTTGCATACAAATTACAATAACATTCTTTACTAAAAAAAAAAAAAGGATAAAAAGGACCTGCGTCGTGAAATCGCCTGTATTTTCTCTTGGAACACTTTCCCGATAACTTACACATATAATGTAAACCTCGTTAATATTCCTCGGAGTGTTGTGCATGTGACGCACTGTTTGTCTACTAAATTGAAACGGAACGTATGTTGTGTATCGGCGATTTATACGAGTACGATCGAATCCACAACGAGAATTTATTAGCGATCCGTTATCAAAAAATCGTCCTCGTCTTTTGTCGAACTTGTGTATATTTAAGAGAAGGACGAAAACTCTTACGTAGAGCGTTTTACCACCGCACACGTTAATCAACAATTTCCAATTTAAATTCAAATTATCCTCGTACGAGTGGCGTCACGGTTTTTACGATGTCACAGATCAAGTGGATCGATGGTTTTTATAGAAAAGATGGAGAGAGAGAGGACGAGGATCGCCAAGAGTTCATTGCTATTATAAAACGCAGTCTAAATGTTGTTTAAATCGAATCATTAGGAACGGAAAACATGTGATGTATGTATCAATGGGGTAATTAATAGTTTATGAGTTGTTTGGTATTAAATTGAGTGTAAAAATTCGCCACGCCGAGCGTAGGACAATTTGCATTAGTTGTGTTGTACGAAAAATGAATAAGTGATATTTCGGTCTTTTACAATTAATACATCAAAAAAACTAAGATATATTATAAGTAGCCTCGTCATTCAAAAAATATAACCAAAAGTGAATTGCAACCAAATTGCATTTAGAATTTTTGTACTTCGAAAGTTTAAGGTATATCATGCCAAGAGATAAATTCTGTCTGTTATTCAAAACATATTAAATTCCTTATGACAGGAAACACATCTGTTTTTAGTGGAGGCACTGCACAAACGTGTCAATTCTTCCATTTTAGCGTCAGAATCTTCTCAGTAAGTTTGAACGAAATGCGAGGACAAGAAATTTCCAAAACTCCCAATACAAAACTTCCAAAATTTAATAAAAAATGCAAGAGCCTACTTAGCATTTGATCAAGATTCTCATTGCTTAAGCGAGTTTCCCGGGCTCTCACGCCCGTTCTTTAAACAATATTGTAAAACCTTCCCCGCAAACGTTATTGTTGCTAAACACTGATTTCAAAATAAAGATTACACTCACACGTTTACACAACATTGGGAAACCTTCCTCGATCTACACATTTGTTAATAAATATGAGCGCTCATTGTTTTTCTTTTTCAAACCTCCCTCCTCCCCCTCCCCCCCTCTGTCCCGCCTGCCTCCCTGTCTCCCTTACCGTTACCCGAGAGACCTCTTTTTACAATGTTTTTTAAATGAAAACTTCCCAAGAACAAAAATAAAACGTAAAATATATCCTGGAAGCGGGCACGAGTCCAGGCGGTGTCAGCGGGAGCGACAGAGACGGAGGTTCCCGAAGGATACATCCCCTTCAAGCTTGAAGGGGATGTTCCGCTCCGGGTCCCGTCTTTCTCCATCGAATGCCGGCCAAGGAGAATTTTGGAATTTTTCCTTCCTTTTTTGAGGGACGGAGGGAAGGGGAGTTCATCCCTGAGAGGGATCCTACGGGTCCGACTTGAGGTGGGTTAAATTACAGAAAGAGGAATAATTTGTTTGAACCTGGATCCCAAAACTACACTCCACTATTCCATGAGACGTACGGTTTTCGTGTTTATTTATTTATACATTTAGTAAACTAAATGTTGGCCACTTCCAAGCAGTAAAAAACGCAACTGGTTAAACTGACTGGTCCAGTAGCAATTAACTTTCAAACCAGAATCTATCCGTCCAGAGAATAAAGTGACTGGATATCAGCCCTAATCTAATTCAGGGAAAGGGAAAGAAAGTACTTATTTCAATAGGTACCCCACGTGACAATAGTAAAGCAACATTTGCCTGTATCTGAACCAAAAAATTTTTACGATTTCACTGTTAAGGTTTCTATAACGTTTTTAACAAGTTCTTGAATTGCAATGGGCAAAAGAAAACCGTCCAGCCATATCTGATGCAATGTATAAACGAATTATAATCAACATAAATCACGTCATTAGGAATACCTAATATAAGTTAAGTTCCAATAGTAACAAATAACAGCATGGAATTTTTCTACATCCTACTACACAAGAAATGAGCAGGATAACGTTGGATTTAATCGTAACAACTACACGTAACTGTTATGTAAAGGCGCAAGTTTGAAGTACGTACCTATCTGTAGTGGTTGTAATTGAAGTACTTTTTAATTTTCAGTCATATCTTTTGAACGCAGACATCTACAGGGCTCGTTCTGTAAGCAAATTCAATTTTTATTTCTCGGTAACACTTTTTGAGGAAACTGTTAGCAGTAAATGGCAGATTTCTCTTTCAAACGTAGCTAGTTCACTACAGAGTGCTGTAAAATACAGAATTGTACTGGATGCCAGGATTCCCAAGACAGTCGGCAACCCTAGTCGATATCGGGACAGTTTTGTGCGTAACAGATCACTTGTTAGGAAAAATATAATCAAATCAAACGGCCAACTTGCTAAATATTATCTAACGTAATGCAATTCTTATTACAAACCAACTTGACTCCTTTGAGGAGGTAAATTACCAGCAACACACAATACACACAGTGGGTTTTACGGTTCCTTGTTTTACGTTTCATGTCCCATAACCCATAACATAACCCCAAATTTTGCAATTCTCAAAAATATTGTCTACACCTCGTTTAATGTCGATATTAAAGCGAACTCAGGTAAATTTCCTCAAATTTTTCCAATACCTCTAATGAAAAATGTCTTAATTCCAGCAATGGGCCACTTTCGCCCGCGTCTGGCACATTTACAATGCCGCTTGGCAAAACCCCTTCGAATCCGCACAACTGCTGAAAAAGTACTTAATGGGAATGCACAAGCCAATCTATCATCCCATGAGTAAGTCTCCCAATTACGGCCACAGTTCATTTAACCCAAAAAGTGATAACAGGCCTTACCTTTTTTTACTTCGTAGATGGCTGCGGTGATCACGTAATAGTAATAAACAGTGCCGATATAGCTTTACCCGGCGACGAATGGAAGAAGAGAGCGTACTTTCATCATACCGGATTCCCCGGTGGCGCTACTTGGACTCTAGCATGGGAGTTACACGAGAAAGACCCCACGATGGTAAGACGGCTATCCTGAAAATAATCAAAGAAATTGAGCAACACAAGCCTATGAGAAACTAGTATTGGTGTACCCTAATATTTCGTGATTCGCCTAATTGTACCTATGTGGTTTTCAGGTTTTGAAGAAAGCAGTTTATAACAGTATGGATGGAAATCTACAGCGACGTTACACAATGCAGAGATTACACATTTTTCCTGATGAGAACGTTCCGGCTGACCTGATGAAGAATGTTTCGAACCAAATTAAACAGATAAGGCCTATGCCCAAGAGATTAGACCACTATCCAGAACAGGAAGTAAAGGAATTCCCTAAAATATACGATTACCCTAAGGATTATGTCCTAAAGTAGTAAAACGTCCTTTTGTGTAATTTAGGTTGAGGTATAAAATAAAAATTAAAAATATATTCTAACCATATTGTATTAAGACAGCAAAAAATTAGATTCCTACAAGCTAGCTATGAAATGTTTGTTAAAAAAAATAATAATAATGACAAATTACATCTTCATTTTTAAAAATAACTTACATTAACAAAAATTAACGCTACATCATTTAATACGGCGTCGTTTTGCTCTATGTAACTCTTGGTCCTCGTCTTCAATCTCCTTAGATACTTTCAAGTCCAGTTCTTTTGCTCGCTTTATGAAATACCTCAATAACTTTGCACCGCACCTGTAAAACAAACGTCAAAGTTATATATGAGCTTGGAAAAAATAATTAGAACTGACTTGTATACTTCGTCGTTCGACTTGTTGTAAGTATCGCAATTCTTGAATATCAAAGCGACGTCCTGCATCAATTGGATATCTTCAGTGTATTTGCCCATGTTCAGGTTGTATTTAATGGTACCGAAATCCATGGGTTGTTGAATGACTTCATGATAATCAGGTACCTGCAGTTGTAATCAAATAAGAAAAAATAGGTCACATCCTCAGCTCGACTTACATCTTTAGTTTGCACAGGCCTTATGAAAGGCCATGCGTCTGCATGCTTCATAACATCTGATAAAAGTTCCTGAAGTTCGACGTTGTGGAGCGGAAAATTACGATGATTTCTCCTGTTGGGAACTTCGTCGGCTCTTTCTTTGTCTCTTTCCCTTTTGAGGCACTTGAAACAGTTCCACGTACCCCTCGGCGGCCTCCTCAAGGGAGGATTACAACATCCCATGTGGAAGTGTTTCAAACATTTTTCGCAAGTTAATAGGTCACCAGCAGAACAACAGACGGAACAGGTCTCCACTGTGGCCTCTCTGTGGGATAATTGAAAATTAAAAATTTCAATGCAGCAATTGTGGAAAGTTATGGATGACATTGTTTAAATCAATATGATGAACGAAATCAAGCTAATTCTAACTTGTACCTCGTGTCCAGTTTAATATCTGCACATAGGTAATTAAAGCTTCTGCAAATTCTATTTGCTCCACAATGGCGTCAATGGCATTAAATGATAACGAAATTACAGTAGTCATAAACCACCAAAACAATGATGCCGTGCAAATTACCGTGCAAATTTCAAACCAGACAAAGAGTACACAAATAAAACGTTACTGACTCATCCGTGTCATCAGTTTCATCATCGGACTCCTCCACTTCCTCGCTTTCATCAGAACTTTCATATTCCTGCTCTTCTTCCATCTCTTCCTCGAGGAATGGCCTCCGCGTCTTAGTTGGAGCCGGCTCTGGATTAAGCGTTCTGGCTTCGTTCTCCTTCTCTCTCCTGCACTTGTCGCAGTACCAGTCTCCTTTGGGAACAGACTGAAAACGCGAAAGGTCGTGCCACCCGATTTTCCGAAAATTTTACCCTATTTTACCTGTAACACTGGCCTGAGGCAGTACAAGTGATGCCCGAAATTGCAGTTTTCACAGAGCAGCATGTTCTCTGCGTCCTTCTTCAGTCTGCATATCTTACATCTCGCGAGTAGGGCCGACTTGGACCACATAATGCAGGAATCTAACGTGGTGTAGTGTAGAAACACTTGGCTGTAACTTGTTGCGGCCAACAGTGATTCCTCCCATTTGTCTATCACATCAAACTTTTGTCTTTTGTCATTCTTCGCCAGACCGTTGTGTCCTAATAAAACAAACATAACTTAAAATATGTATATCGATCGATATAACGAAGATATGATTAAGAAGTGGTTACCATTACTGACCTAATGGGGCCTTTAAGTATTTATTATTCAGGGCTCGTGCTACTTGAGATAAAGCAAAGGCAAGTGCCTTGATCGACTTCTGCATTTTCTGCAATGAAGAAATGTCTGTTTTCTCAGTGCATTCATCCAAATTGGCCCGGCCGTTCATGGTAAGAAGTCTACCAGGATCTTTATAGTCACTTTTTTCAGTTTCAAGAGCGTTTGGTGCATTTTCTGCTTCATTGTTATTCTTTTTAGTCTCTTTGTCTTTTTTAGGTAGTTTCTCTATTTCTTCATAGTTTTTGTTTGTCAGCAAAGTCCTCCAATTATCTCTATTGTCCAACCTTCCGAGGTTTCCACAGAATATCTTCTCTTCCATTTCTAAAATGTTATCTACGAGACTGCTTTCCAAGACTTCTTCAGTGGATTTATCACTTGGATAACCCAGATTCGTATCCTCATATCCATCTTTGTCTTTTTTCGCCCTTAATGATCTTTGATTTACTTCTTCAGTATCTATGTTAGGATTAAGAACAGATACAGGTGTTCGATGAATAAGACTTAATAATAGTTCATTGTGGTTTTCTAACACTTCTGATAGTTCTCTTTCTCTTTCCCCGCGCTTATTAAGAGTTTTTAACAGAACGTCTATGTGGCTCTCTTGGTAGAAAAATGCCCAACGCGAGGAAGTTTTATTAACAGAATGTACCGGACAGGTCTCGGGATCCGTCGTGCACATTAACAGTTCCTCTGAAGAGCTGTTATCACAAGGCAAGGTGCCAGTTTTATCGGCAGGTAAGATCCCATTATGTTTTTGAGGCGATTTAATGTTGTTGAACTTTTGCTTGAAGTGGTTGCGTAACTCAATTTTAGTAGTTTCAACCAGTTCCGGGAATTGTTTCACTGGTGTGTCCAAACACACTCCAGTGCTATCGTTTTCAATTGTGACGAAAAACCCAGGCACAGAATCGAGTCTTAAATATCTCCGGAAGGCTCTATCCATACTACAAGAGAAATGTAAACAGTAATATTTGCAACATCAGTTAGCATTGATGAAATGTTAAGTGTTTGAGATTAAAAAAAAATGTAACTCACCCCATAAAAGTTTGGTAATCATATAAGCTCTTATACGTTTTCCTGATCTTTTTACGACTCTCAGATTCTTTATCCTCGTTTTCCTTCTGCAACTTCTTCAATGCCTCCATTAACTTTGCCTTGTCTTCTTTGAACTCCTTTTTCATTTTCTGTTTATTCATCATGTACTCCTGTTCTCTTTTCTTCGCGTCTCGTTTTAAAGACCGCAACTCAATTTTGAGCAGTCTGGATTTCCTTACTCGTTCCTCGATGGCGTGCCGTACTTCTGCGTAAGTCATCAATTGATTCATGAGGCAAGAAACGATCCTCAGTCGGTCGACAATCGGCAATTGAATGACATCGTGGAGAGCCAAGGCTTTGAGGATGTGCGGATGATCCAGGCAAAAATTTAACCCCGGGTCGTCCTCGTTGGTATATCCACCACGCTTTTCATACCTGACAAAGAAAGGTTTTAACGACCAATTACAACAACTGGGTAATTTAATTTTAGTTACCTCATTCTGGATCCGGCTTCGGTGATTCGAGCCCCAGAGCTTAATAAATGTAACCTCAAGATTTCTGTAACTGTTAACGAGTACAAAGGCAGCTGCCCTAAATTTATTCCTTGGTATGTTTTGCTCCATCTGGAAGCAGCGGTTGCTAATTTCGACGCTTCTTCCAAACTCAAGTTCTTTGATAGCTTACTCTCGTCTATACCTGCAAAAGTTTAGATTGAATTCCAATTCTAAGCATGTTTTTAGTGAAAATACTTTTTTGAACCTCAAGCGTCGTTGTGTATTGACTGGATTCTTCTTCTTGTGCATTGAAGATTGCGGTTAAAAACATCTGGATCAGACCATTGAGAGGGCCGGCGATTTCGGTTTCAGTAAGGGCCCTTTCCATAAGTTCCAACGTAAGACCGATAGGGAAAAAGTCCTTGGTGTTGAGGAGTTTGGAGAAGTTCTGTACAAATTCCATTATGCTGAACATTTCGGAGAGGTGTTCGTCGGGGACCTTGCACTTCACAGGAACTGGAACCGGGAGTGGCTAAAACACAGGTTAAGTTGAAGGTCGTTCCGACATCTGGGTGAATAAACATACCTTTTGATTATCCAGCAATAAATCGTCGTTGACCTTGTACCAATTCTTGATGCACTTTTCTACTTCAATGGCTTGTAATTTCCTATTTTCCTTCAGTGCTAACCTTTCTTCAATTTTCTTCTGTTGTTTGAGCGCAAGTTCTTCTTTCCGTTTTTTCATGTTTTCTAGCAAGTTGCTGTTGTTCTCTATGGTAGGGGGCATTCCATCTTTTTGTATAAGATATTTTGAGAGCGTTTCTTGTTTAGTCCTCTTTTTTGTTGCAGGCTTACCATTTTCATGCTTGTCGAGTTTTTTAGAAATTTCGAAATTGGGTAACGGACCGTCAAAAATTTGATCAAATCTGATTTTATTAAGACCAAAGTCATTTCTGGTGGACTCTTTGACAACAAAAACACCCCTACTGTCCAGCTCTACGTGCTGTTTAAGGAATAGTTTACATTTTTCTCGACTGAAGGTGCCTTTCTTCCTCCTTATTTGGCTATAACCAACGATCATCACTTCACTGATGTCTTTATCGTGGGCGTCCAAGTGTTCTATTTCATATTTGAATTCACTTGCTGGAGGCCAAAATTCTCGATCCTGAGTCGTACTGAAAACACTCGACAGTTCAGAAGAATACACAAAAGAATCAAAACTAGTCTCACCTTTTCTTAGTGACAGACTTGAGCTGTTCTTCCGTGGGAGCTATGATGGTCAACACGTGCGAATCCTTCCACTTGGAACCGGTGAAAGAAGCCTCTAAGTTCTCCCCCATGAAGTACCTATCCTTGATGAAAATGAAGACATCTTCGGCCATGTCGCCGAATGACGTTCTCTGTGTTTTGGTGGCCAGCAACAGGACGGGTATCCTTAAATCCACCGGGAAGTCCTTCAGGCATTTCCTGGCGTTCTCCTCGCTCTCCAGCGCCTCTTGAAAGGTCAAACGCGATTTGCCGGTCATAGAGCAGGTCCAAACCATGGAGTTGTACATTAGCATTTTGTCCGCGAATTTACTAAACAAGGGAAAAATTAAAAGTTAACTACAAGAGACAAGACAAATTAGAAGTTTTAAAAATTGTTTATTTAATTAGCTTGACTTAATGACTTTTGAGAGGTAAATAAACGGATTTAGTTTTTTTTTTGGAGCTCCACAATTCAATGGCCTCATTAGATTTTCAAGGTTGGATTGAATTGTATCGGATTGAATGGACTGCTGTGTGAAAATTTGCAAATGTTGACTTTATTGAGAAAAGATGGTTCCTATAAATTTGGTATACTTTTACTTTACAAAAAAATTGGAAACAATGAAGGACATATACTCTGGAAGCTTCAATATGTAATGAAAACAATTTAATCAAGTACTATGATAATAAACGCAATTAACATAAGCAACCAAAAGTTATCTTAAAACCTGACAATAAATGTGATTGTGGGTCCAGTTTGAGGCTTATTTACACCGAGATTCGACTTTCATTGTTTGGATCTAAACAATTACTTTTTCTTATTATTACTCCAAAAAAATGTAAATTGTAACAAGAGTTGGTAAGTCACAATTAAGTTTGTTCTAATGAAAATTTCTCTAAAGGGAAATTACTATTGTTACTACATATAACCAAACCATGTCACAACTGTAGCCAATACAGATCAGGTTGCGATTAGGAACTGTATTTGATTTAAAAACTAATTTTAATATATGTACAAATAATTTAGCACTGTGCTCATTTCCTTCTCGTAATCCTGGAACGTTATGGAGCATCTCTGGAACGAATTCATTCATTGGGAAAGTGAAAGTGAATGTGGGTGCTAGTGAGCGCCGGTGTAACCCATGTAACAAAGTATGATGATAATATAGTTATTATATTGGAGGTTCAAGGAAACACCTCTTTTTCATGGTAAAACTAGATAGCGACAAGAACTCTACACTGAAATTTTAGCTTGCTTTTCCTGCTTCACTATGGGCACATGTACTTTTATATCACTAGAATACTCAAAATGATGAAGATACCGAGGAGTGAAGAAAAAAATGCGACATTCGAAACATTCCCAAAAGTAACTAGTGTTTTCTAGAGATCGTAGGTAATGTTACTGGGTTATATAACCATAAAAAGTGTAGACCTAATAAATTCGGGACAAAGTAAACTGCGCTTCATCGGAAATAACCCATTATAAATTTTTGGCACATACAAACTGTTGGTTATACGCCTCGGATGGGTGTAGAGAACGTCATTAAAGGGAGGGTGAACCGGTAAATGCGCATTAGGCGAGTCGAGAAGGAACGTCCCTTAAAGGTCAGGGGTGGAAAATAAAAGTCCCAAATGAAAACTGTCCCTTTAACATAACCTATACGAACCGCTTGGACGGGTGAATCCCAAAAAATCAAATTTACGAAGTGAAACGAGCAGACATTAAACCACATGGCGTAATAAAAGCGAGATGAACCGTTATCCGGCAACGTGAACCGTGAACATCGAGAATCAAAGGACTTGGCGTCCGTTTGTAAAGTCTCTGATGTTCTAATGAATACTCACTCGTAGTCCCTGAAGATCTCATCGGTGATGCTGCAATGGAAGACCTCCTCGTCATCCCTCAGGTTCTCGGGCAGGGGCTCGTTCACGTGCAGCTTTTTCTTCAGCAAGGGCATTTTGCGACTTCAACGTCAAACTAGCGTTTGGAGGGAAAAACTAATTACCGATTATTCAGTTGATTACCTCTGAACGACACGGCGGCCGGCATGCCGATCAAACGGGTGTTCGTTCGGACTACGTCGACGCGATCAATCACCGACGAATTGTGTGCGAAACGCCGGAGAAACCGAAAAATATTCAGAGAGAGCCACCGTTTTGTGTTAACTATCCAATTTAACGAAGCGAATGTAGCGGACAGACGTCACGACTCACGTCCGCTGCAGGATGCCAACTGCCAACTGCCAACGTCCCATCCCTGTGGTTTGAATTTGGTTATTTTTCGTTCCGTCGTGCACAGAACGCGTCGAATTCCACCACCTACGAGAGACCGAAATTTGCGACCTATGCTCCGATCTTTCGATGGTTTGGGTTTGCAAACTTTGTAACTTGTAAGTTGCCATCTTGCTGGTTTGGTTACGTTACAGCGTTTGTAAATAATGAATTATTACCCTTTTAGTTCATTGCCCTTTTATCCGGTGAACTGGACATTGAAAACCACCCCATTGAAAATGGACTAAACCGCGTCTCCGCATCCCATCCCCTTCACCTTCCACCAAACCATTTACTTTAAAATGGTTATGGAATCCAAGACTACGAGCAAGACGAGCTGCCTGAAAGCCCTCCTCCTGAGAGCCTGGCGCGAGAGATGGACCGATCTGCAGTGGGGCATCAACATCAAGACCGTCCTGCCGAGGGGCGTCAGCGGGGATGTCTACAACTTGGCCGATTGCATCTTGCAGCAGGCCGTCGTCGGGGCCGGCGCTAACCCTCTCGTCCTCAGCTACCTGAGGCACTCGCTCAGCGCTCAGCTCGTCTCCCACGCGGCCGTCCTTCAGAGGCTCAGTAAGTACAATCAGCTCAGCAAGACTCACTGCGTTCTCAGCCTGCTGGAGTTCCTGAGCGGAATGCTGCCGGGGGTCACGTGTTGTGGGAAACCAGAGGAGACCGTCCTCGCGACCGCCGTGCTCTCCGTCGCTTTGTGGCTGTTAAACATCCTGCAGCACTGTCAGTCGACTCCGTCGATCATGCAGAAGGCCGGTGAGCTGATTAAGATCTTGCTGACTGACGATTTCTATGTTTCCATGATGTGCCTCGCGAGATACAATGACGCGGAGCTCTTCACCGAGACCAACAGGAAGTGCATAGAGTTGGACGCGGTTTTGACCGACAACGATGCAGAAATCAAGAAGTACGTCCGGAAGCTGCAGAATATCGACGTGGACATGCTGAGGCTGCAGGTGAACAGCGAGCCTTGGCCTGGTTCGCTCATCCAATGTTGGTTGGAGGTAATTCCATTATTTATTTATTGTTACTGAGGGTCCACTAATTGTACTAGTTACAAACTAGTACAAACTTAAACTGCCGGCGATCCACCTCAATATTGTTAGACTACGATCGATCGACTTTGAGAGGTTTCAAGTATGTGTGATGCAAGATTGTCATCTAGATAAGGTAGGGTTGTTCTAAAAAGTCAACAAAAAAAATTCATACTTATTCAAAATTGCAAGTTTATTGATTCTTACAAAACAAACGAGTTCTAGTGTCTAAACTTGACTAAAGAATAACTTTGGATACTGAGGCGTGGCACTACATGTCCTCAGCATACTTTTCATAAGATGGTACGTAATTACCGAGTGCTAATCGCAAGCATGATGTCATATGTTCATCAGTTGCGATATTTTGACTTCATCTTCATCTTCATTTCAGAAAATGCAGACCCGCACAAGTAGTATGTTGACCCAAACATTGCCGTCAGCTGAAGGGCGACTTGTCTTAGATTCGGATATTTATCTGCAGATATAAAAGACCAGAATTTTGTGTCAGATGCTGTGGCTTTGAGATGTATATCTGATATAATCTGCAGTACCTCATTTTCAACAGAACATGAGTCCATGATAAACTGATTTGCTATTGCAGTAGCAAATTCGTCAATGTTCTTACACGAAAAAGGGTAACTCATAAATGATGCGATATTGGTCAATTTACTGAAATCATAAAAACGTCTTTCGAATTCTCCCAAAATATTTGATAATTCTGCCTGATAAATATCATAATTTAACTGGGGAATTCTTGCTTTCAAAGACGGAAAATGTTTCAGATCCTTTCTTTTCAGTTGATCTATCATAAGTTGCAATTTTTCTTTGAATGCGTTTATTGCGCTAATCATTTTAATAATATTTTTTTTTTACCTTGAAGCTCCAAATTAATGTTATTTAAATGCATTGTGATATCTATCAAAAATGCTAAATCAGACAGCCATTTTCCGTTTTTCAGCATTTGAGTGTCATCACCTCTTTCGTCTAGAAAAGTTGTTATTTCAGGTAATAATTCTTGAAATCTTTGTAGGAATTTTCCGCGACTCAACCACCTGACGTCCGTGTGAATAACTAAATCACAACAAACTGTTTACAATTTTTCCATGTGCTCGTACTATACATACCTACTAAAACAAAATCTGTGAATAGTTCTATATTGGCATAGGCATAGGTAAATGGCAATTTTTTCTCGAGATCGACTCAAGAAGCACTCGCGATCGACCTGTCGATCGCGATCGACCGTTTGAGCACCCCTGCTCTATAGGGACGATAGCAAATTGCACCGAAACCCATTACCGGCTTATTGGATTACGATTAGAAAGGGACGGTGCACCGACGATTAAGTCCTGAAACAGGTAGCAAAGGAATTCCATCGGATAATTGTATATTAACACCTTGTATAAATGTAGTAACAACTAGAGCAAACCAACATGCTAATAATAAAAAAAAAATATTCAGAAAAATCAGCTTTTTGAACGCTACAAAACGATATCTCATTCGATGGAGTTCAGAGTTAATTTTATACTAAATAAATCAGGTTTAATATTCACTGTAAATCGCATCTAAAATGTACTATATTAATTAAGTTAGTAGATGAAATTTGCAAAATATATACCCTTCGAAATCGTCTTTATGAGCTCTTCAGTTTAATACCTCACTCGACATATTAGAAATAAATTCTGGATGTTGTATGAGAACACTTTCGTTATAAAATAGATTTTATTCATTAAATATCTAAATACTGATTAAAAAAAAGGGGTAACATATAGTTTAATGAAATTTATTTACAGATACAATAATTAGTATCGTATGATACTAATATCATAATATCGAATGAGGTATCATTTTAAAGCGTTCAAAAAGCCGATTTTTCTGAACGTATTTTTTATTATTAAAATGTTGGTTGGCTCTAGTTGTTACTACATTTAGATTAAGTGTTAATATACATTTATCTGATGGGATTCCTTTGCTACCTGTTTCAGGACTTTATCGTCGGTGCACCAACCCTTCCTTATCGTAATCCTATAAGCCTGTAATGGGTTTCGGTGCAGTTTGCATCCGACGCTCTATAGATATTATTTTCTTCTAGGTGAAACTGATAGGTAACCCGGGTTGTTCGACGGAGGTGCTGGCCCAGCAGCTGCTGATCTTCCAGAAGCTGAAGGACTTTGACGACGCACGCCTCTTCGCCGAACTCATGAGAGGCAGCCTGCTATCGCTGTATAACGTCAGCCAGACGACGCACGAGAGTCAGTGGGGTGCGTTCGCGTTCCTGAAGGTGCCACACATCTTGCTGCAGCTTGCGAGCAAGTCGGACACGTCGAGCGTCGTGAACGCGATCGAACTGATGCTACAGCATAGTCCCCTGCTCGATGCGATGGATTCCAACAGCTCTTGTTCGAGCTTGAACTGCCTCTTGGACGAGCTGGCGAAAATCAGGTTGTTGAGCGAGACCCAGGTGAAGCTTTTGCTAGAGAAAAGGAAAACCCCGCCGTCATTGAAGATGGATAACGGGCCGTCAAATAACGGTATGGTATCCTACTGGCATATTTGCGCTGAATCTACCTTGGCGGGAATCTTGAAAACCCTGACGACGGACTACCACAAAATCCAAGATGCCCTTTTGAAGATGCTACATCAGGTTTTAACAGGTAAAAGTCTCGAGCTAATTCTGGCAGTAGCGACGGTGCAGGGTCAACTTAGAACTCTCGTAAACCGTTTAATCAAATTCAATGAATGCTCTAAATCTGGAGGCGATAAAGCTAGATCGCAATTATTCGATATAACTTTCGTAATGCTCATAGCGATAGTACAAAATTATGGGACGACCGCCGTGCTAGACCCTAACGGTGACACTTTGTTTGAGCAATGGGTGCGCGCTTGTATGGTCGAAAGACAAAAACCGAAAGCTCCTGATCAGATTTTGAAATTATGCGATCCTGTTATCGTGGAAAGCCTCTTGCAGCAGTTCAACAGTGGCGAATCAGACTTTAAGCCCGCAGTAAAGTGGCAAGATGTTTTATACAACATTCCTGGAGTGATGCATGAAGTATTAATAGCTTGGGAACAAGAGACTTTGGTTGCTATCGACGTAAAAAGAATCCTTGATGCAGTCAGAGGGAAAATGTGTTGCTTACCGTTGGTGGCCGTGGCTTGGTTATGTTCGTACATGCATACAGCACCCCAGGACACACTACTCAAACCTATCAATATGATCCAGCAGTTACTAGCGACGCCGAATACTGAAGAGGAAAGTTTAAGGGATAGATGGCAATTGACTTGTGAAATTATACGAAAGATGCAGAGAGACGTTCAGTTACCCCTGTCTACTAAGAGTAGTCACCATCTGGTGTCTCGCCAGCCTGCGACGGAGCAACTCCACAACGCTTGGAACCTGGGGATGAGTAGAGGGTGGTTGGATCACACCTCGGCCAGAACCTTACATTGTTTGTTAGACACGGCGAGCGCTCACTGGTTAGTCTCAGCTGTCGTCCAAGAACTATTGAAAGTGAGGTACAGGGATCAACTTCAGAGGGCCGTCGACTTGGCCCTGGCGGTATTCCATGTGGACATAGTCGGCTGTACGTTGCAGTTGCTGTCGCATATCCTCCCGCAGCTCTTGTACAACGACCTCCAGGCGGATACACTGTTGGAACCTCAGTTACCGGCACTGGCTCGTCTGACAAGTTACTGCGTTTACACGGCGTGGGATTCCCTATCTGGGGAGATCGCCGACGAGGAACCTCAGGCGAAGGTCCCGCGCGTCAACGAGTTTCCCGAAGATGTGAAACCGATAGATCAGTTGATATCCGCCCTTCACCAGTTACTGAACGTCCTCGACAGTACCGTGCAGGAGGGGTACATCACTCAGCAGACCTACTTTGCGTTCTACTTGATAAAAGCGCTCGTCGAAGTTAGGACGAACGGCGCGAATGCCGTATTGGCCGCCATTCCGAGGGATCTCGTTTCTGATTTGTTGAAGACGATGCCGGAACTCTTCAGTTACTCGTTGTTGTTACACTTACACGACGTCTACGGGGCAGGCGGTAGGATTAGCATGGCCAAAGATTTGTGCGTGTTGAGAAATTTTTATTTGAAAAATGTTTAATTATTTTTATATTTAAATAAATGTCGAGCGTAGGTATTTCATTGAGCTTTTAGGTGTTTTCTTTCATAATTCCGAACTGGAAATGGTGAATGAAGTTATTTCATTGATTCAGGAGTTGCGATAACATCGCTATCTCTCGGAAGGTAGTTGGTTTATAACGAGTCTGTTTTGAGCGAGCGTGGTTCAGTTTCTATTTAAGAGATGGCAGAAGTAGCTGTGTAGTTTGAGCCACGTTATAAATGGGACATCATTTCGGGGGATTACAGGAATTCGAAATTTTATCAAAATATTTTCATCAATTCAGGGGTAAATAACTGATAGTCAAGTCTGCCTTTGTTTGATTTATTTCCATATTTAAATCTTACGCTTCCAGTTAACAGATTAGGTATCCGCCGGTTATTTTTTGTGCGTGGAAAACTAAAAACGATAACGATAATTACGTTTACCAGTATATAAGAAAAAGCGGCTGGTACTTACATGATGTAACCTATTGGATACGTTCTTGTTGGCCATAAAATCAGCAATACATTTGGCTATGGGGTCATAGATTTGGTACTTTTTTCCTTGCCTAGCAGGAGCTGGAAACAACGTCACCCTAACCATTAATCTGAACAGTACTATGTACATATATCGATTACCAGTTACTGCTCGTACCGGAGAGTCTCCGTAGGCGAACACAGCCCTTTCCCAAGGAGCCTGCTTGTTAAATATATTATTGGTCATTCGTGAATGGTTGGATCTGGAGTCGTTGGCGGTGGTCACTCTTTGCATAGTCTTGGAGGCGCTTTGAGTCACTGTGACTCTGTCGGGCCTCGAAAGAATATAAGACAAATAATGATAGTTGAAATATATATAAATACAGAGACAATGATAATGAGAAAAAGCTAGAAAAATTTCAACATATCTGTGGCACCATATATATAGAATACTTAAAAGCAAAGCCACCAACGGGACGAAATTAAATTCTATAAAATAATGGCCACACCAATACTAACTTATGGAAGCGAGACGTACACAACGATAGCAGAAGATATCTCTAGAATAAAAGCTACTAAAATGAAATTCCTTAGAAGTGTCACAGAATTTACAAGAATGGATCACATTAAAAAGGAGAATATATAACATGAACGACAGAAATAACGAAAATATTGGCATGAACATGTGAAAAGGATGGTTCGATAGTTGGTCAGGTAGAAGAATGATGGAGTTAAAAACTCAGTTTCAGTGTCCTAAAAGAAAACTTTTCGTACCGTTCGGCGTTGAGACTCTTCTTTTGATGAAGTGATGGCGCGTTTTTCCTCCCGTATTCGGAGTGTTCCGATCTGCATCGCACGTGTGACGTCGTCGGCGACTTCATTGGGTGCGGCAGCTTCCTAAAAATACCAAGAAACATCTCCGACCGCTCAGCGTCTCACACTTACTTCGTCTTGGATTCGGAGACCATTCCGGTCTTCAGCAGCCTAGTCTTCCTCAGTTCGTTCAGTTCGATCTCCTTCCTGTCTTTGGCTATCAGATCGAACCCGGGCGCCAGTTTTTCTGAGGGGAAGTCCCTGTCCTTACGCCGTGTACTGTTCTCGGGGGGAGTGCTCGGCCTGTTCGGCTTCTGGGCGATGGTGGCGGAGTACACTTTCCTCCTCAGCGACGGAGATTTGATCAGTCTGTAGTCTTTGAAATCGCCGTAGTCTCTTTGGTTCCTCTGATTGCTGGCGGTGGGCTGGACGGTGTAGGGACGTTGCTTGGGAGTGGGCGGTTTCTCGTGCTTCGACTTCGCGTTGTTGGTCGATCTAGTTTCTTGCTTCCCGGCCGCGGTAGACGTGTGCGGTTTCTTCGACGCGGAGGTCTTGGTCTTGGTCGTGCTGGCGACCTCCTTGGGCGCGACGACCTTGCTGTAATCGGAGTATTGGAGGACGGTCGAAGATGGCAGTGTGCTCATGATGCCGTCGCCCGGGATGAGGCTCAGCTTGTGCTTGTGGGCCAGTATGTTGTACATCCCGCCTACTTTACCCAAGGGGTCCTGCTCGGCGGTCGTCGATATCGTCTTGGGATCGGTCTGGAGGAGGATGCCGATATCCATGACGATCTTAAATGGGATATTTTGGATTCGTCAAATTATTCCTTCATAAAACAACTCTTGTGCAACACGAGATACCGTGTACCGTGTGGTTTTAAGTGCAGGCGTGGAAAGCCTGGTCTCGCTTAAAGCTGGATTTATAACCTCGAAGGTTGAGATTCACTTGGGTTTCAGTCGAGGTAGATAACATGAAACTTGTGAATAGCACGCAGTTCTGAACAATTTGATACCCCATAGGGCAAATTGACCTACTTCTGAGTTTTCGCAGAAGTATCAGAAGCACAAATTGCCAATGTCATACTTTGGACAGGTGGCACAACATTTTTGAATTACAGTGAATGGTCATCTACACACTAACGCCGCGTATTGAACGACGTTTGGTGCCCAACGTCAACTGAGGCTCAACCTCAGAGTTTCTCAATCCAGCTTTAAACTTACCGTCGAGCGAAGTGCTGGTGTTTGCTCACCTTAGCGTGCCAGTGATGGTCGAGGGGCTTCAGCGGGTTCTTCCTGACGAGCCGCTTGCCCTTCTCGGTGATCCACGGATGGACGATCAGCTCCTTGACCGTGTACCTCTTCGAGGGCTCCGCCACCAGGAGGCGGCTCATCAGGCAGCGGAACTCGTGTGAGAAGCACAGCAGGGCGCGCTTGTGGGCCGAGGAGAGCCCCTTGTTGATCTGGGCGACGAGGCGTCGGCGACGCTCCTGCGAGGAGAGCTGATCGCCCCTGTTCGCCACGAAGGGTAGATGGCCGAGGACCATGCCGTACAGTATTATCCCCCTGCGAAAGGGTCAGGAGAATGTTACGAATGTGTGACTATCACGATGGATAATGATTTTGATAAGGCACTTTAGCTGTCTTGGATTCGAGTGCCATCGCGAATTAATAGGTGGAAAAACAATGGGACGACTCGGATCCCTCCCTCTCGGGATCCCCCTACGGAGGTATCTCCAGGCAGGACACGTTTAATCGATGAGATCGGGCGGAGGCGCCAAATGAGAAAATAATACACCTTCTTTTCCGGTTCTCCGTTACACACCCGGCGATTTTTAACATCTGGGATCCTCTTAATGGCCCACCTCGGCTCAATAAAAAATTGCAGGGCTCCGGTGTGATAACGGCGAAATTCCAAACACCGAGCGGCGCTCTTTTTGCTCCTCGTAAAAAATTTATCTCGCCGGGATGGATACGGGGCGAGTCAGTTTTTGCAGCCGGAATTATATTCCTCGGAATCGTTCGCGGAGGCGAGGGGACAAGTTTTCGTTTCCATTTTTATTTGTCGACGTTTCCGTGCTCACCTTAGGCGTCGGTGGGGTTTGGGGGGAAATGTGTCTTTTTGTGTTGCTTTTCTCAGAAACAGGGGCGTTGATATGTTCTGATATCCATGTTATTAGTGGATTTTCCAATCATATTATTTCTATAGCTCTTTCTAAACCATGGGTTAGACTAGACACGGCATTATTATGACGACGTATTACTTGTTTATATGCCAACGTAGGTGATGAGCAAATATGGCCGCCGTTAACCGTTAACTAATTGTGATAGGCAGCAAGACAGTTTCCCAGAGGCGTATCAATAATTGGGGTAAAAAGCAAGCAAGATCCTTCTTCTTTCTGATATGGATAATCATATTAGTAGGCCTGTTCATTGCCAACATGTCTTCCCAGGAAGCAACGCATCTATCTACCTTTTCTCTCTCTCCGATTACAGACAGTTTCGTGACCGCACGTTGCAGTCGCACGGAAGTGCCAAGACGAAGCACCTAAGATAAATAAAAGTGTTTCCACTCGTCGAGATACGCTTATGCCGTTCCCGACGGCAGAAATTTGATTTGGCCTTTGAACGAGAGAACGAGCTTTTCGCAGGAAGGAGGGCGGGAGATCTCGAATCGGTTTTACGCAAACAGGAAGCGTTTATCGGTCGGGTAAATTCTAACACGGGTGTACTTATACTAACAGGCTCCAAAGGTCCACCTCGGCGCCATACTGCTTTCCTGTGACAAATAGCTCGGGCGCCGCGTATTCCGGCGATCCGCAGTGGGTCTTCAAAGGATTACTCGTACTCCAGACGTTGCTCAGGCCGAAGTCGACGATCTTTATTTGCGTCTGGGCCGCGTTCAGCATCACGTTCTCCATCTTCAGGTCCCTGGAAATGAGAGGCGGCGAAAGGTGAAATTTGGACTTACAATTAGAACTTAGAACAAAATTAGAAAATCTTGTGAAGTTGAGAAAACTTTAATGATTTTAACAATATGCTTTTGTCATACGTTCCTCAATGCTTGAAGATTTTTAGTCTTCATTCTTTGTTTTTAAAGAAATTTAATGCGTTGAAATTATCGGTGTGCTCGAAATGCAGCCCACGAACAGATAAAGAACATGTAGATAAACCCCGAATAGGTTAAGAATGCTTGTGCAATGCAATGTTCTAATTTTATACATTATTAATATACATTTGTGCACAAAAACCATTTACTGCATTATGAAGTACAGGTACCTACGCTGTTTGGCAGCTTTGGCATTTGACATCACATTTCATGAGTAAATATTATTTCTAATGGGACGAATCTGTTGATGTTGAAGTCTCGATATCTGCATGTCTTAACTCAGATTTTGACAGTTTTTAGGCTCTATAAGAAATGTCATCGATTGCCTTTCTAATTTCGTTCCTCTTAATCATTTTAAAATATGATTTCCACTGTTTGCAAGTGCAACAGCAGCGTTGAATGTTATTACTTCACTCTTTGTCATGTCTAAATTGAAATTCCTCAATAAAGCTTTACTTCACTTGTTATTACTTCCATTTCCACAATGTAAAGAATTTGAGAACTCCAACACAAACACGCAACTATAACAATACACACACTTATTAGTCCAGGACTCAGGACCCATCTGTTTTGACGGGGATGTAAGAGGTAACCGCAATATTTTTACATGAATACCTCGGGAATAATGCCTAGAATAAGAATTGACTTATCTTCCAAAGAGCAGAGGTCGGACACAATATTTAAAATGCAACAATTACAAAAGGCCGACTTGTTTTGCTTCTAACTTACTAAGTATTAAATTTAGAAGAAAGTTGAAGAAAGAAAAAAGTTGCAGAATCGCTTTCTACATAATATGGCATCGGTTAGAATATCAAAAATTTATTAGCGGTTTTGCAAAATAGCAATAAACAAAAAAAGATCGGCCCAAAAAAGTGTTTTTTTAATTTATTATTTTAGGAACATTAAAATGTAGTTAGATCTTCCATATCACAGTTAAAAAATCTTGAAGTTATAATAAAAGAATCCTGTAAATTTCGTTTTGATCGGTTTATTAGATTTTGCACAATAATTTTGCAATCCAGAAAAATCGAAAAATATTGAAAATTTTCAAAATTGTTTAAATTTTTTTTCCACAATTCGATTTTAACAAAACTTGCATATATATATATATATATATATATATATATATATATAAGAGGAAAGAAGCTTTCATGTGCTTTTTTTAGAATTAAAAAAATATTTATTAGAACGGTTACAGTCATTGTTTAAATTTGATGTCAAATTTATAAATTTGTCAAAATACGATGGGAGAAATTTTTTTTAATGTAAATTTCAATCTTTTCAATGTCAATTTCAACAAACATATTATTCTGGTTACTGTGAGAAACAATTATGTCTTAAGATATGAGAAAAAATAGTAATTTTATTAACCATTTTATTAAACACTAATCAATTTTGAGGAGTTGTGTCTCAGAAACTGATGAACAAAATAGCAACTTATTATATACAAAAAGAAGCGTCTTTCCGAGTACTTTCCGGCTATGTTTTCAGAATTTCATTTAACAAAAAATTCGCCGAGATAATCTATTTGTTTATAAGCAAAAAAAAGACACTACTTTTAAACAATGATTGTGACCGTTGTAATAAATATGTTTTAATTCTGAAAAAAGCACATGAAAGCTTGTGCCCTCTTGTATATGCTCAGTCAGTTTTGTTAAAATCGAGTGGTGGAAAGATTTTTTAAACAATTTTGAAAATTTTCAGTATTTTTCGATTTTTCTGGATTGCAAAATTATTTTGCAAAATCTGCTAAAACCAATCTAAACGAAATTTACGGGATTCTTTTACTATGACTTCAAGATTTTTCGACTGCGATATGGAAGTCCTGACTACATTTTAAAGTGCCTAAAATAATAAATTAAAAAAAAAACACTTTTTTGGGCCGATTTTTTTTGTTTATTGCTATTTTGCAAAACCGCTAATAAATTGTTGAATTTCTAACCTATGCCGTATTATGTGAAAAGCGATTCTGCAACTTTTTTCTCTCTTCAGCTTTCTTCTAAATTCAATACTTAAAATGTTAGAAGCAAAACAAGTCGGAAAAAACGCATTTTTTTTAAATTGTTGCATTTTAAACAATGTTCCTCACATCTGCGTTTTGGAGTATAAGTCAATTCTTATTCTAGGCATTATTACCAAGGCATTCATGTAAAAACATTGCGGTTACCTCTTACGGTTACCTCTAAAGCAAATTTCTGACAGATGGGTCTTGGACTATATTGGACTTTTTTTCAACCACCACTGCGTTTAAATTGAAGTTGTTGGTTTACCTATTATCACATAAAATTAACCTTCCTCTCAACGAAGATGGAGCGTAGGGTACCTTATCTACAGAGGATTAACTCGTGTAAGGGGTATATACCCCTATGAATTTTTTTAGATTTGTTTGGCCATCAATTAGGCCAAAATAACTTGTTAAAACGTTTATTATAATAAACGTTTTTCTGTATTTATAACCATTCAGGCAGTGTAACTTGTTTGGTAATACATTCCGAGGCATATACCACTATAAGCTTTTTGAGTATTTGAAATTATGATTCCTAACTTGCAAATTTTTCAAACTCGTAGTGCATGTTATCTCATGTCTCTTCACACTAAATTAACCTTATTGCCTTTGTAAGTCATCATTCACTGCACGTAGCACCATTTAAATAGAAGATAGAAGTAAATGGCGGAACCATCTATGGGGACTTTCGCAAGGAATTCGAAAATGTTATGGCGAACACGTCGGTTAGTGAATAATATGGTGAACACAGTTATATATATCGTCAAATATTATTTTGCTCTAAACTTTTAGAACAAAACTAATACAAAATAAATGTAATTACTAACACCTTTTAAACCGAAAACATTTTAAGGACATTTCTAATGAAGGCAAACTACCAAACAAAATCTTTAAAAAATGTAACCTTACAAAGAAACCCCTTTGGTTATAGTATTATTGCTGGATGGTGGATATAAATGCATTTAGGCGAAGGACGACAATTGCATTGTGGCGACCAGCTCATTTCATGGCGAACATATACATTTTTACTTGTACAGATATGCCCGTCACAGGTTTAATGGAACGTGGATTTATGAATCCTCCGCATAAAATCAAGTAAAAATTTGCATTTTTCCAATAAGTAGCGTCACTCTAAGCAGGAACGTGGGGAATGTCCTTTGTCTGTTTATTACGGAAATACTTAATAAAAGTGTCTCCTTAAGCTTGTACCCTGGCTGTTAAATGTATCGTCGTGCGAGGTTGTGAGTTACAGTCGAACGAGGCCAACGGGAACAAAGATTTGAAAATGTTTGGCGATAAAGCTGGTTATTAACGTAGACGAGACGACAAAAGTAAAGCCATAAGACAATTTTATTGCGTGAACAAGCCGGAAAAGTAAAGGACGCCGGAGTGGAGGGCCATCTCGATATTATTATAAAATTGCAGCGAGAGGGATGACAAATGCACAAACTTCGGCGATCCCGACGTCTACCGCTGGAAATTAATATTGCTTTGTTAAATCCGCTCCGTGGCATTAACTGTTTTGTACTCCTCTCTCTCTGGTAGTTTAGTTGAAAGCATCGCAGCGCCATCATTCATCCGGAATATGTTTTCTCGGACGGGATATGGGCGCCTTTTTTGTCGGGGGATATATACATTGTGTCCGCACACGGGACCTTGGATAGAGACTTGCCCATTTTCATATTTCTTCGACGTTAATTTTTAAAGTTCCTTTTAATGGCATTGTAAATCTCCTCTCTGGTGACTCTTTGTTGTCGGGATACGGATACGCCGAAATTATTTAACAAACAGGCACGGAATTATACCAACGGGGACAAGGCTCTTTTTAAATATGAGTTAAACGAGGGTCGGTCTTCCAGCCCCTTGGGCCGAAATGTTGACGTTTTAATTAAGTAATTAACATGTCTTTTCCCCATTCCCACCAAACAAGTGTACGCTTACTACAACGAGATTAATTGGGGAACGTACGAACTTATCGGGATCGGTAGTTAAATTACAACCAATCACGTGCTTTCAAAGTTAACTCTCCTTTAAAAGCGATGGAATTTTAACTAAACACTTAATAAGCGCAATTTATTTTACAGGCGTTGACATGGGTGGGTAAGTACTCAAGCAACCTCATTACCAACCCATTCCCGTACAAGTTAAACCGAAACGAAACCCATTAGGTATGTACGCTTCAATTGATAATACAATATTAATGAAGTTTCGTAAAGGTTCATTATTAAGAAGTTTCAAAACTTTCATGGCAGTAGTGCTTTGAACTATATCAGTTAAATTACCTTCGTCGAGGACCTACACATATGTATGAAAATAAATGTAAATTATCCGTATAATGACGTCAATTTATACCACCGTGAACCGTATAATACCTGCCTAGAAGTTCGGGATAACGTTATGAAAGTTTTGGAAATGAGGCCGTGGTAAACATTCGAAACGGGCGGGTTTGTTGAATACAACGTCATAATTTTCAGATATTCTCTAAATACAACTGTATAAGTTTATTCGACGAACGTGTTATTGCTCGCCCCGTTTTGTACGATTATTAAATTACTAATTTGTTGCCGAAGGCGGTTCAGTAATATTGCAGCGTTCGTATTTTACAATGCTCGTCCACGTCAAACTTTATGAAATGTGGGTATTTGAATATTGTATTGAATTGTATTTGTTAGCATTCAATTTGTGAAACCAACACTCGAGGTCATGTTGTTTATCTATGTTACATCACAATGTAATGCTCTTTTTTAGTAAGAAAAATGTTTTGTCCATGTACATGATCAAAAAGGGAAAAAATGCTTCCCGTATAAATTTATAAAATAAGAATTAAGGAGAATGGAAAATTAAATAAAAATAGAGGTGAAAAATAATAAAATTGGTAGTAAATGTATCTAGGTATATATGACTGAATGTACTTGGAACATAATATAACTGTGAGCCTGGCTACTCTTTAAAACTCTTACTACTCAGCTATATATGCCCCTAAAACCAAACTGGTTATTTTACACAACCCTCAGAAGTCTTACATTGTAAGAACAATAAACTCAGACGATATCTTGGAAAAACGATATTAGTGTTAGATTTTTGGGATAGTATTTAGACAGTGATCCCAATTTCATTACATTCTACATCTACTGACTTGTCAAACGGTTCATTGTAAGCTCTAAATGGATCGATAAAGTATGAACTGAGCGCCCTTGATATTATTGGATCAATGGTAACAGACTCAAAAACGTATCTCGTTTGGATATCAAGAAATTTTAGAAATATCGTTGAAATCTATCAAAGTGTTCCTTGATTTTAATAAAAGAACGTTTCTTGACCAGACCCCGGTACAATAAACACTCGGTATACAGAAAATAGGTAAACTGGTAAATTATCTGAGTAGTATATTCTGTATCTACTGATTCATTCAATAGGTAATTGTATTGGCTCTAAATGAGCAGTGTTATTAAGTATTTAAATGGTACATGTATTTTAGATTGTATTTAAAATAGGTACTTTTAAACTATTTAAATACATTAATTTGGTTTGTATTTCAAGCGTATTTAAAATACACTTTTTGCACATGTATTTTAAATACTGTATTTAACTGTTAAATACGTTAGGTATTGATTATTGAAATGAAAAGAATTTTGAATTTTAGGATTTTAGCCCTTAAGGCCTCAAGATACGATGCTTTAGCAAAAGTGAAAAGAGAAGTGAATACGATTAATTAATTAAATTTTAATATATTGCCAATAAATTAAAATATGATTTTTTTTTCTCGCGGTACTTAACTGTTAAATGTTAATAGGTTAAAAGAATTCTGAAGCTAAAATAACTAAATTCTTAAGCGTTTAGGACAGCCAAAAGAGAAAATTGGGTAAGTTTTGTACTAAATATAACCAAAGGCCAAAAATCATAAGAGAATTCCAATTTTTTAGAGACTATTTTTCTCATTTTGGTAAATATATTGGTAAAATTTTAAAAAGTATTTAACTACTTTTTTAATACATTGTAAAAGTATTTGTATTTTTATTTAAATACATTGCAAAATAAAGTATTGCAAATACATTAAAATACAGTTTTTTTAAGTATTTGTATTTGTATTGAAATACATTTTTCAAAGTACAGGATGATCAAGAATGACTGTTTGAGTTGGCAATCCTACCTGGAGGATTTTTTTGCTTAAGGGTTTGCAATGCTACAACCAGACAAGGCGTATCAACTTTAAATAGGTTGCCTCAAGCGATCCTGACCTACCACAACGTCATCTACGTCACACGGTGACCGGCGATGCAAAAAATACTTTGAAAAACTTAAAACTGTCAATTACAAACGAAAACGCCAGCCAAACGCCGAATTGTCAGAGTAATATAGAGCATAGATGAAACCAGAGTTAGATTAAACACAGGTAATAAAACTCAGACCTGTGTCGCCAGTCTACGTCACGAACTCCGCTTCCCCTGCGCGACCCCCTCGCCAGAAGCTGTTCAATGAGGTAACTTTTTTAAAGTTGATAGGCCTTGACAACCAGATATGTTTATTTCATTTATTTGACAAAACAATCAGCGTTATTTAAGTGGCTGGATCGCCATAGCAGCGAAGGCCAAATAAAAGAAGAAGAAGAACAATCAGCGATAAGATTTTAGGTTATGTGAATAAAAATTAACGCTTAAAAATGAAACTCGAAATACAGAACAAAGATTTAATTAAACCGGCTAAAGGTAATGCTCAAAATGCCCCCCATTTTGGTCCAGACATAAATTAACTCTTCTTTTTAGGCTCTCGAAGATATTCACCAGCATATTGGGGGTAATGTTTGCCACTTCCTGAACTATTGCCTATTGCAGCTCTTTTCAGTATGCAATACGTTCCTAAAGACATTGTCCTTCAAGAGTCTAAATAACGAAAAATCTAATGGAGTGAGATCTGGTGACCTGCTTCACCAAATGCACCGACTAATACCGTACTCTGTCGCCAAAATTCTCTCTTAAATATCCCATAGTAGCACGAGCCGTATGTGCCCTTGCAGAGTATTATTAGAAATATCCAATTTGACGCTCTTCGTCTGTTAATTGGTTTATAAAAGGCCTCAAAAGGTGTTGGATATATCTCTCCGAATTGACGGTAAAATTAAAAAATATTGGCCCATACACCCGCGTACTTGACACTACCATCCAAACACAAACTTTAACCGGGTGTAAATGTGTCTCTCTGATAGCGTAAGGATTTTCACCTGACAAATTCTGTAATTTGGTTATTCACATAGCCGTTGAGATGAAACCAGGCTTCGTCGGAATAGAAGGTATTGTCAAGGATATCATTATTATTTAATATGTCATTGAACCAATTGCAAAATAAAACTCTCTGCGGGTGATCAGGAGGGGTTAATGACTGGACGATGGAAATTTTGTAAGGGTGGTACTTTAATTTCTTTTTAAGCACAGTGGAGCAACTTCCATATGTTAAGCCTGTAAAACCGTGAACTAGAACAACATGGAAAAGTGGAAGTCTTATGGATAAGAATGAAAATTGGTTGAATAGGAGGCATAAGGACCCAACCTGTTTGAAGGGAGAGCTTTCTTAAGGATTTGCGAGGACTTGTTTGCATTCGAGTTCTGATATCCTCGACAACTTCCTCGTTTAGAGTAGAATGTCTACCAGTTGATTTTTGTTTGCTTACGCTCCCTGTGTTTAAATAACGTTCAACTACTCGCATGCAATATTGCAGAAAGACCACAAAAGTGACCAAAGTCTCAGGAAACAACTCTTGAAATTGCTGGTATGTCGCTTCGAGGGAGTACTGCCAACCAGTAATTGGGTTATAAATCCCGCTTCTAAAGTACGCCATTCCAATGAAAATATCGTGTTGTAACGTGAAAACCATTTTAAATAAATAAATTTGAAAAGAATACCAGAAATTCGAATTTGAAATGGCATCTGTCAATGACGCTGTCAGTGTCACCAACCGGATGTTACTCCAGTCGTACCATTTAAAAATGAAATTCAGTATTGCCAACTCAAACAGTCATTCTTGATCACGTTGTATTTTTAACAACAATGTAAATGAATCAACGAAAAACTGAACTAAACGCCTCTGGAATTAGTGGATGAACTACTGTAATAAATCCAAGAAACATATCTCGTTTAGATATCAAGAAATTTTAGAAATATCGTTGAAATCTGGAAGAGTGTTACTTGATTTTAATTGAAGAACGCTTCGTGACTAGACCCTGATAAAATAAACACTCTGTATACAGGAAACAATAGATAACTTGGTAAGTAACCTGGGTACTATATTATTCATCTATTGACTTGTCGAATAGTTCAGTGTAATAACTCTAAATAGATGAATAAAGAACTAAACTGAACTCCCTGAAATTACTGGGTCAATTATAATAGACCTGAGAAACATTTCTCGTGTATATATCAACAAATTGTAGAAATCTGGTTGAAATCTGCTAACCCGTTCTTTAAATTTTGATTAAAACACGTTTCTTGACCAGAGCCTCTGTATACAGAAAACAATGTATACAAGAAACAACAGATAACCTTCTAAGTAACCTAATTACTATATTCTACATCTATGACTTGTCCAGTAGTTCATTGCAATTGCTATAAAAAGATCAACAAAGAACTGAACTTAACGCCTCTGGATTTACTAAATCAACTGTAATAAATAGACCCAGGAAACATTTCTCATTTAAAAATCAATTAGATAAGAAAACATGGTTGAAATGTGTTAAAATGTTTCTTTAGATTTTTAATTAAAGAAAGTTTATTGTCCAAGCTGTGGTACAATAAACACTCTGTATACAGCAAACAACGGGTAACCTGGTAATGGCGTTATTTAAATTTTAATCGAAGGACGTTTGTTGATCAGCCCCTGGTACACTAAACACTCTGGATACAGAAAACAATTGGTAACCAGGTGAATTAAATAAGCAGTATGTAGTATATTCTGCATCTACTGACTTGTCCAATAGGTCGTTGTATTAATTCTAAATAGATTAATAAAGAATTGAACTGAACGCCCCTGGATCAACTGTAATAGACCCAAGTAACATATCAACAAATTGTAGAAATATCGTTCAAATCTGCCAAAGCGTTATTTAAATTTTAATCAAAGGACGTTTCTTGATCAGCCCCTGGTACACTAAACACTCTGTATACAGTAAACAACCAGGTAAATTAAATGATTCTGCATCTACTGACTTGTCCAATAATTCATTGTATTAATTCTAAATAGATTAATAAAGACCTGAACTGAACGCTCCTGGATCAACTGTAATAGACCCAAGTAACATATCAACAAATTGTAGAAATATCATTCAAATCTGCCAAAGAGTTAGGGTATTTAAATTTTAATTAAAGGACGTTTCTTGATCAGTTCCTGGTACACTAAACACTCTGTATACAGCAAACAATTGGTAACCAGGTAAATTAAATAAGTATCTATGTAATATATTCTGCATCTACTGACTTGTTAAATAGTTCATTGTATTAATTCTAAATAGATTAATAAAGACCTGAACTGAACGCCCCTGGATCAACTGTAATAGACCCAAGGAACATATCCACAAATTGTAGAAATATCGTTCAAATCTCCCAAAGCGTTGTTTAATTTTATTTAATCAAAGGACGTTTCTTGATCAGCCCCTGGTACACCAAACACCCTGCATACTGGCAACAGTGCGATTTCTGACTGGGAACTTATCTTCGTATTTCGACCCAAGTCATTCGTTTCCTAAGCAGACACGAAATTCTCTCCTTATCATCCCAAATACACCAGGGAGAGTTCATCGACCCCGGAGACCCGTCGACTCTTCCAGACGGATTTCCAGCCGGCCAATCGGATCAATCGCAAGGTCGTCCGGCGGCCAATCGGACGCCGCGACGCCAGGGATCGTTGCGACACCTGTTGAGGGAGCGACGCTGCCCTCACCCTTTCCGTGCGGGAGGTCGTCGCGTACGCGTCACTTATCGATTCCACTTCGATTTTCCGCGGATTTTCTTAGTTTTCGCGTGTGAAAAGAGTGAAAAGTGTTAAAAGCGAGAGCGTTGAACTTCAGGTATCGTCCGAGCGAAAATTTCCCGAAATTCGAGTGAGTGAGATCGCGGATTCTCCTGCCGTGCAGGTGGGTGCCTTCGGGACGTAGCCTCGTCGACAGGTCAGTTCTGTAATTTGTAGCCTTTCTAGTTATGTCAACGATAATTACATTGTATGTACATATAGTATTTAAATATTGTCTTAACACAAGAAGCCACGACATATTTTACGACAGCATAAATCTTCATAACCATTGCCGACGAAGTGACATTATTTCTCTATTCCTTACGTATGTAACCAACCACCTGCATATTTATGTTTACGGGAGCTCTTCGCCGTATCTCGTTCAAAGAAATCCGTGTTGCACCGCCACCGCCGTGCGAATTTCAGAATCGTCCGTTCATATTTACAACCCAAATACACTGCGAACAGGTCATTGACCCTGAAACTCGTCGGATCTTCCAGGGAGATTTCTGGCCGGTGTGGCCTTTCCTCTTTCCCGTTGTCAATCAGACGTTACGTGTACATAACCACCTGTACACAAAACGTAAACATAGTACAGGATTGTTTTGTTGACGCTTAATGTGAAAATATACGTAAATGTAACGTATAACGTATCTCTCATCTCTCATGTCAGTGTCAGTGAGAAGTATGTATTGTAATCGGATCGATTTTACGAGTTTGAGTTATTAGAATTTCTAGACGCTTTAAAGTCGCCTGAGTTCGAAACACTTGTTATTTGAAAAAAATTGTGTGCGCATGTGTCACGTCTTTTTGGAAATTAATGGTCACAAACGGTTGAAACTTCGTATTTAGACTTTTTACCACATGAGGTTCTTCTAGTAAGCGTTGTATTTCAATCAGACAGGATAAAGCGGTAGGTAGTTTAGAAATTTTCTCGAAATCCGTTCTAATAATTCTTTTGTAACTTTGTACATTTGGTCTACTGTTGAATACGTACAATAAAGTTTAATAACATTTTTGGCTGAATGTACCCCGAAGAGCACTTTACACTTGTCATTTTTCATATTTTAAAGTTTTCTCGAAATTCGCTTCAAAGATTTTTTGTTTTTATATTTCAATCTATTTAGTCCAAGACCCATCTGTTAAAAAGTTGCTTTAGATGGACGTAAGAGGTAAGACGTTTTTACATTAATACCTCGGGAATAATTCCTAGAATAAGGATTGACTTATCCTCCAAAGCGCAGAGGTCCGGAACATTGTTTAAAATGCAACAATTAAAAAAAATCGCGTTTTCCCGACTTGTTTTGCTTCTAACTTTTTAAGGATTGAATTTAGAAGAAAGTTGAAAAGAGAAAAAAGTTGCAGAATCGCTTTTTGCATAATACGGCATAGGTTAGAAATTCTAAAATTAATTAGCGGTTTTGCAAAATAGCAATAAACAAAAAAAAAAGTCTGCCCAAAAAAGTTGTTTTTTAATTTATTATTGTAGGCACTTTAAAATAGAATTTGGACTTCCATATCTCAAGTAGTAAATCTTGAAGTTATAATAAATGTATCCTGTAAATTTCGTTTCGATCGGTTTATTAGATTTTGCACAATAATTTTGCAATCCAGAAAAATCAAAAAATATTGAAAATTTTCAAAATTTTTTAATTTTTTTTTTACCACCATTCGATTTTAACAAAACTGGCTGAGCATATATAAGAGGGAACAAGCTTTCATGTGCTTTGTTCAGAATTGAAAAATATTTATTAGAACGGTCACAGTCATTGTTTTAAATTGGTGTCAAATTTATAAATTTGTTAAAATTCGAAGCGAGAAATTTTGTCTCATGTCTTAGGAAATAATTGTTTCTCACACTAACCAGTATCATATTTTTGTTGAAATTTACATTAAAAAGATTGAAATGTACATTAAAAAAAATTTCTCGCTTCGAATTTTGACAAATTTAAAATTTGCCACCAAATTTAAACAATGACTGTGACCGTTCTAATAAATATTTCTTAATTCTGAAAAAAGCACATGAAAGCTTGTTCCCTCTTATATATGCTCAGCCAGTATTGTTAAAATTCAATTTGTGGAAAAAAAATTTAAACAATTTTGAACATTTTCAATATTTTTCGATTTTTCTGGATTGCAAAATTATTGTGCAAAATCTAATAGACCGATCGAAACAAAATTTACAGGATTCTTTTATTATAACTTCAAGATTTCCTACCTGTGATATGGAAGTCCTAACTACAATTTTAAAGTGCCCAAAATAATAAATTAATAAACCACATTTTTGGGCAGATTTTTTTATTGCTATTTTGCAAAACCGCAAATAAATTTTTGAATTTCTAACCTATGTCATATTATGTAAAAAGCGATTCTACAACATTTTTCTCTCTTCAACTTTCTTCTAAATTCAATACTTAAAAAGTTAGAAGTAAAAGAAATCGGGAAAAACTCGTTTTTTCATTTATTTTTTTAAATTGTAGCATTTTAAACAATGTTCCCGACCTTTGCGCTTTGGAGGATATGTCAATCCTTATTCTAGGCATTATTCCCGAGGTACTCATGTAAAAACATTGCGGTTACCTCTTACATCCCCGCCAAAACAGATGGGTCCTGGAAAAATTAGCTATTCCCGTCATCTATCACATCGTTACCATTTCAAGTTTGTTAAATCCGCGATTTCTTTTCTAATTATTAAGTTTGCCCTTAAATTCAAAATGTACCTATGTGATGATGTTTTCCTCAAATTCTTTCAGTGTCCGCCCAGCCCTTTGATCTTTTACAAAATCTTTAGTTTATCAACTCATAAATCAGTTAATCCAGTAATCAACTAACTAATCAACTGTAAAATTTAATTCCTGAATTTCAGCAGTAAATTTTTCCTGAAATTTTTTCGATACTACAAATTCAATTCTTTATGATCCTTTTCAGTATCTTCGGCTATTTGTTTCTCCTCGCCATCTATCCAGCATTTAATTACAATATCTCAATCTTAAATGTTCCTGAAGACTTCGTTTGAACTTCGTCATGATCTCAGGTAACCTGTTTCCTTTGCATCAAAATCTTCTGTGTCAAAGCTTCACACGTAAAGTTTTCTGAAATGTTTCAATCCCTCCCTTTTGGTCATTTCCAGAATTTTCTACTATCTGTTTCGTTACAATTAATAGTCCTATCGTTACGAGACAAAGGTCCATATTCACAGACGATACTAAGAAATAAGGAAGTCTTGAAGGTCGCCTTTAATTGATATTAAGTCTAATTTAATTGGCGCATGCGCAATGAGTGAAATTCGGTTCCATTAAGATAGCTAATGGCTGCCATTTAAGATGGTCTTCTAACATCCTAACATCAAACGTAGTGTACTGACAGTGTGGAAAGTTATTTAATATTAATCTGTAGAAAATTTTAGAATAAGGTTTTGTAAAAGGGTAACTACGAACATCTCTTATTATTGAGAAATTGGCAAGAAATGATAACCGAGGACTTCAGATATTGCCCATTTTGCAGCTGTTGATTGCATTGCGTTCTTATGCAAGCAACAGTTTCGAAGTATAATAATATTTTCTAACTTTATATCTGAGTTTATAGTTTTTTGTTTTTTTTCTTGGTTGCATACCGGGTCTGTCTTTTTATTTTCCAATATATCTATTTTTTTCCGCAACCAGCTTAATTAGTACATAATGCCTTTCCATTGACTGAAAAGTAAGATTGTCTTCTCTTCTCCATCCAGAACTATTTCTAATTAATTACCTATTACCTATTCGATTCTATTAATGGTATACAAGGTACACTTTATTTAAGGAACGACTGTAAATACCGCCCTAAGTTGGTTTTATTCGGCAAATGGCCTTTTATTCACCTTGCAAAATTTCATATATGGCGTTTTCCTGAAATTATTTCAGTGCTCCAGTACAATTACCCTTAATCCTTTTCATGCTCTTCAATTATCTGTATCTCTTGAATTGATTATGCTATCATTACGACACTAAATTTGTTGTATTTAGTAAATTTTTGTACGTGTATGCCTTTATCTGCAAAATTTCGTATACGAAGTTCTCCTGAAATTATTCCAGTGCTCCAGTACAATTTCCTCTTGATCCTTTTCAGAATTTTCAATTATCTGTATCTCTTGAATTGATTATGTTATCATTACGACACTAAATTTGTTGTATTTAATAAGTCTCTGTACATGTGTGCCTTTAATTGCAAAATTTCATATATGAAGTTCTCCTGAAATTATTCCAGTGCTCCAGTACAATTCCCTTTGATCCTTTTCAGAATCTTTAAATATGTGTATCTCTTGAACTGATCATACTATCGTTACGACACTAAATTATTTGTATTTAGTATCTCTGTACATGTATGCATTTAAATGCAAAATGCCATTCCTGCAGTTTTCCGAATTATAGTTTCAATTCGTTCTTTGATATACATTTTGGGTATTGAATCTAAGACACAAATTGCTTTAATTGTAAATTTCAGGCGTAAAATTTTTCTGAATTTTTTATCCCCACCTCCTTTATATTTTTCGCCAGAAACAGTAATCCCTTTTTATTTCTGTAACCAATGGAGCTGTCATAATGACAACAAAATGTTGTATTCGCCCTATCCACGTTAGCTTCTCTCGAATTGAAGTTCAAGCAGATCATAAGACTGCGATTTCTTCATTTTTAAAATGTATTGCTGTAGTTACACAAAAATAGTTTCGTTATTCCGTCTGTCTGTCGCCGCGGCGTCGAGTCCGGAATGATATTTATTTTAAAAGTAACCCCCTGGAAAATTCCATCCCCGTATACGTGGAGATTCGCGCGTATCGATTCGTCGTCCGCACGCCGAAAACCCGTCGATCCTTATCCGGATCCGGACCGAATTTAACATCACGTTCACCATCTTCAAGTCCCCGGAAAAATAAATAAAAAATACGCGGCAAGTGGTCCTTGGGTCGTCCGGGGATCGAACACGTTCCGCTGAATATGAAAACCGGTGGGGGAGGGAAGGTTAAGTTTTTATTTGTTTTTATCCGGATCATTGTTTAGACATCGTCTCGCGCCTTCCGTTCCCCCGACAGACCGTCTCCCCCCCATCGCGACGAGTGTCTCCTTTAATGAAGACATCAGGTGCTCCCCCAAATAAATTAGGGGAGAACGCGCGGTGGAATATTATTGCTGAAAATTCCGTAAATCGTTTAATTATGAGTCGAAAAATATCGTTGTGAGGCGACAGTCGATTACAGCCAATCGAGGTTCAAAAAAAGGTTATTAAAAAAAATCTGGTATTTCCCTTTTAATCTAAATTTTCATTAAAATAGTAATCTGAGGCTACAAAAATGGAAAATTTTCTTGTGAGTTAGAACCTAATGAATCTAACCTTCTATAGAAGGTGGGATGTGCATTGAATTTTTTATCTTGATACATATTTGCCATTGCTTCCCGCATTTCATTCTATAAATTATTTTGGACCAGGATGGTTTCCCATGAGAACCTAGGAATCCATTGAAGAAAATGTTAGTGATATCCCAGTCACTACTGCATTGTTCGTTCTTACAATCCCATCTTTAGATCCACCATCTGACCTCCTATACTCCATGGTCGGAGTGTAGGCAGTCAGATCTATTTATTATGATAATATCGTAAAGCGTACCCCAAAGAATAATATTATATGATTATTGTAATAAATGAACTACTTTAAATGAGGCAGCGATTAAACAGATCGGGTCAGTAAGTGATCAGTAAAATGATCAAATATGCATGCAATATGCACTAAAAGAATGCCTAATATGCAATTAAATATGCAGTATATGCACTTAAATATGCAATATGCATTTATGATGGTATGATACACAATTATTATTTGAGGAAATTAAACACATTTAATGAATACTATATACAAATTTTTATTATTATTAATTAGTTCACTAATTAATAACACAACTAGTTGTTGGATCAAATTGTGTTGGGACACTTGATACCTTCGTAATTATCGGCAAGAAATATAGTAAATCTAAGTCATGTTCCACATCCTGTTAAGATAGATTCTAGGGAGAACAGAATTCAGGGAAGCATCTCGTTATATAACTTCACTCGTAAAGGCGCTTTCAAAAATTTACTAACCAACGTATTTGCATCTGGAAATTCTAATCAAACTTTTTCAGAGACCCAATTTGAGCCACGAGATTAGATTACCTTTAAGTACCTACCAATATAAAGACATTAGTCTTAATTTTGTCCTTTCTCAAAACTCCTGTTTTGGAAATATCTGTCCCAAAGTAAATCGAGTGTAAATGCCTTCCTATTTGGAGAAAAAAATAGATAGCTTTGACAGAAATGACGCTTTTTTTAAATATCACTAATGTTTTCATGAAAATGACGAAAATATGCTTAAATATGGAAAATAAACGAGAAATATGCACGTGCATATGCATTTATCGGAAAATGCTGAAATGTGCATTATATGCACAAAATAAAACTATAAAAACGCATTCTTGGGGTGAGAGGTGGATAAGTACACAGTATTGAAGCAATATACCAAAAAATAGAGATATATTATGTATTTTGCATATAATCCAGTCTCTTGTGATCATCCCCGAGATGGAGTGGCATCCCCCCACCCCTCCAGGGTAAGAGCACCCTACGGCACAGGGTCAACTTTGAAGTTAAGGGCTAGTAGAACTTGAATCCAAATTTTTGTGCGAATCGGTACAGTTTCAGTAAATTATGAGTAAAAACGGCCAAGGGATGGTCTAATAATGAATCCGGCGATTTGTTCTTGGGGCGGACCTATGAAAAATCACTTAACGCATTCGATCGAAGATCGCCGTCTCGCAGCTCGCGCCCGTCGATCCCTCGACCGTTAATTACAATCGCAATCACATCTGTTCCCGTTCCTGCAACGAATAAATTCGGGATTCGGCACTGCTGCGAAGAGCCGTCACTTGCGGTCGAACGCAGGGGCGGCTTAAGCGACCGACGGAAACTCATTCCGTTAATTGACTTCCAAAGTAACGTCTCGGCTGCATGGTGCGAAGATTTATTAAATCGGTTCGCGTCGGCTTTCGGTATCGGATCCGCCGACAATTCGCTAATGCACTCCGCCAACTTAGCCGGGAGTTATCGGGTGCAGCAGTACTCGCAATAGTTAATTTATACGGATCGTGTATGTGTGTATTATCGGTCCTAATCTCGACTATCGTCTGGCGACGTCTATCCCGGGACCGGATGGACTTTTAACACAACCGCAACGGCGTCGGAACGTATCTCGGTTTAAATATTCCGACATGGGGGTGGGTTTATCAATTCATGGGATCTTCGGCTCAGACCCGTCCTGGATTTCGGCGGTCGGAACCTGCCAATAAAGCTGTCCTCCGATGCAATGACACGGTAATACATGGGAGAACATTCATCACCGGGTGCACGGAGCGAGAGAGAGAAAGATAAATTGCCCGCGTGTGGGAGAGAGAGAGAGAGAGGGACGTACGGGAGAGTGCATGAAATGAGCAATAAATAAAACGCTGCAAAAGCCGCCGCCGCCGCTCGGTCATCTATCAGCGTGCTTGAAATTGCGGTTCCCACCGCCGCCGAACGAAAAAAATAGTCGTTTAGCGGGGAGAAGGGCTTTCGATGGAGTGTTGTTCCCTTTTTTTGTCCGGGAGAGAAGAAGTGGGAAAAACCGGGAGAGGATGTCCATCGGGGGTTGATTAAGGAAAATAGGGTTTTTTTTTGGGGAGCGGAGGGCTGGGGATTATTCGGAGGTAATTCCATTAACACGATGGAATCCATTGATCAAATCCAATATGTTGTATTCTTTAATCCTCCTAATGTATCGATCCACTTATACGCCATATGTTGCGGACCTATCGGGTGTCTCTAGTAGATACTCCTATTTCCTTCACGACAGCGAAAGTTAATTTCACGTTAACCTTTAGGAAAAAAGAGGACTCGAGAAAATTCGACCTCCCTCCAGGCTATACGCTTTTATTTTATTTCAAACAGCTCGTGAAGTTTTTTTTGGAAGCGACTCGTCTCGAAAACGGTATTACTTCGCTGATTATTAATTTGTCTTTGAAGGTGTATTTATTTTTTGTGGAACAGTTAGGTAAAAATCGACGAAAAACGAGCTCCGGAAAGTTAATAAACCCGCATCGAGTTACCCCCGAACACGTTCAATTTTTGCCCGATAAAAACAAAAAGTTTCCGATTTCTGTTCGCCATAAACAAAAGTTGAGCGAAACTAATGAGTATTTGTTTTGATTTAAAAACGAACATATCAAACGCAAACGGCTCGAATAATTTCAATTGAATCATGCCCGAGGTCGTTTCGTTCGATTGGAAGGGAACTCGCTCGGAATTGATGAATATTATCTGGGATTCAAGAGATTTCCTCTTTTTTTTTGTTGTTGTTGTTGTTCGGAGTGAGAGGAGAGGGTTTCCCTTTCGACACGCAAACGATGGTTTGCGGAATGTTCGCTAAATTTGACTGTTTAAATGCAGGAATAAAAAAGAAACTTCCGGCAAGGGAAGTTTCGACGAAGCGAGAAAAGTTTTGGAAACGCGCAGTCAAAACCGTGCGGAAACTATTCGTAAAGTTTGACGTACCGTCGTGTACAGGCGGGTATTTCAATATATTAAATATATCATTCGACCTGAGCTACGATTTCAATAACTAAATCGTTTGAAATACGTTTATCCCGTATTTCAGTATTGGAAGGTTGCTTGGTGGTACAGTTTACTTTTAAAACGTGAATGCTGTAAGCAATGAAAATTTAAAAGAATGGATAATTGTAAATTTGGGCCAGTTTTAATCTGAAAGAAGTGCAAATAAAAATATTGCCATCTAATTGCATTATCTCCTTCAGAAAATTTACAAAAAATTATTAAAAATTATATTCAAAGGTAAAACTGAAGAAAATGTATTAAAAGGAATACTAGATGCTAGACAAAAATATTCAATAAATGTACTAATGTATAATTATGAGGAATTGAAACCCTTTAAACGATTTTACAATTAATACAAGAAAAAAAAATAATTAACTTGCCTTATGCGAGGTTAAATGTTGAGAAAAAAGGCACTTCTTTAATGCAACAAAATTATTTATTCTACTGCAGAATATCTTAAAATTACTATCAAAAAATACAAATACTAATAAAAAAAATAAAGGCTTGGCTATCTGAAAGCACTTTTATAAAAAAATATATGCTTATACCCAAAAGCAAATAACAAATAAAAATAATGTGACAATATACTTAGTATTTGTACGCTTAGCGATTAAGTATCCAAGCACAGGTATATTTTAATTGCTCTTGAGGACGTCAGTTTAGGTAGAATTATATACTTTTGTAAAAAATAACTTTTTTTTTAACTTTTGTAGCCAACTACTGTAAAGTACTATGTACTTGAAAATAAATAAATATATGAATAACTAACTAAAATAAATTAAATGATAGTGTTGAGGTACCCAAATCTATAATTCTCGAAATAGTACAAGAAGAAAATCCTGAAGATGGGTTAACTTCAATTGATCCTTTGAAAATATTTCTAGATTTGATTTTCCATCCCTGAATTGTAAGACGGAAAAAACAAGGGATAAAAAGACTTTTAACAATTTTGTAATACTTTCCGAATTAGATTGTACTGCATATTGCCTTTGATTGATTCATTACAAGGAGGAGGTCCACAAACTGAAAAATTTTCCATTTCGGAATTATCAAAATCTGCCAAGGCTCGATTGAGTTGACTTACCTAATATATAATTCTCGAAATACAAGGGGAAAATCCTGAAGATGGGTTAACTTCAATTGATCCTTTGAAAATATACCTAGATTTGATTTTCGATCGCTAAATTGTAAGAGAGAGAAACAGAGGATGAAAAATCCCAACAATTTTCTGAAAGACTTTCCGAATTAGAATATACTGCTGCATATTGCCTTTGTTTGATTCATTACAAGTAGGAGGTCCACGAACTGAAAATTCTTCCATTTTGGAATTTCCAAAATCTGCCAAGGCTCGATTAAGGTGACTTACCTAATATATAATTCTCGAAATACAAGGGGAAAATCGTGAAAATGGGTTAACTTCAATTGATCCTTTGAAAATATACCTAGATTTGATTTTCCATCACTAAATTGTAAGAGGGAAGAACAGGGGATGAAAAAAATCAACAATTTTCTGAAAGACTTTCCGAATTAGATTGTACTACTGCATCTTTCCTTTGTTTGATTCATTACAAGTAGGAGGTCCACAAACTGAAAATTCTTTCATTTTGGAATTGCCGAAATCTGCCAAGGCTCGATTAAGGTGACTTACCTAATATATAATTCTCGAAATAAAAGGGGAAAATCCTGAAGATGGGTTAACTTGAATTGATCCTTTGAAAATATTTCTAGATTTGATTTTCCATCCCTGAATTGTAAGACGGAAAAACAAGGGATGAAAAAACTTACAACAATTTCTGTAAGACTTTCCGAATTAGATTGTATTGCTGCATCTTGACTTTGTTCGATTAATTGCGTGGAGGAGGTCCACAAACTGAAAATTCTTCCATTTTGGAAATGCCAAAATCTGCCAAGGCTCGATTAAGGTGACTTACCTAATATATAATTCTCGAAATACAAGGTGAAAATCGTGAAAATGGGTTAACTTCAACTGATCCTTTGAAAATATACCTAGATTTGATTTTCCATCACTAAATTGTAAGAGGGAAGAACAGGGGATGAAAAAAATCAACAATTTTCTGAAAGACTTTCCGAATTAGATTGTACTACTGCATCTTTCCTTTGTTTGATTCATTACAAGTAGGAGGTCCACAAACTGAAAATTCTTTCATTTTGGAATTGCCGAAATCTGCCAAGGCTCGATTAAGGTGACTTACCTAATATATAATTCTCGAAATAAAAGGGGAAAATCCTGAAGATGGGTTAACTTGAATTGATCCTTTGAAAATATTTCTAGATTTGATTTTCCATCCCTGAATTGTAAGACGGAAAAACAAGGGATGAAAAAACTTACAACAATTTCTGTAAGACTTTCCGAATTAGATTGTATTGCTGCATCTTGACTTTGTTCGATTAATTGCGTGGAGGAGGTCCACAAACTGAAAATTCTTCCATTTTGGAATTGCCAAAATCTGCCAAGGCTCGATTAAGGTGACTTACCTAATATATAATTCTCGAAATACAAGGTGAAAATCGTGAAAATGGGTTAACTTCAACTGATCCTTTGAAAATATACCTAGATTTGATTTTCCATCACTAAATTGTAAGAGGGAAGAACAGGGGATGAAAAAAATCAACAATTTTCTGAAAGACTTTCCGAATTAGATTGTACTACTGCATCTTTCCTTTGTTTGATTCATTACAAGTAGGAGGTCCACAAACTGAAAATTCTTTCATTTTGGAATTGCCGAAATCTGCCAAGGCTCGATTAAGGTGACTTACCTAATATATAATTCTCGAAATAAAAGGGGAAAATCCTGAAGATGGGTTAACTTGAATTGATCCTTTGAAAATATTTCTAGATTTGATTTTCCATCCCTGAATTGTAAGACGGAAAAACAAGGGATGAAAAAACTTACAACAATTTCTGTAAGACTTTCCGAATTAGATTGTATTGCTGCATCTTGACTTTGTTCGATTAATTGCGTGGAGGAGGTCCACAAACTGAAAATTCTTCCATTTTGGAATTGCCAAAATCTGCCAAGGCTCGATTAAGGTGACTTACCTAATATATAATTCTCGAAATACAAGGTGAAAATCGTGAAAATGGGTTAACTTCAACTGATCCTTTGAAAATATACCTAGATTTGATTTTCCATCACTAAATTGTAAGAGGGAAGAACAGGGGATGAAAAAAATCAACAATTTTCTGAAAGACTTTCCGAATTAGATTGTACTACTGCATCTTTCCTTTGTTTGATTCATTACAAGTAGGAGGTCCACAAACTGAAAATTCTTTCATTTTGGAATTGCCGAAATCTGCCAAGGCTCGATTAAGGTGACTTACCTAATATATAATTCTCGAAATAAAAGGGGAAAATCCTGAAGATGGGTTAACTTGAATTGATCCTTTGAAAATATTTCTAGATTTGATTTTCCATCCCTGAATTGTAAGACGGAAAAACAAGGGATGAAAAAACTTACAACAATTTCTGTAAGACTTTCCGAATTAGATTGTATTGCTGCATCTTGACTTTGTTCGATTAATTGCGTGGAGGAGGTCCACAAACTGAAAATTCTTCCATTTTGGAATTGCCAAAATCTGCCAAGGCTCGATTAAGTTGACTTACCTAATATATAATTCTCGAAATACAAGGGGAAAATCCTGAAAATGGGTTAACTTCAACTGATCCTTTGAAAATATACCTAGATTTGATTTTCCATCACTAAATTGTAAGAGGGAAGAACAGGGGATGAAAAAAATGAAAAATTTTCTGAAAGACTTTCCGAATTAGATTGTACTGCTGCATCTTTCCTTTGTTTGATTCATTACAAGTAGGAGGTCCACAAACTGAAAATTCTTCCATTTTGGAATTGCCAAAATCTGCCAAGGCTCGATTAAGTTGACTTACCTAATATATAATTCTCGAAATACAAGGGGAAAATCCTGAAGATGGGTTAACTTCAATTGATCATTTGAAAATATACCTAGATTTGATTTTCGATCGCTAAATTGTAAGAGGGAAGAACAGGGGATGAAAAAAATTAACAATTTTCTGAAAGACTTTCCGAATTAGATTGTACTGCTGCATCTTTCCTTTGTTTGATTCATTACAAGTAGGAGGTCCACAAACTGAAAATTCTTCCATTTTGGAATTGCCAAAATCTGCCAAGGCTCGATTAAGTTGACTTACCTAATATATAATTCTCGAAATACAAGGGGAAAATCCTGAAGATGGGTTAACTTCAATTGATCATTTGAAAATATACCTAGATTTGATTTTCGATCGCTAAATTGTAAGAGGGAAGAACAGGGGATGAAAAAAATTAACAATTTTCTGAAAGACTTTCCGAATTAGATTGTACTGCTGCATCTTTCCTTTGTTTGATTCATTACAAGTAGGAGGTCCACAAACTGAAAATTCTTTCATTTCGGAATTGCCAAAATCTGCCAAGGCTCGATTTAGTTGACTTACCTAATATATAATTCTCGAAATACAAGGGGAAAATCCTGAAGATGGGTTAACTTCAATTGATCATTTGAAAATATACCTAGATTTGATTTTCCATCAATTAATTTGTAAGAGGGAATAACGGGATGAAAAAAATCAAAAATTTTCTGAAAGACTTTCCGAATTAGAATATACTGCTGCATATTGCCTTTGTTTGATTCATTACAAGTAGGAGGTCCACAATCTGAAAATTCTTCCATTTCGGAATTATCAAAATCTGCCAAGGCTCGATTGAGTTGACGTATCTAATCTATAATTCTCGAAATACAAGGTGGAAAATATATGCTTTGTCGTACCTGATGTATAATTCTCAAAATATGCTGAGAAAACCTTGAAAGTAGAGTCGATGCAATTGATCTTCAAAGACGCTATCCGCAGGTTTAATTTTCCGTTTCTGATTGTAAAGAACTCGAGGAAGGAAAAAAAATTAAGGAAAAGTGTTTGGAATGCAATTTTTGATACGTATTCCTGCGCTTTGTCTTTTTCAAACACTCAATTGCTTTTTCCTCTTAAAATCCCCTCTTTGCATACAACTAAGGTTAAATTATGAGAAAAGTAAGACGAAAAAAGGCCACAATTATATGGAGTCGATGGAAACGGCGGGTGAATGCAGCGTACTAAGCGAATTTTTCATTGTTTCAAAATGCGCGAGGTCTCGATAACGATTTTACCGACACTTAAATGGTGGAACGGGAGAATTCATTTTTTCCAACTCCGCTTCTAGTCGCGCAAAAATGAAATAAAAAGCGATAACAAGTCTCCCGTTTGACTTCCCCTTAGTTCGATTACTTCTACGCTGCTGATCACTATCGATTTTCGATGAAGGGCGGGTATCGTGTCGGCGAATCGCTTAATTTGCAGTAAATTATTAATGGCCCGAGGACAATCAATCAATTCTGCATGCATTTAATTTTAATCGACATCGTCCTATTGTCCGGTTTAATGTAATGCTAACTTACTTCGTGTTACAATGGGACGAGTCGTTATTGGTATGCTGATGGGTTTCGAGAAAAAATGCTGGCTTTCTGTTACGCTTCGCGCTCAAATGAACAAAATTCGTACAAAGATTGTTTCAAATTTCAACATCGTTACGGAAACACAGAGATTTAAAACGGGACCGTTTATACACGCCAAAGTAGAGTTATTTATTCTCTCAGTGTGTAGCTTCCCCGGCGCTACATAATTGATATGTACAGAGAATTAACTCGAACATGTAAATTCCGTAACATTCGTTCTAGCCATAATCCATAGTCTGTTGACTGCCTAACTTCAAAGTTCCCAAATGCGATTACGAACTGAGATTCTCGCTGATAATTAACTTTACAATCCGGGGCCGTAACGTTCGTTCGTTCGTTCTAACCTGTACAGGCAGATTATCGAAAATTCAATTAGTAATTAATTGTAATTATTAGGGAACAATGTGGGAATTGGTGATGTTTCGGGAGACATTTGTGGGAGTTTGTGTGTGTATGTGGCGAAACGAACTTCCTGAAATCAAAGCTTGTTAGAGTCGATATTTCGCCTTGATATTGTTCGATAAAAGTCGGCGAGAGGAACTCGAGAGTACCGCGAAGTCGGATTTGCTACTTGAAGTGAAGTAATTGGGGGTTGAAAGAGATCAGAGTTCCGAATAATACAACACCGCTGTGTCGTAATAACTAATAATACGTTGTGGTGGTTGGCATTTCTGTTGTGACTTAAATATGAGCAAAAAGGAAAAATATTTGGTAGCCAACACCATCAAATAATTCATTTCCTCTGCCTAGACCAACGACGCGAACTTATATCATGTCCGTTGAATATAATATTGTTACTCTTACCGTGCCAACTAACTTAGAACGAGTTTAATAAAATTTCGCGGTTGTTCTCCGTTCCGGTCTCGACGGGACTTCGTAATTTTTACTGGTGCAACATTACGGGAGTAAAAATCTAATTTCGCACCCGCCGAACCGCGCGATATATAATAATCTTTATTAATGTCTCGTTCGTTTAAAACCGAGGTCTGTTCGCACTTATTACATTGTTGTCGTGGGTTGTTCTCACGTCAAATTCCGTCAACTCTGGAACGGTAGACGTCCGGGCTACGAGGGAAATCGTTGGGATCGGCAATGAATCAGCTAAATGCTATTAGGAAAGGTTTTTTATTTAGCTAAAAGCGCCACTCGAGCTTAAATGAGCTGTAACGTGTAACAAGTTTTTGTCACATGTGAGCTATCCTCTGATTAAAGTTATCTTGGACGCTCTCTGTACCGATCCAGAGTTGTTATTGTTAGGTAATTTGATCAAGATTTGTTTGATCGTACCATGAAGATGAGGTAGTTAGGGTGTTTTTGCAGGCAGACTAATCAGGAATTTAGGAATGTTTAGATATAGGTGATTGCGACTGAGATCGGTCCCAACCCGAAATAGTTCACTTGTTGAGTCGAATCTATCGACGGAACCGGAATGATTTTTCAACCTTTTTTTTTCTTCACGCAAACTAATTAATTTCCCGGATAAGGTCAGTCGGTCGGAGCGGGAATTATGTCGAGGAAGGGAAGAAAAAAGGCTGGGACCTTCCGATCGGATCCCGATATTTGCCTTCGCTTTCATCCAATATTGGCCGTGGAGAAATCCCATTTAAGTCGACATTAGGAAGAATTCCGTCGGACAAGAAGTGGAGCGAACTTTCCCCGGAACGTAGGCAATAGGGAAAGTTTGAAAAACAGTTAGCGCGAGGGAAGGTAAAGAACGGCGCTCTCATCGGCTCTCTCCGCTCTCCCTTGCCGTTCGCCGTCCCTTTTGCGGTGTTTCCTTGTCGAAAGTCAATTCCTACGGTATTTATGTGCGAAAAGGAATCACTCCGGACGATAACGTCGGAGTCTCTCAACTGCCGGATGCACTTCTACTTAAGGCGAATTGGTATGCGCCGAATTGAGACGTTTTATTTACGAAACCTTTCAGCGCGATACGGAATTAACTTTTTTTTACGCTACCGGAAGGGATTTCGTCGGAAGCTGCTTGTTTACTTGCACGGAGGAGGATCGAGATGCTATTTTCGGTAAACAATGGATTTATTAAAATGTGGAAATGCATAGCTGCGCCATTACGATGCTTTCGAGCTCGGGCGGGAACGGTAGAGACGTTCGCGATGGAGTTTATTCTGCAGAGTACCTACTTGTAACTTTTATAGATTTTACGAGATTAGGAGTATTCTCCCGTCTAAAAATTCCGGATGTCGAATGGAATAACATCGTTACGTATGTTTGAATTGGGCTCATTTAGAGAATGACCCGTTTCCCAAAGTTGACCATTTGCTTAACAAATGAAGAAGGTATCATTTCGTCGGTTATGAAACCGTAAATTATGCTTCTACTTACTTCGAGACCTTTTTATTTTAAATTTACTCAAATTGAAATTAGGGTAATTTGCATACAAGTATGTATATGAAGGGTTGACATGTGGGAAGTAATTTAGTTTTTTTTATTCATTTTCGCATATTAGGTATGAGCTCACCTCGATAAGAGGAAAACATATGGTAATGAGTTTCCAAGGCATTTTTAAACCACGAAACAACAAAAATTTACTTGCAAATGTTCAATTTTCTTTTCATATCAATATCATCATCAGTACTCTACAGCTAAAGGGTCCAGCCCTGGCCAGTTAAAATACTAATTGTCACTCTCCCTTTTGAAACTCTCAAAATACTCTCAGGTACCCCATCAAAAACATCCTTTTCGTCAAATTTTTACACCTGTAGACCCTTCCATAACCTCCAAGAAAAATCACACTTAATTTTCCGTTTATTAACGATATCTCGGGTTTCTTTCGTCATAGAATAGTAGTTTAAATTAAAGTACAAGTTGCAGAAGACGTCATATTCCAAGCCCGAGTCAGAGTTGCGGCCAGTTTTAGAACGGACGAGGGCTTGGAATGTCTTCTGCAACGAGTGCTTTACAACATTTTCTATGTTTCGGCTTCCATTTCATCTTTATTTATGTTTAAATAATTTAAAATTTCTTATCTGTTTTTTTTTTACCGTGACCTTTAAGTTGGTATTACCGCTGTTTCCTAGACGTCTGTCAATTTTCACACCATTTTCAAATTTAATTTAATGGATTTAAATAAAATCGAAATCATGTTTTACACCTTTCAAAATACAGAAGCGAATAGCTTATAGTCAACACTTGCATACTTGCATCCCTATCCCATCGACGCGGCGGCCATATTCATTTTTAATTTTGTTTTGACAGACATCAGACAGCATTAAGGAATATCTTGTTACCAACCCAACAAAAAAAAAAACAATGCGTTCTCATTGAAACGATATTTTTTGAATCATTTTTGGCGCAAAAGTCAAATTCGTAAAGAAATTTTTCAGATTGTGAAACATGGTTACAAATGTAAAAAATCGCATGTCTGATCATTTTTGGGTGGCATTCTTCCTTTAACCCCAACGGACAGTTTCATCGATTTTTTTCTCATTTTATATTAATATTACAGTATAAAACCTACTGCATATTCGTTACAGTTGGAACTACATACTTTAAAAACTACCCCATATTCTTTACAGTTGGAGCTGTAAACTGTCGTGAAAGCATTAAAAAACCCATTTGCAAGCATTTTTGGTTATTGTATTTGTGTCATTCTACCTTTAACCCTAATGGAATGTTTCATCAATTTCTTCTCATTTTATATTATGGTATAGAACTACTCCATATTCTTTAAACTACTCCATATTTTTTGCAGTTGGGACTATAACTGTCGTGAAAGCATTAAAAACGCATTTGTATGCATTTTTGCTTATTTTTTTTAATGGATAATTATTACTCAATTCTCGGTATGTCCTGGTTGTTCAAGTGGGGTGAGTTATGAATATACCCAAACACGTTGGAAATTTTAAAATATGATTTTAAAAATAGTGATGATTAAAATAGAAATGTTTTCTCAGATGTAAAAGTAGAAATAGGGTCACTTTGGTTAGAATAATAATTACAGATTGAAAAACCTAGAACGTGAAAAGTGCATTTCAAAAAATATCATAATATGAGTAACCTGTAAATCAGAGCTTTATGCTGATCGGCAGAAATATTTTTGTAATCGATTTATAATGCTTTTATTACTGATATTGGTATATATGAATTTTAACATGTGGGAGAAACTGACATTGCCCACTTAGTTTTTGAACACATGTTACCAGTTCTCTTAGTTGTCTAATGCCGTGCTTCTGAAATAGTAGTTATGTAACCGGTAACCTTATTGGTTCCATAAAGTATCTAAAACAGTTTCTGAAACGTTAAATATAGGTTATTAGTCCAGATGCACCACAGTTTGACATGGCTGTGTCTTTACTTAACTTAGATATTCTCAGAATTGGTCGAAAATGATGTATATAATCATATTATAAGTATGCGCTGCTTAAAAAGGTGTGCTATTTGCAAGAAAAATCGAGAAGTGCAAAAATGCACGAAAATACCGCATTTTGTATCACTATTTTCAATATAACTCTGTATATATGCAGTTTAGAGAAAAAATGATCTCTTGTGAATTTGTTCGTTATGAAATGTCCTACAAGATAGAATTTACAATTTAAACAAGTTTAAAGCTCGAAAACTATTTTTTTAGTACTTTGATGTATTTTTCGCACCGCAAAACCGCTTCACGATAGTATTTATTTATAAGGTTAAAATTTTTCAAACTTTTAAAATCGTCCTAAAAGTTGTTACAAAATAGAAAATGGATTTTATATCGATTCTAACGTGCAATCGAATAAAAAAATAGTCAAAGCAGGCCATGAACAAAAAGCCGCATGTCTTAGTTCCTAAATTTAAAAATACAGACAAAACAGAAAATACTAGTTGACACTGACAAAGTCAAACTTGAAGTTAATTTTTGAAATAAAAAAACTGACAAAACTAAAAGAGCATTTTATTTAAAGAAATATAACATTTAATGTTGCCCTTCACCGTTTTCCAGCTTGACTACATTTCTAAAGTAGGATTCTAAAAGAACACTTTTCATTTGCTTCGACAATATCGTCTCTTGTCAATGTACGTCAACTTTACATTTGTAATAAATAACCTGAAGAAGAAAAGAAGAAGAATTTTAGGAAAAGAGATGCGTATTTTAACTCATGGCCTGCTTTGACTATTTTTTTATTCGATCGCACAGTATATGATAATTAACGGGCCCATGAATATGTAAAAAAATCAGCGGCAATGAAAACGCCTAATTTGCATCGGGTTTTCGGATTTCACTTTGTAATACTTTAAAATACTTAAATCTCTATTTATACTCGAATTGTGCAATTTCTTACTTGTTTATTGAACGCCTCAAAATTACCTCGATTTTCATCACTTTTTTCCCGCTTTATTGCTATCTAGCAGCGACAATATAACAAATTCGAGCTTTAAACTAATTCTCTCTTGTAGGAAATTTCATAACGAAAAAATTTACAAGAGATCATCTTTTTGTCTAAACTGCAGATATACAGAGTTATATTGAATATAGTGATACAAAATGCGGTATTTTCGTGCATTTTTGCACTTCTGGATTTTTTTTGCAAATAGCACAACTTTTTAAGCTAGCGCATACTTATAATTTGATTATATACATCATTATCGACCAATTCTGAGAATATCTAAGTTACGTAAAGACACAGCCACATCTGGTAGGTTTTGGGTCTAATTCTCTTGGACTATATCGGTTCAACAAGTTATCGGGCCTTTAGCATGCGAGAAGTTGTGTGACGCATGCGCACTTGTCTAGTCTAACCTCATATGTGAAAATTAACCTAAGTCTTGTAACAAATGTAAGAGATATTGAAAAAGGACTGTGTAGCTCAGCCGGGATCCCGGCTGAGCTAAAAAGTCCATTTTCATTATCTTACATTTGTTACATATATCATGATTTAATTCGAGAATTTTCATCCATTAACCTCTAAGTCTTTATTGCGTGTTGTGGTATCGCTGAAAATAATTATTGACTGTATTAATTAAGGTCCATTAAAGGTTATGTAATGGGTTGCTTCGAACCAAAAATGGACCATCTGTGGACGTTCTAAAAACATTCATTAAATGTCTTATAATGGGCTGTTTCAAACCAAAAATTGAATTTGTGTGGATATTCCAAAAACATTCATTAGAGGCTCTATAATGGGTCGTTTCGAGGCAAAAATGGATTTTTTGTGTACGTTCTATAAAAACATCCCTTATGTTAGGTTTGTTAATTAAAGAATTACTACAAACAAGCTTGATGGATTTCCGCTCTCAAAAAATGTTCGTTTGATGCTCGCCGATGTTCTATCCTGTTTATAAACGTATATTTTTAATTACGGGTTTCCCCCTATACATCCCTTGTTACTTTAAAAAAAAAGAAATATTGTACGTTACGTACTGGAATATTTTTTCGTGTGTACGTCCCGAGGCCCTAACCGGCTAAAATTCTGTATTAAAATGTGCGCAACGCCGTCGATTTTTATCCTGTTTTTTTCCTTGCCTTCGGTGCATTATTACGTTTCTCCCGGTCCCCCATCCGGGACGCAAATATTTCGTGTAGCGCTAATTAGGCCGTTGTTGCGTCGTTACGATATCCGCCCTTCATATTTAATTGCAACTACGTATTGCGCCCTTTTTGCGTCAGCCTTATATGAACTAGTAACAAGTTCCATTGGAAGTCGCGGAATAATTCCGCTCTGTTGCGCCCGTCATAACAGAAAGGTAGCGAGTTTTTAATGAGAATCAGAGTTCCTCCTTTAATTATTCACAAGTATTGTCCCGATGGCTGTGCTCAGGACGGGTGCGTGTTTGTCGGGAACTTTTTTGTCGGTACTAATTGCAGCGTTTACAGATGTTTATTTAAAATTTGTAAATTATGGAACCGAACCGGGGGAGAACTGGCCCTATCGGGACCTCCGACGAACGCTCCGAGGGTATTCGCTGGGAATGTGGAAAGTTCGAGTTTAATACTTTTCTGTCGGGAGGTTTTCAAATATGGAACGGTGACTGAAATATACGTAACAAACTTTCAATTAAATTATATGGACGATCGATTTGGGTGGAGCGAGGGGGTGCTGGAGGTTTATTAACACGACGGAATTTTTAGAGTTTTAAATATGAATAAGTGGAAGTCAACCATTAATTGGCAACACGTCACGGCCGAAACGTAAAAACTTCACTTTAGAGTCCCTATTGATCTTTTTGTCGGGCATCAATTTCTGGATATAATTTTAATGTTATTCCCTCTTAATTATTTATCGGCACGTTCTCCATATAATTGCAAAACTTTCCAGGGTAAAATAATGCAGTTTTAAATTAATTATTCAGAGGCGGACACTTGGTTTCCAGCCACGTCATTTTCTCCCCCTAATAACCTCAACTAAGCGATTCACCACTACCACCGCCGCCGCACCGCCACAAATAGACACAATTGCATTGAAGCGGGTCGATGTCCGACAGGGATACCTAAAAAATTCATAAGAGGAGAAAATGAAGCTCCTCGCAAAATTATAGCCTTCCTCATATGCAGGGTATAGTCCTGGGAGGGGGGATGTGGGGGAAAGGGAGATATTTAAATATATCCTTAGGAAAAAAGTATGGAAAATGGGTAATAAACTGCGGGAAATAATGGAAACATAAGTTTGATCACAAAAAGTATTGTGTAAAACAGTGTTGAAAGATAAATGATTAGTTTTGTATTTAATGCGATTACAGTTTTCTTGATCGGAAAGAAGACCGCAGGTCCGTTAAGAATTGATTAAGTGTTGTGTGTGGAAAAGTAATAATTAAGTTTAAATTCAAGTAATGCTTGTACTTAGAGGTTCTTTTTACTTCTATTCAACTTCAATTAAAAAAGTAATAGACCAATCAATTAGGGATTTCGCCATGACATCGAATCCTCGAGCAGGAGATCTGGATTTTTAGGTAATATAGGCCTACAAAAACAAAACGTATAGGAAGACCCCACGAGACTATAAACATTAGGCATTGTCATTAACCATTAAACGTCAAAAAAATGCACTTTTTTGACTATTTTTGTTCTCAATTAAAAACTAAGTTACTTTTGGGTAAAATGGGTTTACCGTCCTTTAGGGAATTAAAAGATCTTTAAAATGATTCTAAACCGACCTCGATATCTTTATTTGTTGCTGAGAAAAATGGTATGGAAAGTTTACAGTTGCAAAGAACACATTCTTTGTTTAACAATTTTATTGTTATTGCGAAATTGAACCTGCGGCTTTGTTATTTTGTAAAAAGTCGGGGATTATAGTGCTTAATATGTGGTAAAAATTTCAGATCGATTCATCAAATAGTTTATTGCAAAATTCAATTTGTTTATATTTTTGCATTTTTTTTGCAATAACCATCTACGCACAAAAAAAATCGCGATTCTAAGATCATGGTGCCCTAGAGAAGCATTTTCTTTATCGATATCTATTGTTAAATATAATAAAAAGCAATGTTAAGATCGTTTAAAAATTAAATAAAAAAACATTTTTTTTTATTTTGGCACTTTATGTCATAAGCAATATCTCTAGAAATTGTTGACGAATTTTGATGTTTCTTCTTTTGATTTGGTGTACCGTTCTGAGCACATTACGAAGATCCAATTTGTTTATTAATTTATTCATTAATTTACCACCTAATTTGTTGGAACAATTTTTTGGAAAAATATCTTTCGCGAAAAATCTATTTCTTTTGTACGATTTTCATTGTTAAACATGGAAAAGTATTGAATAGAACGTATATTATAATATCATTAACATATTTTGTTTTATTGTTATATCAAATGGTATGGACATAGTGTATTTTTTATAAAAAAATAAATTTTAAATTTATTTTTTTAATGGCAATAATTCATGTAATATAGTTAAACAAGTAATTTCCACGTTTAACAATGAAAACCGCACCCATGAAATGGATTTTTCGCAAATTTTTTTATCAAAAAAATTGTTTTAACCAATTAGGTGGTAAATTAATAAACAAATTGCATCTTCGTAATGTGCTCAGCACGGTACCCCAAATCAAAAAAAGCAATATCAAAATTCGTCAACAATTTTCAGAGATATTGCTTATGACTTATGACATAAGTGCCAAACTAAAAAACAATGTGTTTTTCTTCTTAAATTTTTTAAGCAATCTTAAAATTGCTTTTTATCATATTCAACAATATTGGTATCGATAGAAAAAAGGTTTCTCTAGGGCATCATGATCTTAGAATCGCGATTTTTCATTATCTATGCGTAGATGGTTCTTGCAAAAAAATAAAAAAAAATATAAACAAATTGAATTTTGTAATAAACTATTTAATGAATCGATCTGAAATTTTTACCACATATTAAGCACTATAATCCCCGACTTTTTACAAAATAACAAAGTCGCAGATTCAATTTCGCGATGACATTTGTTAAACAAAGAATTTATCGATTTTGACTTTGCATACCATTTTTCTCAGCAACAAATAAAGGATGTCGAGGTCGGATTAGATATATTTTAAAGGTCTTTTAATTCTCTAGAGGATGGTGAGCCCATTTTACCCAAAAGTTACTTAGTTTTTAATTGAAAACAAAAATAGTCAAAAAGTGCATTTTTTGACGTTTTATTGTTAATAACAATGTCTAATGTTTATAGTCTCGTGGGGTCTTCCGATATGTTTTGTTTCTGTAGGCCTATATTACCTAAAAGTTCGGGTTCTCCTGCTCGAGGATTCGATGTACGGAACAGGGTATTTTTTTTGCTTATTTGCTTGGCCTATAATGGCAAATTCAGTTTTTGACTAAAGATTGCGATATTCCAATTCGGATTAAGCATTCGTAGGATGTGTTTTTATGTATTTACATCTTTTTTTGGGCCCACGTAAACCCACTTTCTTCAAATTTTTCTCTGTGCTTTCCCAACGAAGTTATGAAAACACAAAAGTTCGATATTTTCCAAAATAACGACTCCTAATACTTTGGAGCTAAAGAGACTCCTGTTATGTTAATTTTAATTGGAAGGTCGTGATAGACTTTAGGGTGTGCCCCTGTGGTTCCTGGGGGGTTTGATGGAAAACCTTTGGGAGAAGGCAACTAAAATTTTCGAGTCATAAATCTAGTTTCTTCAAATTTTCCTCTATGACTTTCCACCTAAGTAATGAAAATTACAAAGGTTCGATATTTTTCAAAATTCAACAACTCAAAATTAAGATCCCCTATAGGACCAAAAGAGACTCGTGTCGTGTTAATTTTATTGGGAAAGTCGTGATAAACTTTAGAGTGTGCCCTTGTGCCAAAACCTGGGGGTTTTGATGGAAAACCCTTGGGAGAAGGCAACTAAAATTTAGGACCCGTCAATCTAGTTTCTTCCAATTTTCCTCTATGACTTTCCACCGAAGTAATGAAAATTACAAAGGTTCCATATTTTTCGAAATTCGACATCTCAAAATTACGCTCTCCTAATACATGGGACCAAGAGAGATTCCTGTGTTGTTAATGTTACTGGGAAAAGGTTGCGATAAACTTTAGAGTGTGCCACTGGGGGTTTTAATGGAAAACATTCGGGAGAAATCAACTAATAGGCCAACCAATAGACCTAAAAAAGAATACATTTTCGCACTAAAATTTAACCGGTCACAACCTATACTGTCGTGTAGAGGATAGTTCATAGATGAAAACCCACCTTTTTGCCCGAGCGAAATCGGTGTTGGGATTTTTATAAACAAATTTTAGTGTAAAAAAACGCATTTTTTTTAGTTTTTTACAAATGGGAAAAGTAATGAAGGGATCGTTATACGACCAATAAGACTTTTGTAAGGAATCATAAAACCTAGAAAATGGTTTGCTGTACAACACGATCGGACCATTGTTCACTGAGAAAATCTGGGAAAACCCCCAAAAATCTTTATTTTTTGAAAAATTCGTAATTTCGATAAATTTGAAGCTGGAAAAACCATCTTCGGGTAGTGATAGGTAATAATGTGTCATTTATGTGTGCGGAAGATGGTTTCCGACTGATGCGCAGTTTTTGCACAATCGCGTTATAAACAATTTTCACACAATTTCTTGCAAAATGTGAGATTTTAAGGGAAATTAATTTTTCTTAATTTTGCAAGCTGCATTTTAAATCATAAACCAGTATCTTTAAAACTTATATCATGGAATGTTGCTCCGAACGCCCGAAATCGCTGCTAGACAGTCTCGGGCAGCTGTGGTGAGGGAAAAAGTCAGCCTTTTATGCGATTTCGAGCGTTCGGAGCAACATTTAGGCCCGTTTTCAGTACATTTCCCACTTCTTACTTGAAAATCCAAAATAAACGTTTTAAAGATACTGGTTTCTGATTTAAAATGCCGCTTGCAGAATTAGGAAAAATTAATTTTCCATAAAATCGCACATTTTGCAAGAAAATGTGCGAAAATTCTTTATGACGCGATTGTGCAAGAACTGCGCATCGGTCGGAAACCATCTTCCACACACATAAATAACACATTATTGCCTATCACTACCCCGAAGATAGTTTTTCCAGCCTCAAGTTTGTCGAAATTTAGAATTTTTCAAAAAAGAATTTTTTTTTGGGGTTTTCCCAGATTTTCTCAATGAAAAATGGTCCGATCGTGTTGTACAGCAAACCATTTTCTAGGTTTTATGATTCCTTACAAAAGTCCTACTGGTGGTATATCGATCCCTTAATTACTTTTCGCAATATTCGTAAAAAACAAAAAACAATGCATTTTTTTGCACTATAATTTGTTTATAAAAATCCCAACACCGATTTCGCTGGGTCAAAAAGGTGGGTTCTTACCTATGAACTATCCTCTACACGATAGAATAGGTTTTGACCGGTTAAATTTTAGTGCGCAGAAAAATCTCTATTGGTTGGCCTATAAAATTTTGGACCCACTTAAATCTAATTTCTTCAAATTTTTCCTTATGACTTTCCAGCGAAGTTATGAAAATCACAAAGTTTCGATATTTTTCAAAATTCAACATCTTAAAATTAGGATCTCCTAATACTTAGGACAAAAGAGACTCCTGTTACGTTAATTTTAATAATAATGTTATGATAAACTTTAGCGTGTTCTCTTGTGGTTCTGGTGGTTTTGATGGAAAGCTTTGGGAGAAGGCGACTAAAATCTTGAACCCACTTAAACCTAGTTCCCTCAATTTTTCCTTTATGACTTTCCACCGAAGTTATGAAAATCAGAAAAGTTCGATATTTTTCAAAATTCACCATCCCAAAATTAAGATCTCTCAATACTTAGAACCAAGAGAGATTCCTGTTATGTTAATTTTATTGGGAAGGCTGCGATAGACTTTAGTGTTCTCTTGTGGTTCCTGGGGGTTTTGATGGAAATCCTTCGGGAGAAGGCAACTAAAATTTTCCAATCCTGGAGCGGGGCGGGGTATAGGTATCGGAACGGGGACACCGCATTATCCGGACGATAACAATCCCCGTTCGGAAAACACATCGGCGAAAAGCAAAAGGGATTCGATTCCGGGAAAGGAAAACAAACAAAACCGTACTATTTTTAATTTTGTAGTTGCAGAAAGTTTCAACGAGACGGCAAATAAATCGTCGCACATTCTCAACAACTCAATTCCATTCACAGGAAGTGTTTACACCGTTATGTATATAGTGTTTGTTTGCTCTCCTTCCTTCTTCCTCATCCTTTTTATCCTTCCACTCCTCCTACTCCTCCTCCTAGTCGTCTGTGTCGTCTTATTCTTTTCCTCGGGAGGAAGGGAGTTTTCTCCTCTCTACTCCGGTAACAAGTGACGATTCGGAGCAAATATATCATGAACATACGTTAGTCATACAAAAGTTTTAGCAGCTTAAGAAAGATTTATTTACGCTCTGCGTGGCTATTGTTTTGTTCGTGAGGATCTCAAAATTATTAATGGAATTACTACTCTGGAGTGTAAATAATTTTACTTTTGTCAAAGTTTCGTGTACTTTCAGAAATTGACGATGCGAGTTTACTTTATAATATTCGTATCTCCACTTTATCCACGTTTATCAACCACTAAGTAAGAACGTTTTTATTTTTCGCGTCGTAATCAACGTCAAATGATATTGTTTGATTTGGGGGAAAATTTTTGCGTTGCGACTAAGTACATATTTGATTATTTTTTCACAAATTGAACTATCTTCCTTTACCATAAATTCTCCGCCCTTCCCCTTAGGGCTCCCGAAACAATTCCAAAACGCACATACATCTTCGGGATATATCTTACCTCCTTTTCTCTTCCTTAATGAAAACAAAAGCGAGCAAAAGTTTATCGGGGGAAAGTTTGCTTTTAAAATGAGGAAAAAGGAAAAAACCCCGTCGGAAGAGAATCAGCGGGAGGAGGTGGTGGTGGTGGAGCAGGATTTAAACTTATGCGGTGGCCTTGTTTTGATTTAATTAATGGGTCGGGCACAGTCATTATGTTCCTCTAAAAAACAAGAAAAAGGAAATTTATGTTAGTTGGATTAAGAACGCTCGTACAGGTTTTCGATTTATAGCGACGTAAGGGAATCGCTTGTTCAATTAAATCCCGGCGTTTTCACTTTTTTACGTTTAAATCGTCGCCACGTCCTCCCCTCCTTCGCGAAAGAAGGCGAGAGAGAGGGAGCCGTAAACTTTCTTTTCTCGAGTGATTATCAGTGGAAAAGAAGTAAGTCGATAATCCCTGTACACATGGTGTTGTGCCCACCGAGCCAGATGAGTGTTTTGTTCCGAGTTTGTTTGCCAAGCTGGAGCTGATAGCGAACCGAGGACGTGTCCTGCAGACAGATCCGACGTTCCATTGAAATACGCCGAGCCGAAACCTCGCCTCGCCCGGATCTACTACGCTTTTATAGTCCGGTATCCAGGACGTACACCGTTTTCGAAAGTACAGCGCCAAAGGGTGGCTGTAAAAGCAGTACTAGTAAAGAGGCTATGGTGAATTTGTGATGTGTATTGATCCTAGTTAAATTTGATTTCATAGTAAACTAGTGACTGTATGTTTCAATATGCGGTGGATTCCTTAAATATCTTTGGAAGTAGCTTTACAAATGTAGGCTTTTTTCCTTTCAAAATATTTTAAATATATGTAGTTAAAGCATCGCAAAGAGTCTACGTTTGATGAGTTTCCAGCAAAAATCTCTTTAACTAGATAGTTCTTGGGGTGGTGTGCCTCCAAAGTCGTACCTTCAATTCACACTCATTTTTGTAAAACCCCCCTTGTACCGTACTACAACGAAATTCTCCCGTATTACAAACCCTCCGTCAAGGAATCCCTCTAACCGAGTAAGTTTTATCCTTGTTAATTCAAGCGGGAATAAGGAGACTATAATTGCACTATATATTATATCTATTATTCTCGATCCTCATCTCCTCCTTCTGCGCCTCGAGTCAATATTTGGTTGATTCGATTTCGAGTACTTACAGATAACCCAATAGCGATAATGGGCCAACTTCGTCGGGTGAAAGGGAGCGCGATTTTTCCATTAAACTTGGTGGATACGACGAAATTAAGTCGATCGCAAAGTGAGGGACGTATGTAATTGTTTTAACTGGAGGTAAAAATTTTATTTTTGCCGAGGGATAAGAGAAGGTTCGATGAGTTATCATTCGAAGTTACGTTAGACGCGAGAATCTTTTTGGGTGAGCTAACTAACAGTGTTATTGTATGTAGTACCATGAGTAACGTTCATTACAGGGTTAGTCCGTCTTGTTTCAATAAGCAGTATTGTTTTATAGACACAAACCATAAATATTACATTATATATTATATTAGTTATGTACAGTGTGTCGCATTTAAGTTAAAGACACTCCCATATTGTCTTTATTTGAAGATATCCACATTTGAATTTTTGCAGTCAAACAGGGTGATGGTTAAGTTAGTCATACAGGACGAGTTACATTTTTTTAAAGTACTCAACTGATAACTGAACGTTAATCTCAGCCTACAACGAATTCTCGACAGGTATTCCACAATTTCAATATTTTAAGTTTTTAATTTTCATGGCATACTAAACATGAAATTAAAAATAAACGTAATAACTTTATGTAGAATAATAAAAAATTTAAAAATGCTAATTTTGTCACGAAGCTCGGTATATGGGGTTGAAATAATATTGTGAAAAACTTTTTATAAACTCTCACACTAATCAAAATATCCAGAATTGCTCAGGTTTGGGAATTCTTTGTAGGCTGAGTTTAAAGTATCTTTTGAGTATCATTTGAGTATCATAAAGTATCATTTGAGTATCTTAATAAAGGAAAACTATAACCTGTGTGACCGTACGAAAATTCAAAATTGCGAAAATATGAAGGTGTCTTCATCTTAAATGCGAAACACTCTATAAAAATATTAGAATATAAATATAAAATTACATTTTTATTTTAGCAACTGAAACGTCTATAACATGCGTTAGAATAATATTGTGAACAACTTTTCTAATAATTCTAATAATTTTTTTCGATATTTCAAACGCGAATCAACATATCGAGAATTCATCTTGTTTGTGGGTTCTTAGTAGGCTGATTTTAAATTTCGGTTGTCAGTTGAGTATGTATCTTAAAAAATGAAACTTAACCTATGTGAGGTACAAAAATTCAAAACTCCTTCAAATAGCGAAAATATGAAGGTGACTTCATCTTAAATACGAAGCACTGTTATGTATTATATATATAATAAATTTAAAATATAAGTACAAAATTTTAGCAACTAAAACGTCTATAGCATGCGTGGTTATCACACTTGTAGATACATTGGGTAAATTCCCTACCTTTCAAACTTTCAAAGTATACTTTGTTCAAAACAAATCCCGATGTCAGAATCCATCCAATACTACCAACTTAATATAGTTCCAGCACATCGCAATTTATGTGTTCCGTGTATATTTTAGGTTGGCAATATACATAACCATATATATTGCCAACCTAAAATATACACGGAACACACAAATTGCGATATGCTGGAACTATATTAAGTTGGCAGTATTGGATGATTCTGAGGTCATCAAAATGACGTGCATCGGGATTTGTCTTGAATAGAGTATAAAGCGTTTTTTTCTGCTTAACTTCGCCTTATCACTAATCACAGAGAACTGATAAAAAACGTGTCAAAAAATTGGGTTTCTTTATAAACGACTAGCTTAAATGTCATTACGTAAAACACTCACACATTGACACATTTTTAGTTCTGGGCGTGTATTTGAAATAATTTCCAGGTTAATGCGATAATATATGTTTCCCTCGCTACATTTGATATGATCACTGGGGTCCCTTCTATATCGAATTTCAAAGGTGGTATTCTGAAGTTCGCGTTTCACTCTCCCGTCCGTCGAAATATTGTTCTCGTCCCGCTTAATGCCTCATAAAGTAATATTATCTCAGTCTCATTTGTATCCAACAGAAAGGGGAATCCCCCGGGCCGAATGTCATTCTTTCGTTCTCGTATACTTCTCAAAATTCCGACGTTGAAATTTCATTTTGCCCCCCTCCGATATATATAAGCAATTATAAAAGTAAGCCGGCGTGCCATCGTAACATCTGATATTAAAGGACCGTCTTTCGTGACGTTCAGGCACCGTCTCCGTCGACGTCGGTTGACATGAATAGACGAGGCGAAAGCTTCTGAATTTGCATTTGTGTGTATCTCTCGCCGAACATGAAAAGTGAGATAAGATCGCTGGTCGTTTTATAAATGCGACTTGATGCCGGGGAATCAGAATTTTTGCATCTCGAAATAAGAACGCTATCAGCCAAAAGTGCAATGTAATCAACGAGACATTGCGCATGTCTTAACACGACCACTGCACGGTGTGGTTTGGGAGGTTTGGAGATGAGGAATACCGATTATCGTCTATTTATCAAAATAACGTGATACAATGAAAATTCGTGGATTATTTGGATGTCATACAGATGACAACTAATACATACTTTTAAATGAGACAATCGGAGATCCTTTTGTACCGTTTTGTTTGCAAATTTGACAAACTGTAAAACTGTTTCGAAACAAAAAAATATTACCCATAGTACATAAAATTTCTTTTTTGAATTTCACTCCATGTTATCATATTTTTCTGGGTTTTCTGACTGCAGCAGATACAGATTTGATACGAGAATGTAAAACCCCTAGATAACTTTGCCATAAAACTGTCGATATTTACCAGTGGCGGTGTAGCCTAAAACGGCTGAAACGAGGCTCGATGCCTGTGTTCGTTGAATTATTTGCGTCGTTTATACGTCCCCCTCTCGGAGACTTCGAAAAATACGTAGAAATTCTCCGAGGCGAATCAACTTCCACTAATTTGTTTGGGAAGCGTCCTTTTCTCCTTCTTTTGTCCTAATTGTATGGAGAAGGAAAAGGGCCGGCGCACACAGCGTTCAAAGTATTTCTCGCCGAAGAAACTTTTACTTGCCTAATGGATTTTATTTCTTTCATCATTCGGGCAAATTGTTTTCAAATTAACTTTAAAGTTAATGAGTGGCGGAATTACTTAACGAAATCATTTAATGAGATTAGGGCGCAACGGAACAAACGACGAGGATGCTCCGCTTCAATGTCCCCGATGCTGTAAATAATTATCGCGTTCTTTTGATCGGGACGTGCCCGATCCGTATAAATATTAAACGAACCAATCACGTTCCGGCCGCGAGGCCCCCCGCTGAAATTTATAGGTATAAGTATGCTCCTTTGACGAAATGGATTAAAGCATTTCAGGGCTTTGAGGATGATTGATTATTTTTTTTATACTTAATACTTACTCAAATTACCGTTCAAAATGCGTAAGAGTATAATTATGTCTTTAAATAAGTACTGAATTTATCTATAATTCATGTATATAAAGTTGGCGGACCACCCTCCTCAGGCCGACAAAACAAAATAGTGGAGATTTTGTGTCTTTTTTGTAGCTTTTTTGTAGCGAGAAAACGAATTTTGTAGCTTTTGAATAGCCGGAGCTACAAAAGATGGGCTAACTTAAACTTAAGTTAGCGGTCACCGCTATAACCCATACACGGAATGTAATAGGATGCTCTGGTTTGCGCAAGAATTTGTGTCTTTAGAAGTACTTGAAAGTCACGGGGTCAAAAAAATGTTTGGCCACATTTGGCCAATTTTGGCCAAAAATGACAAGATGTTTAATCATCACTCGCGGTTTAATTTCATGATATAGTAGCGATCTTAAAAATCATTTGGCACTGAAAACCTTCTGTTAATTGGCCGAAAAAGCGCGCAACAATGGTCAGAAATAACCAAAAAATTCGAAAATTACTTATTTCAGCCAAAACATGGGAAATCCTGTATTTACGTCGACAGGTCGAACATATGGTACACAGAGAGCTCAGAAACGCTAGCGGGGTCAATACAAAATACCCAGACATGGCAAAAAATTCTAAAATGACTTATTTCGGATAAAACGTGCTAAATGCTGTATATACTTCGACAGTTCGAAAATGTGGGTCCCGGAATTTTCAGACACACTGTCCAAGGAACCAATGGATCCTTCTAGCCAGTGGAATTCACCTGAGATGGCGGGGGCCTGTGGAGCTACAAATTCTAAAATGACTTATTTCGGCCAAATCGTGCTAAATCCTGTATATACTTCGACAGTTCTAAAAAGTCTCAGGTGAATTTCAGTGGCTAGAAGGATCCATTAGATCCTTCGACAGTGTGTCTGAAAATTCCGGGTCCCACAGTTTAGAACTGTTTAAGTATATACAGGATATATCACGTTTTGGCCGAAATAAGTCATTTTAGAATTTGTAGTTCCACAGGCCCGCAGTCTTAGATGAATTTCAGTGGCTGGAAGGATCCACTGGATCCTTGACAGTGTGTCTGAAAATTCCGGGTCCCACAGTTTAGAACTGTTTAAGTATATACAGGATTTATCACGTTTTGGCCGAAATAAGTCATTTTAGAATTTGTAGCTCCACAGGCCCGCAGTCTTAGATGAATTCCAGTGGCTGGAAGGATCCACTGAATCCTTGGACAGTGTGTCTGAAAATTCCGGGGCCCACATTTTCGAACTGTCGAAGTATATACAGGATTTAGCACGTTTTGGCCGAAATAAGTCATTTTAGAATTTGTAGCTCCACAGGCCCGCTGTGCAAAGTGACTCTCAGTGTCTGACAGAGTCTCCTAAATCCTCCACATTGTTGCTGGAATTCCCAGGGCCCGCATTTTCGAACATTTTAGGTATATAGACGATTTTGCACGTTTTGTCCGAAATAAGTCATTTTAGAATTTTTGGCCATTTCTGGGTATTTTTATTGACCCTCTGCTAGCGTTTCTGAGCTCTCTGTGTACCACATGTTCGACCTGTCGACGTATATACAGGATTTCCCATGTTTTGGCTGAAATTAGTAATTTTCGGATTTTTTGGTTATTTCTGGCCATTTTTGCCCGCTTTTTCGGCCAATTAACAGAAGGTTTTCAGTGCCAAATGATTTTTAAGATCGCTGCTATATCATGGAATTAAACCGCGAGTGATGATCAAACATCTTGTCATTTTTGGCCAAAATTGGCCAAATGTGGCCAAAATTTTTTTTGACCCCGTGACTTTCAAGTACTTCTAAAGACACAAATTCTTGCGCAAACCAGAGCATCCTATTACATTCCGTGTATGAGTTATAGCGGTGGCCGCTAATTTAAGTTTAAGTTAGCCCACCTTTTGTAGCTCCGGCTATTCAAAAGCTACAAAATTCGTTTTCTCGCTACAAAAAAGCTACAAAAAAGACACAAAATCTCCACTATTTTGTTTTGCCGGCCTGAGGAGGGTGGTCCGCCAACTTTATATAGATACATCTATAATTCATAGTGTTTCGAATGGCACGTTGTGTGTCAAAGTAGTGCACATTGCTGAAAATGCATTTAAAAGAGCGAAAGTTTCTGTTTTTCCCATTTCTAGAAACTGTTATTCCTTTTCTATTTTTAAATTTCCCTGGCGTTTTAAGGGGAACACGAATAACCGTTATGATCAATCAACCTTAAAACTAATACCCTAAGACCATCGAGCAACCTGATATAAAATCGATATGTTCGCTAGTCCTTGTTAAGATTTCTTTGAGTCCGCTTTTGAATGAGTTTTAATAAGTGCCTCTTTGGTACTTAACTTTTTTCGGTAACTTCGAGTATCCGAAATCGACTTTAGTACAATTTAATCCCATTTTCAAATATTTCAAATCGGCTTTCGAATGATCTTGTGTCATTAGTGGAAAGGATGAAAGAATGGCAAAGAATTTATAATTTAATACGATTAATTACTGCAAGATCTCAGCCTTGCCTGTGCCGGAGGACCTAAATGGAGTATTCGCCATTTGTGCGTATGTAAGAATTGATTGTTGGGGATGGCAAATGTGGGTTGAAAATTATCCCCCATAGGGACACTTTTGTGAAGTGCCTTAGTGAACAGGTGAGTTTCAGTTAGAACCTTTAGTTAAGCATGTAACTTAATTGATTCAGTACATTCATTCGACTAATCAAATTGCTAGCCATGAAGCAATGACAGCCTAGCCATGATAAACTGTTCAGATTACTTGATTAGAATTCGATCTAATGGTGCACTGTTGTCCGGGATAAATGGGAAGATATCAAATTTTTGGCTTTGACGCCACGAGGTGAGAAATGTGCTTATTAAATTATATTGTTAATAAATTATACAAATTAAATTAAATTATTAACTCATAGTTTTTTTAAGTTTGTATTACGATTACAGCTGTGATATTTGCACGTTTGTTTTATTCATACTTACAATACCCTTAAATTGTCAAATCGAGAACCTCAATGGTATATATTTTAAATTACTTCGTTGGTAATATTTAGCAGCCCATTGCTTATTAAATGTAATCTAACGTTACAGACGGTTTATTTCGGTTTAATTTTTGTGCGACTTTGTGCTACGATCCGTATTTTTCGTTCCTTAACAATTCATCGGATTCGCTTATCCGTCGTCGACCCAGAAACCCCGGATAGCTCCCGACCAGCCAATCCGACCGATACCTTGTTGTTTGAATTGCGCCGACACTCCAATACATTTTATTTACATATTGAGCCCCCGAGGATTTGAATCCATCAATTTTGTGGCCAAAAGCTCGAGATTATAGTGGCTTTTCAGGTTCGCCGCTTTCCAATATTAAAATTTCCTTTCTTGGCAACGTCCTCGTTTGCCCCCGCTCCGTCCAATAAACGACTCGGGGAGGTATTAAAAGCGGCCCGCTAAAGAAGTCCCGGGTCAAAATAGGATTTATCTTTTTCCCCCTTTCCGCTTCCAGGGAGGATTCGCGGAATTGTCTTCTCTTAACGGGAGAGAAGTGGAATTACCCTAACCGGATCGATTTAAATCACGTTTATCAAATATGTATGTACGATCGGACCGACGAAATCGGCGGGGTTTTAATTGGCGGACTTCGGGGTCCGAATACGTTTTCAATTATCCCATTTAATCGGCTAGAAGAGGTGTTAGGCGGGATGCTTACTTAACATACGTCAAGGGTTTTCGGGATAATCCCAGTCGTAGCTGACCGCAGTGCATGCATGCGAGAGTGAGAGAGAGAGGGAGAGATAGAATGGAGGGAAAAAAAACGGACGAACTAAACTCTCGGCTATGGGAACGTTCGTTTACTTTTACATATTAATTGGCGGCGGCTGTGTTTAAAAAGCTCTCGAGTTAACTCGAACGATAGGCTAAGGAGTTACGTTTGTATTATTTCTGGTTTATTTAATGTCCTAATTGAACTGCTTAAAAAATACAATAGGAATGGAATGTCCAGTTTACGGTTTAAGGGGATAAAATCCAATGAAAATGTGCACCAAACGGTAAAAACTGAAGATATATAAATTGATTATTAATAAGTGTCCTATAACGACTGCTGTAATAATCATTAAGATTATTAATGCGTGTTTATGAAAGTTGTTCTATTTGTGGAGTAGCACTGTCTTGAAGTAGACGTTGCAATTTTAAAAAAAAATCCTGGGCTTTCTAATTGGGGCTTACACCCACTGCACTACTCTGCCATATTAGAATTGTGCTGTAATAGCAGAGAGTTCAGAATGTCTATTTTCTGCTTGTGGTTGATTTTGAAGTCATTCAATTAAAGATCTAATATTTAATCTAGTTAACCTTTTACGTTGAGCACAAAATACTTCTCATATGATATAGATTATAAATATAATTCTTCTTAAGGTAATTAAGGATCCAATAGTTCATTCAAGCAATGCATCTGGATAAGATAATGCATCAGAGTATCGACGAGGTAGGTATTTCTCTTAGGCCTGCGATGGTTAAAAAAATTATTTTTTATTGTTGTCTTAAATCAAAGCTTATGTATTCAAAAATAAGTGTACAAAATTGCAGGTCAAAATCTAGTTATAACGATTTTAGTGAGAGCAGGCAGGGCACAATCTTTTTCGCTAGACTTTGTTTTGTAATATAAATCTGGTTTGTAGCGGTTTTGGAATGTCCAGTTTATGGATTTATGTGCCTAGAAGTTCGGCAGATTTTTAGTTATTCTCGAAGTTTCGTAGTGAACGCACATCGTTTCTCTGGCTCTTGCTTTTATCAATTTTTGAAAATATTTTGTGTTTTATTACAAAATGGGTCGTAAAGTTAACAAAATTAATAAAAGCAGTAAAATTAGATCTTCAAGAAATAGAAGAAAATGTTATCGGCCGCGTAATAGACATGAAATAGAAACAGGTGAAAACATAAGTCCCAAATGGCCTACCAGTGCTTCTAAACGCAAAATTTCGCAAAATTGAATATGATGTCCATCCTACTATAAGTCATAAAATTATGAATTTTTTAGTGTTTTTATAGTGCTGAGTAATCATATATCATGTAAAGGACTCGATAGTTTAATATAGGGTATGAAAATTTTAAAAGATTCATGATGTCATTGCTAGAGAAATGGACTAAAAACTATAAACGCGTGTTTCTCAAAACGACTTTTTTCAAATTTCAAATTCTTAACCGATTTTTAATTTTTTTTGTTTTGTTTTGTTCGTCTTGATAATGGCTAAAGTTAAGCGTAGCCGATTTGGAAAATTTTGTCTTTTACTGTTTTTTAAGCTGTTTGAAAACAAAAAAACGTCGAAAAAATAAAAATATTTTCAATCGGTCGCCACTTTGTGAAAAATCAAAATATAAAAAAACGGCTACGTACTACTATACAACTATACTAATATAGATTATGCTAGTTTTAATATTTTTTTATTTTAATTACCGGTTTTTAAAAAAATCGATGCGACCATGGCAGGGGATTTTTTTTTCAGGCTCTACGGCATCGTTTATATTGTTAAAACTAATAAATACTTTTTTAATAACAATTTGTGGAAACATTGCTGGATATGTACTTAATAAAATTTAAAAAAACAATCCATAAATTCCTTTATTTACCAGGTCAAAAAAATTCTTGAAAATCACTATTTTTTTCAGCCGTCACAGTGGCGATCTCCCTTAAGAAGGTTCCTGCAATAATAGCAATTACAGCTCCTATAGATAAAACAAAATGAAAGTGAGCAACAACGTGAAAACTATCATGCAGAACAATATACATTAAATTAGCTAGGACTACTCCAGTCAATCCTCCAATTGTAAATACAAGTACAAAACCTAATATTCATAGCGTTGCGGTAGAAAACACTAGTAAAGTTGCTGATTAATTAAATACTTTAGTTAAAGCGAATACTGCAATGATTGAGCAAACATTTTCCTGGGTATCCCTTTCTTTTATTGTTGAGCTAAAATTTGTTTGAAATTATATTTCAGTTACGGACTGTTCGTTAATGCCGTATTATAACAATATACCAACTCGCAATTTGAAAACTGTTTTGTAATACGCGCTTCAAACTTTCCACTTTCTGGAGAACTCTGAGCTTTCGAAAACATTTGCCATGTTTTCACGAGTCCAATAATTCCGTGTATGTCACTGTAGCAAGGTTAGTTAGTAAATAAATAACAATTGCACTTCAGTTTAAATACGAACCTTTTGCAACCTTTTTCTTCGTCGTGCAACGAGCACATTAAAGCTTCGCATCGACTAAGCACAGTTATTTGTAGTTTGACACGGTAATTAGTAGAAATGTACCATTTTACCAAACTGCATCGTCGGCACTACAATTTTAGTTATCGTTTGTGTAGCGTAATGTTTGTGCTTTCGAGTACGACACACGGAAGCTTGTCAACTTCTAGTGGAAGCGTGTACATTCGTATGTATACAATGAATAATTCATTTTTAGGTAAAATCACGCTGATTACGGCTTGCAACGAGCATTAGGGCCGGGGCGCAAGTGTAAATTTGTGTACGGGTAAACATTCAAAGTAATTCACATGTTCCGGTCCCTTTTATCCAAATTGAAATATTCCACATACTTCCCTGCGCCGGTTATGCGATTCGTTCACGCGAGCCCGACGCTCGGCGTCGACACGCCAGAGGTCACGACCGGCGCCTTCGCCGAAATTGAATTTTTCTCAAACGTTAAATTTTAGGGGCTGTTTCTTAATTTTTCACGGACCTCCGCCGAGTCAGATTGCATTCATGCCGCTCAGATATCGGCCGATTTATGGCCGGAGAGATTCGGCAATGTCGGTGTAGGGCCACACGTTCGAACATAACCCTAAAATCCAATTAACTTATGATAAATTGTAACGGAACGGCTATAAAGGCGCTCTCTCCTTCCACCCCGAAAGGCAGTTACTGCTTTTTTCGTATTAAAATTGATTGAACACGCAATTTTCCCTCCTACGGTATTATATTAATTTTATTATGTGTTTCTGATAAAGGTTTATTGGCCATAGTGGGAGCGCTTAGATAGGGAATCTACCCAGATATCCGGCGAGGAAAGGGTATAAATTGCTGGGGATATAACTTTTCGGGGGATTTATTCACTTTTATTTTCGCCACGGAAACGGATGTGTGGATATTATGTTAAAATTATGTTTTATTTCTTCTGGAAAAGGAGATATTCTTTCTGGCTGTGCCGATAATAAAATGTCTCGTGCACGCACGTTGTAACTTTCCTCGCTTTTATTTCGCTCATTCGCACAGACAAGTGATATTATACAACGACATTCGTAAAAAAAAATTATAAAAGGAAAAAAAAATTACATGCGACCCACCACATCCCTCAAGTCTTGTAGCAAAACTTTACATTCCTAACCTCATATTTTTAAAAAGTTCCATTTTCACAACGTGCACTTCAATTATGAAAAATTAAAGTAATCTTATTAAACGCAACCTTATTTTTAGAAATGATAATTTGTTTTTATGATAAAAGTAACTCGAATTACGCCATCCATTTTTGTGTTATGAAGAGCTACACGTGATCGATCAATAGCAACCGTTTGGGGTCTGGATAAGTACATAGGTACACTCATTTTTTCTCGAAATTTTGACGAAATACCCGAAAAGGGCCCTAATCGTGTAGGAGGCAGTTTCCGGAGGGAAAATGGCTAGTTTTTGCGGAAAATAATTTTGTTCGAGGAAATGGTGCGTGCGCCACTCAAATCGCAAAACATACATTATTTTTTGCGAATTCGCACAAGGTCAAAATATTATTTTGACCTTGAGGGGAGACCTTGACAAGGAGAAAATATTATTTTAATAATCTAGTTGAAGAATATAGTATATATTGATGTTTATAATCATAGGCAAGCCAAACCAAACAAACCTAACCTTCTCGACCTCAGTGGTAAGCTCAGAAACGTCCCAAATATATAGATATATAAATATAAACGTTGACCTGTGACGTTAGAACATCGAAATTTCCTCATTATTTTGAAATGTAACGTTCCATACTTTTCTCGTACACGTTTTTCCTGTTCCATGTCGACTGTCATTCAATATGGATGCCGTCTGATGCAGTCTGTTTACATTTTATAGCAATTTTAATAATTAAATTTCTCACTTGTTAAATGGAATACGACAATGTCCTCATTCAGGTAAGTTCTGCGTTGAATGTAATCTCCACTGATATATCTCTTTTAGCAAATGGTATAAGGGATTTTGTACATATCTATTTATCCGGACCCATAATGGCAAAATATTAGTACCATTTGTGAATTATTTGTTTGTACAACATAAATGAATTTGAAGAATGATAGTTTACAGTATAGATAAGTATTGAAATAGCACGTTCCAGGGTGGATATTTTGAATTTCAAAATTTAAAAAATAAGACAATTTAAAGGTACCTATTGGTACCAAGTTTTGAAGTGTAACTTCTTAATTTAAAAAAAAATATGCCTACCCTTCATATCCTTCAGTAAAGTGTACGGAATATTTTTAGCTTCAAAAAAAGGTAAATCTTAGTAACTCTTCAATAATTGCTGTACTAAAGGAGTTGTTTATACAGGGTTATTTTCGATTAATACGAATAAGGAACGATAGCTTAATGTAAGTAACAGGTAGTAACATTTATGAACTCCATTTTTACTTGCATAAATGGGTATAAACATAATTTCGAAAGTCTCAAACTCCAACAGCTCTCACATAAAATCTAAATAGTCCTGATGAAATTCGAGGCCTTTCTGCCGTCACACGTCACAAATTTCAGACGATCGATGATTTTTCTCATTCCATCAGTCGAGCGATTAAAATTATTCACAATTTCTCGAGGAAAATCGTTTTACCGAATCCTCGACGGAAATTCCAGTCGTCAGATCCTAAAATTGTTACAAATAAACCCTCCCCCTCAAGGAGAGATAAAGAAAGGGAGAGAATAGGGAGGGAAAAATGAAAATCTCGACTGCGAATGTGAATTCCCTCCCGTCTCTCACCGATATAATTCACTTTGATCGAAAACTCCGGCTCCCATGTTTAAATTCCTCACAGAGGGAATTAAAAGCGCACCACTTTACCGATACCGGATGACAAATCGAATTAGCTGACAATCGGCCTCAGAGTAGCTTGCTAACAAAGCGCTTCCCGTTTTATTTTTCACTTGTTTCCATCCTGATCCTGTTGCTGCTATTTTTCAATATAAGGAGCTTATCGTTTTTGAAGTTCGCGAAGCTTTCAGGCCCTCCTTTCTCTCCTCCTCTCGGTCTCTTTCGCGAATTATGCTTCTACGTTAATGGAAAACAGATTTGGAAAAAAAATTAAATCGATCCGATAGAGCTTCTAATATGTTCTGGCTATTAAATACCATCAGAACCCGAGGGATTATTCCAAAGTCAAAAATTCTTCGGGCTTTCAATCCGATGAAGAGATTGTTGCGTGAAAGGGCCTCGAACGATTATACATACAGGTTGCAGGGGCCTCTATAAAGACCGGTTCGCTGTAATAAAATGAGACAACCTATATCTCTATTGGGGATCGGAGGAGGAATGACCCAGTAAATGAAAACCAAAGTTTTCCTATATTTTAGAACGGAAGCTGAAGAGAATCGCTGAGAGGTCCGATATATTTATTTCTTCGGAATAGTTCCTAAACATTCCCTTTCGAATAGACTTATAATTGTTGGAATTGTTTGGGGTTTGTGTTATTGTATCGGTCTCCTAAATTAAAGAAACAAGTTCGTTTAAAACGAAATCCCTGCAGTGCGCACCCGCCATTTTTCATATTTCATAATAATTGCAATTACTTCCAAGTCGGTCCTTATTTACTATTCTCTTTACCACGTCGTCATGGAGAGCTTTATGAGCGTGTTTAGATAGAGGTGAGCTACTTATACGTCACATTTACCCTTCAGATTCCACTTGATATGCCTTAAAGCTACCTTCAAGTACACTAAAAACATACCAGCTTTATCTCGAGAGCAATTTTGTTCTCAGAAATCACGGTTTTATTAGTAGTTACTCCACACGGTAAGTATGTACGTAAAGGGCGTAAGATAGAGTGAAGGAATAAAGAAGATTTAATGACGTGTGCTGTAACGCGGCTTGTGTGCTTGTTAATTTTAATGGGAAACGCTGTAATCAATCCCGGATAAATTTAAATACATAACGGATTAATGATTTACTCAAATTTCGATTAATTGTAATTAGGTACGTAATTTCATTATGCTTTTCCGTGAATAAGTGATTACATTTGGATCGAGCAGCTGATTAGTAAATAAGGTTGCCTATTTTTAAATCGTTGGGTAATGTGAATTGTTGTGAAACGCCCCAGTTTTCCACACAGTTACGATTAAGGTTCTTACGCAACGAAGAACTATTACATTAAGTGCCGGTTTATTCACCTTCACTAAACTGAACGGTAACAACGCGTTCAGTAAATTTACTTAATAAATTAACTCCAGTAAAGTACCAAGTTCTTAGGGTACCAAGAGTTCCGTATATTCTGAGGTACGCAGGAGTGGTCCATTTGTGATTGTAATTTGACATTTGAGCATTTGAGGTTAAGTAGCACTCTTCGGCTAATTCTGCGTTTCGCTTTTTGACGTTACGAATTTTGTGTGTAATTATGAACGATGAGAAGAGGGATCATAACAAAAGATCAGTACCCATGCTTAAATCGATTTCAATTTTGATAAGCATAAGTTACTAAAATAATGTTGAAATTTCCAAAAATTATGTACTACTTGCCAGTTATCTTCTACCATGGTATTTTTGTAGCTCGAAATGATCGACGATCTTTTGATAAGTGATGAATTTTCATTTGAGGCAGGTAGAGGATTTCGAGGTTTTAGATTTTCTGGTATTCAGTTTAATAATTCCAACACTGTTTTCGGAGATCAACTACAAAAGGCCCAAATAATCGAAATTTACAATTTTAAAGTTACCGTGCTATAATCAATTCTTGGATATATAGAATGCCATTGGATCCATCTATTTCACTTAATTCGTTCATATTATATTCGCATAGAAAAATCAATTTGTCTAGATAAAAAATGTGAAAATAAAAATATGAACGAATGAACCATCCACGATTCAAAGGTTGCTTAAACACAATATGGATTGAATAACATAATGAAGAGAAAAATGGAAACTTGATGACGGCGCAAGCGCTCTGTCTAATAAGTAGTTGCTGGGTACTTTACTGGGTGATCATAGTTTTCTCTAAATTTTCTTTTCGTTAAGTATAACTACACTCGCTGCGTTAAATTTCCAGATAAGTGAATAAACGCTTATCTATCAATCACAGTAACCTCGCTTGAAGCTTTAGGGAGAGGTGAATAAACTGGGCTTAACAGTTGCAATTCGCTTAATAGTTTATAAGAGGGTTAATGGAAGAAAAACATAGACATAATAAAAAATCGTTAAACATGCGGTTTTTACGTTTTAACTGTGTCCCATAACTTAAAATGTACATAAAAATACATACTTTATGTAACATTTCTTCAATATTTTGTGTTTTAGAAAGCTACCTTTCTTTATGCGAGGTTCTTCTACTACTAAAACACACGGATGAATACGCAAAATTTCCGAGCGTCAGATGACCGACGTATACGTAATATACCTATATATATTGCGACGTTCTTGCCACAGAGGTCAGCACTGGCTATAATTTTATGTTGGCATTATTTTTAGCACTGTATTTAGGTTGGGCATTATGTTTTGGAATAAAAATGCAATGGCGAATGTTTTGGGAACGAGGTGCGTTGTCGTTTTTTTTTTTGTATTTTCCACTTTAGATATATTTTCTTATTCGATTTCTTATTATATTGTAAATTATTACTGTATTACAACTATATAACATTGCAAATTGTATTTATAGACTGAAATAATAATACTAAGATATACTTCAAGTAAAACGTTGGCGAGCCATTCATTTACATAAATTGTTGATAACCTCACAATAATTACCTTCTATAAGGTTATGTAAAACAAAGCTAGCTTTCGACTGTCGCCACTCCCAGAGTGCAACGTGTCTGTTTTTTTTAGAAGAGTCGGGTGTAATTTTCACTATATTAACCTGCTAGATCCTTCGGGAATTCAGTTTAAGATCTGGCGTAACAATTATTCAATAAAGGCGTTTTAACTAGTGTCCAAAAGTTGGATTAGCGCAAAGTGGGCACGGTAAGATCGTGAAAAACAGATTTGATCACAATATTCTCCCTCTCGCAAGGATTGCAATACAATTTCTATACGTTTGTACTGATGAGCGCCCAAAGTGGATTTCGCACTTCCTCTTCCTTGTCGTACGTCTCTTCGAGCGCGTCACCATTTGCATTTCATTTCGCCATACACACGCTTACGCCGTCCCCCGAAGATGCAGAAAGCAGCAGGAGCCCGGAAGCGACGGTCTTATATCCAGACCGGAACATATGATCCTAGCAGGATGCAACTCGGGGAGCCGGATCGTATCGTAAATACCCCGCGAGATCCATTCACTTGTTAGCTCAGTTCCTTGAATGGCTTTAATTAAACAAAAGTAGTGTCTGGATGGCGGAACGAAGAATGCAACGATGGCGTTCCTGGAATGAATGTAAAGTTTCACGGAAGTGTAATTCTCGTTACAAACTGGAAAAGGGGGATTGGGGAATATAAAGTGAAAGGACCGTGTCGATCCTATGGAAAATTGATCCTCCCCCGATTGGCTGAAATTGCACTCCGTGCGCCTCGATCTACGTCGACGACGGCAACGTCACGCAGTTGATAGTTTTCGAGAAATGAAGGCGGGAAATAACGAATAATTTATTTTATTCGCCGTTACGTTACACTTTTGAGGTTAAACGTTCCTTGAATGCAGAGATAGGAGATTGTCCAGATACTTAAAGTTGAGTGTTTTGTATAACAAATGAAGCGAGCACGATGGCCTAGGTAACAAATTTAATGATGTTATTGGAGTGATATTAGGTTTTGACTAGATTGAAGTCACCTGCAGGCGTCAAGTTACAAATAATTCTACAATGTCTGATACCTTCAACTTTTGTTTTTTGATGTGGATTCACAATGCTAAGGTCACCACTTGAAACTAACTCCATTGTAGTGGAAACTGGTACCACTAATAATATCATTAAGCTAGTTGGCTTTGAGTCAGTGTTTGCTTTGTATGCTTCAGTACTATTTTCTGGTTAGGACCACTCTGGGTTTTTATGATCCTTCGAGCCTTATATTAAGAGAAAGTAACATATATTTAGACAGTTTGGCTATTCAGTTTTTAACTCACAATTGGTTTTGCAGTACCAATAAGCTGATCAGAAGGTTATATATAAAAGGGTAGTCTTGGCTGATTAGTTCAACTTAAAACTTTTGAGTATGTCGGGGCTGCAGCCTTGGGGTGTAAAAAGAAAACTCTTGTTTCCCGTGGAATATTCTAATCATCGTCAGTTACTGGAATGTGAGGTGTTTTCTTAAAAATCTGTACATCTATTCGGAATTGACACTTTCTTGTCTTAGTGCGACACACATCTGTCAAGGATCTACAAATGGATTGTGTTGTTTTTTTTTTGAAAAATTCGTCACCTTCATATTCTCGTAGTGATTCTTTTACAGTATTGTGAATAGTTTGCTGTATTTGTTCGTATGTTTGCTCTGCGTTCGCCACTTCCTCTGTATGTAATTTTGAGAGTAATCTTCATTTATAAATGAAACTTAGAGATTCCTGTTGGAGACTGCAAAGGTCGTAACGATTTTTCGTATGATGGGTTTCGTTGACCTAGGTCTTGTCCTTTTCGGTATGGAATATATGCTTTTGCTGTCAGAAGATTGTAATTTTTCTTAGCGTTGTCGAGATATTTAATTGGAACATCATTGGACCGGCCTTCGGTTCGGAGGCTTTCCATAAGGCAGGTGGCTGGTCCTCCGGTAAATAATCGCTCGGTCCAGCAGTGGCTCGACTCCCGACGATAAATCCTCGCAGCGACAAACCACATACTTCCCCGGGACGGGGAAATACATCACGATCGATAGATGGCAGTTAATCGCGTCGATTTTTCGTCGTCGTCGGTTGTGTTTCGCTACATATTATACGCGTCCGGGAGTTAGGTAGTGGGAGGAAATCACGTGGACCGGTGACACGGTAATCGCACCTAATGGGGGTCATTAGAGCTACGTTTTTCAACTGTCCGGCCGCCGTCGAGGCCACGAAACGATGGTAATTAGGACACGGCTTTCGCCAATTAGCCCAATCATGTGCTGGGCACGCTCCGCCGTGCCTCAGCCCTCTCCGGTTATTTACTCCGTGTAATTATAACTTCGGAGGTGAGTGGTCGTGGCACTGCTGGTGGTGGCGGAGAGTGCCGTGCCGTTCCCGTTTCGATCCTCAAACGCGTGAATAAAAGAGGAGGAGAAAAATCTTTAACCGACATGTCAACATCATCGTAGAGATGCTCCGAGGAAACGCGCTTCTTCGTCACTTCTTCTTCTTCAGAGCCTTCTCGTCTTCCCCTGGACGTAGGTCTTTCCTAGTTCCTTGCACTGATCCCTGACTTGAGTCTTCTGGTACTAATTTCCACCTGCTATTTTCTTCATATCGTCCATCTGCCGTAGTGGAGGTCTGCCTATACTCCGTTTTGTTTCTCTCGGTCTCAATTTAACGATTTCTCATGTCCATCTCACGTCCTTCAGTCTTGCCCAACTGTCATTCTTCTCCGAATCTCGTCATTTGGTATTCTGTCTCTTAGACTGACGTTTCCCTGTGTCACCACTGGCGAAAATAGCTCGTTTTCAGATTTCTAAAATTTGGACCGTAGGAAGAGATGCACAAGGCAACTCCATTCCTACTTTGACATTTCCTAATGTCAGGGACAAACAATTCCGTTCTTTAGGACGCTTACTTTTCGAGTATCGAAATTTTGAAAAATGGTCCTCTTTCTTCTCCAAAAACGTAATTTTGAAAACTAGAATTTCTAGAGATTTGAAATTTGACTGCAGGTCTCAAAAATCATCTCATGAACATTGCCCTGTCATTTTTATATCAAAATTCGACAATTCATTCTTTCAGACTGAAAAAGATAGTCAACCACCTGTAGCATTTCTCAAAAAATGGTTCGTTTTCAGATTTCTGAAATTCCAATTTGAAACAAAATAGGATTATGTTTTATTGCCAAAGATAAAAAATATTTTCATGAATTCCTAATGTCACAGACAAACAATTTTGTTCTTAAGATGCTTACTTTTCAAGCATCTAAATTTTGAAAAATGGTCCTCTTTCTTCTCCAAAAACGTAATTTTGAAAACTAAAATTTCTAGAGATTTGAAGTTTGACTGCAGGTCTCAAAAATCATCTCATGAACATTGCCCTGTCATTTTTATACTCTTTCAGGCTGAAAAATATATAGTCAACCACCTGCACCATTTTTCCAAAAATGGTTCGTTTTCAGATTTTTGAAATTCCAATTTGAAAAAATAGGATAATTTTGTATTGCCAAAGATAAAGAATCTTTTTCCTGAAATACTCACTTTCCTAGTTAAAGTGAATTTTGAAGAATGATTGTCTTCCTATTGCAACAAATATCGATATTTTGAAAATTGTTAAGCTTCAAAATGGTCTCATTAACGTACCCCGCGACTTTTATCCCAAAATTGGATAAACCATCTCTTAAGACCACCGAAAAAGGTGGTTTCAATCTGTATTTGGTCCTATTTTGCTCTTTAAAAATTTGAAAAATTTAGATTTGAAACTCATACCTGAGAAGAACGTATATAATGCACTTAATATAATTAGGATCAAATTAAGTTGTCACATTTGCCAAAAATAAGCGTTGTTAAATTGTATTGGGATTTTAATTTGAGGTAAACATATTATGGCATCCTTAAAAGAAGTTTTTATTCTTTACCATGTTATATCACCTACAGAAATCTGAAAAAAGGTCAGAGGATATTTTGGAACAAGAAGAATAATATACCTTTTCAGGTGGAACGTTCGTTATTTCTAAAATACCGCACTTCAAAAATTTAGAACCTTTTAAAACATTAAATTTTCCTCATAAATTATGACAGAACTTTTACCCATCAAAATAGTTCGTCACTTTTGAAACCGTGGACTGTTCTGATTTTCCCCTTTTACCACTGATATAATTTCTCAAGTAGATGCTCACATTTTTGTTTGATTCGCAGTACCTACAGTAACAAAAGTTAGAATTCGTTTCTTACTCAAGATGGTTCGTAAAATCTACTGTTTTTTCAAATTTATTTCACCCGAAGAAAACAATGGCGTCGAGATGGCGAGTCCAGCTATTGAAAATACGAAATGGTCAGTAGGAAATTTTGGATTTTGGTCCCCGATATACTCGAAATCATATCAGTTCCTTTTCTACTTCTTGTCTTTTAAACGATAATTGAACGAATGAACCAAGGAAACACTAATTAAATATCTCTCCTTGCAACAGTCGTAGCGAAACCGTCACGTTGCAGCGCTCGGGCACTAAAGAACTCACATTAAACGCCCAAAATGAAGAAATAAGTAATAACGTCTTGAATTGCGTCCGGTGTAACATATAAATCCTGTGAGTTCTCTGACAAAAGCCCATTTTCTATTTTATCGCTCCGGGCCAGGTTCTTTGCTATTGATTGACCTGTGGGGTTTTACAAAAGACCGACGAACGAAGGGAAAGTCGGAAGCCTCCGGTACAGGAAGTGTTCTAATTTAATTTGTTTTTTGCGGAAAAGTTTCTATGATTAATGTCAACATAAATCAAAGAATCGACCCGATAAAGAGTAAAAGTTGCCGAAGGCAACGGAAACGGACCGGAGATAAAGTGAGATTAGCGCTGACCGATATACAGTGCGATTTAAAAAAAGATCTATACGTGCACCCCGGTAGAGGACCGAAGACTACTACGTCGTAAGCCCGACAAAGAGGGCAATTTACTGGATATATGAACTTTCGAGTTCATAATGAGGATATACGAGTGTATATAAGGCCATCGCTGAATATATCTTGGAGGAAGCTATAATTTTACGGTCGGTAATAACCTCGTTTATTTCTATTAGCCCTTAGAGCAGCTATAAAAAATAATTGTAAATCATAGCCTGCTCGAGGTTATGAAGGATATTTCTTATGCGTGAAATAACATGCTCTTACAAAGTGTACATTTTGAAGCGGGGGGGTTTCCACGTTTTGGTCCAATTATCAAGACAAAATACTGAGAGAATCTCGTCTGGTAGTTTGTCACATTCTATGAAACTCACCTCACTTCAAATTTAGTGGAAGAGTAGAATTTCTACCTATTCTTACCCATCTTTTGTCTCTACGTCATCAGGACGCGCAAAATCCCAAAAATATTTTTCATAAGTGTCGATGACATAAATAGTGACACTGATTGTAGTTACAATTTTAAATTCCATGACTAATTCACGTTTAATATACAATCCAACTTTACCACCCCTGAAGGTAGACAATACCTTTTAACTCTCGTTTCTTTCACAGATATTAACTTCTTTCTGCGGTTTTACGGAACCTATTAACTGGATATCCCTCAGACACTTTTACGTTGAATCTGTCATCGAACGCCAAGCATCCAGAATAAAAAAAGAAACGCATCTCATCGAGGCTACTCCCGCTTTTGTCGAGTGACACATAACGCTGCGACGTCTTGAAAATTCTTTTCATCTCGGAAAAATGTCCAAAAACTCAACAATAAAAATGTCCCGGATAACAGTTTCGCCGTTCGTAGCGAGACGAATCTCATTTTCTGATTTTTCGAATTTACATTTTAATGAACATAAACAAGGGTGATTTAAAATCCATCGTGCTTTTAAGAATATCATAAAATGATTCGAGTTTCCGATATAAAATTCAAATTTCATTTACATTTTATATGCCCGACCTGAAAGCTACACGGAAAGTAAGAGGAAAATAAAAAGCGGAAAGCCCCGCCTGAATATTCATGATTTTTTTCCGGGGAAAAGAGATACAACCAACGATACAATATTTATTGAAATATTAAGATTGATAGGTGAAGGATATCGGAACAATTAATTTTCTTTTTGAAGAACCGCAAACTGATATCTATGTTGGTATGACTATTGAACCCAGTGTCTCGTGATACCTAGTAATTACGGTACTCTATGGGTCGATTTCATTTGCACTTGCAGATGCACGTATAGATCACAGATACTCCAAACTAATTAACAACATCTACAAAAATGCTACGGCATGTGTAAGCTTGGGCAAGAAGAGCGGAAAGTTTAAAGTAGAACGAGGAGTGCGTCAAGGGTATACCATCTCCCCAAAATTATTCACAACCCTTTTGGAATTCATGTTTGAAATGATTGAATGGGACAATAAGGGAATTAACATCGATGGCGAAGAACTAAACCATTTACGCTTTGCAGATGACCTTGTGATAATCGCAGATCGGATTGACGATGCAGCTGAAATGCTCCACACACACTAAACATAGCATCACAACGGGTGGGCCTAAAGACCAATCTGTCAAAAACCCAATATATGACAAATTTAGTCCCTAGTGATGGTATAAAGATAGATAATACATACATCGAGCAAGTATGTACCTACAAATATTGTCACACGCCTGAGGGCCTGGGGCCCAAAGGGAGTGCTCTGGTTGGGGGTGGTAGCTCGGTGGAGACTAAAAAGAAGACATGGTGAAACAGACAATATTTATTGGAGCACTAAATATAGGGGAGAGAACATCGTAACACAAAATTAAGGCAAATGAGCAGATGGCAAGAAGTGAGAGAAAGGTCAAAGGGAGGTGGTTGCTTACTGTTGGATGCCGAAATTAGCGGCATGCCGAAAGGACGGGCTCTCAGACGGGCAGCGTGACGTGATACTAGGTGACTGACTGACCCCCTGATCGTTATGATCGAGCTGTATAAATACAAGCGGGATGTTTACGAACGTGATGTCGTACCTGTCCGAGAGTCGTATCGTCCTTCGGTTTAAGGTCGCCTCGGTGCTGAATAAGCTTAGACGGCGACCTATTTTCGCTAATTGGGGCCGCATCGCGACAACATCTAGGACATGAAATCTACCTATCTATCTAGGGCGAGATAACCAAACGAAAGAAATAGAAAGACGGATTGGGTTGACTTGGACTGCTTTTGGAAAGCTGAGAGGAAATGTCTTCAACGCGGATTTGCCCATATGCTTAAAAAGAAAGATGTATAATCAGTGTGTTCTTCCGGTTCTCACGTATGGAGCTGAGACATTGACCCTTACCAGAAGGATAATACATAAAATCCAGGTAGCACAACGGGCAATGGAGCGCTCTATGTTGGGAATATCTTGCAGAAATAAAGTTCCAAATAGCAATATTAGAGGGGCAACTGGAGTAGTAGATGCGGTCCGAAGAATATCTCAACTTAAGTGGAATTGGGCGGGACATGTAGCCCGAATGTAGGATAATAAATGGACGAAGCGCATCTTGGAATGGCGTTCTAGAGCAGAGGCCTTCAGAAATAGAGGAAGACCTCCTACAGAGAAGACAATGGGCAGTTATGAGGGAGGTCTATGTCCAGCAGTGGACACGTGAAGAGGCTGGTGGATGATGATGATGATGATGATGGGTCGATTTCATTTAATGAGGCTTGCTTGAAATTAAGACAAGTAATTGAAAGGTGGCTAATGCCCTCTTCGTTTACGTGGGTGCAGTTGGCAATTCCGGCATTTTATCGCTCCTTGGAGACTTTGGTGAAAGGTCACAATCCGTCCGCCATTTATTATAAAAATAACAAATTTCCTAATAAAGTTTGTTTTGGCGCGATTTAAAGTTAGTTTTTGGTTGTGCTGTCTACCTAAACACCAATCTTAAAGTTGTTATTATTGTGTAAAGTAGGGTGCGCTTCCCTAGTCTCCCATTAGTTCTCCAGATCGTTTAAAAATTCATTGGTTTGGATATTAATCCACTGAATCTTCTCCCCTTCCCTAATATGAAAAACGAATTTAATCTAACTCTTTCGCGACGTTTATTTATTCAACGAGTCGAATCTAACGAGCCCGAGGCGTTTAATCCCGTCTCCCACGGCACAATGCCGCTAATTCACTTCGAAAATAGCCGATTTTTATGGAAATCCGCCCGGTCAAATTTTTAATCGCGACCGTCTTCACTCCGTAACGGAAACGTATTCAATTTTCCGCCGTTAATGTTATTTATTCAAGGAATCTAAGCATAACAAGGCTGCGTCGTTCGCTTCAGTCCCGTCGGGTATTACCACGGAAAATTTTTAATTAAAGCAAAATTATATCCTTAATTGGTCCCTTTTTGTACATTAGGAACTTTACAAACACGGATGTAGTGACTACAACACTAATTAAAAGTGCTCTTGGGGGCATTTCGCGATGTCGGTTAATAAGTTAATTTTCAGAGGTGTAATATTTCACGAGAAGGGCGTGTGATTTCTTGGCGAATAAAAATTAATTCTCTCAAAGGAATCGCGAAGGGCGGTTTCAATTTGATAGCCGAAAAATTTCGCTACTGAGACGGAACATAATGGTCTTCGTCACAATGTTACAAAATCTTCGAAAATCATTCATTTTTACGGCGTTTTATAAATTTTAAAGATAGATAAATACCGATATGGGAGAGATTTCACGACGATATTCATATGCGAAAATATGGGAAGCTTTTACATAAAAACTTCATATAAAAGCTGCGCTGCAGCGAATACCTTATCTTTTATATCTTCTCGACTATTTATATCTCTATAAATTTGGAGGAATGCAATATATACCCACATCGAAGGAGAGTGTTAAAAGCTGCAACCTTTTCGGAATTTTCAAGTCGAAGGAGAGTTTGCGTCTTGCGTTGCATTCACAGCACTTTATTAACTCCTTCGTGCTCTCTTCCGACGTACGCCATTTTTAAATTATTTACTCGAGGCCGGGGGTTGACGGGTTTAAGAAAGCAACCACCATTAGCATCGAGGGTACAAAAAAACAGACGTAATCATTATTGTCGAGCAAGAGGTGACGTTTGTGGTCGTCGGCATGCAATCCAACAGTTACAGTCGAGGAATCGTGAATATTTCAAAATGACTAAGTTATAGAGTAGGTATTTCATAATTACGGTAATCCCGGCTCGGTAATACTACGAATCGTATTTAAAAGAGAGACACGATACTTTATTAACTCCCGCCGTGGAAATTGAATTAAAAACGAACCCTCGAACTCATTAACAAGCCCCATCGATTCCGGACTCGCGGAATTCGACCGGACCGATTATTGTCTCGATAATTTTCTTTTTGTTTTTCGCCTGGGGGGAAGTTTTAATTTCCCTCCCTCCACGGAATCCCGGTAATGATGTCCTCAGAGCCGCCTCGTGCGCATCGTCGGAAAAGAAATAATTAAAAAAGTTTAGAATATCCAAAATCATTCGACTAATTCGCGAAGAGTTGTTTCACCCCTCCGTATAATTAGTGAAATACCTTTTGTGTTAAGTTATTCATTACGGTCTTAAGGCGCAGAAGGAGCGAGAGGGGGAGGCGGAGAAAGAGAAATTTCAAATTACGAAACGTAACAAGTTTCGTACCCTTTAGAGTCTCGTTCGACTCCGTCGACGAGTATAAAGCTTTGTGCCTTTTTGAGTGGCAGGCATTGAAAAGCTTAAGTTGTGACGGGACAAAAACGTGTCGCGGGGCTTAAACATCTGGTAAAGCGAGACTCCTCCGCAAAATGTTACTTTTACATTTTCGAATCAAAAAGTATCAGCGAATTTGCCTCTCCTTATTGTTATCACGTTCGATTCCGCCCCGGATTCCCGGCATCGACGTTCCGGAGATATCGAAATTTTTTGAGGGAAAGCTCGGGAGTGAGTCTAACGGGAAAAGCGTCACGTAACGGGACGTAAGGACAAAGGGAATCGAATGGACACTTTTTGAGCACTTTTGTTTAAAGTGGGGGCAACCTAACCAACGTTGGGAGTCATTGAACTCCGATAACTTGCTCTTATTAGGTATGAGATGTGCAGACAGCGATAGGTGATACTAGACAAACCGTTTAAATGATTTGAGGGTAGTTTAACTCAAAACTAACTAAATTGAAAAATGTGTTAAATGTTTAACACAACCCTTGGAGCATATTTTACTAAATATTAAGTTCAAAAATGAGTTAAGATTATAGTCGTTCCTCCTACTTTTGAGTGAATTGTATCGTAGAATGACTGACATATGGACTCAATATAATATAGGCAATTGCTAAATCTACTAATTAATGAGTAATTTGTACTGAAATGTGAGTAAAACATTGACTCAATATGATGTAAAAAATTACCACATCTACTCATCAAATGGAGGAGCTACTTAGTTTAATCCGACTAAATCTATTCAGTTATTAATAAATTACACCCAAATATACAGGGTGGTCGTGATATAACCTTACAAAAAAAAACGGTAATAGGTGACGATTTGTAGAACTCATATACAAAAAAATCTAGTAAAAGTCTTTTCGTTTTCGAGATAAAAATAATTGAAAATTTGTATAAAATTTGGTGTACGCCAATGAGTTAATCAGGATAAAAAATGTGATTTTGGTTGTCTAGTAACGATAATCAGTACCTGTATTAACTAGTAAACTGAATAACATTTGTCAAATTCAATAATTTTGAATTTGCGGTAGAAATGAAATTTGCAAATCAAGAATATGCGAAAAAATCACTGGTTTTGTTGTGTTAGTTATTAAATCCAATTTATGAACTTGACGTTGCCTTTGCCGTTTAAAGTTGAGATCGTTGTTATTTGTTGAATATTGTGTTTATCCGCAGATTCTAACCTAAAACCACAATCATGATTATCCACCAGTGTCTTGACCCATGAAATTTGCTATTTACTTACAAACTGCAAACACAAACGCAAATGAAGTCTTGAAAAAGACTGGTTTTATTTACTTCTTGTACAAAAATGATTATAAAGGCAGGTTAACAATGGATAACTCTTAGTGTTTAATGCATAATTTTGAAACCTAAATTTTATATGTTTATACAACTCATAGTGCACAATTCACAATTTAGTGCATAATGCACAATTCACAAAGTTGACCAACTTTTAACTTTATGCATTACGAATTATGTAAATTATGCTAGTGGGCATGCGAATGTCAAACATATCGACTTGTCATTTCTATGACGGGCTCGGACTTCGTGTTTCGTTTCATAATTTCATAATTTTCCAGAAGTTCTTTGAATTGGGCCTGAGTCATTCTTGTATATTTGAAAAAATGTTGTTTGTCCAGTTTACACACATTTTTAAAAGGCGTCTTGAAGAGCCCTTCGCGTTCTTTTTTTTATTGATTAACACCCCAACGTCTATTTCTTTTTTTTATTCATACCTATTACGACTGATGTAACAAGAGACATAAAATAGAAGACAAGATTTGCTTTCATCATATATCTCTTTTTATCTTCATTTTGATCACTTGTAGTCGAATTCAAAAGAGAATAGAAAAAGCAAAACCGAATTGATAATATTCAAAACACAAAAGTAAGGTTAACGATTACAAACGTCACTGATTTGTCAGTTTATTTATGCATAAAAGTTACGCGTTGTATAAACACAAATTTCTGTTGTGCATTATGCATTATGAATTGTCTATTATCCACTAAGCACTACAAGTTATCCATTGTGCATTAAGAGCTGGCTAAACCTGCCTTAAGAGAAAAAATACATTGAAAACAAGAAAGGCGACGACATATAAATGACAACTGACATATGCAAACTGACAAATACATCACTGGCAAAGAAAACGTCTATTAAATGATATTTATGTGTCTTTTTTTCAAAAGATTATTATGTGGCTAGTATGACTTTGATGCTGAAATTTAGCGTTAATTACCGTCTATGAAAGAAGTGAAATCAAATCAACATTGGCAAGTATACATTTTAACACTATGAGCAATACTAGCCCGGTCCGTCTGTTTTAAATTATTATGGGAAAAAATAAAAAATAGCTTAAATACTAAAATAATAGCTTTAATTAGCTAACTTTGAATGTTTCCAATTAATGCCAAGTAAATTAATGGTTCATCATATTTTTAATTTAAGTAGATCACTGTATAGCTCGGTAAGACTTTAACTGTGCAGATAATCCGAAAAATTATTTATTCTATTTTGGCCCTATAATCGATTTTATACGCACTCAAATGGGGGCACAAATTGACCTTTATGACACGGAAATGTCAAAAAAATGTCATATTCCTTTATATATAAGTCCCTTGACTTATCTGGGATCAATTTTCGTTGCGCAGCTTCAAATACTTATTTAGTTTCCTCTGAATAAACGTTTGCGGCTTCTTCAATATCCATTTTGTCGTCTTTTTGCTCAATGTCATTTTGATGAACAATTGTCAACACAGTAGTAACCCTAGCAACAGCAAAATAGCGGACTAGGACAAAACACTGATATTCGTATCACGAATCGCGACGGGATAACCTCCAGGAAATTTCGAATATTTATTTGATTTTTTATGAAGCAAAATAAAATAAAACATTGCATGTAATTGCAATGTCGAGAAATTAAAAGCCCTCCGCATTCTCTCATGCCATAAGTTCCTGATTATGCCCTTAATACATAAATGTTATTCTGAACAACTATATTCTATGCATAAATGTGTCGATCGATAGACTATTACTAAATTAAATGTCTGCTCAGTTAATAAACAGTATGGGGAACTCGAGAAAGTATTTCTTCTATAGAGGCATGAGAGACAGAATAAGATCCGTCACTCTGGCGATGATAGAGATGAGCTTATGCCTCAGAGGCATGAGCTAAATCTTATGCTCTTTAGGACTTGTCATGTCATTCATTTCCATATATATATATATATATATATATATATATATATATATATATGTGATAGATGAAGTATTTGTGCTTCCGGTGTATAGATGCATATACACTCGAATTACTTTAAACCTACAGTACTAAAACTGAACAGTGTACTTCAGAAATTAATAAAAATGGTACAGTATAAATTTAAAACATTGTTTGATAACATAACCAAAGAAAAAAGAGCAATAACTGATACAATCTATGGTAATACACAGTTCCTTGTAAACTTTGAAAACACCGCTTAAAAATTTAAAACCGACGGACCGGGCTAGTATTGCTCATAGTGTTAAAATGTATACTTGCCAATGTTGATTTGATTTCACTTCTTTCATAGACGGTAATTAACGCTAAATTTCAGCATCAAAGTCATACTAGCCACATAATAATCTTTTGAAAAAAAGACACATAAATATCAGATTTCATTTCCTTCATAGAAATATTATTTTATTCACATTATTTTCAATAACACAGCCCCACAAAAAAAATGAAGTCCGGATCTATAGATCAGACATGTGTATCCTTACGCATTTCTCACCGCTGAATCCGAATCCGGGGTCAGAAAAAGGTCTGCACCCCTGGAATTGGCCCCAGAGGCCGAAAATGGCCGCCATAAGGTGTGAAACGTGAATTCCGAGATGGCGGATGCTCAGGCGAGGTCGATTCATTCCCATGCCAAAGCCGGATTTGTGGTCAAAAAAGTTTATAACCGACTGAGATTCACTCTCTGAGGTCGGAAAACGGGCCTTTGGGGTCGGAAAATGGGCCCTCGGAGTCCGGAAAATCGAGATTCGCAGGTCGGTATCGCAGCACTCGGATTTTCATGTACTTTCAAACTTTAGCAACGCAGACGACGGTGAAATTGTTTTTGGACCCAGAGGGTGAATTCTAGTTGGCTTCGAACTGTTTCACCACCGTCTGCGTTGTTGAAGTTTGGAAGTATATGAAAATCCGAGTGCTGCCATCCCGACCTGCGAATCTCGATTTTCCGGCCCCCGAGGGCCCATTTTCTGCACTCAGGGTTTGAATCAATGGGCCTCGAATTTTTTCACCGTCGTCTGCGTAGCTAAAGTTTGATAGTGCAAGAAAATCCGAGTGCAGCGATCCCGACCAGCGAATCTCGATTTTCCGGCCCCGATCGACCTTTGGGGCCAATTCCAGGGGTGTAGGCCTTTTCCTGACCTCAGATTCGGATTCAGCGGTGAAAAATACATATGGATTCACATGTCTGTTTTACAGATCCGCACTTTATTTTTTTGTGGGGTTGTGTAATCGGAAAACGAGTCAACGTGTTCTCTAACATAACAAGTAAATGTTTTCCCGTTCTGTTATTTTGATGGTCATAACGTATTTTTACTGGATCGTCATGAAAAAAAAAAATAGAAGTTGCGAGTGCTATAGCAAATATTGCGCAATCAATCATATTACGTTGTTGATGCACTTTTGGAAAAACAAGAGGAAGCTCTAGAAAATAAGGAATTAATTCTCTTATCATTAATTCTTCTTCTCTATTTAAATTATTACCGCGTGTATCGAGTTATAAACAAAAATATGATTGGTATCAAAATAAATACATATCGAATGAGTAGAAGAGTGAATTACTTGTAAACGATGTTCATCAGAAGGAACTGGAGTAACGCGAGTTCGTGGTTGTCGATTTTGAAGAAGATTTAAAACCTACAATGTATCTCGGGGTTTAATATTTAAAAATTTTGATTGTATTTCGTGAAAAAATCTTACAGCCTCATCAGACAGCCACTCGTTATTAAGACAAGTATATTTTAAATCTATCAAGGGTCCATAAATATGATCTACTTGTAATAGAGCAAGGTAACATTTTGTGAGTTAAGACGGTTCCTAAAACCAAATCACGTTTTTCTTTCCCAGCATACACTGTATGATTGTCGGAATCTGTCAATTCTTCTGTACTAACTTCTTCCTTAATAATGTGGTCTTCAATACCGACCGTATGCTCTTCTTTGACCTTTCGGAATGCCAGTACCTCCTCATTGCTGGTAAACTTCTTAGAGTGATCTGGAAAATCCGAACAGCCTGGTAGAACGTAGCGTTCAAAACCAACTCCTGACACTGTAGCACGGTTGGAATCTGATTCTTCCTCTTTTAAATTCTCTTCTTTAACCAAAGGGTGATATTCGATAGCTATCGATGGTTTTTCTTCAACATTCTTGCCAGACTGTATCCAGTCTATTACGAACGCGTGGATCTTACACCTTTCGATGTATATCGAGGAGTCCTCGCCACATGACTTACATCTCTCGCAAATGTCCCTGTGAGACGCCAGAATCGGATCCTGAAAGATTAGATTGCGCTGAATAACATTCCAACAACCAAACGGTGCCGTGGACGATCTATACTCACTTCAGCCCTTCCATTTCTTTCCAAAAGTGTCAGCTTCTATACGCTCGGTTGTACTAGACCTTCTAGACATGCGGTTATAAATATTAGATCTCTTGTTTACATCGGTTCTAGTTTGTTTTTCTATTAACGTCTATTTCTACTGTCAGTGCTAATTTGATCGGGCCACAGATCACCCTAGGTTAGGTTATGATACCGGTTAGGACCATAGACGTAATACGTATAGACTACGGATCGCAATTAAGGCGCGATGTGCCCGATGTGGAGCGAGAGGCAAATAAATGAGGCGACTTGTTTCTCACTCTAAATTGGCGGAGGTAACAACTTCGTAACCATGACGCTCTGACCTCTAGCCTTGTCAGTTACGTCACGTTCTTTTATTTTGAAGGTCGCGGGTTCTAAACTCCAAGAAAATGAACTTTTTCTGCTCAATTCCACTTTTTCGCCGTTATATTTACAGTTTTATTTCATTTCTTATATTTCCCCGATAGTTTTCGAAGATAAGTGATAACAAATTTTTGATTCTATTGACACATGATTGACATGAGGCTGTAGAGGTTAGGACCTGACACATAGGTTATATGGCACGGAACGTCGATTTGGGGAACAATATTAGGCACAGGAACCGATATACCTCCACACCTCCTGGCCCTTCTGCTATCCTGGTACCCGAAATCCGATTTTCAGAAAAGAAACATCAGTGTAATTCAAACGGAACTAGAACGGCGTCTTAATAACCAGAATACTGAAAATATCGACGCGAAATCAGATGACGAAAATTTTACGACAAAAAAAAATTATGAAAAATGAATCCTTTTGCGGAGTATAAAGCTTCAACGTTAAGCTTATCACATAAGCTTTCTAAATATGCCTCATTTCTTTGAAAATAAAGTGTTATAATGGTAAAATCGCGAAATGAAAAAAATCACCAACACCCAAAACACGATTTCAAAGTATAAGTATAGTAGCAGCGGTGTGACGTCATACTAGCCACGACCACGCTACCGCGTGGCCTGATTTGAAAGCAAATTGTCAATTTATTGTAACTAGGTAACTAACAATTAAATCTTGGTTAAATATGTATGAATTTATTTTTGTGGTCAGTGGCGTCAAATGAGTGTGGATACATGTACAAAAGTACTAAATTTATTACTTTCAAGTAAATTGTACTCAAACGTGAAAGGAATACTGATTCTAATATATTTCAAAAATTCCTAAATTTATTGTCTACGTTTATTTGTTTCTTGTTAATTCTCTGACTATTCTATGTTGATGTAAACAATTTGTAATTTTGACAGCTCAATGGCTTTGCTTAAGGGTTAAGTGTTAAGTTGTGTAAAATGTTTAACACAACCCTTGGAGCAAATTATACTAAATATTAAGTTCAAGAATGAGTTAAGATTATAGTCGGTACTCCTACTTTTGAGTGATTTGTGTCGAAGAATGACTGACACATTGACTCATAATATAAGCCATTGCTAAATCTACTAATTAATGAATAATTTATACTGAAATTTGAGTAAAACATTGACTCAATATTATCTAAAAAGTTACTACATCTACTCAACAAATGGAGGAGCTACTTAGTCTACTTCGACTAAATCTATTCGGTTCTCAAGGTATTACACCCAAATGTAAATGACATATCGACTCAATTTTATATTCACACATACTAAATTTTTTATTTTCAACTAAATTGTACTCAAAAGTGAAAGGAATAAATTTATTAATTTTCCACATAACATAATTTATCTACTTATCGTAATTTATCACCTCATTACAATAATTGCAGTAGTAAAAATTACCTTAAAAACAAAAAGAGCTCTACGAATAAAATTTTAATGAAAATTCCCATACGTAAAATTTTACCCTAATATATTTCAAAAATTCAAAAATTTCTTTCTTTCTTGTTGATTCTCTGACTATTCGATGTTGATGTGAACACTTTGGAATCTTGAGAGCTCAATGGCTTTGCTTAAGGGTTCAGTGTACCTACTCTAACTTGCCGCGTTTCAAAAAAAATAAGTAACATCATGAACTTCAAAACCCAGTAAAATTTTCTACCTTTTCATGTACATTTTGAATAACAGGTCTCTACCTACTACCATTTATCAAGAACGATAGGACTAATTTGTTTATTGTTTCTACGAAGTATTATGAAAGCAATACCAAGAGAAATGCCGCTTAATGTCATTCGTATGAGGAGCCTCATTGTTAGACCTAAGAACCGCTGCGTTTGTTGAAATTTCGATACATTTTTCTTCATTTCTGAGTAATTAAGCTCGCGAGGTACGATCCACGGAGTAGCTGTTCAGTTCGTATACGTCTCCTTCCTTCTCCTAACGAGTACACCGCTACTAGTATTATCTCATCATCCCCAATTGAATATTCAACAGCGGGGAGGGTAATAGAAAGGAACAAATGACTGTGCCTTTGTAAATTTATTTCATTTCTCCGCGTTTCGTTCGTTGATTCGCTCAACTCTCGAAACTGCAACGGCATTCCCGGATAATTCGCCCCAGTTCACATTCATTAATGATTTTTCCTCGAGACGTATTCATTAAAATGACGAAATATCTGGCTTTCCATCGGCCGGGGCGCTTTCCAGACAATAAGCCGACTGGTTTTTTACTTGACTTCGTACGTTACGTCGAACAATGGGGCCGCCTCGGTTTTTAGTTGTTTGTTAAAAATTTTCTTCTATTCTATCAGGCGCACCATATGCCGGGATAAAGGCCGGTTTAATACACCACGCGCACGTTTATTTTCCGTGCGAGTTATGTTACTTAATAGCTCAATCGTTCTTCGACAAAAGGTCGCCAAATTTCAATACGGAATTAATTTTTTGTCCCTCTATTCTAATAATACCGGAATAACAGGTGATCTTGTTTAAAATTCATAGGAAACGTATACCTATGTGTACAAAACTCATAAGAGACACTAATATAAAGTAGTATTAGCATATCCTCTTTATGAATCATGTCGAGGAATATGTATTGAGAATATAAGCTTTATAGAAATACGAAACGTGTCAAAGTATACAGCATACAGGCGAACAATAAAAGCAAATATGCTTCAATAAGGCATCAAAGTGTATACGTGTGTATACGTATATTCAGCACGTCTTTGTGTGTGAGAACATGCAGATGGCGATATTCCTCTCTGGATGATACAAAATCTCGGAAATAAGCCCCGAGTTTTATGAGTTCGCTAGAGGGAGTTTTCAACTAATTAGAAGCGAGTACGTTCTCTATGGATATTAGTCTACGGTGAATCTATCGAATTAACAAATAAGTGTGCCGAGAGTGTTGTCAGATGCCCTGTACTTTTTTAGGTAAAGGGAGGAACATTTGTAATAAATGAAGTGTCCGTATTCAAGAATACCGGCATAAACAGTAAAATGAAATTAACTCCAAATTAGCTTTAATAGTGCGTGTCCTGAAATTTTTCCCTTTTAATTGAAAGTGCACGTAGCGTACCACGAGGTCTGCTAGGTAAAGCTCTTACGTAAACCGCGGGCATAATCAAGGAACTAATTAAACCGACTTAGTGCACATTACCAAATATTGATGGAGCGAACTTAATCGAATAAAACTAAGTCCGTCTCCAGCGATCCAAGCGGCAAACTCAATTAAAACAGGTCCCGGTCTCTTGGCTACAAGCGCACGAGTAATTTGGCCCATTACGATACGACATGATTGTGTTGTTTAAGAAAACATGGCGACCGAGGTCCCAGCTGAAAACAAATGTCCGGATAGTGCCGGCGAATGCACCAATTACTCCGGCTAGTTGGATTAAAGTTATACAATTTTCGGTTTTTATTCTCGTGGAAGGTGAAATGTGCTGAAAAAGAAAGGAACGGAATGGGAATTTGCGCTGTTGCTTCCGTGACGAATGCGAACGTTCCATCTCGGTAAATACAATTTTTTCCTGTTCTTCCCTTTTCAGCGCAAACTCGTTTTGCTCTCGACTCTTTACGTAAGTGATTAAACGGGGGGAATGCCTCTCGCCACAAAAATTACACTCAAGATAACTGAGCGTTACGGGAATTCCACGCTTCCTGAAATTCCCACTAACAAATAAATAGAATTCCGGGAAGGTTCTGCAACCCACCCATAAGTTTCAGTAAAATTTACGAAATGGTGAAGGCGCGATTAAATTTGGTCCTTTTAGAATTCGTTCTCAAGGTCTTTTCTGTTCCAGTGTAAAGGCTTTCACTGCTTGCGCCCTTTCCGAAATCACTACGGATATTTCTTGTATTTAATTCGTAATTAAACTGTTATTACATGTTTAATATCGGCAGAAATCTATGTTGGAAAGTATGCTTACATACGTTCAAACAGCAATGGAAAACGACCGGACGTTCCCTTGCGTCCCATTAAATGAACAAAAAAGAACATGTTAATCCCACACACACACACACAAGTAATCGTCGTTTTCATTGAAGCAACGTAATAGCCCCATCTCCTTCCCGTACCGCTTTTATCGTCGACAAATAACGGCCGTAAAATAAATAAGCTTATTTAACTAAAACTTTAAAGCTAAACAGAACGAAACGGAGATCATAGAATTAAGATAAAGGATGGTCAATGCCAGGACCGGAGCCGCAATGAAACCGACGAGCGGAACAGGACTGCCCTTTCGCCAGAATTGGCTATCCTCGTCGCTATCCCCAGGGGATAACTCAAAATTCCAATCTGGGAGGAGACGTTCTAGGTTATTCCAGACGTGGTTCGGATCAAATGGCGCAAAAGAGTTGAAAGTTGAAGCGAAGTTGGGGGATTTTGGCGAGCGTGCTGTATGTGTAAATTTGTCTCGCAGGGAATTTAGGATTTTATTTTAAAGTGCGACAAGGTGATGGTTTAGGTGGAAACCGTTCGTGAGGACGAACACCAAAATGGCAAAACTCAAATTCCTTGGGGCGCTTTATTAAAGTAATGGCATGTAATATGTAATTCGCAATTAAAATTTATTGAGGTATCGGCAACATTTAATAAACGTGGTTGAGATTTGGTTCCTAATAGTAGGGGAGCCCATGATGCTAAATGTGGATTTACTCGAGCGTCGCGGAGACCTATTAGAATTGGTAGATTAGATTATAGGAAGGGTAAATGGTCCTATAATGTTTTCACTTTTAGCGGTGGGGGAAGTGTCTACAGATTTTCAAAATTGTAAAAAAAAACAATGTCATGGAAATACTGAAGCGCGTCAAATTATAATATTTTTCATGCCCCACCATGTCTCTGATATGAAATATATAATAAACTGACGATTTGCGTGGTGGCGGAAGGGATGAAAATCGAGAAAAAAAAATACTCGAGCGCGTCAGATTTTTATAGGAGGTGTTCAGTGAACCCTAATGATGCTCCAATTTCTTAATCTGATGATTTGGAAGCGACGAAAGCTTGCAGCGAATTTTTGAAAATGTAAAAAAAATCGCCATCTTGAAATACTGGAGCGCGTCACATTAACATACTGAAGATTCATCATGATGTCCCAGCCACGCTGACCAAAAATCTGATGATTCTTTTAATGGGTATCGTTAATCTGATAATTTAAAAATAATTTTTTTGAAACAAAAGTACTAGTATTACTACAAAACAGCATAACCTTGCTTTTCTCGCTTTCACGAACACGCCCCTTATGCTTGTTCTTCTAATTGGTTTACAAACTGTCAATGCCATACGCTCTGACAGATGGCATCAAATTTGAATTAGAGTGAAGTGTCACCTCCGAAATAATTAAAAAAAATGTGTAGCAACAGTTGCCATGGTAACCTAATCCATAAGGCGTAATACAAAAAATGTATTTTAAAAGGTAAGAAAACCACCCAGGTAAGCACCCAGGGTTAATCCAACCCTGGGTGCGAGACAGACAGATATAGAAGAAAAGCGAAAGGGACATAGAGGCGTGGAGTGGGAAATACATGATTTGCCATAGCTGCAGGCTCTTAATTAACGATTTTGATTACTTTCGGCTTGCGGAAATCGTCAGATTATATTTTGTCTGTTATTCTGGTATAATTACCTCTAGAATAAAAAAGAAAACGACCGCGCTCGAGTAAATCCACACTTCGTTTTTTTTGCAACTTTGGTACCCTCCCACTCCCTTAGGTTACGCTCAAATCGTCAGATTAGCAAAATGGACACTTGTTAGTTAGTAATTAACCCCCCTTATCTTAATCTGACCCGCTCGAGTATCTCAGATGATCGATTTTTTTTAAATAATCTGACGGGTTCCCCTTGGCGAACTCCCCCCCCCCTCCCCCACATATTAAGGGCTCATGCTGGCTGGAGTTACTTATCAATATATAAGGTATCCTCCCTTATATTAATCTGAAGCGCTCGAGTAAATCCAAAAATCCCCTCTTGAGCTTCCCTACTATAATAGAGATATCTAGTGTATTAAAGAGGGTACATTTGAGGTTATGTATCAGAACACAATAAGGCCCCTTACAATTTAATAATTCCCCTCACTTTCGTCACATGTTCGATGCGGCGCCGAAATCTCAATTTACACGAAGCCTTCGTTCCGCCCCTGACGGAGGCCGCGGGTCAAACGGGCGCCACGGCGCTTTTGCCTTGTTAGGTAAATTTATTTAGCGAAATAAAGTTAGAAGGTCCCGATTGGACGAGTCGTCCTCCGGAGGAGAGCTGCATTCGGGGAACAGTTTCGCGCTCGGATCTCGGGATAAACGTCGGCTTTTTGCACAGGAAATGACGTCATAAACATGTTTGAATATCGGGGGGCGGCAGTCGAAAGTCGCCGGATAACGGTTCCGGACGTCGCCCGCCACCCCCCCACCCCACTCATGAATAAGATTCCAGTTTCGTGTATCTGATTTTCTGGCGGTAATCGGGTCAGGTGGTTTTGTCGCCGGTCGGTATTTTGTTTATGTCAGGACTCGAGGATAGTTAACCTAGAAATATCGAAGTGAAAGATAAAATTGGTCGTTACGTTTCTAACATGTTTCGAGATAACTTCCGGAAGTGGTTGCAATTTGTCGTTGTTACTTTTAAGTCGCCACACGCGGTCTCATTTAACTGCTAAAGATTCCATCTCTAATAAATAATAACATTTCCTTGAAATACTGAATGTTCCGTTCCCAACTCTCCGGCAATATCATTTTTCTTTGAGATAGTTAGGAGGTTTTTGGTGGAGGTTTGCACTACGTGGCACGTACCTTCAGATAGTGTCAAAAACCAGCCCTGATGCGACGTTTAAGAAGTAAGAAAAATGTTTGAAATATTAGAATAGTACAAATAGGACTCACTCCGTCTTTCTTGATCGCATTAATCTTTCAGCAGATATACAGGGCATGAAAAATTAATCGATTTAGTTGTCTAATTGGAAACTACCTCAATATCGGGTAATGAGTCACGATGTCTTATTATCATGAAGTTGTTAAACTAGTACAAGACGCCGAATTAGCTACTTTGTCATTTTAATTACAATGCCATAAATCTATGATTCGAAGTAGACTATGCCATAAAAATACCAAAGGTAGGTAAGGCTCATGGACCTGACAATATCCCTATGGAAGCAATAAAAGTGCTGAATGAGAAAAAGATAGAGGTACTGGTGAAATTATGGTACTGGTATCACCTTACTAACTACAATCTACGTTTATAATGTCCCCCAAATCAACACGTCAAAGTGCAAAGAGCATCGCCTAATCAGCTTGATGTGTCATTTACCTAAGATATTTGTTCGTATCCTCCGTACTATAATATTCAGAAAACTGGAAAAGTTCAGTGGTGAGACTCGGTTTGGGTTTAAGAGCTGTGCGTGGAAATATCCCTAACAATATTCATAAATGTTACCTTACGATGGCTACTAAAAAACTTGAATTGAATGTGTATACTACCCGGGCCCCTAATTTTTAACGAGGTAAAAATTGCCCCTTCGCTCGACGCGAAGGTGACAGTAACCAATCACGTGACGACGGTGCCAATGTTCGCATCGCCTGTTCCCACACTGATTTATGTCACTTCCCGCGTCGCATGCAAACTTTAAAGTTACGACGACGGTCCGACTTACTCCCGTAATGGAAGTTTTTCCGACTGGGAAATTATATCGCAGAAAAATAATTAAACCGGAGCGACCCGCGACGTTCGGCGTGCTTAAATGTCCGAAAATAAGGCGATAAAGGCGCTCGCTCCGGGAATTACAAGACGAAAAACATCATCAGCAGTGGTGGCACGACGCCGCCCGTAATTCCCCCGGAATACACTCGACCGTACACATACACACACACATATAGGGAGAGAGGGACACGGTAACTTAACGTGCTGTTTAGTTCCTTCATTTGTGCCGAAAGACATCATCTCACCGACCCTCATATCGCCCCATATAATACAATTATTTCGGTCGAACGGACTCTCATATTGTTACAAAGCGTAGGACGGAACGTTACAACTTTGTCTGGGCATTCCATCCCCATTCTTTCGACTTGTACGTGTCGGACATCAAAGTGCGTTTCAGAGTTCATAGTTCGGAGTCTTAGACGACGTCGGGCCCTTATTATTGGTCGGGAGGAAGAGAGAGAAGGAGAGAGAGGAGCTGCCAAACTCTCGGGAGGTTTTCAACTATTCCAATACAATCCGCCGGTTTGATTCCCGTTTTACGGTACCTACTACCAGACGGGGTGCTCTCTGACGTGAAAGTTTTAATTAGATGCAACCGGTCGGCCTTTCTGACTAGTTTTTGATTGTGTATTCTTTTCGTAATTTCTGATTTTGGGCTCTATTGCTTGTTGCGATGTCCATCTGGTTCTTCGATGTCGATGCTTCGTGACGTTTATTAAACATCACTTTAACAAATAAGGGTTCTGCATGTCTTTTCATTTCGTTCTATTTTAGCTCGTAAGCTCAATGAAAAATCTGTCACCGAATGTAATACGGAGACAAAATTTTAGATAGTGAGAGAACGCATTTTTCACGATTTTCAACATTAAGTTGTTTCAAGCACTTAAAAAGTCTGAAAAATTGATGAAGTATAGTTATTGCTAGATACATATATTTAAGGACAAAGCAAACGTCTGGATCTTCTACGGCTAGATTCACACGCTTCAACGGCTAGATTATCTGGTACACTAATAACCACGTGGATTTCATGAGGGATCTACAGAACTTATCGAAAAATCAGCCTATAGTAGTTATTATTACACAACCAGCTATATTTTTAGTTCAGTATGTCAGGTCGATAATTTGGAACAGATAATATGAAGATATTGAAATCTGTTTAAGTGTATCTGTCACAAGTTTCAAAACAGCAAACAAATTCAGCTTCAGAAATTACTTAAGTCTTGTAATTTAATGCAAATTTAACTATTTCAGGGCTACTTTTAATGGACTCATTGATCACGTTTTGAATGACAGAATTTAGTTTTATTCTTTAATCTAAATACGAATTAGATGAATCGTGGATGAATCAGACTTCTTACTACGTCTAGAAGTAAGTTTAATGTTTATTGCGTGGAAAATTGGTTTTTGAATGTTAGGTTATCTCCTAATGTAATACGGAGATAAAATTTTAGATAATCAGAAAACGCACTTTTCACGATTTTCAGCATTAAGTTGTTTCAAGCACTTAAGAAGTCTGAAAAATTGATGAAGTATAGTTATTGCTAGATATATTTAAGGACAAAGCAAACGTCTGGATCTTCCACGGCTAGATTCACACAGCTTCAACGGCTAGATTATCTGGTACACTGATAACCATGTGGATTTAATGAGGGATCTACAGAACTTATCGAAAATGCAGGCTATAGTGCTTATTATTACATAACCAGCTATATTTTCAGTTCAGTATGTCAGGTCGATACTTTGGAACAGATAATATGTAGATATTGAAATTTGTTTAAGTATATCTGCCACAAGTTTTAAAACAGCAAACAAGTTAAGCTTCAGAAATTACTTAAGCCTTTTGTAATGCAATGTGAAATTTAACTATTTCGGGCCTACTTTTAATGGACTCATTGATCACGTTTTGAATGACAGAATCTAGTTTTATTCTTTAATCAGAATACGAATTGGCTATTTTTAAACAACGAGATTAGATACGGTCTCCCTTCTGCACTCGTCACGATAGTTCTATGTTGTCATATTTCTGTTTAAGTTCTGTATTAATTCCATCCACTCCTGCAGTTTATCTGTCTCTGGTAGCTTCTATTAATTCAGTTAAATCTAGATCGTCCAATCCTCTTACTTCCCCTTCTTGTATAGTTGTCTCACCTATTGCTCGAGAGCCCTTCGTGACGTTTCGCCCAATTAAACCCCTACAAATTGTATTACCAGTAAAATGTTGGGATTAATAAACGTTCGTTGGGTCAGTTTGACGGTTCTCCGTTTAATCCGAGTCGAGTCAAGTCAGCAGCCATTCTCTCCTCGCATGACGGAGATTGGGACAGAAGAACCTCCGGGAGGTCCGCAGCCTCCTTCAAATGCAATTTTGCTTACGTGATAAGAAAAATGTACGGCCCGAATCCGAAGATACGGCGACGGCATTCCGATGAGACTCGGAATAAATGAATTTTCGGCGCGAGATTTGCTGTCTCGTCGAATAAAATCAGGGCCGATGGCGTAATCGAAGGGAAACGATACCCTTTCCTCCAGGATTTACCTTTAGGTTTAAACTCCGACTACCTCCGTTACGTACAAGGGGCCCGGAGGAATCTAACGAATCTAATGGAATAGATGGAGTACGTACTTTCGGAATTATTCTCGAGGTTAATTCGCGATTTAAATGCATCGGTACGTTTCCGCCCTTGTTTGCCGTAAAAACTCGACGGGGAATATTTCAAATTTATTGGCGCTTGCCAAAAACGAGGAAACTATCTGAGAAACACTTGGTATGCGCATAGAAATTGCCTCGAGATCAAAGTAGTTTTCGGTATCTGAGCTGTGTGTGTGTGTGTGTGTGTGTGTGTGTTTGGGAAAATTTACGAAATAAAAAAAGTTTAAACGGCCGCACCCGTCAGAAATGCAAATGTCGACGTCTTTGCGAAAGTGGGAGCTCTAAATGAAAATATTGTTTCAGGTACACGCTGAATATTAATTCTGAAGAAAATTGAACCGGCTCTGAAACAATCGAAAACTTCTTTAATGAAACAAGACTCGAAACGCAGGTGGAAGTAGTTAGACAACTTTATCAAAATTTAATAACGAATTTAAAAAGTTAACACTTATAAATAAAGTGATAATTCTGTACAGGGCGTTATGTTTGTTGCTTGTAACTGTTGCACGTTCGGTTCAAAGTCGTAAAGAGAAAATAACATAATCTCGCCTTTAACGTGCCACCTCAACTCCAGGAAACACGTATTACCATAAGTAGCACAGAATTTATTAATAAATGTTTTATTGCTATGCGGTGACAGAACCGATTATAATCTAGCCTGCAGCGTAACGAATTTCGCATGATGGAATCAACTCTTTCTCTCGACCAGTAATAACATGTTCGCACAACCACAGCCACCAACCGACGTCGGCTCAATAAAAATGGCGAGGAGGAGATCCTTATCGGCTAGCGAAGCAGTAATTTCGGTGCCCTCCCCGTGCATGTCGTTATATATTTAATCAATGAAATTCACACTGGCATTTGGTCACATGCAACAAATTCGTTAGCAGTTAACCGGGAATTTATTTGGGTAGTTAGCGATCCAGATAAAGAAAGTAATTATGTTTTATTTTTTTCGAGGAGATCTGCCACGGCCGAAAAATAGACGAATTAAGGGAAAAGGGGCGATCGTCGAAACAGATAACGAATTCACAGATCCTGCCAAGGAACACGACTAAGGGAGAAACGAATATATGTACGTTGACTACGTTGTTTATGTGCGCAACGTGTAGTGAGGCCACGTGTATTTATCTTTTTTGTTTCTGCTTATCGCGAAGGCGTTAGGTGAAACATCCTAGTGAATTTGTCATCTTAAATGGGACTCTCTATTTATAACTTTCCATAGTTCATACCAAATTGTGCATTTATCCAAGACTAGACGACGTACTCTGCTTCTCTCGGGAATGGACCTAATCTCATCCCCTTTCCACCCTCTCTGAAATTTTGTCTGAAATTTTCAGTTTCTAGATATTTAGTAAATTATGCGTAAATTTATTTTCTTTTTACCTCCTGAGAAAATTAAATTCATGGTTTTTAGATTTTTGTATACTTATTCAAGTATTCAAGTTTCAAGTTTATAAGTAATCGGGAAGTGTCTATTATTTCCGAACATACACCCTTAAACAAGAACACTGTATTTTATATTGTGGATTGAAATACCATTAACTTTAATAATTGATGTTAGGAGGGTGACAGATCTTAAATAAAACCTTACGATAAATCGCATCGCATCAAAAATTAATAATTTTTGCCTTGGCTCACTTTTTTCTAAATTGCGGTTAATAATTGAAAAGTTATATCCACCTCTAAAACCAATAAACGCGACGGTCACGAGACAATTGAATACTCAAATTGAAATTGATAGATAGTAAAGGTAACAATCTCTACTGTTTGTCATTAATTATTTATTACATGAAAATTGAGAGATATTCTTCCGATACACAATTTATTATTGACTTCTTATCAAAGATACGAAGGATTTTGAAATCATATTAATTATTTAAACGAGATGATGTCTTCATAGTTTTGTAAATTACTCCTAAAAACTACACCAATTGTTTACGAAATACAGTACCCAATAATCTCGCTTATAAGAATCTCCTATTAAAACTACATAAACCCATGAACAAAAGTGAAATTTAAAAATAGGTAAATTTTTATTTTGTTGTGTTTAATTACTAATACAACACTCCTACGAGATTTTTAAAGTAATTAATAGAAATACAACGTGACTACAAATTTCGTTTGCATCAACTAGCTTTGGTTTTTTAAGACTAAACTAAGGGTTTTCAACTTTTAAAACGGATAGTGTAGAATCCGCTCTCGGACTTTTAAAATCTAAAAGTCCATAAAGTCGGTTCACGCTCGTCCCGTAATTACCAGAGTATTGCGAAGCTTAAATCAAAATAGCGTGTCACGAAACTTTACTACTCCTAAAAGTAACGCTCTTTGTCTACCGGATTCCATTCGTACAAGTCGAAAAATTCAATTCAATTATAACGATTCTCGCGGAACATACACAACGCATATACACGCCCACAGAGTTTGTGGAAAAGAGCTCTTTGAACGGAGGAGTAATGCCACTTCGTCGGGAGCGAACAAAGAGCTTTATTGTCAAATACAATTTTACTGCATGAAATATAAAAAGCTCCTTTTAGCCAAACGGATTTAGTAAATGGTTACGCTCGAAATGTGGGGTGAAGAGCAGGCAGGACGGGCGGGTAGGCACTTAAAACCCGCCGCCCCTATCGGGTTTAAAATACGATGCCGAAGACGCGGATCGCCATTTCCGTACCGGTGTATATTCGATAAACGTTCCGTCCTGCCGAAATCAACAGTCGAATCTGGGAAAACTGAGCACATCACCTGCGGTCCCGGCAGAACGGACGTTCCTCAGCGTTGCCAACCTAGGACTCTTGATGCTTTCTGATATAAACTGTGTATGGATACTGTAATCCCCAGGGTTGATCAGGATTTCCAAACATACCATAATATGGTGGTTTGGACGTGGTGGTTTTCACCACTTTGGTTATGAAATGGAAGGCTATTCGAAGATGTTTGGAATGGATAGTTTGGAATTTTGATGTACGCAGTGTCTAGGTACACGCTAACTTGTACGTAAATCAGAAAGTTATGTACACGCGAAACGTCATCAAAGCCCTGACGTCATTTTTTAGCGTGCGCGTATTCTCCGTACACGCTAAAACGAAAATTCAAGATCGATATCGATTTATTGCAGGGTGCTAGCTAGCCTGGTGTTTTTTTTTGTACAACGTGATCAAGAATGACTGTTTGAGTTGGCAATACTGAATTTCATTTTTAAATGGTACAACTGGTAATTTGAATTTGCTGTTTCAAATTCAAATTTCTGATATTCTTTTCAAAATTTATTTATTTAATTTATGATTTTCACGTTACAACACGATATTTTCATTGGAATGGCGTACTTTCGAAGCGGGATTTATAACCCACTTACTGGTTGGCAGTACTCTCTCGAAGCGACAAACCAGCAATTTCAGGAAATGTTTCCGGGGACTTTGGTCACTTTTGCTGTCTTTCTGCAACATTGTATGCGAGTAGTTGAACGTTATTTAAACATAGGGAGCGTAAGCAAACAGAAATCAACTGGTAGACATTATACTCTAAACGAGGAAGTTGTCGAGGATATCAGAACTCGAACGCAAAGAAGTCCTCCCAAATCCTTAAGAAAGCTCTCCCTTCAAACAAGTTTGGTCCTTATGCCTCCTATTCAACCAATTTTCATTCTTACCCATAAGACTTCCACTTTTCCACGTTGTTTTAATTCACGGGTTTACAGGTTTATCATTTGGAAGTTGATCCACTGTGCTTAAAAAGAAATTAAAGTACCACCCTTACAAAATTTCCATCGTCCAGTCATTAACCCCTCCTGATCACTCGCAGAGAGTTTTATTTTGCAATTGGTTCAATGACATATTAAATAATAATGATATCCTTGACAATACCTTCTTTTCCGACGAAGCCTGGTTTCATCTCAACGGCTATAAAATTACAGAATTTAGTCAGGTTAAAATCCTTATGCTATCAGAGAGACACATTTGCACCCAGTAAAGTTGGTGTTTGGTTGGCAGTCTCAAGGAGGCGAGTGTATTGGCCGATTTTTTTTTATTTTACCGTCAATTCGGAGAGATATATCCAACACCTTTTGAGACCTTTTATAAACGAATTAACAGACGAAGAACGTCAAATTGGATATTTCCAACAAGATTCTGCAAGGGCACATACGGCTCGTGCTACTATGGGATATTTAAGAGAGAATTTTGACGACAGAGTAATTAGTCAAGGCATTTGGTCAAGCAGGTCAAGATCTCACTCCATTAGATTTTTCGTTATTTGGGCTCTTGAAGGACGATGTCATTAGGAACATATTGCATACTGAAGAAGAGCTGCGAGAGGCAATAGTTCAAGAAGTGGCAAACATTACCCCCAATATGCTGGTGAATATCTTCGAGGGCCTAAAAAGAAGAGTTAATTTATGTCTGAACCAAAATGGGGGGCATTTTAAGCATTACCTTTAGCTGTTTAATTAAATCATTATTCTGTATTTCGAGTTTCATTTTTTAAGCGTTAATTTTTATTCACATAACCAACAATCTTATCGCTGATTGTTATGTCAAATTTTTGTCAAATAAACATATCTGGTTGTAGCGTTGCAAACCCTTAGGCAAAAAATCCTCCAGGTTGGATTGCCAACTCAAACAGTCATTCTTGATCACCCAGTATAATAATAATTCAGTGTGTATATGAAAATGTGTATTTAAGTTTGCAGAGTCATTTTGTCAACATGACAGGTACAAAACATTGTAAAAAGAATTTTTATACATAAGATAATAGCTCAGAATATTATTTTTTAATTCGTTTTCGCTTTAACCCAATAACAGTTTGATCGGCGCCTCTAGGTCTTCCTTTTACTTTAATTTTGGGTGGTAATACTATGTCACTTAAAACTAAAAAAAAAACATTAATTTATGGTGATTTTATTGCTCTCCTCATGGAATCAGTAGAGAAATATAGGGCTTTGAATTGGTTCACAGAATCAAGTAAAATGTGAACATTGCATTCTAAAAAAATCAATGTAGAATAAATAACTATAAAATTATATTGTGTTTATAATAACTCACTGTAAATATCAGTCAACTCTTTACTACATGTTCTAAATCATTACTAACACTCTTCATACCATATGCAATGTTTGATAGATCTTTCATTGTGCTCAATTTTCCAGTTGAACCCAGTATTTTTTGTTGAATTAGCTTTTTATTCCCACGGACATCTAATAAATCCTCGACAATAGTTTTTTCATTAGAACTTATTTTACGATTTGATGGTAAATAATCATACACCACCTGAAAAGGAGAGTCTTATAAGATAGCAAAAAGATCATTATAAAAAAATGCAATAAATTGTACATATTTTACTTACTTCTGACATGTCATGATTTTCATGTTTCTCTACTAATTGTTTAATTTCAAGAAGATCACCTATCTTAGTAGCCCGAGGTTTGATTAAGGCTGGACAATTCATTTTACAAGTTCTAAAATATACATAAAGTATGTACATATTCAACAAGGTGATGCCAATGATTCCCAACTAATAAATAATATATAGGTATTTGTTAACCCATGCGATTTGTTAAATTCAGATAGTAACAAATTTACAATAATTATTATCTAATTTTATACCTTGTTTTACGAATGCCTTTTCCACGATTTCTTACTAATCCACCATGAACAAAATATATTGAACTTCGTAATATTTAAGATCTTTGTTTAATATACGCTTTAAAACTCTTTGAGCCATCTCAATAGTTCTGCTACCTTTAATCACAAATCCTTGTCTGTTATCTTTTTCATATTGTTTTAAAATGGTGTTAAACTCATTAAAAGAATTAAACAATTGGCCACACTGCATATTAATTAAGTAATAAATGCAAACAAACACCAAACAAACATACCTAACAAACAACAAACAAACAACAAGCATACCTAACCTCACTGTTTCGCGTGTACATAACTTTATGATTTACGTACAAGTTAGCGTGTACCTAGACACTGCGTTTGACGTAAGTTACTTATGTTTTTGAGCCTTCAAGAGAGTAAAAGGAAGATATAGGGTCTAAGGGCGTTGAGAAATAAGTCCAACAACACCAAATGGTGATGAAATGTGACTGTTAAGTGTGATGGATTCAGATAGATAGAAATAGTGAAATGGACTAACTGTCTGATGTACGATGTTAGATCAGGAATAACAAGGATTTTGAGATATGACTTCAAATATACAAAATGGCGGTATGGAGTTTGTCGCATTCGCCATTTTTTAGAAAAGTGGAACTCCGTCGAGGTTCCAAAATAATGGAAATGTCTCGGGGATTTGGACTTCTAATGTAAGATACTTATGTCATGGAAGTTTTGAAAGAACGTTAGATTGAAGATTCATTGCTTCACGAAGTTCTCTGAGAATTTAGTCCAACTACACCTAATGATGAAATAGAAGCAACTAGATGTAGTTTTGGTTGATATTTTCCATTTATTAACCTAAACCGACTCAATCAAGAGCAAAAGCACTCCAAGAATCTATGGTAAACAATACTTCGGATTACGTACTTTCCTCCATAAGAACTTAACTTCACTGAATCTACCCTAACCTAATCTGACACGGCTGGCAACGCCGGCGATCACGGAGGAGTTAGGTCATCGCTAAGTTCACTATTTGTAAGCGAGATCCCTTCGACGTCCACATATTTTATTTTGTCAACGTCTGGCCGTCGATGGAAGCTCGCACACACACACACACACACACACACACACACACACACACACACACACACACACACACACACACACACACACATCGTCGTCTTGTGCATTTTATTTCTCGAATTGAGGAGTCGCGATTTGCATTCGAGTCACGTAAACCGTAAGGAGCGTAAGGACCATAAAAACCTGAATGGATAAATATAGATTAAATCTTTATTCAGGAAGATATATTCGCTTGATTGGATTGACGGGAAACGGCGCAACGGGAAACGCCAATCGATGCGATGGGTACCTACGTGAAAAAAAGAACCGAGACAATCACCAGAGAAAGAGAGAGAGAGAGGAGCTCCAAGGAATTTCGTACACGAAGTGCGGTTGATTTATGTAGCGAAATAAATCCGGAATGTGTCATCCATTTTAATATCTTTGTTTTGCAACGTCCGTCAGTCAATTTTTGGAAACCGAAAACTAAGAGAGAGAGAAAAAAAGACAAAGGATTTACGACGGGCGAATAGGACTTCCTCCTTAGATTTTGCGGTCGGCGTCTCATTTGCGTCAACTTCATCATCCTAAGCGACGATACTACCCCACAATAAAATCCAAAATTCCGCCCCATGTATTCTTGGCCTTTTTATGGTCGCTGCGCTTCTTTCTCGGAGATTCCGTGATCTGTATGCAAATCGGCCGTTCGCAATTTCACAAATAAAATCCGAAGCAACTTATTAACATAAAACATCAACAGCTAGTAGCGGCTTTCTCTATGTAAAGTGATGCAATTGCACGTACTTCAGGCACCAGAAATCCTCCCGTCACGGAGAAAGGAAGCTGGAAATAGGACACGTTTTTGTTCTCGAAAGCCCCGGGGTTTAATCGAAACTTATTATTTTTTGGACTTCTAGAAGGAATTCGTGATAGTACAAAGAAAACGGGGTAGTGTAGCAAAATCATCCCACGCCTTACAAAAAATTATCGTGGATACTCCCGGTGGAATACAAAGGCCAAATACTCGTATACTTTGTAGTCTGTCAATTTTTATCGAGCCCTACTCGACGTACCGTCGCTTTAACAACAGATTAAATTTCGAAAATTTCCACACTAAAAGCAACTATTAACCCGAAACGCGCCTCTTGAATTATCCAGTAAGTAATAAAGACACGGCGAACTTCGTCCCTATACCTTCCGCAAACTTTTTAAAATACTTCCGGCGAACCGGGTCTCGTACTTTACAACACTTGGAAAACTCACTCGGAAAATACACACACACACACACACACACACACACACACACACACACACACACACATACACACACACACACACACACACACACACACACACACACACACACATTTGGCCTCGATACTCTCAGAAGTTGTGTGCATGTGTGTGGGTGTGTGTGTGTATCTACTCCACTTGTAGTACGGTGTATATTTTACCAACTTATACGAAGTGAGCGGTTCGATATCGACAGCAGATGCTTAAAGCATTAGTTTTATAAATGCGATCGTAAAGAAAATCGACGAGAAATATGACATCATACGGGGAAGTTTACCGTCGAGGGTAACATCGATCGACGTGACTGTTTTGCGTAATTTATTGTTTAATTATTTAACATAATCCGAGGATGTTTCCTACCACTTCTTTCTCTGTCGATAATTAAGTCTCAGCATGACTATGCTTAAACTTCTCTGTTTACCCTTTTCATCTTTTGTCGGATTCATGGAAAATGTCTCCACTTTCCGCATCCACTTTGTATTCTTCCTCAGCTCTCATTTGCATAGGCTAATGTTGTAAATTGCATCTGGTTGTATTTTTCCACTCGCAATTCCATTATTACACTCAGATGGGGTGCACTCGTGGGAGGAAGTGGCACATAAAATAAGCGTGATTTTAGTAATCCCCTACGAGGTTACCAGCATTTTTTTTGCCAACGTCGAACCGTGGAAAAATTAGAGAATGTGTTAATCGGATTAAAAAAGGGACAAGTGTTGTGGGTACGAGGGTCTCTTTGCCTTTTTGATGTGCCGGTAATTAAATTGGTTCGATACATGAAATCAATTACGGTGGCGTAATGAGGATCGTTTGGATGTTCCTCGTTAAGTCCGATGTAGTAATTTTTGAGCTTCTAATATCTACTTCTATTAAATTCTATTTGTAAATATCGTTGACATTAGACAAATCTTAAAATGTAACAATCACTAATTACAGTTTTGCTAAATTAGTATTGTTGTTTTAGGTTGTGATAGTGGTGAAAATTTTGGTGACAGTAGCTGGGCAGAGGGTGCAAGCAGTTGCCATCATGCCGACGTGTCATTGTTAAATGGTACGTTTTTTCAACTATTTTTAAAAAACAATTTTATTATTAACAAGTATATCGTTATATTAAGAAGCGTTCTTGATAATCCCCACATGTCAAATGTCTTTGAACATGTCAAAAATTTGACATGTCAAATTTTATATTGATGACATAGCCATGATTATGTTCAAAATATTGAACGAAACGTCGGCAATTTAATCAAGAGTTATTTTTATATTGGGGATTATCAAGAGCGCTCCTTAATTCATCTCAGCTCCCCGAGAACATTCTCCCATTCTATATCGTTATATGTACACGATAGTATTGTTAACGTTTGTTTTTACTACCATTTTAGGTGAGTATTATCGTCGACAATGGCATAGAACTTCAGATAAGGGCAGATACGGGAGTATCCAATGTTTATAAGGTTAGTTATGCTTTTTGAAATACTTTTCTATGTTCCGGCACTAAAATGACAGCTATTCTAGCACTAATGAGTGCTTTAATGAGGCTTATTAAAGCAATGTTTTTGGTAATATTTTTTGTGGGGTTGGTAACAAGATATTCTAATATTTCTTCTTCTAATATTTCTATAAATTCTAATGCTGTCTGATGTCTGTCAAAACAAAATTAAAAATAAATATGGCCGCCGCGTCTAACACCCTCTTGTACTTGATGTTATTCGGATTCTTGAGACATGATTTCGATTTTATTTACCATAAAATTAAATTTGAAAATGGTGTGAAAGTTGACAGATGTCTAGGAAACAGCAGTAGTACCAACTTAAATATCACGATAAAGAAAATCCCTAGATAAAAATGTTTACAGTAGTTTAAAGTACAAGTTGCAGAAGACGTCATATTCCAAGCCCGAGTTTTAGAACTGACGAGGGCTTGGAATGTCTTCTGCAACGAGTACTTTACAACATTTTCTGTGTTCCGGCTTCCATTTCATTTTTATTTATGTTTAAATACTAATTTAACATTATTTATCTGGGGAATTTTTTCTATCGTGACATTTGAGTTGGTATTACTGCTGTTTCCTAGACATCTGTCAATTTTCACATCATTTTCATTAGACAACATTAGGGAATATGTTGTTACCAACCCCAAAAAAAATTACCAAAAACAATGCTTTAATAAGCCTCATTAAAGCACTGTTTTTGGTCATTTTAGTGCTAGATTAGCTGTCATTCTAGTGCCAGAACATAGAAAATTATTTAAATATAAATAAAAATGAAATGAAAGCCGGAACATAGAAAATGTTGTAAAGTACTCGTTGCAAAATACATTCCAAGCCCTCGTCCGTTCTAAAACTATCTCGGACTCGGTCTTGGAATATGACGTCTTCTGCAACTTGTACTTTAAGCTACTATTATTTTTCTGGTAAGTTACCGTAGTTTATTGTTAATACTTTCTTTATTTATTTTTCAGGTAAGGTTTTCAGCTGCACTGGCAACGTCGTAGAAGGACACAACGAGGGAATCCATCTAAAGGTATTTTTGTATCGCAATTGAAGTTTGTCTTCCTGCTATATTTTTATGATTAAATTTTAATATATCTGTTATCTCATCAGGTAGAAGTAGTGACGGACAACTCTTCAGAAAGGCAAAAACGGAAAAAGCAGTTATATTATAATGGTTAGTACTTTTAAATTATTCCAAAATGATATGATATTTTATTATTTTTGTTGTTCTGATTGTGATTCAAAGGTTTTAATTATTCTTCTTATTCTGTACTTCAGGTACCTCCGGAAATGGCGGACATCTTGTGAGGAGGTGAATAGCAGACTGACCATCTCATCATCTGATCGTCTCATCTCATGGTCATCTTTCAAGGTTGGTGTTTTTAAATTTTTCAAGAATTTTCTCATTTTGTGTCTATCTGAATATTATCCAAATTTGTTACGAAAAACTGTTTAAAAAGTAACGTTGTCGATGCAATGAAGGGGGGAGTTGCGAAGTTTTGGAAGTTGGCACTTCACTTGAACGCTTGGAAGCTTTCAATACGTGCTAGTGTCAAAATGAAGTTGGCTAAATCGTGGTGGGGGATGGCTTTCGCTGGATACCAAAAATCGAGAATGGTGAACGAGAAGGATCGCCCTGGTCGTTTCGATTCTGGGGCGTCTTCTTTCCGCATCCGACGAAGTGCATTTTTATGCAAAAGCGCCATTCTTCAAGGTTTTTGTCAGACACTTTAACGAGACACAATGCTTATCTTCCGGTGCCGAACGGCCCCCCATTTCGTACTTTAGTAAAATAGTTCTGGGTGGGATTCCTCCCTCTCGCCGAGCCAATTTTGATTCATGGAAACGTCGCGGCGGAATGAGCTCGCCGGGCTTATCGCGACGTTTCCCGATTCTTTATTTGCCCGTGGCCGAATAATTACGACGGTCCATTAGGACAATATCGAATTTCGCGCACCTAAAAACACGGACTTTTTCGATCGTTCCCGTAGATTTTTAGTTCTTTTTTCCCCCAGCCCCGAATGGCCGACCGGTGCACTCGCATAAATATTCATTCGCTTTTATCCGTATCTCCCGTCCGCCTGTCAGACGCGAACTCCAGTCAAGTACCATTCTGGATGCATTAATGGTCGACGTCGTGTTTACTTGTAGCGTCAATTTTGAAACCGGCTGTCCCGGCACTTCCACCCTATATCCCGACGTGCATGACGGAAAATTACGCCAGAGCGATATTTTAGGGGTGCATACCCTTGAGCTTTGATTTTTTTTAATTACCCGGGAGAGCATCAATCCGGGAAGAGTTTTCTATAAATGGGAGGAATACAGTTGCATTTAGAGGTTTCGAAGCGAATGGAAATTTACATTTTTTTAATCATTTTTGTCAGCTCGTCAATAAATCGACCCCGGTGTATTATAGTCCGAGAGGCAGTGATTGGTTTTAGAAAATTCTGGGAACCACTCCTTCACAGTTCTGACCTTCTTAAAAATGTATGTGCAGAGGCACTTCAGTGGTGCTGTTGTGGTGAATTAGTGGTGAATGAAATAATTAATCAGAATTATTTTGTGGTGAAGCAACTTTTATGGAAACGTTCCTATATTTTTAATTGCGTCATTTTAGAAGAATATATAGGTCAAAATGGTTGTATATTTAAGTATACACAGAAATATAATAATTAAAGGTAAATCCGTTTAAGCGAGTTGTCTCATTTGAAATGGCATACTATGACATAATATAAAAATGTAAATTTGATATTGGCGCAGGGACAATCTTTGTATCGTTTTTGAAAAGGTATACCCGTAAATCTATTCGAAGGTTATCTAACCTACCCTAAATGTACATGAAAATGTTCTTTTTTATTCCTATTTTTAGTCGGAGAGCTAGCTACATAAAACAGTATCGATAAGATACACGACAATTAAGTTCATAACTGATTGTAAAAACATTAACCCAACAACAAATGGCTATTCTGCCGGTTTGCATAGGCCGGAAAAGTAAATGGCGGCCAGTTTCCCACATCGGAAAAACATGTCTGAAAAACCGATAAGGTACACGCGTGAAAATTTTTTCAGGCATTCTTTGGACCTTGACTAAGAGCGGTGTAACAATGGCAGAAAGTTGGCAGGTCGGAAAACCCTCTGCAGAAGTGATTCAAAGTCGCGGAAAATTGCCATGAAAAAACCGATAAGGTACACGTGAATAACTTTTTTCCGTACATTCTTTGGGCCACAAGGAAGAGCGGTGTGATAGTGGCAGAAAATTAGCAGGTCGGGAAACCCTCGGCAGAAGGAACTGAAAGTCATGAAAAACACCATGTAGGAACTACATGGAACGCCCTGTAGGAACTATATGGAACGCCCCGTAGGAACTACTTGACACTACAGGACACTATTTGGCGATTTTTATGACTGTAAGTTCCTTTTGCCGAGGGTTTTCCGACCTGCTAATTTTCTGCCACTATCGCACAGCTGTTCCTTGAGGCCCAAAGAATGTACGGGAAAAAGTTTTTCACGTATACCTTATCGCTTTTTTCATGGTAATTTTCCTTGACATTGAATCATTTCTGCAGAGGGTTTTCCGACCTGCTAACTTTCTGCCATTGTAACATCGCTCTTAGTCAAGATCTAAACAATGCCTAAAAAAAATTTCACGCTTTTACATTATCGGTTTTTCAGACATGTTTTTCCGATGTGGAAAACTGGCCGCCATTTATATATCCGGCCTATGCAAACCGGCAGAATAGCCATTTGGTGTTGGGTTTATGTTTTTACAATCAGTTATGAACTCAAATGTCGTATACCTTATCGATACTGTTTTATGTAGCTAGCTCTTGAACTATTTGTTGTGACCATCGTGCATACTTAGCAAATCTTAAGTATAATTTCCGTACAAATGTACATTATTGAAAATTCCTTCCTCATTGCATATACCTAATCCGAACCTTTAAAACGAGATTAATTTCTCTCATTTGCGCGAACGCATTATTATTTTGGAATTTCAATATTTAAAATTTTTACGATATTTTCCAAACTTTATCTTAGTAATGTGCAATAGCTACGATTTGAGAACATGCAAAAACTATATATTATGCAAAAGTTTCCTGTAAAAGTGGTTCTCGAGATTCCACTCTATCCTGCCTACAAAGCAACATAACAAAGTCCCAAATATTGCTCATATTCTGCATATATGTGTAAAATGCTCGGGACGTACTAACTGTAACAAGCTCTTTTATAGTATGTAATCAAACTGGTAGAATGAACAGACAAGTAAGAAGGGAAGTAGCCAAAAGTAAAAAATTGTATGTGGGAAAGAAGATATGAAGAACTATGCAGGTATATGTAGGGAAACGAAAATATCAGGAGCTGGAAAAAGGGTCAAAAACTTAAGAAAACTTGGAAGGCAAAGATGTAATCTAAGCTTCATTTCCTTAGAACAATGGGAAAATTATTACATTGAATTACTGACTGAGCACGGGACGAATTTAAATGGAGAGAGATGAGTACTAATCCAGACACTACTGAAATAGAACCAATCTCAATAGACGAATTGCGAAAGGCTTTAAAAAGCTTGGAAAATGGTCAAAAACTTAGGAAAAAAAGGAAAGCAAAGAGGAAATCTAAGCTTCATTTGCTTAGAACAATGAGAAAATTATTACATCGAATTACTGACTGAGCACGGGACGAATTTAAATGGAGAGGGATGAGTACTAATCCAGCCACTACTGTAATAGAACCAATCTCAATAGACGAATTGCGAAAGGCATTAAAAAGATAAAAAAATTGGAAAGCAGCAGTACTCTATTGATTATATATTGATTATATGATATATATTGATTATATATTAATATATAATTGATTTGGACCAGGTGTACTATTAGAAGAGATTGTACAAATTATGAATAAATGTATGATGATAATTGATGGTTATGACATTCCCGAAGACTGGAATAATGGATATATATGAGCTCCATCTACAAAAAGGGAAGTAAAACTCAGTGGATGGACTATAGGGGCAATTGCGTAATTAGTTCAATAGAAAGGTTGTATGGCAGGATAATAAAATCTCGACTTGAAGAAAGTAGTGTGGATAGTGAAGAACATAGTGGTTTTTGAAACGATCGTGTCTGGAAACCCTAAGGGAGGTTATAGGAAAAAGAGTGGCCAGAAATATAGACACACATATTCTTTTTATTGACTTAGAAAAGGCTTTGTTATGTGTCTGTTATGACTCTGATTATTGATATAATTAATCAAATTTGTTACCTAATTTTTTGGGTTATCCCTTCAAATCGTCTTACATCTATTATATTTCTTTGGTACGAAATTAGTTATCTATTAGTGTAATTAGTACGAAACAACTTTTTCTCCTTTGCCAAGATAGAATCGAGCCGTTAAAAGTATTATGACCAAGTGGCCGAGTTCGGGTATTTTACATGACTTCGCAGTATTCGCGGGTATTAAACAACCTTAAACTCCGACAGACCTAAATTCAACGAACGGTTCGTACTTCCGCTTTGGGGCGTTCGCGCCTTTAACAAGACCGAGCGGTGTAATTCGAGATTAAGTTCCCCTTACCTGTGTACGATCCCAAGTTCGTGCATATGCGACAGAGCCGAGGCGAACTGTCTGCCGTATATCCTCGTAGATCTCTCCTCGAGCTTCCCGTTCCTCTGGTCCTTAACGAAAGAGCACAAATCGCCTCCGGCCACGAGCTCGGTAACCAGGTAGTAGACGTTATCGGATCTCTGAAACACACATTCACATACACACGTACAAGAGGGAAATGGAGGAAGGAGAGGACGGGAGAGCTTCGTATTATTCCGTCAAGACGGGAAACAAAAGACCAACGCGAATAATGGGGCCTCGGCCCGAATAAAAGCGCAGCCGAAAGCTACCGCTGGATGTCGAGATCTTTTTCCTCTCCCGGTCTCGTCCTTAGGGCGGGTGGGTTTCTCGATGTTCGATCGAGATAGGGATGTTATACTTTGAGATATTTGCTTTAACACTAGAGATATTCGTATCGATAGATAACTTTAGCGGACGGTGGAGTTGTCCAACTGATACGTAAATATCTGGGAACTCTAACAATATGATCCTTCGGTTATATTAAGAGGCGAGTTCGAGGCGCAAGTTTTTTGGTACATCTGAACGATATCTAGATCGCAGCTATTAGAATCGTTTGTGTCTTTGCATTGAAGTTATCAGTAACGGTAGCAGTTGAAGCATCCTGGGATCTCAATGTGACGCTTACATAAAATGTGTTGCGAATTGAATAATCAAACATTACTTATGACATCAAATTTAAGTACTTACATGTGGGAGATTCCATGTAAACTGATCAGGGAGTGAATGGGGTGGTTTTTAAATCGCTACCGGAAGTATCTGGTCGTCTTTAGGATATACAAATACGTCCGATCCTACATTTTCAGCCCCTAATTTTGCGCCATTTTGGATTTGTGACCTATTTTGTGTTTTGTTCATTTTTTTTGTGGGCCATGACAAATTTTCGTTTTTTGACTGCCGATGCGAGAATTTGAGTTTAAAAAAATTCTGGAAATAGTGGGTCAATGTAAAATCTTCCCAGAAATCCATTTCCGGCCTCAGAATTAGGATTGGATGCTCCCCCGAGCGAGAAATTCAGAAAAACGTTTTTTTTTCATAGTACGATATCTAAAAATTTATTTCTTTAAAAATATCTGGAGGCTGCCAAAATGTTCCTTTTTGCATTTACTTTAAGGTCAAAATAAATTATCGGTGTGTATTTTGGTTTTAAGTAATAAAACACGCAAAAAACTGTGTTTTTTTGTAGAAAAATTAAATATTTCTGTGTATAACCCTGTGAAAACTCATGGAAACATTCAATTTGACATTTTTCGACGTTCCAGTGTTATACCTTCATTCCAAAGTCTATAATCTTGATCTTCGCTTTTTTTGCAATTTTGGAACCAACAAGGTGCTCTAACTCACTAGTTGCCATATTCAATTTTCTCACCGGAGGGAGGAGCTCTAGAAAATATACAAATTGATGGGAAAACACGTAAAGAATACATTGGAAAAACCCAGAAATTTATACTTTATTCATCCAATCTAACTGGTACAGAGAATTTCAGGAATCAAGATCTTCAATGCTAAATTTGTTGAAATGTGTTTGAATTTTGTGTGCCTGAGCTTTGTTCAAAGTGGTTTTCGGTGATTTCTTTTTTTCAGTGAGCTTAACCTCACAAATAACATGGGGAAAAGATCAGTTAGCCAAATAGGTGAGTCAGGAAAGAAGTAAACTTTTGAGACAGAATTATAGCTAAACACTAACGTCTCTGCAACAACATCATCTTCTTTGCTGTGAATTATGCGACCCAAATGCCAGTTGTTATTGAATAGAAAAGCAACATCCAAATTCTCCTCCCAAAGTTTCACAACTTTGCCCTTTAAATCGAAAACCAATGCCCAATTCTCATCCATACTGGTGTTTTTACGTTTGACGATTTGCTTATTGTGAACACAAAACTGATGGAAACTTTTAGTGCCTGGAATAGTTTTTGCTTCCTTTTTGTCACTCTTTTCATGACAAAGTTTATGTTTCGACGTTCCAGAGAAGGAGATAAAATTTTTAAACCTTTATCAAGGGCTTGATCAAGTGTCAAGCTGCTATTGCAAGTTTGAAATGATCCTATGGAAACTAAACCATGACAGTGCACAAGCTTCTTAAATTTTGTCATGTAAACAGTGACAAAAAAGAAGCAAAACTATTCCAGGCACTAGAAGTTTCCATCAGTTTTGTGTTCACAATAAGCAAATCGTCAAATGTAAAAACGAGAATTGCGCATTGGTTTTCGACTCAGGCTCAGGCACAAAATTTAAACACATTTCAAAAAATTTAGCATTGAATATCTTGATTCCTGAAGTTCTTTGTACCAGTTAGATTGGACGAATAAAATATAAATTTCTGGGTTTTTCCAATGTATTTTTTACGTGTTTTCCCTTCAATTTGTATATTTTATAGAGCTCCTTCCTCCGGCGAAAAAAATGAATATGGCAACTAGTGAGTTAGAGCATCTTGTTGGTTCCAAAACTGCAAAAAAGCGAGGATCGAGATTATAGGTTTTGGAATGAAGGTATAACACTGGAACGTCGAAAAATGTCAAATTAAATGTGTCCATGAGTTTTCGCAGGGTTAGACATAGAAATATTTCATTTTTTCACAAAAAAATCAGCTATTTGCGTGTTATTGAAACCAAAAAACACACCAATAATTTGTTTTGACCTTAAAGTATATGTAGAGTATATGCAAAAAGGAAGATTTTGGCAGCTTCCAAATATTTAAAAAGTTAAAAGAAAAACGGTTTTTTCAAATTTATCGCTCGAGGGAGCATCCAATCCTAATTATGATTCCGGAAATGGATTCCTGGGGAGATTTTACATCGACTCACTACTTTCAGAATTTTTTTATATTCAAATTCTCGCATGGGCAGTCTAAAAACGAAAATTTGTCATGGCCCGCAAAAAAATGAACAAAACACAAAATAGGTCACAAATCCAAAATGGCGCAAAATTAGGGGCTGAAAATGTAGGATCGGACGTATTTTTATATCCTAAAGACGAGTAGATACTTTCGGTAGCGATTTAAAAACCACCCCATTTACTCCCTGATCGGTTGACATGGAATCTCCCATGTAAGAATCCGCTTACTAACTATTACACATATATGGTCTATCACAGTTACCAAATCTTCAGTGTTATATTGATGTGTTGATGAATTGAATGAATAAATACAAACATCTATGACAACGGTTTACGAGTAGATGTTTTGAATGGCGTTATGTGACTCGGATTCGATTTGTAGGAGTCCATTAAAAAAATCTAGTTATTTGCGCTTTTCTTTTCATGTCAGTTTTCGCATTATAGACAAATTGCCTCAGTGTGAGATATAAAATGATCCCACTTTAAGTCGTTACATGCATATAATTCCTGGGACGGGAACGTCTAAATTTACGACCCTGAAAGCGTTTTAAACAATTCGACACTCGTCGTATTTTCGCCCGGGCGACAAAAAATCTAATTCCACGCTACACAAAACCGGGAATTTATTAAATGTTTATATAGGAGCCGAACCCGAAAGGATATTCGCTTCGGAAATCATAATTCGACGATGGCGCTCAGGAAATTATAATATTTTTACGAGCACATTCATCTTCCCCGGATCCATGCTAATTCCCAAACAAGGAATCTTACTCACTAAGTTAAGTTTTACGTTCATTCGTTATTCCCACTTCGGCGATCGTTTGCCGTTTTACGATCAATAAAAATGGCTCTTTTCGGTTATTTATTCAATGTCCCGCGGTATAATTCGCTCGACGGCGATTTCCGGCGTCGCGAGCGTCGATACGCCGACGGGGAATTTAAATTTTCGGATGCTTCTTTTTTTTTGTGCACGCCTCGATTTACATTCCCCCTCCCTCCCGCTCTCTCCAGAGTCAATCGCCGAGATTATCTTTTTCGCATGTACGAAATGATTACCGGGAAAGTTTCCAGAAATTGTTTCGAAGCGTCGCCGGAGCAGTTTTAACTTTGAAGCGGACTAGGGGATCAATCGCCTCGGAGTTTACAATCTTCGCTTTGACATGTTTAAAATCCCGCAACGAGTGACTCTTTTGCGATTATATCGACGAGACTTTGATTAAAATGTTGTGTGGTTGTTGTAAAAGTTGTAATTAGGCTATTGACTATGTCTAAAATAACAGGGTTAAAAGGAATGAGCGTGTGCAAGGTATTTTTCGATTTCGACTATAGCGCAAATACTGTGCATTTTTCGATGATATAAGATTTCTTGTAGAGAATTAAATTTCCTATGAAAATGATATTTTTTGAAGTCAAAAAAAATTTTTTTAATGAAATAAATTCAAAAAACCAATTTTAAAAACTGACAAATTTTCAAAAAAATTCCGATAATCCATTCACGCTAAAATTGGAACATGGCCCCATTGTAAAGCAATGCCTGTACCTAAATTCACGCAGAAAAAGTTATAGCCAAAAATTAAAAAAAAATCCATTTTTTTAATTTTTTTTGAATTTATTTCTTTAAAAAATTTTTTTGACTTCAAAAAATATCGTTTCCATAGGAAATTTAATTCTCTACAAGAAATGTCTTATCTTCGAAAAATGCATAGTATTTGCGCTACAGCCGAAAAATCGAGAAGTGGACAAACCTACCCCGTTCTCAAAAACGCATTGCTAAACTTAGTAGCACTTTTGGATTTTATTACTTCAGAGGTCAATTCACCGTATGAAAAAATGAAATAACTTGCACGCGTTAGTTCCTTATTAAATGACATAGTCAATAACCTAAATGTTTTATGGTCTGTGTTGACTGACTAGTCTGTGAGATGCAAGTAAATGAACTAGTTTAATTGAATAGTAAAGACTCGAAGACAATTGTACTACGTGCAAGTTTAGCATTTGGCAGTGGTGGAACATTCAGTTTAAACAAATTCTTGGAGCGTATTTCCAGGGGAAAACGAAGATTGCAAAAACTGGATATATTATAACATATTCATCTCCTTTGTAATCTTGGGGAAATACTATTAAAACTTAGTTATTCCCGATTTCTAGTCTTTTCACCTATAAGTATCTAACTATAGATAAGGAATGCATAACAAAGAGAATGTTAAATTTATTATTTCAATGGCCTTTAACGATAATCAATTTTAGTGGTGCATTCGCCAAAATCGAAACAACGCCATAATGTTACCAATAAGCTGCGGTGGCTGGTTGTCAGGTATTATGGAACTGATTCAAAGACCAGATAAACTTAGTATAAAACGTACAAGACAAACGTACTCATCGTGGTTCTCTTAGGTGTCTCTCTCTTTGTCTTTGATTCTCACAAGGATTCATACCAGAAAACCCATTCTTGGTCTAATCCACCACGACAAGAAATATTTCCATCTAAAGTTGGTCCTGTGACTAGTTTCATCAAAGTGGTAAATGGATAAGTAGATTTAAATTCTGCATGTAATTCAAGGAGTATTGGGCTACATTTAAGTCTAGTAATGGGATTGTATGGTTCGTTTTGTTTCTCAAAGGTAAAAAGTTCGAAAAGAGTCCAAAGTTTAAGTTTGGAGAGGTTTAAGAGCAAACCGTCCCTTTATTCTAGTCAATTTCGATATGAAGCTTCTTGATAGATCTTCGCAGCGTACAAAGTTAAACTGTTTGTTTTTTTTTAATTTCCGAGTCTACGTTTTACGAAAATATGTTTTTTAAATTATGACGATTTTACAATGTCAAAAAGTGCCAAATAACTCGGATTCCAAAAATCAACTTAATATTTACAGAGATATCAAATTCGGGTCACACTATATTTTAACTTAAATTTTGATTAGTTCGTCGTAAACACCGTTTCTAGCTTTCCTGACTCGAGAATAAGATCATGGTAATTACATTCATATCGATTTTACACTAAAGTTAAGTATATGAAATTTACCTAACCTGTTTCCATCCCAACGAATAAATTTTAACAGGTGGCGGTGATTAGTTAAACATTTATTTGAATGTCCGTTGCCGGTTCAAAAGGAAATTCCCCTTTTCCCCCGGAGGCAAGGAAAGAAATCTTGTTCCGGGTAACGCCCCTGGACACAGAGCGTTTCTCTCTCTCTCTCTCTCTCTCTCTCTTTCTCTCTCTTTCTCTTCTCCAAAGAGCGATCGCTTTCATGGATGGATTAATCAGATCGAGTCGATAGGCTCGACTGTCACCGGGCTCGTATGTAAGACGATCGCAGCTCCCTGAGGCCCTTCCGAACTCAATGTAATCGCATTCTTCAGTTCCATGGAACTCATCAGCCAAAGTAATATGGAGAAAGAGGGAGAGAAATGGAAGAGGAGGGAGAGTCGGAGACGGTCTGACAGCTTTTTGTTTGTTGGCATTCGGTTTGTGTATTCTTTAAATTAGGTTTCTGTTTCAACACGATATTTTGTGACACGTTCGGAATTGATCAAGATGTAAGGCGATAGACCGGGATGATACACCCTATATATATAGGTATATCTACACGCACGCACACAAGCGCGCGTCTCTCGTGGATGGAGAGGAAATTTATTTTTGTCAGGACGGGTGCTTATCCAGATATTTATTTTTTTATTAACGACAGGGTTTACGTGTGAGGCGGGAATTCTATTTGCTCGTCGAGCGCTCTCACCCTTTTTTTTGCGAGGACTAGAATCTCTTAAGGCTCAATGTAAACTCGTTAAGTGTCAGACGTTGGCCGAGCTTAGGGACGGATTAGATTTGTTACGGATAAAAAGTTGAATCATAATACGTGATTATTATTATTGTTCATATATCTCAACTGTAGATACGAAGCAATTAAGGACTTTCATGCAATAAACTCTTGTACTTATATATTATTCCGTTATAGCTTCTTTGACCTTCCACGTAAGCGTCATTGGGGCGAATTTCCCAACGTCGTAAATTAAACTTTCACCGACGTAATTTAATTTCCTATATTTATAAATATTTTTTAACCGGGCGACGCGAGTTGCCCGCAGGTGCCCTATCCGGAGCGGGGGTCTTAGAAATCGCATTAAAATTTCACAGAATTATAAGTAGTCCCTAAAGTTTATGCCTGAAATTTTAATTAACTCACATGGAATACTTGAAAAGTTTAACTTTAAGAGGATTTTAATTACAACTTCTCTCGAGTTCGAAATTGGAAGAATTTTGAACCAACAAAGCGGAGAAAAATGTAAGTAATTAGAGACTGGAGGCATTGACGATGCGAGAGCGGGCGCTTCGATCTGTAAAGTGGAACTTATTGCTTAGAATAAAAGTCTTAGTGTAGTGATACTTTAATTTCTCTGAAGGTAAATTGAAGATCTCGACATTTTCGAAAGTACCATCGAATGTTTTGTGTTCCTCCTAATCTCTAATGATAAAATTGCGAATCTCTCTGAAGTTGTAAAGGAGGAAGCGTCGTCGAGGGGCTTTACAGCGCCTCTCTCTCTCTCTCTCTCTCTCTCTCTCTCTCTCTCTCTCTCTCTCTCTCTCTCGGTGATATATTTAGAATTCATTTCTTATCCGGGCGCTTCATAACGAATATTTATAAGCGCATTGCGGAAGTTCCAATTTCGTGAATATGACTGTAAATATCCGGGCTTGTTCCACTCGAAAGTTGAGACGCGCCACATCTGGGCCCTTAAGAACTACCTCTCGGAGAGAGAAAAAAAGCGAAATTGCCACGTAAATTTTCCGCTCTAATTTAACTTGTTCTTCACATTTTCGGTAGATCAGCGAGTTTTATGTACGGCCTGGAGGTGTTTTCGAGAAGAATTTGCATGCCATCCCGATGCCGTGTCACTGGTTCCCCTGTCGGATTTACGATGTGACGGATTCGGACGGACGTGGCTGGCCTCACAGTGGCGTACGAGGGATTTGATGAAAGAGTGATGACGTTAGTTACGTTACAAGTACCATCGGACGTGTGTCGTAATGAACTTTATTTCATACTGTCTGATAGATGTTCGCTATACAATTTGTTCAATTAGGATACATGTTAATATTCATTAATAATATGAAACAAGTTGAGAAAAATGCCATGTTGGCATACTATGAAACAGTTGGTAAGCTATCCCCAGGGTTGATCAGGATTGAAGTTTTTGGCAAATAAGTCCAAATATACCAGAATATGGTGGTTGGAGCGTTGCGGATGTCACCATTTTGAAATAGAAGGCTATTCGAAGATGTTTGGAATTGATAGTTTGCAATTTTGATATAAGTTACTCATGTTTTTGGGAGATTCGAAGTAAGGGCGTTGAGAAATAAGTCCAACAACACCAAATGGTGATGAAATGTGACTATTACATAAGTGTGGGATGGAAGACAGAAATAGTAAAATGGACTAACTGTCTGATGTAAAATGTTAAATCGGGAATAATAAGGATTTTGAGAAATAAGTTCAAATACTCAAAATGGCGGTTTGGAGTTTGTCGCGTTCACCATTTTCAGAGAAATGGAACTCTGTCGAGGTTTCAAGATAATAGAGATAGAATAGAAATAGAGAAATGGCTCGGGGATTTGGACTTCTGATATAAGTTACTTATGTCATGGTATGAAAGTTTTGAAAGAACGTTAGAAAAAAGTTATAGTCAAAAATTTAAAAAAAAAACATTTGTTTGAAATTTTTCCATTTCTTTAACTATGTTTATTGAATTTATTTCATAAAAAAATTTTTTTTTTGATTAACAAAATATCATTTTCATAGGAAATTTAATTCTCTACAAGAAATCTTACGGCACATATCTTCGAAAAATGCATAGTTTTTGCGCTATAGCCGAAAAAGCGAAAAGTAGACAAACTTACCCCGTTCTCAAAAACGCATAGCTAAATTTAGTAGCATTTTTGGATTTTATTTCTTTAGAGGTCAACTCACCAAATGAAAAAATAAAATATCTTGCACGCATTAGTTCCTTATTAAATGACATAGTCAATAACCTAATAATGGAAGTGGCTCGGGGATTAGGACTTCTGATGTAAATTACTTATGTCATGGAAGTTTGGGAGAACGTTAGATTGAAGACTCATTGCTTCAGGAAGTTCCCTGAGAATGTAGTCCAACTACACCCAATAATACAAGTAGAGGAAAATGTTATGTTGGCATACTATGAATCTGTTGCTAAGCAACACTTACCGGCTCTGATGCTGTTATAACTCACTTTACCGGCTCTGATGCTGTTATAACTCACTTACTGGACTCAAATTGATACTGCAAGCGAGCACTTACCGGACAGTACGAAATAGAAGAACGTAAGATGCATAGGATCATTTATTGTCGACAGTTATTCTGGAACTGCAGGAAGCACAAGCGAGTGGTAGCAGCTAGGGCCTGGATTTCGTCATTTTTGGGAAGAACGGCTGTGTACACGTCTGGATTAGTTTATGTAAAGGAAGTTTTTTATACTTCCATGTAAATTTTTCATGTAGCTTTCGGCTTATTGGACCATCTACAGCACTAGTTGTTGCCTTTTTTGCTTGATAGTTTAAGAATTATAGTCATAATAATAAAGCTTTATTAACAGACATAATCTGCTATCTTCTTACTCATAACATACTATATACAGCTAATTCTGATGATTTCGCCTGTTTTTGATTCATCATTGGCGAACATTCTAAAAAGAATGCCACGGTATATTTAGTTAGTTCCAATCCAAATTTAATTATCAAAGTTTGTCCAATTTTATTTGCCAAACATTGGGAAGCTGCATTACACTTATCAGAAAAATATAATTCGGTTCAAGAACCGCTACTAGACCGTAGTAAAGTGAGGCTTTAAAAAATCAGATATTTACCCACTGTAGATATGAGCACTCGAATATCAAAAATTTACGACTTAATTTCTTCTCATCTTCACATGTTCTTATGTATTAATGATAACCTCGGCACTGTTATGTTTTTCTCGCGCCGTTATTACAAGGCTTCTCGTCAAGTAATACTTGCTATTTCTCAGATTACGAGTCCGTAACTATAAATTGGCACGATCAACCCATTTCTCTCGATGACGCAAAATACTCGACGTTAGTTCGGAACTTTCTGTACTAACCGTGTAAATAGATGTATTAAGCGTGATCCCAGGGAAGTTCACATAACGGTCTTACCGTTTCCCTATTCTTTACGGGCGGTTACGAGACCGACACGTAACCGTTTTAATTGGACCGGAGTAACGTCTACTTTTCATCGATCGCGCGTCGCGAAGGAATCATGGTAAGTCGCACATTGTAGGTAATGCATGTCGACGCGTTAAAACGCGCCCGGAATGCCGAATTGATTTTATTCCCGAGCCCGCGACGATTTGTTCCGAGTCGGCAAATGTGACGTTTAGCGATATTTCCTTCGAAAATCCCGCAGACTCTTTAAAGCTTTTAAAATAGTTTCGGTGAGGGGCATCAATCTTTCCGCGTTAGCGGTCGGTAGAAGTTGAAAAGCGGGATGAAAAGCGCAACTCTAACGTTCAATTATTACCTACAAGGGCATATCGACAAGTCGCTTAATTCTCAGTGAATTCGAAGCGGTATAAAAAATTCATTTGAATAACTTGTTTACGGAAAGTCTGTTAGAATCCCGGCAAATTGCATCCAATTCAGTCCTAACCGACAATTTACGTTTGGTTGGAGCTGAATTTACTTGGAATTAGTTTAATGCAAATGCGGATGCGTTCGCACTGACGTCCCGGTTAATAATTCAATATACGTCGTTGAGGAACTCCGAGGATGTGTAGATATGTCGACGAAACGTCGGTACCCCGACCCACCCATCGATCTAGGCCGGAGGGTGTTACGTAACCGAAAAGAAAATTAACGGGAGCACGTTTGATTGATCTGACTCATCGTAAAAAGGGAACGCCGTATTTGCACAATTTCGACAATGTTTAGACCGTAGAGATAAATCGAACGGCGCCGTGGAAGGAGCGTGACGGCCGTCGGGGTCTCCCTCCCGTATACAACGTATTAATAACACCCCATATAGATCCGCTCGTCAAAACTACTTTTCAGGCCGTATCTCTCTCTCTCTCTCTCTCTCTCTCTCGAAACGTGCAAGTCAGAGCAAACTAATTTTGCATAGCAGTCGTGAATGCATTCTGTTGGAAAATGGAGTGGCAAATATTTCACAAGTCTGAACAGAATAGATTAGGGGTTGAATTCGGGGTGGAATATGTGTCGGTGGCATTGACTGAAAGACGAGATATATTCAGCTCATGAAAATTTTATAGGTGCTCCTAAACGATGGCTAAAGTTGGTCTTTTCATCTGCTGTCCTGAATGATGGTGATAATTATGAGAGAAAAGTTATTAAATTACTTTTCGGGAGAGCGGGCCGGGGGGGTGTCTGTTAACTTTTGCAATTTTTCAAAGTCGATGGCGGAAGATAACGCCTCGGGGATGCGACCCGGGCACTGTACTCCGCAAAAAAATTTGTATACGGATGGGAAACTTCACGAGGACTTGATCTACTATGCGCCGGAACGAACACAAAAAGATTAAGTTTCTGGATAATTCATCTTGTCGGACTTGAAAAGTGTAACAGCCACGAAATTTCTTATTCGTATTAATTACTCTCCTCGGAACGGCTCGAAATAACTCGCACTTTAATCGGGAACGCGTATAAATTTTAATCCACTACTAATTAAATTCTTGTAATATTGTAGTTTTACTAGATATTATCCTAAACCTGATAGTACAGTTGCTTTTGCTCTTAATTTCGCTTTTTATACTTCTCTCATAAGACTACATTGTTCTCTACTTTCGCTTTACTTCACAATTACATTCCAATAAACTATTGCTTCAAAGTCAAAAATTGCAGCGCTGTGTAACGTTTACTCTAAAATCTACTCGCTTCCTTGATTGAAGATTAACGCTAAGGAAATATTTCCTAATTCAATAAAAATGTATACATTTAATGAGTAATACATCCCGTCCACATATAACAACCCCTTAAGTAACGCAGGAGATAATAAATGAAAAACAGCTAAACGCCACTACCCTAATTAGGCCTTCACGATACCGAGACAATACCGAGACCTGCCGGTGGTATCGTCTCGGTCTCGTTGAAACTAAATTTTTCCACTCTCGTCTCGGTATCGCCGGGACGAGACAAAGGATTACTATCGTCTCAGTCTTGGTCTCGTCTCGGTCTCGAATTACTCTCGCCATAAGATAATGTCCATTTGTGTTTTTGTTAAGAAGATTGAATCTCACCGGCGCAATATTGTAATTAACAATTTATAAGTGGTGAATTACGTAATTATGTAGAATATATTTTTTAAAACCTCTTTTTACAATTACATGGCTAATTAAAAATATGTACGTATGAAGTTTATCAAAAAATTTATTTGAAAATAGAAAAGTTGTAGGTAAAAGTTTATGTAACGTAATATGGACGTTGCTGCTTATGGATCGAAAAGTTTGTAAGCATTTATTTAATTTTATATGAGGTAAGGTAAAAAAACAATACTTGTTCCTCTCTAACGACACTGGTGTCATAAAGATAATCCTTCATTTTGATTAAAACGTAACTAAGTATCACACAATCCCAAATGAGAACAAATAATAAGGAAAGAACTGCTTTCAATGAACACTCTTTCCTAAATGAATTGCCAAAGAGCTTTAGAGAGCTATAACTTTTTTCCTAATTTAGTGCTTATTACTAGTCTTCCCGAAACCATTTTTAAATATATCCTGATAACCGATTCAACACTACCATGGCGGTTGTTGTACAAAGCTTAAAGCGTATTCATCGTTAATCTTGTCTTCATTAGACATTTCGTAATAGGATTCCTTATTCTTCTCATAGAATGCACACAAAATGTTTATGGTAACGGGTAAAATCTAACTGAGGGATTAAAGCAGGTAGTTTTGACCTGCCTACCTGAGGCATTATGAATGAAACGTATAACACGTGCATATAATAATCGAGATGTATAAATTTGGATAATATATGGAAAAATAATAAATTATAACGGGACCGAGGGTTTTCAAAATTTAGTATCGTTTCAGCGAGACTCTGTCAATTGTGTCTCGATATCGGTCTCGGAAATTTTTACCCCTCTCGTCTTGGTATCGGTCTCGGTCTCGTGCGATACCGATACCGAGACCGAGAGTTTATCTCGATATCGTGAAGGCTTTGCACTAATGTGTAGAAACGTCGTTATTAATTTAAGTGTGTAATCGTCGAAACTTTAATAATTTTCATCGCAGCATATTCATAGCTAGCCTTAACACCACATGTGAACTATGAATGAGTAGTATTAAAGTTAAATAAAAATTGTGCAAAATCAAATAATAGTTATTGATGCCACAAGAAATGTAAAAACGTTTTACCATTCGAGGCAAGTGTGTACGAGCCGAGGCTTGTCACTTGCCGAGGATATTAACAGTCGATACATTCCGTGTGGCTTATTAGATTTTTCACGCTGCCATCGAAAATTTCCTCATAATTCCTCAAAAAATGAAATGTTTGATTTAGTTTGGACGTACGTCACTCTGACATAAGTTGACTGCCATACGTCAGACTTACATAACATATGCGTAACTAGGGATAAATCAACTTGATTTACTCTTTTGATTTTCCTAGGAATGTAAATGACAGTATTTACATTCCGTCGTCAAGGAAAAATAATACACGAATGTAATGTGCCATTTTCATGCTACGTATCTATGCATATAAGAGCTATTTACGATAGCGGCCGCGTGAAAAAACCGTAGCATAATACAATTGTAAAGTATGCACCTACGCGTTTTATATGTTAAGCAGTTTATATATTGTCAAGTAACCAGTAGCAACCATGCCACGGCATCATCCTCATCATCTTGGTACTTAAAATTTCTCATCCCAGCACTTTCGAGCACTCATTACATCCTGCCGTGGGCGATGGCTTCTGTGTTGATTTTCCCGTGAGAGGCTAAGTGTTATTTTGAATACGTTAATGTAGGAAAAATACGACCCGTCGAAAACTATCAAATTCCAGAAAACAAAAACACATTTTTAACATAAAAATTTACGACGGAACGTAACGGGTATGCGAAGTTGCTTACAACAAACGTTACTCCGACTAAAAAGCACCTTCGGGGCGATATTCAAAACGAGTCAAGCCCCCTCAACACACACACCCACACCGAACGCACATATATATCAACGTATATATATACCTACACGTTTTAATCGAGATTCCAACGTTAAACTCATGCATACATCCATTTAATCCGAGCCGACTTCCCTTGGAGGGGAGCGGAGGAGTAACGGTGACCCTGGCAACGCGACCAAATGCTCTTTAGATTATTGATGTAGAGGACATCAGCTGTTTACCCCTCCGGGTAAGGGCGGCGGGTGGAGATGTACGCATCAGATGTTTCCACCGGAGGAAAATGTCAATTGTACTTATCGAATGGCGAACGGAAACAACGCGCCCGTATATATTTTAGGCGTATACGGGAGAGAGAGCTCGGACGACAGTCCTGTCTTGAAAGGGATATCAGTAAATTGATTCGCTTTACGGTTCTTTCGGAGACTCGGCCAGATGGGGTGGGCGAGGGCGGAGTGCTCTTCTATGACGATTTGATGATCCAACTTTAATAGCAAAACGGTGACCATGATCATTGCATGAGCATTTTTTTTTTTTTCGAAATTTTCAGAAAACGCTGTAAAAAATACGTTGGAGATAGTATCCGGTTCGCTAAATGGGTAATTTTCCAGAAACAAATTTTTCAATTTTATGGAGGAAATGCGCTATTGTATACTATGTCCAGTCACAATTGGAACTCCAACAAAAACACTTAATGGCTTTTTAAGTGGTGCCGCCCGGTCGTGCATGGGCGTATCATTACGGATAATAACTCTAACAATGAATTCACTTTCAAATAGCATAAATAAATGGCCCACACATACACACACCACTGCTTTCTCGAGTATAAGTGCCGAAGAACCGAAACACCTGCTCCATATAAGAAGAAGAAGATACAAACGAAGCGCCGCTGTTGTAAAAAATTTTGCGACCCAATGGACCCTTTATTTCTTTATCTGTAGATATCCATACATTCACATATACGACTTCACTTGGGCGACTGCACGAACACGTACACCTGCGTTTTAAAATATACCAGTGCGTTTCTGAATAAGCAAAGAAATAAGTCCCATGGTTTTGTATATAGATAACGGGCTCTTTTCGAATGTCCTCGGTAAATTCACATTTTATTGAGTGTTCCAATTGCTACTGGTTAGAGTATACTAGTACAGTGCGCTCCAACTTTTGGTGAATTCGCCATTAAACCAGAATGAATGTAAACATTTGAAGGGCGTAGTACTCCACAATGTAGGGTTACAATTTTAAAAAAATAGGAAAATAAATATGTTAGACATGCAACGCATGACAAATTAACCTCGAACTGTTTATAGAAAACAAGCAGTACCCGACCAAGTAACACAGTTGTACAGCAATAATTGTTGTTCATAATTCTGCAATGTAACGTTCCATACTATTTCTATAAACGCTTCTCACGTTCTGTGTGAATTGTCACTCAATATGTCTCCCGTTGGTTTACATGCAAATTTAATAATTAAATATCTCGGTTGTTAGATGGAATTTAGAAGTTATTCCCCCAACCAGGTAGGGGTTTCATTGCACACAGCTTCGACTGAGTCTGTGCCAGTATACTACAGTTGAAGGAATTTGGTTCAGGACTCACCAAACTCGCCAGGAAAACAATATATATTAGCTGACTGAGTAAAAAGTGCAAAGAGCAGCATAGAGTGGTAAATATTTCTACAGAGGATATCCAAAGAAACAATCATTCAAGATACGACAGAAAAACTAACACAGCAATCCAGACCGAAGACAACTTTATACCATTACCTCAACCCCCTGTAAATACACAATTTCAACTGTACGTCCACCTCCGAACGCCGACAAGAGGAGAGCGTCGAGTAGATCAAAGTCCTAAGCGATATTCGCCACCGCCGCCGCAACCACCGCCGCCACCAACCGCCAACCACCGGCAGCTGCACTTGATGGTTCGACGACGTCACCGCCAGCGACACGGGCAGATTTATTGGGGCGTCGCGAAAAAACGGCCGCGATGAAAGTGTAATTGTGACTCTTATGCTTGCATTCTCTCGTCCGAAGTGAAATGTTGCCAAGGGGACGGTGACATAAACGCTCCGAAGGGGACGGACGACGAAGGGAGAGAAAGAGATCGACCCGGACTTACAATCGGTGTTAATGGAAATACTGACATGAGACTGAGTCGCTGGTTGAAAATTAAATAATCTGAGTGCATACTAAATTGTTATGAAGGAGAGCTGTGACTCTTAAAGGCGAGGATTACACAACGTTACAATCCGTAAGGGGGAAGTCAAATTGTGTTTATTAGTTTACGACCACATATCCACATAAGATATATTTGTATCGACTAATATATCTTCACCTGTCTATTTACAAAATAATGCGAATATAATAAGCGATTGTTGCGTTGAATTCTATTGACGAATTCTCTCTCACGATATGTATACATAAGTCGGTAATACTATTAATTTTCCATTGGAGTGGCAACATCGATTCAACGTGACATTTGTTTGCTTACACTGTACTACGTGAAGGATTTTAGATAAAATTTCAAAAAGACTAAATTGTTAATACGTGTGTGATGTTCAAAGTGTGGCAATGAAGAAAATGCGTTCGGATTACTCTTCCGTAACTGAATATGATATGATGATTGTTTCCAATAAATTCCCTTAAATTGAATATGTATATGGATTTCCGCCTTGGGACTTAAAGGGACAGTCTCTTTCAAAATTGGAAAAATAAACATTTTCTTATCTAATTTTAAAAAGGCTGTTGTGTTTAGTCAAATTTTGTTTTATATATTGCTGTTATGCTATTAGTCTAGTCAAGATGTGTGTTTGCTGCGAAAAATAGTTAGAAGGCTCGGAAAAATATGAGCGATAGCTCATTCGACGTGGAATGCAAAACTGAGAAATGGGTTTTGAGGATATTTTCTGCTAAGAAAAATTGCAATTGTTATTAACAAAAAACTAAAAATAAAAACTCTCTTTCGATTTTTCGATGACAACTGAAAAACCATAAGAGATAGAGGAATTCTCAAAAAAGATCCTTAAAGAGGAGGAAATTTCCGATAAAAAAGTCCCCACTCCCGGATTTCTATCTCTTATATTTATATTTTTAATTTGTTGCTGAAAGTAAGACTCCACCCGACCGTTACGGTATGCGCTCGCCGCCTCTAAAGCGACTACGTCATAGAAATTTTTTTTTAAGGTACTAAGTATTATGTCAAAAATTTAAAACAAACTTTAGTGTATTCTACACACTTGAAAGAATAAAGTCCCTTTGGAAAAAAAAATTTAAATGCATTTTTCAAAAAGCTAGCCTATTGGTAATGAACTAGTTATTTTCGTACTTCCGTCTTCATTGAAAGCAGGCTAAATGTTTAAATAAATTCTCCATAAATATTTTGCTTCTTGGAGTCCTTTCTATGAGGGTACTCAATAAGGCGACGTCATAAACTTATTTAAAATTTCTTTATTTAGTTTACAACGAATTTTTACAATCAACAAAAAACGCAAAATCCAGAAGTTGTTGTTAAAATTTTTTTCCTCATATATATTATGTTATGGCTGTTTTTATATTCAATCTAAGGATTAAATAAGCGTGGAAAACATTTTTACAGCTACTTGTTTAAGAATTGTTTATGAATAAACGGCTTAGCATAATATTTTTGAAAATTATTTTTTTTTCCATTCTATTGTTTAGGATTAATTATGATTTTTAAAATAAAAAAATGTTCTTAAAAATGTTGTTATAGTTTATAATCGTTTCTTTAATGTTTCCATTATTTATATAATTAGTTAAGGAATAATTTTATGATCAAAAATTATTATAAAAATCTCTTAATTGAATAGAAGAAAAATTTTTTTTTTTCGTTTATAATTTCATTGTTTATTAAATTAACAATTTGGTATAAATAGTTTTTGAGTGTCACAATTACCACTAAAAATTACAAAAACAACGAATAACGGTCGCGTGGAGCCCTACTTTCAGCAACAAATTAGAAATATAAATATAAGAGATTGAAATCCGGGAGTAGGGCTTTTTTATCGGAAAGTTCCTCCTCTTTAAGGATCTTTTTTGAGAATTCCTCTATCTCTTATGGTTTTTAAGTTGTCATCAAAAAAATCGAAAGAGCGTTTTTATTTTTCGATTTTTGTTAATAAGAATTACAATTTTTCTTGGCAGAAGAAATCCTGAAAAACCATTTCTCAGTTTTGCATTTGAATGAGCTATCGCTCATATTTTTCCGAGCCTTCTAACTATTTTTCGCAGCAAACTCACATCTTGACTAGACTACATCTGTATTTATTAAAGAATATTTTTGTTTTAAATTTTTAATAATGTACTATGGTGGCGGCAGTGGACGTCTTGTAACAATGCATTTTTTGCTGGTAACAACCACTGTGGTCTTCCTGGAAAAAATTAAGATAAAATTCAAAATTTATTCTGTTCTTTATAATTTTTTCTAAGACATAAACCAAAAAAAACTTATCTTGGATTTTTTTTAAAATTATATTACAACTGTTTTTCTTGAACCGTAAAAAATCGGCCAGTTTTTTGAGGAAAAGTACCTGTATAAAATGGCACGACCTACGTAACACATGTACGTCCAATGTACGTCCATTGGACGTCCATGTAGGTCCCGACGGACGTCCATTGGACGTCCAGATTTGGCCGCTGGACGTCCATCGGACGTCCAATGGACGGTACGAGTTCACAAATCTGGACGTCCATTGAACGTCCAGAATAGGGCTATTCTACGTCCAGTATAGGTTCGACCGGACGTCCATTGAACGTCCAGAATAGGGCCATTTTACGTCCAGAATAGGTTCGACCGGACGTCCATTAAATGTCCAGAATAGGGCCATTTTACGTCCAGAATAGGGCCATTTTACGTCCAGAATAGGTACGACCGGACGTTTATTGGACGTCCAGCATAGGTCCAGTTTACGTCCAAAATTTATTTTTTTCGTTACATCGATTGATTATTATTTATTATTATTGGATAAAATTGTTTTTACACATTATTCTAATTTCATAAAAAATTAAAGTTAACTTAAATCAGACGTAATGTAAAAAAGGTATATTTTACATGCGCAGCTTACAATAATAATTTTAATAAGTACTATACATTTTAAAACATTTGTACCAAGCATATATAATTCATATACAAATACAAAATAGACACAAAAATCATAAAAAATATATACATTCACATGTAAATATAAAATACACACAAAAATCATAAGTCTCCTTTTCTGTAAAACAGGCAAATGGTCCTTTCTTTACGCAGTCTGAAACAAAAATATTGCCAAATTAATTAACTACGTCACTTGTAAGTCTTGTTATAAAACAACGAACTAACTATAAGAAATAAATTTGTCAATCATAGTAAATATCTAATTTAATGCAGTCAATGTAGATCTTTAGTTCAGAAAGTTGGGGGTGGGGAGAAAATTACTATAACTTTTGATCAAATTAAGAATAACTTGGTAACGTTTAAAACTATGGTATATCCGTTTATTCTTTACATGTTCGAGATTGTAGTAAAAAAATAACACAATTTAAAGAAAAAAATTATAACTGTAGCTCAATTAGAAACCGAGAATTATTATTAAATATTCGCTAATTGTTTATATATAAAGATTAAGTGTTAAAATTTCGAGTTTTCTGGTTTTGATCTAAATTGACTCAACTAATTATATCACTTACCGTGTTGTAGAAGTCATAATCGCAAATCACAATCACAAAGTCACAAACAGGATTTATTATATATGTGTGCATACACTAATATTTATTTGACAACTACTGTTTATATAAAACAAAACGAACTACTATAGCAACTATCCAAAGGTATCTAGTTATTCCCGGCAAACGGCAGTGCTGGCGACTCTAACCGTGGAGAATAACCCTATAAAACTGTTAGCATTGAAAATTTTAGTCATTTGGACATTTTTTTTAAATTCTCATTCGAGGAAGAATTGGAGATTGTTTTTTATTAATAATAATTTTTTGATGTTAGTGTACAAAAACGTACTGTAACGTTTATTTTATAATTTATTTACATTAATTGAACACTAATTTATTTAACACACTAAACTACTTGTACACTAGACTAGACACTACATAATTTATTTGTACTGCTCCGCTTTCGGATCGTATGTCGCGTTCACGTCTGCTTCTCTACTTCTAACTAACTCCCTCGATCACAAGCCCCCTTATATATACACCCCCAACCATAATCGAAATCCTTCGCGTACCTTCTAGAACGCCTACGCAGTACATGTTCAGAAGCTCACAAATTAATTGCTTTTCGTAAACAACATTCCGGGAAAATTCGTGCAGATGTCTTTACGCGTCGTAGTTGGTGTCGCGTTGTTTACTTCTCGCATTACAGTACTAACACAAGTCTGACAAAGTTTAATTTTCTATTGGGAACTTCTTTCAGTAGCCTTAATTAAGCTTAATTAATTAGTCTTAGAGCACCTTTTCGACGGTAATTTTTTTAGCTGTTAATTTTTCGAAGATTTATTTTCTTAGGAAATTTTACTCCTAGTCTACTCAACCCGCACATTTATTAACATAAGTAATCGGACGTAAACTGGGCGTTCAATGGACGTCCACTGTGGACCTAAAACAGACGTACATGTAGGGACCTCAACTGGACGTCCATGGGACGTCCGTTGTGGACCTAAACCAGACGTACATGTAGGGATCTAAACTGGACGTCCATGGGACGTCCGCTGTGTGGACCTAAACCAGACGTACATGTAGGGACCTAAACTGGACGTCCATGGGACGTCCGTTGTGGACCTAAACCAGACGTACATGTAGGGACCTAAACTGGACGTCCATGGGACGTCCGCTGTGGACCTAAAACAGACGTACATGTAGGGACCTAAACTGGACGTCCATTGGACGTCCGCTGTGGACCTAATTTGGACGTGGAGGTCTGGGACGTAAAATGGACCTAAACTGGACGTCTAATGGACGTCTTTTAAGGACCTAATCTGGACCTGGACGTACGGGACGTAAAATGGACCTAAACTGGACGTCCATTGGACGTCCAGTGTTACGTGGGGAGAGGTATTTATATATATATTTTTATAGGTCTATATCCCAAAAAAAAATGTAATGAATAGAATCCATTTTTAATTTTGTCTTTATTTTTTCAGGAAGACTACAGTGCTTGGTACCAACAAGAAAATGTCATTTTTGAAAGAAAAAAAAATTGTATTCCTCAATAAATATAGAGCAATATCTAAAACAATTTTTTTGACTAAATACAATAGCCTTTATAAATCAAAAATCTCAAAAAAATGTCTTACTTTCCATTTTTGAATGAGACTGCCTCCTTGAGCGTATCTAAGAGATCAATTAAACTTAAAAACTGATTTATTGGCATACACTTTACATATCACTGAAAATCCTGTCAGTTTATATCAGGCAATTATGAAACCTAATCGAGTTAAGTAAATAAAGTTTAATAAATGGAAATTAACTTGTGGCGGTCACCATTAAGACAATTATAGAACTTTTAAAAAGTCACGTGATTTTTAGTCGACAGCTAATTTCAGCTATCCTTTACTAATATTTGTTCACCAGGTTAAACGAACTCTGAGAGCAAACAGTATCAACTAAAAAGTATTTAATGTTCCTATGTCGATTTTCTTTAAATAGAAATAAATCGATGCCTAAAATTGTACACAATTGCTCCTTTGGATCCCAGGTAATTCATTAGATACCATCTGCCCCCTAATTTTTATTACATTTTTATTAACGTTTAGTACATTTTATTTTACTTCCCTCACTTATTCATTCTTCATTTAGTGCAAGTGTCGACCCATACCAACATTATAACTCTTGTCGTGTAATCCTCTTACGTAATTCCACATTTACCTCTCCGCGTTCAAAAAACTAGAACAGCGAATTGAATAAAGCGGCACGATGGGAACGTAGTAAGAATTTAGCATAATAACCCGTAAATTATTAAATAGTAATTACGTACGTCGGAAGGCGCCGTTGCCGATTTGCATGTTGATTTTTCGCCCTGAAAAGAATCACTTTAGAGTTTTCCACGAGCGTCGTCCGGTTTCACCCCCTCCCCCTCGCCTCAATTACGAAACTGTGTCGGGGAGGGCTAGGAGGCATTCCTTTATAATTATATTTTTCCAAAAATATGAAAAAAGCACTCCGCGACAGCCGCATTTCAACTTTTACCCCTTAATAATGGTAACAAAAGAGGAGTCGCCCGGAGGGTGGCTTTCGGAATGGAAAATTATGTTTAATTAATTCAAAACACCGAGCGAGAAATGAGAAAACTTTCGAAAAAATAAACAGGAGTTAACTGTAGGACGGGGACTGCTTTCTTATGTATTATATAGGACGATGGTAAATAGAGATTTGAATTTTAAAACAATCGCCCGGAAAGAATAAGCGACAAAACCGTTAACTGGTTCCCTCGTTACGAGACGCGGTACTACTACTAGGTTCATAGAAGCGAGTTAAGGTTCCTTATTTACATTATGATAATTAATTTTAAATGAGTTTAAAGGGTTGTTTGCGTCTCTAGAGACGCAGAAAGTTCAAATTATCACAGCCATAAATATATATGTAAGTACAAAAGTATACGTACAGAGCGTATAATCCGTAGAAACGGAGGAAATCCCGTAATACAACGAAACATACAAAAACGTTGTAACGTTGATGATAATAGTGATGCGACCATAACGAATTTAGATAATTCTCTTACTCATCTCAATTCCTCTAAGAGTGTCTTATTACGTCTTTTCCGTTTCCCTACACTGCCTCCCTCTAAAAACAAATGTAAAATTACTTTCGTTACATCCACTCCTCGAAAATGAGAATGACTCCGTCTGCTTACACTTTGAAGTTTTTCCCTCGCCGTTTTTTCGCGTGTGTAAATTTGCAAGCTCTTTTCGAGGGGTGTGCCAAATAGGTTGTAAATAAACGGGCACTAAGTCACTGGGACGGACTAAATGAGAGTTTTAATGCTTCCTATTACGCTGACTGTTATTTCCAGCGGATTGATTTATTAGCGGCATTAACGCCAAAAAAGAGTAAAATAAAAACGGCTTCGGGTCCGTGTGCACATTTGGCGGAGATACCGATAACGGCCCCTGGACAGTTATACGTTCTTTCCTCTTTTATTTATTTATTTACGGATGCGCCGTTATGGAATATAAAGCCGGATTCATAAAGTGAGACGTGAAATATTTGATGCCTAAAAAGAGATTCCATGTCGATCGTAGTCGGTCGAGAAAAAAGAACGTCATAATCGCAACAGTCCCAGGCTTATGTATTCTTTATGCGATCCATACGGGTAATAAGAAAATACCGACGACTGTATGTCGATAATTCGTGAAAAATTTATCGGGAAATACCCGCAGTCAAGTCGGCGAAATTGTTTTAAATTGAAGTTTTCAGTTTTTTAAATACATACTACCTTACGTATCATGCATTAATCACCTGTGTAAGTAACTTAACAATTTATTCGCCATATACCAAACAATTAATTTTTCCTCTTTATTAGTGGAATTAATTATTTCCATTTTTATTAATTGAAGCGTGGAAATTCAAAACCGTCTAAGTGCCAAAAAATTATTTCGGAGTTATTAAGCTTTTTCTTATAATAAATTAAAGAAACAAGTATACTGCAGTGAAAATTACTTCAATAATCAGTAAATAGGGTGTGAAGTATAAAACATTCGAAAAAACTTGAAAAAGGAGAACGGTTTTGTTACAAAAAAAATATTAAACTTGTAAAACCAAGAAACAGTCTAAGTACCAAATTAGCATAGGTTTAAAAAGGTCTATGTCCTAACTAAACACATCTAAAAAAATTAAATTAAACAAGAACTTAGAGTAAGTTACTACTTATTTTGGTTTCTTGGCGTCGTCAATCAAATTGTCCCAATAACTTAAATATTGTAAAGGTATATACTGCATCATACCCTCAAAATTTTAAATTTTTTCAGCAGAGATTCGATTTTTGCATTGTAGGAGAGGTAGATCTGGTAAAATGTCCTTTATTTTTTTCCCTTCTTTAAAATATTGCACTCGGTCCATCCTTCCAGTTCACTAAAATTTTTCTCAGTTTTCTTATTTCGACTAATAATATGATAATAACCTCAAAAATGCCATTACAGCAATATGTATAGAATTGGCACTTAGACGGTTTTTCCCTGCAATTGCCTACTTAAATTAGACGGGGCACCATTTTTCAACCGAGTGCTTAAAGTTGATGTAGTGAGTATGGACTTAGAATCTTGTGCATGTGATTGGGTTTGGCATATAGACTACAAAATTAATGCAATCTCAAATTTGGGCCAATCGGCATTTAGACGGTTTTGAATTTCCACGCTTCAATTATTGATTCCGTACAACTGAAAAAAGTGTTAGTGTGTTACTCCTGAGAAATAGCCATTTTAAACCAGCTCTCTGTTAAACAAAGCGCTATTATAACCGTTAAAAGTACTTTATCTACTTTGTGTTACTAATGATCTCTAATTACACCGTAAGTAGTGTAATAATATTCATATTATTACACTACTCTTGGTAACTTTTAGTTTTGTTAGATTGGTACGTCAGCCTGTCACGTAGACGTCAAGGATAAATTATTAGTATTTTTTTGTCTTCCATTTTGCGCAAGTAAGTAAGTAGTCATTGAATTTGTCCTAGGGCTACTGAATTATCAAATTCAAATACGAATCGTCCATGTCAGTTACGTCAGTGTAACCAACTCACCCAAAATTCCCTAGTGAATACTAAAACTTGAACAGCCGAAATTTAATGAATTAATAAAGCAAAGTAGATATAATAGTATATTACGCACGTTTAATAATATACTATTTTAAACGCTCGTTGGGTTTTCTAAAGCAACGTGATTGCGCTCTACAACTCATTATTTCACTCGAATTACAAACATTTCTTTTGATGAATGCAAGTCGCTATTCCCTTAACCTCAATATCGTCGATTGTTCATCAATTTCCAATTTTACCTCTCAATTACCTCCTCATACCTATCCATTTAATCGCTCCTCTCCGTCTAATTTCCAACTAACCAGATCTCTGGATTCCTTTGCCTCGCCCGTATTCATCGCCATATTGTTTTGTCGTGTTCACAAACCGGGGTAATGAATATCCTTTGTAAATAAATGAAATTTTGGGGGAACATCAAATGGCAAAGCATGTTAGGTATTGAATTATGCGTTTGTTCCCTGCGACATGTTTGAGCATTGGATAGTTTTTAGTCTGAACAAGGGAATCTACAGGCGTTTTGAGAAATATCGAATTTTGCAAAGTGAAGTAGGAAAGTGTGCTTAAATTGTTTTTAAGTGATAATAATCCAGAAAGTTAGTTGCACGCCCATGGATTGCTTTGATTGGTTTCCGCTAATGTATTTAAAAAAAAAAACACAATTTGTGATAAGAGGAATGGAAATAATAGTAATAAGAGGAGAGTTAAGTCCATAGGTTCACGATAACCTACTCTGACCGTCTTGGAATTGTATATACTGCATACTTTAATTAGTCACTGGACTATTTGGACACAATCAGTATAATAGGTTTTAATCACCCCGAACTACCATTCGGAGGTTTTGTTTTAACTTTAAATTTGCAAGCAAACTACAATAGATATTTGTTGCATGTTGATTTATAATCCCAGTGTGATTTCCTTAATAAAGCCTTTTTTTGGATAAAAGTGGATAATTTGTACCTTTGTAGAATTTCATTCATTTTGACTAGAATTTACAGGGTGAAATTTCAAATCTTTTTGTTGTATTCTACATTTTATCGAAAGGCTAGTTACCTTTGTTATTGGGATTAATTTATCCTATACCACATACTATTATCGCCTTATTCAATATTTGTAATTTCAGCCTCTCTGGATTAACGTCAGTATCTGGTTTCATCCAAATGATGTAATTGTTGAAAATATATCAATACGATATCTAACTATACTCTATTCAAAACAAATCCCGATGCACGTCATTTTGATGACGTCACCAAACATCCAATACTACCAACTATATGGTTTAATATAGTCCCAGGACATCGCAATTTATGTGATCCGTGTATATTTTAGGTTGAGAATACACATAAGTTATGTGTATTCTCAACCTAAAATAAATACATAATTATAATACAAATAACATAAATTGTGATGTCCTGGGACTAGATTAAGTTGGTAGTATTGGATGATTCTGACGTCATCAAAATGACGTGCATCGGGATTTGTTTTGCATAGAGTATATATTTCTTTATTTGATTTTGATAATTCTGTGGGTTTAACTATAAGTTATATAGTTCGGCTGGGATTTCACTCATTAGTTGGAGATTTAAAATTTATGGATTGAGGAAAATTCAATCATTCATTACAATAGTTAATAAAGTTGGACTACTTCTATACCACTTATTTCCTTCCATTCTTTATAAAGATAATAATTTTATTAGTAATTTCTATACGCGGGGTTCAAGGTTTTGAGGTTTCGAAAGTTCTATTTAATTATAGATCGGGAAGAAATTTTCATTTATAGTCCAGGACCCATCTGTTTTCCAGGGGATGTAAGAGGTGGCCGCAATGTTTTTACATGAATACCTCGGGAAAAATGTCTAGAATAAGGATTGACTTATCCTCCAAGGCGCAGAGGTCGGGAACATTGTTTAAAATGCAACATACAAAAAAAAACCGCGTGTTTTCCGACTTGTTTTGCTTATAACTGTTTAAGTATTGAATTTAGAAGAAAGTTGAAGAGAGAAAATAGTTGCAGAATCGGTTTTTACATAAAATGGCATAGTTTAGAAATTAAAAATTTTATTAGCGGTTTTGAAAAATAGTAATAAACAAAAAAAATCGGCCCAAAAAAGTGTTTTCTTAATTTATTATTTTAGGCACTTTAAAATGTAGTTAGGACTTCTATATCACAGGTAGAAAATTTTGAAGTTATAATAAAAGAAGCCTCTAAATTTCGTTTAGATCGGTTTATTAGATTTTGCACAATAATTTTGCAATCCAGAAAAATCGAAAAATATTCAAGATTATCAAAATTGTTTAAAATTTTCTGCACTTTTCGATTTCAACAAATCTGGCTGAGCATATATAAGAGGAAACAAGCTTTTATGAGCTTTTTTCAGAATTAAAAAATATTTATTAGAACGGTCACAGTCATTGTTTAAATTTGGTGTCAAATTTACAAATTTTCAAAATTCGAAGTGAGAAATTTTTTTTAATGTAAATTTCAACAAAATATTATACCGATTACGTTGAGAAACAATTACTTCGTAAGATATGAGAAAAAATAGTAATTTTATTAACAATTATTAACCATTTTATTAAACACTAATAAATTTTGACGAGTTATATCTCAGAAGCTAATGAACAAAATAGCAACTTATTATAAATAAAACGAATCGCCTTTTCGAGTACTTTCCGGCTATGTTTTCAGAATTTCATTTAACAAAAAATTCGCCGAGATAATCTATTTGTTTATAAGTAAAAAAACCGACACCAACTTTAAACAATGGCTGTGACCGTTCTAATAAAGATTTTTTAATTCTGAAAAAAGCACCTGAAAGCTTGTTCCCACTTATTTGTGCTCAGCCAGTTTTGTTGAAATCGAAAACTGCAAAAAATTTTAAACAACTTTGATAATTTTGAATATTTTTCGATTTTTATGAATTGCAAAATTATTGTGCAAAATCTAATAAACCGATCGAGATGAAATTTACGGGATTCTTTTGTTATTACTTCAAGATTTTCCACCTGTGATATGGAAGTCCTTACTACACTTTAAAGTGCCTAAAATAATAAAAGAAATAAACCACATTTTTGTGCCGATTGTTGCTATTTGCAAAAACGTTAATAAATTTTTCAATTTCTAACCTATGCTATATTATGTGAAAATCGATTCTGCAACTTTTTCTCACTTCAACTTTCTTCTAATTTCAATACCTACTTAAAAAGGTAGAAGCAAAACAAATCGGAGAAACACCCCTTATTTATTTTTTTTTAATTGTTGCATTTTAAACGATGCTCCCCACCTCTCCGCTCTGGGGAGGATAAGTCAATCCTTATTCTAGGCATTATTCCCGAGATATTCATGTAAAAACATTGCGGTCACCACTTACGTCGATATAAAGCTAATTTCTGACAGATGGGTCTTGGACTATTGATGATCGAGTAGTTTTTAGGATCAATACAAAACATATTTGTCTTTTAGTTCAACTAATCTCGTGCCTTTATTGCATTGCAGTAATTAATTGATGTGATTGTGGTTGAGCTGAATTTTGTTTCTCGGTGTCTTTTAAATATAATTAAAAATGACGGTATGTGCATTCAGGAACGATTTGAGGAAAAATGTTATTAAATTATGTTATAAACGTTTCATAGTAAAATAAATATTCGTAGTTTAGAAAAAAGTATAGGAGTGAATTTTGAGAAAATTTTCAAAAATCGATAAATGACAAGAGTAAAATTTTGCCCAAAATTGTTATTGTACTTTATTCCATATGCTCGACAATGAAGTTTTCGGACTACTTTCCAGGAAATTGAAAGGAAAAATGCACAACCGAGAAATTCGATTAAAACGCTCGTTCTACCCGGTTCCTATTTATTACACATTTCGCTTGAATTTCAGGATGGAGGTGGATATTGCTCAAATCGTTAAAAGAGAACGAAGGGCGCAGCCCAACGCTCTCGATGAAGCAATAAAAAAGTGTAACACGTCGCCGGCGATATTCAGAAAGGCCCCTCACGAAACTTCGCAGATAGATATTTTAATAATGTAACCTTCATCCGTAATTTAATCGCGCATAAAACAGTGTAAAAAAGGCAAGGGAGAAGGGGAGGACCGTAAGGCATCATCGTAACGCATACTATACGCCGAAACGGGTTAAGAAGCCGTTAAGGGTTGTCTGTTCGTGTCGTTTATGCGCCGAAGTACGAAACGTTCCTCGAACAAACTATCCTAAACGCGGGGGTACCTACCCCCCCAGCCGTTCGTAATCTGGAAGGTTGCGGTCTCGTACGCATCGTGCGTACGTTCCGACTTTAATGTTACTTTAGGTATTCGGCTAGGCCGCCTCGATCGTAACTCTCACGGAAATGTGCACTGAAATGTAATTTCAGAAATTGAAATTTAATTACTCTTCTCTAAGTATCTTTACTCGGCGACATAAAATTTGGGGGTATGTGTGTGTGTGTAGTAAAACAAGTTTAATAACGGGTCGTGGGAGGGGATTTAATGATCGTGCCGGAGATCACAGGAAAAGTTTTTGCCGGAGCGGAGGGGAGCGAATTATTATTATAATTAAAGTAAAAATGCTCCTCGTTCGGGGGAAACCGGTTCCGCGGTCGCGACGCAAAATAAAAACCGACCCGTTAATCAACTCCGGGCTGAACGTAAAGTCGGCGCCCCCGTGCATTGTTTAATAAATAATTAGCAATACACTAAAGCTTGTAAAGTTTAAATTAACTTACCTGCATGGTTTGGTAGAGCGCCGCTATGCAAGGATGATTTAATTTCGACATTATTTTAGCCTCCCTGCAAAGATTCCGTATCACGTAGTCCTCTTTAATTTGGTTTATATCCATTATCTTGATTGCCACCTGAAAATAGGAAGCAGATATGAGTTAACCGGCGAGAGTGTCTGGCAATTAAACCTGGCTGAATAAAAAATGACAAGTTTATCGATCGCGCGGAAATTGAGTTAAAAAGACCAATTTAGCTTATATTCTTTAGTAAAATTGACATGGTATGTAGTATTAGTAAGCATTTGCTACTTGTGTTTACATATATGCTTTCTTTAAGAAATTACTTCTTTGGAATTACCGCCTGATACATGTTGCGATAATCAAATCTACATCGTCAAATAATATAGTAATGTAAAGTTTATTTCTAATTTATTTACACTGTTTTAATTATACACTACACACTAATCAATTTATCTTAGACTATTACTGAACTAATTTATATAACACACTTAACTATTTCCTAACTAATTAATTTATATCGCACTCTTAATTATTAATTTATTTATACGCTCTCGTTTTTCGCCTTATTTATTCACTCGCGGCTTCATGTCTAATCTCTTCTCCGACCGCAAGCCCGCTTATATACACCTCAATTTTATTCGCCATAGTTCCAGGTCATTCCTTTCTTAAATAATGTTTACTTAGAAACGTCCAGAAAGGTCTAGGAGGTAATAAATCTTCTTCCTTAATAAGATGTTGCCGCGACTCCATTAAGCGTGGCGGCGTTCCTTTGAGGTAAGCCGCCGAGGTCCGATAAGAGTAAACACATTTCGCGCTGCTGTTTACATTTCGCGTTACAGTAACTAAAATTATCCAAAATTGCAGTAGTATCATGTTTTTAATTATGTATTTGGTTTAAGTCTACTCAATGTTTTCTTATTCGTGTGGAGTTTAACTCTAAAACTCTCAGTAAGTGTAAAGGTATATAAAATGTCATAAGAAAAATCTTGCACACATTTCTGCAGTCATTAAATCACTTAGGGCCGTATTTATAGTCGCCACTTGAGTTTGTCCCAAGTTGAGTCTGACTCAAGTTCTCAAATTTTATTTTATAAAACGAACTTCAGTCTCAAGTTCAACTTGTAACGCGCTTGGGTGCGGTTACTAGAGTGATTTGGCGCTGGGACGGAGTTCGGGAGTTCGGGAAACGGTTTTAAGAGTCGGTTTTACGGTTTTGCTCGGGCGCCAGATTTTTAAGGGTTTTCTCCCTCGGGAATATACCTGGGTAATTTTACGAACTCAGGAGATTACCAGGGTTGTCTGTAGAAATGAAACACACGCTCAAAAATAGAAAATCCTAAAATCAATTTATTTGGCCGTGAAAACAATTCGTACATTTAACACCTGCCGGCGTCAGGTCGTCGGACGGAAATCGGGCAAAAACTTATTTACAATTATTTTTGGTATTTCGAAAAGGAAACATACGGATGCGAGAATATTATTATTACAGTTGGAGAGGAATAAAATTTTATTCTAAATAAATCGGAAAGATTGTTTAAATAAGCGAAAATGCGAAAGCGGAAAATCGTACGAACAATTTTACAATGAAAACGAAATAGCTAAATACGGAGAAGATAAGAAAACGTGCAGTGGCTAATATTCGGTAGTGCGTCTATTACGAGAGAGCGAGAGTGTGAGAGAGAGCAAACGGAGGGCAGCGGAAAATTAATTTTTCCCTACAATGAAGGAAAAATTAATTTGTAGCGGTTCTGAGCGAGACGGTTGTTAGCGGTTCGACGTACACGCTAACACACATAGACGGAATAGCAAAACATTTGCTATTAGCGGTCGGTACTGGACGATTACATAACAGATAACAAATAGTTCAACATATGACGGCGGTAACGTTCACAATTACATTGGTCGGCGGTGATACGCACACAATTACATATAACAAAGAGTTCGGCGGATGTAAAGTTAATCGGCGGTGGCGATCACAGTCGACAGACAACGGCGGTACTTTCACAGTTACATATAACAGAGAATTCGGCGGTTTTAACGGCGGTGACAAACACAGATCATGGACGATTACGTAACGAATAACAAATAGTTACATATAGCGGCGGTCGGCGGTACGTTCACAGTCAGACCCTCACAAATATCGGTCGGTGACGCTCACAATTACATATAAGACAATTACATAGATCGGTCGGTAGGACAGAAACACAACGGATAAATGCTAATAACGGACGGTTGGCTACAGACAGGTAATGGCTCTCACCTTGGATTAACTCAGGCAGAGAACGCCGTAGAGGGCGAGTGGCTCATATTCATTTAGTCCGGATATTGAAATTATGGTGGATTGAACAGTGCCTTATCGGCCGCCATCTATCCGAGATAGATTTGATTTCGCGATCGAATGTATGGTGGGTGGTCTACTCTCAGCTCTCGAAAATCGGTTTCGTTACAAACTCAAGCCTGGGATAAGTTTGAGTCACCTCGAACCCGGACTTGAGTCTTACTTATATAAGTGAATGACATTGACATATTTCACACCAATCCAAAAGAAATCAAACAAAGTTTAATTTGTAAACTAGACCTCCTGGTACGTAATGGAAGATTTTTTTGGGCATTTAGTAAATGTTGAAGAAGATATTGAACAAAATCGAAGAAGACGTTTCGCTAACCGTTACATAAGGAATAGAAGTAACTCTTTGGAGTACTTCCGAGATAGAGAATTTGAAATGCGATATCGTTTTAGCAAACAAACTGTAATTGATATTATATTTCCTTTAGTAATTGAAGGTCTTCAAAAAATTAATAACCGCGAACTTCCAATTTCTCCACTGGTACTACTGATAACGTTACGATTGTATGCTACAGGAAACTTCCAAGTAAGTAATGTTAAAAATTATTAGTAGTGATGTTTGAAAGTACTGTAACGTTTATTTTCTAATTTATTTACACTAATACTAATTGTACACTAGACTAGACACTACTTAATTTATTTAAACTATTACTAAACTAATTTATATAACACACTTAACTAATTAATTTATATCACACTCTTAATCGTTAATTTATTTCACTGGTCGGTCTTTCGCTTATTTACTATATCGCGCTCACGTCTAATAATCATCTCCGACCACAAGCCCGCTTATATATACTTCTCAAATGTAATCGGGAACCTTCTGGCGTATTCTTTTCTAATTCTACAAAGAACTCGATTCATCTCGATAATAATGTTTACGTAGAAAATGTCCAGAAGGTCATAAATTACTTGCCTTAAATAATAATCCGGGAGTATTCATGGAGCTGTCTTTTTTTTATAGAATTAAATTAAGCGTCGCGGCAGTTCTTTTGAGGTAGCCGCCCAGGTCCGATACGAGTAAACACGTCTCGCGCTGTTTACTTTTCGCATTACAGTACAATTATAGTTGTATTAATTACAGATGGTTGATGGTGATTTACAAAGTGTCAGCCAAATAGTAAAAAGGGTATCAGTGTTATTGGCCGAAAATACGGCAAATTATGAACAGCCGTAATGACCGCAATGACAAGTATCTTTCAAAATTTGACAGAACTTGAGATAAACTATAGATACATACCAATTGTGACAATTTCAACCAAGTTTTGCCGAACAGATGACTATAAAACAAAACAAATTATAAGCAAAAGCTTATTCTTGAGACATTCTTACCCAAGTCAATCTTGAGTTTAGAACTATAAATACAATCCTTAAACTTAAACTTCTTTTATACTGAGATGTTCCAGTTTTTATTAGCAAACAAGGTAACATATTACATCACTCTCTTTATAGTGGTTGCCTTTATTTTACTGAAGTGCTATTTCTAAATTGGGTTTGCATTCTTAAAGGCTCTTCTGAAATTGCTGAAATTAAATGTCCATTTTTTTCGGTTATTAAGAAGACCTGTTGTTAATGGGGTGATTTATGTTGATAAAATAATTTTAGTTTTGTGACCAAGGTATTCTCAGTATCTACCTGTGTAATTTTTTGTGTTAATTAGTGTGTGGTGATATGTTTGTTCTGACCACCACGTACAGGAGAAATGGCCTACTGGCAATTTTTGATGCTTTTGAAGGTGGTTTAGGACAAATTTGATAATCTAGGTTTAAATTATGTATTGAAACGTTCTTAAAAGATAAATGTCAAATATCCATCTTGGTCTCTTATTATATTTCTCCCCTGATATTCAATTTATGCGCAGAACGCATTTGTAATGAAGCCTTGGGAGATAGCAATGACGACTTATTAATAAATGGTAAAGTTATAAGTAACATTAGATATGCGGACGATACTATGATCATTACAAGCTCTGGAATACAACCACAGAACCTTATGAACAGAATAGCACCCTATTCAAGATACAGGGTAACATTTAAGATAAAGAATCTATATTAAAGGCACTTGAACGCCTAAAAAAGACTTACCAATGGTAATTTCAATGGTACCATTCATGAGAAATGTGACCCAAGTATTGAATTGAGCAGCATTGATGGAAATGAAGCACGGTCTCTGCACACAAGACCTAAACATCGATTTTAAGATTAGAAGGCTTAAATGCTATATCTATCCTGTGCTATTGTATGGGGTCGAGGTCTGGACAACAACGGAAAGTCTTTTGAGAAAAATAGAAGCCTTTGAAATGTGGGCGTATAGGAGAATGCTTAAAATTAGCTGGATAGATAAAATAACAATTGAGGAAGTGCTGCAACGACATAAACACATCAGGATACCCTGAAAAATACGCCTCTGCATCTAATAATACATGGAAAAATAATGGAGAAAGTAAATGTGGGTAGAAGGACAACATCGTGGCTGAAAACTCTAAAAACGTGGTTTGGTAAATCCACATCACAACTGCTTCGAGCTGCATTGGATAAAGTAATGATTGTTAATCTACTGGCTAATATCATATCATAGTCAACGATCGAATCGGTCAAGACACTTGAAAAAGAAGATTATTCAATTCTAACTCTATTTTTTGGCGAAATTCACCAAGGATGCTTCCGCCATAATTTCGGTACATCGTGAGAACTGGTAATTTGGTCGACACTACGTCACATTACAGCTATTCGTCCTGAAGTCGCAAATTTGTGGTAACATATTTCTAACAAATTAACCTGAAAAATTCGCCGTTGTTCGTCGGGGCGAAAGTGCTGCAGCGATAAATCGGATGGGCAGGGATAAATCAGGTGGTTATGGAATGTGCGAAAAATAAATCCGCCAAGACTTCGGCCCCCGGATAAGAAAAATCACACTCGCCGGGCGGCGACGGCGTCGTAGGGTATCATAAAAATTCCGGTGGTGTATTAAAATACCACGAGACATATATTTCACGCACGATGGCGGCCCGCTCCGTACATAGAACGCTAATTTCCGTGTGCATTTCGCTTAGCAGAAACTCCTTTCAGCGGGTTTATTCATCGGAACGGCCCGCCATCTCTCCGTACCGGAACCGAATTTTCATATCGCCTCGGATCTATTGTGCGTTCCACAGGCGCTTGGGACGTATATATGTATACCCCTTTTTCAGGAGGAATGGGATTTTGACGGAAATAATCTCTTTCCATTCAGCTTCCACTCAATGGACGTGCAGCAGCGATCGTGTCGTGAGAAGTCTCGCGAAATCCGTTCGAGAGCGAGACAGTTTCCAGAAAACGAAACACACTGAGAAACGATCCTTATTTACAAACTAATAAGGCTGTTCGATATTCCGTACCTTGTGCACGGTTGCAGAAAAGAAGCTTGAAGAGGTGTGAGTTTATAATTGCCCCCCCAAACGTCATTTCTGAGTCAAAACACTTGTGAATATGAGTAATTTTCCAGCTATATTAAATTTCATTAAATCAGAAATTAATATTTTTTTATCCAAATATTCAGCCAAATTCAAGTAAAAATGCTTGTAAAAAAGTTTCTTCCCACAAATCCGAATAAAACGCCTCGAGTCAAAACTGGCTTCTGCTAGTTGTTAGTCTTCACACAGAGCTCGAATTTCGTTTTGGAATAAGCGCAAAACGAAAACAATCGAAAGAAGAGAAGTCAAGTTTTAACGATCCTCCCCCGGAGCCGGCAGACTCTGATAATCGCCGCGTTTTGTCGGATTCTTTATTTACTTCCCAACTAGAGTCATTAGTGTAGTATTGTAACAGGAAGGAGCGTCGGTGAAACAGCTAGTTTCTGGCGCTGAACGTCGTCTGAGGACTCAGACAAAAACTCCCTCAGGCGGAGTTCTTACTTTAGACGCTGGAAATCTTACGGCAGTTATGTCGTATTCATGTTGGTGTAATGTATTTTCATCGTGGATTAATTGCCTGCGCCGGGCGGCTCGCCGGGGAACGTTTCGCTATTAGGGTAAGGGGACGATTATCTAGTCTAGGATCGATCTATTGTTTCGGTAATGGGAATAATGGAGTGCCGTATCGAGCGTAGGCGGAGCCGTAATTACAATTTTTTTACTTGGAAATTGTTAAATTGTTCGAATTGTACTACCTACACGTCGTAACTAAGTAGTAACTTTGTAACAGTCGAGTAATTAACTTATTAACTGAAAAATATTGGTTATATGATCCGCGATCAACCAAAGGGGAAAAGCTAACTTGATAAATAAATTGTACCCTTCGTTATATAGGTGAAGGTATAGGTATAGCCCTCCCCGGAATATTAAAATGAACTTCGGTTCATTGGATTATGATAAGGTTTGCCCATATTAGTTGCTTCCGCAATTTTGGCATAACTTGCGTTTAACCTAAAAAACACATTTTTTATATAAAAAATTTTCTGGAAATAAGAATATATTTGTAAAAAAATTGAAGGTTTTTAAAATATTAAGAATAGTTTCTTCTAGTTGGTAGTAAATTTCACCATAACTGTTTTAGGATTATTATCTGTTCTCATTTAAAATTTCATGATGAATCTAGGAAAAAAGGTTCCCGGAAAAAAAGTACCAAAGAAAAAAATCCTGGAAAAAAAGTCCCCGGAAAAAGAGTATCAAAGAAAAAGTCTCAGAAGTTGCTCGGAAAGTAAAAGTCCTACATAAAATGCATTAAATATTAAGTACCTATGTATCTACAAGTATATATTACCAAAGACTATGTATGTACTATGTACTATATACATTATACTAAATACATTATAATCTTGTAATTTCAAGGGATGAAACAATAGATTTTCTAATCTAGTGGGGTAAAAACATCCGTCGATTTGGATGCTAAACCAGAAGACGAGGCAAGAATTGGCAGTAGATGTTACGAAAATAGAACAGTACAGATAGTACTTAGAGCACCAAAGAAACGTCCACAATATAAGATACGTCAAGAAACTTTGAAATTATTGTGTACAGAATTTCTAAACTTGTGACTTTTTTCTGGGACATTCTTTCTTTGGTACTTTTTTCCGGCGACTTTTTCTCCTAGGGACTTTCTTTCCGGGGACTTTTTTTTGTAGGACTTTTTTCCGGTACTTTTCTTCCGGGGACTTTTTTTCCTAGATATTTTATAAACTTATAACACGTTTTTGGATATACGATGACTCACAGCGTTACAGATTTCATGCTGACGGCAAGTTGAAGACTTTATTCCATCTAAACACCTTTATTTCTCTCAAGCGCGCGTATGAAACTTTCCATTGTAAAAATTAGACTCATACATTTCATGTATATTTATCACATTATAATTATACATTTGGTCTTCCTTTAGTTTAGACAGTTCGTGAGGTATTAAAAAAGTAATAATTTTTCCGGGTAGATAACAGAGTAGGAGACCCAAATCCTTTAACTGTATACCAAAAATAACTACAGTTTTGTTGTTGATAATTTTGTGAATCGGTAAGAAGGATTTACGTGCCAGAATCAACGGATAGGTGAGTACAATGTTTATTATGACGATTCTAACCTCAAATTCAATGGAATCACGCCTCGGTTTTTATTTGCCCCGGTCGCCATCTCTCCCTAGCATCTAGGGAGAGATGGCCATCGAACTAGTGGGGATAGATGACCACATATTTTTAACATCTTTTTTTATAGTTCGACGAGTTTGCAGCAGAAATGCCAACGAACTATAGTAGAAGGAAGAACTCCAATCGGGGTAACTATACTGAAGTCAACCTGAAACTGGCGATTGAAGCTGTGAGAAATGGTTCTTCTGTGCTCGGTGCGTCAAATACTTATGGCATTCCCAGAAAAACCCTTGAAAGAAAAGTGAAAAACAATATAACAACCACTGGTAAAATGGGACCGGATAGCATGTTTGGAGAGGCAAATGAAAATAAATTAGTTCAGCACAAAAATACGGCTTTCCTATAACGGTACAGGATGTCCGAAAGCTTGCCTTTAATTTCGCTGAAAGTCTACACATCACTCATAAGTTCAATAAAGAAAAAGCAATGGCTGCTTCCGATTGGTTCAGGTCTTTCTTAAGAAGAAATCCCGGCTTGTCCATTCGCAAAGCTGAAGGTGTATCTTTAGGACGAGATGAGGGAATGAACCGTGAAGCCGTGGGAAATTATTTCAAACTTTTGCAAAAGACATTGGAAAAAAATGAACTTTTCAACAAACCTGGAAGCATTTATAATGTCGATGAAACAGGGCTTCAATTGAATAACAGGCCCGGTCGTGTTTTAGCAGAAAAAGGAGCAAAGGTTATAACGGTGACGTCAGGAGAAAAGGGAGAGACAATCTCGTGCATAGCTTGCTGTAATGCCGAGGGATTTTTTCTACCGCCAGTCTGCATATTTAAAGGAAAGAATTTAAAGATCGAGTGGGTTGATTCAATGCCTCCCGGTTCACAGATTTTGATGTCTCAAAGATCGGCCTACGTTACTGCCGAGATTTTTTTGAATTGTTTCAAAAACCATTTCTTGCCACGTAAAGGTGAAGGAAAAACATTGTTAATTCTTGACGTTCATTCATCTCATTGTTACCGTGTTGAACTTCTCGAAACCGCTGAAGAAAATGATGTCGTTCTATTGTGTCTACCTCCACATACGACACATTATTTGCAGCCACTCGACAGGGCTTTTTTCAAGTCCCTTAAGACGTTCTACTATCAAGTCTGCAGAGAATGGATTCGGAGTCACCCCGGAAGAAAACTAGGCCGGCTCCAATTTGGTGAACTTTTAACAAAAAGCTGGGGAAAGTCAGCGACCGCAGGAAATGCAATGGCTGGCTTCAAAGCCACGGGCATTTTTCCCTGGAACCCTGATGCTATTCCTGATCATGCTTATACAGTTTCTGATCAAATAGCAAGCGACAAAACCAGGGAAGACCAAGGAACGCGCACACCAATGGAGAATGCTGAAGCAACACAAGATCAAAACTCTCAAGTGGTGAATGCTGAAGCAACACATGGGGTAAAAAGCCCAATTGAGATGGATGATGCATTTCCATCCTGTAGCCATACTGATGCAGAACCTCGTAAATCAACAACTCCAGTGGAAGGGACATCTGTTGAAGATCTGACACCTGGAAAGCGCTTAGATCAGATCAATCCTACACCAAAACTAGTCGTTTCTGCAAAAAAACGGGCAAAAACCATTGCTAGTATTTTAACATCTCCTGAACATATTGCTGCTGTAAAAGAAAGGTCCGCAAAAAAACAAAAACGAACTACCAAAAAAGACCCAAGGATACAAAAAATTCCAGAAAAAAAAACTGTTAAAAAAGAAAACGCCCAACTTCGCCAAGTTCAGATGAGGAGGAAAATACAGAAGTTCAGTACGAAGAGGAAAGTGATGCTTTATCCGAAGTGGATGAAACTGAATGTGTGGGATGCGGAGAGAGCTACAACACTACCCAAAAGAAAGAAGATTGGTTGAAGTGCATAATGTGTTCAAAGTGGTTTCATGAAAATTGTTCATCTTATTTGAATACCTGCCAAAATTATTGTGGTAAATCTGCATTTAGGAAGAAGTAAGATAAATGTTATGGACTATTTACTCAAGTTCTTCGAAAAAAACTTTGTTGTGTTCTCATTTTTCTATGCTGTTCTCATTTTTATATTGTGGCCATATCTCCCTATTATGCTGGCCAACTCCCTCCACCAAGTGGGGAGAGATGGCCAAATGTAGTTATTTTTTATTTTTGGAATAATAAAAAAAATCGAAATTAGTTTGTCGTTCTCTATTCACTGACCTACTAGGTTGATAGTTAAGCAAGTTAAGTTAACCTCGTTTGTTTATCCCTGGCTGAACAAGAAAAGGCGAATTCGCCAAAAGTTAGACGTAATGTAGTATTGTAATGATTTCAATTTTTTTTTCTCGAAAATTGCCCAATTTCCGCACCGAAAACTATCTCCTATGTCTTTTTAAGCCGTTTCCCAGTGTTTCCTAAAAATTTCGAAAAAAATGAAACCTGCCCAATTTTCCTATGAAAGTAAATATTTTTTCAAACAGTCGCTATTCAAGTGATGTTTTCGTCACACAAAACAAATGGGAAAATTCTTTTTTGTTGAGTATAGGTAGAAAGTAAGGTAGTTTGAATTAAATAGCGTGTTTTTGCGTCGGTTTAAACATTATTTGTTTCACGATTAGTACGGATTTCGATACCGGAAAGGAACTAAAGGGAGAGTGCCGTTGTTTGCGTTTCCGCGTCGCCGGTTCCGTCGAAATTACCGGATCGAACGTTTAATAAAAGCGATATGTGTGCGTGTGTATGTGCACATCGTTGTCAGGGCTTTGACAGTAATTCGCGCGTTTCTCACTGCCGACACTTTATCGCCCCCACCCCATTTCGGCGTCACGACCGCCCCGATACGCACTGTTGCCGCCATTATCTCGAATATTTTTTCCATTATGTAAATGGCGATTACCGATTAAAAATACAACGTCGTAATACCCGCCGGAGCGGCAGCGCATCGGGAAATTCCAATTTCTCACGCGCAATTTGACGAAACGCCGTGAAAGCCCTACGCTGTCACGTCTACTAAAAATATCCCGAAAAAGCAAAAAGCGATCCGCCGCCGCCGCCGCCTCGGCTTGCCGCTGAAATTTTTATGATGAATTACACCTTCGCGTTTTTGCCAGTCGCAAGAAGTTGCGGCTGCACGATGGAAAAGGGAGATACGCGGAGATCCGGAGAGAAAGAGAGAGAGAGAGAGGGAGCAATATTCCGGAAGAACCGTAAACCGAACCGATGACGCCATCGACTCCATGAAATCGCACACACACACGAAAGTGATCGATGGGGACAATTCGAACTGAATCGACGTCGTATTTTTTTATAACCAGTTTTTATCTATTCGGATTTAAAAATTTTTAAAGTCACAAGACGATCCGACCGGGAAATCTGCCGGTTTTGCTCGTTTCGCGTCCCGACGTGTTCCTAAACTTACGGTACGTCACATGAGAATTGCGGAACTATCCAGAAACAAAATCTTTGGCGATATCTTGTCGAGCAATACCGGCGATATCGTGAAAAATCGTTCCGGTTAACGAGAGTTTTCGATAGGGACACGATTTCAAATCCTATGCGATGCCGGAACATTTTCTATGCTGTTTGTCGTACTTTACACCAAAATATCCTGTAAACACGCAGTTAGAATTATTTCATTAATTGCAAAAGTGGACAATATCAAACTGATTCCTTTAGTCAGTCCATATATTCCCTCCCTTTCCTCGATTCAACCATACAAACACAGATACGAAATTTTCCCCCTTTTGTTATTAATTAAAAAACAATGATTGACGAGGTACAGAACAAAACATTTATTTCACTTCAGTCAGCATATTATTGATAAATTAACACACAATGTAAACGTCAATTATATTTAATGGCATGCCGTAAACTTGTATAGAGTATAATTCAGATGATCTATTATTAACGCCCCGTAACGTTAGTAAACGCGTCTGTTGCCAACTATATTCATCGCATCGTCGCCAGATTCCTTTCTAAATCCTCTTGTAGTTACAATTTCGCTTATGATGTAATTGAATAATTCAGATTCAAATGGGACGATGTAAATTCTTTAACTAGAACGTTTGTCATTGTACTGAAAACGTACCTCATCGATATTTTATAGAAGACAGCAGGACAGCATTAATATTTTACACAAGCCGTATCCGGCATGCGTTGCAATGCCACGGAAAGTTTAAAAAAAGAAATATAAATAAAATTACAGATGACCCGGTGAACGTCGTATCACCTACATATGTTTTTAAAAAATATGGTCAAAATTTGATACAAAAGTTTTATCTACATTAAATTAAATGCAACACAGTTATACACATATAATAAATTTAATGCTTTATGATGTACTATATTTTTGTCCTTTTCTGCGGTGCGTAAATATATAAAGATCAAGGTTTTACGACTCACGAACACGTCACGTATAATTGCCCATGCGCGAAACAGGGAAACTCCAAGTTGATTCCGCAAATTGTACTTGTACCTGTAATTGTATATTATCTTTTTAAATTTGTAATAAATAATTTATCAGGACTACCTTGAAAGTGGGCATGAAATTTTCCTGTACAATATGCGTTGCACCAAACGACGTCATTTGAAAGTAATTATTATATTTGTGGATGTTGGCCAAGAAATGTTTAAAGTCATTTCCCACCCCAGAAACTAATGAGCGTAATGGATCTGGTGGTGGGAACAATTGTGGCAATTTTACTTTACCACCAGCACAACATAATCCAGTAGATTCACAGCTGTATTTTAACGCTTTAAAATATTGACAAATGATTGTCATTTCTCGAATAGTTACGGATTGGTCGGCACAATAATCTATTTCCGGGTCGTAGTGGAATGCTACTCGATATAGGTTTACAGGAACACTGCGTCTGCGGAATCGCTCTATTTTATTGTGTCGTGCTCGTTGCTGTCGTGTTTGATGTGCCCGAAGTCGTTCTATTCTAAGCCTATCTACTTCGTAATTATTCACTGTTGAACGCAATTCTGTCATACCAATAGGAATTTTCATTATCATTATCTGTCTCTCGCTGGTCGTCAGTGCGATTTGCACGTGAGTTAGCTCGTCGCACATTTGATTGAGTTCGACGACCTAACTCAGGTCGTCTTCTCCTTGGCTTTTTAAAATCAATAAAATTCTCGCGCACTGACAACCTGTTGATAGGATTAATAATCGCCTTGATATTTATTTGTTTGACAACCAACTGACAATATATTTTTATTTGTTTGATTACAAATATCAAATTTACAAAACGTATCTTTTTTAGTATTTCTGTTACGTATTATTTATGTTTCTCGCCGCTTAAACCTTCCCTGAACTTCCACAAATATTTCAAGACCAAATTAGCAAATTCGGTCCAGCCATTCTCGAGTTTAAGCGAGACAAACGAACAGCAATTCATTTTTATATATATAGAGATTTACTCCAATCGTATTTAATTTATCCAGGAATTTGTAAAGAGAAGTTTCTATACTGACGTTATATTATATTTTCTCAACAGTAAAATGCTGTAAAATGTGTAATGCTGTAATTATACATAGTATTGTATACATTCGCCGTATAATACCTACTATTTCCTACATGGAAATTCGTGAAAGTGTCGAAATTTTAGTTTGTGAATTTCCACTTGTTTTATTGTGGTTAATTCGAGTTCCGTATTATTTATTGTAAAAACGTAATTTCCCAATGAAGAAAAATAGTAAGAAGCTTCGCTCTGTTTTACAGTACCAACTACTGTTCCCGTTTTTTCGAGCTGAGGTGGTGTTACATTGAATTAAATTTTTGCTTAATATTTCGAATCCAGTTAGGAGAGGAATAATCATTGGAAACAAATAATTTGATTATACACTATGGACAGCGGGAGAAATTTGCCAAAAACTGAAGGACTGTTCGCTTCCTAGAGTTTTCAAAAATAAAATGGAAATCAGTTTTACCCATGGGGCGTTTCCTTAGCTCCACTCGTCTTCTGCCTACAATATAAAATATTTTTAATGCAAATTCTAATCATTTACCTCTATGTACGTACTCATATATTATGTAATTTTTGTACCGAGATCCGGTCTATTCGTTACTAAAAATGACACTCTACGTCAAAACTAAATAACTTACCATTTTCATTTTTGACATATCGAAGCCTTTCCACTTGTTAGTGTCGAAGTGTTAGTGTGGCTTCGGATTTCCTATTTCCGGTTTCCTGTATAAAACTTGCACAACGCGCCAGTGATCGTCGAAAACAATAGTTTCCCGAGGCACTCAATATCGGTTGGACGGTTCATTTGCCGGCTAAAATATATTTTTGCGTGTAACCCGTTCATCCGTCGTTGTAATTGAAAAATACCCCTAAATCTGCATTGGCGAATAAAATCGCCCACTAAATAGCCCGATACAATTTATTAGTGAAACGTATTGCCGTTCAGAAATCTTTTAAAACAGCAATTAACGTCAATCGAAAATTTATGGACCGTTTAAGTGCGTTTGACTAATTTCATCGGAATTTATCTTTTCTCCGGGGTTTTTCAGGCACAGCTTTTCGATGGCTTCCCTGGATAATTTTATTTGCTTGATTTCAATTCACCGCTACTAATTCTAATAGTTACAGACATTGTGTATTAAAGTTCTCTGTATTCAGGACAGATTTGTAAATGTATCTTATAAGCCGAAGTTTTATGGCTTTGTTTATTTGTCTTGTTTAGTGCCCGATAAACGACGGAGGTTTATATGATATAAAACATGTCTGTAAAGCACTAAAAACAATGTAAACAATGTAAAAACCCTGAGATAGTAATGTTTTCTCTAAAGTCGATTTTTTTTAAAAAAAATCTGTTTCAATTGAAAGAGTCTCAAGAAGAAGCTACAAATGTTAGATTTTGTTGATACACTCACTGCTCAGTAAAAGTGTGGAACAAATATGGATTATATTATGTATTTTTAAATTGTTTAGCATATCGCCCTATTTCATCAACCTTTTCCTTACGAATCCTTAAGTTCGTATGTCGTTTCTTTATGCATTTCTACTTACTATGATATTACTTGAATTCCAAGCCTTCGTTTCTTATTTAGCCCCTTATTACTGACATCAGGAATCTCCTTCAAGTTATTTGCATATTTCTAAGTTTAATATATTCTTTGCATACATTGACGAATTCGCAAAAGCTCCGGCTTCAAAAATACTCGCGCTCATATTACTACGTTACGTACTGTGTAAGAAAATCTAATTACATGTACATCTGCCAGGCGTGCCAATGCGTGAGATACATAGCGATCGGTGTTCCAATTACGAGCGATATAATTCAATCAACGTATGTAGTAACTGTTTTATTACCTATTACTAATGAAGTGTGGGGGATATCTTCCAGACGTATCGCTAATCCGCAGCATACGATCCATCCTTGGGTTATATGTTTGATTGTGCCTATTTGCATAGCCTTAATTTATATTCCGCTTCGTGTATCAATTTTGCTGAGGTTGGAAATTGCATATTAGCGGTTTATAGCAGACATTATAGCATAGGGAAAGCTAATGCATACATTATCGGTAAATTAATATTACAGAGCCGAACAAAATTTTATTAGCGTGCAGATTATTATTCGATGATTCATGAGTTTTCGCGAAAATTCCGTACCGAAATTAACGGTAATTGTTTAGATAACATCCATCAAAACGGATAAATATTTGTTGAAATATGTTCCCGGGAGTTACACGTAAATTTGCATGTACAGTACGGACGAGAATCGCAGGTATACGTAAAATAAATCTTTTTTTTATAATAATTCGTCAATTTTAATTGAATATTATGCATAAAATTAAAATAACAACGGTGCGGGCCAATATTTACCAGTTAATTAGTTTATTTACGATTCGGTGGTACAATTATAGCTGACTCGTTTAGGTAGATGATCTCATGTTATCTTAAACTAATTAAATTATGTTAAATATACGCTCCGCTTTCGATTTTGATAATTCAACGTACCGAATAAACATTAAACTTTAATATCCAAACATACATCGTTGTCAAACAATTTGCATAATTTCTGTTCCATGGTTTAAAGGAATGGAACTCCACGAACTCCAATTTTAATACGACATCGAATGGTAAAGGAACTTTTTGAATCTAAAATTGTGTTCTCGTTGTCAGTCGACGGCTATAGTAGTGGTTATAAATTAAATTATGTCGTCAAGTAGGTAATAATAAAATTTAAGAATGATGGAACGACCAGAGACAATAATTTTTCTCATTTTATTGTGGCAAGGTATTGATAAGAAAATATATAGCTAAGAAAAGAGGAAGATAAGAAAATATATATATATATATATATATTATATATATATATATATATAAAGCAGGGGATATTAGGAATTTGCTAGGACAACTGGGTAAAAAAGGTTTGTTGCGATAATTGTGGAATATTCTAATAACACGAATTTAATACAGTTTGTTGAAATTGGGAGAAAACTAACTTATATACAACATCATATTCGACGTAACTAAATATTGTAAATATTGGACTAGGGAGCATACACATAACTTTAATAGATGAAGTTCTATACACGGTAGAGAAATAAAAAAAATTATTCTTTGTCAAAACGAGTTTACTCAAAATTATGACTTTAAAATTTTACAATATACTGAATATATTTTTGGTATTAATGAGTTAAGGTTGTAGTCGTTATGCCTACTCTTGAGTAGTAAGTTGTACTTACACAGTGACTCAATTATATATATGGAAGCAATAAAATATGCTTAATCTACAAATCTAAGCTAAAATTACTCAAATGTGAGTGAAGCATTGGCACATTTTAATACAGTAATTTACCAAATCTACTTAGTATTTACTAGACATTACTCAAAAAGTGAGAGAAATATTAATTCAAGTGTATGTAAAAATTTAGAAATTTACGGTTCAAATTTTAATAACGAGGGCAATTGAAAAAAACTAACTTACTTATTATTTACTAGACTTTACTCAAAAAGAGAGAGAAATATTAATTCAAGTATATGTAAAAATTTAGAAATTTACTGTTTAAATTTTAATGACGAGGCAATGGAAAAAATTAACTTATTACAATAAAATAAATTTTATTGGCCTTGGGTTAAAATAGAAAAAAATATCTTCATAATAAAAATACAATTCAATAAGGAACTTCAGGTTACTGTTTCAAAATTATTTATAAATATGAGATCTTTAGAGTTATAGCCATTCCTTCGAAAGGATAATGACAAATAAATATGTGCTTTAAAAATGTTAATAAATTATAATAAAATATTGAAAAAATCTATGAAGTAATATCAATAACTACATATATCGCCTGTAATTTGTATTTATCAATACATATATTTGTACTAAAATTTCTTAATAATTTTAACAGTAGTAAATATTATATCCCATGAAGAGAGAACTAACAAAAATATATTTGGGAATACAAAATCCACTTCAAGTTATAGACAATCCTGCGAATTAATTTCTACAGATGATACTCTATCCTGAAAATATTGTTATTTTACAAAAATCAATAAACCAAACCGATTTTTGTGTAAAATATACCCAAAATTGTGTAATATCATCAAAATAACTCAGAATTTAACACAACATTTTTTCACTGACAAATAGTAAAGCAATTACTTAAATTGATTTTTTTACTGTGTAGACTAGAATTTGAAGAAACATATTTTCCACAAGTATTACGAATGGAATCAACCTTGTACTAATCCTAACAGTTAGATAATTACCTAATCAGTGTAAATCGTAGTTGACTTAGGGCCGTATTTATAGTCGCCACTTGAGTTTGTCCCAAGTTGAGTCTGACTCAAGTTCTCAAATTTTATTTTTTAAAACGAACTTCAGTGTCAAGTTCAACTCAAGCCTGGGATAAGTTTGAGTCACCTCGAACTCGGACTTGAGTCTTACTTATATAAGTGAATGACATTGACATGAAAATTTCACTCCTATCCAAAAGAAATCTTATAGAGTTTAATTTGTACACCAGACCTCCTGGAACGTAATGGAAGATTTTTTTGAGCATCTAGTAAATGTTGAAGAAGTAATTGAACAAAATCAAAGAAGACGTTTGCCTAAACGTTACATAAGGAGAAATATCTCCTTGGAGTACTCCGAGATAGAGAATTTGAAATGCGATATGGTTTTAGCAAACAAACTGTAATTGATATTATACTTCCTTTGGTAATTGAGGGTCTTCAGAAAATTACTATTCGCGGACTTCCAATTTCTCCACTGGTACTACTGATAACGTTACGATTGTTTGCTACAGGAAACTTTCAAATAAATAATGTTAAAAATTATTAGTAGTGTTGTTTGAAAGTACAATTATAGTTGTATTAATTACAGATGGTTGATGGTGATTTACAAGGTGTCAGCCAAGCCAACCCGGTGGATACTATCATTTCTGATTGATTATTTAATCTCAATAAATGGCAATATCCATCTCATCAGTCCTCCATAAACGAGTTTTCCCTGTTAAAAAAAAAAAAAAAGCCAAGCAAGAGTATCACAGATAGTAAAAAGGGTATCAGTGTTATTGGTTGAAAATACGGCAAATAATGTCAAATTTCCTTTTAATGAAGAGGGACAACTAAATTTTATTGCTAGTTTTAATTAAATTTACGGGTTTCCTTGTGTTGCAGGAGTAATTGATAGAACTCATATACCAATCCAGAATATTTTTACTGTTTCGGTATATTTAGCCGTTTTTATGATGATTCTTTTACTGAACAGCTGTAATAAGCGCAATGACAAATATCTTTCAAAATTTGACAGGAGTTGAGATAAATTATAGAAACATACCACTTGTGACAATCTCACCCGAGTTTTGCCGAACAGATGACTATACAACAAAACAAATTATAAGCAAAAGAGACTTGAGACGTTCTAAACCAAGTCAATCTTGAGTTTAGGACTATAAATACGGCTCTTAGGGACTGTTTTTAGTTGAGGGACCATTAGTACTTTGATAGGTATGTCATTGTGAAATTTCAAGAATCAAATGTACCTATGGGAACATGTTGGTACAATTCTGTGTACAAAATTTCAAGTACAGTTTTATAGTGAGTGTTGCCAGGTTCGACATTCAATTTTTCGCGACGAAAATTAAATCCTCCGGCATGCGTAAGCCGCTTCCCGTCCGCATGAGTTACAGTAATGATTCTATCTCCAGACACTTTCCGGACGTAATTAGGCGTCCGTTGCGTATGATGACGCCCTTGTGGCTCTCCGACGCGTTACAAACTCCATTTGCAATTCACCCGTAGTAATTATCATCCAATTTCCTGCTTTCGCTTCCGCAATCAAGATTTTTTTGGGCCCGCTAATATACCATCCCCCGGCGCTGGAAAGATATTCCGGGTCATCCGCTGCTGCTGCTGCTGCTGCACCGCGCGGAGGGTACGGCCGGGCAAAAAATGGCCGCCTAATTGGAGAATAATGGGAGGCTCGAGGTGTGTGTGTGTGTGCGTTCCGGTCCTTTTTTCCGTGCGGTAATTAAAGTTAAAAGGGTTGCGCTACGTAGACGAGAGCGTCGCCGTTCCTTTTCATTCCGGGAGGGTGTTTTTCTTGCTCCGGTTGCGTGTACGCTGCGAGAACTTCTCCCGTCATCTTCGTCCTTATTAAATTTTCTTTACGTTTCGTCGTGCACGGCGCGATACTCGCCACAAAGGACTCCATCGGGGCATGTCGATGCCGATTCGTAAAAGTGCGGCCAAATGATTTTATCAAAAGTGCACACACATGACAGCGATATAAAGTGGATGTTATGTGCTGACTTTAACTTTGCCGGAACATTATTGGCGATGTTGTAAAAGTATGTGCATTTCGACAGATAAAATACGTACTAAAATAAGAAACGATGCATGGCTCGCCGTAAAGCGAAACTGTAGTACATTTTAGTCCGACGACCTGGCCATTTTTTAATTACGAGTTGTATCGCTGGCGCTGAACCAGTAAAACTTGCTTGTCGTTTCGTAAATGTCACGTAATCGTTTAAATACAGTACACAATATACTATATATAGATCCCGTTCCGATTTTACTATTAGTAATTTAATACTAACTTCAAGTACTCCTTACAGGCTTACACAACAATAGGGTGTTCTGAAATAATGGCAAACTTTTAGTGGAATATATAAATGAATTACAACTTACAGACCTCAATGAGGTATGCATTGCATTTAAAGATAAGTAAAACTTTCTTGTCGTTTCGTGAATACCTACCACACAATAGTTTCAATACCATTTGGAGAAATCTTGTGCCTGCGAATTCGCCAATGTATAGATGCCGGTTCGATTTAAATTTTAATTTAACCACTAACTACAAATACTCCTTATACAACAATAGGGTGTAGTGTTGCCTACGAGACGAGACTTTGAAAAATCTCGTCTTGTCTCGCAAATGTGGAAAGTCTCGTCTCGAATCTCGTCTCGCAAATAAAAGTCTCGTCTCGTCTCATGTCTCGCGCGAGAGTCTCGCAACAGTCTCGCAATATCTCGCGATTTCTTGCATATCTTGAATTTTGCCGTTTTATTACGTCCGGTTCCTCCTAGCTCCTTAATTATATCGAAATGCTAATCATATTTGCTTTTTCGATAAGAACTGAAATAAACCAATTATTATAGGTCAATTATAACATGAGAAGTCGAGCAAGAAATAGGTAAATGATCTCCAAAGGTCGGTGAATATAAAATAAATTGTCGTAGAGATATTAAAAACTAATAATCGTAAAGCTTAACTTAAAATTCTGTCAACAGGGATAAAATGTAACACTTTTTTCACATTACAGAAAAAAACTACTTAACCAACATAAAAATGTTGTGAATATTTGTATTCCCTATGTAAATCTTAAACTCTAGAAAGTCGCAAGTCGCGTATTAATTTACAATAATTCTAGTATAACATGTGGCAATATCTCAGAAAGCTCAAAAAGGTAAACATTGCGTAACAGTTATTGTAAACACAGGCTGCTCTCTATTATGCGGCTTTACGAAATATGTTTCAATAACAATCGCGATAATTAGGATAATTAATTAATATTTGCCATTTTTGTCTGCGATACTTCGAGACTTATGCGAGACTCTCGTGCGAGACTTGAGACGAGAATTTTCGAAAGTCTCGTCTTGTCTCGCAAGAAAAATTTAAAGTATCGTCTCGAGTCTCGTCTCGTTTTCGAGGCTCTCGCAAACGACAATATCGTGGGCATCACAAATAGGGTGTCCTGAACTAATAAGAATCTTTTAGGGCCGTATTTATAGTCCCAAACTCAAGATTGACTTGGGTAAGAACGTCTCAAGCATAAGCTTTTGCTTATAGTTTGTATGGTTTTATAGTCATCTGTTCGGCAAAACTCGGGTGAGACTGTCAAAAGTGGTATGTTTCTATAGTTTATCTCAACTCCTGTCAAATTTTGAAAAATACTTGTCATTGCGCTCATTACGGCTGTTCAGTAAAAGAATCATCATAAAAACGGCTAACTATACCGAAATAGAAAAAATATTCTGGATTGGTATATGAGTTCTATCAATTACTCCTGCAACACAAGGAAACCCATAAATTTGATTAAAACTAGCAATTAAATTTCGTTGTCCCTCTTCATTAAAAGGAAATATAACATAATTTGCCGTGATTTTAGCCAATAACACTGATACCCTTTTTACTATCTGTGATACTCTTGCTTGGCTGACACCTTGTAAATCACCATCAACCATCTGTAATTAATACAACTATAATTGTACTTTCAAACATCACTACAAATAATTTTTAACATTACTTACTTGGAAGTTTCCTGTAGCATACAATCGTAACGTTATCAGTAGTACCAGTGGAGAAATTGGAAGTCCGCGCATATTAATTTTTTGAAGACCCTCAATTACCAAAGGAAGTATAATATCAATTACAGTTTGTTTGCTAAAATGATATCTCATTTAAAATTCTCTATCTCAGAAGTACTCCAAAGAGTTATATCTATCCTTATGTAACGTTTAGGCAAACGTCTTCTTTGATTTTGTTCAATATCTCCTTCAACATTTACTAGATGCTCAAAAAAAATCTTCCATTACGTTCCAGGAGGTCTAGTTTACAAATTAAATTTTGTAAGATTTCTTTGGATAGGTGTGAAATTTTCATGTCAATGTCATTCACTTATACCTATTAGTAAGGCTTAAGTCCGGGTTCGAGGTGACTCAAACTTATCCCAGGTTTGAGTCGAACTTAACACTGAAGTTCGTTTTATAAAATAAAATTTGAGAACTTGAGTCAGACTCAACTTGGGACAAACTCAAGTGGCGACTATAAATACGGCCCTTCGTGGAATATATAAATTAATTACAACCTTATATACCGCAAAGAGGTATACATTGCATTTAAAGATAAAAATGTACACGGTTTTGCTGAATTGAGCTTATCAATGGACCTTTAAGTTTTACCCACAATTTTGCTGGTACAGAATCTTTTAAGACTCAAGTATTTGGATTGCTTTGAGCCAAACTTCAATAAGTCGCGGTTGAATATGAAATTAATTGAAATGTTATATGAAATTTAAGCAATAATTTCCCAGCATTTGTAACGAAATTGGGTATAATTTCCAACAAGTGTCGACGACACAAATGAATCAAATAGGGGGTAAGTGCTATTCGAAATGCCAGAGCTGTTCAAGTTTTCAAATTACTTTTTATTTTAAATATTAAGTTTTCAAATATCAACCTGCAATCAATAAGAATTGAGATATTCCAAAAAAACCTAAATATTACGAGTAAAATGCCTTTTGCCCTTAACATATCCTGATAAAATTCATGTAGTAGCGAGTTTTCAGAGGATACAGCCTAAATACAAAATTCCAACTTTCCACTATTTACAGTTTCTGAGAAAACGTTGACCACATACACAGACATATTCCCAAAAATTTGTTTTTCGATCTCAGGAGACCTCAAAACCTCCAATTATCTTAAATTCCGATAATCATCACGATTACAATACTTTCTCTTATTGTATGGATACCCCCATATGAGAAAGTAATATATTTATATAGTGTAAATAAAGGGCACTGCCTCCTGTTAAGATGGGGTGAAATTCGCCCCCTTTGGAATATTAAATTGAACTTAGGCAATCATTTTTTAAGTACCTAAGGTTTGGTCATATTGGTATCTTCCGCCACCTGTGCATAACCTAAGTCCTAAAGACTACGTGATCACATTACACCGTATGCTTCCAAACCTGTTGATCGAAAGTCTTAAAATATAATTAACGATATTAACATAACGTGAAAACGTCCTCGAAAGTTCAATTTAACAGTTTCTCGTTCGATTCCATTCAATTTTCGATCCGAGCTCGCAATTACCGCTTCGAAAGACGTCGTTTCCCTCCCGTCTTCCTCGAGAGTTTTATAAATTTTAAAACATTCAGATTCCGAAGGTGTCACAAAACCAGACGGCTCACAAAGGAACTCCCAGCCAGACGCCGTGAAAAACTTCGCGGATATGTCATCATTTAAATGCTCTCAGGGAATTGTTCATTCTTACACTTTTTTGATGTCGCTCTCCTTTTAGTTTCCCTCGTGGTGGCGTAGCGTTTTATGTATCGGCATAATGACATCCGAGATTGGATTGTTTGTCACAGCTGAAAGATCGCAAAGGTCGTGAAAAACGAAGAGCGAAAGCGGAGCAGATATCTGAAGTGCAGGAGTAGATGTTGAATCAAAGGGAGGGATATAAGTCGACGGAAAGAGGGAGAGTGGAGGAGAAGGGGGGTTTAAAATGTATAATTTTATTCCATCGAAATGAATTACGCAGAGTGGATAGATTTAAGCTTTGTTTCTAGACGCGAAGGTATTTTTCATGTAAAAGCACCCGCGATAAATGTAAAACTTGTCCGTAGTATAGTTTGTCCGCCGTTTATATGTAAATGAGCCGAGCCAGATAGAGACAGGGAGGTGAATGGGGGTGAAAAGAAACAAAAAATCCCCGATACTACGTGCTTTATTATCTTCAATGTAAAATGTCGAGATAAAACCTCGCCACGGAAAATAGCAGTCTCACTCCAATTTCCCTGCTTCACAGCCAATCTAACCGAAGACTTGCCGGATTTCGATTTATTGGTTCTCGAATTAAATTTTAAATTCAAAGTCGGTCTACAAATAGCGCCCTGGTATATTCAAATTGTAGAGATATATGCAGAAGGGGCGGCCGGAATGAGCTCTGGGGTTGTATACTTTTGCGAAGGGAATGAATTACAACGATATTACCGGCTGGTGCACAGATTACAAATTTAGGATCACGGTTTCATCACATATTCCATAAAATGTTTTATTGCTGCCGCTGCTGCGTTCACGCCTCGTGCAGACGAAAATATCATTCCGACGTTTTACTGCCTGCCTAAAGGCAACGAGGATTAACTATAATTAGTTTGTGAGCCTCCATTCGCAACTAACGGAAATCCTCCCCTGCGCGACTCCAAGAAAACCACCCGCTTCCTACAGATTACGTAGGTATCGCTCCCTCTCCCCTTTCATCCCTTCGTTTTTCTTCCCGAAACTTATTAATACATACCCGTACGGGTGATAAATGGAATTATACGCGTTATTCCTTATCGAGTGTTGTTTGTTCGGTGCGGAATTTTAACAATTTTCTCAGGTCTCGAAATTTATATTACCCCGTGTTCCGATATAAAGCTCCGACGTCGAAGAGTGGAGCTTCGCATAATGAAAATTCGCCTTTTGTAATCGAGCACACGGCCCTGTCTGCAGAAGTCTTTTTAATTTAGGGCATTACGTGGATGAAGTCGGCAAACAGCGCTTCCGGATTCGGGGAACATTTCTGTTATATTAATTCGGCAATTTGTAAAGCATAGCTAACGGTCTGAGTAATTATTTAGGAAAACAATAAGCCCCGGAGCCCTTTCGCCTCGTTTAAATTGTTCTACTGTTTTCCTCCTTTAAGTGTATGTATCATTGTGCCCTCTTCAACTTTCATCTTCCCCGTCCCTACCGCCTCCCCCTCCCTCCTGCTGCCGTTTTGATGCGGTGCCGCGGCAGGAAACAGAAGGAAATTATTACGCGAATTAGCATTTACGAGTGCGTCCCGGGCAACTCGCTTTAGGTGTATTTCGATAGTTGAAGTTAACAACGACGACAACCGAGCTTAAGATTATGGGGTGAATTTTTTGGCGCAAAGTCACGAGAGCTCAGATTAATCGGTGTGGGTGTCAAAAATTAAAAATGTAGGAGGAATCTCTCTTGTAGGTATTAGCTCGAATTGATTGATTTATCAGAATGCTGATTGCTGTGTAAGTGTTAAAGTCTCGGCTCCGTATGTTTGGACCGGCATTGCACATGGATGACAGGACCTTTCTTTTTAAAAACCGATACAATATATCAATGCTACCCATGTTAAACCAATCCATTGCTTTAGTTCAAGTGTCTGGTTATCTTTACCTATTTTTATTTCATGTCCTAGGTATGTAGGTATACGTCTCTACCAGCTATACGTCGTTCCCATCTATATTTACGTTAACAGTTGTTACCAGATTAGTCATAATTTTTGTTTTCCGAATTTTATCTTTAGCCCAGCTCTTTCTGATGAATCTTTAAGGTTTTTTGCCATATGAAGGATATCCTTGACGTTATCTGAGATTAACACATCATTCGCAAATCTCAAATGAATCAATCTTTCTCCTGCTATGTTGAGGCCTATGTCTTGCGAGTTTGTATTTTGGGTATGAGTTCCAAAGCACCGGCAAACAATTTAGGCGAGATGTTGTCATCTTGCGTTATATTGCCTTGACTGATATTAAATTTTTTAGTGTTATCCTGGAGTTGGATACTTGATGTTGCCTTTATATATATTTAATTACCGATGTATGTATAGAGTCAGTTGACTCAGTGCTTCCCATATCGCCTCTAACTCCACTGAGTCGAAGGCTTTTTCATAATCTACCAACATAAGGACAAATGGTCCTTATAGACAGAGTCCGTAAGAGAGTATTAGACACTCTTTTCAATTGGAATTTTAATAATCCGCAGATGATCGCTTGTGCAATAACCTGCTTGTTTGTTGGGCTGGTAGAACTCTGGTTTAGTTGTTAATCTCTTATGCCCGTTTGCATCAGTTACACTTAATCCTAAGTAACACTTTAATTCAAAAAAAATGGTGTGCACATGGTGACATTTCACCACTAAGCTCACCTTAGTATGAGGTTTAACTAAGCCAAGAATATTCTCGGTTTAACTCGGACTTAACCTTGTTGTGTATAGAGGTTTTGGCGGTTTTTTGCTGTTTAGTTTGAGAAGCAAAGAAATGTTGCAAATATTTGAAGATGATGAAGATATTTTTGAATAAAATACTGTTAATTTAATAGAATTTGAAATACCACGTAGAATCTACATCAGAGCAGATTATTTTTATTCATTTGATGTTACCTAATATTAAAGGTTTCGAATCTCGAAAGCAACGACACTTTTGTTGTTGGAAGAAATTGAGGAATATTTAGAATATCCTTGTGATTTGTAAGTATCTTATACAATATGTAAAATAAATATTTCTTGATTGTTTAGTTGGCATTTCATCATATTTGCATTAATTTTTTAGGAACAACAGTCTGGCTCTAACAGTCTATAACAACAACAACTAACAAACATAACCACAAAACCACGACCTGACTAATGGTCACTTGACAATTTAATCACGAAACATGATAATTCCAAATGCTACCATTCTTCCACCGTACCTTAGCTAAGTATTTTTTAAGTGCAACTGGTGCAAGTCACACAATTTTAATCTGGGTTTAAACATTAAGTATCACTTTGCTATGTACTGATTTAAGTAGAATTGGTGCATAAATCATAAATAATTTGTACATATGGGACAGGAGACTGATAGGTCTGTAATTTTCTAATATGGTAATGTTGCCCTCTTTGTACAGTATGATAAATATTGCATTGTTCCATTCCTCCGGTATTTGGCCTATTCCTAAAGAACGTTTGTTAAACAAGTCTTGTAATGGTCGTAGTAGTGATTCTCCTACTGATTTTATTGCCTCTATATTTATAACGAATATATCTTCGCCAGGTGACCGTTGGTTTTTCGTCTCTGCAAGAGCCGATTTTATTTCAGATATTGTAATAAGTGGGAGATCTTCTGAGCCTTGATTTATAAGTTTTTTAACATTATTGCAACTCCTTTGACTTTTATAAAGGTTTTTGTAATAGTTTTCAGTTATTTTCAGAATCTCTTGTCGCCTTGTTTTAATGTTTCCACTGTAATCTCTTAGTTTGCATATTTCCTTTTTACCATTTGTCACTTTGCGTCTCAATACTTGCAAGCTTTTATTGTTTTCAATCACTGAGAGAATTTCGTTCGTATGATGTTTCCTTACATCTTTCCTGATTTCTTTAGAAAAATGTAATGTAGTTTAGGTAATACTAATTCGTCACGTTTGTGGTTCCTGCACTTCCTAAAAAGGGACGTGTGGTTGACTTCCGATTGGCCTCGTGTAAAAAGCTGCTGGAACGATAAATGATTTTTTTTCCACGGGTTTGTAAGGTTATGTAAATGAAATTATATCGTCGTCGTAGTCGTCGGCGGCTTCGATCAATCTCCCATCGGCACGCCGTCGTTGCGTCAATCCCCCCGGAGCATTTCCCGACAGTCGGCAAGATTAATCAGTGCCCACTTTTTGCCCGGTATATCTGTCGGGAGCAACGGGAGAGGGGGCGGCGAGGCCTAAAGGAATCCGGGACGTGCACAACAATGGGGATGAATAAATGCCGCCTGCAACTTTAAACAGTTCGCATTCGTCTTGGAGGAGTGCAAAAACTTTTGGCTCACGTCAGGCCATCATTCATCATCGTGCGAGAGGAACGAACGTTCGCCGGCGCCTCGTACGCCACGCCTCGGGATTTTATTTAAATTGATCATTGAAAAACATAAAAGGTGTCGTTGAGAAATGAATTCATCGGACGTATTATCGGGCGACAGTGAGGCATGCTCGCTTCTCTCCCGGGACGGAGGATTTCCTCTAACAGTGGTGGAACGATGTGCCGTTAAATTTTAAAATGTAAGAAAATCTTTAATGTCACTCCACCTGATCGAAACGAAATATTCCTAAGTGATATTTCCTAAATATGAACAGACAAGTTTCGCAAAAATGACTGCAAATGTTAAAATTTTACATTTATTAGTTGAAATCAATACCTACTCCAATTAGTGGTGGACACGAGAAGAGATGAGACGAGAAACGACATGGTCTCGTCTCGTCTCGGAAAATTCCCAAAAATGATGTCTCGTCTCGTCTCGATCTGGTACAGGTCTCGTCTCGTCTCGTCTGGTGTCTCGAAAAGTCTCGAAATAAATAGACGCATGTAGATGGTACTTTTATAGATGTATACTTTTTTGATAACCTTTACTGATTTTCTTGAAGTACCTATACAGGTGTGGTAAAGTTGAATGTACAGTAGTATTTTATTGATGTTATGATTTGATAAAGAATATTTCATTTTTAGAAAATATTGAATTAATGAAATTAGACTATAGAAAACAGGTACAAAATCGAAAATAAATATCATTAATAAATAGACTTGTTAGGATTCGAACTATAAAACAACGTTATTAAATAAACTATATATCTTTATAAGGACAAAAAAGAAGTTAATATCATCTGTATATTATATATTATATGTATGTGAAATTGGTATTATTTGATAGAATTATCAAAATTGAAGAGTAAGATTACCCACCATCATTTTAGAATAATGTACTGGTAATGGTATACCTACCTTTTTACCTCTTAAAAAAATTCGAGATTTCGAGACTTTTCGAGACGAGACGAAATTATGTCTCGTCTCGAACCAGTACTGGTCTCGTCACGTGTCCACCACTAACTCCAATCAAAAATTCACCACAATTAAAAACCAGTTGGTTGATTATTAATAATTGGATTATGTCAAGGATCTTTCGTTAATCTATAAATCTCCATGATTTCTAGTAAGTTGAGTTTTTGGCTTTTGTTATGGAAATGTAAAATATGATAATGAAGATTAATTCTCATACGATTGGCTAGAGTGATCCTCGAAAGAGGGTTGGAATTGGACATTGGAAAGACCTAGCGAGCAATAAATAAAATTAAGAAAACCTAGGACAACTTACTAACTCATGAGCTGTAACTTAACGCAGCGTGTGCTGGTACCAAATTTATAACTTGTAGCAAGACAGGAAAAATTCATAAATAATATTGATTCAACGTAATAAAGATGTTGGAAGTGATATAAATAATTTAGAGAATACAGCGTAGATAATAAAAAATTGCTTACTGATCTATTTGGAAGAAATTCGTAATTACGCGAAATAAGCCAGATCACTAGATTCTGAACCACATAACCTAGTAATGGATATATCGCACTGACTCATTTAACAACCCTGTTTTATGTCTGACTGATGGAATTGTTATGCCACGCTACTGTTGTAGATTATAGGATACAATTTGTTGCCTGCATGTATGCATGGTCTATCTTTATAAGTTTATCGCTCGGATCCAGACTTACAATGCTATAAATGAAAATGAATGTTACTAAAAGAGAAACGCTACTAGCACGAACATCCAAATAACACAGAGGGAATAAGTAGCGAAGAACACTCGAAATATGAAAGCTTCCTTTACCGGCGGAAAGGAAAACTTTTTACCGACATCGTAGTTTAGCCAATTTACGGCCTCTCTCTCTGTCTCTCTCTCTCTCTCTCTCTCTCTCTCTCTCTGACGTCTGTTCGTTCGCCGCCCCTGTTCCCCGCCATTACCGAGGCTCGCTTGCAAGATAGATTGTTTGACGAGAACAAGTGAAAGTTTTACCCTCTTTTTATATTTAATAAAGGGAGACGATAAAAAAGATTCGAAATGAACTGTGATGTATTGCTCGAATGTTTTAATATTCATATTAAAACAAATCGCTTCTGAAATGGGCCGAACCCCCATGAAAGCAAATTCTTATTGATGGGGTGTGTTCTGAATATTTATCGCGATGCCATACCGGATCGAACGGCGATTAATATTTGAGAGAGAGAGAGAGAGAGGGAAGATATTTCTTTCGTAACAACGTCTACAGGAAAAAATTCACTATACGTTCGTTAGAATGGGAATTGTGGTGCTGAAGTCGAACATTACATGAACGGCATTTGTGCAATGTACACAGGGTAAAATATATTATCCACCTGAATGCAACACGAAAAGGTGAAACGCCCTATTTACCCTCTTGTTATCAAAAAGGTATACAATTACTCTTTTTTTGCCATAGTTATGTCTCGTGTTAACCCGAATACGTAATGCATGTACAAAAGCGTTTATTCTCCGCTCTCTTTATATCAATTACTCTTTATTCTTCAGGGCAATAGCCAACTTCATTGCATGTCGGATATTTCATAAAATTTGCAGCCCACGACGGCATCTTTATGTGAATGTCGAAACGATGAATAGTTTAGAGCTAAATTGACACATCAAACAAACTCTAAGTGGACGCTTGGTTCATTGCATTTTTCTACTCGAGAATTATGTTGGAACACAAACAGCGTAACATGTTGTTTGATTGCTTTTGAAAAATGCGACCGGAACCTAAGTAGGTGATCGTTAATAATTAAAAATTTCGGACTGGAATCAAGTAATTAAACGTCAGTTATATTTAGTTGAAGGCTAATAAAAATGGATTCGCTTTATTAGCTAAAATTTTCAAGATAAATGATGTGAATGGGAACGTTGATATCATATATTTCGGCGGAAGAAGTTAATCAGTTGGTATCACATGCGATTTTCTCGGTTGCACTGACGTTTTCCCATCAATAATATCCGTCGAAAGGGGGCCGACATCGTGCCTAACGTGATTTCCCAGAAGGCATTCTCTCGCAAGCACCAGAGAGAGAATGACTTAGTAATCAGGCCCTGATTAAAAACTGCTCAGTCTACCCGCATCATTAGCTGGCTGTTAAGCGAAGCTGGCAGCTGAAAAATACCCCCCCTAAATTAATTGTTTTGATCGTGCTGTTCCGCTTCTGCTTTAATTATCAAGGAAAATATGGGAAAAATTAAAAGAGGGACCTTCGTCTTCTCCCTCTGACAAGACTATTAATTCATGTAATGAAGTTTTCTGATCGGGAAGTCACTGATACTTAATAAAAGGTTCTGATTATTTCATTAATGAAGGGTGGATGTTTTTAGGTCGCAGCCAGCGTCTCGATGGAAAATATTTTGAAAGTGAACCGAACGCCCGATAATCCGTATTTTTTGCGTAATTAAATGTTCCACTCCGAAAATACACATCGTCTCCGAAATCGGGAGATCGTGAGAAATGTGAAAATACGAATAAGACAAATATTTCATGAAAAGCTTTCTTCGCTACATTGATTCAAGAATAATTTGTAATTTGTAACGATGATGAAATTGACAAGTATTAACATAATCATCAATTACTTTTAACTTCAAAAGCTAGTACATTCCCGTGACACAATTCGCCAAAAAAATAGAAATAATAATACGGGATAATATTTCATGTGCCGAATGAAATTATATGTCTTCGTAAATCTTAGTGACTAAAAAATAGTATTGAATTATTCCGAGTTGATAAAATGATAAAACAATATATCCATATTGGCCTTGTGCGAAAATAAGGGTGAAAAATAAACCGTAAAAAGATGATCAATATCCATGGGGTCTAAGAGGGTGAAATAATTATTCGAACCCTTTTGGCACATTTTAGGCATAAAATTTCAAAATTGATAGAGGTACGTACCCCAGTAGATTTTTGCGCAAATGTTGATATAATAGGTAATGTAGGCCAACAGAAACAAAACGTATAGGAAGACCCCACGAGACTATGGACATTAGGCATTGTTATTAACAACTAAAGGTCAAAAAATGCACTTTTTTGACTCTTTTTATTCTCAATTAAAAACTAAGCTAATTTTGGGTAAAATGGGATCAAGATCATCTAGAAAATTAAAAGACCTTTAAAACGATTGTAAACCGACCTCGATGTCTTCATTTGTCGCTGAGAAAAATAGTACTAGAGAAAGTCAAAATCGACAAATTCTTTGTTTAATAATTGTTATTGCGAAATTGAACCAGCGACTTTGTTATTTTGTAAAAAGTCGGGGATTATAATGCTTAATATGTGGTAAAAATTTCAGATCGATTCATCAAATATTTTATTGCAAAATTTAATTTGTTTATATTTTTGCATTTTTTGCAATAACCATCTACGCACAATTAAAAAAAAATCGCGATTCTAAGATCATGGTGCCGTAGAGAAACATTTTCTTTATCGATATCAATTGTTGAATATGATAAAAAGCAATTTTAAGAATGTTTAAAAAAGAAAGAAAAAAAAAAAAGAAGAAAAACAATTTTTTTAAATTTTGCACCTTATGTCATAAGCAAGGTCTCTGGAAATTTTTGACGAATTTTGATGTTTGTTCTTTTAATTTGGGGTACCGTTCTGAGCTCATTACGAAAATGCGATTTGTTTATTAATTTATTCATTAATTTACCACCTAATTTGTTGAAACAAACTTTTGGAAAAAGTTTTTTCGCGAAAAATCCTTTTTTTTTGTGCGGTTTTCATTGTTGAACATGGAAAAGGATTGAATAAAACGTACATTATAACATTATTAAAATATTTTGTTTTATTGTGATATCAAATGGTATGAACATAGTGTATTTTTATCATATTTTTATTAAAAAACAAATTTAAAATATATATTTTTAATGACAATAATTCATGTATTATAGTTAAACAAGTAATTTCCGTGTTTAACAATGAAAACCGCACCAAAGAAATGGATTTTTCGCGAAAAATCTTTTTCCAAAAATTTGTTTCAACAAATTAGGTCGTAAATTAATGAATAAATTAATAAACAAATCGCATCTTCGTAATGTGCTCAGAACGGTACACCAAATTAAAACAAGAAACATCAAAATTCGTCAACAATTTCCAGAGAACTTGCTTATGACATAAGGTGCCAAATTAAAAAAAATTGTTTTTCTTCTTTAATTTTTAAAACAATCTTAAAATTGCTTTTTATCATATTCAACAATTGATATCTATAGAGTAAATGTTTCTGTAGCGCACCATGATCTTAGAATCGCATGCTTTTTTTTAGTTGTGCGTAGATGGTTATTGCAAAAAAATTGCAAAAGTATAAACAAATTGAATTTTGCAATAAACAATTTGATGAATCCCGGGTCTCCTGCTCGAGGATTCGATGTCAAAAACAGGGTATTTTTTTGCTTAGGCCTAAAATTGAATTTCGCCTTTCTCAAAGATAATCACTAAAAGTTGGACAATAAACTGTAAAAGGATAATCCATTTCCATCCTTCAACTTTAGACTGAGTCGACTAGAAGAGGATTTTTACTAAATTTCGCCTCAGCGTGGCAACGAGAACTTTTTTCGCCCCGTATACGACGCTCTCGAATACTTTACAACTTCCCCTGGAGGAATTACCGAAATTAATTTACTTAAGCCTACGATGTATCCGGATAAAAAACGTTCGCGAACTTTCACCTTAAATTTTGTTTATTGGAGTTTTTCTAAAGTTTCATTACATTACTTCTCCCCCATAACAGTTTACCATAACAATAAAATTTTCCGATGGGTGTGTGTGTGTGTGTGTGTGTGTGTGTATGTATTTATATGGCGACACGCCAATTGCCGTTACGCGATTCTCAATATGTGTTTCGCTATTAGCTCGATAAATATCCAGGCTCTTTCGTAAAATTATCGGTCTGGCAGGGATTCGGTTAGGAAAATATTTCTTCATACGAGAACGTCTCCGTGGAAATATAAATTGACGAATTGAAGTAGGGAATTGTCGATGTAATCAATTACTAAATGGGCACGTTAAAACAATAAATAAATGATCAGTAAGATATCTAGTTTACAAACATTTCACCTAATTTCAGTAATACGCCGAGTAAATGATGAACGAGTAAATTGTATGTACGGTACAACACAAGCGACTGTTTTCAACCCGTAATTTAACCTGTGGTGATATAATCAGGCTTGACCCGAGTTTATCGCAGCGAAATTCTCTTATTACTTCTATTACGGTTGTTAGATAACGGAATGAATAAACAATTTGACGTCTGATTGCTGGGGGTGTTCTCTCCAATAACAATTTCGTGAACGGGGTAGTGGTTTTAATTGGAAAACCAATTAATGAATTATTTTCGTGCCCTGCAAGAGTCGGCGTCCTCCGGCGGCGTTCGCAGAAAATTTATTAATATTAATGAACTTTAAAATCCGTCCGGGGCGTCGTTCGCCCGTGCACGGCCCTATTTATTTTTGTGACATTTTCTCCGCATAACATTATCAAGTTCCCGTTCGTTCTAACTTCCCTGGAAGTAACGGGTTCGAGTCATAGGAGCGTGAAATTGTCAATTTGGAAATGCTATGAAAACACTACAATTTCGCATCAGCGGCAAGCCCGAAATTTCCCTTTCGCTCGCAGAGGGTTTATGTGTACGTATAATTTCTCGGTGGCCTAGTTTATATTTCTTCTTTGGGACTATCTAACTTTCGTAATGAGGGTTAACGGATAAACGACCGCAAAAATGACGGGCCGGATAATTGTTTCCTACTGAGCGCGTTGCTTTCGGTCCTCCTCCAGATTTAACTTTCCTAATAAAAAATTTTTCGAATTAACTCGCTCCCAAACTAATCCTCTCGATTCGCACGTTCGGGAGGAAATAGAGGAGAGTCGTAAGGCTCGCGCGTAAAATTGACATATGCCATCGAATACGGCACGTAATTACTCGCCATAGTGGCGTTTTGTGGTGTTCAAACGCGGGCCCCCTTTACGAACCATCTGACGTCAAAGGAACGAACGAAAGACGTTGACACAAGGCGCTTTTGATATGGTGAGTCAGCTCGTCGGCTGTATATGGAAATTTTGCTAATTATATACTTCAAAGTTCGAAGGCAAAGAAGCATTTCCCGATGGTCGTGATAAAGTTTAACAATGGTTCTTTTATTGTCGAGACGGATTACACGTGTATACGCTGTCAGATATACATGTATTTATAGCCGATATTGGAGCTTAAAATACAATGCTTTTTATAGGAACGCGAGGGGAAATGTGGAAAGTCATGCGGATTTAACGGAATGGAGCGATAGAACTATTTTTCAATCCCCAATAAATGTAGCTACGGAGCTTATTAGGCGGGTTAGACGCCTTATTAGAGGGTTTCAGCCAATGTGAGATTTTATTTATTCCGATTTGAAGGGGAGGTGATTTTAATGATTAAAATTTGATGACTCTACGAATCACTTTCTAGACGATGATACTAAGCTTACAAGTATTTTGAAATATAAGAGAAATTTTTGTCGCATTGAACAATAATTATTTTTATTACAATTGATGTCATGATGCGCAAACATTTATGTAAAAATGACATTTCTTCAAATCGTAATTACTAAGCTTACAACTATTTTGAAATATTAGAGAAATTTTGTCCCTTTGAACAATAATTACAATTGATGTCATGAGGCACATTTACACAAAAAATGACACTATTTTTTCAAACAGATTCTAAACTCTTCCAAGAAAAGTCCATTGCCCAAAGATGAGCGAGGAGTATCAGTTCAATACAAATGGAAACTTATTATTGGAGGCATAGTTTTCTTAACAGTCTTAAGTCTTAAGTCGCGCTGAGAGGTATGGATTTGGATTTGGATTTATTGGATGTGAAAATATATTTTTTCCCCGTTAAATCATACAATGTGTTTCAAAATTATTGTCATCTAGTCGGCTGTGGAATTCCCATTTAAAGTAAAAAAACCCGCCTTGCGAAAATAGGAGTTTCTACTAGCTATACATAACCTCAAAATAACCTACTTAACCTCTTTTGACTTCTGGTTTTTCTATGTCAAAAGAGAACGAATTCTGAGTATTTGTCTATTTGTAGTATTTGTTTTGGCCCTGAAAAGGGCCGTTAATTACCAACAGTATTGATTGCCAGTTTGACAATGTGTGACAACAAGTGACACTTGTTGTCAGAATTAGATAGGTATAAATCAATAGAGCGCGGCACATCAAAAACTACATGCACAGAAATTGTTGAAAATAAAAGAATAGTGAACTGAAATAAATCGGACTTAGGGTGTGTGAAAATGGCAAAACTACTGGACTTAAAGGTTAGTGAGCTGAAAAGGGAGTTGGAGGAAAGGGACTGCGATCCCACGGGGAAGAAAGCGGACTTACAGGAGCGACTTCGTGAAGCGTTAATTGAGGAAGGCGACGACCCGGACAACTTTGTTTTTGCTGGCGCAAGTGATGTCGGTCAAATGCTGCAAGGTTTGAAGGATAAATTGCTAGAAAATTCCTCCAACTTGGAGGCTAAATTGCTAGAAAATTCTGCAACACTTATTACCAGTTTAAAAAGCGAGCTTGGGGAAAAGCTAGAAGAGAATTCTGCCAGGTTGGAAGAAAAGATGCTGGAAAACAATGCCAACCTAAAAAGGGAATTACAAGAAGAAATTCTGGAAAAATCTTCTACACTGGAAGAGCGAATTCTTTTGATGGAAGGCAGGATCCAGGAAGTTCAGAACAAAATCACAACATTAGACGTCAACACTTTCGACGAGCTGCCCAATCGACCTTCAGCAATGGACAATAAGAGCGAAGTTAGTGCCAATCCGGAACCTGTTGGGCTGATGCGCCTCAAACCGCCTCAATTTGATGGTTCATCGTCGTGGAATGTTTACCAGCGTCAATTTGAAGCGGCTGCAAAAGCAAACGGTTGGTCATCCGGGGAGAAAGCGACTGCCCTTACGTTGGCCTTGAGAGGAGATGCTGCTGCCATCCTGCAAAGAATGTCCCCGGAAGAGCAAGAATGCTACGACCACCTGGTGAAACACTTGGAGATGCGTTATGGCCAGTCACACTTGGAACATGTCTACCACACTCAGTTGAAAAATCGGTGCCAGAAGTCAGGGGAGTCCTTACAGGAATTCGAGGCAGATATTGCACGTCTGGTTCGACTGGCATATCCAGATGTCCAGGAAAAGATTATGGAACGTTTGGCAGTTCAAGCATTCCTGGATGGACTCCGCGACGGTGAGATGAGGCAGGCCTTACTACTAGCACACCCACCTAAGCTAGTTGATGCACTAACACGGGCCCTTGAATTTGAAGCTGCCAAGAACACGAACAAAGGCCAAGCTCGTGTCCGGCAAGTGGTTCCAGGAGTAGACGACTTCGAGGAATCAATCAAGCGGATCGTCAGGGAGGTCAATGAAGAACGTGGCGGCCAGCACCGGAGGTTGGAATGCTGGAAATGTGGCAAGGCAGGCCACATAAGAAGACGCTACCCAGAAGGCGTCAGTTCCACTCCCGCCAATCCGGAAAAACTAAAGAAGGTCGATGCGAAGGGGCGATCGTCGACCTGTAATCAGCAAGCCCCAGTAAATACCGCCCAGGTCTCCTCACTGCAACATCATGCCAACAGTGTTTTTGTCGACGCGTGTGTGGATGGAACCCGCACTGTGCTACTGGATACAGGTGCGACGAAGACAATCATAAGGCCCGACATAATAAAACCTGCAGCTAAGGTTCGGCAATCAAAATGGCGTCTACGAACAGCAACGGGAGATCGAGCAAAAGTGCATGGTGAAACAAACGTCACGTTTACCATCGGAAAAGCCACGTTTGATCATCCTGTGATAGTGGCTGAGATTGAGGATGAGGTGATCATCGGGATGGACATAATGGACACCAAGGGCTTCGAGTTAAGCTTTAAGCAGGGAGTCCTGAGGATAGACGACGAGGAAGTTGTTTTACATCGTGAGAGGAATTTAAGTGTTCGAGTTCTACTCCCAGATGAAACATTGATACCAGAACGGAGCGAGATCGTTTTGGAAGGCTGCACCGATAGCAAGACCACAGTTGATGAGATAGTCATGTTCGAGCCTGCAATGCATGACGAGGCTGTTGGTCGCGGGATAGCAGTCGGAAAGGCTCTTGTACGTGCCGGCAGGAATATTCCTGTGAGGATAATGAACGTCAATAATTATCCTGTGTTACTAAAGAAGGGCACGGAGTTAGGACACTGCTCTGGAGTTTCAGCAATACTGCGACAGGTTGCGGCCGTGGAAACCAGCCGGGAAGCCATTCCAAAAGAATTAGAAGAGCTGGTATCGTCGTCAGGCACCGGTCTGAGGCCAGACCAAAGAAGAAAGCTGAGGCATTTGGTCCATAAATATCGAGATGTTTTTGATACTGGCGAAGTTTCGGGAACAAACGATCTACCCAATATATACGGAGCTCTCGGCCGCCAGTGGGCAGTTCGGTCAGAATATTGGCGCGACGTTGAAGCCGACATAAATAGTAGAAATAAATACAGCCACGATACAGCATAAATAAATGCTCTTTTAGTAGTCTTAAGTAATTGTGTTTAGTTATAAGTGTGTAATAAATTACTGACTATTTTTTTTGGTGTATCGAATGTTTTAATTCACACCTTAACGAACATACGAAAACGCTACATTGGTTACAGATTACAATCTAGATTACAATCATTTTGAAACACGTTGTATCATAAAACATGGTAAATTCAGGAAGTGCTAGTGATGAATCTAGTCAAGAGGAATCTGTTAAACGTTTTATTCCTCAATCAATCTAAGTAAATAATTAATTTTACATCAAACGCATCATGCAGTCTCTCTCTCTCTCTCTCTCTCTCTCTCTCTCTCTCTCTCTCTCTCTCTCTCTCTTTAGAGAAATGTCGGCTTTACTTGCAGCCTCCTTGCTTTCTCTCTTTAAACTCCCTTTTCAATTATACTTAAAAGGTATATTAGGTGGATAATTTGAAATGTGTGTATTTTGTATTCAATCTTTTCAAATAATATTAATACACATATTAATAATAATATTTAGAATAAATTAAATCTCACACTTCCGTTTCATATTTTAGCTACCATAAATCAATTGTATTCTTTGTAGAATGCAATTCAACCGAATAGATATTATTTTTACGTTTGACATTAAGTTTTTTTAACACATTAAAGCCAGATTTATATCAATATGAAGCAATACTTAAATTAACAATTTTATTTGTCTTTTATCTTTCCTTAATAATGATAAATTTACATTACATCATGCTTTTTCAAATATTTATTCGTACCACTTGTAGCGCAGTGCCTTAAGAAAGCTATGCTTCCCCTATCGGTCATTCCCGAAGTGCCTCATTTCGCTGTTAACATATGTGTATAGTATATATTTAATTGCATGTATTATTATAAACTTGCTGTTACACTTATTAAAATGGACGCATACACTCTCGTCCGCCCGCATAACTTAACCATAAGATTTGTATTAAGACATATTAAAATTGTTGGAAATGGTGAAATAATAAAGAAATAAAAAAAAGGGAATTTTCTAAACGCAAGGGGGCAAGGATAAAACATGTACTCACTGAGCCATCAGAATTTGTTGTAGAATGTGAAATTTGTATTGCAATTGCGTGGAATGGGTTTTCCACATTTAGGGTTAAGACTACCTATACTACCATCGGACGAAAGTGTATAGTTGTAAATTAAGACGCCGGACGAAAGTGTATTACAAAATTTATTCAAAAAGGGATTACGTACTTTTTCGGTTTGTAAGGAAATTCATTTCCCGGAAAATTTGTCGCCTTATATCCATCGATTCGGCAATCATAAATCAGGAGAAAAGCAGTTTATGATAAAGAACGTCTACGAGCGAAATTTCCAAGTCGTCAGCGAAAAAGTATGAAAAACCGCCTCTCCTGCACCGTTCAATGAATGCCCTTCCAGGGGCCGCGTAATCCATCTCTTCGCTCGCTCCGCCTCCTCCTCCTCTCTAATTTAGCAAAAGATTTCCAATTTTGTTGAGTCGGCCCCGTACGAGGGAGCCGGAATGTGCCCATTCCGTCGTGCGGTTATATCCACCTGCAATGCGTAATCATCACGTCGGAGATCACCACGTCGAAAAGAAAACCCCCAGAAGCGCCGTTCTGGATAAGGGAAAGGGGGGGAGAGGCGACGCGAAGGGGGCACCGAGAGAAAGGGAGGGTAATTACGTCCCACTACCCTCTCGCCCGGCCGAATTAAGGCCGTTCAACCCTTCAACAACAACATCTCTCGCGCTCTCCTCGCTCCTCGTCGTCGATGTTAAGCCATCATCAAAACCACTGCGATGCAGAAAGAGGACGAAGAGACGGATACGTCAGGGTTGCCGCTAATTGAATTTACGATGACATTTCGTGCCCCAGGAGGCCGTATATTTGGCGACGACACGCTTCCGAGATGCCAATATCTCGCCATCCCCCAGGAGCGATCCAGGCCGGTTGCTCGTTTTCGGCCTCCCGGGGATCCCCCCTTACTATAAGGAGGATAAGGAGGGGTCGGAGGTCGGGGGCCGGGGAGGGAGCAATAGGGAGGAGAAGAAGGAGGAAGAGACAGAGATGGGGGAGTTCGCGAGCGTCCGACCACGAACCCCCTCCACCCGTTATATCTATATTTCGGCTTTTTGTGTTTTCGCTGTTTCTACAAATGGATTATACACGAAGCTGAAATGCCAAGTCGAAATATAATTGTGTGCCTCACGGAACAGGCGCTATTTCATCATGTCAGATCTTTACGTCTCTTAAATCAACCGAAAATTAGTTGATCATATCATTACCAACTACATATTATTTATATTATTACGTACCTCTTCCACAATAAACCCCTGAGGAGATGGAGGTGGAGGACTTGGATGGTAGAACTCGTAACGAGGTCGATTTTGTTAAAATGTCAACGCAAAAGACTTAAGGTACTCAACAATTGCAGGACAGGCAGCGACCACCGAATGATATGGCGCAAGATACAGATGGAATTAAACGCGGAAAGACTGAAAATGATATACCAAACAAAGCCTAATTGGAAAAGTCCAAACAATCATCGACAACACCAGGGTACATCCCGGATTTCGAAACCCATGTTAACCAGCCCAGAATTGAGAGCAGAATTAACTAAATTTCTAAAGCAATCAGACGGGACGTCAAAAACTACAGAAATAAGAAAATTCAAGAAATAATAGAAAGTATAAAGCATGAAAGTAGAAGGAGGTCCTGATGTGTACCTACGTTACGTTGTAAAAGTTTTCTAATGATTTCCTAAAATCCACTAACCAAATCTATTCTCACCCAACCTTACTAACGTACTTACTTACGAACTTACTAGCTCAGTTAGTATGTAACTAACTTACTAGCTTAGTTAGTAAGTAACTAACTTAATCTCTGCACTTCCTTTCGACGAAGAAGGCTCTGGGCTAAAACTTGGTTCTGAACCGAGTGTACTAAGTTGCTGATTCAACGTTATTCGTTTATTTGATTACAGATATTAATTTTCGCGGCGGATGAATTGTAATATTAATCTCGCTCGCATTCGTGCCCTAAGTACTCAACCTGACCTGCCTGTCGTAGTTATTAGTCGGGTCGAGATAATCGTGAGATGTGACAATATGTTAAAGTATATATAGGAAAGGTGAAATTTGTTAGAAATAACAGACTTGCGGGCTCGGAGGAGCACCACGTCCATTAGGTAATGTCGCCGATGTCTCTCTGTAAACACCACTCAACGTGGAGTAAATCTGAATATTCACAAACATCGCGACGAGTCCAGTGATGCTTATCGCGAAACATTAAAACGAAACTTCGAGTGCTCTCAGGATGTATGCACAGACGAGCGCCTACACACACATACAAATAGCGCTACGGTGCACTTTACCCTTCCGGTGCACCTGTAAGCTCGACGATGACACGTTTGTTAAATAATTACCTTTGGACGCTCGAGAATCATCCTCGGCACATCCATTATGACGTGTAAATTGTTGTTGGAGGAGATTACGTACTTGAGGCGTCTGACGTTGACAACAAATACCGTCCAGACAACGTATCAAAACTTGCAGTTCCTTTACGGCGCTCAAAGGGTGAATAGTCGAGCGTAGCTCATCAAGAAGTCGTCAGAGACGACAAATCATGATCTACACGGGGGATATTTTTCTATTTGAGTTCGAGAGGAAAAATTACATTTGCAATAAGTGCAACTAAGAACAAAAAACAATGTAAATTCGAAAACCATTCGAGCCTACGCCTGGTGAAGAGATTGAGAAATGTGATATAAACTCCTGGACAAAATTAACGCACCACCACACATATATTTTGTGTTATTCCAAAATAATGATGATTTTCATTTGTTTAGCAATCTTACAAGTAGGCTCTGGATATACTTCGACAGTTCAAGTAAATGTCAACATTGGTGTTAATTTCAAAGTGTAATAGCAAAGAAAAGCATTTTCGATGAAACTTGATTTAAAATCTGATCAGAAATTGTTGCTTATTAAGACTAATTGTTTTGAGGCACCAAGGTTTTTTGTTATTGATAGTGAAAGTGCGAGTGTTGTCCAGTTTAATAATGAATCGCAAAACAAATTTGTCAGTGGAAGAAGCAGTAAGAGCATCAACTTTGCTGAATGAGGGATAATCGATGCGTCATATTGCTAATGTGATAGGAAGAAACCATTCCAGCATAAGTCGCATGGTTAGACGATTTAACGAGACAGGTTCTCATTTACGAAGGGCGGGACAAGGGCGAAAACGGTGTACTAATCCAACAGATGAACGTTTTCTTACACAATCCACTCTAAGAAACAGGACAACGACTAGTACCATCCTACAAAATGGACTCGTAGCTGCTCGCAATCTTCTTGTATCTTCCCGAATGATTAGAAGGCGCTTAAATGAAGCTGGATTAGACAGCAGAAAAGCGGCCAAGAAACTCCTGCTCACCAGAGAGCACAAAATTCAAAGGTTGCGTTTAGCGAGACAACATCAAGATTGGACTCGTAATGATTGGAAGAGTGTTTTATTATCAGATGAAACGCGAATCTGCCTTAAATCTTCTGATGGACGTGAGCGTGTCTGGAGAAGGCCAGGAGAGAGATTTGCAAGTTGCAATATCTCTCCAAGAGTTCCGTTTGGTGGTGGCTCTGTAATGTTTTGGGGAGGCATCTGTTTCGATGGCCGCACAGAATTGGTCCCCATACGTGATAGGTCAATGAATGCGGATTAGTATCTGGAACATATTGTCGTTGGCCATTTGCTCCTATTGTGAGACCGAATTTCTTGTTTATGCAGCACAATGCTCGTCCTCATGTGGCTGGGCAGGTTATTCGCTACTTAAATGCTATAGCTATGCCGTTCATGGAATGGCCAGCGAAGAGTTCCGACATGAACCCAATAGAGCATCTATGGGACGATATTAAAAAAAGGATTCGACGTCGTACACCTCCATCTGTCAACCGCAATCAACTGGTAGATGCAGCAATGCAGGAATGGGAAAATATTCCTCAAGAAGTCGTTCAAAATTAGATCTCCAGTATGCCAAAACGCATGGAAGCAGTAATTAGGAGTAGAGGAGGATATACACGATATTAGAACAGCTCTAAGTCTGAAAATTCTAATGTTTTTGTTTGTTTTCTGTTTGCAAGTTTGGATTGTTTCCAAGAAAAAAATTTCTTTAATAAAAAACTATTAGAGATAACGCCCTGATTTGCTAATTTCATTTACTAGCTACTAGACAGTACCTAACTATAAGCTTTTATTAAAATGTTATTGCAATATTAATTTCAGTATTGTTATTATACAAGTTTAATTGTGTGGTGCGTTAACTTTGTCCAGGAGTTTATTTTACCTGTTATGTAGTATTATTCCTCGAGAAGATCCACATGTAAAAAATAACAATTGTGTTCCCTGCCGAAACTCAAATGAGGGATGAGATGTAAATTCATTGATTTGTTCTCTATTACTGCCACATTAGCCATTCAGATTCACACAATTTCCGAACACACTATGTAGATGAGTCGGCACATCCAGGAAGAAATCGAGAACGTAATACTTTTTCGGGTTAACTGTTATCGAGTTGGGGATGAAATATTTACGAACCTTCAGTAAGAAATTAGTACGGGAAAGATGGAATCCGCATAGGAATTTCTGACGAATGGTGTTTTTCAATCATCGTACAGGAATATTTGTATGTGATGACCCGATCTTTTGTCTTCCTCTCTCCCGGTGAAGGGAGGCGTAAGGGGGGATACGGTTACACAGGACGATGAAAAAAATTTATTGTAGAAGGTTCCCATATCCTAATTTCCTTTGGCCCTCGGGGATTATCATACTTTCCTTCCCCTCTTCGCTCTCTCTCTCCCTCTGCCGCAACTTGAGCCGCCTTAAATCTCCAACTTTATTTACTAGCATTCCAACAAATGGGTCAATAAATACGAACACGGACGTAAACCAAAATCCCGATTCCATTTAATTAAAGGGCGGAAGTGGGGGTGAATAAACGCTTTTAATTTCCCTAAGCAATTCAAAGTAAGTATTTCGGGCTCTTTATCTATTTGAACCGATCAACTACAGGCGAGCAGAAGGCTGTTTTGTAAATGAATGATCCCTTTATTTCCCCATTGAATAGAGGGAAGGAGGTTGTTGAATGCCGCGACAACCGGGAGTGGTTGGCTCAAATACGCAAATATCTTACAGGGTGTTTTTATCGTCGACGAAAGTCGATCGTTACAGAATGCAATTCCCTTCGCCGTCCCTTCCGTGTTCCCCCTCTTCCTTTATTGAAAGCACACATCGAAAAGTGTCATGTGTCAGCGGTTTTCTTTCAATTCTCCGAGCTAATTTATTTCGGGCGTTATCTGCGGAGTCCCGATCCGAGTTTATATTCTTCGGAGGCGTCCCTTTTGTCCGCAGCTCGGACCCTCGCACGCTCTTTTTTAAAGATCGCTACGGTTTTAAGAGGGATTTCGCCGTGAAATACGTCGAGGAGAAATTACTTGCCGCGCCATCGGGAAACTTATTTTTTGATAAGTTTCCTCCTTGCTCGCTCCGCTCTCCCGAAAAGGTGGCGTCAATTGGATTTTTATCTCCGGGAGCGGGCGGGCGGTTTCTCGTCGAGCGATGATGATCTATTCTTCGGGACAATAGCCCGAAATGGGGCGCTGGGAAGTTTGGCTTAATGAAGTTGTCGGGTAATTGCCCGAATGGCCCTGCAACGACTCGGGTTTTATTACTTAAAGCACTACCTAATCGGGAAATAGTCGTTAGAAAAATCATGGGAATCGCTGAAATGCGGGCATACCTTGAAAAGATTAGGGACGTAAAACGCGAAATTAAATTTGTTTATGGGCTTTCGACGCTCGAGTACATGTAGAACTACTTTAAGTATTAAATCGGTTTTAGTAGGCTTTAAATCAAAAAGAGGCTTAACGGCTCCACTTTACGACACGTCCCGTTAATTAACATTATTGGACTTTTCCGAAATGCTCTCGGGCGTGTAACTTACTCGGATCGATTCTCAGTTTCTGCATGTATTAATCAACTAATCCGTCGTGTAGGTAACCGTGTATTGGCTGCAAGTAAGCCGTTACGCGCTAATCCGTAAACATCCATCCTGCACTTCCAAGAGGGGCACTTTTAACTCAATCTCCGAAGGCCGTGGAAAGCAAAATCGAGATAATTATCGCAGATAATTACAAATTAACAGCGACAATGTGCTTTACCGGAGTATCTCCGAGCTTTGGATTTCTTGCATTAATATTCTTCTTCTACTTTGCTCCCTCCCTCCGACTCTTTTTCCTTCCCTCTCTACTCTTCTATCTTCCCTCCCCACGCCTCTTTTCTCCTTTCTTTTACTTATTTTCTTCCTGTCTCGCATTACGCGAAGGGAAATTACGAAATCTATAAAAAAGTATACATTCAATTAAGAAGGGAATTTGTTTTAGTCGCTCTGCTTCGGCAGTAAACCCTTTAATCAAGAAAAATGTTTGCCGGAGGACACGATGTTTTGCACCCTTGGAGAATAATCATTAAAAGGACTGTGGATCCTGGGACCCGAAAATTACTTTTAATATTTTCACGCGAGGAGAGTTTTCGTTCAATGGTTCCCGTAATTAACGAAAGACTTCTAATCATTAAAACTTAATCGAAAGACAAATTTTGTGTACATCAAAAACGTGTGCGTACTGGTCTATCAGATGTTATCGGCTCACGACTCATATCCAATTAGGAGGCTCGAGGGTCGAAAATGCAACTGAAAATATTCCGCCGCGTCGTCGGGTTAATGAGTTTCACCTTATTGTCGTCCTTATTCGCGTGTTTCGAGTGTTTTCGCTGGTTTTCCGCGAACTCCCTCGGGCGTGCCAGATTGCAGACGGCTTGATTAAAATTTTCGCGAGCGGCAGCGACGACGGAATTTTTTTCGTCCGACAACTATTATTACTACGACGTTAAAAATTCGATTATGCTAACGGCCCTTTCAATTAACTAATGGCCGCGCTCCCGTCGTCGGTGTCGCGCACTTTTGACGCGATCGCTTCAATTCCCGCGATTTCAATTATATTACCGGGCGGATCGAGGAAATGTTAAGTTTAATTTGATTAAATCGTCGGCGATGGGGACGCGGGAACACCGGCAATGCGTTATTTCGATCGAGCTAGAGGGGTTTGTCGATACAGCTTCCCAGCTCGTGAAAAGCTTGTTTTATTAACTTTGGTTGCATTCAAATCACTATCTACCTATCTATCTATAGATAGATAGATATATCTATCGAAGCCCATATCATTTGTTGTCTTCCGCTTCCCCTTTTATAACTCCACGGTCTCCAGTGGATTATCTGTTTGTTCCACCTTTGGACGGGCCCGAACTGCACCGCTTTGACTTTAGCCACCCCGCTGCGTTAAGTAGGGATAATTACTTACGAACCGCTCTCGGAAACCAGGCGAAGCGGTGGATAAATGTACGCTCATCGGTGACGAAAAATGCGGTTGGACATATTGCCGCCAAAGATATTGAAATATCGGGCGAATATTATACATGGGACATCTCGATAAAACAATACCACTGGCGGACTAGTAGTCCTTGTCATATTAAAAAAAATAACGTTTTCTTAATTTTAAAATTTAAATTTAGTGTTAAGAGATTTGACGATCCCTTAATATTGAGTTGGTGGTAACATATACTATTTTATTTGGTTTCACTGGACTACACTCACAATTTCTAAGAAATTCGTATGAACTTAAATCAAATTGTAATAAATATACTTATTTATTTAATACTAAACAGGTTTAATATTAAACTTACTACATATTGCATATCTTTCAATTTCGGAATACAAATTGGATGCATATTTAAACGGGTATTCAGAGCATATTTTTCCAGCTCTAATTATTACCTACGACCTATACGTATAAATACCTTGTAATTTAGTCACAAGAAGAACAGTATTTATTCGTTACCAAATAATAAGTCATACTTTTTGTCATTGCAAAACAGTTTGGTAACAGTTCTTATCACAAGTATCTATTTCATTTCCAAAAATTTACGCGACCGTACGGCGTACGGCGTACGCATAGCCACTTCCTTCATTCCTTTGGATTTTTCACCGACCGTGGTTAGGTAGCGACCCTACTTAACGTAGCGGGGGGGCTAAAGTCAAAGCGGTGCAGTTCGAGGCCGACGCGTCATTTTGTCTCATGTTATGTCCTGCAAATTTCCACTTTTTTGTGCTGCTTGTATACCCTGGCGTCTTTATGTTTCTAATCGACTCTCTCATTTTTTTGTCTTTTAGGGGCAAATTCAGAAACGGCACTCACATTCATTTCTACCTACACTCATTTGTATCTCAAAATGAGAGTGAGTGCACCTGCTCCTCAATTTTGGAATTCAGAATCGTGTAAATCAAGTTACTCAAATACATCTCAATTTAAAAATAATTTGAGGGAAGGATGTTTGGCAATATCGCTGCTGACTGTGTTAGTTCAATTTGGTGTTCTGTGCATATATCATGTGTTTTGTGGCAGCAACCGTCGAGCGCATGTCAGGCGTCACCTAATTTGAAATCGCGTTAATTAATTAATTGCCTTATTGAACAAATCATACTTTTCCCTAGGTACGCATTTCCATGGGTGCTACCTACAATTTTATCGTAGGTAGGAAATTAATCGCATCTGTCTTTACCTACCGTGGCACTGGTAAATACCTTTCATCCTCAATGTATTGTATGAACTCTACAAATTCATTAAACTCATTAGCCATGATATCCATATTGCTAACACCATCTAACATAAACAGAAATGCACAAAAAACTGTCACTAACGACACTAATGAGTCCTAATGACCATCTGCACGAAAGTCAAAACTCGTAAAAGTAAGGTTGGGAATTATTTTAAGTGGTGAATTTCAACCACTCAAATCTCACTCAATCCGATACTTAATTTAAGAGACATGAATTCCAAATTGAGTGTAGTACAGATTTTACTTAAAAATTGAGTGTAGGTGTAGGGTGAGTGGCGTTTCTGAATGTGGCCCTTAATTTTATATCCATCATTTGTCTCTCCATCGATCTCTGCACTTTGGCAATTTTATCCATATTTGTTTTTGTGAACGTCCATGTTTGGGAGCCGCCAGTGAAGACCTGGATTACACATTGTGTATTGTTGAATACTTTTGCTTTAAGATATTGCGAGAGTTTTTTGTTCTTTAAGATGTAGTTGAGCTTTCGAAAAGCTACCCAAGCCAGTCTAATACGTCGTTTTATCTTGGCGGCCTGATTTTCTTTGCTGATATTTACAAGTTGCCCCATGTAGCGTCTTAATTTTTTGTTTTTGAATAAATCATACTAAGAGCCTATTTTCTTTGCTTCTGCATTTAGTTCGTTTAACATACTCGTTTTATCGGCATATCTTAAGTCGTATTGGCCGCCTATTTTAATACCTCGTTCTTCCCAATTTAGTTTCTTGGAAACATCTTCCATCGCTTTGTTAAAGAGCCTAGGTGAGATCGTATCTCCCTCTCTTACACCTCTTTCCATTTCAACACGTTCTGATCCTTCATATATTTTTATTATTGTTGTGGCTTTGCTGTATATTTTTTTTACTGACTCGGTGTACCTGTAGTCTATCCTGTGGTTCTGTGGAGAACTCTTCACTGTCCAATGTTCTACACTATCAAGTGCTTTCTCGAAGTCGACAAATGCAATGAAGAGTTGTATGTTGTATTCGTTTGCAGGTTCTATAAGAATTTTCATGGTTAAGAGGTAATTGTTTGTGCTGAATTCCTTCCTGAAACCTGCTTGTCCCCTAGACTGGTGTCCGTCAAATTTACTCGTTGACCTGTTCGTTAATATTTTTGTAAAGACATTATTAATAACACTAAGTTGAGATATGGGGCGGTAGTTTTTTTACTTTCCCATATGAAGTACTCATATATTAGAGTAAGTATCGTAATCGGGTCGATTTTTCGAAATTAAGCTATTAGCATTTCTGAACGTTTTGAGGTCCCCTGAGTCCAAAAACCGTCGTTTTTGGAAAACCGTCTGTGTGTATGTGTGTATGTCTATGGTAGGATTTTCTCAAAAACAAAAAACCACAAACGGTCAAAACTTTGTATTTAGATTTTGTACCATACCAGGACGTGAAAATAAGCTTTTAGTTAAAAACGTCCAGGATAAAAGGGTAGTTTACTCTTGTCATTTTTCGGTTTTTTGAATTTTTCTCGAAATTCGCTACAATTTTTTTTTTGAAACTTTGAATATTTATTGTACGATTAAATAGGTAGAAAAAAAGTTTTCTAACGATTTTGGCTCAATCTTCTGTGAAGGGCACTATATACTTGTCAATTTTCGTTTTTCTCAATTTTTTTCGAAATACACTTCAAGATTTTTTTAACTTTGAATATTTATTCTACTATTGAATATGTATTAAAAAGTTTTCTAACGTTTTCGGCTAAATCTTCTGTGAAGAGCACTTTATACTTGTGGTTTTTCGGTTTTTGAATTTTTCTCAAAATTTGCTACAAGAATTTATTTTAAATATAGAATATATATTCTACCATTGAATTAGTATAAAATAAACTTTTCTTTCGTTTTTTTTGGAAAATCTTCTGTTAAAGGCACTTTGTATCATTCAATTTTTTGAATTTTTCCCGAAATTTGCTCCAAGAATTTTTCTAAAATTTTGAGTACCTATTCTACATTAGATATAATATATAAAAAAGTTTTGTAACGTTTTTGGCTAAATCTACTGTGAGGAGTACTTTATAGGTACTTGTCGTTTTTCGGCTTGTTGCTTAAATTAACCGTATCTATTTCTGGTTTGGATCTGGCAAATGCCTATTGAAACACCCTATATATGAGAAAGTACTCTGATGAACACATCACGATTTTTAATTATGTTTTGTCACCTTTTGTATGTAGACGCAGTGTTATAGATTCGTTCCAGTTCTCGGGATTTTTTTGTAATATTTGATTCAACAGGATCTGGAGAGTATTAATAACTATCTTTTCGCCATATTTTAACACTTCTACTGTCATTGGAACAGTAACAATCTGGTCTTTTGTCCTATGGTCTTTCCTGGGAACTTGTTTCTCGTAGAGTTTCTGATTTAGTTATCTCTGGTTGTAGTTCTGAGTTGACGTTTTCAATTTGAGTATGTAATTGTTTCTTTATATATGAAATCACTACGAGTTGAAAATAATTCCGGCGACATACTCAGAGCAAGTTTTTAATCAGCTCTTCTTACTTTAGAAACCTTGGAATTCTTAAACCTTAGAATTTTGAAGAATCTATACTAACATCAAATTTAAGTAAGGAAATAATGAACTTTATAAAGATTCTTGTTTCAAAAACTATCTATTGGTATCAAAGATTAAAAGGGAGAAAGATTTCTCGCTTTGAATTTTACAATTAAAGAGCAAAACTAATTGTGATTGAATTTGAAAGAACCCTTACATTATGAGGTTTTTGAGAAGTTTTAAGCCTAAATTTACAGCTTGGAATCTTGGAACTCAAGCTGATAATGTGAAACGGTCTACAATAAAAACTGCAAAATTCAAAGCACCTTTATTTGATATCCAGCGATTTCCCACGGTTTCCAAATGGTTATCCAGAAGGGTCCAAATTGGGTTTTTCTTTAGGACCCTAAGTAGATAACGTTAAACAAACTATTCATATTTTAACGGTTAATTCCTACTTCCACTCACGTTTCCATCATTCCCATCGCGAGCGGCTACTAATTACGTTTTTGCCCCTTATAACGGGTCCCGGCGACAACGTTCCCGTAATCAGAATGTAATGTTATCCGATTTGCCGCCATGTATTTAAGAAAATTACTCGGCTCTGCTTGACAAAGTTTCACGCCTATTTGACGTCCCGCTTATAGCCTAGCAGAGATAGAAATAAATCGGAGCTACGAGCCTCGTCCCGTCTCACTCCGGCCTCCCGGAGATGCGTTAATTCTGCTCCGGCGACCGGAGTATGAGATCGGGAAGTGTAAAAATGACACCGAGCAATGTTCTCGTCAGTTCGCGACAATACAGTCAAGGCATCGTCGTTAGTGCGACGAGATGATTTCTGGTGTGGTGTTCCTGTGCGTTTGTGCCGCTGCGAGATGCACGAGGTTCGCCATAGACGTTAACGATATCCTCTCCGAGGAGTTAATGCCGACGAATTTGTTAATGCTGGAGGATTCAATCGGTGACGTCAGAAACATCAACGAGAGCATTGCCGCCGAAGATCTCGACGGAACTCTGGACGATGCCGTGAAAACGATGGGTTTCCATAGGTAACGCAGGATCACATCTGACACAAACCGGATTATCGAAATACCTTTTAGGAACATGATGAACCAGTACTTGTGCAGAAGTTACGTCGCTGAGCAGATAGTTTCTGAGATGTCCGCCTCTAGAGTGAGGCGGCGGATGGGACAATTCGCACCAGGCGTAAGCGAAACGAGAATGACACCTACGAAATTCCAAATAAACGTCAAAGACAATTTGATGCACGACGAGGGTTCGTCCGCATACAAAGACTGGCTGACAAAGTATACTCCAAAATTCGAAACCGCCGGTTTACCTTTAAGCCAACGTTTCCAGGAGCACCACCTTGGAGGACATATACCGCCACTACAACCAGGAAGCGGACAACAAAGCCGACATCGGCACTTCATCCGAGGAAGGAGACGGAGATAGAGACGAGGATTTCGACGAGGAAGTCGTTCCTCACGTTTCTTCTCAGAAACCCGGAGCACCGCAATCACCTCACTCATCTATGAAACACAGAGGCGAAGAGGTCTACTACGCCTCCGGTATGGCTTACGTCAGCAAGTATCGAATTGAAAACCGAGCTTTTGCAGATGGAGCTTATCCGTACCAATACCACCAAGCGAGCGGTCATGGAGCTTATGGGAGCTCGGCCCATGGCGGTGGTCATGGAACTTATGGGAGCTCGGCCCATGGCGGTGGGGGAGCAAGCTACGCGGTACACGAACCAAGTGTCGGTAGGTGATCTTACTGTTCTACTTGTAGCTCATATCCCTTGGTTTATTTGTCTATTTTATGGTTTCTATTTGTGTTGTCCTCTTGCTACGATTCCCATTCATTGTGGCGACTTCTCTTCATTCTATGTAAATAGCGGCTTTATTACAACTCTTTAAGTCATCTACCTCATCTCGGCTTCCAAAGGGTTCTATATAAACAGTCAGCTTCTTTATGCATGGCTTTCTTTATTGCAGTGTTCCATCATTGTCTAGGCCTCCCATGTTCCCTCTTTTGTGGAGATTTCCATTGACATAATGTCTTTAGTAGTCCATTTTCATTCATTCGTCTTAGATGCCCATACCATAAAAGTTGTCTTTGCTCTATTCTATCCATAAGTGATGTTTCTACTTGCATGCTTTCTTTAATAGTATCGTTTCGCACGCTCTCTACTATTGTCACTTTGCAGCATCTCATCCAGTACTTCATCTCTGTAGAACAAATACTTTTCTGCACTTTTTCATTTATCGTCCAACTCTCTGCACCACATGGGATGGTACTTTCCACGAATGTTCCAAATAACCTCTTTTTTGTGTGCTTGGATTACTGGTCGTTAACCAGTAATGGCTGGAGCCGTCTAATTATAGTTTTCGCTTCTACTTCGACGGATTAAGTCTTGTTGAATCGAAATCTCCCTGCCGCTTTAGAGCACGTGTACGACGACACGCCCCACGAACAAGAGCACGTCTACCACACCTACCACACTCCGCCGAAGTACCAGGGCCACTACGACTCGCACGGCAAGGACAAAGATCTGGCCGAGCTATTCGAGGTCGCCCTCACGGCCCTCGCTTACTTGTCCTTCGGTCTATTCATCGTTCACGTCATAATGTGCATCTCTGCCGTGGTAAGCCGATAAGTATCAATGTCGTGAACCACTTTTCGAGAGAGAAAACAATCTTGTAGACCAACAACTCGACCGCGACCCCGAACGCGATGCCGATGAGCATGAGTCCGACGGCGACAGGATCAGGTATGACGAGCACAGGTGGTGGGGACACCGGTACAGGTGGTGGAGGAGATGACGGTACTGGTGGAGGTGGAGGAGATGATGATGGCACCGGTGGAGGAGATGGAGGAGCAGACGATGGTACCGGTGGAGGAGGTGAAGCAGATGAGGGCACTGGTGGAGGAGGAGACGGTGGTACCGACGGAGAAGGAGGCGAAACTGGTACAGGTACTGGTGGAGGAGATGGGGGAGATGACGGTACTGGTGGGGGAGGAGGAGACACCGGTGCTGGTACTGGCACTGATGACGGTGGAGGTGGTGATGATGGTACTGGTGGAGGAGGAGGAGATACTGGTACTGGTGGAGGAGATGACGGTACTGGTGGAGGAGATGACGGTACTGGTGGAGGAGCTGACGGTACTGGTGGAGGAGGAGGAGAAACTGGTGCTGGTACAGGCACTGGTGACGGTGGAGGAGGAGATACTGCCACTGGCGGTGGAGGTACTACTGGCACTACAGGAGGCGCTTCCCCAGGGACCGGTACTGGTACCGGCTCAGAGGATACGGGAGACGTTCGCGATACCATTGACTTCAAGATGAAGAGGGAAATTCCGACCATCACCAATCCCGACACCAAAGTTTTGAACGAACTGGCTAGACGCATCCTGACGTCTATCGATGCAGCGGTGATGGCCAACGAAGACGACGGCGAGTGCCTCAGGAAAAGCCTCTGCGAGAACAACAAATGGTCCAAGAGCCTAAGCGGCAGAAATAAGCTGATCGTTCCCATATGGAGGTAAAATTTGGGATAATCGTACTTAATTCGTCATGATCCCCTTACTTGAATTATTTCGATTTTAGCGTGGGCATGAGTTGGCTCTCGGGTCGCCTGGTGAAATCTCTACCTTCAGCGACTACGATGCTCGATTCCCTTAAGTCGACAATGCTCGGATTGGGAAACGCGAACTGCGAAATGATATATAGGAATTGCGATTACAGGACGAGGAAGGCGGAAGGTAAAAGGTCGAGGAGGAAGAAGAGGAGCACCTGCAAACGTTAATAAATTTGTAGGAAAGTTGTTATGTCATGGAAATGGATCAATAAACTAACATTGATTGAAAGTATTGACGTTACTGCGATTGGCGGGTATAAAGGGGTGGTATGTATTTGCGCCGTATGTATCGACAAAAATCCTCTGCCGGACTATTTGGCGATGCGTTTCCAAAGGCATATTCCCCTTTGATCATGGGATTTCCTCCAAACGGAATCCACATCAAGCGTTGATGGCGCGTTTCCATCGAGGGAAGGGAGGAGGAGAAATGGAGAGGGGGGCGGCTGGCCTAAACACCCTCCCTCTGATTAGGGCGATACCGACAGGCGGCACACCGGCACGTGCACAAGGGCCAAGTCATTTGCGTCCCTTCAGGTAATCACTTCGGCCCAATTACTGTGAATAACAACGAGAAGGACAATTCAAGGGTGCTCGAGTAAAGGCAAGCAGGCGGACGGGCTCGGTTCGGCTTTTTCTCTTTTTCGAGTGAAAGGATGGCTTTCTTGCTATTCTCGAGCCGCTGTCGACTTAATGAGTAAATCCAATAAAAAAAGGAGAAGGGAAGTTCCAAGACAACTGCGCGCAAGAACCCTCCGTCGACGTCTTTACCTTTCCCGATGTAAGGCTATAATTCTCGAACGTATTTCGGAGGTATGACTTGGTTCCTCTATATCAAAACACGTTCTCTCGCGGACGTTTCGGTCGATATTTCATTTTTATGGGGCCGTTTTACATCCGGAATCGACGGTTTCCTAATTTATTATAAAAACCTTATCTCGCGGCGTACCGTTTCGCCCAGATCATTGTTTTATATTTTATTAGATATTCCGGGGTCGATAACGATTCCTCGCACAAATATAAACTCGGTGACGAGTGGTTCGGCGCTGATAAAAAAAAGAGACTGTAAAATTGTAACGGGCCCTTCGCTCCCGGTAATGGGCCGACTCACGGGGTTTCCTCATACGAACACCTTTCGGCGACGTTGTCAGATAACTTTTTGTTAGTGTAACAAGAACAGCCATAAGTATTGCAGCTACCGAGATATAAATATTTTTTCACGCTGCCGCTATCGTAAATCGCTCTTATATGCATAAATACGTAACATGAAAATGGTAAATAATATTCGTGTATTATTTTTCCTTGACGACGGAATGTAAATACTGTCATTTACATTCCTAGGAGTATCAAAAGAGTAAATTAAGTTGATTTATCCCTAGTTACGCACTGACATATGTCTGACGTATGTCAGTCAGCTTATGTCAGAGTGACGTACGTCCAAACTAAATCAAACATTTCATTTTTTGAGGGATTATGAGGAAATTTTCAACGGCAGCGTGAAAAATCTAATAAGCCACACGGAATGTATCGACTGTTAACATTCTTTGTGACTAAATAACTATTATCGAACACATGGCAGTTATGACTGTCATTATTAATGTCATTTTAGACAAGTAAACTACCAAATAATTCACTTTCATATTTAAAGTAGTATTCTATTTATTTATTTATGGTACTAGTGTATTATGTTGAAAATAAGTCACTCGAGAAAATTTATACCACGAGGCCAAACAAACAACCTACTTTAACCAAAATGTGAAAAAGTCAAGTCATTCTAACATTTATAGGGTACTGGGACGCAAGTACCTTTGATTTGATCACAAAGCATAAAATTATTGTCTCATAAAAAAAAACGATTTCTTCCACTTGTTGGATAAAACATTGAATGCCACTCGCGTGTTATGTTTCCTAAGTCACTTGAGAATTTATATGTTATTTATAAATCTTCTCGCTTGACTTATTTTCAATATAACACTCTAGTACCATAAATAACTATTATTATTAGCTCCTGTTTCGTGTATTAGGAACGTATTGGAATATCACTCGAAAACAATACGGAGAAGTTACACGAATTCGCCAAAGTGTAAAGTTCTTTAAGAGAAAATAGTTGCTAGTTGTATAGGAATATTGTCACGAACGTGCCAAGTCTCATTTCGGTAAAATAATCCACAAATGTGTATTTGTGTGTACGTATTACTATTCGTTTTACGTGTGTCGATGACAAGAGGTGAAATCGTACTACCTGTAGTGTAAAATTATAATAAAATTATTTGACGTGTTGAATCAGGCTCTTTAAACCAAAGGAAAACACCAAGTCTTAACCAACTGCTTTATTTAGAGATGAGCGACCGGTTTCGACTTCATGGAAGCCATCTTCAGGCTCGCAAACAAGTCGTTTTTAGGGCTCCTGTTGCTCGAAATGTGCGGCGTCACACATACAAAACAATAACGTCGACACTCACAGTTAAAAAATAAATAAAAATTAACACACATCGAACAAGAATGTTAACTACATAAAATACTTTCAGGACACGGATACAGCCCTAAATAAGTGAGCTTCCTCATTCTAGAGAGGTTGGAGAGTAACTACGTTACTGTTTTGTATGTGTGACGCCGCGCATTTCGAGCAACAGGAGCCCTAAAAACAACTTGTTTGCGAGCCTGAAGATGGCTTCCATGAAGCCGAAACTGGTCGCTTATCTCTAAATAAAGCAGTTGGTTAAGACTTGGTGTTTTCTTTTGGTTTAAATTGCCATGGCCAACTTTGAGATGCTGGACAACCTTCGGTCGTTGAATCAGGCTCATTGGAGGATTATTTAGCTGATTTAGTGACCGCCTGCAAAGCTACATTTCCAAAATTTACGTATTTACAATTATATTAAGCATTATTGCAATTTAATTATCAACCTAGAAGAATATAGACTAATAATGACACGTTTTTAGTCTATCGCAGTGTAAGATTTATGCAACGAAGTTCAAAGTCTAAAGTTTGAGTTAAATTATTACAACGGATGTGTCCGAATTTCGAGAATAAAAGTGTTTGGATTTTCTACAAATTTTCTTTGAGTAATAATATGAACTGCAGTTATTAGACTATTAATTTGAATAATAACTTTGGAATGGATGATTAAATGTGTGTTAAATCTGTTAAGTCATTAGGCTCTGACTCACTTTTACCGATTATGTCGTTCTAGTTGATGTAATACTTGTTAATTACATCAGCTGCTCCGATTTCCATCAATGTAATTATTGAATTCCATTAATTATTTCCTTCTGCGTGGACGCGGATGCATTATGGCGTTCTAGTTAATACACTTACGGATCACAAACAATATTGCAATCACTAAATCAAAAACAAAACCGAACATAGATAAATCCCGCCGGCGACAACTCGCGCATTATATGCAAAACGCGAATATGTCGTGAAATATTTAGGGAGAGCGTGCAGTGTGCGTGTTTTTTGCCTTTGAAGCCGTTAATCCGATTAGAGAGGAACAATGCGAAGTTCTCGAGTCTCTAGGACCGCTCCGTTTTCTGAATTATTTAGGCGGTAATTCAGACCGAACGTCTTTATGGAGTCTGAAATTCGGGAGCAGTAGGGTAATCATTACGAATTGATGTCGGGAAAAATAATTCTTGGCGGGTGTTTGCCAATCGAATTTCGGGAACGTCGTTCAAGAACGGGGGAAAAAGAGCCGAGATGTAATTGGGTTGTAGAGGTCGGAATTGGGATCTGGATTTGTTTATTGCGACAACGGAGGGAAAAACGCAAATCGATTCTTAAGAGGTGCATACAAGCAATGCGATATTTGCTCTAGGGGGTTGCGCTGTAATTACATTCGCCAGTAATTAGGTTGCAATAAAACTTGAAACATTTGTAAATTTGTTCACATATTAAGCCGCCGTAGACAATGTTTTGGGAGAGGCTGCTGCAATATTTTGTTTGCGAAATAAATAAGCAATTAATTATTGGTAAGGATTTTGACATACGAATTGGCAACGTTAGATCTGGGCAATTCCATGTCAACTGTCGTGAGGTTGGTGGGTCATAATTTTTTTCCCAACCAAAACTATTTCATCCTATTGTAGGTTCGATTGCAAATATTAACCCAAATTTTCAGCCAGAAATTTTATTTCTACCGTTTTTTACGGCCGATTTTCTGTTTTCTCACGTATTCCATTTTTGACGCCAAATTTTCTCCAAAACGTTACCGGAAACAGATGGGCCGCTGGAAATATTTAAAAGTATATGTAATCGATGTAAAATTTTCCAAGGAATCCATTCCCGCTCCCAGAATTAGCCTAAGAGATCTCCATTTTCGAGAAATCCCAAAAAAAAAAATTTAACTTGCTCTAACTCGCGTGAATCAATTTTTGTATTTTTCAGGAGTGCAGAATTTTTGTTTTTTGGTGTACTTTTGGGAACTTTTAATTTTCCCGTGTGTATTTTGGTTTTAAGTGCCAAAATGCGCGAAAAATAGCAAAAAATGGAAAAATCAGCCTAAAACGGTGAATTAAGCATGAGAAAGGAGTGGCAAAAGTTGGAAATATTCGTGTAGACTTCAAGCTCAAATCCCACCGATGAATTCGGATCATCCTCATTGAATTTCAGACCATCTGGAGGTCCAATATTGTGAAATTCGTGCAAAAATTGAATTTTAACTAAATATTTTTGTTAAGGTTCCAAACATTCCTGACGAAAATTCTAAGATGTCTTGGAATTTCATAAATCTGGCGTCATATTTGTGATCAGCGATCTCGAAAACCCTCGAGTACCAAATTCCACTTCAATGAGTCGAAACTACACGGGTTTCCCCAAAAGCGCATGCGCACTGGTGGGGCGCCATCTTGGAATTTTTTAAATCTGATGTGCTATTTGTGTCAGAGACCCCAAAAACTCCTATATACTGAATTTGGTGCGAATCGGTTGATTTTTAGAAAACCCATTTTTTACATAGTTTGGGCCGCCATATTGGGTCTCACTATCGAGCCTATCTTTCAGAGGAACTAAACATGCTACGAGATTCAGAGATTCAGCACCCTACATCATCGCCTTCATGTTCAAATTCATGATTTGGTTTGGAAAAAAGGGTTTCATTTTATATTTTTGGGCCTATTCAAATTACTATGGGATGTGGAGTTGGGGCCAAATTGGAAAATTTATAGTCACTGAACACAGCGAGGGATTAAAAGATGAAATTTATGTCATTTCTAGTCTAGGAACTTTGTGAATCTGATGTGATATTAATTTGTGATCAGAGACCCCAAAAACTCCTACATACTGAATTTGGTGTGAATCGGTTGATTTTTCGAAGACTCAATTTTTTTAAATGGTTTGGGCCCCCATATTTGATCCGCTATATTGAATTTCGTGTCACTATCGAGCCTATCTTTCAGAGGAACCAAATATGCTACGAGATTCAGAGATTCAGCACCCTACATCATCGACTTCATGTTCAAATCCATGATTGTTTTGGAAAAATGGGTTTCGTTTTGCACTTTTTGGCCTTTGAGGGCTTTGAGCCACCATATTTCAAAAACGACGGCAGATAGCATAAATAGCAGGGCAGGTTCGGAAAGAGCAGAAAAACTACTGTAGGTGACTATAGGTACTTACTATGAAAAATAGCTTCAACAATTTCAACTTTTCCGCATACTCTGCATGTGACGAAAAACACGGGGAAATGACATTTTTGAATGACATTTTAAAAAAATTTGTACGGTATTTGGGACATCTAAGCTATCTAGTTTCTTTTGAAAAAAACCCTTAAAATTCTCACGTCACACAAATTCAAAGTTTTTCTTTAGTGCTCACTTTTGTGTTATCCGATAAATCACCTATCAGATAAATTTACTAACTTTTTTGATAAATTTACCAACTATAACTATTTTGATGAAGTTACTATTATTTTTTTATTGTATTTCGTCAGTATTTTACAATAAGATGTTAATATACCAACTCTGACTTATACTTTCCAAATTTTTGCGGGAGGAATGGGGAATATACAATTTGTTTAACTATTAAAGACTAGAAAAGACATAAATTTCATCTTTTAATCCCTCGCTGTGTTCAGTGACTATAAATTTTCCAATTTGGCCACAACTCCACATCCCATAGTAATTTGAATAGGCCCAAAAATTAAAATGAAACCCTTTTTTCCAAACCAAATCATGAATTTGAACATGAAGGCGATGTTGCTAGGGTGCTGAATCTCCGAATCTCGTAGCATGTTTAGTTCCTCTGAAAGATAGGCTCGATAGTGAGACCCAATATGGCGGCCCAAACTATGTAAAAAAATGGGTTTTCTAAAAATCAACCGATTCGCACCAAATTCAGTATATAGGAGTTTTTGGGGTCTCTGATCACAAATATCACATCAGATTTACCAAATTCCAAGATGGCGCCCCACCAGTGAGCATGAGCTTTTGGGGAAACCCGTGTAGTTTGGACTCATTGAAGTGGAACTTGGTACTCGAGGGTTTTCGAGATCGCTGATCACAAATATGACACCAGATTTACGAAATTCCTAGACATCTTGGAATCTTCATAAGGAATGTTTGGTGCCTTAACGAAAATATTTCGTAACAATTCAATTTTTGCACGAATTTCACAATATTTGACCTCCAGATGGTCAGGTATTCAATGAGGATGACATTCATCAGGACTTGAGCATGAGGTCCACACAAATATTTCCAACTTCTGCCACTCCTTTCTCACATGCTTAATATACCGTTTTAGGCTGATTTTTTGCCATTTTTTCGCGCTTTTTGGCACTTAAAACCAAAATACACACGGGATAGTTAAAAGTCCCCAAAAGTACACTAAAAAACAAAAATTCTGCGCCCCTGCAAAAAAATCCAAAAATTGATTCAAGCGAGTTAGAGCAGGTTAAAAAAAATACATTTTTCGAGGTTTCTCGAAAATGGAAAAATCTTAGGGTAATTCTGGGAGCGGGAATGGATTCCTTGGAAAATTTTATATCGATTACATATACTCTTAAATATTTCCAGCGTCCGATCTGTTTCCGGTAACGTTTTGGAGAAAATTTGGCGTCAAAAATGGAAAACGCGAGAAAACAGAAAATCGGCCGTAAAAAACGATAGGAATAAAATTTCTGGCTGAAAATTTGGGTTAATATTTGTAATCGAACCTACAATAAGATGAAATAGTTTTAGTTGGGAAAAAAATTATTACCCACCAACCTCACGACAGTTGACATGGAATCACCCATATATAAACATAATAATTAACTACCTGCCTCGGCGTAAGTCTCCATTTGGGAAAACTTTCCGGTAAAATTTGTTTTCTGGGAGTAATTTCGATTTGAAAGGTACCACAACAATTGTCCATTATTTGTCTATTTGTTACAATAATACAGGTTCGTGATAGCTGAACGAGTTGTAGTTTCTGGCTAATACTTTCGAAACACGTTTTCAAAATCATCCTAGTATCATCGAAACATCAAAAATTAATCCGACAAAACAGTAATTTATGTTTGTTTGGAAATTTTGTTCAGTTTCATTTATTGTTTATGAAAAACGGTTTTAATAAGTACATGTCTTGCAAAAATGTTGTGTTTTGCAATATTCTACATGAGTTTTTGGAAGATTAAAATTTAATTTGAAGATGACTCAATGGCTATAACTTTTTTGGCGGGTTATTTTAAGTATGATGTATTGATTTCGTGGTATCTAATTGATTTTTGTTTTATTTTCAGACATTATTTATTTGGAAAACTCTGTATATATTATTTTATTATTATCATAAAATCTAACCAAAACTACCGAAGAAACTGCAATACAAATATGACGAGATTTTCAGCTATGTGAATTTCTAGAAATAAAAAATGCCTATACATTGCAAGACAAGAATCCATCCTACACATATATACTCTCCACCTGTTTTTATACAGAGAGTCTTTTGTATTTGAAACCATATTGTTGCGATCTCACAATTTGTTCGAAGTTACTGTTACCATGTACGAGAACGTCCCCATTATCATTATCTCCATCTCTACAGTTCAGTTTAGGGGGATGCACCGAAATAAAAAGGTCCGGATGGAGTAATCTTCATTAGCATGTCTAATTTCATTACTCGTCTTAGTTTCGCAAAAATAGACGTCGGAGCCGTCGACGGCGCGAGTCGCTCGTTCGGCAACATCAAAGGGAATTATTAATCGTTATTTAAAACCTCATTATTAGAGACGTAGAATTTAATACTCGCACAGAAAGAGGACGTTCTCCCTTTGACAAAAACTCCCTTATACATAATTTCAGTGTAATCGTCTTCGCTCGAATAAATTTACCTGCTTTGGCGAGTAATTACGTAATGGATATTACAATAATCCCATCTTTGCCAATCGTCACTTTCCAATTTCACGACGTGGCCATCGCTTCCCCACTTTAATGCTCGAATTGAGATCGTTTGATTACGGTTTGCGTGGGTTACATTTTACATTCGTAAAAATTGAGAGTGCCTTTGGGTAAAGGTGTGCCAGCCGTAGTAGGTACTTTACCGATGATTATCAATATGTATTAAAAACCAGTACTGTAACTTAGCACTTTGGTTAGGGATATGGTGATAGCCGCAAAGATATATCAATTGCATATAACCTGGGGTTATGAAGCTAGGTGAAATCGTATGGACGGGGTGAAGTCGCATCCTGTTTTAATCCCTATAACATTAGCGAGGAGAGCGGACTTATGGATGCTGGTAAGCAAAACCCAGTAGCCTGTCAGACAGTTGACAATAACTAACTAGCTAATTCAACATGTGGACTCATACCTTGGGACATTGGCTAACCCAAATTGGTATCCAAATAGGTTTTAGAATTGAAAAAGCCAGATCAACATTTAACAGCATGAGAAATTTATTCAAGAACAGTAACATATCTCTACCACTAAAAACGAGACTGGTCTAATGCTACATTTTTCCTGTTTTAGTTTATGGCGTAGAGGACGTTAACGGAAACATTAATGAAAATGATGAAGGCACTTGAGACGCATTCTTAGAATATCTTATACTGATCACAGCACAAATGTGGAAGTACTGAGACGAATGAGAAAAGGAAAAGAAATAGCACTCACTATTAAATAGAGACAAATTCAATATCTCGGTCGTCTAATGAGACATAACAAATACCGTCTACTACAACTAAAGACACTCGTGGCTCTACAATTAAGGCCAGTAGTTTGGATTGATATCAGTACAATTATTCAGAAGTGTGGCTAATGAAATTAAAATTGCTGTGATGATGCCAACGTAGAAGGCAGATGAAGAAGAAGATAACATTTGTCATCATTTTCACCGTTTTATCCGGCTTCTCTCCTGTGTGCAATAAAACAAGGACTAAGGTTCAACTACTTACATTCAGTTGTAGAATGTGTTGTGATTCTGCTTCGAGTTGAAACATTTCCATAAACAACTCGTAACTGTCGCGAGGTACGTTGATGTTAGAGTATCGTTTCGTGGGGGGAGAATGTTCGATCACGACGTTGATAATAATATTTTCTTCTGGCGTTCCCATCTGGAGCAATCCTTTTTTTTCGCTTAATTTCAATTTATGCCGTCCCTCTTACGTTCCATTCGCCATCGCCAAGCAACTCCATCATCATTACTTTCCCGGAGTCTCATCTCCCACTCCACCCTTCATTCCGGTTTCTGTTATACAAAATACACGTACGGAACATTGAGTCGAGCCGAAGGTACGGGGCCGCTCGTCAGATAACGTGAAAAACCGACTCTGTTTACTCGTAGATTGCGTCTGCTCAGTGGAGCGTCGGCCGGTATCTCGAATCTTCCGCCGATCATAATTTTTGGGGGGAAAGTTGCTCGGAGATTGATGAAAACGCTCTCGCGAAATCAGTTAGTCGAGCATCATGGGGAAAATTACGGATCGAGGAGGGGCCCGCGAATTTGAGGAACGACGAAAGGGCGGACGGGAAATGCCAGCTCGAACGTTTAGCACTTAGGGACAAATCCCCGCATTTTAATATCTCTGCCGACATTTTTTTCCTTTCCGTCTTCCGTTCCGTTTCGGATCATAAAGCACGGGACTCGGGCAGACATGAAACATTCAGGGGCCAAAATGTTTTTAAAGCAAAAGCGGGGGGAGAACAACAGCCGCACTCCTCCCAACTATTTTCGGCATTTCTCCAAGGTGTCGTAGACGCGCAAAAGTCGATATAAAAAATGTAGGTAAATTGTAGATCTGCCGCCGGCGGGGCCAAGCTGCGAGTAATGTACTCTTGCACGGTCCATTAACTATTTACGGCGGTACGTAAAAGATTACGCATTCGGAGATGTTGGATTGCGGAAAAAGGAGGACACGCGAATTTAAAGGGGAAGAATTTCCGCGGGACCCCCTCACGACGATCGCCATCATCGAGAATGCGATCCGTTCCACGCAAACACTCGCACACGTACGCACAAAGAAGGCAATATCTCGACGCCTTCCAATTGACAGCCTCACACTTCCCTTACAAATGGCCACCAATAATTTTAACGCAATAAAGTTGCCGAGAGCGGAGTTCGTGCCCGAGGAAATCAAAAGAAGATGCGAAGAGATTTACAGCCGGTTTGCATAATGGAACATCCAATCGGCGGGGAGGCGGTTGAAAGGAAGCGGACCCTCCGCCGGAAATGAAGAAGTTCATCGGCTCCGATCAAATGAACGCTCGCGCCAGAGGTGAGAACGAAGTTTATAGCGGATGGGGCGAGGCTCCGCACTAAATTGAAAACTTAACTGCCCCCCGACATTATGCCGGAATTCTATGGGAGCTCGGAACGTGTGAATCTAACAAGTTAATTAGGTCGATTCCGACGATCGGCGACGGGAAAAACTTCCACGCTCCGTCGATCCCGACGAGAGACACACACACTCCCCACGTATAATCGTCTTAGGTAATCCGTTACGTTTTTAATCAGCTCGTACCTCGTGACAAGTCTATCCGCTGACGATGATATTTGGTAAAAGCGTTTGCGTAACATAATTTTTGAAAAAAAAACCAGAACAACGTGGCATTTTTAAACAGACATAGACGGATTGTTACAAAAGCATATTGAAACATCACGTGTCGATACTGACATCAGCGTCCCCACACAGTCGGGAAAACAGAGAAAAGTCAGAGAATTCTAAATTCAGTCAGGGAAATCGGGAAAAGTCAGGGATTTTGGAAACATTTTCGGGAATTTGGAAAAAAGTGCGAAAATTTCGAAGCCATTAATACTGTCAGTTAGAAATACACGGAAAAAAATCGTGATGTGTTCATCAGAGTACTTTCTCATATATAGGGGTTAATTTAAGCAACAAACCGAAAAACGACAAGTACCTATAAAGTACTCCTCACAGTAGATTTAGCCAAAAACTTTACAAAACTTTTTTATATATTATATTTAATGTAGAATGGGTACTCAAAATTTTATAAAAATTCTTGGAGCAAATTTCGGGAAAAATTCAAAAAATTGAAGAATGATACAAAGTGCATTTCACAGAAGATTTTGCAAAAAACGATAGAAAAGTTTATTTTAACTAATTCAATGGTAGAATATATATTCTAAATTTAGAATAAATTCTTGTAGAAAATTTTGGGAAAAATTCAAAAACCGAAAAACCACAAGTATAGGTAACGTGCTCTTCACAGAAGATTTAGCCGAAAACGTTACAAACCATTTTATACATATTTAATTGCACAATAAATTTTCAAAGTTTAAAAAGAAATCTTTGGAACGAATTCCGAGAATAATACAAAAAACCAAAAATCGACAAGTATAAACTATCCTTCACAGAAGATTTAGCTAAATACGTTAGAAATCTTTTTTATACATATTCAATAGTAGAAAAAATATTCAAAGTTCAAAAAAATTCGTGAAGTGGATTTTGAAAAAAATTGAAAAAAAACCGAATATTGACAAGTATAAAGTGCCCTTCACAGAAGATTTAGCCAAAAGCGTTAGAAAACTTTTTTATACCTATTTAATCGTACAATGAATATTCAAAGTTTCAAAAAAATTCTTTGGAGCGAATTTCGAGAAAAATAAAAAAAAAAACGAAAAATGACAAGAGTAAACTACCCTTTTATCCTCGCCGATTTTAATGAAAAACTTATTTTCACGTCCCGGTATGGTACAAAGTCTAAAGCATAGTTTTGACCGTTTGTGGTTTTTAGTTTTTGAGAAAATCCTACCACAGACATACATACACACACACATACACACATACATACAGACGGTTTTCCAAAAACATGTTTTTTGGACTCAGGGGACCTCAAAACGTTCAGAAATGCTAATAACTTAATTTCGAAAAATCGACTCGATTACAATATTGTCTCATATATGAGTACCTCATATGAGAAAGTAAAGTATAAAGAAGCTCTCAAACTGCTGAGACAGAATAAGAATAAAGAAATCGAAATTGTTAACGAAGTTAGACTGGCAAATATTAAAATCCGTGAGCTTGAAGACCGAAAAAGAGTTGCGCAAGACAACTTTTACAATCAAACAGCAGAACTTGATAGGGATATTGCAGATCTTACCAAAATAATCTCTACTGAGAAGAAAATTTAGAGAATTGCATATTATATACTCACACGCAAGATTGAACCTCATAAATGAAAAGAAACCAAACCAATTGAGGCCTGATAAGCTAAGGCAGATTAATTGAGAAATCCCCAAGGCATAATACAGTGAAAATAATCTAAATATTTTGTACTTCGACGTAACACTGATATTTTGGAATATTATTTATGAATCACAGTCAATATTAAGAAACTTTAGTTTTCACAAGTTTTCAATGATATTTTTCCTATGATCCTTCCATTACTTTCCTAAGAAAAGAGTTCCTGGAAGCACGCGTGAAGGACCGCTTATTACAAAAATATGGTAGGGAAAATTTTAAAATTTGGCGGGAAAATGCAGGGAATTTCGAAAGGATAGTTTTGTGGGCACTATGGATATGGAATTAGGAAAATGTTATGTTTCACTAAAATCGAAGAGAAGGTAAGGAGAGGGTAATGGTGATAAGTAGCCCTAATAAGAGACCTGTAATGCAAAAATGTTGCGATCTACGAAAATATGTAGACTATCAAAAGACATTTGATAACATAAGATATGATACCCCTACTCCCGATACTGGGAGACATTGGCGTTGATGGAAAATATATTCGCCTCATACAGACCCTATACTGGAACCAAGAAGCTAAACTCAAACTTATATACACGCTATACACAGACACCATGAAAATAATGAATGGAGTTAGGGAAGGCTGTATTCTTTCTTCAATTCCATTTAATATTTATGTAGAAAGGATTTTCCAACAAACCCTTGAGAACGAACAAAGAGGTATAAAAATCAATCAAACACACATTGAGAATCTCCAGTATGCTGATGATACTGCAATTATAGCTGACAACATTTAAGACATATGAATAGTAGTTAATAAAATAATGGAACTGGCAAGGAATACTGACTAAATATCAATACCCCTAAAACAAAATTACTAATAGTAAGTCGCCAAAATTTAAAAAAAAATGAACACCTCTCTCTGAAAAGTGCACAAATTATCAAGTGAAAAATCATGTATGTTGAAAATGTATGTGCCGCTCCAAAACATAGATTTGATAAACCCCCCCTCCCAATCAATCAGTCATTTACTGAATGACTCATTTTTAAGTACTGCCCGGTACCTGAAATTGCTATGGTCAATACCCGTATATAGTACAATGTGTTTCAAAATGATTGTCATCTAGTCGGCTGTGGAATTCCCATGTAAAATAAAAAAACCACCTTGCGAAAATAGGAGTTTCTACTAACTATAATACATAACCTCAAAATAACCTGCTTAACCTCTTTTAACTTCTGGTTTTTCTCTGTCAAAAGAAGACGAATTCTGAGTATTTGTCTATTTGTAGTATTTGTTTTGGCCCTGAAAAGGGCCGTTAATTAGCAGTACTGATTGTCATTTTCAAAATAAATGTTCGAAGTGTCACTTGTTGTCAGAATTAGATAGGTTCAAATCAATAGAGCGCGGCACATCAAAAATTACATGCACAGAAATTCCAACGCCAACTAGATGACAATCATTTTGAAACACATTGTATATATATCGGGTGTTTTTTTTTTAAATTTCACCTCATAGTATGCTGTGGATAGTGTTTGTGAATGCGCCTTAGGTACTAAAAAATATCAGTATCAAAAGTCAAATCGTTCCATGCACTTCGAAGACTATCGTTCCGTGGGAGAGTTAAGAGTTGTCAAGTTTGTTTTCACAGAGGTTTTCGCATTTAGATTTTAATATTCTTTAGTCTGACTCATCTACGCCTAATTAATAGAACCAAGCTGTCTTTTTCAAGACACTAGTAACTGATTGGAGCAGTTTCAATGTTTATTAAAAAAGTGAGGTTATGTCAACCCACGTCAATATTGACATTTTTTATTAAGGCGCATAAACAAACACTATCCACAGCTTACTATGAGGTGAAATGAAAAAAAAAAAGATCCGATATATATATATATATATATATATATATATATATATATATATATATCGATATAAGTATAAAATACAAAGTTACAGGGAAGCAGCCTTGGGCTGGGTTAAAAAAACACTTTTTCTATTCTCAATGGAGAGCTTTCGACTGTATTTTCAGCCTTCTTCAGTCACTGGAATAACGAGGTTATGAAAACTCACTACTCCATTCACAGGAAGTGGTAACAGAAAATATTGGAATAGAGTTATAAAAAGACGATCCAAATGTTAACATAAAAGGCAAGTTAACAAAAAAATATAAAAGTCACTTCAAACATGTTTGAAAGATCTTTGTCTATACTGACAGATTGACATTGGACAAGTGATTTTTGTACTTTTTTGTTAACTTGCCTTTTATGTTAACATGGATCGCCTTTTTGTAACTGGATTCCAATATTTCCTGTTACCACTTCCTGTGAATCCAGTAATGAGTTTTCATAACTTCGTTATTCCAGTGACTGAAGAATGCTGAAAATACAGTCGAAAGCTCTCACTTGAGAATAGAAAGAGTGTTTTTAGGCAGCAAATTGTTAATTCTTTCCTCCAAATTTTTTTTGGGACATGTGTTTATTGAAGCAATATTCTAATATTACCGATATCGCTTGGGTCTTTGGAACTTGGATCTTCCGAGAGTAAAAGGATCTAATGTATCGACATTTGTCCAATATTGTCAATTTAGTTTTTTTTGCATGTTATATATTGGTCTAATAATATAGATTCCAATATTTGATGGGCACGTGGAAACAATATTGAGTCATTCTTGGTAATTTATTTTATACATAACTCTTTCACCATTGGGAAAATATACCAGAATTATCGTTTCGCCAACATCGTCTTTATTTTCATATCCTATCATCGTTTAAGAGTAAGAATTACATTAGAGACAACTTTCCCAATAAACCTAATCCCCGCCCTCCCCCCAGTCAACCTGTTAATCAATTAATTACCCCCCTCCCCCGATTCGAGCCCATTCCTCCTTTGCGACTAAAAACACAGACTTATATATCCAGTTTCCTTTTAGCGAGTCTTATCCGTCGCTGCACCGCGTGTCAGTCATTAATCTTTATTTGTAGCGTGTTCATTTCCCTGATTGACGTGTCGAGCTCCATGGAAGAAAGAAAAAACAACAAGCTAAATATGAGAAAATAGTAGGAAGAAGTCCTGCGGTCCCCTGTGACGCCGCCTCGGCGTCGTTTTTCGCTACGACCGTCTTTTTCAATTAGGAAACTCCGAATTATCGGACGACGAACGGAAAGATCGAGGATCGTCGATGGAAATGATGTACCTAGGATCGGTTTTTGGTTATCGTGAAATTTGTTTAGTTGGTGCGAATTGATACTTTGTTTAAAAATGGGTAGGTAAATCCAGAAGTATCTTTCTGATGATAACTTTCCCGGACGAATTTAGCAAGGTACTGAAATTATTTCTTAGGCATTGTAGTGAGGAATCAATCTGTAAAAATTAAGTTTGTTTCTTGTCAAATCTTCAAAACCCTGGAAACTCTGTACAATTTTCCCTTTTCGCCCCTCTTACAGGTAGGAAATAATTAAAACTACAATGCGTGTAATATGAATTATTATTCGCGTTTCTCACGACTCTGAAAGAATCGGTTCTCAATGTATTCCGTTCCGATTAACATTACGAAATATGTTTGCAATTTCTTATGAAACACTTGATAAAATTTCATCCTCGTATTTGGCTTACAAAATTACTCATTTGACTTCGTTTTGAAATCATCCTAAAATTACGATATAATTCACAATTTCTCATTAAGTTTCGGGTGTCGTTGCACCCAAAAAAAAAGTAATTAAAGAATCCCCCACCCCTGGGTATTCATTACGTTTCTCCCTCTCGTCCGTCCACCTCCGAAAATAAAAAGGCAACTTTACATCAATTTAAACTGAATTAAAACTTGATGATTACTGCTCATCCCCACTCGAAACGCCACCCCCCGGTTAATGAAAAGCCGCAAGGGTGCCTGCCACATGGCGTCAGCCAACCCCTTCGGTCTGCCTCTCTTTATTCCGCTTCTCGTGCCTGGCGTGTGTTTTGCTCTGTGTGAGAATTTGACGACAACGAAAACAGATTTAAACTTCTGATCGGCCAGATTCAAAAGGATTCCTTTAACGTATTAGATATACCGCTTGTTGCGACACGTAATCGCTTTACCTCTTCGTTTTTAGTAGCGATGTTCGCACAATCTGAAGCTTCAAAGCGACAGGAATACGTCTTATAGGAAAATATATATCTCAATTTTAGATATTGGAAATGGAGATATTTACTTTTGAGATACGAAATCTGTGATGCAGATATGGGTTCCGTAATGCGAAACCGGCTGTGAATATTTTACTTAAATTTAAACTTATTTCAACAGATGAATAACAAAGATGCAACTACCAACTACACTTGATCAAAGCGCTTGCTAAAAAATCGTAAAATCAGAGAAATCACAGTCATTTCGAAATTTGTCCAGGTACACTCTCCACACCGCTAAGAGTGTGTAAAATGAATGCATCATACTCGGTTTACCTCCCATTTCCACGTGCCGCTTTATAGGCGAGACCGCAAATTGTAAACTTTCCCCATCGAGAAAATTAAAATAGTAATTTTCGTCGGAAAGTTTCCCCACGCAGCGAAATTGCATCACGTTCATCGCGGAGCTTCGCAAATAAACAATATAAAAGCTCTCCTCTCTGACAAATACGTATTACCTCAACCTTCTGTCTCGAACATCATCCTTTACTAATGAAGAACTAAGAGCTCTTATCTACCTCGAGCTATTTATTTTTCCTTCTCACTCGTATCTCAAAGAAAACACTTCTTCCCTAACAGTTCGGAACTTTAACAATTTTCTCGCAAGTTCACAGTTTATATTAACAGGAGTTCTAGTTTTCCTTTCCCTCGGCATTTAAGAGGATTTTCCGCCTTCTGAAAAATCCCTCTACATCTCGGTCTCGCTCTATAATGAATTAGCTTAATGAAGCCTCCGGGTTTATTTACTCGACTGCAGATAATACCGGTTTAGTTAAGTTATTGGTATTCGTTAAGAGTTGACAAGGAATAATGTGATATTCGTATTTACTGAAAAAATATTTCAATTCTGTGCCACGGAGTTTGTGGAGTTACGTTAGGGATATCGAAGGTCTGCTTGAATTAATTATGTGAAGAATTGAATTAATTAACAAAATGTGTATAATTAAATTTCGGATGGATGGATTATCAGAAAATTCGGTCATTTACATAACGATCAATCTTGTACTGAACAAACAGTGGCGTAGTTGGTTCATAACACGAGGGAGACTTTATTTTACCTTCAAAATGAAAGAAAGCAAAAGAAGACTGATGAAGCAAAGGGAATCTATCATCAACGCAGAAATCCAAAGAAACCTACTAGTCCAGTCATCTTAGGTTGAATTAGGTGGATATCTCGGAAAATCGACATACCCAGTATATTAACACGTAGAAACTTCTATTTTGGCATCCTAAAACTTTCCTTAAAATTCACATATAATTGGATGGCCGCAAGTTTTAAAGTCGGAGGTCAAAAGTCACCAAAATCGATTTTTTTCTATATTTTTTGCAAATATCTCATTTTCTATGGGTTTTACGCTATTTGTATTTATCATGGATATTGTAGAGAATCAAATTCTCTGCAACTTTTGTATTTAACATTTCTTCATACCTCGAACTGTTTTCGAGATAGAGCGCGGAGAGCGCTGGTCAGAGAATCATGTGAGGTCAACTAGTAGTCCCGATCAAAAACTCGTAATATCGGGTGTTTTTTTTTAAATTTCACCTCATAGTAGGCTGTGGATAGTGTTTGTGAATGCGCCTTACTAAAAAATGTCAGAATTGACATAACCTCACTTTTTTTATAAAAATTGAAACTGCTCCAATCAGTTAATAGTGTCTTGAAAAAGACAGCTCACTCATCTACGCCTAATTAATAGAGCCAAGCCAGTCGCCAAGCTGTCTTTTTCAAGACACTAGTAACTGATTGGAGCAGTTTCAATTTTTATTAAAAAAGAGAGGTTATGTCAATTTTGACATTTTTAGTAAGGCGCATTCACAAACACTATCCACAGCCTACTATGAGGTGAAATTTAAAAAAACACCCGATATTAAGGTTATATATTATTGCTAAATATTTAATTAGCATTTACTATTAACTTTTACATTAATTTCATTTTTTTGGTTACTTATCTATTTTTAATGAAGTGTCAATTTATTTAATAAAACTTACCTGGCCATGTAATTAAAAAATTGTTGAGGAAAATACTTCAATTATATTTTATTTCAAATCTAATTTATACCAATGTAATGACTTTCTAAATAAATAAAGAAGAAAAGAAATAAAGTTTTAATTAATGTTTTTATTAAAAGTGTCATTTGATAGATTTAATATTTAAGAGTTTACGGATTTTAAACAAGATGTACTTAATTATTTTTACTTCAAATGCAATTAGTGTAAATGAGAATATAATTAAAATGTAATTAAATTATGTCCCTTAATAATTTTCCAATTACAGAAAGATATTATGACTGTTATTGAATTGATAAATTTTAGAATTATTAGAAAGAAAGATTGAATTTAATGTAAAATTTTATAACAAATGACAATTATATATTTAGCAATAATTTATAAACTTAATATTAAGATTTTTTGATCGTGACTACCATGACCTCACATCTATCACATGCCCTCTATATCGAAAACAGTTAGAGGTATGAAGAAATGTTAAAAACAAAAGTTGTAGAGAATTTAATTCTGTACAATATTGATAATAAATACAAATAGCGTGGAATCCATAGAAAACGAGATATTTGTAAAAAATATAGAAAAAATCGATTTTTGCGACTTTTGACTTTAAAACTTGCGGCCATCCAATTATATGTGAATTTTGAGGAAAGTTTTAAGATGCCAAAATAGAAGTTTTTACGTGTTAATATACTGGGTATGTCGATTTTCCTAGGTGAACCCCCAATAATGTTTGGACTATATTGTCTAACTTCATGTGAAATTTTCATAAGTCATGTAGGAAACGATGTACAAGATCGGCAAGGATCTACTTACATAATAATGAGTCGTCTTAAGTCTTAATAGAACAGACAGAGACGGAGCACAGATCAATGTGATATCTAAAAGTGTGGATGGTATCAATTCCGAATTGATAAAGTATGGAGGTCTCTTCTTATAGCTGCGAGTGCTACACCTTTTTAATATGTGCTGAATTAGTCTCGAAATTCCAGATGAATCGAGAGTTGTCAAAGTTATTTATATATGCAAGACAGACAATTAAAAGGGTACAAGTTTGCTAAATGCTGGGTACAAACTATACGGCAATATTATCGATGCAAGACTTCGAAACATTTCAGAATATATATTGCTTGAAGATCAAGCAGGTTTTCGCAAACGACTATCGTGCTTTGAAGATGTTTTTAGTCTAAAACAGATAATACAAAATAGCATTTAGAGACACAGCTAGCATTTATAGATTACCTCAAAGCCTTTGACTGGGTATATAGAGACAAACTTTGGTCCATAATGAAGAAAAGAGGGCATTCAGCACAGTGGATCACAACTCTACGCAGTCTTTGTAAAAATACTTGAATTAGTATTGGCGTAGGCGAAGATTCAATATTGGAAAATATAAGCAATCAAGGCGTTAAATAATTGATGTATATTATTCAATATTCATTCGGAAGAATGGAATCATCGGAAGTGAAATTTCTTACATCTGTGAAAGGTTGTACACGCTTAAACCATATCAGAAACGAAGAAATAAGGCGCGAGTTAATGTACAACCAGTAACGGAATTAACAAAATCTACAAAAGAAGATGGACAGAACATATCGAACGTATGCCTTTAGAAAGAATTCCCAAGAACACGCTTGGTTATACTTCGTCCAGTCCCAACTGGAACGGCAACAAAAACACTTAATGGCTTTTTAAGTAGTGAAGAGCGATGCCGCCTTGTCCTCCATGGGCGTATCATTACGGATAATAACTCTAACAATGAATTCACTTCCAAATCGCACAAACAAATGGCACACACATTCACACACCACTGCTGTCTGGAGTATAAGTGCCGAAAAAGAGATCACAAGGAAAGCACACGTGGCCGCTGTCCAGTGGACCATCCAGTATCCGTAGAGTATTGCGTACTTCCTCGTACACGATTTCACTGATCGACTGTGCACCTGCATCTTAGAAGAAGAAGAAAATACAAACAAAGTGCCGCTGTCGTAAGAAAAATTTTGCGGTCCAATGGACCCTGTACTTCTTTATCTGTACATATCCATATACATTCACATAGATGATTGCACTTGGGCAACTGAACACCTGCATTTTAAAAATACCAGTGCGTTTCTGAATAAGCAAAAAGATAAGTCCCATGGTTTTGTATAGAGACAACGGGCTCTTTTCGAATGTCCTCGGTAAATTCAGATTTTATTAAGAGTTTCAATTGCTACTGGTTAAAGTATACACGCTTAAACCATATCAAAAACGAAGAAATAAGGCGCGAGTAAAATGTACAACCAGTAACGGAATTAACAAAATCTACAAAAGAAGATGGACAGAACATATCGAACAAAGTATTCCCAAGAAGACGCTTGGTTTCCGGACGCAGAAGCATCGTGAAGGGAGAAAAAGATGGTGAAGTCGGAACAGGTGCCTAATCCTGAAAAGATAGAAGAAGAAGGAGAATTAACTAAAGGGGCTGATTCAATTTACATGTAGAAACGCATTGAGTTACGAGCATCAGTACTTCTCGTTTTAGCTAAGAAATTGTAACTACGTTCTTCTCAGCTGAGAAACGTCAGAGGCCATTTCTTCGTCGAGAGGGATGGGTCTTTTTTTTAATATCGACTCGCCTGTACAATGTTTGTGCAAACTTTGTGTGTAAGATAACGATTTTCCCTTCGAACCCGAGGGCCGCGCATCACGAAAATAACCGCCGCCCCGGATCCGCGCCATCTGTTGTCCCACCCCCTCCCCTTCAGGAGCACAATTGATAACTTCATCGGGCCGATCGCGTAAACTATTTATCGATCGTCCCCCTCCTTGTCCTCCCCATCCCATTTATCGGGGGCTATTCATTATTCACCTTTTGCCGGTTTTCATCGTAAAAAATCTATTCGGTGATTATCCGGCGGCTCGAATAATGATTTATTGTCAAGATGTCGTAGGAGGACGTGCCCCGAATGAGGCGGGCGCACGTTCCCTTTTCCCTTCGAATGTGTTATTTCATTAAAAGTGTGTTAAGGTGGGCGAGAGGGAGAGTCGAATTATTTTTTTATTGGGGAAAGTGAGTCGGCGGGTTTTCGACGGCGGAATCGAGGAAATTATACTTAACGGCGAAAGACGAGTGGTTAATCTCGATAATCGTGCCGGAATTGATGTCATGGAGCGTTCCGATAATTGAAATAAGTTTCCTTTCAAAGGACGTCACGTGAGGTTTTTGTCAAAGAAATGAATCGCGCATACACGAGGTAAACAGGCTGTCTAAGAAAGTCTTAATGAAATCCCGATGAATTACTACTTACAGTCACATTACTTATGAAACCCAACATAATATAATTATCTAAATTATTAATAACCATAACAACGTTTTACTTAACATCTAGTCAAGTTAATCAATGGACATAGCAAACCGTCATGAATTATCAGTCTTGACTAGTCCAGTGGACTAAATCCAGTCTGTAGAAAGTACTGTTCGAAATGATTTAGGGATTAGGAATGAATTAAGAGATTAAGGAACCACACTGGAGATGCAACAATATCCCGAACACTTCTTGTGAAAAACAATTCAAACTTACACATTTGAATTGCCTGTGTGGAACATTTGACATAGGTTAACTTTCCAGACTGATCTAAACATCCCAGCAAATGTGAAAGTTGCGAACATCAACTCCTGGACAAAATTAACGTACCACACAATTAAACTTGTATAATTACAATGCCGAAATTAATATTGCAACAACAACTTTATAAAAGCTTATAGTTAGGGACTGTCTAGTAGCAAGTAAATGAAATTAGCAAATCAGGGCGTTATCTCTAATAATCTTTTATTAAAGAAATTTTTTTCTTGGAAACAATGCAAACTTGCAAACAGAAAACAAACGAAAACAATAGAATTTTCAGACTAAGAGCTGTTCTAATATCGTGTATGTCATCCTCTACTCCTAATTACTGCTTCCATGCGACTTGGCACACTGGAGATCAAATTTTGAACGACTTCTTGAGGAATATTTTCCCATTCCTGCTTTGCTGCATCTACCAGTTGATTGCGGTTGACAGGTGGAGGTGTACGACTTCGAATCCTTTTTTAATATCGTCCCATAGATGCTCTATTGGGTTCATGTCGGGATTCTTCGCTGGCCATTCCATGAACGGAATAGCTATAGCATTTAAGTAGCGAATAACCTGCCCAGCCACATGAGGACGAGCATTATGCTGCATAAACAAGAAATTCGGTCCCACAATAGGAGCAAATGGTCAACAACAATATGTTCCAGATAATAATTCGCATTCATTGACCTACCACGTATGGGGACCAATTCTGTGGGGGCATCGAAACAGATGCTTCCCCAAAACATTACAGGGCCACCACCAAACGGAACTCTTGTAGAGATATTGCAACTTGCAAATCCCTCTCCTGGCCTTCTCAGACGCTCACTTCCATCAGAAGATTTAAGGCTGATTCTCGTTTCATCTGAGAATAAAACCCTCTTCCAATCATTACGAGTCCAATCTTGATGTTGTCTCACAAAACGCAACCTTTGAAATTTGTGCTCTCTGGTGAGCAGGAGTTTCATGGCCGGATTTCTGCTGTCTAATCCAGCTTCATTTAAGCGCCTTCCAATCGCTCGGGAAGATACAAGAAGATTGCGAGCAGCTACGAGTTCATTTTGTAAGATGGTACTAGTCGTTGTCCTGTTTCTTAGAGCGGATTGTCTAAGAAAACGTTCATCTATTGGATTAGTACACCGTTTTCGTCCTTGTCCCGGCCTTCGTAAATGAGAACCTGTCTCGTTAAATCGTCTAACCATGCGACTTACGCTGGAATGGTTTCTTCCTCTCACATTAGCAACATGACGCATCGAATATCCCTCATTCAGCAAAGTTGATCCTCGTACTGCTTCTTCCACTGACAAATTTGTTCTGCGATTCATTATTAAACTTGAGAACACTCGCACTTACACTATCAATAGCAAAAAACCTTGGTGGCTCAAAACAATTAGTCTTAATAAGCAACAATTTCTGATCAGATTTTAAATCAATTTTCATCGAAAATACTTTTCTTTGCTATTACACTTTTAAATATAAACCCATGTTGACAACATTTACTTGAACTGTCGAAGTATACCCAGAGTCTACTTGTAAAATTGCTAAACAACTGAAAATCATCATTATTTTGGAATAACACAAAATATATGTGGTGGTGCGTTAATTTTGTCAGGAGTTTATTTCAAAATATCTGTCTGTTAATCAAGAGAGATTAGAAGGTATTTCGAACCCCTCTTTAACAACACGTTCAAAGGCACTTAGAACTACTAAACTGCAATGCCATCTAGACTGACTGAAATATAAAAGAGATTGATCAGAACTAAATAATCTCAATAATGAGTAGAAATGGTAAAATGATTGCCAAGATATTTCGAATATTGCTTGATAAGATCAGGCCGAAGAATACCAAAAGTACAACTGGAGTTTCTAAACTGACTAAAATATTTCAGTAACCGTAATAGAGACGTATGTGCCTTTCAATTACCGCTCTGGCGATATGTTATAAGTGTGAATCAGTTAAAACGTACCAAAAAGTACAAAAGATGTCAATTCAAGACAGACTGAAATATGCGACGAACCATGAGACATAACTCCAAATATCTCAGTAATTACAGCATGATATTTTAAGTATTATTAATTAAATCGTTCCAAGGATACCAAAAGTGGCACCAGTAGCGAATCAATTTCGAAGCTTAGTAAAATATCTATAATATAGTATAGTGTTTCATATCTCACTAATGACAATGAGAGACGTTAAAACATTTTGAGTACTTTAAACTCTTTGAATTCGTGCATACCTCAAAAACCTCACTAATGACCAGTACAGATGTAATACTGCTTAGACCTCTAAACAGTTCATGGATGTCAATAATCATATGAATAGATTGGTTGCTTCCCGACTATAAGAAATATCTCACAAACTGTGAGCTACATAGAGATATCTCAACTGACTTTGAGAGATTCAGAAATAGTATTTTGAATATGTTCCTTTAACTTAATACACTCCAAAATTTACATCAGGGGATTGAGTACATAAATCAATTTTTTTTATATAAAAACTTGTACTCAACTGACTTTTAGAGATTGAGAAATATTTGGAATATGTTCCCGTAACATATATACACTCCGAAATTAACATCAGGGGATGCGTACATAAGTCAATTTTTTTATATACAAATTTGTACTCTAAATTAATTGCTAACGTAGCCATCTGCTAACAACGGTTCGATATAAATGTTAGTATTAACTGCGTTAACCACTGCATGCGTCAGATGAGGTGTAAAGATTCACCTATTGATATAGAGATTGTGTCAAAGCATTGCTTTGTATCATAAAGTATAAAAAAAAAATTCAGCATTATCGCTTTTCAATTCAGATTTGTCATACCGACTCATTCTTTTAATTACTTGCAGATCGTCTCGGGAACGTATTAATTGAAAACCAAATAACAATTTTCCTTAGTTAATTAAAATTAAAATTATGTGACAAAATTGAAAACATTTTATTCCGCGTCGCCCATTTGCCCATATAACAATAACATCTATACGATAAAAGCTTGCGGTAAAACGTGTGAACGACTAAAAACGACACGTCTGCAACATAATTTTCTGCTTGCCGGAACAAACAAATTACGTCACATTTCCGTAAAGTAAAGAATAACCGATCGGGCGGGAGAACCAAACTAACTCGTAGATATTAAAATCGAAGAGTCCTTATTTGTGAGCGGGAACGAGATGAAACGGCGAACGGGGAGAACGAGGAGGGGGTTAAGTGAAGAGCACTGTAACGGGAAATAGAAGATCTGGGAAAGCTGCCGGCGGAATTTTTTCCAATATTTGAATGGCACCGGCAGGATTGTTTAAACATCGAGGAGCATTTCCCGAAATGTTTGAGGGCGAATCCGAAGTCGGGAAGTTAAATCGGTTTACTTTCGTCGACTCAAATGTGGTTACTTAGCTTTATTATTTGATCTCCCCGGTCGGCTTCAATTATTATGGGAAAATTGGGGGGGCTGGGATAGAAAAGGAGTTTAAGGGGAGTTTATTCTGACCGGTAAATTAAGGATTTTAATTTAGGAATTAAAAAGAAAATAATGTAATGTTTAATCAACCATGACTTATCTATTATTTGAAGCAATATAAACGTCTAATTAGCAAAACAATGACAGATAATAGTTCGTATGAAATATGGCGAATACACCGGTACCTTCACCATTTTTTAATGGAAAAACTATCTTATAGAGATAGTAAGTGCCGAATTTCATATCAATGTTTAATTGTTACAGTTGCTGAGAGGGTCCAGGCGAATTACTCCGAGATCGAGGACATGGCAATCGATAAGGCGGTGTAAGTATAATGACATTCATTCGACAAATCAAGAATATTTTTCTGAACGTTATTTTACAAAAACGTATTATAAACCCTGGTAAACAATTCCTTGGCAGTCATAACTTTGAAGCCTCTTCAATTTAACCTACAAGTTTAACGTTGAAACTATAAAATCAGGTAATTAATGTCGATAGACTGTCAAAAATATTAATGAGTCCATCAGGTACGATAGTAGCGCTCATAAAAATCCCCACTTTAACCGAACAACCCAAGTAACCACATGTAGACTCCCTTCAGTGACCTTTAATTACTTCAATTATTCATCCCGTATGGCGGGAATTAGGGAGGAAATCTCCCGCGATCGTGAGTGTCGCCACGACCGATCTTTAAACATTCAGGAAAAGCGGGTCTACTGAAGTTTCCACGGTCTCATCATTAATAATGCTACTTGAAGACGGATTAGCGATCTTGCATCTCATTTGGCCATACCCAAGGAGCGCGAGGTCTGACAAGGGGATGGAGGGTCGACGGGGGATGGGGGGAGGTTCGGTTTCGGTACGGGGGAGAAGAACTTCAAGGAACTCCGCTAAGCCGCTACATGAAAAATGAAGTTGTATTTGGATAATTGATTTTCGCAGCAAATTGGGCCGGAGAATTATGTAATAATCCGACATCAAAAGGACCGCGGAAGACTCGTAGAAAAGGAAGTGCCGTGGAAAGGAATTTTTGATTAAAGCCGAGGGAATATTGCTAGATTACCTTGAATCCCGGTCATAAATATATGATTTAGTTTATCGGGTATTAGATCAAATTGGCTTGAAACTTTCCCGCTCGTAATTGGCTCGATCTTCCTCGGAATCGACATTGCAAAATCCAAAACTTTTCTCTCCTAGAGAGAAGAGCTAGCAAGACGGAAAAAAGTATAAGAGGAGATGAGCGCATCCTTTCTCACATCTTTCCCGAGCTATCGATATCTCTCGCTCTGCTGGCTTAAGGAGTTTCCCGGGGCGCTTTCCTCTCGGAAAATCCACTATCTCAGCAGCTCTTCCGCTAATCTGGGCCATGTTAGTTTTTAGTGAATGCGAAATTTAGTTCGCCCAACGATCAATTAAATTAGCAACGTCGTCCTGCCTCGTACCGCGGAATCACCTATAAAACCGAAAACTGGCGGGGTCGTTTAGATAAATAAGACTCGGAGAGTTCGCTACAACTTTATACAATTTTATGGTAAGTTTTATACGTCTTCGCGGTATGTTGCTTGCCGAGCTAATAAATTATCTCTGGCTACGGTTGAATTTTCGTTTGTGTTTTAGAGTTAACGACGGCTTCCCATTACGCGACTCGGCCACGGTTTAAGTATCCCGTTTTACACCGTTAAAAAGAAGGTTATTAAAAATATTACTACACTTACACGACCTGAACAAACTTAAAATATACGTCGTAAAAGGCTCTTAATGGCGTTTCGTCTTTTGTCAACGCTCGCCTTAATTGAAATAATCTGGAATGAGCAATGGAAAGATTTGAATACATTCTCGGTATTAGTTTATGACGGATTGTGTATAGTGTGTTTCAAAATCGTATCAGATTTGTTCAAAAATTTAATAGTATCAGGATTAAAAAGAAATTAAATGGAATCGAAGCTGCTGAACTATGGTACTTAAATTTTCTTATTTTCTTAAAGAGGTGTCTATTTTGTTAGAAAAGATGTTCAGTCTTTGGTTGTGGGTAGATGTTATTAATAAACTCGATAAATTAGTGCTTGATAATAAGGCAACTGATATTTGTGTAACTAAGATTCTGTGTGAAATATGCTTAAAACTGAGTAATATCACCTAATTATTCACTTAAAAAAAATTTGGTTGTTTGTAAAGTCTGTTTACGGTGATAAGATCATAAGAAAATATTGATGAAAAATGGCATACGTTTATGAATTGAATAGAATTATTATCACTAAATTATCATTAGAAGGTTTTTTCCCACTGCGGTTGGCCGGTCCAACTGGTCATTTTAGACACATTGTATGACATGTATGAAGTTGAACATTAATCTTGAACCTTATATGAATTGCTGCGCAGGATAATTGTTTTCATTGAATACTAAATGAAAGCAGTTGAATTTTTACACGATATAAAAAAGTATACAAAATAAATCACACTAGTAAACAAAAACTTAACCTCAAAAATGTAAAATGGGCGAAAAATAATAATTAGACTTACCTTTTATCAAAAATACTTTGTTGAAACGTTGAACCGTCCTAACTTTTCACAAAATATTGAATTGTCCACTCTGATTCACGTCAAGACTAACAATAAACTTGAAAATATAATCTTCTTATGGGCAAATTACACGCTCTATCGATTTGTTCGGAAAGGTTTCTTAGCACCGCCCACTTGTGACGTCAGACTTAGGTGTTCCATTGGTTGTGTGGATACGGTCTCTCTGTCTCTTTCACTCGGACGCTGTGTCGCTGTAGTGGAAGAGAGATAGATGCGTAACGTTACATTTTGTGGAAAGTGCAGCTAGCCCGCACACCTTGATAGTTAGGCAACTAAGATTGTGTGTGAAATATGCTTAAAACTGAGTAATATCAACTAATTGTTTAAACTGATTTTTACTTATACCTTCTGCAAGTTCCTGCAATCAAAATTCTTCTTTAAACTTACATATAGTTTCGTTAAAGCGGGACATTTACTTTTGAAACGTGTAAAATAAATTCTACCTCGTACAGCGAACGTCGTATATGACTGTAATATGTTTTTTCCCCTCCCGCGTTTTGTTATTTACGTTGCGAAACGTCATTGTAAATTTAAAAGTTTAAGTAAACATTTCTTTGTGAGTATTCCCGAAACAAGCGCACACACACTCAGTTATCTCATTTTGTCCCGGGAACACGACTTTCGACTTCGGCTGCCGTGTTTATGCAAATTTCGGATGCACCATTATACAATCTGCATATATGCGCTTCGACATAAAGCTCACGGGATTGCGGCGAATAAGACACGTTTCATACAATTGTAAATATAACATGCTTTCCGGAGTTTGCTTATTTATCCAGCAATTTTGCGGCATGAACTCGTCTCTGAGGTAATAGAAAGAAAATTAAGATTTGTTTCTGGGGGGAGAGAGGGAGCGCAAAAAAGGAGCGGGACCGTAGGAGTTCATCCTCGGGCATGAATTCGAGATTTCGAAACACATAAATCACGTTCTTGTTAGTCCTTTTCGTATACACCGCCACCCGAATTATATCTCGTTCCGCGTAAGATAAATGTTGCCTATGCAGAGTTTATTAACTAATAAGGGACCGTCCGAAAAGGGCGTAGTATTCCTGCAGGAATACCACCTTATCGCCCGAATTTACATTTTCCTTTCCAGAAATTCTCATCCGGCGATACGATCTGTACACCTTCGTCCTCTGTCTCTCTCGCTTTCTCTCTCTCTCTCTCTCTCTCTCTCTCTCTCTCTCACACATACACTCTCTCTTCCCTCGGAAGGCTTTAGAGTATATGGGGGATGGAAAAAAATGAGTCAGCGTTGTTGGAGTTCGCCCCCGCCGCCCTCTCTCTCTCTCTTTATTTGAATTTTAATAAGGCCCTTCCCACGGAAGTTTCCGCGCCAAAATAGCACACATTTTATCGCGTGATTTATCCGTCGAAATTAGAAATAACGAAATAAATCAGTCGAGCGAGACGTGGCAGGGGCGCCCAAAACGCGACGATAATCGAATCGTTTTGCACTCCATTCGGGCGGACGTCAATAAAAATTACTACAGAATGGAAATGAGTCTTATAGGGGATTCGATGAAATTACGCGACAAATCCGTTTCGGTGCTGCCCCTCGTGATTCCGCCTCGCCGCGTTTACATTCTCCGATATTATCTGGATACCTGCATGCGAACGCATTTCGAGAAAAAAATCCAATTATTACTTTACACCGACGCTCATGCTGCATTCGATAGCGATCGTCAGATCTACGCGTACACAATCATTTACACAACATTGTAAATTTATCGCTAGGTAGGATACAAAAATGTTCGTTACCATTCGTAAACTCGGCAATAAATATCCTTGTGGCATTTATTTCCTCACGGAGAGAACCAATTTCAGCTAATAGATATGGATGTACTGAAGTCACAACTGAAGTATAACGGCTTTGTCTGGAGTTAACACATACCATGTGTCATCAGGGAAAAACGTATAAAAACGTAACTGAGATTTAATAAATAGTCCAGTCATTATAGCGTGTTCACCTAGGAAAATCGACATACCCAGTATATTAACACGTACATACTTCTATTTTGGCATCCTAAAACTTTCCTCAAAATTCACATATAATTGGATGGCCGCAAGTTTTAAAGTCGGGGGGCCAAAAGTCACAAAAATCGATTTTTTCTATATTTTTTGCAAATATCTCGTTTTCTATAGGTTTTACGCTATTTGTATTTATTATCAATATTGTACAGAATTAAATTCTCTACAACTTTTGTCTTTAACATTTCTTCATACCTCTAACTGTCTTAGAGATAGAGGGCGGAGAGCGCGCGATCAGAGAATCATGTGAGGTTATGGTAGTCCCGATCCAAAACTCGTAATATTAAGGTTATAAATTATTGCTAAATATATAATCATCATTTTTTATTAAATTTTACAATAAATTCAATCTTTCTTTCTAATAATTCTAAAATTTATCAATTCAACAATACTTATAATCTCTTTCTGTATTGAAAAATTATTAAGCGACATACTTTAATTACATTTTAATTATATTCTCATTTACACTAATTGCATTTGAAGTAAAAAATAATTAAGTACATGTACTTGTTTAAAATCCGTAAACTCTCAAATATTAAATCTATCAAATGACACTTTTAATAAAAACATTAATTAAAAATTTATTTCTTTTCTTCTTTATTTATTTAGAAAGTCACTACATTGGTATAAATTAGATTAGAATTAAAATATAATTTAAGTATTTTCCTCAATTATTTTTTAATTACATTGCCAGGTAAGTGTTATTAAATAAATTGACACTTCATTAAAAATAGATAAATTTAATGTAAAAGTTAATAACAAATGCTAATTAAATATTTAGCAATAATTTATAACCTTAATATTACGAGTTTTTGATCGGGACTACCATAACCTCACATGATTCTCTGATCGCACACTCTCCGCCCTCTATCTCCAAAACAGTTAGAGGTATTAAGAAATGTTAAAGACAAAAGTTGTAGAGAATTTAATTCTGTACAATATTGATAATAAATACAAATAGCGTAAAAGCCATAGAAAACGAGATATTTGCAAAAAATGTAGAAAAAATTGATTTTTGTGACTTTTGACAGCCGACTTTAAAACTTGCGACCATCCAATTATATGTGAATTTTGAAAAAAGTATTGAAAAAAGAAAAAATATTTTCAAAAAATATAGAAAAAAAAATCGATTTTTGTGACTTTTGACCCCCGACTTTAAAACTTGCGGCCATCCAATTATATGTGAATTTTAAGGAAATGTTTAGGAAGCCAAAATAGAAGTTTTTACGTGTTAATATATTGGGTATGTCGATTTTGCGAGATATTCACCTAATTCAACCTAAGATGACTGGACGCATATCTCCAAATTGCTGTAGGAAAGTCGCAGTATAACATTTTTACCCAAAACAACAGATAATATACCTACACACGTCCAGTTAGTTAGGTGATAATGTCTGCGACGTCATTAATTATAAAGTGTCCTTCACCTCGGAAGTTCACACCCACTTGATTTATAGCCACTGCACTTACCCCGGGGTGAAGGTATGCGAACGTATGTGTTATATTTGTGTGTGTGTATGTGTGGGGTAGCAAACACGGATTAGCAGTCAGTTCATCAAATGTTTACTAATTTCGTTGATTAATTAATTATCGCCCACGTTCACGCTCGGCGACAATGCTGGCCGAAAAGGGGGGGGGGACGAGCAGGAATTTGAAATTTGCAATTTTGTTTATTTTAGTGAATTCTGCGTGATGTACAAGCGGTAATGAAGGTAGTAAAATAAAATTTGTATTTTTACGTGTTGCGTGGGTAATGTAATTAGGATTTAGATCAGTTACTAGGTTTATCGGGCCGAAAATTGTGTCTACACCAATCCAAATTACAAGTCTCTTTCTAAGCTAAAATTGGAAATATTCTAAACAACAAAATAAATCTTTTAATTTCGAACATACAACCTGAGTTTTGTTTTTGAAATTACTTTCCTAATAAATACTTGAAATTGAGGCTACAAAAATTACGTTCTATAAAACAAGTTAGTTACTTGTAGGTACTACAAGTACTACATTATTTCTAAATACACCTCTTCAATTTCCGTATACTTCGCCATTTTTTAATAACTGTGATAAATTCCCAATTCCACATTAAGCTTCCTTAACTAGTATTTCGTTACAAAGTTTAAGCAACGTCGAACTATATTTACGGTGATATTGTTAGATATAATAACTGAGTTCAAAACGAGTTTTGAAGGAGTTTAAACCAGACCTCAACGCGGGGTAGATTTCAAGAGGTTAAGTACAAGTTGACTAAGTTGACTAAGATTAATAGGTTTGCTATATGAGGAAAAGTTTAGTTTTTCTTAAAAATCTGAACTGTAAGTTAGTTTTCAAAAACGAATTTTTTAATTAGTGCATTTTTTAAGAAATAATATTTTTTCCTTTGAATTGAAAGTTCAGTTTATTACATTTATATTTAAATAAGTATATTTTGAATAAATCTCTCAACAGTTAAAAGAGGAATAGAAGTTGTTTGCAAAAGACAATTCTCATGGATTCCAATTTTCTTAAAGTTTTTCAAAAAAAAGAAGCGAAATGGAAAATTATTACAAAATCCAAAAATTAGTAATCTAGACCTTTAATGAGAAAGTGAAATTTTCAATTATGAGTCTTGTCACACTTTCACACCTTAGAGGACCATATTCGACAGTCATAAATTTTTGAGCTAAAATCTTTCAAACTTCAAAAAATTACGACCATTTCTAAGAAAAATTACATTACAATTTGAAGCTGAAAAGATAATTGATCTTGTTTTAATGAGAAAACTTACCTACTATTCTTGCATTTTGTTATTTCTCCTTTCTGTACTTCAATTTTGCAGTAAGATCTTCGAAAAAAAGCTTCAAATTTTAGTTCACAAGATTTTTGATAAAGTACCGAATTTTGATTGTTGTTTGCACAATTTCGTGTTTAAGAGTTCAGTCAAATTAATAGTGGAGTTTAATTTGCAATGCACATACGAAGTATAAACATAGGTACTTATTGGTAGATTTATCTAGTATTGCATTCGTTAACGAAGTCGAGAAAATTGGAATTAAAATGCAATTTTCAGTTTTTTGTATTATATATATCGGAGATAACGAAATTTGTCGGCAAGCTACAGGTCGCACTTTTTAAGTGACAATTTTTAACATTATGGAAGATTAGGCACTTACTTAACGGCGTCTGTCGAACAGTTGCGAGGGCGATTCTCGCTTACCTGTAACAGAAACAAAGGGATCGATGAGCATTTGAACGAATTTAAAAAGTAAAAAATACGAATTGAGCGAAAAAAATTTTGGGGCAGTATTCCAGGAATTTCGCGTCTGAGAGGAAAATGTTACTTAGGTTTTTTGTTGATCTTATAGAGGCGAACGACTTTTGTATAAAATATTTTTTCGAGAAATGCACAGAAAAAAGGTTTTTTTTTCAAAAAAATCTAAAAATTTTTATTTCGCGTCTGAGAGAAAAATGTTACTTAGGTTTTTTGTTGCCCTTATAGAGGCGAACGACTTTTGCATAAAACATATCTTTGAGAAATGTACATGAAAAAAGTTATATGCAAAAAGTTGGAAATTTTGATGTTTGTATACATTTTTTTGACACATCGTGTCTGTTATATTACTCTATATCCTACCTATAAATCTATGTTTCAGCCTGTCATGCTATGGGGTTTTATATGTTTAAATTAGCCGTAAGTATGAAAGTTTTATTGAATCCACCTCTTATTTACAGTTTAGTTATGGACGAGACGCTAAATTGAATCCCGTCTCGAAAGCCTCTCGACGATTCGAAAAATAATCCGAGCAATTTAAATATCTCTCCTATTAGTGGATGTATAGCCCAGGTTCAACAAGGGAGGGAACGGAAGGAAATAATCTGGGTGGAAAGTTGCTTTTTAAGGAGTCCGTTCATTAGTCGTAGCGGCTCGGCGAAGCCGTCCCATCCGCTCCTCCGCCCTTTCCTTCATTAACGATATTTTAGACATTTCGAGAGATTTGTCTTAGGAAATAATTAACAAAAAGATTTCGCCGGGCGCTCATTACAGAAACGTACTGTTTATTCTCCTCGCCGGAGTCATTTCCGAAATATTCAAAGTGGAGTAATTAAATTTGTATTAAGATTCGTTTAGGAAAGAAACAAACGAGGATGTGGGGCGGGCCGAGGGGAGAAAGAGAGATCCCGACCGAATTCTGCCATAAAAGGCCGCCAGGAAATTCCTAATACTTATTAATAAACGTCCACGTTATTAATAATTCTTCACTTTGAAGTTCGCTCGCTAAACATTTAATGAGGGAACAGAAGTTTAATTTCGTTTTAACCTTTAAAAAGTTTCCGGCGCTGGGGGCGCCTCCTCCTAATTCCCTACCTCGATCCCGGATTTGGGCGGCATTACTTCCGAGCGCAGGATATGCACACAATTAGGGGCAACAGCACGTGATCGTTCTAAGGGCACGTGCATACACGGTGCCAGTATGTGTTGTCAGCACACATGTTCGAATATGGCGCTGACATTATATAATAGACAATGTGTATTGAATCGGATGGGAGCTGTGTATTTGTGTGTGTATGTGTGTATATGCCTCCTTTGCTCAAACCGACGTCGGTTAGTGTTTATTGTATGGCGTGCGAAACAGGATTAGAGAGGATGATGCACTGTGAATCCCAGGACCGGTACTGATTGGGTGGATCTCGAGTTTCGACGAGGGAACGTTCATTTTCGGTAATTGCGAGGGAATTCACAGGAAAAATTATATCAAACACCGTACGAACCTAGTTAACACAATACCAACTGACCCATAAGAATTCCTCATTCTATTCAGATTAATACGTATTGTAACGTTTATTTTAATTTATTTACACAGTTTTAATTACACACTACACACTACTTCATTTATCTAAACTATTTCCTAACTAATTAATTTATATCACACTCTTAACTGTTAATTTATTTCACTTGATATTTCGCAATATCATTGTAAGTGGAGTATATATTTTTGAAGTAACCTAGGTTTCACCTATCTTAAGCATGGTACCGCAAAATTGAAACTTTAGGTTTAAGCTCAGACTAAAATAATGCAACTGATATCGGTAAAATATTAAAACAATTTTTTGGTTTTGTATTTCTAAATTCTGACAAAGTAGGTGATGGATTAGCGTTCAATTTAATGAGTGATATATCTTGGAATGTTAAATTTGTACAATTTTGTGATTACTTAGACGAGAATTATATTAGTGAAGATGCGTTATTTCCCCCTCACATTTGGGCGTGAAAGACATCCACCAGGCCTTTAAAAATCAAGATGTAACTTTGAAAAATAACGATATTCATCACGCGTAATAATAACAAGTGTAGGTTTCCCAATTTTAAATATAGAATTGGTCTTCAGTCACATGTTTTTTCGGGTATATTGATTTATAATAGTCTGAGTGACCATATAAAAAGTTCTAAAAACATTTATATATTTTTAAAAGGAATTTGAAATCGGTCTTAATTGAAAAATTTTACTACAGCATAGAGGAGTTTCTTACGCAGTCTATGTGACTAATGCTTTTTCACTGTTTTGGCATGTATTACTAGTATTTCGTATGTATTGTTTTGTAATGTATGTAATTGTATGTGTTTCTTAATTTTTGATATCCTGTTTTTTTTTTTTTTTTGTATTGACTTATTCCATGTTGTTTCTAACATTCGCTCGGAAGTAATGCTATTTATTATTAATTCGGCCAATTCATTCAGTAAACTGCTAAGACGCGATGTTGCCCCACAACAAAATTATATAAATGATAACATAAATAAGTATAATGAAAATATTATAGATAGATTGACCTCTATAAATTGTGTAGCGTTTAAGTATCCCCCTGTAGAACGTACAAATCGGTTATAAAATTATGTATCATAATTTGTAGTATTTTTTATATTTCAGCTCTTTTTTTTTACTGGTGAAGCATTGCATAACTAAGATTTTACATGCGCTAAGATCAGTTATCAATGAAATAATTAACATCGACCTCCCACTGTGCCTCGGTGGCCCAACTCTGCGGTAGGATTAGGAATATCTTCGGTACCCTCGAATGACAAGCAGGTAAACTGGCCCAACTCCTCTACATCCAAGAAGAATACCATGTGAACGTTGGTCAGTTTGAATGTGGCAATGGAGACCAAACCAAAGAATACGGAGAGGAAGGCCCAAAATTTTCTTGGTATAACAGAATACAACAAGCTATGCAAGATGGAAGAAAGGAAGTTTGGCAAGACAGAAGAAGTGGTACGATAGAAAAAGTACGTAGGTTTATATAGTTACTCGCGTTGATTTTGATCAGATTCATGTTTTGATCAATGCCACAAGTGGTCTCCTCGGTGTCAGTAAAAACAGCAGGTACCCCCGGGTATATTAATAATGCCGGATTTACGTCGAAATTCGCCCGAATAATCTTCGCATTCCAAAACGCTGCGAATTAATCTTCCGATGACACGAATCGTTATTTTCGGAGGTGCAATAGCGACGGATAATCCGGAATCCGGCAGGCGAACGGATAATTGGGATACGCTCGTTTCGACATTGAAAACCCCATCGAAACCCCTCAAAGAATCCCGGAAAAAAAGCGAGAGAGAGAGAGGATCGCATAACTAGTTAAATTCGGTCCCGAAGTGATTATGACGATGAAAAAGGACCGGGCGACTTCAAAAAGCCGCGCTTCGATCCCGACTCGGATCGCGCTAATTCGAGCGAAAACAAATAATGATACCCACTATAGGAAAAATGGATCCCGCCGTGTATGTGTATGTGGTGGATAGGGGAGGGGGAGGTCGGTAGATTCTGCGTAGAACCCGTTTTTTTCGTTCTGCGCCCGCATCTTGTTTATGGATGCATCGGTAAACCGTGTTCATTGGCAATCGATCAGTGCGGCTTAACAGAACCAATTCCGATTGCAACGAGACATAAATCGGGAATAATGATGACGCAAACTGTCGTTAAGACCGTCACGTGTGAGAAATTACGACAAGTGTAATGGCTGATGTTTTATGATATGCGGCAATCCAACGTACCAAATAATAAATGAGCAAACTCTACCCAAACGACAGCCAACTTAGAGTCTGTACAAATATTTATTAGCTAATTGCGACGATGGAAATTGCTTAAAGTGAGCTCAACACTGATGAGTACCGTCACTACGTATGTTTGTAACGAAATTTTATACATTTGCTTATTTGTTAATTTTGTTCCAAATTTCCCATTGCATCATATCATTTACATAACTTTAACATTTCAAAAAGATTCCCGAAATATTCTTTACAAATTTCTCAACCCATGTTGGGGGTTATATGAAACCAATTCATTTTCCCACTGTGAACATATATGACCCGAATAAAACTCTAGTATAATAGTCGTAAAAGGTAAACATTGCGTAACAGTTATTGTTAACGCAGGCTGCTCGCTATTATGCGGCTTTAAAAAATATGTTTCAATAACATTCGCGATAATTATAATAATTAAATAATATGTACCATTTTTATTTCCGATACTTCGAGACTTTTGTGAGACTCCCGTGCGAGATTTGAGACGAGACTTTTTGAAAATCTCGTCTTGTCTCGCAAGGGAAATTTAAAGTATCGTCTCGAATCTCGTATCGAAAACGATATCGTGGGCATCACTAGTAGCAATCGCGAATTATTTGGTCTTAGTACAATTTGGTCGTAATGAATTTTATTTCAAAACGTTTTCACGGCAATTTCGAACGATTCTCGCATTACGGAACTTCCCGACGTTTTGTCTTCCGAACTTCCGTCCAATAAATTTTTCCCTTTTTCATCCCTAGAATTTTCAACATTATGTACCGAAGCATCGAATTTCTGTTATTAAACGAAGTTTAAACGGCTGCATCTCGCAACTCTGAAGTTCGATAACTCTCGAGTTGCACCCCTGCAAAAGGAGCCTTCCAGTACTCCGTTTCGCCCTGAAAAGTCCGTGGATTCCTCGAGGGCCTCTCTCCCTCTCTCTCCGCATAACTTCCCCCTAATATTCCAAGAACTTCCAACAATATCTTGTTTCGATTCGTCGAACTAGAAGCATTAACTTACCGGATTACGAGCGTTCGATTGAAGTGTATAACAGAGCAAATTGTTTACTTAATATAATCAGCCAACGAAACTTGTGTAATGTCGATTTGAATGGTATGTATATATATATATATATATATATATATATATATATATATATATATATATATATATCGTCGGGTTATGGGAGCCTCGGCTGTAGCACGTGCTCATGGAGTCGTGCGTGTATTGTTCCCTCTCCGCAACTAAGTATTTGTAACAATGCCGTGTCAATTTTGCGGTTTAGTGATCTTCTATGACGAGTTACACGAACGATTTTCGGAGAGGAGATCTCCTCGACGCGAGGCGGTGGGGAGATGTGTGTGTGTGTGTGTGCCGCTTTCCGGGTACGAGACAATGCGATGGAATTATGGACCCGTGAACGTGTTCCCGTCACCGTCAATACCGTATTACTTCGAGTCTTAACGTGTACCCAGCGATGAGTTTCGAGGCGAGCACAGTTGGTCAAAGTCTCAAAGGGAAATTAGGGGCTCCGGTTCGACGGTAATGGGAAGATCGATGGAGACCCATCGCTAGATCGAATTGTTACCTAATGCTTCTTACTCGAGATATAATAGGAGATAGACGAACGGGATTGTTATGAGGAAGTCGACTAAACCCTGATTTTTAATGTTGTGGACTTTTACAATCGACGCATCAAATAACTCCGCCTTATTGACGGCCGGTGCGGAGTGCGACATTGCCGGGTGCCGCTCTAATATGCGGTCTACCGTCCTAAATCTACTAGTCTACTAATGAAATTGAAGTGTTAATGTAGTTTATTTATTACGAGCACGAGTTGGTATTTACAAAATAATAACATATTATTACGTATACAAAATATAAATTCACGGGTGATATACTTCTTTAAAGTCTCTCAGGAATTTGGCGAAAAGGTCATCTTCATTCTTATTTATAATTTTCCAGCTAATGTAGTCCAAATGTGACTGCATATGTGCAGTGGGAACACCACGCATTTTTTTCATAATTTTGATACTAGCATCGAGCCATGAGCGTTCAATGCCTTGAGTGTGAGCTCCAGTTGCCGGGTCGATGTAGTTTTCCTGGTGGTTCACTGTGCTGTGGACGAATCCCAATTGGTTCAACTGGTTGTACGCTGCCCATTCGTCCGAGTGTTTGACAGAGTTCGTTTGTACTTCTCGGTGTATTAATGGTATTAGGGTGCCTGCGTTTCTTCGTTCAACTACGAAATACCTTGTTTCGGATTTGTTTCGTAGACCAAACACCCACGGTCCATCAATACGGCGTCCATGATTCCTGTTGTTACGAACGTCGGCGTCTGAATCTTCTGACTCTGGAGGTTGGTCACATTGGAGAAGTCTTCCTCTGCCATATTTTCGACGACCAGCGAACCGAGCTTCATCAATCTGAATTGGATCTGCAACTGTTCCAATTAGCTGTCCACGGGATACAACTGAGCTGCACACCTCACGGCACATATTGAACCAGTCGACCACGGTTTGTATTGATGGACCAGTAAGTGTGGTGACTGAATCAACGGGAAGATCCAAAATGAACAGGAAAACGAGTTCCAGTATCTGTCAGAGCGTCAATTTACTGTTGATTCGCCCATTCAGATCCGTGTAATGGAAAAATCTGTTGTCCTGTCGAACTGAACGAGCAGTTTGGCAACCTTTTCTCGGGCAGCGGAAAACTGGTCTGAATTCGCCCTTTCGTGATCGTTTCCTTTTTTCTTGCATGTGGGAACCACACCTGGGACAGTCTTCTGCTTCTGCTTCTGTATCCAACAAGCCATGTTGTCTAAGGAATAAGACTGCAGTCTCCTCGGTTGGGACAACACTTGTGTAAAAATCACGTAATAACATTTTGTCGATTGGTTTAGGATTGACAGGTCAAATTGAACTGGAGATTGTAGCAAGAAGGAACTCTCTTATATTCACTTGCAACTAATCGGTTAACGTTAATTTATCATACTTAGGAAACGGCAGAAACTCAAGTTATTACCATATATTTTCTACAAACTACAGGTCATCGGATTATCGTTAATGCACTCAAAGCAGCATACTTAGAAAACGCTCGAGGCCTCAAATTGTTATCCTCTCATTTATCAAATATTTCCTTAAAACATACAGATCATCGGATTATCGTTAAAGCAGCATATCTAGAAAACGCTCAAGGCCTTAACTTGGCATTCTCTCATTTATCAAATATTTCCTTGAAACATACAGTTAATCGGATGATAGTTAGTGCACCTAATAGGTATAGGAAGGCTCGCGATAAATGAATTTTATGACGCACCGGCTTATCGCAAGAAGTTAAGGGTCTATTGTGTCTTAATGCTTTTATTGTAGGTATTTTGCCGCCGAATTTCGAGCAGCTCTCCGAGAAAAAGGTAAATGAGGTACTGCCCATTGTTGGGTCGCGTCCTGACTGCCAAAATGATGGTGCTAATAGCCCGGTAATAAATCTAAAGATTAAGTACCTCGAAGAAGAGGAGAAGGTCATAAAATTCATTTATCGCGAGCCTTCCTATACGGGAGTAGACCACATGCAGCAGGTAGACCGCATATTAGAGCGGCAACCATTGCCGATATAATTTTTTGACGGTAATCATTTGGCAGTTATAAATAGTTTGAAATTTAGGTTCTATTTGTTAAAGTTATTCGTACAACACAATTAATCCATGAACTGTATTCAGAATGATTCTTCCCCAAATGAATACATAATAACCCCCCTCTCTATACCTTTTTTTTTTTTTTTTTTTTTTTTTTTTTTTTTTTTTTTTTTTTTTTTTTTTTTTTTTTTTCTAGAGGGAAAAACCCGTTTATGGGGGAATGATGAGGTGAAAAATCCTTTCTTGAGAGGTAAACGGTGTGGGGGTGAACATGTATTAGTGTCAGTATAAATGGCTAGTATGAAGAGTGTTGTTGCTCAATCTATACCTGAGGCTATTTTTAGCTTTATAAACCGGACCGCTTTTACCCACCGATTCCCTTATGAATCTTATTCGGAGATGTGAGTACATTTGACAATAGCGCTAGGATTACGACGATCTTGTGATACTCGTCCTGACCAATATACCAATAGCCGAAGAATTAGATGGTAACAATATCGGCATCTCTCTCTTTTTGACGGGTTGTAAAAGTCCACAACATTAAAAATCAGGGATTACAATTTTTGTAATTTCAAACTTTTATCTGTCTTTCGGCGTCTCTAGGAAAGTTTGAATACTAACTTGCTTTTGTGTGTAATATTTACTATCGATCATTTGACTTACTTTTCCATCTCAGTTCAGTTTTGTGAAAACTTCATATACGGTTTACAAATAATAACCGAGCTGGCGGTAAAACTTTACAGAAAATTGAAAATAAGATAGCTACGGCCGCAAGTGTATGTACCAATTAATAATTCACGTCTACGTTTCCCGAGGCTCCGTGCAGTATGAATAAAAGAAAATTTCCATCATTAGATTGTTTGTGTATTTCCAACAGGCAAATTTCAATTCCACAACTTTCGCATTTCAATTCTCTACATTTACCTTGACAGCCCAGGGAATAAAGGAATCTTATTTAAAACGCAGCTTATAACAGAGATTTTTCATATTACGTAAAAAACACTCGTGTATACTTATTAAAAGTTTCAGGAACGACGTATTTCGAAACTTTTAAAAAAAAAACCCAAACGCTAACAAGACATATTACACTTTTTCCAAGACGATCGATCCCGTGATCAACCGAACCGTTCATTGTTAATTTTTTCATCGAAATTAAAAACAAACCGTTATTAAAAAGTCGAAGAGCTCTCAATTTACGCGGACGGTGAACGAAATTAGGGTATTTTGTTTCACGGCTTTGCCGTAACGCAAACAACTCGTTTAAACGTCAGCCCGAAAACTCTCCTCTTTCTATCGTTTTTTTTTTACAGCTCGGAATCGAATCTTTCTCACGAAAATTCTCGGGCCTCTAATAAAAGATCAAAGAACGGGATTAAGTTAACGTTTAATGATGAAACTTTCTTTTCATAATTATGCAAAATTCGCCCGTTTCTAAAATGTTCAGTAATTACGGGGAGTTTCAGCTTCGATAAAGGGGAGCCGTACAGAGCCGGAAATTTTATTTCTCCGGTGGTCGCGACGTCCCTCTATACTTCATCAAGTCCACGGGAATGTGCGCCACTTTCAGACACACCGTGAAATTCTTGGGAGATTAGACAATTCCGGTAGATTACTGTAATTCTGCTCGAAAAGTTCCGTTTCTAAATAAAAATCTTTAATTATTGTCTCGATTCGAACGTTTTAATTATACCCCGAGGGAATCTCGCTTCGCACTGGATTTTTCGTTCTCTGCAGGCGGTATAAAAATGCAGAACTTGTCTTGGATTGCATTTTTTAAATGTAATAATAGTGCAAGAAATGCAACTAGATATTATAAAAAGAATAAGTAATGTCGGCGATCGATTCCGACGATGGAATCGAACTTAAAAGGGGACATTTGTTGCAACGCAAGGATACCGTTTTAATACGTATCGAAAAGTAGGAATTATTGCTTTGGTAAGACCACAGACAATTCAATGAATTGTCTGTGGTAAGACAAATTTATTTTAATCTAGTGCTTTCACCATGCGAGTTCGCCATTTTAGATGATGTGGGCAGTGTTGTTATGTATTTAGAAATGTATTTTAAATACTTTTTATGTATTTAAATACATAAGCTTAATTTGTATTTACTGTGTATTTAAAATACATTTCTTCTGATATTTTAAATACAGTAGTTCAAATACATTTTTGGGCAATGTTAAGATATATTATTTGCTAAATTAATCCTTAAATGCTCTTACATCTATTTTATTTTGTTACAGTAACTATAAATGCGCATTTTTATACATTTCTGAGCATATTTCCGGCTGTTCATTTGTATTTACATTTTGAAGCTAATTGTTACAGATAATGATCCTACGCCACTTTTAAAGGGGTTGCGATTATCTTAACGAAGGTGTACTACAATTCATAAAGTTTTTAAAAAAGTTGTGACATTGTAAAACAATTTTTAAGGTACTAAGTAGCTTGTCGACATTTTTAAAGAAGTCGCAGTTATCTTAAACTTAAGCTGTTGTTTCAAAAAAAGTTAAGGAGCTTCTAAAGAACTTATGACAACTCTAATTCAACACAAGTAACTTGAACTGTCATATATGAAGTGGGAAAAGTAACTAATGACGTTTTTTAATTAGCTACTTCGTTAGATCAAGTTCTAAGTAAAGTGTCTAATGTGTCGACATCTTGGTCTTAGGATTATTTTTTATAAGTTTGAAACTTACATTAGCCTGTTGTGTTTTGAAGTATCACTTCAATTTCTAAACACTTGTTTACAAAGTAGTTGGTAAATTTCGGGAAATTGCAAAAATTTTAGGATTTCATGAAGCAAAGAAAATAATTCCTAACACTTTTTGGAATTATTTTAAGTGTTAAAAACTTAGGTTTACTGTATAAGAGTCAGCTTAGGTATTTGAGGCTTTTCGATACAAATAACTTAGATATTTTGAAGATAATTGAAAATTTCACAACTTCGGGCAATAAAACAAAGATTTTAGAACTTCATTAGAAAGTTTCCATTTGAAATTAGATTCCATGTTCTTAAACTGATTTAGAAATTTCAAAAATTTAATAATTTCAACAATTTCACTAAGAAAGTAATAGGAATTCTAAGCTTCCTGGGGTTATGCTTAACAGTGCTGCAATTAAGAATAATTTACAACTTTAAATACTGTTTAAATACAAAAACGAAATACTTGTTATTTGTATTTAAATACATTGTCCAGAGATGTATTTAAAATACAAGTAATATACATTTTGTAAAAAGTATTTGCGTTTGTATTTAAATACATTTTTAAAAGTATTTTTAACAACACTGGATGTGGGCTCGGTGGTGCATAAGTGTTACAAACTGGGGTTTGAGAATTTATTTTGCAATTCCACAATGTATCTCTTGGAATAGGTCAAATAAGGACCCTTTGTCGAATTGATATTGTCGCACTCAACGGCGCCTCCACCATATGTTACGCCCAGGACTGGAAGGTATCCCTAAGTGTGCGCCAGGAAGTAGTTTATTTCCACGCTAAACAAACTAAATTCGACGAAATATTCCAAAAGAAGGTATTCAAATGACAGTTCGGAAGTTGCGGAATATACACTCTGCGATCCGTAGATAACTCAGTAGTTAGTAGTGTAAAGTAACCCGGATAGCTTCTAAAAGTCCCAGTTTCCGCTAAACACACAGAGAAATTCTCATCGCCTCGCCGTTTTTTTTTCTCTCTCCTCTCCCCGAGATCATTTTTGCGATGGAAACCGTTTAAGATCTTTATCCGGTCAATGACAAATTATCCTCGGAGCGGATCCCAAAATCCAATACCTACATTTTACTGAGGCAAATGCACCGGGAATTTTCGTCAAATCATCTGGCTCCCATTCATCACGATTAAGGAGTTATCTCGAGGAGCAGCGCCAGAACCATTAATTCGGATGGAAATGTTGCGGGCTGCATATCTCGTAATGAATCGACAGACGTCGAGGAAATCACCGTTGGAAATATGTCTGAGTCTCGACTCTGAAGTTTCGCTCCTTTAAAACTCCAATCAGGCAAAAGGAGCGGGAGAGAGAGAACGAGGAGAGGGCGAGAGAGGGTACTGTTACCGAGTTATCGAACTAGTTGGGCGAGTGTATATATATATATATATATATATATATATATATGTGTGTGTGTGTGTGTGTGTGTGTGTGTGTGTGTGTGTGTGTGTGTGTGTGTGTGTGTGTGTGTGTGTGTGTGTGTGTGTGTGTGTGTGTGTGGGGCTCGCTTTAAGGTGGTTTTGGCGTTTCGTGCGGGTGAGGGGGTAGGGGAGTTATCGCTCGTTTAATTAGCGACAACATTGCGTTTCTCTTAATGGGATGCGTTACGGATCAGTTAACTCCAACTTTGTCTGCTTCATCTTCCGTTTGCGACGACCCGCCCCATCACGCCGGGTTTGCCTTGAACTTTTAAGAAAAAAATTTAACACAAGATATGTACATCGTTTCAAGTTGTCGATATAATATGAGAAAGATTAAAGCTTAGTATTATGTCAGGTTTGGATGGCGAGGAATTTGTCTTGTTCGGGGCCCAGTTATTGGTGTTGCCTTTTTTTGCAAGGTCTTATATTGTTGTGAGTTCTTAGAGTTTCATTGAAAATTTTCCTTTCTCTCCCTTTTAATATCTGGTCTCAGGCACTAGACCCTTCAACCAGACTGTAGCATATTGTCACCCTTCGAATTTTTTCCATATGTTGGAGCTCCACTGTATATTCCAGTCATGAACGGTAAAATACCGTATTACTGTGGAATTTTGGGAAACAAGGTCGATATCTTTGAAAATTGGGATTTAGGTAGTATTTATAACGTTCTTCAAAGTTGTGCCGAGGTTAAACTTTTTCCCTTAAGGGGTAAGAATTTTTTTAATGAAAATAAGCCAGGAAATTGATAGATTGACCAATTCTATGTAACTTTTGTTCTATAATTTTTTTTTGTAAAGTTGATATTTTTCGAGCTATTCACGATTAAAGCTACACATTTTTCATTGAAAAAAACGAATGTATTTAACCCTTTTTCACCAATACCTTGAAAATCTCTCATTTTATTGGAAAAAACAATGAGAACAAAAATGTAGCTAATAAAAAAACAAAGAGACACGTTTTTGAATGATGTGTATAAACCTAATAAGAGTTAAGTTATTGCTCGTACTCCATTCATCAATGGTAAAATACTGTATTATTGTGTGGAATTTTGGGAAACAACGTCGATTTTCATGAAAATTTGGCTTAAGCTCTACTTACCCTCTTGTTCAAAGTTCGGCATGTGCCGAAGTGTGCTTTTTCCCTAGGGGTGGAAAACACCCCTTCTAAGGGTAAGAAATTTTTTAATCAAAATAAACCCTGAAATCCATAGATTGACCAATTCTAAGTAACATTTATTCTATAAAGGTTTTTTGGAAAGTTGGTATTTTTTGAGTTATTCACGATAAAAGTAAATGTAATTTATCATAGACCATTTCAAATTATGGAATAACGAAAAAAATTCCTAGCTTTCCAAGCTATAAACTTTTAAAAAAATGCATTTTGTACAGAATTCCAAGCGCTTTAACATCAAATTAGTTAAAAGTTTTTACAATGCGTAGTTTTGAAAGGGGTTGCGTTCAAAGGGCTTGGATGAGCTATAATTTGTACGCGAATGCAAACTTCGAAACGCCATATCTCCTTCATTTTTATGATTCAAAGGTAAATTAAAAAATCTGAATTATCAGTGAGACAAACCCTGCAATTAGCATTTGAAACAGTTTTTTATATCTGGAATAGGTTTTGAATTATTTAAGAAAGATGAATTTTTTTTGAAAAATTACGAAAATGCAATTTTCATTTTAAACAATTATTTTTTTTAAAATAAGCGTTCTAAACCGGTTAAACCACATAAATCTTATCAATAATACCTAAATAAAGTTAAAGGCAAGTGGGTTACATTTAATTTTTATCAGGGTGGTAATGACGAGAGTGTAATTTTTAAATTTTTAAAAAAACAAGAAAGGTCTTACTTTATTTTTGTTATACATCAGTCAATTCTTATGCATAAGACTTATGTTAGTACTTATTTTTAAGGGTATTTTATGTACTTTAGAAAAGGTCATTTGAGTTATCCCCAAAAATTTTACCATTTTCAAGTTATTGAAGGTTGAATATTTTCAATTTCGCAGTTCTCGAAAAATAACCATGTTTCAACGAGCAATAACTCAGTCCTTATTGGGTTTATAGAGGTCATTCAAAAACGTATCACTTTGTTTTTTTTATTAGCTACATTTTTGTTCTGATTATTTTTTCCGATAAAATGAAAGATTTTCAAGTTATTGGTGAAAAACGTTTGAAAAACATTCATTTTTTAATGAAAAATGTGTAGTTTCAATCGTGAATAACTCGAAAAATATCAACTTTACAAAAAAACTTTACAGAACAAAAGTTAATTAGAATTGGTCAGTATGTCGATTTTCCTGATTATTTTGATTAAAACATTTCGTACCCCTTAGAAGGGGTGGTTTCCACCCCTATGGAAAAAGCACACTTCGGTACAAGTTCAACTTTGAAGAACGATATAAACACTACCCAAATCCCAATTTTTAAAGAAATCGACTTTATTTCCCAAAATTCCACGTGAAAATGGCTGATGACTGGACTAGTATACTGATTGGAGTTATATTGTGGAAATCGTCCCTTAATATTAATACCTCTTCGCTAACACTATTCTTCTGGATGAGTTTTGGGAAATTACGGAGGCATATTTCACACCACAGTATTGTCACGCCCAAGGAGATGACGTGTCCCTGGGAGCAACCCCAGGTAATAATTTAATACCAAAGTATTGAACGGTTGCAACCGAGAAAAAAATTACTACGTTCATGACTCACGAAATGACTCAACTAGCACCCGCGGTGTAACGATTGTAGTGAACTTGACCGGACGTCTAATCGATCCTGTCTTGACCCGACGCGTCGGAATTTATACTAAAGGAATTGCTAATTTAGCGTTTTATCGGTTTAATATAGTTGGATTACCCGGTTTTATATTTTTTATCGGGGGTAATACTACACGATCTGAACGTTACGATTGACCGAGGCCTGCAATCAAAGGTAGATTCTGAGAAATCGTTTTATTGCTCTATTCCTTAACACAGGGCGAAACCCTATGCACTCGTCCAGGTACTTAAGAACCTTTCATGTGATAACAGCGATTCGATCATATTTCTATTTTCTCGTGGGATTAATTACCGGAATTACATACTTCGTTCTGGAGAAAAGTCTTCTTCTTACGTTTCATTACCTTTTTTTAACAAAAAGCATTCATTACTCAATTGCCGACAGCTCCGTTCCTCGGATACACTATTACAATATAGTCCAATCAATAAAGGCCTGAAATCAAAATGGATCACTATAATGATGCTTTTTTGATATATGATAGATCAGGGCGATACAAAACGAAAAGTCTATATACAAAAAAGTCGCAGTGCCCGGCGTCTTTTGTTATTTGCAAAAACAACACATAATAGCTTATATCTCGAGAACGCTAAGAGATACACGAAAAAGAATTGCACCACGTGAAAGAGCGTGTCAAATTACATGATCTACATCCATAAAATAGAAACATTTCATTCAAAATTTGGGAATTTAGCCGAGATTATATCTATCGCCTTGCAGTACATATATATAGATATAGCGAACGTTGTATTCAAAGTCAGATAGGCCGCTGCCGCCTCTCACCTCGCGGTTCCCCTTGGGCGTCATGATTTTGGTGCGCAGTGTTGCTTGCTGCTCTCTGTTTTACGTAGACTTGCGTTTTAGGCCTGCGTGATACCCCAGGGTGCTTCAGTTTTCGAGTTACCGGTAATTTTCGGAGAACGTTTGACTTTCGGTGCGCCGGAACCTGGACGTGGACGTCATCTCCGAGAGTTTTCCTGACAAGATTGCCAAAACCAATCCGAAAATCATCGTGGGAGCGTTTTTTGGGGCGCTTAATCCGAATTTCACATCGAAAACGATCCGCCGGACTGCCGGACGCCTAGTGGAACGGAAACTGGGCCTGAACGTCGTCTCCGAGGATTTTCCAGACAAGATCGCTAAAGGCGAACCGAGAATTACGATTACGATTATTAGGGATCTTAGCTGGAAAAATTCTCGGAAACGACGTTCAGACCCAGGTTCCGGTGCACCAGGTGTCCGGTGGTACGTTTTCGGGGTGAAATTTTGATTCTGCACCCCAAAAAAACCCACATAACGATTTTCGGTTTGTCTTCAGCGATCGTGTCTGGAAATCCCCCGGAGACGACGTTCAAGTCGAGATTCCGGTGCACCAGGTGTCCGGATCGAGATACGTTTTCTTCATCGAAAAAAGTAGCATAAGTACGTTCAGTGGATCGTGATTAGTTTCTAAAAAATCTATGAACTTAAACTATTTTGTAGTTTCAAAGTATTTTTAATACTTGAATAATTTTATGCCCAGTAATTCTTGAAAATGTCAGAAATTTGTGTGCATGAACAATTTTCTACTACACCTCATTTGATTCGTTTTGCAAACACTAGAACTGAAGCACATCTAAGTTTTTTTAAATCTTTTGAGGACTATTTTTATCTGATTCATTTTTTTTATGCAAAAAGTATGATTTCAAAATTGTAATATGCCTCTCATATAATAATATTAATTTCACATCTAATAATTTATTTAATTTACATTCTATCATATTTTAAATAGTTGCTGTATTCGAAGGACGTAATAATATATATTTTACATCGCTGATAAAAGTGAAAGAATCATAGATTTATTTAAACTATTTTGTTATTGAGGTGAAAATATGAGCGTTTACAGGACATAATAATTCTCTTATTACCTGTTTAAGTAGTTCTATTAGGCGCTGGAGGTTTATCTGTCATTGTTGGTAGTAACATGAACTTTGTTTTCTGCCACCTCCAATCTTGTGAAGATAGTGTATTACGGAGCCAACTATGTATCTGATAATAAACACGGTTCACATATTCTTTCAAAGAGGCATCTGTTGGTGGTTAAGCCAAAGATAACTGTTTTTTTGCAATACCAAGTAGTGAAAACAAAACATTTTAAATCTAAGTTCATTTACTGTACATGTGCCCCCATTTCTTACACATCATATAGCTCTATACTGACTTTTTCAACTACAGAATATAAAGTTCTTATATCCTGTTGTGGTAGTTGAAATATGGAAATCTCATGTTGTAGATGTTCATTTTTTGAAAAACTGCTATAACGCTCTTCTTCCCCTTATTAAATAATGCATTCGTACTGTCACAATCAGAAGCATGCGCAAACAGTATGTACGGTTTTAAGTGTTTGATTGTCAACTGAGCATAGAGCATTTCCTTTTCTACCACTAACCATCTTATAAAAATTTACATTTTTGAACTGCGGAGTAAACCAATAAGCAAAACCAATAAATCCACATCATTTCTAACAACCGCAACAGGCACCTGTGATTGATCAATCAATTCTATTGCTGTTCTCACTATTAAGAAATTTGCGGCTTTCTGAGCTATTTCGTTGCTCAAAATATGTTAATAATATTACAATATACGTTGTATTCAATTCTGAGTATACAATATTCATCTTATAAGATCTTCAGCTTCTCTTGAATATATTGTAACGTTTATTTTATAATTTATTTACATTAATTGAACACTAATTTATTTAACACACTAAACTACTTGTTCACTAGACTAGACACTACATAATTTATTTGTACTGCTCCGCTTTCGGATCGTATGTCGCGTTCACTTCTGCTTCTCTACTTCTAACTAACTCCCTCGATCACAAGCCCCCTTATATATACACTCCCAACCCCGATAAAGAACGTTCTAGTATATTCTAGAACGCCTACGCAGGAAATGTTCATGCAGCTGTCTTGTATGCGTCGTAGTTATTCTTTTGAAGGAGTAAACATGTGTCGCTTTGTTTACTTCTCGCATTACAATATTGTTTCAAACCCAATGTAAATAGGTAATATGTATAGATAATAATATAATTATGACAAAACGTTTACAATGTGAATTAACAAATAATGAATATATATACCTTTGTTCACTTGTCCTATCTGGTTCCATTGTCCACTATAAACTTAAAATCAGATAATAATAATTAAAACTACTATATATGTATAATAAGAAGAATTAAAAATAAATTAGATGAAAGTTCTCGAATAAAATCATGGGACAAATGTAAGAGATATTTGTTACATAAAAATAAATTACCTTTCAACAACGACGACAGTAATATTTTTCAATTCAATATAGAAATTCACTTAATATGAAAATCACAATTAGTATATTATATCGACGAGTCCAGGTTCAACTGCCGACAAGGCACCACAAATCATCTATATATTAGAAGTGCAAAGCCGTGTATTTTGAAGGAAACAAAAATAACAAGGGAAAATGGGCTTGACTATAGCGTCTTTTACGGCAGACATTGAATTACGACTGAATTTCGATTTTTTGAAAATATTCATAAAAGAATAGTAATATATTAATGTAATTGTTTGTAGACCAATTTACTTATAAGATGAGTATTGTATACTCAGAATTGATTAAAACTTACGTTAAAATATTATTTACATATTTTTTATCATTATTATTATATCAAATGGTATGAACATTGTGTATTTTTTATTACATTTTTATCAAAAAATAAATTTAAAATTTATTGTTTTAATGACAATGATTCATGTATTATAGTTAAACAAGTATTTTCCATGTTTAACAATGAAAACCGCACAAAAATAAAATTTTTTCCCAAACATTGTTTCATCTAATTAGGTGGTAAATTAGTGAATACATTAATAAACTAATTGCATCTTCGTACTGTGCTCAGAACGGTACCCCAAATCAAAAGAAGAAACATCAGCGTTCGTCAACAACTTCCAGAGATATTGCTTATGACATAAGGTGCCACAATAAAAAAAAGCATTTTGTTTCTTTTATGTTTTAAACAAACTTAAAATTTGTTTTTATCATATCCATTAATTTATATCGACAGAAAAAATGTTTCTGTAGGACACCATGAGCTTAGAATCGCGAATTTTTTTTATTTGTCCGTAGATGGTTATTGCAAAAATATAAACAAATTGAATTTTGCAATAAACTATTTGATGAATCAATCTGAAATTTTTACCGCATATTAAGCACTACAGTCCCTGACTTTTTACGGAATAAAAAAGTCGCAGGTTGAATTTTGCAATAACAAAATTGTTGAATAAACAAGTTGCCGATTTTGACTTTCTGTACCATTTTTCTCAGCAACAAATAAAAATAATGAGATAATTAGAAACATTTTAAAGGCCTTTCAATTCCCTAGAGGATGGTGAGCCCCATTTACCCAAAAGTAATTTAGTTTTTACTTGAGAACAAAAATAGTCAAAAGGAGAATTTTTTAAGTTTAATTGTTAATAACAATGCCTAATGTTTCTAGTCTCGTGGGGTCTTCCTATACGTTTTGTTTCTGTAGGCCTATATTACCTAAAATTTTGGGACTCCTGCCCGATGACTCGATGCCCTGGCAAAATCCCTAAATGATTGGTCTATAATTGAATCAATATAAAATTAATGGCAAATAACCCATATGATAAACGTCGACGATTAGTCCAAACCCATCTCTCAGGAATTAGCTATATATGGACGTAAGAGGTAACCGCTATGTTTTTACATGAATAGCTCGGGAATAATGCCTAGAATAAGGATTGACTTATACTCCAGAGCGCAGAGGTCGGGAACATTAAAATGCAACAATTTAAAAAAAGCCAAAAAAACGCGCTTTTACGACTTGTTTTGCTTCTAACTTTTTAAGTATTTATTTTGGAAGAAAGTTAAATAGAGAAAAACGTTGCAGAATCACTTTTTACATAATACGGCATAGGATAGAAATCCAAAAATCTGTTAGCGGTTTTGCAAAATAGCAATAAACAAAAAAAATCGGCCCAAAACAGTGGTTCCTTATTTTATTATTTTAGGCACTTTAAAATGTAGTTATGACTTCCATATCACAGGTAGAAAATCTTAAAGTTATAGTAAAAAAATCCTGTAAATTTGGTTTCGATCGGTTTATTAGATTTTGCATAATAATTTTGCAATACAGAAAAATCGAAAAATATTTAAAATTTTCAAAATTGTTTAATAATTTTTCCCACAATTCGATTTAATAAAACTGGCTGAGCATATATAAGTGGGAACAAGCTTTCATGTCCTTTTTTTCAGAATTAAAAAACGGTCACAGTCATTTTTTAAAGCTGGTGTCGTTTTTTTTTGCTTATAAACAAATAGATTATCTCGGCGAATTTTTTTGTTAAATGCAATTATGAAAACATAGCCGGAAAGCACTCGGAGAGACGATTATTTTTATATATAATAAGTTGCTATTTTGTTCATTAGCTTCTGAGATATAACTCGTCAAATTTGATTAGTGTTTAATAAAATGGTTAATAACGGTTAATAAAATTACTATTTTTTCTCATATCATAAGAAATAATAGTTTCTCATAGTAACCAGTATGATATTTTTGTTGAAATTAACATTAAAAAGATTGAAATTTACATAAAAAAAAGTCCTCGGTTCGAATTTTTTCACACCAACACTTCGACACCAACTTTCAACAATAACTGTGACCGTTCTAATAAATATTTTTTAATTCTGAAAAAAGAACATGAAAGCTTGTTCCTTCTTATGTATGCTCAGCCAGTTTTATTAAAATCGAATAGCGGGAAAAATTTTTAAACAATTTTGAAAATCATCAATACTTTTCGATTTTTCTTGATTGTTCTTATTGTGCAAAATCTAATAAACCGATCGAAACCAAATATACAGGATTCTTTTATTATATCTTCAAGATTTTCTACCTGTGATATGGAAGTCCTAACTACATTTTTAAGTGTCTAAAATAATAAAATAAAAACCATTGTTTGCCATATTATGTAAAAAGTGATTCTGCAACTTTTTTCTCTCTTCAACTTTCTTCTAAATTCAATACTTGAAAAATTTGAAGAAAAACAAGTCGGAAAAAACGCGTTTTTTTAAGTTTTTTTAAATTGTTGCATTTTACAATGTTCTCGAACTCTGAGCTCTGGAGGATATGTCAATCCTTATTCTAGGAATTATTCCCGAGGTATTCATGTAAAAACATTGCGGTTACCTCTTACATCCCCGGATCCCCGTCAAAACAAATGGATTAGATTGGACTAGAGATTGCATGTGTGTGAAGTTAGCGACGAATTTTGAACGAGATTATTGCAGCGATTGAAAACGTGTGACGAAAACACAAGTCTGCGTAAAGCAGTGAGCCGCAGGGCCCGCAGGCAACAGGCAACAGCGTACGCAAATATCAGGAAGCAGAGGTGAAGCGAGACGCGAGAGGGTAGGTAGCGGCACAGGTCATTTCGAATGCAACAGTCACTATATCTATATATATGGCGACGCGATACTGAATATAATTTCGTCTAAATTCGCAAATTTTGAATGGAATGTTTCTATTTTATGGATGTAGATCATGTAATTTGACACGCGCTTTCACGTGGTGCAATTCTTTTTCGTGTATCTCTTAGCGTTCTCGAGATATAAGCTATTATGTGTTGTTTTTGCAAATAACAAAAGACGCCGGGCACTGCGACTTTTTTGTATGTAGACTTTTCGTTTTGTATCGCCCTGATCTATCATATATCAAAAAAGCATCATTATAGTGATCCATTTTGATTTCAGGCCTTTATTGATTGGACTAATAACAACATCTCGTTATTATGTCTCCCCTTTTAACCGTGTAGAGCTGAAAGGTGATTCGTTCGTTCGATCGACGTCGGTGGCATCAATTAGATTCCGATTCAAAAGGATTTCCGGTAAAGACATGGCGACTGGTAAAAGGAAACAATTATATCTGCTTCTTCGACGACGTAGGTGTATACATATTGTACATCTATATATATATATATACATACCAAGCACGCCGCACCTGAATGGGCCGGGGAAAGCCGTCTTTCAGTGTTAGCGACGTTCGGGAGCCGATTAAATTAAATTGCACGTCAAGAAAATGTCAGCTGACGGTAATAAAGGCCCCCCGCTTATTGGCTTTTACAATACGCTGTTTATGTTTCGCAAGGAAACCTAAAACTAATAGCTGTGCTTATTTCAATTTGTAATATAATCTCGGGCGGCACGAGTCACGTGATTTCACTGCGATATTATTGATAATCAATGTTTTGCTCTGGTGGTGTCACTGCGGAAAATTTACTTCCCACCACCCTTCGAACGGAAACACAAAAATACCCGGAGGAACTGCCGTACCAGGCTGGATTCATGATTAACCGTCCAACTGACGAGCTCCCCCGATTCGAGTGATGGGAATTACGAAATCGGCGCACTTAGCGTGGGTCGCGGACGACATTAAATGACAATTAATTGTGTGTAATCGGCGATCGAGTCTGACAAGTGATTACGATTCGATTAATACGAGGTCTGTAAAATGTGCAAGTCGGGTGGTATTTTACGCAAAAAGCCAATTAATTCGGATATTAACGTGTTTCGCGGAGAATAAATAATGTAGAGGCTCGTTGGATCCATTATGTTGCTTTCGGCTATTACGTGGACGTATTGAAAATTGACAGCCAGAATTATAATACATTTATCTTCACACTACCTATTAACCATTTATATTACATGCCTAACGAATTTAATTTACTCTTTGACTGATTGTGTGAATCGATTTAATCCACTTCTTACTCGTCAGTAATGTTGGCTGTTCACCGCTCTGCTTAAATTTACAGTGCAAATGGAATTTCTATTAGTGAGGATACGTGGGTGTTGACTCTACGATCAACATAAAAGAGAGCTAAGTAGGGTTGTAGGGATTTAATAAGGAATTTAGGGAACATATTCATGAATTAGGAATTAATAACCATTAAATAGGGAACTACAGCAACTTGTTATTAAAAACATCTTAGGTGAAAATTCTACTTGCAAATTAAGTAATCAAAAATTAATTAGAACAACTAAGTCAGTGAAATAATTTAGTGAACGTGCTGATAAAGTAATCAAATATGAAGTAATTAATAACTATTAAAGAGGGTATTAAAACAACTGAGTCGCTTAGGTGGACGAAACAGCGCGGATCAATGTGATAATTTCAAAATCTTACAACAATATTTAATCCCGTAAGCATAACACCAGTGCTCGTAATATGATAATAAACGCGCTCGGTAAGGTCAAACACACAGCTAGGTCAGGAGAAATAAAATCTAGGACGCCAAACGATAACAAAACTTAATTTGCCATTTAACCAATGTAATTTGAAGATGTATAAAAGCTTGTGAATTTTTGGTAATAAACCAGTATACTTGTATGCTCAAAACGACGTGTGTTGTTGGTCTTGATTTGCATCACCCCAACCTACAAGCTCTCACGTTACGCCCTGAGAGTTCTACGAGATCTTCAAGATACTACAACGTTTAACTCCAAGATCTTCAAACCCGGAGAGCACGTTACGCCCTCTCTCCAAATCTTCAAGACCTTCAACCCGGACCTGCACGTTACGCCCTCAGGTCCACACCGGAGAGCACGACACGCCCTCTCTCCAAACGACTAGAACTTCAACCCCGGATCTGCACGATACGCCCTCAGATCCAAACCCGGAGAAGTACGTCACGCCCTCTCTCCACACAACTACAACTTCAACTTCAAGAACTTCAAGAGATCACGTCACGCCTTGATCTCCAACTACTACTACAGTCTCCAGCCTTACAACCTGGAGACAAGATTCATCTCCGTAGCCGCTCACGAGCTACGAAAGAGATCTATACAGTCCACTTACAACAGAGACCACTTCACACTTCGTTCATGGGTGTTAGAGAGAACATCCGTACATAAAATACGGATCATACGCCTCCAAAATGTCTCCGCTAAACAATTTTACCGATATTACCGAACCTTGTTTCCAAAAATTCCACAGAATTAAGAATTTCTACCGCTGATGACTGGACTACCTGTAACTTGAGCGTAACCATTCCAGGTATAACTAAATTGTTTGTGTATTGTGTATTGCATACCGTCGAAAAATACTGTTCTATTTGGTATGTGCCTTTGTTCTCCATCGCACTCAGAAATCTTCCGTTGCGTATAGAAATTACAGCTTCAGCATTATACATGGCGTCTATGGTTGAGGAATATTTCCAATTTTTCGATTGGAGATATTAAGTATATCGTAAATCTCACGTCATTCCCTAGAAATTCACTTTTTACTACAATAATTCCAAGTGAAAGTGTCTTCTGTAACTGATCGAGTAACTTCCAAGTAAGTTTGACTTGAATACTGTAAGGAATAATCACTGATCGGAAACGTCTACTGACAATTTCTGTGTAATTAACCCTCGGCGATTTTTTCCCCGTCCGAGTCGGATCAGGATACGAGCCGGAGCCATCATCGAGTAGTTCTCGCTCCCTTATTTATGAGGCGACATAAATCAACGGACCACAATACAAATACGCACAATGGCTGCCTCTCTTCGGATAACGGACGACAACAGGACGGGGCCGAATGGGGGCGGAGGTGGTTTCGGGATTTTTGTCCGTCCCCATCGTACCGGCGTCGATGTGAGCGTATAATCGCCTCGCTAATTAATAACGGAGTTAATGAGAGATGTGCGGCGGTGTTCGACATGTCCGCGTCTCTCGCGATCACCGTCGGTCTTGTAGTCGAGGTAAACGCTTTGTTGTCGATAAGTCCGCAAGTCCCACCTTTTGGAGAGGTGTTGGTGAGCCGCAGCGCCCGCCGCATCCACATCAAAGGTGGCAGGAACTCACCTTCGTTGATGCGGCAGTGCGTGCGGTAAGCGGCGGAGAGTTACAGGAAATCTCTTCTCTATAAGCGAACCAGAATAAGGAAGTTCGAATAAATGACGAACTATCGATGAGATTTGATGACACGTTGATAGAGCAGAAGTGTAATATCTCTCATGCCAAAAACACAAATCCTCAGCCTCGGTCTAGTGAAATCTATCAATTTTCAGGACATGTAGTTTATCTCATCTCAATCTTCAGCTATTATTATCTGATCGTCGCAATTTTTCCTGAGCTTCATATTTTAAATAGCGTTGGTGAGAGGCAACAACCTTAAAGTAAAATTAAGAAAGTGCCTCATTCACACTCCAGTCAACAAACACCAACATTTCATAAATCAGTCAAGAAAGCCCTCCGATTAATACCGCTTATTAGCGCACACAATAAATCCGGCAACGCGGCGAAAGGTGTTTGTGTGTATGTGTGCATGAAATAAATTAATTCGAGGGTTAATTGCAGGATTGCAATGCAGCGACCGACACACGGCGTTCTGCAATTTAGAGACAAATGCGAGCCGACTTGCATAATACATTTCGTAGTTGCAAGCTTTGACCGGTTGCCTCTAACATACGACCTTTCTAATTTGGTAAAGTAGTACAGGTTATTCAACATAAAAGGCCGTCGAGGGATGGCAACCCATTGAAATTATAATAAAGTACGAGTTCCTCGTACTTTTACGTTAACAGATCGGAAATGAGGTGTTCGAGTCGATATTTCAAATTATAATTGCTGGAATTTTCATTGGTTTCTTAAGCTCTTTTTACCGATAACTTGGATTCATAATAGTTTATCAAATTAGTAATCATTAAAGTGCTACGCCATTTAATACCCGGTCTGTTTGATTATCCAATTATTATAGACTCTATTTTAATTGGAGGCGATATTCAATAAGGTCGATCAGCAAATTTCAATAAAGGGCAAATTATATATTTACTCTGGACGGATATTCCCCAATAGTAACGAATCCACTAAAAGGTACTAACGAATCCACCTAATTAACAACTTTTTGTTTCATAAATCTATTAAGAAAGTTTGCAGAACAAAGCAATCAAAATTTCAGTGTTTTAATTTGCTTTCTACGTTCCGGCACTAAAAATGCAGCTATTCTAGAACTAAAATGACCGAAAACAGTGCTTTAGTTGGGCTTATTGAAGCATTGGTAATTTTTTTTTTGTTGGGTTGGTAACAAGAGATTCCCTAATGCTGTCTGATGTCTGTCAAAACAAAATTAAAAATACATATGGCCGCCGTATCAAACACCTTCTTGTACTTGATGATTTGGATTCTTGGGACATGATTTCGATTTTATTCATATTCAATAAATTAAATTTGAAAATGGTGCAAAAATTGACAGATGTCTAGGAAACAGCAGTAATACCAACTAAATGCCACGATAAAAAAATTCTCCAGATAAGGAATTTTAAATTATTTAAACATAAATAAAAATGAAATGGAAGCCGGAACATAGAAAATGTTGTAAAGTACTCGTTGGAGAAGACATTCCAAGCCCTCGTCGCAAGCGGCTCGTTTTAGAATCTCGGACTCGGGCTTGGAATATGACGTCTTTTGCAACTTGTACTTTAAACTACTATTTACTATTTGATCTATAGTTTCTATTAGACACTTGTATAAGCATTTAAAATCTTATGAAACCTAATATACAAAAATTAAATCACAGTTTTGTTATGAACGGTTATAAAGTTAAACAATGTATTAAATTTATACAAATATTTATATACCATCAATATAACGATTTTATAACAGTTGTTAGTTATCTGTAGCGTTATTTTACCCAACACCATAAACCTAAGAGTTTATGTCGTTTAATTGTACTAATTGAGCATGGTAACGCTCCTTTAACTTTTCTTTACCTTTCTCATCTGGGCACCGTTTATATGTTAGCTCTTAAATCTAACTTTACGCCCCTGTATCTAGCTTAATGACCAATAAAGTTCAAGTACGTTAATGGTAAACAGTTACAGTGACCCGAGGTCACGCGTCGTAAAAATTTTTAGATGTTAAGTACCGATTTGGCTGTAGATGCGGTCGTAAAGGAGCTCAAACTCCTGGTCTTGGTAACGCTACTTCATTCGCCAGAAATGTTTAATTTCTAATTTAATGGTGGATGCGCAGCATAATGGCGAACCCCTCAGACTGGCTCGTACCCGTTTCCGAATTTTCCCATATTTAATTCCCGGTAAGTGATTTACTCGAGTCCCCATTTTTCGAGTACCTACGTCGAGTCGGTTTCCTTAAGGGGAGCAAACCGTTATGTTCGGTTCGTTGTAAATTCGAGTTTCTCGAAACAATTAAAGCAATTAAGCTGATATGTCGTTGGAAACCAAGAAGTTTTCCGTTCCACAACTTTAAATACCTCTTCGACGGTATCTTTCTCCCTCTCTCTGTGTGTTTCTCGTCGAAAATTCGAAATTTAAAACGAAGTTTGAGCGAAACACTTCCCCCGCTCTCGTTCGCCTTCTTCCCCCCCTCCGTTTCTCGTGAATAATGGCGTGTTATCAGTTTCTAGTTCTGCGAGGAGCGTCTTTTCAATTTTTGACTCGAAATATGCAAAGTATCTAAATACAGTTATTAACTGCGTTGGCACAACGAGCTGAACTTTATAATTTGAAAACTTTCTCGGTAGTTATTATTTAGAGACAGAATACGTACCGAAGTAAATTGACATCGTACGTTTCGAGCTCGAGTTTCGGCTGAGTTCGTCGGACACTTTTTTTTTAATTTAATAACTTCTACTCAAGACGCGCCCTTCTCGCCCTTTTCGAATTATCGAGCGCGGCGTTTACGTTCAACAAAACCAATCCGGGGACGTTCCCTCCGTCCCTTACGCTTTCCTCGAACAAAAGTGGCACCGCTGCCCGGAAACGAACGCATCTTTCGCCTTTTGTAAATCCCGAATTACAACACAAATCATTAATTATTCTGGAAACCGCGCGAATTAAACGAACTCGAACAATTTCCCTTTCGTTCGGCAATCGAGTTGTCTCCCTGAATATTACTTTAAAATGTTGTCGCCCCCGAGGACGTCATTTGCAGCGTTTCAATCCTTCTGCCTCCTTCCTCTCATTATCATCAGGCAGCTGAGCAATGGGACGCCACCCCCGGGATGATAATCAGGCCCTTCGGGGGTGGGTCGGCTGATACAGCTGATTACATGAATATCTCGCGTATTTCGCCGGACGAAAAATCGACGCCGTTGCATCGGCGCGAGGAAAAAATCAATTTTGTCACTACAGACGGAGGAATTTTCCATGGGTCGAAGCTACGAATGTCAAATACATTCTTTGCTAAAATGGGTACAAAATGCTCCTATCCCTACCCCTCTAGAAATTTAGATCGTTTATTCCATAAAAATTAGTCACTTTTATTAGTTACAAGCCGTACCCGGCATGCGTCGCAATGCCACGTAAAGTTTAAAGAAAAAAAGATAAATAAAAACTATAGATTACCCGGTGAAATTCCTATCATCTACATATATTTTTGAAAAATGTCAAAACAATACAAAATTTTTATCTACATTAAATTAAATGCAACACAATTATACACATAATCAATTTAAGGCTTTCTGATCTACTATATTTTCCGTCTTTTTTTGCGGTGCGTAAATATATAAAGATGATGGTTTTACGACTCGCGAACACGCGACCTATAATTGCCCATGCGTGAAACCGGGAAACTCGCAAGTTTATTCCGCAAACTGTCATTGTATTAGCAATTGTATATTATCTTTTTAAATTTTTAATAAACAATTTATGAAAAACTACCCTGAAATTAGGTATGAAATTTTCCTGTACAATATGCGTTGCACCAAACGACGTCATTTAAAAGCAATTATTATATTTTTGGATGTTGGCCAAGAAATATTTAGAGTCATTTCCCATCCCAGAAACTAAAGAAGGTAATGGATCTGGTGGTGGGAACAATTATAGCAATTTTACTTTACCACCAGCACAACATAATCCAGTAGCTTCACCGCTGCATTTTAACGCTTTACAATATTGACACACGATTGTCATTTCTCCAATCGTTACGGATTGGTCGACACACCCAATAATCTATTTCCGGGTCGTAGTGGAATGCTACTCGTTCCAGGTTTACAGGAACACTGCGTCTGCGGAATCGCTCTATTTCATTGTGTCTTGAAGTGCGCTCCATGTTTTGGACATTTGTTGCTCGTAGTACGTGCATGACCATCTTGGTGTTGATTCTGCCATGTCTTTTTCAGCTTGTCTAAGTAGTTTTTTGTTTGTTTGATATTTTTACCTTTAGTTTGGTTCGTCGGTAATCCTGTTCGGTCTGTTGTTTGGGTTTCTTCACTTCCGGTTTTGGGTCTTGTATTTGTACCTCATAGACTTGTTTCTTGGGTGTTTTATTCGTTTGACGTCAGGTACAGTCGAATTGTCTTGTAGTTTTCCTCCATCCTTTTGAAATAGTGTGATCTTATATAATTGTGCTGATCGTCAAACCCAAGTTCATGGAACGCCTCGTTGTTCTCTTGGGCTTTCCCCCATAGTGCTTCTAGGTGATCAATCCTTTTTTGTAAGTATTCCTTGGTTGTTCTTGCACTTCCGTTTTCTTGCATTTATTTTGTAGTTATATGTTTTCTTGGGCTATTTTTCCTTGTTCTTGAATCAACTCATCTGCTTGTTATATATTGTCGTAGTTGAAATTGTGAATTTTTTAACTTAATTCTCTGGAAAAGGTGGCTGTGACTTACTCAGGACTTTGCTTGTCTTCTTGACTTCCCGCCGTTGTGTTGGCGTCGAAGTTCTTGAAGTTTTGGAGTTGTAATCACTGGCGGCTTTTCCTCCGACTGCAGTGACTGGATATGTCCGTCGTTTCAAATTTGTAGAATTTGTAGACTTGGTGTTCTGGTGAAGTTGCTTTGACTTACTCAGGACTCTTCTTGGTTTCTTGACTTTCCGCTTTTGTGTTGGCGTCGTGTAGACTTTGTAGACTCGGTGCCCTGTCGATCTAAATGCTGTTGTGTTAGATGTGCCCGAACTCGTTCGATTCCATTATTTACTGTTGAACGTAATTCTGTCATACCAATACGAATGTTATCTGTCTCTCACCGGTCGTCAGTCGTCAGTGCGATTTGGACGTGAGAGCTCGTCTCGTTGCACATTTGATTGACTTCGACGACCTAAGTCCATCTTCTCCTTGGCATTTTAAAATCAATAAAGTTCTCGCGCACTGACAAACTGATGATAGATTGTAATAATCGTCTTGACATTTATTTATTTGACAACCAACTGACACTATACTTTCATTTGTTTGATTATAAATGTCAAATTACAAAACGTACCTTTTTCAGTATTTCCCTTACTTATTATTTATGTTTCTCACCGAAAAACCTTCCCTGAACTTCCACAAATATTTCAAGATCAAAATTAGCAAAATCCGTCCAGCCGTTCTCGAGTTCAAGGTAGACAAACGAACAGCAATCAATTTTTATATATATAGAGATAAGTAAAGACCGGATTTATATGCATTTGCATATTGCATATGCGCCTTGCATATTCTGACCATTATTATAGTTTTTGCATATTTCGAGCAAATTCCTCATAATGCTGCATTTTCTGAGGAACTTACCCGTCACCTGGGTCGTTAAAACCTCTTCATAAAGTGGCTGCTGCAAAGGTCGTTATAGGGCATATTTCCTCGAAATTGCCCTATACATGCTACTGGTTTATTCTACCGGGTAATGCATTCTACATGTGCCCACGAACGCCATACATTGTAGCATTAATACATTGATCTTGTTATACCTAAATATGCCGAAAGAAAAAAGTTCTCTCGTCTCGTCGTGGATTAGGAGCTACCCAGAACTTATTGTTTTGAATCAAGTGATTTTCTGCAAAGTGTGTAGCAAAACGGTAACTTTTTGGGAGTAATTTTTTTGTTTGTTTCATTATTGAGGATTCAAATATATCGTAAAAAATAACCCAACACACATTTGCCCCCTGAACCAGTTATATCTAGATAGGGTAGCTGATTAACAGCTGCCCTCCTTCATGCCAAAAACTTCAATTCTATTAAAGATCGTATATTGGATTTTGAATGCTCCGACAACTTAGCAATCAATAAATGTCAAGTTATTTAAAAAAGTCTTAATTAGAAAATGAAATCAGTTTCATTAAACTTTGCTTTGGTTTTGTTATAAAAACAATTAATAACTTAGAAAAACCCAATATTCCAATAACGGAGTCTATTAAGGTAATAAAAGATATCGAAAATAATATCATGAAAGTAGGTACCTACCCGGAAATATCGGAAATATTGTAACTAAAAAGTGGTCAGATATTTTGCAAGAAAACTCTGGTTTTAAAACATTACTAAAATGCTATGAATTAGCTACCGGAAATTTTAATATAGAATTAGATTTACCTTCATAACTTCTTACTGTTTTCATGTGTGACAAATTTGTAAAATACAAAATAATACTTACAGAATTGTAGTTTTAATTATAAAATGCTTACTTTTTTTAAAATGATGATATTTTCATACTCTACACTTGTTTCCATTTTTATACTACTGTATAACAGTGTGCACCTAGATTTTTTATTTGTGCATATTTCTTAAAATTTATGCATATTTTGGCATTTTTTCTTGCATATATATGCGCATATTTTGACAAAATTTTGTGCATATAAATCCGGTCTTTAGTTATAAGTCAAAAAAGTACCTCATTATATTAGGTAATTATAAGCTTTTATCACAAAAAAAAATTCCAACATTTTCTTTTACCGTATGAAATTGATAGTTTTGTAGCTGATTTTAATTATTGTAATTAGAATGAATATTCGCTTTTGCAGAAATGAGGTATCAGATTTCTTTAGAAACTAAAGTGTGCATGTAAGCTTGTAGAAATGTACAAATTTACTCTTTCATAAAAAAATATTTACAAAACAGTGTTGGTTTCTGGCTATATATCTGAATTCAAGAAATATCCGAAGCGTGTGCATTTGATCTACATTTTACGTAATACAAATTGAAAAAAGTCCTTCACCACTATATAAGCAGTAATTTAAAGTACTATATAGCTAAAACTGAGTTGTCAACTATTTTTCCATTGTTATTAGCTAAAAACTGGATGTCAGCATTATAGTTATTTATGGTACTAGTGTGTTATGTTGAAAATTAGTCAAGCGAGAAGTTATATATATTCTCAATTGATTTAGGAAACATAACACGCGAGTGGCATACAATGTTTTATCCAACAAGTGGAAGAAATCGTGTTTTTTTTGAGATAATAATTAATAAGCTTTGTGATCAAATTAAAGCTACTTGCTTCTCGGTACCCTATAAATGCCAGAATGACTTGACACTGACTTTTTTTACATTTTGTTTAAAATAGGTTGTTTGTTTGGTTGCCACGGGCAAACTTTAATATAAATATCGGGTGTTTTTTTAAATTTCACCTCATAGTAGGCTGTGGATAGTGTTTGTGAATGCGCCTTACTAAAAAATGTTAAAATTGACATAATCTCACTTTTTTAATAAAAATTGAAACTGCTGCAATCACTTACTAGTGTCTTGAAAAAGACAGCTTGGCTCTATTAATTAGGCGTAGATGAGTAAGCTGTCTTTTTCAAGACAATATTAACCGATTGGAGCAGTTTCAATTTTTATTAAAAAGTGAGGTTATGTCAATTTTGACATTTTTTAGTAAGGCGCATCCACAAACACTATCCACAGCCTACTATGAGGTGAAATTTAAAAAAACACCCGATACTTTAAATATGAACGTGACTTATAATCCATAACTCAATAGTGAGTTATGGATTTTAACACACTAGTGTGTTATTTCATAGTTTACCTTTCTAAAATGACATTAATAATGACAGTCATAACTGACATGTGTTAGATAAAAGGTTTAAAAACGCCTACCAGAATTCCTCGTCTCATATGGTAAATGTCTAAATTTTACCAAATAAAAATGCAGAATTAATTTCTAATTAAATTATGTCAACAAAACGCTAAAATTCATAACTTTCTATCTACCTAAAATCAGCTAAACATATTTGGCACATAACTTTGTATTCCTATTTCCTAGCTAAGCTTCTTTCTTATGTGATATCTTTGGACTTGTCCAATATAAGGCGTAATCCAAGAGAAGTTTCCTTGCACTTTTGCCAAACCTCTGAAAATCAGAAAATACATTAACCTCAATATTTCTATTAGATGAATGAGGTACGGCAAACAAAAGTAAATTGATAAATTGGAATTTATCGTGTACTGTGTAAAGATAAGCTAGTTATGTTAGTAAATATAAGATTATATATGTATATTTCTATGTTGCGGCACTAAAATGACAGCAATTTTATCACTAAAATGGCCGACAACATTGCTTTAATGAGGCTTATTAAAGCATTGTTTTTGGTAATTTTTTTTTGTTGGGTTGGTAAAAGATCTTCCCTAATGCTGTATGAGGTCTGTCAAAAAAAATTAAAAATAAATATGTAGTTCCGGTGGAGTTAAAGAAACACCCTTAGGAAACAGCAGTAATACCACCTTAAATGTCACGATAAAACAATTCCCCAAATAAGAAATTTTTAATTATTTAAGCATAAATAAAAATGAAATGGAAGCCGGAACATAGAAAATGTTGTAAAGTACCTCGTTGGTTCTAAAACTCGCCGCAAGCGGCTCGTTTTAGAATCTCGGACTCGGGCTTGGAATATGACGTCTTCTGCAACTTGCACTTTAAACTACTAATATTAAATGTGACTTGAAACATAGACAAAACAGTTATTTTGTAGACAATTTTTAGAAACATAACAAAAGAGTTTTAGTAACACCTCGAATAATGGCCAGGGTTCATTCTTAGATATTTCTTAAAAGAGTACGAAGTGTGCAAAAAATGTCCTTTATCCCATTATGATGATTTCTAGCATAATCCATGAAATAATATGAAGCAATGACGTAATATATGTTACTCCCTTTTAATACAGACACACTTTTATAGATATTAATTTCCGGGTAATATTGCTCCTGCAAAATCCAAAAATTTATAAATTTATTCAAAGCGTAGCAGAAAATTTAATAATTATTCAACTAACAGTAAGAATGTTTTATAATTATGAGATATTTATTAATGTTACATCTATGGGAAATCTGGACAATTTATTAGCCATCAATTGGGATTTAATTGTTTCCTGCACAATAGTTGGAGTTTATGAATTATTGTATTTTTTTAGATGTTTCAAGATACCTATGTACTTTTTGTAGCAAAAGCCGTAAGCTGAAATAAAGTTTGCAAGGGAGGAAAATAAATTGCAGGAAATAAAACTGTCGCAGATATCGTTGGCATCCCGTTTAGTTATAATTGTATCCCGTAAAGCTACAGCCTGAACTCTACACTATTATGTGAAATAAATTTGATTTTTATATTCACTAAAAATAATACAAATAGGTACTGTCTCCTTTCACAAACTAAAATGCTCGATTTTAAATTAGATAAAAAATATTTAGTTTCATGAAGTTGAGCATGTTTCCACCTGGAAAATTCGGCAAATGCATCCAAATACATTTTGTTATATCGGGCAAAAACGAATACTCCCAGCTAAAACGCTTAATTTTGATGTATACAAAAGGAACTAAAATTAAGTACATTTTAGTTCTTTTCAATACATAGCTAATAATTACGGCTAAATTTTAGGTAATAAATTATCTCAGTTTCTACACGTTGTGCTGTATCCGTTATCCTAGTTCTCTTTCCTTCATCCCCTAGCCGCCCGGAAGGAATTTCCATTTGGATTCGGCTCACATAACGGTTTTTAATTGACCCGGAAAAAAATATATGTACTATATATGTCGTCCAGCTATCGTCGCAAGCGACCCCCTCTCCCGTTGTGCAATAACCCTCTACAGATATGCCTCTACATAAAGAACATAAATGCCAGCAACTGTTCCATCTCTCCACCCTTATTCCGGAGACACGGTCAGTGCAATATTGCAAGAATTGCACAGGGCCGAAATTTATACGGCGCTTATTTTACGGCCACAGATTTGCCTGACAGCGTCATAAACCGTGAAACCGCAGCTACGACGAAACTTTCAATTTATTAGAATTACACTTGAATTGCTAGCCCCCATCCCCTTTCCACACACACACAAACACACAACCCCTCCTGCACGCTCGAACACTATAGGATTTTATTTGATCGTTCTCTGATACTATTGCCCTTTCCCCGTTTAGTTTTTACTACTCGCCACGTTCCAGAACTACCCTCAGGAAAGAAATAATTATTTCACGTCACAAGGGGTATAACCGCATTTGTCATGCTGTCAACGTAATGAATCGTTTGTCGGGGTTATTTCTGCTCTAACAGTTCTTACATGTAAGTTTCGCTACTTGTGTAACGAAATTAGTCGAAACTTTATCGACGTCTGCTTGGATATAAAATTACCGATTTTCGACCGTAAAGCGGCCCTACACGCTCAATATTATTGCGCAATATTTAGGTTTGTGCAATATAGTTGATCGTGTGTAGTCGAAATTGAAAGGTTGTGCAATATATTGTGCTAAATTCAAATCTTTGAAAATATATTGTGCAAACGGGAAAAGGTTGTGTCGTCTGTAGGCAATATTGCGCAATATCCCATCAGTCAGTATCAACACGTGGTAGAGTACGCGTCGTCATGGCTGCCAAGGAAGCTGATAGGCAATTCCTTCTGGAATTCATTGAAGTTTATCTTGGCCTTCTGGGTCTGTGAGATGTAAAGTGTACAGATTATACTAATCGTGCGAAAAAGGGGGAGCAGTATGAACTCTTGTTAGAAAAATACCGCGAAAAATATCAGAAGGCTATAAACCAGAGCTCTTCTTCTTTTTCGCATTGGCACGCACAGCAATAATCACACAACACATATCCCTATCATTCAACATTACCTCACTATATGAAATTGTGCTTGGAACTGTTTGCACAATATATTGTCTTGAAGGTTGTACGTCTGTGCTCGCGATTGCACAGTATATTGCACAACCATCAATATTGCCTGCATACGATACAATTTATTGCACAAATTAAAATATTGCGCAATAATATTGACCATGTATGGCCCTCCGTCAAAATAATGTGCAACCCACATTGCGCAATAATATTGAGCGTGTATGGGCCGCTTAACGTGTAATGTACAGTTGCTTGATTAAAATTGTCTCACTGTCGCTCTTTGAAGCTCTACGATTTGAAGGATTTTAGTACGTACTGAGGAATGGACTGTATAAACGCACAAACGGACACATCTCAACCTTGGAAGTTTCCTTGATTCCTCCTCGCGAAAATTAAACCGACCATCTGTAACCGAAACGTACATTTTTTTCCCTAAATATGTTCTTTTATCGCCGGAGATAAAAAGCATAAACTTCTTACGTTTGTTCACAGTTTCCATTTTTACGATGTTATTTCCTTTTTTTTTAGTTGCTGTATTTTTTTGAAATAAAGGAAAGGAAATAGGACGTCGATAAGTCGTAAAAGAGAAGTTCCTGAGGGCGTTTATACAGGCGATCAGAAGATTCTCCCAACTGCCTTTATATGGGCAAAAGAGATGTAAACAAAAGATTTCACAACTCGCGTTATGAATTAATCAATATACACAGATTTTGGTTCGCTGATCAATTTTCCGCAAAGACGGGCAAGGAAGTTAGAAAAAAAAGTTTCTATAAAGGAACGTTAATACGGTTGAAAAATTATTAAGATGAAGAGAAGACGGAAAATACGTCAAACGCAAATTTTGAACTTTGTGGAACTTTCAAAAAAAAATCTAGCTGGATACTGTCTGGATCTGTGTCCCTTAAATAAAAAAGATCTTAAAAAGGTCTGTGCTGTTTGTAAAATACTACCTTTGATATGTTTAAAATATACTCCGGTGCCCGTTTTTTTGTATTTGAACGACTTCAAGGATTAGATTAGAGGTTACACGGGAATAAAAGGGAATTTAAAAGCAGCGTTATTTAAGCGACATGTTTAGTAGTCTGAAGAAAACTCAGTTGCCTTTTTTTATAGAGAAGATGGCCCGTTTCGATAAAAACAGAAATAAGTCTTTCAAAAGCAGAAATTGAATAGAAACATGAGAGGGAACGGAACAGGTAATCTTAGCTCGATATGCTTTACAATAAGGTTTTCAATAAAGTGACTACTGAGAACAATTTCCTTTCCATCACGATGTTGTTTTTGATATCCTCTTTATAATAATATCGTTTCACCCTAAAACATCTCATCCGAAAGCCCTTAGCCTCAGCTAAAAGTACAAAAATTCGACATAAATTTAATATAAAGCCGGTTCACAATAATGTCAACGCCAGAGAACGATTCAATCCGGAAAATATTCAGAGAACGTACTCCTATTTTCGACTCTTGAATATTGCCCGGACCCCACATTACATAAAGCAAGCAAGAAGAAGGGTATTCCGGGATGCCTATGAGGGTCCCCGAGTATTTTGTTCTTGTTTCTTGAATTGGCAGTATTTTCACTCAGTTAGCTTCAATTTTCTTTCCCTGGACATTTCTTGACGGGTCTCCATCCTTCTTTGTGGATTTTCAATTACGACCCATTTGGCCGGCAGACGCTAACGTTATTTATTGAAAGGATACGTACGGCGAGGAGGAGGAGGAGGCGAACGACGACCGCCCGGAAAATTAATAAAAAAACTTAATGAGTTTTTTCCGGGATGACGACACGCGCGTTTGTTTGGGCCCTTTCCGTCGTTTCGATTTTTCCTTTTATATCCTATAATATGGCGAAGCCTTAACGACTCTTATTTCTCTTGCCGCCATTTGCACTTCCGACGTTTTTATTTTCAATTCCGACGATTTTCCCTTCATTAAAGTATTAAATTACTTCTTCTCGTTGTTTGAGGGTAGAAACGCATGACGCGACGAGGAATGTGTTTCGTTTTCGTTAACTCGAGCTCTCCCTTAATTTTTTAAATTAATTTCGTTTATTCCCGAAATTATTAACAGCCTGTTTTGTACTAAAAATTACTTCTTAATTTTGCTTTTTTAATGGCAGTCGGGTTCTGGCATCGCGTTACTCCTACTTTACTTTCACGAAATTAATTTAGGGAAATGTAAACTCGTCACAAAATGAAAATATAGAAAATGTTAAGTGCGTAGCTCGAGGCGGAAACATCACGGAATTTTTTTTATTCCGTCGTTATTACAAAAACGTTTCAAAACTCTTCGCTCATGGAGAAGTCAAACGGGAACGGCGAAATTGTATCTAATTCTTGGGTAATACCTACTGATTTGAGCTACCGGGTAAAGTAATTGACACTGCGTTTTTGGTTCGCCCAATAAACTTTATAAATGCAATGGGCAAAAAGGCTAGGGGTGGAAACCACCCCTTCTAAAGGGTTGGAAATTTTTCAATCAAAATATGCCGGGAAATCGATAGATTGACCAATTCTAAGTAACTTTTGTTCTACAAAGTTTTTTTTGTAAAGTTGATATTTTTCGAGTTATTCAGGATTGAAACTACGCATTTTTCATTGAAAAACGAATGTTTTTTAACCGTTTTTCACCAATAACTTGAAAATCTTTCATTTCATCGGAAAAACTAATCAGAACATAAATGTAGCCAATAAAAAATCAAAGACACATGTTTTTGAATGACCTCTATAAACCCAATAGGGACTGAGTTATTGCTCGTTGAAACATGGGTATTTTTCGAGAACCGCAAAATTGAAAATATTCAACCTTCAATAACTTGAAAATGGTAAAATTTTTGGGGATAACTCAAATGACCTTTTCTAAAGTACATAAAATACCCTTTAAAATAAGTACTGACATAAGTCTTATGCATTAGAATTGACTGATTTATAACAAGAATAAAGTAACACCTTTCTTGTTTTTTTTAAAAATTTTAAAATTACACCCTCGTCGTTACCACCCTGATAAAAATTAAATGTAACCCACTTGCCTTTAACTTTATTTAGGTATTATACATAAGATTTATGTGGTTTAACCGGTTTAGAATGCTTATTTTAGAAAAAATAATTGTTTAAACTGATAATTGCATTTTCGTAATTTTTGAAAAAAATGCATCTTTCTTAAATAATTCAAAATCTATTCCAGATATAAAAAACTGTTTCAAATGTTAATTGCAGGGTTGGTCTCACTGATAATTCAGATTTTTTAATTTACCTTTGAATCATAAAAATGAAGGAGATATGGCGTTTCGAAATTTGCATTCGCGTACTAATTATAGCTCATCCAAGCCGTTTGAACGCAACCCTGTTCAAAACTACTGATTGTAAAATCTTTTAACTAATTTGATGTTAAAGCGCTTGGAATTCTCTACAAAATGCATTTTTTTAAAAGTTTCTAGCTTGGAAAGCAAGGGAATTTTATTTCGCCATTTCATAATTTGAAATGGTCTATGATACGTTACATTTACTTTTATCGTGAATAACTCAAAAAATATCAACTTTCCAAAAAACTTTATAGAACAAAAGTTACTTAGAATTGGTCAATCTATAGATTTCCTGGTTTATTTTGATTAAGAAATTTCTTACCCCTTAAAAGGGGTGGGTTCCATCCCAAGGGAAAAAGCACACTTTGGCACATGCCGAACTTTGAAGAAGAGGGTAAGTAGAGCTTAAGCCAAATTTTCATGAAAATCGACGTTGTTTCCCAAAATTCCACACAATAATACTGTATTTTACGATTGGATGAATGGAGTACGAACAATAACTCAACCCTTATTACGTTTATAGAGATTATTCAAAAACATGTTTCTTTGTTTTTCTATTAGCTACATTTTTGTTCTCATTGTTTTTTCCGATAAAATGAGAGATTTTCAAGGTATTGGTGAAAATCGGGTAAAAAACATTCGTTTATACAATGTGTTTCAAAATGATTGTCATCAAGTTGGCGTTGGAATTTCTGTGCATGTAATTTTTGATATGCCGCGCTCTATTGATTTGTACCTATCTAATTCTGACAACAAGTGACACTTCGAAGATTTATTGTGAAACTGGCAATTAGTACTGCTGGTAATTAACGGCCCTTTTCAGGGCCAAAACAAATACTACAAATAGACAAACACTCAGAATTCGTTTTCTTTTGACAGAGAAAAACCAGAAGTTTAAACATATTAAGTAGGTTTTTTGAGGTTATGTATAGCTAGTAGAAACTCCTATTTTCGCAAGGCGGTCTTTTTTATTTTACATGGGAATTCCACAGCCGACTAGATGACAATTATTTTGAAACACATTGACTTTCTCACATGTGGTTCTCATATATGAGAGTATTGTAATCGGGTCGATTTTTCGAAATTGAGTTATTAGCATTTCTGAACGTTTTGGGGTCCCCTGAGTCCAAAAAACATATTTTTGGAAAACCGTCTATATGTATGTGTGTATGTGTGTATGTTTGTCTGTGGTAGGAGTTTCTCAAAAACCAATAACCACAAACGGTCAAAACTTTGTATGTAGACTTTGTACCATACCGGGACGTGAAAATAGGCTTTTTGTTAAAATCGGCCAGGACAGAAGGGTAGTTTACTCTTGTCATTTTTCGGTTTTTTAAATTTTTCTCGAAATTCGCTTCAAGAATTTTTTTGAAACTTTGAATATTTATTCTACTATTGAATATGTATAAAAAAGTTTTGTAACGTTTTTGGCTAAATCTTCTGTGAAGGATACTTTATACTTGTCGAATTTGGGTTTTAACTTTCTCATAATGAGGTACTCATATAATATGGGAGTATTGTAATCGGGTCGATTTTTCTAAATTGAATTATTAGCATTTCTGAACGTATTAAGGTGTCCTGAGTCCAAATATGGTTTTGAAACACCGTTTGTGTGTATGTAAGTGTGTATGTGTGTGGTTCGATTTTCTTAAGTGCTAATTTTTCCTGAATTTCACGTTAAGAGTGTTTTTTAAACTTTGAGTACATTTCATTTTCGAATATATACAATAAAGTTTCATAACATTTTTAGCTAAATCTTCTCTTACTGGCACTTTACACTTATCGTTGTTCGTTTTTTTTTTTGCTTAAATTAGCATATCTATTTCCCGTTTCGATTTGGCAAACGCATATTGAAACACCCTATATAGTCCGTTTAAAATAACGGTAAAAGGTCGGGAAACGCTGGACTTGACGAGACCACTTGTCCCTTTATGTACTTTGGTGCGCTGATTACGAAAATGGGGGTTGGAACTTGCAGCAATGGTTGGAACACCCCTAAAATTGCAAAAAACACCCCTAAATAGGGGTGTTTTGTTTTTTGGGTCGCTGATTTTGAAAATCGCGGTGTCAAGACTGGAAAATTTGTATAACATCCCCTACATGCAAGAAACACCTCTCCCAAAGGGTGGGTTTTGGAAAGAATTGACCAGTTATGCCGTTTCGCAAACTAAGCCAACTTATATGTTTTTTGGGTCGCTGGACTCGAAAATCGGCCTCCCGGCCCTTTACATTTGAGTTACAACTCCCAAATTGAAGAAACACCCCTTCCAGTACACTTCAAATTAACTCTAATTTTTGAACAAAAAGTATCAAGATCTTTCTGATACTCGTATTTTTCTTTTAGCCTTTATTGAAAGTGATCTTCCGAAAACAAGAATTATGAATACATGGCCGTGGATTTAGGTTACCTCTCTATATTACCATCTATATTTCGTGCATTCATATTTATTAATAAAAATGTATTCCATTTTTAGATTTTGAATTTTATATTTCATATTCCAACAAAATCCACCCCTTGGGAGGGGTGTTTCTTGCATGTGGGGGATGTTACACAAATTTTTCGACTCGACGCTCCGATTTTCGAGTCCAGCGACCCAAAATACATATAAGATGGCTTAGTTTGCGAAACACCGTGACTGGTCATTTTTTCCGAAAATTCACCCCCTGGGAGGGTTGTTCCTTGCATGTGGGGGGTGTTACACAACTTTTCCAGTCTCGACACCCCGATTTTCGAAATAAGCGACTCAAAAAACAAAACACCCCTATTTAGAGGTGTTTTTTGTAATTTTAGGTGTGTTTCAACCATTGCTGCAAGTTCCAACCCCCATTTTCGTACTCAGTGCCACAAAATACATATGGGACAAGTGGTCTCGTCAAGTCCAGCGTTTCCCGACCTTTTACCGTTATTTTAAATGGACTAATATATGAGAAAGTACTCTGATGAACACATCACGATTTTTCAATGAAAAATGTGTAGCTTCAATCGTGAATAGCTCGAAAAATATCAACTTTACAAAAAACTTTATAGTACAAAAGCTACTTAGAATTGTTCAGTTTATCGATTTCCCGGCTTATTTTGATTAAAAAATTTCTTACCCCTTAGAAGGGGTGGTTTCCACCCCTAGGGAAAAAGCACACTTCGGCACAAGTTCAACTTTGAAGAACGTTATAAATACTACCTAAATCTCAATTTTCAATGAAATAGACCTTGTTTCCCAAAATTCCACAGTAATACGGATTTTACCGGTGATGACTAGAGTATAAAGACGACACATTTTGGTATCTCAAAACGTATTAGCTACAAATCCGCTAACTAGCTCAAAAGAAACCTGATCAAGAACCTAATTAAGCATCTAAGATTGAAAATATAATTAATCTCAGCGTCATTCCGACTAGTTCGATCCGACTCTAGATATAACTTTTCATGCTGTGCCGAATATAATTTTCACCTTACTTACTTCACAAAAATTTGCGTCGCCCTGTACGTCGCCTCGCGTATAATCCCGGCTGGAAGAAAGAATCTAAAGAAATGCCATGATCCGTTGCAACTTATTTCCCCAAGAAACCGGATCGGTGTAATGCGATTATCGAACCTCGTAGATCACGACAATCCTCCCCCGTTACTGCGCTTTAAGTTTCATTTAAGAAACAACAAATCCCAGAGACTCATATAAACCGCAACTCTCGTTCGGTCTAGGAAAGATTTCGAGACGGAATTGTCTTTACGCACACACACATACACTCCCACCTATCTATCCGAAGTTTCTCTTTCTGTGTGCCCGAAATTCCCAACAACAAGAAAACTCGTTCCAACGTAACCCTTTTGTGGCTCTCCTTGGGGAATTGCCGATGTATAAGCACATACTTTTCCTGTAATTACCTAAATAGGCCTAATATAATCCCCGCTCCCTGGAACGGGACTAAGAAATACATCTACGTCAACGTCATCCACCAGTCGGAATACCTACCCTTAGTAATTAACAATAATACTGTGGAGCTCGGCGAAATGGGCGGCATTGACGTACCTATCCAGGATTTATAACGGGGGAAAAGGAAAGTTTCGACGACGTAAAATTTACCAAAGTCATAATTATTTTTGGGGCGAAAGTAATCTGTAGAAACCTTCTGGAGTTTTGGAACTTTTCGGGCTTTTTCGAAGCTCGAACAACTTTGCGAAACTCTAAGCGAATTTTCATTTTCCCCCGGAGCTCCCCAGAAATCATTTAAAGGAACTACTTTCGTCTGTTAGCGTTTTGATTTCGACGGTAGGTCTGCCCTCCGAGTTGTATTTCCTTTCCGCGCGAGAACGCCGTAAGGGACGACGCTGGGGCGTAAAGCAATAATACCTAAACCTGGAATTGTCAGCACATCAAAGTTGGCAAACAGAAACACGCAAAAGTAAATTACGCAACTCTAAACCGATAGAACGGCTAAAGTAGGGCGAAATGTCTTTACACTTTGTACAAACATATATTCGTCGAGTAAATAATTTCTTGATGTTAGTCGTCAGATAGGAGAGGGAGCGAGAATTTCGTTCTAATACCGCCTCCCTCTGTCAACACTTCGCTTGTAATGTTTACCTAATTGTGTATTTGGGAATATCCTGAGGCATTACCAGCTAAGCCTCCTATTCCAATGATATTGTTAATATGGATGTTATGGATTGATCTTGAATAATACACGCATTAGACGCAACTATTGATCCCTCGAGCGAACCCCTCTCCCCTTAATTGCTCGTTACTGCGCCCTCGTTTAATCCTCATTCAATTTTCCCTCAACTTCTCCGCATCACCTTGTTACATATGGAGTTCTGGCGTGACACTTCCGATGTGTCACAAACCGTATTATAAATAGACGTTGCATTGTTTGCGTCACAACTCCTTTCCTTTTTATACGCCACGCGATTTATATATACGAGGGACTTTGGATAAAATCCAACTTATCTAAGGGCCGTATTTATAATTCAAACTCAAGATCGACTTCGGTAAGAACGTCTCAAGCATAAGCTCTTGCTTATACTTTGTTTTGTTTTAGTCATATGTTCAGCTAACCTCGAGTGAGACTGTCACAAGTGGTTTGTTTCTGTAGTTAATCTCAACTCCTGTCAAATTTTTAAAGATATTTGTCATTACGCTCATTACAAAAAAATCTTCTATTACGTTCCAGGAGGTCTGGTTTACAAATTAAATTTGGTAAGATTTTGTTTTGACAGGAGTGAAATTTTCATGTCAATGTCATTTACTTATATAAGCGAGACTCAAGTCCGGGTACGAGGTGACTCAAACTTATCCCAGGCTTGAGTTAAACTTGAGTCAGACTCAACTTGAGACAAACTCAAGTGGCGACTATAAATACGGCCCTAAGTTACTTTATAAAAAATCTCTAATTTTCTTGTTATCCGAACGTTCTTTATGCTCAGCAAGTATCCGAAATTCGTGTACGAGAATTTTGAGAAACATTAAACTCTAATTTTACCTAGCCGAATAAACAGTAGTTTCAATAGAGATATTATTTTATAACAAGTATAAAAGAAGACTACTTAAGCATTAAATAAAAGGTATAAAATAAGTACAACTATACAAATACTAAAAAACGCAGGATTTGATAACATTTAGTATGACAGAAAATGCATGTAAAAAAAAGTACTTGTGGAACTCATAAAGAAGATTATCGTAAAATAGCGCAATATTCTTGTCCAACTCCAAGTTTTTCACGCCATGGAAATGTCCACTGGTTGAATTGCTTTCCTACAAACATACATGGAATTGATGTTGAATTAATCACTTATTGATATAGTTTGATCTAGTAAACTCGTTCTTCAGGACTGCAGATTCATTAGTTTTTATATTTAGATAGCGCTGAATTCAAGAAAATTCTTGTGCAATCAATAGGAATACAAGGAAAGCAAAATTTTGATTAAGGAGATTATCAAAATATTTTCGGCAAATCGTCTTGGAAACAACATTTTCCTGCTTATTTATGCACAGAAAAATTAATTTTCCGAACTAGTACAAGACTTGAAAAAACGCAAAATGACACTTTTTCAATGCTGTTTACTTTCTAACAATAGTTGTAAACAAAATTAACAAACTTGATTTTTGTGGACTTTGAAAAAATTTGTATATAAAATTATATAAAATATGTATATAAAATTCATAAATAAATATTTTCTTTCCGTCAGAGAATTTTATTATGGTTTTGCAGGAAGGGCCTGTTTAAGCAGCTTGAACTTTAAAGTAGAGGGTGAATGGGATGCTTTCACGACAGTTTTCAAATTAAATGTCACAGTTAAAGTCATCTATAAAGTTGAGATCTGCTTTAGTTTTGTTATGAAATGGAACCGTCATGGGGAAATATTGATTTAATTTAATAATAATGTGAAGGGTGTAACTTTTGCGATACCATACAAAAAACTTTAGTGTGATGAAATATCGATACAAAGTATGGTGAATCGATGGTGTTTCACGTACGAACTATACGCGAGTTTCGATTCAACCCGGAGTGAATTCCTAGAAGCCATTAGTGAGGGGAAATAGAAGCAGGGGCGTGTATGTTTCATTTTGTCTTCGAAATATAAATAATCGAAGTTATATCATTTAATGGAATGAAACAATGTTGGTTTGCAACTATAATATTGTGATAATTATAGCGCTATTACAGAAATCAGATGACTGGAAGAAATATTGCTTAATGAAAAATAAAAACGAATTACACATGTGTACTGATTAGCGTGTATTTCGCCGGGCACCGACACTGTTCATCCGACACGTGAACGTATTGCAAACAACTTTCTCCATATTGCCATTCTCCGGGTTTCGACTTGTTTTATAGAGCGGATTTTTAAATTTTGGCAACTCCGCTTCTCTCTGTCTCGCTCGCTCGAAGTAGAGATGTGATTTTATGAGTTTTGCGTGTGCCACTCGCAACTTGTTGTGGCGATGAGTCACTCGTGAAGTAAAACGGATTTTGGTATTATGCAATTATTCGTCGCAGGATTATTTGTAGACTTTGTTTTCTTTTCGTTGATTTCGAAAAACCACGCGGACCTCTCGATGGGATCCGAGATTAAACTCATGATATATTCATTGTAATTTACGACTGGATAGTTTGTCCAGTTGGGCGAGTTAGTGTTGCGCGAAGACCTAATTTCCAGGGATTAAATTTTTCATACGCATTACGAGACGAGATATGAGTAGGTAGGGATCCTCTCCTGTTTCATTGTTATCGAAGGGAACGCACAGGGAGGGAGAGAGAGAGAGAATGGAAATGGGAGAGAGAGAGGGATAGAGTAGAAGGGCCGTGGTTGCGAGCGGAGTTGATCAATATGCCGCTTACGCACCAGCGTGTACACGTGACAGGGGAACACCTGGAGAGGCCCTCGGCCCCGGAATACGCATAATCTCCAGGATAATCATGAATATACTTGTTTGTCTAATGGACTCGGGATGAATAACTACTAATTGAAAAGCATTATTCAAATTTACGACGGGCGAGGGGTGAGACGGCGCTCGCTGCAAATAAACAAACGTCCAACAGTCTAATCGCTCGTCAGAGCGGCGACTTTATAATCCCGACCGATCGGAATTATTATTCACACAATGCGGTTTAAAACCTCTTGCCTGGGGAGGACCTAGTTGCATATTTTACGTCGGTGCATTTAAATATTAAGTAAACTCACGATTAGATCACATTAATAAACTTTATCGTACAATAATAACAATTTAAATAACAGCAGGTAACACGAGGTAGATAAGGTTGAGTTATGCAAGTTTTAGCACGTCAGTGCCGTAATGGTAGCGGCGACCGCGGCGGCGTTGCCGAGGAATATCTTTCCGCGTTCCAGGCGACCCGTTTTAACGAAATCGACCTTAAGGAATTAGACAATTGAATTAGGAAATATTGCCCCATTACGAACCACATGGCTTCACGATTTATAAGTACGTTGCAATACCGAGAGTTCTTCAAGGGTCCTCCTGATGACTTATTGAAAATGGATTGACTCACTTGTGTCTCTGTGTACATCGTTGTAAGTTTGAAAGACTTGCTCAAAACCTGCTTAAATGGTACGAACTCAATCATATCTTTAAAAACTGCCTAAAATCTCAAATCCAGTGCTTGTTGGTTTTTAGGTACGAATTCTTTCGGAAAACAATTATTGACGTGGAATTTGGACAGAAAATAGGACAACTGACACCCTTTTCGGGGGTAAAAATTATCACATTCAAAATTACCATTTATTGTCACTACTTTTTCAGTTATTAATAATTGAAAATCTTGGGTTTTCATCACAAAATAATGGATTTGTACGATTTTTTACATATAACTCGAAAACCGAGTTACGAGTTACCTCATAGTACACCCTTAAGGAGACTACACCCCCTTGGATGTGACAACGGTTACTATGATTTTACACATTTCTAGTATAATAACAATAACAAAATAGACATAAAAAGTGTTTCAAATTTACATGCTTAATAATTTAGTATTCAAATTGGAGTGCATGTTAGTTATAATCTAAGAGGTGGCTGTAAGAGTCAAAAAGTTGTACGTAATAAATTCTAAATTATGTTATAAACTGCGAATGGATTACAATCCAGTACAAAATATTCCATTTCGAGCTGTTAGAAACAACTTTTTTTGTCGTAAGGGATGGTTTCTAAGGGTGGAAACGTTGTAACTCATCTTATATTATATTCCAGGATGTTGAATGGTATTTATTCTACATATTGAAACATGAGTCAAATCTATGAAACACGAAATCACACATGGGGAATATATAACTTTCGGTTTGGAGGGAATGATAAACGTAATTACATTTTTTTTATCACGATGTTTTCTGGGGAAATTTGCAGGTGATACCCTATCTTTGCAGTCAAATCTGGACTATAAGTAATGCATCATTATTTATCAGTAAAACCCATTAATTATATGTAGTCATCTGATCAATGACACTGTTTTGCAGAAAGAAATATTATTTATTTACCTTGATAAGTCGTGGTACGTCATGTACAGATAATATAGCGCTCGCTGAAAATTGTTTGTACACTTTATTAATTTGTATTAATCGCAATTTCTGAAAATCACAAACGCCTACAATATATACAATTGTTATTTGTAATGGTGAAAATATTACATCGACTACTAGTAGAGGCGTAGTAACAAAACAGACTCTGTTGACAACACCAATGGCCAGATTAGCTTAATACAATTAGCGACTGTCTTACAAGTTTATAAAAATTGCTCATTTAAACATCTTTGGAGAACATTTCTAGCGGATAAAATATATCGTGCTTTTAGTACACTCCTTTCGAAACGGTTTGATCCCAGGAGGGTCGGTATAGCGAGAGTGGTTAATATTTTAAGCGATTTTCGACATTCTGGGCTGCCCCATAAATTTCCGTTTTCGAGTTTTCATCGGGAACGAATTTGAGTCACGCAACGGTGTTTTGTCGTTTATGGCAAATAGTGGCGTTTTCGAACGTTTGAAGGGGAATTTCAATAGAAATCCTGAAGGTACAGCTTCATTTTTGGCATCGAGGGAAACCCATAAATTCCACGTGGCCGGAAAAGGGAGAGGCCGTCCTTTTCCGAATATTTTCACGGTCAAACTACCACCTGCCTATATATATATATATATATATATATATATATATATATATATATATATACTATACATATATAAATTCCGTTTTTCCTCGGCTTTTGAGGAGTCGGCGACAAAAAAAAAATGGCAAGAAAGATTCCGTAGTCGGAGGGCTGCGTGCCCCGTATATAGGTATGCATTATTAAACCGGGCCACTTTCTGGGGTCATAGGTGGCCATCCTTTTTGCATTTAATTCGGCTCCGGGTTTCCGCTCGAAGGAGAAAAAGGTCGCTAATGCGACATTAAGGCGGGTTTTGGGGGTTTATTTAATTTCGCCTTGGAAATAAATTTTTGATTTATTTTGTGGATTCTTGGGTGTCGAGCGATTTCTTTCACGAGAGAACTTTTTTATGGGGAAGGGCGAAGGGGTTCCGGGCCCTTTGATGAGGAGCTTTTATGTTCAGGCGAAAGCTTAGTTTGCCGGAAAAGCGGCCAACTTTCTCTTAAACGGAAACGGAACTTTTCTCTCTTCAGTCGTATATTTGTAGCTAAATCATCAAATCAGGTTTATGGTATGGGAACTAATTTCTTTTCTTCTGGGAATTTTTTCGCTTTCACTTTGAGATGATTTACGGTCTACTGTTTGCACAATACCTTCACATAAAGTTTTCCTCGTACGACTGACTCCTGCCCCCACCCTCTTCCCGCCCTAACGCACCGGGCCATTCTCGACCTTTACGCATCAGCTTGAGGGACGATAGAACTCGTAATGACAGAGAAAAGATTGAGTACCTACACCCTCGAAAAATAGAACTTGGCATAAGGTATACTTACATATTTACGGATAGTAAGTGCGCTAGATCAATAAAACGTTATAACTAAAATAAACGAAATAATAGTGTGTGAAGTTAGCGACGAATCGCGAGCGACGGATTTTGTACGAGGGTCATTTCCACCAACGGTTGTTTCATTCTATCAAACTAATGATAGATGATCGGTAAATATTGGATAACCTCGAAAGTCTAACTTTCTACACTTTTGTTCTTATTTCAAATGATAGCGAACATAATGATAAATGCAACGGCTGTGGCAAGAATTTTCAAAAAAATGTCACTATCTGAGCTATTTCGAGATTTCCGAGTCTCGTTCAAGTGTAATCGAGTTACTTGAAACGTTCTAACTTCGGAAGTATAACTTTCTACACTTTTGTTCTTATATTAAATTATAGGCAACATAATGACACATGCAACGGCTGTAGCAAGAATTTTCAAGAAAATGTCAATATCTGAGCTATTTCGAGATTTCCGAGTCTCGTTCAAGTGTAATCGAGTTACTTAAAACGTTCTAACTCCGGAAGTATAAGTTTCTACATTTTTATTCTTATATTAAATGATAGAGAACATAATGACACATGCAACGGCTGTGGCAAGAATTTTCAAAAAAATGTCAATATCTGAGCTATTTCGAGATTTCCGAGTCTCGTTTAAGTGTAATCGAGTTACTTAAAACGTTCTAACTCCGGAAGTATAACTTTCTACACTTTTGTTCTTATATTAAATGATAGACAACATAATGACACATGCTACGGCCGTGGCAAGAATTTTCAAAAAATGTCAATATCTGAGCTATTTCGAGATTTCCGAGTCTCGTTCAAGTGTAATCCAGTTACTTAAAACGTTCTAACTCCGGAAGTATAACTTTCTACACTTTTGTTCTTATATCAAATGATAGAAAACATAATGACACATGCAACGGCCGTGGCAAGAATTTTCAAAAAAATGTCAATATCTGAGCTATTTCGAGATTTCTGAGTCTCGTTCAAGTGTAATCGAGTTACTTAAAACGTTCTAACTCCGAAAGTATAACTTTCTACACTTTTGTTCTTTAATTAAATGATAGACAACATAATGACACATGCAACGGCTGTAGCAAGAATTTCAAAAAAAATGTGACTGGCCAAAACTGATCTATTTCGAGATTTCCGAGTCTCGTTCATGTGTAATGGAGTTACTGAAAATGCTCTAACTCCGGAAGTATAGCTTTCTACACTTTTGTTCTTGTATCTTATTTCCGGAGTTAGAGCGTTTAATGTAACTCCATTACACTAGAACGAGACTCGGAAATTTCGAAATAGATCAGTTAATGACATTTTTTAAAAATTCTTACTAGTCATTGCATAGATCATTGTATTCTCTATATTTTGCTTTAAGTTCAAAAATGTAGAAAGTTAGTCTTTCGAGGTTATCAAATATTTACGGATCATCTATCATAGTGTGTAATGAATGAAACAACCGTGGGCGGAAATAAACTCTTTCCAGATCATAGAATAATCCCCATCAAAATTATAATAATGATAGGCGGACTATACAGCAGCACAGTACACAGTCCGGACAGTAACAAAAACAGAAGTTGCTTGTGTAATTAAAAATAGTAAAAAAGGAAAAGCTGATGACGATATCATCAACATTTTTAAAAGATTTATTCAACCTAATATAGAAAACTGGTACTATTATACCTACGGAGTGGTTAAAATCGACTTTTATTACCTTGCCAAAAGTAAATCACCCAAAGCGTTGTGAAGATTATCTCACGATCAGTTTGATGTGTCACATACTGAAGATCTCTTTGAAAATAATACACTGTCGAATATATTGGAAATTTGAGATGACACTGACAAATACCCAATTCGGCTTCAGAAAGGGCTGGGTGCTTTTTGGCGTAAACGTGTTAGTACAACGATGTCGAGATGTTAACAAAGACGTATATACTTGATTCGTCGACTACAGAAAAGCCTTTGGTTAAGTCATAATAACTGAATCGAAATAATCACTAACCTGAACCTAGACTTTGAATATATTCATTTAATAACAAATTTATATTGGAATCAAAGGACCAATGTGTTGGTAGACTCACAGAAAACAGATGATATTGATATTCAGCGAGGGAAACATCGTTCAAAAGAATTACCGCCTTTAAATAATACCACTTGCCACTACCACTACCACATACCACTACCCATTAAATATATCACCAAAATAAAAGGAAATTGGAGTACTTTGGACATATCATGAGCGGAAACAAATATGAATTATTACACCTGATAATTCAAGGTAAAATTAAGAGCAAGAGGGACCCTGGACGTAGAAGAGATTCCTGGTTGAGGAATTTAAGAACATGGCCTGGAAAAACAACAGCTGAACTATTTCGATCAGCAGTTTCGAAAGTTACAATTACCTTATTAGTCGCCACCCTTCGTAGAGGAGACGGCACATGATGAAGAAGAATCAATACTGTTGTATCGATTTAGAATCACCCTGTAATTTTTTAACATCCAACCTCATTATTCCTTCTCTCGCCTTTTAAGCGGCACGCCGAAGGGACCTGTTAATGAACCCCCATCAACGTAGCAAAGATATCATATTTTACTCCCAGTAAATTCATCTCCTTTAAACCGATACCCCTGATATTACCTTCTTTCGACCCGAGCTCCAAATCTAGCCGCAGAATCGAGGAGTCCTTTAATAAGGTCTACGGTGCGTGCGTATGTATGTATGTATGTGTGTGTATGTGAAAGGATCCGAGCTCCCAACTACTCCGATATAATTTCTCCAGAGACCACTAAGTAACAATACTATCAGGGTAATAGGTAGAGCAGCTAAACGGTGTGCACTTACAACACTAGCGTATTATTCTTTGACGATGCGCGCGCTGTGATGAATGTGCGTGCACTTTAATTATTACTCGCCCTACGTAATGATAATTTAATGGGCGGCGGGGTGGGTCGGGACGGGGGGGAATCGCGCGAAAGCTCTAATTGTTGAATTTAACACCGTTTGAATGAATTAGGGACGTTTAAGAAATTGTTACAGTAGGCGAGATCCGAGTCGCAAACTGAGTTTGCAATTTAATCCATGGAAACAGTTTTCCCCTCTTTTCGGTTTTGCCACCGTACTCGTTTCCATGATTTTTCTTACTTTTGCAACTCTAAACGGCCGCGGACAAAGTATCTACAGGGAAACGGCGGTCCAGATTTGGAGTGTTTTCGGGCTTGAATAATTTTTGCGTTTCGTCGGTAAGTTGTGATTTTTGGGCCTCTCCTTTCGGCGTTCCCAGTGTCGTAAACTATCAGGAAGGGCCAATAAAATTCAAATAAAAGGCTCTCGGGCCCGTAATCACCGCGTCCTTTTTTCTTCTGGGGGGGCTCCCGGAGAACTATCAGAAAAAGTTTCTCCATCAAAAACTTTTACAAAACCACCCTAATGATATTGACGATTTATTTATATGAAGATGCATGGTCGGGACAGGAAATGAAAAAACTTTCTGATTTTGTCCGTTCTGGTTATATCCCTTTTGCGAGGTATCTTTTGTGGCTGACTCGACAAACAAAATACGTATACAGACGCACAGAAGTAGGATAGTTGCTGATGAAAGAGCGCACGATGCCGCCCTTTCGACTTGTTTTAGTGCTCGATAACCTCGGATAACATCTCATTTTTTCTTCACTTTATTGACGCTCATCGGGAGAAAAGAATAGCTCGGAATAAACCTCCAATGACGTTATTACCGACGAAGTTCCTCGAGGTTTTTGCTACCTTATCGTCAATGCATAACATTTAGTAAGAGCTAATATTGAAAAGGGATTGGTGAATAACGGAAGTAACGTCGAATAATGGAAGAAAAGTGTTTGGAGCGACAAACAAGTCTGTGAAGAATGTTGTTTTGTTGAGATTCGTGACACTTAGATATTTTGGAAATTCGTACTGCAGCTACCGGAAACAATGTGAAAAATGAAATATATACAGGGTCGTTGGTATGTATAGAATGTCGATTATATCTTAAAGTAAGATAGCTAGTGGAAATGATAGGTACAAAAATATTAAAGATTTTCGAAGTGTATTACAATAACAGAATATTCAATTATATTCACCCATATGTATATGACGACCCTATATTCAATATACATTATGGTTAAGCTCAAGGCTTATGCGGCATTAAATATAATTATATCGTTCTGAAATATCCCTATTGTTTCTTCCGGAAGAAGTCCATACTCAAAGATGGGGGAGATGAAAGATAGGTACATGTCTCGAAGTCACACCTCAACCAAAGAAACCGAAATCAAAGGTCGATCATGAGGAATATATATGTATTTGTACATATTTCGAACAGCTAGTGTTCATAATCAACAAAACATTGCCTGTAAGAAACAACTGTTAACAATTTATATCTCACAGATACTCAATATCACTTAGCGGTAGTTAACATGTAATACACTAGAATAATAGTTCAGTCATCAACGGTAAAATACTGAATTATCGTGCAATTTTGGGAATCAAGATCGATTTTCATAAAAATTTGGTTTTAAGCTCTACTTACCGCCTACTTCAAAATCTACTCTGTGCCAGACCGAGATTTTTATTTTTTAGGGGTGAAAACTACTCCTTATTACAAAAAATTAAAAAAATGTAGATTCTTTTCATGTTTGTTATAGCTCAGACAAATTTTTATGCAAGAGAATGTTGCTAGTACTTATTTAAAACGTTTTTTAAGTACTTTAAAAAAGGTCTCTTGACTTTTTTCCAAAAATTTCACCATTACCAAGTTATTTAAGGTTGAAAAGTTCGAATTTCTCTAAATAACCGTCTGTCAACAAACAATAACTCGTTTCTTTTTGGGTTTACAGAAACCACTAAAAAACAGAATATCCTAGTTTATTTGTTAGCTACATTTTTGTTCTTAATAATATTTTCAATAGAATGAAAACTTTTTCAGAAATTCGTAAAAAATATTTAAAAAACCGTAACATATATTAAAAAAAAATCGCCGAAAAGTATTAACTTTACAAAAAACTTTATTAGAACAAAAATTGCTTAGAAATTGCCATTCTATCGTTTTCTTAGTCTATTCTGATTAAGAAAATGTTTCATCCCCTAGAAGGAGCGGCTTCCACCCCTAGGGTAAAATCCTACTACTACTTACTAGGGTAAAATCGATGTTGATTCCCGAAATTGCACGCGAAAATGGCCCCTGACTGGACTATTAAACAATAGTAAAAATATACAGGTACCTCAATAAAAAAACACAATTGAATCAAAATTGCGTGACATTCAAAGTAGACATTGTAGTGGTGGACATGAGACGAGACATGTCTCGTTCTCGTCTCGTCTCGTCTCGAATTTCGAGACGAGACGAGACCAGTACTGATTCGAGACGAGACGAGACGAGACATAATTTCGTCTCGTCTCGAAAAGTCTCGAAGTCTCGATTTTTTTTTAAGAAATTGCAATTTAAGAATTTGCTCTCGTTTGTAAAATGAAAGGAGGTATACCATTACCAGCACATTTTTCTAAAATTATGGTAGGTAATTTTACTTTTAAAACTTGATAATTCTCTCAAATAATACCAATTTCACATATAATATATATTATACAGATGATACTAATTTCTTATTTGTCCTTATAAAGATATCTAGTTTATTCTATAAGTTTATTATACAACTTTGTTTTATAGTTCGTATCATTACAAGTCTATTTATTAATGATTTTTATTTTCTTTTTTGTACCTGTTCTCTATAATCTAATTTCTTTAATGCAATATTTTCTAAAAATGATATATTCTTTGTCAAAACATAATCAATAAAATACTACTGTACATTCAACTTTACCACACATGTATAGGTACTTCAAGAAAATCAGTAAGTGTTATCAAAAAAGTATACATTTATAAAAGTACTATCTATATACGTCTATTTATTTCGAGACTTTTCGAGAACCGAGACGAGACGAGACCTGTACCAGATCGAGACGAGACGAGACAAGACATAATTTTTGTGACTTTTTCGAGACGAGACGAGACCATGTCGTTTCTCGTCTCGTCTCGTCTCGTGTCCACCACTAAAACATTGTGGGAAATTCTTACGAAAGTTAAATTTATAAAGGAACATGTAAAAAAAAGGTGCCGCTCTAATATGCGGTCTACCTGCTGCATGTGGTCTACTCCCGTACCTACCTATATACGCTATTAGGTGCACAACTATCATCCGATTAACTGTATGTTTCAAGGAAATATTTGATAAATGAAAGGATAACAATTTGAGGATAACAAGAATGAAGATGACCTTTTCATCAAATTCCTGAAAGACATTAAAGAGTATATCACCCGTGAATTTATATTTTGTATACGTAATAATATGTTATCATTTTGTAAATATCAACTCGTATTCGTAATAAATAAACTACATTAACAATTTTCATTTTCATTCATTAACACTAATTTGATTAGTAGATCACATATTGAGACGTCATTGGGGTAGATCGCATATTAGAATAGATTTAGGACGGTAGACCGCATATTAGAGCGGCACCAAAAAAAAAAAAACAGATGTTGCACTTGGGGAACTGATGGCAGAAGTGAAAACTTTTATACGCATGCCTAGAAAATATTTTTTATAAAAAGAGAGGGAATCATATTTGTCTCTGTCATTTCTTCATTTTTCAACGACGCACCCATTGTACGTGAGACTAATCATATAATCAAACTAGTCAAATATAGTCAAACATAACTAATCATATTTAGTTATGAGCTATTTGGAGCACTTTCCTACTCCTTCATGGCGTTATGTACAGATATTTTTCTAAAACAAACAGATTGAATGGTTCATTTTTCATTTCATTCATGCATTTCAAATTCTTCATTTTGAAGCACTGCGCATACATTATTATACTACCTTAAGAGTCCATCACCCGAGTCAATTTAAGGCGGTTTTAGAGGTACGGGGGAAGTATGATACCCCAGACATCATTTGAGATATTCTTTTCAAATAAAAACCACTCGAAGTGAAAAACTCAAATACACATCGGTCTAGTAACGGATTTTTGATATTTTCTTTTTGTCCGTTTAAAACCGCCCCTAAAGTTGCCCTATTTTACGTACTATTTTCAGATCAAAATTTGACCAAAATAAGAGAAAATTCAAAATTCTGTTACTAGACCGATGTAGAATGATCCTTTATCTCTTCATTGAACCCTATTTCGTTTTGATAAGATAATACACTACCCTAGGATCATGTTTTCCCTAAACCCTTACAGTAGCTAGAAAACTCGCTGTAAAGTGCTGCCATCGTATATATTTGGGAATTTAAAGTTAGTGGCAAAATTAACTTAGTCCTGGCTAGTTAAAAAGTAGTGGAAGGGAGAATTAGAGTCACGCCTACCGCTACTTCTTCCTTGTCTCTTACCCGCAACAACGTTAAATTCTCGCCGGGTGATGGACTCTTAATAACTTCTCTCGTGATTAATTTGTACTATACATGAGAAATTGTACCAAAACTAGTTTGATTACCTTAGGGGAGGTACGAAGAAGTCGTGTTGGTCTCGAACTAACTCTCCTCTCGCCTCCTTCCTCTCTTTCCCATCTCGTGCTAGTACGTGACCCTTTGGGCACGTACGTCTTTCTCTCTCTCTCTCTCACACACACACGTATACACACATACACTCGTTTCTGTCGCTCGCCCGATCCTCTCCCGATCAACAAATCTTCCCCCGAGTTTACGCCGATCGCCTGTTTTATTACCTGGCCGGCGGCGTCGCCTCGCGCAACAACTTTGTAACCGATGAATTATGTAACGGCCGCCTAATAGATTTCCCTCCGAGATGTGCATAATCCGATGAGGGATTTTTTGCCTTCTCGAAAACTTTAAACGAGGAAGGGGGAACGGGAGAGTCGTCCCCTGCCTCGGAGATTACTGTCCGGGCGTACGCGTATAATGTGTAAGTGGGAGCGGGCTAACGGAAATTAACGAGTTACCGGCTCGCTTTGTAACTCGAATTATCTGGGGGGGGGGCAGGGGGAGGACGAAGCCTTTCAGGAAAGTATTTGCCTCCCCGACATCAAACACGTCGGGCTAAGTAACGAGATTACGACCACTTAGGGTCGATCCGCGTCCAGGTGTAATACACACGCTCTCCGCGTCGATGGCGAAATTTGCCTGAGTTTTCGCGATTCCCGTCAAAGTGACATTCTAAATACGTAATGCGACACGTCGACCCCATGTCGCACACTCCGTAATCGGCGGTTCAACTATCCTGTTCGTTCAAGTTTTCACTGTCATGCTTTAATCGGACTATAATGTGTGGTCCTATTGAAATGTATTGCTCGTTCAGGCTAGCCAAAATATTCAGCGATTTTAACTGATGGTCTTATTTGGTAACAGTTACGTGTTTTTGGGATCCAAAATCAGATTTTGACTCGGTAAGGGTATATGCAGTGCCAATCGTCAAGACCTTAATACCTTCAATGATCTGCTTCAAATCTAATTTAAAAAAGATATAACAAGAAAATTTTAAATTCTATCAGTAATCACTTTCTTATGATGATGCTTCCATTGATGGACATTACCTTGTGAAACATAGTTTGTTGTAAAACTATTATAGTTAGACAAATCACTCATCAAACTTCTCCTCTCTTATGTATGTATGGTATAGGAACAACAGGGCGTCCACAGGAAAAGTCAGGGAATTCTAAATTTCATGAGGAAAAGTCAGGGATTTTGGAAAAAAATTCGGGAAGGGCTTTTGGAAAAAAGCGCGAAAATTACGAAGTCATTAATACTGCCAGTAAGAAATGCACGAAAAAAATATGAAGAAGCTCTCAAACTGCAAAAGCAGAATAAGCATAAAGAAGTAGAAATTGTAAACGAAGTTAGACTGGCAAACATTAATCTCCGTGAGCTTGAAGACCGAAAAAAAGTTAAGCAAAACAACTTTTACAATCAAACAGCAGAACTTGATAAGGAGATTGCAGATCTTACCAAAATAATCTCTACTACGAAGAGAATTTAGATAATTGCATATTTTGTACTCACACGCAAGACTGAACCTCAAAAATGGAAAGAAACCAAACCAAATGAGACCTGATAAGCTAAGGCAGTTTAATTGAGATATTCACAAGGCATAATACACTAAAAATAATCTAAATATTTTGTACTTCGACGTAACGTTGATAATTTGAAATATTATTAATGAATCAATAAATATTAAGAAACTATTATTCTCCCGTTTTCACAAGTTGTCAATGATATCCTTCCTATGATCCTTCCATTACTTTCCTAAGAAAAGACTTTCTCGAAACACGCGTAACATACTCCTGATTACAGAAATTAGGTGGGGAGAATTTTAAAATTTGGCGGGAAATGTCATTGAAAATTCAGGGAATTTCGAAAGAAAAATTTTGTTGGCAACCTGAAAAATCAATCTAAAGAGCCAAATTGGTCAGAATGTGGCTGGTTTTCCTGGTAAGATTCTATCCAGCGCGACCACCCAAAATATTCGCAGAGAAACTTGACAGTTTCTTGACAAGCATAACCGAGCAGAAACTGCTAGGTACAACAGGCTTAACACAAACAACTTATCTGGCCAAAGTCAGCCCAGAAGTCTAACAGAAATTGCCATTTCATTATAAACGTATTGTGGCTAGTAAATCTGGCCAGAATATGATCAGTAAAGCCCGGATTTTCAGACATTAAAAATTTGAAACTTAGGCGAAATAAATCGCAAAACAGGCATTTTCATAAGAAATTCGTACAAAAAATGTTGCAGACAAAACAATTCTTTTTATAAATTAAAACAATGTGAAACAATATATTTTTCCAAGTTTTCTTCCGTAAAACTTGTTATATTGTGGAACAATTTAGAACAATTCTGAAACAAGTCATAACGACTTGTAAATTTACAGAAAGTGGGGATAACTGTGATTTACTTACTTCTTTATTGCAAAGTTTACAGAAAATAATCTTTTCGTCCGTAGTATACGCTGCATTTCCAGAAATCTATTGCTTCAGATAGGAACTACGAGTTTCTTTAATTTTCAGCATCAGAAGATTCTTCAAAAAAAATTAACACCACACAGACTTCACCCAAATTCTTTAATGTACTACTCTCAAACACGAAAGAAAGCGACATGATATTTTGGTAGACGGGCATGTAGCAAAAAATACTTGCGGCCCTAATTAAGGGTGATGTACAGGTTTAAACTACCCTAAATTTCTTGGAAAAATGTCACGATTCTGTTACCAATCCGTTACAAAAACAGGATTTGAATAACGAGCTGGTGGGTATTTTAGGAATTGTTTTAAAATTATTTTTTGTGTTATACAGTCAGAAAATAGTCAATTTTAGACAAAAACTGTCAAAGAGGCAATTTCAAGCAAAATAGGCAATTTCTGGCAAGTACCTTGAAAACAGGCAATTTTAGGCATAATAAACTTTTGATAAAAATTTCCTAGACCCACAAAATACATATAAAACTGATTATAACATTAATTGCGAATCGCAAACGAAAAAGGCAAAATAGGCAAAATCCGGGCTTTAGTCATCAGATACCTAAGGCCACTTCAGTGTAGATAGATAAAACTGGCATGTATCTACCTGCATTTTGAATTTGGACAGATATTCTACTCGCGTTTTCTACCAGGGTTGTTTCGTTTTGTGAAATTCCAGTCCAAATTCCGTTACAACTTTTCGACTCTAAAGTACTCTAATGTATTTCTTACAAATTCCTCCATATCCTCAATCTGTAAATACCACCTCGAGGAGACAAAAAAGCGACATTAAGTGATCAATTATGAGCCGCCCGCCTCCAAAAAATATAATCTGGGAATGCGATCCCGTACGTCAAGTCCCCTACATTCGCTCATCGACTAGACATAATAATAATGATGGGAAAATAATTTCCGGGGTATTTTTTCATAGCTTCGACGACGCTAAAATCCATTATTGTTCCTTAAACATGCCATCTAAATATAAATTCAGTGTTATGGAGTGCTTGTCGACATGTACGCAGATATTATTCGTAAACTCGTAAATGATGATCGAGTGGGCTCGGAATTTCCATTCGGGGAGGTGTAGTAATTATCCAAAATGAGTGTGCGTGAGCCCCTAAGAACGAACCCGGAGTAAATGCGGAACACTAGTATTATTCCATATTGGTATTGGTGGGATTGTGAGAATTCGCCAAAAAATCGGAAGTATCTTAACACACTTTAAATAATTAAGCAGTACGTAGGAAATGTTTGGTTGACCTGGTTGTGATTATGAATAAGTAAAAACAAAAAAATTAAGTGTCTCATAATTAAAATTTTGAGGACAGTTTGAGCAACTTTGTTGATATGTAAGAAATCATCGTTATTGCGGCTTATTATCTTACTCGTATCAAAGTTTCTCAGCGTTCTGTTTGAGGCGGAAAAGGCACCATTCCACTGGTCTATCCGCAGAAAAGCGAGAGCGTGATCCGTCGAGTCACGGTATGTTTTCTTAATTAGCGAGCTATGCGAGTTCTCCCGTCATCCATCAGACTTTGTACGTATGTGTGTGTGTGTAACCTTTAACTGTACCGAAGACGACTGCCGACGCCGGCGTTAAATAGCGACAATCCCGTTCGAGGGAACGAAATACTCCGGAGGAACAACTAACTGGGGCAATAACAAGAGAATCGTGGCCGGCGATTTTTCCGATGCCCGCCTCCGCAAGACCGTTAAACACCATCTTTATGGGATGTCCCAGAGATGTCGTGATCGCCGGGACGTAAGCAACAACTGACGGAAGGAGATGTCGTGATGCTGGCGCGAAGAAGAGATAATGGCCGTTTCCACCGACGTAAACGAAAAAATAGTACCTACTTGCATACTTCGAGTCGGAAGCTCGAAATCCCGCCGACATGAATCCCACATTTCACAGGTCATACAAAATGGGATGTTAAACAAACGTCTTCATTAATTTCGATTTGTAAGACAAGCTGGTTTAATTTTGTAATTTCATTTAACGAACGTAGTAATAACGTCGCCTCCAAGGATAACTGCTACTTGTTGCATTGCTAAGGTTCACGCATGACGTCCTAATGGGCTCTTATTTGCCAAGAGAAGAATTTAACGAAAAACCCAACGAGTGTCATAAAGGGCTGACATTTTTCCCTCTTCCCCAAAAATATTTAAAAAAAGACATATATCAGTCGAAAGTATTTCAAAAACGTGTTTCATAGACACCAGTCTTATAGTGCGGAGACGATCCGTTTAAAAGTTATGGCACTTTCAAAATGCGATTTTCCATAAGAGGTTATCTCGTCAGAAATTAAAAACTCACCAAAAAATCACCTTTCGTCCATAAAATACTGTTGAACATGATGGTCCACTTCTCGAGACGAACGGGCGGACATCAAATTCATTCCATATCACACGTTTGTGGTTCTCTTTATATATTTTTCACTATTATTCTCGCTCAAACTCTTTGCAAAATATGTTAAATGCGAATTTTCTACGATATGACCAAAATTGTTACATACTTGTCACGGAACACAATATTCATTTCGATTCATTTGACATTGTTCATGGAACGTCGAGGTTTTGATTCTGCCTACGAGACCGTCTGGCGATCTTTTTCATAAGCCATTCTCCGATTAAATTCGCATGTTTGCACCTTTATCTACTTTCTCATACTGTTGGTATCATTTTTTTCACTACTATAATACAATGCAAGCGTCTTTTTCCAAAGAATATCCGATAATATAAACTGTTTATACCTAGGCAACCACACATACTCCCATTACTAACTTTATAATTTGCAAATTTATGACTTATTACGTGTTTCATACTTTCAAATAATATCATGTGATCTTTCGTCGCTACCAATATACCGCAATTTTCATGTAAAGGAATCATTGCATATTGCATTTAGTTTCAGATATGTATTTTGGAATTGTTCCGTACTTCCACTGTTTCTGGGCTTACGACTCAGTCGGGAAGGTTAGGTTGGTTTGGTATGGCTTGTATAGTAATTTAAACATTTGTACGTTTCTGGGCTTACGACTTAGTCGGGAAGGTTAGGTATGTTTGGTATGGCTTGTATAGTAATTAAAACATTTGCACGTTTCTGAGCCTACGACTCAGTCGCGACTCTCTTTCCTTCTCTCTCTCTCTCTCTCTCTCTCTCTCTCTCTCTCTCTCTCTCTCTCTCTCTCTCTTTCTCTCTCTCCCCTCTCTCTCTTTCTCATCCCGTCTGTAATCTATCATTCGTCATGTCGGCCGGTTAGCCACTGCCAAAACTGCTCTCGGCGTATCTGTCAACAGTATTTAAATATGGCGAATGCTCGAAAACGTCTGTGTTTCGAATCGTGAATTTGCATATTTTCCGGTACTATTTCGGCGCGAAGTTAATGGCATCGTTTAGTTCAAGCATCGAACTACATTTAGGCCTTAAAGTGAGTAAAAATTACTCACGAAAACACTGAGAAATTCCTCTTTGAAAATAGGTAATTTCGGTGTTTTTTTCCAAAATTTTATTTTTTTTCCTCAAAAAATAAGCGTCTCCGCACCTACAAACTATTTTTCCCAGCACCTCCAAACGCCCCTTTTCCTGCTTATAATTTTTATTTTTCTTTAATTTTGGGGAGGAGGGAAAAATCTTTACCGTCTTAAAGTTCAATGATGCAGTCATAAGGACTTCCACGCTTCAGTCTTAGTCATGTTTATGTACACACGTGCATTTACCATTAAAAGTTGCAACTCACTTGATACATGAAAGAAATATACAATTTTTATATTGCATATCGGACATGTCATGTTTATTAACAGTTTTACTCATTTTATCATTTGCCACAAATTTAACTCTCACTCTCATTTTTTGCTCGGCAAGTAACATAAATAAATACTAAGGATTGCATCAATAAATCACCCAATTTGTAGTCACCCGGCTCGAAGGACCGAATGTTCAGTTGTGGGCAAGTGTAGCAAACCTTGGCAAGAACTCGCTTCAATTATGTTAGTTTAACGGCAAGTGACTTAGTTGTATGTGGAATTGTGCCCCTTAAGTTATATAATTCATAATGGACATTACTAAATATGTACGAAAACAAGTAGTTAAGGTGCGTCAAAGTTAAGCTGAGGCCGGTCTAGATTTATGTAAATGATTAAATGCTTAATTGATTAAATTTCGGTATTGAATATTGAAAATTCTTGTAATTAAGTGGTTTTACATTGAGTACTTCACTAGAATTGTTTTGGGAAAGATGTATCACTAATATCGCATGGTATTTGGTTAGTTTGCTGTAGAATCAGGTACACCTGCTCAAATTACCAACTCCTAACTGTTAAGAACGGTCTATCTTTGTCGACTAAAAGTTAGAAGGTGAATGATCTATTGACATTCAACCCTTAAAATTCATTCATGCCAGTTGTGTCAACTTAATGAATAGTGATCGTAAAGTAGTGACATTTTAGAACTGTTTAAAAGTATGCAATTGTAATTATTGCTGTGCTAATTGACCAAATCTATTGAGTTATTGAGTTGATAGCAATGCCGTCGCTTTTGAGAGGAATATCAAACAAAATGTGATCGTGATTAATTTCATTACAAGTTCAGTACATCACGCTTTGTTTAGATTATTTTTTTGGGAATGTTTCTGATCTGTGGAGAAATTTCGAAATCATCTGCATAGGCAAGATACTTACAATACCTGAAGCATTTGGATGTATTATATATGTGAATTGAAACCATTATGAAATGAGGCTGCACGAGAGTTATCAAGAGGGGAAGTCGGTATAATAACCTTGTTACGTGCTACTCGCAGTAACGAGTAAAAAATGAACGTAATAGAATTTTATACGCTACGTTCGTTCGAAAAAGCCCTGAAGATGCATCCAATTGCCAGATATAATATGCATGTTCGCAGCGATATTTCTGTATGTATATATTGTGGAAATCTACAAATATAACCATTGTTAAGGGGAACGAGAAAAGACGAGCGCAACTTTACGTCCTATTGAGGGATTGTTATATTATTTCCCTCGTTACGTAAGATTTCCTATTTTTCCAGTTTACATGTCCCGACTGAAAGCTCTTGTCCGTTGTCATCGAGGCTTATCGTAGGGGCCTCGGGGGTGCGTTAAAGGTCCTCCTTAGGTCCTGACGATTAATTTAAAAAGCCCCCGGAAAAGTTATAACGGCGAGTCACGCCAGGATCCAATTATCGATCGGTGCCCGAACTGTCGACCCATGAGCAGTATGTTATTTCAATATTTAATGAGGTGAAATTGTGGAAAGCACCGACCACGAATGTTTTATTGCCGTTTTATGTTGTTTTAGTCGTTCTTAATGCCTCCCTTTTTTTACACCGATATCGAACTTCCCTCCCCCTTTAAGTGCTCACCCCTCCCCCGGCCGGAATTAAAGTTGCAAAAAGGCCAAGGACGGCTCGGTAAAAATAAATGAAAGCCGATTGATTTAAGGGGTTATTTTTAGTGCGACGTGACATAACTACTCTTCCATCGGTCTCCCAAGGAGCCGGATCGATCCTTTTTTTCCCGTTCCCTCTCCTGAGAGATTCGAATCAAATGGCGGAAAACGAACTAAATAGAGCTAAAGCACGGTCGATGTTTGTGCAATCCTATATAGGTATTACCGACGCGTTTTACGACCTGACGTCGACATGGGATGGTGCATGGACGCGCGATGGAAACAGGCCGGAGGTCCGCAGTTTATTCAGGGGAAATGATATCATGAAACGGTGCAAATGTTGGAAACGAAATTTGGACAACTTGGAATTAGGCCAGAGATGGGGAAGTCTATTAGAAGATACTTTTGATGCTAGGTTAACGTATGATTACTACAACTGGAGAGTACTTGGAGAGATAATTGAAATGGTGTATAAATGCTGTCAAGTGATGATAAAAAAGCAGGAAATATCAGGAAAAGCAAACCAAAACACAATTTTAGTTTTGCACGGAACATGCAATAAAGAAATATGTGGCGTACAAATTTATATATCAGTAACACTAGATTCCAAAAGAACTGCACCTCCAAGTACTTATTTTGCACTGCGTTCATTCGTTTGTTTGTAAACTACTATTTTGACTGTCGTGCAATTCGTCTTCGGCCTGTGTACGTCGCGGGCATTCCGAGATCGAACCGTTGGTTGGCCTGGTCCGGGCCAATTTGCAATTACAGTTTTTGCCCGGAGCAATTCGAGCGGGTTCATATTTTATGAGGTGCATCTCTCTGCGTTTTACGAGTAGACCCCACTCTTTTCCCATTCTTCGAGTAATTAACTTCGAGGTTATGTGCATCAGCAGCGGGGCGAGTCTAAGATGTCGGTTTTTCCTATCTCTTTCTCTTTCTCTCTGTGTATTTCCCTTTCTCCTTCGCTCTCCGGGTTAATTTTCACTTTGGGCTCCCCTCGATTTTTCCGTTTTGCCCTCTTTCCCCCCTTTCGACCCTCCGACGTTTTATTATACGTCATTAAACGGTCGGGGCACGAGTATTGCGAGAATTTGTTATCTTTTTGCGTTGTTGTTGTCTTTCCTCGGTTTTTGTGTTTTCGGGGGGAACCTGAGGGAAATCCAAATCACGGCGAAACGACTGGGAACGTTTTGACTGTCATCATGCCATATTATCTTCTATTAACGGAAGTTCTCCTTTTGGCGAAAGCGCCCATTAGACACATTCATCACGGAAGGCTCTTTTACAAGTAGTCGGTGCGATTAGTCTTGTCTGCTATGGTTATTTTTTACCAAGAAACTTACAACTTTGCATGAAAAGTTTGAATTTTTGCACAATATTACTATACACTCCCAACTACACATTATAGTCTATATAAACCAAGCAAATAAGCAAAAAAAATACCCTGTTTTTAGGCATTTTTATTAACAACAAGCCGTACCCGGCATGCGTTGCAATGCCACGTAAAGTTTAAAAAAAGAAAGATAAATAAAAATTATAGATGACCCGGTGAACTTCGTATCACCTACATATATTTTTGAAAAATATGGTCAAAACGTAATAGTATAAAATTTTTATCTGCATTAAATTAAATGCAACACAGTTATACACATAATCAATTTGAGGCTTTCTGATTTACTATATTTTTTGTCTTTTTTGCGCTGAGTAAATGTATAAAAATGATGATTTTACGACTCGCGAACATGCGACGTATAATGCCCATGCGCGAAACCGGGAAACTCTAAGTTGATTCCGCAAACTGTCCTTGTATTTGCAATTGTATATTATCTTTTTAAATTTTAAATGGATAATTTATCAAAAACTACCCTGAAAGTAGGTATGAAAATTATTATATTTTTGGATGTTGTCCAAGAAATGTTTAGTCATTTCCCACCCCAAAAACTAATGAGCGTAATGAATCTGGTGGTGGGTTTATAATACTGGGTCTGCGGAATCGCTCTATGTCATTGTGTCATGAAGTGTGCTCCATGTTTTGGATATTTGTTGCTCGTAGTACGTGTGACCATCTTGGTGTTGATTCTGCCATGTCTTCTTCAGCTTGTCTAAGAAGTTTTTTTTGTTTGTTATTTTTACCTTTAGTTTGATTCGTCGGTAATCCTGTTGGGTCTGTTGTTTGGGTTTTTCACTTCAGGTTTTGGGTCTCGTATTTGTACCTCAAAGACTTGTTTCTTAGGTATTTTATATTCCTAGTGTGACGTCAGGTACAGTCGAATTGTCTTATAGTTTTCCTCCACCTTTTTGAAATAATGTGATTTTATATAATTGTGCTGATCGCCAAACCCAAGTTCATGGAACGCCTCGTTGTTCTCTTGGTCTTTCACACATAGTGCTTCTAGGTGATCAATCCTTTTTTGTAGATATTCCTTGGTTTTTCTTGCACTTCCGTCTTTCTTACAATTGTTATGTAGTTATATGATTTCTTGGGCTATTTTTTCTTGTTCTTAAATCAATGCATCTGCTTGTTTTATTTTGTCGTAGTTGAAGTTGTGAACTTTGTAACTTAGTTCTCCGGAAAAAGTGGCTGTGACTTACTCAGGACTTTGCTTGTATTCTTGACTTTTTGCCGTTGTGTTGGAGTCGAAGTTCTTGAAGTTTTGGAGTTGTAATCACTGGCGCCTTTTCGTCCGGCTGCAGTGATTGGATGTGTCCGTCGTTTCGAATTTGAAGAATTTGTAGACTCGGTGTCCTGGTGAAGTTGCTTTGACTTACTCAGGACTCTTCTTGCTTACTTGACTTCCCGCTTTTGTGTTGGCATCGAAGTTCTTGAAGTTTTTAAAGTTGTAGTCACTGGCGGTTTTTCTTCCGGCTGCAGTGACTCGATGCGTCCGTTTTTTCGAACTTGTAGAATTTGTAGACTCGGTGTCCTGTCGATCTAAATGCTGTTGTGTTTGATTTGCCCTAACTCGTTCCATTCTAAGCCGTTCTACTTCATAATTATTCACTCTTGAACGCAATTCTCTCATACCAATACGAACGTTATTATTATCTGCCTCTCGCTGGTCGTCAATGCGATTTGCACGTGAGGTAGCTCGTAGCACATTTGAATTACTCCGACGACCGACGACCTAAATCAGATCGTTTTCTCCCTGGCATTTTAAAATGAATAAAGTTTTCGCGCACTGACAAACTGATGACAGAATTTGACAACCAACTGACAGTATGATTGGTTGCCTTGGCGATTTGTCCCCAAAATTACAAAACGTATCTTTTTCAGCATTTCCATTACTTATTATTTATGTTTCTTACCGAAAAACATTTATACAAATATTTCCACAAATATTTCAAGATCAAAATTAGCAAAACCCGTCCAGCCGTTCTCGAGTTCAAGCCCAGACAAACGAACAGCATTTCATTTATATATATAAATATATATATATATATATATATATATATAGATTAAACGACAGAAATGCACTTTTTTACTATTTTTGTTCTCAATTAAAAACTAAGATACTTTTGGGTAAAATGGGCTCACCATCCTCTAGGGAATTAAAAGACCTTTAAAATGATTGTAAACTGACCTCGATATCTTCATTTGTTGCTGAGAAAAATGGTATAGAAATGCAAAATCGACAAATTTTTTCTTTAACAATTGTTATTGCGAAATTGAACCTGCGGCTTTGTTATTTTGTAAAAGGTCGGGGATTATAGTGCTTAATATGTGGTAAAAATTTCAGATCGATTCATCAAATAGCTTATTGCAAAATTCAATTTGTTTATGTTTTTGCAATTTTTTTGCAATAACAATCTACGCACAAATAAAAAAAAATCGTCATACTAATATCATGGTGCCCTAGAGAAACATTTTCTCTATCGATATCAATTGTTAAATATGATGAAAAGCAATTTTAAGATTGTTTAAAAAATTAAAGAAGAAAAACATTTTTTTTATTTTGGCACCTTATGTCATAAGCTCATAAGCAATATCTCCGGAAATTGTTGACGATTTTTGATGTTTCTTCTTTTAATTTGGGGTACCGTTCTGAGCACATTACGAAGATGCAATTTGTTTATTAATTTATTCATTAATTTAGCACCTAATTTGTTGAAACAATTTTTTGGAAAAAAATTTCTCGAAAAATCCATTTCTTTGGTGCGGTTTTCATTGTTAAACATAGAAATTGCTTGTTTAACTATAATATATGAATTATTGTCTTTAAAAAAATAAATTTTAAATTTATTTTTTGATAAAAATATTATAAAAAATAATATAATATAATAATAATAATATGTTAATAATATTATAATGTACGTATTATTCAATTCTTTTCCATGCTTAGCAATGAAAACCGCACCAATAAAAGCGAATTTTTTTTCCCAAAAAATTGTTTAAAAAATTAGGTGGAAAATTAATGAATAAATTAAGAAACAAACCGCATCTTCGTTTTTCTTCTTTAATTTTTTGCATAAATTTAAAATTGCTTTTTATCATATTCAACAATTGATATCGATAGAGAAAATGTTTCTCTAGGGCACCATGATCTTAGAATCGCGATTTTTATTTATTTGTGCGTAGATGGTTATTGCAAGAAAATTGCAAAAATATAAACAAATTGAATTTTGCACAAAACTATTTGGTTAATCGATCTGAAATTTTAACTACTTATTAAGCACTATAATCCCCGACTTTTTACAAAATAACAAAGCAGCAGAATGTCACCGCGAATATTTTTAGTGAAATATTGATCCACCACTTCTATCTTCAGAACCAAAAATATTATTTGTTTTATCATTATTTATAAAATTATTATTTATTATTATGTATTAATAAGTCCATCTTTTTAGTAAGAAATAAATAATGCAATAATTAGTGTGTTCTCGAATTACAACTACAATATTAAAATTCCATTGTAGGCTCTAGTAGTTTCCATTTGATTAATCTTGACAGTTCACTCTTTTAAACACCAATTAAGGTAAATGTGATGTTTTAATTTGTACATATTAATTGTTTTATAGTTAATAAAATAATTTTTGTTTGACCAATAGCAGTGGCGTACCATATTTGCATTTAAATTAATCGAAGCGACATTAATTGGGACGCCATTAGCTAAAACCAAAATTTCGTTTTTTTTTTCACAAAATTTGTGTTCACACCAAGTTTCGTAAAAAATTATTCGATGTTATTAAAAGAAAATTATTTTAAAGCAATCACCCTATATACCAAAAGTAATGCTAAATCGGGCTTTTATGAACGTTTTGTTTTTAAGTCATGCACAGATAAATGCTGACATTCAATTATGAAACACCCTGTGTATGTGGAAGGTTTTAGTAGATATGGATGGTGGTAGAAGGTAGTAAACCTAATCAGCATAAAATCTGACTGTAACCAGAATACATATACTTTTCAAAATTAAAGTACTATACCTGTCGGAAACTCAAACGGTTCTAATGGCATTACCAGACCCATTATCTACTCGTCAATACATCACAGACGTTATACGCTCTCTCAAAGTGAAATAGGTAATATAACTTTCTGACCTAATGGTTCAACCACAGTTGTAATATCATTATTGTCTTAGTTATGAAGAGTATAAGCGCGAAGGGAATAAAATTGATGATGGGTGAGCGGGGAGTTGTCAATATCAGAGTCTTTATGAGTTTATAATTCCGATTATCATCGCTGGAGGATAATACGGTTGTTTACTCCGTCATGATACTATGAAAACACGAGTTATATTGGGGACGTTCCGTAACGTTCGCGGAAAGAAATTAACTGTTCCCAACGTCTCCAAGAGTCGCAAAACTCCGTAAACAACTTCATAACTCCATTTATGGTTCAATAACTTATAAATTCCACATCGAAATGCCTTGCGATAGGAACCGCTCACCAAGTTTTAATAATATAATTGCCTGTCTGCAATAATTCCCCCGAGAGTTTTATTACCTTCGCCGGAGTGCAGCTAAGCACTGATATTAAACAGTGATGGCATAATTTTAACTAGCGATAAAATTATTTGATATGGCATTGCGCTGCACATTTCCTTCTCTAAACTCGTCCCGGATTATGGCGAAGTTGTGAGTGGCATTGGCCCGGGCTTTCGGATGTTCGAGACTTTAATTTACCCATCGAATAAATATACGAGTGTGTCAGGCTCGAATGTGCATCGCTTTATGCGGCCGTCTTTACGTAGCCCGACCGCCTCGGGACGCTTAAAATCGAATTAATTAAAACTAGACCAATCGCCGACGGTCCTCGGACTGTTTCCAGATCCGTTACCCGACTAGTTAACTGTACGAGTTAAGCGTTGCTTTAAAATGAACGTCGGACGGGTCGGTCTCTCGTTGCATTTTCGCCAATTAGTTAAACGAGCGTTGTTATTTTAAAGTGTTTTAAAGGGAAATAAGTGTTGATGGTTTCGAGCGTTCTCTTCCAGTGCAACTTAACGACGAAGGAAGATGACTTATGGTCATTAGGACATAAGGAATTTAGGAGACCGAATAATTGACCCTTTTTCTGTTTAATGAATCATTGAATTTGAATACTAGTCGTTTTGTTAACCTCTTCGATGAAAAATTAGGTGGGTTGTAATATACAACATAACCAATTAAAATATTACATATATATTTTAAAACAATTGTTAATTGTCACTAGTCGAGTGTAAATACATAAATTTTTGATGTTTCAGACAGCGAGACTCTCTATATACTCTTAGTGCGATGTTGTATAATTTTTCCATAATTAATCCGTACTTTTCGGTTTGTCATTAATCGTAAAACGAATGTGCTTAAACAGTCTATCGATCTAAAATAATGAAACATTTAAGAAACGTGTAATAATTTACCTGCAATCTATATAATGAGAATTTGTTTACAAGATATCGTAGCGTAGTCAGTATCAACTCTCTTAGTAAAGAAGTTCTGAAATTGGTGTTCATTTCACAACCTGACAGTTGAAATTGTGATTAGCAACGATTTTAAAAATTCACAAAAAGTATTCAAACTCAACTTATTGTAAAAGTCAATGAATTATATTCGTATTTGGAAAAAAAATTAATGAATTTTGATATCTTTTATGAACGAGTTATGAGGTTATGACGTCCATGTCAGAAAAGAATTTGTTAACAAGATAGGGGTATGCTAGCTTAGTCAGTGTCAATTCTCTTAGCAAGGAAGATTTGAAGTTGGTGTTCATTTCACAACCTGACAGTTGAAATTGTGATTAGCAATATTAAAAATTGCCAAAAATATTCAAATTAAAGTTATTGTAAAATTCAATTAACTATATTAGTATTTGGAAAAAAATTAATGAATTTTGATACCTTTTATGAACGAGTTATAAGGTTATGACGCTTCATGTCAGAAAAGAATTTATTAACAAGATAGGGGTATGCTAGCTTAGTCAGTGCCAATCTTCTGAGTAAGAAGATTTGAAGTTGGTCTTGATTTCACAACCTGACAGTTTAAAAATTTTACAAAAAAAATATTCAAACAAGTTATGATAAATTTCAATTGCGCATATTAGTATGTTGAAAAAAAAAATAGTGTTTTGGTACCTTTTATGAAGGAGTTATAAGGTAATGACGCTTCATGTTAGAAATTGACACAATCAAACGACTATAGTTGCAATTTGTTACAATTAATAGTTTTGGAAAAATTTTGTATTGAGACTCAAATTCTGGAGAAACTCGCTAAAGCTGTTTATTTAATTTCGGGAAGGATTTGAAATTCTTCCTCTTAATGTGATGCTTCTAGATGGTTCATCCGTGCCTAATTCAAAGATTTTTCGTCTATGATTAAATCCAACATTTTTGCCATATCTTGCCATATGTATTAAGCGTTATCTTGTCTGGTTTTTAAATTTTTCTGATGCCCTAGTTATGTGCCAAACAAAAGTCAACCCCAGTTAGTGTTACAAAGGAAGTAGAAGTGAAGTGTAATATCATATTGAAACCTCCTACTCGTAGAACTCTCCGCAACTATCCATTCTGCCCACTATTTTCCATTCCTGTGACGTTTTAATACCTCGCTACACCGAAAAGTCGTTAGGCTCATAACTTAAGTTTGGCTCAAAAAGTAACGTTCGAATAAAGTCAAACATCCGAAATTAACCTTAAAACAGTCCCATAATTCACGATAGGACGTAACCGTCCACACACATCATCCGAGTGGAATGTTTCCACTATAGAGGCGGGCCACAGGCGAGCGAGCACGGCGCTGCATTTAAACCTTTTGAAATTCTATGTTCACTCTCGACTTTATGGCGATATATATTATTGGAACGGAGAGCGAAGAGGAATAAAGAAATTCCGGTAGAGTTCGTGGCGCTCGTCTACCCCGCTTCATTAAATGAAATGACTCCGTGCGCTAAATTTTTTAATTTTTTTTTTCAGCGTCAGGAGGGGCGAAGGACTAGTGCTCGTCTCCTGACGCGGCGAAATCGTTCATTAAAACTGGGAGGAAAATAGAGGAAAAATCAGGAGTATAATTCGGGAGTTTTGAAGTTAATGAGTCTGATGTGTAACTAACTAACTTGCGGATTTTTACACAGACGTATAGTGTGTATTGATTGCGATTTCGCTAATCACTATCACCACAGATTGTAATTTTTGTACTAGCTGTATATGAAGTTTGTTCCAAAAAGGTCACACTGTAAGGAAGATGTTGGTATCAAGTTTTTATGAGATTTGATAAATCCGAATGCTTTCCCGAAAAATTTACCATACAGAGTGGTATTTCGAAAAACTGGAAATCTGCTGAGAAAGAAAGTACCATAAATTTCTAAATGTGACAAGGCACTGCGAAAGTTGGTTGAACAATTACGCCACTTTAAATGCAGAAGGAATTAATTAGACCACATATATTTTGTGTTATTCCAAAATAATGATGATTTTCTGTTGTTTTGCAATCTTACAAGTAGGCTCTGGATATACTTAGAAAGTTCAAGTAAATGTTGTCAACATGGGTTTTGATTTAAAAGTGTAACAGCAAAGAAAAGCATTTTCGATGAAAATTGATTTAAAATCTGATGAGAAATTGTTGCTTATTAAGACTAATTGTTTTGAGCCACCAAGGTTTTTTGTTATTGATAGTGTAAGTGCGAGTGTTCTCCAGTTAATGAATCGCAGAACAAATTTGTCAGTGGAAGAAGCAGTAACAGCATCAACTTTGCTGAATGAGGGATATTCGATGCGTCATGTTGCGAATGTGAGAGGAAGAAACCATTCCAGCGTAAGTCGCATGGTTAGACGATTTAACGAGACAGGTTCTCATTTACGAAGGCCGGGACAAGGTCGAAAACGATGATCTAATCCAATTGATGAACGTTTCCTTAGACAATCCGCTCTAAGAAACAGGACAACGACTAGTACCATCCTAAAAAATGAACTCGTAGCTGCTCGCAATCTTCTTGTATCTTCCCGAACGATTGGAAGGCGCTTAAATGAAGCTGGATTAGACAGCAGAAAACCGGCAAAGAAACTCCCGCTCACCAGAGAGCACAAAATTCAAAGGTTGCGTTTTGCGAGACAACATCAAGATTGGACTCGTAATGATTGGAAGAGGGTTTTATTCTCAGATGAAACGAGAATCAGCCTTAAATCTTCTGATGGACGTGAGCGTGTCCGGAAAAGGCCAGGAGAGAGATTTGCAAGTTGCAATATCTCTCCAAGAGTTCCGTTTGGTGGTGGCTCTGCAACGTTTTGGTGAGGCATCTGTTTCGATGGACCCACAGAATTGGTCCCCATACCTGGTAGGTCAATGAATGCAAATTATTATCTGGAACATATTGTTGTTGACCATGTAATGCCATTTGCTCCTATTGTGGGACCAAATTTCTTGTTTATGCAGGACAATGCTCGTCCTCATGTGGCTGGGCAGGTTATTTGCTACTTAAATGCTATAGCTATTCCGTTCATGGAGTGGCCAGCCTAGAGTCCCGACATAAACCCAATAGAGCATCTATGGGACGATATTAAAAAAATGATTCGACCTCGTATACCTCCACCTGCCAACCGCAATCAACTGGTAGATGCAGCAATGCAGGAATGGGAAAATATTCCTCTAGAAGTCGTTCAAAATTTGATCTCCAGTATGCCAAGACGCATGGAAGCAGTAATTAGGGGTAGAGGAGGACATACACGATATTAGAACAGCTCTATGTCTGAAAATTCTATTGTTTTCGTTTGTTTTCTGTTTGCAAGTTTGCATTGTTTCCAAGAAAAAAATTTCTTTAATAAAAAAAATATTAGAGATAACGCCCTGATTTGCTAATTTCATTTACTAGCTATTAGACAGTACCTAACTATAAGCTTTTATAAAAATGTTATTGCAATATTAATTTTGGTATTGTAATTATACAAGTTTAATTGTGTGGTGCGTTAATTTTGTCCAGGAGTTTATTTTTTAAGAAATCCATTTACGTTGTGTATAAGAATGTACAATATCTATATGAAGGCCAGTTAAACCAGAAAATATTGCAAAGGCCAGTTAACATGAAGACAGTACATTCCAAAAATGGAAAACAATAATGGATAATCTATTAGACGCCGCCATGGAAGCAGTAGGAAAGTAAATGTCAATGCAAAATATATCACTGTATAATAAAGTAATAGAAAATCTTCCCTGAACAGCTGGATACAAAATAGGAAGCGCATGCTTACATGCGGTCTGTTATGCTGGCGATGTTATCCTTGCAGACTAAGAAGATAATCTCCAAAAGTTACTACACTCTTCTAACACTACAGCAAAAGAACTAAACATGCTCATCAACCTCGAGAGGACCAAATGCTTGGAAACATCCTAAGAATTTATTCTCCTAAGAAATTATATAAAACGGCCATAAACCCACCATAACATAAGCAGTTGAAACAAGACCAGAGACAACCAGAACTCTGCAAATGATGAACACACAGTCAAAATGAAAACATTTTAGAAACATACAATGCAAAACAGTATATAACAGAATATGGAATGAAGACATCAGACAACAATGCGAAATGCAGGACAAAGGGAGGTGGATGAGATAGAGAAGAAGGTTTTGGAAGAAACATATAAAGACAATGGAGGACAGAAGACTCGTTAAAAATGCCAAAATGAATAACCCAGTTGGAAAAAGGTGGCAGTGAAGCCACCAAACCGATGGCGAGAATCCTGGATCTCATCTTCCTGGGAAGACATGTTGGCAATAAACAGGCAGTAGCCTACTAATATGATTATCCATATATTAGAAAGAAGAAGTTAAAGAAAGAGGAAAAGATTTACGTTGCACTTTTATTGCGGTATATTATTAGCTAAAACTTCGCCATTATAACTAGCCATTAAACTGTCGTAATGGGTTACACCTTATTTATTCGTATGGAATTGAGAGACAATATTTCCGACTATCTTTGCACCGAACACAAAGAATTTCAGAGCGGAATTTTGCGCGATCCCTTTTTGCTCCATCACAGTCGCATACGAAGTCATACCACCGGCAAATTTTCGTTTTAATAATCCGCGAATGCACCTCATCCCCCGGCGCTTCATAAAAACCCTAACATTTAATTAGAGATGCATATCCCGTATGGAATAACTGATGAGGGTAGTGCATGTGAGCAATTTCCCTTCCATCCAATTTGCCTCCCACATCTTCCATAGCTCCCATCACGGCTGACGGTCCCGAACGCGATTCTTCCCCGGCGACGTAATGAATTGCTTCCTCCCAAGGTAGCGCAATCCTTCCTCGGGACGCATCATTATATTTTATACACTCGAGTTCGGTGCATCTGTTATATATTTCTCTATTTCTTTTCCAGTTCGTGGGCAATATGTGTCGCCGTAAAGTCGAGACTCGATCGGGAAATAACCAAGTCGAAATTCAGCATCGAGCCCGACCAAGTGGATCAGGAAATGGATTGATAATGAGATCGGTAAGTGGTTTTGGGAGATGGTCCCGAGCGGATGCGACGATATACTTTCTAACGGGGAAACGGTCTTGAGTGTGACTGTCGTGTCGGTTTCGATTCCGGTCGTGTTAAGTGACAATTTTTAACATTGGGAGATTAGGCACTTACTTAACGGCGTCTGTCGAGTGATTACGGGGACGATTCTCGCTTACCTGTAACAGAAACAAAGGGATCGATGAGCATTTGAACGAATTTAACAAAAAAAATTTTGGAGCAGTGTTGTAGGCATTTTGCTTCGTTTAATACGAGGAAAAATGGTGTGTTGAACTTGCATTGACTTAGCCAAAGTAGAACTTTCACTAATTTTAAGAGTACTTAAATAACTTCCCTTAATAATAACTCGAGTAGGAAAATAGCTGGAATGGGATACAAATGTCACAGTACTGTTTGACGACACCATTATTTGCTGGCTGACGATGAATTAGATGCAGATTGTATATTAAGGAAGCTAATAAAAAAATACCAGCAATGGGGGTTAAATATGAAGATGGAGAAAAGTACTGAGTACTGTAAAATAGGAGACGTAGAACTTCAAATTCATGTAGTTAAAAGGTGTAATGAGTTCAAGTACCTGGGAACTACAATTTCGGAAGAGGGTCCAACAAAGAAGACATTTATAACAGAGCACATCAAGGGAAAAGGGCTATACGAACACTAAACTCACTACTATCTTCAATGCTATTGTAGAACCGATTCTGACATTTGGGAGTGAGTATTAGCAGGTCTCGAAAGAAGACAGAAAGAGAATAGAAACAGTCAAAATAGATTATTTACGAAGAGCGCGAAGAACGTCAAGAGCAGAATATATACCTAAGAAATAAATAGGAAGACGAATAGGAAGAGTATTCACCAGCGCAGACAAAATAGAATTAAAACAGTTTTTCTGGTATGGTCATGTAAAAGAGATGAACTCAGAAAGATTGCCAAATGGCAAAGTGTAATGGAATACGACAAAAAAATATAAGAATAAGAAGACCAGGAAGGAAACGAATGAACTGAATTAAGAAAAACACTGATAGATGGAGCGATAACAGAAGAAAACTGGAAGAATAGAGAGAAATGGCTCCGGAGGGTGTAGGACGGAGTACATACGGATGTATATACAGACCTATTCTACAGAGTCGCAGTATGGTATAAACATAAGAACGAAAGAAAGGCCATATATTTCTCGTTGGCTAAACAGAGAAAGAACTTTTGCGACGTTGCTACCTCGCGAAACATCACAGTTATCCGCTCCGCACACTCGACCGGCCGGCAATTATGATAATATGAGAGTTACTAAAATCCGAGACTACTCGAGACCGAAAGCGTAAAGCGATACGCGTTAGGTGCCTGGACTTGGACTGCGGCCGGCAAAGTTGCAGAACTTCCTTCTCTGTCATACTAACGAACTACTACTAGTTTCTCTTTTGGTCTTGTTGATTTCGGGACAGGCGTTTCAATAGAAGAGCTCAGTATAGTTAACTACCAAGTGACTCATTACATGAGTAATATTTTAACCTCCAAATGAATCCTCGGACACACCCAACATCTAAACACAGGGGGTGATTCCAACAGATAAACGTAAGGAACGATAAGGTAAGTTTAAATTTGAGAACCATAATGAAAACTTTATAATCTCAAGACGTACCAAGTTTCAAACGACTTAGGTACTTCCTTGAACTTTAAAAAAAAATCATTATTTTTCACTCTCGATGTTCTTGCACCCCGAGAACCATAAATTCCCTACCAAATATTTATAGGCACCTTTGGTCGTATCATTGCGACTCCTATCACCTTTCAAGTTTTTGATCGCCCTGTATATCTGGCGAAAATTTACCTTTGTGTTATTACCGCCAACAATAGACTTTAGTTACCTCAATGTTATGTCCTAATAATTGTATCGTAATATTCTGGATTCCGTTCGAGACGAGATCGAGTTCTAGTTAAATCATAATACGAGGGCGAGGTATGTGTTGAAAGTTGAAAGTCGACAGGCGCGAAGATTAAGAAACTTCCCCCGAAAACCGTCAAATATTTCTGGGGGGGCCTTAATCAAGTTTTCCAAACAAGTTTAAAAATTTCCGCCGGATTAATTTTCCTAAAATCTATTACCTTCTTTATTATTTATGACAGGCTTAAACGAGTTTACTTTTATAACTATTCGATTAAGAAAATTCGTAATTTATTTATGAGTGAGTCCCGAAGTTGGCATCCCCCAGAGGTTCAACTCGAATGCAAAACTTCTTTGCGAACAGGAATTAAGGCTTAAGTCTTGAAGGGCGTCAAAAGAACAGTTTGAATTTAGTTTTCATTCACTTTCCATCCACTTTTGTGTTCAAAGGAATAATCCCCTGAATGTTTCAAACGAAAAAGTTTCATGTTCCGCCAGTAATTCCTTCTGTCGGATGTTTCAAGGGAGGCAAATATCTCGGAAATGTTCGAAATGATTTCGAACGGGTCACTACTCCGCCTCGCTCCCTACCGAGCGTCTTTACGATGCGAAACAATTCTAATCGTAATAATTTTAACGGATTACCCGTCTTGCGATTCTTCACTAATCGAAATGACATGATACAATACCTTGACGGTCGTATTTAATCGTATAACGACTTATGAACCAGCGGAACACGTCGACGTACACGTGAACGGACACAACTTTACTGTATCCATTATCCAATGCACATAATAATAACTCTTGTTATGCATTTTCAAAGCGTATTACTCTCAACTAATAGACAATGCATTCCCTCGTAAACTCGTGTAATTGTTGTGTAAACAAGGAAAATGTTGCGGCAAAATTCGAGTGCGTTGATGAGCCTTAAAAGTAGATTGAAGTAATTGTGAGAAGAATTTTAAAAGGTGTTGATTGGAGGATGGATTATGGGGATTTAAGCGATGTTTATAAGGTGATTGAGTTAAGAGTAATGTACTGACACAATATATTAAAATGGAATGTATTTTGATTTAATCTTGTTAAACTTCTTTCTGGAGTAAGTAGACTTTTACAATGCGGTAATAACGTTTAACTGGTGGGGGGGCAAATTGTCGGCATGATCCCTTGAGACCCGTCGCGTTGATGTGCCTCGGTTGACGGCTCGGCTTTCCCCTGTAAATCGTCATAGTTATCGTATAACAGCATAATACCTTCGAAATTAATCGTCTGCAAACTGAAACTCTGCACAACGAGACATTTCAGAAATAACTGGAAATCCTGTGCATTGTAACTCCTCGCCAGTCACCTATCACGGCGGCTAATGATGCCGAGGACATTAGTAAAGTGGGTAGACAGAACAACTATTGAACGCATTCAACTCCGAAACCATAATAGCTAACAGTGTCAGTGCCGTATTGGATTGTTTTAAACAATAGCCGGCTCATCTAAGTTATTATTCCGGCGCGCTCATTAGGTATCAGAATCACGTTTGGCGTTCCTCTGCTCCTCCTCCTCGTCCTCCTCCTCTTCCTCCCGCTTAAGTGTTTCCGTTTGTGTTATGGTCCGAGGAAATCGGTTCCGAACGAGGGAAAGGAAAGCTGCCGGATAATTAACTTTCGAGGAGGAGGCGGCGGCGCTGGAGAAAATTCGAAAGCTCTCCCATATTAAAACTCATCTTCCGGCGCGGCCCCGTCAGATTCGGATTAGTCCCGAACAGGATTCCACCTTCGAAAGGTATTTGTTAAATAATCTAAGGGGACAGGGATTTTCCGAAAGACAAATCTACCCGTCACGTCGGGCGCAAAGTAAAGACTCTCGTTTTATTAATGTTGTAAGGCGTGGAGGATAAAAAAATATCGATATTACTTTTTCCGTCGAGTGGATTACGGAGCAGGTACCGCACTTAAAATGGGACGAGGTTGCCAATGAGATTTCCTCGCCTACAATTCGAACATTTGTATTTACATACAATCTTCTTCTCTAGGTGCCGTCTCCGTTTCGAAGGTTGGCAATCATCAGGACGATCTTTATTTTTGAGACAGCGGCTCTAAATAATTCGTTCTTACTGCATCCAAACCACTCCCTAAGGTTCTTCAGCCATGGGTTTCGTCTCCTTCCTATGGCTCTCTTTCCTTGCATAATTGTTTGTAGTATTCGATATTTCTCTCCCCTCATGACATGCCCCATATGTTCCAATTCTCTTCTCTGTATTGTTGGAATTATTTCTCTCTCCTTATGCCTACGTCTCATCACTTACACGTTAGTCACTCTCTACACCCAAGAAATGCTCAGCATTCTCCGGTATATCCACATTTCAAATGCTTCCAGTCTCTTCACGTCAATCCCCTTCAGAGTCCATGCCTCCATCCCATAGCATCTCATCAGTCGTATTTTTAGCTGAAGGTTTAGATCTTGACAGCAGAAAAGTCTCTTCATTCTTACAAATGTGCTTCTGGCCTGTTGTATTCTGATTCGTATTTCTTGGGAGCTATCATTATTTTCATTATTGGTTGTACCTAGGTATTTGTATTCTCTAACTCTTTTAATAAGGTGATTCTTTACACATATCCTACGAATGCCCTGTAGTGTTTTTGTTATCAGCATATATTTTTTTTGGCTTATGTTTAGTGATATTCCATATTCTTCACTAACTGTGACTATTCTATTAACTAGCGTCTGTAGATCTTCAAGTGTTCCAGCTGCAGTAACGTGTCGTCCGCGTATATCAGATTATTTACGGCCACACCGTTAATTTAATGCCTATGTCCTGCTCCTCAATTGTCTTATATACTACTTCTGAGTACGAGTTAAAGAGGATTGCTGAAAGTATACACCTCTTTGTATTTCTATTTCTTCTGATGTTATGTCTTCTATTCGTATTACTGCTTTTTGACCGTAGTATAGATTTGAAATTATTCTTATGTCTCTGAGGTCCATCCTTCTCTTTATTAATGTTTCGATGAGTTGGTCGTGTCTTACTTTGTCGAAGGCTGTACTATAGTCTATAAAGCATACGTGTAGATCTTGATTCACGTCTGGGCATATTTTTTACATACAATAATAATAATATTAATAGTACTGTTAAACGACCTTTATTGAGTCCAAATCACATACGATTAATATATCTAGACCCGTCTATTTATAAAATAATATAAGCACATTCTAAGATTTTTTTACACTATTTCATGAATTCACTTGACAAAGTCTCTCTTGTGAGCACATTGTATTCGATGTATTCGTTACACGCAAATCTGCAATAATATTAACTTTCGATAGGAGTGGCAATATCGATTCGTGTGATATCAACGTGACATTTGTTTCTTTACATTGCACTTCGTGAGTTATTTTAGATAAGATTCAAAATTGACACAATTGTTAATAGGTGCGTGACGTACAATGTGTATTTCTATGAATAAATGGGATTTGGCTCATCTTTTGATACGAAAATATGTATCTTCTCAGTGACGGTTTTCTTAGTTTAAGTTTCTAGCAGATCCCGTTAAAAAAATATTGGAATTTCATGTTTTGAGACTTAATGAAACTAACAATCAGCCTATATCTGCTCTAAGTATATTATATGATTTTGACTGTAAGTAGGTGCAGCCGAATGTTCTGAAAAACCGTCAGCATGATATTTCTCAAGTTGAAAGATGTACAAGTAACTAATTTTTACAAAATGTATAAGCATTCTTATAAATCATTTATCATTTCAATCAAACCTTAAGTCTCTCAAAATAAAACAATTAATTTGTAAGTAAATAATATATGGTACAAAACCTAATAATAAGATGCGCAAACTGTCACTTGGTCGATAAGAATTTTGGATCAATTGGAGACTTGTAACTGTCGCATTGTCAAAATACTCCAAGACATTTTGCTTTATTTGTAAATGGTAAGAGTTGATTGCTAGTTTTTAAACCCATCTCACTGGTATTCGAGGTCCTAACGAAATGACATGTTTTCTAATACTTCAATAAAGAAGTGTTATCACTCAATTTACGGTAAGAAGCAAACCTGTAGCACAATTTGTTTCTTATTACGCATCAAACATTCAACTAGACTGATGGATATAAAATTTTGAGACGATTTGCAAATAATTTAGTATGTGGATTTAATAGGTTTTGGAAGGCAAAAAACATATTTCTGAAGTAGGCACCTGTTTACCAGACTGGAAAATTACTTTTTAATTTGCATTAAAAGATGGCGGTTTTGGAATGCTTTTTACGTGTCTGCCAGAATTTGAAACGGAAATTTAAGAAAATAAGAAACTCGGCAGAAATTCTTCCGCTGTGAGTTTTTTGGATGAATCAACGTTCCGATTGGAAGAATTGTTTAACACTAAATATCTACCTTCTTAATTTTTACAGCAATTGCGTCATATTTCTATGGTATTGGCAGACAATTCTGGCATGTCCGACATTTTTAGGAAATCGGTATTTTTCACATGAAAGTCAGGAAAACCTCACATTACCGAAGAAGAGCTAAATTGAAATACGAGACACTTTGTGCCGAGTATTTTAAAGCTCCGAGATTTTACTGACATGTTTTGTATTAACTTTTTCCGGAAATCGTGAAAAAGGACGAAATTTGCAAAAATTGAATTTTTTTACAAATTCCACAAAATCAAATTTGTCAATCTTGTTGGCAACTATAGTTAAAAAGTATATAACATCGAAAAGGTTCATGCATTTTATGCGTGTGATGTGAAAACAGTGTATTTTACGTCGTGTAAAGTATATACCGTACTTGTCCGGAAAATTAAATTTTCTGTAGATAGTCAGGAAAATTAAATTTTCCGTAGATAGTCAGGAAAATGTTGTTTCCGTAGATAGTCAGGAAAATGTTGTTTCCACGACGATTTCCGGAAAAAATTTAAGTATTAAGTATTTTAAAGCTCCGAGTCAAATAAGAGATGTTACTGACATGTTTTGTATAAAGTTTTTCCGGAAATCGTGAAAAAGGACGAAATTTGCAAAAATGGATTTTTTTTTTACAAATTCCACAAAATCAAATTTGTCAATTTTGTTGGCAATTATAGTTAAAAAGTATATAACATCGAAAAGGTTCATGAATTTTGTGTGTGTGATGTGAAAACAGTGCATTTTACGTCGTGTAAAGTTTTTACCGTATTTGTCCGGAAAATTCAATTGTCCGTAGATAGTCAAGAAAATTTTGTTTCCACGACGATTTCCGGAGGAAAATTTAAGTATTAAGTATTTTAAAGCTCCCAGTCAAGTAAGAGATGTTACTAACATGTTTTGTATTAACTTTTTCCGGAAATCGTGAAAAAGGACGAAATTTGCAAAAATGAATTTTTTTTACAAATTCCACAAAAATCAAATTTATCAATTTTGTTGACAACTATAGTTACAAAGTATATAACATAGAAAAAGTTCATGAATTTTGTGCGTGTGCTATGAAAACAGTGTATTTTACGTCTTGTAAAGTCTTTACAGTACTTGTCCGGAAAATTCAATTTTCCAGAAAATTAAATTTTCCGTAGATAGTCAGGAAAATGTTATTTCCACGACGATTTCCGGAAAAAAATTTAAGTATTAAGTATTTTAAAGCTCCGAGTCAAGTCAGAGATGTTACCGACATGCTTTGTATTAACCTTTTCCGGAAATCGTAAAAAAGGACGAAATTTGCAATAATGAAATTTTTTTACAAATTCCACAAAAATCAAATTTGTCAATTTTGTTGGCAACTATAGTTACAAAGTATATAACATCGAAAAAGTTTATGAATTTTGTGCGTGTGCTGTGAAAACAGTGTATTTTACGTCTTGTAAAGTCTTTACAGTACTTGTCCGGAAAATTCAATTTTCCAGAAAATTAAATTTTCCGTAGATAGTCAGGAAAATGTTGTTTCCAAGACGATTTCCGGAAAAAATTTTAAGTATTAAGTATTTTAAAGCTCCGAGTCAAGTAAGAGATTTTACTGACATGTTTTGTATTAACTTTTTCCGGAAGTCGTGAAAAAGGACGAAATTTGCAAAAATGGATTTTTTTTACAAATTCCACAAAATCAAATTTGTCAATTTTGTTGGCAACTATAGTTAAAAAGTATATAACATCGAAAAGGTTCATGAATTTTGTGCGTGTGATGTGAAAACAGTGTATTTTACGTCGTGTAAAGTTTTTACCGTACTTGTCCGGAAAATTAAATTTTCCGTAGATAGTCAGGAAAATGTTGTTTCCACGACGATTTCCGGAAAAAAATTTAAGTACTAAGTATTTTAAAGCTCCGAGTCAAGTAAGAGATGTTACCGACATGTTTTGTATTAACCTTTTCCAGAAATCGTGAAAAAGGACGAAATTTGAAAAAAGGAAATTTTTTTACAAATTCTACAAAAATCAAATTTGTCAATTTTGTTGGCAACTATAGTTACAAATTATATACCATCGAAAAAGTTCATGAATTTTGTGCATGTGCTGTGAAAACAGTGTATTTTACGTCTTGTAAAGTCTTTACAGTACTTATCCGGAAAATTCAATTTTCCGTAGATAGTCAAGAAAATGTTTCCACGACGATTTCCGGAAAAAAATTTAAGTACTAAGTATTTTAAAGCTCCGAGTCAAGTAAGAGATGTTACCGACATGTTTTGTATTAACCTTTTCCGGAAATCGTGAAAAAGGATGAAATTTGCAAAAATGAAATTTTTTTACAAATTCCACAAAAATCAAATTTGTCAATTTTGTTGGCAACTATAGTTACAAAGTATATAACATCGAAAAAGTTCATGAATTTTGTGCGTGTCCTGTGAAAACAGTGTATTTTACGTCTTGTAAAGTCTTTACCGTACTTGTCCGGAAAATTCAATTTTCCGTAGATAGTCAGGAAAATGTTGTTTCCACGACGAATTCCGGAAAACAAAATTTTTGCAAAATCATTTGAAAATCTTTTCTCTATAGAATTTATTCTGTCCGTCGTGGATCCCAACACGTCCGCGTCGTGTTGTTATTTTAAAAGATCCCCCGTCGCCGGATAAGTTTCTTTCGAGGACTCCGGCAGATATCTCGCCGGTCGACAAACACCCGCCGAAATAACAATCAAGTTTTAATTCGAGAACAAACTCCCCGTGAACTCCATCGCGGGGAAGGAGAGCTCGGCGGGAGTTTCATCCTCGTCCGGAAAACTTGTGTTATTCCCATCATCTCTCATCCATCAAAACATTTTCTCGCCTCGAATCGAAATTCGCCTCGAAATAATAGTAATAATAATAATAATAATAATCCCGTGGGTAGCTACGGGAAATTCTCCTCTTTTATATTTATTCATGATGGAAAGATAAGAAATGCGGGGATTACGCCAGATTTATTATAATACTCCGCGATTTGTTAAAAAACTACCTACTCCATGGCTTTTGCCGCATAAAAGGAACGTCCGGATAACATATGTGGGGTTATTTTTCAATGACGCTCGGTCGTTTTTCTTATTTCTCCCTTTTATGTGTCAATTCTTGAATGAAAAAAATGTATTTAGAGGAAGGTGCGGTATCGTCGCAGCCATCGTTATTTCCGAACGTCGTCGGGCGGCGCTGTCTTCGACTGTTCCGAATCGATTAACAAACGGGAAAAAATACGTGCCGAAAAAACTGGAAAACCAATTTAATACGTTCAACTTGGGAATAGATGGGATCTCGCGTATCTGAAAAGTGACGCGTCTAAAAACTTTTTGGGCGTAATGCAAATTTGAGACACAATCGAAACGTGAACTGCGCAGTTTTTTGAAGTTACGCAGAGTTCTTTGGGACGAATCGAAATGATCGATATCAATTCTTCTCCACGCTACTTACGTAGTATACGTAGCATGAAAATGGCAAATAACATTCGTGTATTATTTTTCCTTGACGACGGAATGTAAATACTGTCATTTACATTCCTAGGAAAATCAAAAGAGTAAATCAAGTTGATTCATCCCTAGTTACGTATATGTTAGACTGACATATGTAAGTCTGACGTATGCCAGTCAACTAATGTCAGGTCTAAACTAAAGCATACATTTCATTTTTTGTGGAATTTTCAAAATGTAATAAGCCACACGGAATGTATCGACTGTTAACATCCTCGGCAAGTGACAAGCCTCGGCTTCACACTTGCCTTTAAAATGTAAAGACGTAAAACGTCTTTACATTCCCTGTGACTTAAATAACTATTTCGTGATGATCCGTATCTAGAGTTATACGTGGCAGTACAGTGTAGATCACTTGGAGTGCTAGTGGTATATTTTAATAGTGACACTTGATATTTGGAAGTACTATCCTGAGCAAATCAAAATACAGCAGCTCGGTTCAGCTCGGTTCGGGCGAAGTAATATTTCGCCGCCGCGGGATAGGAATACGAATTTTTCAATAAACCTCCCCATTAAGTAAACACCGAATCCCGTGCCGTCCTGTCGTTCGCCCATAAAACGGTGATAGGCCTAAATAGATTAGTAAAATTGGACAGAAATCAACATGTCACTCTAATACTCTCTCCCTCTCTTTTCCTCCCTCCGGCGTCCTCTCTTTTTTTTTGTTCGTTTTGTAATCAGTACAAAGTGAGGGGTTGAGCGCCAAACTCAATTTGGAGACGGGCGAGAATACAAACATGGAACACACCCGGAAATCGTTATTAAGGGGTGAGCGATCGACTCCCTCAAACAAGTTGCTGTCCTTAGAGGACAAAATTGAAATATATCGTACACTTTTTCGTCCGGAATAGGTTTAGTGATTCCATTGGCACCTTCGTGATTTTATTTAAGGTAATTTTTTGTCGGAAATAAATTCGTAAAACGTGATACATAACTTGCTTATCCAGTTAGATCGAGGCGCTGTCATAAGGGTTAAGTGGAAATAATATTTTTCAACCACTAAAGGTTTTACTAATATTTAATCGAGGCCAATACGTGAGTAAGATTTAGGGTTTCATCAAATCCAATTTTAAATTTGTTAAACTCCAAAACCTCAAACGTAAAACCATATCAATATCATATCACAAACGCCTCAAAACCCTTCGAACTCCCCCTACCGCATTATACATGATTCGCCCTTTTTCATAGGATCATTCAAATTAATCAAACACTCGGTGCATTCGCCCAATCGTAATACTCCATCAAACTCGGAATGACAGTTGACTGATTTAAAAGATTTCAAACTCAAAAATATATCAAATAAACGCCTCAAAACTCCCAAACTCGAATTAATGAGAAGATTCATGTTCATTTACCATATTAGAATCTAGTGGAAGAAGTATATTTTTATAAAATCTACAGTTATCTACAGAAGTATAACACGTTACTTAACACGGTTTTATTGGAGTACCGACGAGGCTTGAAAGTATTATTTGAGATAGTGTCGATAATTTGAAGTTGGGTGTGAATTGTCACAAAATTCTGCTTATGTAACTCTCAATTTTAAACTTTCAAAGAAAAGAAACTACAATTTTGATGAAACTCCTCAAAGGTTTTTCAGTACAGTTTTATTAAAGAAGCTACTGAAGAGGACATCGGCAATTATATGAAATTGTTTCAATGATATGACTTTGGGTATGAATTGTTACAAAATTCCGATTACATAACATTGAAGTTTTATAATTCACAAAAAATTCTTAGAAACTCAAGAAACTCAATTTTGATGAAACCCCTCAACATTTTTTAGTACGGATTTATTGAAGAATCTACTGACGAAGTCAGAGACAATTATATGATTGTCTCTGATAGATTGTTTCAATGACATGACCATGGGTATGAACTGTTACAAAATTAGGTATTTTCACATTTTTTGAAAACTGGCTAAATGGGAGATTATATGCCTATAAATCTTAGGTTAATATTAAAAAAAAATTAAAAACATTGAAGTAAAAAATCATTTGATATTCAAACGCTAGGAATTGGCGCCAAAACGCCGTCTGACGTCACACCGCATATAAACAGTGTAGTGAATACACTATTTTACGACGCGAATAATACAATTTACTAGTTTTGGGCGCAATTTAACTCCTACACTCCCGCGGAAACAACAATAAAGTCCAAAATACTCGAAAAAAAACTATTTGTGGACTGCAGAACGGACCCGTGTTTATATGCGGAGTGACGTCACGAGTGGCGGTCGTTTCGGTGGTGCTCGCACATGTACTGTATTTTATACCTGAGATGCTTGGTGTTGGGACTATTACACGATTATTTATGATTGTAAAATTTGTCGAGGGTTCGTCCCTGTGAATTTAGATATATTTCGTTTAATTAATATATGGCAAATACCTAATTCCGATTATATAACACTGAAATTTTATATTTCACAAAAATTTCTTAGAAACTCCAATTTTAATAAAACTCCTCAAGGTTATGAAGTTCGGTTCTGTTGAAGTACTGACTAAGTTTAAGACAGAAGTCTGAAATTGTTTTGATGATATGGGCTTAGGTTTGAATTGTTAGAAAAATTTACTCATATTGCACCCGTTTCAAAATTCACAGAACGTTCATCGAAACTCTGACAGTGATGAAACATTTTAACACTGGCAACTCCCAGAAAATTTTTCAAAGTATTCTTGCTGGATTCTATATGTTTTCTACTTCGGGGAACTGAAATGGTCACCTATTAAATTTATCCAGAGGCCATTTAAGACCGTCTAGATTGTTCAAAATTATTAGAAGCCTTCTATAAATCTTTCTTTTAGATTCATGATACTTTACTCATGGAAACTTGAACTACTAAAAAATTGGAATTTTTCTGGGTTTCTTGGGAAAAATTATAATGTTCAAAATTGCCAGAAAGCCATTAAGAACGTCCCTGTAAATTGTTGAAGTGTTACTGTCTGGAACTAAGAGAAGGATGAATCCAAAATCTAGTTTAAGGTCGCTTAGGACCATCTAGATTTTTCTGGGGTACTCAGAGACTAAAACTAAAACCGAAAACTGGCTAAAACTCTCAGAAAAGTGTTCAAAGTATTCTTGTTGGATTCTATATCTTACAGATTTATTAAATGAGCCGGCCTTTTGGATTATTGGTCTGATCCATTTTTAAATTTTGATATACCTATTGCCTAACCCCAAATTCTGTCGTCCCGAAATCACTACTAACTGCTTCAAATGATATCAAATCAACGCCTCAAATCCACCAATCTCATAATAATAAAAGCGAAATATAGGATTAAACTCCAAAAATTGACTGCTCAAAACCGTTAGGATCAAAATTGATTTATCAATTCAAAATCAAATACAAAAAAAATATTTTAAATTGCCTCAAAACTTTAAAGTAGTAAGAGCAACCGCTTCCTGAGACGACATGCAAGTAAATCCTCTTTTTCCCATGTAATCGATTTTATAAAAATTTTTAATAAGGTCCTGGTTACAAATCTAAAATCTTCGTTAGCTCAAACCTAGGAGTTTAGATCCAAATTCTAACCTCAGCCATGTATATTTCATTGTTAAATGCTGCTTGAACCACTATTCTTCATCCAAGTCTCACTGCCTATATGTGTAACTATTTTTTTGCTTTGATTACATCGACATGCCTTTGTCGATCAATAGAATCGCAATACAATGTTAATATCACACCGAACTATAACAACCGGGACGCTTATTACGGGAAAGAGGTTTAAACGGGAGGAATTGTACGCAATCCCTCCCGAGGCCGCACAAAAATTATCCCGGATTTGGCCGGATTTTGGATTATTAGTGGCCGATGTTGTGGGTACCCTGATTTGAATATACGTTACTTTTGCGTCCGTAACATCCGGCCAGATTTAAATTTCGCTCGTGAACCGACCGGATTATTAAATGCGCCAATCAGGATTTTAAGTACTCGTGATATTGTAACGATGAAACTAATTACTTCTTAGTTGGTTGTAAAGTGCTGAAAGTGTGTACGTATGTGAGACGTATTAGTGAGCACCCTTGTCCATTTTCGTTTGGAGTACCACAAGGTTCCAATTTAAGATCACTATTACCATTTTTGATACAAAATCTTCACTCAAATTTCAGAGAATTTTATAAATATCCATAAATACTAACACAGTCTTGAGACTTAGAGACTTAAATAAAAAAACGAAATAAGGCACTCTGGGAATGACCGGGAGGGGAAGCATAGCTTTATATAATACTATATATATACGTCATATACAGAAACGATTGGTAGTGTAACGTTTATTTTCTAATTTATTTACATTGATTGTACACTAACTTATTTAACACACTTAGCTACTTGTACACTAGACTAGACACTACTTAATTTATTTGCACTGCTCCGCTTTCGGATCGTATGTCGCGTTCACGTCTGCTTCTCTACTTCTATTCCTCTCCTCGATCACAAGCCCGCTTATATATACACCTTGATTCTGATCTGGAACCTTCTTCGTATATTCTCCATAGTTCCAGAAGGAACCCGATTGTTCTTTTAATAATGTTTACGTAGGAAATGTTCAGAAGGTCATAAATTACTTTTCGTAAACAACAATTCGGGAGAATTCATGGAGCTGTCTTTTAAGCGTCGCAGTAATTCCTTTGAAGCATCCCGCCGAGGTAAGACGGGAGTAAACACACTTCGCCCTGCGGCTGACATTTCGCGTTACAGTAGCTAGCGCGGCGCTATCGCGCCGCTCTAGCCACTCTCAGATTCAGCCCACAATCGGCACCCCTAGAGCAGGCAACCGACAATATGAACAATTGTAACACGAGTTGCCACCAAACTGCTAGCGCGACTCCGAAATAAATCACTTTTATCTACTTATACGAAAATTTGAACAGCCAAAATTTAATGAATTAATAAAGCAAAGTAGATAAAATAGTATATTACACTCGTTTAATGAGACGTATACACTCGTTCTATTAAAGCAATCCTCGCTTCGCTCGTCGTGCTTTAAAACTCACGTGAGACAATAACTCCGTCTTATTAAACTAGTATAATATAATGCACTATTTATTCTTCTTTATACTTTTATCCAAGCCAAATCAAACAAACCTAAGCTTCCGGACCGTAGTCGTAGGCCCAGAAACGTTTCCGTGAAGGATTTTCTCGTTCCGTGTAGATCTTAATCCAAGATGTCTACTATCTATTTACGTTTAAGCAAGAGCAAATTTTATAATGAAATATCTTGGTTGATAGACGAAATAAAGTAATTGTCACACTCAGGTAGGATCTTCTTTAGACGCTGATTCTGTTGATATAATTTTTGTTATTGTACAGTTAAAGCATTTTGTGTCCAAAACGATTGATAGCTAGCGTTACCATGGAGCAGGCAACCAATATAAAAAAAAACAATTGTAACACGGTTGCTACTAAACAGTTAGCGCGGCGCGATAATTGGCCGTTGCGATCGTGACTGTTTTTCGGCGTTTACACCTCTCACCGATTCAGCGCTTCGAGCGAAACCCGCCATAAGAAAGCTATGCTTCCAATAAATATTTGTGTAAATTAATAAATAAATCGAGACTTAGATAGGGTAAGGTAAGGGTAAGAATTACATCACGTGTCATATTAAAAAAAATGACGCCACTCAGTACCTCGATGAAAAATTTAATAATTCCACATTTTAGCGAGCTAATAATGTCGTGCTCTCTCAGTCCCTCTCCTTCTCCCCGTTGTAGGTAAGTATAGTAGATATATTATGGCGAAGAACAAACGCGAAGGGCGAAGACAATAAGCCCACTCGCGTTGAGGAAAAAGGGATTTGTTGGCTAAAGTTCGCTCAATGCCCTTCTGTTTGATATTCATGTTTAATATTTCCTCCTAAAGAACTGAGTTTTAGGTACAAGTTTTCGGATATAGAGCGCGGAGAAGGAACGACCGCATATTGCGCCCGGGGGGGCTCTACCCGGAACACATAGGGGATTTTTTTATTAAATCATTGATAAAGCCTCTCTCTTCTAATATCACGTTCGAAGGTTAATCCAGTTTGTTTCCATTACGTAACGATTACATAGTTAATCAGGACGGCACAATGTGTTCCCCGACTCCGCTTTCACGGAATTAAATTTGCAATTAATATGTAACAAGTGGGATCGAGTCGTAAATCATCGTGAAAGGGAAAAACTAGGAGAAGGGTAGTTTTCCGCGACGAAGTCAATTTCGGAAAGAGATACGACACGCACAGACAATGGAGGTTCCGCAGAGCTTGTTTTATGATTACCTACTCGGTCGGATAGGGCAGGCCCTCACTTTAATTATCGGTACCCAATAAAGTGGCTCGTAATATTGCCTACTTGACCGTTCCGGCTCGCCTTTTATTCATTCCGACAAATTCGGCAGAAGGAACAGAAGGAGCAGGGCCGTTAAGAATATAAGGGAGATAGAACGGGAAAGAGAGAATAGAAGGGAAAGTGCGAGCTTTTAGACGGGATGAGAGGTTCCCGTTTTAGTTTTATGGATCGTAAAGTTTAGTTGTTGATGAATGGAACTGATCAGAAAAAGTGGCAGCGGGGATACCCCTCAGGATATTTGATGTGCGACGGATCGGTTTTTCGTTAATTAAAAGGAGGGATAACTCGCGTCCGGATGGTCTCGTAAAACGCTTTTGGAGAAATTTCAAATCGCCGAGTCCTACGGTTTTTAATTGACGTTAAACCGCACGGAGACCGTCCTTAAAGCGACGTTAAGGGGACGAAAAAAAATTTTTTTACGATTGCCTTTAAAGCTTTACAACTCGACTTGACTTTCCCGGCAAAGATGGAACTTTATGGGGGCAATGTTTAACGAGTCGCCTTCGGCTCGTGTCGCAATCGTTAAATATAAACGTTGCCCAACAAACACTACACCATTTCCGATGGAATTAGAGGACAAATTGCTCATTTTTTTATAGAATTGTCACTTGTAGATTTTCTTCCTGTACTTGCATCACATCCAATGCTGTTTAGATTTTTTAGTCGTCGTCTAGATTATAGGGTAAGCCTATTGGCCTCTTCCGATTCAACTGAGAATACCAATTCCTTTGATAGTTAGCTACTTGGTTTGCAATTGATTCCATAGTTAATCCCTTTCAAGTATCAGTGCTTTTCATAGGGTCTAGTTTTGTACCTTCCGTTTACCCCTCTTAGAAATTTCATTTCAGCCACTTCAATTTGTGACATGTTCTATTTCTTGATTATCTAAGTGCCACTTGCATATAGCAATAGAGTGGAAACTGCCATTGTTTTGTAAAACTTGAATTGTGTTTCTCACCTGCAGTGTTTTCCTAGAGTTCTTCTGATGGTACCGCACGTTTTATTGAAAGTCATTAGCTTGGTTTTAATATCACTGCTGAAATCATAGGTTATGTCACACCCCAGGTATTTAAACTTGCTAACTTGTTCTAAACATTTATCATCACTGCAAATTATGAACCTAATCATATTTCTACCTTCAAATGCCATAATTTTTGTTTTATTTTTTGAGATTTCACAGTTGTATTTCTAGTCCAGGACCAATCTGTTTTCAAGGGGATGTAAGAGGTGACCGCAATGTTTTTACATGAATACCTCGGGAATAATGCCTAGAATAAGGATTGACTTATCCCCCAGAGCGGAGATGTCGGGAATATTGTTTAAAATGCAATTTAAAATAATTTAAAAAAAAATTGAAAAAACACATGATTTCCTAACTTGTATTGCTTCCAACTTTTTAAGTATTGAACTTAGAAGAAAGTTGAAGAGAGAAAAAAGTTGCAGAATCTCTTTTTACATAAAATGGCATAAGTTAGCAATTCAAAAATTTATTAGCGGTTTTGCAAAATAGTAATAAACCAAAAAAAAATCGGCCCAAAAAATTGTTTTCTTAATTTATTATTTTAGGCACTTTAAAATGTAGTTAGGTCTTCCATATCACAGGTAAAAAATCTTGAAGTTATAGCAAAAGAATCCCATAAATTTCGTTTCGATCGGTTTATTAGATTTTGCACAATAATTTTGCAATCCAGAAAAATCGAAAAATATTGAAAATTTTCAAAATTGTATAATTTTTTTTACCACTATTCGATTTCAACAGAAATGACTGATCATATATAAGAGAAAACAAACTTTCATGTGCTTTTTTCAGAATTAAAAAATATTTATTAGAACGGTCACAGTCATTGCTTAAACTTGGTGTCAAATTTATAAATTTGTCAAAATTGCAACTGAGATTTTTTTTAATGTTCATCTTAATCTTTTTAATGTAAATTTCCACAAAAATAGTATACTGGTGTACTGTGAGAAAAAATTATTTCTTAAGATATGGGAAAAAATAGTAATTGTATTAACCATTGTTAACCATTTTATTAAACACTAATTACTTTGAGGAGTAATATCTCAGAAGCTAATGAACCAAATAGCAACTTATTGTACATAAAAAGAAGCGTCATTCCGAGTACTTTCCGGCTATGTTTTCAGAATTTCATTTAACAGAAAATTCGCCGAGATAATCTATTTGTTCATAAGCAAAAAAAAACGACACCAACTTTAAACAATGACTGTGACCGTTCTAATAAATATTTTTTAATTCTGAAAAAAGCACATGAAAGCATGTTACCAATTATATGTGCTCAGCCAGTTTTGTTACAATCAAAGTGTGCAAAAAAATTTTAAACAATTTTGAAAATTTTCAATAATTTTCGATTTTTCTGGATTGCAAAATTATTGTGCTAAATCTAATAAACCGATCGAAACCAAATTTATGGGATTCTTTTATTATGACTTCAAGATTTTCCATCTGTGATATGGAAGTCCTAACTACATTTTAAAGTGCCTAAAATAATAAATTAAAAAAACACTTTTTTGGGCCGATTCATTTTTTTAATGCTATTTTGCAAAACCGCTAATAAAATTTTCAATTTATAACCTATGCTATATTATGTAAAAAGCGATTCTGCAACTATTTTCTCTCTCCAACTTTCTTCTAAATTCAATACTTAAAAAGATAGAAGCAAAATAATTCGGAAAAACACGCGTTTTTCAATTTTATTTTTAAGTGTTGCATTTTAAACAATATTCGCTACCTCTCCGCTCTAGAGGATAAGACAATCCTTATTCTAGGTGTTCATGGAAAAACATTGCGGGCCCCTTCTACGTCCATATAAAGCTAATTTCTGACAGATGGGTCTCGGACTATTTCTGGTAATGTTGTTACAAAGATGCACAGCTCCTTGCAAATCATCCTCTGATGTTGAATTCCTTTGGATGCCGTTGTTTTCCAAACTTAAATCAGATCGTCAATGTACACATTGAAGAGCAAAGGCGACAAGCTGCAATCCTGTCTCACACCTTGATTTACATATATCGGTTCAGACACCTCGTCTATGTTGTTTACTATAACTATGGCGGTTTGCCTGTATAGACTTCACTACTTCAATAAGATGTTGTGGGAATCCTATCATTTGTAGTATGTCCCAGAGTTTGTTCCTATTGACCCTATTAAATGCCTTTGTATAGTCCAAAATTGCTAGGTGTGTTTCTAGGTTACACTCTTGGAAATTTTCTACGATTTGCTGTTTGTGAAAACAGAATCAATACATGAGCGTTCTTTCCGTTTTGTTTTTCTTCAAGGATGGTTTCAGAGATGGTTTTCATACGTGCATAAAGTTTATAACAGGTATTAAATATGCTTATCCCTCTGTAGTTGTTGTTGGTGTCTCTCCTGTCTCCTTTCCTAAAAATGGATTCTACTTTAGCTACTGAGCATGCTTTCGGAATTTTTTGATGTTTCCAGCACATATTTATATTTAGTGGAGCAATCTTAGTTTTAATATATTAACTTTGCATTTATTCTGTCTGTACCAGCAGCCACCCTATTCTTCATTTTACCCAAAGCTTCTTCTACTTCCTTCACTGTCATGTCGTCGAAATATATGTTATATTTATAGTTATTTTCTATAGCTGTTGGGTCATACTAGAGTTTTTTATAGTGTCTTTCTGGGATACCCTCTATCCTGGCTGTATCTTTTTGATCCTTACTCAGGTATTTTAGAATTTTAAATGCGTTTTCTATTCTAACATAATTTGTTTATTAGACTGTAAATCGCAAAATCAACAAACATCTTAGCATATTCCCAATTCGAAACAGTGACAACGACCTTAATTAAAAATCAAATCGCTCTCAGGGCCATCTCCTCGCTTTGTAAAATCAATATACGGCGAAACTTTCTCGGATACACCTAAAGTACACGACGCATTATTCGGGGGCCATCAACGAATCCCAACTCTCTCCCAACTACTATTAGTGACAGATTCCAACTTCTGAAACTTTGTCTCCTGTCCGTTTCGCTTTAAAACCGTTCGTGTATGTAAAGTCATTTGAGGATACTCAAATTGATGCCTCGGAGACTGTGCGGCCAACTTTTAGCTCTTTATTTATATCAGAATCGTGCAACGGACACTTTAGACGTGTACAACTTTGTTGTTTGAAAGAAGGAGGAGGGAAAAGAAAAACAAAAACACGTCCTCGGTTAGTGTGCGTGTGTGCGTGGGTGTGATAGAGTTTCAAATCTCCCGGAAAACCGGAAACTTTGAACTTTAAGGTGGGAGTGGTTTTATAGGCCAGTTCCATGGACATTTCGACGAGCTCGCTGACTGAAGTTTTGTGGTTAGTTCGACGGGTATTCTAACTACATTAAGAGACGGTTTGAGCATCAAAGTAATCCGCATAATTAATGATGTCGATACCTCGTTTAGCAGACTCCAAAAACATTCCTCCCCCCTCATTCAAGAATACTTCCCACTCAAACTTGAATCGCTTCAGTTCAAATTCCAAAAGTGCTCTTTCGCCTTGGACGTTTTAGTGAGCGGGATCCTTTCCCTACCACGTAAATCCGGAAAATATCTCCTCTCCTATTCCTCCTGGCCTATTATGCAAACGCGGGATCTCCTAGTACGACCAGCCGTCCGGAATAATTCCCTTTCCTGCTCCGGGGAGGAGCGGAGGTCATCATCAAACTGACTACCGCCTGTCAGGGTTAACTTCCAAGTTTTGGCATTAACTTTTAAAGAACGAGAAGATGAAAAAGAGGAAAAACGAATAAGGGCGCTTCTCCATCGGAAAAACGGTGCTCGTTTAACGTCGTGTAAATTGTAGGTACGTATCGCTGCGGATGGCGGACAGGGTTAAAAAGGGTAACGTGTATGGAAGGGAAAATGGGAGGGACGTATTTTTGTGGATTTCTTTGAATAGTGAAGGGAATTCTCGGGAAATATATCGCTGCTGGCGAATAATTGAGAGACGTTTTGACGATAGACGTGGAAGTGACGACCAATCAGTCTAATCTGTTCTACAAGAGTGTGCTTATTTTTTTCTTACAATTGTCGATTAAATATATTGGTAGAATCGTTAATTTTCACTGCCATTGACTCTAGGTTTAGTATTAAGAGGTGATGTATGGGTCAATTTCCCGCGTATTGCTTCTTTATAATTGAGCAACGTTATGCTGGTATAATAATCCATTTCCTTAAACACTTTCTTCGAGTTCTACACACGAGAATATATAGGAGGTACGAGGTAGTGAGTGGTGCCAGTCAATTTGGATTTAAGAACGGCTTTGGGACAAGAGAAGACATATTCAGTCTCCAAACTTTAGTGCAGAATTGCCAGTACCAGAGAAAAGACGACTTTTTGTGCTTTATCGACTACGAGAAAGCATTTGACCATGTAAAACACGATCTCCTCATATCATATCTTAGGGACCTGGGACTGGATGGAAAGGATATCAGACTTATAGGTAATTTATACTGGAACCAAAGAGCGGAATTTCGAATTCAAAATGCAGGAACAACTGAGGATTTTGAAATAAGAAAGGGCGTCCGTCAGGGGTGCACCTTGTCTCCGATGTTGTTTAACTTGTATGTGCGAAGAGCTTTCACCGAATGAATCTCCGACAGTGCAATGGGGCATTAAAGTAAACGGAATTCCCATAATCATCATTTGATATGCGGATGATACCATAATATTAGCGGACAGTGCAAGTGATCTACAAACTCTACTAGATAAGGTCAATGAGGGAAGTCAAAGATTGGGTCTGAAAATTAACATCTGCAAAACCAAATGTATGGCCATTAGTAGGAACGGTACTCCAAATACCACAATATCCATAAATGGAGAGAGCATTGAACAAGACACTCAATTTAAATACTTGGGACGCATGGTCAACCAAAAATGAGACCCAGATCAGGAAATAAAATGCAGAATCGAGCAGGCTCGAACAACGTTCTTAACACTTTCATAATTTTTGACCGACAATAACTTGAATTTCAGTCTCAGATATAGGGTGGTAAAGTGCTACGTCTGGTCCGTTCTCTTGTACGGAGTTGAGGCATGGACGTTGAAAGCAGCAATTATCAAAAAAGCTGAGGCCTTCGAGATGTGGACCCTGCGACGGATGCTGAGATTGTCGTGGGTTGATCATGTAACGAATGGTGGTTTGGTGGACCGTGAACTTTTCGAAATCATCAAGAGAAGAAAATCGGGCTACCTTGGACACATACTACGCGGAGAGTGTTATCATTCCCAACGTCTTATTCTCCAGGGTAAAATAGAAGGAGGAAAGAGAGGAATAGGTAGAAGACAGCTATCCTGGGTACGAAACATACGACAATGGACAGGAATACAGGACTTCCAGGCACTGCAAAATGCTGCAATCAATAGGATCTCATGATGAGGAAAACGATGGACGCCTACGCAGGAATCTGTACGGCACTTTAAGAAGAAGAAGATGCCGGTATACCTAGAACCAATCTTCTCTACATAAACTGTGTCTATTTTCAACGAATTGTCTTTACGTGGAGACCGATGATCAAAATAATATGACATCGGGAGTGGAGGACAGAAATTCCGACGTTAAACGTTTTACCATTTCGTATATCCGATGTTGTTGTATATAGCGGCATCTCTTTTTTTTAACGAACGCGCGTCCTGCGACGGCCATTCCCGAAAGAATGCCGAAAGTTTTAATGAAAGAGTAATCCGGCCGTGAAGCTCGTTTCAAACTGGCTCCAAAGAGTTATTTCCTAATTTCGCAACTATAAACCGTCGTCCAACGGTTGTTTGTTAAAATTTCGACCTAATTCCGCCCGGCTTTTTTATCGCTTTCAAACTCCCATTTAGTTATCGAGCATAAATCAAGCGCTTTATCATTTCCGGCCCAAATTAAACACTAAAATATTTTCAGGGATATAAAAACAGCCCCATAAAAACAGTAGCCCCAGTGATAATGTCACCATATATTTTATCAATATTTTACGAGGTCCCTGTAAAAATGTAGTAAATTAGTCAGTTTAATACCATCGAGAGGCGCGTCAACAACAGCACCGAGTTTATTTTTAAGATGGCCTCGCAGGAGATCGAAATTTTATTACTCGACAACCCCTGCTAGGGAAATAAGCCGCTTTCGGGCCCTATACAACACTTGCTGTAACGTGATTTTGCATCGTAAACTCGATAAAGGTATAAAAAATAATTCCCTGGAAAATTGAGGGCGAAATAAAAAGCCTCTCCACTTTTATTAAAAAAATTAATCACGACCAAATAACTTATCTCCCCGTAAAAAAAATAAAAAAAGAGGATCCCACACTCCTTAACTCCTACGACTAGCGCGACTCTCCCCGATCCCACATTAAAAAGTATCCTTCCTTACAAAGAGGAGAAGTGTAATATTAATAAAGCCATAAGGATTTTCCGGCGTTCAGCTCGACCAATATACTTCACGGTTCATGAATAGGCATTCAGCCGAAGGAGGAATGAAAGTGAAGGTTCCATTTCAATAAATCGTACAAAAGAAGGAAAAACGTTATGGTGGAACGCGCTTTCCCGGATCTAACAGATCTACATATTTATGGAGCCGTGTAGTTAAGAGCGCCCGGTCGTTACGCACATCTCAACTTTCTGGGCGGTTACTAAGCCATAATCCCGGCTCCGGGTAGGAAGTGATAAAGAAAACAGAGATAACTAGGGAAAGAGAGAGAGGGAGAGAGAGCGAGAGAGAGATGAAGATAGAGCGAGTGAAAGGGAGAGAGGTGGGATGTATGTGTGCCTGTGTACACTGAAATAACGCTTTAGGGGAATTAGAGTGCTAAATAATCGAGAATTATGTATGTGCCACGACAGGATCACGCTTCCGACCCACATCCCGCGCGCACTTTTCAAAGGGAAAAAAGGGAATTCTTGATGTACGCGAGTAAACTATTAGTCCCTCCAATTTTCGCGTTAAATCCGACCGTAATCAACCCTTTCGAACCTCCCCACGCGACCTTTTGCACTCTAAAGCAAAACTAACACGAATTAGTTTCTTTGAGCGACGATACACGTGACGTTCGCCGTACGGAATTGGTAATGCGAGTCCCTCAGGAGACTCACTTAACATCCGACTCAAGTTTGCGTTAAGATGTGTTTGGAACATCCCTTATACATCAGATTTGCTACTAACCGAAGTTCAAAATATATTTTTTGGGAGAGGGTCGCCCAACACTTTTTTGTAGTACTACTAAAAAAATTTTTTTTAACAAACCCTTGGTTTCTTTGATGTGTAATTTACGAATCAAAGAACTATCAAACTGATCTGGCAGTGAATTTATTTTCAAATGTTTTATTTGTTGCCTACTATAAATTTCACTGTTAAGGTTGTTTGAGAAAAAATCTTTCATTGATGACCGCTTAAATTTGATATTTATTTTAAAGTAACTGATAGAATTTCTTAGGCAAATTTGTTATTTATGATATTGCAATAACGAGTCATATTGAAGAGTTGACTGGTTGTGTTATGTTCAAAACTGCAAAATATTACAGAAAAGGGAACAAATAGATTTTTTTAAATTGAAATTGTGCAGCAAAGTATTCTCGTCAATGTTATAAATATTTTTGATAGCTAGATCATTGTCCCATATCTGAATCAAATACTATATGAGTGATATTAAATCCTTATAATTTGATTTTAACGCCAATTAAGTCCTTTACTATTGAGTTTTATTGTTGTAACTTTTTACTTTCTCATATTCTCATATATGAGAGTATTGTAATCGGGTCGATTTTTCGAAATTGAGTTATTAGCATTTCTGAACGTTTTGAGGTCCCCTGACTCCAAAAAAAAAGTTTTTGGAAAACCGCCTATCTGAATGTATGTGTATGTATGTATGTCTGTGGTAGGATTTTCTCAAAAACAAAAAACCACAAACGGTCAAAACTTTGTATTTAGACTTATTACTATACCAGGACGTGAAAATAAGCTTTTCATTAAAATCGGCCATGAAAAAAGGTTAATTTATCCTTGTTATTTTTCTAAATCTATTTTTCTAAATCTTCTGTGAAGGGCACTTTATACTTGTCAATTTTCGGTTTTTTTCAATTTTTTTCGAAATCCACTACACGAATTTTTTTAAACTTTGAATATTTATTCTACTATTGAATATGTATAAAAAAAGTTTTCTAACGTTTTTGGATAAATCTTCGGTGAAGGATACTTTATTCTTGTCGATTTTTGGTTTTTTGTATTATTCTCGGAATTCGTTCCAAGAATTCTTTTTAAACTTTGAAAATTTATTGTGAAATTAAATATGTATAAAAAGGTTTGTAACGTTTTTGGCTAAATCTGCTGTGAGGAGTACTTTATAGATACGTGTCGTTTTTCGGTTTGTTGCTTAAATTAACCCATATACAAGGTGTCCCATTTTAATGTACCACCCCTGATATCTCGTTAGATATGCAATTTAGCGAAAAATGGTTCTAGACAAAAGTGCTAGGACTCGACGAGGGCCATCCAAAAATGATCTTGCCGTTGATCTTGAAATGCATTTTTAAAGACAAATTAAGGTCTACTTTATTTTTTTAATGGAAACATATTCGGATTATACCATAAAAAATACGTATCTTTTGTATAAAACATTTTTTTCGAAACAATTTACACTTTTCAGCTTTGACCTCGATTCAACCATCAATTCGTCCAGTCAATGCAACATCCTTCACAGTCCCAACCACTCAGAGTCTAATTGAGATTTGAAATTGACCTGTAGATTGGACTTGGCCTGACTGTGACTAGGCCTTGACCCGACCTTCACCAGACTTGACCCTGATCTTGACATGGTCAAGCCAAGGTCAAATAAAGGTCAAAGCTGAAAAGTGTCTTCTAGCGAAAAATCGAAGCATTTACGAAAAAAATGTTTTATACAAGAGAGAGTATTTTTTATTGAAAAATACGAATATGATATAAAAAATATGTTTCCATTAAAAAACTAAAGTTGACCTTGATTTGACCTTGAAAATGCGTTTCAAGTTCAACAGCAGGGACATTTTTGGATGGCCACCTTCGAGTTTTAGAACTTTTGTATGAACCATTTTTCGCTAATTTGCATATTTAAGGAGACATCCGGGGTGGTACATTAAGGCCGCTTTATGTTAGAACGTGCCGGGTACGATACGGGACGGGACGACTCCGGGTCCCGTACGGTATGTAATTTATACCACAGCGGGTGGAAACCGTGCCGGGTTCGAATTTAGTTGTAAATTGATCGAACAAGCAATTTCATCTGTTGCAAAAGTGACATCATTGGCGACTAATTTTTCACTTCTTGAGTTAGCGGGAATAGCAATGGCATTGGATGAAGATAAATCTTCAAAAAGGAGGAGACGGAGATGGGCTGTACACCCAGCATGGAGAAAAAGAACATCCGAAGGGGAATTCGTTACGCTTTACCAGGAATTATTCCATGATGAAACTAAATTTTATGGTTAGGTACTTTAGAATGGACAAAGAATGTTTCTCTACATTGCTTGAGAAAGTAAGCCCAAAAATTAAAACGAAGTCATCCAGATTTCAAGAGCCCGTGTCACCAAAAGAGAAATTAGCTGTGTTCTTAAGTTCTGAAAAGGAATAAAAAAAAACATACCAATATATACACTCTAATTAACAATGTTACATACCCCTAAGTGTGTGGTAAATCTTGATGAATTTTTTCATAATATGAAGTGAGATTGGCAGGAACAGGTTGTTAAGAAGAATTAGTAATGAAGTCATTGCTGGGTGATACCACGTTTGAATCGTGCGGCGGTAATGGGCTGACACTAAAAGGTTCAACATCCCATGACGTAGAGACGTAGAGCTTGACTGATATGTAGCAGAGAGACAATGTGATGAATATAGAGCTTTGCTTTCTAATTCATGTACAACATTAAATATTTTTCCTTTAGCCAGATGTTGCTAGTAAGGCGGTAGATATTTCAAAGGATTTAAATCTTCCAGAAATGCATCAATATGATGTTTTCCTGGTGTATTACTCGTATTTCCTTTGTTATTTTCAAGTATGTATTTCATTGAGGTCGTTGAAGCGTTATCTGGCACAATTCTCTTCTTCTTCTTTCGGGGAGCTTCAATTCGAGGAGTCTCTATGTGCCGTTTACTGCACATGGTTTAATATATCTTCAACGGCACGGGTCGTCAACGTGACGTGGACGTGACGGGGTGCGAAAAGAATCGTAGGCAACGGCGCGGGTACGGGTTTCCGTCGAGTCCACGGCCACGTACCCGGCTCGTCCCGGAATACTATAAATTACGCTATTGAAATTACATCTAATTAAACAGTGACGTGCCCCGTACGACACCCGTCCCGCACACGGCACGTTCTAACATAAATCCGCCTTTTAAATGGGACACCCAGTATATGAGAAAGTGCTCTGATTAACACATTACGATTTTTTTTGTAATAAAATTTACAATGCCTTGGACAAAACTACCGTGTAATTTTTTATATAGCTTACCTGCTTTCTTAAGTTGACGATTTTTAATATGTAACGAATGATAAGGTCAAATATAATATTTTTTTTTGAAATTTTCTTCACTTGTGGGAAGACTATAAAATGAATATTTAACAAAAGGCTTGAAAATACTCCATGTGTTGTACTACGTGGACTACAAGGTGAAGTACCTATTCTTTATCATAAAGCAAGTACATTCGCCACAAAATCCAAATTTTGTTCCTTTCCGCTATCCAGATTTTCTGTTTTTAAAGATTTCCTAAAATAGTCTTTGCAATTAACGAGAGCACAAAAATTACGTAGGCATGGACAATTTTTTTGTACACAAGCTATTTCAAATGTGGATAAACGTTAACAACTTCAAAAGAAGTTAGGTAATATTTTTGTGAATAAATTACAGAAAACTTTAATGTTCTCAAAATTGTATGTGGTAAAATCAAACAGATTGCAGAAAAATGGATACTATATACTTTATGCTAAACTTCGTCAATATATTTGTCTCTTGTATGTTGTAATCAAATCCGATTTAATTATTGTTCATTAATTTCATTTTCATCGATTTTCTCGAGAACTTTGCTTAGCCATGACTTGTTATATTTAAATACTTAATTACATGGATAAGTACCTGCAATTTGGGATCTGCGAAAATTTGATTCGTCAAAATTGTCTACTGTTATTTCGTAAATGCAATGGTTTAGAAGTAATAAAACAAAACAGTAAAAATCAAATTTTGATAACAAACGGACAGTTCTATCTTGCTCCCTTGAAGCTCATATATTTTCTAGATATAAGCGATTTGTTGAAGTTAAGAGAGAACTGTGCATAATTCAACAAAGGATATTGCACAGACATGTTTATTGATTTTATTATTATTTTGGGCTGACCGGAATTAAATAAATTTTTTCAATCAAAGAACAGTTTTATATGATATACTGAAAATACAGATCAATGAAATGTGATAATTTTCTTTGGTTTTTGGCCCATAAACAGATGCTTTCCAAAATTCACTAAGGGTAGCTATCAGCTATAGCAATCAGCGTTATAGATACATTGTGTAAGATTGTTTCGACAACGTTAAATGTAGCAGTGTGCTGTAAGTCGGGCTTGAAGTACTTACATTTTCTGCTCAAATGGAGCGAGGAGCGATATAAATAAAAATCGGTCAATAGGTTAAAAAGTCGGACGATCGGAAAGTTCAGTTCCCGCCGCTCCATTAAACCGGAATCGTCTTAATTCATTCGCCGCATCCCGCCGAAAAGGATAATTATCCCTGTCGTGGGACGAGTAGGATTTTCCGCCGAATCAATCCCCAGCACACCATACTTCCGAGCGAAAAAGTTCCCTCCTCCGGGTGACCACATCCTCATTAGTAGGACCGCTCTTAATCAACTCCTTTTATAGACACGGCGGCTAGTTATCTTCTCCTTTTTGACAATCCCCCAATCAGCGTTTCGCTTGACAGCTTTTCTTTCACCCCTCTCTCTCTCTCTCACTCTTTCTCCCTCCGTGTACCGTTTTACTTTCCTCCGGTCGATGAATGCTGAAAGGGATAAATCTCGGCCGGGAGTTTTCTCCTCCGGGTTTTCGGCGCCTCCCCTCCCCTCCTAGCCCATTCATTACCGGCTGGTGTTTCGAACTTTAAATCATCTTCGGGATTTGTATTACCGAACGAATATAACTTCGTTAACTCTCGTAACAAGACGCTCTCACTTATATCGCGGAGTGAATGAAAGAAAAATCGTCGTCGGAAAATTGTGGCTTTGCGAGGGTACAGTCAAGTGCTATAGAAGTGTTAAGTGTCGGTAGATTAATTTCGGTGAAAAATTTCATTTCTGGAAACCGATTGTGGGTCCGAAATTTCCGACGAATGACGTGGTTATTGTGTAAATAATAAGGAAATAGAGTTTGTGAAATTTTTGGGAAAATTGATGGTTCTGGAATTATTTGCACAAACTTAACGAGGCGATGATAAAACCTACTATGATTCAGACAGGGTTAGGATAGATTATAACTCTTAAGCCAGGGAGTTGATGTGCTTGTGTGGAGTACATTTTTCTGTACATAACTGGAACATTAAAATTTTGTGAAAAAATTATTTGGAGAAGTACTCACTTCTATTGTGAGTATTACTCTATTATTAATCTATTATTCTAATTTGAGTTAGTTTCATACAACTAGTATTTATATCTAGGGTATTTTTGTACCATTAGCTCAAAATATTCTTCCAGAAGGTCTCTCCTACAAAGTGAACAATATTTTCTAGACACAAATTTTCCTAAACATGAGAAAAAAACTTTCACATACAGACTTTGTCAAAATCACCTAAAAGACGACCTAGTGAATATTCCCTATACACATATTACGTTTTTAAAGACTCCATAATTATTCTTTCATCAGACGCGAAAATTTTTACTTTCCGCTCTCGCGGGAGCCTCTAAACGTCTCGCCTCCATTGCGGCCTCACTTTTTCCTCTCTCGACAATTAACGCTGATTTGTTTCCTTCTACTCCAAGTAAAACGGCTGTTGGGATGTTTAATTAACGGTGAGCCGATTGCTGGCACGTGAAAATATGCCCCGGTCCCTTCTCCTCCTGCTGGAATTAATTATTTCCAACGTGCGTTTGTTCTCGTTGAGATGGCGGGACGGATTCTTGAGAGGGGGGGGCGGGGGTAGGGAAAATTTTATTTAATGCGGATTGATCGAACGCCGTAGTTGGGCTAGGTGGGATTAACCTAACTTGACCCAGAGTGGAGTGAAATGGATTTGTTTTAAGGTCACATTTACCAGTAAATGCAGGAGACGATCAATCCCAACGAGAATGTGTAAAGGTTGTATAATATGTGTAACTTCTCCTCGAGGAGATGTTTGTTTTATTGAAACTTTTTTGGAAGCATAGCTTATGGCGGGCTTTGCTCGGAACGCTGAATCGGTGAGAGGTGTGATCGTCGAAAAACCGAGCGATCGTCACGGCCAACTATCGCGCCGCTCTAACTGTTTAGTAGCAATTCATGTTACAATTGTTTTTTTACAAGTGAAAAAAGCAAATAAAGTAACTGGATACCTCAATCAACTGATCTGGAGAAACAAACATGACCGTAGAACAGATACAAGAATATACAAAACAAGGATAAGGTCCTTTATGAACAACAGCAGATGCGTCAAAAACAAGACTTCTTGAGACAAATAAGATGAAAATTCTTAGGAGAATTTCAGGAAAAACGTTATGGGACAGAAGGCGAAGACACTGCGCAGAAAACAAGAATGGAATCAACACATCAAGAGAATTGCAACTAACAGACCTGTGCAAATAGCGAGGGATAAATCACCTGACGGCAGAAAGGGTACTACGCGCCCAAGTAAAAGATGGTGTGACAACATATAGGGCCGGTTGTAGATGCGCAGTTCAACGCAGGTTCTATTTTGAACCAAGTTCAATAATAAATTTGTGTTGTAGATGAGTCACTCACTGTTGAATCCAGGTTGAACACAAGTTCAATTTGAGGGAACGATGACCAGCGTTTAACGACGGTTCAAGTAAGGTTCAAGAAATTTGACAGTTGACAGTTAGATATAATGTCAATCTGTAAGTTGGGTTAGGTAATGGTTTGCTGATAATTTACCGAAATGAACGCGTTATTAGAAGAATTAACAGATGATGAGGACTTCATGGAGGTTGTGATTGGTGTCTTGCATCCTAGAAGACCGCAAACGTTGCGAAACAGGCCCACTCATTTCGAAATATAGTTTGACCATAGTTATATCAACCAAAATAGCCTCTTCGCGAGAGCTAAAATTGGTTGATCTGTTTTTAAGCATTTGCATGCCTCCATCACCTACACCAAAGTTATCAACACCTTTATTGTAACTTAATTACCACGTGCTCCTTACAAAATTTAAATAATATAATGGAAATTCTGCTGGAATACCAAAATAAAGTACCAAACCAAAATAAATTATGTGTATATCTATTTATTACATAGCATTGGCACAACAAAAACAAAGAAAATATAAACTTAAACACACTGATAAGTAACGTTCGTCCTTCGATCACGTTAAGTCTTCAGAATTTCATGGGTTATAACACCAAATGTTTCCCACCGAAACGTCCACTATTCACAGAACCCTAATATTTTTATCGATCCGTGAACCATAAAATCGTCTAACAGATTACATTTTATGGAATCAACTTGAACATCGTTCTACAGAACCACTGTTGAACTGCTGTTCTACAACAAAACTTTTATTGAACTTGGTTCAAAGTTAAACGTTGGTTTAATTGAACTGACGTTGAACTACAACATCTACAACCGGCACATAGACGAGGTAAAACCGGTAAAGAAACAAACTTTAGCCTCTTTTAGAAGAAGGAAGAAGAAGAGAGAAAAGATTTCTCTGTCGCCAAACTCGTACGTTATCGATCTGGCGATCGGAACCGAAACCGTAAAGTTTGTTTCACTTAAAATTTCGTCGTAATAAACGTAACCAAATCTAATCTAACCCGACCAGGACCGTAACCATACATGATTAATACACACTTCTATCAAATCCCCTAACACACGAAATTACCATTTCAAAGCGAGGCAAATATCGGACTGTTTATCTCTCGAATTCGTCCACATAACGGTCCCATCTCCAGCCGGTAATGATTCTAAGTCACTCTCAACAGCTGCCATTAAACTTTACGGTTTCTAGGTAAGGTTAGAAAACCCTACTTATTATGCAAACCATTTGTTTCACGTTATTACGGTTTGTTCGGTAACGATCTCATCCTTTTCTCTTATTTTGTTCGAGTCACGACTCCGCTTATTTATGGATGGACTTTTCCTATTTCAGATTTCGGATTAATGGGCTGGCGCGCAGTTCGCCGGATGGGTGTTTTAAAATGTTTTGATGGGGGATGAGTGAAATTTGGAAATGTGTTAAGTGTTGCTCCTCGAGCGTTCCGTTATTATTATAATGTTTATTTCACTCGTTAGTCGCATTAATAAGCCGCTTTCGACGACACATACGCGTCTCTGTTAATATATCTAAGAATATTCCGTCATCCGCGGCGTCGACAATAATTTATTCCCTTAATCCCGTATTTTTAAAATTTTCAATTATGTCGGTCTTATTGAGAAATCATACCGCACGAGATGCCGTTAATCTTTAAGCCAGTTTCCGTTTCTTTTAATTATAAAAGCGTCGGCTATCGGTACCAAATTAAAAAAAACCGGCAGTGGCTGATCGAACGACGGTGCACCAGCCTGTCGGAGAGATGGAACGGTATTTCGTACTGTTCGTAGGTTTTCAATTTGAAATCGCGGTTAAAATCGCGATACTTGACGGTGCGGTTATAATTTAATCTTACCTGCACACTCTGGAGCGTACTTAGATGTTTATAGAATAGGCGAAAAATTATTTCGTCGCGGATTTGTGTCAGGACGTGATTGAACAAAAGCGTAATTCACTACGAACTGCCAGAAAAGATCTTATTAAAATTTTCCATTGATATTTTTCCCTAAAAATCTCGACTGCGACTCGTACGTTCCCGCCAGACGTCGCTCGAGCCATCGCCGGAATAATAAAAAAAAACTTTTTAATTTTCATGGCATCGAGGGAGGGTAAATGACACGCATAATTCCCAGAGTCGCATCGTTAATTTGAACAGACGCGTATTATAATGCAGGCACTCCATTAACATTTTTTCGTATCATTTAATTTTTCATGCGGACAATTTTGAATACATTAAACGCATTTTAACTCTCGAATGCGAGTTCGGAAAAATGGGCGCTTTTTCCGTTGTGACCTTTCCCGACGACGACGACGGCCGCCGCCGCCGTCGCGGCGCTTTATTGACCGAAACAACGGAATTCTTAAATGGGTGCCATCAATTTTTTTCCTCGTCCTCCCTCTGTGTAGGTAGTTTTTCCGAAATATCGGTCACGGACTTGCGGCCGAGAGGCGACCGTATCGATCCGGAAAATCGCACATGTTTCATCTGACGCAGAAAATATTATCATCCCTTAATAATTACGACTAAGCGGCAGGTTACTTTAATAGTAAACAGAGCGTTGCACCCTAGGAGTGCCAGCAGTCGAAAGCTAGCTTTGTTTTGCGTAACTTCATAGAATACTTCAATGTTTCTTATTTTTCATAGCTGATAGTTAAGAAATTTCGTTGACGTAGTTCACCACCTACTTGAAAACTTTTCCATGTTAATCTCCCATAAGAAAAAAAAATATTTAAAAACAGTTGCCATGGTTACCAAATTCTGACTTCACACTTTCCTCGCGTCACGACAAAATGCTTTATTGCTTGGCTTATTCAACAACCAAGCGGCGCCGTGGACGATGCACACTCACTTCAGCGCTTCCATTATTTTCCACAAGTGCCATAGTTTCTCTACGATCGTTTATATTAGTCCTTCTTCTAGACATTCAGTTACCAGATCTCTTGTTTACATCGGTTCTAGTTTGTTTTTCTGTTAACCTCTCTTTATGCTGTCAGGGCTAATTTCAACGGACACATCGGTTTTGTGACACGGGACGTCGATTTAAGAAACATTATTAGGCACAGGAACCGATACACCTACTGGCCCTCCTGCTATCCTGGTACGCGAAATCCGATTTTCAGAAAAGAGATATCAGTGTAATTCAAAAGAAATTAAAACGACGCCTTTATAACCAGAAAATATCGACGTGAAATCAGATGACGGGAAGTTTATGACAAAAAAGATCAATGAAAAATTAATCCTTTTGCGGAGTATAAAGATTCAACGTGAAGCTTATCGTATAAGCTTTCTAAATGTGCTACATTTCTTTGAAAACAAAGTGTAATAATGGTAAAATCGCGAAATGAAAAAAATCACCAACCCCGAAAACACGATTTTGAGTATTCACCCATGTGTTTTATCAGTAGAAGAACTTCGCATAAAGAAAGCTAGCTTTCTAAAAACCTCGTACGTAGCAGCAGTTCTATGCAATTCGGACTCTTCCGTCAAAAGGCTCCTGAAGTGTAAATTTCAGCGCTTTGGTTGAAATATGAAATAAATATAATTTTATTCCTCTCATACATAACAGAAAAGTGTATAAGATAAGCTGATATCATAAAAAGTCTACATAAATTACTGGTAATATAAATTATCCAGGTAATATTATGAAATATTAAAATAAAAGGTGCTTATGTACTTGCCACCGCTGATATGTGGAATCCGGTTATATGCATAATATTCATATCAAATTCATAGTTATTATGCATATTAACGTACGATTTCAGCCATTAAGCATGTTTTCTAGACGTTTTACGTTATAATTCATATTAACTGAATAACTTAAAGACGTATGTTCTTTTCATACAAATTCAGTATAAAACCGTAATTTTAACAACTTTATTACGTGGTATTGCACTTTGTATGCTTCTTCCTCCAAAATGTGTAAAGCAAGATTACTATCGCTATAGTCCTCATTGTTCATTTTCTCTACATTCTTAACGCATATTCTAATTCCTCCTCAATAGCAATTTCCCTAATTGCGGCACATTTGTTACAGAAATGGCAACTTTGGGTTCCACTCCAGCATTGCTTTATATGCGACATTTCGGGTGTAAAGGTGAATTTTAATTAAAATACATAACTCATAAATTACATATTAAAATACATAAACGAAATTATACCTACCTAATACCTCAGTAAATGATCAAAATACCTGGAATCCTACGTTAATAACTCCTTCGTTAGTATGCTGATATGTTATGGTTACAATATGCTATGGTTGTATTTAAATATTAGCGGTGAGGTATACATGATGAATCATATACATTAGTTAAACTCAAAAAAATACATAACTGGAATCATACTTAATTTCTTAGTAAATATTCAAAATAACTAAAATGCTATATAAAATGCATAATAACTTGTTAAACTTTTACAACTTAAAATGATTTCAGTTGTATCACCGAATTTCTGAACTCCTTCGTTATTATGCTAATATGCTATTGTTAAAATATGCTATGGTTGTATTTAAATATTAGCGGTGACATATACATTATGAATTATATACATTAGATAAACTCGAAAAAAATACATAACTGGAATTATACCCAATACCTTAGTAAATATGTAAAATAACTAAAATGCTATATAAAATGCGTAATAACTTTTTAAACTTTTACAACTTAAAATTATTTCAGTTGTATCACCTAATTTCTGAACTCCTTCGTTAGTATGCTGATAAGTGATAAGCTATGGCTAAAATATGCTACGGTTGTATTTAAATATTAGCGGTGAGATATACATTATGAATCATATACATTTTAGTTAAACTCGAAAAAATACATAACTGGAATTATACCCAATACCTTAGTAAATATGCGAAATAACTAAAATTCTACATTAATATGCATAATAATTTTTTTAACTTTTTACAACTGAAAATAATTTCCGTTGCCTCACTTAATTTCTCGACTTCTTAGTTATTAACATTATGCTTATATGCTATGGTTATATTTATACGTTAGTTAAACTCAAATAATCTTTGACAGTGTTTACATATTTAACAACAAGAAGCACTTTATGTTGATTTTTGATAGGTTATATTGTCATTATGTTTAAATAACATCTGGTAATAATTAAATTATATGGTTGTGTTGGACATGATGAAACCTGCAAGAACTGAACTGCAAGTTCAAACATAGTAAACGTTACATGAATGTTATTTAAATTTGTGCACCTTCAATTTCTTGTTACAGCAATCTGTAACGTTTCTTGAAAGGGTACAAACATTTCCAAAATATCCAAAAATGGTACCTTGAGTATTTCCAATTGCTTCAAAAAATGTACGGGATATTTTTACACGATAGACCTCAAGAGTGTTTCTAAGCAATAAATACTTTTAAGCATATTCTGATAATACTCTCCACCCTGATACAGCAAAGTTGTCGCTCGCGTTCTTAACATCCACCTTCTGCTTCAATTTCTTAAAATTATTGATGACTAGCGAATGTCTTAGCGATTAAGATAGGATCTCGATGGCCTCGAGAAGATGGGGATTCCTAATTTAAGGCGAAAGTGCAATCATTTCCCTCCGACGCACTTTATAGGTTACAGATAGAAATTTCGATTTAAACGCCTCCCTTATCTGCTACGAAACTTTCCAATCAGCCAACCTCGAATAAAGAAACCTTTTAAAAACAACCTTCACTATACTTCCTCCTTCCCCAAAAAAAGAGAACTAAGTAAATTTTTCGAATTCCCTTTCCACTTTGATAAAATAACATCGAGATAAACATCTATTTCTCTTCGCAGTTTCAATATGCTGTGTGAAAATACGCAAGTTGGGAGAGTTTTCGTTATCTTCTTCCAAGTAATACTAAACCGACGATGTCGGCATAAAAGGCCTTTGAGGCGAGAGACGTGGAGCATTTCCCGAAGTGAATGCTGATGTGGAAATATTAGCTTCTCAATAAGAATGTGTATTTTTATGGAAGAGGATTCCACCAGGATGGGTTTTCGTTTAAAACGTGGAGGAGGAAAGAGAAAGGGAGGCGACGCAACGAAATGGAAGTCGGGAATTCTCGGATGCTCTGAAATCTGAAATCTCTCGCGAATCATATAACTGTTTTGTAATACAACACCCATCAGATTTACTGTTGGTACAAAAGTAATCGTTACGTTGACATGTTGGGGTTTTAACTCAAAATGTAGGTGTGCTATCGAAGCAGAGTATTAAGTCTAACCTGACCTGAGGGTGTCTCATAAGCTGAAGTTATTTCAGCTTATTCAGCACTGGAAGAATACTTAGGTACATAATAATAATTATTTAACTTTTGCTGGTTGTGAGTATAACGTAAACCCTCTTAGTTAGTTAGTACCTACTACAACATACTAGTTTTACCCAGTTATCGAACTCTTGAAATAAAAGATGTTTACGTACTTATGACCAAACAGTTTGATCGTAATGATGAGTTTTGTTTTGTCGGGATTTCGAACCTACAGCCTACAGCTAAACCGCCCGACGAAGAATAGGAATTCAGAAATGTAGAATAGCTCGTAAATTAACGGAGTTTGTGGGCCAACGTATATTGAGCAGCTCGGACCCGACGAAAACTGCGACACGAAAAGAGTCCATATCTCCATAATCGTGAATACCAAACTCGAGAATCCGAGAGAGGGAAACGGAACGAAGCGGCTCCTCTCGCTACATGCGGCCATTAAATCGCCGAGTCTAGGAAGGAATTAAACATAATTAAAGTCGAAAATGCGCCCTCAGGAATGGTACGTCGCTAGTCGCAAAAAGTCCCGTCTAAGTGCTCCTCCTGCATTGTTCCCACCCCGGTGCAGCACGACGTCGAGAGTAAGTCGGTCTCCTTAACGCCGGGACCTCGTTCGAGGTGAAATTGTAAATGCCATTAATATAGTTGGATCGAACATCCGGAACGGACATAAATTTCTCGATTCTGTACAATGGAGCGATTCGAGCGGATGTCATTTGATTTGTACCTAGTCGATTTTCGAGGTTATGTCGGGCGTTTTTCCCTCTACGGTCAGGACTGTAACGGACGTCTAGACGGTGTTGATTGATTTATGATTGACGACGAATGACCGTGCACCAAAAGTAAGAAAGGTGGCTCAAGGAAAAATTGGTTGCGTCTCGGTTACCGAGGAGAGGTCATTGAGTTGAGAAATCACCTTGTGAGTTGTGAGATTGACACGAACGTCGAAAAACTCCCTACTTAAATAAATCCAAGAGTAATTAGGAAGGTTAATGAAGTTAATCTTCTTAGAGTATTGGCAGACTTCTATAGATAGGTAATAATAATCGTGGTCGTCGTCTGACTTTCCAGGATTAGGCATTATTGCCTGTTCCAACTTTAGTTTGTCTTTAGTTGATTGTCGTTAAAAATTTAATGTGTTGAAAGTGTAATTTGCTACAATTATGATGCCGATTTGTTTGTGAGGTTCATACTTTTGGGACGCACGTTGACGGTAGAGGAAAAGAGGGGTGTAAAATTTGATGTCAAACAATTTTAGTTATAACAATTTTTCTCGTAAAATTGACAATATAATAATTTTATTTTAAACAACTTTGTTCATCACAATTTTTCGCTTGAAATTGGCAATAACCGTGAAAAGACAATGATAATATTTTACCCCCTCCTTTTCTTGGGTATACATCGAAAAATGTCGATCCTAGGAATAAAATGATAGGATCCAAAATTGTAGGAAATTTAATTTCAAACAACTTTTGTAATGGCCATTTTTCGTGTAAAATTGAAAATAAACGAGTTATTTAATAAACAAAAGTTCACCCTTAAATTCAAGATGGCGGATGACGCAACGGGGCTGGTACGCCGACAATCTAAATTTAGTCTGCCAGTGATCCCCCCCCCAAAATTTTCGAAGGAAAAATGCTCTCAAAAATTTTTGCAACGTAAAATCCTTATTCGATTGGGCTAATATGTATTTCTGGTAATCATTTTGCAGTGTCAGAAAAAAAGTGTCCGAAATAGGAAAATACGATCTGTATTTACACAACTATCGATTAGATGCAAGAAATGAAATTATATTGAACCCATCTGCGCTCGATCCCAGTAGGGAGCTGAAATAACAATTCCTAAGAGACCGTCACTGAACCAGGACACAAAAAGCCTAAAGTTGGATGATCAACAAATCTGAAAGTTCCCTCGATGACGCAAACTACATCAAATCGAAATCGAAGAGCGTAAGGGGCGACTCCCGTTCTGCAATTGCGATCGCGAACGTCTCCCCCCCTTTCAGGGATAACAACGTTTACATCACAATTTCCCCCCTTAAACATTTTAATATTTCTCCGTAGCCTTTCGATCTCGCCCCGGTCCGAACGTTCGCTCCCCCAACGGTATTCTCGCCATTCCGGGCACGACTCCCGTATCACTTGATACAAAATTCAATAATAAATCCGTCGAGATACGGAGGCAAATCGTCGCTCGCACCGAAAAACCCACCGAAACATATCGCATTATTGTCATTCTCTTAGGCTACGTCTGGAAGATTAGCTTTGAGGGGCGGCCCTAACTGTCGACCATCGAATAAAGCCTTGTATGTGTGTGAAAGAGAGAGGGAAAAATGATAAATCTGCTCGCGTGTGTGTGTATACAAGAGCCTGTGTAAGCAAGACGTCCTCGCCTTGCGATTTTTTGTAACAACGAAATTTTCTCTTTTTTAGATATAAAGTTAGGGTGGGACTCTTTTAGCTTCGATGTATTTATCGCATTGAAATGATACGAGAAACGGGATTACCGCGAAACCTGCGGGGAAGTTTTTTTGAAAAACCAGGTGCGAGAGGGATTTGGGGATCAACGCCAAAAAATTGCTCCTCTCGCAACAGAAATATTATGGACAGCTACGAGATGGTGAACGACCTTTTTCCAGAATACAGGCGTGATATGATAATTCAGCTCGTTTGTTTTTATCCGGACGGCGAAGTATGCCAGGCGAGCGACTCCATCACGATAGAACAGCAGAAGCAACAAAAATAATAAACAACAATATCCTCGTTACTGATAAAGGAAAATAGATTTATTTTCTGTCACCAAATCCAAACAAATCTGGTGGTAAGAGGTTTTTTATGAACACCAGAGGAGATAAAAGATATCTCAGGAGGAGAAACAAAGTAATGCGATGGATCGTTTCTCGCATCTGATAGTGTGGTAACACCACATCGATTACCCGAACTAGCCCCCGACTCCCCCACGTTTATGTCCATTGATCCATAAATCCAAATGGACTCGGTGATAGTTTCCCGTTCCCCCTTTTGTCCTTGTAATTAGTACGGATTCGCGTTTGATTTCGCGAGGGCGAGGGCGACGTTTCCAATGCTCCCATGCGCCTTTTGCGATATTTTCAATTACGTCCTCCGAGCTTTGACGTGTATATTACCTGACCAACAATCGAGATCTCCCCAACGCGCACTACACCCCCCCTCCCGATTTGGAGTTATCCCCCTCTCGCACCCCATTACATTCGCACAATGCAACCCTCCCACCCCCACATCGCCCCGTTCATCCCCCCCCCCCAACGTAACCCGAACCCTCCGGAATCGTCCTTTCGCAGGATTACGTCGACCGAACGGGCCAGGACCGCTTTGACTGATAGCACATATTTGACCGAGCCGAGATCCAAATGGAGCCCTAATACGTTTCCTCTAATACCATATAATACCGACATTATTATCTGATGCAGCCCGTAATCTGAGCATTCGAACAAATGGCCGGTTATTATTTCACCTGTTCGTGTGATTCATCGCCCTAATTAAGTGTTGTGTGTTCCACCGGCGAAAATGGAAAGTAGTTTGCGCCGGGGGTGGGGGAGCGGTCGGTGAATGGGGCGCCCCCGACGGATTTTAATGAGGGGACTTTTGTTCCGTACATGCGGCCCGATTAGTCCTGAAAGGACAGAAGCGGAACATTTTCCTTGTAATATCAAACATCGCTAATTCCCATTTCTGTTACTCGAAATTCTAAAGTAAATATCTCCCTATGCGAATAATTGTCAAATAAAGTTGCTTCTTTGCTCAACGCAAAATTATCTCAAACTGCGTTTCCCCCAGCTGTGTTAATTCCATTTGTAATAACTAAGAGTTTACAGTAAGTTACCCAAAGTTGATCAAGCAGCTAAGAAAATAATCCCAAACAAAAGTGTCCACGACAATCAGTTTATTAATAATTTAAATAATATAGCCACAAAAGTTACCCTAAGTTGATATACCAGCTAAGAAAATATATCTGAACAAAAGTGTCCACGATTATGACTTTACTAATAATTTAATAATACACAACAAGGTTAAGTCAGAGTTAAACCGAGAATATTCTTGGCTTAGTTAAACTTCATACTAAGGTGAGCTTAATGGTGAAATGTCACCATGTGCAAACCATTTTTTGAATTAAAGTGTTACTTAGGGTTAAGTGTAACTGGTGCAAACATGCATTAGGGTCATAAAGGTTTCCTAAGTTGATGTAGCCCTAAGAAAAAAATTCTATTCAAAAGTGTTTACAAATTTGAGTTTATTAATGATTTAGATAATTTGCAGTCACAAAAATTACCCTAAGTTGATGTACCAACTGAAAAAATAATTTTAAAGGAAAGTGTCCTCGATTATAAGTTTATTAATGATTTAGATAGTTTACCTGGTCGACTTACATCAACAGAAAATATTAGTTTCCCTAAAAGATACGTCTTAACGGAAACATCGACGAGAAGTTTAGAGAGATCACTAATAAGAGATCACAGGGCAGTTCATGTGGAGGTCTATTGAAATTGAGGGAAGATCGTCACAAAGTTTAGGGAAAATCTCTAGGAATTTCTATCAAATAAAAGGTAGATTAGTAGGAATTTCGAAAAATTGCCAGAAGTTTAAGGAAACCCATTGAATTTTAAAAATGTCGTTATGTAATTTAGGGAGATCTCTACAGAGTTCGTGGTGAGATCACTAGTGATTTACTGGAGATTATGGTTAAAAGGCATCACAAGGAACTCCGGGAATACATTAGGAATATGGAATATATTTGGGAGATCTGGAAAATCCCTGTCCACTTCAAGGATATATATATTACTGAAGAGTTTGTGACAATCTTGAGAGAGTTTAAAGAAATTCCTAAAAGTATTTCGGAACAATTTATAAATAGTTTAGAAAGATTCCAAGGATTTTCGTGGGTAGATCACTAGTGATCTAGCGGAGATAGTTCAAGGAAAGGAATAGTCCAAAGAAAATCATTAGTGAAATGTGGAAAATCATTGTGGCGTTTTAAGAGAGACTATTAGGAAGTCTGAGGAACTTCTAGGGATTTAAAAACAAATCTAATACTAATGGGTTCTCTAGTGATTTGTGAAGGTCCGTGGAGAAGTTTCTGGAGATCACTAGAGACTTACTGGAGATCGTTAAGAAATTTGGATAAGATCATAAGGTAGTCCATATGGAGGTCAATAGAAATTAAGGAAAGATCGTTAGGCAGTTTAGGGAAAATCACTAGGAATGTCTATCAAGTAAGAGGGAGATTAGTAGGAATTTCGAAAAATTTCCAGAAGTTGAAGGAAACTAATGGAATTTTAAAATATCGATATGTAATTTTGAAAAGTTGAAATGAAAAGTTTGGGGAGAATCAATTTGGAGTTGTGGAATCATCTTAAGAGAATTTAAAGAAAACTCTGGAAATTTAAAAAATATCTTAGGTGATCTGGAATATTTTAGGGAATACATTAGGAATATTGAATATATTAGGGAGATCTGGAAATCCCTCTCCACTTGAAGGATATTTTACTGGAGAGTTTGGGGAAATCTCGAGAGTTTCAAGAAATCCTCAAGGATTTTGGAGATATTGATAAATAATTTAGAAAGACTCCAAGGAAATCCGTGGGTAGATCACTAATGATCTAGCGAAGATAGTTCAAGAGAGCAATGAAAATCACTAGTAAAATGTGAAAAATCATTATAACGTTTTAGGAATGACTATTGGGAAGTCTGGGGAAACTTCTAGGAATTTAAAAAAATCTAGTGTTAATGGGTTCTCTAGTGATTTATGGAGGTCCGTTGAGAAATTTCTGGAGATCACTAGTGACTTACTGGAGATCGTTAAGAAATTTTGATGAGATCATAAGGTAGTCCATATGGAGGTCAATAGAAATTAAGGAAAGATCGTTGGGAAGTTTAGGGAAAATCACTAGGACTTTCTATCAAGTAAAAGGTAGATTAGTAGGAATTTCGAAAAAATTTCAGAAGTTTAAGCCATGGAAACCCATGGAATTTTAAAAATGTCGATATGTAAGTTATGGAGATCTCTACAGAGTTCGTGGTGAGATCACTATTGATTTACTGCAGATCTAGGTTAAAAGGCATCACAAGAAACTCCGGGAATCCAAAGTTGGCCATATGGATATCAACTTAGTGCTTGCTGCATTTGGTACCAGTATGGAGTTTGTGTGAAGTTCCATATGGATAAGAAAAATCAATAAGAAGTTTTTGGGAGAATCAATACGGAGTTGTGGAATCATCTTAAGAGAATTTAAGAAAAACTCTAGATTTTTAAAAAATATCTCAGGAGATCTGGAATATATTAGGAAAGACAGGAATATGGGATATATTTGGGAGATCTGGAAAATCCCTGTCAACTTTAAGGAAACATTAGTGAAGAGTTTGTGGCATGCTTGAGAGAGTTTAAAAATTTTGGAACAATCGATAAATACTAGTAAAATGTGGAAAATCATTATAGTGTTTTACGAAACACTCTTAGAAAGTCTGAGGAAACTTCTAGGAATTTAAAAAAAAATCTAGTGCTAATGGGTTCTCTAGTGATTTATGGAGGTCCGTTGAGAAGTTATGGGAAGATCACTAGTGCATTTTGGAAAATCCTTGTAGAACTCATCGAAAATTTCTATGTATGTATGGGAGATCCCTATGGATGATTTGTTAACGTTATTAATTTATTATGTTGGTACAACTTAAAATGTTGTATGAGTACTGTTGTAACTTATAATTTGACGAGAATTATGAAACACCTCAACATCTCTCCTTGAACGAACTCGCTGATAAAATTTCCTTATCGACCGTTTGAATGGGAAGATAAGAATACTTAACACGAATTTATCTTAACAATACAAGTAGTAAATATTTCTGTAAATTGTTCTTGATTATATCATTAATTATAGACGAGGTGGCCGAGTGGTTAAGGCGTTGGACTGCTAATCCAATGGGCTCTGCCCGCGTGGGTTCGAATCCCATCCTCGTCGGTATCCCACTTTTGTTCACTTAGATTAGAAAGTACCAGTTCGAAGTAGTAAGAATGTGTCTATCTGTGTATACGTAATGCATTTTTTTTGTAATTAATTAGAGAAACTGAACTGTAACGATCGATCAAACTCGCTGGTTTAAAAATAATCTATTACCGATTTTGAACACTAAACCGCGTTATAATTGAATTTTGAGGCGCTCTAACGATTCCGTTTTTGCGATAGTTTTATTTCGGAAACGTCCCTCTCTATCCGTTCGTACACCGACGCCGTTGTTCCCATAACGATTTTTCACGTTTAGCGTTTTGTTTTCTCGCATCACCCGCAGGACGTAATCCCCGAAATCCGAACGCTACACGTGCATTGACGATTTTTTTTTTCACTATTCTATTTTCATTCTCTCTCGAAATTCTTCTGGTGGATGCACCCCCGGCCAATTTATCATCCCCCGCGTTGTTCGAACACAGATATTCGGCCGCATCCGAGTGATGGATCGCGTATTAAGGGCCGTCGTCGAAATTGCAGGTGGCCGTTACCAACTTTGATAATCATATTAAATTTCGATGGTAATGGTATTATTTTTCCGGTTGGGAGGTCGTGATCACAATAAATCTTCTCGCCATTTCGGCTCGGGCCAAGAAACATCGTGTGATGCATAAGGTTCGTTGTAAAATTTTGATTTTGAAGTTGGGATGGGAATGTAATATTTTCCTGACTGGGCGGCAATTCGGTCTTAGTACGAGCGAGCAATATTTGGAATGATATGAAGAAGTTTCTTTTGTACTGACTCATATACTTCAGATTTTGAAGTTGTGTGTGGTCCAAAATTCTAATCCATCTTCAGTAACTTCCAAAGCAAGTTTCCATTATTCCCTTGAACGAATTCGATACGCGCGAAAAATGTAATACTCTCAAAATTGATTAGTCTAAAAAAGTTCTAATCCATAGAGAGGACACGGAGTAATGAAACCCGAAGCCTAGAATAAATATCCGATACAAACCCCTAAAGGTCACCGCTTCACTACAAAGTTCGAAAAAGGATCATTTATTCAGCGTAGGCGTGCATATAAAAATCGATCTATTCCCGTCGAACAAACATAAAACTAGTTATCCCCTCCGACAACAATCTCGATTAAATTCTCGAACCTTATCTATCACTCTGCCTAATCCCTAATCAAGTTTATAATACTCAACGGCTTGAGTAAATGGAAATCTGTTATTAGGTGATAAAATCCATCAAGCTTAACCCTGTTGTGTTTCCCTGACCCTTGTCCATCTGACACCCGTACGTGTTCGAAACCTAATTCTCCGATTTCTTTTCCTCCGTTGGAGATTAGTTTAGTTATGGTGGCGGGCCGGACCTACGAAGGAACAGGCCGGAAAGAATGCCACCCCAGCAAGGGGGGTCCAACGAGAGTCCAGCAAAGCAACATAGAATTTATTCCCAGCAAGCCAACTAGGTCAGATAAGCACAATAAATACCGCATATTAGAGTAATACTGAAAACATTATTAAAATCGAATGTCATGAATAACGTGGGTTTGCAAAATGACAACTATTCTACCAGAGGCAAAAGCAAATATCTATGGGTATTCCTCAGTTATGCCGTCGAAAATATACTTAGTAACGAGTTAGGAAAGTAGATTCGTTTGGCTCGACTCTACCACTCACATTGATTACGGTCGTTATTGCCTTGTCTGTATGACCCTTATTCCTGAATTTCCACTTCTGTAAACGAAAGACTGGCACAACTGCTCATTTCCTCTAAAATTTTAAGAGGGTTACTTAAGCCACAAAATATACAAATGTTCATTTAACCGAGACCTCCAATAAGTATTCAGCTTCAAAACGGTTTCGAAATTGCTAAAATCTCTTTAGGAGACCTTTCAACAGTCTGATATCTAGAAGAATTTCGAAGAAATAGAAGTTTATATCGAAACTAAAAATTTAGATTCCAGATGGCTCCTGGAATCCTTAAGAGTCAAGATGGAGATTGCAAGAATCTCTTTAGGATAATTTTCAAAATTCTAGAACCTATATGAGGTTACATAGAATTTAAAAATAATCAATCCAATTCTCATTAATCCAAATTAGCCACTCCTAGTAAACATTTAGATCCAAAACTGTTTGAAAATTTCTAAAAACTCTTGAGGAGCCTTATCGACATTCTGATATCTAGAAGAACTTCGAATAAATAGAATTTTGTATCGAAACTAAAAATTTAGATTCCAGATGGCTCCTGGAATCCTTGCGAGTCAAGATGAAGATCGCAAGGCTCTCTTTAGGAGAATTTTCAAAAATCTAGAACCTATAAGAGGTTACGTAGAATTTAAAAATAATCCAATTCTTCATTAATCCAAATTAGATACTTCTAATACCAAAACGGTTTGAAAATTTCTAAAAACTCTTTAGGAGACTTTTCAACATTCTGATATCTAGAAGAACTTCGAAGAAACAGAATTTTGTTTCGAAACTAAAAATTTAGCTTCCAGATAGCCCCTGGAATCCTTGAGGGTCAAAATGGAGATCGTAAGAATCTCTTTAGAATTTTCAAAATTCTAGAACCTATAAGAGGTTACATAGAATTTAAAAATAATCCAATCTTCATTAATCCAAATCAGCCACTCCTAATAAACATTTAGTTCCAAAACGGTTTGAAAATTTCTAAAAAGTCTTTAGGAGACATCAACATTCTGATATCTAGAAGAACTTCGATGGAATGGAATTTTATATCGAAACTAAAAATTTAGATTCCAGATGGCCCCTGAAATCCTTAAGAGTAATGGAGATTGTAAGAACCTCTTTAAGAGAATTTTCAACATTCTAGAACCTATAAGAGGTTACATAGAATTTAAAAATAATCCAATTCTTCATTAATCCAAATTAGCCACTTCTAATAAAAATTTAGTTCCAAAACGGTTTGAAAATTTCTAAAAACTCTTTAGGAGACTTATCGACATTCTGATATCTAGAAGAGCTTCGAAGGAACAGAATTTTGTATCGAAACTAAAAACTTAGCTTCCAGGTGACCCCTGGAGAAATTGCAAAAATTTCTTTGGGAATTTCTCGAAATTCTAGAACCTATCAGAGTTTATACAATTCTTCTTTAATCCAAATCAGGCACTGCTCATAAATATATAGTTTTACAAACGGTTTTGAAATCTTTAAAAATCCTTAAAGATATGTTTCGACATTCTGATATATGAATGCACCTTAAACGCAAACAAGTAATTATTTTTAAATCCAAATTAGACGTTGTTAATAAAATGTTCAGTTTCCAGAAGGTTACGGAAAGTCTACAAATTTTCTAAAATAGTTTAGAAATTCAAAAATTTATAAAGATACTTGTATATACGTAGAATCGGAGAAATGTATAATTGAATCTGAACCAAACGTCTTTAATCATAATATTAATTACTAGAATGTTCCTAGAATCTCCAAGAATTTTTTTAGAAAATTTTCAAAACTAAATTTTAGAAGCTAGTCGACATCAACAAAATTTACTGTATATAAAAATTAACATTTGAAACCAGATTTGGTATTCCAAATGAGAATATAAGATACTGTGTAGGGCGATTTTCGAATTTTTGACTCCAGAAGAGATTATACTAAACTGAAAACTATTCAAGTAATTGAGCATTTTAAATTAAGTCCACGAACTGCTTTAAAAATTATAAAAGTATTTTTACGAAACTATTCGATATACTTACACCCAGATTTTCAAACGCTGATTAAATTATTTTGAATTGAAACTAACTTCTATTCGAACGAAACTCTTAATAAAAATTTATTTCTTATAAGTTGTCTGGTACGTCTAAAAATCTTCTTAGGGGGATTTGGGAAATACTAGATTCATAGAAATTTGAGAGACTTCATAGGATCAGAAAAATATGTAACTATATCCAAACTAGATATTGCTAAGGACATATTACAATTTATTGTACTTTTTAGTTCTACAGTAATTCAAGTGGTGCTAGGTATAGCCACATTTTAATCTTTTAAGAGGCATTTTGTAGCAATTTGGTAAATTAAAGTACTGAATTATTTTGCATTGTTGCATTCATAAGTATTTCAAAATATAATAATTATCATCCTACCGACTTCTCTTGATTTCCTATATAACACTAAAAAGGATAATTCCATGAATTATGACAAATACACTGATGATCGACATTTGCAATTTAATTCAGTTATAAATCCAAGTAATTATAATAAATTTAACCGAGAGTGAGTGACGTCAATTCAAACGAGAGCCGTTGTATGAGTACAAGCTGACTTTAATTATTATTTATTTATATTTACATAAACTAGAGTATGTACTTGTTTCGAAATTAATTTCTAATTACATTAATTGTAAATTTTTTGCTTATAAGTATTTTATATTAGGTTTTTCATTTATATTTTATTCAAATCTGAAATTTCTATTGTTGTGTCCCTTTATGCCTCTTTTGATTTCACCTTTAACGAGTGCGGTGTCGATAATTTTATTGAACATTCTAAATTTGTTTGTTTTCACGATTACTAGCGAGGCCTGTGCTCTCGGAAGGCCATTGTTACGAGTCCACCCCAACACGATTGATTTCAGTTCCTTCGTCGGCCTTTAATTAAGTTATACTTAGATTTTTACCTTACGACTACCTGAAGCGGAGGGAGATAATAGAAAGGAGAAAATGAGACCTAATAAGAAGGCAAGACAGCTCCTGAAGCGGAGATGTCACAGCAAATTATAAGGATGGTCCGTTTTGTTGGGGGAAATGAGCGTGCAATGGAAGACGGGGAAGGTGGAAAAAAATTGATATCGGACGAAGGAGTAATTTCAGGAGAGAAGTTTTAATTCGACTCGTTAATTAAGGAGGCGAAGGAGGGAATTTTAATGTGGACGGCGGAGGGTCGAGCGACTTGCGTCTGTAAAACCTAAAGAGATCGATGTGATTTACCTCCCGATCCGGGCGTATCAATCAGTGTCACAAATCTCCAATTTCCGCAGCCGGTCGGGCACTCTTTCCTCCTATCGCCCCGGCCACTTTTAATGTTTATAAAGCTCCATCTATCGATGATGAAGGATAATCGAGATCGACATTGTTGTCAGTGGGATTTAGGTGCCCCTTTCCCCCGTCCTCCTTTCGCCTTCCGCAGCGCGAACGCCGGAATATCTCGTTTGAATTCGTTGTCTAGGGTTGAATGAAAAACCTAGCGACGATGTGAATTTTGAATAAAGTGTGACATCGAGCTGATTGATTGGATGTTTAGCTTCGGGGATTGGGTTTCTCTTTTGCCTGGGCCCGGGGATTTATCTGATCGGAGAGTTTCCCCTCCGGCCTTCCTGTTCCGCGACGGGGGATTTGTTGCACTCTTTTCTCCTTTTGCGGTACCTCCGAATTCGATCGACGGACGTTTCTCGGAAATCAATTTTTAAACGCGTGTAGGTGCTTCACGTCAGAAGTACAAAAGAGGGCCAGAACGCTGCATTCAAGAGGTTTTGGAGGTGAAAACTTCTTTACGCGCTCTTGAGAAAAATACAAGTTTTCAGATGGGGTAAAATTTTCAATTTACCGTCAGCATGAAACCTGTAATGCTGTTATTCAAAATTTGCTGGAACATGGTATAGAATTATAATCAATTTTATATTGTTTCGTAGTGCAGAGTATCTGGAGTACCTGGGAAAGGGTCGACCGGCCCGATCCTTAACGACACGGGGGGACTATAATCGGCTTGGTGCATTTCAAGCACCACCCGATTTTGCGGCGTTCGCATCGGGAAAAATAAAATTTTAAACAAAATGAAATAAAATTTCAACATTTCAATAAGTTCTTGACCTTAATGATATTATTGTAAAAAATTCGAACATTAATTTTGACAGAAACATAATGTATGGTGAATGATCAGCAATGGTCTAGTCAACATGTACCATTATTGAACACTTTTTTGTATAGTCTCCGAAAATTATGATCATGGTGTCATTCGATCCGTAATGTCATGTAGAAAGTATAAGGAAAGGTCCCGAAAGGCGCTCAAAAAAATTGCAAAAGTTATAAACAATTAAGTAAAAAAAAGTCTGGTTTTTGTTTTTTTTTAATATCTCGAAAAATATTAAAGATTTTCGAAATATTAAAAGAGATCTGAAAATATCAGTAAATTGGATGAAAAAAAAGTTTCAACTCCCGAAACTGTACCTCCAATATTTATAATTTTTTTACAGAGCTCTAAAAATAGAACCAAAAACGGTTAGTAAGGCTTCACTCTGACACAATAACAAAAAAAATTAGTTTAACATATTAAATATGAATATAAAGGAATAAAAAAATTCATGTACTATAGGGATACATCTGTTAACAATAATCCGTGGATAAAAAAATTTTATCCCAATTTCTCCATGAATTATGCATTTGTTATTTAACAAATTTCTCTACACTGAATGTTAATATAAAAACCCCGATAATTATTGAACTAAAACAAAAAGTGCAAAAATTGTAAGGTATTGATTTTCCACTTTTTTATTAACAATTGAAAATTAAACAATACGAGAAAGTTAACAAAAAATTATTTTTTAAATATCTTGAATGTTTTGATTTCTAAGGGTTTCAAGCTATACAAATATATTTTTTTAATTTTTTACCACGATTGTTTAAAAAATTGTTATAAATAGCTGTATATAGTCATACAGTGATGTTTCTATAGGTCCCCCCTACCATTTATAACTTTCAGATATCTGTAGAACAAAATATCAACTTTTTTTTTGTAGTCTGGCCTATGAATTGCAACATAAAACTCATTACCTTACACGTTTAGTAGATCGCTCGTGAAAAGTTCCCCGTAAGTAATATATCATCATATTTTAAAAAATATTTCTTGCCACGGTTTATATTATTTATCACTTCTTGTAGTAGTAGATTCATTCATTTCTCGGAAGGCGAACGTATATATATGTATATATGCGTGTGTGAGTATTGCAGTGAAGTTCTCGGGGAGGAAAATGAGAAAAGCGACGGGGCGCGGGAAGGTATCAAAACGTAAGCTTTTCATAATTACATCCCGGCAATATTTCAAGTATAATATACGGGTGGCACACACTGGGGAAATGTCGAGCATAAACATTCGGAATGTTGTTGTATTCAAATAGCATGAGCTTTGTCGATATATTATGTATATATATACGTGTACGCGTATTACTGCATACAATACATGAATACTTGCCCTTTAGAGGCGTATTTTCAATACTCGTATATTTTAAATAATAGTGACGTACCCGCTGCACCGTGGCAAATATCCCCGTCATTTAATGCCTGTTCGGAGTACGCTTTCGGTTTTCATCCGCCGGATTATTAAAAATCGCATAAACGGGATTTTTCGCGGGAAAAACTGCGAACGCGTATAGCAAATCGAGTAATAAAACGACCCTTTCCTTGATATTGCGAGACTGAATGAAACTGAGAATGTTCCGCAGCTACGAATTTAAAACGAGGGAGAAATAAGAGACTTAAGTATTCCTTTCCGTTAAAGTGTGAGGACCTGCCCCCATTTATAATTAATTTCGTCATGTTATTATCGTCCCCGATCCACGTGGATCCCCTATCGATCTCCTTAGGTGATAACAATAATAATAATATTCTCTATTAGCGGCTGCGTCAAAGTTGCTAACAATAACAGAAACTCATTAAATTGCTAATTCCAAGAACCTGGCAAACATTCCTACGGAATTTAATTAGCGCAAAGATGAATGGTTATCGGGAAGGAAAAATAATTGCCTGAAATGTTAATCAGAAGTAAACAGATTATCTTCTGGAACTATATCGGTTCGAATACGTAATTAAACATTCTTAACCTGAATAAATTTCGGCGAGGTCGATGGACCGACGCGGGCGGAACTCTTGTTTATTTGAATCGAAGATGAGCTGGTTTTTTAATTGCTTTTATCGAGTTGATTAAATGAAGATCCAGTGAAAATTGATAAAAGAAACTTTGAAAATTTTCAATTTTTGGAAAATTGGTTGAAGAACACCTAAGTGGGTAGTCTGGTTCTCAATAGCTTTTTTCAATGTTTTTTGTTGTGTAAAATTTTTTTTACATTTGATCTTTTTTACATATATTATCATATAGATATATAATATTAGAAAAAAAAATATTTTTGAAACGTCTGAAACGAAAAGTTTCAAAAGATTATTGAAACATAAGAAAGCAGTTATCGCATGAACTACGATAATTTATTTTAACCAAAAAATAACAAAATGGCCCTCATTTATAATTTTTGACCTGTGTTTTTTCACTTTTTTATATGTTAATTGTTCTAAAAAAAGGGGTGACTGTTAATCAATTTTTATAATCTTAGTTCATGCGAAAACTACACGTGTTTGGAGGAACTCCTCAAAATTTGAGCGAAATCGGTTGAGTAGTTTGTATTAAATCGTGTCAGCCAAGGTCTAAAAACGTTGTTTCTAGAAAAACTTAGTTTCTTTTTTGAAAATTACAAACAATCTTAAAAAAAGTAACTTACGTTGCGTTACGAACAAAACCGTCTGCCTGTTTCATACATTATGCCTTCATGTTCTTCAGGTACACTATTTTTTAAGGTGTATTGTGTATGAAAATGATTTTTTTGAAAAATCGGTTTTTTCCAAATTTAGAATCAGAATACTAGGCTATTAACTATGTCGAAAATAACAGGGGTAAAAGGAACTAACGTGTGCAAGGTATTTTATTTTTTCATGCGATCAATTGACCTCTAAAGAAATAAAATCCAAAAGTGCTAGTCAATTTAGCAATGCGTTTTAGAGAACGGGGTAAGTTTGTCCACTTTTTGATTTTTCGGCTATAGCGCAAAACTATGCATTTTTCGAAGATATGTGTCGTAAGGTTTCTTGTACAGAATTGAATTTCCTATGAAAATGATATTTTTTCAAGCAAAAAAAAAATCTTTTTAATGAAATAAATTTAAAAAAATAGTTAAAAAAATGTTTTCTTTGCATTTTTGATTATAACTTTTTTCTGGCAATTATTACAATTATTATTGCATAAAATCATATTTTTTGGGTAAAAATATAAAACAATACGCTTTTTAAAAAAAAAGTAAAAAATAGAGAAAAAATGGCTGAATTGAAACATTTATATCTCAGTCAATATTCAACCTATAAAGTGTTGAAAGCAACCATTTTAAAGAAAATTTCATAAGCTTTCTTTTTTATGAAGCAATCCCTATACCTAAATTCACCCAGAAAAAAGTTAGTCAAAAATTAAAAAACAGATTTTTTTTTAATTATTCCATTTTTTTAACTTTGTTTTTTGAATTCATTTCATTAAAAAAAATTTTTTTTTAATTCAAAATATATTGTTTTCATAGGAAATCTAATTCGCTACAAGATATCTTACGATACATATCTTCGAAAAATGCATAGTTTTTGCGCTATAGCCGGAAAATCAAAAAGTGGACAAACTTACCCCTTTCTCAGAAACGCAGGGCTAAATTTAGTAGCACTTTTGGATTTTATTTCTTTAGAGCTCAATTGACCGTATGAAAAAATAAAATAGCTTGCACGCATTACTTCCTTATTAATTGACATAGTCAACAGCCTATACCCCCTTAACGAAAAGAAGGTGCTCCTTATTTGAAACATATTTATATGATTTTTCAAAACATATTAAGACTTTGATCTAAGTTTGGAGGTGATGTTAAAATTGTTGCACATTTACATGGTCTACAACTCGTTTGTGTTTGAAGAAATTGAAGATGGAGAGATATCCTTTAAGTATTAATTCCAATACATTCAAACCAAAATGTAACTAAGTTAAATATCCTCGCATATTGTTATTTATCGACTTCTTCTTAAATTTTGTGTCACATTTATAGAACTCTCGCCTATTTAAATGCTGAAAATTTCCCGAAATTGTGAATTCACTTAGCGCGTTGATCACAGAGTCTCATCATACGTTCTTTGGTTTTGATTCTTGATATATTTTCAAATTATATATTGGTACATCTAGAGCTTCAAGGCATGAATCCAAACCGTCCCCAATTTGAGTCGCAACCTAAGTAAATGAATATCCTCTGCATGATGTTATTTATCCACTGTTCTTAAATTCTTAAGTGACACTTAGCCCTTTGAAAAAATTATGGGGTTGCACCAACATGTGCGCGTGTATGTGTGTGTTCTGTGGCGATTCTTATCACGAGCATCCAAACACAACACTAAGTAACCATAATGCGAATGTTGTGGTGGATCTCAAAGTGCACAGAATACGTGACTGTAAGACGTGCCATTCGAGTAAATCAGGTCTAATTCGTGAACGGCCGTCGTTGGCCGTGAACTCCTCTCCCTCTTTCTCTTTTTTCTTCTTCCTCCTCTCCTTCTTCTTCTTCATCTCTTATTTTATATTTTTTTTGTACTGGCAGCACAGGTATCGTTTGTTTTGATCTTGGACACCACGAACGGAATTTATATGGTGGTATTAGTATTTATAACGAAATGTAAACCACCTTGAGAGGGGAACGGAGCGCAACGAGATACAAGACGGCAATGCCTGCCTTAGTGTCAATATGAAATCGCATGAAAATTGAAAATCGAATGTGGGAAAATGTGAAATAACTTGTACATATTTTGAGTCTTCTTTTCCGAAAAGGAAAGGTCATCACAAAAATCGATCAATTTTTGTATTTAATTAATGCAGAAGTAAATTCAGATTTCTGAAAGTGCAATTTTCTTTTGCAATAACAGTTACATGCGCAAGCAAAGGCTGTTGAACTAGTATAATTGGTGAATGCTCTTGGTGGTTTTGAAATTGATGTTTTATAGCTCGTTGGATCCAATTATGCGATGCTTATTGGGCGGAGTGTAATCTAGACATTTTTGTTTTATGTGATAAAAGGTTGGTCATGAGTATAAATTGAAAATATATAATGAGAGCTCATGTTGTCACATGGATATTTCGTCATGGTCCATTGAAAGTATCTCATTTAGTACATCTATATAGTCCAGTAAATGAAAGCCGATAAACTCCCAAACCTGGGATAAATTCTGCAAAAGGATGAAACTGAGGGCAATTGTAGGTTTCAACTGGGTCTTTCGAAATACGGAAAGTTGTAGATTCTCCGGGTCCCGGAACATGGTAAAAAAGGGTCCTCAAATTACAATAAATCCGTTTTTAGCCAATATCTCCGAGAATATGGCATTTAGAGGATTTTTGTTTAGATACAAATGGAAGATCAGTTCATTAGCTACAAAAATGGTTCTTATGACTTTTTCCGAAATCTCGACAGTTTTCGATATAACGGCCCCGAAACGAGCCCATTACTTGTTGCACCTGTTCTGAATCAAGGAGAGCAAATTCGAGAAATGGAGACAAGCGGGCAGACAAATTATCCAATAACTCGAGAAAAAATGGATATTTTTTGATGATTCAAAATCCACGTGAAAGATAAAACCCATAGCTATGGTATCCTCGGTCTCGGGCCTCATTTGGATGGATTTTGAATCATCAAAAAATATCCATTTTTTCTCGAGTTATTGGATAATTTGTCTGCCCGCTTGTCTCCATTTCTCGAATTTGCTCTCCTTGCTTCAGAACAGGTGCAACAAGTAATGGGCTCGTTTCGGGGCCGTTATATCGAAAACTGTCGAGATTTCGGAAAAAGTCATAAGAACCATTTTTGTAGCTAATGAACTGATCTTCCATTTGTATCTAAACAAAAATCCTCTAAATGCCATATTCTCGGAGATATTGGCTAAAAACGGATTTATTGTAATTTGAGGACCATTTTTTACCATGTTCCGGGATCCGGAGAATCTACAATTTTCCGTATTTCGAAAGACCCAGTTGAGACCTCCAATTGCTCCCGGTTTCATCCCTTTGCAGAATTTTCCCTAGGTTTTTTCCTTCATTTACTGGACTATATACCCAAAGTTATATTTTTGTATTACCCCATACCTTTTAGTGATATGATATAACATCCATAATGAAACATTCGTAATTAGTATTTTTGTGTAGAATTTTATGTTGGAGTGAAAATTGTTTCAATATCCGTTCGATAATTCCGCATTACTTTAACGGCCTCCTTTGACCCTTTGTGGGATAAATAGAAATAAATTGAAGCTCCTCACACATATCACTGCAGCCAATTGTCATTTGAAGCCGAATGAAAATACCTTGGCGCATTCTAAAGCTCTGCAAAATTGTCGAGTGCCTCCTCTACTCTACCGTCCCGAACGCAGCACTATCCCGTATTTTTAATTAACGTTTAGGATTTCGCTTTATCGAATCCGAATCGTCATAACGGCGACTGCATCCGGAAGGAATCTACAAAGATGTCGTGGATAAAGCTGAAATTCCATCGAGTGCATCAAGTAGGTATGTGATATTTTTAATTAAAAACGTTTGTCGAGCGAAAGACGGAGAGAGGGGAGGGGAGAGGGTCGGTTCGTTAAATTTTTTAATCAATTGCGGTTCGAGTGTACTTTGAGGATGTTCCGCGGAGTAATTGGCGCTCGGTACGGGTTCGCAAGGAGATTCGACGCGATGAGGTCGAGGGCGTTATGGGATTTTCCTTCGGCCGCTACTCGTGAAAATTCCGGTCGGTGTTTATAATTCTCACGTCTATCGATTTCCCTTTGTTATTCCTTCGGCAAACTGATTTCACACCTAACCGGACCGCGATGAATACCGAAAGGGATGAAGGAGCTGGGCGCCCGCCGGCTTTATTTAACGAGGCCGAGGTTAATATCGGAAAATATCAATTCGTAATATCCTTGAGAGTAAAGAGGGAAAAAACCTCTCCGTCTCTCCCGGATTCACCTCTTTCCGTATAAATCACTGTATCTTGTTCTGCTCATGAATATCCGAGAACGCTCGGTCTACACCCGGGGTGCGTATAATACACATATGATCTGAAATATGGATGGGTTTTTTCCTCCTGCAGATCGATGTCTTCTCAAAAGAGAAAAACCTCTCGAGATGGAAGAGGGAGAAGGAGAGAGAAAGAGAGGAAAAAACGTTTAGCTGGGAGTTATTCAGATTTCGGCGGGAAATGCGATTCTTATGCAGATCTCACGATGTATATTTGCCACATAAATATGTCAGCGCTCGATTTGTTACAGTTGTTGGAAAAAATTCGGATTTCGATCCGGCTCTTGACGGGACCTTTTTCCAAGTGGAAGAGGATGGAGAACAATATCGTTTAAAAAACAAGTTTATCGATGTGCCATGATGAAGATATATCATACAAATTTTTCGCAAATCAGCAAGAGCCTCACACCACATTTTTGCTTAAATGTGGGAAAAGTTGACAACAAAATATTTCTCGAATGGACTAAATTGCGCCTCACATTTTTTTCCTGTGAATTAAGACACACTTTAACTTTATTCAGGCGTAAAAACAGGTAGTATCCATAATGAAGTGTTGCAGTTTTCTACAAATAATACAAGGGACAGACAGTCCACCAATTTCAACATAAATCTTTTAAGATTATTACTAGATTACTACTATTAACCACTGTGTTCATGTTTTTTCATATGTTCATGATGCCCATCAACACTATTGTGTTCTAGTGCTCGCTAGTCTGTTTTAATATTTTTAGAAGAATGAAGACTCATTAGTTATGATATTATTTCATTAGAATTAGTTTTCGTATAGCTTTTTTATAACTGATATTAGGTGAATAAGCTATCATATTAGGCTTCAGCTTTAAAACTAGAAGGTTAAAATTAATTTACAACAAATAATTAAGCTTTGGGACAGTTAAGTACAAGATAGGAATGTCGTAAGACACGTCAACTGGCCAACTTTAATGTGACATTTTACTCAAACAAAAATATTCAATATTAAAGTAAGGGATAGTTTTAACTCTTGCCATATGTTGTACATATAAGAAATTAAGGTTGGAGATGCATATCAGTGATGTTAGATGGATAAGCTATCATATTAGGCTTCAGCTGTATAACTAGAAGGTTAAAATTAATTTACAACAAATAATTATGCTTTGGGACAGTTAATTACAAGATTGGAATGTCGTAAGACACTTCGACTGACCAACTTTAATTTTGCATTTTACTCAAACAAAAATATTCAATATTAAAGTAAGGGCTAGTTTTAACTCTTGACATATGTTGTGCATATAAGAAAATTAAGGATGGAGATGCATTAGTTATGATATTATTTCATTAGAACTAACTTTTATACAGCTTTTTTAACAGTGATATTAGCTGGATAAGCTATCGTATTAGGCTTCAGCTTTAAAACTAGAAGGTTAAAATTAATTTACAACAAATAATTAAGCTTTGGCACAGTTAACCACAAGATAGGAATGTCGTAAGATAGTTCAACTGGCCAACTTTAATTTTGCATTTTACTCAAACAAAACTATTCAATATTAAAGTAAGGGCTAGTTTTAACTCTTGACATTATGTTGTGCATATAAGAAAATTAAGGATGGAGATGCATTAGTTATGATATTATCTCATTAGAACTAACTTTCATACAGCTTTTTTAACAGTGATATTAGCTGGATAAGCTATCGTATTTGGCTTCAGCTTTAAAACTAGGAAGTTAAAATTAATTTACAACAAATAATTAAGCTTTGGGACAGTCATCCACATAATAGAAATTTTGTAAAGTGCTTCAACTGGTCAACTTCAATTTTGCATTTTATTCAAACAAAAATATTCATTTAATTCAATATTAAATAAAGGCTAGTTTTAATCGTTAACGTATGTTTTGTATATAAGAAAATTTAGGATGGAGACGCATTAGTTATGATATTATTTCAATAGAATTAACTTTCATAGAGTTTTTTATTTGATAGATAAACTATCATGTTAGGCTTCAGCTATAAAAATAGAAGTTAATATTTAATTTCCAACAAATAACACAGCCGGGACAGTCAAGCACATGATAGAAATTTTGTAAGGCGCTTTAACTGGTCAACATTAATTTTACATTTTACTTAAAGAAAACTATTCAATACTATACAAGTAAAGGCTTATAGTAAACATGTAATAAAATTATACTGATGTATTAGTAATCTCAAAAATAAAACCTTAATACATTTTTTTAAATAACTGTACGTGACCAGAATATTTCCAAGAACGTATTCTCATCTTTCTATAATGCAAAATTCTTCTTCACATACAATTGAATTTGAATATATTTGACCATCAAGTGCAGATCGAACGTAAACAGAGACAGCAGAATATCTTATTATGAATATTACCTCCTAATTAGATAATTTTCTATTTTCTTCAACAGAGATCCCGCTGTTTAATGTGTTATTCAAAAGTTTGCAATGTAAGATAACTGAAATAAAATATCAATTTACTTCTACAATATAGTTTGTGACGAAACCATACGTGGTTCGTCATAGAAACGCCTCGAGATGAGAGGGCCACTGGGAGCTGGAACACTTGAGTGAATCGCCCGGTATACGAACTGAATTTTTCAACGTCTCGTCCTCATTTTATTCCCAAAGACAATTTCCGCGTTCCCAAAAGTGTTTATTCCGGAGCACACCTCCGGAATCCTCCTTTTTGAATGATGGCGGGAGGCGATGTGCGTTATCCCGTAGATAATGCGAGCAAAACTAAGCAATATAAAGGGTCGTTACACAATCTGATGGCGTTATTAATTATTCGATAATTGTATGTTGCCTATTTATTCGCCTCGAATCGGGTTTCCAAGGAGGCGTAAACACATTCGCGTAGCCGCCACAAATTCGAAACGAATCAATGAATGTACGTATATATTCGCCGGAGCATCGACGCTTTTAATGAATGCAATTTGTGGCGGTTTTAATTATGGCGACGGCGATAAATCGGCGCTGGTGCGTCGGTAAAAAGGGGATAAAAACGAAAAAGATCGTCGGAAAATTCGAGTTTATATTAATTAGCGTCGGGATGCGGTGGACGTGTATACGGTCCCTATTACTATGAATTGGGATGTGTGTGTGTGCTTGCTAAATTATTTGATTGAGGTACATATTTATATTTTGTTGCGGTTTTACCATTGATCAATAGAATGGACCGAACACGGTAATTGCTCGTTTGCGTTGTTGGGGGCGGAATGGCCCTTGGGTCTGTCGGAGTCACACAATTTACCTTTCTTTCATCATCGAATACCAACGTCATATCCAATTTCGGTTTAGGCAGTTTTTGTGACTCAGTCGTCGTATTTTTCTTGTCTCTCGTTTGACCACCGCAAATGGTCCAAGATTCCAAGTCTTTGTTTCATAAGCTGCTTGCGTTATTATTCGTACTATTTCTATCTACTCCTCATTGATGTTTTGTTTTTATTTTGATCGTCGTAATGAGTCGTATAATAATTTTTGATATAGTAAGTAGTCTGATACCTGGATCAAAGAACAAATGTATTTTAAAAATATCATCTTTTGGCCTCTGTGCTATGTTGTGCTGTTTGTGGGAAGTTAGAGAAATTCTAAATTTCAAGACCACAAGGTGTAAGACCTGGTATCTTGTATCAGTGGTGCGGCTTTTGTATTTACCTATATTACGGACCTTCTACCTCTTGCGTTCCATGTAAATTTGTGAACGTCTTTATAGCGAAAGAAACTGTTTGTTATTTTTAAGTTATTGAAAGTGGCAAAGTCTCCTAACTGATCCCTATTGCAATTTTTGGTGTATGCTCCATGTGTCCCAACAATTCCTTTGATAAGAGAGCTACGTATTCTTGTGTTGAGATCTCCTTCGGTTGTTAGGTGTTCATTTTTAGGCAGTTTTGTGATAAATGATTGCAAAACATTATAAAATTCAAGGGTTTCTCCATGTCTTCCATCTTACGTAGCATATACACCTAGTATATTGATGATGGTTTTTGACATTTTAAGTTTAACATGTATTATCCCTTCATTTATGAATGTATCTATTTCTTGTTTTGATCGTGATTGCTATCCCTGCTTTTGCTTTTTGCATACACCGTTATATATAAGTATGTAGTATTCAATTTCTTTAGAATCTTGAAGTTTCTTTTTTGTTTCTGATATGATCACTCTATCTATTTCTGCAGCACTCAACTCTTTTACTAGTTCTTCTTCTTTGCTCTTTGCATACTCCTATTACATTCCAAGTGGCTATCTTTAATAGTTACTAACAAAGGTTTCCTAACTCGTTTAACCACCGTAGCTTGTCTTTTAGATTCTACGTGAGCTTCTTGTGTTTTTGTTTGTGGATATTTTAAATAATATGCTTATTACTTATTTGTTATGATATGTTCTTTAGTATTTGCACTCTCAACTTTAAGCTTAATTCCGGGCTACATAATACACGTTTTATATCGTAGAAAGCACTTCTTGCTTTGTTTATTCTTATTCTAATTAGTCCAGTCATCAGCCATTTTCGCGTGGAATTTTGGGAAACAAGGTCGATTTCTTTGAAGATTGGGATTTAGGTAGTATTTATAATGTTCTTCAAAGCTGAACTTGTGCCGAAGTGTGCTTTTTCCCTAGGGGTGGAAACCAGCCCTTCTAAGGGGAAAGAAGCTTTTTAATCAAAATAAGCCGGGAATTCTATGGACTGACCAGTTCTAAGTAACTTTTGTTCTATAAAGTTTTTAGAAAGTAGGGGTTTCCACCCCTAAGGAAAAAGAACTTCGGCACAAGTTCAACTTTGAAGAACGTTATAAATACTACCTAAATCCCCATTTTCAAAGAAATCGACCTTGTTTTCCGAAATTCCGCAGTAATACGGTATTTTACCGTTGATGACTGGAGTAAATTTCTTTTGTACAATCGTTTGTTTCGTGAATGCCGTCATTATCCAATCGCTGTCAAAATCGACTTCGCCACTTCCACCCCCTCTCGCTTGGTGTACAGTCCATTTTTTCGGTTCCGAGTCCCGTATAAATTTCTCCCGGATTTATCTAAGTGAAAACCCCCGCAGAGTCCTCAGAAAAGAGTGAAAGATAACCGTGTTCCTGTTGCGACGTCCGCCATCAGATAAAGGGGACGCGCGATATTCGGGGGCGTCGTCCCACGGTATCCCCATACGGCGATATCTTTTTCACCTCGACGTCGGCTTCATAAATTCCTTCCATTAAACAGATAGTGTTGACCAAACAGCGAGCACGGACCGTGGTCGCCGATAATTTACAGGACGCCGGGGAATATCCCCTGACTGTAATATGACCCAAATTCGCGGAAACTAAACAATTGGTTAGTTGCGAGCTCGTAAAATATGAGGAACGGTCCTGGGTCCGGATTCCTGGATAACGCGAGCCTCGCTTTCTCGTCCTCGGAAAAAGGACGAATCATCGGTGCGGCGTTCCGTTTGTTGTTGTCGGCGACGATTGGTACGAAACTATGGAGATAAATGACGGAATCGGAGGGTGATAAGGTTCGAAACGTCTTATTAGGTTTTACGGCTTTACGGGGAAACGATCCGGAAATCACGTCCCTTTCCACGAAAACGGAATGACTCGACTTAACTGATCGATTTTAATAAAAATTTTACAATTTCGTAATACGTTTAATCAAGTCGTTTGTGGCTTCGCAGATGGATACGCGAATAAATAAAAGTTTGCTCTACGCCAATCCAATCTATGGAAATGTTACTTCGACAATAAGAAAGGCGTTCGCTCTAAAGGGCCTCCGTCAAAACAAACAATCCGACGATATTTGTATTCCATTCGCGTTCTACAAAACTTTGAAATGTCGTTGATGATTCGAACATTACAAAATGTTTGACCTGATGTGTTCTGGTTTCACCAACGCTGTCGTGATGTATTTATGAAGGTTTTAGCCTCAACGATAGTGATGCCCACGATATTCTCGTTTGCGAGAGTCTCGTCTCGTTTTCGAGACGAGACTCGAGACGATACTTTTAATTTTCCTTGCGAGACAAGACGAGATTTTCAAAAAGTCTCGTCTCAAATCTCGCACGAGAGTCTCGCGAAAGTCTCGAAGTATCGCAAATAAAAATGGCAAATATTAATTAATTGTTATAATTATGGCGAATGTTATTGAAACATATTTTTTAAAGCCGCATAATAGCGAGCAGCCTGTGTTTACAATAACTGTTACGCAATGTTTAGATTTTTGAGCTTTCCGAGATATTGCCACGTGTACGACTATTAGTTGAAGACTTACCTAGGGAATACAAATATTCACAACGTTTTGATGTTGGATAAAATAGTTTTTTCTCTGTAATGAGAAAAAAATTTGACATTTTATCTCTGATGACAGGAATCTTTTGTTAAGCTTTATGATTATTAGTTTTTAATACCTCTACGACAATTTATTTTATATTCACCAACCTTTGGAGATCATCTACCTATTTCTAACCCGACTTCTCACGTTATAATCGACCTATAATAATTGGTTTATTTCAGTTTTTGTCGAAAATGCAAAATTCATAAGCATTTCGATATAATTGAGGAGCGAGGAGGAACCGGACGTAATAAAACGGCAAAACGCAAGATATGCACAAAATCGCGAGATTTTGCGAGAAATTTGCGAGACTTTTGCGAGACATGAGACGAGACGAGATTTTTCAAAGTCTCGTCTCGTCTCGTCTCGTGGGCTTTACTGCTCAACCATTCGTCTTAAGCATAAGTAACTTGCAGAATAGGGTTGAATATCTATGTCGCCTCAAACACTTCCATATGTAAAATTTACAAAGCTTCATTAGTTTCTGTTATGCCAGGGAGTTTTGAAGCTTGTTTGGTTCCGTCCCATGGCATAAGCCTTGAAATATTGTATCGGCTGTACCTTTTAATAAAACTCGTAAAGCTTCGTTGGCTTCACTGTGTGGTATTTCTGAAATATCTAAAATTCTTCTTTTGGTTTTACAACAATGCAGAAATTGGGCAATATCAAGCAAATTCGACCTTTTAGTAACATTTTCAAAAGTTCCTTAACCAAGATTTGTTATTTCTGGATTAAAGATTCTTTTGGCTTTTCATCACACGGCAAATATGTCGAAACATTGTACAAGTTACATATTTTAAAAAAACTCTCCAGTTTAGTTTGCTTCATTTTCGGTTTTTTCAAAAATTTTCAGGGGATTTTTTGGTCTCAAAATGGCGAATAATAAGTCCATAACCTTTCTGATATTTTCATAGCTTAATTGTTTCCAGTGTCGCACTTTAAATAGCATTTTTATATCGTCGTTGATTCCAGCACATCATGTTAAACGCTACTAAATGTATAACGAGTCGAATCTTTTAATATAATTACCAGGCTTTACACTTTTGTCATTTGAGGAATAACATCGTCCACGTTTCACGTTTTAATAAAACACTTATAGTTTCGTTTGCTTCATTTTCTGATTTTTTTTCCCATTGAAACTCACTAGTTGCGTAAATAACTATCCTTGCACGAGTATAAAAGATTTCTATCACTTCACCAACGTATGTAATTACTTAATTCTTGTAGTACCGATAATTACAGTTCAGGCTTAAATTTTGGATGGTTTAATCAAGTCCTCAAGATCCCGGATCTCGATACCCCCGCCTCGGGGCTAATTCGGTCTAAAAAGGAAAATGAGTGGAAATCGCCCCCGCCAAGAAAATGGATTTCGGCGATAACACACTTAACATGCAAAAAACATTTTCGCCTCTCTACCCTTTCCCATTATCGTGCGCAAGCCATCTAGCGTAGCATTAAGACACCGACTTCCTCGTTCCGAGAGAGGGGTAGCGAAACCTAAAAAGCACGCTCGCTTTTTTTTTGACAGACCTAATTATGTTCCGTGACGGTTCGTGCGTGAAACGGAAACGTTCGGATTCTTCGAGGGCCGCCGGACGACTCCTGAAATTCAAAGGATTGGATTACTCTGGAGGGATTCAATTTCACTCCTTTTTATATACGAAATATTAGTCCTTTTTACTCCCAACATTCGTAAATTTCATCAACCATAAATCTTGTTATGCTCGCTGTGGGGGCACTCTCACATCTCTCTCTTTCTTCCCTTATGGTCGCCAGTCTCATTACTGAGACTACTTGGTTCGTATTTGTTTACCTAGACAACAGTTCCCTTTTAATTTCTAATTAATTTTGTAATTCCTTTGGCTCGTTAACGTTCTTTAGAAGTTCGAAAATTTGGTTCCGCGGCGAATAAATATAATAAGAAGGAAAATCTGTCAACTACCTGAACTACATTCCGAGGAAAAAAATTAACCCGGCCGTGATTACGAGAAGCGGATGGAGGGGTTTTTTTGTCGGCGCTTTGAATGCTTTCTAATTGCATTTTTTATCGTCGTTTTCGGATTGGAGCCGGTACAAAAATATAACGAATGTTTCCTAGGGAAAATTCTAATTAGTCTTTCAAAGGCTTTGAGAGAATTTTGGTCTGTGGTAATTCCCGTCGTATTTCCTTTACCTTTTTTTCTCTCCGTCCCTAACATCCCACCCTCCCACTCTCTCTGGAGTTCTTTTGAGGCGCACCAATTAGATTAGGCGGACGAGATAGAAGAAGAATTTCGTGTAGTTTTAAACGGCCGAAAAGGGTTTTTCACGGTGCAGGTATTTTTAATTTCCAACTGTGGAAACTTTTAAAAGGACCCGCTCTCGGTATCCCCCTCGCTGCGGAACATTCCATGCAAGTCATCTATAGTTTAAGTCCGGGAACAATTCAGAGATAGTGGGGATTATGTGATCGTTAAACGTTTTAAATTATATTTGAAGGCTGAAGATTGTGTAAGTTTGGTTGGGTGAGCAAGTTACAACTACGTTTCGTTAGGGAAATGTACTTTGAAAATTTGGTTCGCATTGGATTCTACCCATTAAAGTTGTTACTAAAGAGAGGACTTTGAGACAAATGTGGTCTTTTTTGCCATTTTCGATAATATTCTCGATCTCTATTTTTTTTTAATAATAATTTTTGGAAAAAATGGGCCATGCAACTAAGAAGGTATACATATACCTTCTTAATTTTAAGGAAAATCTGAAAAATCAAAGTATCCAGCTGTTTAAGCAAAAATCCAGCTACTTAAAACAGTAGACACTGATAAAGTGGTTAGTATAATCGACACAGTATCTTTTACTGGGAATGAAGACTACCTAAATATGCCGAGTTCTTAAATTTCATTTAGTTGTATCGTAAAAGCGAAGCAATTTAGAGACTATAAAGATGTAAAGAAAATTGTGAAACTTACACAACGGTAATATCCTCAAATCTATATATAGCAAATTTTATTTCCTTTTTCTCGAATTTCATTATGGCTTTTATTGCCTTTTTATGCATTTTGTGCCTCAGAGTTCGGACTTTAGTTATTAGTCTAAAGAGCGGATAGTTAGGCAAATGCCTTTTTTGTCTTTTTAGTGGGTTTTTCAAATTTGTGTCTTTTTCAAAAAACATATACCTTTTTTATAATAATTGTGTCCCTTTTTCTGGAATATTTCTTAGTTTGAAATCTCTTAATCATTAACTATCTTATTCCTCTTAACAAACTGTTTCATAATATGCTCGTAAAGGACATCCGGCTGATCCTATAACTATATCACCGAGAATTACTTACCGTTTAGAACTGGAAATTCCAGGGAGTATTGAGGTTGACTGTATAAACTATAAAGATTACTGTGTTTCTTAGTGTCGACTATACTCTTTTCCCCAACCAGATAGACGCACGTTAATGAGCTGGTCGTCACTAGAGGGATTTTTGATGTACCTGAGGAAAAAGAAATTTCGCAGTTATCGTAAGCAGTATACCTGTATTTTTACCTATTTTTGTATAATTTTGAAGGGGCCACCCTGTTTAGTGGTATCACAACATGAGGTCCTAAGGCGAAGAAGAAGAAAAAGGTCATTGTAATATCAGTGGCGTTTCGCGTTTTCCCTCTACATGTATTTTTCCAGGAAGACGGAGTCACTTGCTACAAAATGCCTGCGTACCCCTGTTAGTCGTAATAATTCTCGTTACTATTAACCCTACCCCTAAATAACCTTATTTCATCGAAAAATACCGTAATTATTGGTACTCCGTTATACTAAATGATATTGTTACCTGCACGCCTATGACCTTGACGGTCAACTCATTAATATGCCTGTATCTTCTTGGGAAAAAGAGTATAGATAAAAATTTAATTGTGGATGGAAAAATGCTTCAAACCTGTAAGTGCCATTTTATTAACTTTTGTATTTAATATAATTTCATTAATTTTCATTTTTAAATATTTGAGAATACCATGTCACTCAACATTTAACTAGTGGTACTCACTCGAAAAATCTCAAAATCAATAATAGGAGTATTCAGCCGTTATTACGGTAAGTTTTGAGCGATGGCCCTAATAATGCAGGTCCATCTAAATCAGCGTTTTAATCGCAAGATGTATATAGGAATCCTGGGGTGAAAAATGGATTGACTTTCATTAGAAATAAATATTCACATTTACCAGATGCAATTAATCAATTGGAGGAGAGCTGTTTCAGTCTATCGAAGTCAGCGGAGCTCTTTAATCTGACTAAAATCGACGTGTTTGCGGCGACGTAAGTGAAAAAATTGCAACAAAATTAAATTCAGTGTTATTGAAAAATCCAGGATTTGCAATAATTATGGATATTGCAAAAATACATATTGCTACTGAATCAACACCACTAGGAATCAAAGAAACTTCGACTATAAAACTTATCCTGGGAAACTCATAGAGCTTCATATACTTGAATTCAATTTTATATTATTCAATTTCTATATATAATTAAATTAGTTAAATTTCAGTAAATTAATTGTAATCAATTAAATGTACAATAAATTTTCAAACGAGTGTATGCCTTTTTCCTCATTCAATATTATTCATATTACAATTATATACATTTTTCTTTAAAAAAATTTTGTATTTAGTAAGAAAAACAAGATGTGTTAAAATTTTTTTTGTCATTTAAGTTGCCTCTTTTGTCAATTTAGTTGCCTTTTTTTGTTATTTGAATTGCCTTTTATGTAGATAAATTGTGCCTTTTTTATTAAATTTTAGGCCTTTTCCCTTATTTTTTAATGCCTAACTATCCGCTCTTTTTACTAATGTGAAGTACTTTCATATTAGGAATCATATTAGGATCATATTGGAGATTAATGTGCCAAAGCCACTTTAGAATATGAAACAATTATTTTAATTTCTCCTTTCATTTTTACAGGGCAGTACTCCCTACCAATCTACTGATGGACGGCCGGGACCGCTGGACAGAAGGGTATGAAAAGTAACCTTTGTATATTAGTCCACCCTTTAGAATAAGCACCTCATTATGGTGGAGGGATGTAACAATAAGAGGTTCTCCGAAATAAGTCATATACATTTCTGGGGCATCTCGCCCACTTCGCCCTTTTATTCTTTTACCCCGGATTGAAGTTAAAAGTCTGAGCAGTTCAGATAAAGCTCACGTATCCGCAACACGTCCCGCCCCCGACTCTCTTCCGAGCTCCCTCTTTCTCTCTCCTCCCGGGAGAGGGAAGTCATCGAAAGAGAATATTAATTTCTTATTTCGAATCCGGGAACATCATGGAGCTTAAATCGCTTTACTTGGCGATTATGTATCTGTAGTTGGGGGTCGCCGCCACACCGTTGGGCGTAACGGAGGAAATGCGGATTCAACTTTGATCATTCGTGGAAAACGTGTCTCGTCGCCCCCGAGGGAGAACGAACCGAACGACTGAAGGGGGCGATGGGGGGAGAGACACGTCGGGACGTCACTTCGCTCTCACGTCGACGTTGCTCCGCATCAGTTTCTGATACCCAGCCGTTTCTATTAACTGGTTGATACGGCGGTGGCGGCGCTGCTGGTGATGATGATGAATTGTGACCTTATTTCAATTGCTAACTAACGCTTTTGATGTAGTACGCATTATACATTCGAGCGAGTCAGGCTCTTCAACTGGTTTCTCTTTGGGCGTCTCTTTTCCGAAGCTGCTCCAGTTTCTACTCTGATATTTTTTCAACCAGCACGCTTCTCCTGCTCGCATTCCATTCTAGCGTTGCTCCATTAGCACGCTTTTCCTACGTTAATCAGCATTAATTCTGATGGGTTCAATTGGGATTGAATTGCTTCATTTTGGTTACATTCATGGGCATTTCTCGCAAAATTGGCTCTACTGCATGTATTAAACCGAATTTAAATCTGCCGGATCTTGCCAACTGGGTCTAACAGAATAAAGGAAATCCTATTCTCTGCCTATATTCCGTCTATAGTGAGTTATCAGTAGCGATTCATTGCTTCTCTTATTCGACTATAGTAGATAGACACTATAGTATCATCTGCTGTACCGTACAATAATATATAATAGGATTTTACCCTTAGAAAAAGTTTGTATCCAACTTTCCTACATCTGGTGATTCAACACCCTTTAATTAGGAAATTATAGACTATAGCACAGTTCACATGTAAACTATAACTCGCTATAGACTATAGTTATATTTAACTTTACATTATAACGTTATAACCAGAGACTGGATTATATGCTTTTGCATATTGGCATATGACTTTGCATATTTAGCGCATTCTGACTGGTTGCCGCATATCTTACGTAAAATCTAGTGATGATGCACATTTTCGCCATATTTGCAATATTTTGTGGTAGGGCTTGGATTTACATGTAATATTTATTGCAGGATATGAATATTTCACAAATTGTATATCTTATTGAATGGCGGAGTTCTTAGGAAACATAGGTAGCATAGTAAACCAGAGGAAAACACCAAGTCTTCACCAACTGCTTTAAACATAGGTAGCATGTTGAAATCTCAAGCGATAATCCCTTTACAGCCTTTACAACCAGCAATTTGCGTTGACCGCTTGGGTTTTCCTGTTTGCACCCTTTAGTCCTATTTTCGAAGAGCAGTCCATGTATTTCCATTACGATTTCTGTGAAACATTAACATTTCCAAATTATTCTCTTCAGACTATAGATAATTTTGGTTCTCTATCAGTTCATATCAGAAAACTATAGCGTAATTCTGTGTCGTCGTACTATAGCGTTAAAACCGTTTCTGAAGTCCAAAAACTATTAAATTCCAATCATGGTCTCGTTGCTGACAAAGTCAACCTTAAATTAAATCAAGTACTAACGAAAAATGTTGGATTTTCTAAACTACAACATATTAATAAAATCCTTAATAACGAAAACTGCGAGATCAGTAATTTGGGTTCAGCAGTATAGTATTAAGTAATTATAAGTTTGCTCCAGTCACTTTTTGTGATGTAAAAAGATCTTTTTCGGTGTATAAATACTATTTAAACGACCGCAGATTAAATTTCAAAATGGAGAATTTGGAAAAATATATTGTGACATATAATAATAATAATAATAATAATAAAAATAATAATAATGTTGACGATGAAAATATTAAGGTATTATAAGTTGATATTGATTGTTTTGATTGCCATATTTGATTTTTAGTTTTAACTTTTTGTAAATAAATGCATATTTTGGTGTTTTTTGGTGCATATTGCATGCTATGTTACACCTTTTTTAGTGCATATTTTCCAGTCTCTGGTTATAACACTAATAACGTTACATTACGTTATAACTTAACAGTATAATTATAACTATAACTATATTAGTGTCGTATCTTAGCCCTTTCTAGACTACAATCCCATAAGAATCAGCATATCTAGGGTACTAACTACTGTCTAGCTAGATTAACTGTTAAACCTCACAAGATCTATCCTTAAAATAAACGGGTATCAATCATGTTCTATATCTGATGCCATATAGTATTATCCTATGAAAGTTAAATTCCTGCATATTCCAGGCTTTATATGATTTTTTGTCCTATACTTTAGCAACATGATTGTTACAAATTAGATTCCAGAGTTTTATATTAGGGTATTGTAGAACATACATGTATTAATTCAGATTGAAAGTTTACTTCGCGGTGAAAATTAGGAATTCTAAACTTATTCTTCTCGTCGATATGTATATGGAATCATAGCAAGAAAAATTCCATATAGTAATGTAGACAAATTGAAATCAACTTAACGTCGTAAATTCATATACGCAGGAAGTTCTATTGTCAAACCTTATACTAATAGATAGCAACGCGCTTCAAATATAATCTTTATTGAGATAAATTGTTTAAATGTTTTATCAAGTGTAATATACAGGGTGTTAGGGGTTTGACTGCCTTAGTTTAACAGGCGATAGTACTCACCAAAATAAACAAAAAACCTTATATAAGAGGGGTCCCAAAACAAACCGTTTTAGAGAAAAAAAAAATAGAAAATTTCTAATTTTAAGGTGTAAAAATTCGGTTTTATTAAAGAATCTCACATAATTTTGTACATGAAATGACCATAAGATGTATTATTTTAATGTATTTATGTTCAATTTTTAACAAAACAATTTTTTCTTTCAAGAATAAAAAAAATTTATAATCAATGTAACTCGATAAAACGGCTCAACACCGCGAATTTATCGCACGCGTCGCGAAACATTGACCCAGCACCGCTGTTTACATGTATACGGATTATTTCTTGTCGGTGTTGCCAAGTTGTAGTGAAATGTCGTGATATAGTAACTCGACTTTTCTCGAAAACGGTTGGTTTTAGGACCCCCGTTATATAAAGTTTTTTTGTTTGTTTTGATGAATACTACCACCTATTAAAATAAAGGCAGTCAAACCCCTAACACCCTGTATACTTGCAGTACTTTAATAATTCGATATATTTTATACCGAATATTAATATGAAAAATATATTGCGCTCTTAAAATTTGTAGCAATTCATGGAAAATCTAATTATTCCAAAATTAGATTTATATTGTTTGGGAATATTTGCCAAATTGTTTTCAAAATATCTAATTACCATTTCACTTAAATTAATTAGGAGTTAAGTAAATTGAAAGAACCAAATCGGATAAATAACTTATAGATATGACTGATTAATTTTGACTACTTGGTCACAATGCCATATAATACCAATTAGGTCCTAGGATACCTTTAGGTATCCTTTAAATACCCTTTAGGTGTAAATTGACTTAATTACTGAAACAAGAATCTTGAACCTATGTCACCCAATAGATGGTCCTCATGATACTTGTCCTATCTATTTGGTAATTATATTATGTGCGGTCTGATGTTAGTTCGTTGGTTAGTTGATGTTAGAAACTTTTTTGCCTCATTTTCAAGTCACTTTTGAGTTACTTTGAAAGACTTCAACCAATTCACAGAAATCTAACTCAATTTCTACGTAAATGGGTGCAATTTACTTTGAGTTTGGTGAACAGCACTGAATAAACTTCCTGCGATTTCGAGCTCGGCTTCGCCATTCTGCGCTACTTCATCCCCCGCGTCATAACGTCCCGTTTAGTTTTTCGGATGGAAAAACGGACGGTTTCTTTAAACTCCTTTAAAGCGGCCCAAATCCTCATTTTAATTAGTTCGAAATTGTCACAGGACCGAAAGTTTAATCGGTAGGGGTAAGCGGAGATTAGATGAGTTATACTTGAAATCAACATTTCAGCCCCTGGAAGGGTGAACCCTACATAAACTCCTGAGTAAAACTTCCAACTCTCCGGGGAGGATCGATCTCTGCGAGTTCCACGTAAAATTTATCTGTCGCGATTAAGGCGGAATAACTGGCTGTTGGTAAAAATTTGTTTTAATGGAGTTGTTGTTTAGTTTGTTGTTGTTGTTGTTTCGTGAGCAATCGATGACGGATGAGGGTGGCGGGGAGAGAGAAGAGGAGGATAAGAGAACGAAAGAGGCGATATTTCGCAGACGGATGCACATTCGAGTGAACATAATAGAAAATGAACCCCGCTGGGGAGTCGTTGCAAATCCCATGCACTCCGCTAATTAGTCTTTGGCATGCTAATTATGTACTCAAAAGAGTGCGACAGGCGACGACGTCAGCAGCCTAGAGCTCGGTAATTAAAAAAGTACCAGAATGTCTTTGACGGTCTCTTCCTTGGAAAATCTATTGAACGCGTAAACCGGTCGGGATTCGTTTGTTCGGGAAAAAAATTGCCACAAGTAATTATTCGAGGCTGTTTTAACTAATGAGGTAAACGACGACGGGTAGACTGTCACAACGGGGCGAGAACAACGCCGGCGGCTGCGAAAGTAATCGAAATTATAGGATTTTACGAGAATGAGACGGTATTTTCACCAAATTCTAAATAAGTAGAATTATTCCATTTTTCAATTCAATTCAGATCACATATTTATATCCCTACCAATTTTCTAAAATTGATTAAACCTCGTTATTGTTTTTCTTCCGATAGCACGATACTGCTGCCGAGCGAAACGCCATCGACAAAAAAGAAATGCAGCCTGAAATTCTGTAAAAAAAAGGCACTATTCCCCGCTTATATATCCCGGGGTGCTTTTAATACGCATACACACATACACGCCTTCAAATCACGCGATCCGCCGCCCCATACATGAGTTATAACCGACTTAATTAAATTTGTTCGCTGGCCATTCGGATATTATTCCGGAAGAGAGAGGCGATTCTGTTTTGTTTTAATGGGCTTCCAGAGATTGCCCCCTCAGGAAGTTCAAGGTAAATCAGGACGATGCGGTCACATGTCATCGCGAAAATGCGATTATAAGCCTTAAACGGGGATACGCTCTAAGGGATGATTTAGTTTTTGTGGGCGGCGCTGGTGATAATTTTAATTTCGCGGGTTTCGCGTGGGACCCTTTTCGTAATTTAAGTAAAGCGATATGTAGCGCACATAGCGAGGACCGTACGTTTTGTTGTTTCGCTGTTGACGATGTCGTAATGTCATTACGAAACTAACTCAAAGTCGAAAAATTTGGTAGTCTGTAAAGTCGGTTTACGGACGATAATTTTACATGATAACGTCATAAGAAAACATTGACGAAAAATGGCATACGGTTGTGAACTGAATAGAATTATTATCACTCAATTATCATTAGAAGGTTTTTTTCGCACTGCGGTTGGCCGGTCCAACTGGTCATTTTAGACACATTGTTATTGTTATGTGTGAAGTTGAACATTAATCTTGAACCTTACATGAATTGCTGCGCAGAGTAATTGTTCATCATAATGATTTTGTCGAAATCGTAACATAACCATTATTACTGCACTCGTTGACCGATGCAAGAACAAATATATGAGATTATATAGCTAATATAACACTTAGAATGCAAGAATTAAAAAACTTATTGCCGCAATGGTTATTGTAATAGTGATAAGCAATGGTATGCACAGTAAATATTCCGATAACTTTATAAATAATAGTCGGCAATACCGCTAACGTCCAGCTGTGAGCTGTCGCCGCCGCCGCCGACGGAGTGGAAGGGAGATAGGTGCGTCATCTCACTCCCGCATGGCTCTAATAGACTACTTAAACAAATCGATAATGCGTGTAATTTGCCCATAAGAAAGGTTTAGTTCAACATTTATTGCTAATTTTGTTGTAAATATGAGTTGCCAGTTGTGTATTGTGATAAAGTTTGTTCAAACCTATGTTATCACCAAATATTTGAAGATAGGTATGTAGTATAATGCAGTTTTGGCCCATATTAGGTATTATAGGTTATGTTATTGGTTTATTTTCATCAAAACTTATCATTTTTGTTAAGTTTAGTGGTGCTGCTGAGTTTAAAGACCGTTTTTTCCAAGAGCAAAAGTAAGCACTCAATCAAAAAGTCCTCGATAGCCACATATGGTTTTGGAGGATACATTTCAAAGGCTGTTTTTAACTAAAGCAATTCTTTTAGTTTTAATGCATTCCCTTGACATTCTTTATCAGTGACTGATATATTATAATGCCCAAAAAGAGCCAGCGTAGCAATATGGTGGAATTTTATACCCCTCGTGCAGGTACAAGTAGCCGAAGTAGTTTTTCTTGATTTATTTATTGTAATCTGCAATAGGAACATTTAATAAGACAAATATCTATAAAATCTATGGAAAGCAGAATAGCTACCTGTACTCTATATATTTTATCCTTCATGCTGGCATGTATTTTCCCTCTAATAATCATAAAGTTAGGGTCAGCATCAAACTGCATGCCGTTTACATGATTGGATTCCAATGCATTTGCACCCCTTTTTATCATTTTATTCTCGTCTTCAAAAGACTCAATAATGTTGCAGATCTTCAAAACATGTTTGGATGTCATTTTCAATCAAAATTCTGACTTCAAATGGTTTCATTTAACTAACAAGTACACAAAATAAATCACACTAGTAAACAAAAACATAACCTCAAAAAAGTAAAATGGGCGAAAAATAATAATTAGACTTACCTTTTATCAAAAATACTTTGTTAAAACGTTGAACCGTCCTAAGTTTTCACAAAATATTGTACTGGCAACTCTTATTCACGTCAAAACTAATAATAAACTTGAAAATAAAATCTTCTTATGGGCAAATTACACACTTTATCGATTTGTTTGGAAATGTCTCTTAGCACGGCCCACTTGTGACGTCAGACTTAGGTGTTCCATTGGTTGTGTAGTTACGGTCTCTCTGTCTATTTCACTCGGACGCTGTGTCGCTGTAGTGGAAGAGAGATAGATGCGTAACGTTACAATGTTTTCTGGAAAGTGCAGGTTTATAAGACGTATATCACGTCAAAAAGGATATAATATTTGAAGTGACCGTAAGATTATCACGTTTGAATCTATCTAGTCCATAAAATAATAGGTTATTAATTTCGAATAATTAAAATGAGATAGGTAATGGCGTTTTCGATTAAGCATAGCCCTGTTTGGGCTGGACTAATAGTGAAAACAATTTTTTCTGGAAAATATTCTGGTCACTGCCAATTTAATTTCATCTTTCATTTTTTCAAATACATCCCAAAATTTACTGATTACTTTGAGTTTGCTTTTAGATGCTGACCTTTAGCTTTATTTCGAACGTTTCACAAATTTGTAGCTGGTTTATTGAAAATTTCGCACTTCGTTATGGTAAATTATGATTCTTAGGTGAAGAGCAGACAGGCTACTATTGCTCTCAAAGGTCTAACAAGGCATTACATGCTCTCCGTTTTGTAATTCTATTTATTGTGCTCCTGTGATGCACCGTATATTTCATTCCCATTCGTTCTCGTATTCATATTCGAGACGAAGGGGCACTTTAATCTATATTGCATTGTCCACATTCTTACAAAAATTGCCTTATCAACTGGCTGACCAGAAGAAGTCAATTACTCCAATTCTGGATTTTCCTTGAGTCTTGAAATCTTCATTCGGTTCTCGACGGTCATATATGAAATTGCCTCCCGTAACGTAAGATCATTTTTCAGAAAGCAATTTAACAAATTTCCAATTTTCACGTAAATTTTTGGAAAATTTTGATGCATTATCACCATACTTCTATCACGAAGCAGGACACAGTCTTTTATAATGAAACGTAACCTAAAGAAGACAGTGGAGAACCAATTTTTTTGATATACATATTTGACTTGATTATACTTCACTTGACTGAAGATGAGCGCATAGTTCGAAACACGTATCAATAAAAAAATATTGCAAAGACGTCAGACTGTTAAATTCAAGGATGGTCGACCAATTTTTCCACCGTAATAATGGTTTCAATTTAGATTCCTTCTTCCCTCGGGCCCGATCATTCAATACAAATCTATTAAAAGAGTCTCTAGAACGAGCTAGTCTAGCTATCTTTATTGCTATAAATAAATCTGAAAATCCCCGTCTGGAGAATTGAATACACATATTTACCTTACAAAAAATATTCAGTTAAGTTAGTTATCAAGTTGTTCATCGAATTTAACGTGGGCATGTACCAGTCTTCGCGGAGTTGCCAATCAACTTCAGGGATTCGCAGTGAATTTAACTGTCTGTGTAATCGCATTATCGGGCCGAGAATAAAGTTGTCGGAAAACGTCGATGCCGTTCGTTCTAAAGAGAGGCTCCTAGAGAATAGCGTGTATAGGTAATAAAGGTAGTGAACATATAACGATACCGTAGACGAGAGAACACGAACGTAATAAATGTAACAATTTCGTCGTGACACAGGCTGCCAAATGCACTCAGGAACTTACCCAAAGTAACGCGACTTACGAACAACCCTCCGTAAAATATGATTAGCTTTAGGATACGGAACGAGCAGCCGAGCTTAGTTTGTATCTAGCAGCGTTTTAGTGAAAACTGCAAATTAATTTCCACTAGATTTAAATTTCGGAAGCGAGGAGAGGATGCCCGGGAAGGTGTATAAAAGAGAGTACGACTTTAACTTGTTTAAGAAACAACCAGTTAAAAGGGCCGTAAAGGGGAAATAGTTATGCTTTACACTTGGACTTGATGCTAACCCCACCACCCCGAGAACGGTATCGCAGGGGTTGTTTTCGTACATTAACCGCCATTGAACGCGACCGGTTCGATTCAAAAACAAAACGTAAAATAATTCTCGGACGTCACACTAAACGTAAACATCCCGGAGCTGAATATTTCGAGCTCGTTCGGAACTCTAACGCCCTGACTTCGGTTTAAATTCGTAGCTTGACAGATTTCTCACTGGACCAAACAATAATTGGTTCGGAATTACGTCCCAAGTAATTTACATTCCCAATTCTAATTCGGTCTAAGTCTAATGGCATTAGGATTGGTTCGCCGCAAAACAAACGAATGTGCTGTAATAACGATTCTAGTTCTTGTTTAAGTTATTACACAAGTCGAAGTTGGGTGAATGGAAACCTCAAAATCGCACAGGAACGATGAATTTCGAACAAGTGTGATGTGCGGTAATTTGTGTAAGGAAGTGAAAATCATGCAATAAATTATACGTTTTAATATGCCGAAGTGTTTCAACGCCAAAGAACTTATAGAGTTGTGTCGTAATTCAAATGCAACTCTTTGAACGAATCAAATTTGATAGAGAATTAGAAGACTAGGGCAATCATTTTTTAAGGAGCTTGTTATTAGAAGATGACGTCAAACAATTAGAAGGTAACATAAAATATATCTAAAGGTAGACTTAGTCATTTGACTATGGCGAATTTGACACATTCGGCAAAGCGTTTTAACAAAATTTCTTTAACCCCAAAGGACTTTTAGAGTTGTGTCATGACTCAAAAGCAACTCTCTGAACGAATCAAATTTCATAATGAAATAGAAGATTAGGGCAAACAGTTTGTAATAAGCTTATTATTAGAAGATAACGTTAAGCAATGACAAAGCAACATGAAATACATTTAGAGGTATACTTAGTCATTTGACTAAGGCGAATTTGACACATTTGACGAAATGATTTAACAAAATTTCTTCAACCCCAAAGAACTGTTAGAGTTATGTCGTGATTTAAAAGCAACTCTTTGAACGAATCAAATTTCATAACGAATTAGAAAATTAGAGCAAACAGTTTGTAATAAGCTTATTATTAGAATATGACGTTAAGCAATGAGAAAGCAACATGAAATACATTTAAAGGTACACTTAGTCATTTGACTAAGGCGAATTTGACACATTTGACGAAGTGTGTTAACAAAATTTCTTTAACCCCAAAGGACTTTTAGAGTTGTGTCATGATTCAAAATCAACTCTGAACGAATCAAGTTTCATAATGAATTAGAAGATTAGGTCAAACAGTTTGTAATATGCTTATTATAGACCAGGGAAATAAGGAAAAAAGTACCCTGTTGGGGACACTCAACCAACCAGGTAATCAAGCAGTTATTCATGTAAAGGGGGTTTACAGGAGTAAAACCTATACGTTGGCAACCAACAGTTTTGTGCTATTGTTGAATTATTAACAATTAAAGGTCGAAAAACGTGATTTTTTTTGCATTTTTGTGTCCCTGAAAAAATCATAGAATCCTATGAATAATTAAAAGTTGGCATCTTGTAGGGAATAGAAAAATCTTCAAAATGACGTTTGATAAAACATGATGTAATATTTCGTTGCTTAGATAATTGTAAATAAAGGTAAAAATATGCATTATTTTTAATTAACAATAGCTATTGTAAAAATTAAAATACAACTTTGAAATTACCTAAGGTGTTGTGTCTTATGGTACTTAATATGTGGTAAAAATTTCAAAAGGATTCATTGAATACTTTTTGCAAAATTGTAATTGTTTATCCCAGAAGACTTCTTTTTGCGTTATCATTATGCGCACAATAATGATGATACAATAATTTTACGAGTACCGAAAGAAAGAAGAAGAGTTATTTCATCAAACCTAATTATTTAATATCGGAAAAATTAATTACCACTATTGTTAAAAATCATCACAAAAACATGGTCATTTTTCGTGTATAAACAAATTGAATAACTTTATTGATGTTATTTATAGAGAAATTATTTTTACATATTTGAAAAGATGGCATTTTTACCTTTATTTTAAAATAAAAAAAATTGTCCTAAATCAATTTGGGGCAAAGTTGGCAATTGTTTTTCTAAAATTCACAGCTAATTTGTTTATAATAATTAAGAAACCTAACTAACGCCATTCTAAAGATAAAGAGTTGAACTATTTGTTAAATAAATTTGGAAAGTATTGAACTTCAACATCGAGTTTGCTGAAGCTTCAAATATGCAGCTCGACAAAGACGAGCTGAGGAAATTTGAAAACTACGAGCTCAAAAAATGATAAGGTAACTTCAAATCGAAGCAGAAAGTAATTAATAGATATCTCTGGCAGTTATTAACGGGTTTTGATGATTCTTTTTTTAATTAGGGGTACCTCGTCGAGTACAATACAAATATGTAAGCTATTAATTAATTACCATTTAAATAAACAAAGTGACTTCTTTAAACATTTTTCAAATTTTGTTATTAATTATTTTCAGTATTTTTGAATTGTATTACACTTATTACTAACGGAAAGAAAAATGTTTTATGTGCACCCCAAGAAACAAAACGAAATTGCTATATAAATAAAGTAATTTATTTAAACATTTTTATGAAAGTTATTTCGTTAAGTAAAAATTTATTGTTTGCTTATTTATCAGTAAAAGTGTTCGAAGGTTTATATCAATACAAAAATTCACATTGTTATAAAAAACTGATAAATAGTATTTACAATAAAATTTACATATAAACATAGTACAAAAAACTATTGAGAATCAGTATGACACATTATGAATTATAGATTTGTATATTCTCTTTGCGTACATCACAAATATACAATTTGTTTATAATTATATTTATAAATAAACAATGTCATTTGTTTAAATTTAAAAAAATCCCAAAAAATCAATTTTTTTTTGGTTTTATTTCCTTATCGAAAGAATAGGTTGTTTAAGGTTTTTTTAAGTTTTTAGGTTTTTAAGTTGTTTTTTTTAATAAAAAAATTTCATGTTATATGTATTAATAATGACTTTTAAGTATACAAAACATAATGTAGTCATCATAGTCTTTTATATTAATGATTTTACTTGTCTTCTTTTTCTTTAATAATTTAATAACACTTTAAAATTTATTGAAGAAGCAAAATTATTTAGTGTTTGGGAATGTCGTATTAATTTAATCATTTATTAACTTCATTTATTTATTAATTAAATTCAAATATACAAAATTACGTCATCAAAGTTTTCTTCTTCGCTATTTTCCTTCGGATCGTGACGTTTTTCCATTTCATTTCCGTTTCTCCAAGAAGAAAAGAAAGAGAAAACCTCTTAAAATCAATTTGGCAAAATGTATAAACAAATTACTCTATTTATATAGCAATTTCGTTTTTGTTTCCTGGGGTGCACATAAAACATTTTTCTTTCCGTTAGTAATAAGTGTAACACAATTCAAAAATACTGAAAATAATTAATAACAAAATTTGAAAAATGTTTAAAGAAATCACTTTGTTTATTTAAATGGTAATTAATTAATAGCTTACATATTTGTATTATACTCGACGAGGTACCCCTAATTAAAAAAAGAATCATCAAAATCCGTTAATAATTGCCAGAGATATCTATTAATTACTTTCTGCTTCGATTTGAAGTTACCTTTTCATTTTTTAAGCTCGTAGTTTTCAAATTTCCTCAGCTCGTCTTTGTCGAGCTGCATATTTGAAGCTTCAGCAAACTCGATGTTGAAGTTCAATACTTTCCAAATTTATTTAACAAATAGTTCAAATCTTTATCTTTAGAATGGCGTTAGTTAGGTTTCTTAATTATTATAAACAAATTAGCTGTGAATTTTAAAAAAAACAATTGCTAACTTTGCCCCAAATTGATTTAGGACAATTTTTTTTATTTTAAAATAAAGGTAAAAATGCCATCTTTTCAAATATGTAAAAATAATTTCGCTATAAATAACATCAATAAAGTTATTCAATTTGTTTATACACGAAAAATGACCATGTTTTTGTGATGATTTTTAACAATAGTGGTAATTAATTTTTCCGATATTAAATAATTAGGTTTGATGAAATAACTCTTCTTCTTTCTTTCGGTACTCGTAGAATTATTGTATCATCATTATTGTGCGCATAATGATAACGCAAAAAGAAGTCTTCTGGGATAAACAATTACAATTTTGCAAAAAGTATTCAATGAATCCTTTTGAAATTTTTACCACACATTAAGTACCATAAGACACAACACCTTAGGTAATTTCAAAGTTGTATTTTAATTTTTACAATAGCTATTGTTAATTAAAAATAATGCATATTTTTACCTTTATTTACAATTATTTAAGCAACGAAATATTACATCATGTTTTATCAAACGTCATTTTGAAGATTTTTCTATTCCCTACAAGATGCCAACTTTTAATTATTCATAGGATTCTATGATTTTTTCAGGGACACAAAAATGCAAAAAAAATCACGTTTTTCGACCTTTAATTGTTAATAATTCAACAATAGCACAAAACTGTTGGTTGCCAACGTATAGGTTTTACTCCTGTAAACCCCTTTTACATGAATAACTGCTTGGTTACCTGGTTGGTTGAGTGTCACGAAAAAATCTTATTTCCCTGGTCTATTATTAGAATATGACGTTAAGCAATGAGAAAGCAGCATGAACTACATTCAAGGGTATATTTAGTCACTTGACTAAAGCGAATTTGACACATTTGACGAAGTGTTTTAACAAGATTTCTTCAACCCCGAAGGACTTTTAGAGTTGTGTTATGACTCAAAAGCAACTCTCTGAACGAATCAAATTTCATAATGAATTAGAAGATTAGGGCAAACAGTTTGTAATATGCTTATTATTAGAATATGACGTTAAGCAATGACAAAGCAACATGAAATACATTTAGAGGTATACTTAGTCATTTGACTAAGGCGAATTTGACACATTTGACGAAATGATTTAACAAAATTTCTTTAACCCCAAAGGACTTTTAGAGTTATGTCATGACTCAAAAGCAACTCTCTGAACGAATCAAATTTCATAATGAATTAGAAGATTAGGGCAAACAGTTTGTAATAAGCTTATTATTAGAAGATGACGTTAAGCAATGAGAAAGCAACATGAAATATATTTAAGGGTATATTTTAGTCACTTGACTAAAGCGAATTTGATACATTTTACGAAGTGTTTTAACAAAATTTCTTTAACCCCAAAGGACTTTTAGAGTTATGTCATGACTTAAAAGCAACTCTCTGAACGAATCAAATTTCATAATGAATTAGAAGATTAGGGCAAACAGTTTGTAATAAGCTTATTATTAGAAGATGACGTTAAGCAATGAGAAAGCAACATGAAATATATTTATGGGTATATTTAGTCATTTGACTAACGCAAATTTGACACATTTGACGAAGTGTTTTAACAAAATTTCTTTAACCCCAAAGGACTTTTAGAGTTATGTCATGACTCAAAAGCAACTCTCTGAACGAATCAAATTTCATAATGAATTAGAAGATTAGGGCAAAGAGTTTGTAATAAGCTTATTATTAGAAGATGGCGTTAAGCAATGAGAAAGCAACTTGAAATATATTTAAGGGTATATTTTAGTCACTTGACTAAAGCGAAATTGACACATTTGACGAAGTGTTATAACAAAATTTCTTCAACCCCAAAGGACTTTTAGAGTTGTGTCATGATTCAAAATCAACTCTCTGAACGAATCAAGTTTCATAATGAATTAGAAGATTAGGTCAAACAGTTTGTGATAAGCTTATTATTAGAAGATGACGCCAAGCAATGAGAAAGCAACATGAAATACATTTAAGGGTATATTTTAGTCACTTGACTAAAGCGAATTTGACACATTTGACGAAGTGTTATAACAAAATTTCTTCAACCCCAAAGGACTTTTAGAGTTGTGTCATGATTCAAAATCAACTCTCTGAACGAATCAAGTTTCATAATGAATTAGAAGATTAGGTCAAACAGTTTGTAATAAGCTTATTATTAGAAGATGACGCCAAGCAATGAGAAAGCAACATGAAATATATTTAAGGGTATATTTTAGTCACTTGACTAATGCGAATTTTACACATTTGACGAAGTGTTTTAACAAAATTTCTTCAACCCCATAGGACTTTTAGAGTTGTGTCATGACTCAAAAGCAACTCTCTGAACGAATCAAATTTCATAATGAATTAGAAGATTAGGTCAAACAGTTTGTAATAAGCTTATTATTAGAATATGACGTTAAGCAATGAGAAAGCAGCATGAACTACATTTAAGGGTATATTTAGTCACTTGACTAAAGCGAATTTGACACATTTGACGAAGTGTTTTAACAAAATTTCTTCAAACCCAAAGGACTTTTAGAGTTGTGTCATGATTCAAAATCAACTCTCGGAACGTTGGGAACGAATCAAGTTTCATAATGAATTAGAAGATTAGGGCAAACAGTTTGTAATAATCGTATTATTAGAATATGACGTTAAGCAATGAGAAAGCAGCATGAACTACATTTAAGGGTATATTTAGTCACTTGACTAAAGCGAATTTGACACATTTGACGAAGTGTTTTAACAACCAACCCCAAAGGACTTTTAGAGTTGTGTCATGATTCAAAATCAACTCTCTGAACGAATCAAGTTTCATAATGAATTTGCAGATTAGGTCAAACCGTTTGTAAGAAGCTTGTTATTAGAAGATTACGTAAAACAATCAGAAGGCAACATGAAACGCATTTATGGGTACAATTAGTCATTTGACTAAGGCAAATTTGACACATTTGGCGAAGTGTTTTAACAAAATATCTTCAACCCCAAAGGAGTTCAAGAGTTGTGTCATAATTCGAAAGCAATTCTTTGATCGAATCAAATTTGTTAGAGAATTAGAAGATAAGGGCAAACAGTTTGTAAGAAGCTTGTTTTTAGAAGATGACGTAAAACAATTAGAAGGCAATATAAAATATGTTTCAAGTTATACTTAGTCATTTGACTAAGGCGAATTTGACACATTTGGCGGCGAAGTGTTTTAACAAAATTGCTTCAACCCCAAAGGAGTTTTAGAGTTGTCTCATAATTCAAAAGCAACTCTTTGAACGAATAAAATTTGATAACGAATTGGAAGATTCGGGCAAACAGTTTGTGAGAAGTTTGTTTTTAGAAGATTACGTAAAACGATTAGAAGGCAATATGAAATGCATTTAAGGGTACAATTAGTCATTTGACTAAGGCAAATTTGACACATTTGACGAAGTGTTTCAACAAAATTTCTTCAACCCCAAAAGGCTTTTAGAGTTTTGTCAGGATTTAAAATCAACTCTCTGAACGAATCAAATTTCATAATGAATTAGGAGATTAGGGCAAATAGTTTGTAAGAGGCTTGTTATTAAAAGATGACGTATAACAATTAGAAGGCAACATAAAATACATACATGGGTATACGTAGTCATTTGACTAAGGCAAATTTGACACATTTGTCTAAGTGTTGTAGCAAAATTGCTTCAACCCCAAAGAGCTTTTAGAGTTTTGTGGTGATTCCAAAGCAACTCTTTGAACTCTTAAAAGATTTCGGCAAACAGTTTGTAAAAAGCATGTTATTAGAAGATGACGTAAAACAATTATAAGGCAACATAAAATGCATTTAAGGGTATACTTGCTCATTTGACTAAGGCGAATTTGACACATTTGGCGAAATGTTGTAGCAAAATTGCTTTAACCCCAAAGTGCATTTAGAGTTCCAAAGCAACTCTTTGAACGAATCAAATTTCATAATGAATTAGAAGACTCAGGCAAACAGTTTGTAAGAAACTTGTTATTAGAAGACAATGAAAAGTAAAACAATGAGAAGGTAACGTGAAATGCATTTAAGAGCGCACTTAATCATTTGATTACGATGCTTTTCTCTGCATTAGTAACTTTAGAACTCCAACTACCTCATTTTGAATTACATTAAAATTTAACTCTAACAGGTAGAGTAAATGGGAGATGTGAATTACTGGCTTAATAAAGGAAATGTAAAACTGTTTGAAAAGTCTCATTATAAAAGCTTTTCCCGTATGTAAATCAATCCGATACCCATATAAAATTTAAGTCATATCATCATTTTTCTGTTTGAACAACCTTTGAACGTTCCCGAAATTTCCCTCTGCGTTCCCGGCGTTATTTAACGATTGTTTGTACGCGGTAAAATTCATAATTAATTATAAGCGGTATCGAGCGAAGCTCACGTGGGACTTTAATCCCGGCAGTATACGGCCTAATCCGGCAGTGATAGATGATTAGGGCCATCATAAATCTGCATTTACCCCCACCCTGGAAACATCGCCACAGACACGGGAGTCACTCCGAAAATTTAAATGATCCTCAACGGAGGCGTCTCAATTGCCTATTCAAAATTTAAGGAGGCGATTTGAGACGATACCGATTTTCTTTCATGCACGAGAACGACCGAGATAAATTCCAGTCGCGAAGTTCCGAAGTTTTTCTTAGGCGGGAGTGCTTTGAAAATTTTTATTAATACAAAATACCGACCGTCTACAGCTCTCCCTCTTATGTGAGTTTTCTTTTGTAGGCTGAACTTAACACACACACACGCGCGCGCAACTCAACTCCTTTCAGCGGAGTTCATGTCAAAATATATAATTGCTTCCTTCAAGTTTGGACTTGTTTACGACGAAATCGGGGGCCCCTTCCAGGTTGTTTACATTTAACCGGAGTTTTGAAACTCGATGTAACATACTTAATATTGACTCATTTGTGGAAACGTATATGTGTACATGCGTACGTTTATAAATACACAGGGAAATAAATACCGTCAAATTGCCTAGCAACGAAAATACATCAATCAGATAACAGTCCCAATTAAGAATTTAGAAGGTGGAAAGGAAAAAAGTAGGGATGTTTATTTTCTCCTCTGATTGAAAGCATTAAACTTCAATAAATCGGTAAATAAAGTCAGTTTTGGGCGCAGAACCCGAAAATATTAAACATTAAAATGCAGCGAAGGGAAGAGATTTTAATACGGTATTTATATTCCGCTACGAGTGTGTGTTTAGATGAAAATTGGCAAACCTCGCGTTTAAAAAAATGGACTGTAAAAAATACTCAATAGCATATTTAACGATTGTATTTTTTTTGCGAAAACATAATATTGAATTTTTGTTTCCGCATCGACATTTACCGGCGAACTTATTCAAACATCTGTTTCGCATTTTGCGGAAAAATGTAAAGGGCGAAGGACGGAAGAGGGCTTTTTTCCGGTCGAAACTTTATTCGATCGAAACGCGTTATGGTGTCGAAAGCGTTGGGGCCGGAAAACTTTGTTTATTAAAATGTTTTTGTAACATTTACCAGCGCGATTTACATACTTCGCATACTTTAGCGTTCGCCACTAAATGCCCGGGTTAGTTGTATCAATTTGTTCCGAGAGGGAAAAACGCTTACCGGAATTCGAACGTGTTTCTAATTTAGGAACCGATCTAAAGTTCTTCATATTAAAGTTGATGATTGAATGAAAGGAAAGTGTGTAAAATATGGCGATATGGCGACGTTGTGAGGACTACAGCATTTTATTTTTGAAAGAGGGTGTAGTGTAAAAAGCAGTCCTTTATTTTTACTTCAAATAATCGAAATACAAACGGAACGGACCCAGAAACAGTGTTTTCAATTTTATTAACATTCTAAATAAAATCAGGTAAAACCTCCTAATAAACTTTTCTATGCTTTTCATTAAAATCGGCCTTGATAAAGAATTAGTTCACTCCTGCCATTTCCGGTTTTTGGAAATTTTCTCAAAATTTCCTTCTGGATTACTTTTTAACTTTTAATGTATATTCCACTGTCGAATATACAGGGTGGTCGTGATATAACCTTACAAAAAAAAACGGTAATAGGTGACGATTTGTAGAACTCATACAAAAAAAAATCTAGTAAAAGCCTTTTCGTTTTCGAGATAAAAATAATTGAAAATTTGTACAAAATTTGCTGTACGCCAATGAGTTAATCAGGATAAAAAATGTAATTTTGGTTCTCTAGTAACGATAATCGGTACCTGTACCAACTAGTAAACTGAATAACATTTGTCAAATTCAATACTTTTGAATTTGTGGTAGAAATGAAATTTACAAATCAAGAATATGCGAAAAAACACTGGTTTCCTTTTGTTATTTATTAAAGCCGATTTATAAACTTGACGTTGCCTTTGCCGTTTAAAGTTGAGATCGTGGTTCCTTGTTGAATATTGTGTTTATCGGCAGATTCTAACCTAAAACCACAATCATGATTATCTGTCACTGTCTTGACCCATGAAATTTGCTATTTACTTACAAACTGCAAACCCAAACGCAAATGTAGTCTTGAAAAAGACTGGTTTTATAGACTTCTTGTACAAAAATGACTATAAGAGAAAAAATACATTGAAAACAAGAAAGGCGACGACATATAAATGACAATTGACATATGCAAACTGACAAGTAAATCACTGGCAAAAGAAAACGTCTATCAAATTTGACAGCAAATTGCCAATTTATTGTAACTAGGTAACTAACAATTAAATCTTGGTTAAATATGTATGTATTTATTTTTGTTGTTAGTGGCGTCAAATGAGTGTGGATAGGGGTTAATTTTTCTTCATCATTTTGGACCTACCAAATTTGTTTTTTTTTTCTGAATTGTTGGATCCTCCTAATGACCCAGAATTTTTTTGTAAGGTTATATCACGACCACCCTGTATATATAATAAACTTTCTAAATATTCTCTAAACAACACTTTACTCTTGTCACTTTTAGATTTTGGGAAGTTTTCTCAAAATCTACTCTAATATTTTTTTCTAAATTTTCAGAATTTGTTGTACTATCTACTATACTACTAACAATTTTGGCGTAATGTTCCAAAATGGTATTTTAGTCATGTTTTCGGGTTTTTCTGTTTCTATTGCTATTTTTAGCGACCGGAAGTGACCTCAAGTTTATTTTTTTTTAGGTAAGCCCTTATATGTATTTTTACATTTTCATCTACATTCTAAAACATTATAAGATTTTAATTCATAAAATAACCAACAAAAACTTATATTTCAAGCACCAAACTTAGAACTTTCCTGTGCCAAGTAATGCGCCAAATAATTGTATTATATTTGATAGGTAGAATGGAGTAAGTGCATGTAAGATATTATAAGATATTAAAAAAACTTTGTAAAATCTAAAATTCAAAAGAGTAAACTACCCGCAGTTAAGAAAAATATTTCAAGTAAAATGTCACGGGCTTGAAATCGTCGGTTTAAGATATTTTATTTAGGGTATACGTTATTGGGACAATTTTATTGAAAAAAATCGTGATGTGTTCATCAGAGTACTTTATATACAGGGGTTAATTTAAGCAACAAACCCAAAAACGACCTATAAAGTACTCCTCACAGTAGATTTAGCCAAAAACGTTACAAAACTTTTCTATATATTATATCTAATGTAGAATAGGTACTCAATTTTTTTTTTAAATTCTTGGAGCAAATTTCGGGAAAAGTTCAAAAAAATTGAAGAATGATACAAAGTGCCTTTCACTGAAGATTTTGCAAAAACCGATAAAAAAGTTTATTTTCTACTAATTCAATGGTAGAATATATATTCTAAATTTAAAATAACTTCTTGTAGCAAATTTTAAGAAAAATTCAAAAACCGAAAAACCACAAGTATAAAGTGCTCTTCACAGAAGATTTAGCCGAAAACGTTACAAACTTTTTTATACATATTTAATTGCACAATAAATTTTCAAAGTTTAAAAAGAATTCCTGGAACGAATTCCGAGAATAATACAAAAAATCAAAAATCGACAAGTATAAAGTATCCTTCACAGAAGATTTAGCCAAAAACGTTAGAAAACTTTTTTATACATATTCAATAGTAAAATAAATATTCAAAGTGTAAAAAAAATCGTGAAGTGGATTTCGAAAAAAAATGAAAAAAGCCAAAATTGACAAGTATAAAGTGCCCTTCACAGAAGATTTAGGCAAAATCGTTAGAAAACTTTTTTGAAGTGAAACTTCTTTGCGCACGTTGTATACATTGGGATGGGGTGTTGGTCGAAAAACCGCTACCAAAGAGGTCAACGTGGCAACACCGCAGAGCGTCGAGACTTTCAGCTGACACCTAACTTAACCTCAAACGGCGAGAAACAATAACTTCGAGCGACGACAAAACGGTGAGCTGTATTGTTTAATTACGTGACATAGATATAGAGAAAAGTGAGGACGCGTCGTGCCTCACCTCACCTCAGATGAGAACATGGAGACACCGGAAGAGATGAAAGCCCACGGCGCACGGTTCCGCGGCGAATGGGTGGTAATTCTCGAACACAAGATGAACGGGCTCGAGGCGACGTACACGCGAATCTGTGGAGCATCGTGAAGGCGGTTGTGGGAGGACTCCAGCAATAGATAGTGGAAGCGGCGAGGCAACAAGCGACCATTGTTGCTCTGAATGTGTCGGATCGAGCCGCAGCGAGGAATCCGGAGTGGAGCAGGCGAGTGCTTGACTTCGACCGTCTTTGGCGCTGAAGATGGTGGAAGTTATCGATCCCAGCAGCCCGGAGAGCAGTGTGGACACCGCGATGGCTCTCCAAGATTGATCAACTTGGGGACGATTTACGACTGGACAGATTTAGAGAAGAGAACTCTGTTGCAGTCGCGGTTGGCCGCGACGGGGAAGCTCTGGCATCAGCATCTCGACAACTATGATCGACCATGGGCAAAGTGGCGAGCCATGTTAGTGGCGTCGTTCCTTAGGCAGCGAGATTTACACGGGATGATGACGGAGATGATAAGACGGGAAAAGTTGGCCAGCGAGACAATGACCACCTACTACCATGCGAAGCTGGCGGGAGAGTCGGCGTTACCAGCGAAATGCTGTCTCCTGCATTATTGCTGGATTGCCGGCAGAGCGACGAACGAGTGCTTATGGCGTCTGTAACACTTTCCCTGAGCAGGGAATCTAAAGCGTTTGATGTTACAACTGCCAGCAGGTGGGAGATCACCTGAGCCGAGACTGTCGGCAGACTCGAGCGGACCGGTGCAAGCGTTGCGGCAGCAAAAGAAGAAAATCTTTTACATTTCATTTATATATCCTGTCTGTCGGTGAGACGCGCGCGCGCGCACGTGTGTGTGTGCATATGGCCAAAGAAGTTTCACTTCCACCGTCTGGTCCGACGCAGACTTTTATAGTTTTTATACCTATTCAGTCGTGCAATAAATATTCAAAGTTTTAAAAAAAATTCTTTGACGCGAATTTAGAGAAAAATTCAAAAAACCGAAAAATGACAAGCGTAAACTACCCTTTTATCCTGGCCGATTTTAATGGAAAGCTTATTTTCACGTCCTAGTATGGTACAAAGTCTAGATACAAAGTTTTGGCCGTTTGTTTTTCGAAACTCATTTTCGAAAAATCGACCCGATTACAATACTCTCATATATGAGTACCTCATATGAGAACATAAAAAGTGAAAAATCGAAAAGTTATAACACTAAAGCGCTTTGACTGCACATTTTACTAAGATAGTAAAGTGGTAAGATATTAATCATTAAAAAATTTTGAAAAATATACAATGCACAAGAGTAAACTGCCCTCAGTTAAGACAAATATTTCAAGTAAAATGTTACGGGCTTGAAATCGTCGATAGAAGATATTTTATTTAGGGTGTACGTTAATGGGGCACTTTTATTGAACAAAATGTGGAAAATCTACAGGTTAAAACACTAAAGTGGTTTTACTGCACATTTTATTAAGCTAGTAAAGTTGTAAGATATCAGTCATTAAAAAAGTGTGGAAAATCTACAATGCACAATAGTAAACTGTCCTCAGTTATGAAAAATATTTCAGGTAAAATGTCCCGGGCTTGAATTCGTCGGTTTAAGGTATTTTATTCAATTTTGCCATATAAACTGACGTTTATTGACGTCAAATTGAACCTATAAAGTCATTGTTTATTTTGTTTATTTAGGCAGCGGATTAATAGTTCTTTATTCAATTTTGCCGTATAAAGTGACGTTTTATATGTTTAAAATTGTTTTCGTCGTTGTCAAGTTTGCGGCACTGAAGTTGTCATCTTGTCAAATTTTCACTTCAAAATTGGACTTACTCCGCTAAACGTCAGTTTATATATGACAAAATTGAATAAAACGTTGTAATACACTCGCGGATACAATGAACGTTTAACTCGCGATATTAACACGCTTGCGGCTGGGCCGCCCGCGCGTTTAAACATATCGCTCGTTAAACGTTCAATTTATCCGCTTGTATAATAAATAACTATTATTTAGCGTATACGTTAATGGGACAATTTTATTGAAAAAAAAAATGGGGAAAATCTAAAAGTTAAAAGAATAAAGTGCCTTTACTGTACGTACATTTAACTACATATATTTTAGTCAAAAAGTTGTAGGCATTCGTTTAAAATATTAAATGTAACGTTAATTAGGCAATGTTTAGAAGAAATGTGAAAAAATGAAATTACTAAAGGGTCAAATTTTCCCCTAATTCCACCTCCCACTGTTTGATTTAACAAAAAGCAGGCAAAAATTATACACACACACACTGACCGCACGTGGAGGGGACCAAAGCATTGGCGTGACGATTTCGACCTAATCGAATTATTTCCTAATTTCTTGGCGCACCTACGCATTTTCTGCAGGGCACGGTTTTGATTAGGGTAGGTGGGAACGACTCGGATTAATTTAATTTTTCCTTGCGGCGGCCGTGCGATGTGTGACGGACTAATGACGGCGTTCCTTCCAGGTTACTCCGTTATTTATGGATATTGATAAAAAAATTACGACGCCTATCAAAAGGAAACAGTACGCGAGGTTATTTATGTCCGGCTTTCGATCAAATATTTAAGACAGAAACGGGGGCAGCGTGGATTTATGTTCTGCGATTTTTTTATGCCATTCACTTTTAATACCTCTTCCTTCCAGCTTTGATATTTATGGAAAGTTCGACGTCACTTTTGGGACGGTTCACTTCAGCCAAAACTGTTCATTCCAAATGATTAGGTAACCATAGAGTTGAACTAAGTAGTTTCTGAAGTTTTCCCGGCACAAAATCGTCTTAATTAAACGCGGTCGCGGTCCAAAAACGGCGAATTTACCGAATCACTTACGGACGATCTCGGAACATTTGTTCGGTGTTTGTCTCGAATTTCCCCAAACAATATCCATTTTATGAGCATACACGCGCCCATACACACTCGCATACACACCACAAAGTTAATCATACAAATAGGCGAGCCTAGCGAGAGCTTTCTTCTCAAACTTTCTGGGAAAGATGAAAAGGGTCTATCATTTGTAACGCCGCTTAATAATTACCCGCCGGTAATAGGAAAAGTGCCCCCATAAATTCACCCTTTAGGTCGGAGTATTGTAAAGTCACGCCAGAAAATGTTGCGACGCGTGAAATTATTAGGGAGAGTGACTCTGTGACTGCGTTCGGAACCCTCGCCGAGATATTGTGACGGTATTAACGCCGGCAAGGGGGGCGGTTCGAGTAACTGCGCAAAAAAGACGCTTTTGAAATACTTAATCACACACCGGATGATTTCTTCATTTACCAGCGTGCCCGGAGGAAAAAAGACAAATTCGCATTTTTCGTTAAAATTCACAGGCGAGCGAGCGATAGACTGTCTGGCCTCTCTCGTTCTTTCCGCCGATAATTCTATCATTAACAGTGTTATGACTAGATGAGTCCTTTGTGGGAAAAAAATCGAGGGAACGCCCCGTTAAACCCGAGGGAAAACAAAAAAAAGAGAGTCCTCGATTTTCCCTCCGTCGTCCGACGGATTTAACGCTCGAAGTCTTCCGATTTCTGCCCGATTTACATAACAACTACCGCCGGCTCGGTTCATTCGATCGGTCAGATGTGTACTCGCAGGATTTACGTACGCACGTCCCAAGTCTCAACTCTGAAACGAGAAACGAGAAAGGTTTCCTCGGAACGGATTTTCTTACATGGCGTACTTCGATTTCGAGGAGAAACGTGGAGGAATAGCGACGCACGTAGCTCTTGGTGTATATTATGGTTCAGTAAGTCCTGGTGAAACAGCAACTAGTCTTAATGCCCAACCATTATTGACGCCAACTTGCAACCCCTATACATACATATAGACAATTATGATTTTTTTTTTCAATTTAACATTGACAGATTTCAATCGTATTTTAGGGACAATAGATTACGTTCACTTCGAAACAAAAAATTAAAAACCATCTTAGTCAACGTCATTAACAGTACACGTGCTATTTTCTTTCATTCACTATATAGGCAATCCCATTTTCGAAACAATGGTGGTGAATAGGCAACTAAATATGCAAATCGTGTTTTCATTCAGTATCCAACGTGTTAATACAATGGTATTTGTTGACGCTAACGTCAACATTATTTTAGGTTAAGAAATTGTAATTTATAGTGAACTAATTTTGGGAACTTTTCAACACGTTTTGTTTTACAAACAGATAATAATCACTGACGCAGCTTAGGTAACAAGGTTTTTGGGATATCTAATTCAACTAAAAAGCACGTTTTATTTTATTACGAAGAATAACAACGCCGACCGAACGTCAACAAGTCAAGTTCAAATCACAATAATTAACGAGTCAGCATAACAAAGGCGTTTACGGAACGTGATAAGAAGCGCGCTCCAGTTAAGGTCAGTTTCTGCAACGCTAGGTCATTGTAAAAAAACAAATAATATCTCATTTAACCAATGTAAAACAAGATGCATAAAAGCTCTGAAATTTGGGACAATAAACCAGTATACGATGTATGCTCAAAACGACAGTGTGTTGTGATCTTGCTTTACGCCACCCAAACCGACAACCCCTAACCTCTCAAGAACCTCAACCCCGGAGAGCACGTTACGCCCTCTCTTAAAACTACTAGAACTTCAACCCGGACCTGCACGTTACGCCCTCAGGTCCACACCGGAGAGCACGATACGCCCTCTCTCCAAACTACTAGAACTTCAACCCGGACCTGCACGTTACGCCCTCAGGTCCACACCGGAGAGCACGATACGCCCTCTCTCCACACAACTAGAACTTCAAGAGATCACGTCGCGCCCTGATCTCCAACTACAACTACAGTCTCCAGCCTTACAACCTGGAGACAAGATTCATCTCCGCAGCCACCCACGAGTTACGAGAGATATCTACATACAGTCCACTCTCTATAGAGATCACTTCACACTTCGTTCAGTATTCTTAATTCCATCCTTTCATTTTTGCTCTAAAAAGTCGCCTCCACCACTTAAAACATAAGTATAAATTTGGAGCTAGTAACAGACGTAGATATGTTGATGTTAATCGAGGATGGTATTAAAGCTGTAATTTCACATTGTAGTAATAGTTATGCGAACACGAACATTAAGTATATGGGAGAGAAGTTAGTAAAAAAAAACATCTTCATATCTACTGTACTATGACGTGAACAACTTATATGGAGGTGCCCTATCTTGCGCCCTACCTTATAGCGGTTAAGCATGTTGAATATGTGAACAAATAGTTACAATTGATGCAAAAATTAAAAATTACGTTATAATTTCTGAATATAAACATATATATGACATATAACTCAGCTAACAATTCAGCTAAGGTATTACTTGAAATTTCCGTCACATAGTTTCACCAATTGTATCAAGTAGACATTTTCTAAGGTTTAGCGACAATTTGACCAAAGCGGTGCCTTTTTTCACGTCACATTAAAGTAAATAAGTAGTAAATTTGGTGAATTTGGTGAAATGTGATGCCGTACATATTTCACCAATTTGCTACCAGCACATGGGCTATAACCTATTAGTATTTATTTACCTGTTTGGTAATTATTTTCTTGTGCGACCCGTTAGGTTGCACCAAATTTTCATGTCACTTATTTGGTTACTCTCCTAATTCACTAAACTATAAATAAGTGTCTACATAAATAGCTAACATATTTTTGACCTCGGTGAGTATAACCTAAATCATAAATATATTTACACTCGCATGTCCAAAAGGTATTAAATTGACGGCATGTCTTTGGAAGACAGTATATATTAATTTGTACATTCCGCAATCAGTTTCAACCATTATAACTACTACGATTCTGAAATTTACTGAATACAGTGGATTCTAGAATTGTCGAAATTCTCTATAGAAATAAGAAGTTATTAAAACAAAATCTAGAATTATTTTGCAGCAGTATAAATATTCAAAGTTCTTAAGATATTCTCCAAGTGCCTTTACCCAATTACCTTCAAGTATATTTACTAAAAAAAAAAATTTAAATTGTTTATGTCGAAATAACAAATGTCAGAATATCTTTCAGGTACAGTGTCTTCAATTACGATCTTGAAATATAATAAATTCGAAAGTTTCCGCGAAATACGAAGTTGAATCAATAAAATATATTATTCAATTGTGTCAGCTTCTTAACTTTCTTAATTGTACCAGCTGTAATAGCTTTTTAAAATTTTGAGAACACTTAACTTTGTTGAATATTTTACTGAATGCAATGGATTCTAGAATGGTCGAAATTCTCTATAGAAATAAGAAGTTATTAAAACAAAATCTAGAATTCTTTTGCAGCAGTATAAATATTCAAAGTTCTTAAGAAGTTCTCCAAGTGCCAACCCAATTACATTCAAGTATATTTACAAAAAAAAAATTTTTTTAATTTTTCGTGTCGAAATAACAAATGTCAGAATATCTTTCAGGTACAGTGTTTGCCATTACGATCTTGAAATATAATAAATTCGAACGTTTCTGCAAAATACGAAAATAAATCAATAAAATATAAAATATAATAGTCAACTGTATCAGTGTTCTTAATTGTACCAGCTGTAACAGCTTCTTAAAATTTTGAGAAGACCTAACTTTGTTAAATAATAAATTGAATTTATTAATTATTAGTCTAGAAGCCTTGAAAAACCTTTATTATCCTGTAGCCTCACTAGATCACTAACCTCTTCGCAAACTTTGACTAAAAGTAGATTTAATGCCATGAAAAACCATAAATGCAGGGTCCCATCTTCCTGCGTTCGACATATTTTTAAAATAATTATCTCTCCCAACGTTCATAAATTAATGCGTGCTTCAAAGAAAGTAAAAACATATATCGGTACATTCATCGTGACAGGATGTTTTAACATAATTAAACTGTCGTTGAATGATGGTTAATAACATTTCTTCGACGCAATAAATTCGCTTCTTCGCGTTGGCGAAGTTTGTAAAGGGGATAACTTTTTTGATGTTGATGGTATAGAAAGCAGTCCATTTATTAAAGAGACTATTGGCGAAACTTGCGAGAGACTCGATTTAAAAATTCTTAAGTACTTTCGCCTCTATGGGTCCCGCTCTATTTCCGTCGGTAATTACGATGATAAAGCGATAATTTACGCGTATTAAACACATAATTCATTAAACTTAAGGGCAATATTACGCGTGTGTGTCTGATTTATAACGAAGTCATCAAGATAATACAATAATTAATCACATGCCAACTGTTTATGCACATTACGTATTTTATTGTTGCTTGGAACGAACACACTCAATGCATAATAATAGAATGTGAGGTTGATAAACTAATCTACAAGAAAATGGAAATGAGAGAAATAAAGATTTTACCGAAGCCCGAGGAGCGTATAATAATATTACGATAATAAAATGTTTAATGCTTTTCGGATTATGTACGACGACACCACAGTGTACGAGTAATATATTACCAACTTTACGATCAGATATTGAATTAGGATTGCATAGGTAAACTGAGAGGTATGTACGTCATTAAATTATCTAAGTACTGCGATGTGCCTCTAGTGGATTTTCCATTTTCATCCAGATCTAATATTTCCAGGTGAATATACATGGGCTCGTAAAACTAACTGGGTTTTAAACGAGAACCTATCAGAAGCAGCGACAAGTCGCCGACGTAATTTTTCATAGGGAGAGTTCTCTTTCCTTTGAAATTATAGCAAATAGAATTCGACGTCCATGCCTGATTTTTCCATTTCCCAAAGACGTACGTTAACGGACTTTTCTCTTTCTGAAATCGTATACCGCTCGGCAGCGTGCGGAGCGCTTTGAATATAAACGAGCGTCAAAAGTAGGCGAGTAATGCAACTCTTTACAATGATTTGCAACGTACGGGAGGGAGAGAAAGGGGGAGAACGAGAGGAAAAAAGGGAGGGTGAGTTTATACCGAAAAGTAGGGGAATGCTTTCTGTTGTCGAGTGAAGGGGGCGCATTCGTCGAGACTGTTGAAGTGTATCTGATGACTGCACTTCAAACCTGTAGACGCTCGTTTGAGACTACTCGATGTCAGCGGGCCTAAGCGATCCGTATCAGGGGAAGGGGAGGCGGTCGGTAATTTTCCATTTGGAAGGGATTATTATAAAGTTTGGTACCAAAGAAACCGAGAAGGTTCGATTCGATCGATATTAAAGTCGCAATAGCTTCAAAAGGAGGTTGTCCAAGGACTCAAAGTTGGCCATGATAAGTCAAAGGAAGGAAAACTTCTATGTCCTGCCAACACTTTATTTTAAAATACGCAACCGGTTTCGACCTACTGTGAGGTCATCTTCAGGCGTACTAAAAAGAAACAAGAAACCACCCTTAGCAACAACACAACCGTAAAGTATCTTAAAATATCTTAAAATGGTAAAATGTAAATAGTATTTTATTCGGTGATCCTCATTGGCGATGATAGATTTGATATTTCGGCGACTTCAGTATAACGCCATTCCGGCGACCGGCTGTTTTAGGTAAAAAATCGTTCAATTCGCCTCTCAATATTTTTTCCTGAAAGTTCAATGCAACCAACGTCCCCCTCCCCCCACTTCGCCTCGGTTCGCCAAAACACGTTATACCGTAAATTACACGGCGTAATAAAAATGGTGGGCGGTTAACTTCGGATATTAATTGCATGAATATGGAAATTCTCGTGCGTTCACGTACATATATCGTGCATTTAATAATAAAGTAATTTCGACGCAGTGCACGGCTTTTTTTCCGATACGATACGGCGATATTAAAAAGGTTCAGTTCATTTGTTAATGAAATTATAAAAACATGTTTTATCGAAATTCTCCGCCTAAATCGTGTCGATGAGTTAATATTTACGTTGTGTGTTGTCTGGCGGGGAGGAATTCGATGAGACACCGAGGTAATATTTTATTTGAAGCGGTAGACTGGATGGCCAACAGATGACGTTCACTACCTTCTTGTGGAAATTGGTATCATTTATTCGATAATATTTAGCTATTCTCGTTCACTAGTTTATTAAAATTTGAATTCCTATTTAAGAGGTATATTTCTTACACATCTGATTTCAAAATTTATTGTCCGTTGTTAAGAGGTAATTTTAAAATTACTATATAGGAAATGGTAGTTTCTAACTGTCCGTGTCCGTTATTTGGGGGGTCCGCTATTGAGAGGTGCTAATTATGTATAAGTCCCTGTTAAGAAATTCGTGAAATATAGAACTGTCCGTTATGTAGAGGAGTCCGCTATTGGGAGGTGTCCTTTAATAGAGTTTTTACTGTATGACAATCAAGATTATCTGCGAGAAGGATGAGGATAGGGTTAATGATTATCATATCATTTATTTATTCATAACCCTTCCCCTTAGAGGATATGGACTTCTATAGAAAACCGATAGTTTTTCAAATTATAAAAATTCCTGTTCTTTGTTTCGATTTCACTTCTTGTCACCCTTTTCTGGGAAGTACTATTTCAGGTCTTATTGCATACATTGCATGGAGTGCATAACTTAAAATGTCTAAAACTACTTTGAAAACTCTCTGAACTCCACTGGAGTTTTAATTTCAATCCCTATAAATCCTTCTTACCCCTCTACATGTGAGAACTTTCATATTCGTATCAAGTTACATTTCAAAAATACTTAACTTCTTTAGAGAGTCAATAAAAAATGTCATAGTATCAGCACATTTGTAACAAGAAACTTAAAACCTCCTCTTGCTCTTATTCAAAGCAACGTCACGTTTTTCTTAAAACAATTGCAAACTGCTTCTAAAATACCCTCTTTCTTTACAATTGTCATAAGTTTCTTGGAAACTCCTCAACTTCTCTCTCCTCTCTCAATTTTAAAACGCTTCAAGTCGAGTTTTAAACAGATCGGTTTCCATTATTACAATTCTCATAGAGACAAATTAACTTTATTCAGTAGGAAAACTGTTATTAAATCTTCCAGAGTGAACTTCATGTTTTTTATCCAATTGCAGTGCATTATAATCTACAAAAATTCGTTGAAGTAGTTTAGGCTTTTTGCTTCCTTAACTTCCTTTAAGGCATTAGGTTCTTCATTTCTACATTTCAAACGTCATGTTTTATTGTTGCAATTGCTTCTAAAGTGACGTCTGCTTTTTACTATTTTACTAAATTTCCCTTCTTCTTTAGAAACTTCAAGTGTGGTTTAAGATAACTGCAACAAGTAGTACATTTTAATCGTAACTCTTTTTAAGTGTAGAACGTTAAAATAAGATCTATCGAGGACGATATCGATTTAAACATTATGGTGAGTTATGATGAGAGGTCAATGTTATTTTTAGAACCCACAGATTTTTCCGAAGAAATTAAGCGCCATATTAGATAATTGCAATGATACAACGGAAGAAGGGAACCATCGGAAATGGTACATTATGGAAATACAAAACAATGTAATGAATTTTAGCTACGTTATTGACAAAACTTGTTTAAATGCTACTTCGCCATTTTTATTAACTGAAAGGTAGATTTGTGTATCTTAATTCCCTGTCTTAAACATTATTTTCACCAGAGTAGTTCTAACTAAAAAATTTTGTATATTACATGAAACAGTACGGTTATCCTGTCACCTTCCCCTGTTTGCTGTAATCCAGGGCTTCAGACTTGGCAAATAGCTCGATAGAGTTCAAAGTGCATTGGACACCCTGAACTCCCTCAGAGTGAGTATCCGATTCTGGGGTGTTTCAGTGTTAAGTCGCCCGTAAGGGAGACGGTCAGACGCAACGCCGAAATAACTATCCATAAACATATTCCTAAGTCCGTTAGTGCCCCGTATCAGTTGATTCTGCGGCGGACGCTAAATCCGCCGCCGTATTTATTCTGACGTTTCCAGCAAACTCACTTTATCAACGTATTAAACCGGGGCTCTCTTATTGCCCTCTGGTTATTTAAACTCGGGATAAAACGGCCGTAATGAAGTTTATAGCAAATTTAAAATATAAGCTATAATTTAGTTTAGTATAAGAAAACAGTAGTCCCTTTTTGATGAACGGCCCGTAAAAAGGCCGTAAAGATGGCGAAAGGGCCCTTGCCACGTTCCCCGGCTTCACTTTTTTTTTATACTTTACGCCCCGAGAGGTTTATATATATCGAATGCCTTCAATTCGGAAGGACAAAATTGAATTTTTTACTGTCTCACTGTAGGATCTAATTGACGAGAGGGGGCACTCCCTTCATAATTTCGCTCGCCTCGGATCCTGCAATATAATGATATTCTCCCTGGGAGTTGACAATAATTTTAATAAACTCCTCTTCGCAGATACTAATAAAAAATTGAGAGGGAAACGTTAAGAGTGGAATTCTATCAAAATATTGCATAGCTCGCCTTTCCGTTTACAGCGTACCTAGTCGGTGTTTTGTGATGAAATTCACGGAGATGTGTCCGCCGGTGTTTGTTTATGAAGTCGGAAGAGGGAATAAAATGCATGTAAATACCCTTCACGTTGCACCGAATCCAACATAGTTCCCGTAATACCTCGCGAAATTCGTTATCTCGCAAAACGTTTGATTGACGTTCGTGCCTGGCTCGCCCATGGAATGTAAAATAACGAGATGAAAATCTAAATTTAACCGAAGCAAACTTCAATTAATTATTGTGTGAGCCGACTCTTAACACGATAATATATGGCATCTATTTAAGGACATTTAGATGTCTTTTGATTATATGCGCTTTAAGCTTGCCAGGACTCCCGTTTATATTTTGAATTATTCATGAAGATCATTAACACCAACGGAAAATCGATATAGGTGTGAAAACAGTCGGAAATTCACCAGCTCCCCCCTCGAATTCGCCCCTAACGCCGAATCGACCATGAAAGTTTAACAGCGAAACTAAAATGGCCACTTCTCTCTTCTCCAGGAAACCAAAACAAGCGCTAAACAAACGGCGTTCTAAATAAGAAAACCATAACTTTCCTGAATTTGTTTCCAACCATAGAAATATAATAAACTCTAGAAGGCTAATAGGTACATCCGAGATTCAGCTAAATGACTCCACATACTGAACAAACAAGTTGCAAGTTATTTTTGTTATGGGGATTTGCCAAATGAAGTACAGAATAGATCATATGCGACTAGGGCAGGTAATTGGAGAAAGTCCAGTAAATTTGGCACCACCGCCTCACAAGCCCATACCAGTACAGCGCGTTATAAAAATAATAGAGTTAGCTTTTGGGAGCTGTTGATTCCTTTTCACTTTCATGGTTTATAATTCGTTAGAAAATCACTTCCATTTTTGTGCTCTGTTTTCTGTGCTTCCTCTTTGTTTTTTTTTAACATTGTGTAATGAAGCATATTTTTCCCGTGGCTAGAACCCTTGTCTCCCTCTGTTACCATTGTCTCTCCGCCGTGACACCTGCAAATTTCGAAGACCGAGTTTAAACAAAAGACCACCAGTTGTCTCTTTAATTACGAGCTGCAAATTACCCCTCATGGTTTATCTGGGAGCTCTAAATATTAACGAAAAATATCGAAGGTATCTGGTGCAGTCGCCGCTCTTGTGAGTAGTCCTAGAGTGTCTCTGCGGTGCCAACCGTCCGTTTTTCGCGAGTAGTCCGAAAGTTTTCTCAGCCAAACCAAGTGCCCGTTCTGTCGTTTACTTTTCTCGCGATACGAGAGAATCTTCGCCGCCCGACCGCCCGTCGCCCGTCTCTCGCGAAGTGAGTTTTCGGTGCAAGTGTCTCCGCCGATAGTTTCATCTTCCAGTGTGAGTACTCAAAATCCGCTTATATTGTCTCTCTTTGGCTTAGGCTTTTCCTTCTCTCGCATAAAGTAGTTCGTAGTAAAACGTTCTCGGTGAAGTATTCACAGGACGTCTTTATTACGATAATTAACCGCAATTCCACAAGGCCTAATTCTAACTACGAGCCGCACGCTAGATTTCCGCTTCCGCCCTAGAGCCCGCCCTATAGGGCTTAACACCACCCTCGCTTGTTTGCTCCGCTCTCACCTTCGCTTACTCTCTCTTCCGCTTGCATCTAACCGTCTCTACCGACTCTGCACGTTTAATTATCTATTACATTTTAATAACTCACATCTTCCCGCTTTGTAAATAGATTATTAGTATTTTAAATAGAAACGTTTAATTCTCGTATTTCCTCAATACGTATTTCCTTTCGTTTAACACATTCTCGTCAGTGTAGATAAGAACCGAAACGTTTTTGCCCAAACCAGCTGAGCCCGGGCGCTCGATCGAATGCGGAGCGCAACGTTGCCGGTTCCTCTTCGAAATCCGAATTTCCGGATCTCACACCGTTGCCAAAACTTCCCGAAAGTCTAGTAACCGGCAAATCGAACCGTCCCGAACTCCTGTAAAGAATGTAATTACGATCTTCCGCTTATCCGATATCCTTATTCACGTTTAATTTAAATCCATTCTCATTTGTAACATCATAAATTAATGTAATATAGATCATCCGTATTTTTCCCCGTACTGTGTGTTTTATTTTCACGGACCCCCTGGCATTCTCCTGAGTTTAAACTCACGCGTGGCTTTAGGGAGTTAACCCTTAAAAATCTGGCGCCCGAGGTAAACCGACTTTAAACCGTTTCCCGAATTCCCGAACTCCGCAACTTGCGCCAATTCAAGTAAGTGACGTAACTTTCCGCCAGAGTCGTTGTGCCGCCAACGACTCTGCCTTACCGAACAAAGTACGTTACAATTATGATATTACAGTGTTTTTTATTGTGTAATATTGCGAAGTTAGTTTTGGACTTAAGGATTAATGAACTGAAGTGCATGGCCGTATTTTGTGAAAATAAAGGAAAAATTCCAGGAGTAACCTATTTTATATAGAGTTTATGTAAAACGCTAAGGCTGAATTAAATACAAGGACATCTTGTAGTCATTCAAAATTATTACTTATGAGAGAATTTATTAAAATGATAACACTTCCAATTATAATATTCAGGCTCATTTGAAGAAGACACAACTCTTGGATGAGGGCTCTAAGGAGGCATCCCATCAAAGAACATTTGAGTGACGATAATGTTTCCTGTTAAGTGCACGTCAGGCTGGAAGGTAAGTTTGTGGTTAACCTCAAATTCGAACTGAGATCCAATGCTAGTCAATCTCTGAATGTGAGGAAACTATTTGTTCCAAAGATTCAAAGTTTCAAGTTAGTTTATCATGTAGATAAATGATGGTTTAGTGGTTAAAACGGGACACCCATCAATAGATATTTTTTTATGTGAAAACATCTTTTGGCGTCTAGAGCAGTAAATTCGAGAGTTGCGGGATGACGTACCCGTGGCACGTCGTCCCCTACGACTCTGTTGGACGAGGCAGAGAAAGGTCTTGTCTGAAGCTGTGCTTCGTGTAGAAACATTGGTTATCTCTTTGTATCCATATTGATCCCATGGTGTCATTAGCAGCGCTCATCTCGCTCTCTTAATCCTAGATGATTTGTCTTTATCTTTGTTCATGGACACCCATGAACTTATATTGTTTTATGTGAAAACATCTTTTGGCGCGTAGAGCAGTAAATTCGAGAGTTGCGGGACGACGTACCCGTGGCACGTCGTCCCCTCCGACTCTGTTGGACAAGGCAGAGAAAAGTCTTGTCTGAAGCTGGGCTTCGTGCAGAAACGTTGGTTATCCCTTAGTGTTCATATTGATCCCATGGTGGCATTAGCAGCGCACATCTCGCTCTCTTAATCCTAGATGATTTGTCTTTATCTTTGTTCATGGACACCCATGAACTTATATTGTTTTATGTGAAAACATCTTTTGGCGTGCAGAGCAGTAAATTGGAGAGTTGCGGGACGACGTACCCGTGGCACGTCGTCCCCTCCGACTCTGTTGAACAAGGCAGAGAGAAGCCTTGTCTGAAGCTGGGCTTCGTGCAGAAACGTTGGTTATCCCTTCGTGTCCATATTGATCCCATGGTGTCATTAGCAGCGCTCATCTCGCTCTCTTAATCCTCGATGATTTGTCTTTATCGTTGTATATACTGCGTCGGTAATATATTCCCTTTGACGGTCCTTTCGTCTGTCATATTTCAACGTTCGCAGAACGAAGACAATATTTATACGTAAATTCGCGAAGTGTCACACATCTGATCCGACGATCGATAGCCTCGCCTCACCTTTAGCCCGTCACGCCTGTCGTTCTGTCTCTTTACGCCAGTCCTTGCACTTTTATGAATTATAAATTTGACACGAGTTATGATGATGTAACGCCGCAGGGGAAATTAAATAGGGTCGAGATATGTGTAGCGGACGGACGTTGATGGTCGACTAGCAAATGAACATTAAGGGCCCGATCCTCCATTTAATTTGCATCGATAGAATCACTGCCCGCGGGCGAGGCAGACCCGAGCGTAGACCAGATCGATAGGATCACCGTCATAGTCATCGAAAGGGGGGAGCGGGAAGGGGTGGGGAGGGGGGTGGGCGAATAAAACGGGATACGTATGCGAGTAGATGTTAAGTTTGGCCAAAGCTGGGCTAATTACGGAATAAATTACGGCTCGATAATGCTCGTCAATGTGACGTTTAGATCCGTCTATAGTTCGCTTCGTCCGAGCGCCCTTTTGGGGGATCGGTAGGGTGTAATTGTCGAAAAATGGATAAAACTTAATTATTGTATGTTGGGAGGGTAACGCTACATTAAAACAGGTCGTACTGCGAGAGAGGTGAGGTAACAAGATATGCTAACTAATCTCCAACTGTTAGCGAAGAGAATCCAATGAAAAATGTTACCAGGGCAGGTCAAAGAGCCTGAAAAGGCTGAAAGGCGATAGACGGTATAGTAATGCCTCATCGTTTGGCAATCTACTGACGTTATTACTTGATTTATTATGTTGTCCAGCTATGTTCACAACTTCGGTGAAACTATTGCATTGTTGAATATTGAATTATGTGAGTTACGATATTGTAACGCGCTTGGTGCAGTTACTAGAGTGATTTGGCGCTGGGACGGAGTTCGGGAGTTCGGTTATCGGTTTTAGGGTCGGTTTTACGGTTTTGCTCGTGCGCCAGATTTTTAAGGGTTTTCTCCCTCGGGATTATACCTGGGTAGTTTACGAACTCAGGAGATTACCAGGGTTGTCCGTAAAAATGAAACACGCACTCAAAATAGAAAATTCCTAAATTATTTTATTTCCAAACGGCAGTGATATCAATTCGTACGACTAACAACTGTTGGTGTCGTCTAACGGAGGCTCGGAGAGGTACAAAAACTTATTTACACTTATTTATGCATTTCGAAAAGGAAACCCACAAATACGAAAATATTATTATTATCACAATGGGAGAGAAATAAAAGTTAATTTACATGAAATCGAAAAGATCTAAAATTATGCGGCGAAGCGAAAAATGCGGAAACGGAAAATTACAATACTTTTGCAAACAATAAAATTAAGATCTGAAATATGAAAAACCCTCTAAGCATTGAAAATGGGGAAAACGGAAAATTATCCTAACAATTTCACAATGAAAACGTGCAGTGTCTAATATTCGGTAATACTGTTTTTACATTCGGAGAGAGCGAGAGAGCGAGCGGAAGATCGGTTCGGAGAGACGGACATTTTCACGGTACTACAGATCATTCACATATATCGGTCGGTAACGGACAATTACGTAACACATAACAGAGAGGGCGGTTTGATCTAACGGCAGAACGATCACAGTTACATGTAATTCGGTCGGTGGTACGTTCACAATCGGACGGTGTCGGTCGGTCTAAATCTAACGGTCGGTAACGTTCACAATTGCATTTATCGGTCGGTAGTACGTTCACAATCGGACGGTTACGTAACAAGTAACGAATAATTCGGTCGGTTTAAATCTAACGGTCGGTAACGTTCACAATTACATGTATCGGTCGGTATAACGGAAACGGATATCAGACGCATCGGAAAAATACGGATAACCTACGGCTTGTCACAGACAAGTATTGGTTCTGACCTTGGATTAGCTCAGGTACAGGACGATTTGAGGGGGGAGGTTTACCTACCCGAGTTACGTCTGAATATATAAGCGATGGTAGATTGAACGTTGCCTTATCGGCCGCGATCTATCTGAGGTAGGTTTGATTTCACGGTTAAACGTACGATGGGTGGTCTACCCTGGACTCTCAAAAATCGGCTTCGTTACAATATGTTAGGCAATCCTATTGAATTTCAAAGAGAATGGACGGTGTAGTAAGTGGTCAGTGTTGAGCAATTTACTCTAGTTGTACTTGACTCACTATGTTGGCCAGCGATGTTCACAACTGCGGTAAAAATATTGCAGTGTTTAATATTGACATATGAATCTGAAATCACCGAAGAAAGCGAAACTTAATGTCTAGGTATAGCGGTGAGCGAACCGCAAAAGCAATAAATGATGCCGCTCTGTTGTTGCGACCCTTACTTCCACGTATGGCAACCGACGCGTAAGGATTAAAATTTCACAACAACCCAAACCCTAAAGTGAACTTGTACTTCTACATTCTCAGTCCTGAATATGGATGAAAGCACATGAATATGTCGGCAACATCGGATCGAGTTCCAGAACCCTTCCGCCATCGTTCCCGGATCCGTTTTCCGAGCCATCGGCTGACCTTGCGGCTGACGCGGCATTTTTTAGCGTCCCGTTTCTTGGACGCGTACAAACGAGCACATATTTCAAGAGGTCGCCGGGGGGCCCGCTCCGTTCCCTCTCTCTCTCCCTCACCCTTATCCCTGTCGCCTTCTCTTTCATCCCTTATGCGTTTCCTGTAGGCGATGAGGGAACGACCTGCCACACAGGGCCTGTTACGACATGTACGTGTGCATGGAGAGCACGAGTGCGATGCGAGCCGGAGTCTCCCGATGACACATTTTTCTTGTTTCGCGCGAGATAAAATATTGCGATTATAATCGGCTGGATAAAGAGACTTGGCTAAACGAGTGATTCGACGGAATCGAAGAATTAGGCATGATACTTAATCAAGATGGGAATCGAGTTACATAAAATAGTAAAGGAAGCAGCTAGAGTATGGAAACAATCCTCTTCATCTTTCGTTGGAGAAATACATGGCAAACGTCTGCTGAACATATAAGATCAAACAAAGAGGTGAAAAGAATACGTAGAAGAAATGTTTCAATATGGAGGGAGACAGAACGTGAAGATACTGGAGGTGTCGAATGGCCCTTAGGAGGTTATTAAAGCAGCTAAAGAACAGAACAGCTGTCGGGGAAGACCATAGAAGACCCATATACAATAGACTAACATGACCTCAATAGAACTGTACTTAACGATGAGGCACCGTAAGGGTACGAACATACCGAAGATACCTCGATGTCGCGGTCGATGTCGATGTGAGGGCGAACATACCGAATATGCTTTTCCTTTAGGTAAGCCGCGAGGGTGCGATGATGAAAGCATCTTTGGTATGTGCGGTCTCATAAGAAAGCACTGTTTTGTTTTAGACATCGACCGCGACATCGACCGCGACATCGACCGCGACATCTTCGGTATGTTCGTACCCTAAGAAAAAGAAAAAGAAATACTAGTACTTGTTTAATAGGGATGATTATTAATAGGATTAATTGGTAAGGCGAGCATTTCCGCACTATCGCCACGAAGCGTGCAAGCAGGAGAAGAGAGAATCGCTCCCTCAGCGCCGCTTCCCCTAGCTCATGTACCTACTATTGTCAAGTGAATACAAAATGTCGTTTTAATTAGTCACATTAAACTATCCGTACAATCAGACGGTCGTTCCTCTTCCATTCAAATCATACCAAAAATAGCAATCGCCGGAAAAAATAGCAAAAGCGAACTCGGAGTTTTCGCCAAAGTCTCGACTTTCGCTCGCTGACCTTTACAAAAAAGGAAATAAGTAACAAACTTTTCCACAATCGCTCCGAATTTCCCGGAGTAAATGATACGCCATCGCTTCGAGGAAGATAAAGCGATACAGATTCTTTCTCTGTTGATCGATGGCCATCCGTCAAGATGGATGACATCGCACCGGAAGTACCATAACTCGGACGTAAATGAGATCGGCCTTGGAAGGGAGAACTAACGGGAAAGGATCCCCGATGGGGAACAGGCTCGGATCGAGCCCAAGAGCCCAAGATTTAACGTAATTAATGCTGAAAGATTTATTTATTTACGCGAGAGGGGTTTGTCTTTGAATAAGATAATTTTACAAGATAAGTCGAGCATTTATTGACTTGATATATTAAAGGGTTGGCTGCGTAAGAGGGTCGATCTGCCTAAGCCTGACCTCAATACGTCGCATAATTCACTCTAATCTGTAAAGAAATCCTTTTTGGTCAATTTTGGTTTTTCTATGAGTTTTCTAGGCGACAAACAGATTGTTAACTTTACTTTTTCCTGTTTGCAATTTTTTTAAAGATATATTTTTTGGTTATATGTAACATGAACCAGAATAAAGTAGGAAAATTTTGAAACTATTCTAATCTCAATATCAATCAGTGTGTGTCAAATGACTTAGCTTAATAAAGTTTACTTATCTATAATCTACATCGCATATTTGAATAAAACAATTTCAAAACTCACTTATTTTCCATTTTCTGGTACCAACTATTACATGAGAAGTAAAATTAGTTGTTAAAGTAATTTTTGGTAACACGGCTCCGACATATTTTTCAAAGTTCTTAATCGGTTAAAACCGGTATATTTTTCCTATAAAGTAATACTAATGGGATTTTACATAAAACTTTTTTGACCCAGGACCAAAACAATTACAAGCTTTAATGTACGCTATCTGAAAACTTTCCTATTAGTCCAGTCATCTTAAGCCAAATTAGGTGAATATCTTGGAAAATGGACATTCCCAGTATATTACCACGTAAAAACTTTTATTTTAGCATCCTAAAACTTTTCTTTCAAAATTCACATATAATTGGATGGTCCCAAGTTTTAAAATCAGGGGTCAAAAGTCACACAAATCGATTTTTTCTATATTTTTTGCAAATATCTCGTTTTCTATGGGTTTTACGGTATTTATATTTATTATCGATATTGTAGAGAATCAAATTCTCTACAACTTTTGTATTTAACATTTCTTCATACCTCGAACTATTTTCGAGATAGAGGGCGGAAAGTCAAAGGACAGAGAATCATGTGAGGTCAACTAACTGGTAGTCCCGATCAAAAACTCGTAATATTAAGGTTATAAATTATTGATAAATATATAATTGTGACAGTCACTTTTCTCTAATTAGCTTGTGACAACTTGTCGGGTTGATAGTGTTATTCGATTCGTTCGCGAATATCCTGGATCCGTCCCTGTCGATAATTCAGGCCTTGTCGTTTTTAACCCTGGGGTCGTCCACGAAAACCGGATGTCGCCCACAGGTCACCAGATCAACGAGGCCCAATTGCACTAACGCTAATTACTTGTTGAGGCATTGTATCTAGTCGTCGTATTAATATTGCGATAAATGCAGTTTTAAACGGCGGTAAATTCGCTCCTTTAAGTGACCCAATTAAGCGCGTGCGTTCGGGGAATTTGTATATCTATATGTGTGTGTTGTTAACGCAATTTACGCTTCGCTTTATATTAATTGGGGTAATAAGCGGTTCAAGGGAGAGTGTCTACCTACGAGAAGTTTTAAATTATGAGCGCGACGGGATGAGAAGCGATCGGAATCGGAAAGTTCGAGTTCATAAACCACTCCCGTCCGACGGACTGCAGTATTTCATAAATTAACAGCTTCATTTTTATCATTCTTCCTTATTTGGTTATTTCGGAGTCGTTGAATCGAATTCCGCGAAGTTTTCCTCTCCGCCCCCTTCCCTATCTCGCTCCGTCCCTCGCGCTTTCTCCACCCTTTTAAAAGCTCCTAATTTACGATTCCTAAAATTTTTTCAGAATTATCGTTAGGAGGCAGTCGGGCGGTTATTTGCGCCGGAAAGGGGTGTGGAAAAAATACCGCAAAACAAACGAAAATCACGATGAAATCCGTGAAAGTGGCTAAGAATCTTCGAAATAATGGCCGTTCATCAGGAGATTTTCAGCCCGGAGGCGGAGAAAACTCCGCAGAGGAGCGGGCGATGGGGTGAAAGAAAGTCCGGGTCCCCGGGGAATTACACTTGGTGTTAATGAGTTTTTCATTTAGTGGTGCAGATTGCGTCGGAACGGCTCCTCGTGTCTTATAAGGGATATCAACAATGGGGCCGTTCATTATCGCCGCGGCCCCGGCTCGTCATAATGTTGTGGAAATGGACAGAACGGCACACTGTTAATTGCTCCTCGCTCTATCCAGTCTCCGTTCCCTTCCGACCGATATTATCCCCAAAATCATATGACTCATCTCTCGGTATTATCCCTTAGAAGCGAGAACTTACGTTCGCCACGGAGGAAACTCACACTACGGACCTTTTCTGTGAACATACACACAAGATTGTTATTAAGTGGGTTCTGCAACTGTACATCTTCGTTTTAAGGAGGAGAAATCTTTACGGACACCAGATGAGATAAATGACTTCTCAGGAGAAGAAATAAAGTATTCGTTCCAACTCTGGGGGAACGATTGTTTATTAGCGATCACACGAATTGAACCCTTCTTTCAATCTACACCCACCGATTCGGGTAAGCTCCTCACTTGAAGAAGGAATTATCTCCTATACCGGATCAGTTTTGAAAGTTCAGTTAATTTTGCTTACTTAGTATACTGAGTTATTATTGCCAAAGCTTACAGATCTAAGCATATAGTTGGGAGTTGGACTTGAATGCAGCCTGCTTTATTAGGGGCTAAAATACAGGGAGCTTTAGATATTTTTTTTCTTATAAAGTGCTTTCTGATAGCCAATTTTTTATTAGTTTGTTTCTATTCAACTATTTACACATTGTATCCAATAGTGTGTTTATTTTAGTCATAATTTCCTCCCATGACCGTTCAGAGGTTAAGACAGAAGTGTTATCTGCAAAAGAGAATACAGTACCCTCATGCACCTCTTCATATATATCATATAGTACGTTCCACGCCGAATTTGGATTTTTTTTTAGATGTAGCCCAAAATGAAGGAAAATGGCCCTTTTGGGCCCCCGAAACTCCCTCTAAATTTTTAGGGCCCCAAGTGGAATAGAACTCAAGTTATGGACAATTGAAAATTGAAATTTTCAGGTTCGGCTCCAAAACCAAAAATTTTCAACCATACATAACTTGTAAAAATACCCATTTTTATGAAAAAAAGTTTCAAACAAAAGTTGTTTGCGAAGCTTTAAACTATTGAAAACTGCTAAAAAAAAAGTTCATCCGACATGGTTCACTGTTGACGAGTGTGGGCGCCATTAGTCGTCAGGTCGCCAAAAAAAAAAAAAACATCAACAGCTTTTCTGACCAAAAAAATCAGGAGCGTAGCTGGATTCGATACAAAACTTTTGAGCCCAAACAGAAGTTAGCCGGACCTAAGGGCTCCGAGAAAAAAAAATGGTTTTCAGGTTCGTCTGCAAAACCAATAATTTTCAACCATCCATAACTTGTAAAAATATCCATTTTTATGAAAAAAAGTTTCAAACAAGAGTTGTTTGTAATGCTTTAAACCTTTGGAAACTGCTAAAAAAAAGTTCATCCGACATGGTTCACTGTTGACGAGTCTGGGCGACATTAGTCGTCAGGTCGCAAAGAAAACGTCATCAGCTTTCCTGATCAAAAAAAAAATCAGGAGAGTAGCTGGATTCGATACAAAACTTTTGAGCCCAAACAGAAGTTAGCCGGACCTAAGGGCTCCGAGAAAAAAAATGGTTTTCAGGTTCGTCTGCAAAACCAATAATTTCATCAGACCTAAGAGCTGGACCAAAATTTGAAGATTTGTGTTGAAAATTCAAATTTCCAGCACAATTCTTGTGGAAGGTTACTTCAGCGTTGTCTCCAACCGTTGTGGAACTTCAGAAACATCAACAAAAGTAACAGTTTGGGTGAGAGTCGCTACTTGGATAAAAAATGTGCGTCAAGCGAAGTCGTCTGGGCTCAAAATTCAAGTATTCAAGCCGGCGGGCACTTGGGAAATGCTCTACTTATATGAAAATAGCATGCCAACCTTAGTGACATTGATCCCCAGTCAACTTTAAGAAAACATGTCACTCATGGTTCGATATTGACTAGCAAACAGTGGATTTCTGGGTGCTCAATGAAATTTTTTTGGTATCAAGGGATTTTTGCCGGAATATACCATTTTTTTTCTCTAGGGCCTTTAGGTCTGGCGAACTTCTGTTTGGGCCCAAAAGTTTTGTATCGAATCCTGCTACGCTCCAGATTTTTTTTGTCAGATACACTGATGACGCTTTTTTTTGGCGGCCTGATGACTAATGGGGACCAGACCCGTCAACAGTGAACCACGTCGGATGTACTTTCTTTTAGCAGTTTCCAAAAGTTTAAAGCATTTCAAACAACTTGTGTTTGAAACTTTTTTCATAAAAATGAGTATTTTTACAAGTTATGGATTGTTGAAAATTTTTGATTTTGGAGCCGAACCTGAAACTTTCAAATTTCAATTGTCCATAACGTGAGTTCTATTCCACTTGGGGCCTTAAAAATTTAGAGGGCGTTTCGGGGCCCCAAATGGACCATTTTCCTTCATTTTGGGCCACATCTAAAAAAAATCCAAATTCGGCGTGCCAAAAAACGTACCATATAAAGAAAGAGTAGTGGTCCCAGGATGCTTCCCTGTGGAACATCCATATTAACATTAATCCAGTAACTGTATCTATTTTCTAATAGTATTACCCTTTGCCTCCTGTTTGTCAAGTATGACTTGGTGAAATCCAACACCTTTGATACCACTTCTATAGAGTTTCAACACTAGGATTTCAAAATTTACGGTGTCGAAAGCTTTAGCCAAAATTATATTATCATGTTATTATTGAATATCACTATAATAGCTGAGATCTGTAAACTTCGTCATTACGAACTTTCTGTTTCGAAAACCGCATCTCTCTGCAGTTTTTATCACGAAATTACATTAGTAGATATACTAGGCCGCTTCTGCCCCCACAGAACCCACCTAACCCACGGAACACAACTTTTTGCCTGCGTGCGGGCCCAAGGTGCCCCACTACCACTACTAGTAAACAAGTAACTACTACTACTACTAGTAGTATTAGTAGTAGCAGTAGTAGTGGTAGTATAGTAGTACTACTAGTAGTAGTTTGGTGTTTCCCCAATGGCCTCCCAAGCGTAGTTCCTTTCCACTATCCAACGGTTACAGTGGAAGAATGCATTATTAATATTACTAGTATTAGTAGTACTAGCAGTAGTAGTTTACTCGTTTACTAATAGTGGTAGTACTACATGGGGCCCCCTGGGCCCGCGCGCCGGACAAAAGTTCTGTGCCGTGGGTTAGGTGGGTTTTGTGGGGACAGAAGCGACCTAGTATATCTACTTACATTCAAAACGCAAAGCACAATCACAATTTCAAACGATTCACTTAAACCGTTTTTGAGAGATGTAGTCAGTCTAGCAAAATTTTTCCCAAGCAAAACCCAATTTCGATCCGCCTCGGACGGGAAGACCTGAAACGCGCCGATAGTTCGAAAATATAATAAAAAACATTTAATATTATTCAAATGGCTCTAGCTCACCGGAGATAAGGATGTGTTTAATGGTTTTAGTGTTTCGTTAAGGGCAACATAAAAATTCAAACGGGGGAGGCGAGTTCCTCGCAAGCAAACAATCAAGAAGGAAAAATGATGAATAATATGTTTACACGCCAGCCGCGACACCCTCATTGGCCCCCGAGCCCTCCGAGGCCGACCGGGCCGTTTTCCGAAAAGACGAGGAGAAACTGGAGTAAAGAAATGAAAAATCCACGTCGTGAGCCCCTCGGAGAAAGGAGGGCAATGTAAAAGCGAAACTTCCACGGAAGTTGGGAGCCTTTAAAACACGACGGGGATTTGTTTGTTCTTTAATGGTTCATCCAGCAAGACGAAGTGAAAGTTCAAGTTTATACGGGATGTCTCTTTCCAGCCGCCTGTCACGGGGAGGCCCATTGGGAATCGGAGTTTCCATTAAAAAAGAGCAATTGCATTAGGATGCGGAAGGGGGGGGGGAGAGGACGTGATCCCTTCGGGTCTCCTACTTCGTAAATTATTACAAACTTGCCGGGCGACCGATACGCAGCGATATTAAAATTAAATTTATCCTCCCACACGTCGACTCACATAAGGAAAACATCAACAGATACGAAACCCACTTTAACAAAACGGAACGGTCCTAAATGGGAAAACTAGGAAATGAACGTAGCGATCCCAATTCACTAAAAATAACGTTTTCCACAAGTCAACATCGTCTGGAGTCCGTAATTAAATGGAATATTTGAAAGACGACATAATGAATTTTTAATAAACTCTAACAAATCTATCTATATTATAGACGTCGAGAGGTATTTCGTATTATTAAAATTGATTTCTTAATACATCTCCTATACACATCCCGATGTAAGGAGGGTTGTATTAAAAGCCCTTAATGGCATTTCCCAGCGTATTTTCGTAATCCATATCGTATATATTTAATAAGCCCCATGCCGCAATTCTTTGATGCTTCGCAGCACATATATAATAAAATATCGGGAACATGCGAGGAGAGAGAGAGCTAGAAGGATAGAGGGAAAAAACATCAGAAGCCGGGAGCATCTCCTCAAAGTATTTTCCCTATAATTACCAATAAAATATACTCCCTTTGGGGATATCATCTTCTTTATGGAAGCATACACGAATTAAAATTATTTCTTTTATGCCCCAGTTCTAGCCCATTCCGAATACATAACGACTCCTTTTGAAGTTTCGATCTGCATGCTTTCCGATTTATTTGTTTGTTCCTTATACTTTTTTTAAGAAAGGATGCCATAAAGCCGGCGAATTTTCTTTCGGGGATATACGAGCAATGGTTTGCATTTTTGCTAAACCCTAAGTGGACTTAGTTTGGGTAATTTTACGAAGGTGTAAATGTGATTATGTTTAATTGTCTGTCTTATGTACTTTCAAACTGTTGTTATTACAATATTATGAAAAAAATGTCTCAAGAAAGTATGTACTATTTGTTTACATGCTAACATAGGTGATTAGGGCCGGTGCAAAGGGGGAAGCAAATATGGCTGCAATTGACGAATTGTGATAGGTAACAAAACAGTTGTCCAAATTCGTAATAAGAGCCAAAATTGAGAAACTAAAAAATTACATTCTATTCATTACGAAACAATATTAATTTTGTCTAAATGCATTTTATCCCATTTTGTTGTGACATATCTAATTTTTTTTTGTGGTGTCGTGGTATATTTTATTCATGGATATTTCGTAAAATTAAATTAATTTACAAAATGTGCCCGTCAGGAGAATCATCCTCCATAAAATTTTCAAAAAAGTTGATATTATATCAGATGTGAACATACTCTGCTGTCATCGACCTGAGATGTCACGCGTTATAATCACATTCTTTTTAATTAAAGCATTATTTGAAAAATGTAATTTTTATTTTAATAGTTTCAGTAAGTCTCAAAGCGGAAATAAATATTTTTATCAAACAGATGACAATTATGACTGTCATTATTAATGTCATTTTAGACAAGTAAACTATCAAATAACACACTAGTGTGTTATAATCCATAACTCACTAGTGAGTTATGGATTATAAGTCACGTTCATATATAAAGTACAACGTGTTTCAAAATGATTGCCATCTAGTCGGCTGTGGAATTCCCATGTAAAATTAAAAAAAAAACGCCTTGCGAAAATAGGAGTTTCTACTAGCTATACATAACCTCAAATTAACCTAATTAACCTCTTTTAACTTCTGGTTTTTCTCTGTCAAAAGAAAACGAATTCTGGGTATTTCTCTATTTGTAGTGTTTGTTTTGGCCCCGAAAGGGGCCGTTAATTACCAGCAGTACTGATTGACAATTTCACAATGAATGTTCGAAGTGATACTTGTTGTCAGAATTAGATAGGTTCAAATCAATAGAGTGCGGCACAGCAAAAATTAAATGCACAGAAATTCCAAGGCCAAATAGATGGCAATCATTTTGAAACACGTTGTATTTACATTTAAAGGTTACCTGTGGCAACCAAGAAAACAACCTACTTTAACCAAAATGTAAAATAGTCACTGTCAAGTCATTCTGACATTTATAGGGTACTGAGACGCAAGTAGCTTTGATTTGATCACAAAGCTTAATTATCTCATAAAAACGATTTCTTCCACTTGTTGGATAAAACATTGTATGGCACTCGCGTGTTATGTTTCCTAAGTCACTTGAGAATTTATACCACTCGGCCTAACGGCCTCGCGTTAGTTATTTTTAACATAACACACTAGTACCATAAATTACTATTACTGATAGTCAATATGACCGATAGAACGCAACTGAGACGATACATGACTCTATAAATTTCCTTATTATTTTTTGTAATATTCAGCTATGAAAGAGTAATCTAAACGCCTTTGTTTACTGCTATACCCTTTGCTCATCACGCACCTTTGTGTCCATCAAATATTGTGTCTTTTTTGTATTTTTGACAACTATAATTTTGAGAATGTTAGTCAGTTCAAATACTTAGGAACCCTTATATTGGCGGATGGAGTCTGGTCGTCCTTGCAGCGAAAACCCACTAAGGGTTGTAAAGCTACTGAGAAGAGAAGTCTGTTTTGAATTTTATCTAGAATACTTTAGGGAGTGTAATGTAGACAACCAAATGTCACGTTGAAAATGTACGAATTGATATTGCCGCTTCTATCCAGATTTACGTACAAATACGTATTCCTGACAAAATTTTATGCACGATAGATAGTCGAAATTTAATGTAAAATTTACCAAAAAAAAAACATGCTCATCAAATAAAAACAGAAAAGTTGCCGTCACTTCCGCTTAAACCGGAAGTGATGCCACTTTGCAAATGTATTAGGATAGATAGATCCTTTTCTCCAAAATATTCCTCCAAATTTTTAAACCTTTTATCTCTTTATGTTCTCCATTTACGGCTTTAATTACATAATAATGCAGTATATATACTGTATACTGTATACCCTGTATATTTAACGGATAGAAAACTATAAAACTTCAAAATATCTTGTTACCAAAATTACTAAATAAATTTTACTTGTTTTTTCGAATATGTAGCTAACCCTTATTGCTTTTCCAAAATGGACGCCCATTATAATTATTGTAGTTCATAACTAGTATTTTATAAATGACGTCGGACTAATTAATGTGAAATATGGATATCCATTGGACGTTATTTCATTTTACAGTCTTTTAAGAACGTCCAACTCATGCTGAAATAGGGATAAACATTGGACGTTCATTTCATAACCTTTTAAGGATGTCCAATTGATGCTACAACATGGATGTACATTGGACGTCCATTTCATAGTCTTTTAAGGACGTCCAATTGATGCTGCAACATGGATCTACATTGGACGTCTATTTCATAGTCTTTTGAGGACGTCCAACTCATGCTGAAATAGGGATGTACATTGGACGTCTATTTCATAGTCTTTTGAGGACGTCCAACTCATGCTGAAATAGGGATGTACATTGGACGTCCATTTCATGGTCTTTTAAGGACGTCCAACTGATGCTACAACATGGATGTACATTGGACGTCCATTTCATAGTCTTTTGAGGACGTCCAACTCATGCTGAAATAGGGATGTATATTGAACGTCCATTTCATGGTCTTTTAAGGACGTCCAACTCATGCTGAAATAGGGATGTATATTGAACGTCCATTTCATGGTCCTTTAAGGACGTCCAATTGATGCTACAACATGGATGTCCATTGGACGTACATTTCATAGCCTGTCACGAATGTCCAACTCTTGGTGGAAAAGGGACATACATTGGACGTCCTCTGCAGGTCCATGGTCGTTTGTACGTTTAGTGGACCTGTAGTGGACGTCCATTCGATGTCGTGTGTTTACTGGGAAGTAAGCACGGTATATGCAAATCGCAAGTGAGAATTTGTCAACTGAATTCATCCCACAATGCAAAAGAAAGCTTAGAATATGCTATTATCTTCACCATACATTATTTTGTACGAGTCTGCGATTGAAACGGAATGGACCTCCTCCAGCGGCTCTTCTCGCTGCCTTTTGCCTGGAAAATATTACAAAAAGCGTCGATTAGATGTCGATTCGAATTTCCCGGCCTGTTCTCCCATCGGGCGCCGAAAGAGATCCCACCACATCCTAGTTATTTCGCAATCAGTCGAAATTAATGCAAAAACCGTAGGCTACGCTCCTCGTGCGGCTCATTTATTTTGTCGAAGTCGACGTTCCCCTCTAATAGTTTCGGGAAATTAGAGAGATATTACCGCGAAAAAGGATTCCGTGTTATGTAAATCCCCGACGATTTTTTATCGGCGTTTCCGGCGAACTATGAATGGATGTTTCGCATTTTCCTCTGGCGGAAATGATGCGATATAAAAGCGCCCCGAGCTCTCTCTCTCTCTCTCCCTCTCCCTTAAGCCGTATTCAAATCTCTCGAAGACCGACTGTGTTTGATAATTAAATATTGACAAAGCGCAGGATCTCCGACTGAGCGATGAATTAGCAGATAACGTCGATTCGACTACCGTTTAGTCTGCTGTTCGGATCTATTCCCTCGTCATCGGCGAGTTTCATTAAGTCAACCGGAAGGTATTGCGTATCAATAATGAGGGATCGAACGTCTCAGATTCGCCCACTCGAGATGGAAATAAATAAACTGTCATATCTCGAATTGTCGTCATCTATCCGTATACGCGTCGTGGGACACGTTCGTCCTCTTTCCCGCATGGTACGTCTGTCTGCATCTCTCCTCTTCCACACCTACACGTACACACCAAGCGCCCTAGCGATAAATATCCTCATCGTTCCCCGCATCCAGACGTATTGACAATTTCAAAACGCTCCTCCAAAACGGAATCCTCCGTCTCTTTCTCTCTTTTTAGATCAGAACGTAAGTCGCGCATGAAATTTCCTTTGACATAACGAAAGCGTCCGCTTCATTTCGTGCTATCAAACAATCCATAAAACTGACAAGTGTTGGCATCCGTTCTGTTACTTGCTAACTTGTGACACTGTACGTTCCAAAAGGTAGAAGGGGATAGAAGGCAAGAGAGAGACGGGAGAGACGATCGAAGCAGCTTTACCTCCTCCTGCCGATTCTTCTTCCTTTCCAGCTTCGATCTTTTTAATTTTATTGCCTACGGCTTGACCTATAGTCCGGTCTCCGAGAGGGAACGGCACACGTCGGATTGTTGCTGATGTGAAATCGCCGGAAGAGATTGCACGTAATCGGTTGGCGATATATAAAAGATTGATGACAGTTTCGGTTTTGATGGAGGAATTAATTAGGCGAGCGAAGGGTTCAACTCAAAAACGCCCTTCTAATCTGGAGTAGCAGTTCGCGAACTCGCCATTCAAGTCGCGTAAAATATTTATTACGCGACTAGTAACGCGTAATAAGATTATTCTTCCGGCTAATCCTGGTGCTCGAAGAGATAAATATAACTCAATCGGCATGTGATAACTGCAGTGTAAAAAATAATAATGAGGCAAGCTCTAGAGTGTTTGGTTTTTGATTAGGTATACCAAAAGTCAATATTTAGATCAGATCAAAATGAATATATATTTTATATACGTTATTGTAATACGTTTCTTATGAATTTTTAAATTTCATGCCCATTGCAATTTTCACCAATCACTTTTAGACTGTGGAATAAATATGTGCAACTTCAAAACACAAAAAGAGTTGAAACTCCTAATCTACCCAAAAACACTTCATTTAACAACGTTTATAAGTTTCATCATGATATGAGTTTAAATACTTCTCTGCTATAAATTATGAAAATCATTGGAAACTACCCCCTCGTCCAACCAATATGTAAGGTTATTATACCGACACCGATAACTTCAAAATTAGTTGAGTAAAGAAGTTGAAAATCACTAAACATTCCAGGGACTCTTCAGTGAGCAATTTCAGTTAGTTTTGAGACAATCTGAGTTTCAACATAAAAATTATTAATTTTTGAATCGACAAGTCAAGGCAAATTGCAGCTGCATTCGTTCAGTTCTGTCAATTTCTTACATAATTGTAAGTAAGTGATTGTAATATAGTATGTTGCAATAATATTATTGTAATATCAATAGTAATTGTTATATTATTGTTATTAATATTATAATATATTAAATTACGTAGTTGTAATTCTTGGAGTAAGAGTAAGTAAGTACTTACTCCAAGAATTTCGATTAGGAGTTTTCCATATCAGTAACTTCAACTGTGTTATAAGCTAAACATTATGAGATTATCTCGTTAATTCTTGGTAACATGTAGGTCTGGCACAACAGATCTTATGAATATGTCGTAGCGCATCTAATGCGGGTCACTTAACAGAAAATACATTAGATAGAATAAACCTTCTACTTGAGGCGTTTCATCATTCATCATCTATATCATAAATGTATTGATATATAAATATTGATAATGCCATTAATATCAGTAATGTCACCATCTATATTATATCTGCCGCATATCATTCATATATATTGACTCATATTGCATTGCATATTGAGTTATCAATTTTATTAAAGAAAAGCTGAGAAATACAGTACCATTTTTTCAAACAAAATTATAAGTATTCACGCTAACCGAAGACGACTTTTCAATAATAGTTGGTTAAAATAGTGCTTGCTTCATTTAGCATTTCAACATTTTCTTTGACAATTCAAACATTTTGAAAATGTTTAAATGGAATGTTACAAAAATTTCAGGAAACTTTCAGATCCGAAATTATGCGTATAAGAAGCTTAAGGGGATGGTAGATGGTAGACAACTCACTTTTAAAATAGATTTACTTTCATAACGGTAGAAAAATTAGGATTTGAGCAAATGAAACCAATCGAAAATTTTGGAAAAGGTCAGTATGCAATTGGAAGAATTTCTGGAAAATCTGAAAACTGAAACGTTGCATTTAATGACTTATGAAATAGAGGACAATCCGGTGAATAAAACAAATTTAGCGGAAAATTATGGAAAAGTAATCAGTCGGAAATTGTGAAAAATTTTAAAATAGACTTACTTTCATAACGGTAGGAAGATTAGTATTTGAGCAAATGTAACCAATAGAAAATTTTGGTAAAAGTCAGTATGAAATTGGAGGAATTTCAGGAATATCTGAAAACTGAAACACCAATCGAAAATTTTGGAAAAGGTCAGTATGAAATTGGGAGAATTTCAGGAAAATCTGAAAACTGAAACGTTGCATTTAATGACTTATGGAATAGAGGACAACCCGGCGAATAAAACAAATTTGGCAGAAAATTGTGGAAAAGTAATCAGTCGGAAATTGTGAAAAATTTTAAAATAAATTTACTTTCATAACGGTAGGAAGATTAGTATTTGAGCAAATGTAACCAATTGAAAATTTGGAAAACGTTAGTATGAAATTGGAGAAATTTCAGGAAAATCTGAAAACTGAAACACAAGTCGAAAACGTTGGAAAAGGTCAGTATGATATTGGAGGAATTTCAGGAAAATCTGAAAACTGAAACAACAATCGAAAATTTTGGAAAATTTTAGTATGCATTTAGAAGAATTTCAGGAAAATCTGAAAACTGAAACGTTACGTTTATCGACTTATGAAATAGAGGACAACCCGGCGAATAAAACAAATTTAGCGGAAAATTGTGGAAAAGTAATAAGTCGGAAATTGTGAAAAATCCTAAGGGAGTTCTAAGTTTAGGAAAATGTCAGGACTGGAAATTGCATTTAAATTCATTAAATTTTTCTAAGAATTGAATTGTTCATCGACGATTTCGTTAGGAATTGTAAAGATCTGGCGAACTAATCATTACATTGAAATTGTAATTGACGCCCACGCCAAAATCTACTTTTACGACTAACGTACTTTCTACTCTTCTACGCCAAAACTATCGAGGCACGTTCCGTGCCATCAGCGAACTTTCGCCAATGAAAATGTGAGGACTAAATAATGCCGGAAAAACTGACCAGTCTGCGAAAACCCAGAAAATAGATGAGGAAATAAATGCAATAAAATGACAATGGGGGCGAAACCGGTCGTCTCAAACGCAGAAAGGGTGGAAGGGGAGGGGGCGAAGGGAAACACCGAACAGATTTTCCTTTTCGTTTCCCTTCCTCGGATCGCGAAAACAAACCGAATGTCCGTTGAATTATTAATGAGTGATGGATCGTCTCCCCCCTCTTTGGAGTATTTAGTTTTTTGTAATCGTAAAAATGAATAAAGGAGAGGACTATCTCTCCCGTACGCGACTGGTTTCTCTCTCTCTCTATATATATACATATATATGTATCTCCCTCCCTCTCCCTCTCTCTCTTACCTTTTTGTGGGATATTCGACCGGAGTCAGCAACTTCTGGCCGGTTTTAAAACCGCCCGACGATTTACAGTTAACGTTATCGGGGAAGGGAAGAGGCACACGATCTGAAAATCGACCGTAAAAAATAATCTGGCTCGTCTGGAGAACTCCCGGAATATTCGGCCAGCCATAAAGATAAAAAAAAACGTATCCGGCTAATCGTGCGCACTGGTCCGCATCGCTTTTCGAAAAGAAAAAAGAAGACAATTGATGTCTTGTTAAACGTCAACCCTCGAATGGAATGTAGATTTTGACGGGATAGCGACAGTATTAACTGGAGAAAAGCGGATCGAGAGGTTTAATTCGTATTTGGATTTAGTGTTTGATGACATAGGAACCATGGGAATGGCTTGAAAATTGACGCAGGTTGCCCAAGTGACTCTACCTACTTATATGTACGTAATATATCACACAGTTCCATAAACGAAGGAAAAACTAAAGAAGAAAATAAAAAAGTAAATTCCGAGGAAATGCCAGACATATAAGAACAAGAAATTATTGTATTGTCTGAAATGAAAAACCAAGAAGCCGCTGGAAAGAACGATATAACCAAAGAGTTAATAATGGAAAGTGGAGAAAAAATCATTATGATATGAAAAATTTTATTCGATAAGTGCTTAGAAACAGGAAAGATTTCCATGGAACCAAAGGAGGCTACAACAATAATACTACACAAGAAAGGGGACAGACTAGATTTGAAGAACTATAGATCTGAAACACACTTACAAACTGCTATCAAGAATCTAGTAAAAACACTATAACAAAAAATGGAAAGATATATCTCAACTGTACAAGCAGCATTTATAAAACGCTTCAGCTCGCCTGACTACCTATTAACGCTTAAAATATGAATAGGAAAAACAAATGAGTATCAACTACCAATGTACATAGGACTAATCGATTATGAAAAAGCGCTCGATAGCATAGAAACGTGGGCAGTAGGTACAATAGTCATTATGGAATGGAAGGATTAACAGCAGATACATTTCACTGATACAGGACGTCTATAAAGAGCCCATATACGGCCATCAAAACACCGGAAGAAACAAACTTAAGCTCAATAGAAATGGGAGTTCGACAAAGCGACACAGCCCCAACTTTTTATAATGGCACTTGAAGACTTATCTAAGAATTTAAATTGGGAAGAGTCGGTACATATCGAACCTAAAGTACGCAGATGATATAATCTTATTCGCCAAAAGCCAAGAACAGCTACAGACGATCATAATGGAATTGAACAAACATAGTGAAAACGAAGGTTTAAAGATGAACATATCGAAAACCAAAATTATGACGAAGACGTGGAGAATAAATGGAGTCAAGCTAGAACAAGTGGACAAATATACATACCTCGGCCAAGAAATCGCACTTAACAAGGCATACCAAGAAACAGAAGTAAAGAGGAGATTAAAGTTAGGCTGGACAGCTTTTGGAATATAAAGTTATATATACCAGTGTTGACATATGCTTGCCAAATGCTTGATCAAAAAACAAATATGGACAGACTGATCAAAGGCCATGTAACGTCATATAATTGGGAAAACACTAAAAGAAAAGAAAGAAACTCGTGAATTAGGAATATAACAAAAGTTAGAGATGTTAGAGTGACAACAGCAAGACTGAAGTGGCAATTTACAATGCCAGGCAAACAGACGACAGGTGTTATTTAACCGTACTAATTAACTCGATTCTAACATTTTTTCCAACAGCGTAATGGTAACGCAAATCTAATGAAACCACTAGCAATGTGTAAGTTGATAAGGCAATAAAACAAAGGCCAAAACAGAAGAGGGTTAGTCTTGTGTGAGACCAAAAGAACACACGTCGACTCCTAAATTGAAAACTGCGTGAGACCGCCCCGCCGAAAACGTCTCATTTTTCAAATTTACACTTAAAAGAGAAAGAATTTCCCGTTTAACACGTACCTATTATGCGAATCTCATTGGATTCCTACAGGGATAAACGTCGCTTAAAAGGGACCCAAACCCCCATCTCATTTCGCAAGTGAGACCCTTTCCAAATTTTGTTTCAACCTTTCCTTGATATTTGTTTACTCGAGGAAACTCGTTTCCCGACGTGTCAGGAGGAAAATGCGACAGAGAAGAGAGGGAGAGAGAGTGGGAGAGAGAGAGAGCGAGGGTGGCCCAAAGTCGTTCGTCATATACAGGAAAAAGAAACAGAGCAAACAAAAATATGGTCAGATTTATTGGGTCCCGGGAAGTGGGGGGGCGGCGGGGAAGGGGGGCTTGGGGGTTAGGTTTACCTTTTGACGGAAAATCGGGTTGAAAGTTTCTATTCGGGAATCCGAAACGGCTAGGATGACGTATCGTGAAAGACAAATAACGAGGGATCGCTCCCACGTCGGGGGCGTCGTGAATGAATAAAAAGGTCTCGGTTAAAAGTTGGTAGGGGGAATCATATTTCCATTTCGGAACCTTAAAATTTACCCGCCGTGCCGAATCATCAAATTAAACGTTTCCTGACGCAGTAATGAAAATTCCCTTTTCGGGAGAGGTGAACGATCTCTCTCCCTCCTCCTCCTCCTCCCTCAACGCAGGAAGTAGGATGAGGAGGAGAGTGTGTGAGAGAGAGAGAGAGAGAGAGAGAGAGAGAGAGAGAGAGAGAGAGAGAGGAAGAGAAGCTCGCAGTATATTACTTCTCGATGGTCCGTCATCCGAACGGAAAGTAACAAGTATTCCATTTTGTATCCATCGCTACCACTTGACGGATCAATCTCGACCGCGCGCACGCACGTTCCTGCCACGGCCTACTGCCGTATATGCACAACTTTCCAATGTGAAGGATGGACGAAAGAGGAACGAACGACTGAATTACGTATATACTACATATTCATAGCTTTCCCGTAGTCCATTTCCGAAGATGAAAAGTCGAACGGATAAGCATGCGAGCCAATATTCACGACACATTGCGCGAACGTTCGACCAACCTATCAAAACTGAAATTGCGGATTCTTTACATTTTTGTGACCAAACGTATAATAAATTCTTTTTTTTTTTCGAGTTTAAATCCTTAATGGTGATTTGCAGAGGTCGTAATCAAGCGTAATCCTTAGTTAAAAGCAAATTGGTACGAGCATATGAAGTGTTAATAAAAACGGGTAGTATCGATTAAATTTAATCCTACGGATCAAAAGATTAACGATGACATACGGCAGTTATGTCGTATCAAGCGATACATACATACAGTATTTTAAAAGGGAAACCGGGAAAATACTTTAAAAAAATAATTCAGATCTGTGCCTCATTTTCAGATAATTTAAAACACTTATTTATCAACCCTTGAATTAAACTGTGCATAATAGGGGATGTTTCTAAACTGACGTAAGGTTAATCTGTGTCAAAGATAATTCCAAATCTAAAATCGTGAACTTTAAGTTCGGCTTCGTTTTCTTCCAAAAATAGTTTAAGTTTTTCGAAGAAAATGGAAATTAAACAATTATTTATGAACCCTTCCAAATTTGAATTAAATTGTGTATGATAGGAGATGTTTCCCTGGTTAAGAATAGTTTAAGTTTTTCGAAAAAGGTGAAAATTTAACAATTATTTATCAACTCTTCTAAATTTGAAATACATTGTGCATAATAGGGGATGTTTTCAAACTGACGTAAGGTTAATCTGCGTCAAAGAAAATTTCAATTCTAAAATCGAGAACTTTAATTTTGGCTTGGTTTTCTTACAAAAATAGTTTGTATTTCGAAACAAATGAAAATTTAACAATTACTTATCAACCCTCCCAAATTTGAATTAAATTGTGCATGATAGGAGATGTTTCCAAACTGTTTAAGAATAGTTTAAGTTTTTCGAAGAAAATGAAAATTTAACAATTATTTATCAACCCTTCTAAAATTGAACTAAATTTTGAATAATAGAGGATGTTTCCTAACTGACGTAAGGTTAATCTGCCTCAAAGAGAATTCCAAATCTAAAATCGAGAACTTTAATTTCGGCTTAGTTTTCCTACAAAAATAGTTTGTATTTCGAAAAAATTGCAAATTTCAACAATTATTTATCAACCCTTCCAAATCTGAATTAAATTGTGCATAACATGACATGTCTCCAAACTGTTTAAAAGTAGTTTAAGTTTTTCGAAGAAAATGAAAATTTAATAATAATTTATCAACCCTTCCAAATTTCAATTAAATTGAGCATAATACAGGACGTTTCCGAACTGACGTAAGGTTAATCTGCGTCAAAGACAATTCCAAATCTAAAATCGTGAACATTAATTTCGGCTTTGTTTTGTTACGAGAATAGTTTGAGGTTCTCGAAGAAATAGAAAATTTTACAACTTTATCGGAATTGGATCATAGTATTTTTGAAATGTGTCCTTTTGACATTATTGTCCTTGCAATAAAAAGATAGCCTCCCCAAAGCACGAAAAAATTTTTTGTAAGTATAAATGAAGGCAATCAATTTGTTTATCAGAGTTCAGAATGATACAATACATATTTTGTATTGTAATTGTTAATAGCTATTGACAAAATAGTTAAAATGTATTACAATTAAAAAAACAATTCTAGATCTGAAGCTTAAAACTGGCGGTGTTGATGGTATTAATGTGGAAGCAACAGAGGAATTCATAATTAAATCAGAAACCATAATTATTACTTGTATAAAAAATTCACCTGGTTTGACGCATTCAATTGTGCTGAGATGAAATAGTCATAGGCACACTTACCGTCCATATATACTCCTTATCTTGAATTGGCAAAAATATTTAATAAAACTATGGGCACAACTTAGAATTTCTCCAATAAATATAATGTATTTCCTTCTAAGCAAATTGGTTTTTCAAAAAACAAAGGTATTTAGTAAAGAACATCTCAGTATTACTAATGTAATTTTTACAAAAACAGGCTAAATTGAAAAAAGAGTTACACAACTACTATTCAACAACGTTCCAAATGAGCTTATAACCTGAAAAAATCTAACGAGAGAAATTTAACAGAAATGGTATTTCCAAGATAAAAAATAAACCGTACCTTACGTTTCTGTATTTTTCTCTCATTATTAAGTGACTGCGAGTTTACCAAATTCAGCCAACTAATTTGATGTTTCCAGTTACTTAATGATTTAGTTTTTGATGACTGAAGTGTTTGTCTAATATCTCATTTAATTTATATTAATTCATTTCACTGAATATCAGCAAAACTTATTAATTGATGTTAATTAATTATTTATTTCAAATCGCATCTGACTTCAATTGACCATACTGCGAACGGAACGACAACGTTGTATTTTCCTTCACATTCACATGAAGGTATATTTCGATTTTCGCCTAGTCTTACCTCTTATCAGTGAAGCAAACGACCGAGCAGTTTTTTGTTAAGTTTTTTGTCCGACACGTAACGAGGCACACATCGACTCGTCTCTGTGTGAAAATTATTAGATTCCATTTACGCGTTGAAATCGGAAGAAATCGGATGTGTTTTCATTGCCGGAAATGTCTTTTTGGTAATTTCATTAATTTTATCCGGATTTAAGTGTCGCGTAGGACGTAGGTTTTTCATGTATTTAAGAGTTTGTTAGTGACTTTATCGCCGCGTTTTAACTTTGTATTATAGTTTTTTCGTCGAAGTTTTCGTTGTAATTTTCCGGTGACGATGTGAGACAGGTAATATATATATTCATAATTTGGTGATTATTTTGTTGTGTTCGTATTTTTGTAATAATTTGGTTTCTTTTTATAGTAATAGATCTTATTTCCAGTGGTATTTGTAATTTTTGAATTTGACGTTGTTAATGTGATTATTTATTTAAATTCTGAGATTTTTAAGTTATTCCATTTCAACCTCCATTTCGATTACTGATTTGATTAAATTAGTTGTCTAACAATTAAGTAATTACGATAATAATACATTAATTGATTACTGATCTGATTTAATTAGTTGTCTAATAAGTTAATAATTACTATTATAATAAATTTAATGATTATTTACCCATATTTGCATTTAAATTCATTTAATTTTACAGTGGACGACGAAATATCTATTTTTCTTAAAAGTCGTCTGATTTATTTTAACTGTGCCTGTTGTTTCTTGTCTACTCTCGGCTCTTATCAACAGTATTTCGACGGAGTAGAGTTTTTTGCGCTTACGTTCGAAGTAACGACGACTCGAATATTCTGTCGTTATAAGTTTCATTTGTTCTTTTAACTGATAGGGCAAAAAATAACAGTTGAAATTACTGGAGACGTCTGTTACGCAATTTCTTTAAATCTTTGCAATTTCTTTCTGTTATTCGTTTTAGGTCTCGGGAGAAATTTACTTAGTTTTCTAGGTTTTAATTTTTTTCATCGCAGCGTTCGTCGTGAATATTCGTTCAATTCAGTGGCGTTCGTATTATAATAATTATTTAGTTTATTTTTGAATGATATAATCTTGTAGTTATACGTTGGTAACGTTGTTTTTTATTATTGTTTCAGATAGTGATTGTGATCAGTGATGAGTGGTGGCAGTGGCGTAGCTGGGCAAGGGTGGAAGCAGTTGCCATCATGCCTAAATGTCATTGTCAAATGGTATATTTTTTTAGTACTATTTTAAAATTAAAGTATTATTTTTCCTTATGTTATTATTAATATAGTTTAATGTTTGTTAATTAATAATTTTTTAAATCGCCTTTTAGGTGAGTATTTTCGTCGACAATGGCATAGAACTTCAGATAAGGGCGGAGATTCAAGAGAGTGTCAGCTATTTGCAAGGTTAGTTATTGTTGCTACATATTTTTGGCACTTTTTGGACGTGATTGTGTTTGAATATTAATACCTTTATTATTATAATTTCAGGTAAGCTTTCAGGGCGGTGATAAAGGGCAAAATGGCAAAATTCAAAGCTATTTGTTTAAAGTTTAACGGTTAGTATTTTTTTAATACCCAAAATTGCACTGTCTATCCATCTTATTTTAACTAAATGTTAATACATTTATTTATATCTTTTCAGGTAAATAACTCGTGGCAACAGCAGCAGTGGCGTACAAATTCGACAAATCGTAAAGGTCTAATGATGGTTAGTATTTCTAAGCTATTTCGAAGCGAACCCTAATTATGACTGTTTTAACTAATTATTATATTCTTAGCTTTTATTTTATTTTGTTTTTCAGGTGAAACAGTCATATTGGCGGCAGTGGCGTACAACTTGGCACAGGCCGGATGCAGTCGTCTTTCCAGGTTAGTGTTTTCAAATTATTTTTAAAGGAATATTTTATTCCTTTCTAACCCAATATGTCTCGTTGATATTTATATTTTTTCGCCAATTTAAGAGTTTAAAAAGTAACATTACATTAGATTAATCCGCTATTGAAGAACAACCAAAGACCAAATGTAATGAAATAATTTAAATGAGGTAACTTTTGCGGGATTTTGGTCATTTTTGGGTGATTTTCTTCCATTGGCTCTAACAGAATTTTCCATCAATATTTGTCTTCCTTTACATTATAGCAGAAAGCTACCCCATATTCTTAGAGAACAGCTTGAGCTATGTAATGACCTTACAATCATCAGAAAACCCCATTTTATGCAATTTTAGCTATTTTTTTAATTGATATTGCTCAATTCTGGGACGTATGAGTTGTCTTGGTTGTTTAAATGACTTGACTTGACTATACCCGAATTTTGACAACATATATTTAGAAAATAGTGAAAATTAATATAGATATACCATCTCAGTTATAAAAGTAATGTTAAGATCAGTTATGTCAGAAATAATAATTACTGTTTGAAGAAACTAGAAACTTGTAAAGCCCAACTTGTAAAGCCCATTTCAAGTTCTCAACATATTTTTTGAAAATTGTGAAGATTGATATAGAAATACCATCTCTGTTATCAGGGTAATGTTAAGATCAGTTATGTCAGAAATAATAATTACAGCTTGGAGAAACTAGAAACTTGTAAAGCCCATTTCAAGTTTTCAACATATTTCTTGAAAATAGTAAAGATTAATATAGAAATACCATATCAGTTATAAATGTACTGTTAAGTGCAGTTATGTCCGAAATAACAATTAGAGTTAGGTGAAGCTAGAAACTTGTGTAGCACATTTCAAGTTTTCAACATATTTTTTAAAAATTGTGAAGATTTATATAAAAATACTTCTCAGTTATCAGGGTACTACAAAGATCAGTTAGACCAATAATTACAAATTGGAGAAACTAGAAACTTGTAAAGCCCATTTCAAGTTCTCAACATATTTTTTGAAAATAGTGAAGATTAATATTTAAATATCATCTCAGATTTCCTGGAAATGTTAAGATCAGTTATGTCAGAAACAATAATTACAGTTTGGTGAAGCTAGAAACTTGTAAAGCCCATTTCCAGTTTTCAACTTTTTTTTGAAAATTGTGAAGATTGATAAAAAATACCGTCTCAGTTCTCAGGGTACTATTAAGATCAGTTATGTCTAAGATAATAATTACAGTTTGGAATTAGAAACTTGTAAAGCCTATTTCAAGTTCTCAACATATTTTTTGAAAATAATGGAGATTAATAAAGAAATACCATCTGAGTTAACAGGATATTGTTAAGTCAGTTATATCAGAGATAATAATTACAGTTTGGTGAAGATAAAAACTTGTAAAGCGCTTTTCAAGTTTGCAACATATTTTTTGAAAATAGTGAAGATTGATAAAAAAATAAAATCGATAAAGAAACAATAATTACAGTTTGGTGAAGTTAGAAACTTGTAATGCCCATTTCTAGTTTTCAACTTTTTTTTGAAAATTGTGAAGATTGATAAAAAAATACCGTCTCAGTTATAAGGGTAAAGTTAGGATCAGTTATGTCACAAATAATATTTACAGTTTGGTGAAGCTAGAAACTTGTAAAGCCCATATCAAATTCTCGACATATTTTTTGAAAATAATGAAGATTAATATAGAAATATCATCTCAGTTATCAGGGTAATGTTAAGTTCAGTTATGTCAGGAATAATAATTTCAGTTTGGTGAAGCTAGAAACTTGTAATGCCCATTTCTATTTTTCAACTTTTTTTTTGAAAATTGTGAAGATTGATAAAAAATACCGTCTCAGTTATAAGAGTAAAGTTAGGATCAGTTATGTCAGAAATAATATTTACGGTTTGGTGAAGCTAGAAACGTGTAAAGCCCATTTCAAGTGCTCGACATATATTATGAAAATAATGAAGATTAATATAGAAATATCATCTCAGTTATCAGGGTAATGTTAAGTTCAGTTATGTCAGGAATAATAATATCAGTTTGGTGAAGCTAGAAACTTGTAATGCCCATTTCTAGTTTTCAAATTTTTTTTTTGAAAATTGTGAAAATTGATAAAAAATACCGTCTCAGTTATAATGGTAAAGTTAGGATCAGTTATGTCAGAAATAATATTTACAGTTTTGTGAAGCTAGAAACTTGTAAAGCCCATATCAAATTCTCGACATATTTTTTGAAAATAATGGAGATTAATATAGAAATATCATCTCAGTTATCAGGGTAATGTTAAGTTCAGTTATGTCAGGAATAATAATTTCAGTTTGGTGAAGCTAGAAACTTGTAATGCCCATTTCTATTTTTCAACTTTTTTTTTTGAAAATTGTGAAGATTGATAAAAAATACCGTCTCAGTTATAAGGGGAAAGTTAGGATCAGTTATGTCAGAAATAATATTTACAGTTTGGTGAAGCTAGAAACTTGTAAAGCCCATTTCAAGTTCTCGACATATTTTTTGAAAATAATGAAGATTAATATAGAAATATCATCTCAGTTATCAGGGTAATATTAAGTTCAGTTATGTCAAGAATAATAATTTCAGTTTGGTGAAGCTCGAAACTTGTAATGCCCATTTCTAGTTTTCAACTTTTTTTGAAAATTGTGAAGATTGATAAAAAAATACCGTCTCAGTTATAAGAGCAAAGTTAGGATCAGTTATGTCAGAAATAATATTTACGGTTTGGTGAAGCTAGAAACGTGTAAAGCCCATTTCAAGTGCTCGACATATTTTATGAAAATAATGAAGATTAATATAGAAATATCATCTCAGTTATCAGGGTAATGTTAAGTTCAGTTATGTCAGGAATAATAATATCAGTTTGGTGAAGCTAGTAACTTGTAATGCCCATTTCTAGTTTTCAAATTTTATTTTTTTTTGAAAATTGTGAAAATTGATAGAAAATACCGTCTCAGTTATAAGGGTAATGTTAGGATCAGTTATGTCAGAAATAATATTTACAGTTTGGTGAAGCTAGAAACTTGTAAAGCCCATTTCAAGTGCTCGACATATTTTTTGAAAATAATGAAGATTAATACAGAAATATCATCTCAGTTATCAGGGTAATGTTAAGTTCAGTTATGTCAGGAATAATAATTTCAGTCTGGTGAAGCTAGAAACTTGTAATGCCCATTTCTAGTTTTAAACTTTTTTTTGAAAATTGTGAAGATTGATAAAAAAATACCGTCTCAGTTATAAGGGTAAAGTTAGGATCAGTTATGTCAGAAATAATATTTACAGTTTGGTGAAGCTAGAAACTTGTAAAGCCCATATCAAATTCTCGACATATTTTTTGAAAATAATGAAGATTAATATAGAAATATGATCCCAGTTATCAGGGTAATATTAAGTTCAGTTATGTCAGGAATAGTACTTTCAGTTTGGTGAAGCTAGAAACTTGTAATGCCCATTTCTAGTTTTCAACTTTTTTTTGAACATTGTGAAGATTGATTAAAAATACCGTCTCAGTTATAAGGGTAATGTTAGGATCAATTATGTCAGAAATAATATTTATAGTTTGGTGAAGCTATCAACTTGTAATCCCCATTTCAAGTTCTCGACATATTTTTTGAAAATAATGGAGATTAATATAGAAATATCATCTCAGTTATCAGGGTAATATTAAGTTCAGTTATGTCAGGAATAATAATTTCAGTTTGGAGAAGCTAGAAACTTGTAATGCCCATTTCTAGTTTTCAACTTTTTTTGAAAATTGTGAAGATTGATAAAAAAATACCGGCTCAGTTATAAGGGTAAAGTTAGGATCAGTTATGTCAGAAATAATATTTACAGTTTGGTGAAGCTAGAAACTTGTAAAACCCATATCAAATTCTCGACATATTTTTTGAAAATAATGGAGATTGATATAGAAATATCATCTCAGTTATCAGGGTAATGTTAAGTTCAGTTATGTCAGGAATAATAATTTCAATCTGGTGAAGCTAGAAACTTGTAATGCCCATTTCTAGTTTTCAACTTTTTTTTGAACATTGTGAAGATTGATTAAAAATACCGTCTCAGTTATAAGGGTAATGTTAGGATCAGTTATGTCAGAAATAATATTTACAGTTTGGTGAAGCTAAAAACTTGTAAAGCCCATTTCAAGTGCTCGACATATTTTTTGAAAATAATGAAGATTAATATAGAAATATCATCTCAGTTATCAGGGTAATGTTAAGTTCAGTTATGTCAGAAATAATAATTACAGTTTGAAGAAACTAGACACTTGTAAAGTCTATTTCAAGTTCCCAACATATTTTGTGAAAATAGTGAAGATTAATATTGAAATGCCATCTCACTTATCAGGGTAATATTATGTTCAGTTATGTCAGAAATAATAATTATAGTTTAGTGAAGCTAGAAACTAGTAAAGCCCATTTCAAGTTCTCAACATATTTTTTGAAAATAGTGAAGTGAAGATTATATAGAAATACCATCTCAGTTATCAGGGTAATGTTAAGTTTAGTTATGTCAGAAATAATAATTACAGTTTGAAGAAACTAGACACTTGTAAAGCCAATTTCAAGTTTTCAACATATTTTTTGAAAATTGTGAAGATTACTAATAAATACCATCTCAGTTATCAGGGTACTACTACGATCAGTTAGATTCAAATTCTCAATATATTTTTTGAAAATAGTGAAGGTTAATAAAGAAATACCATCTCAGTTAACAGGTTAATGTTAAGTTCAGTTACGTCAGAAATAATAATTATAGTTTGGAGAAACTAGAAACTTGTAAAGGCGGTTTCAAGTTCTCAACATATTTTTTTTTTAAAATAGCGAAGATTGGTGTAGAAATATCATCTCAGTTATCAGGGTAATGTTAAGATCAGTTATGTCAGAAATAACAATTACAGTTAGGGGAAACTAGAGACTTTCGAAGTTCATTTCAAGTTCTCTAAAAAATAATAGATTAAAAATTTGGCTGAAGGTATAGTATTTTAAATACTGTTAGGGCCGGTACTTTGGGTCCTGATTAAACATCTGATTAAGTTAATCCCCGATTAAAACAGCCAGTCAACTGAATCGCAGTTATAAATAACAGAAGAAAGTAGTCGTACTTTAGTTGGTTGGCTGTTTTAATCGGGAATTAACTTAATCCGATGTTTAATCAGGACCCAAAGTACCGGCCCTAAGACAATTTCACATAAATAATCATTACCAAGAATATTAAATTACGAGTAATCTTATAATTACAACATCCACATCAAATTGATTGTTTTTCTGCAAGCTAATTGATTACTGGTTATATCTAAAGTTAAATTGTATACCGAAGGGGTTATGTGCATTACAATTACTGTTTCCCTTTTATTGCTGAAATTTTTATTGGAACATCACTTTCTAGTTAAACTAGAGCCGAAAGATTCAACAATTTTTACGCTTGTTTCGACTTTCCTACATTTGATTTAGGTGATTCCGATCATAACTTTCTATTTTTCTCTGAAAGCAATACCACAAAAGTGACACAAGCGTCGTTTTCTTCTCAGTTCATACCGACCCATTAGACCAATTCTCGATACCTTATTGGCATTTCGTCATTCGTCAAGAGTTCCCATAACTTTTTGCAGCTCGGATCCTTTTTATTCCCAAATCATACGTTGTTCCCAAACTAAACGCCGTCCCGCCTCTCCCCTATTTCTCCCGACTCCATCGCTCTCGATCTCTCTCTCCTCTCCTTCTTCTGCCTCTTTCCGGCGCGCGGTGCTTGACATCTTGATGAATTTATTAGCTTATATTCTCCTCGATATGTTACGCTTTAAGAATGTCTCTACATGTCAACCCTGAAAGCTCGCCTCCTTCATTTTCAATAGGGCTGGCGCATCAACAAGACAAATAGCTCGGAGGGGGGACGGAAAGGGCACCGGCAGATTTTCCGATTGGTTTTCCTTTAATATCATTTGGTAACATTGTCGTTTTGTTCGTCACGCGAGTCGTATTAGCGTTGTATTAAAATTAATCGCACGAAGGTGCGGATGACGATGATGATGTTATTAAGCTCCGCCAGGTGTCGTTGAAGGCGATATTAACTGTGTGACGTAATTAATCACTCCGAATTCTTCCCGGGGGATTAAGAGACGAAACATTTGCCGGGGGATCTTCTGGAATATGGAATTTCCTCAATCGTTCTATCTAATTTTTTTTTCGACGTAACGTGATATCTACCGTGTAATTCCTGTAAGCTTCACGCGAGCTTAAATAACATTTCCCGGAACGGATCCCAGTTGCGAGCCTTCTAAGAATCCGCAGTTCGGTTCGCTACCCTTCCCCGACGAGTTTTCCGGGAACGAAACTGAATTTTCTCCTGAAAATGAATGAACAAAAACAAATATTTCACCTCTGGTTGCGGTTTTCCCTCCATATATTGTCTTATTCCCTAACCGATCCGGTTATTTCCTGGAAACCTTTGTCGACGCGTAATTTTGGACTTCAAAGGGTTAGGGAATGCGTGCAGGCTGCGAACCGTGGGGAAGTTTTATTTATTTTTTTGTTTTTCGCATTCGGCGGAAACGTTAAAGGGGTGCTGAAAAGTGAAGGAAAATACCTACTTCATAAACGGTAATCTAGCGAACTTTTGTATTCGCTTCGCGTCTCCTGCCTTCACATTAATAATTAACCGTGAGATACTCCGCAACAGATCCATCAAAGCATTGAAAATCCTCGTTTCTAATATCGAACACGACATTATTTCCATTTTCGTAGCGAGCTGAAGTAGGAAAGAGGATTTCAGTTTCTAGATAAGGCAATGGCGACTGCCGAGGGGCGCACGTCGAGGGAGACGTTTTCGAAGGATATCCGCTTCAATAAGAAAAATATCAAATATTAAAGGGCTTTGCTTTGCGTTTTTCCGACTGACTCGTCAGGTGGTCGCGATGGATACCGACCAAAAGTTATTCTCGTGGGCTTGTTTGTGTAAAACCAGGGATCTTTGAGTGGCCTGCTGGTTGAACCGCTGATAACTCCAAAGTACGTATTAGGTAGGGTTATTCATCGTAGTAAACGAGAGTCTCTTTTATGAAGTTAGGGCGGTTAACTGTTTTACTCATAATAAAAATCAAGCGTATAAAGTCCAGGATTCATTTTACCCCGTAACGTGGTATTTTGAAAAATACGACAATGCCAAATATTTTTATTATTTAGGTAGGAGATTTGTAGTTGTTTCAAATTAATGTAGCGGCTCATCGAAAAGTAATTTTATTCAAGTGAGATATTAATGTCAAGATTTCATAACATCTGATATTGTCATCGTGTCTAGTTTATCAAGGGGATCACATATACCTCCATTTGTATTACCAAACGAACAACACCATCACGTATTAAAGGAAAAAGTAATATTTACAGCAATTTACAGCTCATTAGATCGAAATATCCTGATAGTCTAGTCATCTTAGGCCAAATTAGGTGAATATCTCGGAAAATCGAAATACCCAGTATAATAACACGTAAAAACTTCTATTTTGGCATCCTAAAACTTTCCCCAAACGTTACATAATATAATTGGATGGTTGCAAGTTTTAATGTCGGGGTCAAAAGTCACAAAAATCGATTTTTTCCATATTTTTTGCAAATATCTCGTTTTCTATGGGTTTTACGCTATTTGTATGTAATATCGATATTGTAGAGAATCAAATTCTCTACAACTATTGTAATTAATATTTCTTCATAACTCGAACTGTTTTCGAGATAGAGGGCGGAGAGCGCTGGTCATAGAATCATATGAGGTCAACTGGTAGTTCCGATCAAAAACTCGTAATATTAAGGTTATAAATTATTGCTAAATATATAATTATCATTTATTGTTAACTTTTACATTAAATTCAATATTTCTTTCCAATATTTCTAAAATGTATCATTTCAATAACACTCATAATCTTTCTGTAATTGAAAAATTATTAAGGGGCATATTTTAATAAATTTTTCTTATATTCTCATTTACACTAATTGCATTTGAAGTAATAAATAATTAGGTACACTTTGTTTAAAATCCGTAAACTCTTAAATATTAAATCTATCAAATGACACTTTTAATAAAAACATTAATTAAAAATTTATTTCTTTTCTCCTTTATTTATTTAGAAAGTCATTACATTGGTATAAATTAGATTAAAATTAAAATATAATTTAAGTATGTTCCTCAACAACTTTTTAATTACATGGCCAGGTAAGTGATATTAAATAATATGACACTTAATTAAAAATATATAAGTAACCAACAAAATGAATTTAATGTAAAAGTCAATAATAAATGCTAATTAAATATTTAGCAATAATTGACACCCTTAATATCACGAGTTTTTGACCGTGACTACCAGTTGACCTCACATGATTCTGTGACCAGCGCTCTCCACCCTCTATCTCGAAAACAGTTCGAGGTATGAAGAAATGGTAAATACAAAAGTTGTAGAGAATTTGATTTTCTACAGTATCGATAATAAATACAAATAGCGTAAAACCTATAGAAAACGAGATATTTGCAAATATGTAGAAAAAATCCATTTTTGTGAATTTTAACCCCCGACTTTAAAACTTGCGACCATCCAGTTATATGTGAATTTTGAGGAAAGTTTTAGGATGCCAAATTAGAAGTTTTTACGTGTTAATATACTGGGTATTAGTTAAGAGGTTAAGAGAGACCTATGTCCAGCAGTGGACGAGATGAGGCTGTGAAAGAAGAAGAAGAAGATACTGGGTATGTCGATTTTCCGAAGTGAACCTCCTATAATGACTGCACTATGAACCGATTAGGTTTTCACTATTTCACCCCCTTCCATCACCTGAAAATATCTCGAAAAATTTGAGGTGATAATTTGATTTTAATACGTTCAAAATATCGAATTTCAAAAAAGTAAGTCTTTAGATGTCCTAAATATAAATTAAATATTTTTCTGGTGACATAAAACGAAAATTTCGAGCGAAGCGAACATGATTTAAGTTGGACTTATTTTGAAGGTATTTCTGGATCTGACGTGCTGAATGCTGCTAGGAGGATAAATTTTTTCATTTACTTTTTGAGACACGGTAAAATACAAATGTTTTTGGGATATGATTGGTCCAAATTTTATAATTAAAGGTTCAAACTGGCAACTACATTGAATCCAAGTTAAGACGGAGTCCTCATATTCTGAGATTTATTGTCGTGCGACTTACCTCTTCACAGGTAAAATAATTCAGTTCTTGTTTCCTGATTTTGACCTGTACCGTACTAAAAGTATGGTATAGTGTACTTCCAGATAGTTAAGCAAAATTATTATTAGCAATATCGCACAATTTGAGTATAAGAGATTGTGAAAAAGTTGCAAAATGTTTTGATGATGTATGTCAAATCTGATAAGTATCCAGTAACACCTCCATTCCATTTACATAATCGGTGACAGGCCTTCTTAGGTAGTTTGTTTCTCCTTCGTCAATGCAATTCAACCTCTTTTGTAATATCAACGAAGTAGATCGCTTTTTTTTTTTTCATTAAAATTTTATCATTAAATTTCTATAGTATCGGGAAGAATTTTCGACCTTCCAGAAAATTGATTGTAGATTATCAAAGTCGTACGAAATAGTCAATAAAACGATAACTATTTAACATAGTTTACAGGGTGTTAAGGGTTTGACTGCCTTTATTTTAACAGGCGATAGTATTCACCAAAATAAACAAAAATACCTATATAACAGGGATCCTAAAACCAACCGTTTTCGAGAAAAAAATTAGCAAACTTTTAATTTTAAGGTGTAAAAATTCAGTTTTATTAAAGAATCTCACATAATTTTGTACATGAAATGACCATAAGATGTATTGTTTTAATGTATTTATGCTTAATTTTTAACAAAACATTTTTTTCTTTAAATAATAAAAAAATATTTCCTATCAATACAACTCGATAAAGTGACTATGATGCGGTGTGGCAACACCGCGAATTTATCGCACGCGTCGCGAAACATTGACACCGCACAGCTGTGTACATGTATACGTATCTTTTCTTGTCGGTGTTGCCATGTTGAGCTGAAATGTGAAATGCCTTGATAAAATAACTGGAGTTTTCTCCAAAACGGTTGGTTTTAGAACCTCCGTTATATAAGGCTTTTTTGTTTGTTTCGATGAATACTATCACCTATTGAAATAAAGGCAGTCAAACCTCTAACACCCTGTATAAAATGTCAAATTAACTAGTCAATGATCAAGAAGAGAGTATGTTTTGTCGAAAAGAAGGTTGGAGAACAAGTCAGAAACAGAACGAATCGAGATGAATCGATTCTTGTTACAATCAAGCCAATTGTACAATAAGAGCATTTTGACACCTCTTAGCTTCTATAACCTTAGCACTAAACTGTTGCAGAAAAATTGTGTATAGATATCATTAGTGCGACCTTAGATCGAATTTGCTTTGTAATAAGGTCTTGTCAATGATGTGCCAATAATTTATACTATCCTATAAAGAAGCATTGCTCGTGATAGGATCTGAAATTTTGAAATCTCTCTCCTGCTAGATCGAAGTTTGTTACGCCGTTTTGATGGATTGTATACATTATCCTTTCGAAAAACCCATTCCGGGGACTTCGATGGATGTTACACCGTATGTATGCATACGCAGAGAGGGAGCGTGTGTTTGTGTGTGTGTGTGTAAGCGAGAGAGGGAAGGAGAGGAAAGACGGGACAAGAGGTGTCCCGCTGTGCCCGGCAAACGAAATGCTTTATGAATTGTGTGTGATTCATCGCCGTGTTTGCATACGGACGACGTACACGTAAACTGGATGAAACATTGTTCGATGGTTACTTCTTGAATTTATGTTGCGAACAAATTGTTTCAAATATCTCGTGACTGGGTGAATAGACTCGAGTCGTGCCCATAACTCACGCGGATTTTTAAAGTAACGCCGCCATTTTCCCCATATGCGAGCTCTCTTTCCTTTTTCCGTCTCTTTCCCTCTATCTCCGAACGCTCAGACGGATTATCTAAGTCGGGTCGTTTGTTAACAATCCGAACGAGATGCAAAACAGGAAAAACGCCAGTGTTTGATTCCGTTGTGCTCGATGATTAATAGAACCTGTACGCGAATAAATCTCTCGAGGAATAAATCGGAAAGTTAACTAATGCCTACATCACCTCGTAAATCATAACCGCAACACCAACTTTTATCCCGAGTCAGATGTAGTTCCGAGGCGGTACGTTGCGACGACTCAATACCCTCCATCCGACGTTTATAATAAGTTTTAGATTGCGAATCTACAGGGCGTCTTATGCATTTCCTCGACGTCTTGGAAGTTGAGTTAGATCTACCGTTTCGGTCTAAAGAAACCTGCGGTCGGATTTTGTCAAGACACCACATCTCGTATAATTAAACGCGAGGTTATGTCTCCGGGCTGAGCATTTACACAAGGAAACTTAACGACATCGGATAATGGAATTCTGATCCGACACGGTGGCAACGACTTGGTCCCGATCAAAAGGCGATGCTCACAATAACATCACAGGATATTAGCGTAACATCTCGTAAACTCTCGAGTTCGTTATTAGCGGAGATGTACACGAATCCTGGTACTCCCTCACCCTTGCTCTCGCTGTCTTCGATGGAGAGATTTGCATGTATTAATTAGCAGGTACTTAAGTAATACTAATCCCCGGATGATTAAACGGGCCACATGTATATGTATATATATCAGGCCGAATGGATATTATCTTTGACTTGTTGCAACCGCCCCGAGCAACATCTGATGTCTGACAAAGGAGTCGAGGGATGACGATGCAACTTTAAACAGATTCATTTATCATCGACGAAAACGTAGGTCGGACGTGAGGGGGAATGGATGTGTATAACGGATTAACGGACGTTTTGTTATAGTTTAGTTATAGTGTACTCCGGGTGGTGCGCAAAAAGTAAACAATTACGTGCTAATAATGTGTTTGGATGAGGGCATTTCGCCGTTGAAATGTACCGGTACAAAATTGAATAAATCAAAAATCGTGTAAGCATAAGAAAACATTCATTTTTCAATACATTTATACCCTGTCAAATAAACCCGTGGAATAATAAAACCATTATTTCGCACGTAACCAGATTTAACTACATTTCGGATTATGATTAACTATTCCAAGAAGAGATCACAACGACCATTGTGATCTCGGCAATTCTAGGTAAGTTAAGGGAACTGCAGTTGCGCTTAATGCTTGCGTTGACATATCGGTTGCTTATATATATAACATCGGCCCATTCATATTATTTAAATTCAGTACTCAGTCATCCAGTTACCGACTACCGCGTATTTACTCATTTTATCCGACCGTACGCCAGTGAATGGTTATTTTACAATAGCCAGGCGTACAATATACGCACGTGTTCCGGGTGAGTCACTCAAATTACAAATGGATTTCGTAAGGCAGTGTGGAAGACATTATAAAACTAAAAATTTAGAGGATGCCACCTTGTAACGGTTTTGCATTTATAATGAGATTTTATTACTCCATGGTTTCTTTTATAGAATTCTGGAATTTCGGAAATTTCCATCATTATTTCCGAACAATATCGACAAAATTTTAGTACAGAAAGCTGTGAAATTTCGACTACAACTAAGTTCAATATGTACGAGTGCATCAGTAAAGAGTTTGCCCAAAATTTTTTAAACGTTCTTGTCAATCTATAACTGTCCTATTAGCTCAGAATTTCATAATTGATATTCTCTCATTAATTTAAAATCCGATTTTACAACACATAGATTTCTAAACTTAGTACTTAAGAAGAAACCAATAGAGTGCGCCTAAGGTTTTCGGCTGTGCCGGCATCTGAGGAAATTGTTTGGACCAATTTCATGATGATTCCATAAGTATATGGAAGTTGTCTTACAGTATCGAGGTATAAAAATCACTAACTCTGTATTCCTGGAAATTGATCGGGCGATTTCGATGTGAATACTGTGTCCCTTATTGGTCCAAAGGTATTACCTCAGTTGTTGGTACACGGCTGTCTATACAGTAAAATGGGCAGTCCATGTACTATAAGATCAGTAGAATAGAACTAATGATTCAATATTATGACGTCGGTGTACCCCAGCATACAAATAGGGTTCAGCGTGGTTTATCCATCATATCTCCAGCGTTCCAGCGTTGTCGTAATTATCACAATATTTATTAACATTTCCAGCAATACGGTTTACTTAAACAATTAAATATGTGGATTATTATACTTGATTTAATGTTGGTTATTTTTGGAAATGTTTTTTTGTGAATGTGGCCTTTGAAATAATCAGTAATATCAACGACCGAAGGTTGTCCAGCTTCTCAAAGTTGGCCATGGCAATTTAAACCAAAGGAACACACCAAGTCTTAACCAACTGCTTTATTTAAAGATGAGATCTTCACTGATGACTCATCTTTAAATAAAGCAGTTGGTTAAGACTTGGTGTTTTCCTTCGGTTTAACCAGTAATATTTGCTAAAAAATGAAACAAAATTCAATTTTATATAAATACTCGGGAAACTTGAGAGCCACATTAGTTTTGGAGTAGTATAACGGCACTATATGGGATCATTCAATGAAACATAAATTTTGGAAGTCGATGTTTATTGATAAAACGAAAAGAGAAAGAGTTTTTGAAGTATTCAGTTCAATTAAGTTGTGAAACTAATAAATATCTATCTTATATTTAATATAACGTCAATTTGAAGCTCAAAAGCACCTAATTTTTAAAACATCACAATAACATTGAAATTCTTAGAGTTAATAACCTCTTGTCATATCCCTCTAGTGTTCTGAGTAGTAAAAAAGGATCCAAAGTATCAAATACTTCCTAAAAACGTACTTTAAACGTCCGACTCGAAGAGGTCAATCCAGTTATCAAATCTAACGTTTTTACCCAAATTTATCTCCCTGTCACACGTTCAAATTCGAAATCCCCCGGCTGCACGATCTTGTCTGACCCTACACACACACACACACACACACACACACACACACACACACACACACACACACACACACACACACACACACACACACACACATACATGCAGATTTATCCCCCAATTCTGCGTAATATCTGTTCGAAAATCAGCGCACATCTCTTTTTCCCTTTTCCCTTTCGCGTGACGTCGGGGGGAACTTTCCCCCCTCTTCGGTTATTAGGGAGAAAACCGGCAGCTGACCGGTGGCACTTACCACCAGTGCAAGATCGATACTTGACACTCTTGGCACGCATATAACGGTCCCTCGGAAGGGGAAACTGAAATATAGTTAGCACGTCATTCAACAAGTAAATGTATATCGAAGGGACCCCCAGAAGTTCCGCAGATGAGGATGTGCGTTTGAAAAGCGGGAAGGGAGTTTGTGATCTCTTTCCGTACCTCGGGAAATCCTAACGATCGAAGGCCGAGTTTAAGTTATAATGTCCAGGACTGTATTAGGGTTCGTTCCATAAAATTTCATAAAGTTTGGGTTAGGTGGCGCCACTGAAATATAAGAAACTCAAGAACGCCGATCAGTTCTGAACAATTCGGCACCCTATAGGGCAAATTGGCCTATTTCTGAGTTTGCGCAGTAAATAGTGTTTTAAGCGAGATATGTCGCCGTGTCATCAGGGCAGGACTAAGGGTTTTCGACTTCTCTCGAATAAGTTGTGTCGATATGAATATTTGCTTGATACGACTTCTTGAACTGGAACATGTTGAGCTCATAAATAAAGAGCGAATAGTTAGGCAAATGCCTATTGCCTGCCTTTTTAGTGTTTTTCAAATTTGGGCCTTTTTCAAAAAACATATGCCTTTTTTTAAAATGGTGTCCCTTTTTCTGGAATATTTCGTAGTTTGAAATCTCTTAATCATTAACTATCTTAATCCTTTTAACAAACGGTTTCATAATATGCTCGTTAAGGACATCCGGCTGATCCTATAACTATCACCGAGAATTACCGTTTAGAACTGGGAATTCTAGGGAGTATTGAGGTAGTTGACTGTATAAACTATAAAGATTACTGTGTTTCTTAAAGTTAATGGAAAAGACATCAGGTAAAATTTTTGTGGAATATTTCAATAGTGACCATTTGAGTTTGCGTTTGGTTTCGAAAGATCAGAAAATTTATACGATGCCACCAGTAAAGTTCTCTCAGATGGACCAGTGGGTTCGACTATACTTTTTTTCCCAACAAGATAGACGCATATTAATGAGCTGGTCGTCACTAGAAGGATTTTTCATGTACCTGAGTAAAAAGAAATTTCGCAATTATCGTAAGCAGTATAGCTGCACTTTTACCTATTTTTGTATAATTTTGAAGGGGCCACCCTGTTTAGTTAAGGCGAAAAAAAAGAAAACGGTAAGAAATCCGGCGAGCGGATATTGCAATATCAGTGGCATTTTGCGTTTTCCCTCTACATGTATTTTTCCAGGAAGACGGGGTCACTTGTTACAAATTGCCTGCGTACCCCTATTAGTCGTAATAATTGTCGTAACTATTAACCCTACCCCTAAATAACCTTATTTCAACGAAAAATACCGTAATTATTGGTACTCCGTTATCCTAAATGATATTGTTACCTGCACGCCTATGACCTTGACGGTCAGCTCATTGATATGCGTGTATCTTCTTGGGAAACAGAGTATAGACAAAAATTTAATTGTGGATGGAAAAATGCTCCAAACCTGTAAGTGCCATCTTATTAATTTTTGTATTTAATATAATATACTTTTAATACTCTATCATTTTTAAATATTTGAGTTACATGTTACAAAAAATACCATGTCAGTCAGCATTTAACTAGTGGTATTCACTAGAAAAATCTCAAAATCAATAATAGGAGTAGTCAGCCGTTATTAAGGTCAGTTTTGAGCGAGGGCCCTAATAATGCAGGTCCATCTAAATCAGCGTTTTAATCGCAAGATGCATTTAGGAATCCTGGGGTGAAAAATGGATTGATAAAGATAAATAAAAATAAAAAAAACTTTTATTTAGCGTCTGAGAGAAAAATGTTACTAAGGTGTTTTGTTGCTCTTATAGAGGTGAACAACTTTCGTATAAAACAATCTGTCGAGAAACGTACAAAAATAAAGTTATTTTTGTCAAAAAAATAAAAAAAAATTATTTCGCGTCTGAGAGAAAAACGTTACTTAGATTTTTTGTTGGCCTTATAGAGGCGAACAAGTTTTGTATAAAACATATCTTTGAGAAATGTACAGAGAAAAAGTTATTTGCAAATATTTTAAAATTTTGTCGTTTGTATTTTTTCACACCTCGTATGCATCTTTTTGACACATCGTGTGTTATATTACTATATATCCTACCCATAAATCTACCTTTCAGCCTGGCATGCCATGGGGTTTTTTAATGCCTAACTATCCGCTCTTTACTCATAAATAATGGAATCCATAGATTAGTTTGATTTTTAGACTTGGAAAATATGTAAATTATGTAGTGTAATGTTTTTTTACAAATATTATTAGAAAATATCCTGAAAACGTAGTGATAAATGTACATATAAGTATCGTAACTTGATTTGAAAAATATCAGCAACAAAAAAACTTGCAACGATGTGACAAGGAAAGACATTCTGCGCATGTACAAGTAGTAGGTGTTGTTTGCAATATGAAGTCATTTTGCTGAAACTCGGGTGTAAGGAGACCCTTATTGGCGTTATAGAGTTTATTAGCTGTTATCCCATCTAAAGTACCGTACCTGTAGTGAGTGCTCAATAATTGACACGCAGTCGAAAGTGCTGGAAGCTTCGTATATTAACTGACTGATGCATGTGTAGGTATTGTTGATGTGACAAAACAAGTTAACAACGAGTTTGTAATGAGTAATAATTAAAATTTGATCAAGAACCCATTGAAGCGATTTCAGTAGTACCTACTCCATGCAGCAAGATCAATATTTTCCCATCGACATGACGAGTTCTTTTAAATTTCGACTTTCACGTTTGTTCCTCGTTGAACTGGTCCCTTTCATGAAATAGGGCGTGTAGCGTAAGGGCGCCGATGCGATCCGGCAGAAGTATGAATTATTAACTTAGGCTAAGAATATAAAGATTTTCGTTATTTCGCAATATTCAACTGTGCCCCTCTTTACTTTCGGAACTCATTACGTAGTCATAGCTTTTTTGCGATAACCAATATTCCAGGGATTCCAGAGACTCCCGAGGAAAGTTTCGGGTCGAATGTGTAAACGGGAGGTTCGGCTCGCAGACCGACCGTCCGTGAAAAAAAAAACCCTCCGCCCCCTACCCGAAGTTATTCCAAGTTATAATTATTAGTCGAAATCAGTCTTCAATATTGACACAGTTGAGTATAACATCGACCATTTTCATTTCGAGTTCTAGGGCCGAGGCGTTTACCTCTCGTCGCTGTATTGATACAGTCGGAGAGTCGTATTAATTAATCATTGATTACAAATGAAAGGGCAAATATTGAAGTAGTGACCGTTCCCGGAAAAGCGTTTTCCGTGGTCCGGGCAGAAATTCCGGTGATTAATTTACTATCTCATGCATAATAATTTTCTTGGAGGGTGAAATGCCGCAGATTAGAATTATGCGGGTGAAGTTTTCGACGACGACCCTTTCAGCGACGTCGACGATAGGGCGGACACGTCGGGACGACGACGGCATCGGGGCGCCCTATCGAAAAACCACCCCCCGCACGGGTAGAATTAAGGGAAAAATTCACCCTTCTAATTTTATTCCACCAGCGCCGAAGTGTCCTTTGCGACCGCTTCGCGTAATAAATCTAAAGTTTCGAAACAATACAGGAAAACTCCTTAAGGGAGGTTCGTGGGAATGCATTCGAAAGGCGACCGCAAGTTTAAATAAAGTTGCACGTTCACTTCCGCGACTTCCATCCGTAGTTAACTCATATTTGATTCTCGACTTCTTTTTGGTCGGTTAAATTTTACGTTGCTCGAGAATTCGTTCTCCAACTCCCTAAAAATTATCCTTCGTTTCGTATTATATGAAGGAAGTTTCCTTAGTGGCGCCAGAAGAGGTTTTCACCGCCAAATAACGAAGGGAGGTTTTCAGACAAATACACCAATTTAAAAAAACGTCATCTCCCCTCAGTTTTCGCTGCATGTCTTAAATTTGTTCTTAAAACACTTTTACTGCCACCTACAGCGATTTACAAAAAACGTCATTTCTTAACAAGATGAAATTTCTGTTTTTCTCGTATTTAAGTTGTACAAAATTTAGGTTGCAATGTAGATTTCCAAGTTTTCTTCCTTATATCAAGGAAAATTTCTTTCATCGCATCGCAGTGTTGCAATTTGTTTCAAATGCCAAATTCCTTAGTCTTGCATTTCTAACATACAAACGTTAAAACAGATTTTTAAACTACATTTGCAAATTCCAACTCTGTAGACCGATGTAATGGAAAAACCACTGAAGAATATGTAATAGGAAAAACGTTTTGTTTTCCAAAATACATGCTCAAAATTTTACAACCCTCTTCTTAAGTATAAGCACCTAATATTAATTAAACTAAATCAGTAAACTGTCTAAGTTTGAAAAATTACAGTTCTTCCTGTTCAAACTGTTCCATGCTTATTGTGCAGCGACTTTTACCTCATTCATTACTCATTGAAAACATCAACTCTCTTCCTCTTTCTCTGTTTGGCCCTACCCGCCAAAACATCGCTTGCCACGACCTCGCCGTTCCTCAATTAATCGTATATTCATAGGGCAAGGATTTTCCAAATTTTCTAAAGACGATCCCGTCTTAATTTGTTTATTTAAACATTTATGGCCGTAATCGAGATCGTTGGAGGTAAATTAAGTAAATTCACTTACTTTCGCGAAAAATCTTGAAGATCCAGGGAGCCGTAGTGAAGTTAGAGTCAGAAAAAGGAAATAATTAACGCGAGATAAATTATGAATTTGCGTTTAATGAAGCGCACCTAATGAGGGGAAATTAGTCGAACGGTTATGACAATCTGAGATTTCAGTAATTGAATTTGTTAATATTATGGAGATTGTTTAATATTGTGATATTTGATTGGGAAGTGCATTGTGAACAATTTAGAAAACATGTTGCATTGCGTCCGTAGATATTATATTTCTTGATGTTTAGAACATCTCGTAAGTTGTGAAACGTACATAAGTATGAATTTCGTTTTGAAAACAAGGAATTACAGTACTACTTCTAAGATATATTTTCATGTATACAACTACGTAGAATTTTGATGAGACACTTTCGTCAATTATTTTTAAATTACTTATACTTAAGTTATTGATCTACTAAATACATAAATTAGCTATACTTGTTCTTGTCTACTTTAAAAACGCAATTACATTGCTCTACTGCAGGGGTGCTCAAACGGTCGATCGCGATCGACAGGTCGATCGCGAGTGCTTCTTGAGTCGATCTCGAGAAAAATTTGCCATTTACCTATGCCTATGCCAATATAGAACTATTCACATCATTTATGAGTTACCTTTTTTCGTGTAAGAACATTGAGGAATTTGCGCAATAGCAAATCAGTTTATTATGGACTCATGTTCTGTTGAAAATGAGGTAATGCAGATTATATCAGATATAGTACATCTCAAAGCCACAGCATCTGACACCAAATTCTGGTCTTTTATATCTGCAGATAAATATCCGAATCTAAGACAAGTCGCCGTTCAGCTGACGGCAATGTTTGGGTCAACATACTTGTGCGAGTTTGCATTTTCTGAAATGAAGATAATTAAGTCAAAATATCGCAATCGACTAACTGACGAACATATGACATCATGCTTGCGATTAACACTCGGTAATTACGTACCATCTTATGAAAAGTATGCTGAGGACATGCAGTGCCACGCTTCAACACCAAAGTCATTCTTTACTTAAGTTTAGACACTAGAACTCGTTTGTTTTGTAAGAATCAATAAACTTGCAATTTTGAATAAGTATGGGTTTTTTGTTGACTTTTTAGAACAATCCTACACTTATCTAGATGACAATCCTGCATCACACATACTTGAAACCTCTCAAAGTCGATCGATCGTGGTCTAACAATATTAAGGTGGAGCGCTGGCAGTTCAAGTTTGAGCACCCCTGCTCTACTGTTTTGTATACTGTGTGAATATAAACTGAAAAGAGCAGTCTCATTACTGAACCTTGTACAACACTTAGTTCACATTTACATATAAATTCACTACCGACAAGGTATTGTCATTTCGATAGCCGATATTGACAATTTCTGTTTTCAATCAGAAATGTACAACGGTATCCACTTTAATCCTCTTAAGAGATACGTCATTTGTGTTATGGCTAATCAATTTCCGGAATAATCTATTATGATCAACACAGTTGAATCCCGCTACATTATCGTTTCCTGCATTTTCATGCATCAAGCTACCTTAAATGAATTTTATTTCGAGTTTAATTATTTTCACAATTTCTTCTGGTTAAGATTTTAAAAACTTATTTATCATATCAGCAATCCTTCTGACAATATGACAATAAAATGTCAGTTCAGCTCCCATTTTTCATACTTCTTGATTGGAACTTTAAGTATCAATCAATATGGCCCTCATAATAGGACCGGTTTGATTGGTTCAGTAGTTCAGTATGTTGTATTTTTGCTTATATGTGTATAATTCTCTTTTTAAATTTTCCCTCTTTTCCTTTGTGCCACTGGGTGCCAATTCCAAATTCTTTGTGGTCATTTACCTTCTGGCATACGCATCACGTGGCCGTACCACATTAGTCGTTTAGGCTTTATTGCTTGTATCATATTAGTATTAAATTTTGCACTGTTTCCTACTTCCTCATTTCTCATTTTATCCATTAGTGTTAATTACTGTTAATTTCTTATATTTCCTTCAGATATTTCCCCTATTTCAGACCCATTGATGGCAAGACTCTCAATTAAAGTTTTATATATGTGCCTTTTGACATTTCTTGTCAGCTGCCTCCATTCTCAGATATTGGGGTTGTATTTGGTATAGTCTTTACGAAGCCAGTGTAACAACCAACCTTGTACGGGTATCGATCAATAACAACATATACGGCATGCTCGATATATAATACGTTATTTAGCGAACTCGTCCTGTAGAATCCTCCCACTCCAGTTCCACGCCGAGCAAGTCACACGCCTAAATATTGTCAATAGTTTACTTTTCTCGCTTGTGCTGTAGTGGATTCATAAACGTTTTGGACGATTGGATCCTTCCTAGAAAGTCTCGAACACGTGTCTTCAGTCTTTTACCAGTGTTGGCACGGTTTACACCACCGAGACAGGTTATAGAGGTATTTTGTTTGTTTTTAAGTTAATTTCACAATCATATAATTTGCCGTTCCTTTTTATATTTATAGTAATAATTAATTGTAATCGGAATGGCGTTTTGGAGACAGTGGGCGACAGAAACAGTGCGAGTTGATGTGGAAAACATGACTACTCCACCCTCTTGCTCTTCCTCGTCTCCTTCTTGGGAGTTTGCAAATAAGGCTCTACATCCTCAATTACAAACAGTAATTTCAAATATGTTTAAGCGCCTCCAACAAAGGCACCCCGAACAATCGGTACGCTGCTTAATTTTAGAAATTTCAGACTTGACATTAATAATTCAGCGAGGAATTGTAGATCATCATCAAAATAGATTAAGTAAACAAAAGAAGTTCAAAGAATTAGATGACGCTGCTAAAAACGTTATACGCAGAACCATTTACGATTTTTATGCTAGAAACGAGGTGCCCACTTTACTATCAATTTTTCAAAAATTACAGTCTTTTGAGGAATATAAATATAAATCTTTAGACACTTTAAGGTCAATTCTGTTAAGTTGCGGATTTAAACAAAAAAAATTAGATTCTCGAATGATCATCATGGAGTCACCTCGTATTGTTGCTTTGCGTCAGGATTATTTGAGACAAATTAGGTCATTTCGGGAATCAGGGAGCAACATTGTATATTTAGACGAAACATGGTTTGACACCCATGAAGTAATTCAACGTGGTTAGGTTGATGACAGCAACAACTGTAAATTAAATACACCCAGTTCTAGGGGAAATCGGGTGGTAATTTTACATGCAGGAAACGAAAACGGTTTTGTACCTAATGCTTTGCTTCTTTCCGCCAAGAATATCGATAAGAGTTTCGCCGATTATCACCACGATATGGATGCCGAATTGTTTGAAAAGTGGTTTAAAGATCGACTTCTGCTCAATATATGTAATAATACAGTTATAGTTCTTGATAACGCTTCATATCATTCTCGTCAAATTACTAAAATTCCTAATGGCAGTTCCAGGAAATCACTTATCATCGAATTTCTTCACAGAAAAAATATTTCTATATAGGAGTATGCTGTTGATAAACTTGTTGAGGATAAAGGTCATTGTGTTCTTCGACTACCTCCCTACTACTGTATCTTTGATCCCATAGAATTAATTTGGGCTAACGTCATGGATCGCTTGCGGAAAACAAACCACAGTCCTACTTTCACTAACATTGTTTTTGAGAACATTGAAACCGCTTTTAGGGATGATTCTCACAAACAAATTTGGCAAAATTGCGTTTCGCATGTAATTAAAAAAGAGGAAGAATATCACGTTTTACCACCTATTAACCCCATTGTCATTCGTCCCGGCTCCGAATCTTCTTCTGAAGATTACGATTAATTATTTAATGTTCAAACTCAATTATTTTACAATAATTAATGTAAAATTTTTCTATAAAATTTTACGGACTAAATGAGTAAAAAATATTCCGCGCGCCTATGGAGGCGGCTCGTTTACGTTCTTCTTTCTCGTCGACAGCCCGTTGCTACACTGGCCTCGTAAAGACTATACGACTAGCAAGACTATACAATGTCTTGCTAATGACCCATCGTCCATTATAAGGTCTTCAGATTCGTCTTCGACAGTCATGTATTCGGTTTTATTAAAATTTATTTCCAATTCCCACTTAGAATATTCTTCAAGCAGTTTTCGGGGCATATACAAGGTGTCTTCTCTGTCTTGAGCAAAGATAGCCTGGTCGCCTGCAAAGTTTGGGAAATACAGAGTTGTTGTCGATACCCATTCTGCCACATTCCTTACATTTTAAAGAAAATGAGTGCCATGCAACATTCTTGTCGGAGACCCTTGGTAACTTCAACTTTATCTGACAGTCATTTTTCTACTTTTGCTTGACATGTGTTATTGCAATATAGATTTTTGATAGCTTTAGTTTGGTATAGCTTTGCTATTGCATAGCTCTCCAAGTTTAGATATTGGTATGCTATCATACACCTTGCGCAGGTCTATGAATACGAGGTGGGTCTTTTGTCTGCCTTCTCAAGGCGAAATCTTCTCTGCTTTTAAATAGTTTAATTTCATATCAGGAGATAACTGAAGATAATTGGGAGCAAACTCGATCTCCGACGAAATAATGGAAGTACGTGCCACGAGAGACATCTCACGAGACAAATTCACGTCCGACGACTACCTCAAACTGGGTCAGTACGTTTCGAAAGAAACTATCTCGATTCGGGAAAAGGCGACGCGACTTTCCGCCGATATCTGATTCCGCGTTTATTCATCTTTTGGTTAAAGTCAGGGAAACGTAACGGTCCCGAAAGCGAGACTCTTTATGTTCGGTTGTTTTTCGCGTGAGCTCCAAACGGTAGATCCTATCAGTTCCTATGCAAATCCGGAACGGTATTTTCAATTTTTCGAGTTTGAACTTTATCCAGCGGAAGATTAGGATTAGGAGTCGGAGGAATCGGTAAATTGGCAGAAAAACTGTGTGTGAGAGAGAGTGAGAGAGAGAGAGAGAGAGAGAGACGCCGAGCTGAGTCAGCTCGGCCGGAATCGATTCTCGATTCAATATTCGGCGTGGTAAATTGACCGTCTTGACGTCGACTCCGGGGACTCGTGTAGATAGGCAAATTTCTCGCGTCAAAACTGCACCGGAGCCGAAACTGCAACGGTTCACATTCCGGGAATCGCTCCGAGATTAGCGGAGCAGTTTAATGCCGCCCGTCCCTCCGGTCGCAACTCCAAAGGGGATACCATCCCGGAGGATCGATATGGAGGCGATGGTGCTGAGCTGTCCAATCTTTTTGATAGGATGATATACCCCGGAAGATTTATAGCGACAAGCGTTATACACGACGGAGATAATGAGAATGTCTTTAATCTTTAATCCGTTTAGTGTCATTATTCTTAGTAATATTTGTGGTATTCTCACTTCCATCTCCTCTTTCGGCATGTTTTATTTATCTAAACTATCGAACTTACAAGTTACAACTACAGAATGGCGGCGGTATTACGCTCATGGCATTTTTCTATAAAATAGATAATAACGTGAATTGCGTTTAGAATGAATTTTCCTACTTCCTGTTCCATGTTTCTTAGTTTTTAATTTTCCTATAGTTTTCATAATACTCTACATTTCTCCTTCTCCGAAAATCTCGGCCGAGTTCGTTAATGGGCCAAATTGGTTTAGCGGTTTGAAAATGGCGGCTTGTTATTTAAAAAAAAATCAAAAAACTTTAATTTCGCGTCTGAGAGAAAAATGTTACTTAGGTTTTTTGTTGAACTGATAGAAACGAACGACTTTTATAAAAAAAAAATTCGAGAAATGTACAGAAAAAAAGTTATTTAAAAAAAATCCAAAAATTTTTATTTGGCGTCTGAGAGAAAAACGTTACTTAGGTTTTTTGTTGCCCTTATAAAGGCGAACGACTTTTGCATAAAACATATCTTTGAGAAATGTACATAAAAAAAGTTTTATGCAAAAAGTTAGAAATTTTGACGTTTGTATTTTTTTAACACCTCGTATACATTTTTTTGACACATCGTGTCTGTTATATTACTCTATATCCTACCCATAAATCTACCTTTCAGCCTGGCATGCCATGTTTTTTTTAATGATGTTTCATTTCGCTTTAGGATAAGAATGACACATATCCCTATGTGTCATCCTTTCGATTTTATTAATTTCTCCTTCAATCCTTTTATTTTTTCTTGTTTCTTCTTTTCCTCAACTCAACATATTTTTGTTCAAGTAAGGAATATATTTTTTACTTGATGAAGAATTTTGAGACCCTAAATATTCAATCATCAAGAAATTCTTTATGGTGTACATTGACACATCGAGTATCACCGCGAGTAATATTGTTTTGTAGTGATTAATGGATGAAATAATTCAAAATATTGTGTGAGTAGTTTCCGATATGAGAACAAACAGTGAACTGTCTTAAGCTAAAATATACAAAATGAACCGTTTTCGAGACAAAATAATTTATTGGTTTTTCTCATATTGATGATATTAATAATTAAGGTTAAAAATTCTGATAGCAATAAATATGCAAAAATGTTCTGAATAGTTTCCATCAAATGAGCTTCGCGTTATCTTGTCAAGTAAGAGTTGGATGAGAATAAGAAGCTAATTTGGAAATGTGTACATTATTCCGGGTTCTGGATTAACCGGATTCTGTAAGCTTTTGTTCACTTTGGAACAGCCTGCTTAACACAACAATATGATTAGAATAAACTTTTCTTCGAATGGCAATCTTGAGTTTGGCTCGAATTTTTGAGTATTCTATTAATGGACAAGAGATGTCTTGAACAAGGCCAAATTTGCCAAAGATAATACGAATTTTTTCAAAATAGGCTATCACTCACCTCTTGTTTAAGAAAATAGATTGAAGCTCATTTGAGCAACTATGTTTAGAATCTTGCGAATACGTTGCCCACACAGTCAGGAAATCAGGAAAATCAGGGAAAAGTCAGGGAATTCTAAATTTAGTCAGGGAAATCGGGGAAAGCCAGGGATTTTGGAAAAAAATTCTGGAATTTTGGGGTTACTGGGAAAAAAGTGCGGAAATTAAGAAGCCATTAATACTGTAAGTTAGAAGTGCACGGAAAAAATATGAAGAAGCTCTCAGACTGCAAAAGCAGAATAGGAATAAAGAAATCGAAATTATAAATGAAGTTAGACTGGCGAACATTAAAATCCGTGAGCTTGAAGACTGAAAAAAAGATGCGCAAAACAACTTTTACAATCAATCAGCAGAACTTGATAAGAAGATTGCAGATCTTACCAAAATAATCTCTACTAAGAAGAAAATTTTTAGCACATTTTGTGCTCATACGCAAGACACTGAACCTCAAAAATGAAAAGAAACCAAACCAAATGAGGTCTGATAAGCTAAGGCAGTTTAATTGAGAAATCACAAGGCATGATAGAGTAAAAAAAATCAAGAATATTTTGTACTTCGACGTACCATTGATTATCTGAAATATTATTTATAAATATTAAGAAACTAGTTCTCACGTTTTCACAAGTTGTCAATGATATTTTTCCTTTGATCCTTCCATTATTTTCCTAAAAAAGACTTCCTGGAAGCTCGCGTAAAAGACCGCTGATTACAAAAATAAGGTCGGGAAAATTTTTAAATTTGGCGGAAAAAGTCAGGAAAAAGTCGGGAAATTTCGAAAGGAAAATTTTGTGGGCACCCTGGAATATTTAGGTTTTTTCATTCAACCTTAATTAGGTACATTTGGTGAATATGTAATTGTTTTTAAATCAGTCACGCCGATTATCAGTGGATATACATTATTACAAATTATAATTAAATTATATACAAATAGTTTCTCGTGGTGACTTTTGTAATACAATTTTTTTAATTACCTCAGCCATTACTGAGATATGACCGACAAACATCCGTATCTGGCCCTAACAACACGTTTCCCAGCTTTTCCAAAAATGTATATTATTTCAAGTTATTGCAGAAAGCAAAGCCTATTTCAAACTTCTCTTGTCCAGAAACAAGAAACCTTCAGTCGTTGCTAAAAACAAAGTTTCAACCTTTTCCAAAAAACACAGTTACGTTCAACCTGACCCAAATTTTCTACTTATTTATAGTAATAATATTATTGCAGTAGTATTAGAAATATTAAAGTAGAGCCCAATGTGTAATACCAAAGACAATACAAAACCGTATTTGTCTTTGGTAATACCACCGTCCTGGCACGTACCATTTAATGAACCCTTCGTGTCTCCAATTCACCAGGTGAGGTAGGCGAAAGAATGTTAAAATAAATGATAAAATTGTATCGCGCCAAATCAAATATAAAATACGCGGTTGATATTAAAACCTAACCGCCCCCCGAAAAGGGGAAAAATTCCGAATAAACGCTAAATGGCGGCTGTTTTGTTTCATTACGCCCTTCTCCGCCGAAATTTCTCGGGACGGCAACAACAACAACAAAAAAAAAATATTAACGAATGTAATGGTCGCCTGTTTAATTAGAGGAGAAGGCGACGGCGGTCGGGCGGGACGCTTTCGAAATATTACCATAACAAAAAGTCGTAATAAGAGCCATTATTCCGTAATTAAGGTAAACTAATATTCGAGCAACCCCACGGTGCCATCAGGCCGACAGAGGAGGTGTAAATTCCCATTTAGGATTCCCATTCCAGATGATACTGGGCCTCATTCGTTTCCTGCTAATTGCCCGAACTGGATCTCATTAAAACTCTATTTTTGGCGACCGCCGCCGCCCTCGAGGGGCCTTCCCATGAAAGAAGAAGGATTTGTCGTTGATTCGTTCGTCGACACGCGATATCGTACTCTCCAAATACGATTAATGAGGAAGAGAGGGCGACAGAGAGGGAAATACCAAAATACCCTGTGCCCAAATCTAATTACTTAATATGGGTCAGTAATAACGTTTCGTACAAGCTGATTTGGAAAAATGTTGCACCGGTTACTTGTCCAAATGAGAACGTTTTTCGTTTGTTTCCATTCGAGTTATGATCTGTTTTAACTCGTAGAAAATAGTTTTATGTGACTTTCTTACTTCTTGTGAGTTTTCATGGTTTTAAGCAATTGCGAGTATATCTTGTAATATTATGCAAATAAGCTTGGGGCCCGTTTAATCAGAGCCCCACTTTCACGACTGAGCATTCCATAAGATTCGCCTAACTTTCGTCAGGTGAGACGTTTAAAGGTCAAAAACTCCGCAAATTTCCAACCCTGCGCATTACCCCGCCTCCCCGAGTTCCTCTCCCGCTTCGGGATAGTATTTTTCATAAATTCTTATGACTGGTACACATAACTCATGTTTCTTTCAAAACTTTCTCCTGTGAAGTTTCCTCTCTTCATTCCGAGCATGGAAAATGTATAATTCAGAAATATGATAAGGCGTAGGGGAGAAGACGTACGTAGGTACGTATGCGTTCACTTTGAATTAGGAAATTTGTATTATTTACTCATACGTTCGCCTGTCGAAAGGGCGACATCCCCCCGACCGAATTCGGATTAGGGTTCCGTAGACCTACTTTCCTTCTTACTCGTCGTCATTTTAATTTATTCAATGGCGCTTCCGTGCCGCGTCCTTTTCATTCATCCAGAAAAACAATTCGCCTGGTAAAGGAATTCGTAGACGCTAGAAGGAGCCCATAATATCATCCATATAACATCTGGCAAGCTGTCACGTATAAACTCTTTGGGGGATTTCCAGATTTATTATGGAGAAACCCGCAGCATTTTCCACGGCACGCACATATTTTCGGTAAGTCGCAATTTTATCGGTGTAAAAACCGTAAAAACGGCCGCCCTAATAAACGGCCGAGCCGGAACTACTGGAAACTGTCTCATTTGCGCGCACTTCGAATTCCCGACCGGGACAATGGTCATAGGCGAGGCGCCCGGAAAATTGGTTGCCAACGTGGCGGACCAACATAAAACATACTTGAAAATCCCAGAAATTTTAAGTTTGAGACAATCCTCAACTGGAACCGGATTGGATTAGATATGGTTTTGGTTATAGACGGTTATAAATTTCTGCATACTAAAAGTGGGCTGTTTATTAGTTATAAACAAACAAACATGTCAAACGTGCCATCAATAAAAAAAATGTTGAACAGTGCTCGGGCAGAATTTTTCTTACAAGCTTAACATTACGTGCTGAACAACATGTCAAATTTCTGCTTACCAAAAGTGGGCCGTTTATTAGTTATGAACAATCGTTGGTCCAACGATTGTTTATAACTAATAAACGGCCCACTTTTGGTAGGCAGAAATTTATTATGTTGTTCAGCACCTACTAGTGAACTTATAAAAAAAATTCTGCCCGAGCACTGTTTAACATTTTCTTATAGATGGCGCTTTGGATAAGTTTCACTGTTTATAGCTAATAAACAGCCCACTTTCTGAAGGTAGAAATTTAATATGTTGTTAAGCAGGTAATAATTAATCGATTTACATGGATTTCCAGCAAGCACTTTGTAACGTTGCGATTCCGGGGCTAGCTCTCAGACTATATAAACAGACAAGAGATATTACAAAGGACAGGTGAATGTAAATTTCATGTTGTCTTAAGTAAACAATGCAAGGAAGGAATCATAAATTAGATATTTTATATGTACATTACATTTTATAATAAACATTTTATCTATTTACAAACACTTATTAAATTTTTACCCTTAAGCCGTCAAAGACTAAACCACCTGCACTGAACAATCTTTCCACGTGTGCAGATGACGTAATCGAAGTGTTGAATCTAATAAATGCTTCTTTAATCGGAAGGGGAAATTCATTCAGTATCGTTTTATTAACTTCATTTGAACTGGTCGAAATGTAATTTTCTACTATCCTATTTGTAATGTTTTGCAAATCATTGCTTTGATTGGCCTTTTTAAAACAGAAAAGTCATTTTTTTTCTTTTTTGTGCTTGAATCACAATTTGGTTCTCTAGTTCAACAGTATCATTTTGACAATATTCTTTGGCATACATTTTCAGCTGCGTACTCAGTCTGTATTTTTAAATAAATTTAACTTTTTATAAAAAGTTAAAAAAGTTTAAAAGTTACTAGTTAAGTTACTAGTTAAGGAATTTAAAATCAACTTAAGTTAAGTTAAAAGTTAGTAACTTTTTAACTTAACTTCTAACTTTTTAACTGTTAGTCCCAAACTTGTCTTTATATACTATTTCAATGACGTAAGTCACACTACAAAAAAAATACTTACTATATGATCGTGAATCCGGTGTTAGTAAATTAGTTCCAAGTTAATTGAATTTTTTTGAAAGCAAAATTTTGTAATGGGTAATTGTCTTACGAGAAAAATCGCATTAACACAATTATTGTAGTACAATATAACCTAAATGATTGTCAAACTCTTCAAAAATTTTTAGGTGTTGCGTGTAATAAATATTTGCTGCAGTGTGAAGAAATTTAGACACGAGGCAATTTTTCCAAAGAATAATTTAAAGTTTATTGGAAGATTACATGACTGATCGTGTATATTAAACTCACTTGCCGATAATTGCAGGCAATAATTGTCTTGTTCGATACTTTACTGAAACATTTTTTTCAGGGGTAGTTTTCAGAACCAAAGATCCCTTGTCATCAGTCAGATTACATCTTTGCTTGAAATCTTTTTAAGTTTCTTGCTTCTTTGAAACAAAATATAGCGTTGCATCGTTTTATAACGCAATTAAAACAGTTTTTAAGTCGGAGATCGTTTTATCGATTTTTACTTGTTAAATATTGAGTTATTTAAATAATTTCTCAGTCTTGACGGTTAATTTTCGTCTTCGTGGTATCAAAACTTTCTTTTTCGTCGATCCGACGCCTACGTCTTCCAGGAACCTCCCCGTGTACCCGGCCACCTGCCGTCATCCCGAACTTAAATCGTAAAACTCCTCCATCCAAAAGGATAGCGAGCACTCTCCCGGCCTATCTCATTTAAAAGCGTTTTGAATTCCCGACCAGGCCCGCACGTTGTAAATTTTCTAATAAAGCCGAAATCAGTGTTACCTAATGTACGCACCGTTCCCCCTTCGCCACGCTCCGAATCAATACATCACAGGAAATAATGGAGACGAATTTCGGAATGCCTCGAATTTATGACATTCCTCCTCGAGGTAATTTCGCCGCTCTCCCTTGTATGGATTGTCGTAAGGGCGCTCGCCGCCTACCGAAAGGGGATTAAACGGATAACGCCACTCTCGCGATACATCACTTAAATTCCCAAAAAGAATTTAATTCGAAATGACAACGGTCGTAATCGCCGTCCCCCTCCCCCACAAGGATCGATACTCGGAACTACCCCTAATTTATGGCGCGACTTTCCGCGAGACGGATTTAATCTCGGACGAACTTTAAACAATAACTTAAATCCCGAATTATTTTTTCCCCGCCTGCCGCACACCCGAATTCCGAATGTTCCGCGTCCCGGATTCAATCATCCCCTCCGGCCTCCGTCGCAACCTCGTCGAATTCTCTCGCAATCCACCCTTAAACCCGTTCCTCCTATCCCCGAGGATCATCTGTTTTAGATCGACAAGCATTCGTAAACTCGCCGAATAAAACTTGGGGTCTTTTTTTTTATGAAATTTACGCCAACACTTTTCCGAATCAATAAAACAGATGTCAATTTCATAAAATCGTTTCCGGGCCCGCGGGTCGCTGAAGGGAGGGGAGGGGGTTGTCGTAAAGTCGCGTGGTTATTGGAGGAAAATGCAATCACGCACACGCATGCACGTATAAACCAGTCGCTTTTATTTTGAGACTCTGTAAGGCTAGATAGAATGCCAGATTTAACGGCGTTGTTATGCGATTGATGAAAACCTAATACGCACTAGTGAAGTAGGTTTAGTGGGAATGGGATTTCATTCTTAATATGCTTGTGTCATAATTGTAACTTAAAAGTGAGTGGTAATAGATCCTGAAATCTGAAAGTTTTGTAAATATTTTTCAGTTTTCTCGATCGAGAATTCTCCAAGTTGGTGATTTGAAATATCTTGTACTTTATATTTTGAGGCTCTGTAAGGCTAGATGGAATGACAGATTTAACGGTGTTGTTATGCGATTGGTGAAAACCTAGAAGGCACTAGTGGATCAGGTCGAGTTGGGCTAGAATTTAATGCTTAATATGCTTGTGTAATAATTGTAACTTAAGGTCGAGTGGTACTAGATCCTGAAAATTGATAGTTTTGTAAATATTTTTCAGTTTTCTCGATCGAGAATTCTCCAAGTTGGTGATTTGAAATATCTTGTACTTTATATTTTGAGGCTCTGTAAGGCTAGATGGAATGACAGATTTAACGGTGTTGTTATGCGATTGGTGAAAACCTAGAAGGCACTAGTGGATCAGGTCGAGTTGGGCTAGAATTTAATGCTTAATATGCTTGTGTAATAATTGTAACTTAAGGTCGAGTGGTACTAGATCCTGAAAATTGATAGTTTTGTAAATATTTTTCAGTTTTCTCGATCGAGGATTCTCCAAGTTGGTGATTTGAAATATCTTGTACTTTATATTTTGAGGCTCTGTAAGGCTAGATGGAATGACAGATTTAACGGTGTTGTTATGCGATTGGTGAAAACCTAGAAGGCACTAGTGGATCAGGTCGAGTTGGGCTAGAATTTAATGCTTAATATGCTTGTGTAATAATTGTAACTTAAGGTCGAGTGGTACTAGATCCTGAAAATTGATAGTTTTGTAAATATTTTTCAGTTTTCTCGATCGAGAATTCTCCAAGTTGGTGATTTGAAATATCTTGTACTTTATAATTTGAGGCTCTGTAAGGCTAGATGGAATGACAGATTTAACGGTGTTGTTATGCGATTGGTGAAAACCTAGAAGGCACTAGTGGATCAGGTCGAGTTGGGCTAGAATTTAATGCTTAATATGCTTGTGTAATAATTGTAACTTAAGGTCGAGTGGTACTAGATCCTGAAAATTGATAGTTTTGTAAATATTTTTCAGTTTTCTCGATCGAGAATTCTCCAAGTTGGTGATTTGAAATATCTTGTACTTTATATTTTGAGGCTCTGTAAGGCTAGATGGAATGACAGATTTAACGGTGTTGTTATGCGATTGGTGAAAACCTAGAAGGCACTAGTGGATCAGGTCGAGTTGGGCTAGAATTTAATGCTTAATATGCTTGTGTAATAATTGTAACTTAAGGTCGAGTGGTACTAGATCCTGAAAATTGATAGTTTTGTAAATATTTTTCAGTTTTCTCGATCGAGGATTCTCCAAGTTGGTGATTTGAAATATCTTGTACTTTATATTTTGAGGCTCTGTAAGGCTAGATGGAATGACAGATTTAACGGTGTTGTTATGCGATTGGTGAAAACCTAGAAGGCACTAGTGGATCAGGTCGAGTTGGGCTAGAATTTAATGCTTAATATGCTTGTGTAATAATTGTAACTTAAGGTCGAGTGGTACTAGATCCTGAAAATTGATAGTTTTGTAAATATTTTTCAGTTTTCTCGATCGAGAATTCTCCAAGTTGGTGATTTGAAATATCTTGTACTTTATATTTTGAGGCTCTGTAAGGCTAGATGGAATGACAGATTTAACGGTGTTGTTATGCGATTGGTGAAAACCTAGAAGGCACTAGTGGATCAGGTCGAGTTGGGCTAGAATTTAATGCTTAATATGCTTGTGTAATAATTGTAACTTAAGGTCGAGTGGTACTAGATCCTGAAAATTGATAGTTTTGTAAATATTTTTCAGTTTTCTCGATCGAGAATTCTCCAAGTTGGTGATTTGAAATATCTTGTACTTTATATTTTGAGGCTCTGTAAGGCTAGATGGAATGACAGATTTAACGGTGTTGTTATGCGATTGGTGAAAACCTAGAAGGCACTAGTGGATCAGGTCGAGTTGGGCTAGAATTTAATGCTTAATATGCTTGTGTAATAATTGTAACTTAAGGTCGAGTGGTACTAGATCCTGAAAATTGATAGTTTTGTAAATATTTTTCAGTTTTCTCGATCGAGAATTCTCCAAGTTGGTGATTTGAAATATCTTGTACTTTATATTTTGAGGCTCTGTAAGGCTAGATGGAATGACAGATTTAACGGTGTTGTTATGCGATTGGTGAAAACCTAGAAGGCACTAGTGGATCAGGTCGAGTTGGGCTAGAATTTAATGCTTAATATGCTTGTGTAATAATTGTAACTTAAGGTCGAGTGGTACTAGATCCTGAAAATTGATAGTTTTGTAAATATTTTTCAGTTTTCTCGATCGAGGATTCTCCAAGTTGGTGATTTGAAATATCTTGTACTTTATATTTTGAGGCTCTGTAAGGCTAGATGGAATGACAGATTTAACGGTGTTGTTATGCGATTGGTGAAAACCTAGAAGGCACTAGTGGATCAGGTCGAGTTGGGCTAGAATTTAATGCTTAATATGCTTGTGTAATAATTGTAACTTAAGGTCGAGTGGTACTAGATCCTGAAAATTGATAGTTTTGTAAATATTTTTCAGTTTTCTCGATCGAGAATTCTCCAAGTTGGTGATTTGAAATATCTTGTACTTTATAATTTGAGGCTCTGTAAGGCTAGATGGAATGACAGATTTAACGGTGTTGTTATGCGATTGGTGAAAACCTAGAAGGCACTAGTGGATCAGGTCGAGTTGGGCTAGAATTTAATGCTTAATATGCTTGTGTAATAATTGTAACTTAAGGTCGAGTGGTACTAGATCCTGAAAATTGATAGTTTTGTAAATATTTTTCAGTTTTCTCGATCGAGAATTCTCCAAGTTGGTGATTTGAAATATCTTGTACTTTATATTTTGAGGCTCTGTAAGGCTAGATGGAATGACAGATTTAACGGTGTTGTTATGCGATTGGTGAAAACCTAGAAGGCACTAGTGGATCAGGTCGAGTTGGGCTAGAATTTAATGCTTAATATGCTTGTGTAATAATTGTAACTTAAGGTCGAGTGGTACTAGATCCTGAAAATTGATAGTTTTGTAAATATTTTTCAGTTTTCTCGATCGAGAATTCTCCAAGTTGGTGATTTGAAATATCTTGTACTTTATAATTTGAGGCTCTGTAAGGCTAGATGGAATGACAGATTTAACGGTGTTGTTATGCGATTGGTGAAAACCTAGAAGGCACTAGTGGATCAGGTCGAGTTGGGCTAGAATTTAATGCTTAATATGCTTGTGTAATAATTGTAACTTAAGGTCGAGTGGTACTAGATCCTGAAAATTGATAGTTTTGTAAATATTTTTCAGTTTTCTCGATCGAGAATTCTCCAAGTTGGTGATTTGAAATATCTTGTACTTTATATTTTGAGGCTCTGTAAGGCTAGATGGAATGACAGATTTAACGGTGTTGTTATGCGATTGGTGAAAACCTAGAAGGCACTAGTGGATCAGGTCGAGTTGGGCTAGAATTTAATGCTTAATATGCTTGTGTAATAATTGTAACTTAAGGTCGAGTGGTACTAGATCCTGAAAATTGATAGTTTTGTAAATATTTTTCAGTTTTCTCGATCGAGGATTCTCCAAGTTGGTGATTTGAAATATCTTGTACTTTATATTTTGAGGCTCTGTAAGGCTAGATGGAATGACAGATTTAACGGTGTTGTTATGCGATTGGTGAAAACCTAGAAGGCACTAGTGGATCAGGTCGAGTTGGGCTAGAATTTAATGCTTAATATGCTTGTGTAATAATTGTAACTTAAGGTCGAGTGGTACTAGATCCTGAAAATTGATAGTTTTGTAAATATTTTTCAGTTTTCTCGATCGAGAATTCTCCAAGTTGGTGATTTGAAATATCTTGTACTTTATATTTTGAGGCTCTGTAAGGCTAGATGGAATGACAGATTTAACGGTGTTGTTATGCGATTGGTGAAAACCTAGAAGGCACTAGTGGATCAGGTCGAGTTGGGCTAGAATTTAATGCTTAATATGCTTGTGTAATAATTGTAACTTAAGGTCGAGTGGTACTAGATCCTGAAAATTGATAGTTTTGTAAATATTTTTCAGTTTTCTCGATCGAGAATTCTCCAAGTTGGTGATTTGAAATATCTTGTACTTTATATTTTGAGGCTCTGTAAGGCTAGATGGAATGACAGATTTAACGGTGTTGTTATGCGATTGGTGAAAACCTAGAAGGCACTAGTGGATCAGGTCGAGTTGGGCTAGAATTTAATGCTTAATATGCTTGTGTAATAATTGTAACTTAAGGTCGAGTGGTACTAGATCCTGAAAATTGATAGTTTTGTAAATATTTTTCAGTTTTCTCGATCGAGGATTCTCCAAGTTGGTGATTTGAAATATCTTGTACTTTATATTTTGAGGCTCTGTAAGGCTAGATGGAATGACAGATTTAACGGTGTTGTTATGCGATTGGTGAAAACCTAGAAGGCACTAGTGGATCAGGTCGAGTTGGGCTAGAATTTACTGCTTAATATGCTTGTGTAATAATTGTAACTTAAGGTCGAGTCGTACTAGATCCTGAAAATTAATAGTTTTGTAAATATTTTTCAGTTTTCTCGATCGAGAATTCTCCAAGTTGGTGATTTGAAATATCTTGTACTTTATATTTTGAGGCTCTGTAAGGCTAGATGGAATGACAGATTTAACGGCGTTGTTATGCGATTGATGAAAACCTAATACGCACTAGTGAAGTAGGTTTAGTGGGAATGGGATTTCATTCTTAATATGCTTGTGTCATAATTGTAACTAAAAAGTGAGTGGTAATAGATCCTGAAATCTGAAAGTTTTGTAAATATTTTTCAGTTTTCTCGATCGAGAATTCTCCAAGTTGGTGATTTGAAATATCTTGTACTTCATATTTTGAGGCTCTGTAAGGCTAGATGGAATGACAGATTTAACGGTGTTGTTATGCGATTGGTGAAAACCTAGAAGGCACTAGTGGATCAGGTCGAGTTGGGCTAGAATTTACTGCTTAATATGCTTGTGTAATAATTGTAACTTAAGGTCGAGTCGTACTAGATCCTGAAAATTAATAGTTTTGTAAATATTTTTCAGTTTTCTCGATCGAGGATTCTCCAAGTTGGTGATCTGAAATATCTTGTACTTAATATTTTGAGGCTCTGTAAAGCTAGATGGAATGACAGATTTAACGGTGTTGTTATGCGAATGGTGAAAACCTAGAAGGCACTAGTGGATCAGGTCGAGTTGGGCTAGAATTTAATGCTTAATATGCTTGTGTAATAATTGTAACTTAAGGTCGAGTGGTACTAGATCCTGAAAATTGATAGTTTTGTAAATATTTTTCAGTTTTCTCGATCGAGGATTCTCCAAGTTGGTGATCTGAAATATCTTGTACTTTATATTTTGAGGCTCTGTAAGGCTAGATGGAATGACAGATTTAACGGTGTTGTTATGCGATTGGTGAAAACCTAGAAGGCACTAGTGGAGCAGGTCGAGTAGGGCCAGAATTTAATGCTCAATATGCTTGTGTAATAATTGTAACTTAAGAGCGAGTGGTACTAGATCCTGAAAATTGAAAGTTTTGTAAATATTTTTCAGTCTTTTTTGATCGAGGATTCTCCTAGTTGGTGATCTGAAATATCTTGTAGATTATATTTTGAGGTAAAACTAGATGGAATGACAGATTTAACGGTGTTGTTATGCGATTGGTGAAAACCTAGAAGGCACTAGTGGATCAGGTCGAGTTGGGCTAGAATTTAATGCTTAATATGCTTGTGTAATAATTGTAACTTAAGAATAATTGTAAAAATTTAACGGTGTTGTTATGCGGTTGGTGAAAACCTAGTAGGAACTAGTGAAGTAGGTTGAGTATGAATAGGATTTCATGCTTAATACGCTTGTGTAATAATTGTAACTTTGGAGTGAGTGTCAGTAGATTCTGAAAACTGAAAGATTTCTAAATGATTTCTACAGCTTTTTTTATTAAAGTTTCTCCAATTTCGTGTTCTGAAATATCTTGTATTTTGTATTTTGAGACTCTGTAACGCTAGATAGAATGACAGATTTGACAGTGTTGTTATGCGGTTGGTGAAAACCTAGAAGGCACTAGTGGAGCAGGTCGAGTTGGGCTAGAATTTAATGCTTGATATGCTTGTGTAATAATTGTAACTTAAGAGCGAGTGGTACTAAATCCTGAAAATTGAAAGTTTTGTAAATATTTTCCAGTTTTCTCGATCTAGGATGCTCCAAATTGGTGATCTGATATATCTTGTACTTTATATTTTGAGGTAAAGCTAGATGGAATGACAGATTTAACGGTGTTGTTATGCGATTGGTGAAAACCTAGAAGACACTAGTGGAGCAGGTTGAGTAGGACCAGAATTTAATGCTTAATATGCTTGGTTAATAATTGTAACTTAAAAGCGAGTGGTACTAGATCCTGAAAATTGAAAGTTTTGTAAATATTTTTCAGTTTTTTCGATCGAGGATTCTCCAAGTTGGTGGTCTGAAATATCTTGTACTTTATATTTTGAGGCTCTGTAAGGCTAGATGGAATGACAGATTTAACGGTGTTGTTACGCGATTGGTGAAAACCTAGAAGACACTAGTGGAGCAGGTTAAGTAGGGCCAGAATTTAATGCTTAATATGCCTGTGCAATAATTGTAACTTAAGAGCGAGTGGTGCTAGATCCTGAAAATTGAAAGTTTTGTAAATATTTTTCAGTTTTTTCGATCGAGGATTCTCCAAGTTGGTGATCTGAGATATCTTGTACTTTATATTTTGAGGCTCTGTAAAGCTAGATGGAATGACAGATTTAACGGTGTTGTTATGCGATTGGTGAAAACCTAGAAGGCACTAGTGGAGCAGGTTGAGTAGGACCAGAATTTAATGCTCAATATGCTTGTATAATAATTGTAACTTAAAAGCGAGTGGTACTAGATCCTGAAAATTGAAAGTTTTGTAAATATTTTTCAGTTTTTTCGATCGAGGATTCTCCAAGTTGGTGGTCTGAAATATCTTGTACTTTATATTTTGAGGCTCTGTAAGGCTAGATGGAATGACAGATTTAACGGTGTTGTTACGCGATTGGTGAAAACCTAGAAGACACTAGTGGAGCAGGTTAAGTAGGGCCAGAATTTAATGCTTAATATGCCTGTGCAATAATTGTAACTTAAGAGCGAGTGGTGCTAGATCCTGAAAATTGAAAGTTTTGTAAATATTTTTCAGTTTTTTCGATCGAGGATTCTCCAAGTTGGTGATCTGAGATATCTTGTACTTTATATTTTGAGGCTCTGTAAAGCTAGATGGAATGACAGATTTAACGGTGTTGTTATGCGATTGGTGAAAACCTAGAAGGCACTAGTGGAGCAGGTTGAGTAGGACCAGAATTTAATGCTCAATATGCTTGTATAATAATTGTAACTTAAAAGCGAGTGGTACTAGATCCTAAAATTGAATGTTTTGTAATTTTTTTCAGTTTTTTTCGATCGAGGATTCTCCAAGTTGGTGGTCTGAAATATCTTGTACTTTATATTTTGAGGCTCTGTAAGGCTAGATGGAATGACAGATTTAACGGTGTTGTTATGCGATTGGTGAAAACCTAGAAGACACTAGTGGAGCAGGTTAAGTAGGGCCAGAATTTAATGCTTAATATGCTTGTGCAATAATTGTAACTTAAGAGCGAGTGGTACAAGATCCTGAAAATTGAAAGTTTTGTAAATATTTTTCAGTTTTTTCGATCGAGGATTCTCCAAGTTGGTGATCTGAAATATCTTGTACTTTATATTTTGAGGCTCTGTAAGGCTAGATGGAATGACAGATTTTCCGGCGTTGTTATGTGATTGATGAAAACCTAGTACGCAGTAGTGAAGCAGTTTTATTAGGACTATAGGACTAGAATTTAATGCTTAATATGCCTGTGTAATAATTATAACTTAGGATTGAGTAGCACTACATGCTGAAAACTGAAAGTTTTCTAAATATTTTCCACACTTTTCTTGATGGCAATTTCTCCAAGTTGGTGCTCTGAAATGTCTTGTATGTATTTTGTATTTTCAGATTCTGTAAGGCTAGATACAATCACAGATTTGACAGTGTTGTTATGCTATTGATGAAAACCCAGTACGCAATAGTGAAGTAGGTTGAGTAGAACTTAAATTTAATGCTTAATATGCATGTAATGTAATAATTGTAACTTAGGTGTGATTGGTACTAGATCCTGAAAACTGAAAATTTTCTAAATATTTTACACAGTTTTCTTGATGGACATTTCTCCCAAAAGTTAGTGTTCTGAAATATCTTATATTCAGGGATTCTTGTCCTTGGGGTGACATCTTGTAAACAACCCTTAAAAAGTATGTAAAACTTTAAAAGAAACATGGCAGACCTGAAAGAATTTTGAAGAATTTTTTGACTTTTCGTCCTTGAAGTGCCTCAGTGGTCTTGGCTCACTAGAAGTCACTTTTTTCACTCACTCAGAAAGTGAAATTTGGGATTGTCAATTTTTCAATTTTCAAAAGAATTTCACCCTATTTTCCACTATCAGTGAGTGAAATTTGGGGTATTTAAATTATTGGTGGCATTCGGGACCCTAAGCTATAACCGCGTAGAATTGAAACTATGAAATTTATTGAAAAAACCGACAAAAATAAATTTTGCTCATATTTTTCGCCACCTTTAAAATTATCGGATATGATGAGAACTCAATCTACAACCGTAAGATATCTCCAGTTTCTGGATATCTAGAAACAACTGCACAAACATTTCAACCCTGGAAGGGAAATTGGAGATAAAGTCTATTTTTCTGAGCCAACTTGGAACCAAAATATAAGTGCGCCAAATATAAAGTTTCGGGCGTCGTTAACTAACGTCTCCTCCGCAGTTTCAGTTATGTAGTTCTCAAAACCAAAATAAATATTAAGGGTAACCAAAAAATGACGTCAATCGATCCATTTATCAAATCTGTTATCTGAAGTAGATTTTATCAATTTCAATTAACTCAATTAACTGATTATTCGCACGATTTTTGCTAATGAATTTAACACTTTGATATTTCTAACGTTTCAGAAGAAATGTCTCTCCTAATTATTTATGCGTTCTGCTAATTGCGAGGAAGATTGTGAACAAACACACATTGCTACGAGAACCTTTTATTGCATAGATTCGTGTATGTATCTCTTTGGCAAGAGATTATAACCTAACCTATATATCCGTAACCAGGTGAAATTCCGGGATTTTTCGATTCTCCATTGATGTTTGTACTCTTCAACTATAAGTTTGCCGAATTTCAGGCTCCTAGCTATCCCAGAACTTATATTTCGAAGTTTGCACGCACATCCACACAAGCTTTATATATTGGACGTACTAATGGTTTAATGACAAAGGCAAATCAGATGGGCTCTAATCCTAAATCCTGGGTTGGTTCCCCTTTTATTTTTCGATGTAAATATTCACCCAAGTGGCTGATTCTATTAACATACATTTCTGTTAAATTCCCTTCTTTGCACTTACTTCCAGTCTAATGGAGCCAAAGTAAGGTTACATAAGACGCAGAATTACGTCGAGTTATAAATAAATTTATTTCGATGGTAACGATTTGGGTTATTTATTAAATTGATAGTTTTTTAATTGGTGAGCTCCGATTCGTGTCCCGTGACACGATCAGTTAACCACATATTAAATTTTTCTGTTGTAGCGGTTGTTGGAGCTTTATCGGAAAAAATAATGACGATGCGTGATACTTCGCTTTTACTTTTCTGGAGATCCATCATGGAACACGAAATCTTTTATGAAACACGCCACCGCGGATAAATAGCCATCTAGGGACGAATAGCGCACTCAAAGACATATTTCTAAGCTTTCGCGTTTTATGATGTTGGTAACGGTCACGTGACGTCTCTTTTTTTTTCAAACATGCGATATGATGGAAAAAGTAGTAGGTACATGGGAGTTCCAATTGTTTCTGATTTGTAATAAGCTTTTTCTACGTTACGATTCGATTTTGGGGTGGAAGTTCGCGATTTATCAATGGGAGAAGGTATAAAACCTACTCAGAGCTTAAAATTTTCGGCAATTTGACGTCCCCTCCTCCCCCTTCGGAGCCGTCGAGTTCCTCGCCCGCCTACGGCTCCCTCCAGGCTAATTTTTCATCAAAATTATAAATTGTTGTGCTGAATTTACTGCTTGAGCCATGATAAAATTAAATATTAACTTACGAGCACAGAATAATTAGGAATCTCTCTCTTCTTCTCTCTTTCTCTCCGCGCTCGTCTTCTCTTCTTCGTATTCTTGTCTTCGGCAGCGAGTTATTCGCCTGAAATTGTTTCATTAATTAACTGTTGGAAGTTTCGGAATTATTATTTTGTTTTTGTCAAGGGGGCGGCTGCGACGGGATAGTGCGACCATCGACGGAACTAGTATTTCGAGAAGGTTTTCTTTTTTCGTCTGGTTTGCACAACTTCTTTTCGTTTCGAGGGTGATTTTTTGGGGTGAATTCACTCTAATTGAGTGGTTTTTCTTGATTTTAAGCACAAATGTACCCTTCGCTTCATCCCTTAATTCTGGCCCATAATTTGGTACTCTCACATTGAAATCTTCCTGGAAATTAGAAGTTTGAGATACATTTAGGGGCGGATTTTGTCATACTCACATATGTGTTCGAATGTTATAAGTACATACTGCGAACGTAATGAAAAGTGTAATTCAATACTATTTCGTCTCAAAAACAGCGATGAATAACATTTCTTTCTGTTTTAGGTGACTCAGTAGACAAGTATTTTATTTGAAATATTTTTCAAAGAATCAGAGGACAAGAATATCAACTAAAACTTTACATACATCCTAAAGACGGTTCAGAATTATTGTGATCCGTTTTCATAAAATTAATCCACAAGTTTCTGGATTTGGATTCAAAGTGCTTCGTAAAACAACTAAAATAATAGTTACCAAAACAAGGATTAGGGTAGGAAATTGTCGTTGGATAATAACACACTATTTTTATAACTAGAGCAATTGACCACAAAGCATACGATTAGATGAAATTTTCATTTATTAAAGAATAATTAATAACGTTCGCATGTGATAGTGTCAATAACATAGTTACAAAGCCTATTTTGAACATATAAATTGAGTTCACAAATTTAATGTGAATATAGCATCATACGTTCCATCATATGAATTATGAACCAATTCGATGAACGCTCGCAGGTTCGATAGTTACATATTTTAAAGGTTATTTGAACGTTGATATACGATGTATGTTTTTGAAAATTTCATATCTTGTGATTATAGTCCAGGACCCATCTGTTTTGTCGGGGATGTAAGAGGTGACAGTAGTCAGAATAGTAGTTAGTAGAATAAGGATTGACCTATCCTCCAAAGCGTAGAGGTCGGGAACATTGTTTAAAATGCAACAATTAACAAAAATGGAAAAAACGCGTTTTTTCTCGACTTGTTTTGCTTCTAACTTTTTAAATATTGAATTTAGAAGAAAGTTGAAGAGAAGAAAAAGTTACAGAATCGCTTGTTACATAACATGGCATAAGCTAGAAATTCAAAAATTTATTAGCGGTTTTGCAAAATAGCAATAAACGGAAAAAATTGTCCCAAAAATGTAGTTTCTTAATTTATTATTTTAGTCACTTTAAAATAGAGTTAGGACTTCCATATTACAGGTAAAAAATCTTGAAGTTACAATAAAAGAATCCTGTAAATTTCGTTTCGATCGGTTCATTAGTTTTTGCACAATAATTTTGCAATCCAGAAGAATCTAAAAATATTGAAAATTTTCATAATTTTTTTAATTTTTTTTCCACAAATTCGATTTTATTAAAACTGACTGAGCATATATAAAAGGGAACAAGCTTTCGTGTACTTTTTTCTGAATTAACAAATATTTATTAGAACGGTCACGGTCATTTTTTAAATTTGGTGTCTTTATAAATTTGTCAAAATTGAAAGCGAGAAATTTTTTTATGTAAATTTCAATCTTTTTAATGTAAATTTCAACAAAAATATTATACTAATTACTGTGAGAAACAATTATTTCTTAAGATATGAGAAAGAATAATAATTTTATTAACCATCATTAACTATTTTATTAACCACTAATCAAATTTGAGGAGTTATATCTCAGAAACTAATAGACCAAATAACAACTTATTATATATAGAAAGAAGCGTCTTTCCGAGTACTTTCCGGCTATGTTTTCAGAATTTCATTTAACAAAAAATTCGCCGAGATAATCTATTTGTTTATAAGCAAAAAAAGACACCAATTTTAAACAATGACTGTGACCGTTCTAATAAATATTTTTCAATCCTGAGAAAAACACATGAAAGCTTCTTCCATCTTATATATGCTCAGCCACTTTTGTTAAAATCGAATAGTGGAAAAAGCATTTAAACAATTTTGCAAATTTTCAATATTTTTCGATTTTTCTGGATTGTAAAATTATTGTGCAAAATCCAATAAACCGATCGAAACGAAATTTACAGCATTCTTTTATTATAACTTCAAGATTTTCTACCTGTGATATGGAAGTCCTAACTACATTTTAAAGTGCCTAAAATAAAAAATGAAAAATCCACATTTTTGGGCCGATTTTTTTTTTGTTTATTACTATTTTGCAAAACCGCTAATACATTTTTGAATTGCTTACCTATGTCATATTATGTAAAAAGCAATTCTGCAACTTTTTTCTCTCTTCAACTTTCTTCTAAATTCAATACTTAAAAAGTTAGAAGTAAAACAATTCGGAAAGAACGCGTTTTGTCAATTTTTTTTAAAATTGTTGCATTTTAAACAATGTTCCCGACCTCTGCGCCTGCGTCCATCTAAAGCAAATTTCTGACAGATGGGTCTTGGACTATTAGTGAATCGGGGAATATTACAAGGCTGAATGAATTTTTTGAAAATACGATTTTTAACAAATCCCCTAAAAGTATTAAAACATATCGTCATTAGTCTAATTTTGTTGTACTTCATTCCCATCAATATTAAATTGTGGATATTTATTATAAAGACGTAATGTTCCTATGAAGAAAAAAATAGTAAGAAGCTTAGCACTCTTCTACAGGTCCGACTACTGTACCCGTTTTTCTTGTATGATAATTGTGCTCGAAATATCTTATTTGTAAAGTTAAAGGATAGTTGGCTTTATAATATTAGTGCAACTCATTAATTAATTAGTATATTATTTCAGTATATTTTCAAATGGTGTTTGTAGCAACCAGTGTTATTAAGTATTTAAATACATGTACTTATTTTAGATTGTTTTAAAATACTTTTTAAGTATTTAAATACACGATGAAATACATTAATTTGGTTTGTATTTCAAGTGTATTTAACTCTTAAATACATTATGTATTGATTATTCAAATGAAAAGAATTTTGAATTTTAGGATTTACCCCTTAAGGCCTCAAGATACGATGCTTTAGCAAAAGTGAAAAGAGAAGTGAATAAGATTAATTAATTAAATTTCAATATATTGCCGATAAATTAAAATAGGAAATTTTGTCCGTTACGGTACTTAACTGTTAAATGTTAATAGGTTAAAAGAATTCTGAAGCTAAAATAACTAAATTCTTAAGCATTTAGGACTGCTAAAAGAGGAAAAACGGGTAAGTGTGATACTAAATATTACCAAGCGCCAAAAATCATAAGAGAATTCGAATTTTTAGAGATTATTTTTCTCATTTTGATGATTGAAACACCTATGCTTAGTTGTAATAATTTTTTTAAATATGATCAAGTGCAATTAGAACGGCGTTATACATATATTGGTAAAATTTTAAAAAGTATTTAACTACTTTTTAAATACATTGTGAAACTATTTATATTTAAATACATTGCAACATAAAGTATTGCAAATACATTAAAATACAGTTTTTTTAAAGTATTTGTATTTGTTCAGAAATGTTCAATATAATCCCCAAAATAATAACAACTAATTGTTAGAATATTTCACACTGCCGACGTTTCGTTCAAAATTCTGAACATATTCATGGCTCTAAAAAATATATGTTAAGTATCTCTTATATAACTATAAAAAGTATCACTTACATGTCATTAAGATATCTCTATTATATATATGTCTGAAATATTCTAACAATTATTTGTTATTATTTTGGGGATTATCAAGAACATTTCTGGATTTTATCTCAGCCCCCCGAGAACATTCTCCCATTATTTGTATTTGTATTTAAATACATTTTTCAAAGTATTTTTAATAACACTTACTTAGTAGCAACTTACTTTCCCTTCACAAATAATGTTTTAATACTCCTCCGTATTTTTTGGAGTTTTCATATAGTTGAAAGGGTTTCTTTTTATATGGAATTCTGGTACGTATTGATCCGTTCATCGGAAAAATAAATCTCCTAAATTTCAAAAATTATTGCCGCCCCCGCCTCCCCCGACCGCCCCTCGCTCATCCCTTACCGAAAATTCTCTAAAGGGTTATACTCTCAATTAGGGCGCGCCCCCGAAAGATATTTCAATTTGTTTTCTTCTCACCGGAAATTTTTGGGGGTACGGTGCTTAATTAAATTTCCTCCTTTGGTACGGGAATGTTTTAAGGAGCTTAATAAATTTTTCTCATCTCGGTAATATGTTTTTCGATTGGGCGTGGTATGCGAGCTATCCGAGGGCTTCCTTCGGCGTGACGATTTTTCTCCGGGAATAAAACATTTTTTTAATTCGAGGGGAAATCAGGACATGTCTCTAAAAATACCCTTACGTTTTATCCTTCGGAAGACGGCGGGATGTGCGAATCCTCCTCCCGTGGAAGATTTCGTATGTCCCGAGGAAAATTATTACGTCGAGGGTCGCCCTCTCCGGCCGTAAAACAAACAAAATGAAAAACGCTTCCTGAATTGTTATTAAAAAACCTCTCCAATTAAGCTGCCAAATGATTTTTCGCACGCAAATACCGAAAACGGGAAGGGAGGGATGGGGGACGTTCGACGCTGCTCCCTAAACGTCCTTTCGTGTTTAGGAACACCAAGTTTTCCGTATAAAACTTAAGTGCTCGCCTTAAAAGAGATTTTTCAAATGTTTCCCTTCGGGACAATTGAGGTTCACGAAATTCTCATTCAAAACATCCTCCGAAAAATAACGAAGAGCCGAAGGAGGGCGGAAGGGCGCGCTCGAAATGATAGCAATAAAAATACGTCTCAGCAATACGGAATTAGCAAAATCAGAAATTTCATTAACGATCCCGCACAAGAAGCGCTCAAATTAACTGACTTAAATTTATTTTATTACACTTTTTATTATTTATCCCCATAAATAATCGAAACGTATAACAAATTCAGTACGCGGCCGGAAAATGATAAAATTGAAAACGTCCGAGGATTAACTGGAATCCCTGGAAAGCCCATTAGTTAAGTGTAAAACCAAAAGCGAGGGAATAACGGGCAGGTCTGGCGCAGAATATTTCATATTTATTTTCTATTGATTCCACATAATTCCCCGCGAATAAACACAGGTTATCCGTGTTGGGGCATTATTACTGGGGATCGAACTGTTAAAATAATAAACAGGCGAATGCAATTGGTTGACGGACGTTGCATAGACCAATTTTAGTCGGTGGAGTAAGCCAGAAAACAAAATTGTAGGAGCCAATATCATCATATATTTTAGGCGACACGGTTTAGAAATTTTGATATATGTGTTAATTAATTTTGGTATAAAAATTGGTTTTGTAAAACACGAATATTCACCTAACAAGAGGTTAACTCGCTGTTAGCTAACTCAATTTGTAAACCTTGTCACATTATCCAAATTTTGAAAATCCAAAGTTTGAATATTTTTTGAAAAATCATCGAAAGGTTCATCCTCCTTGATTTGAAGTCAAAAACTTTCGAATTTCACTATAAAACTCAAAAGCTTAAGTCAAGGGGGCGCTTTTTAGTTTTGTACCCAAGTTTAAGTAATTTCAAAATTTTAATATGTCAATTTTTTTTAAAAATCTAGTAAAAAACTTCGTATCTTAGTATTACAGAGGTTCCCTTTTTCGAAAGTAAACGTATTTTCCATCAATGTCTTTCATAGTTGGCTCGAGGAAACCACCCTATTTCGTTCACGACCCAAATTGTAAAAATGAAAATTTGGACTATTTTTTAAATAAACTGACAGTTGGTTAACGTTCCCTATTTTAAGGTCAAATTTAAAACTTTAGAATTTCGCCAAGCAACTCACAGGGTAGGTCAATAAGATACATTTTAGTTCTTTAGGTAAGTGTAAAATCGCCAACTTCAATAGTTTCGGAAATATCGCGATTTTTTTGAAAAAACCAAAAACAGATTTCATGACTTCGTATCTCAGAAAGTGAAAGTACTTTCTCATTAGACAGTATTATTCCTCCCCCTTAATTGTTATTATTCCTAATATAAATTTTAATTATTGCTCACCCCCTTAGTACTCAATTCGCAATTTTTTATCTAAAGTAGTACCTGTAAAGGTGTCATTCCGCTTAGGTGACAAAGATTTGACATAAAATTGACTACTTGTTAACTTCGAAATTGGTTTTATACAACACAAGTATTCACTTAACAAGACTCGCTGTTAGCTAACTCAATTTGAAAACCTTGTCACATTATTCAAATTTTGAAAATCCAAAGTTGGAATATTTTTTGAAAAATTATTGATGGGTAAATGCTTCTCGATTTGAAGTAAAAAACTTTCGAATGTCACCACAAAACTCAAAAGGTAAGTCAAGGGGCGCTTTTTAGTTTTGTACCCAAGTTTAAGTAACTTCAAAATTTTGAAAATATGGCAATTTTTTGACAAAAAAAACTAGTAAAAAATTGTAGTAAAAACTACTGTAGTAAAACTAGTAAAAACAAATTGTAAAAATGAAAATGTGGACTATTTTTTTAATAAACTGGCAGTTGGTTAACGTTCCCTATTTTAAGGTCAAATTTGAAACTTTCGAATTTGGCGAAGAAACTCACATAGTAGGTCAATAAGATGCATTTTGGTTCTTTAGGTAAGTGTAAAATCGCCAACTTCAATAGTTTCGGAAATATCGCGATTTTTTTGAAAAAACCAAAAACAGATTTCATGACTTCGTATCTCAGAAAGTGAAAGTACTTTCTCATTAGACAGTTTTATTCCTCCCCCTTAATTGTTATTATTCCTAATATACATTTTAATTATTGCTCACCCCCTTAGTACTCAATTCGCATTTTTTTTATCCAAATTAGTACCTGTAATGGTGTCATTCCGCTTAGGCGACTAAGATTTGACATATAGACCACTTGTTAACTTCGAAATTGGTTTTACACAACGCAAATATTCACTTAACGAGAGGTTAACCCGCTGTTAGTTAACTCAATTTTAAAACCTTGTCAGATGATCCAAATTTCGAAAATCCAAAGTTGGAATATTTGTTGAAAAACATTGAAGGGTTAATGCTCCTTGATTTAAAGTCAAAAACTTTCGAATTTCACCATAAAACTCAAAAGGTTAAGCCAAGGGGGTGCTTTTTAGTTTTGTACCCAAGTTGAAGTAACTTTCAAATTTTGAAAATATGTCAAATTTTTTTTAAAAATCCTAGTAAAAAACTTCGTATCTTAGTATTACAGTAGTTCCCTTTTTCGAAAATAAACGTGTTTTCCATAAAAGTTTTTCGTTCTTGGCTCGAGGAAACCACCCTCTTTCGTTCACTACTCAAAATGTAAAATTGAAAATTTGGGCAATTTGTTTAATAAACTCGCGGTTGGTTAACGTTCCCTATTTTAAGGTCAAATTTGAAACTTTCGAATTTGGCAAAGAAACTCACAGGGTAGGGCAATAAAATGCATTTTAGTTCTTTAGGTAAGTGTAAAATCGCCAACTTCAACAGTTTCGGAAATACCGCGATTTTCTTGAAAAAACCAAAAACAGATTTCATAACTTCGTATCTCAGAAAGTGAAAGTACTTTCTCATTAGACAGTTTTATTCCTCCCCCTTAATTGTTATTATTCCTAATATACATTTTAATTATTGCTCACTCCCTTAGTACTCAATTTGTATTTTTTTATCCAAATTAGTACCTGTAATGGTGTTTTTCCACTAAGGTGACTAAGATTTGACATCTAGACCACTTGTTAACTTCCAAATTGGTTTTACACAACGCAAATATTCACTTAACGAGAGGTTAACTCGCTGTTAGTTAACTCAATTTTAAAACCTTGTCAGATGATCCAAATTTCGAAAATCCAAAGTTGGAATATTTGTTGAAAAGCATTGAAGGGTTAATGCTCCTTGATTTGAAGTCAAAAACTTCCGTATTTCACCATAAAACTTAAAAGGTTAAGTCAAGGGGGCGCTTTTTAGTTTTGTACCCAAGTTCAACTAACTTCCAAATTTTGAAAATATGTCAATTTTTTTTTAAAAACCTAGTAAAAAACGTCGTATCTTAGTATCACAGTGGTTCCTCTTTTTGAAAGTAAACTTATTTTCCATAAAAGTCTTTCATTCTTGGCTCGAGGAAACCACCCTCTTTCGTTCACGACCCAAATTGTAAAATTGAAAATTTGGGCAATTTGTTTAATAAACTCGCGGTTGGTTAACGTTCCCTATTTTAAGATCAAATTTGAAACTTTCGAATTTGGCGAAGAAACTCACAGGGTAGGTCAATAAGATGCATTTTGGTTCTTTAGCTAAGTGTAAAATCGCCAACTTCAATAGTTTCGGAAATATCGCGATTTTCTTGAAAAAACCAAAAACAGATTTCATGACTTCGTATCTCAGAAAGTGAAAGTACTTTCTCATTAACTTCATTTTCTGCTGGCATGAGCAGGGCCCTTGTGCTTTTTGGTTTGCCATCAAATTTGGAAAATGTAATATTAGGCCTCGAATTTCGTGATTAAATCTAGGGTAGGTCAAGGAGTTTTCTTATAAATCCGTTTCCTTAGAAGTTGTATTTCTTTATGCTTTAATACTACCTGAATGAGAAATCTCGTTTCTTTTCTCATGATTATCACAGAATTACTCTCATAAAAGAGAAAATACAAAAAGACCAAATTAGTATTTTAGGTAACTAGATTCTTAGTGAAATTTTCTTAACGACAAAATTGGATGTTATGTGGGGGTGATGAAAGATCTCATTTTAGCATATTGACTTTGGGAATATTTTCTTGTTCGTTATTTACTACAAACTCGTTAACTAGCGGCGTGCGGTCCATGGAAGCAATAGAAGCAGTGCTTCTCTCCTAGAAAAATGTCGAAATTGACAAAACATCGTTTTCTTAGATACAGTTTTTGAAATAGGAGCGTTGTTATGATGACGAATTTGCAAAAAGTGAATCGAATTACATTACAAATAGGGTGAGTTTTCAAAAATTGCTTCTCTTCACTTTAAATGTCACCGCACGCCGCTATCGTTAACAGAACCTCGTATATAGTAAAATTATTGAAAATTTTGGGCAATTTGGAGGTCATAGCAAGAGCAATTCAACAAGCAAATAAACCAATCTGATGGCCCCATAAGGAAAGTATTGGTAGAGGAGACAATTAAATACGGATTTAATTGCAGCCACGAAAAGCTGCTATTCTACCAGAATCAACTCTGAACTTAACACGACTTCATACAACTGTGCCAATCGTAGTTATTGCCTCTGAATGAAATTCCGAAATTTTTAATTTTATGGTTTACCCCCGGGACGGAACTCGAGTTATAACGAGCAGTTTCCTCGTCGTCCGATTGTTTATTCACCGAATGTTCGGAGAGTCATAAAACCCTTCAGTGATGAAATTATTCGGGAAGCAGATCACTTTCTGATAAGCTCGCCCGCGGCACGACGGCGAGCGTCCCTCTCTCTCTCTCTCTCACCCCTATCGAAACCATACATGGCGACGCTGTCAGAAGGAAAAAAGAATGAGAAAATTTGAAATTCAATCCACGCCAGTTAAAAGCCCGATCTGCTCCCTTTCCACGAGAATAGGCATACGAAATTAGAATGAGTTTGTAAATCTTCTCAAATGAGGCACGTCTTTTCGTGGATTAAGGGCGAATATTTAGTTGCGGTGTTCATCAGATTTAGTGGTTTTTTTTGGTGCCGTTTTCGGGTTAAAGGGAACGGGAACGCCGACTGCTCGTCTCATGCAGGCTCTTGCATACATATAAGTTATTTACTCGAATTAGGGCGATTTCTAAACGCTGCGGCAACTCTAGTATCTCTGATTAGATATTCGGCTCGAAAGCCAAAAAAAAGACGCTAAGATACGCAAAAACGTCCCCACTAGATGAATATTTATAGGAAATTATGTGTAAATAGAAAAGCACCGGTATTAAATGTCTAAACGCGTAAAAGTATCTATTGGCAATTATTTTAGTCACTTTCCCACATAAATCAACCGGACGAGGCGGCCATAGATATATAACTTTTTCTTTAACAGTAAATTTCAGAATTTTACGTCGCGTCATCCGTTTAAAAGGCACTAACGTCTCAGAAATGATCGTATTATATTATTTTTGTATCGGCCGGACAGTTACTCCATAAATCTCCAACGTTTTAAGAAATTAATGTGTTTCCGAAAGGTTTCGCCAAACAATACAGTTATAGCCGTTTTTTTCGGCATTCCCCCTAAAAGCTTACTTCGATTAGATTTCCCAGACTCTTTCCAATACATCTCCGAAGGTTACGCGTTATGTTTATCGGTCAAAACGCCTCAAAGAGATTTTCATTCCGTTAAAATCTACATAAATTCCAACAAAACAAACACCATCGAAGTGACTGACGATAAATCAATACCGGGAAAAAACTTTCACTTTCCTTTCCTTTTCGGAATTTTCGTTTCAATTCGATGTTTTTTTTATCCGACAAACAAATAAAAAACAATTTGTGTATATGTATTCTATGAGGGGGGGTTCGTGAGAGGGCGAGGAGTTTCCCTGTTGTTACAATAAATTTCCAAATTTTTGTATTTTTCCCACCACCTATATTTGTCCGGCGATACCCCCGCCTCGAGAATTTATCGATGCGTGGAGAAATATCCGGTCTATTCGGGGAGAAAATTTTGTTTGCGAAAAGGCATCGAATATTGGACATTTGAAAAGTGTATCACATCTCGTGGAACTATGTATTTTCCACTCTTGAGTCGAGAATTTGTATAACTGAATAAGGGATGACTGGTTGGCCGGGAGATATATTGCGAAACAAAGGTGCACGTTAAGAAATTTCCCTATAGTTAAGTATACATGGTAAAACAAATAGTTTGGGTGGAAGATTTAAAATCTTGAGTTGGAAAAATGGTTTGGAAATTTTTGATTGATGGAAAAATTTCCATCAATCAAATTAGCGAAACCGGTTTGTATCTTAAATTCATGTAGATACACATACGTAAATTATTGAAAGAAATAATGTTATAGTTTTTGGTCTTTTTCTTATCACCAGGATTAATTTTTGTACATACTTTTTAGGTGACTATCAATCGGTAACTTTTTTGCATTGCCATCAAAGTTGCTTTCCGGGAGCTTAAATATAAATGAATTATTCATATTGACAAATTTGTACATCTTGGATTTAAAATGACACTACTATACGCAGTAAAAATATAAGTTTCCTTTGTTACTTTTATAAAATGATAATAAAGATATCCTACCAAGACTGAGCCAAGCGAAATCTTGGCTCAGTCAACCACTACCAACGACTTTTACATCAAGTAGCGTTTCCGTGGTACTAGAATGAATTGGTTTTTCAAAATGCGTCACAAGAATTTTGTGGCTTCCATTCATATCCCAATTCTCTGCGTTTTGAGGTGATAGATTTAAACAGTTCTTTCTAGGTCTCTTAGTTTGTGTTTCAGCAGCCAAAATAATGTTGGTGTATAATGTTTATCCAACACATGACATTTATGACTGTCATTATTAATGTCATTTTAGACAAGTAAATTATCAAATAACACACTAGTGAGTTATAACTCACTAGTGAGTTATGGATTATAAGTCACGCTCATATTTAAAGTAGTACTCTATTTATTTAATTATTTATTGCCCGTGGCAACCAAACAAACAACCTACTTCAACCAAAATGTAAAAAAATCACTGTCAAGTCATTCTGACACATATAGGGTAGCTTTGTTATGATCACAAAGCTTATTAATGATTATCTCATAAAAAACGATTTCTTCCACTTGTTGGATAAAACATTGTATGCCACTCGCGTGTTATATTTCCTAAGTCACTTGAGAATTTATACCACTCTGCCTGTTCAACATAACACACTAGTACCATAAATAAATATTATTGCAATAAGTACGAACTATAAATAATTGCACAAAATGTTATGTGTAATATTTAAATGTATCATCAACGTAGAGCTTACCTTGTTGGTAAATGAATTTTACATTTTTTTTCTTCAGTACCAAACACTACAAGATTTTGATTCTTGTCATTAATTAATATAAAATTTTCCATTTTTATCATTTCTATAACGCCACTATCCAAAAAAATTTTTGTAGACTGAGGCAATTTCGGCAACTGTTTCAATTTTTCTGGAGATATACATTGTTGTATACAACTTACGTCTCGATTACTTAATGTGGATGATATTTCAGATTTAGAAACAATTTCTCTATGAACAATTTTTGATAGCTTTTCTTAAATATTTTCCTCGGCCATTCTCTTCAACTTCAATACGTACGATCTGCAGATTTAACTCTTTTCAATTAACACTCTGCTGAGTATGCTGACCAATCACCAGCATATTTCATCCGTTTTTAAAGTTTTGTAGTTCCTTAATTAGTTAGTTAGGTCCTTAATTATCCTGATAGTACAGGATTATCGATATTAAAGCAGAAATTTTTCTGAGAACCAGGTAACTATAACGAACCTTTGACGAGTTGTGGGTCGTATTATCCGAGGGATTCCTATAACCGAGGACGTTAAAAGCGGAGATTATTACCATTATGTTAAAGCGCAATCGGTCGAGATCTTCTAAGCAGATCGTTATATCCGAGGGCTCGATAAAAGCGAGGTCGATATAAACGAGGTTGACTTTAAATTTTAACGAATTAACAAATCTCTATCACGTTGACTTAACATATTCGAAGTGCCATGATTGAAATGCAACACCTTGAAAATTTTAATATGTGCTAATTCTGCTCGTGACATACTGCCACAATTTTTAAATAATGATTGCATTTCTTAGAAGAAAAGGAATAAAGGAAGGGGCTGATTTCCGGATTCTTGGATGGCAGTTGGACCGAGGAATTAGATGACCGCGCTAATCTTAAAGGGTCACCTTGACAGAAATTACTAAAAAGAATTACTTTTCGTATGACGTATGCTACAAATGTTCGTAGAAGAAATTTTTATCAGGAGTGACAGTTACTGGGGGATGACGTTCATCGTCAAAAAAATGTCTCTTAAACGTATTACCCTTCAAAACTGTAAAGAGTCTCTAAAACGAGAAGATGAAATATAATTTCAGTCACGCTCGGGTGTGTTCTAAAACGCTCGCATTTATGTGTCAGTATGCCTGCCTATCTGAACAGAAAAAAAAAGCAATCTTGATCCCCTAAAATTTAATTACACGCACATACGCATACAATAAGTTAACATGCCATCGCCCTCTCCCTCGTAAAAAACCGTCGCTGGAGACGAAACTCGGCAATTACACATCCCTCGAGCCCGGAAGGGATGTGACGCCGCGAATATGGCCGCGGCTGTACGCGTCAAATCGCAGACGTCAGGAGCACATTGCATCATCCCCCCACCCGCTCCCCCCCAGGACCCCGACCATCCCCTCAGCAACGGCGGAGTCATCCTGAGCGATGATCTGGCGCGAAATAGATGACGTAATCACTTCGCGTTATATGCGTACGTCGAAAGGGGGTACGGCGGGCGGTAGGGGAGGGTAAATGGGCGCGAATCGCTGGGCCATCGAAAGATCGGGGGATGATACAACACGTGCGAGCTACTACCGCCGGATGAATCGATGTTGGGGGGGCTTAAAATAGAATTTCCTTCGCGGATTCGGACCGAGCGCCTCCCGAGATTATTCCATTGACATTTGAAGTAATGGAGCACGGCGCCAAAGTGGAATAGTCGAGGAAATAAGATTGACACAGTGCGCGCGGATTGCGATAGAAAAAGGTCGACGAGCAATCGTGCACAGGAAATAGGAAAACGGGGGATAAAAATAAAGAATATATATACTGCGATTTAATTGTACCGCAAAGACCGTCTATCTTGTAACGCGCTTACTAGAGTGATTTGGCGCTGGAACGGAATTCTGGAGTTCGATTATCGGTTTTAGGGTCGGTTTTACGGTTTTGCTCGGGCGCCAGATTTTTAAGGGTTTTCTCCCTCGGGATTATGCCTGGGTAGTTTACGAACTCAAGAGATTACCAAGGTTGTATGTAGAAATGAAACACACATTCAAAATGGAAAATCCCTAAACTATTTTATTTCTAAATGAAAGTGACAACACTGTATCGCCAAACACCTGCTGGCGTTTCGGAGATCGTAGACCGGAGAATTGCAAAAAAAATATGTTTATTTACAAATATTTGTACATTTCGGAAAGAAACTACAATTAGGAAAGTAAGAAAAATAAAAATTACTTTACGTAGAGAAAATCCGAAAGATCGAAAATTGTTCGGCGAAGCGAAAAATGCGGAAACGGAAAATTACATTACTTTTGCAAACAATTAAGATCTGAAATTCGGAAACAAAACCCTTTTAATACTGAAAATGGAAAACGGAAAATTATCCTAACATTTTCACAATGAAAGAGAAATGGCTAAATGCGGACACAATAGGAAAACGTGCAGAGTCTAATATTCGGTAATACGGTCTTTTACATTACGAGAGCGAGAGCTAGAGAGTGGGAAGATTGTAGTGAATTAATTTTTCCCTAACACGACGAGGGAAAAATTAACTCATAGCGGTTCGGAGGGACGGACATTTTCACGGTACTACAGATCACTCACATATATCGGTCGGTAACGGACAATGACGTAACAGATAACAGAGAGCTCGGGCGGAATTAGTATATTGTTCATCAAATTTGAGAGCTTGTTCAAGGATATACTAATGTTTGTTTAATTTTTTGCAGAATGATCCCTGTTCATTTTTCATTTCATCCAACGAAATGAAAATTTCGTCGCAATGAAAATTTCCAATTTGTTATTCAATTTGTTTATTAAATTTTTAATTGGCAATAACTTGGAAACGCTATCGAATTCCGTTGCTACCATTACTGGGCTAACATTGGCCAGTAGTTGGGCCAAAGTATGAGCCAACGTGTAGACGAGCCCTAAAAGTCGTGACTACTCCAACGACACTTCGCGTTTCACCCCCTATCACACCGACTATAAATTAACAGGTGAATTGGATAAAGCCACTCGATAAAGGGCAAACCGAATGATGGATGTCCCGCGCAGCGTTTCGACGTTCTATCATTACGACGAAAGATCCCGGGGATCGTCGAAATGGGAATTAATTTATTACCGACGCCTGTATTGCGAACGAATAAAAAAACAACGCTCGTCCGTTGTATCACACGAAATTAAATCAGTCATCTAATTATTCGAATTTAGCCTCGTCGTATCGGGTTCTTTATGGGCTTCGTGCGCGCGTCACATCGCAAAGGGCCGATCTCGATACCATGACCATCATCAGTGTGTGTGTCCGAGATAAATGGCGAGATAAAGGCCGGGCATATCTTTATTATTGACGCACGTGTGCTCGAAAAGATGACGATGGTCAGATATGGAAATAAACGAGATAAGAGCACACAGCCTCGCTTAGGACAACGACGGAATGATTATGAAGATTGTGAAATATGTTACAGCGTACGTGTACGTAAGCCTTTATGCGGCAAGTTTAAATCCGATTAGGGCGGAGGGGCGGGGGTGGGGGTGTTTAATCGAAGCGGAATAATTGCAAATTCAAGTTTATCCCATTTTATTACGTTCAAACAGAAATATAATAGCGAAAGAAGTGGACTGGTGGGACGCGATGATGACTCATTCAAATCTTATCGGTGAACTGCGGTCATTCGGCCAGCAGTGACGTAAGGATTTTATTGTAGATTAATTCGACATACTTCAGAAATACGAATAGAGTCAATTTAAGACTCAACTGCCCATCTTTCCCCAGGTAGCCCCTACGCTACGCCTTCCTTTTGGTCTATAATTTCGGCGATTCCCATCTCGGCACAAGATGCAGGTAAACGACAAAATTATACCCCAACTCGGCATACATCTAGGCAGGTACTCCATTCTACAATGCCCATCTCGGTATAGGGTGATGCCCATCTCGGCCCATATCTTACCAGGTACTCTGTTTTACAGAGCCCAGCTCGGCACAGAAATTATATATGCATAACCCGATCACCTTCAGGTAGATTTTCTACACATTCTACAGAAAATTCTGATGATGCCTATTAAGCCTATTGAGTACGTTTGATCCTTGCCCCCATGCGTTTCCAACGTACTTTCGAGCGTATCACATGACGTTCACTCGTATACGGTGTACTGCGTATACTAGGTTTCCCAAATATTATGAATTTTGCGCAACAGTGAATTACCTTTATTTTCGACAATACCGTTTTATCATTATACCTCCCTAGATTTATGCCGAGTTGGGATATTATTGTAGTGTGTACCTACTCGACCCGCCGGGCTGGGCATCATCCGTTGTGCCGAGATGGGATACACCCCTATAATTTAGTGCTCTTATAGATAGAGATTATTCTTGCGTTCGTTGAACATGAGGAGTACCAACTCCATTGATATTTAGCTACTTTGCTTGTAATTGAATCCATATTTAATTCCTTTCTAATATCACTGCTTTTTATATGGTCTAGTTTTAAACATCCCATGACCCCTCTTAGAAATGTCGTTTCAGTCGCTTCAATTTGTGACATATTCTGCTTCTTGGTTATCCAAGTCTCAATTTCGTATAATAATTCTGATGGTACCACAAATTACATTAAAAGTCTTTAGCTTGTTTTCAACATCGCTGCTGAGTTCATAGCTTATATAGCTTCATAGCTCAGGTCCCAAGTATTTAAAATGGCTAACTTGTCCTGAATATTTGTTATTAATGCAAATTTTGCAACTTGTCGCATTTTTACCTTCAAATGCCTTAGTAGATTTACTTGAAGGTGTAATTGATTTTGTTACCCGAACTTGGGTCGTTTATAGCAGATTAAAACACGTTGGTGTACATTTTAAATATGTACAGAATTATACGTTATCCATCGACGCCTTTTAATGGAGTAACCCCGATTTTCCCTCACAGCAAATTCCACTCGATTAAATTACGAAAACCGTTGAGCGGCACGAGAAATCGACCCCCTGAGTGTTATTCTGGGTGTGTGGGTCAAGTGGAGATCGTCTTAAGAAAAGGAAAAAGAAAAGGAGAATTCGTAATTTACATAATAACAACCCTATTGTGTGAACCGGTAAATAAACAATAAATATTATAATGTTCGTGTATTTAAATGAGTCGTGCACGTGCCTAAAGTGCCCCTTTCGTGTCGAAAATGATTCGATTTCGCATTCCAACAAGCAACGTTTTATTGAAGCCTCAAACACAATGCGCGCTGCGTGAGGGGTGGGTGTGCGTGTCAAATGTATTCGCCGAGAAAAAATTACTGTGGAAGGTTAAAAAATGTTGAAAAAATTTGACGAACAACTGATTCTATCACGAGAACCGGAAATAGCCTAGCGAGCCAAATCGCTGGTTTCAACCCCTAATTTTGTATTTATTAGGGGACGTGTTAACATTCCGTACGCCGACTTTATCGAGCCGAACGCGGAACATAACTGCGAACATGATTTTTCGTCCCTTTCGCCCGACCGAATTCCGCGATGAGCCGACGCTCGTATACGCCAAACGGGCCAAAACTTGCTGAAAATTCAATAAATACATAGGAGGATATTTCGAATTCGGTTACCCTTTCCGCCCTTGACAATGACACGTGACTCAATGGTTTGCTCGGATGCAAATAAATTAGAAATTATGGTTCTGATCGAAGGCAAACAACAGAATCTGAAGAACAAAATGGCTTTAGAGCAGGATGATCTTGCATATATGAAACATTCACAGTAAGGAACTTAATTGAAAAATGTACTGCTAGCAAATGAGCTGTCCATCTGACCTTTGTAGACCGACAAATGGTATACGACCCAGTGCCTTTAAATATGGTACGGCATAGTATGGAGAAAATCGTGCCTGCAAATTATACATTGCTGCTGTGAAAAATCTTTATTATGGTTGTAACAGTAGAGCGAAAATGGACCAGAAAATATCAGAAGACTTTCTGGTTACAAAGGGATTTCGCCAAGGGTGCCCCCTTGGGGCACCAATGATAATTATATATTTAGCAATAAGTTATAACCTTAATATTGCGAGTTTTTGATCGGGACTACCAGCCCTCTATCTCGAAAACAGTTCGAGGTATGAAGAAATATTAAATACAAAAGTTGTAGAGAATTTAATTCTCTAAAATATCGATAATAAATACAATTAGCGTAAAAACCATAAAAAACGAGATATTTGCAAAGATATAGAAAACCATCCAATTATATGTGAATTTTGAGGAAAATTTAGGATGCCAAAATAGAAGATGTTACGTGTTAACATACTGGGTATGTCGATTTTCCGAGATATTCACCTAATTTGGCCTAAGATGACTGGACTATTGACGTGAAAAAGAGTGCCATGTCAAAACCATGTAAACCATGTAGATTTCTAGTAATCTTTCACCTTAATTGTTAGTTGGGCCTTAGCTTCATTGAACTAAATTAATCATTAAATTTTCACCTGCCTACTACTCAAATGAACTTATGGATATGATGTTTATGTAATACTTATTTTAGTATTATTAATGTCAATATGACAAATTTATGATATTATATTTATGTATTCATTTTATGATATATTTATATGATATATTCTTGTCTCTAAGCTTATAACAATTTTGTCCTGTCCTGACATTAAACTGCGGTATTTTTTGTTCAAACGGCTAGTGAAGTTAATAAGCGAGGAAAATAATTTAATTTTTTTTTCAAATTGTTACTGTTCATTACCTTTTTATTATTTTTGCTACCCTCGCATCTGCTTTGTTTGTAGTAATGCATTTACACATGCACACGAATTAATAGGATTAATAATTGCCATACATAAATTTACGAGGACAGCGCTGGGGCGCATTTTGTTTTATACTTTAGATAAAAAATTTATAACCTAATAAAGTTTTAATGGGTGTGTGCACTAGAATATACTGAATCACGTGGTACGTTGTAGCGAAGATTGACTTACCTACACATAGCTTACGGCAGCTGTTCGCCTGGAGAGCATTAGGGTCGTGAGTCGGAATCAGAAATTCTTATCGTAACGGTACTAAACAAGAAATATTGGGCGCCACCTAGTGAAACCACTAGGAACAGTAGTCTTGCGCACTGGACTAGTCAATAAAACAACAATAGTGCCTGTGTGTTCAATTTAATAGAACATCGGTTCGGAGTAACGGAGCAATATTACATGGACAATGAATTACACTTATTATGGTCAAAAACACGGCGGTACTCTTAATTTAACAAATAGTGAATTACGATTAAGCATGAATGACATTAAATAAACACAGCGGCACTCCTAACTCTGAAATTAAGAAACATAAAACAAAAACAAAAGAATACAACCTGGTTATGGTACTTAGAAGTATCCTGGGTTCGAAGGGAACGGCAGTCCTTAGTGGGAACGATAGCCCTCGGTATGGATGGTAGTCCTTTCGATAGGGGCGATAACGGGAACGGTAATGACCAGTGAGAGCAGCGGCTCTCAACGAGACGATAGCCCGTAGTGGGAACGGTAGGGTTCGGTGAGACGATAGCTCTCAACGAGACGATAGCTCTCAGTGGGAACGATAGGGTTCGGTGAGAACGATGGCTCTCAACGAGACGATAGCTCTTAACAGGAACGGTAGCCCTCAACGAAACGATAGCGGGAACGGTAATATCCAGGGAGAACAGTAGATCTCAACGGGACGGTAGAGTTCGATGAGAACAGTGGGCCTCGGCAGGAACGTATCTGCGATGAGTAGACTTCCACTTAAGAAGTAGCTCCCCGGGAGGAAAAAACCCTAGACGAAAGAGATCGTCTGATATAAGAAAAAGGAACCATTAATTAAGGAATCTTACCTCGACGAATGAGGGTTATGTATCGCACGTGAATACGGCGAATACGGTAACGTCGAAAATGAACGTCGGTACCTGTAGATAACGCCTTTGCGAAACGAACTGTGCGCTTTAATCTACACAAGGTACTTAAACGGAGCAGATGAACGTAAGTGTAGTTTCGAACCGCACGTGGATTCGGAACGTCCAAATTGGTAGGCGGCCGGCGGAAAAAGAGAAAGTCAACGGAGACGGAGCGCCTGTCACCCTTAGTTTACGAGACGTACCAACCTAAACTGGACACGGAACGCGAAAGACGGTAGTCGCGTTCGATTGGAAAATGAACACGCTACACCACCTCTCTCCTCAAAAAAAAAAAAAGGGAAATACAAGGTATTTTCTCTTTTTTTCTCCTGTAAAAGGGATCGGAGTTGCAGAAGAAAAGACTAACCAGGAAACATATCCTGAGATACTTAAAATTAGTAATGGATGAAGTCTAGTACTACACTAGGCTTGCCTGGAAAAATAGGAAGTCCTACAGAACGGCAGACTTAAAACTAATGGACCTAAACGAGATGGTAAAGAAAGTGAGACGATATCGATAGATACTAAAACGACATCATAGAGAAAAGACAATATCGGTAAGAGACGAGACGTTAACGAGGCTCAAGTAAAACTTTGTTAAGTGGCTTACAAGTGGCCAGTGTCCTAGCTCTTGACGAACCAGGAGGTTTCCTCAGCCTCAGAAAAACATGTCGATAAACTCTAGTACAATCACTGAGTGCTACATCAGTAAAATATTGTACTATGTACTAAGGTACGGTATACACGGCAGATATCACACTGGTGTGATAGGTAACGATAAGGTATGGCATTGCACCATGCAATAAGATACGATATGCAAGGCAGATACACCACTACACTGGTGTAGTTGGTAACGATAAGACAAGGCAAAATATCGGTAACGGTAAAGTAAAGTATCGATAACGGTAAAGTAAGATGCTGATGACGATAGGATGAGATAGTTAATAGCACGGAAAGACTAAACCTAGTCACGCAAGTAGGTATTGGATTAGCTACTAGGGCTCCTATGAACTACACAATGCGGAGAGCATGTTTTGGGGGAAATGAACTGAAAGGGAAATTACGAAAAAGGGAGGCCTGCAAAGGGTCCACAACAGGCTACACTACAAAGAGTTGATCAGGCTCATTGGAAGGTAGTGTTTACTATTTGAGCACTTTACTGGACGGGAAGACAACACAATGAAAGAAAATGGACAGAATTCATAGGGATAGTAATGCTAGTCGAGAGTGGAAGGGTCCTGGCCCTCGTGAAAGGGTTTTAAGTCTTTTACATGCCAATTGCCAGCATTAGAACCATCGGTATTTTTCAAATTGTACACAAGTTGCGATAATTTCTTGTGAACGGTACAGAGAACGTACTTAGGTGCCAGTTTGGCTGCAAAACGATTGGCAGCACTGGAAAGTACTTTGTTTCGGCGCCAAACTTTGTCGCCTACAGAAAAGGAAATGGGCCTCCTACGAAGATTATATGCCTTCGCGTTGCGTCGGTAGGCCATGTGCAAACTCTGCTGCACATCGGAAAAGACGGTTTGGAGACCTTTAAGCTCGGAAGCATATGAGTCTCTGTCACCCGGTAATATAGTGATGTCATCGGTAGGAGGTACGGTACCATAGTACTTGCCAGATAAAGGTACGTGACGGCCAAAGTTAAGAAAGGCTGGCGAGAATTTGGTAACTTCATGTTTAGCGGTATTAATTGCCTGTTGAATTTTAGGGAGTTCCTTGTCCCAGTTTTGATGTTCGTCGACATAACATCGAATTGCTGTGGTAATTGTCCGGTTACTACGCTCAACAAAGTTACACTGAGGCGAATAAACGGCATTAAACCAAATTTTTTGAACTTGGTACTCATCACATAAGGTTCTAAGGACTTTACCACTGAGATTCTGTGCATTGTCACAGATAATGAACTGAGGAACACCGTAAACCAAAAATACATGACGTTCGAGAAAGTCAGCAATATGATGCGCCTTGGCATCGCGCAAGGGGTGAATTAGGGTATATTTTGAAAACCAGTCACCTACTACTAACAACCAAGAGAAACCTTTCTTTGACCTCGGGAGGGGTCCTATAAGATCAAGAGCGATAACTTGCCAAGGAAATTGTGCTTTCTTTTCCTTGCCCATTAAACCAAACGGAAGGGTGTTAGACATCTTTTGTGAACAGCATACTTCGCAAGCTCGAACAAACTTCAGAACGTCCTGTCTCATTTTGGGCCAGTAGTAACGTTCTTGAAGACGAGATAACGTTTTGTAAAAACCAAAATGACCAGCGGTAGGCGGGTCGTGTACAGAGTGAAGTATTTCAGACCGCTGAGGCCTAGGTACTAAGAGTTTCCATTCAATATCGTTAGTCTGAAACGGGGTGGTAGACGGAACAAACTTAAATATTTTATCATCGACAACCTTCCATTGCTGAAATTCTGCCGGTGACCTAAGAATATTGTCACGCAACTTAGAGTAGTAAGGATCGATCTTTCCAACATCTACTTCGATAAACTCAACCTCGGGAACGACTTGAGTGACTCTGCTCAAGGCATCAGGAACTACATTTTGAGCGCCTTTCCGGTGTACTAGGTCAAAGGTATGTTGACGGAGCCTCACTGACCATCGTGCTAATTTTCCAGTAGGGCTTTTCAAATTGTTCAACCACAAGAGAGAGTAGTGGTCAGTAATGACGGTGAATTTAACACCTTCGATGTACGGACGAAACTTTTCTATTGAGAAAATAACGGCAAGACATTCACGTTCCGTAACAGAGTAATTACGTTCTGCCTTGGAAAGGGATCTACTCGCGTAGGCGATAACTCTTTCATGGCCATCTAAAACTTGAGTTAAAACACCACCTAATCCGGTGTCGGAAGCATCACACTGAATTGTAAATGGCTGCGTGAAATCAGGTTGCGAAAGAATAGGGGGCGAGACCAGAGCTTCTTTAATTTTTCGGAATGACTCTTCGGCTTGTGCCGACCAAGAGATTGGCTGTTTTTTACCACGGCCTTTAAGTAGGTCATTTAATGGAGAAACGAGAGAGGAAAAGTCCTTGATAAAACGTCTGTACCAGGAACACAGACCAATAAAGCGTTTAATCTCAGTGGTGGTCTTTGGTCGAGGAAAGTTCACCATTGCGGAAATTTTGTCTGGGTCTGCACGTAAAGTACCATCACCGACTATAAAACCGAGGAACTTGAGTGAAGTCTTTAGAAATTCACACTTTTTCAGGTTAACGGTAAGATTGGCATCCTTCAACTTTTTCTGAACTTCTGCCAGGAGTTCGACGTGTTCATCCAGAGTCGAAGAACAGACAATGATATCGTCAAGGTAACAAAAAATATTCGGTTCATACTTGGGTCCAAAAATCGAGTCTACTAGTCTCTGTTGAGTCTGTGCTGCATTACAGAGACCGAAAGGCATAGTAACAAATTGAAAATGACCTCGTCCAATGACACTGAACGCGGTTTTCTCACGAGAACTCGGATCTAATGGGATCTGCCAGAAGGATTTACGTAAATCGATGGAGGAAATGAATTTAGCATTGCGCAGCATGTTGAGAATTCTATCGACATGCGGCAAAGGGTATGAGTCATGTTTCGTTACCTCATTAAGTGGTCGTCCGTCAAAACAAAAACGGTACTCGCCAGATTTCTTCTTGACAAGTAACACTGGAGAAGACCAGGGACTAGAAGAAGGTTCGACGACACCCAGACGAAGCATATCGTCTAGCTCGTCATTGAGAATCTTCTGCATATAGGGAGATAAGAGAAATGGACGTTTCTTGAAAGGTTTAGTGTCACCAGTATCGATACTTAAGGTAATTTTATTTGTACGACCTAGGCCGTTGTCACTACTGATTTCATTAAATGACTTAATCACGGAATCTACGGTATGACTTTGTCTTGGGGATAGGTTCTCAAGAGTACAGAGAGACGGTCTATGGTCAGGATCGGAAAAGTTAGGTAAATCGGTAGTATTTGCCTGTACACTCCAGGTGCCAGATTTAAAATCTATAAAGGGGAGAGATTGATTGATAAAATCACTACCAAGTATAAAAGCGTGAGGTATAGACGGTACGATAAGTGCTGAAAGTAGAAAGTGTTTGTCGTCGACAACGATAGGCAGATCAACCATACCAGTCACTTGTCTGACTGATCTATCTGCTAGACTAACGGAAGAAAAAGGGGACACATCAAAAGAATTAATGAAAGTCTTAAGGAAAGAGATACCCTCAGCTCCTACCACTGAATTGGTACAACCAGTGTCTAATAAGACTAGGAAATCATGCCCATAAACATTAACCTTAATATAGGATCTATTATCCTGATCTCTACGGAACAAAACAGGGGCTAGGTGCGGACTGTTTCTTCGGTGGAAGAACTCCTTGACAGTAGATAACCACTGTTTCCAATTATCGGCCTCGGAATAGGGATTCGTGTATGGGCCGCTGCGGTACACGTCCCTTACAAGTTTTTTGAACACTTAGGACAGGTACGGATCGTTACATCGGGCTGTCCACACCTATAACAGAAAAGTTTCTTGCTCTTAGTACAAGAACTGTATGTATGGTTGGATTGACCGCAATTCTAACAAGATAGGGTTTTCTTAACCTCACGAGAGGTCGAAGGGGTAGATACGGAAGGAGGTTCGAGCCGAGAGTTGTTATGACTTGGTTTCGGTAATGTTCGGGGTTTGGGTTGTGGCTTACCTTTATCGGGAATTTTGGAAGTATGTTTGTTACGATCTAAGGCGCAAGAACATACATGAGCGACAGGAGAGGTTCTAGTTTGAAGTTTGAAAGTTTCTTCCAACTTTCTGCAAAGAGGTACCAATTGATCGACAGAGTTAATGTCCAGTAATGCTAGCTGTGACACATATTCCGGTAAGAGGTTCGAACGTATATGTTTAACCTTCGTTACTTCTGCGGGAGGTCTGCTAAGACGGGAGAACAAATTCTCTAGTTGAGCAATAAAGATCACAACTGGTTCAGACTTCTTTTGTTTACAACCTTTAATCTGATTCCACAAATCGTCATCGATATCGGGAGGGAGAAAGTCAGCTTTGAGTCGGACAACTAATTCTTGCCAATTATTTACAGAAGCCTTAATGCTTCTAAACCAAATGAAAGCATCACCCACAAGCAGTTCGGCTGCACTTTTGAATAAGTCCTCAGATGAGACATTACGGGCCTTTGATAGCTCATCAACCCTCTCAAGGAAATCGAAGATTAACTTTGGGTCCCCATTAAATTTAACTCCCCACTCAGAAATGTTGAGTGGTTGGCTCACGTTGACGATAGGTGTAGGAATGTTAATTGTTGGAGATGGTTGACAGAAAGAAGTATTAACTTCAGGAGTAGACAATTCAGAAGTCGCTCGTTCGTGGAGATCGGCTTCTAAGAGAAGGCAGGTCGTTAGACTTTCTTTTTGGAAAGTGGTAGCCTCAGTGAGAGCCACTTGGTCTTCATTACCAGGGAGGATCATACGTTTTACTCGGCCAGTCAAATGCGATAAACGGGAAAGGAGACGTTTGTAAAGAGAGTCATTTGAATTACCCTCAAACTCCTTCACTAAAGTCTCTATAGCAGCGATAGACAAGGTAATCTGTTCTCGATCTTGTTCATAGGGAATGGAGTATTTGGACGTAACGGTACTGTGGCTGCCTTGAGAACGTTCTTTCTCAAGCAGTCGTTTTAAGATTTTACGCTTGTCATCCATATTGCGTTGGGATTCGCAACCACGGATGCGGAGTTCATATTCCAATTCATCGGAAAGAAGGTGAGATACTACAAACTGAACGGGCTCCATAACTAACAGGAAATTAATCAAGCGGAAGAGAATAGGTCCTTAGGTAGATATAACCAGGTAGTTACAATAGTTATAAATTTGCTATACGGTAAATGTCTGGGAGTGTCGCTTCACAGTAAATAAGGAATTAACAATACGTAAAATTTCAATTAAGATAAGTAAAGTTGTTGCTTTACTGACAAGTCCGTCACACAGTGTGAAAATAAAAGTTAGGAACAAACTTCTGATTCAGAGCTCCACGTTTAGGGCGTCAGATTAATTTTTTATGTGTAGCGAAGATTGACTTACCTACACATAGCTTACGGCAGCTGTTCGCCTGGAGAGCATTAGGGTCGTGAGTCGGAATCAGAAATTCTTATCGTAACGGTACTAAACAAGAAATATTGGGCGCCACCTAGTGAAACCACTAGGAACAGTAGTCTTGCGCACTGGACTAGTCAATAAAACAACAATAGTGCCTGTGTGTTCAATTTAATAGAACATCGGTTCGGAGTAACGGAGCAATATTACATGGACAATGAATTACACTTATTATGGTCAAAAACACGGCGGTACTCTTAATTTAACAAATAGTGAATTACGATTAAGCATGAATGACATTAAATAAACACAGCGGCACTCCTAACTCTGAAATTAAGAAACATAAAACAAAAACAAAAGAATACAACCTGGTTATGGTACTTAGAAGTATCCTGGGTTCGAAGGGAACGGCAGTCCTTAGTGGGAACGATAGCCCTCGGTATGGATGGTAGTCCTTTCGATAGGGGCGATAACGGGAACGGTAATGACCAGTGAGAGCAGCGGCTCTCAACGAGACGATAGCCCGTAGTGGGAACGGTAGGGTTCGGTGAGACGATAGCTCTCAACGAGACGATAGCTCTCAGTGGGAACGATAGGGTTCGGTGAGAACGATGGCTCTCAACGAGACGATAGCTCTTAACAGGAACGGTAGCCCTCAACGAAACGATAGCGGGAACGGTAATATCCAGGGAGAACAGTAGATCTCAACGGGACGGTAGAGTTCGATGAGAACAGTGGGCCTCGGCAGGAACGTATCTGCGATGAGTAGACTTCCACTTAAGAAGTAGCTCCCCGGGAGGAAAAAACCCTAGACGAAAGAGATCGTCTGATATAAGAAAAAGGAACCATTAATTAAGGAATCTTACCTCGACGAATGAGGGTTATGTATCGCACGTGAATACGGCGAATACGGTAACGTCGAAAATGAACGTCGGTACCTGTAGATAACGCCTTTGCGAAACGAACTGTGCGCTTTAATCTACACAAGGTACTTAAACGGAGCAGATGAACGTAAGTGTAGTTTCGAACCGCACGTGGATTCGGAACGTCCAAATTGGTAGGCGGCCGGCGGAAAAAGAGAAAGTCAACGGAGACGGAGACGGAGCGCCTGTCACCCTTAGTTTACGAGACGTACCAACCTAAACTGGACACGGAACGCGAAAGACGGTAGTCGCGTTCGATTGGAAAATGAACACGCTACAACGTTAACTTCGCCAATACCTCCACCGTTTGAATAATGCAAGAGGACAACGTCGTAATTTTTAGTGGGTAAGGTGCGTTCATTTGAAGTTTGTGTGGGTCGTAATTAATTTGCGAGCGGATGTGTTGTCGTCGGAAAACTGCAGGTTATATAGTGTGTGCGTTATGTGTCGTCAACAAAAAGCCTTAGATTGAAATATTTTCTAAAGGCGGCGATCCTTTTCAAGGGACCGTCCTCAAAACGAAATCAAAACACAAACACACCAAACAATATCAATAACACTCGTTTTCAATCACCAGCAGAAAGCCTCGACGCAAACACATGATATTCTCCTCTAAAAATACACTGTTTTCATTCGGCTTTGTCTACGGCACTCATTTCTTTTGACGTCTTCCTCGGAACGCGATGATGACTACGCCGACTTCGGCCCTCCCCCTCTCGTCCTTTCAGCCGTTCTGCCCTTTGCAGGGCCGCTCTTACGAAGCAATATAGGAACCCTTCGGACCATAATAGACATGGAAATGCCCGGATTGCGTGTTCTGCGAGCGCCGAAGGTTTTCCCTACCCCCCTCTGCACCCCCGCTCGTTCCGAAAATGTGGCATTTCGCAGGCGAAAAATAGAAACATATGCGCAATGTACGTCTCGATGTGTTAAATATCGAGTTTGGGGAAATGTCGACGTGTGTATGTGCACAGGGCGAGGAGGAAATATTCACAAATGTAGTGGTTGTGCTTGTGGGGGGATAGGCAGCGGTGATCGAAATGGGAAATGCTTTGGGAATAAAGGACGAAGTGAATTTTACGTGGTTCTTTAAACAAAACAAACTGTACCAAAAGCAATCTGAATTTGATTATGGAAAGTGTATGAAAAAGAAAATTTAATTTCCTCGGTAGTACTCTAAGCTTTTTCAAAACATATTGTTACACGCCATAACCATAATCAGGATGGGGACGTAACTCCCACATATATAGTCTAGTCAAGATGATTGTTTGCTGCGAAAAATAGAAGCCTCGGAAAAAGATGAGCGATAGCTCATTCGACGCGGAATGCAAATCTGAGAAAGTCGTTTTGAGGATTTTTTTTTGCTAAAAAAAATTGCAATAATTGTTATTAGGGCGATTCCATGTCAACTGTCGTGAGGTTGGCGGGTCATAATTTTTTTTCACAACCAAACCTATTTCATCCTATTGTAGGTTCGATTACAAGTATTAACCCCAATTTTCAGCCAAAAATGTTACTCCTAGCATTTTTTACGGCCAATTTTCTATCTTCTCGCGTTTTCCATTTTTAACGCCAAATTTTCTCCAAAACGTTACCGGAAACACATCGCACGCTGGAAATTATATGTAATCGATGTAAAATTTTCCAAGGAATCCATTCCCGCTCCTAGAATTTTTTCTAAGATTTTTCCATTTTCGAGAAATCCAAAAAAAAATTATTTTTTTTAACTCGTTCTAACTCGCGTGAATCAATTTTTGGATTTTTTTGCAGGAGCGCAGAATTTTAGTTTTTTAGTGTACTTTTGGGAACTTTTAACTTTCCCGTGTGTATTTTGGTGCCATAAGTGCCATAAGACGCGAAAAATCGCAAAAAAGTGAGAAATCAGCCTAAAACGGTGAATTAAGCATGAGAAAGGAGTGGCAAAAGTTGGAAATATTCGTGTGGACCTCAAGCTCAAGTCCCAGCGATGAATTCGAATCATCCTCATTAAACACTAGACCATCTGGAGGTCCACTATTGTGAAATTCATGCAGAAAGGCCAAAAAGTGCAAAAAGAAACCCATTTTTCCAAACAATCATGAATTTGAACATGAAGGCAGAATATAGGAATTTTTGGGGTCTCTGATCACAAATATGACATCAGATTAACAAAATTTCAAAATGGCGCCCGACCAGTGCGCATGCGCTTTTGGGGAAACCCGTGTAGTTTCGACTTATTGAAGTGGAATTTGGTACTCGAAAGTTTTCGAGATCGCTGATCACAAATTTGACGCCAGATTTATGAAATTCCAAGATATTGTAACGAAACGGCTCGCCGCGATATAAACACGCCGGGAGCTACACAAGTTCGCCGAATTGCGATCCCGAGAAGGACGGGTCGAAGCCGACGGGAAGAGCCGAGAAGGTTCGATGCGATAACGGGTTCCTCGAAAATCGAATATTCTAGCAATTATCGCGAAAGTTCGAGAAGGCTTATACCTGTTATATTAGGAATGCCGGACCCAAGGTGAGGGAGTTGAAGAATCGGAACGTAAACATTCGGGCGAGAGACCGCTCGCGTTAAATAAATAAACATTTGTGTGTGCGAATATAAATTAAGTTAAGGGATTGCTAAGTTAAATGTCGTGTAAGAAATAAATTAATTAGTACAAATCGCGTAGTGTTTAGTTTTAGTAAACAGTAAAAACGTTACAATATCTTGGAATCTTTATGAGGAATGTTTGGAACCTTAACGAAAATATTTCGTTAATATTCAATTTTTACACGAATTTCACAATATTGGACCTCCAGATGGTCTAGTGTTCAATGAGGATGATTTGAATTCATCGCTGGGACTTGAGCTTGAGGTCCACACGAATATTTCCAACTTTTGCCACTCCTTTCTCATGCTTAATTCACCGTTTTAGGCTGATTTGTCCGTTTTTTGTCATTTTTCGCGTCTTTTGGCACTTAAAACCAAAATACACACGGGAAAGTTAAAAGTTCCCAAAAGTACACTAAAAAACTAAAATTCTGCGCTCCTGCAAAAAAATCCAAAAATTGATTCACGCGAGTTAGAACGAGTTAAAGAAAATAATTTTTTTTGGGATTTCTCGAAAATGGAGAAATCTTAGGAAAAATTCTAGAAGCGGAAATGGATTCCTTGGAGAATTTTACATCGATTACATAAACTCTCAAATATTTCCAGCGTGCGATGTGTTTCCGGTAACGTTTTGGAGAAAATTTGGCGTTAAAAATGGAAAACGCGAGAAGATAGAAAATTGGCCGTAAAAAACGCTAGGAGTAACATTTTTGGCTGAAAATTGGGGTTAATACTTGTAATCGAACCTACAATAGGATGAAATAGGTTTTGTTGTGAAAAAAAATTATGACCCGCCAACCTCACGACAGTTGACATGGAATCACCCATTAACAAAAAACGAAAAATAAAAACGCTCTTTCGATTTTTTGATGACAACTCAAAAACCATAAGAGATAGAAGAATTCGCAAAAAAGATCCTGAAAGAGGAGAAAATTTCCGATAAAAAAGTCCCTACTCCCGGATTTCTATCTCTAATAGTATTTATAATTTGAATGTGTTGCTGAAAGTAAGGCTCCGTGCTACCGTTACGGCATGCGCTCGCCGCCTCTGAAGCAAATACGTCATAGAAAATAATTTTTTAAGGTACTAAGTATTACTTTAAAAATTTAATACAAAGTTTAGTGTATTCTATACACTTTGAAGAATAAAGTCCAGTCGGGAAAAAAAATTTAAATGCATTTTTCAAAAAGCTAGCCTATTGTTAATGAACTTAACAATGAATGAATGAAGAATGAATTTAATTCTCAGTTTGAATATAAAAACAGCCATAAAATAACATATAAGAGGAAAAATTTTTTAACAATTTCTGGATGTTTCGTTTTTTGTTGATTTTAAAAATTCGTTGTGAACTAAATAAAGAAATTTTAAATAATTTTATGACGTTACCTTATTGAGTACACTCATAGAAAGGACTCCAAGAAGCTAAATATTTATGGAGAATTTATTCAAACATTTAGCCTGCTTTTAATGAAGACGGAAGTACGAAAATAACTAGTTCATTAACAATAGGCTAGCTTTTTGAAAAATGCATTTAAAATGTTTTACCCAACTGGACTTTATTTTCCCAAGTGTATAGAATGCAATAAAGTTTGTTTTAAAATTTTAAATTAATACATAGTACCTTAAAAAAATATTCTCTATGACGTAGTCGCTTCAGAGGCGGCGAGCGCATGCCGTAACGGTCGCACGGAGTCTTACTTTCAGCAACACATTAAAATTATAAATATTAGAGATAGAAATCAGGGAGTCTGGACTTTTTTATCGGAAATTTCCTCCTCTTTCAGGATCTTTTTTGCGAATTCCTCTATCTCTTATGGTTTTTGAGTTGTCATCAAAAAATCGAAAGAGCGTTTTTATTTTTCGTTTCTTGTTAACAACCATTGCAATTTTTCTTAGCAGAAAAAAATCCTCAAAACGACTTTCTCAGATTTGCAGTCCACGTCGAGTGAGCTATCGCTCATATTTTTCCGAGCCATCTAACTATTCCTCGCAGCAAGCACACATCTTGACTAGACTAACAGTGGGAGTTACGTTATATTAACTAACTCTATCGAACTTGAAATAGGATGGACGGTATACTAATGGCTCAGTATTCCTCATCCAATGAACCAAAACGCGGACTATTTCCCCCAATTACCTGACTAATCTCTCCACCTTCATATTATTTTCCGGTCACTTTACGAGCAAAACGGATAAAAATCCTATTTCTCGCGCCACATCCGTTCAGATCGAGCCGAGGGAAGGTTGACCCTCGACTCTGGGACACGAAGAAAAATCTCAAACAAACCCCTCGGCGACCTACCCCGTAATAAACGCCGCTCGATCGGGGGGGGATCTCTTTTTCCGCGGATTCAACAAAATATTCGTCAAAAGCTAAATACCCTTTCCGGATCTTTCCCGGCCACTCCCACGGAAATGAAAGTGCCAGCATTTTCCTCGGGAGCACTACTGATAAATATATAGTTCGGTACCCGGGGCCATAGTACGGGAAAAAGTTTCAGGAAAAGAGATGTAAAAGAGGGATTTTTTCAAAAATATTATATTTAACAAAATGCGGTTGTAAAAATTGATGTTGATGTGAATATTATGACAAGATTGGAATGGATTCAAAATTAGGGTGGCAAAATATTGGATCTCTTTCTTACATTTGTCATCTGAAATAGGCTTCTTATTACGCCTAAGTATATTGCAACCTTACCAGCTAAATTAGAAGTTTCCAATTCTTATACCCAATCAATTTACCAATGGCTACTTTTCACAACACCCATTGCCTTTCATAAATCCCCCCTCTGGCTAACAAAGTCCCTTATTGTCCCTTATTGCAATTTTACCGAAGAAAACCGATATCTGCGACTATCTGTCGAGCCTTCCGGCTCCTTCCTCGTATTTCACTTAATAATTTTTTTGTTGTTGCCATGATCGGAGGGAATTTTTCCCGGGCTATCATGCGGGGTGGCCCTTCCGAAAGCGATAAGACCGCTTAACCGTGGAGGTCTCGTTAGCCGCGAGCTTTCTGTTTGTTATAAACCATTTAGCCATTACCGTTAGGTCTTATTTACAACTGGGCACATCAGCAGAAAGCCCCCCATTAGGTGCAGGAGAAAGAGCGAGAGAGACGGAGAAAGGGGGAGGGAAGGGCGAGATGGCCGAAAGGAAAATAATCGCTCAAGGACAAAGAGGAGGAAAGAAAAGAAGGAATGGTATATACGTATATACAGATAGATAGATGTATAGAGCAGAGCCAGGATAACGATTAGAGGCGATCATAACAAATGTTGATGGCAACCCTTATTTGCTTTCATGCACATAATTACTCTATCTGATGTGGGTGCCATAACACTGGCGTCTACATCGCCAGCTCTTATAGTGGCTTGACTCCGAAGTGATTATTGCAAACAATTTGCACATAACTGTGATTTCGTGTAGGAGCTTACAGGTTATAAAAGCCTTACAAAGCTTAGATAAACGCACAATTTTACCTCTAGTACTTGAAACAATTGATTTTATCTTCATTTTTGATCTGGTTCCAATTACTTACATAAATTCTAAAATGTCATCCATTTCAGGAGAATTTTTTCCTGTTTTCCACAATATATTTTCGTTAATTCATTATTTTCAAAAGATGAATATGAAATAAATTATTTCTTGCGCCATTGCGTCACATGTAAAACTTTCTCGAAATCTACCACAATTTGTTTGGGATTAGAGCATAAATTAAATTTGTTGCATTCATCAAGAATTTTCTTAAACATTTGTACGTATGTCGAAACTGTTTTACAAGGAACTAAGCTGAAGCTTAATGGTACAGTTCCGTCCATATAACGTCTACTAATATGTAGGTACCTACTACTAATTAAGTTTTATTTGATACAAATTCTCATCACCAGATATCTTTCATAATTCAATCATGTCAATATTATTAAAGATCAAAACACCATCTCTAAATTTAATTTTATAGTTATGTCCAAATTATGAGTCATCAAAATGGCATATAGTGCCATGGGAAAAGATAACTTTGACCAAGTTTATATTAATGGGGAAACAATCATAATTCAAAATCGATCAATAAGCGAGATGTAATGCAAGGTAATAAGTTCAGGCCTAACATTGTAATTACAATATACAGCAGAAAGTTTAAGTCATGTATCAAGTTTTGCCTTGGCATAGTTATCTTTACACAGAAAATGTAAATTTATGAAACGAGAAAAAATGATTTGAGGCTTTGGAAATATGTAAGATGCATATCGATTATATGTAATGTGATTACTTTGGATTTTTCACCTGCATAATACGTTGACTTTCTATATTAAATTATTTTTATGAGAATTAGACGTTGCGATACAAGTACACTTAAGCAATGAATTGCCTGGATTGCCGTTGCCACCAACACCAAATATAACAAGGTTAACTTCCCTCAATTTGTTTTTCACAGTTTTGAATAAATTTAAAAAATCTATGGCACCTTTGAAAGACCCAATTTTAAATCAATTTCTGCAATTCGTGATTGTAAAACGATACAAAAATTAAGGAGGGAGTGGTACTCCTATGAAGAGAAGACAGAAGAGGAGTACCAATGAGGTGTTAATTTAACAGAAACAATATAACTAAGCAGTCGTCCAGGCTTTAAAGAAATTACAGAGCGTGAAAATCAAGGCTTAAAGCAACCAACTTATATAGCAAATGATGAAACTAACGGAAGTTGCAATAAAATCTAAAAACGGTCGATCCATTTTAAGTGTACTTTAATATGCACCAATTATTTACCAAACAACAATGGTGACAGGTAAATGTTTAAATTATCATGAATCTTTTACTTGATAGTCGCCACTTGAGTTTGTCTCAAGTTGAGTCTGACTCAAGTTCAACTCAAGCCTGGGATAAGTTTGAGTCACCTCGAACCGGGACTTGAGTCTTGCTTAAATAAGTAAATGACATTGACATGAAAATTTCACACCTGTCAAAACGAAATCTTACCAAGTTTAATTTGTAAACCAGACCTCCTAGAACGTAATGGAAAATTTTTTTGTAATGAGCGTAATGACAAATATCTTTTAAAATTTGACAGGGGTTGCTGTAAACTATAGAAACATACCACTTATGACAGTCTCACTCGAGTTTAGCTGAACATATGACTAAAACAAAACAAAGTATAAGCAAGAGCTTATGCTTGAGACGTTCTTACCCAAGTCGATCTTGAGTTTGAATTATAAATACGGCCCTTACTTATATAAGCAAGACTCAAGTCCGGGTACGAGGTGACTCAAACTTATCCCAGGCTTGAGTTGAACTTGAGTCAGACTCAACTTGAGACAAACTCAAGTGGCGACTATAAATACGGCCCTAAGTGCAGAAAGTACTTATGATAGATAATACTTATGTAGTGTAAAGTAAAACTTGGAAAGTAACCTTTTGAAAATTTGTATTATCCATCTGTTGTAAATAAAACGTGACAGGCTGATGTACCCATTTAATAAAACTAAAAGTTACCAAAAGTAGTGTAATAATATGAATATTATTACACTACTTTCGATTAATAATGAGATCGTTAGTAACGCAAAGTGGATAAAAAACATTTACCTTCCACACTGTTTTTGGAAATCCCTTTTATTCCTTAAATATTTCGTAAAATGGTTTGGGATAACCATCGTTGAGTCCTTAATTATTTTAATTCTTCGGCTGCTCCTATTTTAGAGATATTTTGACAGTTGTGCGCAACTGGTATGGACCGTAATTTATATCCAGACAAAATAGAAAATCCGTGGGTTGATTTCACTGTGTTTGGTATACGTAATTTCTTACCTTTTCTCTAATTACTCGAATTCAAAAAGTTCCATTTGCAACGCATTTTTCTGTGAGATTCTTTATCGAGTTATCAAGGCTCTGAGATGCATTTTAAGAGCGCCCGAAAGTTCGACGCGAAGTTTTTGCGAAAAGCGTCAACTTTAAAGACCTTTCACAATTCAAAAGATAACGTCGTCACTTGATAATCGTTTCAGTTTTATTAAAGCAAAGTTAGGAGTCGAATCGATAAAGCTTATCGGCGAGTGCAGAAACTCATCTGAAAGTGCACAAAGAGCGGAAAAAAATGGTCGCGACGAGATCTCCTTTTCTCCCCCTCCCTCTCTCTCACTCCTCAACAAGTCCACGATCCGCCATTGACTGGTCTATTTATCAATTGTCCGATCTCGCGCGACGCTTTTCCAATCACCTCTGATTCAACGTATAAGAATCCCATCTTCGAGGGAACAATTTAATTCGACGAACGTGTTTATCCTCCTCGAGATTTTTCTTTTAAACAATAAGATAGAGAGAAGATTCCGTTCGGGTCTTACTCGTTGCATGCACTCTCTCTCCCTCGCCGTCTTATTTCTCGCTCCCCGGGACGCTCGAGGGCTTTCCGCCTCACCCTCCTTCTGGGGGGGACCTTCATTAGTCGTACGTAATCGCGAATAAAAGTATACCTACGGGGTCACTTCGGCCCTCGCCCCCGTCGAACGAATATAAAGGGACGTCGTTCGCTACGTTAATTTTGGAATATTTGGCAATCATTACGGGCCGCGGCCGCGCTATAAATTACACGGCCACGGGGAATTATTACCGGCGGAAATAAAGGGAATGCGTTAGAATTCGGTGCATTCCGGGATCGCTGGATACGGATCACCGTAGAGAACCCTCCCTCCCCCGCTCTCGATGCTTTAATTAAAACGGGATTTCGATACCGAGGAAAAAATGCACGCGTAGATTTAGTTGTTGCTGAAAAATTCGAACTCATTTCATGGAATGCGGGCTTTTCCGACTCGGTTTTATGGATATGCACACCGGATTGTGTAGTTACGTTATATAGTCGTATTTTCGTAATGACTGGATTGGGTTAATGCGATGAACTACACAAAGCTCACCAATGTTCAAAATTCAAACAATAGTAATTTGGTTACTTACCCGAAATAGTTTTTAAATCAGCTCTCTTATTTTTTACAACTTTTTTTGATTTTTTACAACGCATTTTTTTTCTTTATTTTTGCCACTTTCAATTTTGTTATGTATGTTTCTGTTCCAAAATCCAGAATTACTTCAGTAAATCACCTTGTCAATTTTAAGTTAATCAAATGTGCCCCTGTTAGTGTGGCCAAAAAATATAGTTTCGTATAGTACCTACGTGATAAGGTACTCTTTTCGAACTCAACCTCATATAAAATTCCTACAAAAATCGGCTTCTATTAAAGATATCTGTGTTTCCTGTTCTCGAAAAAAGATATTTTGTTCTTCTTGTATGTATTTATGTCGCCTTATGACGTATTTTTAGGAGGGAAATTTAGCTTTTAAATGGTTTTAAATCATAAATTCAGTACTTTGAAAGTAACGAACGTTTCACCTGAGAAAATGTATTATTCTTCTTGCACCAAACTATTTTGGCATTTTTTTCAAATTTTTGTATCTAATTACAGGGTAAAAAATATTAAATTATTAAATAAATTACTATTTAATTACATAATTATTTATTAGGTATTAAATAAAACCAATAATTATATTGAGTATATTGTTCTCATGTAAAATTTTCGAATCTAATTTTTTTCAGATTTTTAAAGGTCAAAATCAGACCGAAAATAAAGAATTTTTTTTTCGGTGATCCAAAAATATGATTTATCCAATTTTGTGATAAAAGTCTCAGGATACGTTTATAAGACAATTTTGAAACCTGCCGTAAACTTTCGATTCTCTAGAAATGACAGTTTTCAAGATATCGACATTTTTTGAAAAAGAAAGAAACCTTTTTCCAAAATTTCCTCTAACTCTGAAAGTAAGGATTTCAGGAAAGAAATTCTTCCACCTTTGGCAACGGAAAACCATACCTCTTTACCCCAAATCGAAATTTCAAAAATCTGAAAACTAACAAAATTTGGGAAGAAATGCCTGGAGTGGTTGACCATATATTTTTCAGCATAAAACAGTAAATTGTCTGATTTTGTGATAAAAATAACTGTTTTTCAAAATTTCCTCTAACTCGGATTGTGAGGATTACAGAAAAGAAATTCTTTCAACTTTGGTAATGAAAAATCATCCCCTTTTCTCTCAAATCGTAGATTCAAAAATGTGAAAACGAACCAGTTTTGGATAAAAATGCCAGGGGTGGTTAACCATCCATTTTTCATCCCAATTGTCTAATTCTTTGATAAATATAACTATTTTTCAAAATTTCCACTAACTCGGAAAGTAAGGAATTCAGGGAAGAAATTCTTCCATCTTTGGCAATGGAAAACATCGAATCAGATCGGAAATTCAAAAATCTGAAAACGAACCATTTTGGAGAAAAAAGCCAGGGATGGTTAACCAACCGGTTGTCATCCCAATTGTCTAATTTTGTCATAAAAATAACTATTTTTCAAAATTTCCTCTAACTGGGAAAGTAAGGATTTCAGGAAAGGAATTCTTCCATCTTTGGTAATGGAAAATCATCCCCTTTTGTCTCGAATCGGGAATTCAAAAATCTGATAACGAACCAATTTTGAATAAAAATGCCAGGGATGGTTTTTCAACCCAATTGTCTAATTTTGTGATAAAAATAACTATTTTTCAAAATTTCCTCTAACTGGGAAAGTAAGGGCTTCAGGAAAGAAATTCTTCCATCTTTTATATTGGAAAATCATCCCCTTTTATCTCAAATCGGAATTTCAAAATTCTGAAAACTGACGAAATTTGAAAAAAATGCCAGGAGTGGTTGACTATCCATTTTTCAGCACAAAACAGTAAATTATCTAATTTTATGATAAAATAACTATTTTTTATAATTTCCCCTAACTCGGAAAGTAAGAATTTCAGGAAAGAAGTTGTTTCATCTTTGGTAATGAAAAATCATCCCCTTTTTTCTTAAATCGGAATTTCAAAAATGTAAAAACTAACAAAATTTGGAAAAAAATGCCAGGGCTGTTTGACCATCCATTTTTCAGTCTAAAACAGTAAATTGTGTAATTTTTGTAATGTAAACATGACTTATTCAAAATTTTCTCTATCTCGGAAAGTAGGGATTTCAGGACAGAAATTCTTTCATCTTTGGTAATGGAAAATCATCCCCTTTTGTCTCAAATCGGAATTTCAAATACTAAAATCTAACTAATTTTGCAAAAAATGCCAGTGGTTATTAACCATCCATTTTTCATCCCAATTGTCCGATTTTGTGATAAAAATAACTATTTTTCAAAATTTCCTCTAACACGTAATTCTTTCATCTTTGGTAATGAAAAATCATCCCTTTTCGTCTCAAATCGGAATTTCAAAAATCTGACAACTAACGAAATTTGAAAAAAATGCCAGGGGTGATTGACCATCCATTCTTCATATCATAAAAATGACTATTTTTCATAATTTCCTCTAACTCGGAAAGTAAGGATTTCAGAAAAGAAATTCTTTCATCTTTGGTAATGGAAAATCATCCTATTTTGTCTCAAATCAAAATTTCGATAATCTGAAACCTAAAAAATTTTGGAAAAAAATACCAAGGGTGGTTTTTTTCCCTTGAAAAAATTTTTCCCTGAAAAAAACCCATTTTCCAGCCCAAAATAGTGAGATGTATAATATTTTATGATACTTGTGAATTTTTTCATAAAAATTACAGGATAATGTTCATGAGATGATTTTTAAGATCTATGTTAAATTTCAAATCTCTGAAAAGTCTAGTTTTCAAAATTACATTTTTGAAAAGAAAGAACCATTTTTCAAAATGCCAATACTTGGAAAGTATGCGCCGTAGGAAAGAAATTCTTTATCTTTGACATTTTAAAACGTCATGGGAAAAATGATACAAAAGGAATTTTCTTGTGCTATTTTCAGCCCCAAAAAATGAATTGTGTAATTTTGCGATAAAAATCGTAGGATTAATTCATGAGATGATCAAGCGACCTGTGGTAAAGTTTTAATTCGTTAGAAATGGCAGTTTTCAAAATATCTCCATTTTTTTCAAAAATTAATACATCCATATTTCACAACTACATAACTCGGAAAATAAGCGTTCTAGGAAAGAAATTCTTTTATCTTGGCCATTGAGAAATCATACGCTTTCGCCTGAAATTTGCCTCTTAAGATTCTGAAAACGATCCATTTTAGGAAAACTTTGCAAGTACTGGAAAAGTAAATTTCCAATTTTGTGTTAAAAATCGCAGGGTACGTTCATGAAATAATTTCAAGACTTGTGGTTATGCATTCTAGAATGTATGTTAAGTTTTTGGAGCTTAATATGCCCTGAAGTTTGTAACATTCTTAATCACCCTGCATAGGTCGAAACTGTTTCATAATTTTCTTGAATCAGTAAATGGTGGTAAAAAGGTTTACGTGCAGTATCCATATAAATAACATCCAATAAATACAAACTATTGTAGCTAATATGCATAGATTTACGTTCAGTATTGTAAATACAATTTTGGTATCATCTAAGGTAAAACCGTTGTTTTCGCGCATTAAAACGGATTGCCGAATACAAATCTACCCTTAACATTTTTTCAGAAACGTTAACTCCTCACTTCTCGGCTTCAATAAGTAGTATTCGCACTTTAATCTGAAATTTAGATTTAATCAATCTAACCGATCAAACGTCTGGTGACGAATAGATCGATATTTTTTTTTCGAGTCCCTTTTAATTAAAACTTGTTATCAAAGTGGCCGTGCTCATTTATCAAGGGGACCAATCGTCGACCGACGAAAATACGAGAGGAGGCATTCCACGCACGTCGATCGTATCATTCAATTAAAATTTCTGTGTGCGTTTGTGTGTGCGTAGATGGAAACGCTGAGCGTAAGTGAACAAACAAGAAGCACCAATAATAGGTGCACTAATTTGCTATCGCGTTCCAATCTTGTACGCCTCGGGCGAGGAAGCGCCTTCCTCCTCTCTCTCGCCCTCTGTTTGTCTTTTTCCTCCTCTTACCTCCTTTTCCTTTTGCCTAATGGTCATTCGGAGTTGTTTGATGCTTAGGCCGGGACGTGACTGCCAGAAAAGGGCCCCGGCGCTTGATAAAACCTTCCGAAGGGGTGCCAAGCTGGGGTTTGGGGCAGGGAGGGAAGGGCGGCGATGTTGCCGCATGGGATCAGAACTCTCCGAGAATCCTAATTTCGAAGGAATTTTCTCTTGTATGTATTACTACGAACTTATTGACTGCATAGTATTTTGTTTTTCATTAAAAATGGAAGACGTGTTTGATTAAGTTAAAAGATAATGGGGTCAATTTTGACAAGATTTTAATTTCTTAAGGTTCTGTCGATTTGTGTACAGTTGGTTTTTCGAAAATGAAGCAAATTACATTGATGGACGAAAATAATACAACGTATACATCGTATGTAGATATATATGAATATGAAATATATGAAAAATTTACCGAAAAAATGGTATGATGCCAAACTTAACCCAAAGAGTTGTGCTTTTGTAGATTACGATTTAGCACTGAAAATCCCTGAAAAACTTTGAAAGAAAAAGAGAATTTCACTGCGGCTCTCGGCATAATGAAGACCACCTGCACCGGTGCACCCGAATTGCGGTCCGGATAGCCCTGCCCGCTAATACCCCACCCGAATTGCGGTCAAGAAATATTTTCTACCTGTCGCTGTAACCCAAATTGCGGTCCGGATCCCACATTTACAAACCCGGTCATCGGTCCTGTTCGTTTTACTAAACCTCAACTGTTTATCCTTGCCCCAACAAGCGTAAGCGGATAGAATGAAAACAAAGTAGTCAACTTCGGGAGGTATTCTCTACTACCACTTCCGGAAGTTCGATATATTATTTTTTGTAAAATCACACATGTACGAATTTACCTATTGCGGGAGGTACATCGGAATTATTTAAAATTATCGATAAATTATCATTCAGTAGGTAGAGGTATCGCCTAACTTGCTGAACCGCAATTCGGGTTAGGGATTATATCCCTTTTTCAGAACTGATGTATCTGTAGGTTCTCGGACCGCAATTCGAGTGCGCCCACCACCAGCACCTGTACAGGTATATCCTCACCAGCAGGCTCATCTGTCGTTAGTGATGATACTAATGTTAGCTAATGAAAGGTCTTTCTATTTGGATGTTTCAATAAACAAATTTCATTTTATAGGTATTTATCGTGATGAAACGGAAAATCTGGAAAATTGTACTTGTAACGATAATAACGAGGAGAATCGCACCAAAATATAGATAAGGACACTTGAGCATCAATCAGTCTGAAAATTCTCGTATTCATGGAAGCAGTTAACAACAACACCTTCACACCAATTAAAATACAAAGCCGTTCTGCTCCCATTTTTGTTTAAAATCCATTTATTGACAGATAACTGCCTGAACTGTTTTCGCGATTTCGTGACACCATAACTGACCAGAGTTACTCAAATATGACTAAAGCTCTTGACTTGATCATTGCCGAAAAACGCTTATTGAAATCTTTCACCAATAATTAGTGGTGAATTCGCCAATGTAGTGAAACCCATGAAAAGTATCTTGTGAACAAATTTATAATCAAATAATTAGTTGGTAAGATGAAATACATACTTTGAATACGGGGATGTAAGATGTAACCGCAATGTTTTTACATGAATAGCTCGGGAATAATGCATAGAATAAGGATTGACTTATCCTCCAAAAAGCAGAGTTCGGGAACATTGCTTAAAATGCAACAATTTAAAAAATATTTAAAAAACGTGTATTTCCCGAATTATTTTGCTTCTAACTTTTTAAGTATTGGATTTAGAAGAAAGTTGAAGAGAGAAAAAAGTTGCATAATCGATTTTTACATGAAACGACATAGGTTAGAAATTCAAAAATTTATTAGCGGTTTTGCAAAATAGTAATAAACCAAAAAAAAAAATCGGCCTACAAAAGTGGTTTTTTAATTTATTATTTTAGACACTTTAAAATGTAGTTAGGACTTCCATATCACAGGTAGAAAATCTTGGAAGTTGTGTTAAAAGAATCCTGTAAATTTCGTTTTGATCGGTTTATTAGATTTTGCACAATAATTTTGCAATCCAGAAAAATCGAAAAATTTTGAAAATTTTCAAATTTGTTTAAAATTTTTTTCCATTATTCGATTTTAAGAAAAC